>OX465541.1:25000-4825000 GCA_950022985.1 Udea ferrugalis
CTAACCTAACCTAACCTAACCTAACCTAACCTAACCTAACCTAACCTAACCTAACCTAACCTAACCTAACCTAACCTAACCTAACCTAACCTAACCTAACCTAACCTAACCTAACCTAACCTAACCTAACCTAACCTAACCTAACCTAACCTAACCTAACCTAACCTAACCTAACCTAACCTAACCTAACCTAACCTAACCTAACCTAACCTAACCTAACCTAACCTAACCTAACCTAACCTAACCTAACCTAACCTAACCTAACCTAACCTAACCTAACCTAACCTAACCTAACCTAACCTAACCTAACCTAACCTAACCTAACCTAACCTAACCTAACCTAACCTAACCTAACCTAACCTAACCTAACCTAACCTAACCTAACCTAACCTAACCTAACCTAACCTAACCTAACCTAACCTAACCTAACCTAACCTAACCTAACCTAACCTAACCTAACCTAACCTAACCTAACCTAACCTAACCTAACCTAACCTAACCTAACCTAACCTAACCTAACCTAACCTAACCTAACCTAACCTAACCTAACCTAACCTAACCTAACCTAACCTAACCTAACCTAACCTAACCTAACCTAACCTAACCTAACCTAACCTAACCTAACCTAACCTAACCTAACCTAACCTAACCTAACCTAACCTAACCTAACCTAACCTAACCTAACCTAACCTAACCTAACCTAACCTAACCTAACCTAACCTAACCTAACCTAACCTAACCTAACCTAACCTAACCTAACCTAACCTAACCTAACCTAACCTAACCTAACCTAACCTAACCTAACCTAACCTAACCTAACCTAACCTAACCTAACCTAACCTAACCTAACCTAACCTAACCTAACCTAACCTAACCTAACCTAACCTAACCTAACCTAACCTAACCTAACCTAACCTAACCTAACCTAACCTAACCTAACCTAACCTAACCTAACCTAACCTAACCTAACCTAACCTAACCTAACCTAACCTAACCTAACCTAACCTAACCTAACCTAACCTAACCTAACCTAACCTAACCTAACCTAACCTAACCTAACCTAACCTAACCTAACCTAACCTAACCTAACCTAACCTTTTTTTTTTTTTTTTTTTTTTTTCTCGGTGTCAAAAAATGCATTTACGCACTATCCCACCCCCCGGGGAAGGGGTGGGGGTGTGTGGGACTCGCCCACCTCTGAAGGAGGTGGGAATACCGCACTAAAAAATACACCGGTATACCCGCACCGCTTACGGGACGGCATGGCTCTGGTCGATTACCACATCGTCCCTGCGGTGGCCCGGCCTCCACACCGGGCCTCCTCACGCCACGGGGGGCATCCTGGTATACGAGGACACCCCCAGACGGGGACACCGTGCAATGGGGATTGGGCTCCCCAGCCCGCACCCCTGGTGTCACTTTTAGGGAGCAGGAATGACATAACGGTTAAACCGCCGCATTCCCGCCCCCCGCCGTCTGCGTCGGAGAGGCGCCGCTAGAGGATCATCCTCACGGGCCCTCTCCGCGGCCTCCTTCTGTGACATTACGTCGTCACAGAAGGCGACCATCCCCCCCCATGCCTCATCGCTGCCTAGCATACTATCGATGATCCTCGGCAGCGAGAGGTCTGGGCCCACCTTGGCCATTAGAGCGCGGCGCTGTACCGCCCATGCAGGACACACTTGAAGTGTGTGCTGGGCGGTATCCTCTGGCGCGCCGCACTCGTGACACCGAGGTGTCGGCTCGCGTCTCGCGACCCGGTGCAGATACTTTCCGAAGCACCCATGGCCGGAAAGTATCTGCACCAGCCGATATCTCATCGGCTTTCCGTCTCGCCGGACCCACGACCGGAGGACCGGACGGATCGCATCTATCGGCCACTGGCCGAAGAGCGGATCCGCCAAGTCCTCCTCCCAAAGACGTAGGACTTCCTCTTGCGCCCGCTGCCTGACCGCCTCTACCTCTTCGAGGCAGGGGCGCTCTCCTCTTGCTCTTCGGTCTGCTCGGTATCTGTAAACAGACTTTAATACAGCCGCTTCCAACTCCCACGGGGGCATGCCTGCCAGAAGGCAAGCAGCCCCCGCCGATATCGTGCGATATCCTCGGATCGCCCTCACCGCCATGGTCCTCTGAGGACCACGCAACAGCCGTCTGTTGCGGGCGGTGAGAGCATCCACCCAGATAGGCGCCCCGTATAGCGCCATACTCTTCAGAATTCCGGCGTATAGGCGCCGGCACGTCTGGTCTGGGCCGCGTTCATTTGGCAGAAGGCGACCCAGAGCTCCCGCAGCGCGAATGAGACGGGGCGCGAGGCGGTCGAAGTGCGCGTCAAACCGCCAGCGCCCGTCCAGAATCAGGCCCAGATATTTCATCTGGGCCATCACCTTCACTTCCGCACCATCTATATGAACCGAGGCGCCGGGCGGTGGTCCCTGCCGAGGTCCATGAAAAAGGAGGACCTCGGTCTTACCGAGAGCCACCTTCAATCCCAGCGCCTCGATTCGGCCGATGACAAGGCTGGCGCTTACCTCCGCCAGCCTTTTTGCATCGGCAAAATCCCCCCCCGTGGCTACGACTAGGGTGTCATCCGCGTAGCAAATGACACGCACCCTAGGAGGGAGCGTGCCGCGGAGCACCCAGTCGTAGCCGATGTTCCATAACAGGGGCCCGAGCACGGACCCCTGAGGAACCCCACACGTCACCGGCCGACGGACCAAGACGCCGTCGGCCCCCTCAAATATCACCTCCCGGCCGCGGAGGTAATCCTCCAACAACCTTTGCAAGTAGAGGGGCACTCCGAAATAACGGAGTGCCTCCCTAATCACCCCGAAGGGCAGGCTGTTGAAGGCGTTGGCGATATCCAGAGATATCGCCAACGACCTCTCCCCGCGACCGGAGGCGGCAGTCGTCTCTTCCTTTAGGAGGGTCAGGGCGTCGAGGGTCGAGTGACCCGCCCTGAACCCGAACTGCACCGGCGACAGATCGGGCCCCACCTCCTTCAGGTGTTGGATGAGACGGAAGGAAATGATTCGTTCGAACGATTTCCCCGTCTCATCCAACAAGACGATTGGCCGGTACGCGCCGGCTTCACCCGGAGGCCTCCCCTCCTTCGGGAGAAGGCACAGACGCCCCTCCTTCCACAACTTCGGGAATCGTGCCGACGCGAGCGCTGCGTCGAACAATTCCCGAAGTTGTCCCCCCAGATGGGCCAAGGCCAGGGCCAAGACCTTGCCCGGAACCCCATCAGGCCCCGGGGCCTTCTTCCGAGCCTTGAGTCGGTCCACCACAGCCGCCATCTCCTCGTCGGTGACTGGTGGGACCGACTCGTCGGCCAAGGCAGGCACGGGAGGAGCCATAGTCGGAGGGGTGTGCGTTGGGGGCTCTGGGAAGAGCTCCCGCACGACCCGCTCCAACACCTCCGTCTGGAGGGTCTCAATCACGGGGGGACCATTATTGCGGAGCTTGTTGCGCGCCGCCTTATATGGTCTCCCCCATGGGTCCCTATTGAGATCCTCCAGCATCTCCTCTCTCGCCCTGCTCTTCGCCTGGCATATGGCCAGCTGTAATGCCTTCTTATCCTCGATATAAGTGGCATACAGCTGGCTTTCCCTCAATGTATCACGGCGTCTACGGCGGAGCGCCCGGGTGAAAGCCCTCCTCGACAGCGAGCACTGCTGCCGAAGAAGGGCGATCTCCTCGCTCCACCAGTAGACTTGGTGACGCCGCGGCGGTGGCCCAATTACCTTGGGCATGGCGGCGTTGCAGACCCCGGACATCATGTCGCGGAATCTGCTTGCCGCCTCGTCAACCCCCGTGGTGACAGGGGTGGCACACCAAGCCGCCACTATGGCAGCCTCCTCCGCAAGTTCCCTGTCGAGCTTTGTCATCGCCCAACGAGGGAAGGAGGAGTGCCCCGTCTGTCTTTGCGGCCCTGGGGAGCCACTGGAGTTGGAGACGTCGAATCTAATATACTTGTGATCCGACATTGTCTCCACCTCACTTAGCACCTGCCAGCCCTGGACGCGTTGTGCTAGAGAAGGGGTGGCGAACGTCAAGTCCACCACGGACCCCCCTCCTCTACGCACACACGTGTGTGATGTCCCCCTGTTAAGAAGGGACAACCCAGAGCTGACAGCCCAGTCCTCGACGGCCAGACCCCACGGGTCTGTAGACACACTCCCCCAGAGCGTCGACCATGAGTTAAGGTCACCCATGACCAACACCGGGAGAGGCGCCAACCGCTGAATGACTGGGCCAAGGCCCCGCAAAAAGTCTTCTAAGTTAGACAACCCTCGATTTGGGGAGACATAGACGCCAACGATGGCAATACCTCCCCATGTTGCAGCGACGTAGCCGGCACCCCTTTCCTTAGGAATAAGGATGTTACGACTAGCCGCCGCCACGATAGCCACAGAACCGCTTGTGTCTCCAGCCCATAAGGGCTGAGAGGGCACAAAATACGGTTCTGCGACTACCGCCACGTCAATCTCCCACTGCGCCATGGACTGGATTAATAAATCCTGGGCCCCGGCGCAGTGGTTGAGGTTCGTCTGGAGGAAACTGCCATGCCGAGTGTAACTCATAGTTGCATGGCAGTTTCCTCTGACGCTGACGTGCGCGTCCCGCTAGTGTGGGTAGTGGCCTGGGTCCGTTTGGCCAACCTCGCTTTTGAAGCAGGAGGACAACAGCTCCTCCCACCCATTGTGTGCCCAGAGGGCTTGCCCGCGTCTGCGCAGACCGCACAGCGAGCCTTCGCCGTGCATCCGGCGGCTTTGTGGCCCGGCTCACCACACCGGAAGCACAGCTCGTCCCGCTGCTTGTCGGACGGGCAGAGCTGCCGCGTGTGCCCGATGCCCATGCACCTGAAGCACCTCAAAGGAAGTGCTTCAAGGGCCCGGACCTGCGCACAGCTCCACCCAACCAACAAACGACCGCCGGCCAGAACGGTCTTGGCCGCAGCCACGGGGCATTTCAGTGTCACCGAACCTGCCCCGGAGCGACCAAGCCGAATGTCCGCGGCCTTGATAAGCGCTGCGTCGCAACCTCCCTTGGCCGCTACGGCAGCCACAACGTCCTCGCGGGTCACGGACTCCTCGAGGCCCGAAATACGCAAATCTGCGCATTTCGTGGGCCTCGTGACAGTGGCGATCCCCGCGAGCGCCTCCGCTAGCTTGGCTGCCAGACGGTCGGCAGCCTCAGCACTCTTGGCACCCGGCAACTCGAGCATTCTCGCTCCTGTTGCCGTCTGCCTCGATGTCACTCCCTGAATGCCCAGTTCAGGGAGCGCGATAGCCTCTTTGGCCTTCAAGAGGGCCATCTTGTAAGAGACCCCGCGCGCAACAGCCTCGGGCTGTAGTGTAAAAACTACAGCGGAGGAGCGCGGCGAGGTCAGTTTGGCCTTCGGCTTGGCTTGCGGCTGGGCTTGCTTGCCTGCTTGGGCTTGCGGCTTCGACTTACCCTTCTTAGCCTTGGGCGCAGTCGCGGTCGGCGGTTTCGGAGCTGCAGGGGCTGCGGGGACGGGCTTGGAGCTCTTCCCCTTACCCTTGCCCTTCCTGCTGGCCACCACACTCCAAGTCTCTGCATCCGCAGAGGCTGGGGTAGCAGCAACAGCAGCCGGGGTCGCAGCAGCAACCGGAGTCGCCTTCGCAGGAGCTCGCGATGGACCTGCAACAGACATAACTTCGGCAGATACAGGTGCCTTCACCTTCTTCTTACCCTTCGATTTGGCTTTGGCCTTGACCTGGGCCGGGCGGGCTGCGGCTGGAGCAGCCAAGGCAGCCTCCCTGGTCGCGGCCGCAGCCTCCTCGGCAGCGGCAGCCTCCCTGGCAGCGGCCTCCTCCCTCCTCTTGTCCGCCGCAAGCGGGGGGCGGAGAGTAGGCGCAGGTGGGAGGCGCATCTCCAACCCCGCGATGCGCGCGGAGATCATGTCGCCGACGGTGCGACACATGGAGGCCTTCATATCCTCCATCATGTCGGCGACCATGACGGCGACCTGACCCACGACATCCTTCGACACCTCAGGCTCCAGAACCGGCTGTGCTTCTGAAGAAGAAGGACCAGGGTGCTCGGACCTACTCGTGGCGAAGTCGCGGCGCAAGGCCTTGACCTCGCGCTGTAAGTCCTCCACCTGGTTCTTCAGCAGCCGGTTCTGCACACTCAATCGCCGAGTCTCGTCCGAAACGGAGCGTTCGGACAGAGAATCGACGATCTCCTGGTACTCAGACGCGTACGCCTTGAGGTCTCGGATAAAGTTCCCCTTTAAATTACCCGACTTGCGAGCTATCTCGAAGATAGCCCGCTTCAACTCAGTTGCACGCTCGCGTGCGAGCTGCGTGTCGAGGTCCGCCGTCAGCTCGTCAAGAGTTTGGACCTCGCCAGGCACCTCATACGGCAGTGGGACCGTGATCGGAGAGGGGGGCTCCGTCGGGTCAAAGTCTGCCAAAATATCGTCAATGTTTTTGTTGCACCGAGCAACCAACTCTTTATGGGAAGGCGAAGAGGAATTCTTCTTGCCCCGTTTGGAGCCCTTCCCAGCTTTTTTATACTTGCTGCTACAAGTTTTTGTTCTGCATTTTGATTGCTGGACTTGATCGTCATCAGTCGTATCGTCATCGCCAGAAGCGAAGAGAGGCGACATTGCAGGTCGCTTGCCAGAGGAACTCCTCGTCACACGACCTTTCTCCTCAAACGGTCCCTCATCGACCACTAGCCCCGAGAACGAGTTCTCGGTAAAGTCCGGGGACATGCATGGGTCGTCAGTGGGGACGCCGACCAACGGGGCCGACGTCTCCACCGCCAGGTCAACGAACGCCGGTTCATGAGCTGAATCAGAGTCAGTGTGGGAAGCCAGGTTGTTGGCGGACCTATCCTTAAAAGGACTGGATCCGCCAGAAGACGAATCGGCAGCAGCGGGCCTATCCTGAAAAGGACTGGGCCTGCGCGCACAGGAAGTTTTCTTAGCAGTCGACATAACGATCTCAGTCAAAACGCAAGTCGCAATGCACTGAAGTGTTGCCGTCGTCTGTGCCACTCCGTTACGGTGGTCACAGACTACGTTGCCCAGGGTTCACTACGGGGAAGTCACTTCAGGGCGAACCCCAACCTAACCTAACCTAACCTAACCTAACCTAACCTAACCTAACCTAACCTAACCTAACCTAACCTAACCTAACCTAACCTAACCTAACCTAACCTAACCTAACCTAACCTAACCTAACCTAACCTAACCTAACCTAACCTAACCTAACCTAACCTAACCTAACCTAACCTAACCTAACCTTTTTTTTTTTTTTTTTTTCTCGGTGTCAAAAAATGCATTTACGCACTATCCCACCCCCCGGGGAAGGGGTGGGGGTGTGTGGGACTCGCCCACCTCTGAAGGAGGTGGGAATACCGCACTAAAAAATACACCGGTATACCCGCACCGCTTACGGGACGGCATGGCTCTGGTCGATTACCACATCGTCCCTGCGGTGGCCCGGCCTCCACGCCGGGCCTCCTCACGCCACGGGGGGCATCCTGGTATACGAGGACACCCCCAGACGGGGACACCGTGCAATGGGGATTGGGCTCCCCAGCCCGCACCCCTGGTGTCACTTTTAGGGAGCAGGAATGACATAACGGTTAAACCGCCGCATTCCCGCCCCCCGCCGTCTGCGTCGGAGAGGCGCCGCTAGAGGATCATCCTCACGGACCCTCTCCGCGGCCTCCTTCTGTGACATTACGTCGTCACAGAAGGCGACCATCCCCCCCCATGCCTCATCGCTGCCTAGCATACTATCGATGATCCTCGGCAGCGAGAGGTCTGGGCCCACCTTGGCCATTAGAGCGCGGCGCTGTACCGCCCATGCAGGACACACTTGAAGTGTGTGCTGGGCGGTATCCTCTGGCGCGCCGCACTCGTGACACCGAGGTGTCGGCTCGCGTCTCGCGACCCGGTGCAGATACTTTCCGAAGCACCCATGGCCGGAAAGTATCTGCACCAGCCGATATCTCATCGGCTTCCTGTCTCGCCGGACCCACGACCGGAGGACCGGACGAATCGCATCTATCGGCCATTGGCCGAAGAGCGGATCCGCCAAGTCCTCCTCCCAGAGACGCAGGACCTCCTCTTGCGCCCGCTGCCTAACCGCCTCTACCTCTTCGAGGCAGGGGCGCTCACCTCTTGCTCTCCGGTCTGCTCGGTACCTGTAAACAGTCGTTAGTACTCTTGCCTCCAACTCCCACGGGGGCATGCCTGCCAGAAGGCAAGCAGCCCCCGCCGATATCGTGCGATATCCTCGGATCGCCCTCACCGCCATGGTTCTCTGAGGACCACGCAACAGCCGTCTGTTGCGGGCGGTGAGAGCATCCACCCAGATAGGCGCCCCGTATAGCGCCATACTCTTTAAGATTCCGGCGTATAGGCGCCGGCACGTCGTGTCTGGGCCGCGTTCGTTCGGCAGAAGGCGACCCAGAGCCCCCGCAGCGCGTATTAGACGGGGCGCGAGGCGGTCGAAGTGCGCGTCAAACCGCCAGCGCCCGTCCAGGATCAGGCCCAGATATTTCATCTGGGCCATCACCTTCACTTCCGCACCATCTATATGAACCGAGGCGCCGGGCGGTGGTCCCTGCCGAGGTCCATGAAAAAGAAGGACCTCGGTCTTACTCAGAGCGACCTTCAATCCCAGCGCCTCGATTCGGCCGATGACAAGGCTGGCGCTTACCTCCGCCAGCCTTTTTGCATCGGCAAAATCCCCCCCCGTGGCTACGACTAGGGTGTCATCCGCGTAGCAAATGACACGCACCCTAGGTGGGAGCGTGCCGCGGAGCACCCAGTCGTAGCCGATGTTCCACAACAGGGGCCCGAGTACGGACCCCTGGGGAACCCCACAAGTTACAGGCCGGCGAACCAAGACGCCGTCGGCCCCCTCGAATAACACCTCTCGGCCGCGGAGGTAATCCTCCAACAGCCTTTGCAAGTAGAGGGGCACTCCGAAGTAACGGAGTGCCTCCCTAATTACCCCGAAGGGCAGGCTGTTGAAGGCGTTGGCGATATCCAGAGATATCGCCAACGACCTCTCCCCGCGACCGGAGGCGGCAGTCGTCTCTTCCTTTAGGAGGGTCAGGGCGTCGAGGGTCGAGTGACCCGCCCTGAACCCGAACTGCACCGGCGACAGATCGGGCCCCACCTCCTTCAGGTGTTGGATGAGACGGAAGGAAATTATTCGTTCGAAAGATTTCCCCGTCTCATCCAACAAGACGATTGGCCGGTACGCGCCGGCTTCACCCGGAGGCCTCCCCTCCTTCGGGAGAAGGCACAGACGCCCTTCCTTCCACAACTTCGGGAATCGTGCCGACGCGAGCGCTGCGTCGAACAATTCCCGAAGTTGTCCCCCCAGGTGGGCCAAGGCCAGGGCCAAGACCTTGCCCGGCACCCCATCAGGCCCCGGGGCCTTCTTCCGTGCCTTGAGTCGATCCACCACTGCCGCCATCTCCTCGTCGGTGACAGGTGGAATCGACTCGTCGGCCAAGGCAGGCACGGGAGGAGCCATAGTCGGAGGGGTGTGCATTGGGGGCTCTGGGAAGAGCTCCCGCACGACCCGCTCCAACACCTCCGTCTGGAGGGTCTCAATCACGGGGGGACCATTATTGCGGAGCTTATTACGCGCCGCCTTATATGGTCTCCCCCATGGGTCCCTATTGAGATCCTCCAGCATCTCTTCTCGTGCCCTGCTCTTCGCCTGGCATATGGCCAGCTGTAGTGCCTTCTTATCCTCGATATAAGTGGCATACAGCTGGCTTTCCCTCCCTGTGTCACGGCGTCTACGGCGGAGCGCCCGGGTGAAAGCCCTCCTCGACAGCGAGCACTGCTGCCGAAGAAGGGCGATCTCCTCGCTCCACCAGTAGACTTGGTGACGCCGCGGCGGTGGCCCAATTACCTTGGGCATGGCGGCGCTGCAGACCCCGGACATCATGTCGCGGAATCTGCTTGCCGCCTCGTCAACCCCCGTGGTGACAGGGGTGGCACACCAAGCCGCCACTATGGCAGCCTCCTCCGCAAGTTCCCTGTCGAGCTTTGTCATCGCCCAACGAGGGAAGGAGGAGTGCCCCGTCTGTCTTTGCGGCCCTGGGGAGCCGCTGGAGGTGGAGACGTCGAACCTAATATACTTGTGGTCCGACATTGTCTCCACCTCACTTAGCACCTGCCAGCCCTGGACGCGTTGTGCTAGAGAAGGGGTGGCGAACGTCAAGTCCACCACGGACCCCCCTCCTCTACGCACACACGTGTGTGATGTCCCCCTGTTAAGGAGGGACAACCCAGAGCTGACAGCCCAGTCCTCCACGGCCAGACCCCACGGGTCTGTAGACACACTCCCCCAGAGCGTCGACCACGAGTTAAGGTCACCCATGACCAACACCGGGAGAGGTGCCAACCTCTGAATGACTGGGCCAAGGCCCCGCAAAAAGTCTTCTAAGTTAGACAACCCTCGATTTGGGGAGACATAGACGCCAACGATGGCAATGCCTCCCCATGTTGCAGCGACATAGCCGGGACCCCGTTCCTTCGGAACGAGGATGTTCCGGCTAGCCGCCGCCACGATCGCCACAGAGCCGCTTGTGTCTCCAGCCCATAAGGGCTGAGAGGGCACAAAATACGGCTCTGCGACAACCGCCAACCTAACCTAACCTAACCTAACCTAACCTAACCTAACCTAACCTAACCTAACCTAACCTAACCTAACCTAACCTAACCTAACCTAACCTAACCTAACCTAACCTAACCTAACCTAGGGGCGTGGCTGTAACCTAACCCTAAAGAGTTAGGTTGCTTGCGGCTAACCTAACCTAACCTAGGGGCGTGGCTGTAACCTAACCCTAAAGAGTTAGGTTGCTTGCGGCTAACCTAACCTAACCTAGGGGCGTGGCTGTAACCTAACCCTAAAGAGTTAGGTTGCTTGCGGCTAACCTAACCTAACCTAGGGGCGTGGCTGTAACCTAACCCTAAAGAGTTAGGTTGCTTGCGGCTAACCTAACCTAACCTAGGGGCGTGGCTGTAACCTAACCCTAAAGAGTTAGGTTGCTTGCGGCTAACCTAACCTAACCTAGGGGCGTGGCTGTAACCTAACCCTAAAGAGTTAGGTTGCTTGCGGCTAACCTAACCTAACCTAGGGGCGTGGCTGTAACCTAACCCTAAAGAGTTAGGTTGCTTGCGGCTAACCTAACCTAACCTAGGGGCGTGGCTGTAACCTAACCCTAAAGAGTTAGGTTGCTTGCGGCTAACCTAACCTAACCTAGGGGCGTGGCTGTAACCTAACCCTAAAGAGTTAGGTTGCTTGCGGCTAACCTAACCTAACCTAGGGGCGTGGCTGTAACCTAACCCTAAAGAGTTAGGTTGCTTGCGGCTAACCTAACCTAACCTAGGGGCGTGGCTGTAACCTAACCCTAAAGAGTTAGGTTGCTTGCGGCTAACCTAACCTAACCTAGGGGCGTGGCTGTAACCTAACCCTAAAGAGTTAGGTTGCTTGCGGCTAACCTAACCTAACCTAGGGGCGTGGCTGTAACCTAACCCTAAAGAGTTAGGTTGCTTGCGGCTAACCTAACCTAACCTAGGGGCGTGGCTGTAACCTAACCCTAAAGAGTTAGGTTGCTTGCGGCTAACCTAACCTAACCTAGGGGCGTGGCTGTAACCTAACCCTAAAGAGTTAGGTTGCTTGCGGCTAACCTAACCTAACCTAGGGGCGTGGCTGTAACCTAACCCTAAAGAGTTAGGTTGCTTGCGGCTAACCTAACCTAACCTAGGGGCGTGGCTGTAACCTAACCCTAAAGAGTTAGGTTGCTTGCGGCTAACCTAACCTAACCTAGGGGCGTGGCTGTAACCTAACCCTAAAGAGTTAGGTTGCTTGCGGCTAACCTAACCTAACCTAGGGGCGTGGCTGTAACCTAACCCTAAAGAGTTAGGTTGCTTGCGGCTAACCTAACCTAACCTAGGGGCGTGGCTGTAACCTAACCCTAAAGAGTTAGGTTGCTTGCGGCTAACCTAACCTAACCTAGGGGCGTGGCTGTAACCTAACCCTAAAGAGTTAGGTTGCTTGCGGCTAACCTAACCTAACCTAGGGGCGTGGCTGTAACCTAACCCTAAAGAGTTAGGTTGCTTGCGGCTAACCTAACCTAACCTAGGGGCGTGGCTGTAACCTAACCCTAAAGAGTTAGGTTGCTTGCGGCTAACCTAACCTAACCTAGGGGCGTGGCTGTAACCTAACCCTAAAGAGTTAGGTTGCTTGCGGCTAACCTAACCTAACCTAGGGGCGTGGCTGTAACCTAACCCTAAAGAGTTAGGTTGCTTGCGGCTAACCTAACCTAACCTAGGGGCGTGGCTGTAACCTAACCCTAAAGAGTTAGGTTGCTTGCGGCTAACCTAACCTAACCTAGGGGCGTGGCTGTAACCTAACCCTAAAGAGTTAGGTTGCTTGCGGCTAACCTAACCTAACCTAGGGGCGTGGCTGTAACCTAACCCTAAAGAGTTAGGTTGCTTGCGGCTAACCTAACCTAACCTAGGGGCGTGGCTGTAACCTAACCCTAAAGAGTTAGGTTGCTTGCGGCTAACCTAACCTAACCTAGGGGCGTGGCTGTAACCTAACCCTAAAGAGTTAGGTTGCTTGCGGCTAACCTAACCTAACCTAGGGGCGTGGCTGTAACCTAACCCTAAAGAGTTAGGTTGCTTGCGGCTAACCTAACCTAACCTAGGGGCGTGGCTGTAACCTAACCCTAAAGAGTTAGGTTGCTTGCGGCTAACCTAACCTAACCTAGGGGCGTGGCTGTAACCTAACCCTAAAGAGTTAGGTTGCTTGCGGCTAACCTAACCTAACCTAGGGGCGTGGCTGTAACCTAACCCTAAAGAGTTAGGTTGCTTGCGGCTAACCTAACCTAACCTAGGGGCGTGGCTGTAACCTAACCCTAAAGAGTTAGGTTGCTTGCGGCTAACCTAACCTAACCTAGGGGCGTGGCTGTAACCTAACCCTAAAGAGTTAGGTTGCTTGCGGCTAACCTAACCTAACCTAGGGGCGTGGCTGTAACCTAACCCTAAAGAGTTAGGTTGCTTGCGGCTAACCTAACCTAACCTAGGGGCGTGGCTGTAACCTAACCCTAAAGAGTTAGGTTGCTTGCGGCTAACCTAACCTAACCTAGGGGCGTGGCTGTAACCTAACCCTAAAGAGTTAGGTTGCTTGCGGCTAACCTAACCTAACCTAGGGGCGTGGCTGTAACCTAACCCTAAAGAGTTAGGTTGCTTGCGGCTAACCTAACCTAACCTAGGGGCGTGGCTGTAACCTAACCCTAAAGAGTTAGGTTGCTTGCGGCTAACCTAACCTAACCTAGGGGCGTGGCTGTAACCTAACCCTAAAGAGTTAGGTTGCTTGCGGCTAACCTAACCTAACCTAGGGGCGTGGCTGTAACCTAACCCTAAAGAGTTAGGTTGCTTGCGGCTAACCTAACCTAACCTAGGGGCGTGGCTGTAACCTAACCCTAAAGAGTTAGGTTGCTTGCGGCTAACCTAACCTAACCTAGGGGCGTGGCTGTAACCTAACCCTAAAGAGTTAGGTTGCTTGCGGCTAACCTAACCTAACCTAGGGGCGTGGCTGTAACCTAACCCTAAAGAGTTAGGTTGCTTGCGGCTAACCTAACCTAACCTAGGGGCGTGGCTGTAACCTAACCCTAAAGAGTTAGGTTGCTTGCGGCTAACCTAACCTAACCTAGGGGCGTGGCTGTAACCTAACCCTAAAGAGTTAGGTTGCTTGCGGCTAACCTAACCTAACCTAGGGGCGTGGCTGTAACCTAACCCTAAAGAGTTAGGTTGCTTGCGGCTAACCTAACCTAACCTAGGGGCGTGGCTGTAACCTAACCCTAAAGAGTTAGGTTGCTTGCGGCTAACCTAACCTAACCTAGGGGCGTGGCTGTAACCTAACCCTAAAGAGTTAGGTTGCTTGCGGCTAACCTAACCTAACCTAGGGGCGTGGCTGTAACCTAACCCTAAAGAGTTAGGTTGCTTGCGGCTAACCTAACCTAACCTAGGGGCGTGGCTGTAACCTAACCCTAAAGAGTTAGGTTGCTTGCGGCTAACCTAACCTAACCTAGGGGCGTGGCTGTAACCTAACCCTAAAGAGTTAGGTTGCTTGCGGCTAACCTAACCTAACCTAGGGGCGTGGCTGTAACCTAACCCTAAAGAGTTAGGTTGCTTGCGGCTAACCTAACCTAACCTAGGGGCGTGGCTGTAACCTAACCCTAAAGAGTTAGGTTGCTTGCGGCTAACCTAACCTAACCTAGGGGCGTGGCTGTAACCTAACCCTAAAGAGTTAGGTTGCTTGCGGCTAACCTAACCTAACCTAGGGGCGTGGCTGTAACCTAACCCTAAAGAGTTAGGTTGCTTGCGGCTAACCTAACCTAACCTAGGGGCGTGGCTGTAACCTAACCCTAAAGAGTTAGGTTGCTTGCGGCTAACCTAACCTAACCTAGGGGCGTGGCTGACGTACCCCTCCCCGCAGTAGCTGCAGCGTGGCGGGCGCGCGTCGCTCTCCGTCTCTGGAACATTATATTTATTTGGTTACGAATACTGAATTTCAAAATGAAATGGAAATTAAGAGAATTCGATATATATTCTGAATACGTGTGTATTTAGTACTCGCTTTTAGAATTACTTTACAGATTGTTTTCAAAAAAAAAAAAAAACATAATTTTAGACTTTAAAGATATTTAGGTTACATTACTACAGTCTGTTCTGCCTACATAGTTAGTGACGAACGTTCGTGTTCTTCCTTTTGAAGTTCTCAGAGTGATACAGCCAATTTTAAGTACATGTTTCTGTGATATGTGATCTTACTCTGATACCTTTAGTGCGGGTACACTTGTTTTTAAGAGGAAATTTGTTATTAATTGACCTTCGTTTTACGTTTCATACAACTAAAGAATACTGCCTAATGATAATCTATAGGTACTTACTTAAAACCCATGTTTCTTTCATATCAAATTCTGCGAAACATAGACATTAGGTTTTTGTTTACACCACCGTGTTGTACTGATCACTTGAAGAATCTATTCAATCTTTCACGGAACACCTGAAACCGGACAACATAAAACATTATTAAGCTGCTATATAGGCAGATCAAATGATCTAGAAACACTAGAAAATACCCATATTCTTGTTACAACACATTTCTGTTTGGATGGAAAACTGCAGCTGTAACTTCAGTACCTTCCTACTACTTCAGTCGCCTTATAACGCACTCCTCGTCGGCACTCTACATCGACGTCTAACAGACGAACACGCCCCTTTTCAAAACAGTCAACAGCACATGCAATGCTCTATTGCAGAGAAGTGTTATTTGGCAAGAGGCAAAAACAAACGGAAATGGTTAGCCTGATGTGCTGTTGTCTGTACATTAACTAGTTATTTATAATATTAACAATAAACTAGTTTTGAGCCTCGTTCCCCCAACGCTACGGCAAAGCCACCTTAGGCGTCAGTATCATAATCAGTAGAGCGAGGCTACGCTTCTAGCAGCGATTCCTACAGCGAGCCACATAGTATAGGAACACTATGCGTCTACACGATCACGTGAAGCTGCATTGTTCATGTTAACGGTGAGCTGTATTTAATTAAAAGTTTTATAGTCACCGTAATGTCTATGTCTCCCACCAAACCATCAGAACTTTAGCCTTCTCCCTCCTCTTACTATCCACCTGTTTTCATTGTCAGGTAGCGCAAAGGCTCTAGTGACCCTTGCGTCAGGGCCCTAGGGGCCTCTTCGTTTTCTAGGGAGTTAATTCCTTTCCTAACGTTATCTTCCTTCTTTAGGCGACCTAGAGGCGGTGCTTTACAACCAGTGAGCTTCCTGAACACACATTTACAATCGGTTGGGAAGTGAAGGGTCGTGAATTCGATTCTCGCTTCAGCACAAATATTGATGAAAAAAATATTCGTGCTAACTAACAAACAGATTGAATACTTGTTATGAATATAAAAATACACACTTAAAATACGTACTTGGTTCTAAATAACCGTGTTAGTCTAACATCGCTTTCTTCTGCCGAATATCGGCATTGTTAAGTCCGTCTGCAAACATCGTCATGCTGGAGAAAACATCAGTTCGCCTTCCATGGTTACCTGTAACCATACAAGTAGCAACATAAAACTTTGTGAATCTATTATCAAAGCAAACCGTTTATTAACTTAAGTCAACTACATTACTCGTACTGTTGTTAAAGAAACCAGCAGCTGCAATAACTTCAGCTCTTTCTTCGGCGAGGACCCCTTGAGCGCAGTGATTATGAGCGCCGGTTGAGACGCAACGAAAACATTCAGACAAGCAATAAAGAAATCTTTAATTCGTCGAGAATACAGTAGTTTTTGAACTTTCTTGTTCCATTTTTCACTATTTAAACATTAAATATCGGTAAAATTTTAGTTTTTACCGTAGTTTATATGTTACAGAAAACCCGGTTATTTAGTGTTTATACAGTAGTGTTCGCTGTCAGATGTTATCAAACCATCCGTTGGCCTTTGATTAGGCTCACCGACTTACATCTAGCGACATCAGCCGGGAGCAACTACTAAACGACGTGCCTTCCAATGCATGACGATGGCTGAAAAATATACCATTCGGTCCGATGGTCACCCCTCAATTACCGACCCGGCGCGGCGTGGGTTGATCACACGGTGATCACGGGGATCACGGTGATCGTTGCCAATTAACTGTCATAACTGAATCAAGGGCACTTCAGGAGTACCTGTTTTTACTATGTGAGAAAACTCAAATACAAAAATAGTTCAAATTATTCATGTAGGTATTTACCTAAAACGTGGAAGTGAAACTCTGGTTTGTTGCTAAATACATCTTAATAGGAAGAGCAGCTACCCGGCTTGCGAAAGACAGAGGTTTGGATCCCGTCGGACCCGCAGGTTTGAACCTAGAAATAATAATTATTATTATTGTGCAAAGGCCTCCTTAGTAAGGCCACTTAGAAGGTGATAATCGAGGATATCTTCACCTTCCGAAATGAATCATGGAATAAGTATCATCTTTAACTACGCAGATATAGAATTAACACAAATCTACGTCGAATGTTTTTTTTGCCTGGGTAGGGGGATGAACCCAAGTCCTTTTGGGCTCTAGGCGGGACCTCAACCCATTGCGCCTGCTATATAGTTATTCCTTTTCGGAAGTCTTAGTTCCGGCCCCTAGGAAGGGTCCCAAGGTGATTAACTTATGTTGCAATTATCAAAATTTGTTAAGTGTAATTTTTGCAATTATGTGGACACAACACAAAAGAGCAAAATGCCAATACGGTAATGTAAGTTACTAACAATTTGCGACGGAAACTTAAATTACTACCCGCAGGATTCTTTTCTACTTGGTTCTATTGTTGACTGGTAACAAATGACTCATCGTAATTAAGTCCGCCATTTGCTCTTGCTTTGTGCCTGGGGAATACGTGTGAATACGTGAATAAATAGGATATCTATTGATAGGTATCAATATTTACGAAAACGAAAAGAAGAACCATACCACGAGTGTTAACTTCTGTTTCGTACAATTGCTCCTGCTGAGTTGATGTCACGCTCCCTCGCCCTCTCCCCAGTCGGTCTCGAACTCTTCCAGCAGAGAGTACTCTTAGCTCCTTTGAGAGGTTCTCCGGTTCGAAGTCGCGGACCTGGAACCGCCATGATAGAACATTGATTATATCTCCCTTTTTGAGTCTTTGCTCACGCCTTAACCTTCGAACCTATCACGGCCATGTCGGATCCGCCCTCGGCATTCACCATGTAAACAAGCATGCAGCATTCAGCATGCAGGCAATCATGCAGCATGCAGGCAAGCATGCAGCATGCAGGCAAGCATGCAGCATGCAGGGATGCAGCATGCATTTTATTTTAGGGTTTGAAAAAAAAATTACTAACCCTCCAAGGTTAAGGCGAGAGCTGCGCTCACGCCTTAACCTTCGAAGCTATCACGGCCATGTCGGATCCGCCCTCGGCATTCACCATGTAAACAAACATGCAGCATGCGGGCAAGCAAGCAGCATGCAGGTAAAAATGCAAGCAGGGATGCAGCATGCATTTTATTTTAGCGTTTGTAAAAAAATAACTAACCCTCGGATTCGGACTTACATTGTTATTATAAACCACCATTCGGTGGTTCAGACCACACTTAGATCAAGTGATTTTATAGCTAGTAAAATTAGGACGTATAATTATTATAGCATTCAATTTTATGACACAAAACCATTATAGTTGTGGACTATTAGGTGAAACAAAGTTTCGTATTAGAGACCATTATGGATAGTGATGATTATAGAAAACGCGTTCGGGATTTTGATTTTCGGACGTACGATATTCGGAGAAGAAAGGGACTCCGTACATACACAAATAAACCAAAATATCTTTTTTTAAATAGACCTGTTACAAGCACTTTTATTAAATCATCAACTAAACAAAAATACACTTAATAATAGACATAAATACTTTAATTAGAATAATAACGATAAATACATAATTTTGGAGATATTATGAAGAACACTTACAGCGCTAGTTTCCCCCAGCTTTCCCCTTTTTGGCTCTGCTTCCTCAACTGCTGGTGCTGCAACCGCTGCCTGTAACGTATCGCAAATGCATTTGAGTGTCACGAGGTAACTTCAGTCATAGGCATTTTTACACCACTATGGTCCGTCATCTGAAACACACCACTTAACTTGCTAAAAAATTTGATATTTCTGATATTTCATATTAGGATCATACATCAAAAAAGACTTGAGTACTCTATTCATGCCCAGGCTCACAATAATAATTTCCTTAAAATTTATTGAAATATTGGTTAGCAAAGATAGGAAACCCAGAAGAAACAGCATTCCGTCTTGGGCTCAAGCGGATCACGAACCAGCGTCTTCCGCATTTCGGGCGGCTGCACTAGCCACTGTGCTACCGAGAGCATAGCGAGACAAAAGGATGAAGATGGAGATATGAAAGAAAATAAAAAAAACAAGAAGAGAAAAAAAAACTTGTACCTATTATTGGTAGACTACTTTTAGAGACCAGTTTATGAACATTCCGCTTCCAGCTTGCCTCGAACCAGCGCAGCTCGGCAGCGCAACGAATGTGACGATAGAGCTTGTTGTAGTTGCTGTAATCAAACTACCATTAAAACCAAATAAAAACATAGGATTATAATTTACTGCTTGAATATTGGTTTCACATTTTCTTTCATTGTAGGTAGTCCATCAAATAAAACTTAACTGAAACTCAATGGTTTTTTTCATGTAAACTAATTAATTTAGTACTTTTCAAAGTTTTTATTGTATGAGGTGCTTACCTTTAGTTTGTTTGTAGCATTTAGTGCCTAAAAAAATTGATCAGACTAATGAAACCTAATTGTCAGATGTTATCAACAAGCCCTAAGGCTTCCGACTTGGCTTAGCGACTGAAAACGAACTAAGTAATTAGGCTTCTAACATTATCAAACCACAATTTATAATCTAACTTAGTACATAATGTAACTTTCAAGTCTCTTCATTTCTATACTAAAACGAAACTACTCCAGAATCCTTTTGGTTTGTCATTGTGTACTTTAAAAGTCATACTTACCTACTTTGCTGCTTTTTCAGTGTGATAATGTAGCGTAGAAATAGGTAATAAACTTCGACAAATGTAGCCAATGCACTCTCCAAATAAACCTTCGGCCGCCACACCGTGTGAAACATTCCATTTTCTACGTACCTATTATTAATCTGAAGTTTTTTACTTGTAAGAACTGAATGAATATTAAATAACAGGTAGGTAACGATTCAATAACAATAAAAGTAAAAGTGCACTGAAAAAATCAGACTCAACTGACTGACATAAACTTTTGCCGCCTGCCGCCCGCCCGCCGCCGAATCATACTTTTAAATTTGTTTATGGCCACGGTTTGAACTAAATAGCCAACTATCTGTCATTTCGCGACTAACGGTACAGTCCTACAGACCTACCAACTTATCTGTGAAATGGCGAAAATTGGAACTACGACCGCCATGTTGAAATGTCATCCGATTGTCCGTGTCAACTAATTTTGAGTACTATGGTTGTTTTATTGTGATATTTCGGAATTTATGAAGTTGAATATGCCGAAAGCCATTAAAAGTGATGCTCGAAACATTATTCTTAAGGTTGAAACCTTTTTCAAAGCAGAAGCTCGGGCGAGGTCTCTGATTATTCCATTTACCAAAATATACAAACGAATTTCGGCTGCAACAGGTTAGTGTTGTCAACTTTATTTTCATAAATACCCATATGCTAAACCAAATATTTAAGTCCACGGAATATTTGTATATATTCTTACTGTAGGTCAACGCAACGGTAACGCACATCTATTATGTTACCTGTTAAATGGGTGAGCCAACTAACCTGCCGGTTTTCAAATTTCGATGAAAAAAGTAATCCTATGTTTCAGGTGTGAGTCAACTACTCATTTCAAAAATACATAAAGAGCGGCATGCAGCAGAAGACACTGTTGCTTAAATTCGGACACCAGGCAGAGAAGGATAGAAGTGGAATCATTCACGTTGATGATTTTGACATGGGAGTTATACGGAACGCCTGTACTCTCCGTACATGAATTTGATTCTGCTAAAAACGAGGTGCCTCCTGTTAAAAACCTTCTAGAGGTCTTAAAGACAGAAATAAATTACACAGGACAGCGATGATGATGTCGATAGTGCAGTTCATCTAAAGATCATTACTGTAAATCTGGTTCTTAATAAATAATTGTAAAGCAATTTGTTTTTTTTATCACATCCATTAGGTACTTACCTCTGCGAATTATTATTAATATATCGTTGTTGGGGTTAGGTACGGTCTCAACTAAAACCAGCGAATAGTACCAGGTACCTGATGCAGGTACTATTTGCTGGTTTTAGCTATAACATAGCGTAACTACATTTTTTTTTATTTGTAAATAATTACGAAATTTAATTTTATTATTTTTATTCAATACTTATTTCTTATGAGAAATTACCTACTTCTAAAACTTACTCAATTTTGGCCACCTTATATTAATTAGCAACACTGAATCGACGGTGTCGTCCTCTTTCAGTTCACAGATAAGTTGGTAGGACTGTACCAACTTATCTGTGAAATGGCGAAAATTGGAACTACGACCGCCATGTTGAAATGTCATTCGATTGTCCGTGTCAACAATTATTGAGTACTATGGTTGTTTTATTGTGATATTTCGGAATTTATGAAGTTGAATATGCCGAAAGCCATTAAAAGTGATGCACAAAACATTATTCTCAAGGTTGAAACCATTTTTAAAGAAGAAGCTCGGGCGAGATCTCCGATTATTCCATTTACCAAAATATACAAACGAATTTCGGCTGAAACAGGTTAGTGTTGTCAGCTTTATTTTTATAAATACCTTTAAACTTAACCAAATATTTAAGTCCACGGAATATTTGTATATATTCTTACTGTAGGTTAACGTAACGGTAACGCACATCTAAAAGGTCACCTGTTAAATGGGTGAGCCAACTAACCTGGCGGTTTTTAAATTTCGATGAAAAATAAAATCCTATATTTCAGGTGTGAGTCAAGGACTCATTTCAAAAATAGATAAAGAAGGGCTTGCAGCAGAAGACACTGTTACTAAAATTCGGACACAAGGCAAGGATAGAAAACGCAAAAATGGAATCATACACGTTGATGATTTTGACATGGCAGTTATACGGAGGAGAGTACATGAATTTGATTCTGCCTAAAACGAGGTGCCTACTGGAAAAAACCTTCTAAAGGTCTTAAAGACAGAAAAAAATTACACAGGACAGCGATGATGATGTCGGTAGTGCAGGCTCATCTAAAGATCATAATGACTGTAAATGTGGTTTTTAATAAATAATTGTAAAGCAAATTGTTTTTTTTATTACATCCATTAGGTACTTACCACTGCGAATTATTATTAGTATATCGTTGTTAGGGGTAAGGTACGGTCTTAACTAAATGCTGCAAATAGTACCTGGTACCTGATGCAGGGAGGGTACATGAATCATTCACATTGAATCACATTCATTCAATTATTTCATTCAATCACATTGAATGAAAGTTTTAAGTGTGAAACATTTAGTATGATTGTTAAGTTTTCCAGATTCTAGTTTATCTCTCTAGTAACTGTTTTAGAGATCAAACCTTAATATCTGCAGGATTTCCAATTCACTGGATCACTTTCTAAATAAAGCCATTTAATAATCCTGAAGGACAACTGTTTAGCGTACCTACTTAACTACAAATTAATATGTATATTTTATTTTTAATTTATAAATAATTGCAATACCTAATTTTATTATTTTTGTTTAATACTTGTAAATAGATATACTTGTATAATACTTGTAAAACTCACTCAATTTTAGGCACCTTTTATTAATTAGCAACACTGAATCGACGGTGTCGTCCTCTTTCAGTTCACAGATAAGTTGGTAGGTCTGTACTACACAAACTACAAAGGATGTAACCAATGATGTAAAGTCTTACCCCCTTATTCATAAAAACGAACGCAACGCTAACGCATTGTTTAGGCTATTGACGTGTTCTGTCACTTACTCGCAAATGGCAGCAACAAGAATGACAGTGACAGAGCGATACAATAGTTATCGTGTTCTATAAGAGCTGTTTAAGTTTTTATGAATAAGGGGGTTAGAGCATTAAGAACGTCTAAGTGTAAAGTAATAGATTGATAAAGCGCCTATAATATAAAAACGTTCCAAGAACTGAATTGCGCATGTGTGAGTGATTGTCTATGTATGCGTTGACACCTGCTGTCATTTAGCACAATAGTGTTGGTACTTTCCATAACAATCTAACAGATTATCGAAATCACAAATGAATAAAGATATACTCGTGTTCTTGAAAATAAAAAGCTGAGGTTCTTTATTATTTATTAGGTTTGCTCGTTACATTGTTTATGATATCTAAACATCAACTACGAGATGAAATAATATAAACACCATCAATTTTCATCCTTTTTTTAGGACTGGGTTAAATAGTATTTTGTTGGTCAAAAATGGCGCCAAGTATTGATTGTTATTGTTTGTGTAGTTTTATTAAGCTTCTAGTCTTCTAGACCATGACTTCAGCAGTATTTCGTATACCACTACCACGTATTTCGACACGGAATAGAAAAAACAAGTGGAAGTGCGAAGTGGGCGTGGCACGCGTGCCACAATTAAGTGTAGCTACCCAGACTTGGTCCCAGTCGTGTTCTAACATCGCATCAAGTTGCTCGTCTCGCGACAACTTCATATTTCCGTAGTTATGCCGTAATGCTCCATTTTGGAGTGCTAAAATGATAGTAGGATAAAAAAACTTGAAAATGTAGGTCTTTCCTACCATGGCTAGGTACTATTTTATTTGTTTTCTAATAAAATCTTGTTAATTTCAATAGACAGATAGATATCGACCTATAACGCAAATTTCAATCTTAATGCTTGTACAATTAAAATGTATAATTGCTCCCAAAAGAGAATACCGCCATCTATGGTCGATCAACGGAATTAACTCGTCAATCTTAACTAAATTGACATTAGATTAGAAAAAGTCGTAAGTTCTGTCAGCAGTAAAGCACAACAAAGTGACAACAAATATTATCTGTAGAGTGTGAAGGTTGATTTCCAGATGTACGATCTGTGAATGGGGCGGGCAACTGTCAAACTGGCGCTAGCAGAGCACCGACCCATAACAAACACGGATTTGTATGAAATTCGTTGAAAATAATTAATTAGAGGCGATTATCAAATAAATGCCCAGGTGTTGTGTACCAAAGTGCAGAGAAACTGGAGGCCACCACTTTCCTCGAGATGAGCAACTTAAAAAAATGTGGCTAAAAGCAATAAGGCGAGTAAGTTCGAGCCTAAAACCGGGGCGAGGGTGTGTCATAACCACTTCGAGGCCAGTGATTATGAAATAATCAGTAAATACTCAGGTAAAGTACCTACATACATAAGGATTCAAATTGATTATTTTCTGTTTTTCTAGAAGGCACAAAACTATCGTCTATTTGGTGCGTAACAGGGTGGCTCGCTACCTTGAAGTGAAATTTAATAAACCTCAGGAAACAGGCAGCCCATAAAAATAAACAATTGAATGGTTAATAGTCTGCCTTACTAAATTTGTGGCCAAGTCTGGCCTTTTGGGTCCACCAAAAATTCACTTAATTCTCTTTGATTTAGAGGTTATTTAGATGCTAAGGTTTTTCTCACTTTTTCAGGCACCATAAACCAGCACAAAATTTTGAAGAAGTCTGTCATCCCTTCAGTGTTTCCATGGAACGTAAAGCAGGGCCCCACATTAAGAGAAGAACGCCTGAGGACACATAATTTGAGAAAAAAGCTTGTTTCTAGATGAGAATTTAACTACTCCGGACTTCAATCATTTTCAGCCACTTGAAGAATTAGATGATGCAAATGTTTCCCACAGTGTTGATGTAACTGAAATTCAGTCCTCAAGCTCGGATCTAGCTTCTGGGTCTGGAGAAATTTGTACAAAAGGGACACAGACTTGTAATATTTTGAGATTATTCTCTACAGAGCAATTGCATAAATACAGGAAAAAATGGAATTTGGGAGAGGTTGTTGTGGTTGGGTATTTCACAAATAAAAGAAAAATGATTAAGAAAACACATAACAATTTATTAAATCAATACTTGGTATTCCCCCCCCTAGCCCTTATCACTGCTTGAAGTCGATTCTTCATTGATCTGATCAACTTTTCGACGTCCTCTTGAGTTATGTTATCCCACTCTTCCATACTGTCTTCAATTCTTCTACCATGAAGGGGCTTGATTTCTGGCTCGTACTCTTCGTTTTAACTGGTCCCATTAATGCTCGATCGGATTTAAGTCTGGACTGCTGCAATACTGCACCTATACCGATTACCAACCACCTCGAGCTCCTTGGTATGAATCTTTCGTCTAGCCTCAACTTTGGAAGTTCTATTGAGTCTAAAGCAAAAACCGCTGCCCAGAAACTTGGCATCCTATTCAAGGTTAGGCGGTACTTCACACCGGAACAGCTGTTACAACTGTACCAAGCACAAGTTCGGTCGTGTATGGAGTACTGCTGCCACCTCTGGGATGGCTCTGCCAAGTATCAGCTGGATGCATTGGACTCAGTAGACCGAAGAGCCAGGAGACTGATAGGTGACGATACGCTCGTTGGAACCAAACTCCAGAGTTTGGAGCATAGGCGTAAAGTTGCCTGTTTATCGGTTTTTTATAAGGTGTATTTCGGAGAGTGTGCGCAGGAACTTCATGACCTGATCCCACCCTCCACTTTCTACCACCGGACCACTAGACGCCGTGAGGGATTTCACCCCCATGTGGTCGACTTTCCAGCGGTCCGAACTAAGCGGTTTGGTGCTTCCTTTCTGGTCCGCACCGCTAGGGAGTGGAACGCCCTCCCTGCGTCTGTGTTTCCGGATACATACAACCTTGGTGTCTTCAAGGCAAGAGTGAATAGGCATTTTCTGGGTAAGCGTGTTACACCTTCGACCTCGTCATCGCTTACCATCAGGCGAGACTGAGGTCAAACGCAAACCCATTTTAAATAAAAAAAAAAAAAAAAAAAAATACTTTGTCCATTTTCTTGTCAGAGCTGTAAGAAAATGAAAAAAAAATCTGTTAATTAATGACTTGTATGTGGTTCATGTTTAAAGTTTAAACAGGTCTCCACACATTCTCCACTGTCTACCTTGTTCTAGAGGTGTAGGCTGACACTGTTGAAGGTTGCGGCACTGAACGCCTGAACAGGTTGATATACCTACTTACATCAACCAAAATCTAGTATTTTCTCATGCCAGTAAATTGATTCTGACTTCCCAGCCCAGATGGAAGTAGTTTTGCTTGGTTAAATAGCTCCTTATAATCGAAATAAGACTCATTGGGTGGAAGTTCCATTGAAGGCTCGCCGTCCACAACTTCAGGTTGCCCAAAATTGAAGTTTTGGTCATATGACTCTAATCTGTAATACGAAAAGTATATTTGAAAACGTTCAGACTTGAATTATAACCTCAAACTTTAAAAGTAAGGAAATATGATGTTTCGTGTTTTCAATTGTCACTAAAATGATACAATGATTACATACTAGCTAGACTATCACAGGTAAACATTCAATAAACTTTAAAACAAGTTACAAGACCTTCAAGTTGACAAAATAAGAAGGAATTTATGGAACACAAATTACCTTTCAATTTAGTCAGTTTTCCTTCCACGTAAAGACGCACCTCTTTTTCTCAATTCTTCTTTTAACGCGCATATTTTCCAAGTGAAATACATGTTTGAAAGTGGGGAATAAACGAGAATTAACGCAATATGTTAATCGAAATTATTGTTTACCATTCAACAAGGGTGGGTGCTAGGGTGGCGCCATCTGAGATTAGCTTTGCCTTGTAGGCCCCATTAAGCTAATTTGGACTAGAATTGAAACGACCAATCAAACGGCTTTTTTCTTTGTAGTGCATTATATGACTTTCAATATATTTGTGTGAGTTTGGCGACAGCGGTTCCTTCACTAATATGGTTGCATTGCACTTCCACTTGTTTTTTCTATTCCGTGTATTTCGATATGTGTCATTCTTAATTTTGCACATCCCTATCGTACGTGAATCAATTCAGTTTTTACACGAAATCTTTTTCAATTCTTATTTAATTTATGAAATAATAACTTATGCAGCATGAGGAACTAATATTATGATAACTGAAATAACTTAATTGAACTGGGTAGTGAAAATAATTGCTCAAAACCCGTGCTCAAAACATAGTTTGAAAAAACCAATTACTTTCTGTATTTACCTGTGTAACTTTTGCATTTCTGGATCATTTCTATGATTCGTTTTATATTTGGGCACGCAACAAAACACTATTTCATTTTTTTAAAGCTTCATCCACTTTTATCGCCTACTTTATATAAATTTTGAAAACTCAAATTTCCCGCTTTTGACAGTGGTGTGGTGGTGTAGTTTTCGGTTTGATTTTGGGCACAAATCTTGGGCATATCTCTGTCTCTTTTCCTCTTGTGTGATGTCCATATATGCAATAGTTTCTCTTTTCCTCACTTGATCACTCTATAAGTGTTGAAAACACGCTCTGGAAGCTCTATGGATGTAACATACCTACCATAAAATACCTACAAAAACGGTACAGTCAACAGAATGCAAAAGAATGACTGGCTACCCATTTCCGGTAAAAACTCTTTACTTTCTTGGAAAGCAATCTCACTTGTTAAGAAGTTGAGAAGATGAAACCCTAGAGCAAAATCACTGTGAACTTGCAATATCGTGTATCTAGTCGTAGTACAAAGTGATCCAAGTCATCTCATTAGTAAAAAACACTTTGCAGAACAATAAGTAAGTAGAAAAATATTTATTTATTTATTTATATATTTATCTTACTCTTACATTATCATTACAGGTATTTCTTAGCCTAATTCAATAATGTAACTTTATCTATATCTACACATCTTATCTTATATTATCCAATCTATCTAATCCTAAATATATATACCAAATTTATGAACTTAAAATGAACTTTAATAACTTATTGTAAATAATGCAATTCTTGTGAACGCACTCAGAGCGCAAGAAAAAACATCAACTCTCTCGGCCACTGCGTTGAAAGTGCGCATAGCGCGTGTGAGCGGCGCCGAGGCCAGTAGGTTTGTGCGCGCGCGCGGCAGCGCCAGCAGCGGTGGCTTACGCCGCCGCCCTACGTACTCGTTAGGCACGCTAAAACTAATGTGTTGAAGGAGCTCCGCGTTGACCACTTTACCCCTCAACAACTTGAGGAGGTAGCAAACTAAGGCAAACTCTCTCCTGACCCTAAGCTCGCTATACCCCACCATTCCCAGAACAAATAAATTAGGATATCGCAGCGGATAGAAAGGATAGACTCCATATAGCTTTAAGTACAGATACCTAGTAAATTTGTTCTGAACCCTTTCCAACATAAGCCTATACTAATTCCCTGAGGCGACCACACAACTGCGTAACACTCCAGCTGACTCCTTACTAAGGCGTTATACAGGCTGACAATCGCTGCAATGTTCGTGAACCCCTGAGCTC
This sequence comes from Udea ferrugalis, assembly GCA_950022985.1. NCBI lineage: Eukaryota > Metazoa > Arthropoda > Insecta > Lepidoptera > Crambidae > Udea > Udea ferrugalis. The sequence continues at coordinate 53,109 of OX465541.1, forward strand.
TTCTAAGTACAAACCCTAAGTTGCGATATGCTTTTTTACATATTTGGGTAATATGTTCGCTAAAAGATAGGCCAGCTGTCAGCCGAACCCCAAGATCTTTAACCTCTGAAACCCTCCGCATAGTCACACCCCCAACTGCGTAATCATGTTTGACAATATTTCTCGCGCGAGATAAAGTCATGACTACACATTTAGAGGTGTTGAACTGCAATATGAGTGGTAGAATCACAATTCGGACCTGCAGTAGTTTCTGTCAGTGTCAATTAACTGTCAAAATTGCCAGCCGGGCTTCGGTGAGTGATGACTGAAACAAAAATACATTTTATTTTATTGAATTTGTTTGTTGCCTAGTGAAGCAAGATAATTTAATCTCTTTGGAATTTTATCGTTCTGTATCAGTATTGTGTTGTCAGCTCGCGCTTGAATTACTGTGAGTTACGAGATGACTGCAGTTTATTGAGTTGTTATCGCAGTTGTCCTGCGGCAAGCACGGGCAGAGGGCCGATTAAATATAACTTGTAGAGAAATCAAACATTACATTGATCATGTGAGTTTTTAGCATTAAAATTCGATAATTTTTTCTTCAATGTTCTCAAAGCTTTGAGAAAAATAATAGGTAGTTGCGTGTTGAAGTTACAGTGAGATCTATTCTATAGTTTTCTGATTATCACGCTTATATTGCCTACTTTATTAATAAAACACGATTTAAAGAATAAGAATTGGTGATTTAGCGTGAAACTCTTTGTGGTTAGACACTGAAACTCCTAACTTCAATCCAAGGTTAAATCAATCTGAGTGAAGTGATCAATCAATGAACAGTGATTAGATCAAATTATGAGAAGATAATGGAATGTGGTCCAGATATTTTACTTTAAATGAACTTTGTTACCTACCTATTGTCAGATAACCACAGAACACACAGAACTTGTTGTATCCTATATCCCATCTAGCTTCTAGACAACTTTACCTTTTAATATTCAATATGGCTCCTGATTTATGTCAGTCTGAGGCTCCTCAGGCTATCCATCTATGTTTTTTATCATGCTCTTCCTAACTGAGCTCTGCAACAGAGCAAAGCAAAGCGGAAAAGACTGGAAATGAGCAGCCAGTCATGCCGTCACCATAGTCGTGGACTGATCAACTTTGGTTTATTATCTACTGTTCAAATTATGATAATTTTAACTATAAATTCAAACTTAACTTTAATATTGCAAACCCAAAACTGACTGCTGTTGCTTGTTGAGTCTTCTTAGATAACCAAGTTTCTGACACTAGTGTATTGTGTCTATTTATTTATTAACCCTTTGAACTGGGTGAGAGATCTAAACTTATAGTTCTTTTTTGTGGTCTTAGTAGTTACTTGCTTTCAGATTGTTGCATAATGGGTGGTGAGCAGCTAGTGCACGGAGTGCGAGTGGCCATCGTGAATGAGCTGAACAGCTCAGAGTATGATGCTCTGGTGGTGGTCATCTCTGAGGGTGCTCCAGTGCCACAAGCATTGGAAGACTTCATAAGTGCTGCCAGGGAACTTGATGCAGGCCTTGAGAAGGTACAGCAAGCTGTGCCAAATTTTTTAAGAAATAGATTGGTTTTATTTTTGAAAACAGGCAATTTAAATTAGTGAGATTAGTTTGGAGTGTTATCTTAAAAGTAGATTTAAATGTTGTGCTAGCATGTCAGCATTCTATCTATAAGACCTTCAACAATTTGATAACTTTTAAAATAGTGAGTGAGATCATTACTCTTTTCAATTCAACTTTACCAACCAGACAAATGTGTGCAACTGATGTAGAAAAAAAGAAGGTTTGCTTCGGATTTGTGTTTTGTGTATGTGTAACTTCATAATTATAGGTCTTTAATGAAGGAGTAAATGTATATATTTATTAGGATTGACAACCTTCATCATTTGAGTCAATTTAGATAGGAATGCTTAGCTACATTTGTTTGATTGTAGAATAGTGCAGTGCTGAGTTGCCCGCGCGTGTCGGGCGGCCGCCTGGTGCTGTCGCCGACTGGCCCGCTGACCAACTACGATGACGTCAGGTAACCTAAACACCTAAAGGATTCTGAACTATGTTCTTAATTTGCCATAATCTTAACCCATATTAATATTTATTCATTAACTTCAAAATGACTCCAATGAATTAGAGTGGTATGGTTTATGTAGCTTTAATAAAGATAAATGACTTTATAATTGAGCATGTATTGGTTTATAAATATAAGAAAGTACTTTATTGTCTGCTTCGTAGGCTCATACACTAAAAATACAAACAGGAGACGAGCGAAAAAAGGAGCCCACAGTTTGGGGTCCCAGTCTCGGCATAAACCATTGGAGCTAAAAAACTTGCAGCAGGTATTCCAACTGGGCCTCTGTGGTGATGTGGTCTGTCACGCCTGAAGAAAATGTAATAAATATCTCCCCGTTGTCCTTTACTTGCCTGTCCTGTACTTTACTTTTTGTGTTCTAATTATTTTCAATGTAACACTTGGTTTCGCAAATAAATTTTGTATTTCTATTTCTAATGTAACTATATTTTTGTGTTCGAACTAATAAATAAATAAATTGTCCGTAGGAGCGTTTACGAGGCGTCGCTGGCGGGCGTGCGTCGCGCGGCGGCGTCGGGCGCGCGTCGTCCGGCAGTCGCGCTGCTGCCGCACCCGCGCTGGCCGCGTGCTGACTTCGTGACGTTACTGGCCGCGCTTGAAGCGCTCTATGTGGTGAGTTATATATCTGAAAACCAGCGACTGCACTTACCACTGAGCTACCGAGACCATTAACAGACCAGCCGAATCTTTCTGTTATATTTTTACCCTATGAGCTAGGGTGATTTAAGCATCTTAAAATCATCCTAAGATTCTTATCTCAAAAATAAGAATTGTTTTATGCTGAGCGCCTATGCAGGTAGCAGGACTAGTTAATGCACACATTAATCAAGTGGTTGGCTGGAATGCACTTTGCCTTTTCAAACTAATGCCTCATTCAATTCATTTCTGTGTCACCACTTGTAGAAGACTCCATTTTAATCCTTCTTTAGTTATGTATATAGATTTATATAGACCTTTTTTATTTTCTTTCCGATACTTGTGTTTCATAATCGATGATAAAATTGTATTCCCCCTCAGCCCCTGCAGATCCGTGAGACGTTTCCGTCTCAGGCGCACAAGCTGGAGGCGCTCGGCGTGTACGGGGAAGGAGCACGCTCTCTGGACACACTCGTCAGGGAGGCCGTCGCGCTCGAGATCTCCAGGTATGGCTCAAAATTATCTATTGTACAAACCTTATGGCGACTAAAAATTGTTTATTTAAAATGAGACTTTTCCTTTAGTTTGCCATATAATGTTGCTTCCCAGAAATTGCTCCTTATAAGCGACACTACGAAATGGCATAATAATACAGGTTTTTTTTTAAATCAACAAAGAAAAAAGATTTTCTGTAAAATCTAAGTATGCTGTTTTATTTTTTGACAAAATCGGTCTCGAGACTCCTGAAAGCATTTTTAGATATTTTTCATAGTTTAGGATTTGGTCTACCACGCACCCTTGAAAAACTCACCTGCATATTGTATTTATATTGTCGTATTTTGCATTTTTTTTCATTTCAGTTTGTCATCTAAGCATTTTTGTAATTAGTAGGTTTTGTAAAGATGTTGCTCCATTTATTTATTCTTTATCGCACAAAGAAAAAGTGGCGGACTTAATGCCTGTAAGCATTCTCTACCAGTCAACCATCGGGTGAAGCAGTAGCCTTGGGTGGATAAAAATATATTAAAAAATCGTCGAGAGTGTTGTGGCCTAGTGGTTAAACATTCTGGCTCGGAACCCGATGGTCCCGAGATCAAATCTGGCCGGAACAAACCTACAATTCTTTGTACAATTTGCGGCTAACTCTCCGGTGATGGAAAACACCGTTAGGTTGGTTTTAGTGTCACGCGTACCGTCAGTAGGGATCGCTCCGCACAGGCTGATCTATAGGAGCTCTATAGGAGCGTTTTTAAGAAACCTAAGCAACCCGGATAAGGCTGGTTTTAGTGTCACGCGTATCGTCAGTACGGATCGCTCCGCACAGGCTGATCTATTAGGAGCTAAATAGGAGCGTTTAAGAGAAATACGGAGGGGTCTGTACGGACGACCGTCCGCGCGGAGAGTTCCGCAGCCATCCGCATAGCGCGTCCGTGCCGCGGAGCTATCCGCGCGGACCGCCGCTTGCGCGCCTCTGGCTTCAGTGAGCGTTTTATGGAGCTCCTATAGATCAGCCTGTGCGGAGCGATCCGTACTGACGGTACGCGTGACACTAAAACCAGCCTAACGGCGGTAGGCTCGCCCCTTATCACGTTGGGTTCAAATTCCCTCGGCGAAATGTGGGCTTTGGAATGTTCCGTTCACCATGTCAGCAACAATCAGTATGCCTCTGACTAACCCATTAGGGAAATGGTCAGAGTATAAACATACAGTAGTACATCTACATACAAACGTGCAGCTCTCAGTTTGAATGTGTGCGTGCGCGTTGCGCGCCGAGTTGCGATTTCACGCACACGCGATTTCACGCACACGTGATTTCACGCACATGCTAGCATAAAGTAGGTAGGCATAGGGCGGCGGCAGTACGGACGGGCTGTGCCGCGTGTCTGTGTCCACGCTAGGCTAATAACTCGGCGGGCGGCCTTAGATAACCTACTGTATATTTCATTTCATTTATTTATTGCTTTCTCGTATGTGATATATATATGTTTATACTGTGATATGGTCGTGAGGGTGTGTATGTATTTATGTATCATTGTTGTGTTTCCCTCGTGCATTGCAGAGGCGTGTCCCGCGACATCGGCGGCGCGGACCCCGAGCGCATGTCCCCCGCGGCCACGGCTGCGTACGTGCGCGCCGCCTTCAGCGCCGGCGCCGTGCGCGTGCGCGTGCTCGATGACGCGCACGTCATCCGGAATGAGTACCCGCTGTTTGCGGCCGTTAGTCGCGCCGCTGACTCCGTCCAGAGGCATAAAGGTGACACACTCATATTAACGCATGGTTTAGGCATAGACCACAATTTCTCTAAAAATAAGAATCATTATTTTATTCGGCTAAATTACAATACAGAAAAAAAAACAAAAAACATTGTTTTAACAAAAACTAGTCTTAAAATAGACATTAATAAAACTAAACCTATGTATTAAATGTAATTAGCCGAATCGGTCCCCAGTTCGGCTCTGTGCTCCAGTCTGGGTTAAAGCGCTGATTTTCAGCTGAGGCCGTGTTTCGTGGAACCGTAGCGCCATAACATTCAACAAAGTTTACGATAAATTATATTAAATATCTACGATTCTGAGACCTACACATCTATCTTGATTTACTGACAACCCGGTCGCTTTAAAAGCCTCTGCGGACTCTAGTTACATACTATATTTAAAAACATAATAGACTATTTCTATGGTGAAACTTATACTATCACAATCAAAAGATTGAAGGTGGAAATACCAGAAATAACATATGCGGAGGAGGCCGGTTTGAATCCAGGATCGAATATTTTGTCTAGTTTTGTCTTTTATTTATAATAAAGACAAAAAAAAACTTCTAAAGCTATAGCGTGGCACTAATTGAACAATATTTTGTAGGTTGCGTTATATTCCTGGAGTACGTGCCGAAGACTTACGAGAAGACGGTGATGCTCGTCGGAAAGGTTAGTATCGCTTATATTATCATTGTTATTTATCAGTAGTATTGTTCAAAGAATACGTTAACATTTTACAATAGAGTGTATTTCCTCCATTTATCTATATTCGAGTCGCGGTGCCTGACCACAATCAAGCTGTTGGGAAAACAAGCATGCAATGAGCATAAAAGTAAGCATGCGAGGAAATAAATAATGTTTTATCAAACTATTGTACCGCATTCACCACACAACGTACTTGTTATTGCATAAATAAATTGAATATGCCAACCGTGCTAGCAATCATTCAAGCGACACATAGGTGTATTCAAGGTTTTTAAAAGTTATTCATGTTTTTTTTCTTAAAATCGAGTATCGAGGCGAGCCTCGTGTTTTATTACCAGTGTGTACCTGGTGCCACTGAAAATCGGCGGTATCGCATATACTGTTGTAATTTGTTTTTAATGTTTTTGATGTTATCTTTATTGTTTATGTTTGTTATGTACCCCATAAAATATATTCTTTCTTAAATTAGGGTAAAGTAGTAATTTGTGCGTTGTTGTAGGGCGTGACGTACGACACGGGCGGCTGCGACATCAAGGCGGGCGGCGTGATGGCCGGCATGTCGCGCGACAAGTGCGGCGCAGCAGCCGTCGCTGGCTTCCTCAAGGTATTGTTCCAATTATTGCCATCTATAGGTTTCCAGAGCAGCCTGGGTCGATCGAAACTATGCGATTTTTTTGAGGTCATCCACCTCTTTGGTAGTCTGTGATTAACGCTGTGTTTAGCTTGTAAAAAGTTACCATTCAAGATTTTATTAGTACCAACTTCCAATCAGTTTTCCGTCTCTCTTCAGATCATCACTATTATACGTCGCTTGCACTCCAAATACTGTCCCTTGTTGAAAATTGACATATTTCATTAAAAATTAGACCCTATTATCTTTGCCATAATACAGGTTCGATTCCCGGATAAGAAACTTAAGTTTTTGTCAAAATCGGTCTCGCCCACTTGTAAAATTTACCCCGTATATTACAATTACAACCCCCGAATCCACAAACGTCCCGTAAAATGTCGATAGACCTGATAGGGATAGCTATACTTCTGAGGGACGCTTAACGTTGATTTGCCTTTGGGAATTCGGGGTTAAGTCTGTAAGAATGGCATATTACTGTTGTTTTTCAAAAATAAAAATTTATATTTGTTTTTTTCCATCATTCAGGCCTGTGAGCTGCTGAAGCCATCGGTGAAAGTGATCGCAGCGATGGGAATGCTGCGCAACTCTGTAGGAGAAGAGGCTTATGTAGCGGACGAGCTGATCCGCTGCCGACGAGGACTGTCCGTGCGAGTGGGCAACACGGACGCCGAGGGACGCATGCTGATGGGCGACCTGCTGGCCGAGGTGAGTGGCCCAGCGCTGGGCGTGGGCGTGGGCTACGTGGGACGAGGACTGTCCGTGCGAGTGGGCAACACGGACGCCGAGGGACGCATGCTGATGGGAGACCTGCTGGCCGAGGTGAGTGGCCCAGCGCTGGGCGTGGGCGTGGGCTACGTGGGACCAGCCGTCGGCAACACGGACGCCGAGGGACGCATGCTGATGGGCGACCTGCTGGCCGAGGTGAGTGGCCCAGCGCTGGGCGTGGGCGTGGGCTACGTGGGACCAGCCGTCGGCAACACGGACGCCGAGGGACGCATGCTGATGGGCGACCTGCTGGCCGAGGTGAGTGGCCCAGCGCTGGGCGTGGGCGTGGGCTACGTGGGACCAGCCGTCGGCAACACGGACGCCGAGGGACGCATGCTGATGGGCGACCTGCTGGCCGAGGTGAGTGGCCCAGCGCTGGGCGTGGGCGTGGGCTACGTGGGACCAGCCGTCGGCAACACGGACGCCGAGGGACGCATGCTGATGGGCGACCTGCTGGCCGAGGTGAGTGGCCCAGCGCTGGGCGTGGGCGTGGGCTACGTGGGACCAGCCGTCGGCAACACGGACGCCGAGGGACGCATGCTGATGGGCGACCTGCTGGCCGAGGTGAGTGGCCCAGCGCTGGGCGTGGGCGTGGGCTACGTGGGACCAGCCGTCGGCAACACGGACGCCGAGGGACGCATGCTGATGGGCGACCTGCTGGCCGAGGTGAGTGGCCCAGCGCTGGGCGTGGGCGTGGGCTACGTGGGACCAGCCGTCGGCAACACGGACGCCGAGGGACGCATGCTGATGGGCGACCTGCTGGCCGAGGTGAGTGGCCCAGCGCTGGGCGTGGGCGTGGGCTACGTGGGACCAGCCGTCGGCAACACGGACGCCGAGGGACGCATGCTGATGGGCGACCTGCTGGCCGAGGTGAGTGGCCCAGCGCTGGGCGTGGGCGTGGGCTACGTGGGACCAGCCGTCGGCAACACGGACGCCGAGGGACGCATGCTGATGGGCGACCTGCTGGCCGAGGTGAGTGGCCCAGCGCTGGGCGTGGGACGAGCCTAGCTGCTGCCGGCGGAACTTGCGTTTTCAGTCAGAATCTAAATTTTATTTTTATGAAAATGTATATTACTTTATCTCGTTTCCTAGAATTCAGAAATTTACAGACTTATTTCGAATAACACTTTTGCAACTGAGATCAAACAATTACCTTATTCAACTGGAATAATAAATATGGCTTGCCTTATCGGCTTACTTAGGTTGAATGACTATGAAATGCCTGGCCCGGTACACACACCATAATTATGCCTTCCAGAGTAGTCAAGAATATTTATGTAATTTTTGAGTATTTTATGATTTCGAAACTGTGTTTGAACATTCTTTAGACTAAAATCGAAAATTATTGTGATGGAGCTCGATAACTATTTCACAATCAATTTCCTCCCACAGATGGCCGAGAAGGCCCCCCTCGAGAAGTCCCCCCACATCTACACAATCGCTACTTTAACCGGTCACGCGCACCGCGCCTACGGCGACGGCTACACGGCGGCGCTCGACAACCACGCGGCGCGGGGCCCCGCGGGGGCCGGGGGGCCGGGGGGCCACGCCGAGGCGCTGCGGGCCGCGGGGGAGGCCCTCGGGGATATGGTCGAAGTGTCCACGTTCAGGAGGGAGGACTTGGCCACGCACAGGGGGAAGGGGGATGAACAGGTATGTGCTCTTCTTGAATCTAGCTAGAATCTGGCTGACGACCGATTCGGTGTGATTGTGCTGAAGTTGGTTATTACAAAATATGTCGCGGGTTCGATCCTCGTACAGTACAACAACAGTTCTTGGAATTTTTGATAGATAGTCACATATGTTTTATTATTGTTTTAGCATTTTCCATATATGGACATATGGATCTGAGACATGGTCACTCACTATGGGCCTCATAAGAAGGCTCAAGGTCACCCAACGGGCTATGGAGAGGGCTATGCTTGGTGTTTCCCTACGAGATCGAATCAGAAATGAGGAGATCCGTAGGAGAACGAAGGTCGCCGACGTAGCCCAGCGTGTTAGCAGGTTGAAGTGGCAGTGGGCGGGGCACATAGCTCGAAGGACTGATGGCCGTTGGGGCCGGAAAGTCCTCGAGTGGAGACCATTCGAGGCCAAGCGCAGCGTGGGACGCCCGCCCGCAAGGTGGACGGATGACCTCATAAAGGTCGCAGGGTCTCGGTGGATGCAGGCCGCCTCCAACCGGCAGCTCTGGAAATCTATGGGGGAGGCCTATGTTCAGCAGTGGACATCATGTGGCTGCTGATGATGATGATGATGATGATGATGATGATGATTTTCCATGCTGTATCTTTACTAAAGATCTGAAAACCAGAAAAAGACATTTGGTCTTGCAAGATCATTTGGAGATGCGGATTCGATTCCTACCTGATGCCAACATGACCAAACGTCTTCTTCTGGTTTTTAGATTTTTAGTAAAGATAGTCACATAATTTATTAGTTAAGTGAATTACTCAATTTGTTATTAATGACTATTTTGACGTCTTTTCATAGTTCTTCAAGTAGTTTCATCATTATTATTATTTGTTTTGTTGTCATTTTTTACTCCATGATATTTTAGTGTTGCAATAAACGTAAAGTTCTTTTATCAAAATTTCAATAATATTGTATAAAAGTAAATCATATCTAACTGATGAAAATCTCTCCTCAGATCCACCAAGCGGACAACCGCGCATCCACGATGTGTCCCCGCGGGCACCAGGCCCCCGGCGCCTTCCTGCTGCTCGTGTCGGGCCTCCACGAGGGCCCCGTGCCCTACTCGCACCTGGACGTGGCCGCCAGCGCCGGCTCGCTCCCGCAGCCCCCCACCGGGGCCCCCATACTCGCCCTGGCTAGCTTATACAAACTTATTACCGTCTAATAATAAACACTCTATAGTCCGCTCGCGTTAAGTATGCAGTGATTTTTAAATTTAATACTGTTGCAGACAAAAATATCACATCCACAACTTATGCCTTCGAAAGTATGCGTTCACTGTGGACTTGACTTTCTAATTAGGAACGATTTGATTGGTTAGTGCTAGATCGAACGACAAGTATGAAATTACTGCATTCTTAACCCGAACGGACAATATACATAACAGAAGAGCGGTTCTAAAGGCCTAATGTCGAACAATTAAGATTTTTATTTAAAACAGATGATGCAGTTTGAAACTAATATCATTTTTGCTCAACAAATTGGCAATAAAAAACGAGTTTTAACATTATTATTGGACCTCTGAAATCTAGTGCTCACAGGATATTTAAAAGTATTCCTTTTAAATATCCTGTGAGCAAGTACAATTGTTGCATAAATAAATACACAAATGATATCAAATATAGCTAGTACCTAGTCGATGATGGCATTTCTGTTGCACTGGGGGTCTAAAAAGGCGACATAAGACGTTTCATATCTGAATCATAATATGGTAATTTTTTTAAATCCTGAAACGTATATATGATTCATATTCAATATGAATCATATTATGATTCACCTAGTAAATTGAAACGTCTAATGTCGCCTTCTTAAACCCCCTGGTCTCTGAAAAACGAAACAATCTCTTTCTCCTCAGTGAATAAAATGCTGACTAGAATTCTGAATGACTGTCTGGTAAGCATCCACAGATCCCTTTAGTAGGCATAAATAACAAGTCACAACTGTATAACTATGTCTCATTTTATTCTTTAGTAAAATATAACGTAGTGTACAGGGGAGCTCACATCAACCTTTACATAGAGGCACCTTATGCTGCTGACGTAAGACCTATTTTGCAATGCTTTTGTAAAGGTTGATGTGTGCGCCTCTGTACGTTTTGGTTATAGAGTTACAACACGTTAGTTATCAATATTGCTCAATCTTCGTTATGAATGTAATTAACAGTACATTAATGTTCTCAGTAGTTTTACTTTAATGAAACTCTTTATGTCGGCAGTTCAGCACGGTAACCTGCGATCGCTACGCCCATTAGCAACCTTATTACTTAGGTAATGAGCGAACTAATCTAAGTTCACATGTTTGTTTGCCACTGGAGTGGAGTTGTTAATAAAATGAAATGTCTTTGACTGCCAATGCTTTTCAAATAGCTGTAAAAACACTTACTAATGCATTTTTTGGTAGGTATAAGCATTTATTTTACATCAGTGTGTCATCATTAGATCTCTGGGGAGGCTAGGACATTGCATAATATTGATAATACCTACATATTTAAAAAAAACTTGTAAGTAGGCTTGTACTCGTATCTCCTCCTAGAAGCGTATATAACATTCCTTATAATAATGAGGTTTAGGTGTAATATTATTTTAGTTGCTCAATGGTCAACATTTATGTACATGAACTTACCTGTGTAAACTTGAGTCAATACTGCATAATAAAAGTTTGTTTATTTTCTTTTGATAATTTACTTATTATTGTGTGAGTTAGAGTGGCTAGATGGACATTACTTATATTTTGGTCCTATAAATTTATTGTATGAGGTTGAAGAAGTCTGATGGCGAATTTGTTGAATTTTAAGCGAAAAAACGTTGGATTAAGAGTCTATATCCTAGGCCGCATGTTTGTTTAGTTTGAATGTTAAAAATCATGTCAAAGTTGCATATTTTTATACTTATTCATATTTACAAAATAAATGTAACGAGTATAATGAAAATAAATGATATTTTACCATGATATCTGTAATTTATTTACCTCATTTCTCTGCCTCTTCACTCTTGTTAATCAGATCTCCAAATAATAAGGAAGTACCATCAACGGCATGACAGGCTACCGATTTTCGGCAGCCCCCCTTGCTCTATGACAGATAAAAAAAGAGCAGGATTAAAAACGAAAAAGTGGAACCTGATGTGCCGTTGACTGATCCGTACAAAGGTACCATTCTCAGAGATATAATATAACGGAGAATAAAATGTTATTGGTAGGCAGTATCTGGCTGATTCCTTATGTCAGAAGAAATCAATAAGAAAACAATGTTTTGTGTTCTATTTTCAAATAGTTTTGCTCTACTTCCGATTTGGGTGTGGATTAGAGCCTTGTCTCTTTCATTCAAGACTCATACCGCCGCACTCAGAGACGTCAATTAACGTTAATGGTTACTTAGAGAGACTTTAAACCAAATTGAACAAAGAACTTTTCAGAATGACAAATTTTGACGCTAATGAACCATTAACGTACAAATATCTAAATGTGTCGATTTGTTAATAAATAGATAAATAGTGTAGTGTTAATACAGTTTGGAGTGAGCTTTTAGTGAAATACCTACTATGTTTCGTTGACTCTCCCTCCGTCAAATCTAGTACCACTATTTATACAGGTACGACAAAATATTAAGCTTGTGGGATACTGTGCAATAGATTAGCGAGTTATTGTACGACTGGATTGAGAGCAGAACCCGAAAACGTTCAAGTGATGATCTGAAAAGGTTAGTGGAGCCCTTTTGATGTTACTTGAGCGGAGAAAACCATTTGATAATTTAGGTGCATGTTTTATTGTATGGGTTACACACGATTTAAATCTCAGGGTTACAGCTATTCATTGACCAATCCTCAACATTATTTTATAACTTAACATACTTAAACACGTCCTGCTGACAGCTTTTACCCACGCTGCATCGTGATGAATTTTCTCCAGGCCACAGCGTTATAATTACGTAGGTACCTACGTAGATATAGTCTAAGCCGAAGTGACGCGCCCGTCCACCGCATCTAAGCAAAACAAGAGTGCTTACTTGTATGCGTAGATGCAGCTTAGAGGCGCGTCGTTTCAGCTTAGACGATCTCTACGCCACAGACGTAAAAGAAAGACGGTCACCTCTCGTCTAAATCATAAGTGAAGCATATTATCAGCTGCCAGTCTAGGTGTGTGCGTGACTAGCACGTGTCATTCGCGCTGTCACACGGAGTAAAATGGCGTATTTTGTCGCACCTACTGTGTTTTTGTGAGTGAAGTAGGTCGTGTACAACAAACGAAATTGTAGTATATTTGTATGTTACGTCCGTCTTTCTTTTACGTCCGTGCTCTACACTATGTTTCGCTACGCATAGTTTGAGTTTTTCTCAGAATTACCGTTGATTTTCCTATGTGTTTTATACGGCCGTTAGAATGATAAATGTCCCAGCTAGCTCGGCAAGCTGAAGAATCTTGTAGTGCAACATTCCTCGGTTTAACGGTGGACTTGATACAACTTTAATTGTTGCGAGGTTTAGGTGGTTCTAGAGTTAGATATCGATGGAAACTTCTAACGTGTAGTTTCATCATCACCAGCCTGTCGTAGTCCGCTGCCAGGCCGCTTACAAGGCCACAGCTTCCGGTTCTAAGTCGGTCTTCCGCTATCAGTTCGATCCCACTAGCACCGTAAGAATTCAGTAGGTATTCAGATTGCCGGTCCAGCTGGCTGTCTGTCGCGTTCGCTAGATAAAATTGTTGATTTTTAAATTTAGGCCATTCATTAAGTAGGTAATGTAGGAGATATATTTACCTACTTATGGTGAAAGAGGTTACGAGTTCAAAGAGTCAAACCTATATCACTCAACCTCATGTGGTCGATTTTCCAGTGGTCTGGACTAAGTGGTTTGGTGCTTTCATTCTGGTCCGCACCGCTAATGAATGGAACGCTCTCCCTGCGTTTGTGTTTCCGGGAACATACAGCCTGTGGCTTCAAGGCCATCAAGGCAAGAGTGAATAGGCATTTTCTGGGTTAGCGTGTTACACCTCCGACCTCGCCATCGCTTACCATCAGGCGAGACTGGAGTCAAACGCAAATCCATTTTAAATGAAAGGAAAAACAAAAAGTTTTCTTTTTTGTTAGTTAAATCAATGGCCGCGGTCGACATCTTGCACTGATTTTCAAAATATCAACTTGCCTTCTATAGATTTAGGTATAATTGCGAGTAAAATACTTGAGTAGGTATCAAAATGTCAAGCTGTCTCCTACAGTTTTCGAATTCCGTAAAAAATAATGCGTTTAGTTATCGCCTCAAAAACCATACAGTTAAGCACTGGCAAATCATTATAGACGCCTTCTTACCTACTTTGTATCGAGTAAGCCGATAGTATTGTACGAAGACTGTAAACTTTAAAGTACGTTTAAAAACAGCTCACTCCTGCTGGCGGGCTGCCGAGTTGGCGCGGCTGGCCTCGTCGATACCGCGACAGCACGGACTCTGTTTGCGGCGCACTTAGTGAATTAGATCGAAGAAGAGGACGGTCGTTTATTCCAAATCGGCTCTAGTAAGACGTTAAGGCTGTAAGATTTAGGGACTGGCGAAATATTCTGGATTAAGCGGGTTCGAGTGTTTATCTGTGATTTGGATTTGGCAACTGGATGCTACGAGTCGTAGTGCCCCATCTTTTCAATTAGTGGGTGTCTTATGCATGGTAACTTAAGCATATAAATCAAATGATTGGCTTAATCGTCACTATAGTCACTCTGAAAGCGGATTAATTAGGAACACTACTAAACCAATTGGCCGTTTAGTCTGTCCTGACTTTTCAGTTCAGATCATCGCGAAGGCATCTCGATGGTCGTCTCACCCGCTTTTTAGTCTACTTGGGTCGCCTCAGCTCGGACCAGTGGATAGGCGGATTACTCCTTTGCCGTCCGTAGGCTATTCAAATTTTGCCATACATAAATACAGCAGACCTCTGACTGAAGTTGTAAAGGAAAGTTCAAAATAATATTATTAATTTCTTTTTTTGTAAATTACTTAAGTTGCAACTTTATGATTTATGTACTATTTCTTAACGTTTTTTATTATTATCTAATTGTGGTTTTTAACTCTCCAAATAAACAAAGAACAAGAAGGAACAAATTCAATTAATTTTCAAAAGCAATGAGAATTAACAGGTTATTTTTAAATAATCTTTTCAAATCTATGGGCCATCAGATTAGATGTTGTTTCCATTCCAATTTGTTTTAAAAGAGTTGGCTTAAAATAGATCTGTGAATGAGACTGAAATAACATCTCAGTCTACCTTTTGCTATAATGCTTTATTATTCCAGAAGATTACTCGTAATTATTTGAGATAAGTATTGCAATTATTATAACGTGAGACGTAATCGCGGGCGTGAACGTGAGTATGACCGCGGGGGTGTGGCGGTGAAGGGGTGCCGGGCAGGGAGGGGGAGGGTGCTCAGAGAATGCTAATGAGGTATTAGTGCAGTGGCCGACTCGCGAATACCAAACGACAATAGCCAAGAACACAGTTTTCTTTCCGACTGAATGTCGACATCAAAATCCTCACTTTCAATTTAAATGTAAATGCCGGGTTCATAAAACTGTCATCAGTAAGTTCACAGCTCAGTATCCGAGGCGGGGGGAGGGGGGGCGAGCCCTCTCGTCGCCAGTTCTCTGGAATATAAAACAATTTGTTCAGAGCACAAAAGGGCTGTTCGTTCCGGACTTCTGTTCACTATCCTCTCGAATTTACATAATATTACGGCTAAGAAGGATTTTATGCGAGATCTGAAGAAACACGTTTAGCCGGACGCCCGCCGCGTCCCCGTCGCGTCCCCGCCGCGTCTCCGCCGCGCTGATGCCGTCGCCACCGGCCGCTATTATTCGGATGGAACTTCATATAATGTTTTAGCTCTCTTTGTTCGGCGAGTATTTGAAAGGTCGCTGAAGCGAGCACTTGTAATTTGAGTCTCTTCACTTGCTTGTGTTTTAGACACCCAAAGCATTGAACGTACTACTCGCAAATTACGTTATACAGGGTGAATTCATTTTAACTCGATGTGTTTCTGTTGCCATGTGACTCAGCGTCCTTTCGAGATGCAAACTAATGAAAGTCCTGTTTGCATCAACGTGGTTTAGAACTTTTTGAAGAGTTCACATAGTAACTGCAGATTTTGATTTAACTGCAAATCCACTGAAAAATATTTTAAAACAAGGCTTTATTTATTTGCCAGCCAACGTTTGCACAGTGCCTTTAAGAATTGCACCTTTTCAAACAGACATAGAGTATGTTAGTACTGTTTTTAGCATTTACCATGCAGTATCTTTACCGAAAGATTTAAAGATCCGAAATCCAGCAAAATGACTGGCTCATAGCCATCGGCCGGTCTGTTAATTGTCTCGGTAGCACAGTGGTTAGTGCAGTCACCCGGGTTGTGAAAGACGCGGGTTCGATTCCCGCCTGAAGCCAAGACGGAGAGTGTTTGACCACTCCACTGGGCCACGAGCCCAGTGGTTAAACACTCCGGCTCAAAACCCGATGGTCCTGAGATCTCATCTGACTGGAACACACCTACTTTGTGTTCATTGTACAATTTGCGATTTACTCTCCAGTGATGGAAAACACCGATATAAAACCCTAGCAACCCGGTTAAAGGCGGTAGGCTCGCCACTTAGCACGCTGGGTTCAAATTCCCTCGGTTCTGAATGTCCCGTTTATCATAACGGCAACAATCAGTGTGTCTCTGATTAACCCATTAGGAGCATGGTTGTGAGGGTATGTTATATCATGTTATGTCAAATAGACGGTAACTTAAATACCTGAATCAGATTCTTATTGCTTTTGTTCTCTACAATACAAAATAGTACCTAAAGCCTGTAGTTTGCACGCTGGCTGGATTCATAAGTCAAGTTGTGAACAGATGGGCCTTTGGGAACTGGGAGTCCTCTTACTACGATGCTATGCTTTCTTCAGGGTAACTTTAAAAGAGATTAAGTGAAATAACTCGCATAGCGAACCACCACAGCGTTTCAAAGAGGTATGTCGGCCACTAGATGCATTGGACACTTTAATACAATTTCTTGATTTGTAAATGTGTTTATATTTTTAAGGTTGGTTACTTGCGTACCTAATAGGTACTTCATTTACCTTAGATCTGCATTAATTTTGCTGAAATACATGCCGATTCTTCTCAGTAGAAAAGTTTTGTTGCGTCTGAGGACACGGCTTTCTTAGAGTCCCGTCTCACGTATTGTTTATTCATAATAATATTATTGTACCGTTTGATTTGATTTAGGTACACATTTATATTCATAGTTTATTCAGAAGATAAATAATTTATAACAATGTGGACTTTGATATCAGTAAATATGCTCGGTTGATAACTTAGTTTAGATGGCATAAGTACCTTCTGTCATCTCATGTGGTATATATGAATAAGAAGTAACCCTTGACAAGTAACCCTGTATCGCATGCTTGGCGCGTGCGGAGCGAGCGAGCGATGAGGAGATGAATGCGTAATTTATTTAAAGCGGCGCTACTCGCTCGCTCGCTTCGCTTCATTAAGTATTACACTCGTAATAACGCTGCGTAGCTCAAGATCCCACTGCAAGTTTGAGAGACTGATATATGAACATGAAATAAATCTGGAACATCATATACCAAGATCATTTAAAACGAAACTAAGCAATGCTTTGTCAGTCAGAGACTACTATTATAATATAAAATTTGAATATACTTGAATAAAGATTATGCTTAAATGAATAACACACTGAGTCACGGAACAAACATTACCATAGGCTAATACTTTAATTCAGGAGGCCTGTATAAACCTTTACTTTACTTTAACCTAATTTTTTACTTGAAGTCTATCATACCGTAGAACCTTTATTAAGCTGACTAGAGACAAGTGTTGCCAACGAGCGAGAGACACCTTGGGAGTTGAAGAAAAGAGGAACATGAAGTTGTTAATATCCAAACATACAATTTAACAGTTAGGTTAGAAATAAACTAAGGGTAGGTACAAGTACAAGTTGTGGCACCACAAAGGCTTGCAGGTTCTCAGCACAAACGTCGAGTTATCACGAGGACACCGCTCTGTACCTTCTTTGTTGCACGTGTCTGCGGTTGCTATAAGTCTGCGTTTGCTTTGCACTGACTTTGTGAGTAACAAAATTAATAGTTTGCATTTTTGCATTGTGAGGAGAAAGCAGCAAAAATGTGCAACGAACATTTTTCTTGTTCAGTTTCTGGATGTAGTTATCTATTCAGGCTCTATTTGGTCAAAAATATTCATCAGTCTACGGCACCCATATAGTACAATCTTAGTTCGAACTCAGATGATCTTGGCGTCAATTTTTTTTGTAAACATTTTTTATTCGGATAAAATACATATAATTAGTTGTCTGAATGAATAAATAAATGAACTGATTGATAACTTTGTACTCGGCGATACAGTTGGGCTCACGGCCGGACCCAATACCATTAGCACCAGTTTATTTTACGCCTCACCAAATTGTTGTTTAAATACAGCAGTTGTAAATGTTACCCATCATATACCTACTTATCGTGTTAAAACAAAATAACTACCCACTGGAATAAACTTCGTATTACGGCGCTGAACGGATATATTTAAAAGTTACGGCCTTAAGAATAATATCTGCATATTTGAGTATCTATTCTGCGGGCGCGCTAACTCAAGATAACTTTTTATTAGCAAAGTTTAGCTGGAGAAAGGCGTTCGCGGTGAAAAAACTAAAAGAGATGCGTTGATGAACTTTTTTAATCAACGACGTTACGAAAACCTCAAGCGGTAAACGCGCGAGTGGTGCGGGCGCCGCAGTCACTCAGCGAGGCTTCGTTAGCTTGGAGAAATGAGCTGTTTATAGAAACATTACAGTATTATCATACTTTATTTTACACTTATTTTGATAAGATAGGCTCGGTGGCCCGGTCGGTAGGGTTTGGATTCTCTCGATCAACCCCTTGGGACGCGGGTTTGATGGGTGGGTGGGAGCTCAAGACAAATACTCAATGTGTCGATTTTTACAGATGAATTCTGTTTTTGTGTATTTAAAATGATCTGGGGTGGCTGTACATCGATACCTCTAATGTAAACTATTGAAAGCTATTCAATTTCTTTTTTTTCGTTAATTATGTTTTGGTAATATCCCAATATTATTATTAGAATGAAGTACAAAGTGATCCAAAGCTCCAGCTGAAACATAAACCCGTCCCGCGGCTGCCCCCTTTGATCTATTACCGTTGTTTGCGTACTTCAGCTAATATTCCCGCCTGATTAATTATGTACAAGTGCAATCGTGCAAACTTGACACATGGAAGTTTAATTTGAAGCGCCTCGGGAGCGTGCGTGACGCGAGCGAGCGTGCGAAGCGAGCGGAGCGGGCGAAGCGAGCGGAGCGGGCGGCGACACCGCGGATACCGGGACACCGTACACCGGGACAAGCGGGCGAGACTCGTTAGCGCGGCGGCGATGCATTCATTACGGGTTCTCGACGCGACGCCCACCTTAAATAAATATTCGCCAAAGAAAAGACTTCTTTTGTTTACCTTTTCAACCGTCAAGGACTTTGAAAAGATTGTGGGAATAACAGGCGGGTTGAGGACGAGGTGACGCGCGTGGAGGGAGCGGGTGAACGAAATCTAATATTAAGATAAGGATTAGATTAGATCGGCATCCATCACTGGTGATAAGCTACACGCAGTCGGGCGGCGAGATGTGTGGCTACGCCGACTGCGATTTATTGGTGTTGGGTACCCGCTGACATCAGGGATTTGGTAAGAAATGACAGTTAGTCTAGATAGCCTTAGCTAAACATCACTAACGACCCATACTGAGTTCGCGTGTTAAAATAACGCTCTCACCACCTCATACTTAGGGTGAGAGGTGAGTGAAATGTGGTTAAAAACCTGAATGTGGAAAAGTGGCCTCTATACAAGACTGTCCTAGCCAGGCACGACATGGTGATCCATAATATCTATCATCCCATCATCAATGTCTTGCATTTGACCTCCTAGTAGCTTCGGTTGCGAGACAATTGTACCTTAGATATGTTCTTACATGAAATGTCATTCTCGATGCACACCCTGATCCCCAACTCGAATTTGACCGTCTGCAGAGTGATTATGTAAATCTCAATAACTTCAAGGAATGTGCTTAGTTATATAAGTTGAATGAACTTTTACGTTAGAAGTTTAAAAATGAAGCAATTAGTGATCTAACAGGTGAAACAGAATTGAAGATGAAAGGTTTTCAGAATCGCTAGGATGAACCTGTTAGCTGTTTGGGAACATTCAGGCTAGTGCCTGCCTGAGTATCAAACCAGCTTCATTTCGATTGTTTTAAAAGGGCTATTGTGTACTTTTCTCTACCAATCCAAACCAAGGAACAAAGTTAAAAATCCCATCATTACAGCTGCTGTGTTCAAGATCATAAAGTGGCGTCTTCATTGAATAAAAACATATGATATTACTAGCGGCCGCCCGCGACTTCGTCCGCGTGGACTTAAGTTGAGAAACTAAAAGCAATATCTTTCTAAATACGCGCTATTTTCGATTTTGCCTTAATTCGGAACGCACCCATAGTTACGCTAATGACAGCAGCCGTCTGTCTTTGTCATCAACTGTCATGCCATACCACGTGATGCCGCGTTCATTTTCATATTTTACTTGATATTTTCAACAATTTACACAATATCTTTATAAATTGTAGCCTATGTGTTATTTAGATGTAAAAGCAACATTACTGTCCAGTTTCATTAAAATCCATTCAGTAGTTTTTACGTGAAAGAGCAACACAGCACATCCAGACATACAAACTTTCGCCTTTATAATATTGAAGGATGAAGGATATCCTGTCCAGCGCAGCCCCGCCGCTGCCGCCCGCCGCGTGCGCGCGCCCGCGCGGCGTGTTCGTTACGGGAGTATTTTTCAGGAAATTGCCTCCCCCCTCGCCCCTACGCTCCCCTCTTTCTCGCATCTTGAATTATTTCGTTCCAGTCGCATTATTTGAAACTTTAATTGCGAAAGGAATCTCCCAGCGATTAAAGGAACAATTGTTCATCTCTGAGATCCTGCGATTGTGATTTCGAAAGTTTTGCAAAACAGAATTTCATAATGCATTGTGTCTTTGGACAATTATTTTCGAATGATTTTTTTCTCGCGGGAATTTAAGAATTTAGGCTGGCTTTCTGAAGATCATTAGCGGTTGATGAGGGTGGCTGAAGGAGTGAGGGAGGGGCAGGGGGCAGTGGTTGTTGTCGCGTCAAAGGGCCTCAATTAAAAGTTTTGGCAAGAGTCGCGAGACATGATTACTTAACACTATCCGGTACAATACTCCCAGGAAATTATAATGAGGCGGTATTATGTTGCGATCCGCGACCCCTTGTTAGGGTTAAATGTCTTCGTTAGAGGAAACAAACTGGAAAATTTGAGCTTCATAAAATAAATTTAGTAACGTTATTTCAGGAAATCGTTTATGATGCGATTATACGAGTACCTACTTGGTATCTGAATGACACTGTCAGAAGCTCTTATTTACTAGTAGATTACTGAGGCGTTTAGCCGACATGATTGCTTCTAAATTGAGACTTATGAATGAATAATTAATTATTATTGTTTGCTTACTTAAAACTTATACTTTTTTAGGACCACCTACAAATTACAATAAATCAAACAAAATAAAATTAAAGCAAAGATGAAATAAAGATGAAAAAACAAACAATGGAATAAATCAATGATTCTTTCAATGAAGGTAAATCATTTTAGTTTGGTCAGGCAAATAAAACTATTCATTAATGACATGTCTATAGGTATCTCAAACTGAAAAATATAATTTATTCCCTCTAAATGGAATACTTGTCGTTTTTACACCTAGGTACTTGTTGTGATCAGACGTGAGCTTTTTCTCATTCAGACCTGATTTGGCGAGTGTGTATGATACGATGTGATTGATGACACTCGAGTGTGAGCGCGGGAGCGAGCGAGCGAAGCGGGCAAATGGCGCGGTCGACGTCGCCGCTCAGAGCGGAAACGCTTGTCTGGAAGCTACTGAAAAATACAGGGTGACATTACAAGGTGTTGCCAAATTTTTCAGGAGAGACTCTGAATCAGTAACTTAATCGACAGTATGGTATTGTGTGTTTGGTAAAACACTTAAAACTAATATCAAACCACAACAAGAATTCTAAATGAGACAAAACGTATTTGAAGTTTTTTACTGACTCTTCCACTTAGCTGTTTTCAACACCTATTCGTTTTTCCTAGTAAGATTTGGGTTTCATTTTAATAGTCTTAAGGTATATTGTAGATAGAATAACAAGGCACTTGATCGGAGAGCGATGGCCGTATTTCTGAAACATAATTTTATAAAAAAGAAATAAATGTCGCGAAACAATTCAAGTGAGTTACGTATCAGTTTCTATCAATCGCAAAAGAAGAAATAAGTTAGGGAAAATTGGAAAAGAGAGCGGCGGCTTATGCTGTCATGAGATTGTCCCCAGAGATTATTATAAGAAGTTATCAGAGAGGAATCCGAAGGGCTGCGAAGTGCTGGCTCGTCGGTGGCTCGTCGGTGGCTCAGGGGACGACAGGCTCGAGGGACGTCTCGATGCGACAGACTCGTCACTGTCAGATGGCATTGTCAGTTTGCACGAGGCACTTAGTTGTGTTTCATAGCACTGCCGTATAAAAAAGTTACTGGTCGTCAGCTTATCGCTCAGTTAAGCGCTCGCTTATTTCAGACAACTGTTTATTGTGTTAATAACAGTATTACCCAGTATTCTTTTTAAGAAATTGAAAATAAAACATGCCATTTGACATTCCGCATTACTAACATAGGTTCTCGAATGACGACCGCGTACCGGACGACGTTCCGTGGGCAGGCCCTCCACAAGGTCGACCG
Source organism: Udea ferrugalis (assembly GCA_950022985.1). NCBI lineage: Eukaryota > Metazoa > Arthropoda > Insecta > Lepidoptera > Crambidae > Udea > Udea ferrugalis. The sequence continues at coordinate 75,777 of OX465541.1, forward strand.
ACCATGTGGTCAAAGTCGCGGGAAGCCGCTGGATGCGGACTGCACAGGACCGATCGTAGTGATGATGATGATGATGGTTACTAACATCCCAGATGTCGGTGTTGGTGATGATGATGTCAGTTTAATGTGCTTGTAATTTTATTAGGACCCGCTACTAAAGCCGAATAAATGATTCTTATTCTTACTACGATGACACATTTTTAGGAACTTGGTATATCATTAGGATTCTTTTAAAAAATCGTCAAACAAAATTATTTTAGTTCTTTGATTGAGGAGGAGGTACACATTTTGCTCGATTGAAAGACACCCTAATATAAACACATAAAAAATAATAATTGAATTTAACAAACAAACAAAAATAACGTTATTCAAATAGACCTGTTAAAACGTCAAAATATTATAAACAAAAAAAGAAAAAATACCTAATAATAGACATACATACCTATCATTATCTAAACAGTACTTATATAAATGTGACGCTACCAACGGATTGCAAAGTTGGTTCTGTACTTCGAAGAACCGGCAAGAAATACCTTTAACATATACCGGCTAATCTATGTTCCAACCCTTGGACATTGTAGCGTTTTTTCATAAAGCTAGAAAAATCTACGAATCGGCTTATGTACAGGATGCTGTTGCCACTTCTACGTACTGTTGTAAAAAAATAATCTGGGTGGTGTTCTGCGAACATCCCTCAATTGAGGCAGTTCCGACAACACCCTAAATCCAATACTTGTTTGTATTCGGAGTTTTGTTTCGGTTTTTTGGGTATATCAAATCCGTAGCACAGTAAAAATAATATTTATTATGTGAACTTAATAAAAAAAAGCACTTATGACAAGTCAAAACATGATAATCAAAAAATTATGTCCTTCTACCACCGGTTCAGACGTGTTCATTCTACCGACAAAAAACTCGGTAAGTGGGTAGTTACTCTTTTTCAATCTTGTTCGCTTACGATAATTGTGGTAACAGAGTAACAACAGTATAGCCAACACAATGTTCAGAGGAGCAGACTATATCTAAGAAGACCACGAATTCTTGTCGTTCAGGTACAAAAAGTGTAAATACTTTCGGCCTTATAATTTGTTTTGTTTGTTCTACTTTCTAAATTAAAAAACAAAAACCGCTTGAGACGTGAAAGTGTGCGGAACGGCGTGAAGCCGCCGAAGCCGCTCGCGGGCGATACATCAGCGCTCGATACAATTTGCCGCGAGCCGCTTTGATGTATGCCCGGAAAAATAACTGCCAGATTAAATCGTTCCACGGAAGAATACCCCTGAAGGAAACTCGACTGTATCCCGAATAATTTGAGGTAAAAGTGGCATGGCGCGGCTCCGGGCGGAAGAGTACGCGTCGCGGGTCACGCTAGGATTCGCGCGCCTCACTGACTCGCCGAGTAGTTTCAATTCATAGGAAAATATTTATGCGCCACCCAGGCCCGGCCTAATGGAGGCATTCTTGGATCGCGGCAAGTTCCGAAGTGTGCAGACGGACTCGTTCGTATTAACGTACGATTCATTTAGTTTCTAACTTTTTTTTATTAATCTGAACCGAAGTTCGCGTGGAAACTTCGCTTTTGTTACTTTCTTGACTTTTTTTTCTAGACTTTTACTGTAAGTACATTAGAAGCTTACTGATGAACTTCTGTTTACTGTGAGTTGCGAGTTCAATTCAATTTGTTCGTTGATAAAGCGCTTGCCAGGCAGTAGGTTAATCCTTAACATTATAAAGGCATCCAGAATTGGGCTTGTTCCTGGTGTCAAAATAGCTGAATTGACTGGTATTGTATTGCTCTATGAACCTTTGACGTTATATTCTGTTATTTTTCGAGTGTTGAAGGTGTTTGCCCCAAAAACCTGGGGCAAATACCTTCAACACTCGAAAAATATGCTGGGATCTCGGGAGCTTAGTGGTTAGAGCAGCTGCTCGGAAGCTGCAGCTTGCGGAAGACGCTGGTTCGATCCCCGCCTGATACCTGAATTGATGTCGTTTTATGGTTTTTCTGTCGTTTATGAATATAACATTTTAATTTCGAGGCTCACGACAACACCGCGGCAGCAGCGAGATAAGTAAATCATTGAATCAGTGATCTCGTCTACATTGTAGGCCTTATTTTTGTGTACTTTTCATATTCTATGTTATCATATTGATGCTTTATGAACGAATTGGTCTACCCACCTGGGCCCACTAACAACCAACGTCTGAATCAAGACCAGCCTGTAGTTGAATGTAGTCCATTTCATTTTGGCCATCGTAACAATGCTGTCTGGTAGAATTTATGATTATTCTTTAGCCTGATCATTTTGTTTTGTGTACAAACTGGCATATTTGGCTTGTTCCGTTTGAGCCTCAACAAAAACATTTCGTTTCTCTTGTCCTAACCTAACTGACATCCAGACATCATGTTCCACAAGGCGTCCCAGGGCATTACAAAAAGCGGCTCACAGATGATTAATTTCCCCAGAACCGTTGACCTCCTCAAGGAATGCTTCGGGCGATGTTGACGGATGAGGAGCAGGCCTGCTCCCTGGGGACGCGTCTCCTGCATTGTTTAGCGAATGAGCAGGGTTACCAGGTTTATTAGGATACGGTTTAGTGGATGTAAAACTGAATTGTCTGTGACGTCGACGAAGGAGCGCACAAAATTTTGAAGAAAAATATTCAACAAAGCTAACTTACAGTACTGAACACCTCTAAGAGCTATACTTTAGTGAATTGAACAGCCGCGTCTTTCAGCTTTCAGCGTCTTCTAGTCTTTGTGCGTCGTCGGGTCGAAATCCCCTCTCCTTCACCATAGACCTGTGTGCTATGCCCAACATCGGCGATAATTACACCTACTGTTTCTTTGATTTGGAAAAATGCAATAAAGTATTGAGCCTGAGCATACTTACTTCAACTTTGGATACTTCTTTAAATACAATCGGAGGCTTCCCTGCATGTTGGACAAAATGGAGAAATCTGAAACCAATTACCTAGCTCACAATCAACTTTTGTTTGAACCTATGATATCCTTTCATTCTAATTTAAACTACTTCCACGACGCTGGGCAACTGCGTCGCCTCTGTAGACCTCGAAATTAAATGGAACTTCCAAATGAAAATGAATGAAGACGACTTCTTCTTCCTGGATGAGTTGTTGAACGCCATTTATTATTCATTGTGTTTCGCCAGATCTACCTGTCACTCACTACCTCCCTATACAAGTCAGATACCTCACCATACTTGCGCATTGCCATAAAATTTCCATATTCCTGTAGTCCTCAGGTGAAAATAAGACGTTGTTTGTCAACCCTGCGCTCGCTGCGTGGTGTTTGTGAATTATCTGAATAATACATTGGAGGGTTAGCTCGTCTGGGCGGCAGTTTTGACGAACTGTCGCGTGCCACAAGCGGCGGGCGGATTCAATTACACTCGAATCAATTATGGAATGAAAAAACCGTGCCGTCCGCTTTGACGTCCGGTCGACAACGCAGACACAAAATGAAACGTGATAAATCTATTTGCACTAGAACGCAGCAACTGAGCGAGTCCATCGACGTAGCAGTGTTGATAACTGAGATATTTTCATTGCGTTTAATAATGTTGATAAAAACAACATGGCAGATCAATTGGATAGTTCTCGTAGTAACACCTAAAAAAGAACGAACGTTCGTCAAATTAATATTTGTACTAGATAATTAGGTGGGGATTGAACCCGGGGTTGGTAGCAGGTTACTATTGTAGTCAACTAGTCGATCAAAATAACACCATTGCACTTGCGAATACCCATAAGACGACGATTAAACTGAACTTAATTCATAATTCAAATTATGGAAAGTCTTTGAAATAATTCAAGATTGCATCTCACATTGAACTGATTTAGATCTAAGTAGTACCTTTAAGATACTGACTAAATTATGTATTTTCATGCTTAAGTTTTCGCACTCGTAGCTAGAGACATCACAATATTATTTGATTCTTAGTTGCGCTAATGAGTGTTCATGAGTTAGCGTAGCTCCAGGCAGTACGGAAACCGACTGAAACTTAGATTATTTATAATATTCTTCTGATTTACAAGACACACGTAAATGAGACATAATCTGCCTTCATTTGCCCAGACCTCAACTCAGGGTTGAGGTGGCGCGGGAAATATTCCAACACGCGGGCTCAGTGCGGATTGTTAGAGGGGTGTAGGGTTAGTGTAACCTATATCAGATGTTATCAAGCCGCCCTAAGACCTCCGATTAGGCTCAACGACTGACATCTAGCGACGTCAACCGGAACCAACTGTTAAACGTGCCCTTTCGAGGCTTGAAGACGTCCGACAAATACGTCACTAATTTCCTCCGGAGTGGTCACCCATCCCATTTCCTCCCAGGTGGATATTGCTTTACAACACCACGGGCACCAAATGTTAAATGATTGTACCACCAGCGTTAGGAGATTGTTTCCATTGGGAACACCCAGAAGTTAAAATAGTGAATGCTGACTTAAACACAAAACATGCGTCATACTCGTATAACACTACTGGTAACCTATATAACAACTCACGGTGCAGCAGACAGGAAAATGCTGATAGATACATCGCCGCCCGGGAGACGACGATGTTATGTTATACTGACTAAAACCCCACGGCACTTTGGCGGCAAAGCTGGATCCTCAAAAAGTTTAGCGCACTGCTTCGCCTCCAGTGGTAGACCCCTCCCACCAACCCCTTCACAAAGTGGGGACCACGATATCACCTAGAGTATGCATGCACTTCCACCGTCTCAATGGACGGCGTGCAATGCGAGCCAGAGCGCACTGAACATCCACCGTACGCAGACCCTAATGGGAACCGGAACTACGAACCTCCAACAACCTGAGCCGACTAACAAGTCTTCTACGTGAACGAGATACTTTTATCACGTCGATAAAAATCTACTAAGTGTCGACAATCAAAACCTTCTCTTCTATTTGTATGCCGCGCTACCTTTCACTCAATATTAAGCTTAGTGTTGTCAATTAAAACTTGCGGCCGCACCTGACTGAGTTATACTCATCGAAGCATTCAGGGCCGTACTCCGGAACTCGGGGCTCATTAGTCTTATGTCAGAAGACTTCAACACTCACAAGCTCAAATCATTTTATGCGCCACAAAACTGAAGAAAGTTTGTTATGGGTAATTCCCAAATTTTATGACACTCGCGTGGTTCGGTGAGGGTAGGGGCGTGAAATGAGTTATGCCTTTGTGTTTGCGTCAATGTCTATAAAATTATTTACCGACTTCCCTCTCTATCTGGTGTTAACTATAGCACAGATTTGTTAAAAATAGCTCCTGGGCTCCAAATGCTAAAAGAGCGATAATACGGAGTCTACACAATTAGTTACCACACCACATTATTTTTCCATGAGGCAGTGTACTGATAACATGTCTTCTTCTCATATATATATCATATATGCGCTTTTTTTTAAAATTCCTATGACACCAGTTAACTAACTAAATTGACTACCTACTTAATTTAAAGTCTAGGACAACGTGGGGTAAATTAAACTTAATCAGCTATTCAGACGAAACTCGTGCCCGTAAAAAGGTGAAAAACGATTTCCCAAAGACGTGACTGTCTTTATTTAGAATAGAATTTACAATTACAATGTAGCCGAAAGAGTTAGGCACCGTTACATTCATACGACTCACGTAGCGGATCCGTCTTCCACTCAATAATTAGCTATGCGCCATCAATTAAAACCTGTGGCGGCCCCCGCCCGGGGCCCGGGGGACGAACTCAGGGGCGGCTGCGGGGCTCATTAGCGCCTTTGTGTCAGAAGTCTTCAACACTTGCGAGTTCAAATCATTTTATATATCACTGCCGAAGAAAGTTTAATTTGGATAATTTTGATGATACTCGCGGGAGAAAATAAGTTGGGAGTTGAAGTAAAGGCCGCTTGCCACGGTTCGATTTATTTCAGAGCACCGAGGTCGCTTTGTTTCTACGGTCAATAACTACAGGTGTTGACAGTTTTTTTTTGCCTTGTTTTGTTACCGGTCTGTATCAATTGTCCCAGCTTGTTAAAAAAATATTGTACTAGCCAATATTATTCATAGGAACAAGAAAAAATAATTAAAATACCGTCGACTGCCCTAACACTAAGGCAGCTTACTTTCTGATTCAGAAAGCGCAATTATCAAAGAATATTGAGTAGTTATTAGTGTTAGTGCAAAAACAGTTTCTTTTATATCAAACGGATGCCGTCGCTATAGTTATTAAATTCTCTTTGCTATCCGGACTGCATCTGCTGATATTACTCCCCCCCCCACTGTGCGCTCGGCGGGAAATGTGCACACAAAGCGGAATGCGTTTCAGATGTTTTATTGTTCGCTAATTCATACAACAATTATGCAGCTTTGGCTAAGCAAATTGGATGTTTCAAAGTTACGAATATGACAACTTCCTAGCTACAACACGTCCGGTTAGGAAATCGTGTAAATATGAAAACTAATCCTTGTGTTATAGGAACAAGAAAAAGCAAAATGACTTCAAAAAATAATGGATATTCAACGACATACGAAAAGTTAATCGCTGAAGTAAGGTTTTAACACCTACTTATCTATACCTTCTGACTTCATACTTTAATCTGTTGCTAAAAAATCTCTATCGTGATACCGTGATACGCTTGCTCAGCTCGCTTGGCTTACTTGTGCTTAGTGGACCTTAACGGTCCTTCTGTTTTAACAGAGTAAGATGTTTTCGAAACCACTCATACTTAACCCTCAATCAGAGATTTTTTTAAATTGGTTTGCTAACTTGCAACTGTAAACGAAAATGTGAAAATAAAAAATATTAAGTCACACAAGCAAACATTTTTGTTACATGATGAATGCGTTTGTGGAAAAAAAAGTATTTGCTACCTTACCTTGCTTACCGTTAGCTATTGTGGTAATAAGTCATACATTCTAGGACTACACCCAATGTTAATTAGTCCTTACCAGAGTAAATTATCGGTTTTAAGTCTCAAATTCGGGTAACGTCAGCGAATCTGGAGGTAATTGGGTTAGTGTAAGGCAGTCCACCGTGATGATTAGTTACTATGATAATTAGCGGCTAGCGACACAAAGGCGCCGCCCCTTTGATGTCACCGCCTGCAGACTCGCGGTCGCTGAGCGTTGAAATTAATAATTTCGTTGTTGGAATTACCTGCAAATCTCGCCGGTAAACTCTTGCTGGTTTTTTGACACTTCATTAAAGTATTTGGTAAGACGAGGTGTAGGCAATAACAGTCGAAATTGACTTTGAGCTACATTCATGTTTGCTCTTCAAAAACTTATGTAGTAGCAAGAAAATGATTGTCTATACTACATTAAATGTTTTGAGCATTGCCTACCTGCTGGTGATACGGCAGTAAAAGTATCTGTCGTAGGTTCAAACTCTATCTTTAGCCCAACCTTATTTGTCCTGAGTTTAGGTCTGATGGTATCACAAGTCTTTTTTTATTCAGTGTAACCCCTATATTATATTCTTTATTGCATGAAAAAAAAAGTGGAATTGGCTGACTTAATGCCCAAAAGCATTCTCTACCAGTCAACCATCCGCCAAGCAGAAAACTTGTAAAAATTAGTGGCCAAACTTTCATCAAATCTTCATCATTGTGCACTGGCGGCCCGTTCCGAAACCCACCTGAACCGGCAGCGGCGTGAGCCAATTTATTCATTATTTTTACTTTTTCTATCGACTAAAAAGTACACTTAGTAGTATCTAATCGCTTAGCGACTAATCGATTTAAAATCACCAATCATTCCCAACTGCTACTCCCATCACTGGTAACTCGAAGGTAAGTGCTTCGTCCTTTATCTCGGAAGGCGCCGCGTACGACGGTTGTAACTGACGAGCGTAAACGCGACTCGTCTCGTAAACGCTATCTCCAGAGTGTTATTGGTCCATTATAAACCCACACGCACCCCTGACAATCTTCCACGCCATTCACGACCTTGCCGTAACCGTTTCAAGTGCTAGATTGGTCTGGTTGGAGCTGATCGTTAAGTGAGTGAGTATCTATAAGGCATTTTTCTTCGTGCGAGCGGCAATAAAGTATTCGATCGGAGTCAATGGCGGCGATTGCAAGAAACGTCTACACGGGAATGTCTCATATTCTCGTCGATGGCACAAAAGAGTTATGAATGGTCTCAAGGGCCAGTAGTCGGTGACAATGGGAATGGAATGGAATCATTTTGGCATGTTAGAGAAAACACTAAAGACTGCGTTTGCTAGGCAATACCAAGACCAATCAAGGAACAAAACGAAGAGTGTTGATATCTTTAAATAAGAAAATCTTGTGCTCAAACTGCTTAAATTAAAGTAATTTTGCTTAGACCATCTAATAAGCTTGTAGAGCTCTCATTATGGTTTCCTGATTTGAATAAACAACAGGTGTATTTGTAGTTTCTTGTCTGTTCATCCGCGTGATGTTTAATAAGTCTAATTTGAAGTTTTATTCACCTTTTACCTACCATTGTGATCTTATTTCACTCTCACTTGAGAAAAACCTATTGAACACAACTTAAGTGTGTCGACTTACGTTACAACAAAAGCTAACTCGAACCCGCGAAAGAACAGTAATCCCTAAACGAGAAGAAAGATGTCAAAGCAACGAGGAAAATCCCTCTTCGGAGGGCGAGGCGCGTGACACGGCGCAGGTCCGCCCTTCGAAGCCACTCATCACGAGGAAGCTTAGTTTCAATTGTGTCCAATACTCCTCGCGCCCAGGGAACAATAATAACAGAGAAAGAGAATGTATCTACATTTTGAACTAGCATGGTAGAGATTAGATTTGAATGATTTGTGTACCACAAAAGTATAGCTGTCGAATAATAGAACTGAAAGTCTATAGACAATTTAAGGGATGACATAAGTTAGAAGACGTGCTCAACCTTGATCGACATTTGTGACTTTGGGGGTAATCATTATGCTACATATTATCCACCTCTTCTCTTAGTTTTTGAGTTAAATGTACCTAAAAACATTGGAGTCGTTAGCTTATTCCACACATTGACAACCATTAAAACACAGATTTTTTGAACGAATTAATGAAACTTTACAAGCTGCGGACGGCTAGAATATTAACAACATAACTAAAATCTAAAATTGTCTGCATTCTTTTGTTGACACAGCAATATTCAATTCTTTTAACATCGATAAGTAATTTACGTCCTACTTGGCAGTAATTTTGTGAGCAGTTTGAAAAATCTGTTTCAGTTCTCATTTCGCAAATTGTAGACAGTTGTAGCTCGGTTTGGACTACGTTTAGTGCTTTAGTTGTCAAGATTCGGTCAATGTTACAGCGAGTGAAAAACACCAAAATCATTGCATTGCCTTTTCGTAACCGAAGGACTGTTTCTATGTTGAGAACATTCTCTGCATCCGCAGTCTCCGCCCGAGCGGCCCGTGAGTTGAGTCAGTTGTTCGCTCATTAATCATGATCGGTGACGTTCCTAAGAATGTCATTTGAGCAGTTTTTAATTACAATCGGCTCTCAGTTGAGCCGCCGTGGCAGGTGACGTCACTATTGTGGCTTTAGCCAACCTTAACCAAGTTCGGTGGCCTAATTACTTTAAGGTGCTCCTCAAAAGACAAAAGGGGTGAACTCGACATGTATTTTGGAGGTGCTTAAAGTTAGCTAACTGATAAAAGCAGCTGTTTTGTTGAGTTAAATTAATACCTGTCAATATATTTTAATTAAACCTAAACTCATAGTTAGAAATTGAGCTTCATATATTATACGAGTTCATTAGAGGGATCAGAAAACATGGCCGGTATGTAAGCACTCTAAAATAATTGGACCAAAAATAGAAAATAAGTCAATACTGTTATGGAAATTAAGCATTGTTATTTTTCTTCATCAGAATAAGAATGATTTATTTGCATAAAAGTGATACATATTGGTATTAAATAGGTTGAACAGGATCACACATTAATTATTTTTTAAGATATGCTTTTACACCTGTAAAAGCATATCTTTTAAGACCTAATTGTGTATTTTTTCGTATAAGGGTTTGATGATATTGTCGCTTGTGTATCTCAATCAATGAAATAAATATAACAATTTTTGATACCTTTACGAAGCAACCTTATCTGTAAAACTAACAGAATTGATCAATTCTGATTGATTGAATCACGTTTTCCTGCAAAATCAATCAAGTTTAAAATGCATTTTCGCTTTGCGTTTAAACTCACACTGTATTTTAGTGTACTACTCATTTACATCAAGAGTTCGTTGTTGTTTTAATGAGAAAATAACTCAACGTGTAGGAGGTGAAGTTCGCGCGGGTTCGGGAGACGTTATTAGTGTCGCGAGATTAGTTTATCACGCGAACTTCCGGGGACTGAGTGATAGCACAACTTTGGGGTTGAAATATTGCTTGAAGAAGTTGATATTTAGATTTTGTGTGACTTCTTGCTTTGGTGAAGAAACATCTCCAAGGTTCATTACATTTCTTACATAATGGTTGAGTGGAATGATGTCTGGCTCACATATGAACTTACAAACTTTTATTTCAATTCACATTCAATAATTGGTGCCGTATATTATATAAACATTTTGTGATTGTAGCCCCGAATTGGATATATTCGATAACCGTACGCAATTATAAATAGGTTGAAGATTCATTGTAATTGCTAATTTTCATACTAATAAATTGTCAGGTGGGTATCATAGTCTTTATACTCGGACTTTTAATTAGGTTTCCTTGAATCCATCATCTTCTGTCTGTGAACCTGCCATTTTACTGCACCTAATACAGTCAATAGTATTTTTTATTACTTTTCACCTAATTGAGTGACTATCAAGAACTACCATTGCGCCATCTATAAAAAATAAACTAAACCTGCAAAGCTCTTTTCTATTACTTTTTATTAACCTTAAAGTTGGCGCAGTCATACGTTCATTCGAAGTGTTAACTTTAACAACATCCGAAGACGAACAAAGATCGTTTATTTCCATTGTCCGTTTCCTTTTCACAATGTTTTTCAGACATTATTGGCCGTGGCTAGACTAATAATTTTCAATTATAGTTCTCATGCGACTCAGTTGTAATGAACAAAGACCAAGGGGGAGTTGCAGCGCTGAGTATAATACTGATAATACCTACTAACGATAGTCGCGAAACGTTATTATTGATCAGTGACCAGACCTTAGACTCTTTAAAAAAACTTGGAACTATCGTCAAGTCGTTTTAGAGTGAGATATTATCTAACTCTGACGTGACGAATTTGTTTTAGGTGGCAGCAACAGTCTAAGTTATAATTAGGATAGTAAAACTAATCCCTAAAATAGGCTGGCTCACTCTGAAATATTTATTATGGCATACCTAACTGTCTTGTTTCCATTTTATCTTGTTAGTGAACGCAATAATAAGTTTTTTTTTCATTGCCATCAATATTCAGTACAGGCTTTTGTGTAGGTTTAAGACTACGTAACGAGAACTAAGACGATTTCCAGAAACTTAACTAACAGCTACGCGACGTTCAGTGCCCAGTGCTGCTACGAATGTGCGCTACGAAAACGTGTCTGGTGCTACGTGAAATCGTAGCACACACACTTCAAATCGGAAACAACAGCACTGCCACACTAATCTAGAAATAAAATCACTATGCTTGTGTATTCTACTTAAATATAATTGTTATTTTGAAACCATGTTTTTGCATCGTTTCAATTATATTTAATTTAATTTATTTTACATTAGCTTCGCGAAACACTGTCTTTTGACAGTGTTTCGCGATGCTAATGTTCCATTTAATATTTGTTTTGCAAGTTTTATATCATAAAAGTAAGAGGATTATATTATCTTGGTATTTTCACATAATGAGCAGTTCACCTTTTTTACTACTTAGTTACTTTGAAGGTTTCGTAGTTAAAGTAGATTTTGAGATAATATAATTTTTTGTTTATGATTTGTATTTATAGTACTTTGAGTAGCCTAACAAAGTCTTAGATTTTCCGTAAATCAGATAATTTAGTCTTAGGTTAACGTGAATAAAGAAGAACGCAATCTGAAAAAGGTGCAAACATAGGATCAATGGTGAAATTATCGATAGCTGACCTAGACCTGATTCAGTCAATCTGTTTTTTTTTTATTAATCACATAAACACTTAACATAAATACAGACAGATTCATTTAGCATTTAAAACCTCAAAGGTTTGTGCCAATGCTACAATTTAATACGTGTACAGTAATAAGGCATCAACAGTTGGTAAAAAAAATACAAATTTATGACATTAGGAGGTGAATTCATTCCTAAGTTTTAGCATATAGTTGCTTAAGAAAAAAGTTCTTTAACTTGTTTTTAATGTTGGTCGGCGTAACACTATTACGCAGATCGGGCGGTAGGTCATTAAAAAGCCGTGGCAATAGGTAGCTCGCTGCCCGCTCACCGTAGCCATTGCTTGCCCGTGTCGTGTACAGCCGGCTCGCTGCTGCTGTTGAAAATGCTTGTCCAAAAATATTAAAGATACCATTGATATAACTGATGATAAGCTATCAATAATGAACTATCGATAGTACTAGTTCATAGCTCTAGCGAAATTTAAACAAAGCTTATGAAGAAAGACAAAGAAAATTGACAAAAGTAAGTGGCAGATCCGAAATCTACTTCAAGCAAATGCGTGCGGCGCGTCACAAGTTTAATTGTAAAACTTGGATGATTCGCGGACTTTTATCTCATCACAGCTAATTGCCCCCCCCTACCCCCCACCGCACGACGCGCCGGTCGCTCCTCCGATGGGCACGATTAGGTCACTCGACTGACAATTGTAATTTTTGGAGGCTCGTAAAACGTTTGCTACAGTCCGAACTGTGCAAGGGGTGTATTGTGTGACCCTCTTTTAAAAAAACCCTTACCTCATTTAAGCGTTTTTTTGAAAAATGAAAAATAATATCCTGATCAAGGTTTTAGCGGCCATTTGAATCTGCATCTTTTGCAGCCCATTTCGCAAGGTTTGCAAGTTTTATGAAGAACATGAAGCTATTTTCATCTTGATTGTACGCAAATATTCGCTAATAAGTGAATTAGCTCAGTATTCGAATTAGTAAAATTTGACTATGTTTCGGCTCTCGGATTCAGCGAGAATATTGATTTTTAGCCCACAATTTTTTCTCACTATTGCGCAAAATCTCAGAACTTAAACTAGATGTATGGATGTGAACTGCAACCTCACCAACTAACGGGTATGATATGTACAAAAGCAGTACAGTATTAATAACAGTAAAAATACTCTTCAGTTACTTTTTACTTCAACGAAACCCTTACGAAACAACCGTGACATCTGACGCCGCAAAGGCAGTGTTTCTCAGAACAACTCCGCTAAATTATCTCAGAAACATTCTTACAAGCAAAGGGGAATGCGACGTACAGCCATCGCCCGCTCAGCCAAATTAAGGGGTATATGTCTCGGAGTTCATAAAAAGCTGCAAGAGGTAGAGAGCGTCAGCGCGATGCGACAAAAGATATGCAAATACGGGCGGGCTGATTGAGCACAAACACCCCGCCCGCCCTGCTCTGCCGTCCTAAGGAAGAGTGCAATAAGTCGAGTTTTTGGTCAAATTGACTTAAGACCATATCCGTAATCAGGAAAATGAGCTCTATATTTTCGTCTTAGACGTCTTTTTTCTATCTTCAATAGTTTCGGTTCTGTTGGTTATCATAACTGCAATATCTTATATTACTATTTGTAAGTAGCTAATCATAAGTGCAATAACTCTAGTTATTGCACTTACGATTAGTACGTTCTATACATTCTTCTATTTATTTTTGGCACATTTACTAGTCATAAACGAAATAAGTAAGAGTATTCCTGAACAATATTGCTCATTTGACTAGCACAAACTATATGATGCTCTACGAGTTTTTACCAAATGTGCAATAACTGTCCTAGTCATTGCCGTTTTCCTTAGTAAATATTTAAATTTAAATTCAGGGAGCCATGGTTCATTGTAAGAACTTAATAAATTAACATGAAAATATATCAAAACAAAGTAATCTGTTAAGAATATATTTATTAGTAAAGTTTAATTATATGAAATTGTACATATCTAAACAAATGTTATCAATGAAATAACTATAAGCGTTGTCTGACTTACAAACTACTTTCAACAATTAGTTAAATCACAACTCGGAAACTCTGTAGTTGCACATTTAATAGAAAAAACACTTCAAAAAACAAATAGTCCTCTCTTTTACATCTTTCTTTATTCAAAAGTTCTTCTTTTCTTAAATTATGAATAGTGAATTCTTTATCTAAAACGGCGCATCATGAGGCCAATATCTAAATCAGTCTTAATTCAATTACTTAGTTCAATTAAGTTCTTACAATGAACCATTGTTGCCTGAAATTAAATTTAAATATTTTACTAAGGAAAACAGCAATAACTAGGACAGTTATTGCACATGTATATGGTTAAAGCTCTTAGGGCATCATATAGTTTGTGCTAGTCAAAAGAGCAATACGTCGGTTTACCAACGAATACTGCAATAAGTAGTGTAGTTATTGCAGTTATGGTTAGGAACACTATATCGAAACAATTCATATGTCCTAATGGTAAATACGTTTTTTCGTTTTTAGTGAGTATATAGACATATATACAAATATAATATATTACATAAAATTACACACTATTTTACCTACCGTTTAGTAAAAGTTTCAAATCAATAACTTTAATAGTTACGAAGAGACACACAAAACAAAAATTAAATCTTTAACCGCGAATATCTCGAAAGTAGTCAAAACATAGTTATTGCACTCTTAGTTAGCACGGCAGAGCTGCTGTCCTGGGTGGGACGGTAATGTGTTGGTGATGCTATGCAGCGCGATGTTTTTATAAAAAGCTCATAGAAAGGTGCAATAATTAGTGAATGCAGACAATTTAATTTGGTTCCTTGTCAGTTAAATCAAATGAATGTTAGTTCCTAACGATTGTACTTAGATTTAAGGTATTAGGCTCCCTATTGTCAGGGAGTCAACAATTTGAAAATTTGTGAAACAGTTACGTTTTATTTAATTTAATTTTAGATCACACAGTAAAATACACACAGATTATCACAACAATAAAAAGAGATGAAAATAAAGTAATAGTATCATTTACTCACGTCCCGTTGAAGTGATATCATTAATTGCGAGCTTTCTAGCGAAGTAGTTGAGCACTTTGTTTTGGGACCTGTGTAGCCTCAAGCACAAATTGTGACTGTAACTCTTTAATGATAAAAAACAAAAATAAAAAAACTCAATCAAACCAGAATTACAGTTTACCACGTACGATTCAACCAGATG
This sequence comes from Udea ferrugalis, assembly GCA_950022985.1. Classification (NCBI taxonomy): domain Eukaryota; kingdom Metazoa; phylum Arthropoda; class Insecta; order Lepidoptera; family Crambidae; genus Udea; species Udea ferrugalis. The sequence continues at coordinate 91,055 of OX465541.1, forward strand.
AGGCCTGAGTAATGTGAGCTTCTAAATAAATATTCCTTTTACCAAGAAGGCAACATTCAACTTGCCTCTGATTGAACGATGGTAAACGAAATCGTGAGCGTTTCTATATTATTACAGTAGCATGTTCCTAGCTCCGCCACCCAGGACAGCGCACGCCTCCCCCAGTACTTATTACGATTAGTTCCGATTGTTCGCCCCTATGCCCCGCACCTGATTATCCTACAAAGACCGTTCGAGCTGGATGTTAAGAGGATAAAGAATGGTTCGAAAGAGATCTGCTTTGTCTGTGCACCCTAACGATATACCCGTAGCGCCGAACTGCTTGTAGATATTCTAATTTAATGCTTTGTGAAGGAATGTGTCTAATGCCTTTTTTATTGTTCGCGACGTATCAATTTGTCGCGAAGAAACTACAAGGACCCTTTACAAGCTCTGACGGGGCATACCTGTGAAAAGATGGTTCTTTTATTACATTATGTTTAGTGACAGTGTCGCTGGTTATGTACTGATAGTTTAGTTTATAATTTGCTTACAACTTTAAATTTTATTTTGGTGAAGAAGGTTGAGTCCCTATCTGTAATGCTAAAGGTAGTCAGTTAAATTAGGTACTAGGACAAACATGTCTCTCAAGCAAAAAGACCGCTTTAAATAGGTACAAAATCAAACAATACATCATAAATCAAAAAATATAGCGTTTTCGAATCTTGTAAACCTGCTTTAATACAAACGATAAAATCATCACATACATTGCCCAGGTCTCATGTAAGATCTTCCTCTAGTTCCGGTCACTGAACATAAATCCGCAAATAAGTTGTTATAGCGAATCAAATACTTAAAATCGCTCCGGCGGCATTCCGCCACAAAACAAAGCTGCGGTTTTCAGTATTGAATCTACTGTTATTCTATCCATCTCGGCAAACAGGGGTGCGTGTGTTTACGGGTACATCGCTCGGAACAGAAAGGAATCGTTCTCGTAAGTAAGTTACCGTCGGATGTTGTCCAATAGTGCTGAACGCGGCCGGGAGTCGGCGCCGTGGCGGCATTACGAGTGCGGTGCGACGGCGGCGGGTGCGGCTTGAGGGAGAAGCTGAAACGGAGATACATTTTTAGCTGATGCAGTTTATTTATTTTGAGGTGCCTGTGGCGCAGTTGTGACAGTGATCGGCGACGATCGCTGTTGTGAAGCAACACACGCCGGGTCAGAAATGGGATGGCTGATCACCACGACCGAAATTTAGTGATATGTATTTCGGGCATCTCCGTGCTTCGGAAGGCACGCTAAGCAGTTGGTCCCGGTTGACGTCGTTAAATGTCAGTCATTAAGCCTAGTCAGAAGCCTCGATAACATCTGACTTTAAGGTTGCTCACTAATCTTACACCCCTCCAACAATCCACACTGAGCCCGCGTGTTGAAGTAATGGCTTGTTACACCTCATAGTTGAGGTGAGGCCTGTGCCCAGCAGTGGGACGAGCACAAGCAAAAGCTTTCCCATTAAATAACTTTTATGTTTATTCAAGAATGCTCACTTGTTCCATATAATCGTTTCACTTGCACCACCAGCGGCGCCTTTGGACCAAAGGAGAAATATTGTCGAATTAAACAATGTGCAAGGTTCTAAAGTAATTGGAGTCTCGTAGGATTACGGGATTACGCGATAGCCTCTACAACGCCGCACTTTACGGACTAAGAATAAGTACAGCAACAACGAAACAAAGGGATTATTTAGGTAACATCTTAGAACTGCTGATTTAAAGAAGTAAACGTATTCTAAAGTAGTAGTAAACTGAAGTGGCAAGACCAGATCTGTAGTAGAATCGTTGGTTGGATTTGTCAGCTTCTCAAATGGTAACGCTTGGCAAACGTAGTGATGGACTTGAGGATAGCTGCTAGTAACTGCGGCGAGAAGAAATCAGAATCTGTTTTTTGCTGCTCAACGAAGTATGGAAAAATCTTTAAATGAGCCTGTGGATTTGGTTTTTTCTGCCTAAGTCTACTAGCTGGTAGACCATGTCACCTAGCTATTGCCATCCTCTCACAGTGGGGACATGTTAGTGAAAACCGGGTTTAAATATATTAGATCAAAGCAGATTAAAAAACTGCCTCATCTACCCAAGCTTAGGGTAGTATTTCAAACCGGCAGCAAAACTTTGAGACGGTGTTGGTCAAACGACACCAATGTGCTTTTTAATTGATCGTCGCATGGCCTACTCCATTGTCTAAAAAAGAGATGTTTCTCTGTTAAATTAGTTCAGAGAGTGGTAGATCAGAGCTGCCGAGCTGCCGCCGATGTTGGGCTGACGCGCGAACACAATGCGCGATGACGTTGCACTTCCGCGCCGGGGGCAGGGCTGACGCGATTCATTGGGAAAGCGAAGATACGCGCGTCACAATATTTATCACCGGCTTTTGTGGCACTCGGTTAATTAGCGCCAGTTTTAGAGCTTTTAGGATAGGAATCATAGCGCGGTTTAGACAGTTTTTTTGCGTAGTTCAGAGATTTATACACATACATTTTATTTATTTATTTTATTTATTCTTTATTGCACAAAATTAAGAAAAAAAGTACAATTTTAACTGGATTATCCTTATGTGCTTAAATTATTCTGAATGTGTGTTTAATTTAGGTGCTTAAAAATGCGCAATGTTTGGGACAGGTATCATTGTGCCATTCTCAGAACATGGCTGCCGTTCCAGAAGCACTGCGGCCGTTTTTTTGTAGTATGACCACTAAAAAGATCAGAAACGGTTTGCCACAAATATTTTTTTTCATGCGTTTGTTATCAACAGAACATATCCTCATTAAGTATTTCGTAGACGGACTCGTTCAAAAAGGAGCTTTTTATCAATGGCAAGTTTAACATTTAATTTTTTTTTACGAAATTGGTAGCATAAAATAATTTTAGAATTAATTAGTTGTAATTAATATCGTATAATAAAAAGAGTTTGGCAAAGGCCCTTGCAAATGATTGTAATCAAGTCAGGGTTAAATAGATGCTATGTGCCTTCATTGCAATTGGCCCCAGGGAAGGGTGGCGATGTGGGGTGACCTCACATCGCCGTGCACACTGGCGGATATCAGGGGGGAGGTACAACTCGCCAGTTGACTCCACAGAGGATGGTCACCTGGGGGTTTACTAGGTATTCCAGCCGCTTCATGGCAGGGGAGCCCGAGTCACCCTCGCCTTCCCCCGGAGTGCAAAATAGTTTGCACACATTTTTTTTCGTATTCAAACCCAAGTCGAAAATATGAACTTTAAAATGTTACAATTATGAATAATACTTGCTTCGTAATAAACCAAATCGTGTACATTAATTAAACGGCGAAGACAAGCACATGTAAGTATGTGACTTCCTACACAGCGTGTATAACACACAGGTAAATTGCTTAGCCATTAGTATTCCAGAGGCAGGTGGCATCCCTGAGCCGGCGCGGAATCGCTGGAAATTAACCAATCATCGGCGTGGAGATGGAAGCCATGTTAATATTGTATTACGACGCTCGTGTGCCCGAGAATACTAAACAATGACGAGGGTGATACAGTTCCAAGTGGAGTTGCTGCTGCCTCGAGTAGGTAATGTAAGCAATGAAACACAGAGTGAAAAAAGGCAGATATTGTTTAAACTTTTTGTTCATGAAAAGTGAATTGCATAAATCGGTGTTTTTAATGCATAGCATCAGCAGCCTGTTGCAGTCCACTGCAGTACATAGGCCTCTCCTATTACACGCCACTGAACTCGATCTTCGGCTGCTTGCATCCTGCTCCTGCGCAAATCAAAACTCCGAGACGCGGTCTCCACTCAAGAACACGGTTACTCCAACGGTTCCAGACGGCTAATGGTCAGCACACTACCACTTCAGCTTGGTAATCCCGTGGGCTTTGTCGATAACCTTGGTTGTATGCCGTATTACCTCATTTTAATTTGATCCCACAGAGAAACGCCGAGCATAGCCCTTTCCATAGCATAACAATGCAAAGCGTTTCATCAGAAATAAAAAGCTTTAGCATCAATTTCGTAGTGTTTTTTTTACTATCCTATATCTTTCCACTTTTATTACAGAGGCTGATCACTTTAAGCTTCAAATATTTATGTGTAACTTACTAAATATTCGCTACAAGATAGTAACGTGGTGATAAAAAATCAAACGCACGAACATTTAGAACGATTCTGCAACTAAAGCAAGTACGTCTCTTAACTACAAGATTATCTATAGATCTTCTGTATGGAGTTGTAGCACCATATCAGAGGAAGATGATAAAATAAGTCGTGGCTCTGCGACGTTGGTAAATAAATTGTCAATGAGCATTTCTATGAGCCCATGCTTCTGCCCAGATTAAGCTTCGAATCCACAAAAAAAATAGAAATTAATTCGCAACTCATTAGCACAAGGCATTGATTTCCCGAATGGAGATTTGACTCCATGTACCCCCTGTTTTGAAGGAAAACAAAGATGTAAATCTTTCCCACAAGGTCAAGCACATAGAAGCGTGACTAAACTGGATTTGATCCATACTGACATTTGTGGCCCTATGCCCGTTAACAGTTGGTCTGGTACTCGTTATTTTATTACTTTTACTGATGATTTTACGCGGAAAACCTTTATTTATTTCTTGCAACGTAAAGATCAATCAACAGTGCTGAATACTTTTATTGCGTTCAAAACGATGGTTGAAAATCAGACTGATCTTAATATCAAAAGAGTCAGGAGTGATAACGGTACGGAATATTGCAACAAAAGCTTCGCGGACTACTTTAAGCAATGCGGTATTGTTCACGAAACTACAGTTCCTTATTCGCCCCAGCAAAACGGCGTGGCTGAAAGGCTTAATAGAACTTTGATGGAAAAAGCTAGAGCCATGTTACATGATGCTGATTTAGATAAAAGATATTGGGCTGAAGCAGTTAATACGGCCTGCTATTTGAAGAATCGTAGTCCATCTGCTGCCACCCCTGGAGCTACTCCTGAAGGTCTTTGGATAGGGAACAAAGTTGACCTTAGCCATTTGAAAGTCTTCGGTTGTATAGCATTTGCTTTAACTCCAGATCAGAAACGATCTAAACTTGATCCGAAATCTAAACCTTACATAATGCTAGGTTACTGTGAGCATACTAAAGGATATAGATTAGGTGATCTCTCAGATGGTTCAAAAATGATTAAAGCTCGTTCCGTTAAATTTCTAGAAAATGTCAAACATACATCATTTAAGAAAGATGACTTTCATAATATTTTTATAAATTCTTCAGATATTTTTGATGACTCTGTTTGCAATTCGAACAATAATCACGTGGATGACGTTGTTATTGAACATGCACAAGTGGAAGTTGATATAATTCAACCAAATATCATCAATGATCCTGAAACAGAAGAACCTGATTCCAGTGGTATTCATGAAAATTCTGTAGAAGCTACAATTGAAGATGAAGAAGACAATTCACATTTGAATGATATTCAAGCAGAACCCAATAGGCCTGTTCGTGAACGTCGACCTCCCGATTGGTTCAAAGACTATGAAATGAATTACTTCACCGAAATAGCTTACACAGGACGTAATGAACCTAAGACTTACAAACAAGCAGTGAACAGTGAGAAGTCTGAGGAATGGTTGCATGCTATGCAAAGTGAATATGATTCACTCGTATCGCACAAAGTCTGGGAACTTGTTGATAGACCCAAGTCTGGAAACGTAATAAAATGCAAATGGGTATTCAAAGAAAAAGTTGACCCTAGCGGTAATTTTGAAAAGTTTAAAGCTCGTCTCGTTGCTAAAGGATTCACTCAAAAATATGGAATTGATTATGAAGAAACCTTTGCTCCGGTTGTAAGACATTGCACCTTGCGTTTACTTTTTGCGATCGCTGTTGAACATGATTATGACATTGAACATCTTGATGTAAACACAGCATTTTTAAATGGAGATCTGCGTGAAACCATTTACATGGAACAACCTCCCGGTTTTACTGTTGAGGGGCAGAAGAAAGTATGTTTACTCAAGAAAAGCCTATACGGACTCAAACAAGCCAGTAGAGCTTGGAATGAAAAAGTTCACGAAGTTCTGATCAAGAATGGATACAAGAATCTGAAGAATGAGAAATGTGTTTATCACAAAGACAAAGTGATTATTGCACTGTATGTCGATGATTTCTTCATTTTTAGTGCTGATGAAGTACAGAAGAAGAACTAGATGTAAGACATCATTTTATCAATGAATGTATAGACGAAGGACTTATAACTTTAGACTATAAGCATCAAGTGAATTGGTAGCTGATATTTTTACAAAAGCCTTGCCAAAATGTAAGCATGATTATTTTGTGAAATGTATGAAGTTAAAGTAGTGTACGTGTCCATGTCTACTTAGTTAATTGCTTAACTTTAGCTTAATTTGTTTAATTTATTTATTGTTAAACTGAGCTACTCTCGCAGTGCTTATGTACTGTTACTCGAGTAAGGGGCAGTGTTAAAATACTCCTTTCAAGTATTTTAGTTAGATCTCCTTACAGAGTGTTCTGTTCTGTTGATTTTGTCACATCTTGTTGTTTGACAAATGATTATCAAAGTTTTTTCTGTTTATTGTGGTTCTTTTAATATATCGGTTGAATTTACATAAAATTGCTTATTTTATTAATAATAGTTCTATCCAAACTATCCATAATTAATTTAAAACCATTTTCTAAAGAGAACAGGCACAAGCATTCGTATGTTAAAAAGTACAAAGGAAATATCACGCCAAAAGCATTAAAAGCTTAGAAGATATCTGTCCGATTGTTTGGAAGTTTGTCGCCGCTGCGATTTATGTCGCGCGCGCCGGCGCGGTGTCGCCGCGACAATATTTATGTCGCGCGTCGTAATTGATGGGAACCACCATAAACAAACACTAATACGTTTAGGAATAGTTGTGGCGGCTGACAGGGTATTTGGTACTTTATTGACCGATTTTATCTTTTATCTGGATGCGAACAGCACGGGATCGATCGTTGTGGAGATCCTTGGGGGAGGCCTATGCCCAGCAGTGAGCGTCGTCCAGCGGATATGATGATGATGATCTATTTAAGTGGTTTGTGCCTTTAAATTCGTCCGACTATAAAAGATCTCTCATATTTATTGCTGTCTGTAATAATTCGTTTGTTTAACTTTCAATTACTTATGTGCACAGAAAATAATTCTTCTTCTTAGTAGTTACTTGTAGGTACTACTACTTCTTTAAATTTAGTTACTAGCGATGCAATGGTAATGTATTGGTTCTAACAATAAACAATAGCGTTTTCAGCTTTTAGATAAAGAAAACAACATCTACCTATGTGAGTGCTGACAAAGGCTTTAAAGCATTTCCACTATTATGGCGACTATTCTCCAGTTGTGCGGTTGTTAATTAAAATAACCAATAATATCGTCTACGTGCAAGGCGAGTCCGCCCGCCGTATCTCACCTTCCGAGCCAACGCTTTCGCTCCGAGGGTAGGCTAGGGTGACCACACCAAAGGGTATTTTCTTTTTTATCTCAAAGGCTTCTCTCTGAGAGATTAGCTGACTTTGGCATCGCGTGTGTGAGTCTCCACACACGCGATCCCATGCCAAAGTCAGCTAATCTCTCTCACAAGTACCCAGTGCATTTCGCTCCCTTCCCTACTTTTTAATACTTAAAACTTAATTCTCGTCTTGCTCAAATATGTGATTGCCATATGCCCTCATTTTAGTATTTCATAATTTTTACCAGCTTATGCTTGTGGTCACATTTGTTTGCCACATCAGTGGGTTTTTTATGTAAGTGCGCAATTGTCAATGACCAACGACACACAATCACTATTTATAAAGTCGAGGCACAGTAAATCCATCATTTTCTTAGTGGCATGCTCCCCTGTTTGTGTTCAGCGTGGATCACTATTACTTGATCTTCCTGGATTTCTTTAATTATTAAACATTCCAATACACATGTGAATCTTAATATAATTGCAAACAACAATGAAAACAAAATGCGGCTAAACATATTTTTTAATAATCTCGAATATAATTTCAACTGGACCATTTTCATATTTTTTTTATCAAAGGAGAGTATAGTATAGTACAGTATAGAGTTAGAGTATAGCAAAATATTATTGGATATCATTTGCCAAAATATATTTTAAGAATTCATTAAAAAATATCCTAGTGAGGCCTCTGAAGTGTGGCCACCCCAGTCCTGTGATTGAATTACTGCCTCGGGAGTGTTTCAAAATAATGATATAATATTTTCGTTCACGCTGAGTTGATCAATAATTAACAGATACGCCAATAATATCAATAATAATAGCAACCACAGCTCATGTCGGTCTGGGCTTCACCCTGTGCGAGTGTAGTAAGCGAGTAAGAGTATTCAATTCAATTGAATTCAATTCAATTCTTTATTGCGGGTCACATAGGAATAAGTTGATATTGTTTAGTTTTTTGTACATGTGACACCCTGTATTATTAAAGGCATTGCAAACATTAGAAAGAAAGAGAAAGTAGGTTGTAGTAAAGTGTAACATCACAATAAAAAACTTATTAAAAGTAAAGGATGGACTACTTCCGAGAGAGCTCTCTGCTTGATGTAGACTCTAATTAACGATTGTAATAGTTTTAAAAAAATAATGTAACTCTTGTAACAGCTAGGGAGATTGCGGCTTAGAATACATTCATTCGGTTCTGTAGGTGATGTGGAAGGACTTCTAACATCTTAGTGGATCCAGTTTATTCAAATAATATTATTATGTGCTTATTATTACCTACAAAAAAGAAAAATGACAAACCAGTGAAGCACACGCACGTTGTCTCTGTAATAATCTTTTTAAACCCTTCATAAATCAGTTATAGCTTATGTTATTATCATTTTTTAGCTTTTTCCATGCATTATCTTTACTAACGATCCGAAAACCAGAAAAAGACATTCGGCCTTGGTTTCAGGCGGCCATCGGAGCCGCGTCTTCCGCAAACCGGGCGACTGCTCTCACCATTGAGCTACCGAGACCATTTACAGACCGGCCGAACCCTTCTGGTATATTTACCCTGTGTGCCAGAGTGATTTTTAGCTCACTTACAGCTTAGTTCAATTAATGATTCAAGGTTTCATCAAAAATCCGAAGCTACATCGCCGTATTTTGGGCGACCGCTCTGTCAATTCTGAATATTTCTAGATTATTTCAATACTATAAAGTTAGCTTCACATAACATAACATAAACGTTTACGTTTTGAATTGACTCTGTCACATTTACTTTTTCTGGTTTATAATTAGGTTAGGTTACCTATCTTTAAAAAATATTATAATAAAGCATTTTGTATCCTAAATTACACTAATATAACTTCTTTCAGGTAACCCCTGAAACCGCTACCTTTGCTTGCCACTTTATCAGCAGAAACCTATTAATTATCTCCAAGACAAAGCAAACAAATAACTCACCGAACAATGACAGATGCAGTGACGTCACATCCGCGGCAAGTCCAGGTGATGACGCAATCAGATGCGCAGGCACACCCTGTAATAAGATGATTATCCGATGCGCGGGCACGGACCTGCGGCGCGGTGTAATCAGTGCTCGAGACAGATTGCACGGACCAATTTTTTGGTTCGGAATTTTTCCGGGTTGTGAAATTTAATTTATTCGCGCACAAAATGACAATGACTATTTGTCAACATTTTGGCCTTTAAAGAAGATAGGTACCCCTAACAAGATTCAAACTACAAGTTACGCAATATTCAGTAGTAATGAAAGGTACTTTTTCAAAGTTTGAAACGTGAAAGAAGAAACTTTTATTTCCTACTCGTCGACCCACTAGAAAGTCGGAAGTCAACCCGCATGTATCAATTATGATGTTGTTAAAAGAAGATGACATTTTAAATGGTTTCCTTTATTGGTTAAAAGCCGATTATGTAGTTGATCAAGTCTGGTGTACTAGGCTAATTTTCACACGGAAGTGCGTACCAGGGGTCTGAACGTTTTTCCGACAGTCATTTCTTCGATAGTCTCGTGGTCAACACAACATTTCACCTATGAACGTTTCGCCGACAAAATCTGGTTCTTTACCCCGTCCAAGGCTGCAGATGGAAGGAGGCCTCACGAAGTTAACACTCACTTATGATAGCGCTCTTGTGTGGTCAGCGTTTCCGTTTTGTATTCTGTTGTATGAGATAGATTTTTAAAAAAAGGAAAAATGCAGTAACCACGGTTTTTACACTGAAAAAAGTAGAAATAGTTTGGCTCAGTATTTGTGAAGAGGCAACAAGGTTTAGATGTACCCAGCTCACAAGTCTCTTGTGTGTAACCAATATCAAAAAAATGAAATTATTAACCACGAAACCCCTCTCCAGTGTCGGTTCAGACGAAAACCCCGCAAGTCGATAAGCAGCATCAATTACGAGCGCGATCTCAGCTTCACAATTAAAACTTGAGGTTTATCATCTCCTAGCTGAGCACTCACTCATTTTGCGGGAAAAACTTCCGGTAACTGAGGATCGGAATTAAATTTCTTGGCTCGCCGATGAGTTTGCTAAATCTCGCGGTAACTTTAATTAGATCGTTTCGTTGGTTAGTGATTATACCTGCGTGACTGGCGAGCTGGAAGTGAATGGATTATGGGAGATTTCTTCATCATCCAAATATTGTATGACATCAATAGGTTGTACTGACCAAAAATAATGCATGCAAAGGCACGCAACGCATTTTACAGCTCCTCTGGTATTGCAAATGTCCATAGCCGGCAGTATTGACTTTCCATCAGGTGATCTGTCTGCTTGTTTGCCCCCCCCCTATCCTATAAAAAAAAGGCACTGTTCACAATTTAGGCATCGACAACGTATTGCGGTGCCCGTGGTGCTCGTGACCGTAGATCTGCAACGATGGCTGTTGTAAAGCAACACACGTCGGGTCTGAAATGGGATGGGTGATCCGAATACCACGGATATTGAAGCATATGTGAACAAACCCAGAGCCGCAATGAGCGTTCACTGTAATACACTAACGTAATAATATTATGTGCTACCAAAATCCAAAAAATGACCTTCTAAGTTCTTCGAGACAAACACGCCATGAATACTAAACTATGTACTCGTATTTATTACCCGAGCGCCTTGAAGCGGATAAAAAGAACTTGTTAAAACTTTGGCATTATTATGAACTAAACTTTGTGAATCTGGGATGTAGTGCCTTAGTCTTACATAAGGGTTTGTCAAGGTCACCCAACGTGATATAGAGATGGCTATATTCCCGTCATAACGAAATTGATTCTTTTTACTGTCCTTAAATGTTGTTTTGTTGTTTTTGTTGTTATTTTGGGCTCTTTTCTCGGGATGGGCAGATACTACATCTTTTTGCTGACTTCAATCCTGGCACCTGCTTTTCTTCCACCTTCATTAATCATTTTGAAATCTAACCTGATCCTTTCTGAAAACGTCTTGAACTTGTAGAGGTTGCTTGCTAAGTTATTGTTTTGTTTTTTATTGCGAAATGAATAAATAATAATAATTGATAAATGTTTACCTTTGTTAATAATTAATTACTCACTGGCTGCGATACAGGCCTGCGAGCCTAGTGCAGCTGAAGCCGTTATATCATTGAATGCTTGTGCAATTTTTTATTTGTATAATAAACAATATTACCATTATGGCTTTATCATCTTCTCTCGCAAACTAAACAAACTTCAGCCTGTATACGATCCCAAGACATCAACATAATATGATAAGATCAACAAATTCCAGCTTACTTCGGCACTCGAATTACTCGTCTACGTCTGTAACAAGATCCGGGAATGTTATCGGAAAATGCTGTATTCAGGCCAAATTCCCTAACAAATGCCGCTCAATGCTCCCCAGACGTTGACAAATATGACGTACCCCCCCCCCTCCGCCCCCCATGTTCCAGAAAAAGCGCTCCTTTAAATTGAACTACTCTCATATTGACTGTTGATTGATGAGCTCCAATCGATGCTCGCTTACACACTGTGAACGTAATCATAACTCATGGCCACAGCCTACATGCTTGCTATATCACAATTTTATCCACTGCTGGAGTTCCCTCGCGCTGCGATCAATCTTTTTCGTCTGCAAGCGGGGTGTTACGCATAAGATATGCGTAGTTAGTGAATAAAAAAATTCGTGAAGGGTGATTGGGCTCGGGCGCAGAGGGTTCTGTATTTAGAATATTTTTTGATTATTTCTTTAACAATGGGGTTCTGTGAATTGAAAACATTTTGCCGACGGACCAAATAAACCTGATGACACAAATTCGTCAGTCACACTTCACTTTCAGTCACTCTACTTGCGAAATTTTTTTTTACACACTTTTATCATTTTTAATCTGAGTTTAAAATTATACGTGGTACAAGCAAAATAAAACTAGTTCTAGCTGTTTCAATAATAAGATCATAATAATTGTTACACAACATGATAAGAAGCTTTTGTTTCGTTTTTGATTTGATTTTAAAATGAGGTAATTTTTTTTTTAATTCATAAGTAGAAAATTACCTAAAAGACAAGCAGACATCGTCACAGAATGGCAGCTCGTGGGTACCGTTTTCACATTTTGCCGCCGATCCCTAAAACGCAAAACGCGCAGAGTTCCGGAGCGTATGTCTTCAAATATTTATAAAGCTCGCACGACAGAACGAACCGATGAATTTTACACGGACACTTCTGTATCGGGATAGCCGAGGGTTGGCGGTAGGGGCTGAAATCCTGAACGATCAGAGAAATCCCGCAGCAAACTGCTTAACGTGACGTCCGAGACACGGAGATGCCCGAATCCAATCACTAAATTTCGGAGGGCATGCGGTCACCCATCCCATTCCCGACTCAGTGTGCGTTGATTTACAACGGCGATTGCTGCCGATAAGCTGGAGCTCCTTTCACTTCAATTATTCCTTTCATACCTGCATCCTGCATGCCTGCATAGTTAAATAAAGGCACTCTTAACCTGCATGACCCTTTCTGAGGACATATTAAACTTGTGCAAGAAACGTACAAATTGAAGTTGTATGAAAACGCTCATTCCAGCAATGGGACGGGATTATATTTTGGCTAATTTTGTTCATACTGACAAGTTTAATGATAAGAGCCTGTTCACACTCAGCGATTTTCCGGCGAGGTCTGTTCGCCGCGAGTTCTCTGTGATATTCCCGCTATGAGCTCGCCGAAAACAATCGCTAGGTGAGAACATGCTCTAAAATATAGTTTGGTACCTAAATACTCATACACAGCGATAAGTATCCGTTTTTTTTCTCTAAGTGAAGTAAACAAGTCAGACATTAATTTTGTGTAATCAGATCTCGATGCGCGGTGTAAAGTATTTTAACAAATGTTGCATGCTGCAGAAATGTTCTCAAACAACAGTTGATAAATTGGGTTATTTTGTTTCTCTTGTTTTTCTTGTTCGATACTTAACTCTCGTCTCGTTGGACCGGTTGTCCGTAGTACACTAGGCAGAGGGTTGTGGCTTAAGAGATTCATTGTGATGGTGTTTTTCTGTCTGCTTTCTATTTCACCCTTAAAGTGAAGTGGTTGAGTAGCTCCAGAACCAGCCCAAATGGTTTTCTGCTGGACTTGAGTAGGTACAACAAGCATGTGTATTTTATTTCCTTAATACTAAGAAATAACTCATTTTGTGAGTAGAGCAATGTATGTACTGTGTATTTAGTATTTGAGATCTAAACAAAAATTATGAAATTACTAGAAAAATAATGGTAAATTCCAGAAACAAGAAGTTGTATAATGAAGCCTAACAGTAATTAGTGAAATCAACAAGAACGCGCGATGTAAAGAAAGTCCGATAAATCCTCAGTAAATGCCAACCGCATTAACAAATTCGTTCACCCAGCTCCACTCATCGCATTTCTGCCATCCACATTTCCCGATGCAAAAAGTCGCGGCTTGCCAAATGCAACAGCAACATCCGCTGCAATCCGTGTTTGAACTGCGCTCCACGTCGCCGACGCGCAACATTCACAAATAACCGGATACCGGATACCCCCCCCCCCCCCCCCCCGCGGGTAACCGGCTAAAAATCACACAGAGTGCTGCTATCTCCAGATTCGAAACGAATGTTTTCGCTTTCCGTCAATATTGAATGTTTAAAGACAGAAGTGGATGAAAATAGATTGTGTGAGTTGGATGTAGCGTGCGCGATGGTCTGGAATTGATACTGTTTAATGACAAATACAGTCAGGAGAGTGAAAATTAGAAGGGCAGTGTCTTTGGTGGTTTCCACCGGCCCTCTGTATGCAGTAGAGCCTTTAGGTCAATCTGGACTGACCGCGGTGCACGGCGCAGCATCGTTAATATGTTGAGTCGATGGGTTAATACTTACCGAGCGACATGCAAAACACAATCATACTACACAGTACACTCGATTTACCAAAACATAACGAGAAGAAAAACTGTTTGATGAAGCACTGTTTATTCCGATACTTCTATTGAACTTTAAAAATAGTTATATTGGGAACAATAGAAAGATATTTTCTCAGCGTTTTATCCATGAAATGTTTTTAAGGTTGTTTCAGGCACTGCTTAAGTTGTGTCTATATCTCTTCTCCAGACTCCCCATATCCCGAAAACGCTACGAATGCCCCAAGGTCTTGTGGTTCGCCTTTTGTGACTTCCATGATGGGTGCTGGAGTTTGGTCTCTTGAAATTGGTGTATATCCCAACTCTTCCTGATTTGGAATTTTGGTAGGGGGATCTGAGACAACTTCTTTATCATCATCTATTACAGTTGGAACGTAACCTGGTCCAGGAGTGGGGTCTAACATTATTTCCTGGTCCTCGAGCGCAACCTCCTTGCCCACGGGGCTTGCATTGACCACAGCCACCAGGACACCGATGAATATCTTGAAAGAACACAAAAATTAATTTACTTAAACGAAATAATAAATAAGAGACTTAAAGTTAGAAAGTTACATGCCTTCCTAGGATAACCTAATGGTGCAAACAAGAAATAAGAAGCTTACGAGAAACGACCTAGCAAACAAAACTATCTAACAAGATTTTTCTGTTTTTTACTGTTGCAGGAATTGAATATCCCCTTTTATGTCTCAATTCAACTTGCTGACATGATATAACGAAACGAAATCATAAAGAGTTAAACATTTTTATAGTTACGTCCAATGAATGTTAGTCATATTTAAGAAAATCTGGATTAAGAAGTTAAATAAATATCCCGTTTAAGCGGCGGTAAAAAAATAATGAAGAATCCGGTCCACCATCTTTGCAGCTTAGGTGCTAATTTTCAGACGGTTTAAGTTCTATCTAGATACAGCATGTTTTGTCTCTTGGGCGGCACTTTCACTTGAATTAAAAATATACTGAGCGAGGGTGATGTCCTTTCAATGACATTATTAAAACAAAATCGTTAAAAACTTACCAACAGCATCATTTTATCTACGCAACTGGCGATATTGGTAATGAGTGACATTTATATCATTTCTCAACCACAAGTCGACGATGATCTCGATTAGGCCCTAACGAGCTAACTGTCAAGTCAATTAAATCACAGGAAAGATTTACTAGTCTACAAAATTTGACGATCAGTTAGGTTTAGGTTAGGTTTAAAGAAATTCAGGTTTAAAGAAATTTATTCTCATAAGAAATATTACATTTCACTTAAAATGAGATACAGTTAAAATAATTAATATTTGTAGTTAAATCATAAGCCGGTGCTCGCTGCCATGTGCAACTTAAGCTTTTTCTTAAAGGACGATAGTTAAGCGATGATTCGAGGGTGATCTATCGACACATTACTGTCATTGATACATCATTAGTAACATCTATTTTACTTTCCATCCAGGCCTCGGTAGTCAACTAATCAAGTGGCCTGCTTAATGGTTAAATTTCCAAGTCGGACAAAGTAAAAGTAGTTTAAACCACCAATTCTCAGTTGGCAAGGCGGCTTGGCTGGCTGGACATCTCCGTAGTTGTAGAATGGCTTTTCTGCTTAGGCCTATTTGATTGTTGACTAGTAGAGAATGCCTTATCGGTATTAAGTTCACCATTTATTTTAATGCATTGAGGTACAATCGATAAATAAGTTAGCGAAAGTAACTGCTTTAAGCGATAAATCTACTTAACATCTCAATATCTGTATTGATGAATAAACAAAACAAATAACCGAGTTGAAAAACCTATCTCAAAATCAAAAAGCGATCGGCTATAAACACTGAAATGGTCCATTTGCCGGAGGCGATGTTGTCGCGAGGCCGCGACCGCGACGCTCCCATTAATCTTCCACCAGCCCACCTGTACACCATATTCCTTCACTCTCCCCCCCTTATTCCAATGGTTCAAGGTTGAAAATTGGCTGCTACTATAGTAAAAGACCGTGAAACGTCCAGCAACAAATATAGGTGACGTCGTTATTCGTCTTGGGATTTATAGGCTAATTTGTCAGCGCAGCCGAACGATTGCAAAGAAAAATGTGAGATTTATTAATTTCTTCCCTTCAGCTCCCCTCGGTTCCACTCGGCTCCCCTCGGCGCCCCGCGGCGACTGAACTGCGCTGTCGATATACAATGTATAGATCAGGTTTCAACTTCACTGCACATATTCATAAAGGTATTTTTTGCTTTTTCTCAATTTTTTCCGTATTGAATCCATAAATATGTAGGATGTTTTAAGCCCAGATCGTCTGATCCGATCTCAAATTAATATAGTAAAGTAGAAATGAAAATAATAACATAGGAAAATGTTTTCAACTTCATAAACGCTCAGTGCTGTAGGGTTTTAGCCGGTGGGAGTCATGGTTATGACCCCACCGGACTACATATGGTTATATGTAGTCCCCCGGGGGGCAAGCAAAGGAAAACATTTAGTGGTACATCATCACTTGTATACATTTAAAATAGAAGACATGCACCAAAAAAAGGAAACCTTTTCGTGCATAGCTGGACGAAATTAACTTTACAATATTGGTAATGTGCATTACAATTTAGGATTACATCAGTATTGGGTTCTATTACCAGTGTCGGAAAATTGTATGTCTTCTCAGAAAAAACAGCAAGAAGCTCAGCAATTACTTATCTTCAAAGATGCAGAAGCTTTTATCAACATGTTTTTCTTCCCAATCACAATCAGGCATCCCCAACGCCAGTGACATTAGCTAACAGCTGTTCCCAAAACATTGTAACTAGAAATGGCGACCAATATCGTGACGTCACAGTATAAAAGCCTGCATTGTGCTCGCGCCGACAGGTCCGGTGCCGAAAAGCCTTTTGATTCGCGCCTCCGTATAAAAGTATCATTGTGCTCTCCTCTCACCCTCCTGCCTCACAAAGCCATCTTGTGCCGCCTTTATTATATTTGCCATCCATCTTTTTAACCGTGACGTCACATTAAAGGCTAAATAAAACGTCACCAGCATAAAGCGAGCTTTCGCTGAAAGCGCTTACGTGTTTGGGCTTTGGGATGCTGTGTTAGTAACGGAATAATATGAGCGGAATTAGGTTTTTGCGGTCTGGAATGTGTTAGGGCTCTTTTTAGTTATTAGGTCCCTTTATATTCCATTATAAGGCAGTTTTTCAGTGATATTTTTCAATTTTTATTCGTATTTTGTCTATTGTTGAACTGAGTACGATAAAAACAAACAGTGTCGGACAGTTGTTCCTATACTGAGAATACCGACAAGAAACTAAGCAGTTCCTTCTTTTCAACACGTTTTGTACAACAATGAGGTATTGAATGACAATAGAAACATTTAAGTACTAGTTTCTTATTCCCTTTCTAACTCTTTCCACCTTATTCATCAGTGGCACATTAACCACTATGTCCAGTTAATAAAAACAATAACTACAATACAATAAACTAGTATGAAAACCAATTTTGCGTAATGGTTAAGAAATTGGCTATCATACAGGAGCAACCTTCTGGGTTCGATGCCCGCACAGTACGAACATTCGTGTGCATGAACATGTTTGTTTTTTATGGGTTTGGGTGTTCCGTATGTACTCGTTTCGTATAGGTATCATGACGTATTATGTAAGTATGAGGAATCTATATTAAAAAACAAAGTCGGTTTTGTTGCAATGTTCATGACTTGAGATTTACTGGACCAATTTTCATAGTTATTGAGTTGTTGAATTGTATCCGCCTGAACCAGGGAAATAAAGTTATACAAATAAAACATGGAAAAACGACGTATTTTTTATTACTTCTTCCCAACATGTTCCTCGGTTTTGTACCTGTCAGACGGGTCAAGACCAAATTTTGGTTGTCAAATAATATTTTTGTTTATTTGTCATAGTCCAATATCATTCCACAAAAAGATGTCTGTTGGAACAACTAGTGATGAATAGAATCTAAACTAGTGCGGCCTCCGCCTTACTTTTTTAATAAGTTAGATACTCTCTTCAGTGTTTGTTCGGAACCGCTCGTAATTTTTGTTCCCATTCGCAAAGCGCAATGAAATAAAATCCCAAATTGAATGAACGAACTTTGACTCCAGCCAAGGTTTTGACAATTTTTAAAAGTTTTATCGCGTTGCCGAGGACTGAGAACCAGGCGGAGCTTTTATGGATGTTTGCTGAACGAATACGTTAATTTGACGTTTTGGAATAGAATAGAAAAAGCTTTCAGTCACCACAATGAGGTTTCAGGTTGTAACTGCCACAAAGATGCTTTACTATGGCTAGTAATGACAGTGTTCTCGTAAATATCAGAAAACATTATAGAAATGACGGGTTTGTAACCAGCATAACATACCTATGCTAACGACTATATCCCAACCGGGGCAGTCAGTGGCACACTGATTGTTACCTCAGTAATATTCCATTACCGTGCTGTTACAGTTATCCCTGGTTGCTTGGGTTCGCTGTTTTCCATCATCGGTGAGTTAGCCGCAAATTGTGTAATGAACTTAAAAACTTGGCAAGCTTAGTAAGGTGTCATACTCAAGCTTCGAGTAATAATCGTATTATGCCAATTAATTGTGTGAACAGCTCAGATTATCTGACAAGAAAGGTAAAAACCATTTTAAAAATCGTCTCCAATGATCGAAAAGAATTGCTTACTCCATATACTTGCTGTTTCTTGACTAAAACTCTGCCATCCCGATCGTGTATCCCGTTGTTATTGTTGGTTCTGTTTCCGGGTAACTTTGTTTCATCTCAATATGGGAGAGTTGGGAGTTATGGCTCGGAACATTCGCTTCAGTCCAATTGACTACAGAGTTGCACTCCGTAAGGCGACTTGGGAAACTTCTGCTACATATTTTTGTGATGTCTGTAAAGTAATTCTTGTTTAATGCGATAAATCGGAACGCTTTTGTTTCTTTGTAAGCTTTTAATGTCGAATTTGTGGAGCATATTGCTATGACAACAGTTTTATACAAACATAAAAGCGTCGTGGTCCACGGGCTAAACATATGTATAGCCACTGTGACTCCAAAATCGTGTTAACCATGTAAAACCTACTTTGTGTTTATTAAATTATCTGTGGTTAACTCTCCAGTGAAGGAAATCCCAAGCAACCCGGATAGCGGCAGTTTAAATTCACTAGGCGAGGTTTAGTCATAGCCTAACCAGTCTGCAAGTAGGATGAGTGACCACCACGCTAAAAATTAAAGATGTGTTTATAGTGCATCTCCAAGACTAGTTAAGAAGTTAGCCTCGGCTGAAGTCGTCGGTAATATTTATTTCTTCGTATCTGGTTCCACTGCATCACTAGTATTGTCACTGAACTCCAATCTGTTTCAACTTTGACTCACAAATCACTCGACATGTGTAAAACATGACTTGCCCAATTTCACTTCAGTGGAGTTGCCAACGTCAGCCATTGCAGTTTTGAAGCGCAGCGTTGAGTTTCTGTCGTATTCGGTTAGACTCCAGCCACCGGATCGACAAACGTCAATCAGAGTTAGGCTGTCTAACTTTTGCTATTTCGTTAAGTGTCGATAGAACTGAAAGTGACAGCAAGAGAATTTGAGGCGATCAGCTTTGTATCAGAAGTTGAAAGTTAAGTTTTTTGTGGGTAGGTACTCGAACGTCCACCATGGTCGATGAATTTTTTAGGACTATATAAGAATGTATGTATATCCTTACTTTCAATTAATATCAAATGGTCTTTTAGAGTATACATAAATTTTTAGTTTATTAATTTAAAATGCTTAACGTACCTTCCGATACACCTGACGGCAATAATCAGTGTGCCTCTGACTACCCCATTTGGAATAAAGTCGTGAGGGTAATAATTATGTTGCTAGGTGCCCGTGGCGCAGTTGTGACAGTGATCGGCAACGCAACATCCGCCGGGTTGGAAATGGGTTGGGTGACCACCCCGACCGGTATTTAGTGATGTTTATTTCAGATATCTCCGTGTTTCGGAAGGCACTTTATGTAGTTGGTCCCGGTTAACGTCGCTAGATGTCTGTGGTTAAGCCTAGTCAGAGGCCTTAGGGCGGCTTGATAATATCTAACATTAAGGTTGCTCACTAACCTTATACGGCTGCAACAATCCGCACTGAGCCCGCGTGTTGGAGTATGGCTTGTTCCATCTCCTAGTTGAGGTGAGGCCTGTGCTCAGCAGTGGGACGAATATAGGCCGTTTATGTATATGTAGGGTTAGGGCGTATGTAGGGTTTTGTAATCGCGATACGTATCTGGATCAAACATCACACCCTATTGAGGAATCCTATAATTGCGCAATGAAATAGGAGCTTCATCCCAGAACACCTAAGTGAAAAGCTCCAGGCTATAACCAAAATTTAGCGATATTTTTGGCAAATTCTCCGCATTACACATCAGTTTTACGCAATACGGATTTTTGCAACATCAATATCAATTTGGCAGATGACACGGCGATATGGTAAACAGCTTCGATCAATAACCATTTGTGCCGCATAGAGTGACTTACTGTAAGAGCCGAAGTCATCAGCACTTTTGAAACGCATTTTTCCTTAAAGAACGGTAAAATGGTTTTTTGTGCCGAGGGAATAAACATCTATTTAATAAATAAGCTTTCTCGGGTTTCAAGCGAATTATTAATTCAAGAAAACTACAGCTATTTCTATGTCTAACCACTGAATTCAAAAACGCAAATCTACGTTAAGCATACCTCAGCAGTATAGCTATCCCTTTCAGTTCTATTATTATTTTACGGGACAGCATGACCGTGACCACGTTCTTTAGCGTCGATTGACGTTTGTGAATTCGTGGGACTTACACTATCACTTTCTCCCTTTGTTTTTGTTTCTTCCATAAAAATGTAAAGAAATACCTAACAAGCATTTAAAAGCCGTCACCTATTACGTTGAAGGTTAGTTGACAACTAACTGTTAGTCATATTTAAATGTCATTAATCCATTCGGATGCTTAATGCATTCATTAGTTAATTTGATAGTCATAATTAGATGCACAATTACCATAAGCGTTGATTGGTTCGAAG
This sequence comes from Udea ferrugalis, assembly GCA_950022985.1. Classification (NCBI taxonomy): domain Eukaryota; kingdom Metazoa; phylum Arthropoda; class Insecta; order Lepidoptera; family Crambidae; genus Udea; species Udea ferrugalis. The sequence continues at coordinate 112,424 of OX465541.1, forward strand.
CGTTGCAACCGCAGCGTAACGCCACAGTGTAGACATTGCTTAAATAAATAAATAAATATGGTTATGCAAAATCCTGTTCTAGGCGTTTCGCTGGCAGGTCGAATCAGAAATGAGAAAGCCTGCAGAAAAATTGAAAACACCAACGAAAAAAATTGTGCATGCGTTTGTTCTAATAGAAGTGTGTCACTTGGGTCAATTTTAATAAGTGATGAGAGCGTCGTGGCCCAGTGGTTGAACACTCTGGCTCGGAATCCGATGGTCCCGAGATCAAATCTGGCCGGAACACACCTACTTTGTGTTCATTTTCCAATTTGCCACCGATATAAAACCTCTTACCACGTTGGGTTCAAATTGCCTCGGTGAAATGTGGGCTTCTGAATGTTCCGTTCACCATGACGGCAACAATCAGTGTGCCTCTGACTTACCCATTAGGGATATTATAGTTGTGATTGGTCGTGATTGGTTATGGTTTTGTTATGTTATGAATTTTCCGGGCATCTTCTTGCTTCGCATAGCTTCAGGTACCCGGGTCTCAGTTGTAACAGACGCAACTAACGCCATTGTAAAGCAACTGGACGAACACACCTCCACAGGCATTACATCCTCCCACACGGGACAGAGATCGCGTTGTGGATTATGGCTCATAGATGATGTTGGGGGATTTTGATTAAGAAGGTTCATATCACACAACGTAATCTAGACTTGCATGGATCATATTATTTGAGCTGAGCTGTACGGAGCGTTGATTTGTAGTTGACATACTGCTTCACTTATAATCAAGTATATACTGTGGTAAAGCGATGAGGTGTACTCGCACTCGACGACGTAATTATCGACTGCGAGAAGAAGCAATCAATTTTATTAATGAGTAATAGAAGTGCACTTTCAAATGATAATTAAAAATTATTAAAACAAGATACATACGCCAATAATAGTGACGAAAGGAACCATTACGAAAAACGTGATATGAAACGTTTGTATTATGGTGGATGTGAAGACATTATGAACACGGGAACAGAATCACCGATAGTGACTTTGAGCCTATTATGAAAACTCAAGGACTCAGAAGCTACCTTCGAGTACACTTTCTCAGATAGAAAGATAGATAGATATATTCTTTATTGCACACCAAAACAACAGAAATCAAAACCAAAAGTAACACAGATTCACGTAAATGTACAATTTGGGCGGCTTGATCGCTAAAAAGCGATCTCTTCCAACATTACCAAGACATCTCAGATAACATTACTAAGCTAAAAAGTATCTTTGTTTGGTTAAACGAGCTAGTCTCAAGAACCACTGTTGTCTCTCTTGGACTGACCCAAGTTCAGCTGTGGTACTCTTAATGATGGTAACTCAAAAAGTATTGAAATTTTAAAAAAAACCGTGGAATAGTTTGGGAAACGCTGTACTCGTAGATGCCAGTTGGGTCCGATTGGAATTAGTGTTGATTGGTCCTGAAACATTGGCCACCGCAGCATTAGGGCACATGCACACTGTTGTACGTTACGTTACATCATTGAAACGTAACAGCGTTGAACATAGCATTCAGATATTTACTCGAATAACGTTATTCATAACCAAGTTCTTCTGTCATTTTCAACAGTAATCATGAAATTATTCTTCAACTTTTATTCATTATAAATCAGATTACAAAGATCCACATAATTTGATATAAACATTATACGGATTATGTTAGTAAAGAAGAATAAAGGTAGGAAAACCAGAAAAATCCATTTGGTCTTGATTTCGTTTGGTCCGTTTGGCCTGAATCCAAGACCAAATGTCTTTTTCTGGTTTTATCTTTACTAAAAGTTTATTAGTTATTCTTGTGAATATCGTTTGCGTTTAATCTTTAAGTTTTTTTCTAGTTTTAAAGGCAAGACATGAGAGTGCAGATTCCAGTGTTTAATCATACAACTGATTATAAGCGGATACCTCAGCCTCTGGACATGTATAACATCAGGGGCGCGATCCCGACCCTGATTAAATTTTGAGTAAAAGGAATAGGTAATATGCACTGTTCTTTTTTTATATGATAGCTTATATCGTTTTATGACTAATAAATAATATTCATCACCAAAAATGCAAAACGTAGTATATTTATAAATTGTTTATTTATTTATTTTATTTTATTGAATAAGATACACCAGCGACAATATCATTAAACACTTAAATAAAAAAAATACACAATTGGATCTTACAAGAATTGTTAAAAATTTCAATCTTTTCAAGCGTTGCAAACGCCGCCATTATGGAGCACTAGGTTGTCATAGACTTCGACGTCAAGGAAATCTATGACAACACAAAATGTTACCTACAAACTGTTCAATTCTTCTTCTTGTCGCGCTTTTGAGAGTGATTTACGCGTAGACTCTGACGTCACACTCGATCCACTCTGTTTCAACCGCTTTGGATTTCCCTCATTTTTTTGCATTTTTCAATAATTATTTGTCGATAAAAAAATAAAATTAGGAAATATTGATAGAGACGTAATGCGAATTCACAATAGTGCTCAAAAATAATATGACCTTCATCTGTTTCAAGTGCATATTCCCTATTGATTAGCACTTAAAGATAACAGAAACCATTCCGCCAAAACGCTGCAAATGTGAAACAAGCTTTTGGTCTCGTGTGTCCGCTATCGACGTCATTATCAACCGCGGGGCAATTAACAAACTACAGTAAATACCCCGACGCTGTCAGCGCGCATTTGGAGTCGAGTTGTTTAACAGAAATGCAATATCAGTTGCTAACATGTCATGTCACTAATACCATTGATTGAAACTAGCATTTGGTTCAGTTCAATGTAATCCTGCGTATTGGTTTTTATAAATTAAGAATAACACCAAACAAGTCATGAACAATCTAGTTAGCAAACCTTCTTTTTGTGTAATCAGTACCAAAAAGATACTGTGCAAAATAGACATAAACACTGAAATATTAATACTTACACAGTAATGTGAGTCTACCACCACTGTTTTGTCATATGTGGAAGAAGCCTATGGTCGAATGTGTACGCTATCGACGCATTTATAGTCAAGCACGGGCTGTAAAATATAAATACTGGAATGTAAGGTAAGGTTCCGTCAAAAATTCTCTACCTATCAATGCAATTTTGCCTTGAAAAGGTACACTCGGTTCCCTAAGATATCCAGCCGGGGATATTCGTTATTTTACTTTTCGTATTATAATAAAGTTTCAAACCAAATAAAACTTGACTTGGTTAAATAATTTATTTAAATGGGTTTGTAGGCTAGGTGGTGTCATCTATGTGTAACGTATAGTTATTAGCGTGTGCTAGCAGTGAAGAACGTCATCAAAATGAAGTTAATTTTCGAATAGTTTGTGGGCCAGTGCTGCCATCTAAGTGTTAAGAAACGTATTTGCTTGTACTAGCAGTGAAAGCGTCATCAAAATAATATGTTATTTTACACGAGCCAATGTGCCTGGATACATCTTTTAGGGCACTGACTGTACATAAACACGTACCATTTTCGTTTTCCCAATTGGCATTTATCAAACTGTCTTCTCTTTTTCTGGAAAAATTACATTGTACCACATTCAAGCACAATGTAATTTGTTTTTGAATAAATGAATTCAATTGCATTATCCTTGTTTAATTTGGCTTCAGTCATTCCTGATTGAGATACCTTGTTTAATAAACGCTTTCATGTAAACAGACTACTTATCTGGGGTTCCTACCTTTACCACTTATCTGCAATAATTTAGTAGGTAGTTAAATTATTGATTGGCCGTTTTGAATATCAGCCCCAACTCTGCATACAAGGTAAACGTTCGCCTTTGTTAATTTGGTAGGTCTCTCTAATAATCGCCCTTCCGTTATATGTTTATGTGTGTTTAGTTCGCAAGAGACAGAATCATTCATTGGAGTTTAGGAACTAGGTACACGCAAACGTTTAATATGAATATAAAAGTGAATCCTAATTTGACAATTAAATCAACTTTGTCATCAACATGAACCAATTCATCTCACAGCCATGAAATTCCCACACAGTTACATTTATAAGCAGCCACAGAAAGAAAAACTCAATACTCAATCTTTTATTGCATTTCACAGTGTAACTTAAAAAAAGATCTTACAATATTTTATCGATCACCATGAACCTTGTCAAGCACAATAATAATGAAGTTGACTTTCATTAGTACAGAGTTCGTCCTAATGATAGTATTATATTTTCCAGAAAGTAAACAAAGATAAAACCCAATTGCCTAGACTAGAACCTGCGGAGTTGCTAGTTTAGGAAAGTCTACTAAAAGTCGGTCCTAACACTTAGTTTCGGGGCAGCTGATTGTGGCCGGCACACGCGTCAGCGCCGTAAAAACGTGTCCGAGACCGCCAGCGGCACTGACTATGGAGCAACAGAAGGCTAATTCTTAACAAATCTAAGTTAGTTCATGTTACTGTATAGTACGATTAATAATTGTAGTCAGCAAAATGACAACTTCAACAGTGACTGATACAAAAAAGGGTGACCCGCTACAATAGTGACGTTCGGCAATCACTAGACTTAGACATTTAGTCATGCTTTATTTTATTAGGTATCAAAGCCTTTTTTAAATTGTAAATATTTAATAGGTACACAACGAATTAAATAATACGATTTAAGAAATATGGACCCTACCTCCATATTAAAACTTCTCACTTAAAAAAATATAACCATAGCTGGGAAAAAAATGTTCAAAGAGGTTCAGGGGAATTAACACTTGAAAGTCAGGACAATTAAATACAAGTAATTACATTCGTTTTTATTCGTTACGGTTGCTATTGATTCCGACTCCGATTCTGCATCGGTATATTCAGAATCGGAATCTGAATCAGTTACATTTATAACGAAGGAATCCACATATTGGTATATAATTAGCTCGAGTTGACACATTTTGTCTTCGACTTTTATGGCACCTCTTTCAGGCATTCTTCAAATATATTTTTTACCTCTTTTATTTCAAAAACTTTATTGTTCCTGGCATCGTGCCCCTTTGCTTGAGCCGAAACTAACTCTATTGGGTTGAGCTCACAGTGAAAAGGTGGCAGACGCAGGATTGTGACACCGTATTCAGCGGCCAACTCTTCCACAGCATAGCGTTGGTAATTTTATTTTTGTAATTTAACAATTTCGATTAATTGAGCCTTTATCATTGTAGGTTGATATTTAATTTGTTTTTCATCTAACCACTGAACAATATCAGCCTTCCGCCTTTTTGAAGTGGGGATACGCTCGCCTTTTCTTGAATGGTACGGTGCGTTATCTAATACCAGCACCGCATTTGGCTTTAATTTCGGCAAAATGCTTTTAAGCCATTTCTCAAAACACTTTGAATTCATCTCTTCATGATAGTCCATACTATTTTTCTTCGATTCAAAAATAAGTAAACCGGAATCTACAAAACCTTCATCACTGCCTATATGTGAAATTATAAGGCGTCGTCCTTTGCCGGTTGGGCCCTTTAGGCCTGTAGTCAAACCTTTAGAAAACGCTTGTTTCGAAGATTCTGCTTATGAAAATGTGCTTAAAATATAACATGTAATTGAGACCTAAATTATAAACACGCATTCACAACACACCCACACATACGCTCACACACACTTCCACACACACCTACAATCTAACATACGCCCCCTAAAAATTAACTGTAAGTAGATGTGTATTTTATTTTTATTTTGCTGTATTTAATTTAGTTTAATTTTTCGAGTTGAGTTAAAGAAAATATGTTTGTTTTGGAAGAGTGGCTCTTTCTGGTACAGGTGGTACAGGTGCTACAGCACTTAAAAGAAAGAGTCTACCACTGTCATTTAAAATCTGTTTTTTGTTAAAGCAATAAATATTTTGAATTTTAAATTTTTGGAATTTTTCCTACTGTTGTATCCTCCCAAACTTTTCCAGTTAATAAACGAAATTCTTACCTGTAAATAATATAATACAGAAACAAAACATTTTGAAACTGAAAACCTATTTACTAAATACAGTTTACCGAAATACCTGTATGTCTCAAGATGAAAGTCTGACCAGTGTGTGTTGCCAGTAATGACATATGGAAGTGAGACGTGGTCATTCACTACGACTTTTTTGCCAGGCTGTAATGTCGACTAACTTTTAATTGTAAAAACTCGATTTACCACATCACTATTTATTTGGGATTGAAAACCTGCCACACTGAAAATGTCATTTCACTGACTACAATTAAAAATCCAAGTATAGTTTGGCATTTGCAATTCTGTCTTTTCTAAAGTACATATTTTTTCGTTTGTGGAATAACATGTAAGCCGGTCGGCCAACACCCGCGGTGTTTCTTTTAGTGACAGCATATGATTCACCTTCATAAGCTTTTGTATTTTTGATCTTGTTCATTTAAAAACAGGTCGATTGAACCTGTTTTTGGGTGACCACTTTTGGTACGCGGATGCCGTATATTCCTCTTTTTGTTTATATAATGGCGGTGCCCAAGTTTTAAGTGCAGGTATTTACCGAAACAATCATGTCCATGTTTAAAAGCAAGTCAGTCCCACAAGGCAAAGCATACAAGACGAGAATATTTTGTATTAATTTCATTTTGTAATATTTCGTATTTTTGTATTGAAAATCCAGCAAATTATTTAATTGAGGCATTTTCATTTTCATTTCATTTTCATTTCATTTTCATTTCATTTTCATTTCATTTTCATTTCATTTTCATTTCATTTTCATTTCATTTTCATTTCATTTTCATTTCATTTTCATTTCATTTTCATTTCATTTTCATTTCATTTTCATTTCATTTTCATTTCATTTTCATTTCATTTTCATTTCATTTTCATTTCATTTTCATTTCATTTTCATTTCATTTTCATTTCATTTTCATTTCATTTTCATTTCATTTTCATTTCATTTTCATTTCATTTTCATTTCATTTTCATTTCATTTTCATTTCATTTTCATTTCATTTTCATTTCATTTTCATTTCATTTTCATTTCATTTTCATTTCATTTTCATTTCATTTTCATTTCATTTTCATTTCATTTTCATTTCATTTTCATTTCATTTTCATTTCATTTTCATTTCATTTTCATTTCATTTTCATTTCATTTTCATTTCATTTTCATTTCATTTTCATTTCATTTTCATTTCATTTACATTTCATTTTCATTTCATTTACATTTCATTTTCATTTCATTTTCATTTCATTTTCATTTCATTTTCATTTCATTTTCATTTCATTTTCATTTCATTTTCATTTCATTTTCATTTCATTTTCATTTCATTTTCATTTCATTTTCATTTCATTTTCATTTCATTTTCATTTCATTTTCATTTCATTTTCATTTCATTTTCATTTCATTTTCATTTCATTTTCATTTCATTTTCATTTCCGTTGCGGTGGCCATAGAGCGGAGTGGCCAGAGCCAGAGCCCAAAAATCTCTGCTCCTCGTGATCTCATGTATCATCATCATCATCATCATGCCGTCCACACCGGCGCGGCGATGGCGACTCCTGCAAACCACTCAGGTTGGGTCTTTCTGGCGATGGGCTCTGATGTGACTCATGTATATCTAGCCCGCAGCCCGCAGCTTCGCACGTGTGACATGCGGCGGCATAATAATATGCCGGTAGGCATTATTCAAGTGCTACCCTATCTGCGCACTACGCTACGGCAAGACTATTATCCGCGCGCGACTCCACCCGTTCAACTCCAAAATACTCCAAATTTAATTAAACTGCGGCGAGTGAATCGAGCCCCCTGCCCCCGCCCCCCCCCCCCGCGCGTGCCCCCGCATACAAATGACGGATTAACCGCAAAAAAAGCGCCAAATGCAAATGTACTGCACGGACTCATTGGGAAAGCAGTAAGCACTCTTGGACAGCGCTGGGCATATTTTGGCTCTAAAGGAGCCTCAGTTTAATTAACACAAAATAAAATACTCTTTTATTGTTAAGGAGTACTCATCATCACCCTTTAGCCAGCTGGTGACTCCAGCTGGACATTGTATAATAAAAACGCAAAAAGTTTGTTTCATCAGTTTTCAATACAAAATCATTTGGAGGAACAAGGACCAAGGACCTACCTACCAGGCAGTGAAAATGCCTGTGTTAGGAGGAAAGGGCTCTTCCTTGTGAACTAGCTAGACATTTTACATGTTTTTACTCAATACAAACAATATTTTTGCGAAGTTTATGTGTATGTAAGTGCGTGTGTTTGTAAAGATTTAGGTAATTCCATAAAAATCCTTTGTGAGTCACATATAACTGATTTATTAAACTTTTCACATGTTGATTATTTATTCTAAAAAAATATAGTTATATCCAAAAGCACAGATAAACCAGGAAACATCCGAAAACAATTTCGAATAGCGGATTGTCGACAGAAACCGAGCATTGAATTAAGTTCGCGAGCGATAATTGTGATTTGCGAGCTGATGTCCGATTTGAGTGGGGTCCTGTGGGACAGGTGGCGTGGCTCGTTAGCCGTAGGGCCGCTACGTCGATGACTTACGGGTAGGGACAATTTATAACCTACTAATTTCGAAGAGGTGAAGGTTGTTATTTTTGGTGCTGTCTTTTAAAGGTCCAAAAATACTAATTTTGTACCATAAAAAAGATATCAACGTTCAAATTTTTTCATCACGCTTTGGTTTGCTTAGTTGGGTTTGCTCACGGACCTTAGTATTATAATAACGCCACTATCGAGATGGTCCTGTAGTTAAAACTCACCAGTCAAAAGTGGTGATGACAGTATCCCTCAGATGGAACACACCAAAGAGACAAACCCACTTGAAAAGATCTGGCCACCGTGTCAAGGCCTTGAACTTAATACTTACAAGTTCAAGCATTTGAGATGCTTGAGGCAAAAGTCAGCTTTGGCAGTTTCCTTAATATTTATTGTCCTCAGCTGCAAACCTAAGCTTAAACAAAAAAAATAGCCTACTTATTATCCCTTCCTAGTAATTTTTAAACAATTAATCTTCTGTTCTATATCATTTTTTAAGTATCGATATGTATCTCATTAAGCTTCTGCCAGCACTAGCCAACTAATCAGGGCTTGTCGGACGCGTCGATGAGCTCTCGTCACCAAAACCTCAACGCGAGCTTCATAACAAGCACAACGAGTTCAATGCTGATGTTTTCATCGAAGAATTACGGTATTAGCTCGTTAGTTCATCGAGTTGGCTTAACTATAGTCCGTTCGCGTTAAGAATGCAGTGATTTCATACTTGTCCTTCGACCTAACACGCAACTTTACCAATCAAATCGTTCCTAATTAGAAAGCCAAGTCCACAGTGACCAGCTGAACGCATACTTTCGAACGCAAAGGCTCAGGATCTGAGTTTTTATGAAAATCACTGCATTCTTAACGCGAACGGACTATAGTGACATTGGGTAAGATTTATAATATGTAATGCAAACAGGGAACCTCTTTTTAAAGCTTCAGCACACACCTAAACATAGCTTTTTCGTTATTCAACAAGTTTCCCGTGTCAAAAGGCAAGTGTATTTTCTTATTAATTTTTCCAATTTATCTGATATTTCGTGCATTGTCAGCAATCTAACAAATCCACGCTTGAAGATACTCCGCTGTACGAACATTATTGACTAAGCTGATTGCGCGTACGATATACGGATTAGCAATCAGAAAAACGCACATCTCTCCTTCCGCTGAGTCAGCGAGAATTAGAGGAAGCAAATAAATTGTGTCAGCCGGCACATAATGAAGTCGACAATACAGAATGCTGAGTACGTTATCGACTGCTAGCTGTTACAAGCAACGAGCCGTGTGGGCAAAATTTTAAAAAGTTTTTTTTTAATCTGTTTTTTTATTGAAGGATGTAACTAGTCATATTTATTTGTCAATCATAAACACGCACAAGTGTACAATATACACGCATTCACGCACGAAAAAATAAGCTCATAACAGCCTTTTTACATTCCGCTGCTGGGCACAGGCCACTCTTCCACTATGAGGTGGTTCAGTGCGAAATGCTGGTGGGATCTAAAGCTAGTGAGAAACCATGCTCTCAGGCCTTCGACTAGGCTTTACGGTTGACATCTACGCATCAACCAAGACTTGGCTTAACGTGTTCTCCGAATTACCTAAGTCTATGCCAGAAGAATACGTCACTAAATTTCGGTCGGGATCGTCACCTAACTCAATTCTGACCCAATAGCAATCGTTGTCGTTGTAATTACAGAACAAACTAAAAAAAAAACATTTTGAGCGTTGCGCGTCCGTCTCTACCGTGACTGGTTTTTTTCAAAGCGCTAAACGCTGTTTTTTGAACTGTACTTTGAGCTTGATTCCGAACCTCGCTCGAAAGGAACTAAATGAATCCAAATGGATATCTTCCGAAGATAATGATTATACTGGTGAACCTAAACAAAAACACATTAACAAAACACGTGGGTTTTGCGCAGCGATGTGAATTGGATCTTTGAATCTTTAACAGCCATTTCTAAAAACCTCTCATTTCGCTCCAGAGCGTAATGTGTTTGTTCAAGCCCAGACATCGATTTAGTGTTTTTATTTTTTCTTGAAGTACTTGGAACAATACTACGATTTGAAAGCCTTTTTAGTACTTCTTTTAGAGTGGAGTGTAAATAAATAACCACTCAGCTCCGTTCAGCGGAGCGTGGGCAGGTTAATGAGGATGCTTGAGGATTTGGAGAGTTCTAAATAAGTAAAGTACCTCCCGGTTGTAGGGATGCCTTCAAAGTGGGACTCGAAAAGTTGCGAAATAAGACGGCCGTATTCCACTGTACAGGCCGCTGTGTTTCCATTTTAAAGAACGTCAGTAGAAAGGTGCTTGTAGCTGTGGACAGTAAATTAGGAAGAATCAGACGTTGGATATTATTCCGCCTAGCCCCAAATTGAGTAAAGCTTGGCTATGTTGAGCGGCAAAACATACTCCCACGACCTAAATGGGTTAGTCAGTGGCACTCTAATTGTTGCCGTCATGGTGAACGGAGCATGCAGAAGCCCACATTTCGATTGAATTCGAACCCAACGTGGTGAGGGGCAAGCCCACCGCCTGTTATCCGGGATGCAAAAATGTGATAACTCCGCGTACAAACCTGAAAACGAAAATTGTTAATAATATAATTTTGTTTGAACCTTCCCAATGAATTTTCTACTTTCATTTTGCATTCTAGGCTAGTGTCTAATGAATACTCTTGTGTAATTACTTATCTAATTCTCACTAACATAGTTCTAAAGTACTTTTTGTTACTGAAACCAAATGAAATATAAATTACTTGAAATGAATAAATGAATTGAATTGAATTGATTGCTCTTTGTGCAGATACAGCAGAGCAAACAATGGCGTGGTTCTAGTCACTGTCAAGTGACAGTCGGGATGTCTTTAACAACATTGATTGGAGTAACAATTGATTGAGTACATGAGACGTATTGAATTACAAGGTATACTTACTAGTAAGTAAGCCAATAATTCAATATGTCTTCGTCAATATTATCGTGCATAATTATAGTGTCTAATTATCGTAACCAATTATAGTAATCATAATACGAGCCGACATTGCGTTGCATTACCGCTGCCCTATTGAGCCAAACATCCACAATTCACGCCGTATTTATGTATTTGTACAGACACCACACACACTTGTAAACGCTTTTAATACAATACTTATTCATTTATTTTGACATCAACAAGGTGTACATTATTATCTTCTATTGATTTGTATACATCATCGCTATCAGAAGTAGTAAAAAACCTTTTTAAAAATATAAAAAACCAGTGGCCGCCTGCGACTTCGTCAACGTGGACTTTGGTTTTAAAAAAAGATTTTTTTTTATAAAATTTTCAATAGTTTTTACGTGTAATAGCAACACTGCACATATATCCATCCTCACATACAAACTTTCGCATTTATAAACTAAGTGGGATTGTCGAAGCGTTCTTTAACGATTTTGTGTGAAGCAAAATTTGTTATATCATCAATTAAGCGAAACGAAACCAAATGAAACGGCACATTCTGAAGCCCAACCCGTCGCCAAAGATAGTAATTTCATTGAGCCAAGAAACAGTTTCTATTTAATAAACAAAGTGTCCCAAGCAAGCACTAATTGAATATCGCGAACACAATTCTGTGCCAATAATAAAAGTTGGTTCCTTCTCCAACAATAGTTCGATGGAAATGATAATGGAACTCGCTTTCCTTGCGAATTTTGATAAGATGTTTACTGAATCAACAAATTTTGTTAAAGTAGGTTTGCTGGTAGCGCTTCTTGTGATAGCACACTGAAACAGCGCTGGAGTTTCATAAAAGACACAAGGTACAGTAAGTACCTACCTTGTCTCTTTTATGAAACTCCAAGGTGATGTAAAGTCTATCTCTAACAATGGAGAATGTTTTTTTGATTGATTTTACGATGGGAGATCTCATTGTAGCATTAGTTGTAGCAAGGCCTAAATTGTACTCTTGGATTCTTCAAGTCATTACTTGTTGTATTTGTTTCTATTTAACCCAAAAAAATACATTTGAAAATAAAAAAGTCAAACTTTTAGTTCTTTAGAAAATTTATTATTTGCTACTCCTAATTTAGAGTGTAGATGTTATTTACAGATTATGAGCGATACAGATATAAAATTTAGGTACTCATTGCGCAATGACCAATCAAATGAAAGAAAATGTTCAAAACTTCAAGATTTAAAAAGCTCTGCAGAAGCAAAACTCAATTCTCGTTAAAAACTCTTTGATGCGACCAATTAATGGATTCATTCACGCCGCGAAAATGATTTAAAAATTATATTCGGAAACTTTTCACTAGTTGTAATAGTTTGTTCTTTGCAGTTCAGTGGTGCCATAACTTGATTCTTCATCATGAGAAAACGTGGTTCTAAGTCACTTCTTCAAACTCAAAACTTGGGACTCACTGACCCTTCATTCGCTACGTCAATGCATCACGTCACCTGGGGGGCTAAAACGGCAACATTTTAGGTGTTTCATATATGAATCATCTAAGTGACGTTTCATCTGGTTAATTGCTAAAAACGGTAAAACGGCGACATGAAAAGTGAAACACCTACCTGACGTTTCATATCTTAAACATATTTTTCTTTTTTAAATTTATTTCATGGCTTGGACTCTTAGACATAGTTTGATGACGACATTGCTACACCAAAAAAAATAGTGTCGCGCCTAATAATTGTAAACTTAATGGTTTTCATTAAACAAATATTTTCATCATTACAACTAATAATTTAAGGCTTAAAAAGTAGCTTATTATTGAATTTGTGTGATTTCTTATCACTAATAATTGTAGAATGTTTTAATTTACAATTTTTATGTCTGGCAATGAGGACCGTGACGGGTGGCCTAAGAACAATAATGTCACAGCTGTCAATCGAGATTGTAAATAATGTTCGTGAAAACTTGTGATAAAAATCATTTTCCGACCGGAAACGATGAATGAAGACAAGAAATTGGTGCTAGCTAGGCATGTTCTTGAGATTGAAGATATTTGCAAGGAGACATGACTCTGTAACAACAAAGCCCGAGTGATTTGCCAAACTTCTGCCTCGGCAATGGCGTACAAGACGACTTTATTTGGGAGCAGATTTTTAGGTTTTAATGCCGCACATTTTTTAAATAATACACATTATAATAACAAAAACGTTTTTTATTTACTCTATAATATTGGAATATTCACCAGAAGACAGCTAGTTAACGTAAATGTGATGAACTAAGTTCTCAGGAATTTCATTCAAAATGTGATAAACCTTTAGTGTCGTTTCCACCACGGTCTTGGAAATTCGTTCAATTTATTGTCACTATTATGTATTCTTGGTGTCATTATAATAATTCACAGTAACACATTTTACTAGGAATAATTAATTTTATCCTAAAAACGATTAAATAATGTTTACTGCTATGTGAATTTGACAGCTCAGCGCTGTCACTTAGTAGGGTAATTTCGTCTGTTCGCGTCCATTTAGTGCAGTTGCCAACTTGACAGTGAATCAAATGCTCCAGCACTGATTTATATAAAAAAAAAATATAATGATGTATCCATTATATTCTAGTTTATTTTAGGATCAACTTAAAGTTTTTTTCGAAACATTGCATTTTTTTAATAGATAAATTACAGATTTAGGTGTTTTTCCAAAAATGACAATAAGCGTCCACTGTAGACCATTTCGCGGGAATAATTTATGAGCTGCTTTACTGCCAGCATTAACTCTTGGCAGGGGACCCTTGCACATCCAACTTCCGCTTTGCCAGCTAGTCTCCCTAGCGCTGATTTGCATTCCTTGACAATCGCTGATGTTGTCGCTGGTTGTTGAATGCTTGCAGTGCCACTCTTACCTTGCTGTCGCTGTAGACCGTCACTTTTGTGACATCGTTGTGACGCTTGCCTGCTATGTAAGCGCGAACCAGAATGCATAAATTTTGGTTTCAAGAACGCTGGCCAGCCTGCCCTAGCGTACTGATCTCTTTATCGCCGAGCCATCATCACATAGTGCGTCTGTGCACGCCAGCAACCAAGAGTTTGATTGATTATTTCCTGAATCCGTCTGTGTAGCATATAAGTCCACCTGTGTCTGTTCTCCAGTGGTCTGTCTATGAATGAATAAACAGTAATCAGGTCTCTTCATTCCGCATTTCATTTTACGCTTTCTTTAAATGGTCTTCAGTGTATGTTCTCTCTTCATCATTATTTCTTGTCACCGAAGACCTAATTAATGTCTTGACTAATAAAAATAATGAAAGGAATTACTTATTTCATTTAAAAATATAATTATTAGCCGTAGTCTTAGTTAAAAATGTATCATCATTATGAACAATACATTGGAAATTATTTTTACAAGCAAGTTAATTTTATTGCATTCAAGAAAGTAGTGGACGCAATTTGGTTTATGATTATCTGCTGTAGGTGAAGTTTGCAGCCATAGCGGACGCAAACGCTAAGTTCTAAATAAGATGTATTTAATTCGCGTCTACCTCATTTTATTCGTTAAAAATGTATCTTAAAATTCACATAAATCAATAAAAAACATCAGAACGCGCCGCTGCACACTATTTGTCCTTATGTGCGTGTGTCTTTGAACTTAACTTTGAAGTATTAGCATTAGTGACGTATTTTTAATTGTTGTATTAGTTTACTTAATTTCGAGGATTTTCCGTAAAATGGACGCGAACGGGGTGGTAGACGCGAACAGGCAAACTGACCCTAAACATCTAACATTCCTCCAATTTGACGTTTAAAAGTGCACCATTTTACGAATTCCCATACAAAACTGTCAAATTGTATGAAAAACAAATATGAATCATATTATGTTCATAATATGATTCACCTAATAAGTTGCCATTTTAGGATTTCAAAAAGTGTTTCATATTATGTTTCAGATATGAAACGTCTAATGTCGCCATTTTAGCCCCCCTGGACTTTTGAATGTAGTGTAATACATCTTATGTGTCGTATGACCACGCAAGGCATATTGGCATGGGTAGTTAGAGAGGATAATTATCTTATGCACACTACGATCAGGTCGGTAAGTTTCTAGAACTTACTTTCACCATGTGTCAGTTACAAATTGGACGTTATTGATCGAGGTTGATGCAAACTTGGGTTGCATGGCATTCGTTGCGTAGGTAGACTAAGTTGTCTTTAGCTACATCGTTTATCGATGATGTAATTTGTCAGTCGTAATGCCAGATAATACAGGGGGATAAAGGGCTAGGGCTAGTTCGGACTTACGGACGAAAAACTCAGATCAGCTTAAATCTGGCCGGAACACACTAACTATGTGTCCGTGATGGAAAACAATGGTAAAACCGTTTGCTTGAATCTGGATAATGGCGGTAGGCTCGCCCCTTATCACGTTGGGTTCGAATTCCCTTAACGAAATGTGGGCTTCTGAAAGTTCCGTTCACCATGACGGCAACAGTCAGTGTGCCTCTGACTGCCCGATCAGGGAAAAAATTCGTGAGTGTATGTAATGTAATGAAAGAACTCACCAATCGGTCCATCATGGACAAGCAAGCAATAGCGTCTAGTTTCTTCTTATTTGCGTGTCGACGGTTATTTTAAATTGAATGTTAAGTCCAGTATTTTGCAACTATCAAGCTCTCATCAAGGCATGCCGTGTGCAGCTGGACACTTCAGGCTAGATATTAAATGGCTCATAGTTTGGGGGGAGGCCCCACGTCCAGCTTAGGTGAGGTGGCCCACAGATTTGCTCGATATTACCAGCAAATTTGTTCAAAAATGCACAATGATCACCGTCCCATACTCCAATTTTTTCAAACCTGGTGCACTGGGCATGCGTAAGTGTAACTGTATTCCCGACGCAAAAAAGGCTTTCCTGAATGGCCAAAGTATCTTTTACACTCGCGTTTTGAATTAAATTGTTTTAGAATAATAGAAGCTTTTACGCCACAACTTGATATCCCCTACTAACGAGCCCTTTCGTAATTAGAACACTCGCCTTTTTTTGTAAAAAACGCATGCAAAATACAAAAACAGGAAACATAAAATGTTAGATTTTTACATTCTAACCCAGTTCAAATTCCAAGTGAGGGGGCGCTGCGGGCGGACCAGTGGGCCAGTTGTGCGGCACTTCCCAGCCGCCGTGGGGCCATTATAAGGGCGTTTTTAGTCGGTTGGAGTGAAGTAAAAAAAACTGATACACCAATAGGCCAGTCAGGTACGCTTCTTTTTTAATACATTCAAGGAGCTGTTATGCTGTCAAGAGCCTGCTTACACCTAGCATTTGTTGGGCAATGGGAGTTAACGCCGCTAGCTCGTCTCAAACTCCCCCGCAGCCCGAAGCCCGCTCTGAATTTGACTGGTGTTCAAGCGCCGTAAATATTTAATTTTGTTATTTATTTCATCACAATAAAAGGAAGCTTTTCAAAACCAGAATATTTATTTTTCAAGTATTTATGTAGCGCCATGGTTTCGGGGGCCATTTAAAAGTCAAAGAGTTGCATTTACGATTTCTGCATAAAGCATATTTAATGCTAGAAAGAACTATCAGACAACTTCTCACCGAGATAAAACAGCTTTAAGCAATCCTAAACCTTAATTAGAATGAGTGAAATTAAAATTTGAACGATTATTTATTCATTCTACATGAAACTTGCAAAACTAGGCTAATTAAAGCGGTCCAAGAAGCAAGAAAAAACCCCCGATAATCAAGTGAGTAAGAGTATTTGTGGTAGGTTGAATCCTGTTCTCCCGAGTGCCCCAGAAGAAGGGTTATTTTTTAGTTAACAATTTTCCGATCCGGTGGCAGCGTCACATTTATTTAAGTACAGTACATTTATTGTATACATTATGTGAAAAGTAAATTAACTTTCATTATATAAAATCTATATAATTATTATTATTTTATGCATCTTTTATCTTTATTTAACGTTCATGTCTATTATTAATTGTATTTTGTTTTAGTCCAGTCATTTAAGCATAAATTAGGTAAGAATCTCGGAATTTGAGATACCCAGCTGTAAGTCTGTAAATACTTGTATATTGACACCCTAAAAGTTGTCTCAAAACCTACATATGGTAGGGTGTACGCAACTATTAAATTTCAAGGTCAAATGTCACAAAAATCGATTTTTTGTAAATATCTCATATCCTTTGGGTTTTTTGCTATTTGTATGTATTATCAATATTGTAGAATACAAAATTCTCTACAAATTTTGTTTCAAAAATTTTTTCATACGATAAACCGTTTTCGAGATAGAGGGCGGAGAGCGCGCGGTCACAGCATCACTTCAGGTCAACCGGTGCCTCCGGTGAAAAACTTAAAAAGTGAAAAGTTTCGATCATCTTCGTTATCTGCATTACGTCCAGTCTACAGAACTTAATAAAGCTGTGCAGCTTTCAAATATTCCACCAACAAGTGCAGCTGCTCATCAACATTGTAAAAACAACAACGTGTATATACAGTGTGTTTGGGAACCGGTGTCCGACCCCTTAAGGTGAAGTAATATGATCTATTTTATGAATAAATCCACCATAATTAAGCACTTTTAATTATTTTTTTTAATTTTTTTTTAAATTTATTTCAGGTAAATTTTACCTGCGTTTCAAAGGGTCTCTGATGACAGGGTGATATTCAATTTGTCACAACTTCTAAACTATTTTACTTGGAACTTTGATTTTTGCTTCAGTGTTTAGGTGATGTCTTTGGGTATCCAAAAAGTTAAAAATAAATGTATGTTGACAGTTTAGTTTTTCTTAAAAAAAAAAATGTAAAAAAACTAACAAATTCTATCACAATTTTCAAGTTCAAACATTTTTTTGAGGTATTTTAAGGAAGTTATGAAAAAATGCTTTTTTATCAGCTTATTGCCTACTTTTGTAGCTGTCCAACGATACCACTTTTGTGACTGTAGGACCTCTAAATCGGCAGATATTGCAAACTAAAATAACCCACCCGTACTCCCGAGAAAAAAAAATTAAAATGGCGGCCAAAACAACTGGGGCAAAGTGCTTAATTATGGTGGATTTATTCATAAAATAGATCATATTACTTCACCTTAACGGGTCGGACACCGGTTCCCAAACACACTGTATACAGGGTGTCCCATTAAACCTGTACCAGCGGAAGTCTGTGTTTAGCGGACACTAATACCCATCGATTGGACCCCCATGTATGTTCAGCGAAATGTTATAGTTTAGGAGATATGTTTTTTTTTGGTTTATTTTTCGTTTTTTTTTCATTTTAGATGTTTTTGGTTGTAACTTTTTCTGAGTGGTGTTTCCTTGTTTTTTTTTCTTGTCGGTATTGTGGTTGGGATATGTGCTATCCTAAAAAAATACAAGACACATACATTCTAACTGAAAACAGCTCGAATTTCATATCAAAAGATGAAATTTAGTGTTAGAGATATTTTTGCACATGATTACAATTTAAAAAAAAAAATACTTTAGCCATGCTGAATGACTTCTTAGTAATCTTAAAAACTTTATGGGTTCCTTAACTTTAGAATAGCTACAAAAAAAATACTACTTAATGGGGCATTTTTACGCGAAAATGGAGTTTAAACTTGTCATAGTGGTCATGTTTTTGGTTGTAACTTTTTCTGAGTCGTGTTTCCTTGTTTTTTTTTTCTTGTCGGTATTGTGGTATTGTGGTAATTGTTGACTTGTGAGAATGACACTGGGTATATCAAAATAAAAAAAAAACTAAATGGCGGCCAAAATCCGCCATTTAGTTTTTTTTTATTTTTTAGGAACCCATAAAGTTTTTAAGATTACTAAGAAGTCATTCAGCATGGCTAAAGTATTTTTTTTTTTAAATTGTAATCATGTGCAAAAATATCTCTAACACTAAATTTCATCTTTTGATATGAAATTCGAGCTGTTTTCAGTTAGAATGTATGTGTCTTGTATTTTTTTAGGATAGCACATATCCCAACCACAATACCGACAAGAAAAAAAAACAAGGAAACACCACTCAGAAAAAGTTACAACCAAAAACATCTAAAATGAAAAAAAAACGAAAAATAAACCAAAAAAAAACATATCTCCTAAACTATAACATTTCGCTGAACATACATGGGGGTCCAATCGATGGGTATTAGTGTCCCCTAAACACAGACTTCCGCTGGTACAGGTTTAATGGGACACCCTGTATATCAAGTTCAAACTTGGTTAGGGCATGATTTGGAACCGCAGGTATGGGGTTGGGCAATGCGAAACGATTTTCGACAACGTTGTTGTTTTTACAATGTTGATAATACATAGAAATTGCAAAAAACCCAAAGGAAATGAGATATTTACAAAAAATCGATTTTTGTGACATTTGACCTTGAAATTTAATAGTTGCGTACACCCTACCATATGTAGGTTTTGAGACAACTTTTAGGGTGTCAATATACAAGTATTTACAGATTTACAACTGGGTATCTCGAATTCCGAGGTGAACTTACTATAATGACTGGACTATTGTTCATTAGATTTGAAAGTACTCTGTAACAGGTGTATTTAAATAAAGTTATTTTTGTTTGTTTGTTTAGTTGACAGTGTTTTCTGTCGGGGTATCTATTATGAAATAAATTTGGTCGAATACGCTGTTGCAGTGGCCCCGCGAGCGTCAGCATCGGCGACTGCACCCGCCAACATGCATAATTGACTAAATAGCCGCCATTTTGAATAGCTAACCGCAAACTTTTTAACTTTGCCTAACTACTGAATATTTTTGCGGAAACTTCGCCGCCGCATTTAAATCTCCGCGGAGATTCACGCGACTATTTTTTAATATTTTAAATGCTAGAAAAGTTGCTTTTAATATTGAAGGAACTGTCCTTAATTTGCTATTCGACACTTTTTTCAGCTTCGTGAAAGAATGGATCTGTATATTTTGTATGGAAGTTCAGTTCTGTACAGAATGAATATTACGTCATCATGAGTCGATAAATTGAATAGAATAAATTGAAACATCTTTGGCTGAGCTAGGCTTGGCTAAAATGGTAAACTGTAGAATGCTGTATGCTGTAGAATACTGGCGTTCTTTAGTGTAGTAGCCAATTTCTAAACAATAATTGCACCAAATCGCCTGTCAATATTTCAATCGACTACTTTCCCACACTTTGTAATTATGTACTTAAACGCATTTTAAGCACTTAGGGACGAACACGTGCGAAACCCGAAGAATAAAACTTCAAAACACAAATAAAATGAATAGGTACCAACTATTGGCTAATTTCCTAAGCGATCACTTGTTTTTCGGTGTTAAGAAACAAGGAAAAATCTCTGTGTCCTATATTTGATCCTTAAGGTGCGATACCAGGAAAACGGCTCTCGGGAAAACTAAAGTTTTATATAGAAAATATGAAGTATGAGGCACGAAAAAAATCGTCATAGTAGTCAAAGAGTTGCATAATCAGCTCAAACTTCCAGTATATGGATCAACTTACTAGATTAATGTGAAAAAAAATCTGAATATCGCTAAAAACGTGCAAAACGCACTCCCGTATTTCAAAAGTTTAGGCATCATATAAACTAACAACTTACGTGTTTTAAATAACGTGTAAAGATCAGATATCAAAGAAGCATTGCCAATCAGTTGTTTTTCATTGCTTTATTTCAGTTTTGTGCAAAAAATTCCCAAACATTCCGAATTTTTCGCTTGAAATCTCCATACAAATTACTATGGAGTGAGTGAAGTTTCTTTGATAGCTGTCCGCGCACCGTCGCAGCTCACTCCCCCCCATGTCCCCAAGGTGAGCGCACGTCGCTTTTGACGAAAATGACATTTATAATTACGCGGATAATTTACACGAAATAGGCGCACATAGGGTCTTTTGTTGAAAATAGTACAACTTTATTTTTTTTCCTCCGTACTGTTTGTTCATATGCATTATGCATAATTTATCAAACGTATGATTTTATCATGATTCACCATGAGAGTTATATGGCAGGTTTATATTCATAAGTACACTTGATTAAAAGCTCTCTTGGGTTTGACAATTTCGTACTAGTTGCCATTTCATTTTCCTATTCTTTACGCAGTGACGTGCACTCACCCGGCGTCATGTGGAAGACTGACTTGCGGGACTGCGCGGACGGCTGTCAAAGAAACTTCACTCGTTCCATAGTATTAGGATGGAGATCTCGAGCAAAAAAAATTAAAGTTTGCGTTTGCTTATACGAAACAGAAATAGTTATTGCAATAGAACATAATGACAAGTTATTCGAAATGGAAACACACTTCACACCGGAACAGCTTTTACAATTGTACCAAGCACAAATTCGGTTGTGTATGGAGTACTTCTGCCACCTCTGGGATGGCTCTGCCAAGTATCAGCTGGATGCACTGGACTCAGTAGACCGAAGAGCCAGGAGACTGATAGGTGACGAGACGCTCGTTGGAACCAAACTCGAGTTTGGAGCATCGGCGTAGAATTGCCTGTCTATCGGTTTTTTATAAGGTGTATTTCGGAGAGTGTGCGCAAGAACTTCATGACCTGATACCACCCTCTACTTTCTACTACCGGACCACAAGACGCCGCGAGGGCTTTCATCTCCATGTGGTCGACTTTCCAGCGGTCCGAACTAAGCGGTTTTGTGCTTCCTTTCTGGTCCGCACCGCTAAGGAGTGGAACGCCCTCCCTGCGTCTGTGTTTCCGGATACATACAACCTTGGTGTCTTCAAGGCAAGAGTGAATAGGCATTTTTTGGGTAAGCGTGGCTGGCAAGACTGATGTCAAACGCAAACCCATTTTAAATTTAAAAAAAAATGGATCAGATAGAACTTTGATATAAATATGAATTATCATATTTACGTCAGCCATGGAAAAATGGCAGTGCAACCATTTTTATCTCTAACTGGCTATTTGCACACAGCTTTTCACTGTAGTAATTTGAATGAACTATACAGACAAACGTTCTAGAAAATATAATTAGCATCAACTATCATTTAGATAGTGAAAGCTTATGTAAAAACAGACAGAAAAACGCGGAGGGTGACTTCCTTTCATACTATGCTCTACTCGTAGATCAATTCCAGTAAGATGAAGATCACGGTGGATTCTGTATTAAATTCAGCGCGATGGCCTCAGGAGACTGAAGGTATTACTCAAGTGTTATTATCTAAAATAAATTATCCACTAAAAGTGTATCAACTGTTGACAACTGTTAAATTCCTCGTTTTAGTTAGTAACAAGATAGCTCCGTTTAATGCTTCTTGCAGCTTTTCATTACAAGTAAGACCAATTAATTAGTGGGTTCTTCTGCATGTTACGAGAAATGGCTCCGTGTATTGCTATATCATATGCATTGGATGTAAGAAATATTTTGTATTGATGATGATCGAACGGATAAACCAAGTTACAACTAAATCTCGATGGAATCGTCAAGTACCAGATATAACATTGTGCAAATAACGTGGTCACGAGAATAGATTGCAAATAATAGTGTAAAAAAATAATTGGCAAAACCGCTTGTTAGTATGTTTAATAAAATAAAATTTTTGGTTAGTTTCTTTTGTTTGCCCTATATCCTGAAATATATTGGGTGGCGAAATGAAAATATCTTTGGTGAACGCATCAAATGATTATCATGCCGCAATTTATAATAATAATAAATAAATAAATATCCCTGGACATTATTCCACACAGCGCCATCTAGCCCCAAGTGAGTTAATTATACTCCGTTTTTATGGGATACTAGACAACGGATAAACATATTTTTTCATTTGTAAATACATACTTATTATACATAGGAAACACCCAGACCAATACAAACAGACATGTTCATGCACACAAATGTTTGTACTGGGCGGGGATCGAACCCGCGACCTTTGGTGTAGTAGCCGACTTCTAAACAATTACACCAAGACGGTCGTCCGGATTTATGCATTGCATTTATGCACGGATTGCACGGCCCAACCACTGTGTGACCATAGCTGTCACGATCGCTTTCAAATTTGACAGATTTTCTCTCCGGCCGACCCTAGTAGCGAACCTTAATAATAATATTTCGACAAATGAATCTCGGCAAACACGGAGCTTAAATTTTGAACGAAATGAAAAACAACAAAACAAATAAGAATTCATTAGGGCGGGATAATTTGTCGGTGGGCGGGCCCGCTGCGAATAATTAATTAATTAGTTTAATGACATCAGTGACACAGTATAAACCATACAGTAGAACATCTACATACAAACGTGCCACTCTCGGCACGGCTCCCGGTTTGAGTGTGTGCGTGAGCGTCGCGCGCCGTGTCGCTTTACGCACACGCGATGTCACGTACACACTAGGATAAAATAGGGAGGCATAGGGAGGCGGCAGTACGGACGGCACAGTATAAACCATACAGTAGGCTATCTAAGGCCGCCCGCCGAGTTATTAGCCTAGCGTGCACACAGACACGCGGCACAGCCCGTCCGTACTGCCGCCTCCCTATGCCTCCCTATTTTATGCTAGCGTGTGCGTGATATCGCGACACATTCAAACCGAGAGTGGCACGTTTGTATGTAGATGTTCTACTGTATGGTTTATACTGTGTCAGTGAGGAGGTCGCACGCGTCGCGTTCATTTTTGTGCGTTGCTTTTGCTAATGTTATTATGTTATTTTTAAGTCTGTTTCGCATTTCTAGATTAGGGGCGTGTTGTTTTTGATGTTATTTCAATTTTAATAGCGCTTAGGCTTTAATAAAGTCTGTCTGTCATAATTGTGTGTGTTTGTCTGTTTCCAACATAAATGTGGGTTATATGGGTTCATTGGAGAATCCCCTTTTTAAATCTGGGAGCCAAGGTATAGTTGGATTTTACCACTGTTTCAGATTTCGATTGTACCAAGAAGGCGCAAGATTTCTAGCGTCCGCCCGCGACATCGTTTTTAGGTAGGTAAAGTAGTTTCAGCTGGGTGTTGATTGTATAGGTCAGTCAGATTTGCCTTCTATCTTATATTTAAAATTCTCGTGTTAACAGTGTTTGTTGCCAAACTTCTCCGAAACAGCTTGACCGATTTTGATTAAAGGACTTGATCAAAATTTCATAGACAAAAAACCTAGAATCGCCAGCAACGAAATGTATAAAAATGGGTTCACTAAAGTAACCCTATTACGTATTCAAAAAATCAACCTCCTAAACCATACAGTATAGAAGTTATTGTACTGTATAACTTCATTAATATAAACAAAAAATGGGAGTAACGGCATCCACGTACCAAAAATGACCACATAAAAAACAGGTCCAATGGACCTGTTTGCAAGTCAATATGGCAGTGACTTTTTTGCATCCCACGTCATTCATACGCCAATGTCATATGCCAGTTTCCGAATATTTAAAGAACATAGAATGGAATGGCAATGACAAATAGGATGATGAACATTGAAATAAATGAGTAAAAAGTAAAATCACAATGATAAACAAAAGAGACTATTCTACTCTTTAACACTTTTCCTTAAATTCACACGTGTTTTGAGTTTGATCACGATTTTAACATACATTTAAGCAAGGTGAGTTTTTCAAGTGGGCATGGCAGGCGAAATCCTAAACTATAAGGAATTCAGAAAATGGTCAATGTGAATGTAATGAAAATAAATATTTTATTAAAAATGAGACCTTTCCTTCAGTTTGACATATAAAGTTACCTCTCATTATTTGACCCTTAGGAGCGAAACTACAAGATGGCATTGTAATACAGGGTGTCATTTTTCTCCAAAAACATCTAGTTCGAACTCAGGCTACGAATGAAGTTTTAAAAAAAAACTGAGTATACAGTTTTAATTTTTGTCCAAATCGGGCTAAAGACTCCCTCGACAATTTTTCTGAATTCCTCATAGTTTAGGATTTGGCCTACCGCGCCCACTTGAAAAACTCACCCTGTATAATGTTTTCACAGAATATGATATGAAACTTTAAAATAACAACTTTTCTCATCATACCGACCCAAAAGAGTTCATAGATACGGCTACAATAGATTTTTCAGAACCTAAAAAATACAAATATTGATTTCATTAATCATCAATATCTAGTATACCGCGTAGCTTTTGCAGTAGATTTTTATTTATTTTTGATCTACACATTATGCTCGTTAAAATAGCATTTATGGCATTTCTGGCGATTCTAGGTTTTTTTTTGATCAAGTCCTTTCATTAGTGTACATTTGTTAGGTCTGAGTCTAGTCTAGGTCGTAATCTATTTTATAGTTTATTCAAATGTGTCAATTATTGAAAAACACCAAAGCCTACATTGATTGATCACTTAGTTTATTAAATTAGTTGTAATGTCGAGCTCGTTGTGACGGCCATCCACTACTTTATTAAGAGAAGTGTTCATTAATACTTATGTCAGATTATTAAATTGAATTAATTCATGTTTTCTATTTGCGCTGAAAATGCTGAAAACGGCTGAGTGTGATCCATCAGTGTTGGGGATAAATACTTAGTTGATAAATGATTTAAATATAATCATTTATGGTTTGCAATGGATACAGCGAGCCACAGGTCAAGCGTGACTCATTTCAGTGTATGTTTATTAATACTGTATAAGTGTTTTTTCTCTTGTTCTTTGTTCAAAATCAATAAGAGAGGAATTCAAGTTTCTGTCTTTATATGATTTCGGACTGGTTTTTTTGTACGTTACTAGAAATATACTCGCATAGATAAAAATATCGAGCACAATGTCACATGAATGTTTTCTCCTTATCTTACTGTCTCTCTTTATTTTTATCTTTAATTTTTTTAGGCCTCTTCAAGAAGATAGTGAACAGCCATTTGTTAGGCCGGCTACATGCCACACCTTAGACCACATAAATCACTTACGATCAGGTGAGATTGTGGTCAAATATGCGCCTAAGTTATAAAATAAAGTGTTGAAAACAAAAAAATACTATGTTATAAAAATTCCGCCATCTCCTCTGTGAGTTCTTTTTTTTTTTAATTTAACCAGATGTGTCCCACTGCTGGGCAAAGGTCTCCCCCAAAGCTCTCCAACTATGCCTGTTATGGGCCAATACCTCCCATTCCCTGGAGTGATTTATTATTACAAATTAAATTATAATATGGGCGAGGCACCACACTCGCAAACATTGTCATCAAACCAAGACCTTCACCACTTTAGATCTGCTTTTACTTTCGTCTTTAGTCCTTTACCCATTACGCAAAGGGGCCACTCTACAGGAAATTATTCTCTAGAGATAATATTTCAAACCGTATTTCCCTTATCTGTTTATTACTACTACCTGAAACCGTAAGAATGAGCATAGGAAGTATAAATATCAAGATATCCATTACATTCTGCGCGTTCAGCAAAAAAGTTCGCGAACCGATTCCAATAATGGCGGCCACAACGAAAACACCGGTAGAAATAATTCGAGCCGATACCGATTTGTGGCAGAGAATAACTTAGCGCAGAGAGTTTGCTAGATAATGTCTTTTGAGGTTTTTGCCTACTCTCACTTGAAATGCCTCTGATGCAGAATGTTTTTTTCGGAATGGTGCCGTCTTGATGGGACTTATAGGAAGCGGCCGTGAAGTTCAGATGTGAGGTTGGCAAGTACAGTAATCAGTTACTACTCAGTGTTAGTGAAAACATATTTACAAACATGAGGAATTTTGAATTCCTATGTAAGTACCACTGCGCGTGTGATTCTACTGTGGATCTACAGCTCTCGCATCATCATCATCATCATCAGCCTGTTGCAGACCACTGCTGGACTTAGGCCTCTCCCATAACACGCCACTGAACTCGATCTTCGGCTGCTCGCATCCAGCTCCTGCCAGCCATCCTGCGCAAATCATCACTCCACCTTGCCTGAGGACGTCCTACACTACGCTTGCCGAGACGCAGTCTCCACTCAAGAACACGTTTACTCCAACGGTTGTCGGTTCTACGGCTAACATGGCCAGCCCACTGCCACTTCAGCTTGCAAATCCGGTGGGCTATGTCGATAACCTTGGTTCTCTACCGTATCACCTCATTTCTAATTTGGTCCCGCAGAGAAACGCCGAGCATAGCCCTCTCCATAGCCCGCTGGGTGACTTTAAATTTGTGGACCAGCCGTGCCGTTAGTGTCCACGTTTCGGCTACGTATGTCATGATGGGTAGGACGCACTGATTGAAGCCTTTTGTCTTTAGGCACTGTGGGATCGACGATGTGAAGACTCGACGTAGCTTCCCAAACGCTGCCCAACCCAGCTGAATTTTTCTATTCACCTCGTCCTCGAAGTTGTTCCTACCTACCTAAATTGACGTGACAGCTGTGCTTGTCAGAGCTGCTCCTTCAACTTTGATCTGCGTTCGTGAATTCTGAGTCTACTAGCCGCGGTCACAAGCGGTCAAGTAGGTTACTTTTCAGTGGATGTTTGTACAAAATGGTCCTTCTGTATCAGAGCCGTGGCAACAAACCAAACTTCGGAATTCCATTTGTGGCATAAAGGTGACTGGAGACGTCTGATAGGGCTGCAACGTGTTTGTAGAATAAAGAGAATCCATAGAATGAATAACTAAAGCCACGACTCAATATACCTGAGGTGGAAGGCATTAGTAATGCTCATAAAACAAAACAGAAACAACTTTACGATCCAGTGCTACCTAAATGAAAGGGACTCCTTTTATTTTTTTAGTAAGTAATCAGGTTGTTCCAAAAGGTGACTTTCAGCCTCTACTTCTATGGGGAGAAGTTCCTGAACATAACCTTGGCTCTTGACTCAGGGCACCCAAAATAACTTTAGTCACATCGTATTTTAAGTAAAAATGTTGTTTTTGGCAACCTTGTCAATTGGCACGGTCGTCTCGGCTCGCTTCGTGATGGATACCACACTTCGTCG
The DNA here is from genome assembly GCA_950022985.1 of Udea ferrugalis. Classification (NCBI taxonomy): domain Eukaryota; kingdom Metazoa; phylum Arthropoda; class Insecta; order Lepidoptera; family Crambidae; genus Udea; species Udea ferrugalis. The sequence continues at coordinate 140,667 of OX465541.1, forward strand.
GAGATGTGACGTCATTGGCTCGCACGTCAACTTGTGACGGTGCCTAACTGGTCTGCCCAGGGTTGTTTTGTTTCTATCAATTTTGTTAGAAGCTTGAAGAGAATTTCGATTGCTAAACCACACTGTGAAAGCACCTTTTTTCAATAAAGTTGAGTATCTGAAATTCAAGTGAGTCATCTTTGGATAGATTTCCTTTAGCTATTTCTTACCACACGGCGTGTTTTAGCCTGAAGTTAAGCTTTTACAATGGTATGTAATATACAGTGTGTTTGGGAACCGGTGTCCGACCCGTTAAGGTGAAGTAATATGATCTATTTTATGAATAAATCCACCATAATTAAGCACTTTGCCCCAGTTGTTTTAAAATGGCCGCCATTTTAATTTTTTTTCTCGGGAGTACGGGTGGGTTATTTTAGTTTGCAATATCTGCCGATTTAGAGGTCCTAGAGTCACAAAAGTGGTATCGTTGGACAGCTACAAAAGTAGGCAATAAGCTGACAAGAAAGCATTTTTTCATAACTCCCTTAAAATACCTCAAAAAAAAAATGTTTGAACTTGAAAATTGTGATAGAATTTGTTAGTTTTTTTTACATTTTTTTTTTCAGAAAAACTAAACTGTCAACATACATTTATTTTTAACTTTTTGGATACCCAAAGACATCACCTAAACATTGAAGCAAAAATCAAAGTTCCAAGTAAAATAGTTTAGAAGTTGTGACAAATTGAATATCACCCTGTCATCAGAGACCCTTTGAAACGCAGGTAAAATTTACCTGAAATAAATTAAAAAAAAAATTTAAAAAAATTAATTAAAAGTGCTTAATTATGGTGGATTTATTCATAAAATAGATCATATTACTTCACCTTAACGGGTCGGACACCGGTTCCCAAACACACTGTATATGTTTCTGAAGTCGTGTTGCCTACACACGAAGGAAGGTCAGTCAATATTGATCAATTCTCAGCCTTACAGAGTCATCGATGCGTTGGTAATATATACAGAGTTGCATATGTGCTTATAGGTTACGGTAACCGCTTATCATTAAGTGTTTCACTTACCTGCTTGTCCGGTATTATGGGATTGAGCCCACTGTTTCAAATTTAAGCCGTACTAAATTAACACTTAAATAAATATCATTAAAAACCTTCCGCTTAGAAAGCGAATAAATCTTTCTCACAGACAATTTTTGTATTTCTACGCCAAAAATAAAACAAGAAACAATGCACGTTGCAAATACTAAAACTCGTACTATTTATTTAGTCATAAACTAAGACTATCGGTGGGAATAACACTCACTAGACGCGGAGGAAACTAGGCTGGGCTAATGGCCGTTTACCGCCGTTATGGCTCCGGTGGGGAGCGGCCAAGAGTGCGCTGGAGCTCGGGGTTCCGTAGCAATATTAACAGAAAAGTGTGACACACCTTACTCAACCTAACATGTGCTTAAGACTATTATCACGAACGGAGTAGTCAGAGCCATGCTGACTGTAAAGTTGCCGTGATGGCTAACGAAACATTCAGCAGCTGACATTTCGAGCAATAAAAAGCAAACTAGGTAAGGGTTGCTCTAGTTATCCTGGTTGTTTAGGCTTTTTATGACTGTTTTCCATCACTGGAAATCACTTCCATATCTGGCTACTCTTGCTTTTAATCAGAATGCTTAGCACTAGGCTAAAACGCTCTAAAAGTTATGCGATGACCTACATTAAAGTGTAATAATAGTGGTGCATGCAAGTGTGATGTAATTTATGAAATAAATACAGTTGTTGTTTGGTAGTAAGTTGAAGCTTTTGAATTTAATTTAATAACACCATTTACTTTTTCCTGCATCCAGAAAACAACTCTTAAAACTAGACACTAAGTGCTAACATTTATTTCCGCAGAAAGTTTACGAGTATGTTGTTTTAAGCGGCTTCATTATCCCGCGGAACCCCAAAAACACGCAGTTAGCGCAACACGCGCCCCAAACGACTCTATCGCACTTTACCCAATCTTTATCCTTCGGAAAATAAAGTTTCCTTCAATGAAATTCATTTTATGTCTTCCTAAGTAAATATATTTGAAATCGAAGTTATTTTATGGAGCCCTACCATTTTACTCCCACGCTTTCATGCGTTGGATGCTATCCATTGCTGGTTTAGTACTGAAGGTTGATGTATGTTTTGTCATAAAGACAGTAATGTATGCGTGACAAAGCGGAAGTGTGTGAGCCCTTAGGGTATGAAAAAGCGAGTTCAGGTGAATGTCGGTGGGTAACTCGTAATATATTTTTTCTTGTCGCTCATTTGTCTGGCGCACGTGGGTTTTTGCAGACATTAAGCGCCTTAAAAAGGGCATTTACCTTTGTGCCGTGCCTGGAAAAACGCTCAATTGTTTCCGTTTAGGCAGCGCTTCCTAAACTTGGTGGAACGACCCCCTGGGGGCATGTACCTTTTACAGCTAAATGTCTTTGGTATCTTCTTGGGGTCATAATTTATACGATGAAAGGGCTTATTATGGCCGAAATAAATTTCAAAGTCCCATGATGAGATTCCTAATTTTCAAAAGTGTGTGCTATCACCTTTAACGTTTTTTGTATACACGTTGTTCTTTATTGAGTCGATGAAGACTTTTGTTTCAACCAAAGTGTTCTGTCGCCTGATTAGCAGTTTTGTAATAGGTCACATAAATATAATAAAGTTAAATTCAGAGAAAACCATGATAGCTCAGGTGACGTGTAACCATCATTACCATGTATTGACCATACACATTGACTATATACTACTTAAAGCCATAAAGTGTCATGTTTTCACACCTAATTCCTGATAGTTTGAGAACCATTGGTGAAGAGTAAGAAAATATCTCAACGCAATAAAAACAGGCCGCTGTATTCCAGCGGTTTTGATACACCCAGCTAATGTGCCATAGAGCCAGAGTTTAAAAAAAGCAGGAAATTTGTACGCGAATAAAAACTTTAGGCTGAAACAAACATGTCCTTTGCGTAATGATTAATGAGACAAAAGAGTGAACGCACCCTTTTAATACACGTGATTCAAGTTTGTTTTGGTGGAATTATATTATTCCTAAGCCACGGTAAGCAGTTGGTGCCGGCTGCAGTCGTCAAGCTTAGTCGGAGGCCTTAGCGCGACTTGATAACATATTTATCAAACTTACAATCCACATTGAGCTCGCGCGTTGTACTTTGGAGTATGGCTCTCGCCACCTCATAGTTGAGGTGAGGCCAGTGCAAAGAGGTGGATCATATGAAGACTGTTTATGTTTTGTTTAAATACATAACTTCAAAGTAGAATGTGATTGAAAAAATAATTAAACAAACCGTTCCCGCTTCAGTCGTACTTGTGTTATATTAAAATAAAATAAATTGTGTGCTTTCGCTTCAATCCTCATCACCACTGAAACTCAAAGCTTAAATAATTAAAATATAAACAAACCATCAAAATTCCTTTTCACCAGCGACAGAGATCGTTCAAAGACAAGCGGCGTCTATTTTTGTTAATTTCCAAAGACAAAGAGATGTTTCAAAAGTGCTAAAGCTCAAAGCAGACTGTTTTTTTTGTCAGTCCGTTATCTAAACGCTTTGAGTCCGAGGTTGTTAGAAGCCTGTCTCACCGGAGTACCTGATAAATATTTTTTTATGACACTTTTAACATCATGAACTGATGATGATCATTGTTAAACCACTAAAACAGTGTATCTTCACGTTTTTTAATCTTGTTTTACATATCTATTGATACGATCACAGACCTGAAACCTTTTATAGAATTGACCGCTCTCAATGCTTATCTCAATGCTTCATCTTTGAATGTCGGTCTTTTTGCAAATATAGCTGTTATAATATTATAAAACGACGTGTCCAAAATAAAACAGTCAAAAAATAAATTTAATTGTTTTTACATACTGTGTTCAAATTATTGACGTAAAAAGTTAATGTTCTTTTCATTGTTCTAGCCGAGCTTTAATTAAGCCATAACTAAGTTAAACACGCTGCAGGTGTTTGTCTATGGCATTTATACCCTCAAAAAATATTTTGATTTAATATTGTAAATATGAGTCAAGTGCATAAAAAATGGATATCATAAAAAAAAAAACCATTCAACCAAAAAAGCTATACCCAATTATTCACGTGATAATTAATTTAAATTGATATCTACTATTTCTTCTCAATGCATCTAGATTACTCTATCTAGGCTTAGTAGAAAGTTTGTGAAATTCCTTTTTATGACTTACAAAAAGTCAGCTGCAATGATAATTTATGTTTTTTGGTTGAAAGTTAACATAATCAAGAGTATTGTAAACTATGGTTCGAATACAAATATGTAGGTAATCACATTTCATTCTTAAAGTATTAGGTACCTGTCACCCCAGTGTCCCAGTGAAGCGGAGTCCTCAAATTGCCAGGTTCTATCCCGCCGACAGACAGCGTTTATCTGATTCCTACTTTTAACTCGCCAGAGTTCAACACGGGCACCTACACTGAATTTACACTTCTTTTATTGAAACTTTTATATTTCTGGCAAAAAATGCTGAGTTTTAAAACTGGTTAAAAATACTGAGCTGAAAAGAGCGAATGTAATAGACTTTTATGGGATTTAAACGTGTGTTTAAGTTCAGTTTTATTAAAATGAAACAGTCTTTATAGAGAAACAGTCTTTAAGTTGAGACGAAACTGCCCAAGTTTGAAATAGTGAGTAGGTTCTTAATTAAAAGGTTTTCTCTAATCATAATTAGACTACTAAGAATTTGAGATAACAGTCAATGCCACATAGTTTCAAAAACGAACGACAAACAAATTGACCAGACCAGTCCAAATTTTGTTTCATCAACAACCATTGTTGCTGAAACGGGACTCGAAATCGCGACCCACTGCGTCGTCGTTTAACGAGTATTCAATAATATCTATATTCTTGCTACTTGTAGATACTAGCGCCCCTCAAAAGTTGTTGCAACATTACACTATCGACAATTACTATGTTTTATAGATGATTATTCATTAGAGTTATTCATGATATTATAGTGAAAAAGAGGGAGGTAGGTTATTTTAGTACAGATGCGAAGTCTAAAATTGTCCACCGTCCGTTACTCCGTGCCTTTAACGTGAGACCAAAGTAGTGATGATTATTTATTAGAGCGTAAACGATACAGATACATGTTGCGCAGTGTCGTCTGTCAACACTGTCAGTGCTTTGCTCAGGTGCAATTATAGTGAATTCGGGTGTCACTTTTTCAGCACAAGTAACCTATCTACCTCTATTTCATTATCTCATTAGGTTCACAATTATCTTCCCATACTAGCAAAATCCAACTAGTTAACATGTTATAATTAAATTAATATGCAGCCTAGAAGATAGGCTGTTGACAGGTAACAGTCCGAATATGAGATCGTAATAAGTCCCCAGGGCCGAACTCAGGCCGTTATATTGAAATATCAAATGAAACCGTGATTAAAGCGATCAATTACCGCTGTTTGCGCGTCCGGGTCACAGTATAAACCATACAGTAGGCTATCTAAGGCCACCCGCCGAGCTATTAGCCTAGCGTGCACACAGACACGCGGCACAGCCCGTCCGTACTGCCGCCTCCCTATGCCTCCCCATTTTATGCTAGCATGTGCGTGAAGTCGCGTGTGCGTGATATCCGCTCACGCACACATTCAAACCGAGAGTGGCACGTTTGTATTTAGATGGTCTACTGTATGGTTTATACTGTGTCCGGGTCCGGCCCTCGCATTAAAGCCTCGTAATGTGCCCCTATCCTTCCACTAATCGTCTTATTATTAAATCGTGAAGCTATCTGACTGGCCCATTGGCTCGTTGGGTAAAGGTACCGTATAGAGCTTCTAAGGTTGCAAGTTCGATACTCATAATGAACTCCCATGTGACGAAAATATCATTTAATTATAATATTACCAAGTATGAGTACGAGGTGCCCTTGGCGCAGTTGCGACAGTGATCGGCGACGATCGCTGTTGTAAAGCAACACACATTGGGTCGGAAATGGGATGGGTGACCAGCTCGACCGAAATTGAGTGTTGTGTATTTCGGGCATCTCTGTGCCCCAGAAGGCACGTTAAGCAGTTAGTCTCGGTTGACGTCGTTGGATGTCAGCCGTTAAGCCTAGTTAGAGGCCTTAGGGCGGCTTGCTAACATCTGACATCAAGGTTGCTCACTAACCTTACACCCCTCCAACAATCCGCACTGAGCCCGCGTGTTCGAGTATGGCTTGTTCCACCTTATAGTTGGGTTGAGGCCTGTGCCCAGCAGTGGGACGTATATAGGCCGTTTATGTCTGATCAAGTATCTAGGTATAATATTAATTTTAGCTAGCTCCTGAGGAAACTAGATGATTCGTTGCCATTGAGGCATCAAATAGAACCAGACCAAAACATGGCGACCTCGACTGCGTCATTTGTTGCCATATTGAGATCCTTCACTGTGCCTTTATTATGCTTTTAGATTATTTTAGACGTCTCTTACAAACCATAGAAAACATGAGAAAGTTATTTCAAACTCGTTCTGACACTCAGTCAATTGAATCAGCTGTGAGATTCGAAAGTTAAGTTAGGTTAAGGGGTATTAAGATAAGTTAATGAACATTGCACACCCATCATCATCATGTCAGCCGAACGACGCCCACTGCTGGGCATAGGCCTCCCCTAAGAAGGATCTCCACAACGATCTAAGGAACATTGCACACTCATCATCATCATGTCAGCCGAACAAAGCCCACTGCTGGGCATAGGCCCCCCCCCCAAGGATCTCCACAACTATCGGTCCAGCGGCTTCCCGCGACCTTGACAAGATCGTCGGTCCCCCTTGTGGAGGCCTGCCCACGGAACGTCGTCCGGTACGCCTTCGCCATTCCAGAACCTTTCCCATATTGCACACTAAATGAACACATTTGTAAGTAATACATGTTCACATAAATGTACAATTTAGGCAATCTTATTGCTAGATGCAATCTTTCCAGACAACCTACAGGCAGAGGAGGTATTTTAACATTCTGTTTCAAAAAATAATGCGTGTGGGTTTATAACAGATCAAACCAAAATGAGTTCGAAGTGAGTTAACGTTTGAACAATTAAATAAATGTTTATGAAGATATTGCTGCCCTTTTATGTGGGTTACTGGCAAATATTATTTGGCTGATCAAACGTACCCGAACACTACGGGCTACGGCATAGCATCGTAGCATTGTCGTAGCATAGTCTGCTGGCCGCGTAGCAGCGGATATTTTTTTCTCAAGACTCCCAACCAGTGCGTAGTAACGCACAATATGCTTACTTGTGAAGCGGCTTTGCTATTATCCGTTTCTGAGACAGAATGTTGAGAATATGATTTCTTTAATTGAAGATCGAGCCCACTTAAACTAAGTTTGAGCTTGCTTAACAAAGGCCAGGAGCAAATATCGCTAAATCTTTATTTCCAATCGTATTTATCGTTCATTACTATTTTCTTGCTAACTCCAGTATTTGTTCCTCTTTTCTTTTGGTTTCAACTTTCTAGCCTCATTAGAATAAATCATTCAGAATACTGAATGAAATTCTGTACGTGTTATTTTATCCTGAACTCAATATTGAAGTATATGAATATGTATTATTAAGTAGTTTAGTTATAGTATGTATGTATTTTACGAGTAAATAATTTAATTTAACTTTCTTTAATTTGTGCACAGCTGTTTATCCACCTTAACTTAAAATCTTTTCCTGTCAACGTGGTCTGCTGGAAGAAATCTCTTTTTAGAGATAAGCTCACCTGTACTTTCAATCTCCCAATTGTCTGTAAAATTGTAATTGTCTTTTTGTGTACGAACTAATAAATAAATAAATATTTACTGAATTTAAATTGTATGAACTTAAAAGCAGAGTGAAAGATGAATTAAATAAAAGCATTACTAAATAAAAAGATGGTCTAGCCTCAGTACGCCATGTGCTAAGGAGCTAAGACATCGAGGTTTCCCTCCTGACTTTCGACATTGACGGTCTGTATTATCATTACATTGGAGTTATAAGCAAGGCGATCATGGATCAGGGATCCCATTACTCTTTAGTTTCGTGAAAACAACCTCTGTCAGTGGGTAAAGATCAGAAAGTCTTGATCATAAAATCGGACTTTTGTTTCGTACAAAGATAATGAGAAATGACCTTGAAAATCTAAAACCATTTTCCTAATATTGTTTAGCTTAACTTACCCATTTAAAACATTACCTAATCCATCAATCTCGAAAAAATTAAACAGCCCCCCCATCGCTCAAACCGCATCCCTGTAATTCCTCTAAGACTCCTCTCGTCTAACGGCCCGCGGGGTCTTTCGCCCTCTAAATGCAAATGACGTCATAAATCTGGGAGATTCGCGAAACGCCTCTAATTTGGACTCAAGCCGCGACCCGTCACGATACGGGATGAGTGATGCCCGCAACACATATTTATCTTGGCGAGGAGTTCCGTATGTTGGCTTGGAATTTAGAATTTGGGGAATAACCTTGAAGAAACAATTTTAAAAATCTAAGGAGCTCGGCAACGCGTCCTTCCTTCTCGACAACACATTGCTAACCCAGTGGGACCGAATCGGAAGAAGTGGCGCAACAAAAGCGTCGATTTCAACAATGTCAGTCTGAGTTTGACGTTTGGCACAACTTGACGTTTAAACGGAACGTACTGGCATTTATTTAATTTATTTTGCTGTTTGACTTGCCATTGAGTCATTTTGTTAAAATCTGGTCACTTGAAAAATCGTAGTTAGAGATGCTTTAATAACAGTAAAATAAGAACAGCAAAACTTGTCAAAACAATACACATACTAGATGAAGGTTCAGTTTAGAAAGAAAGTAAAATAACACTGATGCATGAACAGGAACGTCCTTCACTTATCCGGTTTTCTGTTTAGTTTCATCATTATTTACGACGTTTTGATAATAGACTACCGTAAATTATTTAAAAATGAAATCCTTGTTTACAAAATCCTATAAATTATGGATAGAAATCTGTATGAGTAGATTTTATAAAGTTATTATCAGTCTCAACTTGAACGTTACCAAATAATGGCCAGTTCGACATTCGCCGTTCTTCTTTCATGATCTTATGAGTTTTTAGTATTTCATTTGTTTAGCTTGCGCGCGTAAGTTTTGTATCTAAGCGGAAAGCGCGGACTGAGGCGAGTGTCATGGCGGCATTTGCACTAACCAATCAAATCGCTTCATTTGTTTTGTGGCCTTTATTACGTTTCAATCTACGCAAGTCTTTACTAAACATGGGTTTAAGCTAGAAGATACGTGAAGATGATGAGGCAAATTGTTTTTTCCTCAGGCTTAGAACTGTAGTCGGTGATAATGTATGCAGAAGACTTTGCGGCTTGGTACCCAAAATCCCTATGAGGCTGATTTTAACAAAAACTATAACGTCATACTTCAGACAGATAAGTTAGTTAGCTTAGTAGTGAGAGCAGCTTCACCGTTGTATCCCACCAGAACGATTGATTTCTCTCCTATTTTTATCTATGAATATTTTGTTCTTCCTAATAGTAATTTCTGTCTCTTGCACCTGGCAAGGGCTGTCTGCGGAACCACAAGCCAGATTGTCCATGGGACCACTCGCCGTCCCACGAGACCCGCCGGGACCCCCCGCGGCGCGTACGGTGGCGAGGGACACTTTTTACTTCCCATTTTTTCTCGCTCTTGGAGTGGATATCATTTTTTGTAGGTGACAAAATGTATACGCTTGCGTTGTTCTGTGATAAAAATCATTGTTTTGTTGTTTTTGTTAAGCTCTTATCATACCTTGTGCAGACTAACCCCCTTATTCATAATAACAAACGCAACGCTAAAGCACAGTTTAAACAATTGACGTGTTTTGTCACTTGTTCGCAAATGGCGGCAACTATAAGAATGACAGAGACAAAGCAATACAAAAGTTAACGTGTTGTTGAAACGCTGTTTAATTTTGTATTAATAAAGGGGGTAAGGGTTCTTATTCTGAAGTATAAATATGTTTTTACGTGAACACAGAAACGCAAGCTTTAACTGAAGCAACGCTTAAACATTCAGTTCAACTATTACTTATATACACCTATACGCGTATTCAACATCCATAGATTACTCATAAAATTGGAGCTCTTAGCCCGTCCAAAGCTTAGAGCTTCAATGCTTTTAATAAAATTCAACAAAATTCACAGCTCTCAGTCATCATAAGCTTTTGAGTAGTTAAATAAATAAATAAATAATTATTATTTTATATTTACGCTTATTTAAATTTAAAATTTCATTTTGTATTGATTTATTTCCAAAATGAAATTTAAATTTTCGGAATGGTTTGTGGCCTAGTGAAACTTTAAATTAGCGAATGTGCCTGGATATATTCCTTAGGGCACTGACATTACATTACATTCAGGATTTTAGGGCATGCACCAAAAAGGCATCTGCTGAGCAGAGGGTTGCAGTATGGATTACACACCCACACCACAACGTTGATATTCTGCGGTACCTTAGTATAAAATTAAATAAAAATACAATAAAACGGTTAAAAACATACAAAAATAGAACTGCAGTAAGCTCGCCTGTAAGAAAGAAGGGTTGAAACCCTGGCGGAGTGTGGGCTTCTGAATGTTCCGTTTCAACAGTCAGCGTGCCTCTAACAAGCACATATTTAATATAGTAATGAGCGTATGTTATGGATTGTTGTCTGTTCCAACAATTCGCAGCCGAAGTTATCTCTTCGCTATCCGTTCCGTTCCACGCTTCATTTGGAACTTTCAACTTCATTTAGTTTCAGCGAAGTAACTCGAGGATATTTTCATTGGCTCAGTGAATATACAATTGGAATGGAACGTTTCGTCAAATAAATATGTTTTTACAGCAATGAAATACAATATTGGAGGAATTTATTGGGTTATGGGAATTTGGGAAGAAAATATGGATTGGATTTAACATGGTATGTTCGGTCTTTCAGCATTTTAGGAACTGATTCTTATCTTACTAATTTATTTATTTCGAACTATAATCTGAGGACAATGTCATAAAATCATAAAAAAGACCTTGAACCAGTCTTGCACAATTAACACCAAAGTATGCAAAGGTTGTAATATGGAATACATACCCTCACGACCATATCTCAAAGGAGTTAAAGAAAGAAAGAAAAAACGTTCATTGATCTTGGACATCGTACACATACAGATGTAAACAAACAAAACAAAATGGCTACAGAAAAAATAAATAGTAAAAATAACAAAAAACAAAATATCGAAAATTTTCACCAGACAGCAGTGTCACGATGTCCAAAATGAAATGGACCCCACTCAGCTAATGCCTGGACCTGATGGGCTCAGACGCTGATTTTCAGTGGAGCCAGCTGAGTGGCCGCACGGACATTCGCAGCGGCTGTCAAATTCCTTCACTTTCATACCTACTAAAATGATATACAAATAAATATTTATCATACATAAAATATGTTAGTCGGAGGTACACTGATTGTTACCGTCATGGTTAACGGAACATTCGGAACACCTTATTTCGTCGAGGTAATTTGAACCTAACGCGATAAGGGGTAGGCTCGCGCCTACTACCATTATCTGGGTTGTTCACGGTTTTTATCGGGGTTTTCTATCACCACAGAGTTAGACGTAAATTTCACAATTTACAAAAAAGTTGTGACCACTCGAGACCCAAGACAGAGTGTTAAAAATACTTAGTTAAATAGATAATATCCATTTACTGAACCATAAGTAAATGTAAATGTTCATCACATAAATATTTTTCTTGTGCGGGTATCGAACCGTAAGCTTAGAAATAATAATGTCGATTGTATCGTATTTATGTCTAAGTATTTTTATCTGTTTCCTGTTTGTTTATTTCCTCTTTCCTGATATATTCAAGCTAATACTTATATTTTGTTGTTTGGCTTTGTTTTACATGAGCAGTTTATTCCACTGCTAAAATACCTTCTCCCTGAAAATTCAATAAAAGTAAACCATTTTAATTCAACACAATAACTACTAAGAGGCAAGAATCAAAAGAAAAAACTTTTTTTTAATAGTGGTCTTCAAGATGACCTTACTCCACCTGATGGGAAGCAGCCGTGAGGTCCAGATATAAGATTGACAAGCACAGTAATAGAAAACTACTTTGCTGGTCAGTCTCATTTTGAAGGCCTGCATAAATGCCTTTTCACGCCCCGCTTAAAAAACTCAAGATTGTAGGCTGTAAAACTGAGCCTAAAAAATAAATGACTCGATAAAATCATTTAAAACATTTCAGTCCAAAATTCGTCTTTAATCCTGACATCTGCTGAAATATCTCAGACTTTTCCACTTCGGTTAACTTTTATTAAATTCAAACTCCCATCAAAGCAGGTATAAATTAAAGCGACGCCAACTAGTTAAAAGATTACCTCAAAAACACTCACTGCTCCTCCATTTTTTAATTAGCGAGCGACTTAAAATCTAAATGAATATTTTATCTCTCAATCCAGACTTATTTGTATAAAAGCTCGCAAACAATGGGATTCAATTAAATGACGTCGGAGTGCAGTGGGGGGGTTGAAGGGGGTGTGGGAAGGGGGAGTGTCCGAGTAAAAACGTAAAAACTAACGAAACAAAGTGCGATGAACGACGGCCGATCGAATCGCGACGCGGTATGAGAATTTCAGACTTGTCATTCGGTCTTCTTGTGAAGTCAATATATTTGACGATTTACAGCACAGCTATGCAATTCTCGATAACATCATATCTCATCTCGATCTCCCTCAAGAGAAAACGTCTATTCGCTTCACTTCACATCACTATTCTTCCTCTTTGTATTTTCAGAATGCCAAAATAGGATCTCACTTTGAATTCACTTGTGTTACGTTCGAAATGTGCATTGAGAATGCCATACCTTAGTACAAACGTTGGTGTGCATTGAAAGTATTGAAGTAATTTACTAACTTATAGAGTAAAAATGAAAACACGTTGAAAAAAGAAACTGCTGAGTTTCTCACCAGAGAAACAACTTTCCCATCCAGAGGAATAGTCACTACTTTCTAAGCTTTGACGACTTGAAAGCATTTTGTAACAGTTGTATTTGAATGAAGTTATTTTAGATTTAGGTAGCTTCCGAGAACACATTTACGAAACGAACGTCATAATAGTCTTCATTGGTATAAAATACTGAACAATGGCCTCAAACTGAATAGTGTAGCATCTGCCGCAATATAGTGAATATCCAATAGTTTCGACGCTCCATATTAATGAAAACAGACAGAAAAGCCGCTCTAGGAGACAGCTCTGTATTACCGGCGTGTTGCCGGCGAGCCGCTCGCCGCCGTTTAGCGGACAGTGCTTTCAATTCCCGGATCTTATTTATAATGGGGATGTTTGCGCAACGAGAGTTTGGCGAAAGAAGTGTATTTAACAAATATACTGAGTGAGTTCTTAAACTAGCTCTGACTAATTAATTCTAACTCACTATCAGTCGTTAGTAATAAGTTCTAACTGGTTCTTCAATTTTATTAGAAAATAGCGGCCGCCCGCGACTTCGGGACTTACCTAAAAAATGTGATGAAAATTGTAGTCTATGTGCTATTCAGATGCATATGCTATGTTGTTGTAAAATTTTCATTAAAATCTATTCAGTAGTTTTTACGTGAGGGAGTAACACGGCACATCTAGACATACAAACTTTCGCCTTTATAATATTAGTAGGATTAATAGGATTAGGGGGCATTGTTTTTAATTTTATTTGCAAGCTGATAAACAATTAGTGTAGACTGTAAATTAAAAATGAGGCCTTCAATGTAAAACATTAACAGCCAATCAAACGTACTTACTCAGGAGTGATAGGCCAAATCAAAGGACTCTCGGAGCCGATTTCGACAAAAACGGAATCTGTCCTAATTCAGATTTTCAAAAAAATCGTTACTACCAGGAATGTTATTTGTTCGCTTTGTAGAAAAGCCGCATTATTGCGGCTATTTCGTATAGATTGTGGGAAATAACATAATATTGCGATTCTATGGAAAGGTTTGGTTTGGCATTTTTGAGAAAATGCTGTTTTATTCATCCAAAATTATTATCTACATATAATATTATGATAGTATCCGCTACCGCAGCCTATGTAGACTCGTATTACACCAGTACTATCACATGCGGTTGCAGTCTTTGTAAGACCCTTTTCAAACCTCTCTCGAAAACCTCCATGAGAAAGCTCTTCGGAAAAAGCTGAAATAAACGACAAAATGAAAAGAAAGGAAACTTACGAAGAAAATGTCCCGTCTCTAGAATGAAATAGGTTTTTTTTCGAAGCCATATAGAATTATGCAAAAAATCTCTTTGCCTTTTTCACTGGACGCTGAGTCCCGTTTTCTTTGTATTATAGCTTTTATAAGGTTTTTACAAAAGTATGAGGTAAGTGGCTTATGTAGTACTAGTGTTGCCAAGAGCCGTTATTAAACTAACTAGTTATTATTCAGTGACTTTACCTGAGTTTGCTCAGCTTTTGAATGCACAACTAAGCGAACAATAACCACACCTGGGGCATCGATTCAGGATCCTTCGAGACCTCATTTGTCGACCGAAACGGTTGATATCGGTCGGTATTTTAATTTTTCAATTTAGGATCACCGGAGAAATTATCCAGTCGAACCATGACGTCATTGCGCCGGTTACCCTAGTTACAGTGCGTGCTAGTTCAAACCTGGCGACAATCGTGCGAGTTGAAAAGGACGGAGCTAGAAGAATACCTCTTTCCTTCTAACTCCGTCCTTTTCAATTTGGCACTAATCGCTCTGTCTAAACTAGCACTTCGAAACGCTATTCTGACACTTTTCCTAACGTTTGTATTATTTATTTACTTAAAGATATTTTATTTTTGATTTTTCGGCGGATGTGTAGGGTGCATGTAGTGTAATCTTTGCAAATACAGAAAATTTGCTGCATTCCATTAATAGGATCGAAGAATAAGAATATAAATTGTATGAATTGGGAAAATCTGCCGAGACTTTTTCAGAAAAATACCAAATTCTGTGTGATGATGTGTGATGTGATGTGATCATGGAATCTTCTAGTGAGTTAGATGGTAGGAAACAAATTGGATGCACTAGATAAAATAATTATTGAGAATTATTTGTTGAAAGAAATTTCCGCGATTCAAATGGTTAGTGACATCTGTTGATAAAGTGATTAACCTAATTTCTATATCCCATGCTTACTCTGACCTTTGAACCATAGTGTGCTTTTATCAACAGAGTTGAAGTGACATCTGTTATCAACCATATTAAATTAAAAGTACTTTAAAAACTGAATTTTAAAAATTGCACCGCAAATAACTTGCCATCCAGCTATTTAGATTTATCAATGAAATTATTAAATCATCAAATATTAAATTAGTTGACTGTAAGGTAACCAATTTGTATAACAATCATTTTTTCCAATAAAACCCAATTGATAATTTAATTCCTTGAATTCCCTGACTGGTATTTACAATCATATCTTCTACCTTCGGTCTGTGAAACCACAGAATCGATGATGAAAAACTTATCTAAAAGTTTGAAATTAACTATCGTATAGAAATAATATTCTTTCCAAAGTTTGCCGCTTGTTACTACTACTACTTGTTATTCCAGCTTCTTAATGTAAGGCTTAATCGCATTATGACAACGTTCTGCGAAATGAGAATTTGAATCAGACGCATTTTAAAATACCTATGTATTTGCGAGATGCATCTAATCCATTTTGCTGTTCTGTAGGAGTCTTCATGGGCAAATCGCCTGAATCAGCAACTGATGATGATTTTCATGATGAAACAAAACCTTTTTTAACAGGAGGCAAAAATAGTCTGTGGTTCCTCTGGGTCTTGACTTGTATATGGTATTGGCTATCGAGTTTTGCATACGATTTTATGACGATAAGTAGGTATGTCAAACTGACATTCGCACTTGCGTGTACTTTAATTTGCCTATAATTTATTATAGGTTCAATTTCTTTACTTTGTGAATAAATAAATAACATTTTGGATGGAAAAAGTGGCAGTTCCAGTTAATAAGTACATTTGAATTCATCGTAACATTTTACTTGCCTAGTCCCATACAAACTAAATAAAATTAATACGAGGGCCGCTTTATGGGTAAAATAAGTCGGCAAACAAAATAGGAACACACGTTTTTTCAGGTAAATAATTTACAAAACAAGATTTCAGCTATTTCTTGTCGTATAACTAAAGAGCGTAAAGGCTTGAACCTAAACAACAATTTTATTGAAATAATGAAATTCATAACCGTGTTAATCATTTTGCCGTACATCCTGTGTTTTGTTGTGTCTACTTATTGCCTGAGAAAGATTAATAGCTTATAATTGGATGACTTCAATTCAATTCAATTCTTAAATTTTGCATACCAAGTGTTACATTAAGATGTATAATAACAGGGTAGTACTTAAAACTTAGTTACCGCTAAGGTATTGCAAATATGCGAGGACAGCAATTTACATACTAAAGCTAAAACAATTAAAAATAATAATACTGAATGGCTCAAATAAAGATAAATTTCTACTTACTACTTATTACTTTTTTGCAGAATGGAAACTTATGATGAAATTCAAACTTGGGATAGACTGCTTGTATGTGTGAAAGAAAAGCACCCAAAACGGAACTACTATAATCTATGAATTATTTACTGAAGTCTTGATAAATGAACTACCTAATGGTTCTTTGCTTCCTCTAGTAAATCAAACACAAATAGTGTTGTTCAATAAAAAAAATACTGCTTATGTACACATGTGCCCTGGAAAAACCCTATGAACTGAAACACTGAACAATACTTACTTATCGGCATCAGTGGGAAACAGACTTAAATATAGCATTTTATTAGGAGATATTTTTAATTTGTTTTATTTGCATTACCATTCATAGTCATAACATACATCACGACCATTTTCCCAGGCGAGGTAGTCAGAGGCACACTGATTGTTGCCGTCATGATGAACGGAACATTCAGAAGCCCACATTTTGCCAATGAAATTTGAACCCAACGTTGTAGGAGGCGACCCTACCGCCTATATCCGGGTTGCTTTGGTTTTTTATAGTTGTTATCCGGAGACCGGATATCACCGGAGAGCCAGCCGCAAATTGTACAAAGAACACAAAGAAGGTGTTCCAGTCAGTTCTCTGGACAATCGGGTCCCGAGTCAGAGTGTTTAGCCACTGGGCCACGTAGCTCATAAATACATAGTATCGTTGTTAAACGTAGTATTATAAGGCATTTTTCGTGCGTCGGCTTACTAGGTATTCTGAATATCAGCAGGCGAGTCCAAGACCTCACCCCCGCCATGGGCGGGATGGAAAGCATTCACCCAGTCAAAAAAAGGCTTCTCTATAATACAGGCGATCTACGATACATATTCGCCATATTCTTTAACTACTGTGACTTTGCTCAGGCTGGTTTAAGTCACCAAAAGCTCGAATTTCTCAAACAACCTACCTCTAGACAACCTAAGAGGCCCTAGTTAGTGTAGATACGCAAACTTGAAACCTGGTAAAAGGTAGATATTGTGCCAGTAAAATTAACCTTTCTTTTCATTTCTTTGGCCCATTTATACTCATTCATGCATATAAAGGAGGGAGGTGCCCGTGGCGCAATGTGACAGTGATCGGCGACCATCTCTGTTGTAAAGCAATACACGCCGGGTCGGAAATGGGATGGCTGACCACCCTGACCGAAATTTAGTGATGTGTATTTCAGGCATTTCCTTGCTTCGGTAGGCACGTTAAGCAGTTGGTCCCGGTCCCGGACGAGGCTAGATGTCAGTCGTTAAGCCTAGTCAAGGGCCTTGGGGCGGTTTGATAACATCTGACATTAAAGTTGCTCATTAACCTTACACCTCTCCAACAATCCACACTGAGCCCGCTTGTTGGAGAATGGCTTGTTTCAGCTCATAGTTGAGGTGAGGCTTGTGCCCAGCAGTGGGACGTATATAGGCCGTTTATGTTATACATATAAAAATTATAGAGTTACAATCGATTAATAAGTTATTGAAACAATCATATTTTCCAAATTTAATTAGTTTTTTCATTACGTTTTGTCCATATCGAGTGGTCTGTACCAGTCGATTCATTATCTACAAAAGAAGGAGAAATGTTCGGCCATTCTCGTAATTCTTGTCAATGACGAGTGTGTTGTCAATTGCGTTTAGAAAGTGTAACCTAACGCTATGACGTCACTCTCGGTGTGCAAGTGACGTTCTATATAGTTACTGAATCTCAATATCCAGTGTTACCGTTTAAGGAAATAAAAATACACTTAACTGTACCTTGTAAGTTACCAGATTTTTTGAAAATCAAACCTAAGGTAGTCGTTATTAGGTCACTAACTCCGCAGCACATAGTATCTAACCACACTATTTTGTCCCAACATATAAAACTAAATTCGAACACGCTTTCGAAAAGAGTCTGCCTAGCAATGAATTTTACAGGTCAATAAGTTCTTTCGCTCAAAACTTATAGCAAACTTTGATTAAAACAGAAAGAGGAAGATACACTTTACGTTTTATTTCGCTTATTTGAAAACTGGGACATGCTTACTCACAATGACGTATGATTTACGCGCACGTTCATTAGCCGTAGTCACTGTCTTATGAGCTTGAACGCAACAGGTCCTTTGGACCCGATTTTGTAGCACGCATAGGCAGAGGCTTTTTCTTTTTAGTTAAATCAAAAGATGCAGATAAATTGTTTTTTCTTTGTGCTCAATTTACTATACTCAAAGAATAGAATAGATTTTTAAAAATGTATTTGGTACCACAAAACAAAAAGAAACACAAGAAAAACAAAAATAACTTAACCACCTTACAAAAAGGGATGTAGCAAAATGGTCTCCGCTCAGCAAGTACGATGCAGTGTCGGCAGAGCCCGTCACGATGACTGGTATTCTGCGGATGCTATACTATGCACTGAAAATTACAATGTTGAAGTCTATATTTTCAAATCTGCCAAATTCGGCTACTTTTGTATTTCGTCGACCTACAATCTATGCCATGGCAGGAATTGGCACAATGTCTTTTAATCTCATTTCTACTTAAAAATTCGTTAGATGTGAAAATACTATCTTTTAATTTTTAGACTCTAATCAAATAAATCTAAGGGAGGAGAAATCCGTTACACTAGTTGGCACTAGTGGTTGTAAGCTATTTCATAATCATAATGAAGTTTAAATGATAATTGGAGGTCAATAAGAAAATAATAATCAATACGCTTATTGTCCAATCAGTGACGTTGTCGCTTGACAGCTTACGGAAACGGTAGAAACTCACTGGGTGGTAGATTGGGAATTCCGACATAATAATCTGACTTTATGACCATAGCCTCTGGCCTGTCATTAGGAGTCTATTGGCTTTGAGGTCGCTGACATGAGTACCTACATATTTTTATTTTTTTCAGAAATATCTTTTAAAACAGAGCTAGTAACACTAAAATATTCTTTAAAATCTGTGGTCTCGAACCGAATCCGAATAAAATGCCGTTGTGAATTGCGTTTTATAATATCGAAACTCAAGCTCGAGTTCGGGATTCGTTCGAATGCGATATTTCACCGATAGATCGCGAATCGCCCTCGATCTTTAGTGATTATTTTATTTATTTATTATTCAAATCAACAAAACGTGGCCTTTTATCTGGCCACGTTAGGCCACATAGGAATTAGAATCTTTTTTTTTGTGACTTACATGACTAGTTAAGATGTCCTTTAAAATCAGCAACCCGTAATCATAAATTTGAAGGACCGCAAATAAGTATTTGCCTACATTCTTTTAATTGAATAAAAATACCTCAATGTTTATCACTACATAGTATGAAACAAAGTTGCTTACTCTGTCCTTATGTATGCTTGAATCTTTAAAACTACGCAACGAATTTCGAAGCGGTTTTTATAATTAGATAGAGTAGTTGAAGATAAAGGTTTATATGATAATGACATCCCATTGCACTCGTGCGAAGCCGGAGCGGTTCACTAGTAGATCATAAAATTCCTATGCATACTGTTATGTGACTAGAGAAAAGGAGGTATTTCTATTTCAAAAACAAGAGTGCAACTGATACCTAAGCTCACTGGTAAAGGAATTATGCCCATTTGACAACCAAATAAAATGAAAAAAGAAATAAACATTAGCAACACTACGTTACTATTGTACTTGAGAATAACCGAGTTAAGTACACAATAAAATATGAAATTCCTGCTGAATTCTTGCTTTCTACGCAAAGTAGCCCCTCTGAGGGTTACCAAGGGGTATTTAGCTAATACACGGCCTTTGTTCTGTGAGCAAATAATCCTTTTATTCTGGAAGGCCCTTGAAACTGCTTTCAAAGGGCTTGGGCAAGGTTAAAAACAATGTATGGTGTTGCTTGGATTTGAATTTATCTGGTAGATGTATGGGAAGTGTGAGGGGGTTTAGTGACGTCTTTGTCACTTTGAAGTGAAGTTTTAATGCGATTATTGTCTTTTGTATTAGGGCAAAGAGTTCCCTACGTAGGTCAAGCATTCGAAAGTTGCACATTGTATTATGTAGAGGGCGTGCATGGTGAAAAGATTTCATGAAATTGAAACCTAAATAGGAGAGGTAACTTTAGAAGAAAATATTTGGTCTTTTATATTAAAGACATAGCGTATAGTCTTAGACAATATAGAAATGGACTCGCGATTGGGCCGCCCGTCAATGCAAAAAAGTCTGTCCCTTTTTGCGGAGGCAGGGGGAACACTCACACAAAGAAACTTACCTCTACTATAACAGAAGAGGCTTGTTGGCACAATCGCACACAAACCTAAATAAGCAACACAGGGATATTTTACACATACATGTTAATAAAATGATTCACACTACCACAACTTTTGACATTAGTTATGTCTTTACACGGTACTTATGTCAACTTGGCTAGTGCTGACCATAACACAGCTATTGGATGTACAAAAATAAATTGAACAAATGTTTCGATTAGAAATTGTGAATTATATTATGTATTGGAAATTACGCACTTTCCATAATTTCTAAGCCTGATTTTAACTGTTTACGTGGAGAAGTCCACGTAAACAGTTAAAATCAGGCTTTTTACCTTTATGAATATTTACTTGAAACTATTAGACGTATATTTTAAATTACAAACTTATTGAAACGTGTAGATTCTTTTAATCTTTTAAAGCAATATAGCAGTAAGCAATCATTAAATAACTTATTAGAGTAAAATTGGGACTAAGGACCAATTTTGAGGATTAAAAACTTATCAGACCTATCGGTCTGATAAATTAACAGGTTCATTCCACACAAATAAAACAATTAAAAGCTAATTGTTCGCAGCCCATATGTGGGGTGTGGACTGTGAACCGGTTAACCTTTTATTTTTAACCTATAATAACGCCGCAGATTTTAAAATCTACCTATGACTAGTGCATAGTCTGAAATGGATGGCCCACATTTAGATTTCGTAATTCAATATTTTGAAATCTGCCAAGTTGTTATTTGTTCATCCGATAACTTTGATCTAACTGTTGAATAATCTGCCCTAACTGAAACGAGCTGTATGTATTTTTCTAGGACTTGACAGGCTGCCTGAGTTAGTAAACTTGATATTATGTGATTGGAAACATCGGTTTTAAATGCATGCTTTCGTATTGTAGGATAATGAAGCTTACAGCTGGACAAATAACAAGTTTTATTTCAAACAGTGTTACCTACCTCACCCACTGTAATTTTCTGGTGAATATTTGAATCACTTCTCTTAATTAATCTTTCATCCGATTAATTTCAATAAATGAATCGGATAATATGATATTAGCCATAGCCATAGCCATTAAAAGTCATTTCCTAACTGATTTGTTTGCTATTGACGTTATATCGCTTACTGCACATATTAACCCAGCAAAGTAAAAAAAAACATCTTTATTGTTGTAAGCATTTACAAACACTCACCTATTTATTTATTTACTCAAGACATGACAAAAATATAAAAAACAAAATGTGACTAGGAACCCCTTTGTTCAGGTGTCACTTTACTTCTATCGATAACAAGAAGCAAGAAACTCTTTCAACATAGTTTTGCTAATAATAATTAAAATTCAAAATATAGCAATAAATAAAACAAAACAATAAAAACAGAACAAAGTAGCAACAAACAGCAGAGATCATACTTCGCAAATTCGAAAACTGTCACATGACAATAACGTATATGAATGACGTGCTCGTAAACAAGTTGCTGCAATATTGGCTCGAAAGTTAGGTCCATTGGACCTAGCTTAGTGTGGCCACTTTTGGTACGCGGGTGTCGTATCTTCGTCTTTTTGTTAATATCAATGCTTATCGCACTTAATTTAAGAAAAAAATGTAACAATGGGGACCCATTCTAGAATGAGTCCCGAAGTTAAGTGCCATCGAGTATGCCAACTTTCCTGTTTTCCTGTTTCCGGTATTTACATTACACAGAACCACAGTGTCGTTTTTTAATTTTTAATTACCTTTTATTTAATTTTTTTTTTAAATGAATTCGAATGTTTTTTATATTGTTAGGCCCAGTATCACTTTCGCAGTAATTACAAATCTAACGACACATCTCAAGCTGAAATAAATCGAGCCGTTCAGGCTGCAGAGCGTGTCAAACACTATTACATAAAAACATACTTACATATTATACATACATACATACACTCGAAAAACATAACCCACCTTCTAGCGCAGTCGGATAATGATTATATGAATCATTAGGAACATTATTCTTACGTCAATCGAACTAATTGAAATATTTTATTCGAGTGCAATCGGAACTTGCCAATCGATTTTTGTTGACATTAACCCCAACACTAGTGTGATTACGAAAAAACTCAAATGTCATTCCAAACAATGTTTGAGGTGTTTCAATTATTTGTGATTTTTGCAAAAGAATCATGAAATTGAACCAAAAAAATACATGCGGATGAAACATAACATTATCCTTCTTCCAATTTGAGTTTCTCGAAGTGTTCTTAGAACTATCTACAGCACAAAACGGCATTTTTGAAGAGCTCTTTACTCATCGACGTATGACTCGTTATGTCAAAATTTCCGAGTTTCAAGTAGTTTTGTTCAACGTTCGGATTTTTAATCGTAACGTGTGCAGAGGGGTAATGCACGTAAGGCATCTCCAGTTCTTAATGCTCTAAGCGTATAGTCCACGCAAATATTTTTTTTGTCAGCAGCTACTGTTTCATAAAACTCCAAACTTTATCGTACTATAGAAGCACCGGCCTCATAGCAACTATGGGGTGGTGCGAGACACCCAGCATTCGTGTGGGTAGTAGCAACCCTCCCTAGGGCATCCGACTAGACGAATGACATCTAGCAACATTAGCCCTGACAAACTATTAAAGTGCTTTCGTGCAAAGCACGAAGGTACCCGTAAAATATTCAAACCAGACGAACAAATATGAGAAAAGTCGAAAATTGACGACAAAGGTATTTTGTTCTAAAATGTTCAAAAATTTTGTACCTACTAAACGATATGAGAACGACAAATTTTTTGGTTAATAGTCAAATTAACAAACTATCGTCTTAATTGAAATATCACAGTCCAATAGCATTTGAAATATCGACGCAACGCCAGTTATTACAAAACATAACATAACATAAACGGCCTATGTATACGTCCCACTGCTGGGCACAGGCCTCACCTTAACTATAAGTTGGATTGAGCCATACTTCAACACGCGGGTTCATTGTGGATTGTGGGAGGGGTGTAAGGTTAGTGAGCAACCTTAATGTCAGATGTTATTAAGCCGCCTTAATGCCCCGACTAGGACCAACTGCTTAACGTGCCTTCCGAAACACGGAGATGCCCGAAATACACATCACTAATCTTCGGTCGGGGTGGTCACCCATCCCATTTCCGACCCGGCGTGTGTTGCTTTACAACAGCGATCGTCGCCGATCACTGTCACAACTGCGATACGGGCACTTTCATTATTATTATTACAATATAAAAACTGAAACAAAAAACGAACTGAATATTTTCGTGAATCGTTAGTACTACATGCTCTACATGTAGAGCCCGCATCATAACGGCGTGTGTCTCGACACTCGACACTCGACACTCGCGCTCTACACAAAACCGAACAAACTTCAGACACAAAACTTGCTCTCGTATCCGCTACTTAATGAAGAAGCTCAGTTGGTCGAACATTGAGTTCGCTCGACAACATTGCAAACAACTCATTACGGTGATGTTAGAAGTACGTGAAATTGACTAAAAAGTTCACAAAAGACGAGAGTAATGTGATATGCAAATAATAAATGAAATGAAATGAGAGTTAGACAAAGGGCTATACCCCCGAATTCCCAAACGACAATCAACGCTAAGCACGTGCTCACGCTGTCCCTTTCAGTTCTATTCACATTACGCGGCGGTACAGCATGAGCGTGAGCGCGTGCTTAGCGTTGATTGACGTTTGTGAATACGAAGGGACTATTAGACTAACCGGGACTGGCTGACTGCTTGTTGCTGTTTTGTATTAGCTTTAAGACCAGCTATCGACTGTAACCTTATTTCGTGCATAGATAAATAAATGAATATTCCAGTTTGCCTTCCTATAAATTTTAGATGGAGTGTCCATGCAGCGAGTAATGTAGTTACGCAGTTTTCGACGTTTCGCTTGCTCACTCATTCTCTGAGCGACTGGCTCGCATTGAATGTTGTTCGCGGTTAGCGACATAGTTTGTTCACTATATACGCCGAGTTAGCGACCGATACACCGCTCAGGGTCAGCCGGCGGACAGTCAGCCGCTCACTGTTAGCCAAATTGGAATGCGCCCTATCTCTCCGTACACAAGGTTGCGCAAATCTTCGAAACAAGACGATTTTTGCAATTTTTCCGATTTTTCTCCAAGTGATTGCCACTATACTTAACGCTGGCAAAATACGTAGTTGAAAGCGCCATGGCCTAGTGCTTAAACACTCTAGCTCAGAATCTGGTGGTCCCGAGTTCAAGACTGTCCGGAACACCTTCTTGGTGTTAATTGTACTATTTGCGACTAATTCTCCGGTGATGAAAAACACCGATAAAAAACCGAAGCAACCCGAATAACGTCATTCAGTGTGCCTCTGATTACCCTGTCTGGGAAAAGGTCGTGATGGTATGTTTAGTATCAAGTACTTTTGTTGTATGTTTAGTATTGTGAATAAATGAATAAATACTTTGCGTACAAAAGGGCCGAGAGTTCATTGTGGGCGACCATACTTGATCGTGTGACCCCACTCCATGAGGATGAAATTGTGAAAAAGAACTATGAGTTTAAAAATACCAAGAGCGTTGCGACCTAGGACACGTAGTTGTCTAGGAGTCTGTTTAGCCTAATTTCTGATCTAGCCGTAATAACACTTTTTATTCATTTAATAAACTTGCGACTAACTCTCCGGTGGTGGAAAATTCGGATAGAAAACTTAACAAGCCAGGTTTTAAAAACCCAAGCCGCCTTTTAGCTATGAATGAAATCTTCCGTGTCTGTTTCACGATATAATTAAGTAGCTCAGTTGCTGGAAGGAGTTCTGGCTCGGGAACATCGCGAACAACTTCATTATGATATTGTTGAGTCGAGCATCTAATGACTTCAATGGGACGGAGGCTAAGTCTCACGCATTCGGCAGAAATATCACGAGCATTGTGGGTGTATGACTGTAAAATTTGTTCACGGTATTGTATGAACTTATGTCTATCAGTTTTAAGCATTATCAATGCTGTATTAAAGTTACAGAATGGAACTTATCAAACGTAACACACATACATAAACGGCCTATACGTCCCACAGCTGGGCACAGGCCTCACCTCAACTATGAGGTGGAATGAGCCACACGATTGGGTCTCGCATCGAAAATGCTAGAAACCAAGTCATATTCCGACCGAACTCCACTAGATTCTGTCGCAAACTTAGCTCTATCAAATCGCAGAAAATAGATTGTTAATGTACATTTTGACTGTATAGCTGTAAGATCAAACGAAATTATAAAAAAACGAACATGGGATCCCAAATTAATAGACCATTAAAACTCAGTGCGAATATTGATTTCATCAACAATCGATAAATTGGACTCCAAAATGATGTCTGTGTCTAGTGCAAATACTTCCAAATTATTATACATGGCTTGAAACCTCATTAATTTCTAAGCAGATCTAAAAATCAAAACCACTTCCCACCTACACGATTAAGTCTCGTATCGAAAATGCTAAAAACCAAATCAGCTTCCGAACTCCACTAGATTCTGTCGCGAACTCGCTAGCGACGTTTCAGCGCATATTTTTGCAAAAATTTTCATCTGCTGACATCGTCGCGTACCGTTCGCACACTTCGCGCCTGCAAACACTAACGATAAAGTGCAGAGGGTCCATAAAGTGACCACAACTCACTTCACTTTAAGTACTGCGACGCGCTTGCACTTTGTTACATCCTTCATGCTTAGGATTCAAGTTTATGTTTTGTCGGGTAGGTGTTTTTAAACTTTCGTATATTGCCACTGCCCATTCAATTCAGTCTAAATAGAAATTAAGTAAATGTCCAAATATTCAATCGTTACATCAAATTATGATTGACCTAGTGTGACAGCCTTTGCTAAGAAGAATCGATATTTAGCTGTTCTTAACATTAACCTATCAAATTAGTTAAGATGTACAACAACTTATGAACTCTGGTGAATTCTAAAGATATTATTTTCATTTCCATCAGACTTTAGGGGATCAAAATCACAAAATCCTAAAGCGGACAACAGTTTCAGTATCAACCCACGAGGTGCTAGCGACCAGTCAATGGTGGTTATCTCACCAGGTGACGTAATACTAAGTAGGTATCTAGTCTCCGCCTGTGTTGTACAGAGGCGCTCCCATCAACCTTTACATATACATACATACCCTCTGCCGCTGATATAAAACCCGTTTTGCAAAGGTTGATGTAAGCGCCTCTGTACCTGAATGCCTGAACCTGTAAACCTACAGCGTACTCGCACTTAAAGTGGTTTCCAAAAGCGACATATTGCATGAAGGTGCTCCCTCCAATCTGTCGGCATAGCGTGCCCAGTAATTTATGTGCAAAGCCTGTATTAACCTGTAAGCATTGTGCTGTTTGATAATTAGATTTGACGATTTGAAAATACATAATGTAACAGGTCTATTTAAAAGATATTTTTGTTTGATTGTTTTGAGAGTGATAATGGTTTTCAACCTTCTTATGATAGCATACTCCGACCTCACGATATATTTCTTATCTACGTATTATTGAGAAGTCAGCTTTCAGGGATTCGTTTATTTTAATTCGTTTCAAAGTGTTTTGTCGTATGGTCTACTATTTGCTAGGTGCAGTATTCAAAAAAGGATCTCAATACTCTTTTCAATCTACATTCTCCTCGAAATTAGCAACGTCCAAGCCGTTAGAGATACAGCATGTATATTTAACCTTTTTTGAAATTATTCATTGACTTTCCATGAGCACTAACTTGTAAAAGTTTTCAAGATTTAACTGAGTTTGAGTTCAAGCCCTTCTGTACGAGCTTGTTCACTGGCACTTCCTGAGTTGCGCGAACTTTCGCAATAACATTCTTGTAATAAACGCGAGAAGCTAATGAGAGCGCTTCACATTCAAATACGCCTCAATCCACTTACTCGTATTAACTTACGAACTAACTGAACACACGCTTCAGAATAACGTTTACATTTTATAAGGAGGAAATATTATGTTAAGCTAGACGAAGAATACCAGTATATTCTGATGACCGATTCGGTGTAATGGTTCAGAAGTATGTTTATCCGATAGCACAAGCATTTAATTGCGTAATTTGGGGCTAGATGGCGCTGTGTGGATTTTTTATTTTTTTTAAATTCAGAAATTAATTCGTAAGGTAGCCTGTTAAGGATTTTTATAGTTTACACTGGGAAACGCGTAAGCCGTAAAAATAATAAAATGTTGATGTGATTTTTAATGAATGAGAGTAGATGTTCAAGAGTATCTTTACTTAGGTAAAGCACTAATTATGCTTCTCCAGGCAAGACAATTGATTTCATCCTACCTACTAGTATTATGAAGGCGAAAGTTTTGTATGTGTGGATGTGCCCCGTTGCTCGCTTAAACATAGCTTAAACATTTGAACCGCACATAGGCTACAATTTATAAAGAAATGTTACTTTTTGTTTTTCAACTTAAGTCCAGGCGGACGAAGTCGCGGGCGGCCGCTAGTTTTTTGAAAAAATAATAAACCAGTTTGTTGAGAGTTCAAGCGAGAGGTAGTATTTTGCGAGTTTTAATAAGCTACATTGAAATTGAACTTGCTCACTGAAAATTTTTAGAAAGGCTACGTCTCACCTGTTGACCTAATTAAAGTTTGACTATAGCTGCTGCTACAGGCATAACCTCTACTCATGGCGCCAGAAGACCGGTCCAATTCTGTACCATAAATGTATAGTAATATATAAAATATTGCACAATGCGTCCTTTCCAGCCCCCTATTGGGCTGCGTCAATAAACTCTTGAATATTCCAATATCATGACAGCGCAATCCGCGTTTGACACGCATTTTATTCGATATTCTTATACCACGGCCAGCCCAGGGGGGGAGAGAGGGGGGATCTACACAACAGAAACATTAGGATGATATACGGGTGCGCTCGCGCGGGTAAACGGCTTATACGCAGTGGAGGGAAGGCTGGGTGCAGACAGTTGCGTAAGTTCTTTAACATCCTTTGAGGAAAAATATGATATTAGGACCGATTTGGTGTAGTTTATTAAATTAAATTAAAAATCATTTATTTCAGACAAAGATCGGGTTCCAAATTGTTCGCGATACCATTTGCCAGAACCAACCTTGGTCTTCAGTCTCCCTTAGCACGTATTTGTGGCGAGTATAACGCTCTTGCTAGCAAAGTTCCAGGTTTGGATGTATTTGGTGACAGTTTGCCTAGTTTTAAATTAAACGTTTTAACCCAACCTAATATGTAATAGCCTATCTCTCTTTTTTTTCTTTATTAATCTTATTGTTTGTCTTATTGTACTATATTTTTTGAATGTTATTTACGCCGTTGTTGTGGTACATATCAGAACTTTTATATGTCAATGTTTTCTATTTCACTGTATTAATATGTACCATGTGGCAGTAATTATAATAAATAAATAAATAAATAAATAAAGATCCTTAAGTTGTTAGTAATACCTAAATCTCCTTAAAATTTATGTAATAACATTCATACCAATCGCCATTACCTAGTGTTCTTGAATAATTTTTCGGTGTTTCGCTTTACTAGATATTAGGCCGCAAGTTAAATAAATGAACACT
Source organism: Udea ferrugalis (assembly GCA_950022985.1). NCBI lineage: Eukaryota > Metazoa > Arthropoda > Insecta > Lepidoptera > Crambidae > Udea > Udea ferrugalis. The sequence continues at coordinate 169,945 of OX465541.1, forward strand.
AAAACGGACTGCATAACCACTGGGCTACGACGCTCTCTGAAAAGAAATTAAATAAATATCCTGAAAACTCTAAAAAGGTTAATTTTCCTTAGACGTTCCTTATTCAAATCTATCGCAGGACTTAAGGTTAAGGCTAAAGTGCCATTTGGGAGCTCCCCCGAGGTTTCCGGGAATCTGTGAAGGTAATAACAGTAACTGAGGGTTTGTTGAAATTGGACACTTTAAAAAAGCACTCACTGACGAAATCTCTTACTGATGGTATAAAAATTTAGATGAAAAGAAATGTTCGAATAAATTTGAAAGATTGATGATTTAGGAGTTGAATTTTAAAATTAATATTAATTCATCATTTAGACTAATTTGTTCATAAATATCTTTAGCTTTATGTATACGTAGATCATAGTAAGAATTATATAATTGTTAACGGTCAGTGGCACATCAAGCTAACCATTTCCGGTCGGTCTTTCTTGCTCTATTACAGCGAAATGTCAATTGGGAAGGGCAAGATAAAAAATAGAAAGGCTGCCTCATGTGCTGTTAACTGTACATACCAAAGATTTTGACTAACTCTTTGGCGTAAAAATGCAATAATACTGACATAAATAATTTAACATCATTTTGAGAAGAAAGATCTTGTAATATTCTTGTAATATACTGTTTTGAACAGTACGACTTTTACAGCAATTGAAATGAATATTACAGAATGTACAGAAGTTGTATTGTGTAATGTGAAAATGTGACTTCGTTGATTTTAGATGCTGTATTTTAAGCAGACCCATTAAGCATACCCATTATTCTAATGGTAATGAATTTGGTTTTGAAATAATGTTCAATCAGAAAAATGCCAGAATGTCAAGAGATTTTCTCATCTTGCATGTGTCCCTCGCCTTAGCTCGGTGTTTGCGTCGACTGATACATATCTTCAACTTATAACATTAACATCACTCCCCCACATGTGATGTTACAAATATTAAACGCCGAAGTCTTCCCGACTCTTTATTTCGGCTTCCTCGATGGTATCTTAATACTTCTAACTTTTGACTTGTGTTTTCCTGTTTTCCGCTTTTCTGTTTTGTTTTATAGCTTTTGGAACGTTCATGGCTAAGTTGAGTTCAATTACTGAATTTTGGATTATTTAATATTATTTGGTCACCGGGTTCTTATGAAAAGCTTATACTTAGCATGAAAAGAATGGCTGATTTTCAGTCTCCAGGGGGGCTAAAATAGCGACATTTGACGTTTCATATCTGAAACATAATATGAAACACTTTTTGAAATCCTAAAATGGCAACTTATTAGGTGAATCATATTATGAACATAATATGATTCATATTTGTTTTTCATACAATTTGACAGTTTTGTATGGGAATTCGTAAAATGGTGCACTTTTAAACGTCAAATTGGAGGAATGTTAGATGTTTAGGGTCAGTTCGCCTGTTCGCGTCCACCACCCCGTTCGCGTCCATTTTACGGAAAATCCTCGAAATTAAGTAAACTAATACAACAACTAAAAATACGTCACTAATGCTAATACTTCAAAGTTAAGTTCAAAGACACACGCACATAAGGACAAATAGTGTGCAGTGTGTTTTTTATTGATTTATGTGTATTTTAAGATAAATTTTTAACGAATAAAATGAGGTAGGCGCGAATTAAATACATCTCATTTAGAACTTAGCGTTTGCGTCCGCTATGGCCGCAAACTATACCTACAGGAGATAATCATAAACCAAATTGCGTCCACTACTTTCTTGAATGCAATAAAATTAACTTGCTTGTAAAAATAATTTCAAATGTATTGTTCATAATTATGATACATTTTTAACTAAGACTACGGCTAATAATTATATTTTTAAATGAAATAAGTAATTCCTTTCATTATTTTTAGTAGTCAAGACATTAATTAGGTCTTCGGTGACAAGAAATAATGATGAAGAGAGAACATAAACTGAAGACCATTTAAAGAAATCGTAAAATGAAATGCGAAATGAAGAGACCTGATTACTGTTTATTCATTCATAGACAGACCACTGGAGAACAGACACAGGTGGACTTATATGCTACACAGGCGGATTCAGGAAATAATCAATCAAACTCTTGGTTGCTGGCGTGCACAGACGCACTATGTGATGATGGCTCGGCGATAAAGAGATCAGTACGCTTTGGCAGGCAGGCCAGCGTTCTTGAAACCAAAATTTATGCATTCTGGTTTGCGCTTACATAGCAGGCAAGCGTCACAACGATGTCACAAAAGTGACGGTCTACAGCGACAGCAAGGTAAGAGTAGCACTGCAAGCAATCAACAACCAGCGACAACATCAGCGATTGTCAAGGAATGCAAATCAGCGCTAGGGAGACTAGCTGGCAAAGCGGAAGTTGGATGTGCAAGGGTCCCCTGCCAAGAGTTAATGCTGGCAGTAAAGCAGCTGATAAATTATTCCCGCGAAATGGTCTACAGTGGACGCTAATTGTCATTTTTGGAAAAACACCTAATTCTGTAATTTATATATTAAAAAAATGCAATGTTTCGAAAAAAACTTTAAGTTGATCCTAAAATAAACTAGAATATAATGGATACATTATATATATTTTTATATAAATCAGTGCTGGTGACTGCTGGAGCATTTGATTCACTGTCAAGTTGGCAACTGCACTAAATGGACGCGAACAGACGAAATTACCCTACTAGGTGACAGCGCTGAGCTGTCAAATTCACATAGCAGTAAACATTATTTAATCGTTTTTAGGATAAAATTAATTATTCCTAGTAAAATGTGTTACTGTGAATTATTATAATGACACCAAGAATACATAATAGTGACAATAAATTGAACCAATTTCCAAGACCGTGGTCGAAACGACGATCACATTTTGAATGAAATTCCTGAGAACTTAGTTCATCACATTTACGGTAACTAGCTGTCTTCTGGTGAATATTCCAATATTATAGAGTAAATAAAAAACGTTTTTGTTATTATAATGTGTATTATTTAAAAAATGTGCGGCATTAAAACCTAAAAATCTGCTCCCAAATAAAGTCGTCTTCTACGCCATTGCCGAGGCAGAAGTTTGGCAAATCACTCGGGCTTTGTTGTTACAGAGTCATGTCTCCTTGCAAATATCTTCAATCTCAAGAACATGCCTAGCTAGCACCAATTTCTTGTCTTCATTAATCGTTTCCGGTCGGAAAATGATTTTTATCACAAGTTTTCACGAACATTATTTACAACTTCGATTGACAGCTGTGACATTATTGTTCTTAGGCCACCTGTCACGGTCCTCATTGCTAGACATAAAAATTGTAAATTAAAAACATTTTACAATTATTAGTGATAAGAAATCACACAAATTCAATAATAAGCTACTTTTTAAGCCTTAAATTATTAGTTGTTATGATGAAAATATTTGTTTAATAAAAACCGTTAAGTTTACAGTTATTAGGCGCGTCACTATTTTTTTTGGCCATCAAACTATGTCTAAGAGTCCAAGCCATGAAATAAATTTAAAAAAGAAAAATATGTCTAAGATATGAAATGTCAAGTAGGTGAAACACTTTTCATGTCGCCGTTTTACCGTTTTTAGCAATTCACCAGATGAAACGTCAGTTAGATGATTCATATATGAAACACCTAAAATGTTGCCGTTTTAGCCCCCCTGGTTCATTTTTATGACAAGCTCATAAGCTCATAACATAAAAAAAAGTCTGATATTTGACAAAGCTGATCTTGTCTTGTTGTTTGTTTTGACCTTCACTTGTTTTTTTATGTGAAATAACCAACCAAATAAAATACAATTCATGTGCCACAATTTACACAAACGTTCAGCATCTGCACGGCAAACCATGATCAGATTAATACCATTTTTGTCATTTCAAAATCAGCAAAAACTTGGGATAAAATAAATTTTGGTTAATAAGAAAACAAGGTTCTATTGTAAGTACCAAACCCACCTCACTTCACTTCACTTCCTAAGTTTTAGTAACCAAAAACTTTGGGAGGCGTTGAGGGTAACTTGTCCATAAATGTCCAACTGTTTGTCACTATTCCGCGTCATTTGAGGACAGTATTCATACGTTGCTACATCAAGGAAAAGATTTGAGACCTCAGGTCTCCCTTCCCAGTTTGCCATCATTGCATTTCCAGCAAGCCCCAGCGATCCTCAGAGCGGCTTATTTTTTTCTTTTAAACGAGTTTTTCAGAAAAGGCCCGTATGTTCACCTTTTTCATTAATTCATGTTCAGGTTTGAGAGACATGCCCTGTTAGTGGTTAGTCAACGTCTGTCAGACGACTAAGACTTAATCACATAACACATACAATTCCATTCTTAAAGAAATGTTATTTTCACTAACATCCGGCGGTAAGACCTATAGCATGTAATACTAACAAAAGCATCCGATAGAGAGAGACGAAAAATAATGTAATATATTCCGTAAGACTATTATCGAGATACAAAGGAAGCGACACAGTCCACGCGTGACCGGCGGACAAAAGGCACAATATTGACTTTCGCGGTTGGAGGCCGATTACACGCGAACGCTATGCGTTATTGGGATCGCTCAGGGAGGTATTATGGGGCCGTATCTCTTCCTAGTATAATAATAAGAATACTTAACTATTGCTAACCTAGTATTTTTTTTAAATACTAGGTTATTTCACTTAATAACAACTCACAAAAGACGCTGCTTACAAATCGAAAGAAACACAACCTGAGCAGTGTTAATTAGCTATTATCACATTTTGATTGTGGTGACCTTTTCAGCATCCTCATTGCCGCACGAATAGGGGCATCCAAGATATTTTTTGATAGTTTGGGGGGAGGCACTGCATTCACGCATATTTTATTGTATGCACTATCAGAGTAACACCATCTCCACAGACTCTTTTGCAGCGTTCGACCTGGGTCTTCCTTCAATCTGTATACTCGTATAATTGGTATTCCATAATCTTGAAATAATGCATCTGTACGTGGTGCCAAATCATTATCACACCATAATCGAAACCAAACGCACTCAACATTCATGATTCAAGAAAAAAGGCCATAACCATCGCTTGTAAGCGACGACCCGTTTTGCATTCTGTCTCTTCGCTGAAGAGTGTGAATGAACGGTTGACAGAACGATCGCTTCGCTTTTCCATTGCCCTTTTTCTTGGGCTAATCAATCTTTTTGCTTGCTGTTAAAGGGGATTCAGGCAATCAATTTTAATATTGCTGTCAAAACAATATTGTTAATTTGACTGCCTGTTTCGTTTTTGTCTGCATGGGCTACTTTAATGATGAGTTTGAAATTCAACTCTATGTTATCTAACCCGACGAGATTTTTAGCTTGACTCTGCTTAGTCTTATTGTTGACTAATATAGGTAACGCCTTAATGGCATTTGACATAAATTTTTGCGCATTGAAGGATAAATAAATGTAATTATCGATAGTAATAAATCAAATATTTTGCTATAGATCTGTAACGGGAGTTGTACATCCTTAATTGATCAGCTAGGCATAGTGGTCAGTAGCTGTGCAAAGGTACTAATAGGTATTTATGCAAAATCAAGACTAGCCTTGGTGTTATCGTCTCTTCTCGTCAACTTACTTCATCCATATCATTCCAAATACAACAGTCAGCGTGCCTCTAAGTGCTTCATGTATAGTATATAGTCGTGAGCGGTTGCAAATGGAAACAATACTATTGTTCGTCAAGTTTTCATGAATTTCATCAGCTTTCCGAAGCCTACTAAACAATTCGGTTTCGTCGGACAACATTATGTTTCGATAAAAAGATAATCCACATGGTCCCGAATCCCAAGCGTATCCTTTATATTTCATACGCAAAAAAGTAACCGACATTTTATCCGCTTACCGAAGGGAAATCCGTAAACACTGTTGCGTAAGAGGGAAGCACATAAAGGAGCTAAGCATATCGGCTCTGGCCTTAATCTGCCATAAACAATCGTACGAACAAAACCTCGCAATAGTAAATTTCAGGAAAAGTCATCCGAGGAAGTAATAGCTGAATTTTCTGATCGACCCCTCCTTACACTTGAATTTAAACTCTATCAACATAAGCTTTAAGTTCAAATTATATTTTCACTTAGGTCAAACGTCAGGGCAAGTTCGGTGAAACGGTCAAGCTATTTTAAGTTTTGCTGATAGGGATTAAGGTCGAATGTAGTAGGAGTGCTGGATAGGAGATCCATACTACCGTTTAATCTCGCTGTGTTATTTTTCCGGCGATACATCAAAGTAGCGACTTCTACGGCAAATTGTATCAAAGTCGCTGATGTATGTAGGCGCGTGCGTAGCCGCACACTGGGTGAGTTGCAAAGTTGCTGGACAAAAATAAAATATTAGTATTTTGTTAATACATTGAAAGCACAGTGATTTATTCCGTAAAATAGAACGTAAGCCATTCTCGTTCCTTGAAATATTCCTAAATATTTCCTGTAATGGTAATTTTATAAGCTTGAATGTCTGTAAATATAAATAGTATTAGGAATAAAAAAAGATATATTGTTATGAAATAAATACATCAAAACAAGAGTAAAACATGAATAAAGAAAGAAAAGAAGAAACACAGTACAGTTCAGGCCTTGTTTATATCCAGTTAGGTAAGTAAATTAATCACGATGTATGTGCACATCAAGTGAATTATTTAAGCAACGACTATGGTGTTTTATGGCTTGTTAGCAGGTTGAAGTGACAGTAGGCAGGGCACATAGCGCAAAGGACTGATGGCCGTTGGGGCCTTAAAGTCCTCGAGTGGAGACCATTTGAGGCCAAGCGCAGCGTGGGACGCCCGTCCGCAAGGTGGACGAAAGACCTCATAAAGGTCGCAGGGTTTGTGGATGCAGGCCGCCTACAACCGGCCGCTCTGGAAATCTATGGGGGAGGCCTATGTTCAGCAGTGGACGTCGTGAAGCTGCTAATGGTGATGGTTTTAACAAGGCCGGTTGAGTGGGCAAAAATCTGAAAAAAATATTGATAGAACAATGCAAATCGTGTTAAATAGGATCAACTAAAACATTTACCCATTTATATATGAGAATTGGGGAAGTAAAACCACTGTTCTTTATACATAATGAAACATCGATTAAACATTGTGTCCATTCAGCGGGCGCGCGGCCCACTGTGCGCCGTCGACAGGCGATTAGTCTACAATCGTACATCATAGTTCATATATTTATCCGAATTGATATCTCTTCCTGAATGGATTGACCACGTCATTGTTTTGTTTGCTGGAGGCTGAAAGGGACTCGGGGTTATTTGTTTGTTGGTTTTGACGATTAGTTGTTTTCCTAAAGTTGTTGTTTGATAGGGAAATTTTATTGAATTTTGTTGTTTAAAAGACAATCAATCACAGCGTCAAAATACTTAATGGAGCACTTTTAAATCATGTCACGATAACAAACGTTGTTATAGAAATTATAAAGTTAACTTATCATAGCATAACATACCCTCACGACCATATCCCTAATGAGTTAGCCGCAAATTAAACAATGAAAACAAAGTAGGTGTGTTCCGGCAGGATTTGATCTCGGGACCATCGGGTTCCGAGCCAGAGTGCTTAACCACTGGGCCACGACGCTCTAAAGAGTAATTAATTTTAAGTTATATATAAAAATACAGTTCATTTACTTTTTAAGTAGTGTTAGAGGGAAACTCGAATTAAACACGATTAAAACTATAGGACTATAATCTCTAAACAAGTTACAACTGAATCCGCGGTAAAATCTAAGAGAGCCGTCAGTAGGTATAGTATTGCCAATGCCTATTTGGTTTTCAGGCATTGTTTTACGGGCGATATAATGTGCGTTAAATAAGGCATTAAATAAAATATAAAGTTACAGACCACTTTGGTCAGGTTCCGTTGAAATCCCACATCGACACGCATATTATGTTTACCTACTTCCTGAAAAACATGCCACTATCACCACATTCGTGCAACAAATTGAAATAAAGCATCCGAATAAATTCAGTCGATACAGAATGGAGTATCCGACAATTGAAATACAACATTTTTAAATGAAACCCGAGAATCGCGCGATCAACCAAACTCTTAAGCTTCATAATTTTAGTACCTTGTAAGGTAAAAGGACTTTTCACTCTCAAAAAAGCCATTTAAAATTGCCAAGAATCGAATTAACAGGAGCTTGCAAACGAGCACATTATGAAATCAAGTGTGACACTCAAACTGTAACTGTACAGTCACGGAATAAAAAGGTTGACCACCCTAAGATCTGTTTTTGCTTGCTCAATGATGACATTAACAGGAACTGTTATCCCGGCGTCATTGTGGCTACTAAACGGAACTTGGTCGTTGTGGCCGGGTATATTTTACCCATGTAGATTACTGGACACTGAATCAAGTTTATGTCAATACTAGTTTTCTACATTAAAAAAATACGTAATAAAACACAGTGTTTATAAAAATTAAGCATTTATTTATTTTAAAATGAGCGTATTACCATCAAACATAAAAAAATAAAAAAAAATATCCTGAGATCAATTTGTTAGAACATAAGTGGTAAAATATATTCAAAAACAAAAAATGTAGGCACTAAACATAAAATTGACCTTGACACGTTAACATAAAATTATAAACTATACAAAACAAACCCTTTTTATTAGTTGCATACAAAGTTGATGACAAGCAGACCGTATGTATAAACGTTACATGGCCATTGTGGCCGGGTATAACTTACCCCCGCCCTCTTTGCAGACGTTTATCCTCGGTCGTGGCTGCAGCAACACTACAAAGAGTAGTTAATACGCTTGAAGAGGTCAACAACCGCAGCTACTGTGAGCGGCTATTAACGTGCGTATTTTGTTTTGATGTTATAACGGTTTAAAAATCCGCCGGGTATTAGATACCCGGCAACAATGATGCCGGGCTAATCACATTTGTAGACTGAATTATTATAAGCAAAGAGGATCTTATCGATTTATCAAACTTGACACAGCGTTATGCCAAGGTCAAATCAATAAAAAGTATTGGTTCAACTGTCAATCGTAATGAAACATACGTCTAATCGCATTTTAATTTTATTGTTAAACGATAAAGCATTTTTTTCGACACAACACTCCAGCCTGTTTCACAGTTTAAAAGGTAACATGTGCTTGTAAATGATTTTATTTGAAGTCTGGTCAACCTTTTCACTCCGCGACTGTACAAAAATAGTGAGCTGATGTATGAGTTCGCCGTCAGGTTGTGGAGCAACGGACGCGCGGGACAATCGCGATATTGTCTCCCGTTTCACTTGTGACTCGGATGACCAACCTTTTTGTTTTATTATTTATTTTACATCGCACTAAAAGTTACAGTTACAATAGAAAACATTTAGAGCGCTGGCCCGTTCGGTCAAGTTGCTCTTCGTAAAGTTACGCAAATTTTTGATAGCAGACCATTTTAGTCTCTAGGCGACTATCACAGTATAACTGCGGAGAGTTTTGTACGCATCGCCTACGAAAAGATGTTCGCGACACAATCTTATATATGTATATATAAAAGAAAGTCGTGTTAGTTACTCCACTTATAACTCAAGAACGGCTGAACCGATTTAGCTGAAAATTAATCGGCATGGAGGTAGTTTAGAGCCAGGAGAAGGACATAGAATACTTTTATTTATTAAACTTTTTTTTTACTTTTTTTTATTTATTGCCCTTAAGGCGGAACAAAGTTCGCCGGGTGAGCTAGTATATCTATATATATAAAGGAAAGTCGTGTTAGTTACTCCACTTATAACTCAAGAACGGCTGAACCGATTTAGCTGAAAATTGGCATGGAGGTAGTTTAGAGCCAGGAGAAGGACATAGGATACTTTTTATGCCGTTTTTTAAGGTTTTTTTTTGTATATTTTCCAAATAAAAAAAAACTGCTTATTTATTGCCCTTAAGGCGGAACAAAGTTCGCTGGGTCAGCTAGTAAGATAATAAATTCAAGTTCGTATTAAGGGATACCATCTTTATTTATATTGATACCGGATAGAGCTTTGTGTGAGAAAGGCTACCTAAGGATTTGGTAGACCTACAATTCTCGTTACAAAACATAGCTGTCTTGTACCACACAGCTCTGATAAGAAACAGACATTAGCCTCGGCTTCTAACAGACCAGTTCAATTGAAAAATCAGCCAGTACATGAGTGCACAGAACCAGCATCCGTTGAACTCATAGTGAAGGGCAAATTAGGAAACTCAACTACCATCGTAATTCATGTTGCTTGGGTTTTTTACCCTTTTAATTTGGGAATTCACAGAGTGTTAAATCAGTAGGCCACGACGCTCTCCAAACAAATAAACTGAACAAACGTTCTGTTCCCACAACTCCTGCTTTTCCATAATTCCTGGTCCCCCTACAGCAAGCTGCCAATATCGTATCTTTGTCCCGAGCGAGGCACTGTACACAACTGCTCAAAGCATCTCATCGGTGTCCTGTACCAACGGCGATGTCTGTGTCAATCCGACACTATTGCACCAAATGTTATTTATCGGTGTCACTCACATTTATAGTAACAAACCCTCTCTTTTTAGCCGACTGCAGGAGCAAGAGGCAGTGTGTAAAATATTTTTATGTAAAGCAAGTTTTAGACATTAATCTTTATTTTGAATCATGTGCTATGGATCACTGACCCCCGCCAATCGGTTGTGCGCTGCGGCCCTTACCACGCGCCTCAGGGTCCCTTGCAGGCCCCACTGGGCCCGCAACCCCATGTATCGCCCTTAAGGGTCGCAGCGGGGGGGGGGGGGGGGGGGACCAAGTCCATCACCACTGCCACGCTTGAGTTCTCTTCGCTTCCCGGCAGTTGGTAGGGTTACCATCGGCACTAAGCACCTTCGCCACGCAAAGGCGAGAACTCATGAGAGGGGCTCTGCCCGGTGCCTTAGTTAACCGAGACGGACAGACCGATATTGCGTGAAACAAAAAAAACAGAAAACAAAAGTTTTCGTTACGTCAAAAAGACGTAGATTATCTTTCTAGGGTGAATCGATTTGTTTTAATCTTGTGAGTGTTCAACCCATATAGCTTGAAGTCTGCGTTTCACACTGTTCAACCAAATGTAATATTGTGAAGTCATAAGTCATTTATTCCATAAAATAACCATATAAATTGTGTCGGAAATTACATAGTGCTTCTAATAAAATACTAAGTAAATAATTATGCGAAAATTTAAACCATCAATCTCATGTCATACCTACAATAATCAAATACAAAAAGTCAAAAAATAATAACAATACGATTAACACAATCATACAATACAATAATCTTCAAAAATAATCATACAATACAATTGTCACAAACAAAATTCACAGTTTTAGGTCATTTACATAATCCTCTACATTTTAGAAGATGTTATTAGAGTGTCTCGGAACGCACCGAACAAATATTTTCACTCGGAAAGTTGAGGGTAGTTAGTAAATGCTCCAATGTTTTTTTCCATTTTAATGACCAAAATGGGCACCATTGATGCAGTGCTTCGTAATATAAAATTCGTTTTCGGTTAGTGTTTCGTGAGTGAGGTTATCTTCTGTGCTACATACTCAGTGTTTTGGGTAATGTGCTAACTGTCAACTTTGTTATTGCAGCCACATCGGTGGCGGATCCAAGGATTTTTTCATCGTTGAAGCTAAGATTCGGAGACTTTCTAACAAGGTTTGTGAAGTTAACATTATCACTTGTATCACACGGTACGAACCATATTATTATTATTATGTACTAACGTACGTATTATGTAATTCGCACGATTTAGGTTTGAAATAGCCGATTAGTATGAAGGATCTTACAGCGGTTCTCTATATTTTTCACCACGAATCTATTAACACACAAAAAAAATTGACAAATTGACAATGACACAAGTGTTCAGTGAAATAATTAGGTTTTAACCTGAGACAATACTTTCGAGTTACTTATTAATCTTTAGTACGTATGGAGCACGGAACCCCTTTCTTTGCTATGAGTTCATGGGATTGTTTAGTTTATCAAATGGCAGATACGATTCTCCATAACTCGACTGAAGATTTTATTGATAAAAATCGAGATGACTGTTGTCTCGAACTGTAACACGTGGACACAAGGCTGGCTGGATTGAGTAGTTTATTAAATGCAGATATGATACTCGTCTAAAGATTTTATTGATAAAAATCGATATGACTGTTGTCTCGAACTGTAACACGTCGACACAAGGCTGGCTGGATTGAGTAGTTTATTAAATGCAGATGTGATACTCGACTTAAGATTTTATTGATAAAAATCGATATGACTGTTGTCTCGAACTACACACGTCGCCACAAGGCCGGCTCGCCCGTCCGTCGAGATAGCGCGTGATTAACGATCCTAAACATTGGCTAATTCGACATTAATCAGCGGTTCACGAACGGATGCCTCGATAACCAGTCTGCTCACGTGTGAGTAGATCTTGGAACGAGACGCTTGAGATAAGTTGAGATAAACTTAAGGAGGGAGACAGAATATGATTCTAAGTGAAACTTCTTGAGAAGTGACAGATTCGTAGAATATAAAATGTTTATTTTAAAATTACAATTTGTCACATTTTTGCCTCCATGATTTCATGCTACAGCGTCATTCGACAATACCTACGGGACATTGAACCTACTTCATGGGTAGGCACTGACATTCAGCTAATGATAGTGATGTAAGTCCTGTGCCTTGCATTGGGACATTAATGATGAGATATACTTCATTGCACAAATAATGGATTAGTGGTGGTGGCCTAGTCGCAAAAAGCGATATCTTCCAGAAAACGTTCAAGCAGAGAAATGGAAAATTAACATAGATACGGTGGCACAAGATGTAAACCACCATCTTGCGCCACCGTATCTATGATGCTATTTGATTTTATTGATAAAAATCGACATGACTGTTGTCTCGAACTACAGACGTCGACACAAGGCCGGCTCGCCCGTCCGTCGAGATAGCGCGTGATTAACGATCCTAAACAATGGCTAATTCGACATTAATCAGTGTTCACGAACGGATGCCTCGATAACCAGTCTGCTCACGTGAGAGTAGATCTTGGAACGAGACGCTTGAGATAGGTTGAGATAAACTTAAGGATAGGCAAAATATGATTCTAAGTGAAACTTCTTGAGAAGAGACTAGAGAGTATATAAAATAAATATCAAAGGATTCTATGATAATTTATTGCTTCTTTATCGCACAAAAGTGAAGTACAAACAGCGGACTTTATGCCTAGAGGCATTCTCTACCAGTCAACCACAAGTCGTATGTTCGGTTTTCAAAAGAGGTGCTCAATCCCTTTCAGCTCTCTATATACGTCACGCGAAGAGAACCTTAGTTAGGACACCCATTCTAGATTCTTACTGTAGTCCGTTAGCGTTAAGAATGCAATGCTTTCATTCTTGTTTTTCGACCTAGCACGCCCCCTTACCAATCAAATCGTTCCTAATTAGAAAGTCAATTCACAGTGCCCAAATGAACGCATTCTTTCAAACGCAACGGTGTTCTACTTGAGTTTTGATGTGTGTAACAGAATTAAATTTAAAAAATACTGCATTTTTAATGCGAGCATACTATAGTCATGGTTATATCTATGATGCTATTTCATTGATAAAAATCGATATGACTGTTGTCTCGAACTACACACGTCGTCACAAGGCCGGCTCGCCCGTCCGTCGAGATAGCGCGTGATTAACGATCCTAAACAATGGCTAATTCGACATTAATCAGCGGTTCACGAACGGACGCCTCGATAACCAGTCTGCTCACGTGTGAGTAGATCTTGGAACGAGACGCTTGAGATAGGTTGAGATAAACTTAAGGAGGGACACAAAATATGGTTATTTAAGTGGAACTTTTCGATAAAGCTTGAGATTTTTATAAAGGTTTACTAGGATCAGAGCACTTCGCGATGAAGGTACATGAAGCGGTAGGAGCAACACCGAGAGACGGGTTCATTTCTGTAGGTATTAGTCGCGCAACGCCCGGTACGTTTTACGCTTTATTTTGTACATTCTACGGTTTATTTTGCCACTGGTACCGTCATGGAACAGGTAATAACACCAGTCTAAATAAAACACTCACAATTGCTAAATCAAATCATTTGTTTCTAAGAATATGGTTAGTAACATGGTGTTTGTCGAACAAAGCCATACTTTGGTTTCACTGCTCTGTTGGCTTACAAACCCCTCACCAACGTTTATTTATGACATGATTTGCACAAAATTAGATTCGATTAGAGGGTTTCATGTTTGAATAAATTCTTCTCTTTAGCTCCTTGATGAATAGCAAAAAGAATTTGCACGAATTTCTTTAGATTACCACTGAAATTACACAATGGCTCAGATCACGTAGATTTTATCTCTTGATAAATTTGTCTTAGGCCAATCTCCCCATTATTAGAACGCTAAAGAAGAAATGAATAATAATCCGTAGGGTAGCTGCCGCAATGTTGGACAGTGATCTAGTTATTGGATGCGATATTGGAAATTAATTACATTTTTAACTGATTGAATAAAGTTCTCGAACTTTATTCTTTTTTGGCCTCGTTGGCCCCACACCGTAGGCTCTTTTTATTATTTTTATGTTTTTATACTGTTACTTTTTTTTCAGTGATTGCGTTTGCGTTTTTTCGTAAATAATTTGTAATTTATGTGAAAAAAAACTTGTTGTATGACCTTTGAGGTCAATAAAGTATTGTTTTTCTTTCTTCCTGTCTTTTTTTTCTTGAAACACGTACAAGTTCCGTACAAATTCGTAACTTTGCGAACTGATAAAAAATATTGTAGTTTTCTGAAAAATCAACTTGCAAAAGTTGTTTCAGCATATAATTCTTATTCCCACAATTGTAATTTCAAGCCATCAACGCAGAGAAAATCTAAAGCAAAATCTAGTCTACAATAAATATCACTTGAGGCGAAAACACTTTCCCATAATGCGGAGTTGGCTCGCATTTTATTAAATTTCATATGTGCATTTATTACTGTGGCGCCCGCGGTGGCGATTATGCTCGCGTTGCGACTAGGTTATTAAATTATGTGCCTTGGGGGTCTTTTTTCAACGTTTCTTTTATTTTGAAAAGGTGTAAAATCTGAGCGTACAACAAGCTACATAATTTTTATTTGAACGTTGAAGAGAACGTTTTATTAGTTTCGTTGCGAGAACAGTTTATTAAAGGTGACAATTTGTTTGTTTGAGTGTTTAATAGTGTTAACAGCAAATAATGCTTTCAAACATATTTGGAATACAGATGGTTTACGATTGAACGTCACCAAAAAACGTCCTTTATCAACTCAACAGTGTATGGGTAAAAAGTAATTTTCTTTTGGAATAACAGGTCATACTCCCGCTAGGAAATAAGGTAGGTAAGGCCTTGTTGGCTAGGGGAATACTACCACTATTCATATGTCAGCTCAATACATTTCACTTGCCCTTATAATATTGCGAGGTATGTGATTAAACATCCACTACGTTTCATGCCCCATTATTGTATTTTAAATGTTCTTGTTTCTATCGCCGAGGTGTTCCTGCCTGCTTATACATAATTTCTTATTTCTTTCAGGTAAGTGCTTTTTAGTCTTTCGGGATTAGGAAAGTATTTGTTCTGTTTTAAATTGATCGATACATCGTACGAGAGGATAAACATTAGGAAAGATTTTGTACGAAATTATCTTTTAAAATATTTTTGAGATAGGTATGCGTGCGGCACTTATTCACATGAAACAACATACATCACATTAATTTCGTGACGTCACTAGTTAAATAGCTAATAGAATTCATAATTTTATTCAAATCTGAACAGCACTGTTTTTGGTCAAATCTAAGAATGACGTCTCCAGTAGCTGATTTATGTATTGTATCTATTTTAAATTCCGTACAAAATAGTTGGTCTTAATAATATTTATTTTGACTTATAAATATTCAACATTAACTACCTAAATCGCAATAAATATGCTTGTAGAAAGTATCACTGGCTTTTTAGTCATTAGTTGAGTGTTATTGGGTTACAACAATTAAAAGTATTCACAAACAAGTGCAACCGAACCAGAGCTTTGTTTCGAAAAAAGCGAATGGACGTTGGAATACTAAATAATTTGTAATATCCATTGCAGCAATTGGAACGGGACACCTTGTACAAAGGGGATGAATGGGCTTGGCATCAGCGGTAGTGCACTCTTCGCTGCCAGTGCCAACATTGCTACCCGTTTGTCATATTAAACTGCCGGATAAAAGAGGTGGCTCTCATATTCAAGTATTGCAAAATTTTAAGCTGTCTTATATTCAGACACTCAATACTGATTATTTGTTTGTCTTGAGTAATTCGAGTTGCTTTTGACTTTCCTTATTTCATAGAAACAATACCTTATAGAGGGAAAACTAGGCTGGGCAAACAACTGTCTAACTAAGTTGCTATTGATAATCGATTAACGTTCTGCAGGGGAAATAATTGAATTTTGAAAATAAACTTAATGAAGATGAAGGGCTCAGCCTGTTATGGATCGCAGGATTTCGTTGAACACAGGCCACCTTCCACCGGCTGTTGTTTAGGAGAAATTTAAAGCTGAGGCCTATGTTCAGTAGCAGACGTCATGCCACTGCTAAATATGTTGATGTACAAAAATACCCGTTCATGTGGTAATAAGCCACTGAGTCCCGGAGATCCGAAGGGTTCGATTCCCGCACCAGCATAAAATAACTCTGAATAGACTGTATTTGAAATATGTCGATACCTCCTACGTAAGTTGTTGTATCCCACAAAAATGCGATTTAGCGTTTTTACTAAAAATGAGCTTTATTATTAGTAATCTATGCATAAAAAAATTAAAACTTACGAAAACACAATTATTTCATGCAATTTCAAGACGTAAAGAGTTGTAACTTTTGAACGGGAACGGACTATAACACTGTATAGTCCTTGACAACCGTTTACGCGGTGCGCGGGGCGGGGCAGATTGCGCGCTCGCGTGTTGTATGGGTTAGATAAAACGGACTACGCCGGAGAGAGAGCTGAAATGGTCCGTGTGTCAAGTGCTTCAAGTTTTCCGCACATGTTACGTTATTAGGACTTGATAATTGATTAGAATACGTTATAACTATGTAACAACAAAAAATGTTGTATAGATTACATACAACAGTATACGTTGTCAAGTAAACATTCAACAGTGTTGTATGTTTTACATACAACATTTAACGCTGTTGAGCGAGTATAAGAAAATGTTGTTTGTGATACATACAACATTTTACGTCGTAAAGCGTCCATCAAAAAAAGTTGTATGTAATACATAGAATGTCTTACGTTGGAATAAAATAAAAATAAATGTGGTATGTAGTAAATTATAATGTTTGCATCGGAAGTTGATAGTCAAAATTGTTTTATTTTTTGCTTAATGTTACGACATATTCCTATATTTTTAGTTAAGTAATTTATAGAGCGCTCTCTCTTTACTGATTCACCGATAAACAGCCTTAACCTTGATCGTTTAATTGATAGCTTGCTTACAAGCAATAAAATGTCATATTTCATTTTTGTTTTAGAGTCTCCATTACCAATACACATCCCCCAAAGTATTTATGTTTTGTATTGCACACTTTTACACTGGGTAGGTACACGTCACATTATATTTTATGTATTTTAAATATTTATTTTTATAATTATCATTGATTAGTCGCTGCGAATGTCGGTGCGTCCACTCGGTTGGCCCTACTGAAAATCAGCGTCTGAGCCTATCAGGTCCAGGCATTAGCTGAGTGGGGTTAATTTAATTTTGGACATCGTGACACTGCTGTCTGGTCGAAATTATTCTTTATTTTTCTATTGTTTGTTTTATTTCTTCCTAACCACCTTGTTCTGTATGTTTTTATCTGTTTCTTTCAATAAGTTTCAATGAATCGGAAATTAATGAGCTTGCAAATTTGATAGTTAGTGATTTTTTAGATAACACAACAGAAGAACAAACTGCTTATACGATACGTTCAAAGTAGATGACGTTCCTGACGACGAGTTTTGGTTTTGGACTGAAGAAACAGAGCCAAGTTCAACGATTTGCGGAGTCAAATCTAATTGGCTATCTACTTGTGCAAAATTCGATCAGGGGAGCCGAATAATAGAATGGCTTAATTTTTTAATATATCCGAGCGTACCATTGGAAGAAAAATACATAAAGTCAGGCAGTGTCTCATTACTTGACCTTGTTCCATTGCACCTAGACTTAGACCATATTACCAGGGACGAAGTGATAGCCCACAACCGGGTTTTGCCAAATGTTTTGTTTGGTAACGAAGAGTCACCAAAACCAATAGTTATATTCGATGGAACCCACATGGAAAAAAGTTTTAACTTTTTATTTCAACGCCGCAGTTATAGCCTTCATAAGAATGGGAACTTAATAAAACCATTAATGATCGTGTGCGCGGATGGATATATTTTGGATATAATAGGTCCGTACTCTGTACGGACAACCGATGCTGATATAATGAAAATGAGATTGCAAAACCATGATGGACCCATTAAAGACGGACCGTTCCACTTTTGTCCCATGTAGGATACTCATTTATTTTGGACCGAGGCTTTATTCCTTTAATAGAAACATATGGCTATACTGCTCACATGCCGCCAACCAAACGACCACAAGACACGCAATTAAGCACCGAAGAAGCTAATAAATCACGACTCATCACAATGGTGCGATGGGTCGTGGAAACTATAAACGGGAGATTCAAGCGCGACTTCAAGATTTTTAGAAACAGACTATTAAACAAACATGTGCCGCTTATACCTACTAGAAGATTTCGAAATTGCTGCAGCTTTAATTATTTATTTTGAAGATCCTTACGGAGACATTCCATACACAGAAGATTTCATTGAAATAAGTAATCAAAATATACAACGCCCCAATCAATTATCTGAGTATGTGGATGAAAAGAATTTAAACCGACAAAGAGTGTCGTTTCACAGGAGTGTTTAAAACAAACTGACTGGAAATGATCCGGATATTTAACATTTTCCACAATTAACAATTGAAGAGTTAATTAAATTCTCAATCGGCACCTATCACGTGAGGTTAGCACGGTCGTATTGCAGTGAGAATTTAAAAGCCTCGGGAGTATATAGTATGGAAATATATAGACATCCAGCGGCAATAGGCTGCAGAAACAATTTTGTTTCAAGAGATATTATAGAAATTCAATATAACTTTATATCGACATACCTATTAGTTTTATTTTTATTTGTTACAATTCTGAAACCCAAATGATAGATCATAATCCAACTGCATCTCCTGATCACCTAGATACATACCATAGCTATTGTTTCGTCATTTAATTACATACTTATACGAATTTTATAGATAACTAGCAGCCGCCCGCGACTTCGTCCGCGTGGACTTAGCTGTATGTGAAAAAAGATTTTCCTGCTTTTCTGTTGTAATTTTCCTCATTTTTCTTTGCTATAAACCTCACTGAGCCCAAGACCTTTCCAACGAATGCAATATCGTGGAAATCGGTTGGTGCGTTCTGGAGTTATAGCGTCAGGAAGGAAAACCCGACTTATTTTTATATAGTAGATAGGCGTTTTGCATTTTTTGGTGTATCGCCTGAATAAAAACATACGGCAATATTTTTTGGTGTTAGCCATTGATTTCGAATATAAAGTATATGTATTTTAACAATACACAATATACCAAAAAAAATGAGATATGTTACGTTTCTGTCGGGCCTGGGATTTTTTGTATGGGACGTGACCATTCTTCTTTGGTATTAATAATTGAACTTTTATTTCTTAACTGACAATATTTATCTAATATCAATAATATACACTTGAAATTGTATTGTTAATGTGACATATAGTGAGACTAGAATCATTTACAACAGCGAACTTTTTCTTAAACTTCATAAAATAATATTGTAAGTATGAGATACAACTAAAGATGGAACCAAGACCCCACCGTATAATCTTGTAAGTATGAGATATCACAGCTGGCACAGTCTGTGTTCCACAGTATAATGTTGTATGTATGAGAAACAACAGTTTTCACAGTCTGGATTCCGTAGTAAAATGTTGTAAGCCACAATTCTCAGAAAATATGCAATTATTTCATATATTTGTTTCAACATAGTCAATAAAACCATATATTTTATTCATACAACAAATTTCACAAAGCTACATAAATAAGTGCAGTTTCTAGGCCAATCTGAATGTTTAAAACGCTCTCCTGTAAAATTGCAGTTTTGGGGATACAACAACTTACGTGGGAGGTATCGATGTATTTGTATTGGGCCAGGTGCATGATACCTTGAATGGTTCTGGTTTCCACAACAAAAGCGTAAACCTCTTTTTTGACCAAACCGATATATTATTATGAGATGTGGTCCCAATAATCTCAAAGAACTGTCCAAAACTAGGCTTCAGTCAAAAATAGCTACATTTACCTTAATTTTTATTCCCCGCTAATTCATTCACACGAGGGATGAGGAGATTTCTTGGACGAATGCGGTGATTTTTCGCGTTAATCGTTTTGCGGATTTCTGCGATTTCCATTACGAGGGCTATTTGAACAAGTAATGTGGTTATTACAGTCGTATTTGAGAGCCTTTGGGTTTTTACTTTTGGTATCAAAAGGTTGTGTGTTCAAATGTAAGTTCTGTATTCAAAAATGACTTGAAAAAAACAAATAATCCTGATTAAAAAGACTTTGATTTTCGTATGTTTTACGTATCACTGTTTACTGAGTACGCACTTACATTCAAAATATGTAATGGTGTTTCCAGTCTGATATGAATTGATACGATAATTTTTATCTCAAAATCCAGTTTCACTTACCTATGTGTTTACATTTTGTTAACGAGATCGTCAAAATAATTTGTGAAGCACAAAGTAGAAGGTTGATGATGGAAAAAATCGTACTTAGCCTGCAGGCCGCCTTATAGTCATTTGACTTGGCATTTTTACTTCATTTAATCAATGATCAATATTTAATTACACCTTATTGAAACCAAAAGGCACAGACATTCACTTCAATTAATTTACTCCAGTGCTTTTCTGCCTTTTTTAGACACTAATTTAACATTAAACTTTATACTCAACATGAAACCACTTATTATTACTTTTCAATTTCAACCAAGCATGTTTTCCCCGCCCTAACACGTTTGCCCTAGTTATTGAATCAATAAACTCATTGCGATACATGAACTCCCAGACAAAAGGCGTATAATATGATAGTATTATATCGAGGGCTGTGAAAGGAAAAAGGGGGATTAGGACACGAAGTT
The DNA here is from genome assembly GCA_950022985.1 of Udea ferrugalis. Lineage (NCBI taxonomy): Eukaryota > Metazoa > Arthropoda > Insecta > Lepidoptera > Crambidae > Udea > Udea ferrugalis. The sequence goes on from OX465541.1 coordinate 191,176, forward strand.
CGGGGTCCTGCGCACCTGCGGAGTTGCTCATGAGGAAGCAGGGACGAAGATAATATTTATTTTTCGAATTATTTTAGGAAAATGTTACCTATTGGATCGTTTGTTATTATAATATTGCAAAGGATGAAAAAATCGACTTACTCCGTTTTAATGTAATTTATTGTTGAGTATTCCAGAATGATTATTTAGGTTTTTTTTAGCATTATTATATTTTTTGAGTAACAGATTATACACACATCAAAACTGTCTAGGGATATCATAGGGATATCATTTTTCAAATATTTCATAAAGTTAAGTTTGTTTACAAGTTGAGCATTATCTTAGAATAACGCGAGGATAGAGGCATAAGATAAAGGTTAAGAATATTACAAAAAAAACCTTTGATTTTGCTAAAATTTTGACACCTTTTAAAAGAAAAATCTGTCTTTTTTTAACGTCCTTACGATTGTACAATAATGCTTCTTTAAGCAATCTGAAAGGGCAGATATAGCAGTTTCCGTGTTCCAAAAATTTCTACGTTGGTATCAATATTTTAATTTTTACAGCCTCCCCAATAGCTATACTTTGTATGAAAATGCTTGAGATATCCTTAGACACTTTTGATGTGTGTAATAGGACGACTAAAAGTTGTTCATGTCTGCATTATTAATAAGTTGAACAACAGTTGGAACTAACTATAAGACTATGGTTAGTTCCAACAGGAAACAAAAAGGGGGTTATCAAAAACATCCTGACTGTTCTGTCATCATGAACGGATCATTTAAAAGCCCACAATTCATGTGACATAATATCAATATTGTGCATTCCAGCAATCAGCACCTGCAACTTTAATTTCCACCTACTTTGAGCAATTAAATAACCGGCAATATCCCATTTAATCGCTAGCTGGTCACAACTATTCCAAAGTTGTTTAAGCTTGAAGGTTTATCCCTTCACAAAGGGGGAACAGGTGGATTACTGAGGGGTGGGGTTAATGACATCGAACCCGCTGTTTGACAGTTCGCTAAGTGAGTTAGTGCTTAGTTTAGCAACAATTTGAGTCGCTCAAATCCGGAGGTGTCGGGGACTGGGCTTTGTACCCTAATATCTTCGTGTTGGCCGACATCGCTGTGATTGTTTTCTGTTTTTGTAAAACGCTGCAATCAATCATTGACTATTAATAAAAAAAAAGTTTTGTCAGAAATCACACACAAAAAAAGTTGCAAAATACCATAATAATAGTTAAAACCACAATTTTCCTACCTTCTGTCAAACGTCGACTGTCGATATTTGCAGGCGGTCGATAAATGTTCAAATTGTATTGTCACAATAAAAAACAATTGACAGAATAGCGTCTGCCGATACATATAGCTATTATTTAATTTTTTAAAATTGTTGGTCAGGAGTACCTTTAAGCGACGAGCATGTACGAATGAACCAATGAGAGTGGAAGAAGCCAAGGATGAATTTCAGTTACGTAGTGAGAGAGAAGGAAGGCTATCTCATGAGAAAAGAGGCGCATGTATGTGTTTTCTTATTGCATTACACAATTACAGTAAAATCCGTCCTCTGAGTTCACGATAGTTCATTGCACAATTGGCGGCTAACTCTCCAGAGGACAAAACCGATAAACAACCCAAGCAGCCCGGGTAACTGCGGTAGGCTCGCCCTTCACTACGTCGAGCTCAAATTCCCTCTGTGAAATGTGGACTTTTAGATGTTCACCATGACAGCAAAAACCAACGTTGTGACTACCCCATTTATTGGTGTATGACCGTTAGGGTTTTTTTTGATGTTAATTAAATTTAGTTTTTTTTTACTGTTAAATACCTTTTCCTAAATACTGTCTTGCGCTAGTTGTGGCCTAACTAACGTTTTTTTTTGCTCAAAAAATGAAATGCGAGTGTTGTGTTGGTTGTGTTACGTGCGATAATCTTTCAGGATTATACGAAATATTGAAATGGGATCCAGAATGAATCGTCGGCGAGTGTAAGCTGGGATTTTGAATAAATTGCAATTAATTTCACATCTCCGTTTGTTATTTTTGAAATGAACGGGGCCTGGATTATGTAAAAAATATTATTCGTGTTATTTGGTTTTGTCGTTAACACAGGGAGATTGTAGGTGAGCGATGATTTGATGCGAATAAATCATGTTCGTTTTGTAGTGAAATTTTGTCGACAATTTTAATAACTGCGCTCAAAATTCAATTCAATAGAATTTTCATTAATCTGACATAAAGGTTTATAGTTCATCCCAGGCAACCCTTCAATAATCCGCATTGAGGGCATGTGGGAACACATTTTATAGTTGAGGATGATTTTGATTTATTTTCTAGGTGAATCTGGGTGATCGATATCGATAATTGTTTTTTCATCAGCACTATTCTGAAAGCAACAGCCATACGTTGTGGTCTACCGAAGGCTAATAAAGCCTTTTCTTATTGAGATAGACAGATAAAACCTTTATTTGCATAATCAAAATATACACAGGGTGAAAATCATTTTAAAAAAAAGATATCATATAAAGCTGACTGATTCTGCATGTAAGACACTGTGGCGCGAAAGGGTAATGGCTCAGTAATATCTTGAAATGAAATCTTGAAGTGTAGCTTCAAACCTTCTGACTTTCACTACCTTTTTTTTTTTTTTTTCGTGGGGAAATCCTCATGGATGCCTCGCTGCCCGGGGGGGCGACGAGGTTATGTCGGACTCCTACCGACTAAAACCCCACGGCACTCGACCGTGGCACTTTGGCGGCGAAGCTGGATCCTACCGTAAGTAAAACCGCACTGCTCCGCCGCCAGTGCTAGCCCCTAATGGAGCCCCCTCCAACCGACCCCCCCACGAAGGGGGGTGGCCACGAAAGCGCCTGGAGTACGCAGACACTTTCGCCGTCTCGGTAGACGCCGTGCAATGCAAGCCAGAGCACCCCCGCACTCCGGCCCGCTGGCACCCACTGTACGCAGGGCCTACTGGGCCCGCAACCACGAGCCACCCAAAGGGCGGCTCCGCTGCCGCAACCAGCGGTACGGCCCCGCCGCGACGCACAGGGGGGATCAGCCTCGGATCACTGGCCCCCACCAACCGATTGTGCGCCGCGGCCTCTACCACGCGCCTCAGGGCGCTTGCAGGCCCCACTGGCCCCGCAATCCCACGTGTTGCCCTTGCGGGCTGCAGCGGGTGGGTGACTAGTCCACCACACTGCCACGCCTGAGTGAGTCCTCTTCGCTTCCCGGCGGTTGGACGCTACCACCGGTACTAAGCCCCCTCGCCACGCCAAGGCGAGAACTCATGAGGGGGTGACTTTCACTACCTGCAGCCATACTAGAAAACGGACACAATTATTAGATTTTTTTCAACCGTTCCATAATTATACATAGAAACACCCAGGCCAATACAAACAGACATATTGATGTACACAAAATGTTTACACTGTGCGGTGATCAAACTCGCGATTTCTGGTGTATCAGGCAACCTCTTTTTACCCCTCCAACTTTAAGATCATCATCAGCATTAGGGCATCCATTGCTGATTATTATTAATTCAATAACCATTATTACCTTCAATGAATATCGTTTAGATACCTATTAGAGGGAGCTCATTCTCGGATTATGATATAAAAGTTCACGGACCCACGCTTCTATCTAGAAAAACTACTGTAAGTGCTAAAACTTCGACAAAACAACTTCAACATACGCATTCTCAGCAAAAACAATGTTTCTAGCTGACATCACCGAGTTACCAAACACGTTCGTAAATCTAAAATATACGCCAACAGATTTGGGCGAAAAAGAGCGTTTATTCATAATGTGCTCGGTTGATGTGCCATCAATATTGCGATCCGGGGATTTCACAAATCCTTGCCCATTGAAAACAGGCTCCGTGCAGACACAGATATTCAATAACTGATCCCCGGCCGTCTTGGGCCGGGGCTTGGCTGACAGCGGGGAAGTTGCTTTTTTATTTACAACAAACAAAATTGGTAATAGGTTATTTTATTTTTAGCATTAGGGATAATGCATTATCATCTTACTAAGATAGGAAAACCAGAAAAAGGCATTCGGTCCTGGCATCAGGCGGGACTCGAACCCGCGTCTTTCGCAAGCCGGGCGACTGCACTACCAATTATGCTACCGAGACCATTAACAGACCGGACGAATTTCTCTGGTATGTTATACCTGACAGCCAGGTTGGTTTCACCAATGTTTAGGCATATACCTTAAACACTCGAAAGAAACATTATTGCAAATATTTGACTTTCGATTAAGATGAAACTACGATTTTGATAGGTTATTTTATTTTTAGCATTAGGGATAATGCATTATCATCTTACTAAGATAGGAAAACCAGAAAAAGGCATTCGGTCCATAATTGGTAGTGCAGTCGCCCGGCTTGCGAAAGACGCGGGTTCGAGTCCCGCCTGATGCCAGGACCGAATGCCTTTTTCTGGTTTTCCTATCTTAGTAAAATTGGTAATATATCATCGAAGGCTGAATTTAAAAAAAACATACTCTAAATTCAAGAAAAGCTTTTGCTAAGCATGTTAAGCAGTCAGACCCGATTGACGTCCACTTCCAGATGTTATCAAGGCTTGATAACATCTGAGTAAGGCTTTTTATTGACCTTACAGCCCTACAACAATCCGCACTGAGTCCGCCTGTTGGAGTATTATGGCTCGCACCACTGCAAAATTGAGTTGAGGCACAGGATGAACATTAGGTTATCTATGGCCGCCTGCCGAGTTATTAGCCTAGCGTGCACACAGACACGCGGCACAGCCCGTCTGTACTTCCACCACCTTAACCCCCCGTATTTTATGCTAGCGTGTGCGTGAAAACGCGTGTCGACACCTCTGTGCACTGCGCCTCCTCAAACTGGGTCCATTTATTCCTATTCCTTGCCCGCCTTCTCAAACAGAAAAAGCCTACACTTAAAGTGTAGTTCAAATAGTTGATAATGATGTTGCAACTTTACAAGTTCAGTCCCTATGTAACAAAAGATAATTTTTCGAAATTTTAGCTTTTTGAGTCAGTCATGTTTTTAGACCTTTTTTGTTGTGGAACAATAAAATTATCAGCGACAGTCTGGCACGTGAGTTGTTATGTGTTCTTAGCAGTCAGATTTTTCATAGTTTCCTTGTTCTTCACTAAGAGCCACGCTGTCACAGAAACAAAGCCTTACTTTATATGAATTTTGGACCCTCTTTCGGCTGGTGTTTTTCTATCGCTACGGATCCTGTTGGATATAATTGGGTAAATACTTTTGTATTCACTCTTTGCTTTTACCGGATTAGCCAGCTGCGCCTGGGGGTCATCCACAGATATTTTAAGGACTTTTGAATGGATGAACCGGAATTGGATGGGTTTTACTTTTGTTATTTTAATTTTTTGATGTCGGATCGAATCGGTTCGATGCTTTCTGTGGTATCCCAAACAATAACAAAGCCATTAAAAAAGCTATTGTACAGCTGTTTGACTATATGTTTAAATTTTAGGTTAGCTTTAACTTTTAGTTACACAAAATAGATCTATGTCTCTTGGCACTTAACTTAAGGAACGTTGAAAATCACGTTATATTTACTTCCAAGAATGCCTAGTGTATAACATAACATAACATATAACATACCCTCACGACCAAATCCCTAATGGGTTAGTCAGAGGCACACTGACTGTTGCCGTCATGGTGAACGGAACATTCAGGAGCCCACATTTCGCCGAGGGAATTTGAACCCAACGTGGCAAGTGGCGAGCCTACCGCCGTTATCCGGGTTGCTTGGGTTTTATATCGGTGTTTTCCATCACCGGAGAGTTAGCCGCAAATTTTACAATGAACACAAAATAGGTGTGTTCCGGCCGGATTCGATCTCGGGACCATCGGGTTCCGAGTCGGAGTGTTTAACCACGACGCTCGTCCTATTCCTAGTGTATCTCATTCAATACAGCGTTAGCTAATGAACAATGTGTGTTTGATAAAAGTTAAAGTGTAATTCGTCACTCCAGTGGTACCTAGGAAGGGTCCACGTCCGTTTCCGGATAACTCTAGTGGGCACTGAGCTCTTATCTCAACGCGTTCTTTTCTCAACGTGCCCGAACCAGTGAAATCTAAATAGGTAGGTAGATATAATTTTTATTGCACACTAACAAATAGGAATATAGATTAACGTTAATTTACATTTTGGGGCTAAATAGCGATCAATTCCATCTATTTTGTATGTCCTACAATATTGGGTTTGGGCACTAAGTCTATAGTCTCCAGATTTTTTTTACATTTCAACTTACCTTCTTCGTCACCTCCAGAATTATCCGCAGGACTCTTTTCTGTGCCACTGCTTAACAGCTAGATCTCCTCTTTGAAAGCTCCTTAAGCCTTGCAATCATATTTTAACAGGGCTGTGGGCTGTGGACTGTGAACTAACGTTAAGATACGTTTAATCAATAAATTAATGATTTTCCTAGCATTAAAATTAAACAAATTGTTTTGTAGATCACAGAAAATTGATCATTAGTTCAGTGTTCAATATTGAAAAACCTCTTGAATCAACAATAAAAATAATTACTAAATTCAAAAATACCAAGAATAATTTATCACAATTTTGAAACATGCGATTTTAACTTTGAAATTCGCATAAAACTTTGTAAGAAAGCTCAGCATTACTTTAAAACAATTTTAATTCCGGAAACGGGTTTATTTTTACATTTTAACAACGTTCCGTCGACAGTGTCCTGCTGTTTGGAAAATAAAAACTGGCAAAGAGCGAGTTAGAGCGAGACACAAGCGTTCAGAATGCTTTACTAAACTGTACATCTTCAAATACTGAAATAAACCTTATTACACGAGTAGGTGTCGTATTTTCATTTATCTATTCGAGCCAATCAACCACCTTTTTTCTCTCTCTAATCTCTCCTAATCTTTTCCAAACATTTCCATACCGGGACAGGCTCTGCCAATCTTTCTCATGATGTCTCAAATCATCACTCCAACGTTTTAAATCAACCAGTTTAGTTATGAATAAAACGGGGTAGCCAAAGTCAAAGTCACGCTGACTGTTGCCACCATGGTGAACGGAATATTCAGAACACTCTTCGAAGAGCGAATTCGAACCCAATGTGGTAAGCCTACCGCTGTTATCCGGGTTGGTTGGGTTTCATCATCGGTGTTTGCCAACCCCGGGAGTTAGCCGCGAGTTAATTATTAAAAATATAAAGTATGTGTTCTGACTAAATTTTAAATTGAGATCTTATATACTGGGCTAAGACGCTGAACTTGAATCAATTTTTGTATGTGAGAGAAACAATGGTTGTACTATATTAAGTAACAAAGTTCGTTAGTCACTTTTTGGCTGGATTTTAGTAACCACTGAACCACAATCATTTAAGAATTTTAAGAATGTGTTACTAACCAATGGATCTATGGTCTGCAATAAACATTATTATTATTATTATTATTATTTGGGCCAAACCAGAGTGCTTAACCAGCAGTGCACTGTCTTATCACAGTGCTTAAGGGTTGTTTAAATCGACCAAGCGTGCTGGAACCCCTTGGAAAGAAGATTCCATTACCACATTTATCAGCGGAACCCTAACATATAACCCTCCCAGCGCCGCCGCAGTCGGATAACGCTGGCATTTGGACGTTTGCCTATTCCAAAGCGTTTTTAATCTGAACCGAGCTGGCGATGTATAGAGGAAAGATGAGTGCCAACTTTGTGACTTAACACGCCCGGGGTAATATATTAAATGTGATAATAAATAAATATAACAAAAGTTGCCGATAAAACGGATTGAATTTTTGACAGTTGCGAAAACTTTTCTAACTGTGTGTGGAATACGAAATTGTGTTATTTATTCTAAAACTGGTGAAAAAGGATTGAAACACATTAGTTACCAAAATAGTAATTGGTGGTAACTACATCCATGCAGGAGCAGTAAGAGCGTAGGACTCTCAAACCTTGTTTATAATTATGTCTTTGTGTTATTGTTACGAGGTTGTTAGGACAGGCGAGGCTGACGAACTTGTGCCCGAAAAATAAGGCAATCCATGCTATCGAATAGGCATCGGATTTGTGTCTCACCTTATTCCAGTCGTGTCGATCTGTTATCTCATCAGGTCAGAGAAAAGTGATAGAAAAGAGAGTGCCAGATGCACTCTCTTTTCTATCTATGTGCACTTGTGATATATAATATCTCCTGCGAACCGTTGATCTCATTGAGATTAGCAACTGTGGTTGAAATTGACCAGGCGATCTTAGTTGATTAATGGTTATAGGCAAGATTGATAGCAGGCGTCTTAGAGGCTGTGCTCAAATGTGATATATCGGAAGAAAAAGACAATAGAGTTGAAAAATATGACATAATTTAAACGTTATTCAAAATACGTTCACATGTAAAATCATCGGTCACTAATAATAAAAAATCCTTTTGTGTGGGACCCGCGGGGCGTTCAGCATATTGAGGTAAAGTTAGGTTACCAGTAAAAGGCCACCAAAGTAACGTTATAACGTTACCTGAGCTGTTAACGTTATCCTTTTTTGACAGAAGTATTTTTTTACGTTATTCGAAGCCCTGGCTGAGAAGCAGAACCGACTATTAACATGCCCATGCAGCATGGGTCCACTCGTATTTGGACAAGGGGTGTGTACTTAACAGCCTACCTACACTGTCTGTACAGGAATATTTCAACCATTGTACCTACTTACTAATAATGTGTACAAAAAAAGAAAACATCGTAGCGTCTACATTCACACAACGTTGAAATAAAACGAACAAATTATTCACAAAAACAAAAGAAACGTATATAAATAATTCTAGAAACTGAACCGAAAAGCTGTAATAAATTCAGGAACATGTCTTCAGTTAAGTTTCATGTCTGAATGATAAAGCGTTGAATCTTTAGATTAATAAAACTTTTCACTTGTTTTCACAGAAGCTTCTTCGCCATCTTTGTGATGCAAAATTTTCAATTTTAATACTTTAAGCATCCATGAGCTTTTATTTGAAACTTGAAAAGTTTTTGCCTTTTTGGTCTATTTGAAGAGAGCAATTTACAAGATAAATTGGACATACTAGACTAAATTGTAGCTGTTTGGGATTACAAAGAGATTGAACTTGTTGGGGAGAGGTAGAGTTCACGTGCAGAATAAGTGGTACCCTTATTGAAATCGTTAGTTTCTTACACGACTATTAGATACTAGCGGCCGCCCGCGACTTCGTTCGCGTGAACTGAGGTTAAAAAATGTGACATAATTTTATAAATTGTAGCCTATGTGCTATTCAGATGCATAAGCTATATTATTGTAAAGTTTCATCAATATCCATCTAGTAGTTTTCACGTGATCTTTCACGCGCAACGCGGCATATCCACACATGCAAACTTTCGCACTTATAATATTAGTAGGATTCTTGCTCCCTCATTCAATGGTGTTAAGAATGTTAAGATAAAGTTACAAAATATTTATTTCAAAAATGTTTTCAGATTTGTTTTGTTTTAAATAGATTGTGTAAGTACAGTATAAATGCACAGAAAATACACTATTTTTCACTATAATCACTCGAAATGACCTATGAATGACGTGCTATGTGCATCGAGTCACTGTCCTGTTAGAGCTGGAATGAAACAGGTCCATTGGAGCGATGCTTGGGTGGCACATCTTTCTCTTTTTGTTTTAATCAAAGTGGGATTATCATTTTATTTATAAACTAATAAATTAGCTTTTTAGTGAGGTTTTTGTCACTCACTTAGTTTATTCGTCACTGTTTTGGTAAGGTTATGTGTATCTGTAATTAGCTGATGTATAAGAACTAAGCTCATTGTATGTTTGTGTAACTCCTGTATACACCTTGCTGTTGGTGTGCTTAAATAAATAAACTAATTAATAAATGAAATAAAAACCAGCAGTTATATCGTTCGTTTAGAGACTACTTCTAACTAATTACGACCACCAACAATTCTAATAAGCACATACGCTAACAAATATCAAAACCATACAATCCAGCACCGCGGCCATGACGCGAGCCTGCCAAAACTGCATCTATGCAGTTAGACAATTATGCGCGACAGTGCAAGATGCGACGCCAAACGCGCCCGCATACAGGCTGCCCCTTGCATGAGGGTAAGGTTATAGACACACTGACGCATTCGGTTATTTTACAGAAATTTACACTCTGAAACATCCAAAGCCAGTAAATTATGTAAATAGTTTTAAGTTTTGCATAAAATGTATTGATACCATTGTTTCATAGGTTAAGTTTTTATTCTGAATGATTTTTTATTTTACTAAAGCGATCTCTACCAGACATCCTTCAGCATATAACTTAGAACTAATGCCGGTGCCGTATTGCTGATACTCTGTGTTCCGATTCAACACATTTATCGACATACGTTCATGACTTTTTGCCGTCATGATAAGTAAATAGAACATTCAGAATTTCGGAATTAGGCAAGACCGCGTGGTTATTAGAATTGATCGGGTTTCTATGTTATGGGCGGTTCTGCTGACAAACCTGTCTGATGAATCCTACCGCTTAGCTAGGAACTTATCCCATCCTCGTCGCCAATGAGATGTATGCGAATAATGAAACGACCGTTATACACTGGAACTAGTTTATTACTGGCGTTCACCGCCGCCTTACTCGTAGATAGGTACATACGCCACAATTTGAAAGAAAATCTGTTTATTAGCTCACAAGCACACAGGGAAAACAAAATATGCATAAATGATTCAAATTTAAACAAAAAAAAAGGGCAACAAAATAAATTTAACAATAAATCAAAATATAGAAAAAAGGTGTAGTGGGGAAACTAGGTCTCTGCCTCAGCATTTGTCATCACAGCTTTTTTAAAGCCGGCGACACTGGTATTCTGACGGAGCCTTTATGATGTTTAGTTGTAAGGAAACATAGTTATTCAAACTAACACGTGTAGATTACACAAAAACATTTTTCGTGGTCTGTTTAGTTAGTGGCAAGTTGTTTACTGAATACAAAGTACCTATTTTATTTACCCAATTTATACAATGAGAATACTAGTTCGACGTATCTGTTTGTCATTCTCTATCAGACAAAATGGGCCTAAACTGTATCAAAATGTTAAACATTGTATTTTTTCATTTGGCCTGTACTGTTTTACAACTGCTATTATCATTTCAACAATAGATTATTATCCGAATTCTATTAAGAACCGCTGAAAAGAGGCTTACTTGCAGAACTTCAAAATTAATCTTTGCATGACCCAAAGATTGACTAGATTGCCAGATTGAGAAGATTGAAGAATGCCAGATGGCATTAGGTAGGCCTATTGTACCCAACTTGTACAATAATGTTTCAATAAATAAAATACTGTGCACCCATTTCCAGACTAGATTTAAGAATTGCAAAAAGCCGACTGAAATAAACAAATTCCATTTGAAATTCGCATGTGCGCCTGCCCTAACGGCATGCGGTGTAAAAACGTCCCGTTGGCGACAACGAGCTGCGTGTCGCGCGCAACGGCCGCATTTGGCAAGCGACATCTCCCACACACATACTCGTGGAAGGACTAAGTGAGGTACAGATGTACCCCTTGGATGAGGCAGTGTAAAGTAGCATCCACCTCTTCTATACAGGATCGCAAATTCATTCGAAGTTGCAGACAAACACTTTTTTTTTGGTAAAGTAGCGCATTTGAACACAATCTCGCCTGATAATAAGCAATTTATTTATTTATTTATTTATTCTTTATTGCACAAAATTAAGAAAAAAAGTACAATTGGCGGACTTAATGCCAATGAGCAATGTGGTCTAGGGTGGTACATGCCATCTAGTAAATGGCTTAAAATTGGAAACAACGGGATTGCCACCATGTAGGTACCTTATTTGTTATAAATAAGGATAAATATCCCGAAATTCCTTAATAAAATAAAATAATAATCCCGTTGTTTGCAATTTTAATGCTATTGACCATGAACATTCAAAACAAATATATAGAAAAATGGCTCTTCTCTCTCGTCTTGAAGTTGTATAGCTCTTAAATCACTTCAGCTGGGAATGCCTTCCTTTGCTGCTGTTAACATCATGAATGCAAAAGCTGATTGTTAAGGCTGGTAGGTTCCAAGCTATGTATAGCTCACAACTTAGGTTATTACCACTCTTTAACTTTTTTAATGCGCAGATCTCAGATATCGTGTCCAATAAGAAAGCCCTAAAATAAAAGCCCATAGGCAGGAACTCCGACTAATTGAACGGTGCCTCTGCATCACGGTTATTCTATGACCAGGATGTAAGTTATTTTTTCCAGGCGCGCGTCGAAACAAAATATTTTGCGAGACGATTAAAGCCGTTGCGAAATTGCAGGGATATTTGTGAGTATGAAATATCACCGTGTTTTCGTTTATCGGATATTTTCGTTTTATCGGACAAAGACTTGTTATGGACTTTTGAATATCAGAGATTGAACGGTGGCCATGATGAACGTGTGCTCAATTTTCCGACAACGCTTACAGACGGGAAAAATGCATTTGAAGTTTTAATTGATTGCCTGAATAAATGCCGTCAATTCTGTTGTGGAGAGCGCCGAGGCCCAATGGGCATGGTTTAAATGTCTAATTAAGTACCAAAATTTTCTTAATTACCTTTATTTTTATCTCAGCTTACTTATTTTTAACTATCTTTACAGGCGGGCCCAATAGAATAGAAGAGCTACGTAACAATCTTCCATTCATCCCCCATTAGAAATACAGTTATTCATCGTAACACAATACGTATAGCGTAATCCTAGTGAATTCAACAGAGAACAGTGAAAGAAGTCAATCTTCTATGCCCCAAGTTAATTCATTTACAAAAAACCCCGTTCAAAACATTCAGTTGAAACAGCAGATATAGCTTTGAAAAAGATTTTCATTTGATATCATTTTTGTGTGAAGCATTACAACAAGCTTGATAATTTTAATTAGGGTAATCTTCTTTAGTGATTATTTTTTGAGCGTCTGATGCCGACGAACTCGGAAGCTTGAAAACGGCTTGAATGTATTAATTAATTACAGAAATAATTCAATTTCTTTTTTTTAGATACTGTGATTTCTCAAATACTAGACAAAGACGTACATCAGCCTCAGATCCAAATAATAAGAGCAATACAAACGAACAATAATACGTTTCACACAAACAACCTGTCAGAGACTTTAAAGCATCCAATTGCTCGAGTGTTGGCTCTCCTAGGAGCTTCGCCATTCAATTCAGTTCGACTGGAAACTAGTGGATTCCTGTCGCGTTACTTTTCTATTGTACGACTAGTATTTTCCACTTATTTGAAAAAGTTTCCTTCAAAGAGCTGGAATGGGACGGTCTAGCAATCTGGGCAGTGGTTCGAGAAACCCTAAGTTCGCATCCGGTTTAGTTAACATTTTGTTCTCGAATTCTATTCAAAAATCGTACCCCCGAATTCACAAACGACAATCAACGCTAAGCACGCACTCACGCTCATGCTGTCCCGTTCAGTTCTATTGTCATTTTACGGGACAGCATGAGCGTGAGCGTGTGCTTAGCGTTGAATAACGTTTGTGAGTTCGGGGATTAGTCATGAAACTAAAGCAACGCTCCTGCGTTGGTTTAGGGATTGACATAATGTGTTGTAACATACTTGAATAAAAGACACAAATAAAAACAGGTGATTCTTATCCATTTTCTATGTTTCAGTAGCTAAAGAGATGTTAACGCTTTTATAAATAAACGTAAGGAGATTCGTGCCCAAGCTCTAACTGTAGTTTCGCTGATACAATATACATTTGCCGTTTCAGTAGTGAGAATACTTTTTTCAGAACAGTTACCAAATTATCAAAGCAGTTTCACGATGATAAAAGGATGACTACACCAAAATTTATTCTCCCTTGGGTCCAAAAACGTTCCTAAACAAAATCTTCCTGCTTTTCTTACTTTTTTCCCCTCTAGCAATGTTTGTACCAACACATTGCATACTAAAAAACAATACACAATCGCGTCACAAATCGGTTCACCTCTAGTTACACGGTTGTTCGGTCGTCGCCGGACGTGGTGACATTGGAACATGTCGGTGACATTGGAACATGTCGGTGACGTGCGAACATGTGCCGACATGTGAACAGGCTGGGAGGGTGATTACGCTTCGGTAGCGTTTGTTGGAACATTCCAGGGGGTAATTCACTAACTGGGAGAGTAATTGCAAGTTTTGACAGCTTTTAATCACTAAAGAGCTGACTAAACATCGACTAAGACTCCCACTGCTGGGTATGGGACTTTATTCAAGTATGGGGTGTACGATACATACTCTTAGACTCTGGGTTAGTGGGGATACATAGTAAAATACTTTATTGAAGTAAAAATGATATTACCTAATACTTGATTAAGTAAGTAAGTAAATATTCGTTATTGCACACAAAATAACAATAATGGTTACAATAAAATTATGGTAAGGACAAGTAAATGTACAATTTGAGCGGTTTTATCGCTAAAAAGCGATCTCTTCCAAACAAACCACAGGTAGAGGAAAGTTGATGAGAAGAGTAGGTAAGTATACAAAACAGTAGACAGATAGGAATAAACGCAAACCATGATATAATACATACACATAATACACAATAGAATACTTAAACATACAAAAAAAAAGCTATAATAATGCGATAAGGGAGATGGTGTGAACGAATAAATAATATGAATGAATTAAAAGAACTAAAAGATGACTTGATTAATGCGAGATGAACTGATGAATGAATTACATGCTTAATTTAAATGGATATGCAAGTACTAATCAAACTATGTGCAACCAAAATCATCGTAATAGAAGGAGAAAGGGGTAGAAAAAAGAGAAAGACTCATGTAAGAGTATAAAAATAAATAAATAAACAATGAGTTTAGGACTCTCTGATGGATCATAGTAAGGACTAGCAGCCGCCCGCGACTTCGTCCGCGTGGACTTAGATTTTCCCGCTTTTCTGTTGAAATTTTCCTGAATTTTCTTTGCTATAAACCTCACGGAGCCCGAGACCTTTCCAACGAATTCAAAACCGTGGTAATCGGTTCGTGCGTTCTGGAGTTATAGCGTCAGGAAGGAAAACCCGACTTATTGATGATTAAACGAACTTACCTTAAGTGAAGTTCTATCATAATTATATGAGTCGCTGCATCCGAAGGGATTTTATCACAAGGTAGTACATTTCTTTATGTACCAGGCATCAACACGTTTTAGTGCTGGTATCACTGAAACAGAAAAAAAAAACAAATTCCCTCCCTACGGTAGGTGCGTCGCTCTGACAGGTGACAAGTTCATCATTCTTTTAGAGACAGATTTCCCTAAAGTTACTCGGGTCAGTTACCAAAGGGTATGATGGTAACTATGGGTAGGGTGGGAGCTAAAATCCCTTCGGATGCAGCGACTCATATAATTATGATAGAACTTCACTTAAGGTAAGTTCGTTTAATCATCAATTATACTTCGTCGCTGCATCCTCGGGATTTTATCACAAGGTAGATGTTTAGAGGTCTAGGGAAATCAATATCAAGGATTTACTAAATTGAATTTGATACCAAATTTTATTTTTGATGTGAAATAGGTAACGTTTATTATAACTTTACCTGTTAACTATAAAAACGCAACAAAATTAAGGACCAATGACCAAAAGTCAAAAGATCATCGCAGCTTCAGTATTATGTTCCAAGATTAAGATAACTTCATGTTATAAATATGCTTTGCATAATAATTAATATTAATTTAAGCAATGTTAATTAAAAAAAACTTAATGGTAACTGTATGAACTTTGCTGTTACCACACACAAGAACAGGTATACATATACCACCCAATAATAAAACCTAATTTACTCGAATATTTAATCAATAGTAAATTCGGGATCAAAGAACGACGTCTATTGAAACAGGTTAGCAGCTTGAGCTGCAACTTTTCCGTTAATATTTTCGTAATAAATGTAAAGTAAGGTGGTACATAATTATATACAAGTACACTGGGCAGTGGTTTATTACAACAATTTAAATGCCCAGCATTGTATGTGCTCGTTGTGTGGGTGACACATAATTAGTCACCTAACTTAATTCAACTAAAGCTGTTGTTTGGAAAACCTATTCCCAAATAGAACCCAACGGCAGTGGGTACTAAAGTAAGTTAGTTAGTAACTTACTCTCCTAGTTTTTGCTAATAATATTTCTTAATGTAAGTATGTTGTCTACTGCACAGAGTAAGCAGACTTTAGAATCCGAAAGAATAATAACCTAGGCATAATAAGCTTTAGTTTTTATTATTTTTCTTAAGAGTTTCTATGACTCTCATTGATTGAAATGTCCTTCCAAGATAGAAACTACACATGACCTAGTCAATGCAGCTGGCCTATGTTTTTAATCTAATAACCTAACTGAGGTATTATTACTTAGGTAATTTATGCCACTCTGGTGAAAGCTGGGGCGTTTTGTAAGGATGAGACGTCTTACTATTCTTTATGACAATGTTTTCGTGAGTGGAAATCGTCTATTTTTAACCATCGCTATGCGAATAATATCCGTAACACTGTAAGTAGGTAGGTACTGTAACATAAAAAAATGTTATCTTTTTTTATATAAATAAATACTTGAATAAATAAACAATAATGTATTTTAACTTTAAGATAATTAATAATTAAATAATGCAATCTGAATAATAACAAAAATAATTTAAACAAATTAATCTATTAGAAAACTTATTCCTATTCCTAACTAAAATATGATTTAAATATGTACAAGAATAAAATATTAATTAGCTAATTATTATTTACAATAACTTATCGAATAATTCTACGAACAAACAACATTCAACAAATAATTCACTATAATGATATTGTCGAAATGCGCTCGGGGCGAAGGGCGCGGGGAATGTAAGTGGACGCGCGCATGCGCGGGCGCACGTCTCGTCCGCGCGTGCAGTGCGCGCCGCGACACACGGGCCCAGACCTTGCTAACGCACACTCGCGTGCCGCTCGCGTCCAGAGGTTCATACCTAACTACTGCTACGCTTGCGATCTCATAAGCTCTAAACTGGACAATAAACGCAGAGTACTAATTCTAAATTCAGTGTTGCGTGCGTTCTTGGAAACGCATACTTAAATCTTAATCCCGTATCTGGGTAAGTTGTGCATACATTATTATTTGTTAAAGTAGGGTAAGCTTTGTTAACTGACGGTTGGTGGACGATTTCGTAGATGCCGTATTTTAGTGTAGTTAGGCTTAGAAATGTTAGATCTCTCATCCTGGTTTTAATAATTAAAATTATTGTTCTCTTTAAGTGATTAAAGAATTGAACTGAATAATTATATCAAAGTTAATTAAATTTTTAATACAAATTGTTGCATGTTATAATAATTATTGTAATAAAATATTTAAATGAGTATAAAATAGATAATAAAATATAATGTAATGTTAAATAAATCAAGATAATAGATTCGACTACTTTAAGTAAATTACAGACTGTCTATTATTAATTCTTTTAATAATATTGCCACAGTTAAATTGTAACCGTATCTGCTTATTAATTAGTTTCATTACTGCCACTTCATCTCAGATATAAATAGATGCCTAGACCTCTTCTTGTACTAGCTAGTTACCTCATTTGGCTTTGCTTGCATCACCGCTCGCTTTTCATCATGGCTGACTGACACTAGTGGCAGACCCTGGCTGCGCTCGCCTCATGATTAACAGTGCTTATGGTTTACGCAGGAGCTACGGCTGGACTGATGTCGCCAGACTGAAGGCTGCCCTGAAGCCGTTCGTCACTGAGACGCTGCTGACTTTGGCGAAGACCAACCATCAACCGAGCCAGGGTACCAGGAGTTATACAGGGGAGTCAGGCTACGAGACGCCAAGTGGAGCCTAATTAAGAACCTACCTACGACCCGAAACCTTAGACTGATTGATTTATATTTTTTTAAATAATTATTTTTTTATTCTCACTTTGGCCGTTTTATTTCTCACCCTAAAATAAAACGTGACAGTACCTACAGTTCCCTGTTGGTACAGTTAAGGTTAGAATTGCATTAAGATATTCTACTGACCTCTCTCCTTAAATCTTCTTACTGTGAATTTCTTATTAAATGTCAAATCTTGTTTGGCTTGGTACACTACTAAAGTGTAAACTAATGAAAGAGCTGTTGCTTATGCGAAGGTGTTATTTTTCACTAAATTATTATTGTGATTTCAGTCCTATTCTCACGAAAAACTTAACTTATAACCTATTGCGGTCATTTTAAAATGAAAGACCACGATGTCTTCTACTCGTGAGTGCGTATGCAACAAATTCTTAATGGTAGGTCACCTACCTACATAATATCAAATACTAAAACTATTAAATTGTAATTTAGCATCTGATTGCAATTAATTTCTTAATCAACAAACCTTGCCAGATGCGAACAATAAAAGCTAAAACTACTTCCTATAAATTGGTAATCTGCAAATCATTACCAAACATTTTTGTCTTTAGGTATATGCTGTCAGAGTATCTGCAAATGACTAAGTACTAGTCTTACTGAAATCGAGACAAGATAAAAATATTTTTCCAATACATTTCCTGTATTCAGAAATGCGATCAATGTGAGATGGTTTTAGTTCAATTTATAACTTTTAATCCCAAGTCAAAACCAGTCATGGCTTGGATATGGTTATCCACTATACCTATTGATTGATTTTGTTATTTCAAAAAATAACCACGGAATCGAGGTACTAAATCAAGTCTACATTACAAGTTGTGCCTATTGAACGGCTAAAACAGCAGTTATACCTTTAAAAATCATCTACTCAATCGTTAAATGACAAATTTAACGCTTGCTGAATTATGAGTAGTCACTAATGTTTGCTAAACGGCAAAAGTGTAGCATTTTGCATATAAAAGAAATCCGCGTGCGTAGCACACCACTCAACAACAAGTAAATCAATTAGATACATGTATGCATATACATTTAAAAGACGGCTGTGTTTATGTACTTACACCATTATTAAGTGTTGTTATTCAACTTGTTATTGTTAAACGCGTGGCTGCATTAAATACTTACTGTGTTAATTATTAGGTGGATTAGGTTTATCGCTTCATAAGAATAAACTATTAATAATAAAGAATTTAAGTGTCTCTTCAATTCATGTTGTTTCAAATGCTTTTGCTTATTTATTGTATAAAAATAAACTACTATATAAAAATAAGTCGGGTTTTCCTTTCTGACGCTATAACGCACAGACCGATTTCCACGGTTTTGCATTCGTTAGAAAGGTCCCGCGCTCCGTAAGGTTGATAGCAAAGAAAATTCAGCAAAATTTCAACAGAAAAGCGGGAAAATCTTTTTTCACATACAGCTAAGGCCACGCGGACGAAGTCGCGGGCGGCTGCTAGTCATAGATAATTATTTCTTGAATAATAAAGGAAATTGTGGAAAACTTACATGGGTTCCCTGCCACCAGGTAAGGTTATCAAACCATCAGCAAGGTAAGATACAGGAAAATACTGGTAAGGCTAGGTTGTTTAATACATACCTGACTTTTCATAATCACTATGAAAATACTTTTCATTTCATTTTTTGTTTTATTTTATTTCATTTTATTTCATTTTATTTCATTTTATTTCATTTTATTTCATTTTATTTCATTTTATTTCATTTTATTTCATTTTATTTCATTTTATTTCATTTTATTTCATTTTATTTCATTTTATTTTATTTTCATTTTATTTTATTTTATTTCATGGGCCATTCACGGATTGAATATATGCCCTTAATTCAGATATTGTGATATCGTTACCGTCATGTTGACTCACGGCCAACTCCCAGGTTTGTTCCTTATGTACAGATCAAGCTATTAAGTCTCAAATTTGAGATCATTTTTCTGTATTTATATGCCTTCGTGATGACTCGCGGCCAACCCCCAGGTTTTTATTATACCTTCGTGATGACTCTCGGCCAACCCCCAGGTTTTTACAATACCTTCGTGATGACTCTCGGCCAACCCCCAGGTTTTTTAAGAAGTAAAAAAATAAAAAAATAATAATTAGGCACCGGCACTCACCGGGATGGTTTTCGGCGTCGGCCTCTAATTACATAGCTAATTGAATACTTCATTCTGCTAAATCCGCATTGGATTGTCATTTTCTCATATGTTGTGAACTTCGTGGGCAGCAAGCCTACGTTAGTGGTTATCCCGTGGTAACACGGGTGTTAGCCTTCATCATATTATGAATATTGTAAACGGTAACCACGAAGTGGTATCAAATGTATTTAAATATAAATTTTATAGCAACTAGAGTAAGTTATGATGTTAGCCATAGCTGTATAGCTACAAAAGCTGTGGCGTGGCTACTCAGATGTGTCTGTGTAGTAGCAAAACGAAACATTATTTCAATGTCAGGTACTTCCATTACTAAGACCTATTCTTAGTCGTTAGTTTTCAATTGAAATTACAATCTTATTCTTGAAGTTTTTAGGTACTAGTGTATATAGAAAGAAAGGTTTTTGTTATGCAAGGATAGCACAAAATAACTTACAGTTTGGTCTTCGATTTGATTTTCACCTTAAAATGCTTTCGAAACCACACTCGCGTTCTGGGCCTGGCCGTGCTCTCGTTACGGGACGTCCTCTTGGACAGGAATAAACAGGAACCTTTATTCTGCTTGGCTAATTTGTTGAAAATGCACCGACCAACTTGGTACGGGAAAAAACAGGGTCTTCTTCTTCTGTTTGTCTCGTTTGTTGGAAACACACACTCAGTGTGTGTTTTATCGTAATCTCGTTACGGTGGGTCCATTTTGGACAGGCCTCAACAGGATCATAAACAGCTAAAATTAATGCCAACATTGATTAAGACCACTTCACGGTCTCATCATTGACGTGTTTTGTTAAATATAAACATTGCATCGTCATGCTATTGCTTAGCTTTGTTTACAGTCATACGAAGATTCACTTTTAATCACGAGTTCTCTTATTAAAACATTTTGTGCAAGAAAATGTGGGTAGATTTTTATTGTAGATCGTATTTAGTTATTGTTTAAAACGAACGGTAAGTACGATCTTAACGTTGTATTTCATTTAGGATCTATCGATTTACACTACTACAACTATTGCAAACACTTCAGCACTTAAAGAAACCGTTATTTAAAAAATATAACGAGAGAGGGTGTGTCGATGCCCGAACACTAGAAACGAATGATGAACTTGTCACCTGTCAGAGCGACGCACCTACCGTAGGGAGGGAATTTGTTTTTTTTTTCTGTTTCAGTGATACCAGCTCTAAAACGTGTTGATGCCTGGTACATGAAGAAATGTACTACCTTGTGATAAAATCCCGAGGATGCAGCGACGAAGTATAATTTTTATATAGTAGATTATCCCAGGCGAAAGGATTTAATGGCACAATGGCTCGTAGAAGTATGAAGAATGAGGATAAAATTTAAGATAGTTTTTTGGATTTTTACAAATTCCGACCCCGACTGAGCTCCACAAAATTTGCTGACGGCACTGACCACCACAAACCTTTACCATTAGACTTCTAAGCCAACTTTTTAAAGTCGCTTCTTCGTGATCGCAACAACAGTAATTACACGACCGTGACGCGGACGTGGCGACACGTGACCGACACGTGACCGCCTCGCCGGACACTCGTCGCGACGTGTCGGACGCTGATTACGTGCTACTGTCCGTTCAGAAGGTTCAGGTCGAGCGGATACCCTTGGACAGCTGATATCGGCTTTTATCAAGGCAAGTCGAAGTCAAAGTATGAATGACGTATAGTACCTCTTTGGACAGGCCTGTCATAAGCTCCTTGGACAAAGCAATCCTTTTTTTTTTATTAAAAATAAACATACATTTTTTGACATATTCCATTTAAGGGTACATAAACGTCCGTCACAAGGTGGACCGACGATCTGGTCAAGGTCACGGGAAGGACCGATCCTTGGGGGAAGGCCTACTCAGCAGTGGGCGTCGTTCGGCTGATATGATGATGATGATGATAAAAATTCCCACTGCTGGGAACAGGCCTCACCTCAACTATGAGGTGAAACGAGCCATACTCCAACACGGGGGCGTAGTGCGCATTGTTGGAGGGGTGTCAGGTCAGAGAGCAACGTTAATGACAGATCTTATCAAGCCACTCTTAGGCCTCTGACTAGGCCTAACGACTGAAATCTAGCGACGTCAACCGGGACCACTTGCTCAACGTGCCTTCCAAATACACATCACTAAATTTCGGTCGGGGTGGTCACCCATCCCATTTCCGAACCGGCGTGTATTGCTTTACAACAGCGATCGTCGCCGATCACTGTCTC
This sequence comes from Udea ferrugalis, assembly GCA_950022985.1. Taxonomy (NCBI): domain Eukaryota; kingdom Metazoa; phylum Arthropoda; class Insecta; order Lepidoptera; family Crambidae; genus Udea; species Udea ferrugalis. Next base: position 213,439 of record OX465541.1, read on the forward strand.
AACTGCGCCACGGGCACCTCCTAAAATAATAATCAAATGTGTTTCCTACTCTATCACTTATGAGGCAGAACACAACACTGCCAGAACAGTCTTGCTTGCATCTAAAATGGTTGCTTAGACAGCCCTACTTCTCTTTAAGTTTGGACCTTCAGAGTTACCATCAATACATCGACACAACATCATACGCCCCAAATGTATCACTAAGCGCGTCCTCCTTTGTAATCACAGTCCCAGCGCGTGTCCAACAGACGCAGTCCGGTTTGTTACGCCGCGCCGTGGCACGCGGCATGTGCCACGCCGGTAGTTCTGATTGCGCCCGTTCATTGAACAGCTATCGTTTGCGATGTTACTGTTCTGATGTCAGACGTTGCTTTGTTATTACTAGGAAGGGTAGTGTTATGTTAGTGGTGTCTGTTGCTTTGTTGTTGCTAGGAAGGGTAGTGCTGTAGGTTGAGGTTGCACGTTTTCGGCATGACTTTGCCTTTGTTGCTAAGGTAGTTTGGTGATGATTAACAGTTCACTTCTAAATGTGTCCAGTAATACACTATTAAGACGAAACTACAACTAGCGATGCGCTTATCGGAATAATTATTAATCTTGAAATTATTAATCATTCTTTTCAAACGCCAAATTAGTAATAACTAACTTGAAATCATAATCAGAACACAATTGCACAAAGCAAACGTAGCGTATTTCCGAACATGCCCATCTCGTCTCGATTCGGTCTTGTCTGTGCAGCAGTACATTGGGCCTTCAATATCGATACAACGTCCTCAAATGTATCACTAAGCGCGTCCTCCTTTGTACTCACAGTCCCAGCGCGTGTCCAACAGACGCAGTCCGGTTCGTTACGCCGCGCCGTGGCACGCGGCATGTGCCACGCCGGTAGTTCTGATTGCGCCCGTTCATTAAACAGCTATCCTGTGCGATGTTACTATTCTGATGTCAGACGTTGCTTTGTTATTGCCAGGAAGTTGTGTTAGGTTGAGGTCGCACGTTTTCGGCATGAGTTTGCCTTCGTTACTTAGGTAGTTTGACTATGATTGATAGTTTACTTTTGCTTTGAAGTCCTTTGCAAATGATACGACAGCAGAAACATTTAATGTGTCCAATGATACACAATTCAGACGAAATTGCACATAGCGGTACGCGCATGAGAGTAATCATTAATATTGAAACTACTTATCACACTTTTCAAATGCCAAATTAGTAATAACTAACTCGAAATCATAATCTGATCATGATTGAGATCGCTCCCTAGCGATAAGACCGCCTTAATTGTACATTGGTATCTGTTATTCAATAAAGAATATCTATCTATCTATCTATTGCAGGAAGTAAACGTAGCATATTTCCGAACATGATGTGTTCCTTCTTAGCGGGGCCCCCCGAGCTAGACTTGTAAAACTAATGGCAATGCTTAGGTGGCTCAATGTACCTTTCGAGTTTATCAACAGAATTGAATGTACCTCCACCATTTTGGCAGAAATTACGATAAAGTGCCTGATCTTCCCTGCTGGGCCCTCGGCTGTTTGACGTTCGAAATACATAAAAAATATACTGATCCAATATATTTCCAATGTACCTCCCGGTTTATGTATCAATTTCAAGGAATCCATTATAGTACCGAAGAAATTCAGCTTGAAAGTTTTGTCTTCCTAGCTGGACCCTTTGTAATTAAAGTGAATATTAATAAAAAAAGTATACAGTTTTTCGGTTTTTCCAATGTACCTGTTAGTTCTTCGCAGTTTACCAAATTTAGATGCAAAATTATGATATTGGTAAATAACAGTACACGCTTGGTAAGGTAAGGTCAGCAATATTATATTTGCGGCAATGAACCCTCATTATAGGTATTTGTCAATATGACAAACTATTCACAGCTACCCAGCTGCTGTGAATAGTTATTATATTTCAATAATTAATAATTATTATTAATTAATATTTCTTTATTAAAATATAATTATTATATTTCACAACATCACATACATATTATAATATTAAAAGTAGATAACTCCGTATTTATAATTAAATCAACATTTTCCTAACAAACAACAAGTTTTCATTTAGTTGACACAGCTACTTTTTTTGCCAACCATACTTACCAAGCGTGTTCTGTTATTTACGAATATCTTAATTTTTGCATCTAAATTTGGTAAATTGCGAAGAACTAAGAGGTACATTGGAAAAACATAAAAACTTTATACTTTTCTTATTCCTATTCACTTTAATAACTGAGGGTCCAGCTAGGAAGACAAAACTTTCAAGCTGAATTTCTTTGGTACCATAATGGATTCCTTGAAATTGATTCATAAATCGGGAGGTACATTGGAAATATATTAGATCAGTATATTTTTAATGTATTTCGAACGTTAAACAGCCGAGGGCCCAGCTGGGAAGATCAGGCACTTTATCGTAATTTCTGCCAAAATGGTGGAGGTACATTCAATTCTGATGATAAACTCGAAAGGTACATTGAGCCACCGAAGCATTGCCATTAGTTTTACAAGTCTAGCTCGGGGGGCCCCGCTAGGAAGGAACACATCCGAACATGCCCATCTCGTCTTGATTCGGTCTTGACTGTTCAGCAGTACAATATGCCTTTCAATATCGATACAACATTCTCAAATGTATCACTAAGCGCGTCTTCCTTTGTAATCACAGTCCCAGCGCGTGTCCAACAGACGCAGTCCGGTTCGTTACGCCGCGCCGTGGCACGCGGCATGTGCCACGCCGGTAGTTCTGATTGCGCCCGTTCATTGAACAGCTATCGTGTGCGATGTTACTGTTCTGATGTCTGTTGCTTTGTTATTGCTAAAGGATAGTGCTGTGTTAGGTTGAAGTCACACGTTTGCGGCATGAGTTTGCCTTTGTTGTTAAGGTAGTTTGACGATGATTATCAGTTCACTTTTGCTTTGAAGACTTTTGCAAATTAATGATATAACAGTGAAAAATCTAAATGTCTCTTAGTGATATACACTCAAAACTAAACTACACCTAGTGCAGTGCGAATTGGAATGAGTAATTAGTAATTAAAAATCATACTTTTAGAACGCCAGATTAGTAATTGTAACTAACTAATATTCTTATTCGAACGATTTCACAACTAAAAAATCATAATCTGAACATGATTGCACCAAGTAAACGAAACCTGTTTCCGAAAATGCCGATGCTCGATTAGTTCAGCAGTACAATAGGCCTTCAATATTGATACAACATTCGCAAATGTATCACTAAGCGCGTCCTGCTTTGTAATCACAGCCCCAGCGCGTGTCCAACAGACGCAGTCCGGTTCGTTACGCCGCGCCGTGACACGTGGCATGTGCCACGCCGGTAGTTCTGATTGCAACCGTTCATTGAACAGCTATCGTGTGATGTTACTGTTCTGATGTCTGTTGCTTTGTTATTGCTAAAGGATAGTGCTGTGTTAGGTTGAGGTTGCACGTTTTTGGCATGACTTGTCTTCGTTACTTAGGTGTTTGACTATGAATAATAGTTCACTTTTGCTTTGAAGACCTTTGCAAATGATACAACTGCGGACATACTAAATGTCTCCAATGATACACAATTAAGACAAAACTACACCTATCAATAAAAAATAATTATCAATCATTAGAGATTACAAATCATACTTTTTAGACGCCAGATTAGTTATAATTACTAACCTGAAATCATAATCTGATCGTGATTGCACAAAGCAAACGTAGCGTATTTTCGAACATGCCCATCTTGTCTCGATTCGGTCTTGACTGTTCAGCAGTACAATAGGCCTCCAATATCGATACAACATTCTCAAATGTGTCACTAAGCGCGTCCTCCTTTGTAATCACAGTCCCAGCGCGTGTCCAACAGACGCAGTCCGGTTCGTTACGCCGCGCCGTGGCACGCGGCATGTGCCACGCCGGTAGTTCTGATTGCGCCCGTTCATTGAACAGCTATCGTGTGATGTTACTGTTCTGATGTCTGTTGCTTTGTTGTTGCTAGGAAGGGTAGTGCTGTGTTTAGTTGAGGTCACCCGTAGTTTTCGGTATCGAGTATATCTCCATTGCTTAGGTAGTTTGACAATGATAAATAGCTCATTTAGCTTTGGGGACCCTTGTAAACTATAAATACAGTCATTTGAATGAGAAAAACACCAATCATGTTACATACAACACCATACAACACAAACAACAATACAATACTTCTAGAACAGTCTTACTAGTATTTAGCTGTCATTTGTTTCAAAAGTGCTTGCTTCTAAAATGGTCGATTACTTACTGTGAACCTTAACTACTCTTGTAGTTTGGCAATGCAGAACTTCAGAGTTACCATCAATACATCGACACAACGTCATACGTCCTCAAATGTATCACTAAGCGCGTCCTCCTTTGTAATCACAGTCCCAGCGTGTGTCCAACAGACGCAGTCCGGTTCGTTACGCCGCGCCGTGGCACGCGGCATGTGCCACGCCGGTAGTTCTGATTGCGCCCGTTCATTGAACAGCTATCGTGTGCGATGTTACTGTTCTGATGTCTGTTGCTTTGTTATTGCTAAAGGATAGTGCTGTGTTAAGTTGAGGTTGCACGTTTTCGGCATGAGTATATCTTCATTGTTTAGGTAGTTTGACGATGATCAGTAGCTCATTTGTCTTTGGGGACCCATGTAAACTATAAACACAGTAATTTACATGAGAAACACACCAATCATGTTATTTACAACACCAGCATATAAAAAATGTCTATTATCCACAAACTACAACACAATACTGCTGGAACAGTCTTACTAGTATTTAGCTGTCATTTGTTTTAAAAGCGCTTGCATCTAATATGGTCGATTACTTACTATGCACCTTAATATTTCTTATAGTTTGGCAAAAGAGACCTTCAGAGTGACCATCAATACATCACACAATACAACGTCATACGTCCTCAAATATATCACTAAGCGTGTCCTCCTTTGTAATCACAGTCCCAGCGCGTGTCCAACAGACGCAGTCCGGTTCGTTACGCCGCGCCGTGGCACGCGGCATGTGCCACGCCGGTAGTTCTGATTGCGCCCGTTCATTGAACAGCTATCGTGTGCGATGTTACTGTTCTAATGTCTGTTGCTTTGTTATTGCTAGGAAGGGTAGTCCTATGTTAGGTTGAGGTTGCCTTCGTTGTTAAGGTAGTTTGACGGTGATTGTCAATTTACTTTTGCTTTGAGACCTTTGCAGATGATACGGTAGTGAAAATACTAAATGTCTCCAGTAATACACAATTAAGACAAAACTACACCTAGCGAAGTGCGTTTGGGAATAGTTATTAATCATAAAGAATTAGTAATCGTACTTTTCAAACGCCAAAATAGTAATTATCACTAATTCGAAATCATAATCTGATCATGATTGCACAAAGCAAACGTAGCGTATTATCGAACATGCCCATCTTGTCTCAATTCGGTCTTGACTGTTCAACAGTACAATAGGCCTTCAATATCGATACACCATTCTCAAATGTATAACTAAGCGCGTCCTCCTTTGTAATCCCAGTCCCAGCGTGTGTCCAACAGACGCAGTCCGGTTCGTTACGCCGCGCCATGGCACGCGGCATGTGCCACGCCGGTAGTTCTGATTGCGCCCGTTCATTGAACAGCTATCGTGTGATGTTACTGTTCTGATGTCTGTTGCTTTGTTATTGCTAGGAAGGGTAGTGCTGTGTTTGGTTGAGGTCGCACGTTTTCGGCATGAGTTTGTCTTCGGTGTTTAGGTAGTTTGACGATGATTTTCAGTTCACTTTTGGTTTGAAAATGTTTGCAAATGATACAATAGCGAAAGTATTAAATGACTCTAGTGCTTCTTAAAACTTAACTACACCTAGTGCAGCATCAATGGGAATGAATAATTAGTAATTCAAAATAATACTTTTCGAATGTCAGATTAGTAACAGTACCTAATTAACTTATATTGTTATTGGAACGATTTTTACTAATTGGCAATCATAATCTGAATATGACTACAGGAAGCAAACGTTAACGTAGCGTATTTCCGAAAATGCCGATGCTCGATTGTTCATCAGTACAATAGGCCTTCAATATCGCTACAACATTCTCAAATGTATCACTAAGCGCGTCCTTCTTTGTACTCACAGTCCCAGCGCGTGTCCAACAGACGCAGTCCGGTTCGTTACGCCGCGCCGTGGCACGCGGCATGTGCCACGCCGGTAGTTCTGATTGCGCCCGTTCATTGAACAGCTATCGTGTGATGTTACTGTTCTGATGTCTGTTGCTTTGTTATTGCTAAAAGATAGTGCTGTGTTAGGTTGAGGTCGCACGTTTTCGGCATGACTTTGCCTTTGTTGTTAAGGTAGTTTGACGATGATTACCAGTTCACTTTTGCTTTGAAGACCTTTGCAAATGATACAACAGCGAAAGTATTAAATTTCTCCCAGTGATACACGCTCAAAACCAAACTACACATAGTACAGAGCGAATGGGAATGAATTATTAGTAAATAAAAATCTTTATTTTCGAATGCCAGATTAGTAACAGTACCTAATTTACTAATATTCTTATTACATATAATTGGAAATCATATTCTGATCATGATTACAGGAAGCAAACGTAGCGTATTTCCGAACATGCCCATCTCGTCTCGATTCGGTCTTGACGGTTCAGCAGTACAATAGGCCTTCTATATCGATACAACATTCTCAAATGTATCACTAAGCGCGTCCTCCTTTGTAATCACAGTCCCAGCGCGTGTCCAACAGACGCAGTCCGGTTCGTTACGCCGCGCCGTGGCACGCGGCATGTGCCACGCCGGTAGTTCTGATTGCGCCCGTTAATTAAACAGTTATCGTATGCGATGTTACTGGATAGGGATAATTAGGATTAACAAGTAAGTACGCCACGCTTTCAGAACTATATTATAATTTATCTGTCTGAAAAGTGCTTGCATCTGAAAATGAAAAATTGCTTAGTTACTGGACAGCCCTACTTCTCTAAGAGTTTTGCAATGTAGACCTTCAGAGTTACCATCAATACATCGATACAACGACAAACGTCCTCAAATGTATCACTAAGCGCGTCCTCCTTTGTAATCACATCCCCAGCGCGTGTCCAACAGACGCAGTCCGGTTCGTTACGCCGCGCCGTGGCACGCGGCATGTGCCACGCCGGTAGTTCTGATTGCGCCCGTTCATTGAACAGCTATCGTGTGCGATGTTACTGTTCGGATGTCTGTTGCTAGGAAGGGTAGTGCTGTGTTAGGTTGAGGTTGCACGTTTTCGGCATGAGTTTGCCTTCGTTGTTAAGGTAGTTTGACGATGATTAGCAATTCACTTTTGCCTTGAAGATTTTTGCAAATGATACAACAGCAGAAATACTAAATGTCTCTTAGTGATACACACTTAAAACTAAACTACACCTAGTGCAGTGAAAATGCCGATGCTCGATCGTTCAGCAGTACAATAGGCCTTCAATATCGAAACAACATTCTCAATGTATCATTAACACGTTGAACGCCACGCCGGTCACAAACAATAGGAATTCAATTGTTAAAGTGACCGGCGGCGGTGAAAGACTTAAGCGCGTCTTCCTTTGTAATTCCAGTCCCAGCGTGTGTCCAACAGACGCAGTCCGGTTCGTTACGCCGCGCCGTGGCACGCGGCATGTGCCACGCCGGTAGTTCTGATTGCGCCCGTTCATTGATATCGTTCACATATCTATTGAACCATGTTCCAACTTTCTATACAGCCACGATGTAAAATTAAAATAACTTAAAGTTAAGTATTGATTAGAGAATGTATATTTTATAAATAACTTTATTATAATTCAGTTTCAACAATTTCTTCAAAATAACTAAGCTTAGAGCAAAATATTTACCATTTTTCATGGTATGGTGGTGGTTGGTACGCAGTGCTCTTTGTAACGCGGTGATTCATCGCTAGTGACAATGACTTCAACTACCGTGAAGTGCTCGAGTTGTGATGTTGTTATTAACGAGCTTTTGGCTTTTCTCTGGAATGTCTTGGATTTCATGGACGAAGAAAGCATTCACCAGCTGTGCACTACGTCATTTACTACCGAGGAGATAACTGTGGCAAAAAAACTACTTTTTGAATGTTTGCCCAGTGCGAAAAAAGTGCCAAATCGGCGGAAAGATGGAAAGAAAAAAATGTGTAAGGAGCTTGACGACATCATCTGTCTTATGAAAAGTACCAACAGTGATATGTTTCCTGTTTTCGTAGCGAAAGATCTACACAAAATTCCGCCAGTGTCTTTTGATCACGTAGATGCGACGCGCCTTTTGAAGGACATATTGAGGCTGCAGAACCGTATTAACACTATAGAGGAAAAATACATCACTGTTGATAAGTTTGACGCACTCCAACAACGTATTGAGAATATGCAACACGCCTCTTTAATTGATCACTCTCCAGTCGAAATTAATGTCAACAGAAAAAGGGGCGCGTATTTATTACATGACAGTTTAAACATGGATAGTGGCCCCATAGGATTACAATATCAATCCATTAATACAGTACAGCCGCCTGTTGTGAATAAATGCCCATCAAGGGAATCACCGTTGACCGGAACCAATTGTGCGGGTGATTTGCAAATAAGTCGCGATACAGCGGAGGCGCAAATATACCTGGACACTGTTTCAAACAGTTTAAACGACGTCAACGCGGAAACTGACGACTCCGGCCGACGGCGCGTATCTGTTGTACCGGCGCGCGAGAGCGAGGCGGAACTACTGCAAGACCGAGATCGCGGCGGCGTGTGCGTCGAGTCCCCTACTAGTGGTTTCGGCGGAGCGGCGACGTACGAGTTTAGTGCAACCGATACAGTAAAGTGCGGCGAAAACGTCATGCATGAGCGAGTTTCAGGTGACTTAGGTGAACAAGTGGTACGGGTAACTAATAAAGACAATGTACGTAACTTTGAGCGTGCCAAGAAATTATCTGCGGGGCTAGCATGCACGCCGCGAGTAAATCCGAGAGAGCAAATAGCCAATCACAGGTCGCCCTGCAGCCATTTCTCCATTTTCTCTACTGTTGCTAACATGGCTGCTTAATGTCAGATTTGAAATATTGTATGGAAAATACGGATTTCTCGACAAGCCCTAACATGGCACCACTGTTTTATCACGGATTTATCGATTTTTGACATTTCTGTTGGCTTAATTACTCGTCGATCGGAAGGGTGGACGAGAAGTGACGAGACGAGTGAAATTGTAAGCGAAACTATTAAAATACAACGCGTGCAGCTTTGTCAAAAAAAGAAAAGGATTAAAATACACGTCAATGCTAAAACGATACGACATAACCTTTTAGAATTCGGAGTAAAAGGACATTATATTTTTGAAATTTGCTTACCATCATTAGAGTGAATTAAAACGGGGCCGCAATACAACCCAACTCCCATTCGGTGTCACATCACATCACAATAATTAAAGATAACATTACAAATACTCGTTCAACAACAATAAAATGACAAGACCGGACTACTTTTATATGGATAGTAATCTTCACAGATGGCGCCGCTAAGCCCAAATTAAAAGTTCTCCAATTAAAGAAACTTTGACAGGCGTTGTCTAAACACCCTATTACGGTTGCTTTTATACCATTCATAATTGAGTCGCTTAAATTCAAACTCAGATAAATCCACTCTACCCTCTTAGGAGATATTAATGAAAAAGTGTTATCTAACCTAAATCAATGATTTAAAAGAGCGTATTATTTTATTTGTGGTAACAGTATTGAAGAAAACGACCCTCTATAACGAAATCAATTACAAAACCATCGTTGAATTAATTATAAATATATTTAGATTGGATTTAACTGCATTTGATTTAATGGAATGCAATTTATCCATATTTGAAAAAAAACTTTTAATTGATTTATGGAGTTTTGATTTATCGGAATACTATCGACACTTAAAGTGTGTTTTTTGTAAGTTGTTTTTTATTTAAATACAATAAAAAGCAGGAAAGTACGGTGATACTGTCGGCGCGTTTACGTCAACTGACGTCCATGTTGAAAAAATGCTGTTCGCCGATTGGCTCGGAGGGATCTATCTACAGTTGAAAAAAACTTTGTCACGGATCTATCTGGTTTTGATAAAATTGTACGATTTTAACGGTATTTTCCTCAAGAGCCATGCGGATTTATACGCAACTGCTAAAATAGCTCCAAAACTAGTTTCTTACGCTTTTTTTTGACACCAAAATCTAAAAAATTCTCAGAATTGGATTTATCCGAGTTTGAAGTTAAGCTACTCAATTAAAAAGTAATTTTCACATATCAATTTCTTCAATAAACACAAGTTTTATTAATGAATGGCTATGTGAACAAAAAGCAACTGAGATAACAGTGTGCAACTTGATTGTGGCAAGTGGCGACAGATGGCGCACGCGTGCTTGCTTTTTACTTTAGAGTCGAAATACTCGGCCAATTTTCGTCTCAAACATACAATCAATCTAAAAACAAAATCTTTCTATTTTTTGTTATGAGATAAGCAGTAACAAAATATTTTACTTACTCTTGATTGAGTCTTTGTGTGAATTAATTTTACAAGTGTTACCAGTAAAAAAATGGAGTTTCTAATTTTTTTTTCTGTAATATGGCAGCACTGTCGAGAAGCAACGAAGTCAAGTCACGCCCTTCGATTCTGTCGAGCGAAAGAGGGGGAGATGGCTATTTTGTCGATGTTGCGCATGCTAGGCCCGCTGATGTAGTTCGAGGTGGGAATTGGAAAGAAGAAAAACCAACGGATGACTGGATTTTAGTGCAAAAAAGGCGATTGCGCAATCGTTTTATGGGTATGAAGGGAAAAGCGGAGGTGGTCCCGGAATGTAACTTTAAAGCGGCCGAAGCAAAGATACCTTTTTATATTTATAATATCGATAAATCATCTACATGTACTGATATTTCTAATTACATCAAAAGTAAAACTGGTGTCGATATTCAACCGCAGAAAATAAATATGAAGCTAGATAAGCAATATGTTGCCTACAAGTTTTTGATACCAGATAATAAATTAGCTACTTTTATGGATGAAAATCTATGGCCCAATGGTGTATCTTTCCGTAAATTTGTTAAATTTAATAAGAATCGCTCTAAGCAGCAGGCTCGTTCACAGAACGGCTTGTCCCAGAAATTAGGTGAAAATTGACTGATTAGTTATAAGAATTTATTAATTTAATGTTATATAAATTTAATGTGTATATACCTATAAATTCTGTTACTGTAAATAAATTAAGACATATTGAATATTGACATAACTGTATATTGAATAATTTAATGAATACATATTATTATTATAAATGATAATGAAGCCGAATGATAATGTAAATGATTTGTATCTTAAGTTTGTAAGTTTTAATTGCAAGAATGTTAATAGATCCATTGATTGTGTACGAAATCTTTGTAAGTCCATGGACATTATAGCATTGCAGGAAACGTGGCTACTGCCTAATGAAGTGCCTAAATTAGGCGAGATTGATGACGACTTTGGGTTTTGTGGGAAATCCTCTATGGATGCAACAAAAATCATCCGTGGTCGGCCGTTTGGCGGGGTTGCCATCTTATGGCGGAAATCTATTTTTAGTAGGGTGTCCATAGTACAGTGTGAAAATGACAGGATTGTGGCAGTTAAGATAGAATTACCTGATAAAGAAATATTAATATTTTCTGTTTATATGCCTACCAATAGCGCAGATAACTTGGTTGAGTTTAGTAATTGTATGAGTGAATTGGCTGCCATTGTTGAAAGTTCTATTGTGGAATCAGTATTTGTTCTGGGTGATTTCAACGCAGATCCTAGTGAATTGTTTGGTAGGGAGCTGCAATCCTTTTGTTCAGACCTGAATTGGCTATGTGCAGATGTAGGTAAATTGGGATTAAACTCGGGGACGTATACCTATGTCAGCGATGCCCACGGATCCACAAGCTGGCTGGATCATTGCTTGGTCACGGAGGCAGCGTGGCGGTCTGTTAAGCATGTCGATGTACAATATGACGTTTATTGGTCGGACCACCACCCGTTGGTAGTACATGTGGACTTGGGAATGATCCAGTCAACTGTACCTAACTATTTGGACCAACCACTCAATTTGAAGAGAATATGGGGGGAAAGAGAACCTACTCAAATTGAGTGTTACCGTGAAAACTGTAATGCGACCTTCAGGGAGATTGATTTTCCTGAAGAACTGGGTCTTTGTTGTGATGGAATGTGTAATGATGCGAGCCATAGGACGGTTATAGATAGGTTTTATAACAAAATTGTAAATGCGCTAGCGGAGGCAGCCGAGACTAGCTATTCGAGGGATAAACCCAAAAAGCGTTGTAACCTTGCTGGCTGGAACAAGTACGTAAAAGAATCGCACGCGATTGCCAGACAAGCCTTTTTAAACTGGACTTGGCACGGCAAGCCTCGTTCTGGAAGTTTATACCGCGATATGTGTGATTCTAGAAAAACATTTAAAGCTAACCTAAAAGCATGTCAAATAAGACAGGATCAAATAAAAATGGACCTATTAGCTTCACAACATCAATGCAGAAACTTTTCTAAGTTTTGGAAGCACACGAAGAGGCTTAGCCCGCGCCCGGCTGCTCCCGTGAGCGTAGGAGGAGTGAGCAGGCCTGAGGAGATTGCGAACTTGTTTGGTGGTCACTTCAGGGTAGAACCGGTTCCATTGTCCGCGGAAGTTGAGAGTAGGCATGCTGAGGGCGTCGTGTCGGGTGAGCCTGTCAGAGTTACACCCGCTGAAGTGAGGGCGATGATTAAGAACATGAGTAGAGGCAAATCACCGGGGCACGACGGTCTCAGCATTGAACACCTTCAACATGCTGGGTTTCACCTCCCTAGGGTACTATCGTTATTATATACCTTCTGTATAAGACATTCTTACTTACCATCAGAGCTGATGAGGACAATTGTAGTACCCATTGTAAAAAATAAAACAGGTGATTTAGCCGATACAGCAAACTACAGGCCTATATCCTTGGCCACTATACTGGCAAAGGTTCTGGATGGGGTGCTTGAGCGGAGACTTAGTCAACACCTGAAACTCAATGATGCTCAGTTTGGGTTTCGACCCGGTTTGTCAACGGAAAGTGCTGTGTTTTCGCTTAAGCACACCGTCAGTTACTACACTCAGAGGAGAACACCAGTATACGCGGCCTTCTTGGACCTTTCCAAGGCTTTTGATCTGGTTAATTACAAACTGTTATGGTCAAAACTAGCTGATATAGCATTTCCGCCTGAACTGGTTGGCACTTTTCAGTACTGGTACAGTAACCAAATTAACCAGGTCCGATGGGCAGGGGCTTTGTCTGGGGAATACGTGCTTGATTGTGGGGTAAGACAGGGAGGGTTATCCTCTCCTGCACTTTTTAGTTTGTACATGGATAAGCTCATTTCTCGACTCAGCAGCACCAGGGTTGGCTGTTCTGTTAACGGTCTGATGGTTAACAGTATAAGCTACGCGGATGACATGGTGCTGCTGTGTCCTACGGCTAATGGATTGTGCAAACTACTAGCAATGTGCGAGGAATATGCTGGTGAACATGGACTTCTCTATAACGTTAAGAAAAGTGAAATGATGGTGTTTCGATCTCGTAGCAAAGACCCAGTCGACGGACCTCAGGTGACGCTCTTAGGTACTACACTGAGGAGGGTGTCGCAATTTAAGTATCTGGGCCATATCGTGACGGAAGACCAGTCAGACAACTGTGACATAGAACGAGAAAGGAGAGCGTTGGCTGTCCGATGTAATATGCTTGCCCGTAGGTTTGCTAGGTGTACGAAAGAGGTCAAAATCACCCTATTTAAGGCGTTCTGTCAAACGTTCTACACCTGTAGCCTGTGGTGCACTTATTCGCAGAGGACATATAACGCTCTCCGTGTTCAATATAATAACGCCTTCAGGATGTTGATGGGGCTTCCCCGATTCTGTAGTGCATCGGCAATGTTCGCGCAGAATGGTGTTGATGACTTTTACGCCATCATTCGTAAGCGCACGGCCTCAATGCATGGCAGAGTCCGGGGGAGCGTCAACAGTATCCTGATGGCCATCAAAGATAAGCCCTCGTGTCCCATGTTTAGGAACTGGATTTGCGTGCATGTTCAGGGATCTAGGAACCCTTTTTTTAATTATTAAATTTCCCAAATTTATAAATTTAATTACTAACATAGCTCTTTTAAGTTTTCTGTTTTACTAACAAAATTGTATGGATTATTACTATCTGAAATAAATGATTATTATTATTATTATTATTACATTTAAATTCACGGATCCATAGGGATCCGGTCCTTTGAAGCTTGCGTGGGGCCGAAGCCAACACGTAGAGGCTTTTTGGTACCATTTATTCTAATTTGCAATGTGTACATCTGCCGGGTTTTGTCTCTTGATAAATTATAAAAATCTACCAAAAGACAACACCCGGAAAATGCAAGGACTATTGTGAAAATAAGTAAAATGGGCAATAAAAACCAGGCTATGAAGGGGAATATTTGGTGGACCGGTAACTGGGCTATTGCCTGAGACAACGGACGTCTGCCATGCAAAATGTCTCAATTTTTACTCTCCTGGCAGACGGTGACTAGCCGCTCACTAAATGGGCCACCCATACGTGCTGACGCATAAGGTCAGCAAAGGCGGCAACATGGCCGTGAGCGGCTCAGGGTGTCGAGAGGTGTGCACCGCTTTCTGCTCGGTGGTTTCCCACCTCACCAACTCGCGACTTAGGCATCTTTCACTTCCACCCTGCGAGCATTCAGCTCTAACGCCCCACTCTGGACGGCCGGTTAAGGCAAGCCAGAGGTGAGAGTCCTGCGGCCCCCGCTGGGGTCCACTCCAGCCGGCCAGTGAAGGCAAGCGGAGATGGAGGGCCTGACCGACTCTCGGGGGAACTCGGGTCCGTGGTGTCGCTACACACCAACAGCTCGCCACAAGCTGCCCTGCGGTAACGTCGGGTTAACCCGTGGTGTCGTAACGCACCAACAACTCATAAGAGCCGCCCCTGCGGGTTTATTATTATTATTATTATTGAACAGCTATCGTGTGCGATGTTACTGTTCTGATGTCTGTTGCTTTGTTATTGCTAAAGGATAGTGCTGTGTTAAGTTGAGGTTGCACGTTTTCGGCATGAGTATATCTTCATTGTTTAGGTAGTTTGACGATGATCAGTAGCTCATTTGTCTTTGGGGACCCATGTAAACTATAAACACAGTAATTTACATGAGAAACACACCAATCATGTTATTTACAACACCAGCATATAAAAAATGTCTATTATCCACAAACTACAACACAAACCTGCTAGAACAGTCTTACTAGTATTTAGCTGTCATTTGTTTTAAAAGCGCTTGCATCTAATATGGCCGATTACTTACTATGAACCTTAATATTTCTTATAGTTTGGCAAAAGAGACCTTCAGAGTGACCATCAATACATCACACAATACAACGTCATACGTCCTCAAATATCGTCACCGTCGTGTCAAAATTAAATAACTGACACATTTACCGAAATTCACTTTATAACATTTTTGAATATCGGAAAGTGTGATCTACATTTCAGTCTTTAGCCCGTTGCGATATGTATAATACTCGCTTAGATATCTTCGTTTAAGTAAACCTATTGACCATATATTACAACAAGGTTTGTACTAGAATTTCCGTGGAACAATTGAATAACTGGTAAATAAATTAAATAACTACATAATAAGGGCCACTACAATAAAAACAAAGTCAATAAGATACTTTGTTGAATTCTGCCACAACTCACTCCAAAACATTGTTACAAAATTAAGTTGTGGCAAAATTGAATAAATGCGCTTGTTTAATTTTTAAACATAATTTTGAGATTGATAAGTGTGCTTAGTCAGTTTTTCCTGTTTAAAGTCGTGAATAAAAATCAAGCTTATATCAAGCAAACTAAATAGGTAATCCAAAAAAAATAAAATTGTAACATGTATCTGAATCCAACCTCTGACAATCAACTTCAGATTACACCCAAAACAAATATTCAAATATGAAAATTAAAATGAATCAAGATGACTATTCCGATTCAACATCTAGCTCATTGACGTCAAGTTGAGCTGATGATGCAGGCAAACTTTTACGACGATACGATGCATGTAGTTCACGATTTTGAAGGCCATATTCAGTAATTGCAGCAGCAGGTGTACTTCTTGTTTGTAGACTGGGCTTGTTTAACGGATAATGATGCCCGGAAATTGATTTTCAAAACGTAAGCATTTGAATCTCAACCAAGCGTGGCGATTCCTGGCTACGGGGGCAGTTATGGTAACCGCGGAGCAGGGGGTGCTAGGAATCCCCGGGTAAGATCCAACTGCCACCATTGACGACTCGACCTGGCAACTTTTAACTCGCGCACTCTGAGGCTCGAAAAATTGATAAGTTACATTGGGATATTATTGGGTTATCTGAAGTCCGAAGAGAGGGGGGAGGGGAGGGAGGACTTGATAACCCTGCAATCCGGTAACTTACTATACCACGGAGAGGGCGACCAACAGCCTCTAAGTGGTTCTGGGTTCATCTTCACAAGTGTGTCAACAACGTGATCACTATCGGAAGTGTTTCGAGCAAGGTAGCGTACCTGATATTCAGAAAATCGAAACGATATTCGCTGAATGTCATTCAGGTCTACGCTCCGACTTCGAAACACGACGATGTCACGGTGGAGGCTATGTATGAGGAGATTTCTAAAGCCATGCATAGCCATAAAACCCACTACACAGTTGTGAGGGGGGATTTCAATGCGAAGTTGGGGCAACTTGGATTTAGGCAACGGAACAATAGGGGCCAGATTATTGCTGGCCGACTTCATGGAGAAGGAGAACCTCTTTATGATAAACTCTTTCTTCAAGAAGCCCGTAAACCGCAAATGGACCTGGATCAGTCCGGACGGTAGGGTCAAAAACGAGATCAATTTTATCACGACGAAGAAACATATATTCAATGATGTCGCTGTGATCAACGCTGTTAAGACAGGAAGCGATCACCGCATGGTCAGAGGCACATTGAATATCGACGTTTAAAGGAGTGCGACTGATGACATCCACGCTCCGACCTATAGCGGCTAAGATTCGCAAACCCGAGTGCTTTCAGCTTCTAACCCGCTTCGAAGCTCTTGAGAACAGCAACGATGTAGATGTATACCAAAACGCAACCATGTCCAGAAATCGAAACCAATCCAACTAAAGCGAGGCATGGGACAAGGAGACGCTATTTCTCCGACATTGTTCACAGCTGAGGATATTTTCATGCTTCTGGACTGGAAAGGATGCGGCATTAACATCAATGGCGAGTACCTAACACACTTGCGATTTGCCGATGATGTATTTCTTATGGCTGAGACCTTGGAAGACCTGAACATAATGCTCGAAGATCTCGGTAATGCTTCTTAAAGGAGAGAATCTTCGAGCATGTTGGGACACCTGGGACAGGCAGTCCAGTTAGGTTAGTCCAACTTCGAGAAAAAGATTTCTCGTCAAATTCAGCTCGGATGGGCAGCGTTCGGGAACCTCCGGCATATATTCGCATCCGAAATACCTAAATGTCTCAAGACGAAAGTTTTTGACCAGAGTGTGTTGCCAGTAATGACATATGGAAGTGAGACGTGGTCGTTCACTATGGGTCTCATAAGAAGGCTCAAGGTCACCCAGTGAGCAATGGAGAGAGCGATGCTGGGAATTTCCCTGCTTAAACGAATCAGAAATGATGGGATCCGAGGGAGAACTAAGACAACCGACATCGCTCGAAGGATTGCATTCTTAAAGTGGGCGGTATACATAGCGCGGAGAACCGATGGCCGTTGGGGCGGAAAGGTTCTGGAATGGCGACCGCGTACCGGACGACGTTCCGTAGGCAGGCCCTCCACAAGGTGGACCTACGATCTGGTCAAGGTCGCGGGAAGCCGCTGGATGCGGACAGCGCAGGACTGATCGTTGTGGAGATCCTTGGTGGAGGCCTATGTCCAGCAGTGGGCGTCGTTCAGCTGACATAATTACAGATTTTTTCACCAAAATTGCATAAATAAATGGATAAAACAAAACGAATAAATCAAAAATTAGGTGAGTAAAAGTGAAGCAAAATTAAATAAGCCCTCTTATTCACGGGAAATATTCGTATTAGTTACTTCTTGGGTGTGGCAAAACTTGTTAAGTGACATACAAAAACTTGATAACTGCAACTTAGTTGTAAAAAAAGTGTGTGGCAAAACTAAATAATTACTTTTTTATTTTTCTATTTAAAACAGTGAAAAGTAACATCATGGCAGACTATTTAAATTATGAAAATAAACCTGCTGTATAACATATCGAAAGATCCACAGTAAATTTTCTTCACCTTAAAAAGTTATTGCCATTTTTATGGAAAAAAAACACAAAAACGTGAATATCTCAGAGTTTTGGTTTTGTCAGTTATTTAATTTTGACACGACGGTGACGATATATCACTAAGCGCGTCCTCCTTTGTACTCACAGTCCCAGCGCGTGTCCAACAGACGCAGTCCGGTTCGTTACGCCGCGCCGTGGCATGCGGCATGTGCCACGCCGGTAGTTCTGATTGCGCCCGTTCATTGAACAGCTATCGTGTGCGATGTTACTGTTCTGATGTCTGTTGCTTTGTTATTGCTAAAGGATAGTGCTTTGTGAGGTTGAGGTCACCCGTAGTTTTCGGTACCGAGTATATATTTTCATTGCTTAGGTAGTTTGACGATGAATAATAGCTCATTCAGCTTTGAGCACCCTTGTGAACTATTAACACAGTCATTTGCATGAGAAACACACCAATCATATAACATACAAAACCAGCATATAGGTAATAAAAATATTTTACATGTTTCCTGTTACTTACAAACTATAACCCTGCTAGAACAGTCTTACTGGCATTTAGCTGTCATTTGTTTTAAAAGTGCTTGCATCTAAAATGGTCGATTACTTACTGTGGACTCTACTCTTGTAGTTTGGCAATGCAAACCTTCAGAGTTACCATGACAAAGTCATACGTCCTCAAATGTATCACTAAGCGCGTCCTCCTTTGTACTCACAGCCCCAGCGTGTGTCCAACAGACGCAGTCCGGTTCGTTACGCCGCGCCGTGGCACGCGGCATGTGCCACGCCGGTAGTTCTGATTGCGCCCGTTCATTGAACAGCTATCGTGTGTGTTACTGTTCTGATGTCTGTTGCTTTGTTTTGCTAAAGGTTAGTGCTGTGTTAGGTTGAGGTCGCACGTTTTTGGCATGAGTTTGCCTTCGTTATGTGGGTAGTTCAACGATGAACTTGCCGGGTCTCTCCAGTAGAAACAGTCTTCCGACTGTGTGTATGTGTATTTAGTATGTGGATAAAATTAAATGTACTTGACGATTTATCGGACTGTGTATTGGTCTATTTGAATAGAGAAATCTGAAAAATCATACCACAAAACAGAAGTCCACCATAGGCTTTTATAGTTGAATTTACAAATTTTTATCTGCAGTGAAATACACAGTTTAACCTGAACTGCTAGCAATCACTAAATTTCAATAGAGGTGGTCACCCATTTCGTTCCTGACCAGGCATGTGTTGCGTTACAGCAGCTGCGATCAAAACTGAACCACGGACAAAACACTACACATTGAAATAAAACATCTTTACGGATTCTACCCGACGCTTCCCAGGATAACGACAGCTGTAAACTAAATATAAAATCCGTGAAGTTGATTTTCAAATGAAACTTTGAATTTGGGTACCCCCTGTGTTCATTTTTAAAAGAATAAAATGAAAATAGAGTATATCGTAACATAATAAATTTACGCATCCGTAGAAGTACCTGCCAACTCAGAATCATTTTGCCAAAATACATTTAACATCAAATTCTCGACAAAAACAAGAGCCAAACCGATGGTAGAGTAACATTGTTTCTTAAAATCTTTCTTTACTGTAAATCATTCTTGTCAAAAGACTTTCAAAAGTTAACATGAAATAATTCCTTTATAAGCTGATTCATCAAAAGTTAGATAAAAATCAGACCAATAAATTTACAAGTCGGCAGATTTGGAAATGCTGGATGTTGAATTCTATAACTGTGTCTTTGATTGCAATATGTCATTTTGACATACATTCTAAAATCTTTATTGGTCTAATAATTTCTATCTGTCTATTGAAAAAACAACTCTTAGCTAAGTTGAATTAAATTACTTTTCCGATTATTGCTCCATCCATATAACAAACCAACAAACACACCGGAAATTGTTAGCACAACAGTCGTCCACAATTCTGTCCATATTCCAGATTGCAGCGCATGTTTAGCTGCTGATTCGTTGCAGCACAGTAAACAGAGAACAGTAAAATATCTACATACAAACGTGCCGCTCTCGGTTTTGGTTTGAAAGTGTGACGCGCACGTGCTAGTGTAATCGCAATTCAGAAATAACGAGTCAAATACTTCACACAACTTAAATATATTTACTTCTAACTGAACCGCCGAATACGGTTGATTAAATTGGGCGAGAAAACCCCTTTTTACTTCGAAAATAACAATTAACAATTCTACAAAACAAAAGCCAAACAGAATAATTTTCAAGTTTTTTCTGACAACATCTTTTTTTTTTTTATGTCACGCTCGTCTTTGGAGGCTTGCCGCTTGCTAGTCTCGCAAACCTCCACTGTGGCGCTGACGTCGCTTTGGCTGTTCACGCACGATTCTTCCAGCAAAGTAGCGCTGACAGTCGGATTGCCAACACGGCCATTCTGCCTGGTGCCTGCCCCAGGCGCCCCGCGAGTTAAGATGAAATACTGAAACACATAAGTACATTAAATTTAGCCATGTTGCGGTTATTTTACCGTCCTATGATAGCACATTCCATCATGCCAAATCTGTGTGATGTGTAACTTTACTATTACTTGCACTTAAAGGGACATTACCACACTTAAGTGAACAAAGCTTATCATAACGACTACACTTATCTTAAAGGGACTTTGCCACACTTAAGAGACCAAATTCGTTATAGTAGCTTATTATAACGACTCCACTTAAAGGGACTTTGCCACACTTAAGAGACCAGGTTCGTTATAGTAGCTTATAAGCATTCGCACTTAAAGGGAACAAGTTGATCATAATGGCTTATAACCACTCGTACTCAAAGGGCAGTTCGCCACACTTAAGCGTACCGTTATAGTTAAAAAGCTGATCAATCTATTATTATTATTATTTTTCACATCACTTCAGATTTACAATGATGTAGAGCACACGACATGAACAACGAATTTACGTATTTTATCTTGACTCGAAAATCATCTAACTAGTTCCAAAAATCCAATAAATAAAGTTAGTAAATGTGCTTAAATTACTATTATTTTAAATGTTTATGCTACATAATAGAAATATCTCACAAATAATATGCTAAAGAGTTTCCAAAGAGGTGACGGTCTGGACAATTTACCTACTTTTATAATCATGTTTACCTTGCCAACACGAGATAATGAACAAACCGACCGGGACCGATTTAATCACATTCCCATTCGTCGATCCTTATCCAAGGCTTCATATTTTCAACCGCAGCTACACCAGTATATTTTTTTGCACTTCGTTCACTGCCCTTTACATCCGTCACCTCATATCTGTCATTACCGAGTACCGTCTTAATTCTGAACGGGCCCTTAAAGGCGGGTAGTAATTTCCGGCTATGCCCATCATTGTTCTTGCTTTGAATTTTTATTAGAACCAAATCGCCTTCCGTATAG
The DNA here is from genome assembly GCA_950022985.1 of Udea ferrugalis. Classification (NCBI taxonomy): domain Eukaryota; kingdom Metazoa; phylum Arthropoda; class Insecta; order Lepidoptera; family Crambidae; genus Udea; species Udea ferrugalis. The sequence goes on from OX465541.1 coordinate 235,159, forward strand.
ATTCGGGCTTTAGTTCTTGCTTTGTCAAATCTAGCCTTTTGTGACTCAGCATTGGACTTAATGTTTGCATCTACTCTCTTACGCAACTCGGTCACATCTAAAGTAAGATCATCTCCATCAATCGGTGGCGCGAGACTATCACTATCAGTGCGTAGTCGGTAACCAAAAAACACTTCGCTGGGAACAGCTTTTGTCGTTTTATGAACAGTGCTATTAATTCCCTGTTGTAAAGTTTTTACGTACTGATCCCAACTGTCGTCTGTGGTATTGGCCCCAATAGTTTTTAACGATTCTAAAATTGTTTTGTTAAAACGTTCTACCTGTCCGTTAGACCGAGGCATTCCAGTAGCTACGGTGTGCAGACGAATATTTCTCTGAGAACAATAATGTGTGAATTCGTGTGATGTAAATGCACTTCCAGCGTCTGAAATGATCCTTTTAGGATTTCCAAAAGTTTTTGATATATGTTCTAATTCCTTAATTGTGCATGAGGTTTTTGTAGATTTAATTGCCGAAATAAAAACAAATTTTGTGAAGGCATCCACGACAACTAACAAATATTTTTTTCTATTTGTAGTTTCCACAAAGGGGCCTAAATGGTCAAGATGGAGTGTATGAAACGGTTGAGCATATTTTGGTAATGGGTATAACTGGCCTTCTTTAGCACCGCCTTTATTCTTATAATATATGCAATTGATACAGTTTTTAATGTATTTTTTTATCACATGACGCATGCGTGCAAACCAATATTGAGACGCGATACGCTCTAGAGTTTTGTCTACAGAAAAATGACCCAAGTCATCATGATTGCATTTTATTATCTGCCAAATGCACTTTTTTGGTACCACCCACCGTCGACCCTGAGTCGTTCTTCTGTACACTTTTCCTCCTAATAACTCGTATTTGTCGAAAATATCTTTATTACTCTCGGCTTCTCCTGACTCTAATAGGGTCCTGATTTTTTGTAACTCTTCATCCTGCAATTGTACAGAGAGCAACCAGTCTGCCTCTGTTATCGACATTATTATTTCTGATTCAGACTTTTCTCCAGAAGGCACGGGGTTACGGCTTAAAGCATCTACGTGTGACATCCGTGTGCCTTCGCGGTGAAGAATCTCAAACACAAATTCTTGGGTAGACAGGACCCAACGCGCAATGCGAGGGATAATGTCCTTCTTTGTTAAAGCATATCTAACTGCATTGCAGTCGGTTACAATTTTGAACACAGACCCTAACAAGTACAATCGAAATTTTTGGAGGGAGCAGACAACAGCAAGTAATTCTAATTCAAATGAATGATATTTTTTTTCGTCAATGGTAGTTTGTCGGCTATAATAGTGGACAGGTTTCTCTCCGTCGCCTGTAACTTGCATTAGAATACCTGCTATTCCTTCCCTACTTGCGTCCGTGTAGAGGACGTTTTCTTTTTCAGGGTCGAATATTGATAAAATACTGTCTGACGTTAAAATGTTTTTTAAAATGTGAAAACTTTTATCATGTGTAGAGTCCCAGGACCAAGCAGTGTCCTTTTTTAACAGCTTCGTTAACGGTGCAGAGAGCAAAGCACAGTCTTTAATAAATTTTCTGAAATAACTTATTAGACCAAGGAACTGTCGAAGCTGATGCACCGTTCTCGGCACTGGGAAATTCTGCACAGCCACTAGTTTAGATTCGTTTGGCATCACGCCCTTTGAATTTACTTTATAGCCTAAAAATTGAATTTCTTTTTTAAAGAAATGACACTTTTTTAGGTTAAGTGTCAGTCCATTTTCTTTAAAAATTTGTAAAACTTTCTCTAACAAGCTTAAATTTTGCTCTACTGTGTCAGTTATTAAATAAACATCATCAAGGTAAACAATAACATTGTCGAATCTCAAATTCCCAAATACTCTATTCATCATTTGCTGAAAACAAGATGGTGCATTTGCCAATCCGAACGGAAGTCTGAGAAATTCGTAGTGTCCGTCTTCCGTGATGAATGCTGTTTTCTCAACTGACTGTTCATTCATTAATATCTGGTAATATCCGCTTTTTAAATCTAAACTAGTAAAGCACTTACGCCCCTGTAAGCGGTCTATAAGGTCGTCGATGCGGGGCATTGGATATTTATCTTTGACTGTTATTTTGTTCAACTGTCGGTAATCAATGCAGAGCCTTTTTTCTCCATTCTTTTTGTTGACGAGCAAAGCCGGGCTTGCATAAGGTGAGTGGCTTTCGCGTATTATATTATTATCTAATAACTCGCCAACTAATTCACGAATCACCTGTCTATCTGTATGAGAGGCTCTAAAGGGTCTGCGTTGAATAGGTTGAGTATCGGTTAATTTTATTGTCATTTCGTAATTATTTGCTTTCCCTAGTTCACTAGTATTTGATGCCACACAGTCTTTATATTTTTGAAATAGTGTAATCAACTCATTTTGGTGCGAATCTGTATCTAAGTTAACAATATCTAATTTGTTACAAAACTCTGTAAACGCAAAAGCATAATCGAATCTAAGCACATCACCTACTCGTGAGTACATTATATTATGTCGTTCAGTAACATTTCTACCAATCAAAATGTCGCAACCCGCCAAATCATCGATAACATAAAACTCTACATTTGGTAACTGCACTGAATCAATTTTCAACTCAACCATTATTTTATGTGTTACCGTCTTAGAATTTATTTTTGAAAATCCTTGTAATAAAATCGGAGACGGAAGGAGTATACTTTGTAAGCAGAGTTTCTTTGCTAAAGTATCTGATATCAGTGAACAACTACTACCGGTGTCGATAAATGCTTCTTGCGCTAGTTCGTTTATAAAAACAGTTTTAACAAACTTGCTACGTGGATCGGGGGTAGCCGTCGAGATAAATTTTGTTTCCTGTTTTTCTGGCTGTGAAGCATTCATTTTTACAAAACACCTTGACTCTACATGGCCCTGCTTTCCACAGTGCTCACATTTATTTAATTCACAAACAGATTTCTTATGATTGCCACCGCAGATATAACACTTCATCATCCTACGATGTTGAACCTGACTAGAGCTTTGATGTTTAATGTTAGAGTAAGTAGACTGACCAGCTGAGCTAGTAGAAGGCAAAGAATATGTAGCGGATGTCATTGTATGTGTTGTTGTCGGACTAATTACCTGTTTAGATTGATTATCCCGTAAATTTGTATTGATTTGTTTAGAACTTCTTGATTTAAAAAGTCGTCCGTGTAAAAAATTTGCTAAACTATCACATGTAACAAAATTATTCGCCTCAAGTGATGCTCCCACACAACCGTCACCTATATTTCCAACAACTATTGAAATTATATCTTGTTCAGTGAACCGCAAGGATAATCTATCGATTTTTCCTTTCTGTTCAAAATAAAATTCATATAAAGATTGATTTTCAACAGGTTTCCGATCAATTATTTCTTTCAAGAGTTCGTACATATTGCGGCGTATTTGGAAGCTAGAAGATAATTTCTCCCTCCAATGGCTCCAATTCCAAGACGGCCATTGGTAATCAGTACGCAAAAGGGAATCATACCATACTTTAGCGGAACCCTTCAATTTGTTGAGCGCCTGATATCGAATGGTCTCATCGGACCAAGCAAACATTCGAGAGTAAGAATTAATAATTTCCAGCCAAGCGTTAACATCATCTCTTAAAGGGTCAAAATCAGGGATAATTGTATTCAAGGTGAAAACATTATTTGAACTCACAGTTCCGGTGTCAGATTGCCTTGATACCTTTTTCCTGGGTGGAGGTGACGGAGTTCTATCACGGCTGGTGCTGCTTGAACTCGATGTCGAACGAGCGCGTTTCCTTTTTGGGCGTTTGCATTCCTTACGTCTTTTGCCCATATTTGGAGAAGTTCGGTATCACACTTTCTGATGTAATCGCAATTCAGAAATAACGAGTCAAATACTTCACACAACTTAAATATATTTACTTCTAACTGAACCGCCGAATACGGTTGATTAAATTGGGCGAGAAAACCCCTTTTTACTTCGAAAATAACAATTAACAATTCTACAAAACAAAAGCCAAACAGAATAATTTCAAGTTTTTTCTGACAACATCTTTTTTTTTTTATGTCACGCTCGTCTTTGGAGGCTTGCCGCTTGCTAGTCTCGCAAACCTCCACTGTGGCGCTGACGTCGCTTTGGCTGTTCACGCACGATTCTTCCAGCAAAGTAGCGCTGACAGTCGGATTGCCAACACTAGCGTGTGCGTGAAATCACGTGCAGACAACGTGATTTCACGCACACGCTAGCATAAAATATGGGGGAGTAAGGTGGCGGCAGTACGTACGGGCTGTGCCGCGTGGCTGTGAGCACGCTAGGCTAATAACTCGGCGGGCGGCCTTAGATAACCTACTGTTATGTTTACTGTGGTTGCAGCTAGTGACAAGTGCAGACGTGACGTCAGACCCGCCGATAGTTTGATTGCAACACGTCTAGCACAAACTTGTTTGTGTGGCTTTGACTGTGCCATTGAGTAGCTGCCATTTGATGTTTAAATCTAAATCAGCCATGAGGATCCCACTGCTGGGCAAAGGCCTCTCTTCCCCTCCTCCACGCGAGTCTATTTTGGGCCTTTTTCGGCCAGTCCCCTGCAGAGGCGTCCAGCTCGTCACGTCACCTGCGCCTTGATCTGCCAGGTCGTTGATGTTTAAAGTAATAAAATACATTAAATTGTTATTAAGTAAACTGATAAAAAAAAAATGCTGTAAGCTTTAGGTGCCATGGATTGGCTGTTGTTCGTGTGGCTTTGACTGTGCTGTTGAGTAGGTGACGTTTGACGCATGAAGAAATACATAAATTCAAAAGTTTGACTTAAAAGAAGACTGACCTAAATAGCAAAATATAAAAAACCAGGGGGTCTAAAAAGGTGACATTAGACGTTTCATATTATGAAACAGATATGATTAAGATCTGATTCATTTCTGAATCATATTTAATATGATTCAGATCTGTTTCATATCTGAAACAGATATGATTTAAATTTGTTTCATATCTAAATCATAATATGATTCATATTTAATGTGATTCAGATCTGCTTCATATCTGAAACAGATATGATTTAAATCTGTTTCATATCTGCATCATAATATAATTCATATTTAATGATTCAGATCTGTTTCATATCTGCATCATAATATAATTCACCCAATAAGTTGCTGTTTTAGGATAAAAAATGATTCATTTATGATTCATATAAGAATCATCTAATGTCGCCTTTTTAGACCCCCTGATCATTCTTTATTTGCTAACACAGTAAGTGACAACATATTCAGTCGGCGTCAGAAATATCTACCACGTACAACTCTACTGCTTGACTTTCAAAAATTGCTTTTATCAAACATTTGAGACCTTTTTTGCGCAAAATGCGCAGGATCGTTAGTGAATGAAACGATGATAACGATATTAAAGTTTTATCACAGAGCACAATAATAAACTAACATGGGTATAACTTATGTATGACACACACAAATCAGTATAGTTAAAATTGGCAATAGCCATTCTTATTTTATTTATGATACGAACAATATTCCAGTAGAATATTTAATATATTACCATGAATATCAATTTAATGCTACCCATTTCGGAGACTAAAAGAACCGACAAGAAACCCTGAAAGTAGGTACTTTAAGAATCCACTTTATTCAGTAGTGTGTACATGCTATAACTAAAGCATAAATTCAGTCGTTGTTAGAAATGGCTGAATAAAACTTTACAGCCACTGTATTCCATGTATTTTTATCATTTGTTTAAGATTCAATAACTGTTAACTGCATATCATATCTGCGGAGCAGTATCATAAATAAATATATTATGTGCTAACGATATAATCCTTACAATCATATCAATGACATCAAAAACATATTTTAAAACAAAAATGCCAGCACTATCATGGCACATAGTATTTGCTGTTTATTTTTTAACAATGCAATAACAAACATATTATAATATCTATCAGAAGAAAAACGTGACCGACATAATGTTAATAATGAAAACAGTATCGTACCTATAAGTATAAAATCGTATGCCTTGTTTGTCAATTTTTTCAAAATTGCAGTACATGATACAATTACAGTGACAAAATTAGTGAAGAATATTCAAACAACATGACGTGATATCGGCTTCAAGCGAGTTCAATTCGGCATCATTTTCACCTTCAAGGGTCAAATCAAATGGTTCCTTAAGTAACAAAAAGCTTAAAATAAAAAAATACCGAAAGTTTGAAATAGTGTTTTGAACATTGCGATACCAGTCAACACGGTGTTACCTGTTGGCATTATGAGCCGTTTTTCTAAATAAACCAGTGAATAGAATGATAAGCAATGTTTTTAGACTCGACTTTAGATCCGACAAATAAGTTATTTATTAATTAGTTATTAACTTATTAGTCATCTATTATTGTCTATAGGTTGAACGAATCCTCCTTTTAGGCTCTAAGTAGTTGTTATTTGTGTTGGAATATTTCACCAAATGACCAAAGGTACAAGCGGGCTGCAACATACCTGTACCGAAAATATTGTACTGTCTATACGTGGGTTACACGCGCGCGCGAATGAATGTTTACCCCTCTGATTGTCGTGTGTGCTCGCCTTTATCATAATGAGCTGTTTATATGAACCTTCATTCGGGCACTACGATCTGTTGTCATTGGCCACACACCACGCATCCATTGCTGCCTTCAAATCAGCGTTGAAAAAAAGATCTACAGTAAATACGCAAGGTATGCAGCGAAATTAATAAGGATCTTGTTAAAGGTAGAATTTCGAGTGTATTGGTAAAGGCGTAGAAATGAAACTTAGTTATGTGAGGGCACGTTCTCGATGTAAGAAATCCTGTGTTGTTTGCTGAGCCCGCTTGGGTTTCAAGTATATACGAATAATGTATTATAAACAAATAAAAATAGAGTGTTTTTCTGTTTATCCAATATTTTAAAGCATCGTTATTAGTGATGTGTGATTTTTCTCGGCGGCTTTAATGGAGGGTATTTATAATATTGATTGCAGTCATTATTTACTCGCCTACGCAAGTGAACATTTTTGTCGAATGTTAAAGTAATAGGGTGTGCTTGTATTTTATTATTTTCACTCGTTTATTTATTATCAGTACTCTATTATATTTTGTAAAAGTTGAATGCTTCATTTATCAGGTTAAAAAGTCGCCAGTTGAGTGATGCGACATAACCAAATACGGTTTAGACATGCAATTGAAATATAATATTTTGTTTATTGTACCCATTGTTAACAGTTTTAGGAGTTAGTGAGTATCCTGATAAAACTTTCTTAGCTAACGTTGATTTTCAATAAATAGGCCAGTTTTTTTTATTTATTATATTTTTCATTTTCACACACATTTGGTTTAATGTGGTTTTCTTACGATCCCTTACCTGAAGGTTGTTTGGAAGAGATCACTCTACCGAGAGAGAAACCGCCTAAATTGTACATTGGTGTTTGTAATTTTATACAACTGTAATGTTTTCTTACAATAAATAATATCATCTATCTATCTAACATTAAACTCTAGCACCCCAGTTTAGATGTTGTTTCTACCGAGAAGAAACCGGCAAGAAACTTAATAGTTACTCTTTCATCATAGTTTCCAATAATGCCAACCGCGTTTAGCGGCGTAGCACGAGTGCCAGTTGTAACTCAAAGGGTTGCGGGTTTGATTCTTGCACCGGCATAATGTTTGTTGAAGAAGCAGATATTTGTAATGGGTCTGGGTGTTCGTGGTCCTTTCCTTGTTTCTGGTGTCCATCACACAAGAGAAAACCTTACTTTGGCACGAGAGTAATGTTTAAGATGTTCTGTCACATTTTTTTATTTATTCTTCGATGTCCCATTTTTGAGGAAAGTTTTTATTAGGCAAATTTTAATAATTAAAGGTGGTGACTTGGTATGTACACACATCAAAAGTGTCTAGGGATATCTCAAGCATTTTCATACAAAGTATAGCTATTTGGGAGGCTGTAAAAATTAAAATATTGATACCAACGTAGAAATTTTTAGAACACAGAAACTGCTATATCTGCCCTTTCAGATTGTATAAAGAAATTCATTGTGGTAGCATTATTGTACAATCGTAAGGACGTTAAAAAAAGACAGATTTTTCTTTTAAAAGGTGTCAAAATTTTAGCAAAATTGAACGTTTTTTTCTGTAATATTCTTAACCTTTATCTTATGCCTGTGTCCTCGCGTTATTCTAAGATAATGCTCAACTTGTAAACACACTTAACTTCATGAAATATTTGAAAACGATATCCCTATGATATCCTTAGACAGTTTTGATGTGTTTATTTCATGCTATGACCCCCGTTAAAATCTAAGCTCTGCTTAGTTCAGAGTAGGACGTCCTAAATTATTATTGTGTGGCTTAAAAACAAACGACGATTTGAAAGTACAGGGTGATGATAGAAATACCGGAATGAAATATTTGGTCCAGGGGGGCTAAAACGGTAACATTTTAGCATTTCATATTATGAAACATCTAACTGACGTTTCATCTAGGCCGCGGTCCGTTTCGAGTCAAAAGTGAGTAATAGCGCGCTGACGTCGCTCACGTTCATACAATTTATCAATTCGGGATGCGTTTGAGCGCGCTGTTACTAACTTTTGACTCGAAACGGACCGCGGTCTAGATGAAACGTCAGTTAGATGATTCATAATATGAAATGCTAAAATGTTGCTGTTTTAGCCCCCCAGGTTTGAGGCGTGAATCTAACTGTGTAATGGTCTACTTGAATAAATAAACCTTGAATTTTGAATGAATATGGGTTTCAGGGGCTAATATAAATAAAACATACTAAAATAAAAAAAACTTCCAAAAATTGTAGGTGGTTACCAAGTGAGCACCTCCACCAACCACATTTGGTTGACACTCGTGAGTATTACGTTAACTTTCACCCATAAACATTAATTTCATCGACGCTCCGCTAATCTTAAGATGTCGTTCTCATTAATGTTAGCGAAAAATCATCCCCTATGAAGCTAAGGGCGGGATTCAAACGGGGCCGTTACGCAAACACATTACGCCTCCTCATAAGGCTCCACTGAGTGACTGCCCGGCTTAAAATTAAGTTTGCTCAATGCTCGCTTAAATTCTATTCTCCGCTAGTAGTGGGACACTTTGTCCCAATTTGTGTGGGACGTCCTAACCCTTGGAATATTCAAATAACAACGTGTTCAACGTCAGATCCAGAATATAACGTTCATAGAAACCTGATAAAAAATCTAGGTAGAGCTCTTACTAGGGTTTTTGCTGTTGGTTTAGTATCTTATATAACATCGTGAACTATCTAAAAAAGTAATTGAGAAGGCACAAAAAAAAGTGAAAGCATGGGTCACGGTCTAGATTCGAATAAATAGTGCGTTTTTGAACCCTGACATTATATCTTATTGTGTAATCATAGCTTCCAGTGTCATTAGGAATTTAGCATAAGGCAATTCTAAAAGGGTTCAAGTGTTCTGTTAGGCCCAAAAGTCAAGCCACAGCTCATTTTATTTATTTTATTTTTATTATTTAAGAGAGGCACAGTAACAACGAAATAACAAAAACACTGTTAAGCTTTTATACAATACAAAATACCATTAGCAAGTCATTGCGTCTTAAACACTATGCACAACGTCATGAACCGTATCTCTATAGTATTGAAGTACAATTTCTAATGACAAAATGTATTTCTTAGATTAGTGAGCTACGAAATTCTGCTGTGACCTGTTGATTTTTACCGTATTTATCATCATAATCATCATGTCAGCCGAACGACGCCCACTGCTGGGCATAGGCCTCCCCCAAAGATCTCCACAACGATCGGTCCTGCGCTGTCCGCATCCAGCGGCTTCCCGCGACCTTGACAAGATCGTCGGTCCACCTTGTGGAGGGTCTGCCCACGGAACGTCGTCCGGTACGCGGTCGCCATTCGAGAACCTGTCCGCCCCAACGGCCATCGGTTCTCCGCGCTATGTGCCCCGCCCACTGCCACTTCAACGATGCAATCCTTCGAGCGATGTCGGTTGCCTTAGTTCTCCTGCGGATCTCATCATTTCTGATTCGATCAAGCAGGGAAACACCAAGCATCGCTCTCTCCATTGCTCGCTGGGTGACTTTGAGCCTTCTTATGAGACCCATAGTGAACGACCACGTCTCACTCCCATATGTCATTACTGGCAACACACACTGGTCAAAGACTTTCGTCTTGAGACACTGAGGTATTTCGGACGCGAATATATGCCGGAGCTTCCCGAACGCTGCCCATCCGAGCTGGATTCGACGAGAGATCTCTTTCTCGAAGTTGGACTTACCTAACTGGACTGCCTGTCCCAGGTAAACATAGTGGTCAACAACTTCGAGTGTAATGTTCCCAGCGTTAACTGGAGCGGGTGCAACATGGGCATTGAACATGATTTTGGTCTTGTCCATGTTCATCCTAAGACCCACTCTCTGAGAAGCATTACCGAGATCTTCGAGCATTATGTTCAGGTCTTCCAAGGTCTCAGCCATAAGAACTACATCATCGGCGAATCGTAGGTGTGTTAGGTACTCGCCATTGATGTTGATGCCGCGTCCTTTCCAGTCCAGAAGCTTGAAAATATCCTCCAACGCAGCTGTGAACAATTTCGGAGAGATGACGTCTCCTTGTCTCACACCTCGCTGTAGTTGGATCGGATTAGAGCTCTGGTTCTGTAATCGGACCGACATGGTGGCGTTTTGGTATAGGTACCTAAGAACCTCGATGTACCTGTAGTCTATTTGGCACCTTCGGAGAGACTGCAACACTGCCCAGGTCTCAATCGAATCAAAGGCCTTCTCATAGTCCACGAACGCTAGGCAAAGTGGCAAGTTATACTCTTCGGTCTTCTGTATAACTTGCCGCAGCGTATGAATGTGGTCTATGGTACTATAGCCTTTTCGGAACCCGGCTTGTTCGGGAGGTTGGAAGTCGTCAAACCTGCGAGCGAGACGATTCGTAATGACTCTCGAAAACAACTTATAGATATGGCTCAGAAGCGAGATGGGTCTGTAGTTCTTCAAGAGAGTTTTGTCACCCTTCTTGAAGAACAGGGGGGCTAAAACGGTAACATTTAGATGATTCATATTATGAAACATCTAACTGACGTTTCATCCAGGCCGCGGTCCGTTTCGAGTCAAAAGCGAGTAATAGCGCGCTGACGTCGCTCACGTTCATACAATTTATCAATTCGGGATGCGTGTGAGCGCGCTGTTACTCACTTTTGACTCGAAACGGACCGCGGTCTAGATGAAACGTCAGTTAGATGATTCATAATATGAAATGCTAAAATGTTGCTGTTTTAGCCCCCCAGCATCACATCGCTTCTGCCCCATGCCTTTGGCGTTCTGCCCTCGAGGATGACAGAATTGAAGAGCGTCTGGAGGACCTTAAGTACCGGCCGACCGCCTGCTCTCAGAAGCTCTGTTGTGATTCCATCATCACCCGCCGCCTTGTTGTTTTTCAGCTGCTTGAGAGCCATCCTAATCTCGTACAGGCTGACGTCCGGGATATCTTCGGTATAGTGTCGGGTAAGCTTGGCTCTAGGGTCTTTAGCCTTGCTTTCAACAGGTGTTTTCGTGGAATACAGCTGTCCATAGAAACTCTCAATCTCCCTCAGGATTTCAGGTGTTGACTGATGCTACCTGCCTCAGTTTTCAGCCTCGTCAGTTGGCTTTGCCCAATAGACAGATCTCTGGCGAACACTTTGGAGCCTTTGTTCCGCTCAATGGCCTCTTTAATACGCTGGGTATTAAATTGGCGGAGGTCGCTCGTCAAAGACTTAGATATCTGTCTATTGAGTTGCCGATAACGATGGGCATCGTGCACGAACAAATGTTTGTGCTGTGCGGGGATCGAACCCGCGACCTTTGGTGTAGTAGCCGACTTCTAAACAATTACACCAAGACGGTCGTCCGGATTTATGCATTGCATTTATGCACGGATTGCACGGCCCAACCACTGTGTGACCATAGCTGTCACGATCGCTTTCAAATTTGACAGATTTTCTCTCCGGCCGACCTTAGTATGGACCCTTAAGTCACTATTACTATTTTTTTATTTGACAAATTAATGATCGTGTCCTCTATTCGAATCTTGTCGCGCTCACTACCCACTCTAGCCCCCAGCTTAACCTCCAAGACTCGAGAAGCCCTTTTAGTTGCCTCCTACAGGCAGGATTCCTTGTTAGTGGTCTAGACTTTAACCCATACCGAAAGGAACACACTTTTACATTTTCTACAGCCTTGATGTCGCGAGTCAAAACTCCTGGGACATCGTTGGGACTATCAAGGATAAGGAAGTCTTCCTCATAATCATTTTTGATGTTAGCATGACCTTGACACAGCATGTCCTTCTTTCGATAGCATTATTATTTTCATATTCGCACATTGCAAGTACTCTTAGTCTTGAGCTAACTTTTTGAGAAAATATTTCAACCATATTTATTTTTATTATTCCACATGTGGTGTAAAATAGCAGTTTTTAACGATGAACCTACCTTGCCATTGTTTCTAGCAATACTGTGTGCAATATTTTATGGTTTCGTAGACGGTCATTTTTTTCAAAAAATATGGCGAAAGTATTCAACACACGTAATTGAGTTTTTCACATCACACACACACACACACAGCATTAAATATTTATCTCACTGCTATTTAGCTCAGCAATTCGTTGTGCAAAGATGAAAGTCTGAGCAATCCCGTTTTTGTGCTAATCTCGTCTGGCGACACTAACCATCACAGTAGCGCCTAGCTGTTTAATATTGCAAGTCGCCGCTCTGCAGCCTCGAAAATTCCATAACATTATGTAAACGCATCTGCATACACGCTGCCTACTTTATTAAACGAAATAATGTACTGAATACGCGACGTACTAGGTACACCCGTACATAATGAGCAATTCCGTAGATCCGTAGACGCCGAGCCTCTCGTAGTCAGTCGCGAGCGGTCCGGCGCGTCAGACGCTACGATGCGCCCTCAGTGCTACGAGCGCGATCGCAGTGCTACGAATTTACGCGACGGATTTTCTCGATAAGCTAACTTTTAAGCTTGCATTTTCAATTATTAATTCATAAGTAATATAATAATAGATTGTTAGTTTAAGTGTGTGAGTGTTGTTCGATGTCCAGTAGACTTTAAGTTTGAGTGATAATATGATCAAGATGAAAAGGATTTGTCACCTCATCTTCAGACTACTCTTCTTGCTTGACGGTGAGTTTTTTTAAAGTGAATTATCCTAGTTTAATTAATATGATTTCATATTAATTAAATCTCATCTCATCTTCAGACTACTCTTCTTGCTTGACGGTGAGTTTTTTAAAGTGAATTATCTTAGTTTAATTATTATGATTTCAAATAACGAATAAAAGATATAAGTAAATAAATTAAACGTTATTTGTGCTATATATAATTGAAAAGACAGTGTAAATTGCTTACTATGGAAGAGAAAACAAGTTACTCAGATTTCCTGCTGTATAATATGTCTTTTGTTGAGTTTTAAAATTAATTATTATGGATAAAATATCAAAATTAAACATGGTTTTATTCTAAATATTGGAATTAAATAAAGTAAAAATTTAGCCAAGCATATTTTGCAAATGTAACACTAAAAAACTGCTAAAATATGCAAAGTTAACCCACATAATATTACATTGCCGAAATACTCAGAGAGCAAAAAATTCCTCATCTTTTGGATTGTCATTTTTAGGACCACTAAACTAAATGGCCTTCTGCTACCAACCAAGCAGAGCTGGGACTAAGATGAATTGATAATTGGTTAGAATAAATGAATGTAATCCTTATCCAACGAATTTGTTAATATTAGAGAATGATTTTAGTTGCTTTTTCTTCCCAGAGTTCTGTTGTATAGATAGCCCATATATTAGTTTCGCTTAATCCAACAATTTTTCAGCCTGTGCCTTAGATCTGAGACTTTTATACTAGAGTTACATGAGGTAAAATAAAACTATGAAATTCATTTCATAGTAGGGATGTTTTCTTGTCTATGCCATGGTGCGGATTAGTCATCGGATAGTTTCAAGGACTAAAAAAACTAGTTTAAACAAAATATGGAGAACTTTAAATAAGGTTTCTTACAGCTAAGTAAACGTTACGAAACACTTTATAAAATGAAGTGATTGAAAGCAAAATCTAAAAGATTCAGGGAAGAATAACTTAATCATACAAAAATGTAACGATACGTCATTTGAGATTTAATAAATTGTATTAAGAAATAATTAATTAACTAACTGAAAGATAAAACTGGTTCACAGTGGCTTCTACAGCAACATTTTCACTCCACGAAGGAGTTTGTGTCTGATATGGTTGAAAAATTAAAATATATTTATTGAAGCCATAGTAAAAATGTTGAGGTTGACTTCTTCTTTTAAGTGAGGAGACACCTGTGCCAGAAGAAGCCGCACTCACTTACACTAGCATTACATTTATGTACACCTTATAATCTATTTAATATTGGCGTGTGTGTGTTTTTGTTCATGTGTGGGTTTGTGTGTGTGTGTGTCTGTGTGTGGTCGCGGGTGTTATAAACTGCTATTTAATAATATTAACAATAATTATTTCTGCTAAAGATAGGAAAACCAGAAAAAAGCATTCGCTCTTGGCATCAGGCAACGAATTTCGAAATTCGTCCGGTCCGTTAATGGTCTCGGTAGCATAATTGGTAGTGCAGTCGCCCGGCTTGCGAAAGACGCGGGTTCGAGTCCCGCCTGATGCCAAGACCGAATGCCTTTTTCTGGTTTTCCTATCTTTAGTAAGATGATAATGCATTATCCCTAATGCTAAAAATAAAATAACCTAATTATTTCTGCTTCTTCATAGTTAAGATTTTGAGCCACTCTATAACCAATCTTTTACTCTCCAGTGTAGTTTTATTATATACCTATTCACAGTTACACATATATGATTTGGATTTTGTTGTCTAGCAAATAATTTTACCATTAAGTTTAGTAAAAATGTTAAATGTGCCCAGAAGTTGGTTTGAAATTTACAGTTTTCATTGTAATAAGGTGACAGCGCTGGTCAGGTTAATAAATCTCCAAAACGCCCAAATTGTAGGAGAAGTAATGCTTAGACATTTACAGATCTTAGTCCGATTATCCCGAAAATAATTAGAGGGGCGATGTCCGGAAACCGGATGTTAAAGGTAAACAGAGCTCTTGGGGATTAGGGGAGGACCGGAAGTGGAATGTGTGGCCGGGGATGTACAAAATTATATCCCAGCTGTTCATAACAAACGAAAAGTAAGGTTTTGAAAATGAACTCTGTTGGAGGGGGATAAAACTGGTCAATGTAGATAATGCATTGTTGACTGCTTTTGGTCACAAGGTTGATAATCTGGTGGTTGTAGAAAGGGTCTGTACGTTCCATAGTTTTTTTTTGTGAATAATTATGCGAAGTGTTGGCCGCCGAAGGCATCATTTTTCGTTACTTGGTTGGGTCTGCGCAATCAGCAAGTAGCTAAGATAACTGATTCATTTGCTCAACTGTTTTTTGGGAAAGCCCAAAATGCCTTTGTATTTTTTCCTTGCAGCATATTATAACAAAACTGCTACATTAATAAATACAATTGGAGTTTGTGGCACAGCTCGATGATGGAAAGGTGCTTGTGGATACGAATTCCAATTGCTGATTGTAGGAATGTGATAGACAAATATCTTTCCGCTAGCGTTTAAGGTCATTTAAACTTTGTTTTAGCTTTGCAAAAAGAAGATTTAGTACTAGTTACATCATCAGCAGCAGCCACACGACGTCCAAATTCAATGCTGAACATAGGCCATAGGCCATCATAGGGTTTCGCCTAAACCTTTCAAGTCGAAAGTAGTCAAACTTCGAAATAATCGTAATGAAAGATAGTAGTCAAACTCTACTCCACTCTCTACACTTTATTACTCTACTCTCTCTCACTTTCTAAAAACAGCAGAGCACTTAGGACATTCAAGTTGTATTTCAGCCCAAGTAGTGTCGCTAGAATAATCTTATAAATACTTGTCTCGTAAAGCGCCAAAGGAAATCCAGTAAAACCAAACTACAAACCGAATGAAGATATTAACATCGCAGGGGACGAAGCCACCCTTCTTCACAATCGAATTACGTACGTCTATAACTTTGTCCGTAAGTGTAAATGTCTTCATAAACTAGAGAGTGAAGATTGGAATAAAATCTAGCAGTTTATTGAGGGGAATATTGAAAAAATATGAAAGAACGCCGAGGGTAGGCCGATAAAATCTATCGCGTAGTTCCGTAGTTGGAGGAAATATTAATATTTCTGTGTTATACTACGCTGTCTTATGTATTGGATTGTAACAGACTTTTGGGAAAAGGTTATTTTTTCTTTCATATCTGTTAAGTTTCATCTATTTAGGTTGTTTTCTGTGTCATTCTGAAGTAATGTTATTTTTATGGTGTCTTGTTTGCCAACTTTAAAATATTGGCCCCAACATCGTATTGGAATGTTTCATAACTCTTTAAAAGCAAAGTCTCCGTCAAGTTTTGTATCTCATTTAAATGTAAACTAGTAAAATTGAGTTATTACATAAGTTAATTTCCAAAGAAAAAACTCGGAAAACTTGTTGAACTTAGATCAAAAAATCTTACTTTTTTCCTAATTAAAGCCAATGGACCACAAGAAGCCGAACTTTCTTCATCACTTTTATCAAAATCTTGTAGCACCTTCAGTGATGGTTTATAACAACGTTCACTTAGTTTAGCTTGGTTCATATTTTTCTCAGCTAAAGTCATCTTATGATGACAACGTAGTTATTCTCTTATAAAACAGTTTGTCATCTTTCACGACAGAACACAATATAAGAAACACAATCAACCATGATGAATACGCAGAATAACATAATAGAATACCTACTTTGTTGTCTGCAGGGAGGACTTGAAGTTTCTTCCCTCGGCACCAGGCCCGTATTGATGAGTTACTTGGGAAACTAACTCTGATGTTACGTAACATCGTTATTTTGTATGTCAGGTTGTGATTGTGTAACTGTATTTTTAGCAACTACAGCAAATACCTTTAACGATATATTAAAATTAATGCGTCCTTCAAGGCCCTTTAGCAGACTCGTTGTGCCCCCATTTTTTAATCAAAAAATCATATCGTAGAATAGAAAATGGAGAAAAATATTATGCGTTGAGGTTCTTCAAGAGAGAATGAATTATTTCTACGTTATTACAACAAAACTCAAAATGATTAACAGTATTATTAAAAGTATGAAACCGGACTTTATTGACACTTTGGTTACTAAATCGAATACGAAACATTTTTAATGTATTAATATCAATCGTTTTGTAAATAATTTGTTTTCTTTATAAATCTTGCGGTGTCCTCACAGCAACATGTTTGTGATGCACTTTTTTTAAACCAAAAGATTAATTAAAATGTAAGTTGACGATGATAAAGATGATATAAACGTTGCTGAGCCCAGTCAAATTCGAGGATTTGCCTCTTTCTCAAAGTATTTTTTTATTCATTGTTTAAAATCATTTCACCTACATTCAAATACTATTAAAAGCTGCTTTGCATGCAATGCTTGTAAGTCAGCGTATTTATCACCAATAAACAGCAGGTTGGTTATGGTTTTGCATTTTAAAATACTACGTTAATTTTTAGTTGTAGGGTAAAGTCTGTTAGAATGTAGCGCGTTGATAACCAAAGTTTTAACACGTTCTGTCATTTGAAAATGAAATCAATTTACTGTAGTTTAATTTTTACATGTCACCAAATTTATTATTATCTCTTTCTATCCATGACAACCTTTCTCCAGAAAATTGTCTGCCAAATAAACAACTGCAAAGCTCATCTACATTTAATTCAAGCTTCCTGTTCTTAGTACGAGTAAGCTGTAAAACCGTACCCGCACGTCATTATTATGACGCAGCGAACACTTACGGGTTAACAGCTGGCCCTAACGCTCATGACATGGGTGTGCGAGA
Organism: Udea ferrugalis; assembly: GCA_950022985.1. Lineage (NCBI taxonomy): Eukaryota > Metazoa > Arthropoda > Insecta > Lepidoptera > Crambidae > Udea > Udea ferrugalis. The sequence goes on from OX465541.1 coordinate 253,125, forward strand.
CCCGGACATAAACAGCGGGTGTGGCATACCCGGGTCTGTAGTGGCCGTTACGAGCGATCACTTTGCGTTCAATCGTCGCGAGCTCAGTTGAGTGTGGATGGGATGAGAACTTAAAGAGGTGCTGGAATCTGTTTATCATTTTACTATCTGGCACTTTGTTTTTTTTTAAATTACCTGACCATTTTGTTGTTTTTAGAGAGCTCTGTAGCTCAGTAGTTTTGCTTTCTTACAATTTGGAACTCTCTGGTAATAGAAAACACCGATAAAACCCCGATAATAATGTTTTATCATTTTACAAAAGATGGTGAGCTAGTCCTTTCACATGTCGGGTTCAAATAAACTCTTCGAAGTGTAGGCTTCTGAATGTTTTATTTATTTAATCGGCTAGTGTTCTCCCACTACATCGCCAGAAGGAAGGTGACGATGCAGTTGATAAAAAAACTTCAATCCATCCATCTATGACCAATCTAAGCTACTTTTGCCTGCAAATATCAGTCAAAAACGGCTTTGCATCCATAAGGTATGATTAAAAATAACGTGGACGGTTTTCATCGTAAAACTAAGCTTTAAATTTTTACAGTTACGCTCATCTCTCATAAGGCACTTCTTAATTGTTATAGTATTTTCTGTTGGTTTAAGTATATCTATTTGTCAATCATATTTATCATAATAGTTTATTTTATTTATTTAATGTTATGTAATTGTATTTAAGTTTATAGTTTGTATTTCATTACCATTTCCACTCTGATTACTTTTTTGTGCACTTGCCTACCCTTCTCATCAACATTCCTCTACCTTTGGGTTGTTTGGAAGAGATCGCTCTTTAGCGATAAAACCGCCCAAGTTGTACATTTACGTGCTTACTTCAGCTACTGTCCTGTAATATTGTTGTTGTTTTAGTGTGCAATAAAGAATATTTACTTTACTTTACTTTACAATTACTCATGGACCCGTTAGAGTCTATTTTTGAATAAATACATATTTATGTTTTCTTACAACTATAGCATTGGAGGATTCAATTTTCCAAACAGAATTTCCAGAAGACCTGTTATAATCTGTCAAATTGAAGCTCAACTATCTCCACTAAAAAACCTCCTCATAAACCTTCAGTGAGGTTTAGTCGTAAAGAGTTTGCCACAGATATTTTTCGTCGTTTATTGTCACACTGCAAAATGGCCGGCAAATCCTAAAACAAGAGTATAAGAGCTTTTAAACTAGGGCCATTTCATGTGTTTAAAGTAGTATGTATTTTACGTGTTTTGTTTAGACTCAACTGTTTAATGACTATGTGCAATCAGGTAACTAACATTACTTTCTTGTTTTAGGGCTTTCACATTTCTGAATTACATAGACACAAAGTCGGTGTTTGTTTTGAGTTTTTAAATAACCGTTTTTGTTTTTTTTTGTCTTGATATAACCAGTATCACTTTCCAGTAAATACAAATCTAACGACATCTTTGAAACTAATATTCAACAAGGTATTCAAGCTGCAGAGCCTGCCCATCCTATCCCTTCTTCTGGCGCAGTCGGGTAAAAATACACAATATACCTAGGATTGTTTTTTTTTGCACAATTTTTCGTTATTGTTTCTCAAAGCTCACAAGCTTAGCTCACAAGAGACGTAGATAATCAGATATTACATTGTACTCGCAATATGCGAGCATTAAATCCATTTTAGTGTTATATTTTTTTTTATTTATTGCACTTTTAATAAAGTGGAAATCGCATAATTAACGCCAAGTGGCATTATGCTCTACCAGTCAACCACAAACAAAAACTGTATGAAAAATGAAAACGAGTAATCCTATAAGTAAATTTCCTCGGCAAAATGCTAGCTTCTGAATGCTCCGCTCAGCTTGGCGGCAACAATTAGTGTGCCTCTGACTAACCCATCAGGGATATGGTCGTGACGATGATAATATCATCACCGCCTATCGTCTCGGTCATGATGACAAGGACTACAAGAGTTTTTTTCCTCCACAAACCAACATTATTTCAGAAACCACACACCATTATAAACCTTCCATTCCCTCTTTGTTTTTTGAAGTGCATCTCACATTTGCAAGCGCATTTTTAGTCCATTAAATTCTATACAGGGCAACCGAAGTTATCTTCAAAAATTTTAGACTGCCGCTCACTTTAGCGACCACTTGTTGTCCTTCCATTCACTTGCAAATAGTTCGAAAACCCAACCATTCCTACCTATATCCGCCTTTAATAGTTTGCCTCTAAGTCTTCTATTCGCATAGCAATTGCGGTTCATGTATTTGTTTCTAGAGACGGAGTTCAGAATGCATTAAAATATTTCGAATTACTGCGATAAACGCATAGCGGTTTATAGATAAAAATGGCGAGCATTCTCTCTAGTGTTTGCTATGCGTTGTTTTAAGTTGCTAAGCGGCTTGGAATACTTTCAGTTTAAAGCGCTGCCATGGAAATGCACACGGGAGTGTTTTGCGGGTATTTTTAAAAGGAGAATATTGGACGGCATCTGATCTCGCATTGGTTTTTGATTAATACCTTTATGCTGGTTTTTGAAGATGAATGTTAAGTCCATCTATATAACGCGTCCATTGCTGAACCAAATTTGATGAATATTGACTTACCTAGACTGAAATTGGATACACAAATTCTAAATAAGACTGTAGGCATAATAAGATCCACATTGGGACTCCAGAAACATCACATATATTTTAAACTCTTCCTTAAGAACTCCATGCTTATCAATCAAACTTTATATTTGTGTCTTTAAAATTTATTTATTTATTTAACACAATTAATCATTATTATGTAGTTAAATAATTTTACTATCAATTACAATGATTCCTCAACATGTTTTAAAATCGATTGCGGTCTGTCAGCGAATATATCCAATTCGTGGTTAGTGGCCAATAACATATTTAACGCCCTCTGCATGCGACACAGCGGGAATTGCTCACGCGCTACTGTACGACCCACAGGAATAGCCAACAGTCGATTCCTCCGTCCGGAGCGGATACGTTAATATTCAAATAACTGAATTAAATAGTTGTACACATATTTCTCATCATCATCATCATCAGCCTGCTGTTACAGTCCACTTCTGAATTTTGAAAAAAATAAAATGAAGTTGAATTTTTTTCCCTATTTTGAAAAACTTCTTTATACATTCCTTGCCATAAACTGGCTTTTTTTAAGATTCAAAACGGATGTTCAGAACCAGAATCAGAATAAAAAGTGATTTCCCCAAAATTTTCCGTCACATGTCTAGAAATCTTTCCATTTCCTGGTTACTATGTAATATCGAAAGCGTGATTCAAATCATTATTGTACAAAATAATTTCCTGTAGCTAATTTGTGCTTGTATTCCCTTCAACACAGTACATCACACATGTCAACGTGACATCAAAGAGACGTCGTGTTGTTTGTCGCAAATCTGCCCTAATTTCAACGAACATGAGTGAACACATAATACACGTTATATACTATTAATAGCAAGCAATCTTGTCAGGTATAAATAACTTGGGTTATCTGAATCGGATTGACACTTATATCATTTCTTATGTCGCGGTATTTCTCGCCGGTAACCATTATTATCGGAATTCTTACCTACTTGACGCTATTTTATTTCGAAAGGTCGTAGGTTCAATTACCACCAGGAAAAACATAATATTTGCTGTTTGTTCCTGAATCTTGTTTTTATCCTTAGAGATATAATTAGAAATATTCAAGTATTCAAATGTTTATCAACACAAAATTTTGTTAAGTATCATGGTTTACTTATTATGTTTTTAAATAATAAGTTTACGTATGTCATGTAAGTTTAGAAAAGAAAATGCCTTAAAATGTGTGATCTACGGTTTCTCTTATCATTCAATTCATTAAAGATTGTGCAAGGAAAGTTCATCATCATCATCAACCTATGCTGGTCCACAGCTGGACGTAGGCCAGCTAGATGCATCCACCTAGCCGGAGGGCGTCTCACGCTACGTTTGCCGAGACGAGGTCTCCACTCGACGACGCATTTAAAACAAAAAAAATCAAGCAAAGTTAAATCAACAAAATTAATTCTACTGTCCATTTCCTTAAACGAAGCCGATAGTATTTCCGTGACTATTCTAGTGTGCACCAAAGCTTACCTGACTGAAATCTATTTACCTGATGGAACAAGATGAAATCAATTCCTTTAAGCCAGCAAAAATATTTTCCCCAACGTGTTCCAGCCCAGATCGGCATCGACGTAATCAAGGAAAAACAGGCAAAAACAGGCAAAAACAGGCTACAGCATATTCTGATTCCTAAAAGCATTAGATGCGCATACATTTGCGGATTGGGACCAAACCAATCTTATTATCGGGAGCTGTAAAAGGCGTTGTAAAATTTTAGATACAAACCCGTGGCGCCGCGGGCTTATAATTTTTCACGGTTCACGGCTTAGGATAGGAACAAGTAAGATAAGATAAGCTATACTTTGTTATATTAAGAAAACAATTACACTGGCAATTTTTACTGAGATAAAGGACATGAGTTTTTGTACCGATCTTAAAATAAAATATTATAAAATTATCTAAGAATGTTCATCCGACACAAGTTTGCTTAGTTTCTTGCTAGATGGCGCTTTGCGAATTGATATTCGAATGATATTAAAATCTCTATATTTCAAAATGGATTGCTGTTCATTAGTCTCGCTAAAACTCGGGAATGGCTAGACCGATTTGGTTAATTTTGGTTTTGAATTATTTGTAATAGTCGAGGGAAGGATTAAAAGTAAGTGAACATGAGAAATTGCTGGGAATATTGTGGAAACAACAATTTAACTTTCGTCTTAGCAACTGTTCCTACCAGTCACGTGACACTGAATGTTTGACAACAGAACGAAGTCTGTTGGGGCAGCTAGTTTATTTATATTATTTTGTAAATTGCATTTAGGCTGCCCTACCAATAATAGCGATTTCTTTATAATATGAAGTAGTTCTGAAGTAACAAAAAAAGACTGCCGGGTTGAAAACTTCATCTTCATTGTTGAAGTTGGTTAAGAAGTACCCAAACAATAATCAAACCAAAAAGTCTGACAAAACCGAAAACGTTTCTCCCTAATATTTTAAGTGGTAATTTTTCATTCGAAAATTAAGTATTTGAGATTTAAAGCTCTCTCGCTAACCGTATTTAATAGCCAATGAATTTTAATAGCTAAATGTGGTAGAACCTGCGGTCTAGTGGAGGTGTTCAATTTATGAGAATCATCAATATGGGGATTTCGGCTGAGCTCCGGTAGATGGCGCTGCTCTCCGATGGACTAAAACTGCATACACTGCATATTTAAAGCGTTCAAAATTAAGGTTAGCACTTAGTGGCACTAGCTTTTGCCAGCGATTTTATCGACGTGGTGTGGTGTGATATTTAAGTCATCGTAGTTCAAAATCAAACTATATTCCGTACACATTAAGAATGCGGTGATTTGAAATGTAATTCTGTTGCACACAAAAAACTCAGATCCACAACCTTTGCTTTCGAAAGTATGTGGTCTCTGTGGACTAAACTTGACTTTTTAATTAGGAACGATTTGATTGGTAAGGAGGCGTGCTAGATCGAAGGACAAGTTTTAAATTACTGCATTCTTAACGCGAACGGACTATAAGTGGGCTTTTTTTTAACAAGGGTGAATTCAAGCCAAAGAGATGCGGTATACCTTTTTTGTCATAACCATGAGCTAGTACCACGTAGATGGTTTTTTTAAAGTTTTGTACAAAAAAACGTTTTGAAAGTAGTATTTCTTAAATTTTACTAGCATCAATGAATGGTAGGTAGTCCAGTACCGTTTCAGTGTGTGGTCATTAGTCGGTAAACTAATTAGTTTTTTGTGTTACCTTATCCACTTACACACAAACGGTTGAACTTAAATAGTTTATTGTTATTATAAGTCATATTTACTACTCCACATAAATTATGTAAATCTTTCATTGGGTGTAAGAAATACTTGTATGTTCCGTTCTTAAATCTCTAAGAGCTGTTGATCTTGAAATAAAATAAAAAAAGATAGCATAAAATAAATGTGTGCAACACTATTCGCTTGCAGTATCTTTCCCTAAAAACAAATAAATAAGGAATCTTTTACCATTTTAGCGGCAAAGAGCCAAATAGCACTGATTGAAACTTAACCCTTTCACATTCGCAGTCTTATCGCAAGTGAGCAAAACGGCAAAACGACTCAACACAGATCGGAATGAACGATCCGCTCGAGTTGAGTCAAGTGACCGGGTCAGAACGCGCCGATCCGGGACACGCGACACGCTTCGCCTCCCAGCCGGCTTGAGAGGGAGAGGACGTCTTGTGAGTGCCGGAAGACGTGCCGAATGAATGATTTAATTGACGGGTCAACGCAGAGCTGATAATGGATGGAGTTTTAATAGAGGTTCTATATCTCCACGTTTATATTATCATCATTGTTGTGGTGATTGCTAAACGATCGATGATTTAGAGAATAGGAAAAAGTATATTCGGTACCATAAACACATTAAAAGACGTTAAATTACGATTAAAATTATAAAAGTATTCAAAATAAACAAATACTTAGTACAAAGTAATAATACGAAGCGATACTAGCAGTAGGTATTCGCGAAAACGTTTAAACTATTGTTTTGTACTTTACCCCTCTTTTATTTGTTTTACTGTGTTCTCCGAGTTGATCTCGCTTCACGGATCATGTTCCTACTGAGCTGGTTAATCTCATCTTGAAGACCTGGCTCATTTTCACGCGGCGCTTTAAAAACCCAGGATTGTAGAACGACGGAATCAGCATTGCTGAATCACATTTGGTGCGAGACAACAGTTGCTGGATTGTATTATGTGGATGTTGACGTTTTCCAGCATGCCAGAACTCTTGTTGGGGTGAATAATATTAACTAAATGATAACTCTAACTAGTTATCACAAAAGCTCTCTGAGTAAAATCGAGCGAAGATAAACGAATGAGGGTTACATCTTGACCAAAAAGATAACAACATTTCAAAAACGAATCTTAAACGTATTAACACAAGACGAAATTAACCCCTCCGTGCTCACTTGAGCTTCTCGCTCGAGTGAGTGAAGGCGAGTGAAGTGAGTGAACGACCTCGGTTACTGAGGTGTCCACTTGTGATTGAGCCCTAATTAAAGGGTTTGTCACACTCTCAGAAGCTTTGAAGATCTTTGACTTCAGCCGGTTGCCGAATTGACTTCCAAAGTGGCTCTGAATTTATTATCTGTACTAGCCTCAGTCTCTGACTTCGTCTGCCTTGTATTAGTATTTAAATTTCAGCTTTTTTTTTAAATCGCATAGACAAGCATTTGACAGCAGTCTCATTTTATGAAAACAGACGATGCGGTCAGCCATGGAGTATATAATGTCTGAAGCAAACCAATTCATTCTTGGTTGAAGACTCCCAAATTTACTCCTCAGGAAATAAAGACCCCGGTCCAGTATTTCATTCCTCAGCAGTACGCAGGATGAAGGTGGAAGCTAAGGGTTTGGTGTGGCAAGTCTACTGTTTAGCGGTGACAAAAGCCAGTGTGTCTAGTGGGTGGATGGTGGAGGAAGGGAAGGTGCAATAAAGAAGACTGGCGAAGTTCCTTGAGTTTGAGCCCCAACTATAATAGGCCTCTTTCATGAACGAAATTAACCAAGTTTTGTGCAACTAAACACTGCTATTGAAATGATACTAAAACTTTACCCTCTAATAGTTAGGAATATAGAGATATAAAAATAATAAATTAAAGGGGATAGGTTATAATAACATCAGGTTATAAAGAGTTTTTCATTAATTTCTGTATCATGAATCAGAGCACTTTATGGCCGAGAAACACGCATAGTCCAAAGATAATTCACTGTAAAAGTTCACCGAAATCTTTGCAAAGGATTCAACAACAACGACAAACAAACAATGCACGCATGTCAGTCTGACTTTGACGTTTGACACAATGTGACATTTAAACGTTCCGTTAGTCTGGTTAGAAATGCTTCAATAACAGTAAAATAGGAACAGCAAAACTAGTCAAAACAATACAACCTAGATGATGGTTCAGTTTAGAAAGAAAGTAAAATAACACTGATGCATGAACAGGAACGTCCTTCACTCATCCGGTTTTCTGTTTAGTTTCATCATTATTTACGACGTTTTGATAATATACCTACTGCCGTAAATTATTTAAAGATCAAATTCCTGTTCTAAAAAATCCTAAAAATTATGGATAGAAATCTACTAATACCATTTTATGAAGTTAATAACTTCATAAAATGGTATTAGTAGATTCATCAGTCTCAACGTGAACGTGGTTGGGTCGATTTTCGCCATTCTTCTTTGTGTAGCTCTAGGGCACACTATGCAAAATGCAACTGGAAAAAACCAGCAATGCCTCCTTACTACCATACCTTGCCAAGAAGATACCTAGGCTTTGGAGCCTGGCATTTACTAAACTGACGTTATTAATCCAACATAGTTATGAATTGGTATTTTTTTCAAATGTTCTTATACTCGAAGGGATTCGATCCTGTTTTCCAAGCCATCGATACTTTACCGAATGAGAGCTTGTTTTGTGAAAGTTCGTCAAACAAACAACTTGATGAATTCATGTTTTGCCAAACATGTTGTTACTAGAAGTTAATTTGTGTAACATTGAGTACTTTCAATATTCTTATTTATATAATTCCAGGTTGAGGCTTTTGCAAAAAGTTCTGTATTTGTATATTAACATCAAGTCATTTAACCCGGCGTCATGGGGGTTGGGTCTAAGATACCCGGCCGTTTTTAGAATTTCTATAATTTTTATACTATTCACCTGACATTGCTGTTTTTTCCTATAGCTGGAGTTAATGAATCACTTCACACGTTTGTGCCCTGAAATAAGTCAGAAAACGCCTGAGTTTGGAGCAATAAGTGCCATAATCTGAAAATGGGTAATTTAGACCCATGCCTGTACTCGGTGTAACAATTTCACTCCATTTTTCCCATACAAAATGAGTTTTTTTTATATTTTTATTTTATTTGTATTACTTCTTCTTTATTGTAGTTTAAACCTTTTTTATTTAGTTTGTTAGTGCAAAAGACATATTTGAGCGGTTTTTATAGAATATATTTGATTTTTTTTCAAAGTCTCGTTTCCATGATAACAATTATATATTTCAATTTTTTTTAGTGTTGGATAACCCTTATAACTCTAAAGTTAATGCTGGTAATAATAAAAACCTTTTCTTTCAACTGGAGACTAAAATATTTACATATCTTACCAGGGTCAAATAGACCCAACCCCCACGTCCGTGTTACAGTTTTTAACCCCCATGACGCCGGGTTAATTTTCACTTTGATACAAAATAATCCTGACTTTTTAACCAAAAAAATATGGAATGCGCAAAAGTTAATCAGAGTTAAGCAGAAGTCATACAACATGTCATTCGGGATTTCCTGATATTACAATTTAAATACTAGGAAATAAAAAAACCTGTCGCATACAATTCCATTCATTATAGGTACTTAATATAAACTGTTCAGCGGATTGTGCTAATTAAAAAATATATCCTTTGATAATTTATGTATTTTTTGTTACTTCCTCTTCATTTAAAGGCTTTTTTGTGTAAATATTTAAATAAGAACCTTACTATTAAAGCTGTACTCGGTGATGTAATTTTATTTACACAACCGACCGAAAGGAAGCCAAATAAATTCATAGCATTAATTTCATACTACACTAGAGTGTATTATAATAGTAATCTTAATTTACATTAAGTGGTAGTAACAATATTTAATTGTAAGGGTGAAGCATGGAAAAAACAATGATCAAAATAAAATAGAACATGAAAAAATTTTCAGACATGCTGTACCTATAACATAAAATATCATAAACGGCCTGTATATTTCCCACTGCTGGGCACCGGCCTCGCCTTAGGGCGTCTTGAAAACATCGGACATTAAGGTTGCTTACTAAACCTTACACTCCTCCAACAATCCCCACTGAGCCCGCGTGTTGGAGTATGGCTCAATCCACCTCATAGTTGAGATGAGGCCTGTGCCCAGCTCTGGGACGTATATTATAGGCCGTTTATGTATATTTATGTAACTCATGGATACAAACTTACCTGTTACTAAATAGGTAACTAAACCGTTAATTGTTGTTGCTCTAAAGCCCAGTATCCTGGACTAAAGTAATTATTCTACCCCAACAAGCGCTTTAGTCAAGGGGTAGTAATACCCCACAATCCTGACTAATACCCTTCTCCACTTTCAATGGCCAGGATATTACCCTACCTAGAGTTTGTATTTAAAATGTAGATTCGGGAATTCAAAACATGCAAATATAAATTGGAAGTGCTGAACTTGATTTAATAAATCAAAAGTGGTGGAACAAAGTTCTCGATGACGTGGGCTGACGTTGACGGAGATTTGAATGAAAAATGGACGGAGTCAAGCGTTGAAAAAAGCTTTTATTTGTACGCTAATTTTGGGAGTGTTTTCGTTGTGGATCACTGATATTGAAGGGTAGGGAGGGACACAATGACATAACATAAACGGCCTTTATACGTCACACTGCTGGGCCAAGCCTCACCTCAACTATGAGGTGGAACGAGACATACGCCAACACGCGGGCTCAGTGCAGATTGTTGGAGGGTTGTGAGGTTAGTGGGCAACCTTAATGTCAGATGTTATCAAGCCGCCCTAGGCTTAACGACTGACATCTAGCGACGTCAACCGCTTACTGGGTAAATATAGGCATTTAATTTTAATTTATTCGAAACAGACAGCAGATTACACAGTCAATACAAAACTTTACGATAATTTTCCACTAAGATATCATACAAAAATATAAGAGAACGAAGTTAAGAAGTTACAAAAAAAAGGAATAATAAAAATTATTAGGTGGTATTCTAAGCGCAGTAGCGACAGCGGTTCGGCCACGATCGCTGTTAAGATGAAATAAACTTTATTGAACACAACTTAAAAAACAGAACTACATTACAAAAACTTTCAAAACGTTGACACAATTTAGGTGGCCTTTTTGCTAAAAGCGAGACAACCTTCTGTGCTGTTGTTAAGCAGTGGGTTGCTTGCATCAGATCTGAAGACGGCCTTAACTTACTGATGTATTTTTGGGGCATAAATAATAATAATCTTTATTCAGGCAAGTCACACCCATACATAATTTCAAATTAGGTGATACACACACTATAAATAAGACACATTTTTAACAAAAACAAACATCAACTATCGCAAATATTGACATAAAAATCAAACGAAACACAATTATTAATCATCATCAAGTACAGTAATTTTTATCTTTTCGCTGATGATCTAAAACTAACAAAGACGGTCACCTGTACGACAGACTCGAGATGCCTACAGGAAGATATCGATAATCTCCAAGTATGGTGTCGTAAGAATAAAATGATTTTAAATGCTGCGAAATGTCATCACATCAAATTTACCAAAAAACGGAATAAACATCTTACTAAATATATGATCGACGGTGATGAGTTGAATGAGGTTTCGGCTATTAGAGACCTTGGCGTCCTGATGGACAGTCAATTGAGATTCTCGAATCACATTGACAAAATTATAGGAGAGGCTAATAGATCACTGGGTTTTATATTAAGGAGTTCCAAAGATTTCAAAAAGCCGTCTACGGTCATTCTACTTTACAACAGCTATGTGCGGAGCAAACTTGAATACTGCAGCTCAGTTTGGTGTCCTAGCTTTAACATACACATTAACAGGATAGAAAGGATCCAAAAAAAGTTCATTCGCTGCTTGGCCTTTCGATTCAAGTGTCCCAGGGAGTTCAAAAGTTATGCAGACCGAGCAAAATACTTCCATTTAGATCTGCTTTCGGTGCGACGTAAGGTTCTTGATATGTCGTTACTTCACAACCTATTAAACAACCGCATCGATAGTCCTAAGTTACTGAGCCGAATCGCTTTCAATATCCCGACCAGAATACCACGATATCCTTGTGGGTTGTTTCGAAATAAATGGTGTAGAACAAGGATGGTTCGTAGTTCGCCAGTTGTTCGGCTGACTCGTCTGTACAATAACCTCAGTAAGCAGTTACCAGAGATGAGAGCCTGCCTAACTTTTTAAAAGTGGTGAAAATTTGTGAGTGACGCACCTCAAGTCAAATTATGTTGACTAATTGCACTCATTAATATACAATTTTTTATTAATGATTAATGTACAGTTATTTTGTTGGAATTTGTTATTGTTTTTGTTTTGGCTGTTTAGTGTTTAGTACATGACGATAGTGATTGTTTATTTTGTTTATGATATTTTAAAATAGTTAATAGTTTTTTTTGTATGCATGTTGTGGTTACCTTTAATTGTGAGAACAGTTAGCCATAAGCAACCATATTTTATCTTTTTGTTTGAAATGCTGATTCTTATGTTGGTGATCCTTTAATAAATAAATAATTAAATAAATTAAAATCGAAATAAATTTTATTTTTTTTGTGCTTCAGAAGGCATGTTCGACATGCTGTTGCTGTTGGGCCCGGCTGACTTTAATAGATGTCAGTCGTTAAGTTTTGTGGAAGGTCACAGAGCGTCTTGATACTAACTTTTGTGGAAGGTTACAGAGTGTATTTCGGGCATTTCCGTGCTTCGGAAGGCACATTAAGCAGTTGGTCCTGGTTGACGTCGCTAGATGTCAGTCGTTAAGCCTAGTCAGAGGCCTTAAGGGTGGCTTGATAACATCTGACATTAAGGTTGCTAACTAACCTTACACCCCTCCAACAATCTCCGCACTATGCCCGCGTGTTGGAGTATGGCTTGTTCCACCACATAGTTGAGGTGAGGCCTGTGCCCGTACGTATATAGGCCGTTATGTTATGTATGTTATGTAGAGCCAACTGGGTAGCTTTTGCTTTATTACTATTTTAAAACTTACTCTAATTTCTTTCAGTAAACGATTCCTCAAGAACGGAGGGTAAAGGTAGCCTGGGGATCAGGTGCACCTCAAACGCTCGCGCAGTTTTGCACCTTATTTCAAACGAGTAGAGTCTGCATTAGAATGGTGACTATCAACACTCGACCTCAAGGATGCTTACTCGAAGTGTTGCACTCAAGGTTGTTTATTTAATTTACTCGACTGTGAAATAATAATGAGGGTTCTGTGTGTTATATTACTGTTGTAACTTCTGGCTTTTCTGTCCAGATCTAGCAAGAAGTGGGTCAACATTGAATAATAGTTAAAAATATCTTAAAATATATGAAAAATGAAAAAAAAACAAACAAAATAAAGAAACAAAACAAAAATATTATATAGGTACATAAGATAAATATACTTCAATGCATTTATTATTTGTGTAAATGCATACATTAAGTACATAGGAAGCCCCCTGATCAGTACAAACCTAAATGTTAATGCATACGCAAGATTATATTCTGTTGAGATTGAGAATCAGGCGTAAGTAGTAGCCAATTTTAACCATCAATCGTGGTCATGGTTAACATAACATAAACGGCCTATATTCGTCCCACTGCTGGGCACAGGCCTCACCTCAACTATGCGGTGGATTGAGCCATACTCCAACACGCGGGTTCAGTGCGTATTGTTGGAAGGGTGTAAGGTTTGTGAGCAACCTTCATGTCAGATGTTATCAAGCCGCCCTTAGGCATCTGATAAGGCTTAACAACTGACATCTAGCGACGTCATCCGGGACCAACCGCTTAACATGCCTTCCGAAGCACGGAGATGCCCGAAATACACATCACTAAATTTCGGTCGGGGTGGTCACCCATCCCATTTCCGACTCGGCGTGTGTTGCTTTACAACAGCGATCGCAGATCACTGTCACAACTGCGCCACGGGCACCTCATGGTTAACATAATATTACTAAATTGTGTTATCACACAGAGTCGTTTGGTATAATGTGAACCGATAAAAGAAGTACTCAATATGCAATAAATAATTGAGTATTGAGTACATCTGCATTCATAGAAAATTTTCACTATTTTGGCAGAAAATGTAAACCTTTATTAGAACGTCATGAGCGTATACGCTCCTTTTAGGTTAAGTTCTAGAAGTTTCGGTTGAGAAACTCAAAACAGAATAGCGGTAACACGAACCTGAGTTTCCACTCAGGTTTCAGTGTTGCGAAATAATGAGAATATTATGTAATGAAAGTGTTATTTATGATGCATTGCACCCCTGCATTTTCTCAGACTTCGCATAATACTCATATTATGAAAAGGTCTTCAAAAAAGTTCAGTCGTATTTAAAAAATCTGCCACTTCATTGATATCTTACGGACTTTCACAACTTTTGATCTCAGAAAATGAGATAATTGCTTGACTTTATTAGCCCTTAAAAATGTTTTCGGACGATCACAAGGTATAGCGGCTATTTCTCTAACTAAGGATAAATTTTGATTCAACTTACCCATGATATACTTTATTTTTAAAGATTTTTTTATTATTTCAGTGTACAGTAATGCAAACATACGTGAATGCAATCAATTGGTTCACACAATAAGTATCAATTATTCAAATGCATGCTTTAGAAATTATAACAGTTCCCACAGTCCGTCTCTTGATTTCCCAAAGTATTTCGAACCTACTACTTTGTTCTATTTTTATTTCACGGCAGCACCTTGTTACACTCCCACTGTGTAAATTGCACTTGAAGCCACTAAAACAGGCTTCAAAGATCTGTTTCGGCGACGAATCTGCCCTCGAGTGGGGGCCAGTGTCCTCGACGGAGGGTCCTTCAGATTGTTTACTCAGCGAATAGGCCGGGGGACTGAGTGCGCTTTATAGTCGGATTCTGCTTGTTTTTATTTTACACTAGCAATTATGGTTTTTGGAGCGTTTTTTTTATCTACGTTGTACACTGAAGGTAAAATTAAAACGCCAAAAGGGTTTCTATTAAGACCCGTTATTATTGATAATTAAACGAACTTACCTTAAGTGAAGTTCTATTATAATTACACGAAGGCTTTGTCCGAAGAAATTAAGAATAACAAAAATGTAGTAAAGCGTGTCGCGCTGGCCATCTACCACTAAAGTTGAAACCATAATCAAGAGAAAAAAAAAATGGTTTCAACGTCATATTCAGCTGTCACAGATTGTCAAATGTCATTTAGTTGAGAGCTTCTTCACCTGGAACATAAATTAGGGAGCCTCCGAGAGGCTAGATAACTGCACATAATACTGTAGGGGTCCTAGGGTAGGGAGGGTCTTAATTTCTTCGGACAAAGCCTTCGTGTAATTATAATAGAACTTCACTTAAGGTAAGTTCGTTTAATTATCAATTACACTTCGCTTTGTCCTCGAAATTAAGAATAACAAAAATGTAGACTTTGAAAGCAGTACAGTATTATGTGCATAATGAAGGGATATAAAGAAGCATAGGTATCATATGAAACAAAAAAACAAAACCTAAAAAAAAACAGTAGGTTGCTTACAGTAGTTAAGTAAGCATTCTGAGAAAAATATTAATACAAATAAATAACTGTAACATTATTGTAAATATTACAACATAATATTGCAACTATGTTATGAGTTTCAGTAATACCGTAGTTGTTGTTGACTTATTTATTCATTAAAGAATGTGCAAAACATTCCTAGGAGCTTCCTAAACTGTTATTTGATAGAATTTAGCAAACAGAATAAGCTTCACTCCAACCAGTTGTGACTCTAATAAAGTTAATTAACACCGGAGTACAGCAGAGGTACTTGCATGTCTGGTCGAATGAACAATGAATAAAGATGTACGTATCTCACTTTCGGTTAGGATCCTGTTAGGATTCCTATAATCCACCGACTAATAGTTTGAGACCCTACGAGATTGTACAGTTATTGAAAACTGACGAAAACAATATTTTCGTTGTTTATATAATCGTCCATGATTTATCCAAATAAAATTTAAAAGCCTCAGCAGGACGGAGGTCGACTAGTTAAGGAAGTCAAATTTAAAAAACAGGGTTGAAGTAAACCTAGATGTCAAGTTAATCTAGTATTTTGATGAATATATTTTGAAATAACTACATTCACTCCATTAAATTTTAAAAAAATTAAATCACTTTTATGATACAGAGTTACTGCGAGTTCTAAAAGTAAAGCTGGATCACATGTCTAATTATACTTTGGCATAGGAAGGGTTTTATAAAACCAACTTGATAAGTTATTTTTGTACTCGAACTTAAGTCTATTTTTGAACTTACTAACAATGATAACAATGGTACCATAATTCGCCCCATAATTCAATAGAATATTTAATAAATATCAATTCAGCTTCCAAGAAGTTAATATGATTTGACTGTCTTATGATAAGTTAAACCATTTTTTAAACGCAGTATCGCAATGTTGCTTGATGATGAAGCTAAGATTACGTCGGGAGACAAATTTATCAGAGGCAGTTTCACATAATTTCTATTCAATGTCAGGAGGCAAACGTGTAGTTTTCGACGTTTGCGCCACTGCCAGAATTTTCTAGTTATTTAGAAAGTTGTGAGGGAACCTGACGCCACCTCACCTTTTTTATATATAATCTCCGTTGTATTGTCAATTTGCATGATAATTTTAAATTACTTACAGCTATTTTTGGCATTACATGCACCAAGCATTTCTAGTTAGTTGATGTAAAAATCTTTTTTGGGAAAACTCCACTGCCCACTTGCCGTCTATCCTTGTATGCAGCCCCCCCCCCCCTTTTTTACTTGCAAAAAATGTTTTACTGAATTTTTCCACTTAACTAAAGTCTCCCTGAAGGTGGTCAGGTAAATTCATATCTTCATCATAATCATTTGTATGTTGAAATACAAGATATTTACACATCTCAAATACTTCAATAGAGAACCAGCCAAATTGAATGGCTGGGCGGGCATGCAAGGTAAAAGACCCACTAGGTAGTTGGTTTTTGATTTTGCACTGCTGCAGTCCTGTAATTTTTGTGATTTCATTTAAAATGTTATATCTTTTCTGGTCGATGAGTTCAACATGACAATGTTTGGTGACAATTAAGAATCCTAAATGGATTTTTTTGTCATATATGACTAACTCTTAACCTGATACACTGATTATATGAGGTCCCAATGCAACTTAATATCATTCAAGCTAATAGCAGATACATAGACCATGGATTTGTTGCTGGTTTGATTAGTTTGGTAAAAAACCAAAGGAGCAGTGCTCAAACCAAAAGGCCCACAATGAACTCAAAAAAAAAAAAGATTCATATTTTGAGTTAGATAAGCAAAGAATAAAAATGGTCTTTTAATTCAATAGATGTTATAGTAATATAACAATCCGTTGAAACAAATTGTTAAGTGGTTCTTAAATCATCAATTTAAAGTGGTTGGTTTTTATAAACTTTTTATCTAAGTTCAATTTAAGTAAATCTACTTTTCCACCTGGGTAAGTACTACTTAGATACAAACTGATTATTTCAATGAATCATCATCAGACTTCTCATGTTTAAATAATTCTGTGGAACTTAATTCTGCTGAAGGTGGTACATTGGTTTGGTAAACAGGTTATTTATAAACCTCAATCCATGAAAGAACAACTGGCTCCACCAATGATCAATGAGAGACTGTCTGAATGACTCACCAGTATTATTATTTGCGGTGTTGCAAATCTGAGAGCGCTGCGGCGGCGCTGCAGGCGGTGCATGACGGCGCTGGTGATACCAAGAGCCCGTCGGCAATGTCAAAGGTGTCGCCTTGGCAGGCAGACGCCTTAAAATTATTCCCGTACGGGAATAATTATAAGCCACATTCATCACCTGCCTGGTGGTGAA
Organism: Udea ferrugalis; assembly: GCA_950022985.1. Taxonomy (NCBI): domain Eukaryota; kingdom Metazoa; phylum Arthropoda; class Insecta; order Lepidoptera; family Crambidae; genus Udea; species Udea ferrugalis. Next base: position 270,860 of record OX465541.1, read on the forward strand.
AGTGGAAGCATTCAGTTTATTAAAAAATTGCTTGAAAGGTTGTCTGGAAGATATCGCTTTTAGCGATAAGGCCGCCTACATTGTAGAACTAAATCTTTGTAAGCTTTGCAATGTGATTGTTTTCTTAGTGCAATAAAGTTTATCTCATGCTATTTTATCTCATCTTGATATTTTGTGTTGTTTTTAATATCAGCCGCAGACCTGTTAATGGCCTCAGCCGCCTGAAGTATCTGCCTAAGTGTCACCAATTATATTTTCATGTATTTTTGTTGTGTATTATTGATCCTTGATATCTTTTTAATGAAAGAGCACACATATTTTCTCCTTAGCATTGTTTCTGTTTGTACAACAAACAGTCATAAATGAGCTTTCCAATGTCTATTCCTGATTTTTATAAAGTATTACATTAGAAAGAGCCATTTCAGCATAATGGAGACAGGGCACCAATCCCTTGGCATCTTCTGGTATGCAGTCTTTGTCTATGACCTCCTCCTTGTATATTCCCAGTGTAAGGAAATGGTTTAGATCTTTTTACCTTAATATGTTTGGACAAATCTTAAGGCAAATCCTGCTCCTCCGGGTAAGATGAGACATAAGTGGGTTCTGACTGTATTATTATTGGCTCTTTAATTCTATGTGGTGTCATGAATAGGATGAAATCCTGTTCTGTCCTCGACGGAGACAGGGTAGTTTCCCACACCGGGACCAGATAGGGTAGTAACACAGTTATTATTATCTGACGGATAATCACTAAGTTTTCTTTCTGAAAATCACTAATATATGAAACTTTTAATTAACTGAGCACTCATTAAGGTTATACCTTAATGTAATGTATATAAATACATTATCATGTTAGGAAGTTTGGAATAATCTCTGTAATCCATTCACAAACTCATAGTATTAACTTTATTTAAAAAAATAATTAAATGAAGACTTATGCATAAGCACATACTCATAATACATGTATAACTGCTTTTGGTAGGTAACAATCACTTCAAATTGTACACAAGCATGAGCAAAATTGTGAACAAGCACATACTCATAATACATGTTTAACTGCTTTTGGTAGGTAACAATCACTTCAAATTGTACACAAGCATGAGCAAAATTGTGCACAAGCACATACTCATAATACATGTTTAACTGCTTTTGGTAGGTAACAATCACTTCAAATTGTACACAAGCATGAGCAAAATTATGCATAAGCACATACTCATAATACATGTATAACTGCTTTTGGTAGGTAACAATCACTTCAAATTGTACACGAGCATGAGCAAAATTATAGGGTAATAAAGGTCTGTAATTAGAAAGGTTATAGTTGCTCAGAGCTATACACATTCTTTATTCCTCCTTGGAAAAAACCTATTGGGGCATACACCAAACTTGGGGACTATCAATTCAAATGCATTGCATTCTCTACCAGTCAACCTGATTGTCTTCTAGAAAACTTCAATGCAAATGCATTATTTTTCAAGTATGTACTTATCAGTACTTGGTCGTTTTTAACTGATGAATTAGAAAGGTCATAGCCACATAAGCTATACTCAATCTTTATTCGTCTTCGGATACACCCAATTAAGGTGAACGCTAGACTTTTAGCAACGGTCAATGCAAATGCATGGTTTTTCAAGTATGTACTTACCAGTACTTGGTCGTTTTTAACTGATGAATTAGAAAGGTCATAGCCACATAAGCTATACTCAATCTTTATTCGTCGTCGGAAACACAAAATTGAGGGGAACACTAGACTTTTAGAAACTTTCAGAGCAAATGCATGGTTTTTCAAGTAGGTACTTACCAGAACTTGATAGTTTTTAACTCATGATAAGAAAGGTGATAACCACTCGAGCTATACTCATTTTTCATTCGTCTTCGGAAATTGAGAAGACACATATTGAGAAACTTTCAATGCAAATGCAGTTTTTCACGTAGGCAGGTATCCGCCAGAAACTCGATCGTTCTTGTAGTTTCCACTTGAAACTTTCTTTAATTTTTCTAATCTTTCGTTCCTTATACATTCCCAAATCCTGGACTTTGTGTTTTTGATGCTTAATATCCCTGAAAATCCTGAAATTGTTTAAAACTTGGGAAAGAAAAAAATATCGTGCAGAATGGCGCGAGCACTAAAACGCTAATGACATTTGACAATCTGTGACAGCTGAATATGACGTTGAAACCATTTTTTTTTTCTCTTGATTATGGTTTCAACTTTAGTGGTAGATGGCCAGCGCGACACGCTTTACTACATTTTTGTTATTCTTAATTTCGAGGACAAAGCGAAGTGTAATTCACTATAGCACTGCGAACCTATATTATGCATCTGTTGTGTTTTGATTCATTCCATACCTACTGGTAACATTATTTTGTATGGATAATATTATGCTAGCAGGATGGAAATATAATGAAGCTACTTCAATTCTTTGAACACCGTTGGCAAACTCTTCTTTATTTTCATGTCAACAGATGGTGTTAGTAGATTAGCGAATTGTAAACTCCTGAATCGCGGTGTTTTTTTTCCGAGGGATAACCTCCGGCCATTTATATTATCATTTGCTGTCGTTTTTAGAGTTAGCGCAACTTGGTTGGTTATATTTACGCACTAAGAAGTGTTCATGTACGCAACATTTATTTATTTATGTATTTTATTTATTTGTAATTTAACCAAATACATTATCATTACAGGAAAAGACCTTATGCGATAACATAGTAAACAAAACACACTTATGATATGTAACACAGAACATACATTGTTAGTTTTTTGAATTCACTCAGTTCACTCAAAACAAGTTGATTCTGTCCGCCACCAAATTCAGCGTGTAGTACGGTACATCGTGGAACGTGGGTTGTACAACTTGTAAACAATCAGACAAATACATTTTGGCATCTGTCCTGCGCCTATATATGATTGTTTGTGTAAAACCCTGTTCCACGTGTCATTTCTATTGTATTTAGTTCCGCTGTAAAGTGTAGGTATATAGTGTATAGCCTATTATGAATCCAATCAAATTCTTGAAAATCAATCAATACTGTTTAAGAAGTTACGCAAGCAATTATTTAAAAAAAACTTAACGTTATTAACCATGGTCTTTTTTTAAATTTGTGAATACTATATCCACCTGTAGAGGCATTTCTTTTAAGTTTATAAGTGTTTAATGATATTGTTGCTGGTGTATTATGATAAGTATTAATGAAATTACGTAAATAAATATACAAATAACTGTGTGATACAATAAGTGATATTATCAATTAATCAACATCGTATTTATAAACTTTCGCCAATATAAATTATAATTAATTAATAAAATATTCGTCCGACCTTTGGCCTATTAACCCTCCCCTCGCCCATCGAGTAATGTGAGGAATCTTGCGCATAACTCGCGCTAATGGCGACTGAACTCAATTATTGTCAGAACTTTAAACCCTTTAGTTCCAGTGGCCCTCGACCTTGCGAAGTGGTCCCGGGAGCCTAACTCGCCCCAACTCGTCCAATTTATGTGGTTTAAGTACATGGAATCAAATATGTTGCTCTAAGTATTTAGGAATAGTCTAGACAAAGTTCGAATGAGGATTAGTGAATTTCGCTTCTGTTTTTGATATTATGTTGAAGTGGGAAGGCATAAGCGCTTGAAACACGTATGCTCTGCAGCAGACCCACCTGAAGCTTTGTATGTTTAATAAACAAGGATTTTTAGTAAGAAAGAAAGAAAGAAAAAACGTTTATTGATTTTGAACATCGCAACGGATAAAAAACATACAGAACAAGGTGGTTGGGAAAAAACAAAAAAATAAAACAAACAATAGAAAAACAAAGAATAATTTCGACCAGGCAGCAGTGTCACGATATCCAAAACTAAATGGACCCCACTCAGCTAATGCCTGGACCGGATAGGCTCAGAGGCTGATTTTCAGTGGGACCAACTGAGTGGACTGATTCGCAGCGGCTGCTGTCAAATTGCTTCACTAAGCAATGATAATTATAAAAATAAATATTTATAATTAAATACGTACCATAGTACATTTTATGTATCTAGTTGAGACTGAATTTAAGATTTGGATGTCTATAGTTCCGATGCAAAGTACAAATCAGAGTGGGTCTGCTGGAGTCCATGCTCTCCACCAGGCCGACTTTGATACTTACGACAATCGAAATACATTTATGACACCAAAGGTAGAAAATTAATTGTATATCGGTCCCTAGCAGTCAATTTGTAATTTTGTTTAGACCATAACAATTTAAAGGCTAGAAGGATAGGCCGAAAAAACAGACTAAATTTGTTATAAAATATACTGAATATCCTTGTTTAATAAACAAACAAAGCTTCAGGTGCATCTGCTTCAGAGCATGCTTTCCAGCAGGCCCACTTTGATGCTTACGACTTTCCAAATACATTTATGACACCAAAGCTAGGAAATTATTTGTATATCGGTCCATAGCAGTCAATTTGTAAAAAAAAACAAAAAGGGACTATTGAGGGAATTTGCACTGGACCAGTCTAAAGGCTTAATTTGTTTGCACATGCCGCGTTGTTGACCATTCATATTTCGTATTCGACCAGCACATGGGTTGCCAACGGCTCATAGGTATTAAATCTGAATATAAACTTTCAGACAAATAATTTGGCCACCTACTAATTCAGTTCGGCGGCCCTTCCAAAGCTTACCTTTTCGGATATAGACGATATAATGCGTATATCGAATGCGTATATCGTTTCCCCGGTATACTCTTTTGCGACTGTCAGCACCATAAATACACATACACGGACTCATCAGAAAAGAATACTTATCCCCCTATTGTGCCAAAGTCAAAAGCGAAAGAAAACTGCTTTTAGTGAAATTTGACAAATCTTCACTTTATAACTTTGTCGACATACCCTCTACTAGCGTTCGGAAATACATGATTCCTTTCCAATTGGCCCTAAATAATCTATTAATTATAAAAATGAATTCATTGTCCACCAGTTTAGTTTATTGTCATATTATAGTGTAGTAAAAATCTGTGGCAAATCAGGGTAAGACTTGCGTTCAACAGTGTACAAAATTGTACATAAGTACAAAAGCTGTAAGTACAATATTGCGAAAAACACCGATATTGTTTACACAACTTTAAAGGCTATTTTCATAATAGTCTGAAAACTTTCCGTAACAGAACCCTCCGCGGAAGAGTACTGCGGTAAAATTTGATAACCCCTCGCGTTCAGGTTAATTCGCGAACTTAAACAATGCAGGCGAATAACGATGTTATTGTAATTTGGAGACAACGGGTTATCGCTGAAGTATACCACATTTAAGGGAAACCTTTTTGGTTAAAGTTGCAGATAATTTTAACTGATATTCATTACAATGTCTTTGTTTTTGCATGAATAAAAAGGTTTTTTTAAGCTTTTGCCAATAATAGACGATTTTTTTTTACTGTACCTACACACAATAATAATATTGTACAGTTGGCATCAAAATTATGTGTGCTAACAGAGTGGTCAAAAATCAAAAAAGTCGGCTTTTACCAGTCGACCAGAGGGATGAACAGAGAAGAACCTAGGGTGCCCCAGGCTTAGTGGTGTCAGCGGGTTGGCATGTGTCATGACATTGTTACCCTACAGTAACGGGGTGGGTTAACCAAACCATTCAAATTAATTGATGAAATTTTTGAGAGCTCACCAGAACCGAAAGAATCGAATGCGAGAGAACTGATTCTCTAAAAAACACCCAAAAAAAAACCCAAACTAATAATAATAAAACCCAAAATAATAAAAGTATTTAGGGGGTCTTGTTGCTGAAAATAGGTTTTCCGACCCCTTTGTTCTTAGAGCCACACGCAGAACCAGAGTGTACAACCACTGCTCCATGGCGGTCAACACAACGAAACAATGACCATAATTAAAACAGTTACGATAAGAATGTAATTGTCCGTACATTTGCATAGCGTTATCTCACAACAGTCGTTTTGCTGCTCCCAGAACCACTATCTACCTGTTTTCCGCCATTCGTTTGTTTTGTACAGAGGACCTCTAGACCTCTAGACTATTGTTATAAGGTGATACGGATTGTCCAAGTTGTTTTAAAGCCTAGCCTTAGTTGTTTAGAAGAGAATACTCCAGGAGGCTTCACCCTCTTATACAAGTTCATCTGAATTTTCTAGCGAAGACTTGTATGTTTACTACTAAAGACACAGCTACGTCTACAACGGTTTCTTTAAAATCGAAATAAATAAAAAAAAAATAGGATAAAACCCAAAATATGAACAAAATAAATTCTGTACTAAGTTTATATTTTTCGATAGCGGACTAAAATGCAATGAACTGAATACTGAAAATAATTAAGCACCAAAAAAGAAATCTACACACTCAAGATAGTTAAGACGACACTGTTTACAAAGATTCAGGGCGTATTTAGAAGCAGCCTCACCATTGAAACAGCTCTCTTCCTGGCAACTTAGTTCATCATCTGAAGGTCATCTTGAAGACCACTATAAAAAAAAAAGTTCAGTTAAAAACAATTGGTTTTGTTTCAAACCTGCTAATGAATAGTTTTATCATTACCTTGCCAATACCTGGCCTTAGATCGCGCTCACCGCATCTACAAGTTCACCTCATATCTTACGACTTAGTGGCTAGTACTCCCCCCCCCCTCCTTCCCCAACTTAGAGACTGGAATTCCTCCAATTTATTATCGTTACTGGATTGTTATCGCCGGCATTTTTTAACAAAACTACGCCATAACTCAGCCAGGACGGTTATTCGATTGCTTCGCCAAGATAAGGAATATCTACATTCCGATTTGGTCGTAAATTCGCACATTTCTTACTCTGTTTGGACTGCACTTAAGTAATAAGTGGAAGGGTAATAAAATATAATATCGAAGGAAATCGCTTAGGGGCTGGCACGCGATTTTATGAACTTTAATTGGGTTAAGAGTTACGTAAAGGTACGTTTTATCGTCCAATAGAACTCTCTTTAACTTAAAAAATAATAGAATAAAGCACTTCGAACAAAATCACCTAAAGCACAGCTCTTCTGATCAGTCCCAACAGACCTGCTGAGTTTTTTACATGTACAGAGGCGCAAATATCAACTTTTATATAGGGTCACCTTATGCGGCTGACATTAGACCCATTTTGCAATGGTTTTGTAAAAGCTGATGTGTGCGCTCTCGTACAGTCAACAGCACATCAGGTTACCCCATTTCCGTTTTTGCTCTCGCTCTTGCCAAATGTCATTCCTTTGCAATGGGAGCCCTTTCGGTCGCATAAACTCTTTCGTCATAATGTAGTTTGGCATAAATGTTTTGGCATAAAGTTTTTTCGCATAAGTTATGATAAGCAGAGTATTATAAACGCATAATGGTTTCATTGGCATAATTATAATTTGCTATAATTGTATTTATCATAATTTAAATAAGCATAAATGTGAAGAGCATAATTGATAAACGTATAACTTTACTTTATCATAATATAAGAAACGCATAATAGATGAATTCATAAAATACAAAACGCATATTTCTACTCGTCTGCCCAACAATAGAGTTGGGGCGAAGCCGACTCGGCTAGATTAGGTTAGAAGGTTTAAGGCGGGCGTGATAGTTTTTCAAACCCTAAAATAAAATGCCTGCTGCATCCCTGCATGCTGCTTGCTTGTTGTATGCTTGCCTGCATGCTGCATGCTTGCCTGCATGCTGCATGCTTGCCTGCACGCTGCATGCTTGCCTGCGTCCTGCATGCTTGTTTACATGGTGAATGGCGAGGGCGGATCCGACATGGCCGTGATAGGTTCGAAGGTTAAGGCGTGAGCGCAGCTCACGCCTTAAGCTTCGAGGGTTAGTTATTTTTTTTTCAAACCCCAAAATAAAATGCCTGCTGCATCCCTGCATGCTGTTTGCTTGCATGTATGCTTGCTTGCTTGCTTGCATGAATGCATGCCTGCTTGCATGAATGCTTGCTTGGTGGCTCATTATACATTTGCATGCTTGCTTGCATGATATTGCCTTAACCTTCGAGGGTTAGTTATTTTTTTTTCAAACCCCAAAATAAAATGCCTGCTGCATCCCTGCATGCTGCTTGCTTGCTGTATGCTTGCCTGCATGCGTGCTTGCACGCTGCATGCTTGCCTGCGTGCCTGCACGCTGCATGCTTGCCTGCGTGCTTGCTTGCCTGCATGTTGCATGCTTGTTTACATGGTGAATGGCGAGGGCGGATCCCACATGGCCGTGATAGGTTCGGCCCATTTTCGGTCAGTTCTCCTTAGAACTGACCGAAAATGGGTAGAGTGATGTGCCGTCCACCGTACATACCTGCTAACCAGCGTTTTGAATAAAGTTTAACACTGGTGTGTTATGTCTTGCAACGTCAGCCAGAACCAACTGTTTACCGAGCCTTCCGAAAGCACAGATAGCAAAATACAACACATTTTGGTCGGGGTGGTCGAGTAACCTCCACCGGCACTGCTTTGCCAGGGGACCCCCATTTGATGACATTTGACAGCAAGATAGGCCATGCTAACTAACCTTATAGCCCTCCAACTATCCTCCTGAGACCGCATGTTGGAGCCCAACTTGTTCTACCTCATAGTTGAGGTGAGGCCTGTGCCCAGCAGTGAGATGTGTAAAGGCTGGTTGTTTGTTTGTTTCTCAACAACTTCGTTATTCTGTCTGCTTTTATTTTTGTACACCAAGTACAGCAAAGGAAATAAAGACTAATTTCAAAGAAAGCTCAACCTTTCTTTCATTTCTAAGGCTGCGATAAGAACAAAAGAATATTAAATTCTTTTGTTCCACACTAATCAATCAAGTCGCGCGCGTGTCGCCGCCCTAACCTCTCTTTGAGGCTAAAGCCACTTCGAGACAATATTTAATCGAAGCCCATTGAAAATATTCCTTAATTAACTGTTAATTATAAAATCCGTTAAGTGCGAGCGGGATTTTAGGAACAAGTCTCGCAGCATCCATTAAGTTAGCATTTGAAAATTGATAAAATGACGAACAATGCTATATCCTAAATTTTTCATATATATTTTACCTGGCAGCCAGTTTGTTCCGCCAATGTAAACGCATATATCTTAAACCGGCCGGTCTGTTTATGGTCTCGGTAGCACAGTGGTTAGTGCAGGTTTGCAAAAGACGCGGGTTTGATTCCCGCCTGAAGCCAAGAACGAATATCTTTTTCTGGTTTTCCTATCTTCAATTAATGATGTCCAAAAACTCAAGACTTCTGATCAAATTGATAGCCAATATCTATATATAAAAATGGATTGCTGTTCGTTAGTCTCGCTCAAACTCGGGAATGGCTGGACCGATTTGGCCAATTTTGGTTTTGAAATATTTGTTATGGTCGAGGGAAGGTATAAAAGGTGAGTAATCATGAGACAATGCTGGGAATATAGTAAAAATCACAATTTTAGTTTCCTCTTAGTAAATGTTACTACCTGTCACGTGACACTAAATGTTTGACAACAGAATGAAGTCTGTTGGGACAGCTAGTTACTCAATTTTTTTAAAATTAGGTTATGATTACCAATATTGTGTGGGCAAAGGTCATGAAAAAGCTACCATTAGTCGGTCTACGATATTAAACAAGTTAGCATAAAAGTGGTTTTAATAATTTTACCTCGAAGGTTTCCGTATTATATCCGGACAGCCCGTTAACCCTAAAACGCTAAGCGTGCCGTAACGTTTGCCAACACGAGGCTTCGTAAGGCTCCCTAAGGGTTAATTACTTATTAAAGATTATTTCACGGTGTTCATCCCCTAATTGACATTCGCTCTTTTGAAATTTACTGCCAGAAGTTTCATGATCGTTATATTTAGATTGGTTTATGGATGCTCGTAATTGCTTGTTTTTGGGGTAATTTTTATTTATTTATTCTTTATTGCACAAATTTACTAAAAAATGTACAAATGGCGGACTTAATGCCAAGAGGCATTTTGCTGTTTTTTGTTTAAGATCATCATCATCATCATCATATCAGCCGAACGACGCCCACTGCTGGGCATAGGCCTCCCCCAAAGATCTCCACAACGATCGGTCCTGCGCTGTCCGCATCCAGCGGCTTCCCGCGACCTTGACCAGATCGTCGGTTCGTCGATTTGTTTAAGATATTCCTGCAAAATTAGTCCAGACTATAAGATTTTCCTTTCCAAGTTATCTTTGCTTAGGATGGAAAAATAATTTTATTGTACCTACGTAAGTGAAGCATAGGGCTCAATTTTTTTGGGATAACATCTTTTAATATTTTGTACCTATGTTTATGAATGAATAAATGATTATGATTATTATAGAAAATAATGAAAACGTTCTGTAGGAGGTGATTAGTGGGGATTTATAACCAATGTCAATAGTAGGTTGGGTAATCGGATGGGTGACCTCCCCACCTCTGTACCCCCCGCCCCCGTATGGAGTAGCCTCTTCTGCCGCCTACTTTTCTCCAGTTTTGACGAGCTGTCTCATCGCGTCATAGGAAATTAATGGAAAAGAGAGTACACCTGTGTATTTGTGCATACACTTTGCACTTTAATAACTCATTTGTTCAGAGGCTTTCACATCAACCTTTACAAAAACATTGCAAATTTGGTCTTACGTTAGCAGCGTAAGTGCTTCTACGAAAAAGTTGAACGCCTACATACCTGGTTAGTTTCATTGAATTTAGCTACAGCTGTGGTCAAAGTTGAAAGAAAAGGAGGTTTCATGGTTGAGGTCTGGCCTAAGCCCAGCAGTAGGGCATACAGAGGCTGTCTGTCATTTTCTGGACACTCCGCGGTAATGTGAAATGTCAATAATTGCTTTTATTTGAAATTAGAAGCCTAATCCATTTTCGTACATTAATAGTCACTTTAACTCCCAAATAAAACAAAAAGCGCTTCAAAATCCTTTGTACTTGATAGTACGCAAAACTACATTAATGTCACAAGCGACATCTCAATTTTGTTGTATTTGTGTTATCGTCAAACGAAGCGTGCGCCAACAAACATGGATGGAACACATCGCGACAGACGGTTGTTGCTTGAACAAACATCCTAGTTTACTGAGACAACTATTGGGCGTTTCCTTGATATACTAGTATGAGACACTCTTGAGAATGGAAACTTTATTTATGTATATTTAGCGAAAACGATTTTAGTTGTTATTACAAAGAACAATTCTTGCTCAAAAACTATATTATGTTCGCGTTAAGAATACAGTTATTTCTTAATTTATACACACAGAAAAACTCAGGTACTAAAGCGTTGTTTAAAGGATGCTTTCATGTGGGCACTGTGAACTTGACTTTCTAATTAGGAACGGTTTGGTTGGTTAGGGAGCGTGCTAGGTCGAAGGACAAGAATGAAATCACTGCATTCTTAACGCGAACGGACTACAAGTTGTTAACTTCAAAAAACATGTTTCCTCTTACACAAAGTTTGTTCAAAGAGCAACAAAATTTAGTTTACTCTTAGCTAAAGGTTTGAATGTTGTTGAATATCAATTTGTGACAGTGTTGTTAAATTTTGTTTCCATAGACGATCTGTCAAAGTACCAAAGTTTAAGAAGGACTAAGCTTATTATAGGCCAGCACAAAAATAATTATACTTCGTCGCTGCATCCTCGGGATTTTATCACAAGGTAGTACATTTCTTCATGTACCAGGCATCAACACGTTTTAGAGCTGGTATCACTGAAACAGAAAAAAAAACAAATTCCCTCCCTACGGTAGGTGCGTCGCTCTGACAGGTGACAAGTTCATCATTCGTTTCTAGTGTTCGGGCATCGACACACCCTCTCTCGTTATATTTTTTATATAACGGTTTCTTTAAGTGCTGAAGTGTTTGCAATAGTTGTAGTAGTGTAAATCGATAGATCCTAAATGAAATACAACGTTAAGATCGTACTTACCTTTCGTTTTAAACAATAACTAAATACGATCTACAATAAAAATCTACCCACATTTTCTTGCACAAAATGTTTTAATAAGAGAACTCGTGATTAAAAGTGAATCTTCGTATGACTCTGTTTATGATCCTGTTGAGGCCTGTCCAAAATGGACCCACCGTAACGAGATTACGATAAAACGCACACTGAGTGTGTATTTCCAACAAACGAGACAAACAGAAGAAGAAGATCCTGTTTTTTCCCGTACCAAGTTGGTCGGTGCATTTTCAACAAATTAGCCAAGCAGAATAAAGGTTCCTGTTTATTCCTGTCCAAGAGGACGACCCGTAACGAGAGCACGGCCAGGCCCACAACGCGAGTGTGGTTTCGAAAGCATTTTAAGGTGAAAATCAAATCGAAGACCAAACTGTAAGTTATTTTGTGCTATCCTTGCATAACAAAAACCTTTCTTTCTATATACACTAGTACCTAAAAACTTCTAGAATAAGATTGTAATTTCAATTGAAAACTAACGACTAAGAATAAGTCTTAGTAATGGAAGTACCTGACATTGAAATAATGTTTCATTTTGCTACTACACAGACACATCTGAGTAGCCACGCCACAGCTTTTGTAGCTATACAGCTATGGCTAACATCATAACTTACTCTAGTTGCTATAAAATTTATATTTAAATACATTTGATACCACTTCGTGGTTACCGTTTACAATATTCATAATATGATGAAGGCTAACACCCGTGTTACCACGGGATAACCACTCACGTAGGCTTGCTGCCCACGAAGTTCACAACATATGAGAAAATGACAATCCAATGCGGATTTAGCAGAATGAAGTATTTAATTAGCTATGTAATTAGAGGCCGACGCCGAAAACCATCCCGGTGAGTACCGGTGCCTAATTAAAAATTTTGTATTTATTTACTTCGTAAAAAACCTGGGGGTTGGCCGAGAGTCATCACGAAGGTATTGTAAAAACCTGGGGGTTGGCCGAGAGTCATCACGAAGGTATAATAAAAACCTGGGGGTTGGCCGCGAGTCATCACGAAGGCATATAAATACAGAAAAATGATCTCAAATTTGAGACTTAATAGCTTGATCTGTACATAAGGAACAAACCTGGGAGTTGGCCGTGAGTCAACATGACGGTTACGATATCGCAATATCTGAATTAAGGGCCTATATTCAATCCGTGAATGGCCCATGAAATGAAATAAAATAAAATGAAATAAAATGAAATAAAATGAAATAAAATGAAATAAAATGAAATAAAATGAAATAAAATGAAATAAAATGAAATAAAATGAAATGAAATAAAATGAAATAAAATGAAATAAAATGAAATAAAATAAAATAAAATGAAATAAAATGAAATAAAATGAAATAAAATGAAATAAAATGAAATAAAATGAAATAAAATGAAATAAAATGAAATAAAATGAAATAAAATGAAATAAAATGAAATAAAATGAAATAAAATGAAATAAAATGAAATGAAATGAATTGAAATAAAATAAAATAAAACATAAAATGAAATGAAAAGTATTTTCATAGTGATTATGAAAAGTCAGGTATGTATTAAACAACCTAGCCTTACCAGTATTTTTCTGTATCTTACCTTGCTGATGGTTTGATAACCTTACCTGGTGGCAGAGAACCCATGTAAGTTTTCCAAAATTTCCTTTATTATTCAAGAAATAATTATTTATGACTAGCAGCCGCCCGCGACTTCGTCCGCGTGGCCTTAGCTGTATGTGAAAAAAGATTTTCCCGCTTTTCTGTTGAAATTTTGCTGAATTTTCTTTGCTATCAACCTCACGGAGCGCGGGACCTTTCTAACGAATGCAAAACCGTGGAAATCGGTCTGTGCGTTATAGCGTCAGAAAGGAAAACCCGACTTATTTTTATAGTAGTTTATTTTAATATAATAAATAAGCAAAAGCATTTGAAACAACATGAATTGAAGAGACACTTAAATTCTTTATTATTAATAGTTTATTCTTATGAAGCGATAAACCTAATCCACCTAATAATTAACACAGTAAGTATTTAATGCAGCCACGCGTTTAACAATAACAAGTTGAATAACAACACTTAATAATGGTGTAAGTACATAAACACAGCCGTCTTTTAAATGTATATGCATACATGTATCTACTTGATTTACTTGTTGTTGAGTGGTGTGCTACGCACGCGGATTTCTTTTATATGCAAAATGCTACACTTTTGCCATTTAGCAAACATTAGTGACTACTCATAATTCAGCAAGCGTTAAATTTGTCATTTAACGACTGAGTAGATGATTTTTAAAGGTGTAACTGCTGTTTTAGCCGTTCAATAGGCACAACTTATAATGTAGACTTGATTTAGTACCTCGATTCCGTGGTTATTTTTTGAAATAACAAAATCAATCAATAGGTATAGTGGATAACCATATCCAAGCCATGACTGGTTTTGACTTGGGATTAAAAGTTATAAATTGAACTAAAACCATCTCACATTGATCGCATTTCTGAATACAGGAAATGTATTGGAAAAAGATGTTTATCTTGTCTCGATTTCAGTAAGACTAGTACTTAGTCATTTGCAGATACTCTGACAGCATATACCTACCTAAAGACAAAAATGTTTGGTAATGATTTGCAGATTACCAATTTATAGGAAGTAGTTTTAGCTTTTATTGTTCGCATCTGGCAAGGTTTGTTGATTAAGAAATTAATTGCAATCAGATGCTAAATTACAATTTAATAGTTTTAGTATTTGATATTATGTAGGTAGGTGACCTACCATTAAGAATTTGTTGCATACGCACTCACGAGTAGAAGACATCGTGGTCTTTCATTTTAAAATGACCGCAATAGGTTATAAGTTAAGTTTTTCGTGAGAATAGGACAGAAATCACAATAATAATTTAATGAAAAATAACACCTTCGCATAAGCAACAGCTCTTTTATTAGTTTACACTTTAGTAGTGTACCAAGCCAAACAAGATTTGACATTTAATAAGAAATTCACAGTAAGAAGATTTAAGGAGAGAAGTCAGTAGAATATCTTAATGCAATTCTAACCTTAACTGTACCAACAGGGAACTGTAGGTACCTACCTACTTACAGTGTTACGGATATTATTCGCATAGCGATAGTTAAAAATAGACGATTTCCACTCACGAAAACATTGTCATAAAGAATAGTAAGACGTCTCATCCTTACAAAACGCCCCAGCTTTCACCAGAGTGGCATAAATTACCTAAGTAATAATACCTCAGTTAGGTTATTGGATTAAAAACATAGGCCAGCTGCATTGACTAGGTCATGTGTAGTTTCTATCTTGGAAGGACATTTCAATCAATGAGAGTCATAGAAACTCTTAAGAAAAATAATAAAAACTGAAGCTTATTATGCCTAGGTTATTATTCTTTCGGATTCTAAAGTCTGCTTACTCTGTGCAGTAGACAACATACTTACATTAAGAAATATTATTAGCAAAACTAGGAGAGTAAGTTACTAACTAACTTACTTTAGTACCCACTGCCGTTGGGTTCTATTTGGGAATAGGTTTTCCAAACAACAGCTTTAGTTGAATTAAGTTAGGTGACTAATTATGTGTCACCCACACAACGAGCACATACAATGCTGGGCATTTAAATTGTTGTAATAAACCACTGCCCAGTGTACTTGTATATAATTATGTACCACCTTACTTTACATTTATTACGAAAACATTAACGGAAAAGTTGCAGCTCAAGCTGCTAACCTGTTTCAATAGAAGTCGTTCTTTGATCCCGAATTTACTATGGATTAAATATTCGAGTAAATTAGGTTTTATTATTGGGTGGTATATGTATACCTGTTCTTGTGTGTGGTAACAGCAAAGTTCATACAGTTACCATTAAGTTTTTTTAATTAACATTGCTTCAATTAATATTAATTATTATGCAAAGCATATTTATAACATGAAGTTATCTTAAGTAATATATATTCATCTTGGAACATAATACTGAAGCTGCGATGATCTTTTGACTTTTGGTCATTGGTCCTTAATTTTGTTGCGTTTTTATAGTAAACAGGTAAAATTATAATAAACGTTACCTATTTCACATCAAAAATAAAATTTGGTATCAAATTCAATTTAGTAAATCCTTGATATTGATTTCCCTAGACCTCTAAACATCTACCTTGTGATAAAATCCCGAGGATGCAGCGACGAAGTATAATTGATGATTAAACGAACTTACCTTAAGTGAAGTTCTATCATAATTATATGAGTCGCTGCATCCGAAGGGATTTTAGCTCCCACCCTACCCATAGTTACCATCATACCCTTTGGTAACTGACCCGAGTAACTTTAGGGAAATCTGTCTCTAAAAGAATGATGAACTTGTCACCTGTCAGAGCGACGCACCTACCGTAGGGAGGGAATTTGTTTTTTTTTCTGTTTCAGTGATACCAGCTCTAAAACGTGTTGATGCCTGGTACATGAAGAAATGTACTACCTTGTGATAAAATCCCTTCGGATGCAGCGACTCATATAATTATGATAGAACTTCACTTAAGGTAAGTTCGTTTAATCATCAATTTTAATTTTCAGCCTCAGGCATTTTAGGTATTACACATTGAAAAACTTTGGGCTTGTGTTCCATCCAGCAAAGTTCGTCAGATTATGTTATTGTAGAAAATTTTATGTATCTGGTAGCTAAACAACCCCTTCAACTAAGAGATAATTTCTTCCAGAATTTTGCGACAAATTGAAAACTTGTTAGAGCGTTGTTGGCGGGAAAACTCTTAATATTTTTGTCATCAGCCAAAACCATTAATCCAAACCAACAAGCACGCCTCCTGAACAAACAACAAACATTTCTCGATTTAAGAACAATACTAACGCTCGCAAACATTTACACTACACTTCAGGCATAACCCTTGGCGATACAATTCATTTGCTGATGAGAACTGTCTTCAGAATCGTTGTGTTTATTAACCCCCCCTCCTTCTCCCCCCACACTTTGTGTTCTTTGTGTTGCAATGTTGTGTATTTTTGAGGCGCCCGTTGGTTCGGCAACGATCGCCGTATAGGATGGGCTCCGACTGTCCCCGACCGAAATTTAGAGCTGTATTTTTCGGACATCTCCGTGCTTTGGAAAGCAGGTTAAACAGTTGGTCCGAGTTGACGTCGTTTTGTGTCAGTCGTTAAACCTAATAGGCGGCTTTAGGGCGGATTTGAAGCAAGGTTTATCACAAAGCTTTCATTCCTTCAACAATTCGCACAGACATGTCGAAATACTGCTCGGGGCTCCTCATGAGTTGAGGTAGGCCAGTGTCCGGTGGTGGCACGTATGAAGGCTACTCCTTTATTGGTGTTTTTTTGCTACAAATGAACATTCGGTGGTCCTGCAGAGTTACTCACGACCTTCAGTGTAACCCCCTTATTCATAAAAACGAACGCACGCTAAAGCATAGTTTAAGCAATTGACGTGTTGTGTCACTTACTGGCAAATGACGACATCAACAAGAATGAAAGAGACAAAGCGATACAAAAGTAAAAGTGTTGTTGAAGCGCTGTTTAAGTTTTTATGAATAAGGGGGTAAATCTTTTGATTAAAATGTTGTTTCGTCTGTCTAGATTATAAATACAAAAGCTATCCTCGCAATCTATTTGAAGAACCCTCAACGTCAGACACTTAACATTATTATTTTAAACTGAGGGTCCATCGTACAGTCGGAACCGGAAGTGTGTAAACAGCTTCAACAAGTACAGTTCTTGTCGTTGACTTCCTTTTATATTTCACTTCACAAAGCTTCACAGGAACTTCGAATAGAATATTCTTATAATTTAACACGTTCAACGTTCCGTCGGTGCTGAACAATAGAATTACAATCCAGGAATAGTAAAGTGACTATTTCAACGTTGTTATTTGTAGCATCTTTGAAAATGTAAGATATTTTAACAAGAAGCGCAGTTACATAATCTTTTCTAAGAGCCCTAAGTTTTCAGTCAATCATCATCATCATCATCTACAACAGCAGCAAGTAGTTCACCGCTGAACATAGGCCTCCGTAAAAATAACATAGCGGCAGGTGGTAGGTGGTTTGCATCCATCGAAATCCAAACACCTTTATTAGGTTGTCCGTCCATCTAGCGAGTGGACGCCCTATACTGCTTTTGGCCTCAAATGGTCACCGATCTAGGACCTGTCGGCCCCTGGGCCATCAGCTCTTTGTGCTATGTGCTCCGCCCACTGCCACTAGCTTATCCACTGGGCCACATCGGCGACTCCAGCTTTTTCATGAATCTGGCATGTAATAGGCATTTTGACTACAATCTCACCTGATCATAAGTGATGATATGTTTCACAGTGGTACAGAGGTCCCATTTACAAAATCAAAATGAACCTAGTTTATTTTTTTTTTATTTATGTATTCTTTATTGCACAAAGAAATCAAAAGACCAAAGATAAAAAGTACAATCCGCATACTTCATGCCTAGAGGCACAAGTCAACCAACAACCAGTCAACCAGTCAAGTTAATTATAATAAAATGCCAAAACATTTATATTTGTTTGTTACAAAATTTGAAAACCTACGATTATTGTACCATGGGAGAAAATTACGAAAATATTTTAAGATAGTATTTTTCACCGATATCAATATTCGTTCTCCCATGGAAGAGTAAACATAGTATCATTTTAACTTTATGTTGGGAAATCTAATCTAATCTTTGCGCTTTATTCATATACAAAATAGGGCAGATTTCATTTTTTACTTTGCTGCCCTTATCACCCTGAGGCGCAAAAAGGAAGGGTACCTTTTAAGGGTTGACCCACATCTCAATCATGGGTAGAATGGGGATGACAATAGGGTAAAGGTGACTGTCAATAATGTGAAACGGATGAAGGTGCTTTTTTGGCTCAAAAATTTTCTCGGAAAATGTGGGCTCCTGAATGTTCCGTTCATCATGACAGATATACTCGTAATGTAGACTTTAGATACCACGTTTAGAATGTATTCGTGATTTTTATGTTATGTATTTTTACGTCAAAGTTTTCCGTGAATTTTTTTTTTTTTTCCTTTCCCGAAATTAGACAAGAGCATTCTTGTCGTTATCAACTTTAGCCAATCATGCATAAATCCATACATCGATAAACACAGTCATCACCTTCGTTTCTACCAAAGTCGGGTAAAAAGGTAAACAAATAAAATGTAAACAAATAATCGTTTCCATTTATGCACTTCAAAACAAAAGCCAGCCCTATTTAAGTGGCCTTCAACCTGTATTTTATCCCTTGTGAGGTAGAAAATACCTTTTCGAAGAGCATTGTGTAATTCCTCGTTTCTTCACGCCAAGGGCAACCCCGTAATTTGAATTAATAAACACATTTAACTCATTAAAGTGTTTGCAATTCTACTGAAGTAAAAGTATAAACAATAAAATCAAGTGATAAATTAATTGCTTCTTCAAGTGTCCAGGGGAAGATTGCTTTGAAAAAATTAAGAATATATACAAAGATATCTACAAGATTGTACGGAGCCTGTAGTGATTAATTTCTTGGGTAATTGTATTTATCTTAAGATCCTCGTCGGTAACTTTTTGTAAGGTATTTCCATCGTGACTGAACTGAGCGTCCCGTGGCTGTTTCGCTACTGTATAGATGCATATGCTCGACAGTATCGCTACAATAATTACCAATGGTACCGGACCGAGCCGAGTTAGTGATATTTTCAAGAAATACTTGAATGATTTCGAGGTGTCCGTGGCGCAGTTGTGGCAGTGATCGGCGACGATCACTGTTGTATGTAAAGCAATACACGCCGGGCCGGAAATAGGATGGTTGATAGGTAGGGTGTTGGAGTATGGCTCATTCCACCTCATAGTTGAGGTGAGGCTTGTGCCCAGTAGATAGACCGTTTATGTTATGTAGTTGAATGATTTACAGGGTCATAGCACCACCGCTTTTGATAGTGATACTAATAATCTAGTCTTATTAATCTCTTTACCTTGTAAATCACCTAGAGATCAGCAGGCTTCGACTGCGGAAAGAGACAGCTGAAAGAGCTTGGGGAGACATTTGCCCGTCACTGGAATCTAGACGGTTAAAGTAAAAAATAGTTGAGTGAATGAGTCAAAATTGTGGTTTGCAATAACAAAAATACTGATCATAGATTCACAAAATTACAATTTTACTACCACCCAATCCAAGTGCAGAATCGATCTCTAGAATATTACCCAGTAATCAAGTTACTAGTTATTCCTTCGGACCGAAGCAGAATTCGTCCTCCGTTGAGGGAAGGCCCTCCGGCGGAGGAAATTCCTTGTTATATTGTTTGATTTAAGTAGCAAGACCAATATCAAGTTAGTTTGCTGGATGTTGTTTAATATTTACGTATGTACCGCCGGCGGGTCTCGAACCATTGATATTGTAATACTTCATTTTGGGAGTTATATTTAGGGACTGGTTACTCTGAATAAAATGTTTGTTAGGTTACACTAGAAAGCTGACTTAATAACTTGGTTCATCATCATCAGCCTGTTGCAGTATACTAAATGTCTCCCATAGGGTGAGCCACAAAGTCCGACTCCCCGTTTTCACCATCCATAACCCATCACGGGTCTTGGAGCATCACACCAAGAACGAACAAAATAGTTATCTTTTTGGATAGGTCAAGGGAAACAAAACAGAACAAAATTCGCATAATATTTGGTCGTTTTTGAACCGGGACTGCGTCGATACGTTAGTCTTTGTGACAGTACATATTTGTGACTATTTGCTATTATAATTTTATTTTTAAGTTTACTGTCCAATAAATTTTACTACTTCCTTCCAAAAGATTGCGAAAACGAATCTTGGTTGTAATGCTCCCTTATATAGAATGTGCAACGAGTTTAACAAGCTTAACGGAAGGGTGGATGATCTGGATATATTCCACGATTCTTTACCCTCTTTTAAAAAAAAGGTGCTGGAACTAGTTGCAGGTTAGGTTTTATCTAATTAAAATTTTTAAATTGTAAATTTTAAGTTTAATTTATTAGTTTTTAGTGTTGTCAAATTGGTGAATGTTGTACGTACCTGTAATAGGTGTATATATCAGACCGTGTATATGTAGTTAGTTAATTATGGTATAGTTTTAATATGTACACTGTTGGTATGTCTTTAAATAAATAAATAAATAAAAGATAACTTGGGCGATTCATACTGTAGTCCGAACCGCTAGTGGTATGAAACCACCGTTCAGCCACCCTCCTCAAGTTCATCTGGCCGGAGGGCTTTTGCGGTCTACTCGTGGCTTTCATTCGAAAACCTATCTACTGCTATGGCCATCAGTTCTTCGACTGTGGCTGGCCACACTCACACTCGCTTTGAAGACGATTCTGTTTAAAAAATGAAATCTATTTATTGATATACAAGAACTTATAAAATGATATTTAGGTATATACTTTGTCTTTGTATTTCCACAATTACCCAGAATGAGTAATAAATAAAAGTTTCTTGAAGAAATACACAGAATGATGTTTTACATTATCTCCGACAACGTGTTATTCATTACTCCTATTCCTGGTATTGGAAGATTCATGAAAATTGTCGAAATGTAATTTCAATTCATCAGATGAAAATCAAAATTAACGTAATAAAAATCTCGAGCAGGCACTTAGTATCACAATACGGAGGTATAACATCATCGTATATAAATTCGGGCCTATCCTACCGGGTTACCAAAGGTGTTCTCGGATTGTGGTGTGCTAAAAAATATAATTATTTAAGAAACACTCCGGCAGCTCAATGATCCGGAGTGGATTTGGTCTACAAACTTTTGCAGAAATTATATATGACGGCATTGTTCTCATACAAAAGTTACAAAGAAAAGTCCGCGACAGCATAAAATCTAAGATAGTTTTTGAAACAGTTTTTTGTTTATTAAGTTTGCAATAGTAACACCTTCGAAGGTTTTTTTATAAACATGATAAGGGCTTGAAATTGACAAACGAAGTTCGATTATTGATTCATAACCAAATATAATGAAAAAGCTATATACGACTTCTTGATCATAGTAAGAGAAGCGCAAGATGTCTCTCAGGTTCGTAGCAAGTGTGGGAACTGTGTAGAAATATGTGATCCCTGCTTACGCTGTAGTAGAATTAGTGTGATGGCATGCAAGAAAAAAAAAGGAAGAAAAAAATGTTATTTGCATCTAAACATCGCAACATTAAAGATTAAAACAAACAAAACAAAAAAAAACTAACAGAAAAATAGAATAAACATTTCCACCAGACAGCAGTATCACGATGTCTAAAATTAAATGGACCACACTCAGCTAATGCCTGGACCTGATAGACTGAGGCGCTGATTTTCACTATGTATTTTATGTTGTAAAAATGGGTTGTTTGCGTTTGACCCCAGTCTCACCTGAAGGTAAGCGATGACGAGGCCGAAGGTGGAACACGCTTACCCAGAATATGCCTATTCACTATTGCCTTGAGATGTATGGTCAAATATTAGAAATTTTATTTACTGTGTGATTATTGGGTGTCCCTGTAAGCCAGGACCCTGCCTGCGCCTTGGGTCCTCCCGAATTAAATTAATTAAGAAGAAGTAAGCTCTACTCTTGTTTAGTGCTTCTTAGAGTAAGCTCCGGCTCTGCACGAATTTACGGCCACGGAAATAAATTTGATTGAGTCCTTGTTTGTAGAGCTTTGATTATCCTAAAACTATTAACGGGTGGAAAGCGGTTTAGATCATAGAAGATAGAAACGGAAGTATTTAAGCCGACGGAAATCGGAAGGCTTATAATGGTCGTTTTAAAACATAAAAGCCAGATTCTCAGAGCATTTAGAAGCTCTAAGCTCGAAGTGTTTATAATTGAATGAATAAAGCTAGTTTTAAGGGTTAACTGTATTTTCAAACTGCGTATTTTATAACGTTTCCCTTTAGCATTTTTTTTCCGTTGCATTTGTATTAAAGCTCTCGGTTATAGAAGAAAAAGGAAATTATGATAATGAAAATGGTTTATTAATTTTAAAAGATTGCAACTAACAAAATAAAAACAAATGAAACAACAATATTACCAAACAACAACAGGTAAAAACAAACAATAACCAAAAGTTCTACCAGACAAAGCTTTCACGAAGCCTAAATTGAAATAGACTCCACTCCTAGTCTGGTAGACTCTGGCACTGGTTTTAAAAGCAGGCAGATTGGGAACTGTCGGAGCCAGGATGGTTCAGTATAAGTAGTTTCTAATCTAGAACTTTTCTGGGCTAACGGCAGTCAGCTTGCTGATGTTTCTGCTTAGTACTTCTTCAACTTATGTACCATTTAAGACATGTCAAACGATAGAATCATTCAGTTTGTGGTACTCGAACATAGTGCACAAATAATTTTGTTGGTTGCAGTAGTGTTTCTTTCATCCGTATTCAAATTCAAATCAGGTGATTTAATCGGAGAACAATTTTTGACTTCTCGTCACTCGCACTGACATAACCTATCTACGTCTTTTTTGTTGTAATGTCATTGGTGAGACCTCATAGTATTGTTCATGAATACTAGGATGAAGCCCTGTTTATTTTTAATGCTGTCCGTCATAACTTTGTGTCATCTTCTGACAAAATTGTCTACCAGCTATTAAAACCTTAGTTTGCGTTTAAATTGAAAATTATACGTAACCCCCGAGCACGTTAATAATTATTAACCCTTCCCAAATCACGGTGGCTTTCAGATAATGATATCTTCTGTAATAGAACTCTATTAACATAATAATGTCATAACCGGGAAAATTTTACGACCCCTTCGCCTTTGACCTCTAAAGCTTCGAGTTTAAAGTCCAAAATGGTTGTTAGATTTTAAAACAAAGCAAACCTGACAAATTGGTATTGAGGTAGATTTAATTCTATTGCCGTAGCTTGAGATTTTGAGTGTTATCTTTTGTCTTATCTTAGTTTGGAAGTTGTTTGGAAGAGGAAAGGTTGAGAATTATTTTTATAATTCGCTTTGTTTTTATCGCAACGAAATTCGTTAATCTTATCCTTGAAGCCTTTTTATAACTGGCCAGCGTATTTTTCGGTGGTTTAAACGAATTAACATTTTTGTATTAATGCAAAAATACTTCTGACGATCCGATTGTTGATAAACGTAAAGAGTTTGGTTCGATTACAGGTCCAATGTTTTGGGGGTTATCATTACACAAAAATAGCCTTGTTTTTAGGGTTCATTAGCTAGAAGGTAAAGATCCTTAGCTGTCTGTCTGTCCGATCTATCATTGACTGTAAAATATGCTCTCATGACCCGTGATAGCTAAAAAACTGAAATTTTCACAAATTATGTATTTTTGTTGCTTTTTGGATTTGAAAAAAAACAGGATATGACAAAAAAATTTGGTGTTTCTGTCGGTTTCACTATCTAAATGGTCTAGATTTTATATAATAGATGTAATTTATTTTTATTCATTATATTAACCCGCACTGAGCCCGCGTGTTGGAGTATGGCTTGTTCCACCTCATAGTTGAGGTGAGGCCTGTGCCCAGCAGTGGGACGTTTATAGGCCGATTATGTTTTTTATGTTTATGTTATGTATATTATCATAGAATAGAAAACCATAGAATACCCCGTCCTTGAAGCTCACACAGTGGAAAAGCTGGCTTAAAAAAAATCTGCTAATGCTAGATTGCCCCACTTAAATAGAACCATCTCTAGACTTATTCTGTGGTATAACGTTAGCTGACAATCGTGAAAAACGCTCATCATTAGTCTATTCAAAGATAAACCCTCACATACCTCCCCCTTGAAATACTACTTTTGAGGTAAAAGTCAAGTTACTCTTCAAACTCGTGTATTTTTCTGGTTCCTCATAATTGAGATATGAGAAATAGTGAGAATATGAAAGACAAAGAGGTGAGAAGAAGTGGCAAAAGGAGTTTGAGTTGCATTCTGGTTGGCCTGTGTTCAGCAATGGACGACACTTGACTCCCCCTGTGCGTCGCGGTCCGGCGGGGCCGTACCGCCGGTTACGGCAGCGGAGCCGCCCTTTGGGTGGCTCGTGGTTGCGGGCCCAGTAGGGTCGCTGCAGGCCCGTAAGGGCGACGTGGGGATGCGGGGCCAGTGGCGCCTGCAGGCGCCTTGAGGCGCGTGGTTGGGGCCGCGGCGCACAACCGGTTGGTGGGAGCCAGTGATCCGAGGCTGATCCCCCCTGTGCGTCGCGGCCCGGCAAGGCCGTACCGAAGGTTACGGCAGCGGAGCCGCCCTTTGGGTGGCTCGTGGTTGCGGGCCCAGTAGGGTCTGCGTACGGTGGCCAGCTGGCGCGTGGTACGGGGGTGCCGCCGCCAGCATTGCACGGGTTTCACCGCTGCCTGGTAGGGACGGCTTGACATCCTCGGCTGTCCCTTCTGGCCTGCCCTCACGAAGGGGGGGTCGCTTCCGGCCTGCCGTCCAGGCGGGCTCCGTCCGGGGGAACGCGTAACAGGCCTCGCGCTACTCACCGTGTTCCCCCACTACGAACGATAAGAGGGAGTAGTAGGGGTTTTAGTCGGTAGGGCCACTGGTATACCACCTTTCCAGTGGAGAGTCCGACATAACCCGTCCGTCCCCCGGTGGACGGGTATGCGTAAGGCATTTCTCCTACTCAAAAAAAAAAAAAATGGACGACACTTGACTCCTTTGTTGGAGGGTCAGTCGGAGGCCGCCCACGCCCCGGGCGGCGAGGTATCCGTGAGGATTTCCCTACGAAAAAAAACGACACTTGACTAAACATGATGAAAACGATGATTTCTTAATGTTGAAGTCATGATTCCATTTCCCTTTTTTGTTTTCGTGCTGACATGATATGCAACGCATACATTGATATGCCATTTATATTTCATCGAGTAAAATAATATTCTGTATCATACAGGAAGTTCAGTCAATTGGAAATAGATAGACAATCTCATGGGGTATCAAAACACCCTTCTTTAGGAAGGATTTCTTACAGGAAAATTTATAAAATAAACTAAGGATCTACTAATAAAAATGAGACATCATTTATTGGCTTTCAAAACTGCGCGGTTATTCCGTGTTTGATTATTAGCGGGACAACCTGCTCTTATATAAGAGTCTTCTGCCGGTATGTACTTTATTGAGCTTAGCGTGTTTACATAGCAATAGTGCCGTGTTTGGCAAAATATTCGGTGTTTATATGCGTAATACGTAATAATATTTGTGCAAATGATGCATATTATTCATAAGCATAGTACAATTTAAAATATTCTTCACATAATTATTGCAGTATTTGGACAAACATTTTAATGATCAGTAAGCGAACTTGTTGCTGGTGGTTTTGATGGTTGTCATTATATCATCACTACATAGTATAAAACAGTCGCTTTTTCTGTCCCTATATCCCTATGTATGCTTCAATCTTCAAAACTACGCAACGGATTTTGATGCAGTCTCTTTTTGTAGATATAGTGATTGAAGAGTAAGGTTTATATGTATAATAACATCTCATTGCACCCGTGCGAAGCCCGGGCGGGTCGCTAGTTTTTAATAAAACTGTCGTTAAAATTTGACAGAAGGCTATCTGTTGGAAAAACCAGTAAAATAATAATCTTTTCCGCTACTTTGCTCTTTCCTTGAGACATAATACGTCTCGCCTCAATAACACACGGAATGTGTTTGCTAACAACATAATAAAGGACTGCAAAATGGCAAATATTTCGTTCAGTATGTTCTATATGAACGAGGAAAAGTTTGAAGCACAATTAGATAAATATTTATTACGTCACCAAAATAGGTCGGGAAGACAATGATATTATAATAAAAAGAGAAAGAAAGGTTACTTGTGCTAAAAAAAAGTGTGGCAACCGAAATCATACCTTTCGAACACCAGCTGAGCAAAGCATTGACAGTGTTGACAGTTTGAGGCGACACTGCGCAACATGTATCTGTCTAGTTTACTCTTCAGTAAATAATCATACTAGGTATTTATTTATTTAAACACACCAATAATAGCAAGATGTGTACAAGATTTCCACAAACAAGGTATCTTGTTCACCCGGTTAAATTATAGATAAAAACACTAGGGGTCAATTTTGGAGTTCACATCAGTACTGACATAACCTATCTACCTCTTTTAAATACAATATCATTAAGCGAAGTGTATAGAACATACTTAGTTTGCTAGCAGCGATTCAAATACCACGGATTTGATGTTTGCGCTTTTTCCGAGTCTCGGTGATAAATTAAGTTTCATTTGTATCTACTTTACAAAAAAACGCTAGTTCAAAATGTGGGCTTCTGGAAGTTCCATTCAGCATGACAGCAACAATCAGTGTGCCCCAAACTACTCTGTTTGCGATAAACCCTTTTATTCATAAAAAATAACAAGCTCTTCACTTTTAACTTTTGTATCGCTTTGTCACTTTTATTCTTGTTGCTGCCGCCATTCGCAAGTAAGTGACACAGCACGTCAATTGCTTAAACTATACTTTAATCACCACTATGCTTTAGCCGTTCGTTTTTATGAATAGCGTCAGCGTACGTATGTAGAGTCGCGGTATGAAAAAGTTGAGCAGTTTTCAAACAAATTCATTTACGCGTCATTTGGTAATAAAATTAAAATTAGATTAGACGTTTAACATAACATAACATAATCGGCCTATATACGTCCCACTGCTGGGCACAGGCCTCACCTCAACTATGAGGTGGAACAAGCCATACTCCAACACGCGGGCTCAGTGCGGGTTGTTGGACGGGTGTAAGGTTAGTGAGCAACCTTATTGTCAGATGTTATCAAGCCGCCCTAAGGCCTCTGACTAGGCTTAACGACTGACATCTGGCGACGTCAACCGGGACCAACTGCTTAACGTGCCTTCCGAAGCACGGAGATGCCCGAAATACACATCACTAAATTTCGGTCGGATGGTCACCCATCCCTTTTCCGACCCGGCTTGTGTTGCTTTACAACAACGATCGTCGCCGATCACTGTCACAACTGCGCCACGGGCACCTCACCTCACCTCACGATTAGACGTTTGTTCCTTCACAATTGAAAAAAATTGAACCAATACTTTTTATTGGTTTGATATTGTCAATGTCATCATTGAGCAAGCAAAAACAGATCTTAGGATGGTCAACCCTTTCATTCCCCGACTGTACTAGAAACCAGATAAAGTTCCACCAACAGCAATAACATATTGCATTAGTTCCAGAAAGAGTAATTTTCCAGTTCTGCTCCCGTTTCATTTCTCCGCAACTAGTAAATCTGTAATGCCCTCGCCAGCCAATCCGATTATTGATGCCTTCGATAAATCTGACATACGTGTGGACTCTCAGATTCGCTGAGAACTGCTCCGACCACTTAAGGCGAATGGTAATACGTTTTAGTCTTAGTCGGACTTGACTACTAGTCATCTTGTTATTCATTTTAGGTGTGTATTTATCCAAAAATACTGTTATCCTATATATAGACGACGTTATTCTTTTTTTTTTATATTATAGGGGGCAAACGAGCAGACAGATCACCTGATGGAAAGTGAATACTGCCGCCCATGGACATATGCAACACCAGAGGGGCTACAAAATGTGTTGCCGGCCTTTTAAATGGGAGTACGCTCTTTTCTTGAAGGACTGCAGATTCTTGTAAATAAGAACATAATTTCATAATATAGCGTCAATTAGCGCCAGTAGCGCCGTGGCCCAGTGGTTAAACACTCTGGCTCGGAACCCGATGGTCCCGAGTTCATAACTGTAGGGAACACCACTTTGTGTTAATTGTACAATTTGCGGCTAACTATCTCTATACACTATGCAATACGTTAATAAAACCTATTTTGCTTATTTGCTACTTTGCTTAACAGCTCTTTAAGTACTTATTCCTAACAGCAACCTCCCTTTTACACCTTCACAAGCTTGCATTTAACAAATAAGTACTTTATTTATAGTATTTTATTTTTTAAAAGGTGGCTCTAGATTTTCATTTCACAACACAGATGCTTATTTTAACTCATAAGTAAGCGTTTGTAAGTGGTAGTAGAACATGAAATTCAAAACCAAGTGACATATTTTCCCCACAGCACCAGCATAAATTGATTTAAACAATCACCCATACAAGAAGACACGCGTCTAGTCCGCCCCCGTCCCCGCCCAGGGCCCCCGCCCAGGGCCGGACTTGACGGGGGTCTGACAGGGCCCAGTACTTACAACGGGTGTACAAAATGTTACATTAAGGATTTAGTGTCAGTCAACGTCAATGTGACTTTGAATACGTTCATGTATTTGAAAGAATGTTCAGTACCGTTTGTTCTGGACGCAAAAGGACTTTTGGGTATGTTTTTATTACTAAGTCGAGTTCATCGTTTATATTCACAGATGGGACGGTTAGAATGCTGCGTGTATTGCATTTTAGTTTTCCAGTGGCATTTTGTTATAAATTCATTTATTTTGGACAGCATTCCTGTGATCAAGTAAATGTTAAAAATAGTCATTTTTTATTAAAATCATCATAGTTCGTCGTATTTTAAAACTGTAAGCAACTATGTCCTATGACTATGTTCTGTCCGTCTGCACTTTTTGACAGAGCAAGCGTATAAAATATAATTTCATTCTAATGTCGCATATTAGTACCTTGCCCTTAGCTGAATTGTGATATAGTAACGATTAGTGATTCGGCGATTTTTGGTATTCGAACACATTAAATAATATTCGAATTATTACCCGAGTCGCAGTACTCGTATGAAACGATAATCACAGCAACACACGTGGGATCAGAGATTGGATGGGTGACCACCCTGATTGAGACGTATTGATGTATCCTTCAAGCAATTGTCAAGTTACTAACATTGCGAGCGACTATGCCTCATTCTAAATATTACCATATGAGGAGCAATGAACTTTAACATCGTCTAGACTGACCGATTGCTATTCCAACAATATTGGTCTGGCGTACGTTTTATTAACAAATTGCCTTTAATGCTGTTTCTCGATAATTGACTTTGTAGATGAGGTTTTCTTTCAATTGAAGCTGTAATTAAAACTTGCGGTGCCTTTGTTTTAAGCGAAGTATTTGTAGTAATAAATATAAAGGAACCTCAAAGGAGACCGATCAGAATTTAATAATAGATTTATTAGCTTTAGTTTCCAATTTAATGTAGACCAGATTTATGATTACGCTTATTTTATATGGGATCGCAAACGGCTTAAACCAATGATATTTCAATTAAAAAGACGTAGATAGATTACTTGTGCTTAAAGTGGCACCCAAAATCAGGACTTAGACCACCTGAACAAAGCATTGACAGTTTGAGACAACACTGCGCAACGTGTATCTGTCTCGTTTACGCTCGAGTAAATAATCATGCTATCTTGTACACACGGTCAAATTAAAGGTACGTACCAGGGGACAATTTTGGACTTCGCGGCAGTACTGAACTAACCTATCTACGTCTCTATTATTGTAGTATCATTGGCTAAAATGGTCTGGTATGAGATCTAAATCTGTACTGAAAACGTATTATGTGTTCATCGTACGATTCGTGGCTAACGTTTCGTTTCAGGAAAACACCGATAGATAGATAGATATATTCTTTATTGTACACCAAAACAACAGAAATCAATAGCAAAGAAACACAGATTAACGTAAATGTACAATTTGGGCGGCTTTATCGCTAAAAAGCGATCTCTTCCAAATGAAACCGATGAAAAACCCAACAACAAAAATAACAGCGATTCCTACGATTTCAAGTTAACACACAACATATTAATACATACTCGTATACATCATGTTTCTTTCCCAACTTGCTTCCTGAAAATGGTCGTTTATTATTATTTCTTGAAATTGTATCTTTTTAAGGTACTCTATGAAATGGCGGAATAATAAAGGGCTTTTTTTCTAAAACTAAATAGTTCGAAACTGGCATAAACAGATTTTTTTAAAGTTTTACTTCGTTAGGTACTATTTATCTTTATCAAAATGAGCGTTGAAACTCCTCTTTGCATTTTTTATGTTCGTATTTTACTTAATACTTACTTAGTTGAAACGAATACTTTTTTAGTCGAACATTTTTAAATAAGTAAGTGCCTTCCTAGATTATTGGATTAATAGTTCTTAGCCGTCACGTTTCGTGGTAGTCGTGCCGGAATATCTTTTTTTGGATATACTTTTTTCAGAAGAATAGTGAATAATTGAGAGAGCTCTCAACTTTTATGGTTGATTGCTCTGTAGTAGTCATTTTGAATTCTTGCCTTGACGGAATATACACACATTGACAGGTCCTAGTATTACTGTCAAATAACAGCTATCTCAACTCCGACAACTTCAACTCAAAATTGACACAATTCCTCTCCCTAACATTTTCTCTCATATAAACATAACATAACCTCACATTCCATTGTTTCAGGTAATGTACCCAAGTCACAATCGTCCGGTGCCGCCCGACCCGACATCCGACAGCGCCCGACCGTTCGTCGGTAGTGATGTACAAGGTCCTTTTGCCTAAAGCTCGATGTCGTTTACAGGGCTCGCCTCATTTGCATTGAGCTCGACGACTCAGGAGTCTTTTGCAGAGCTCGAGCCTTTATGAAAGATTGAGCCTTTTTGAAAGCTCGAGCCTTTGAGCGCGCGATTTTGTAGGTTTTTTGGTGTGTTTAATATTACATTCTACAAATATTGTTAGTTCTACTATATCCTGATAGTGAAAACGCGACAGTTTTTAAGAATGTGTGTATGAATCCATGAATGTTCATTTCTCTTTCAGGTAAACTTGAGTTTCGAACACCACTATCTACACAATTAATTTATAACTAACCTACGGAAATATAAAAGTCATAAACTTGACGTTTTATTGAAGGCTAGCATTTATTTTGAGACTCAAGCTTTTTACAGCTCGAGCTCTTCTAAAGGTTCAAACTCTTTTGAAGCCATGGGTCAGAGAGGTCGCGGCTCGGCTAGACTCGGGGCTCGGAGCCTACCGAGCTCACCGAGCCTTGCCATTCCGCCTCGAGGCTTCAAAAATAGGGCTCGACGCCTCGAGTCTTGTACATCACTATTCGTCGGTCCGATCTCGGATGCGCCCGACGTCCGTCGGTCCGATCTCGGATGCGCCCGACAGAAGATAACACACATTTGTTATTGTCTGAACTGAAGCGGACTTAGAGCTTTGTGTGATAGTGGATGTTAGTTGATTAAAGTATTGTTTGGATAGCTAAGGGATTTATAAGGTTGGAATGCAATGATGAATTAGGTCATGTTTCATCAATGGCCTCTGCGTCTTTTTCAGACAATTTATGCAGTGAAGTTTGAGATAGAGCACTTTTTTTTGTGACTGAAAAGGCCTATCCGCGAACTGACCACACCTGGTTTTCTATCTTGTCTATCTTAAAGTAACTGCGGTATTTACTTATTTCAATTAAATTTCAAAGGTTTGAGAAACACTAACATAATTTTACCTTTTCCTAATTATGTTTTTAAAACAAAGTTTGAGGGATTTTGTTGTAGATTTTTTGTGCCATGGTGAAGACATCAAAAAGGGCTGTTGCATTCCAATTTATTAGATTGATTGTTGTTTTGTACTAACTTTCTATTATTATTATCTTATATAGTCCAATCGCGTTAAAAATGCAGTAATTTAATTCTTGTACTTCGTCCTTCGCGCTTTAACCAATCAAATCGTTCCGAATTAGAAGTCAGTTCACAGTGCCCAAATGGACGCATTCTTTCAAACGCAATGGTTTTGTACCTGAGTTTTGATGTGTGTAACGGAATGAAATTAAAAAATACTGCAGTCTTAACGCGGACATACTTAAATCGTGAAATACGGGATTTCTACCATGTACCTTATTGTTTTTATTTGTTTTGCGAACATAGTCCGTTAGTATGTACATTGTTAAAAAAGGCTGAAGTGTGTAACGTCCATCTCTTCATAAAACAATATGAAAGTAACAAGTTTATCCAAAAACCGAGTCCAGTGTCCGGTCGTCCGGATAGCGGGTGCGTCCGGAATGCCCCCGGACGGGAGATAAGCCACATTTGTTACGTCTGAACTGAAACTTAAAGGATTTAGCGCTTTCAGAGTTAGCTAGCTTCAGTTCGGGTGAAATAATATCCAGTGAACTGGCTAAATTGGAAGTTTACTGCCAATATTTGAATTTCAAGTTTTGAGATTAATTGGAATTTTGGGCTTGTGAAAAATAGATCTGGGAAGCAATAAAATGATCGTTTATTACTAACTAGCGGCCGCCCGCGACTTCGTCCACGTTGACTTGAGTTAAAAAAAACTTTATAAATTGTAATTGCAACGTCTTATTCAGATGCATAAACTATATTACTGTAGAGTTTCATTTAAATCCATCTAGTAGTTTTTACGTGTACAAAATGGAGTAATTTTTCCCTTTTTTTCAATGTTACCGTTCACTGCTCTGCTCCTATTAATCGTAGCGTAATGAAAAGTATTCAATAACCTGCCCAAAAGTATGAAGAATAATTGTACCAAATTTCGTTAAAATCCGTCGAGTAGTTTTTGTTTCTAAAACGAACATACAGCAGACAGACAGACCAACAGACAGAAAGACAGACAGACGGACAAAAAATTTACTGATTGCATTTTTGGGATCAGTAGCGATCCCTAATCACCCCTTGATAGTTGTTTTTAATATATTTCATGTACAGAAATGGCCTCTCTACAGATTTATTAGAAGTATAGATTATTATTGTAGTTAGGAAAAGTTCTGCAAGGCTGGTATTAAATCTATATAACGATCTAGAATGTACAACTTTTTTAACAAAATTTAGTTGATGAAGATCAAAGGGAAGTAACATTATGTGGCAAAAAAGTCGCCGTCTCATTTTAAAATTCACAGATATAAATAACAGGTAAAAGTAATGTAATGTAATGGTATGATAAATAATCGAATAATATTTGCGAATAAGAAAGACAAGAAAATACAAGGTGAAGGAATATTTTGATGATAAATTATAAATGTCTGTCTGCCCCTATCTTCCACATTGCTGTACCTGTCAAAGTGCATGTGAATTCTACCTAGTACCTTTTTTAGATGCTAAGTCACATGTAACGCAATTAAATGAATAAATAAATAAAATATTTTTTATAGGGTTCTTCTTCTTAAACTCTTCGGCCTCTTATCTCCTTAAGACATCATTCTATATTCGTCATAGTTTATCATATCACTTCAAAAATTCCCCCTTTATGAATCAGATCCTTTATCCAGCATGCACCACTACCGTTTCAGAATTTTCCTCCAGTAAACATATGTAGAGGCGAAAGGTTTAAGGGTCGCGGAGTGCACCCAATCGGGGTTGGAAGCGTCTCCGTAATGAGGTGCTTAGGACGAGGGGGGGGGGGGTTAAGGTCCAGTTTACACAAAAATGGAATAAAGGGGAGAGTGATGAGAGGGGATGAGTGGTGCAATTAATAGCATTTCCACTAATGTGCTTCCTGAACGCTTTGTTAAGGATTGGGGTGGACTGGTAGAGAATGCATTCAGGCATTAAGCCTGTTAGTTGTACTGTTTTGTGATGTTGTGTGTGAAATTAGGATAATCATCTCCTCTCTACTGATTTGATTGTTTCCATGGAGCTGGAATGAGAAATATGGCAAAAATGATATCAGGGCCCCAAGTCTGCCTATATTAGAACGCTTCAATTGAATCGTAATCGAGTCTTAATAGTCTAATTTGACAAAAATATCATAGAAAATGTGTCAAATTAGCCGAAGCAAATTCTAAAATTAGCAGACTTGTAAACTGTTACAAGTATTTATGAAGAGTAAAGAAAAACATCGCAGTTAAAAAAAATATATGTCAGAAACAATGTTACTCTACCACCAGTTCGGAAGCTATAACGGTCAACGGCACATGAGATGAAATATCATTTGGCAGTAACAAGACAAAACAAGTAAATGGGTAGCCCGATGTGCCGTTGATTGTACATAGGCGCTTATTAACCAACTGCTTCTATCGTAAATCCGAGTCCATCATTAAAGTGCCTATTCAACTTTACAGTGAGGATAATACGACGCTGCGCTCGCTTTCAAATAGTATCTATTTCAAGTTTTCTGCTCCAACTGTAATACACTTTAACTAACCCGTTGGCAGATCTCATATTTAAATGCATCCCATAACGTCACTTAAAGTGCCTTTAAACACTACTTATTGTTGCGTTATAGACTTGATGCAAGACAAATATTAAGTCCGAAAACAATAAAAGGTTTAACCGTAAAACGCGCAAGCGGTCTTTTCGGCCCCGATGACATCTCTCAGATAAAAACGTTATATATAGGCGCTTTTCAAAAAAGCAAAGGGTTCGCCTCGGGCGGATTCCACTCGATACGGGCCGAGTACGAAATTGGATTTTCGATAAAAATAGCGATTCTAGCCGTTCGGCCGCCGGTTGAAATATTTGCTGCGAAGTTGGCGTTGCGTCCGGACGAGTCTAAATTAAAAGTCGGAACGTACGGACGTGGTTTGGCAATCATTTAAGACCCTGGCGATTAATATTCATCGTGTTAACAAGAATTAAACGAACCTTTTTGCTGTAATTTATTAGTGCTATTGCAGATTACACCTCACTGTTTTACGTGTTGTTGTTGGTTGGATATTTTTGCCTTGCTTAACTTGCGAGATTGTCTTCTTTTCTACTCATGAAACTTGTACCAAAAACCAGCTACCAAGTGGGTTCCGAAGATTACGAATTACTTATCGTAGGTACTTGAAGTGCCAGTAGAAACAGAAAGGTAGTTATAAAATAAGTCGTTGGTTTGATTGAAACAAATAATTGTGGTTGTTGTAAGTACAGGGCATTGACTTCAACTCTTGCAAAATAGGTCTTATGTCAGCAGGATAAAGTGCCCCTACGAAATGGTTGATATGAACGCCTCAGTACATTATATTAAATTTTTGCAACCCAAAAAAACCACTCAATATTGTAACTATGTTCCAAACGTGGTTCCTAATCATAATGGGCTCTAGGTCCAAGTCCGAAACTTGTGGCTCAATATTTAATTCAGATATTTCATGTACACAAAATGACATAAACTCGCATGTAAAATGAAAACCATTCTAAAAGCAAAATCCTATCATGTTGCGTAAACCTAAACTATTAATACTCCAATACCAGACTGCAATTGGACGAACAAATGGAATTGATACATTCATTCTCATAAACATTTTACCGCCCATTCATACCCCTAGCAGTTTATGTTCCATAAAACGACATACAGAAACAGTCTTGGTGACGTAACAAATTAATATCGCAATAGTTCATAGTTGAGCCCCTGACAATGTTTTCTGAGCACTCATATTGTGCGACATTATGACGACAAAATGGTGTGAGCGCTCCTGACGTAATAGGTGTCGCTAGCGTCGCCCTGATTTATGACTACAGAAATGACCGCGCGATTTTAACGGGTTAACTCTCCAGGATTAACTTCCTGCCTTACTTCCTCACACATAAAGATCATTATTCAACAGTAGGGAAGGAAAACATCTGGCTGTGAATTTGGAGTTTTATTTTCAAGGTATTAGGGTAGATTTTGCTATGGGCTTAGTACTGACTTATCCACAAGTAGTTTTAAAATGTTTAGCGAGGACGGCCCGCTTGGGGGTCACTTTGGTTAATACTTGAATATTAGTGGTTCCGATGTTAACTGTAGGAGATTTAGTTATGAATTAACTGCTTACAGCTGACGAGCTTTAATCCACCGGAAAAGCTGGGAAAGCTTTGTTGGTATTCAACCCAGGCTATAAACACTGAAAAAGATTTCAAATAAATTGTTTGAGCATTCTACAGCTTTTAAAATGGGTTTGCGTTTGACCCCAGTCTTGCCTGATGGCAAGCGCTGACGAGGTCACAGGTGGAACACGCTTACCCAAAAAAATGCCTATTCACTCTTGCCTTGAAGACACCAAGGTTGTATGTATCCGGAAACAGACGCAGGGTGGGCGCCACTCTTTAGCGGTGCGGAACAGAAAGCAAGCACCAAACCGCTTAGTCCGGACCGCTGAAAAGTCGACCACATGAGGGTGAAAACTTGTGGTAAGAAAGTAGAGGGTGGTATCAGGTCATGAAGTTCCTGTGCACACTCTCCGAAATACACTTTAAAGTCTACTAACTAAGTCTAGTTTAAGTTCATTCTTTAAGTTGTTCAAATTCAAATTCAATTCAAATTCAATATTTCTTTTTTCAAGTAGACCAATAAACAGTACTTTCGAATCGTCAAGAATCTTAATTAAAACCACTTAACAAACATACACATAATAGTATAATATATAAACAATACTTAAAATACATGTACATAATGTGACTCTACCACCGGGGTCGGAAGGTTGTTTCTACTGAGAAGACCCGGCAAGAAACTCAGCAGTTACTCTTTTTCAATCGTCCAATGTTTTACAGTACAAAGTGAATGTTTGAATAAACCAACCAAGTCATACAGTTTTGGCATGAAAATAAATAAAACAGGAAGTTAATAAGTAAGGGGAGTGTGGAGTGTTTGGGGAGTTAGGCGATGTTTCGATGATCGTTTGATAATAAATGTCTCTTATAGAGAAGCAGGGCATCGGTGACCCTACCTCATTGAGTATCACCATGAATCACCTTCTACTTGTCCCCTGTCAACCCATCCACCCATCTTCACCCAGGCTGTAACTTGCCAGGGCTGACCGGGAAAATCATACAGTATGTATAGTACCTACACACACGTCCTACAACTCTAGAAACACATGAAAGATATGACGAACAAAATTACGAAGTACAATCAACATAGTTCTTGCCTAACAGAAAAGAAGCCAACGTAAACACATTTCATACATTTAATTTTATTTCTTCCAAGAGGGAATAAATTTCGTTGTAAAGCAAAAAATCTACATCCATAAAGTAATTTGGAATAAGCAAAAGAAACAAATTGCTAGGCAAATTATTTAAAATCGTCAAATACATTAGGGTGCCGTCACCATCATTCCAAAATACGGACGACAATTTGAGAAAAGAAATGAATGGACTTATTTTGAAACAAGGGGTCTGCCCTGGGTTTACTCGAGTGATAATGAAATATTATTAATTCAAGTTTCGTTCCTTCTTCCCTTCCGGGTTTTTTTAAGCGGAGCGTGAAAAGGCATTTTATGCAGGCCTTCAAAATGAGATTGACTAGCCCAATATTTCTTCAGTACTGTACTTGTCGCCCCATATGGACCCCACGGTTTCCCATCAGGTGGAGTGAGGTCATCTTGAAGACCTCATTAAAAATTAAAAAATTAATGGCTTAGAATTTTTTTAATATTACTTCGGAACAGCCAAGAATTCATAAAGTTCCTTTAAAATGTCCACGATGTCGAATCACTATTAATAAATAGTAATTAAATTTAGGAAAAACAGAAAAAGGCATTCGGTCTTGGCATCAGGCGGGACTCGAACCCGCGTCTTTCGCAAAGGTAAAGGTAGTTTTAAGGTATATGCCTAAACATTGGTGAAACCAACCTGGCTGCCAGGTATAATATACCAGAGAAATTCGTCCGGTCTGTTAATGGTCTCGGTAGCATAATTGGTTAGTGCAGTCGCCCGGTTTGCGAAAGACGCGGGTTCAAGTCCCGCCTGATGCCAAGACCGAATGCCCTTTTTCTGGTTTTCCTATCTTTAGTAAGATGATAATGCATTATCCCTAATGCTAAAATATAAAAAATAAGTTATTAAATTTGTCCCTAACGTTATATTTATGTAGGTAAATAGTGCTTTCGATCTCAAAAGTACTCTATTGAAAACCGGTCAAATTATGGATCTATTTGCTATGATTTCACGGATCCATACCAAGACTTGTTATAAGTACTTAAAATACTTAAAAAAATTGTCTCGGGAATTAAAAAATGAACGCTATTCGTTTGATTGTCCAATAAGCATTTGTTTTATTCAAATTAGTTTGTTCCTTGACAAAGGTCACGACGATTTGACACAATAATTTAATTATACCTAATTGAAATTGAGAAAACGGTAATAAAACAAATTATGAAACAGTCCAATTAAAGGATTCAATGAGTAAGAAAGGGTTTTGATGACCCTTGATGAGAGTTGACAGAAAACATGAAGATATTATTCCAATAAATATAACTAGTGAGCGCTATTTATAATATCTGTAGAAAGCAATAACGCAGTTTAAAATATGCTGACAACACAACAGCCTTTATACGACCTAAAGGTGGGCACAGGCTACACTTCAACCATAGTACAATAAAACAAGTAGGGCAACTTGGCGGCGGCCCCTTTGCTGACCATAATTGAATAAACATTTACCCCCATAATCATACAAAAATCATTCATAAAAAAACATAGTGAAAGCAATTGACGTGTTTTGTCACTTACTAGCAAATGGCAGCAGTAACAAGAATAAAAGAGACAAGGCGATACAAAAGTTAACGTGTTGTTGAAGCGCTGTTTATTTTTTTATGAAGAAAGGGGGTTATAGCTGCCTTTCAACACGTAAATACTTGGCTAGTTCCTTCAGTCCTAAGTTCTTACTTAAATTTCCAAAACTTGCAAAATGATTTTAGTAACAGACTTTGTCGGTTGCTCTAATAAAACCTTAGTTAGTCATTGCTTATAACTTAACATTATCTTAATAGGTAGGTAGGTTTCTCATAATATGTGTAATGATGGAAGCTCCGTTTTGAATGACAGTTGAAGCTGTTAATTCTGGTATCGCCAGAAGGCAGCTGTAAAAACAGGCCTCGTTAAAGACCTGAATAGGCTAGGAATAACATTGAAGCCAGAATATTCTGAATCATCTGACACAATGAAAAATCCGTTATTTGCAGGACATGTTGGCATGCACACCGCGCGTGGCGAAATTTTTGTATTAAAGCCTTTTTTGGAAATAATTTTGCTGATTTTGTTAGTATCCTTTTTTAGCTTAGGCAGCACAACATTTTAAGCTTAAAATATTCTGTAGGCTAACTAAGAAGATTCGACACGACAAAATTCTCGTTCCGGAAGTTTTCTTTTTATTTCATTTTGCTATTGCTCACCCACCGTTGGTCTTCGGTCGTTTCAAACACGAGTGGTTTTGTCGGCGATGTTAACCGCCTAAGAGTTTTTTTGGTTGGTCCCTTTCGGAGTGCAGTAGTACAACGGTGTGTATGGCCCAAGTTATCTTTAGAATTCGTCGATTCGGACCACAGTTCCTAAAACTATCAATTAATGTGCGTTTCTTTTTGGTTTTATTGGCCCGTCTAAAAACATAATTACTTTTTGGATGAAACAACCCAAGACCCAAACCCATCACATCCATAAAAGGTAGCAGAGTATTGGAAAATCAAATTGGCATGTCTGCCACTTGCGTTTTTTAACTCAAAAAACTGCACTTAATTACGGTCACCCACATTCTTGTCCACTGAGTCACAAGAGTTACATATAGAGTTACATATTAAGAATTAAAGCTAGTAGTTATTCACCACGGTTCCAAAAAGTCAGCAACAATAACAAACCTTGAGACATTTGCACACATTGTCGTCCAAATTAAGTTACGTTGTCAGAAAGAGACATATTAAATGAAATGAGTATCTTTTTGTTCAGTTATAACATGTCGCGTAGAACACACAATATGGGATGTCAAAAATAATGAAGTCATGTCAAAAAGACATGTACAGTCAGCGTCAGAATAACGTGTGTGTACAGAGTGGATCTAATATTGTGTGAAGTATTTTATAAAAGCAACCTTATTGCCACAGAAATATTAAAGGGTTTCACTTGTCTTACAAGTTTGTGATGCTACAATCGACTTAAAAATCTTTCATTTTCATTGTAGTTTTTACAATTTGATTCTGTCAAACGTCAGGCCTTCCTTGCGGTCATAATACCTACTTATTAATAATGTGTGTAAGGTTAGCACACATAATTTCAATAATGACTGTCCGACCCAATGAAGAAACTAGGACAATTTACCTTATTGTTGTTTTTTATATTGTGTAAGGGTTTTTTGGCGAATATTTTTCAAGACTGCGTTAGAATTGCGAGAGTGACAAGGAAAGGACTATAATAGAATAATTCTGAAGACGCGTGAGGGGAAGTGTGCGGGTAGCGAGGAGATGCTCTCGCCCTTTACCTCAGACCTCCACTTAATTCAACTCGTGCGCTATCTTGCGGACGACCGGTTTAGTTGTAGTGGTTAAAAAGTTCACGTTTTACTTAAAAGTGTTAGTACAACCCAAATCAAGGATAAGCGACGAGCACCTCTTTTTTTTACAGTAATCCATTTATGTGTAAGGCTCGCCTAACGTGAGGTGACGGGTCCTACTCACTAAATCCCCCGGTGACCTGCTTCAGCGCGTATTCAGTGGTCCCCGTGATCTCTGGTCAAGAACTCGGTGCCGGTGGATTCCTGGCGCTGTGCCGGCATAATCAGCTCAGCTCGAGGGGAGTTATACCTCCCCTCTACACCCACCGGTGTGTACGGTGGTATGAGGTCACTCTTAGACCACCGCCCTTCCTCGGGGCCACTTTGAATGGAGGTACACAGCCCCCGCCGTATGCACTCCCTGTGACCCCGAAGGCCCCCTTTTAGTCGCCTCTTACAACTGGTGGGGAGGAATCGTATCAGGATTCTAACGCCCCATACCATAGGGTGACCTTTAATTTTGGCACTTCCAACGCAGACCTAAAAATTGTTGACTACATTTTCCAAAAATGTTGTCGATATATTTTAATCAACTTCCATTCCATAATGACAGTCGATTTGCCGCTGTTTGTTCCGGACGGGTGTCTGATTAAACGGACAGACAGACGGACATGCATTATTGGACGCAGTTAATTGTTTTATGCCGACAATGAGCAGTGGGTTAAACTGACGCCTGGACTTTATTTAAATTCGAATTATATCATGTTCGTTCATTCAATGAGAGGGTCGTGGCCCGGTGGTTAAACAACGGCTTGGAAACGGGGTGGTCCTGAGTTCAAGATTTTCCGAACCAATAGACGCATACCAGTTTTTCACTCCTACTTTGTTGTCATTTTAGCAATTCGCACTACCGTTTTAGTAACACATTCATAATGCGAACAGCAAAAGAGTAAAATAAGTTTCCTGCTGAAGCTAATCCTACTTTCCATTAATTGATTTATGTAAATGTCTAATTAATAGATAACATCAATTCCGAAATATGTTTAAGTCAAATGTGTATTTTTTTAAATAATACCCCCGTTCAATACAGATCAAATGACCGGATAGCTTAAAAAATAAAGATATGATTCTCAAATCTTGCACGAAACAAAACTATTATTGTGTAATCTCCTTTTGTACAAAACGCAACTTTTTCTCAAACTATCTTATCTCCACCTATCCTAATTCTCCGCAAAACAAACAATAATACTGTTATCAGCAGCAGTAACGATAACGCGGCAGTAACGCGGCGATAACGCTGCGAACTCGCATCAGCTGCGCTGATATCGCTCGCCTAATTGTATTGAGCGCTGGCTTAAGTTTGAATGGCAGTTTGAGATCGACTTGGGCGAAGTGGCGGAATGAGTTCCTATGGTTAGTACTTCGGAGTTGATAAATCAACTCATGTGTTCTTGAACATATGAGTTTATGTGAAGGTTTAAAATAAAGTGTGTTGTAAAGAAGAATATTATATTTATTACCTTTCGACATTACAACTTATAAGAGACTTAGTGGAATTTGAAGATTAAAGTAGAAGAGATGAGAGAAACGATGATGATTTTGCGATGTTTACCTGTTTACTGGTGATGGAAAGGCTGTACTTCCAAGGATCTAACGCGTGTTTTTATTTCTCTCTCGATCTTATTATAGGTAAATTCTGACGATCCGGAAGTGACTCGAGCTTATAGGAACTTTTATCAAATTTAATATTTGATAAAAAAAATGTAGGCTTGATTCAATGTTGTGTTAATTAAAAAAGCTTTCTACCCGGCCCTAAACTGGGGACTTCGATTTGGTGGAGCCACTCAATAAGCTTGCAAGATATGTTAATATGCCAATAAGGAAATATTGATATCCCTTCTTTCTGCCTCCCCCATTAATAAGCAGAATGCATTAATATTGCAAGGCATTACCAAATCGAACTTTTTACGTCTTAACTCCAGAACTGAATCACTAATCTTAACGGTTGGTCAAAATGTCTTAGCTCCACAAACAAATGCTTAATTGTAAATTCGTAAACTACTCAGCTAACACGGTGCTACCAGTCGGTACCCACTATATAATTTAATCCAAGCTCCGGGCATCGCTCGATATTTGACT
Source organism: Udea ferrugalis (assembly GCA_950022985.1). Classification (NCBI taxonomy): domain Eukaryota; kingdom Metazoa; phylum Arthropoda; class Insecta; order Lepidoptera; family Crambidae; genus Udea; species Udea ferrugalis. The sequence goes on from OX465541.1 coordinate 313,922, forward strand.
TAGAGAATTTCGAGCAGTGAATTAGCTCAAACGTCCAGTAACATACTTAGGTTAAAAATATTTGTCATGAGCAAATATAACCCTACAGTGATCATGCTCTACATTATTCTAATTCCTAATTGAAATGTTTAAATCCCTCTTTTCCTAAAATAAGATGGTGTAAGTCAATATTTCATAAGTATCTAAAACTTAGCAGGTATTCTTGTTTTTGGTGTATTATTAAAACTGTCAATCATCGAGGGAGATAGCAATGCTGCTGGCGGTGAAAAAACAAGTAAATCTTTATAAATAAAAATGGATTGCTGTTCGTTAGTCTCGCCAAAACTCGGGAACGGCTGGACCGATTTGGCTAACTTTTATTTTGAAATAATTTGTGAAGGTCCAGGGAAGGTTTAAAAGATGAGTTATTATGAGAAAATGCTAGGAATATAGTGAAAAACAACAATTAACAAGTTTCCTTTAGCAACCATTTCTACCTGTCACGTGACACCGAATGTTCGACAACAGAGCTAAGTCTGCCGGGACAGTTAGTTATTAATAAAAACTAAAAAAAGGCAAAGGTTTACGCTAAAAAGCGGGGGCGACTGTTGCCCTAACATAAAAACACTATACCTAATTTATATTTCAATGTAAGGATTAATGTTACCCATTTGAGCTCCGCACGGTTAACACATAGATTGTACAGCAATTTGGCTCAGCTACAGTTCGACCAAGCGTGTGATTAGTACTGACAGGCGACATATTAACTTTACTTTAGACATATTGACTGATTGAGGGATATACACCATTTTGACGAGCGGATAAGTGCCTAAGTTGAATTGGAACATGAGGCGAAGAACTGATGGCCGTTGGGGTAAAAAAGCATTACAAAGTCGCTGTTCCGAAACGCGCCCATTTTATCGGGCCCAAAGACAGCTTCATCGGACTGCCGACTTTTGGGCCATACCAATATGACCACCCCTCCAGCTCGAGATGTGAAACACTCCCCCAGCACGTTTTCTACTTCTTCCTAAAATCCCGGGTTTTGTAAACTGAGCGTGAACAGGCCTAAATTTACGGAACACGGCATACTCCTAACAGTTTTAGGTTTTAACCGTTTTGTTAGTCGCTAGTCATCAATTCAAACAAATCTTATAAGCTTCCGAATCTCAGTCCCGTAACCCAACATATAAATCAACACATCCATTCATTTGAAAAACTATTTTTGCATGTGGTACTCTTAACGCCATAACTCAAGCCCCGCACTAAAAAGAGGAAAGCATAAAACTTGTACTCATATCAGCATATCCGGCAATAACTCTTGTCTTGTTCCAGCTAAAAAAACTATAACAATCCGTTTTGGTCATTATGCGAGACGCAAATCGAGTTTTTCGCCCGATAAAGACAAAGTTGGCACTGGCGAGCGACCAACAACGCTCTTTTGTGGTGCAAGTCACAAGGGAAAAGCGGAAATAGGATGGAATGGAAATATCTTGCCTTTTAATACCTAGCTATCTTAACTAAACTTTGTGTTGATAATCTGCAATCTTCAAATATTTGTTTAATTTATTTATAAACTAGCAACCCACCCCGGCTTCGCACTGCAATGGGATGTTACCATTAAACTTTTCTCTTTAATAACTCTATTTAATAAAAAAAACGCGGTTTAAGCGAAAATTGAGGCAGAGAAAGCGACTTTGTGTACTATGTAGTGAAGTTCTTACAGGGCACAAGCTCATTTGTAAAAGCTCGCCTCTGTAGATGCTTAAAAAGCTTTAATAGACGTCTGAGGAGGGTTTTTTACTGTTTTTGTGAATATCAATGTCACACACGTATTGAATGCTATTCCTTCAGAAGTGACAATAAGATCAAATTTATGAGGGTTCAGGACACGTATGAAAGTTCAAGTTCCTCAAACTTCAAAAAAACCTCTGATTCTTGCAGTATGTCCTGTTGTTAATGAAGCTTTGTTCACTGTTCAATCGGAGGAAAAATCATTTGCAGTGGTGTACAAATGCACAAGAAGTGACGATCAGCAACGGCACGTCATGATCGCATGGTAGGACATGACCAGCCAAGGGCTAAAAATAGAAAGATCCTTAAAATAATAACAAGTCTAAGGAGATAATTTTATTATTTCATCATCTTTCACAACGCATAAATGCTAGAAAGAGTTGAACCACGAGTGAGGGTCAATAAAGATCCCTTCTGGTCATTATACGGTTCGCAAATCAAGTTTTTCTTCCGCCAAAGACAAAGTTGGTGGCACTGGCAACCGACCAAAACCGCTCCTACCCCCCACAAGTCACGGGACGACGGCGGAACACCGATGTTTTTTAAAACTTTGATAATTTAGAGCATAAGTTTGTCTGGACCATTTTTAGTGTATCGCTGGGAGCTAGGGAGCAAACAACTGAGTTGACTGGCTAGCTCGCTGAGTTACTTGTTGGTAGTCTTTTGAAGGGCCCTATCGAGTCCTCTTACTTTATAAATGAGAAAAGGTTAAGCTACGTGTTAATGAGAGACGTTTTTTGGTCAACTGTTTATTAGTTACAGAATATGTCACTATTTAAAAATATACATTCAAAAGATATAAAGACATAGCAAAAAGTAGCAAAAAGGTAGGTTGGCATTGCTGGTCACCAACACTACGAGAAGGTTTGTTCCCAGTGCCAATGGTGCTCGAAGCCGAAACTAACTAAGCGAAGCGAAGCCGAAACTACCGAAGCGGATTGAATCTGCTTGATCACCGGCTACGGACTAAAACCCGGCAGCTATCAATTATATCCGACACCTTCTGAAGACGTCCATGCTCCATCCAGCTTTATGAAACACTGCCAAATGACAAATGGCTCAGTTAGGCCTCGGGCCATGCGTCTTTTATACCAATCCAGCACAACTCACGTTAAATATTATTTGTCTTTGTTCGGTATCTTTATTTATGTTTATTTTTCTATTTAAAATGGGCTTGCGTTTGACCCCAGTCTCACCTAATGGTAAGCGACGACGAGGTCGAAGGTGAAACACGCTTACCCAGAAAATGCCTATTCACTCATGCCTTCAAGACACCAAGGATGTATGTTTCCGGTAACACAGATGCAAGGAGAGGGTTGAACTCCTTAGCGTTGCGGACCAGAAAGGAAGCACCAAACCACTTCGTCCGGACCGCCAGAAAGTCAACCACACGTGGGTGAAAGCCCTGACGCGTCTAGTGGTCCGATAGTAGAAAGTAGAGGATGGTATCATGTCATGAAGTTTCTGCGCACAATTTCCAAAATTAATGATGTTGTCACACTTATTAGTACTAGTTCTAACCCCACACCTGGGTAAAGTGGCCAAGTCTAAAAAATGGCCCAGAGATCGCAGTACTGGCTTCATACCAAAAACTTTTTTACACATGCAAATGTTGCACAAATAACATTTGGCTGCATTGAAAAGTTTACGCCGCCAATGCTGTTATTAGATCTGCCTGAACCAGCAATGCATTTTAAACTGGCAAAGTTGTGTAGTGGTGTGTTGTGTAGTGGTATTGGCAACACACCAAATTAAGCGTGAGTATAGCGACGGTAAGAATAGTTTAAAACATACAAAATGCTACAATAAACAAACAACAGCTTTTATATATGTCCCACTGCTGGGCATTGGCCTCATATCAACTGCGAGGTGGTACGAGCCATACCTCAGAACGCAGGCTCAGTGCGTATTGTTGGATCCTTGGTTTAAGGTTAGTGAGCAACCTTGGTGCCAGATGTAATTAAGCCACCCTAAGGCCTCCAACTTAGCTTAATGACTGACATCTGGTGATGCACATATTTTATTAACACGTTGTATAATGATATGACGAATTTAATAAGATTTTGCTAAATATGGGACCTGAATTTTATAATGTGTGGAGTTGTCCCTCCTAATTTTTTAACTTCAAATTAAGCTTCATTTGTTCTAGTTTGTTATTTGACAGCACTTCAGCCACTTGAATCGCATTTTGAAATCAAATAGTACAACTTCGTTTTGTAATCGGAGTTACTGAATAACCCCACATGTTGCATGCAAATATTGCCTAACAAGATTAAGCGATAAGGCACGCGATGCATTGAAAAGCTTACTCCACAATCGCTGCTAATAGATCTGCCTAACTCAGCAATGTAGTTAAAACAACCGAAGTTGTGTAGTGGTGCTGGCGACACACCGAATTAAAATGCACGTTAGTGGTGAACAGGATTAATTCAACTTAAAGTTCGTTCGCGTTAAGAATGCAGTAATTTTTAAATGTAATTCTGTTGCACACAAAAAAGCTCATATCCACAACCTTTGCGTTCGGAAGTATGCGTTCAGCTGGTCACTGTGAACTTGGCTTTCTTATTAGGAACGATTCGATTGGCAAGGAGGCGTGCTAGGTCAAAGGACAAGTATGAAATCACTACATTCTTAACGCGAACGGACTATAGTTATTTGTAATTATTAAAATTGACCAAAATGAGATTGGCAGACACTGATATTTTTTCAGTGCATTAGAACCTTATGATAATAAAGTAAATAATATGTAGAGGTAGGTTCTATGATTTGGAAGAAAAACAAAATGTTTTCGTAAGATTTGAATGAAAATGTCATAAGCACAAAATGATGTGCTATGTCATTCTCAACTATGTTTATCAGCGATCAGAACTCTTAAACTTGGGAAAGATCTCCTTAAAATTTACTTATAAACAGTGAAAGGTTTGTTATAGACACGTACACCAAAAACCAGAATTACATACGATACCTATGTATTGTATGTAATTTTGGTGTGAAAAACGTTCAGACGTCTATACGATTGAAGGTTTTTTACATCCATTTTTCTCGCAAAATAACTTTTGGCACAAATAAGTTCTTTATAATGGGAACAAAGTCGTGAAAACAATTAAAATAGAAGTTGGGTTCTACTCCCGAGGTGTCATATTTTGCGCCTCATTATTTTTAAGTATTATTAAAATAATGCCCATTTCGAACAAACTCGCAGTTCATGAGGGTTTTGTACAATTAATTCACAGATTCGTGCTTTCAATTTTCTTTCTCATTTTCATGGTAAAAAGTTTATTTTCAAACTAGCACTTCGTCCGCGTGTACTAAAGTAAAAAAAAAACGCATTATTTTATAAACTGTAGCCTATGTGTTATTCAGATGTATAAGCAACATTAATTAATGAGAATCCTTCATTGGCTGTATTTTTTTTATATAAAGTTAAGATTTAGATTGTAAATAAGAGCTGTGCATTTTGTAATAAAATAAATAAACAAATTAATTATTGTAAAGTTTCTATAAAATCTATTCAGTAGTTCTCACGTGAAAGAGCAACGCGGCACGTCCACACATACAGACTTTTGCATTTATAGTATTAGAAGGATAAAATAATGAATAATCTACCATTTGAAATGATATGCATGCGTATGAGCCACTGCTGCACTGGTCCGCTTTCCCCATTCCATACCAGGCACGCTCCTTCATCATCCGTCCATGGCTAGAGGATCCAACACTACGTTTGCCAAGCACACACACATACACACATAAACCGCCTATATACGGCCCACTGCTGGGCACAGGCCTCACCTCAACTATGAGGTGGAACTTTGGTGTGTAAGGTTAGTGAGCAGATTTCACATCACGAAGTACACATCACTAAATTTCGGTCGGGGTGGTCTCTATCCCATTTCCGACCCGGCGTGTGTAGCTTTACAACTGACAGGGATCTTCGCCGATCACTGTCACAACTGCGCCACGGGTACCTCATGCAAGCAGTGGCATCCACTTGAGAACCTGTCTACTCCATTGAGCATTGATTCTTCGACAAATGAGGCCAGCTCACTGCCACTTCAGTTTTCTACACTTCTGAACTTTGTCAGCCACTCTTGTGTTCTGCCGAACAATCGGAAAATTGATCTTCATGTCAAAACTGTATGACTTGGTTGGTTTATTCAAACCAAACATCATCAAACATCTCAGCAGAAACAACCTGCCGACGCCGGTGGTAGAGTCACATTATGTACATGTATTATAAGTATTATTAACTATACATCGTGTTATGTGGTTAAAATTAAGATTCTTGATGATTCGAAAGAACTATTACACGGTCTACTTGAATAAAGAAATATTGAATTTGAATTGGAATCTCATTCCGTTCTTTGTTCATTAATGTTTATTCTTTCAATATTGTAAAAGGCATTCCTAGTCGTCAGCAGTTTATGTCGCCATTCACTAAATAGTTTACGCCATTTTAATGGTTATATCATTTGATTAAGTTTCGTTTTAGAGGCGCTGGCAACTTACCAAATGGGTTATATAAATACAAGTTAAAGGCGATATGCGACTTATTTCAAAGTGATGGAGAAATCATTAGAACATATAAAGTTGCAACAAAATCAGCTAAGCGGCTCAAGTAAAATCCACTAGTAACTATTGGTATGTTTAGTTAATGCGTATCATCATCAGCAGCCACATGATGTCCACTGCTGAACATAGGCCTCCCCCATAGATTTCCAGAGCGGCGGGTTGTAGGCGGCCTGCATCCACCGAAATCCTGCGGCCTTTATGAGGCCATCCGTCCACTTTGCAGGCGGGCGTCTCACGCTGCGCTAGGCCCCGAATGGTCTCCACTCGAGGACTTTCCGGCCCCAACGGCCATCAGTAATGCGTATTATGTTTGTATATTTTATACAATTGTATTTTTATTCATAACAGTTATTGGGAATGAACCATTGACTCTCCTATCGTGCATTATTTAATTTCATTAATTCGAATATATCAAACTAATGCGTGCAAAATAGTTGAAAAACTAAGAATAAAATAATGAATTCCTAGAAGATAAAAACATAAATGATTAAGTAATTATTAATTTATTTACCAAAATTTTAACGTTAAATAATATTTTAATATTAGTGTTTCCTTTCCATAATTGTTGTGCCCGACAGGGTTCATGGTGATCTATATAAAAATGTGAGTTCCTTAAGTTACACTGTTAAATGCAATAAATGATTGAGTATTGAGTACAAGCTTCACTTCAGTTTAAGGCCATGATACTACATATTATAACAAGATACTTAGTAGTATTTGAAGTAGTAGTAGTAGTCTACTACTTCCGTTTCTCCCTAAACTCGCGTTACTTGCACCACTCGTTAAGAAGGGAATTTATTATTAAGTGTTGCGAACAGACCGTCCTTGCTTACGTCCTCTCTAGTGCCCGATGCTATATGCTAGTTTAGTGCCCGAAAGCAGACAACAGACGAGGGCACATAAAACCTAAACGTATCTAGATAAAGGAATGGCTTAGAATCCTAGATTTCTATAGGGTTAGCAGTTAAAAAAATAATGAATGAAAATGTTAATGTAAATAATGATAATGATAATGAGTAAATGTGGAAGTGGAAGTCAGAGTCACGCTGATAAATGTGGTCCTGGTCCTGACCAGGACCAGGACATTCAGAAGCCCACATTCAAAGTGGTACCAATATAAACTAGATTATAATATAAGGAGAGTGAGGAAATGTTAAAGTACATAAATAGGTACCTGCTACACAATCCTACTAATATCATAAATGTGGAGGTCAAGGATAGTTGCTCTTTCACGTAAAAACTACTAAATGGATTTTGATGTAACTTTACAATAATAGAGCTTACCTCAGACCTACGTCTGAATAGGACATAGCCTCCAATTTATGAAAAAAATAGAATAAACTTATTAATCCGTAACTGAGTTGTCAGTCAAAATGTAGCTCACAAAATTATTACAGAATCAATTTTACATAACCACCACACAACCGCCTATTTCGCTGAAACCTTATAAGAACTGAAATCAGCTTTGGTACTACAAATTCAAAAATACTTCTACTTAAACTCTTTCAAAACCGAACCAGCGTACCTGTACAAGAAGTCTTTCTAAAGCCTTTATGTGGAAAGGTGTACAGAGTTACACCAAGTTATAAGTCTGTACAGTCCAAGGGGCTATTATAAGGCCTTGGTACAGTATAAACAGTAGGTTGTCTTCTAAGGCCACCCGCCGAGTTATTAGCCTAGCGTGCACACAGACACGCGCCACAGCCCCACCGTACTGCCACCACCCTATACCCCCCTATTTTATGCTAGCGTGTGCGTGAAATCGCGACACGGCGCGCGACGCGCACGCACACATTCAAATCGAGAGCGACACGTTTGTATTTAGATATTTTACTGTTCTCTGTGTACTGTGGCGCCTTGGGCTCCAAGAAGTAAGTTATACAGCTTGCACACTAATTGGAACAGCTCTCTTTCTGAATAATAAGGACGTTTCTTTTCAGCACCATCCTTTTCTTTATTTGCAGTTACAATATCCTAGGGATCTTACTTACTTAATTAATTTGACTTCTCTAGGTAAACTGTCTTGCGACTTTTTACATGAAAATACTACAAACTTTGAATCGAGGGCAACTTAAAAGTTCGATGTTAATTAAACACATTTACCCCCGAATTCACTAAAACAAATCAACGTTGAGCATCCTTCAAAAGTATAGCTGTCCTTTTCAGTTCTTTTAACATTTCACTAGACTTGCTTAGCGTTGATTGAGGTTTGTGAATTCGGGAGTTAGACAATCAAAGTATAACTAATAAGTAGATATTCACCCACACTCAGCGCAGGAAAAGAACCCCAAAAATAATAATAATTATTAATTTTCTTACACATGACAGTCTCAAATACCTATAAGTTTCAAAATTAACTACTCCTTAACATTGGTATTAAACATTGACGAAAAAAACATGAGTAAAATGGTGAGTTTAATCAAGCCTGTTCGTTGCAGGAGACAGGTTCCTCAAACTAGGTTGCCCTGTGCTATGGGTCACTTGGCCCGTCCTTAAAGAAAAGGTTTTATTATAATTTAAGATATTTGAAATAATTTAAAAAAAATACTTAGAATAGAGGATTACAAAGAATGCCTGAGTATAAAAGTTGATCAACTACGAGTACCACAAGATTATTTAATTTCAAAAAGTATTTTTTTTACATGGGTGATATTCATGTGGGAAGCTTTTAATAGAAGAAAATAAAAACATTTTGAAATTGAGCTTGTTGGATGTGTTGGTGTGTAAATTGTACAAGTGATTAAGTCACTTTTTTTCTACGTTTAAAATTCCCAATGCTCATCTGCTGCTGCTGCCACTGATTATGAAACTCGTGAAAGTAACTTAGTACATTTTTGGAATATTTTTTGTTCCTTGCTTTTTGACAGCCCTAACCCATACGTGGCTGAGTCCTAGATCTTAAGCTGTATCTCTGATAGTGTAACCTAACCATATTTTCCTCCTCCTACCTCTATTACATTTCTCGCTAAAATTGTGTCAACTTTTGTAGCCCATTATTTTCCTGCAAAAGGTTCATGTATATGAAGAAGTATCATGTATATGATTGTTAAGATCTTGTTAACAACATGGTGCAATAACGAACTTTGAACTTTGAAGTTAGATTTAATGAAACGACATGATAAAGATGTTCCTTGTATAGATTCTGGATTTTCTTTTCAGAGCTTTGCTTTTGTTTTTCAGTATGAACCTATTTACTACATTACATAGGAATCGCCCAGACCAGTAAAAACCTGCATGTTCATGCACACGAATGTTTGTACTGTGCGGGGATTAACCCGCGTCCAATTATATTATAATGAAAAGACGTAGATAGTCAATTTAAATTTTTGACTTCGCGTCAGTACTGTCATAACCGATCTACGAGTACGTATTTATTGTAGTATCATTTCCCGCGACCTCTGATGGAATAGCCCACTTCTGAACCATTACACCAAATCGGCCGTCAAACTAAAGACTATTCTTACTAAGTAAGCTTTCAACTAAGCTTTTACCCCACTATGTATACTATAGTTACACGTTATCCTCTCCGAACCTTCTCAAACTCTATCGAAACTTCGCCATCGAAATTATTACGGTTTAATCATAATTCCGATACGGTATTTCGTAATTGTGCCGGAACTCGAGTTCGGTCGAATATTTCTGTTAATAAACTTTCGTTTTATAACCGGATTTTGTTATAGGGAGCTTTTTAATCAATTGAGCTTAATTAATGAACAGGATACTGTTGAAGGATCCTCTCGATGTTAAGTTGGTGGGAAACAAAATTAATAGGGTTTTCTGTACTTTAACGTGGGTCAATTATTGTGGTACTTATGCTGTTATTTTGTTAATGATATGAATAAGTGGTAACCATTATCATAAATTGTAATTGTAAATTTTATTTAACTCAACATCAATTAAATATTTTTTCTATATTTCTTCTATGAATGATTTTTTCGTATTGAAGTGCTTATTTTGTGTATTTATTATAAAAATAGATATATTGTACTTAGTACATAGGTACTTATTTTTTAAGTCCTATTTAACTTTTCATAACATTTCCTCGATCTTGTTCACAGCTTGAATTTTTTTATCTGACAGTGTGGTTTGGGGGAGACCTTTGCCCAGCAGTGGGACACGTTAGGTTAAATTAAAAAAAAAAAAAGTGTGGTTGACTGGCATAAAATTCTACATCTTTATTTTATGAATAATAATAAAATCACCAAAGAAAGGGCAGTTTATTCCCTATCTGACCTTAACTATCAGTAGAAGCTTTATGAAACCAGAAAATACTTACATAATTACTACATAATAATAATAATATGAATCACAACCTACAGTATACTGTTTGGATAGTCCGAGCTGCGCTTAATTTCATCAGCCTAATTTAGCGTCCATCAACAAACCTCAATACCATTATTCCAAACGCACAATCTCATTTAAAAGGCATTCTAGCGAACCTGTAATTATCCTAAATGCAGCTAATTAGTAGCAAGGACCAAATGTTCACACGTATGGACAACAAAAGCTGGGACAAAGTTTCAGTCCGTGATCTGACGACATCGGTGTGAATGAGAGGTTTCGGCTTAACTTAAGAACTTTACTTTTGAGAATGTTGCTTAGCGAAGCTCAGGAGCTTTTTTAAGCCATAACTGTGGGAAACAAGCCAGTTGAGAACCACCTCACAATACCTTGACGATGAAACATTTGTGCCTGGGTTAGCAAAAAGGGACAGGGAAAAAATACTGTCCCACACTAAGGCATAGGTCATTAAAAAAAAGGAAACTACTATGTGGCACTAAAAGGGTTTCCAATCAGCATGGATTGAGTCAATGTCACCACAATGTTGGCATCGGTCTTCCGAGTAAAGCTTTAGGTAAAAGTTACTCCTATTCACTAACAACAACAACAAAATAAACAAACAAAACAACAAAAAAAACAACAAAAAGCAAAACTTTTCTTTCGACATAACTTTTTTGAAATAACTACACAACAACGTAACGCACCTATCATTTAAACAGATACCTAAATAGACCTTTGTCCCTACTTTTACTAAGGTAAGAACAACCATCTTTCCCATACAAACATCATAATCTTTTTTCCTAGCTAGCAAATGTTTCTTTCCCTCTTTGGCACTGTACAGACAGTTTTACCAACACAGTGGTTTTAATCACATTCAGAAAAAGTGTATTGGATTACTGAAAACGAAATGAGTGAGTGAGAACAAATGAGTACTCAGAGAAAATCAATTCATTACACAAATAACATTCACTTAAGTTGCCTATTTTAATTGAAACTGGACTTAACCCGTTTATAACTATCTCATCATTAAATATATTCCAGGACACTGAAATGTTAGTGAAGCTCCCCTTGACACTGATTCAAAGAAAATGAAAACTGGCGTGTTCGATCATAACTAGTGATTTTAATGAATGTATTGGTAGATCATGGATGATACAAACATTCTAATTAACTAACGAGTATCCAAATTCACAAATTTCCTTGATTGACAAGTAAACTTTCTCTAATTAGATTTACCAGCATTTCAGTGATGCGATGTCAGCGATGGTGAATGCTTGTCTGAATAAAACCTATTCACTCTTTGCTTGAAGACTCCCAAATTTTACTCATCAAGAAATACAGACTCCTGCAAAGCATTATTCTCCCTAACGCATTATGAAGGTGAAAGCAAAGCGCTTTGTGCGAATGTGTGGCACGACTACAGTATTATTGTTATTATTTTTATGTTTAAGTGGGCGCATTTCACCACAATCTCACTTGATCTGATGAATGATAAAGTGATGATGTGGTCTAAGTTGTTACATGCCAGCCAAACAAATGGCTGTTCACTCTCTTAAAGAGGCCCAAGTTATATTGCTGTGGAAACACTTCAGCAGGAAGCTCATTCCACTCTCTTGCTTGTTCGCATTATGAAGGAATTACCAAAACGGTTGGTGCGGATTGCCGGAATATCATTATTATTAGGGGTACTCAAATTACTGGTGCTTCTGGTTGTGTGATGGTGAAAGGGTAAAGAGGAAATTAAGTTGGTCAACTCCAGGGCACACTCTCCGAAATGCAACCGACAGAAAACTGACAAAGACCTTTGTCACCTTACGACGATGTAGGCTTTGAAGTCTGGTATTAGCTAAATTGAGAGCGTCGTGATAACCATTACCATTTGTTTTAACATTAGAAAAAAGAGGCTCATAGAAGCAGGAGTACTAAACAAATGAATGATTTGCAATTTTGATTGACTTCTGCCGGCTGACAAAGAAGAATGCCGAAAATCGACCCAACCACGTTCACGTTGAGACTGATAATAACTTTATAAAATGGTATTAGTAGATTTCTATCCATAATTTATAGGATTTTGTAGAACAGGGATTTGATTTTTAAATAATTTACGGCAGTATATTATCAAAACGTCGTAAATAATGATGAAACTAAACAGAAAACCGGATAGGTCTCGTGACATCACCTCTGCCCATGGACAACTGCAACACAATAGGTGTGTTGCAGTTGTCCATGGGCAGAGGTGATTACTTTCCATTAGGTGACCCTCTAGCTCGTTTGCTCCCTATTACATAAAAAAAAAAGTGAAGGACGTTCCTGTTCATGCATCAGTGTTATATTACTTTCTTTCTAAACTGGACCTTCATCTAGTTTGTATTGTTTTGACTAGTTTTGCTGTTCTTATTTTACTGTTATTGAAGCATTTCTAACTAGATTACGATGTTTCAAATGACTAGATTTTAACAAAACGGTTCAATGGCAAGTCATACAGCAAAAGAAATTAAATAAATGCCAGTAACGGAACGTTTAAATGTCACATTGTGTCAAGCGTCTAAGTCAGACTGACATACGTGTATTGTGTTAGTTGTTGTTGTTGAATCGTTTGCAAAGATTTCGTGGTGTTTTTACAGTGAATTATCTTTGGCCTACGCGTGTTTCTCGGACTTACGATTGAAGCCATAAAGTGCTCTAATGTATGACACAGAAATTGATGAAAAACTCTTTATAACCTGATGTTATTATTAACCTATCGCCTTTAATTCATTATTTTTATATCTCTTAATTTCTAACTTTCAGAGGGTAAGTTTTAGTATCATTTCGATAGCAGTGTTTTAGTTGTACAAATCTTGGTTAATTTCGTTCATGAAGGAGGCCTACTAAAGTTGGGGCAACATTGAATTGGCCTTTCCGTCACAACGTATCAAGGTTCTGAGTAACATTTTAGATTTGGTAGAGTTATAATGAAAGTAAAGCACTATTGAATATATATGCAACCCCTGCTTCTTTTAGGTTTTTATGACCGGCAATACAGTTTCAAGTAAGGCAACAAAATTTGATTCAGTAAAAGCCTCATAAATTCTGAAGTTATTTACTTAAAATGAGAACAAATAAGTGTGACAGTTGGCATATGCCGTAGATTTTGATGAGTTCGGAATAAATCTTAAGAGTACCCTAAAAATAACATTTTATTACTTCTGTCAAGTTCTGTCTAATGCTATAATGAATGGAGTATAATACTGAATTAATATTAATGTTAAAATACCCGTGTGGCGTAGCAGCTTCGTTAAAATACCATAATGCGGTTTAACATTTTAATCATCGACGTAAATTCAATTAGGTTTAAATTGTGAATAATACCGTTTTTCATTAAAATGGCCTGTTATATTTCAGTTGGATATTAGGTTTACACTGTTTTTGAATAGCCTTTTAGTAATTCACAATCAATATATACCACTTAGGCAATTAAATAATAATAAAAGAGGTAGATAGATTATTTGTACTAAAATGTGGCACCCGAAATCAGAACATTAGTGTACCTGAGCAAAGCATTGACAGTGTTGCCAGTTTAAGACGTCACTGCGCAACATGTATCTGTCTCGTTTAAGCTCTAGTAAATAATCATACTATCTTGTTCACACGGTCAAATTATAGGTATGTGCGCCAGACGACAATTTTCGACTTCGCATCAGTACTGACATAACCTATCTACCTCTTTTTTATTATAATATCATTGCAATTAGGCGTTAGCAGCAGTTCCTTTTCCTTTAACATGGGAAGGACCGAATTAAGTTCTCCTTTTTTGGCATAGTGATGTAAAAAAACGGCAATTCTTAAATGTTAAGTGTTATAACTTACACTTCAACACAAAACACACTTAAACAGTATTTTTATGACAAAGAGACAAACAGACAAGTTCATGCACATTAATGTTCGTACTGTGCAGGGATCAAACCCGCGACCCTTACCCCCGAATTCACAAACGCAAATTAACGTTGAGCAGCTTTCATAAGTATAGCTGTCCCTTTCAGTTCTATTGACCTTTTACAGGACAGCATGAGCATGAGCGCGTGCGTATTAGCCAACTTCGGGGGTGTGTATTAGCCAACTTCTTAACAATAACACCAAAACGGTCGTTAACTAAGAATAACTTAGAACTAACTTAAAATGTAATCTGAGTCTTAATGTTATGTATTTTTTATAATTAGATGTAATTTAATTTTAAATTGAACCATTTGCCTACCGACAGTGGTTGGTAAAACACGCATGCTCCCTGTATTATCTTTATGACCTTATGTTAGTACCGTATTTTAAGCAAATAAATTATTAATTTATTCATAGCATCTTAACTGCCTGTCCAGAGTGAGCTGTCTGACTATATGAGCTGCAGCTCAGAGCCCCACAAAGTCTCCCGCGAGACCACTGTGCAGTCAAGTGCAACGTATGAAATTGGTAGAATGTTTTAAGTTGACTTCTGAAGGTACCAGAGCGAGTATTTTGTCTCGAGGGAAATGTTCGTACAGAAGGTCGGTTATAACCTCGTTAGTTTTAATTGGAAGTTGGGTAATAATAATTCTTCAGATCCGAGGTAAACAAATATATTTTAATTGATGAAATTAATAATAAAAAAGAGGTAGACAGGTTACTTGTACTAAAATAGTGGCACCCGAAATCAGAAGATTAGTGCACCTGAGTAAAGCATTGACAATGTTGACCGTTTGAAACGACACTGCGCAACATGTATCCGTCTCGTTTAAGAACTAGTAAATAATCATACTATCTTGTTCACACAGTCAAATTATGGGTATTTGCGCCAGACGACAATTTTCGACTTCGCATCAGTACTGACATAACCTATCTACCTCTTTTTTCCTTAACTTTTTAACAATAACACCAAAACGGTTGCCAGGTGAGAGTTAACTTAGCATCTTAACTGCCTGTCAAGAGTGAGCTGTCTGACTATATGAGCTGCAGCTCAGAGCCCCACAAAGTCTCCCGCGAGACCACTGTGCAGTCAAGTGCAACGTATGAAATTGGTAGAACGTTTTAAGTTGACTTCTGAAGGTAGCAGAGCGAGTATTTTGTCTCGAGGGAAATGTCCGTACAGAAGGTCGGTTATAACCTCGTTAGTTTTAATTGGAAGTTGGGTAAAAATAATTCCTCAGTTCCGAGGTAGGTAATTAAATATAATTTTCATTGATGAAATTAATAATAAAAATAAGGTAGGCAGGTTACTGGTACTAAAATAGTGGCACAGAAAATCAGAATATTAGTGCACCTGAGCGATGCATTGACAGTGTTATCAGTTTGAAACGACACAGCGCAACATGTATCTGTCTCGTTTAAGTTCTAGTAAATAATCATACTATTTTGTTCACACGGTCTAATTATAGGTATGTGCGCCCAAGGACAATTTTCGACTTTGTATCAGTACTGACATAACCTATCTACCTCTTTTTTCCTTAACTTTTTAACAATAACACCAAAACAGTCGACAGAGGAGAGTTAACTTTACATCTTAACTGCCTGTCCAGAGTGAGCTGTCTGACTATATGAGCTGCAGCTCAGAGCCCCACAAAGACTCCCGCGAGACCACTGTGCAGTCAAGTGCAACGTATGAAATTGGTAGAATGTTTTAAGTTGACTTCTGAAGGTACTAGAGCGAGTATTTTGTCTCAAGGGAAATGTCCGTACAGAAGGTCGGTTATAACCTCGTTAGTTTTAATTGGAAGTTGGGTAATAATAATTCTTCAAATCCAAGGTAAATCAATATATTTTTTATTGATGAAATTAGATAATCCGACAAAGACAAACAACCAACCAACAACCAGAAAAACAATCAATGAGTCATTTAGTTATTTAGAAAATATAAGACCGCGGGTAGAATCCGTAAAGTTGTTTTATTTCGATGTTCGGTGATTTTAGTGTTCCCATATATGTATATTAGAAAACATTATCATTTAGTTATTTTCCAATACAAATATAGATCTCGATTTCAGGAAAGGTTTATCACCACATTACACCAAAGGGCAGGCAAGAGATCTATTCAAATTCAAAATAGAACTACTTCCTCGTCTTATTTTCTGCGCTGTTGCAGAAGGTGTCCGTGGCGACATAGGATCGGCGACAATGATTGCTGTAAAGCAACACATGCCGATTCGGAAATAAAATGAATAACAAATTTACGTTATTCTGATGGCATTAAGCAGTGGTCAGTCCTCGAATGTAGTCTTGCCTGGAAAAAATCTGCCAGGAAGGATTCTGACTCACCTTAGACCCCTCCAGCAATCGGCTTGGAACCTGCGTGTTAGATCATGACTCGCGCCACCTCATAGTTGAGGTGAGGCCATTATCCAGCAGTGGGTCGTATACAAGCTGTTTAGTTTCTTTGTTTTTTGATACCTTAAAAAACATCCTTTCACTTTAGTCGTGATTAAAACCTGAGTAATTAAGAGGTTTTCTTACTACTCATACTCAAGTACAATACAGCTTTCACTGAAGTATTTTAACTGGAATAGACTATAAAAATCGTTCTCTGTTGCAGGTACGTTATTGCTACTTCACAAAATGCACGACGGAGTGCATTCTTCTGTGGTCAACAGTGCGTGAGTAATGCAGTCTGGGCGCACTCTGTGCAGCCGCTCGTAGAAATAAAATGCTCTGGCTTTATTCAAATAGACCCCTTAAATTATGCTTTTGTTTTGACGGAAGTATAATTAGGAAAAATATGAAAATTTAGAAAAATAACATTGTTATTTTGCCGCCTAGTGAATGAGCGTCTAGGATGGAACTTTAAGGAAAACCATAGCTAAATGAAATGGTTTTGACAGAAGAT
Organism: Udea ferrugalis; assembly: GCA_950022985.1. Lineage (NCBI taxonomy): Eukaryota > Metazoa > Arthropoda > Insecta > Lepidoptera > Crambidae > Udea > Udea ferrugalis. The sequence goes on from OX465541.1 coordinate 331,371, forward strand.
ATTATGTATTCTTGAGGTACTCGCGGCTCAGTTTTAACTTATAACAGTAGATCGGCAATGAGGAACTGCACCATCGGAATTCTAAAATAATATTAAATAGGCTTAATAGGTAGGTGAAAATGATACCATTTCTTCATTATTTTTTGGAAAAAAATGAAAACGAAAATTGATGAAACAATTAAATTTTGCTTAAAAAACCCCGAACACAATATTTAATGAATCAAAAGAAAAATCTACCCTTGATATTCCTTAGGACTTGCTTGAAATATTTAATATTTTCCCAAATTAAGCTTCTGCATCAAACAAATTCTCCTGCAAATGTCCTCTGTTCCGGAAAAATTCTGAGACATCATAAAAATTAAACAACATATGAGTAACAAAACCATTACATGTGTGTGTAGTCTCTTTCATCCTGCCCTCCTCCCTTTGTTAGAATAAACTTCGTTATTTTTATATTAGAATGTGCCTCTAGCTACATAATTAGGGGAAAAATGGGTAGAATATCATTATTTTTACAAAAGGGATTCATTATTTATTTTGCACATCATTGGCGTTTTCGGTCGGAGGAGAATCGAGTGGATAACACACTGGGGAGTGGAAATAAGTAGGTAAATGTGTTTCTACATTTTCTAAAGTATGACCACTGTGCAAAGAAATGGGTGAGTGAGACAGTGTACATCATGTTCTCTTTCGCACTTACACTATTAATGAGTGACGTCACATAGTTGTAGGGATGTGCGTTGTTATGAATATGTATGTTTATCGATGTATCAGCAAGTTGGTGATACAAACACACCAATTACGCTCAATTACAGGGTATCCCATTGTCTAATTATTGCTCATTACCTTGAATAGATAATCTGTGATTATGATGAATTGAATTTATAATGATCATTAGTTATAATCAACACATTTGTGTAGCGAGGACTCACTCATATCGATAATCCACTAATTTGCAGAATTGATATAACTCTTTCACATCATTGATGCTTCTGCGATGAATATTCAGTCAGAAGAAAGATGATTATTTATTTGAAACTGTAGTTTCTAAGGTTAGCACGTTCAACTAAAGAAACAAACTCTTCAGTTTTATGAACTAGCTTTTCTCGCCTGCGTAGATTTTACTTATTCATCTCAACACCAATATTTCACAATAAAAACTATACAATGCCCTTTTCCAAGGTAAATAAGCCTTTTTTTGTGTACCGGATATCAATAGAATAGGTTAAGTAGTGTAAAAGAAATGGTCTCTGCCTACCCCGTTGGGAAAGAGGTGTGATGGTATGTATGTATGTATGGTTAAGCAGTGTAGGTGCAACATACATACACGTAACATACATACATGCATGGTTATGATAGTCGCAAGAAAAGGCCATTAGCCTTCAGGGACACAAATTAGACGGTAACGGTTGGTTCTGATGAAATTCTCAGCGTTTGCCTCGAAGTCACGTTCCCCCGGGGCCCTTTGATTACTTAGGGCCCGTATTGGCACAAAGGTTCTTAGTTACACAGCAGAAATGGAGTTGGTGCTTGATAGTATAAGGTAAACGTAATATTAATCGCTATTATGTAAAATCAAGCGCAATTTTAAGATTGAAAATTTGAAGTGACAATAATCACATACATAACATTGATCCCAAGCAAAAGTTTACCTAGTTTGAATCCATCGACCTTACAGCCAATATATTTCTAATGATAGGCGAGAGGCTATGGTCACAAAGTCAAATACTTAAATACGTCGGAATTCGGAACCTGACATCCTGTGAGTTTATATTTCTACCATAATATCCATGAGCTGTCAAGTGACAACGACACTGATTGGACAATAAGCGTACTGACCAATCAGTGAGGTCGAACTCCGTCTCAGGTAGTTGAAACGCTTCATTTCATACAAGAAATCAAACATCAGGTGTCTAGTGGCTGTAAGCTCGATGTTTTGAAAATGCATTATGTTTCAAAAGCAACAGTGAACTAGATTTCTTTAAGATTTCGGAATCTTAAAGACAGCCTGTTACTGAAATCCAATGATTTACAAATTTTGCTGTACCTGCTTAAATTAATATTTCCGCCTCCAGTAAGCCGCGTCCGATAGTGTATCTCCTTAAATCCACTAAGTAGTAATCTTGAGTTTGGTGTATTGCCCTAATTTAATTTTATTTTTTTATTTATTTTTTTAATGGCAAAGTTTAGAAAAAGCAAGAGGTTTTTACAGCGGAAGCACGTCCTGTCGCTCCAAGTGCACCTCTGTAACATTCGAGGCCTGCACTCAAATCTCGTTGCAGTCCACCACCACCTTGAGACTGATAAGCCTCGCCTACTCTTTGTCACGGAGACGCAGATCAGGTGTCCGTCAACGCGGCGTATCTTAACTACCCAGGGTATACCCTGGAGCACAAATTTAAACAACGCTCTGGCGTGTGCGTGTATGCCCGCGATGACATCTGCTGTCAACGTCTCCGCAACCTTGAGAGACCCGGTTTTTCTGTCCTGTGGGTTTTGGTTGACACAGGCGTGGAGAAAATTCTCTATGCCTGTGTCTACCGGTCGCACAGCGGTGATCAGGAGACGACCAAACTTTTTGAGTACCTCGGTGCTGCGGCTGACATAGCCCTACATCGGTATCCGTCTGCGCAGTTAGTGTTTCTGGGGGATTTTAACGCCCACCATCGTGACTGGTTGTTCCCATACCAGAACACTGACCATGCTGGAAGAGAGATCTCTCTGTCGCTAGATCTCACCCAGCTAATAAAGGAAGCCACGCGAATACCAGATGTCTCTAGCCACACACCGCATTGCCTAGACCTTCTGCTGACTACAGATCCAGACCGCTACTATGTGTCGGTTGCCGCTCCTCTTGACAGTTCTGACCATTGTCTGGTGAAGGCTGTGTCGAACTACTCCCCGCCCGATCCTAGCCCTAAGGGCACAAGGCGGATGTGGCGATACAAGTCGGCGGACTGGGACGAGATGCGGCATTTCTTTGCATCTTATCCTTGGCAGCAAGCTTGCTTCTCTTCTGGCGACGCCTCGGAATGCGCTGGCGCTATCTCAGAGGTGATTTGTCGGGCTATGGAGTTTTCATTCCATTTTCCGACGTCTCCCTCGATAGCCGAGCTCCCCGATGGTACAACACTGATTGCGCTGCCGCTGAGACGGTTTTAAGCAATCGGCGTACCGAGCCTGGGCTGATGTACTTCACACCGGAACAGCTCTTACAGTTGTACCAAGCACAAGTTCGGTCGTGTATGGAGTACTGCTGCCACCTTTGGGCTGGCTCTGCCAAATACCAGCTGGATGCACTGGACTCAGTAGACCGAAGGGCCAGGAGACTGATAGGTGACGATACGCTCGTTGGAACCAAACTCCAGAGTTTGGAGCATCGGCGTAAAGTTGCCTGTTTATCGGTTTTTTATAAGGTGTACTTCGGAGAGTGTGCGCAGGAACTTCATGACCTGATCCCACCCTCCACTATCTACCACCGGACCACTAGACGCCGTGAGGGATTTCACCCCCATGTGGTCGACTTTCCAGCGGTCCGAACTAAGCGGTTTGGTGCTTCCTTTCTGGTCCGCACCGCTAGGGAGTGGAACGCCCTCCTGCGTCTGTGTTTCCGGATACATACAACCTTGGTGTCTTCAAGGCAAGAGTGAATAGGCATTTTCTGGGTAAGCGTGTTCCACCTTCGGCCTCGTCATCACTTACCATCAGGTGAGTCTGAGGTCAAACGCAAACACATTTAAAAAAAAAAAAAAAACTGTGTTTTTATTTGCAGTCCTACTAAATAATATGCATGCGAAAGTTTGTATGAAAACTACTGGATGGATAATAATGAAACTTTACAACAATTTAGCTTAAGAATCAGAATCAGAAATATCTGTATTTAAATAAGCATGCATCTGAATAGGCGAAGGCTAACAATTTCTAAAAATATATGTATTTTTTTGTAACCTAAATCCACGCGGACGAAGTCACGGGACGCCGCTAGTTAATAATAAAACAAATATTCATGTTACGTATAATATGATAAATGATAGAAAATAATCACTTACCATCGATAAAGCTGGGAACTCATCGAGCGATTTGCAAAAATATCAGCGGCTCAACGTTTTAGTCGGATTGCAATTTGTCTGAGTGTTTTTCTACTATGGCCTCAAATGTTTGATACACTTTTTCTCTAACGCCAATCGCTACAGCTTTGCTGTTCTTTATATCTCCAAATCTTACCGTATTTATCGGTTAGTAGGTATATTTCCGGTTCTTTTTATATTTTGTTTGGTGTCAATCAACGTTTCTTTTACGTTGTTTTTCAACATGACTTAACAGAAGGTTACCACCATTCAGATTTGGTGCTATGTTTCAGAAGTGGGCTAATACATCAGTGGGTTCGATCCCCGTACAGTACAAACATTTGTGGGCATAAACCTGTCTGTTCGCACGGGTCTGCTGAAGGGTTTCCTGTGATTCATTAGGTATTTTTAACAAAAAAATAAAAAAATATGTCATTCGTTGTCTAGCATCCCATAGCACAAGCATTTAGTTGCTTAATTCGTTGCTAGATGGCGCTGTGTGGAATGATGTCCAGTGCTATTATTATATCCCAAGCGGGATAAAGTGCCCGTGGCGCAGTTGTGATAGTGGATGGGCAGCAATCGCTGTTGTACAGCAGCACATGCCGGGTTGGATAAGGAATGGGTAAACATTCCGACGGAAATTTAGTGACGTATTTTTCGGGAAAAATCATGCTTAGGAAGGCACGTTAAGAAGTTGGTCCCATCTGACGTCGCCAGATGTCAGAGGCTCTAGGGCGTCTTGATAACATCTGTCATTAAGGATGGAAGGTTGTCATCTGATGTCGAACTCCTTTAGGCTAACCTCAATACGTCTCTGGAATTCTCTACCTACCACGATTCGAAAATCCACTTCCAAATTTACACTGAAGAGGTCGTTACGACAACATTTTAAGTAAGCAGTCTACACCCACGCACTTTTAAACGGTCATTTGATTTAATAATTTGGGCAATAAATATATTTATATTAGTAAATATTTATTACATTATATAGTATGCATTGTATATTATTTATATATGTATATGTATTGTATGTAATTATTTATATTATTTTTTGTCTGTTTTATGTATTATCTTATAGTACGTATTTAGAACATTAATTGAAATATCTTTGTTTTTCTAGAATGTTGCACAACCCAAACTCCCTAAACTCTCTGTTAAGCCTTGCGGTTGACTGGTAGAGAATGCCTCTTGGCATTAAGTCCGCCAATTGTACTTTTTTTTGTAATTTTGTGCAATAAAGAATAAACAAATAAGGTTTCATACTAACCTCACATCCCTTCAACATACAACATACATTCTTTTAGTGCCAAAGTGATTCTAAAATGTACCATTTTTTGAGGTCCAGAATCCTAAACCACGAGGTTAACTGTCTCTTCGTCAAAAGTTATAAAAACAACCAAAAACCAAAAATGCCGACAGCTATCGCCAGGAATTTAAAAACCAGATTGCGTTACAGGAATCACACGTCCGAATTCAAGCTTCACGTAAACTAGCCAAGTTTACTTAGCTATTTTTAGTTTTTATGTGAATTCTATTCAGATCCGTTTTGGGCTAGGTATTTTGAATTTGGTTTGTTTTTGCTGCGCTCTGTTTTTGTTATTTCAGTAAATACTGGGGCTGGTGTGGGTAATGTTTTGAATCACACAGCTGACTGCATGTGCTGCTGCCATTAAACTAATGCCTAACATTACAAATACAACAAAGTCGAGTTAAAAAAGCTGCAGAAACAATTTACATGGTTATCAATGTTACTCCATTCTTTTGACAGGCGATCGACATATTTCTTGGTTGTCATAATAAATTGATTTCATAAAGCCCGCAGTACACATGTCACAGCTAGTAAAATACAAATGAACTGATGTCAAGTATTCCTGAGAACCGGCAAGCAACTCAGCAGTTACTCGTTTCAAATAATATGTTCTTGACAAAATAACTTAGCACATTACAATTCGAAAAAGAAAAGACTTGCTAACACCTGCTAGAAATCCCCAGTTTTCTATCTCTTATGCCATTAAATCTGAACTAAAAGACGTTCCAAATGTGGCACATGTCTGGACACTTGATCCGAGCGAGTGAGCGCTCCACCGGAGCGGACGAGATCGGTACCTCCCGAGGGACGAAAGAAATGTTTTCGGAGAAAGTTTCTTCGGCGTATTTTGGGGTGTGAATAAAGTTATGATATGAATAGAGTTGTTAGTGATTTTCTTTTTCTTATGCCTGGAATGTTGTGGGAATAATATACATTTCATTGAGACTTTTTGTTGTTTTTTTGGTAATGTTTACTATTGAGGCAACATCTCTTGTGTGTTAACTATCTTAATGGAAATAAAGTCATTCATAAAATACCATTCTTAGTAATTTTGACTACTATCACACCCTTCAAACTTCTCTCTCACTAAAGGGTCAAAAACAAAAGTTTTAACTAAAGATGAAGGGAGTGCAGTCGCCCGTTTTACGAAAGATTCGGGTGCGATACCCGCTTGATGCCAAAAATAACCAAAAGTCTTTTTCTGGTTTTCAGGTCTTTAATAAAAATACTGCATGGAAAATGCTAAAACAAAAATAAACACACAAAAGTTTAAGTTATGTCATAATGAACTTTCAACAGAATATTGGCCGCTGCGTCGTTAAACACTTTATATTTTTAACGATATGCCTCATTAGATAGTGCGTTGCGTCTCTGCACGCAATGTCACAAATCTAACAACACAACGCAACGCAACGCATCAATAAATTGTTAATTTAATTGTTTTTAAAATACTACGCTATTCAATGTTATTGTTTGTGTTAATATTAATAACTTTTGGTAACATACACCCAAAATTTGAGTGAACTTTAACGGGCAGTGGAAAAGCGCTGTTATTTCACCAAAAGCTGTAAACTATACCTGAATAAATTAAACTTTGAAAAACTGACCATTTTAGTAGTACTGAACTACACGTCAGCAGAAAGTCCAGTTAACTGGTATTTGAACTTCAGATAATGTTTGAGATTTTTACAAATATAACTAGAACCGGGAGCAAGTTGCAACTCAAACATCTTTATCTACAAACAAAATGTAATTTGCTCGTCTAATGCAGATTTAAACCATTTTCACAACAAACCGTTTTTTGAAAAATCATTTCAATTGGTGATTTCGTCTTAATTATGTTGTATGAGTGTGCTTACAAAATTATAATAACTACGTTTAATCAGCCGCCGATCCAGCCCTCAAAAAAAGTTGTGGGCACAGCCACCAAAAAAGGTTGTGGGCACAGCCAGGACATTTAAATTGTGGAACGAACTCCCTTGCGAGGTTTTCCCGATGAGCTATAGCATGGAGTTCTTCAAGAGGGGTTTGAAAAGGTTCTTGCAGGGTCGGCAACGCCCGAGTAACGCCCCTGGTGTTGCACGTGTCCATAGGCTGCGGTAGCTGCTCACCATCAGGCAGCCCGCATGCTTGTTTGCCACCGTCGTAGTATAAAAAAAAGAAAAAAAAACAGCCACCGAAATAGGTTGTGGGCACAGCCACCAAAATATTGAATAAAAAAATTAGATTTTTCAAAAAATAAATAAACGGCGGCGTTTTAGTGGAGCGGCTGTGTTCCATATCACGCTCGATTTTTTAAATGCTCATCAGTCAGCAGTTTTTATCATCAGCCTATCGATCTTATCAATAGATCATAGACATATAAGAGAACAAGCAAATTAGGGTTGTGGGCATGCCCACAGGGCCAAACAACGGTGGATCCGCGCCTGCGTTTAATTACAATACAAACAACTGCACAAATTAATGAAATTGTTTAAAATTACATTTCAATGTTTGCCAATTGGCAATCAATCAATCAATTGGTAATTATTTAATTTTCATGTTATTTTATTTTCATTGCACTGTAGTCCGTTCCCGTTAAGAATACAGTAATTTCATACTTACCCAGCAAATCATCCCTAATTAGTCCTAATTAGTCTAATTGGTCCACAGGGACCAATTGAACGCATAATTTCGAACGCAAAAGTTGTGGATCTGAGTTTTTATGAGTTCAACAAAATTCAATTAAAAAATCACTGCATTCTTAACGCAAACGGACTGAAGTATCATTTCGATAAAGAATATTATTATGTCAGATTTTGGCCATCAGTGGCGAAAACAGTAGAATCAAGTGGAAGTCGATAGAAGTAAATAACATATTCAGTAAAAAACGGATCAGTAAAAACGGGTCCCCAGTGTGAACCCGTTCCTAGGTCCCGATCTACGGATATAATTATAATATAGAACGTACCCATACCGTTATCAGCGAGCGCCGAACTCGAACCAAATTAATTCAAAACATTCAGTTTTAACGTTTCCCGATAGAATCTACGCTCAAAACTGACGATGCAAAAACAAACTTGTGTATTCCAAATAAAGTTTCAATTCTGTTGGAAGATTTTTGAGTACGAATCTGGTTTTTAAATTCTGAGCGATAAATGTCGCACGATTGTCGCTTCGGTGTCGTATGCTCTTTTTGTTGCTATTAACGGAGTTTGTTTTACGCGTGTCCGATGGTTGGCGCTTGGTGAAGTTAATCTTTTCTGGAAAAGTTGATAGATAGATAATATTCTTTATTGCACACTAACTGTCCCGGAGAGACTTCGTTCTGTTGTCAAACATTCAGTGTCACGTGACAGGTAGGAACGTTTGCTAAAACAAAATTGTAGTTTTTTTTACCTTATTTCTAGCCTTTTCTCATGTTTACTCACGTTTTAAAGCTTCCCTGGACCTTTTCAAATATTTTAAAACCAAAATTATCCAAATCGGTCCAGCCGTTCCCGAGTTTTGGCGAGACTAACGAACAGCAATCCATTTTTATATATAGAGATTAACATTCAAAACTTACAGCTTAGTGATACATTGAAAGCAATGCGCTATTTAGGCGGCCTCTCGTCCAGGCAACCTACGGGTAGAGAAAAAAAAAATGAATTTAGAGTTGAATTTTAATTTTTACATCAAGTCCAAAAAAACCTCACGACTTTTTTGATTTCCGACTCTACGAGTTTCACACGTAATTAGCAGATCATTAAATTGCCCCCCTCATGGGTTCTCGCCTCGGCGTGGCGAGGGGGCCTAGTACCGGTGGTAGGGGCACCACCGGGAAGCGAAGAGAACCCAGGCGTGGCAGCGTGGTGGACTGGACACCCACCCGCTGCGGCCCGTAAGGGCGGCGTGGGGCTGCGGGGCCAGTGGGGCCTGCAGGCGCCTTGAGGCGCTTGGTTGGGGCCGCGGCGCCCACCCGTTTGGTGGGGGCCAGCAACCCGAGGCTGATCCCCCCTGTGCGTCGCGGCCCGGCGGGGCCGTACCGAAGGTTACGGCAGCGAAGCCCCCCTTTGGGTGGCTCGTGGTTGCGGGCCCAGTAGGGCCTGCGTACGGTGGCCAGCTAGCGCGTGGTACGGGGGTGCCGCCGCCAGCATTGCACGGGTTTCACCGCTGCCTGGTAGGGACGGCTTGACATCCTCGGCTGTCCCTTCTGGCCTCCCCTCACGCGGGGGGGGTCGCTTCCGGCCCGCCGTGCAGGCGGGCTCCGTCCGGGGGAACGCGTAACAGGCAGGCGCTATTCACCGTGTTCCCCCACTAACGGACGATTAGAGGGAGTAGTAGGGGTTTTAGTCGGTAGGGCCACTGGTATACCATCTGTCCAGTGGTGAGTCCGACATAACCCGTCCGTCCCCCGGTGGACGGAAATGCGTAAGGCGTTTCCCCTACTTAAAAAAAAAAAAAAAAAAAGATCGTTAAATTGTTTATTGATAAGTTCGTACAGAAAACAATACCAAAGGTCGATATTTAGGACAGCAAAAAAAAGCAAGGACATACCTACCTATCTCTAAAACGAGAAATGGGATACAATTGAAAAAAATACAAAGTTTAATTAAACCCCTCTTTGATACTAATATGCGTGATAGCATTTTGAAACTATTATCCGTATAATTGTAGGCGACTTCATGATATATTTTTTCAAATACAAAACTCATTTGTAAAGAAAGAAAGCAAGAAAAGGAAGAAATACATTTTATTGGACACTAAACTTAACAATATACAGCAAATAGTTACAAAAAAATGTTTTAAAGCACTTGCAAGGTACTTGCATCATAAGTCACATCATTTCTATCAAATAACTTTTATATTTTTTAACGGTTTCTACGGTTTGACTATTCAGCTAAGCATTCCAAGATGTCAGTACTTTCACCAAAATTCGATTCGGCCTCAAATAGGGTTCCACAAAGTCGTCAGTTTATTAAAAATTCACACTTCGATAGTGTCCGATCTCCAGGAAGTCGTTCGTTTAAGGCTTTACAGAACCTCGGAGGAAAATAAATTTGGTAAACACCTCAAGGGGTATGGAATAAGGATGAGGGTGATAGGGTTAGTACCTATCGAATTGTTTTTTTCTGGTATTTTTTAAATACTCGTATTAAAGCATTTGTCTTCTCTTTACCTGATGATGGTTTGGAAGAGATCGTTTTGGGGGATAAGTTTGCCTAAATTCTACCTATTTCGTATGGTTTGTGTACCGGAGCTAGCAAAAAGAAAGCATTATGAACTTTTGTTACCTGTTGACATAGTACCCATTTTGCGATAGTTATGTAAAAGTAGATTTGAACGCCTTTATACTTTATTTTAATAAATAGTTAATTTAGGGTGTTCAACACCCCACGTGTCCGGTTATGTAAAACTTCGTGCGCATCCAATGTAGAGACATGTGATTAGTCCAGTATCGTTTGCCTAGAAAACAATGGTTATAGATACTGACTTGATATTATGTTAGAAAACACCTAAGCAAAAATGAATATGGTTGCTTTTTAGATTCCAATGATGAACTAAAAAGCAAATAATAACACGTGTAATCGTTTTTTATTGAACCTTTTCCCATCCCTCAACGGGTAAGGGTGTATATCAGATGAGTATCACGTAAGGCTACATCTGCTAATCGCTGTTATAACTTCTCGACTTTCCGGTGCGAAACGATACAATAAATATCAAGGAAAAGTAGGGTTAATTCGTTTTTAGTACTGGCATTTGAAGGGTTAACTTCAATTCATCGTCTGTGGTAACATTCTTAATACAATTTGAGTTTCCAAATCGGTTTTGTAATGGTGCTTGATCCATTTACTATATTTTGGCTTAAATTCCGCTGTAATGACATATTCATTTGCCCGAAATATGCCACTCAATTTAATGAATTACTGGTTACAACAACTAAAATTTAATCACACTAAACAAGGGCTCTATCATGTATTTAACACGTCAAATAATATCCCAGTGGCTAAATAAACAACACAGTGACGTCACACTTCTAAAAGTAGGTCAGCGCACTCGAAACAGCGAACTAACTTATAAACGACTATGGAAACAACTTCTGAGCGCCATTTTTGGCTGACAATGCACTTAAATATGTCATATTCATCCAAGTTCTGCCACATAATGGTTTTTAGGTACGGAAGAAATAGTTTAGCAAACTCTTACTTACTTAACTCAACTTAGCCGGACGTCTTGATCCGGTTCGAAGGACCAAGAAAGTTTGAAATAGTTTCACTTGGAGGGATTGAGACAAATGTCACAGGAGTAGAACCCTTATTCGTTATAACATATTTATCATAATGTATGTTGAGAGAATACACGTTTTGTTAATAACTGCTACTTAAAGTTTTAATCTTGTTTATGGCCCTCTAATATCGTATCTGATTGTTTGCTAGTAATTAGTTTAACATAAAAGTTGCTTCAGATTAATGAGTTGTTTTGTCTCAAAAAAATACTTCTTGTTCTTTAGAAAGATAGGTAGACTTTTGGGCATAGCAACTATGTTTAAGCGTTGAACGTGTTGGAAAAGTTTCTAAAAGTTGTAAGGTAGGCCAATTATAACTCAGTTTACTGAGATTCTCAGAGTTATAATAATGAACAAAGTTAAACATGTAAGCTAGACTCGTGTTTCGCACTTGATTTTAAAAATGTACTACTTTCATACTTTTATTCATGTTTTATTTAGATGAATTGCAAGCTTAAGTATTGTATTACTATTTTTTTCAACCAGCCTAGATGCTGCCGAGGAGAATAAACAAATGAGTACCTCTAAATACCTACATCGATATTTTCTAAACTCGTAAATACAGTATCTTTTAATAAGCAATACAATATATAAAAGTATACAACAATTTTCCTTAACGACTACAAAGCCTATTCGAAAAACACTTTAAAAAATCATGATACGATGGAGTTCCATACAAACTTTCATATAATGTTTTAGTCATTATAGGCATTGCAGGAGTTCATTAAAAGATAAACCAGCCTTATACGTCCGTATAGTGCTCAAATGAGCATCTCCGACGATTCATAGCGTAAGTACGGTTTTGAAAATTTCATGCCTTTTTCGAAAGTGCTGTTCGATCGATCATTCAGATAAATAACCACTTAGTTAGTACCATCAAAGAAAGTGATAATGGATCCCCCACAAATTCTACAACGTCTGTCCATGACACACCTCCCTGATCTAAAAATTTTACTCTCGTATTAGTTGGCAAACCTACCTCTGTTTTCTGTATTTTATTGCTAGGAAACGTATAACATCGGCTCAGGTCGAATGCGAACGGGTCCAGAACACAGAACTAGTGTTATCGCGGCAGTTAAAAACTTCTAGCATCCCCCTTTGTTTGTTCGGTCCGGATTACTTTCAGTGGGATTTACACGGGCAAACCATTAATCATTAATGTGTAGACATTCGGATATTCAATTTAATCTATGACTATTTCACCACGTGGGGTTGCTGCTACATCATTGCTACCACAAAGATGTTTTGTAGCATCACAATAACTAACTTTAAATTGAATGGAAATCATTTATTCGAACGACTAGGCTCATATAATTGTTAGTAAGTAATACACAAAACTAGGTTTATGTTCAAATATAAACTTAGAAGCCACCTCCTGGCTTTGCAAAAACTGCACAAATAAGGTTGCCAAATACACGGTTTTATTTGCAATTATTTATAAAACTAATTTAATGTAATATTAATTATTCTTATTCAATCTCAAGTATTCTCGTTCATTATCTAATACCAGTTATTCCACATTAATAATCCTGTTTTATATATTTATTTAGTTGCGAACAACAAAGTGTAGTGTAGTGTAACATAAACCTCTCCATTCCAGGCCTCCATCTGAAAACCAGCGTTACGGCTCCTGTCGTGTCGTAACATTATGCTGAGATGGAGACTTTTTTTGCTGCTGTAGCACCGCAGCCTACCTTGCATGTTCTGTGTGTTTGTATTATTTTTGTAAAATTTGTGGTGTGTCAGTGTGCAAAAATAAATCAATTTTCATTTCATTTCATTTCAAAACCAAATGTTAGACATCGATATAAATTTAAAATAGAATTAACTGTTTTTGCTATTTTGATACCATTTGGCCACATTATATTTAAATAATGACATAACTCTGCGAGAAACTACAGCAACACGTTTCTCAGAACGATATTTTTAACCAAATACCAAGTGGTCGGCCAAGTGATCTCAGTAGATAGTTTCAACATTAAAAAATAGGTAAATCGCTGATTTTAACTTGGCTGAGTAGCGTTCAGGAAACTAGGCAACGTCTTCTATCCTATGTATGAGGTATGTTGCCTCAGGTTGATGTGAACGTCGTGTACCTGGAATGTGATGTGTTATGTGATTGTGGATGGATTGATAAAAGGTACTTTACGAACTACTACTACAATGATATTAAATTGATTTGATATTAAGGCACATTATCTGCTGTTTTCTCCTCTATCTTGTCTAGAAGAAGATATTTTTTCAATCATTTCTCACCTGGCTCTTTCTGTAAACGAGGTAGGAGGTACTAACTTGAGGCCAAAGTTGTGGCACTAAATTTGCCTTACTTTGCTTGAATCACACAAAATGTAGAAACAACTATTTTTTTTAAGCGAAACCAGGCACCTGATAAGTGGATTCCTATAAATCGTCCTGTGTAAACTCGCCTTAGGTCTAAAAGCTGGAGTGAAGACAAACAACCAGCCTTGAAAACACATACATCTCCGCTTTCGCTTCTATACCAACTTTCTAAGGTCGAAATTTGAATGTTCACCACAACTCCTGTTTTCTCATACGTACGCACATTTTTGATCTTAAGACAAAGCAGTAAGGTTGAAAATGGTTTGCGTGTAGCAATTATGACAAGTAAGTTAGTGCATATTGTACGCTTGATTTGTTTTCTCAGATTTTATTTGCCGTTTCGCCTTGTGTGTTTGGGCACAAATATTGTTATGCTACCTTTTACCCGGTTTAGGGAGGAATACGCGAATAATGGGCTTGGTAATCTTGCTAGCTCAGGAAATGAAATTCTGGAAGGTTTTAACAATGTTTGAGTTCAGAAGATCGATTGATGATTAATTATAGGTATGGAAAAACTTCGAGAGTGACGTATTTAAAAGTGTAAGTAAAGTAACCATCAGAACCAGGTGACTTTTAAGAGAAAAGCTTTTCTAATACAACAATTTACGAGTTGTACCTGTGAGGTTTGTAGTGTCAAGTTAGCCCTCATCCAATGACATTATAATAAAAAAGAGGTAGATAGGTTACTTGTGCTTAAAAAGAGGCACCCGAAATCAGAACGATCGTGCACCTGAGCAAAGCATTGACAGCGTTGACAGTTTGAGACGACACTGCGCAACATGTATCTGTCTCGTAAATAATCATACTATCTTGTTCAGACAGTCAAATTATAAATCTACGTACGCCAGGGGATAATTTTCGACTTGTCCTCAGTTCTAGCACAACCTATTCTTATTATAATATTATTATCATTGCCGCTTACATACTTACTAAGGCAGGGACTAGAACTTACCCGCAGCATACTTGTTCTCACTTTCTGGTTCATATAACATTGCAAATACAAACTTACATAAAACGACTTATTCCATTATTCACGTACGAACTAAAATACAAGTAACACCTCCAAAATAACTCTTTCGAAAATGAAAAGTGCACAACTCAAGAAAACGAGCACATTAATGCTCCAACAAGGCAATTCGAGCATTCCGCTGGAAACAAAGAGCGGAGCACCATGTATAAACAGTGCTTTATGGGGTGTGTGCGAGATAAAATTTAATTTACGCAAAAACTGGGAACCCGGTCCAGTGTGACCGACTGGCAGGGTTGTCAGTCATGAAACACTGGAATTTTAAATTATTTTACTAAAATATCTTGTAAGTGAGGCTTTAGAGCGGCTTGATATCATCTGACAGCAAGGCTCATCACTAACTGCGGTTTTCTTTCTAATTGAGAACTTTGCACCGCCAGCAGCATTTCTATCCCGTACAATGGTTGACTTATAGAGACTGGTTAAAACCAGTATTAAATCCGCCGTTTGTACTTGTTTGTGCATAAAAAATGAATCGATCAAGTAATAACTTTTCACCCCTCCAGCAATCCGTACTGAGTCTGTGTGTTGGAATATGCCTTGCGCAACTCTACAGGTTTGAGGTTGCAGTACAACACACGGGGTCAGTGTGGCTCATGGCGGTAGTAAAGTGAGGAATAACCCTTGCTGATAAATAGTTATATCAAACCACCCTTAGTTTTATCATCAAAAGCTTTGCTTCTTACCGCCTTGGGTTTGTACCCAAGGCGGTAAGAAGCAAATCTTTTGAAGCAGTTGCCGTCATGCCTCTGACTACTCCGTTGCAGCCGTGAGCGTATTTTGTATTTTCCCAAGATTATAAGTCAGACTAATTAGTAGTGTCTTAAATAAGAGCAACATTATTTGCGAGTTTACTTTTGTGCCATCCCTAATTTTGACGAGCGTCCAAGGGTTAATTCTAAACTATTAAAACGCAGTTATGTGACGCCTGTGGACTTGATATACCGGCCGTTCAGATGTGGCACGTTCTGTACGACTCTCCTTTTTATATCACATTTTAACTCCTGCTATGTGTCATATTGCTCGGACAGCTTGTGCCAGCTATACCCAAAATTCCTATAACGCCGTACATACTAAACGTAACAATGTCTTCATGGCACTGTTGGGGCTGCCTCTTAAATGCAAATGGCGATACCTGAACATGAACACAGAGGTAGGGGTGTACCCCTGGGTAGACGATTTTGATCGACTTTAAGGTCTCTACCCACTGCAACGTATCATACCATGGCCGTGCTATGAACGTATCAGACACGTCAAGCAACACGATACGCTCTGCTATGGCCACTAGAGAGTATCAAAGTCGTATGTATGGACAATACTTGCCGGTCCGTGCATGGCACGTGACGGTGCTGGTCGGTAACGGAACAGGCCAGTGGGCATGGTCTCATACTTTTTAATAAAGATAATATTTTTTTGCCTGACAGGTTCATAACATGGTCATAGTAGGATACTGTGTAGAGTGTAGATACCTGTATAGTTATATCGTTAGTTTTTTCATGTTTGTGGCAACGACCAAGGGTCACCCAGTGGAATGTGATCACCTCAGCGTATGGACAACCGCAACATCACCTGTCTGTGATGCGTTGAATGCCTTTTAAGGAGGCCTTCTGTCGGGATTGTCCATGGGTATTGACATAATGTGATTTCACCACTAGTTTAGACATTGAGTTTACCGGTTAGAATGTCTGATTACAATGTTGCCATGCGTTGATACACTTCTCGCTTGCAAGAAACAGTGCTCTACAAAAATAACTGAGAAACCATTGTCATCATCACATTGATAATGCAAGTTTCTAAATTATTTTTTGCGTCCATATTGTAATCCTTTAATTTTCCCACGTTGGCTTTAACACATTCAGTATTAACAGACTTGCGTTTTACTGCGTTCCGGCATTGATATGCAAAACGTATTTTCAGTTACGCTTCATGCTATTTCATTTCGATGCTATTTACCATTTTACGAAACACGTGTTTATTTAGGCAGTGAAATACAATTTTTTAACGATTTCAGAAATGAAATACCCTGATGAGCAAAAAGTTGTAGTCAGTTACTAAGTCAATATTCCAAAATATCTTTTTACATGAAATTCATTCATTACATTTATAATACGCTTTTCAAATTTGTTTAGAGATTCGTTGTTGGGATGACTGGGTTTAAGTTTTCATTCAAAGTATGTGAAATCTATCAGCTCATGTTCAGCAGCGAACATTATGTAACTTTTGATGAAGATGATGAAAATATATCGAACAAGACCATCGATGGACTGTATCGTAAAACACTAAGACGTTGATCCACAAAACGAGTCGACCAACAGTATTAGCATGCAAATTATTCATGAAGAGAATCCGGTATGAAAATCAAATTTTTTCTTATGAATATTTGAAAAGTTCATTGCAACATCATTTTTCATGCACGGAACGCGGGCCAGGAAATCAGACGTCAGACGTCGAGATGTTCTGTGACGTTCGACTTGGATCCGGAATAAATGGGAATGGCTATGGAAGGGGGGGGGATGCGTTCAAAGATATTTTGTAGGAAATAAGTTCAGCTATTGACATGATGCTCCCTAGTAAAACCAACATACATAAACGACTTATATACGTCCCACTACTGGGCAAAGGCCTGACCTCAACTATGAGAGCGAGCTATAAGTACTAGCTATACGAGCGAGGACTATTGAGTATAAGGTAAGTAAGCAACTCTAATGTCAGGCTGTTCTAAGGCTCTAAAGCTTAACGACTGACATCTAGCGACATCAACCGGGACCAACTGCATAACATGCCTACCATAGCACAGAGATGCACGAAAAATAAATTACTGAATTTCGGTCGGAATGGTCAGCCATCCCATTTCTGACCCGGCGTGTGTTGTTTTCAACAGCGATCGTTGCCGATTCACTGTCACAACTGCGCCACGGGCACCTCTAGTGAAACCACCAGTGGCTTTAAGTAACATTAATCAATATTAGGTACTATAATTATAATCAGGCTGCGTTATCTCACTGCTGGGGACAAAGGCTTCGCTACCCCTTCTCCACTATACAGGGTGGCCCAAACGGTGAGGATAAAAAATTTTTTCTGGGTTCCTGACATATAAGGGTACCCGAAAATACCCCATGTATGTTTGCCGATTTTTTGTAGTTTTCGAGTTATGATTTTTTTTAAGTAAATTTGAGAATAATCGATCTGACCTATTAAAAAAATTTTTTTTTCGGAAAGCATGCATTTTTTATTACTTTATTTTATTGTTACATATACCTCATTAGCTGTACTTTTACCCATAAAATTACCAGCTTCATGCCATTAATTAAAGGTACAAATTTATTGACCAAAATAAAAAAACTGGGGTGAATGCGAGTCACGGTAAAATTTTCAAACTTAAATTAAAAATTAAAAAAAAAGTTCCATGACTTTTAAGTAATTTCAAAATCTGCTTAAAACCCTTAGCTTCAATTATAATAAAAAAAACTTGGTGCTTAATAGGCCTTTTTTAGCCGAAACTTGCCTTCAAGTAAACAAAGGTGGAATTTTCTAAGTTAATAATTTGTTGTAAAAACACCTTCTGTTAATTGCTAGGGTTTATGTGGGTTGGACATAACATGGTCAATAAACATAAAGTGAATTAATTTAGGATTACTTATTATTCTAGTATCAGCCCAGTGTCATTTCAACAGCACAAGTCAGCCTTCGTCCCATTAATAGTAGATAGTTATGGATACAAGTGCGGAATGTATGTCGTTTTGCACGCACGAGTCCCGAAGTCAGCCCGAGCTGTAAGGCGAGGATCAAAAGTTGGGACGAGTGAAAATGACATACCCGTTCTGTATCGGACAACGATTTTTAATACATTTGCGTTAAAAATCATGATAAAACATGGAAACCTACGTATGATTTACTAAATTAAATCTTGAAGAAAGCGGGCATGAAAAAGCTAGGATTGACAGTTTCCCGGTACAAACGGTAATTTAATTGGTAATAACATTTAAACATGGATTTCATTCAAATCCCAGAAAATCAATAAATGCCTATTATTCTATCTTTGGTGAAGTTTAACTAATCTCAGAAATTAATTTTGACAGCTGCTAGTGTCATTAGAAATTACACTTAATACAATGCTAAAAAGGTTCAGAGGAAGGCCCATTTGAGATTCCATGAGAAATATTGGCAGACCCTTTCACAAGATCGAGATCTATGAAGAACATGGGGAGAGACCTTTGCCCAGTAGTGGGATGAAATGGGATGGAAAAGGGTTCAAGTGTTATGTCCTTGTCAATAGTCAAGCCGTCAGCAATTTAACGTTTATTTAAATAGAAGTTTTTTTTTTCTTCCTTTCAAATATCCTTAATAATATTCGATTTTTATTATTTGATACGGGACAAGTGCAAAACGACATAATACATTCCGCACTTGTATCGCAACCTACTATTCATGGGACAAAGACTGACTTGTGCTGTTGAAATGCCACCGGGGTGATACTAGAATAATGAGAAATCCTAAATTAATTCACTTTATGTTTATTGACCATGTTATGTCCAACCCACATTAACCCTAGCAATTAACAAAAGGTGTTTTTACAACAAATTATTAACTTAGAAAATTCCACCTTTGTTTACTTGAAGGCAAGTTTCGGCTAAAAAAGGCCTATTAAGCACCAAGTTTTTTTTATTATAATTGAAGCTAAGGCTTTTGAGCAGTTTTTGTAATTACTTAAAAGTCATGGAACTTTTTTTTTTATTTTTAATTTAAGTTTGAAAATTTTACTGTGACTCGCATTCACCCCAGTTTTTTTATTTTGGTCAATAAATTTGTACCTTCAATTAATGGCATGAAGCTGGTATTTTTATGGGTAAAAGTACAACTAATGAGGTCTATATTACAAAAAAATAAATTAATTAAAAATGCATACTTTCCGAAAAAAAAATATTTTTTCATAGGTCAGATCGATTATTCTCAAATTTACTTTAAAAAATCATAACTCGAAAACTACAAAAAATCGGCAAACATACATGGGGTATTTTCGGGTACGCCTATATGTCAGGAACCCAAAAAAATTTTTTTATCCTCACCGTTTGGGCCACCCTGTATACATTCGAGAGCTACCATGAACCGATCTTTCAAATGCGAGTCCAACTCATCCCGTTATAGCCTTTTTGGTCTGCCGTGAGATTGTTTCCTTGTGGCACACACTTGGCTACTAGAGAGCGTCAAGCCAGTAGGTTTGACCATCACCTTAGGGCACAGTAAAGGAATATCAGGAGTTTGTCGAGCAGTGGCTCATCGATATGCGGCAAAAAAAACCTCGTTTCTCCGATACCATGGTTCTTTCCTCTCAATAAATGCATTCCAATCAAGATTCGTTTTCAAAAATTAATGGTGTCAAAAATTATTTCACTATAGTTCGATCGCGTTAAGAATGTAGTAATTTCATTCTTGTCCTTCAATCTAGCACGTCCCCTAACCAATCGAATCGTTCCTAATTAGAAAACCAAGTCCACAGTGACCAGTTTAACGCATACTTTCTAACGCAAAGGTTGTGGATCTGATTTTTTGTGTGCGAAAGAATTAAATTAAAAAATCACTGCATTCTTACCGCGAACGAACTATAAGTCATGTTGGCTGTGGCAGTTTATAAAACTATAACGTTAAACTTTGCATTATAAAGACAATATGAACTTCTAAAACTGATTTATGTAAAAAAAACGTTCACCACCTCGCAACTTTCCTGTAACACGCGTAAAATAAAAGACTGCTGAAACTTCAGAACTGATCTTTCAGACACAATTGCTACTATCTTCAAGTTTCCCGATACGATCTGAAACTATCCGCCAAAAAACAACAAAGAGACTAGAACAAAGAAACAATACGAGCTTTTGTTTCGTAAACAATCCAATTAGTTGCGAAAAGGCAGTGGGGGGCGGTGGGGGATGTCACACCTGGGGACTATGCACTCACCCTGTAGTTTCGGCGCCGTTTGGTCAACCCTTTACCACGGACGTGTCATTTCGTAACACTACCCTTGACGAACGTATGAGTAACATCTACAAATTGGGCCTTATGTCTGTGTGACTGTAGTCGTATACGGTTTTTTCTTTTGTCATCATTCTTCATCAATATGTTTGGTACTGATAGTACCCAAATTTCCAACAAGATATTTTTAACTTTTACGAGATGAAACTTTAAGATAGGAAAACCAGAAAAATACATTTTGTCTGTCGGCGTCAGGCGGGAATCCAACCCGCATCTTTCGCAAACCGGGCGACTGCACTAACCACTGTGCTACCGAGACCATTAATAGACCGGCCGAGTTTTTTGGTATATTTACCTGGCAGCCAGGTTTGTTTCACCAATGTTTAGGCATATACCTTTAACCTTACCTTACGTATTTTTCTGTTTTTTTTACTTTTCGTCTGTCCTTAATTATGGAGCATGGGAGTAACTGATATTTATTGTGGGATGAAAAATGAGTTGTGTAGGTAAGTAACTTGTTAATATTAATCATCATCATTAGCCTCCGTTGGTCCACTACTGGACGTAGGCCTCCCCTAATGCGCGCCATCGCTCCCTCTCTTGGGCTAGACGCGTCCATCTTCTGCCAGCAGCCTTTCGCAAATCGTCGCTCCACCTAGCCGGAGGGCGTCCCACACCTTGCATGGCGAGACGTGGTCTCCACTCTAGAACGCGCTTAAACCAGCGCTTATCAGTTCTACGGCAAATGTGGCCAGCCCACTGCCACTTTAGCTTACTTATTCTGAGAGCTATGTTGATGACTCTGGTTCTCTGTCGGATAACCTCATTTCGGATTTTATCCTTCAGAGAAACTCCGAGCATAGCTCTCTCCATCACTCGCTGAGCGACCATGAACTGGTGCATCAACCTCACTGTAAGTGTCCACGTTTTGGCTCCGTATATCATGACGGGTAGGACACACTGGTTGTAAACCTTAGTTTTCAGGCATTGCGGTATAGGTGACGAGAAGACGTACCAAGTTTTCCGAACGCTGCCCAACCCAGCTGAATTCTCCTTTTGGCTTCCCTCTCGAAGTTGTTCCTACCCAGCCGCAATATCATCTCTATTGTTAATATTACAGCCAGCTTATAAACAATTTGTGCATAACTACAAAGTGGTCAAATATGTTCGAATTTTTTAAGCAAACTGTACTGATACGTTCGCTGTTGTTAAGCAACACACGCCGGGTCATAAATGAGATGGGTGACCACGCCGATCGAAATTTAGTGATGTATTTTTTGGGCATCTCCGTGCTTCAGAAGGCACATTAAGCAGTTGGTCCCGGTTGACGTCGCTAGGTGTCAGTCGTTGAGCCTAGTCAGAGGCCTTAAGGTGAGATTAATGATAAATTGCCCGGTGCTTTGTCCTGCTGGAAGCTCTTCTGGAAGGACCGGTTTTTTGTTCTAAACGTCCTGCCAGAAGATTGTCGCAAGTCCTGCCCGCAGTACGCAATTTGTACGTTTTTGCTTGCTGGTCCTTCCAGCAGTACGGTGACCTTCAAATTTGTACTCATCCTCACCAGAAGTAGTAAACATTTGGTCAGTGTTTATTAAATAAAAAGTCATGTCGTAGAATCATTTCGTTTAATCAGTCTTTTAATTTTCTTAATAGATTATAAACTTGTTTATCTTCTTTTAACGCAACAATACTTTTAACTAAACTTTTAACTAAATAGGAACTATAATAAGGAACATTTGCGGGATTTATCATTTCAATACCAATTACTTAACATTTTCCATCTATATCCCACCTCACGCGCACTTTTATTATTATTTATATTTTTAAGTATAGTACCGAATGCTTCACACTCATTAAAACTATCTCCAAAATGTTGCCGACGCCAGGCGTTGTCGGTGCCCGGCGCGTCAACGCGCTGCCCCCGTGTATGCTCATGCGCCATCGGGCTCTGACTAACGGTTAGTCGCGCTAAGCAACCTTGGGCACTTTTGGGTGAAAGAGAAAGAAACACTCTATTTTTTCGTGTAAATTTGAACTTTGTACAATGTATACTTACGAAACTGTGATCTTTTAATTTTGCGTCCTTCCGGAAGTACTTCAAGTCCTGCTTGCAGGACTCCGGGCAATCTATCATTAAGGTTGCTTACTAAGCTTACACCCCTCCAATAATCCACACTGACCCCGCGTGTTGGAGTATGGCTTGTTCCACCTTATAGTTGAGGTGAGGCTTGTGCCCAGCAGTTGGACGTATATGGGCCGTTTATGTTATGATATTATCTTAGTCTGGCAGAATCTCAGTGACAGAGGCACCAAGGGGAAGTGGGGGACAATTAAAAGAGCATCTTTGATAAAAAAGACGGTCAAAGAGATGTCCCGATAAGCATTGACGTTTCAACTTCGGATGCTTCTGATTGGCTGTAAGACTTCGCTTGTTTTAGACCTCCATTGGATTGAAATGGGGGATTCCCTTTGAGGATTGGAGGCACTTCTAATTTGAGATCTTATTATGGAGTGATTAGTATTGATGAAATTTTGAATGTAAATATTAAATTGTTGCTAGGGTGTTATTTTTGATGGTATTTCAGTTTTTTTTTCTGGTATTTAATATTTAATTATATTTATGCTGTATTTATTTATTTATTTATTTATTTATTTAAGATCACCAACAAGTTTACACTAACATTAAGCTGAAGTAAAACATTTCAAATTGTAAGCATGATAAGTATAAACTTAATTATAGGTGACGACAGCATGCATGACGACAACAGCAATACTTAAAAAATATATATATATATAAAGTTTAAAAGAAAATGTTTGTAACAATAAAAAAAAAAGGATACCCTCGAAAACTAAAATTCGTAAAAATTAATTTAATTGCACCTAAGCTTGCCCAACCCGTGAGGGTTTGGCTTGACATTTGTGCCTAAAACTATTTAAACCATAGAGCTTCCAGAGCGTGTTTTCAACACTTATAGAGTGATCAAGTGAGGAAAAGAGAAACTATTGCATATATGGACATCACACAAGAGGAAAAGAGACAAAGATATGCCCAAGATTTGTTGCCAAAATCAAACCGAAAACTACACCACCACACCACTGCCAAAAGCGGGAAATTTTAGTTTTCAAAATTTATGTAAAGTGGGCGATAAAAGTGGATGAAGCTTTATAAAAATAAAATAGTGGTTTGTTGCGTGCCCAAATATAAAACGAATCATAGAAATGATCCAGAAATGCAAAAGTTTCACAGGTAAATACAGAAAGTAATTGGTTTTTTCAAACTATGTTTTGAGCAATTATTTTCACTACCCAGTTCAATTAATTCATTTCAGCTATCATTATATTAGTTCCTCATGCTGCATAAGTTATTATTTAAGAAATTAAATAAGAATTGAAAAATATTTTGTGTAAAAACTGAATTGATTCACTTACGATAGGGATGTACAAAATGAAGAATGACTACGTAAATCGATATCGATATACGTAGTCGATATTTTTTTAACTGCTGAAGTCGTGGCCCAGACTAGAAGCCTAATAAAACTACCAAACAATAACAATCAATACTTGGCGCCATTTTTGAGCAATTTAGCGATCATAATGACCACTACCGTACTTGTTCGAAAAAGCAGATAATTAAAATTTCTTTATTTTTGTAGGACACCAAGACCACCGTGTTCTTATGTTAACAAAGACTATATGCCTAGGCCGAAACAAGAAAATCAATTTAAATCTACAGAGTACGGGCCAACAAAATACTATTTAACCCAGTCCTAAAAAAAGGATAATAATTGATGGTGTTTATATTATTTCATCTCGTAGTTGATGTTTAGATATCATAAACAATGTAACGAGTAAACCTAATAAATAATAAAGAACCTCAGCCTTTTATTTTCAAGAATACGAGTATACCTTTATTCATTTGTTGTTCGTGATTTCGATAATCTGTTAGATTGTTATGGAAAGTACCAACACTATTGTGCTAAATGACAGCAGATGTCAACGCATACATAGACAATCACTCACACATGCGCAATTCAATTTTTGGCACGTTTTTAGAGGCGCTTTATCAATCTATTACTTTACATCATTGATTTAAACTGTCGGAGAAAATATCGATCTCATTACTTATCTCGTATCTTTCATTTAAATTAGGAATACCAGAAAAAAACAATGAAGATTTGTTTTTGTTTTTGGTTATTTCTATCTTCAAACAAAGTGGTTTTTTCCTAATTTCAATTGAAATAGTTATCAGTTTACCACCGACTTGTTCTCAATCTTGGACCTGTAAATGACTTACTAAGCGGGTCATGGGTTCGATTCCCATACCGGACAAACATTTCTGTTTGGTTAAAATTATCTTTGTCCAGCGTACCAACCCCTAACATCCACGGCACTAGTACTAGTCTAGCTAAGAAATAATTCATACAGGCTGACTTTGCACAAGCGTATTCAGCTTTTTCTTCCTTCTTCTAAAATTTCAATTAGAGTAATTTGTAAAAAGAATCTCTTTAGAACCATATAAAACTACGTCTTCAGTGTATTTTTTTATACGTAAGTAGTAGCTTTTTTAAATCAAAATCAAAATATCCTAAATAGTAAGTCACTTAAATATTTGGCTTTTATTAATTTTGTAGTTCAAATCTGACATGCTCTGACGTATTTTTCATGAATGAAGTAAATAACTTTAAAAAATAACCCAAAAAAGATGTTTTCACGGAAATATTATTTTCATTTCTTGACACCGAGTCAAACACTTTGGCAACTACTTGCAAAATCACCCTGTATAATATGTGAAAGAACCTCCCAGAGATATATTTTTCTGTTGTCTCAGCCCAAACAAAAAGATACAATTTATTACAACGAGTCATGTTTAGACAAGTTGACTTATCATCTTCAGCCTGACGTGCCTCTTGGGACGTGCCAGAAGCTTACAGGCGGGGTTTTGATGACACTTTGAAAAATTAAAAACTCCCAAAGTGGGGAGATTTTTAGCGAAAATTTTCACTTTTCCTCTCTCCTTAATTATGAGGCAGAATTTTAGGGTAACTGATATTTATCGCGGAGTGAAATGCTTTAAAGTTTAGTTAGATGTTTTTTAGACATTACGACCATTTTCCCAAATGGGGTAGTCAGGGCATACTGATTGTTGCTGTCATGGTGAACGGAACATTTAGATGTTCATATTTTGCCGAGGGAATTCGAATCTAACGTAGGTGAGCCTACTGCTGTTATCTGGGCTGCTTGGGTTTTTTATAGGTGTTTTCCATCATCGGAGAGTAAGCCGCAAATTGTACAAAGAACACGAATTAGGTGTTTCAGCCAGTCTTGAACTCGGGACTGTCGCGTTCCGAACCAGAGTGTTTAACCACAGGGCCACGACGCTATCTGATTCATAAATAATAACAAATTTGTTTATTTAGATAACTAATTAATCCATAATTTGTGAGTAACCAAGTTTACGTTGGTTTTATAACATAAACGGCTCAATCACGTCCGGCACAGCCCTCACCTCAACTATGAGGTGTAATGAGCCATACTCCAACATGCGGGCTTAGTGCGGATTGCTGGATGGTGTAAGGTAAGTGAGCAACCTTAATGTCAAATGTTATCAAGCAAATGAAATGAAACAGTTTGCGTTTGATCTCAGTCCTGGACACACAGTAGCAAGCAATGAAGAGGCCGAATGTTGGAAACCGTTAACCATCTACTCTTACCTCGAAGACACCACTGATCTGGTACTGTCAAAGCCAAAAGTGCCAGATCACTACAGTACCTTGTCATAGTGGTTAATCTGACAACTCCTTCATAAGTTCTATGACAACACACGCAAAGTTAATATGACATGGTCGTAAAGCATATAGGCGGTATTGTCGTTGACTGTACAAGATCTAATTTTATTACGATCAAAATGACTTTGGTGTAAAAATACCAGAACGATCACTTATTATTCCTATTGTTGTTCAGACGCCTCTTCAATTTCAATTTGGCGTTTTCTGATAATGAAATATGTTTTGTGTAAGTACTCACCGGTTTCCAGTGGGTTTATTTATGGATTGCCATGGAGATATCACCGATGTATGTATGTATGTGTGAAGCCAACGACGCTAACTCGTCATGACAGATTCAGAATTCAACATGGCGGAGCTAAATTGCTTTGCCTTATTACAAATTGTGTTTTTGTGTGTGTGTACTATTTACTGTGTGGAAAAAATCCGGGTGATCTGATGATGAATCTGATGGTTAGTGGTTACCCCAGTCATTAGGTGTGGTGCCTGTGGCACAGTTGTGACAGAGATCGGCGACGATCGCTATTGTAAAGCAACTTTCGCCAGGTCGGAAATAGGGATGGCTAGCCGGACCGAAATTTAGTGATGTATTTTTCGGGCTACGGAAGGCAAGTTAAGCAGTTGGTCCCGGTTGACGTCGCTAGATGTCAGTCGTTAAGCCTAATCAGCCAAGGCGGCTTGATAACATCTGATATTAAGATTGGTCACTGACCTTACAACCCTCCAACAATCAGCACTAAGCCCGCGTGTTGGAGTATGGCTCGTTCCTCTTAGTTGAGATGAGGCCTGTGCCCAGCAGTGGGGCATATATATGCCGTTTATGTTATGTATGTAATAAATAACCAACAATCTAGCTACCCTTCGGAACAGCTGTCAGCTTGCGTCAACGTCTAGTGTGGGAGCGCGGTAACTCAACGCGACGCACTGACGGTACAGCGTTCTGCCGCTAGATTGGATCGCGCCCGTCCTATTCCGATATAGCATAAGATCCGACCGTGAGATGAACGTTGCAATAATATGCTAGATTGAACCACGAAATAAGTATCCGAATATATCGGAAACAATGATATTACAATAAAAAAGACGTAGATTGGTTATGTCAGTACTGACGCGAAGTCAAAAATTGACTATGGGGTACGACGTAGTTAACGGTACGACCGTGTTATAACGTGTGGACAAGACAGTACGAATATTTACTTGAGCGTAAACGAGATAGATACATGTTGCGAAGTGTCGTCTCAGATTGTCAACGCAGTCAATGCTTTGCTCAGGTGTACGAATTGTTCTGATCCCGAGTGCCACCTTTTTAGCACAAGTAACCTACCTATTTTCATCATAAAATCATTAAAACCATGAAAGACAAGCATGGTGATAAACCTGTTACTTAACTGAACGGATGACCTGATGAAGGTGCCAGAATTTAAGCGGATGTAGGCTGGCTTCATCTGGCCCCTGTGGAGATCTATGTGGGCCTATATTCAGCAGCAGACGTCGTATAGCTGTTAATAATTCAAATTCAATTCAAATTCAAATATATTTATTCATCCATCACAATGGGTAGGTACTTAAGTTTAATTTGCACATAGTATTCGACACAGAATATAGCCTACATTTGTGACGGACTGGTGCCTGAATAGGTTCCAAAAAAGAATCTGTTATTACAGGTCAATAATAATGACAAGTATCCTCTGTATGACTGTTAGTATAAAATCACCGATTTAATTTATTTTCTCAAAGATCCTATAGTAAATTGCAGCAATAGTTTTAGTTTGTACCATTTTTAAATTATTTATTTAGCTGTTTATTATTTTAGTAGGTATTATAGCGTAAGAAATCTTGCAGACGGATCTTGAACTACTAGAATTCGTGATGTTGGAAGTAATATGTTACAGTAAAAATAGATTATTCTCACTGTTTATTTTCTTTTCCTCTCAAAGCTGTGAAAAACATGTTATTTTGAAGGCTCGGGTAATTAAAATATTCAAATACCAGAATTATGATTCACTAGCGGCCGCACACGACTTTGTCCGCTTGGACTTAAGTAAGAAAAAAAAAGATATGTTTTTTATATAAATTGTAGTCTATGTGCTATTTAGTATAAGCTATATTATTGTAAAGTTTAATTCAAATCCATTTAGTAGTTTTTACGTGAAACACTGGCACATCCATCCACACAAACAAACTTTTACATTTAAAATAATTATTTTAATCCTCTCGCTAAGCCTCTGTTTCTAAAATGGGTCCCTACTATGCCGTTTTTTTGTTTAAGGGTTTGAACATCACACAGAAACGCAGTCGGGTTTTTTTTTTGGACTACCTTTTTTCTGTTTAATTGAAATACATACAATGTAAGTAAGCCAACATCAATTTAATGCCTACATATACCGAGCTTCTGTGCAAACAATGAAGTGCGTCGCTAGCGCCGCCAACAAACAAGCGGCGACCATAGAACACAAGGTAATTTGATTTGGCGTGTGTATGCGAGCCCTAAAAGCTTCTTGAATCCATTGAATCCAAGAGGAGAATAGGCAAAACTGCAAACTTAAATGAAGTATCGAAAAAAGGCTCAATGTTCATCATGTCACTATTTGCAATGAAACCCTTAAAAGGTCTGAAAGTTGATTTTTAAATTCAATTCGATCTCAAACGAACCCGTGTTATTAAAATGCATTTTAGCTCTTAGCTGCATCGCACGCCTTATATTATAAATGTATTTACAACCCGTCTGGGTAATGAACATAATCTCTAAGTAAGAGTTAAAGTTCTTGTCAATGACTAAAGTCCAAAATAGTTTATTTTCACAGTCATAAATGTTCTATTTTATCAAACACGTTAGATACTCAAAATGACGCCTGTAACTTTATACCACTACTTCACCCTTCAGTACATAATGTACTTAAGCAATTCAGACTATGAAATTCCCATCAATGGCATTATAGACATAATAATCTAAAGCCTTCATTAATGCCAACAGACAGTTTAGCGACGGCAGCGCCACAAACAAGCGGCGGCTGGCGGCCGCAACATAATACCAATTTAACTCGTGTATGCGCGCCCTAAAAGCTTCACAAATTGTTTGAGACGGGCGAGTTAGGGTAACACGATTAGGGCGCACTTAGACTCACCTCTGGAGAAATTTAATTAAAGTATAAGGATTCTTTAAATAACACCTTAATCATGTTTGGTTGGTATGCAATTGAGGATTAATTGATTATTGTTAAGGAAAGGTACTTGGTTTAATTAGGGGGCTTCCTGATACGTTTAACCCGGCAAAATTGCGTATCATGCTTTTGTTTTCCTTGAAGGTAAGTATGTAGCCATGAAGATTTCTACTTACGTTCTTGCGTTAGTTATCTACCTATTTTGTCCTCGTAGCAACAAGTCGCTTCGCTCAGTGGCACAGGCGCTAGTCTCAGACTATGATGGGTTCGAATCCTGGCCAGGACGTTTCTTGCCTAAAAGCGTCAGTATATGTGTGAGCTTTAAGTCTTCAGTAATCTTCTAAAAGCTGCTTTTTTTAAGGAATTTGAAAAAGATTTTACTACCTTCTGAGTTATTATTATACCTTGTAAATTATTCTAGAGATTGTAAGGCTTTGACTGTGCGTATGGACCGCTGGAAGAGCTTGGAGGAAGACCTTTGGCCAAAGTGGGATCTAGACGGTGGGATAGAAAATAAATGCAACAAAGTGGTCATAGGAAAATGTTACGATTTGTGTTTAGATAGGCTATGAGTTTTCTGTAATGGCATTATTACAGATTTTGATTTCAAACAAACAAGAACATATCGTCGCAGGAAAGGCAACTTTACTGAAGCGCCAAATGGCCATTTCGAGAAAAAGCCGTTTAAAGTTTTTTTTTTTTCGTTTTTAATTCCTAACTTTTTTCCCAGCATTCGAATTTCGATGACGTCTAGGCAAACTTTTATTAAAATGATATTTTCTATCTCCAGAAGTACAAACCATAATAATGAGACAGCTGGTTGGCGATATAGTGGCGCTTAAGTAAAAATTACTCCAATTTACAGTAAAGCAAAATTTCTTAACCGCCATTTGAGTCAAATATTTATAGCAACCAAAATCACTTAAAACTCTTACGTATATAAAATGGAAGACGGCAAATTTTCTGGAACTATAACCATAATCTAATGTTTGCCATCCTGAATTACTCAAAGGACTTTAAAAAGTCTGGTGTCATCGTGTCAAAACGACTTATAAAGTGATCGGCTCATTATGTCGAATCACTAAAAATCCTCAACAGTAGGTTATTGTTTTAGTTATTTCGAGTAAAACGACGTAAGAGATAACCACTTTTGTCTAATCATAGCTTTAAAACTACTTGTAACTCCAGCTTATACACAATAAAAGCTACTTACTTACTTACTTGAACCATAAATAATAACGTATACTCCATTGCCAATATGTAACAGTAAAGTCTTATTTGCTTAAGAATATGAAAATTCATATATTTTTTAAAATATTACGTTTACTAGTAGGGCAAAGAGATGGAGGAAGAGCTCAGGTCTTAAATTGAATAGATAGCCGGGCAAAGGCCTCCTATAAGAGGGAAATAGTTTCAAGAAATAATGAAATTACAGCTGTTATTTCGTATATTTTTTTTATTTATTAATTGTTTGGTTTGTTCTATTCAGTCTTTGGCAATTAAAATAAAAATACCTATTTCGTTTTTAGTTTAATTTTCATAGACTGAAAGTACCGTTGATTTATTTTTTTAGGTGTTTTAAATATCAGACTTTTAACTACTGCTGGCTTTGAGCCTTTTTTCCATTTGTGGTGTCTTTGATATTCCAGTTACAGGTTCCTGTAGGCCTAGCACGAACCGCTACCATTTGCTAATTGAAAAGTAAACGATACTTAAAGACGTTTACTTTTCGATTGCCGAAATGTTAGCGGTTCGAGCTAGCCCTACTGTTCATCCTTCAGTCTTACTTCGTACGTTTTGGTAAAAACTCTGTTTCTTACTTTCTACTAAGAGCTGAAAAAATAGAAAGGAATAGTAAGTCTCATATAAATTTAAAAAAAGGTTTAATGAACCATCTAGTTTTGTATAATGAGTTGAATCTTAGACACATTCCTTGAATACTAGCCGAATTAATCACTAAATCGTAAAGAGTGGATGAATTTAGGTGAGACTTGCCCGGCAGTGGCACATAATAGGTTAAAAAATAACTCTGGCCCGCAATTTTGCCCAAAGGAATCAACTGAGATTGGCAATAACAACTCGGCCAGTTTCGTAAATAGTGTGGTACTACATCTCGACCGACACCACATGGTAACAAGCCATTTTCAACGATGAAACCAACATAACACACTCTTCAGAAATAATCTAAACATTAGCTGCGTAATCTAAGGTTAACCTTTACACCTCTCTGTAACATAATTATACAACGGATAGAACCAGCGTCAAATAACATCATCATCAGCCTGTTGCAGTCCACTGCTGGACATAGGCCTCTCCTATTACATGCAACGGAACTCGATCTTTGGCTGCTTGCATCCAGATCCTGCCAGCCATCCTGCGAAAATCATCACTCCACCTTGCCTGAGAACGTCCTACACTACGCTTGCCGAGACGCGGTCTCCACTCAAGAACACGATTACTACAATGGTGGTTGGTTCTACGGCTAACATGGCCAGCCCACTGCCACTTCAGCTTGCTAATCAGTGGGCTATGTCGATAATCTTACTTCTCTGCCGTATCACCTCATTTTTTATTTGATTCCGCAGAGAAACGCTGAACAAAGTCCTCTACATAACAGCCCGCTGAGTGACTTTAAATTTAAGAACAGCTTTTAGACGTGGCTTTGAAGGGAAATGGGTCGATAGTTCTTCAGTAGCGTTTTGTCTCTCTTTTTGAAGAACAGGACGATCACACTTCTACTCCACGCCTCCGGAGTTCTCCTTTCAAAGAGGACAGCGTTAAAAAGCTTTTGGAGCTCCCTGAGTACGGGTTTGCCTCCTGCTTTTAACAGTTCTGTTGTAACGCCATCCTCTCCAGGGGCCTTTCCATTTTTTAAGAGTGATCTCGATTACGTCAATGCTGACTTCTAGCACGTCTTCGGTGTAGTGGCGTGTTAAAGTGTCTCTAGAGTCCTCATTTTGGGGTCAGGTCGAGAAGCATGCGAAGTGTAAAGCCGCCCATAGAAGTTTTCTACTTCCAAAAGGACTGCCGGCTTCGAGACAACGACTTCTCCACTTTCTATGGTCAACTTCGTCAAGTGGCTTCTTTCAAGAGATTGTACGAACACTTTAAGCTCCGGTTCTGCTCGATCGCTCTCTCAATGGTGAGGGTATTGGAGCAACGGAGATTGCGTCACACGTGCTTACTAATCTCTCGGTTTAGAGTCCTTTTCCTGGGGAAGTGACGGGTGGGTTCTCCCGTCGTCTCTTCATTAGCCCTAAAGTCCCTTCCGAAAGCTTCGACTTCTTGCCTTTACGCTGCATTTTACAAAATCTCGTACCTTCTTTCCCGAGGAATCGAACCACATTTTCAAAGTTCTGGTTAACGTCAGTTGTGGCTTCCACGGCAGCAAATTGGTTCTCCAGATTTGACTGGAACGCTTCAGATCCCATCATAGTTTGAAGCAGAGTTGGTCGGAGCCTGGCTTTCATCAAGCGGACTCGTTCAGCTCTGAAGTTGATATTCAGAGAGCCTCAGACGAGTCGGTGTTCGCTACCGATATTAAACCTTTTGAACACGGAGACGTCGCTGAATATGTGCTTTTTGTCCGCCATAATGAAGTCAATCTCATTTTTTGTCATAGTGTCAGGTCTTTGCCACGTTCACTTCCGTTCGGGTTGCTTCTTGAAGAATGAGTTCCTCAAGAAGAGCCCCTCCTGCTCGAGGAAATTGACGAGCATTTGCCTACTATGATTTCTACTTCCATATTCATGGGATTGTACTACCGAGTCACTGCGACTTTGTACTCCCACTGCAGCGTTGAAGTCCCCCATAACAACGGTGAAATGGGTCTTGGTAGTAGAGTGTAGGGCCCTCGATATGTCATCGAACATATCCTCCACCTCATCATAAATCATCATCAAATTTCATAAGTTATTAGACATTTAGGTACCTACCCAAGGTGACTTTACTAATAATTATATCTAGTTGTGTGAACTACTAAAATATTTTACTAATAAATAGCTAACTAACCGATTAAGGCGTTCGTTAGTGCATTATTATAACCAATATTCTTTTATCTTCTCGATCTATTTGAACGGCAAGAAATACCGAAAAACGTGTATTCTCAGCAGACTGACTGTTACCCGGCGTACGCGCCGATTATAATCAGATTTTTAAGTATTTTAGCTCCATATTTTTTACTTTAGCGAAGTAAATGGGGTTTTGGCTAGCTTTCTATTTTTACTTCTATAACGTTTGCTAAAATATAACTTCACAGTAAAGATCCTGAAATTCAAAAACTTGCTCAATAACAGTAAGGCAAAATTACTTATACGCCACTTCCTGCATAAAAATGGAAAGACTAATATTCCTACAAGCCTTACTTAGAAAAAATACAGCAATTCAAAATTACTCATACCAACATTTAAGTTTTTTTAGAGTAGTCCAGAAATGCTCATAAGACAGTCACAAATAAAATGCCAAAAAAGTGTCGCTTAAGAACTCGGGCGGATGAAAAATCCCTCTTTTTTCCATTTACTTAAACGCCAAAAAAGTGCTCGTATCGCTATGAGACCCAGACTGATCGACGCGGAAAAAAACGCTGATTCCGAATATATATATAACTCAAAATGCCTATTTTGGCGCTTCAGTAATTCTGCCTTTCCTGCGACGATATAGTTATAATATTAAAATATCCCACTGCTAGGCTCAGTCCTTGAATTTAAGTGATACAAGCCATTTTCTAACAAACGGGGTCAGTGCAAGTGATTGAACAGTTGAAAAAGCCGAACTGGTGAGTTTCTTGCCGGGTCTTTTAGTAGAAACAACCTTCTGACACCAGTGGTAGAGTCACATTAAGTACAATGTATTTTATGAATTGTTTTTAATAATCATCGTAGGTGTTATGTGGTTAAAAATAAGCTTCTTGCCAATTTGAAAGTACTATAATAGTCTACTTTAATAAAGATATTTGAATTGAATTTTGAATTGTGAAGTGGTGTATTTCAGGCTAGTAATAAACCTCACTTTCAGAAATTATGAAGCCACCCTAAGACCTTGGACTCCGCTTAACGACTGACATTCTGAACTTGACGTTTTAACCAACCTTTGTTACACTTAACAATGTTTTTATGTAACTATATAAGTCTTCAAACCAGTTAATTTTAACAGCAAGTTATCATAATTTATATCTCTAGGTAAAACACCGACAGGGTGAGAGCCTCAAGTGAAACGGGACTGGATTAAAGTGATTAGCAGTCGAAAAGCGCATTTATAATATAACTTAAGATTATAATACTTTTTCTAAGTGATAATAATCTTCCCGAAATTGTTCCCAAAGGAATAAATTTAAAGTTTTCATTAACGCAGGCCCCGATATCCCTTCAACTCGGCGTTTATTATGGTGGATTAAAACTTGAGCCATTTATACATACTTTGGGAATTCCGCGGAGATGTTCGGATCTGAATTTGGACATTTTACGTTACGTCTGTCGGGGGAGTCGCGCTTACGAGTTTTGTTAGACACCCTGTATACTGTGTTTCAAGTATTTTAAGGTCAAAGCCTAAACTTTGAACCAATTTCGTTCATGCAAGATCAAACACGTTTGATATTGAAAAAAACTAACTAAGCATAAGGCCGCCTAAATCCGACACTCAAATGGTGTTTTTAGTGCAAATTAATGCGAGGAAAAAGCCTTTTCTTACGGAAACACAATTTAGGTACTGTTTTATTACACGCACATAGGTAAAAATAAGATCCTGTATTTTCCTCTGATTCTTTAGTGAATCATGTCAAGTGACTAACGTCTAAGTCAATCCTCCCTACGATTAACCAAATGCCTTTTGTCAAAATAGTCCAATTCAATCGTTTATTGCAAAATATTACTTAAATACCATCACGCCTCTTTCCAAACTTAGTAGACAGATACCACTTCTTCCCATTTGCTATGATCCTGACAAACACCTTGCGGTTCCTCTACTTTCATGAGACCTTTTATACATGCTCGTCGGTTAAAGGTACTCTTGACCTATCCCTTTTTGCTTCCTTTTATAATTATTTTTTTTGCAAAATAAATTTTGCAAAGTAATCGTTTAGTTCGTTGTTATTCATTTTCTGAATCTGCGAATAACAAAACATCCCTTTGTTTCAGGTAAGCCAGGAAAACTGAAGATGGTTGAACGAGAACGAAAGCACTATGAATAACCGACGTCCGGTATCAGAGTTGCTTACGCCAATTAGGGCCGAAGGGAGCTTGTGGAACCGCCGACCTAACGAATGCATTTTAGACAAATCGACACCTCCTACGTAAGTTGTTGTATCCCACAAAAATGCGATTTTGCGTTTTTACTAAAAATGAGCTTTATTATTAGTAATCTATGCATAAAAAAATTAAAACTCACGAAAACACAATTATTTCATGCAATTTCAAGACGTAAAGAGTTGTAACCTTTGAACGGGAACGGACTATAACACTGTATAGTCCTTGACAACCGTTTACGCGGTGCGCGGGGCGGGGCAGATCGCGCGCTCGCGTGTTGTATGGGTTAGATAAAACAGACTACGCCGGAGAGAGAGCTGAAACGGTCCGTGTGTCAAACGCTTCAAGTTTTCCGCACATGTTACGTTATAAGGACTTGATAATTGATTAGAATACGTTATAACTATGACACGTACAGGTGTTATGACAAAGGGGTACATATTGTGTGATTAAGTAAATCATACGAGTACACAATCTCAGACACCTGGCCGAAATATCGATGTGACAATTATTGAATCTGAACAAAACATTATTTACGAATCCAGTCTCAGAAATAACACAGGTATGTTTAATTTTTCTTATTTTTCACAGGAAATTATTAGGATCATGTATTTTTTTAAAGGTACCAACCAAAAATGTTGTATAGATTACATACAACAGTATACGTTGTCAAGTAAACAATCAACAATGTTGTATGTTTTACATACAACATTTTACGCTGCTGAGCGAGTATAAGAAAATGTTGTATGTGATACATACAACATTTTATGTCGTAAAGCGTCCATTAAAAAAAGTAGTATGTAATACATAGAATGTGTTACGTTGGAATAAAATAAAAATAAATGTGGTATGTAGTAAATTATAATGTTTGCATCGGAAGTTGATAGTCAAAATTTGTTTTATTTTTTGCTTAATGTTACGACATATTCCTATATTTTTAGTTAAGCAATTTATAGAGCGCTCTATCTTTACTGATTCACCGATAATGAGCCTTAACTTTGATCGTTTAATTGATAGCTTGCTTACAAGCAATAAAATTTCATTTTTGTTTTAGAGTCTCCATTACCAATACACATCCCCCAAAGTATTTATGTATTGTATTGCACACTTTTACACTGGGTAGGTACACGTCACATTATATTATATGTATTTTAAATATTTATTTTTATAATTATCATTGCTTAGTTGCTGCGAATGTCCGTGCGTCCACTCGGTTGGCCCTACTGAAAATCAGTGTCTGAGCCTATCAGGTCCAGGCATTAGCTGAGTGGGGTCCATTTAATTTTGGACATCGTGACATTGCTGCCTGGTCGAAATTATTCTTTTTTTCTATTGTTTGTTTTATTTTTTCCTAACCAACTTGTTCTGTATGTTTTTATCTGTTGCGATGTTCAGAATCAATAAACGTTTTTCTTTTTTTCTTTCTTTCAATAATTTTCAATGAATCAGAAATGAATGAGCTTGCAAATTTGATAGTTAGTGATTTTTTCGATAACACAACAGAAGAACAAACTGCTTATACGATATGTTCAAAGTAGGTGACGTTTCTGACGACGAGTTAAGGTTTTGGACTGAAGAAACACAGCCACGTTCAACGATTTGCTGAGTCAAATACTAAGCCTTAATCGGTCCTTAAATACTCCCAGAAATGACTTGGCTATCTATTTGTGCAAAATTCGATCAGGGGAGCCGAATAATAGAATGGCTTAATTTTGTAATATATCCAAGCGTACCATTGGAAGAAAAATACATAAAGTCAGGCAGTGTCTCATTACTGACTTTGTTCCATTGCACCTAGACTTAGACCATATTACCAGGGACGAAGTGATAGCCCGCAACCGGGTTTTTCCAAATGTTTTGTTTGGTAACGAAGGGTCACCAAAACCAATAGTTGTATTCGATGGAACCTACATAGTAAATAGTTCTAACTTTTTATTTTAACGCCGCAGTTATAGCCTTCATAAGTATAGGAACTTAATAAAACCATTTATGATCGTGTGCGCGGATGGATATATTTTGGATATAATAGGTCCATACTCTGTATGGACAACCGATGCTGATATGATGAAAATGAGATTGCAAAACCATGATGGACCCATTGAAGACGGACCGTTCTACTTTTTTCCCATGAAGGAAACTCATTTATTTTGGACCGAGGCTTTATTCCTTTAATAGAAACATATGGCTATATTGCTCACATGCCGCCAACCAAACGACCACAAGACACGCAATTAAGCTCCGAAGAAGCTAATAAATCACGACTCATTACAATGGTGCGATGGGTCGTGGAAACTATAAACGGGAGATTCAAGCGCGACTTCAAGATATTTAGAAACAGACTATTTAACAAACATGTGCCGCTTATACCTACTAGAGGATTTCGAAATTGCTGCAGCTTTAGTTAATTATTTTCAAGATCCTTACGGAGACATTCCATACACAGAAGATTTCATTGAAATAAGTAATCAAAATAAAAGGAAAAAAATTTAAGCCGACAAAGAGTGTCGTTTCACAGGAGTGTTTAAAACAAACTGACTGGAAATGATCCGGATATTTAACATTTTCTACAATTAACAATTGAAAAGTTAATTAAATTCTCAATCGGCACCTATCATGTGAGGTTAGCACGGTCGTATTGCTGTGAGAATTTAAAAGCCGCGGGAGTATATAATATGGAAATATATAGACATCCAGCGGCAACAGGCTGCAGAAACAATTTTGTTTCAAGAGATATTATAGAAATTCAATGTAACTTTATATCGACACTAGCTTCTGGCCGCCGGCCTACGGCCGACTCGCGGCCATAAGCTAGGTCTGCGACGCTGGCCGCTCCGGGGCTTCGCCCCTCCCGCGGCTGCGAGGCCCCCGGGGGCCTCGCCGCAGCTCGGCCTTCGGCCTCGCATTGTTGGTTGTGGGGGTTTTATTTCGCGAATGGCGCTCTCGTTCTTTTCTGGGAGGAAGGTGTTTTAGCAAAATAATCCTAGTGCGGGGTTGGCCGCTCCGGGCTTCGCCCTCCCGCGGCCGCGAGGCCCTAGGGGGCCTCGCCGCAGCTCGGCCTTCGGCCTCGCATTTCCTTGTAATTGGCGTCAATTTTCCGGGACAAAGCTCTCGTCCTTTTCTGGGTGGTTGTTGTTTTAGCAAAAGGATCCTAGTGCGGACGCTCAGCCTGCGGCTTCGCGAAGTTACTTGAAGGTCGATGATGGACGCTTCGGGCTTCGCCCTACGCGGAGTTCGGCCTCTGGCCTCACAGTCGAAGCTCGGCCTGCGGCCTCGCTGGGGGTTGAATGCCCACGCTTCGGGCTGCGCCCTACGCGTAGTTCGGCCTTCGGCCTCACACTCGGAGCTCGGCCTCCGGCCTCGCCTTTTAGTAACTGAGGCAATTATCTTTGGGCTTCACCGTGTGCGGGCGCTCAGCCTACGGCTTCGCGAAGTTAGTTAGTTAGTTGGGCCGTCATGGGGGACGCTCCGGGCTTCGCCCTACGCGGAGTTCGGCCTTCGGCCTCACATTGGAAGCTCGGCCTGCGGCCTCGCAAATTTTTCGATGATTGCTGGGAAATTCACAAGATTTTTTCATACAAAGTAGCATTTTCAGTGACTCCCAGTACATTTAGTATGGGATGTCTTAGTATGACAGGTCAAAAGTTTATTGCCCTTAATTCGTACTTAAAGGGGGTTTACTACCCTTAAATAGGTCAAATCGTTAAGAGTGGATAGTTTTTAACAGGATGACATACTTTTTTTTAAAAAACAAAGCAATTTTGTTTTTCGGGTAAATCTCATAAATTACCCTGAAAATGGGGTAATTCTTTTCACCATACTGTAGGCCTTACTAAACCTAACAAAAAACCCAAATAACATTTTCCTGTATAATGACGCCAACTACCTGAAAAAACAACTTTAGTAAATTTTTAAATTGGCATATTTTGAAATGGCCGCCAGTGTACCTGCCATATTGAATTCTTGATATTTTACACTTTCGGTGCAATCTCAGTTATATTGCACAAAAAACGGTATAATTAGTTTTTTTCTACCTAGCTCACAACTCCCTCAAGAGACCTTCAAAGTGACCCCTTCCAAAAAAAAGTTTTAATTCTCATTTCCAGTGTTGCCAGTTGATTTTGATAAAAATAGTCAAATGTCATTTTAATGGGCGCAGTCAACAACCTTAGGGCATTTTTATGGCTGAAATGTCTTTATTTCTATTTTCGACTTTTTCGGGCCATTTCTCAAAAACTGCTAAAGCTACCAAAAATATTTTGTTACCTGGCAACCCGCAAGCACCAGCTTCACGATTAGCTAGTACATTTCATCCCTCTTAAAAATTGGCAACACCCAAAAAAGCTCAAAAAACAGTTTGAAAATCGCAAACTTTTCACAAAATGGCCGCCGGCTCGT
Source organism: Udea ferrugalis (assembly GCA_950022985.1). Taxonomy (NCBI): domain Eukaryota; kingdom Metazoa; phylum Arthropoda; class Insecta; order Lepidoptera; family Crambidae; genus Udea; species Udea ferrugalis. Next base: position 371,906 of record OX465541.1, read on the forward strand.
CCGCCATCTTGAAATTCAGAAATCCCGTATTTTTCCCATAATCTGGACTATATATGGCAACACTTGGCGTTTTCACTTTTTTTCTCCCATATGCGGAAGTATCCGTCACTAACTTTAAAGACACCCATGTCGAAAATTTTATTTTTTACCATAGTTCCCAGTGTTGCCAGTCGTTTTTCGTAAAAATACTAAAAGGTCATTAGGTACCAGAGTTGCCATTAAACTGCATTCAAGTTTTTTTGACAGCTGTCATATTTCTCATTTCGACTTTCCCGAGCCCTATCCCAAAAACTACCATGAATTTGGTATAAATTCACATTGCTGGCAACACTCGAATAAATTACCCACAATCGGTGCATACTTAGTAAAACGCTCAAGTGTTGCCATCTACCGGAAAAATCACGTCAAAAATGGTCGATTTTGCTGATCGGAACAAAATGGCCGCCAGGGCCGCCGCCATCTTGGATTTTTATAATCTGTGGATGAGGATGTCGAGAAGACTATACAAGCAACACTATAAAACAAAAATTTTGAAAATCGAACATAAACTCACTTCACTATGGCATCGCAAAAACCACTCTAAAACCCGTTTTTCAATCCAAGATGGCGGCGAAACAGTATTTTTTTTTTCCAAAATATTTTTTCAAGATACTTAATTTTTATATGGCAACACCCAGTAAAAAAAGAAAAAATTCAGCGCCTCAAACAAAAAAGTTGATGTCTCAAAAAAAGCCGCCATCTTGTTTTTTGAAAAAAAAAAACTAAAAAAGCTGCGTTGATTAAAATAACAAAAATTCCCAAAAAGTGAAATTAACCCTAAAACCCCTCTAAATAACTGAAAAACACCCCTGATCAGTGAGTCAGTGAGTCAGTGAGTGGTAATCGAGCTTTATATATAATAGATTCGCCCCTCCCGCGGCTGCGAGGCCCCCGGGGGCCTCGCCGCAGCTCGGCCTTCGGCCTCGCATTTGTGTGACGATGGGGTTGCAGTTTCGCGATAGTTGCTCTCAGTCTTTTCTGGGAAGAAGGTGTTTTAGCAAAAGAATCCTAGTGCGGGGTTGGCCGCTCCGGGCTTCGCCCTCCCGCGGCCGCGAGGCCCTAGGGGGCCTCGCCGCAGCTCGGCCTTCGGCCTCGCAGTTGCTTGTAATTTGCGTCAATTTTCTGGGACAAAAGCTCTCGTCCTTTTCTGGGTGGTTGTTGTTTTAGCAAAAGGATCCTAGTGCGGACGCTCAGCCTACGGCTTCGCGAAGTTACTTGAAGGTCGATGATGGACGCTCCGGGCTTCGCCCTACGCGGAGTTCGGCCTCTGGCCTCACAGTCGAAGCTCGGCCTGCGGCCTCGCTGGGGGTTGAATGCCAACGCTTCGGGCTGCGCCCTACGCGTAGTTCGGCCTTCGGCCTCACACTCGGAGCTCGGCCTCCGGCCTCGCCTTTTAGTAACTGAGGTAATTAACTTTGGGCTTCACCGTGTGCGGGCGCTCAGCCTACGGCTTCGCGAAGTTAGTTGGGCCGTCGTTGGGGGACGCTCCGGGCTTCGCCCTACGCGGAGTTCGGCCTTCGGCCTCACATTGGAAGCTCGGCCTGCGGCCTCGCAAGTTTTTCGATGATTGGTGGGAAATTCACAAGATTTTTACATACAAAGTAGCATTTTCAATGACTCCCAGTACATTTAGTATGGGATGTCTTAGTATGGCTGGTCAAAAGTTTACTGCCATTTATCCGTACTTCAAGGGGGTTAAGTACCCTTAAATGGGTGAAATCGTTAAAAGTGGATAGTTTTGAACAGGATGACATACTTTTTTTTTAAAAACAAAGCAATTTTGTTTTTCGGTTAAATCTCAGAAATTACCCTGAAAATGGGGTAATTTTTTTCACCATACTGTAGACCTTACTAAATCTAACAAAAAACTCAAATAACATTTTCCTGTAAAATTACGCCAACTACCTGGAAAAACAACTTTAGTAAATTTTTAAATTGACATATTTTGAAATGGCCGCCAGTGTACCTGCCATGTTGAATTCTTGACATTTTACACTTTTGGTGCAATCTCAGTTATATTGCACGAAAAACTGTATAATTAGTTTTTTTCTATCTTGCATACAACTCCCTCAAGAGACCTTCAAAGTGACCCCTTCCAAAAAAAAGTTTTAATTCTCATTTCCAGTGTTGCCAGTTGATTTTGATAAAAATGGTCAAATGTCATTTCAATGGCTGCATTCAACCACCCTTGGGCATTTATGTTGCTGAAATGCCTTTATTTCTATTTTCGACTTTTTCGGGCCATATGTCAAAAACTACTAAAGCTACCAAAAATATTTTGTAACATGGCAATACGCAAGCACCAGCTTCACGATTGGCTAGTACATTTTATCCCTCTCAAAAATTGGCAACACCCAAAAAAGCTCAAAAAACAGTTTGAAAATCGCAAATTTTTCACAAAATGGCCGACAGCTCGTCCGCCATCTTGAATTTCTGTAATTACGTATTTTTCCCATAATCTGGACTATATATAGCAACACTTGGCGTTTTCACTTTTTTTCTACCATATGCGGAAGTGTCCGTCACTAACTTTAAAGACACCCATGTCGAAAATTTTATTTTCTACCAAAGCTCCCAGTGTTGCCAGTCGATTTTTGCAAAAATACTAAAAGGTCATTAGGGACCTTAGTTGCCATCAAACTGCATTCAAGTTTTTTTGACAGCTGTCATATTTCTCATTTCAACTTTCCCGAGCTCTATCCCAAAAACTACCATGAATTTGGTAGAAATTCACATTCATGGCAATACTCGAATAAATAACCCACAATCGGTACATACTATGCAAAACGCTCAAGTGTTGCCATCTACCGGAAAAATCACTTTAAAAATGGTAGATTTCACTGATGGGAACAAAATGGCCGCCAGCACCGCCGCCATCTTGGATTTTTATAATCTGTGGATGAGAATGGCAAGTGGACTATACAAGCAACACTTCAAAAGAACAATTTTGAAAATCGAACAGAAACTCACTTCACTATGGCATCGCAAAAAACACTCTAAAACCCGTTTTTCAATCCAAGATGGCGGCGAAACAGTATTTTTTTTTTCCAAAATATTTTCTCAAAATACTCAATTTGGACATGGCAACACCCAGTAAAAAAAGAAAAAATTCAGCGCCTCAAACAAAAAAGTTGATGTCTGAAAAAAATCCGCCATCTTGTTTTTCGAAAAAAAAAAACTAAAAAACCTGCGTTGATAAAAATAACAAAAATTCCCAAAAAGTGAAAATGACCCTAAAACACCTCTAAATAACTGAAAAACACCCCTGATCAGTCAGTGAGTCAGTCAGTGAGTGGTAATCGAGCTTTATATATAATAGATTCGCCCCTCCCGCGGCTGCGAGGCCCCCGGGGGCCTCGCCGCAGCTCGGCCTTCGGCCTCGCATTTGTGTGACGATGGGGTTGCAGTTTCGCGATAGTTGCTCTCAGTCTTTTCTGGGAAGAAGGTGTTTTAGCAAAAGAATCCTAGTGCGGGGTTGGCCGCTCCGGGCTTCGCCCTCCCGCGGCCGCGAGGCCCTAGGGGGCCTCGCCGCAGCTCGGCCTTCGGCCTCGCAGTTGCTTGTAATTGCCTTCAATTTTCCGGGACAAAGCTCTCGTCCTTTTCTGGGTGGTTGTTGTTTTAACAAAAGGATCCTAGTGCGGACGCTCAGCCTGCGGCTTCGCGAAGTTACTTGTAGGTCGATGATAGACGCTCCGGGCTTCGCCCTACGCGGAGTTCGGCCCCTGGCCTCACAGTCGAAGCTCGGCCTACGGCCTCGCTGGGGGTTGAAAGCCAACGCTCCGGGCTGCGCCCTACGCGTAGTTCGGCCTGCGGCCTCACACTCGAAGCTCGGCCTCCGGCCTCGCCTTTTAGTAACTGAGGCAATTAACTTTGGGATTCACCGTGTGCGGGCGCTCAGCCTACGGCTTCGCGAAGTTAGTTGGGCCGTCATAAGGGACGCTCCGGGCTTCGCCCTACGCGGAGTTCGGCCTTCGGCCTCACAATCGAAGCTCGGCCTGCGGCCTCGCGCATTTTTTGTTAATTGATGGGAAATTCACAAGATTTTTTCATACAAAGTAGCATTTTCAGTGACTCCCAGTACATTTAGTATGGGATGTCTTAGTATGGCACGTCAAAAGTTAATTGCGCTTAATTCGTACTTCAAGGGGGTTATCCACCCTTAAATGGGTCAAATCGTTATGAGTGGATAGTTTTGAACAGGATGACATACTTTTTTTTTTAAAACAAAGAGATTTTGTTTTTTGGGTAAATCCCACAAATTACCCTGAAAATGGGGTATTTTTTTTTAACATACTGTAGGCCTCACTGAACCTGACAAAAAACCCAAGTAACATTTTCCTGTTAAATGACGACAACTACCTAAAAAAACAATTTGAGTAAAATTTTAAATTGTCATATTTTGAAATGGCCGCCAGTGTACCTGCCATATTTAATTCTTGACATTTAGGACTTTTTGCGCAATCCTAGTTATATTGCACGAAAAACGGTATCATTAGTTTTTTTCTATCTCGCACACAACTCCCTCAAGAGACCTTCAAAGTGACCCCTTCCAAAAAAAAGTTTTATTTCTCATTTCCAGTGTTGCCAGTTGATTTTGATAAAAATAGTCAAATGTCATTTCAATGGGAGCAATCAACCACCTAAGGGCGTTTTTATTGCTAAAATGTCTTTATTTCTATTTTCAACTTTTTTGGGCCATTTCTCAAAAACTACTAAAGCTACCAAAAAACAATTTTCACCTCATAACCCGCAAGCACCAGCTTCACGATTGGCTAGTACATTGCACACCTCTCAAAAATTGGCAACACCCAAAAAAACTCGAAAAACAGTTTGAAAATCGCAAACTTTTCACAAAATGGCCGCCAGGTCGTCCGCCATCTTGAAATTCAGAAATCCCGTATTTTTCCCATAATCTGGACTATATAGGGCAACACTTAGCGTTTTCATTTTTTTTCTCCCATATGCGGAAGTGTCCGTCACTAACTTTAAAGACACCCATGTCGAAAATTTTATTTTCTACCATAGTTCCCAGTGTTGCCAGTCGATTTTTGCAAAAATACTAAAAGGTCATTAGGGACCTGGGATGCCATCAAACTGCATTCAAGATTTTTTGACAGCTGTCATATTTCTCATTTCGACTTTCCCGAGCTCTATCCCAAAAACTACCATGAATTTGGTAGAAATTCACATTCGTGGCAATACTCGAATAAATTACCCACAATCGGTGTATACTATGAAAAACGCTCAAGTGTTGCCATCTACCGGTAAAATCACTTCAAAAATGGTCGATTTCGCTGATCGGAACAAAATGGGCGCCAGCGCCGCCGCCATCTTGGATTTTTATAATCTGTGGATGAGTGTGTCGAGTGGACTATACATGCAACACTACAAAAGAAGAATTTTGAAAATCGAACAGAAACTCACTTCACTATGGCAACGCAAAAACCACTCTAAAACCCGTTTTTCAATCCAAGATGGCGGCCTAGGGACGTTCTTTTTTAAAAAAAATATTTTTTCATAACAACCAATTTTGACATGGCAACACACAGTCAAAGAAGAAAAAATTCAGCGCCACAAACAAAAAAGTTGATGTTTAAAAAAAAGACGCCATCTTGTTTTTTGAGAAAAAAAATCTGAAAAACCTGCTTTGATAAAAATAACAAAAATTCCCAAAAAGTGAAATTAACCCTAAAACACCTCAAAACAACTGAAAAACACCCCTGATCAGTGAGTCAGTCAGTCAGTCAGTGGTAATCGAGCTTTATATATAATAGACTAGCTTCTGGCCGCCGGCCTACGGCCGACTCGCGGCCATAAGCTAGGTCTGCGACGCTGGCCGCTCCGGGGCTTCGCCCCTCCCGCGGCTGCGAGGCCCCCGGGGGCCTCGCCGCAGCTCGGCCTTCGGCCTCGCATTTGTGTGACGATGGGGTTGCAGTTCCGCGAATGGCGCTCTCGTTCTTTTCTGGGAGGAAGGTGTTTTAGGAAAAGAATCCTAGTGCGGGGTTGGCCGCTCCGGGCTTCGCCCTCCCGCGGTCGCGAGCCCCTAGGGGGCCTCGCCGCAGCTCGGCCTTCGGCCTCGCAGTTGCTTGTAATAAGGTTCACTGTTCCGGGACGAAGCTCTCGTCCTTTTCTGGGTGGTCGGTGTTTTAGCAAAAGGATCCTAGTGCGGACGCTCAGCCTACGGCTTCGCGAAGTTACTTGCAAGTCGATGATGGACGCTCCGGGCTTCGCCCTTCGCGGAGTTCGGCCTCTGGCCTCACAGTCGAAGCTCGGCCTGCGGCCTCGCTGGGGGTTAAAAGCAAACGCTCCGGGCTGCGCCCTACGCGTAGTTCGGCCTTCGGCCTCACACTCGGAGCTCGGCCTCCGGCCTCGCCTTTTAGTAACTGAGGCAATTAACTTTCGGCTTCACCGTGTGCGGGCGCTCAGCCTACGGCTTCGCGAAGTTAGTTGGGCCGTCATGGTGGACGCTCCGGGCTTCGCCCTACGCGGAGTTCGGCCTTCGGCCTCACATTCGAAGCTCGGCCTGCGGCCTCGCAAATTTTTCGATGATTGCTGGGAAATTCACAATATTTTTTCATACAAAGTAGCATTTTCAGTGACTCCCAGTACATTTAGTATGGGATGTCTTAGTATGACAGGTCAAAAGTTTATTGCCCTTAATTCGTACTTCAAGGGGGTTTACTACCCTTAAATAGGTCAAATCGTTAAGAGTGGATAGTTTTGAACAAGATGACATACTTTTTTTTTAAAAACAAAGCAATTTTGTTTTTCGGGTAAATCTCAGAAACTACCCTGAAAATGGGGTAATTTTTTTCACCATACTGTAGGCCTTACTAAACCTAACAAAAAACTAAAATAACATTTTCCTGTAAAATGACGCCAACTACCTGAAAAAACAACTTTAGTAAATTTTTAAATTGGCGTATTTTGAAATGGCCGCCAGTGTACCTGCCATGTTGAATTCTTGACATTTTACACTTTTGGTGCAATCTCAGTTATATTGCACAAAAAACGGTATCATTAGTTTTTTTCTACCTAGCTCACAACTCCCTCAAGAGACCTTCAAAGTGACCCCTTCCAAAAAAATATTTTAATTCTCATTTCCAGTGTTGCCAGTTGATTTTGATAAAAATAGTCAAATGTCATTTTAATGGGCGCACTTAACCACCTTAGGGCATTTTTATTGCTGAAATGTCTTTATTTCTATTTTCGACTTTTTTGGGCCATTTCTCAAAAACTACTTAAGCTACCAAAAATATTTTGTAACCTGGCAACCTGCAAGCAAGAGGTACACGATTGGCCAGTACATTACATCCCTCTCAAAAATTGGCAACACCCAAAAAAGCTCAAAAAACAGTTTGAAAATCGCAAACTTTTCACAAAATGGCCGCCAGCTCGTCCGCCATCTTGAAATTCAGAAATCCCGTATTTTTCCCATAATCTGGACTATATATGGCAACACTTGGCGTTTTCACTTTTTTTCTACCATATGCGGAAGTGTCCGTCACTAACTTTAAAGTCACCCATGTCGAAAATTTTATTTTCTACCATAGTTCCCAGTGTTGCCAGTCGATTTTTGCAAAAATACTAAAAGGTCATTAGGGACTTGGGTTGCCATCAAACTGCATTCAAGTTTTTTTGACAGCTGTCATATTTCTCATTTCAACTTTCCCGAGCCCTATCCGAAAAACTACCATGAATTTGGTAGAAATTCACATTCATGGCAATACTCGAATAAATTACCCACAATCGGTGCATACTATGCAAAACGCTCAGGTGTTGCCATCTACCGAAAAAATCACTTCAAAAATGGTCGATTTAGCTCATCGGAACAAAATGGCCGCCAGCGCCGCCGCCATCTTGGATTTTTATAATCTGTGGATGAGGATGTCGAGTAGACTATACAGGCAACACTATAAAATAAAAAAAATTGAAATCGAACAAGAACTCACTTTACTATGGCAACGCAAAAACCATTCTAAAACCCGTTTTTCAATCCAAGATGGCGGCCTGGGGACGTTCTTTTTTTAAAAAAATATTTTTTCAAATTACTCAATTTGGACATGGCAACACCCAGTTAAAAAAGAAAAAATTCAGCGCCTCAAACAAAAAAGTTGATGTCTGGAAAAAAGCCGCCATCTTGTTTTTTGGAAAAAAAAAACTAAAAAAGCTGGATCGATTAAAATAAGAAAAATTCCCAAAAGGTGAGAATCACCCTAAAACAACTCAAAATAACTGAAAAACACCCCTGATCAGTGAGTGAGTCAGTCAGTGAGTGGTAATCGAGCTTTATATATAATAGACTAGCTTCTGGCCGCCGGCCTACGGCCGACTCGCGGCCATAAGCTAGGTCTGCGACGCTGGCCGCTCCGGGGCTTCGCCCCTCCCGCGGCTGCGAGGCCCCCGGGGGCCTCGCCGCAGCTCGGCCTTCGGCCTCGCAGTTGTTTGAGGGGGGGTTTATGTTTCGCGAATCGCGCTCTCGTTCTTTTCTGGGAAGAAGGTGTTTTAGCAAAAAAATCCTAGTGCGGGGTTGGCCGCTCCGGGCTTTGCCCTCCCGCAGCCGCGAGGCCCTACGGGGCCTCGCCGCAGCTCGGCCTTCGGCCTCGCAGTTGCTTGTAATTAGGTTCACTGTTCCGGGACAAAGCTCTCGTCCTTTTCTGGGTGGTAGTTGTTTTAGCAAAATGATCCTAGTGCGGACGCTCAGCCTACGGCTTCGCGAAGTTACTTGAAGATCGATGATGGACGCTCCGGGCTTCGCCCTACGTGGAGTTCGGCCTCCGGCCTCACAATCGAAGCTCGGCCTGCGGCCTCGCTGGGGGCTCGTGATTACCGCTCCAGGCTGCGTACTTCGCTTTGTTCGGCCTTCGGCCTCACATTCAAAGCTCGGCCTTCGGCCTCGCAAGAGCTTCATGGGAATGGCTGTAGACAGTTACCAATGGATTTTAAAAAGGCAGGGTTCGGCCTACGGCCTCACATACAAAGCTCGGCCTGCGGCCTCGCAAAAGCTTCATGGGATGGCTTAGGATAGTGGTGGCGCTCAGCCTTCGGCTTCGCGCAGTTATTTAATTCGTTGATAAACGCAAAGTTCAGCCTACGGCCTCAAATTCGAAGCTCGGCCTTCGGCCTCGCAAAAGCTTCTTGGCATGGCTTTAGATGGTGAGGGCGCTCAGCCTTCGGCTTCGCGCAGTTACCTAATTCGTTAGGAAAGGCAAAGTTCGGCCTACGGCCTCACATACAAAGCTCGGCCTACGGCCTCGCAAAAGCTTCATGGGATGGCTTGAGATAGTGGTGGCGCTCAGGCTTCGGCTTCGCGCAGTTATTTAATTCGTTGAAGAAAGCAGAGTTCGGCCTACGGCCTCACGTACAAAGCTCGGACTGCGGCCTCGCATAAGCTACCACGTAGTGGTTTTGCTCAAACCTCAAGCTCAGCCTTCGGCTTCGCAACTTCTAACTAATTACTTGAGATGACAATAAGACGCTGCGAGGATGGCCCTACGAGGAGTTTAAAGCTCGGCCTGCGGCCTCGCTAAGGGTTGGTAAGTTTCGCTTACGGGCTACGCCCTATTCGAAGTTCGGCCTACAGCCTCACGTTAATAGCTCGGTTTTGTTGAGAGCTATGGCTCGGCCTTCGGCCTCGCAGAAAACTAACACAGAGTGGTTTTGCTGAGAGCTTTGGCTCAGCCTTCGGCTTCGCAAAAGCTAACACGGTGTGGATTTGCTCGAGGCTATGGCTCAGCCTTCGGCTTCGCCCTTCGCGGATCAGAAAGCTCGGCCTGGGGCCTCACATTAATGGCTCGGCCTTCGGCCTCGCAAAAGCTAGCTCAACATGCTTTTGCAAGAGCCGCAAGATCAGCCTTCGGCTTCGCCACTACTAAATAATTACTCAAGTTGATGAAAGACGCTCCGGGCTTCGCCCTACGCTGGGTATAAAGCTCGGCCTGCGGCCTCGCTGGGGGTTGGTAAGCATCTCTGCGGGCCACGCCGTACGCATAGTTCGGCCTCCAGCCTCACACTCGAAGCTCGGCCTCCGGCCTCGCCCTTTAGTTACTGAGGCGATTAACTGTGGACTTCACCGTGTGCGGGCGCTCAGCCTACGGCTTCGCGAAGTTAGTTGGGCCGTCATTGGGGGACGCTCCGGGCTTCGCCCTACACGGATTTCGGCCTTCGGCCTCACATTCGAAGCTTGGCCTACGGCCTTGCAAATTTTTCAATGTTTGCGCGAAGATTCAAAACAATTTTTCATACAAAGTAGCATTTTCAGTGACTCCCAGTACATTTAGTATGGGATATCTTAGTACGGCAGGCCAAAAGTTCATGGTCCTTAATTCATACTTCAAGGGTGTGAACTACCCTTAAATGGGTCAAATCGTTATAAGTGGATAGTTTTGAACAGGGTGACATACTTTTTTTTTTAAAACAAAGGAATTTTGTTTTTCGGGTAAATCTCAGAATTTACCCTGAAAATGGGAAAACTTTATTCACGATACTGTAGGCCACACTAAACCTGACAATAAACCCAAGTAACATTTTTCTGTAAAATGACTCCAACCACCTGAAAAAACTACTTTAGTAAATTTTTAAAATGACATATTTTGAAATGGCCGCCAGTGTACCTGCCATATTGAATTCTCGACATCTTAGACTATTGATGCAATCTCAATTATTTTGCACAAAAAACGGCATCTTTAGTTTTTTTCTATCTTGCACACAACTCCCTCAAGGTACCTTCAAAGTGACCCCTTCCAAAAATAAGTTTTAATTCTCATTTCCAGTGTTGCCAGTTAATTTCGATAAAAATGGTCAAATGTCATTTCAATGGCTGCATTTAACAACCCTTGGATATTTTTGTTGCAGAAATGCCTTTATTTCTATTTTCGACTTTTTTGGCCAATTTCTCAAAAACTGCTAAAACTACCAAAAAATATTAAACACCTGGCAACTTGCAAGAACCAGCTACACGACTGCCTGGTACATTCCATCCCTCTTAAAAATTGGTAACACAGAAAAAAACTCAAAAAACAGTTTGAAAAACTGAAACTTTTTACAAAATGGCCGAAAGCTCGTCCGCCATCTTGAAATTCAGAAATCCCGTATTTTTCCCAGAATCTGGACTATATACGGCAACACTTTGCGTTTTCACTTTTTTTCTACCATATGCGGAAGTATCCGTCACTAACTTTAAAGACACCCATGTCGAAAATTTTATTTTCTACCATAGTTCCCAGTGTTGCCAGTCGATTTTTGCAAAAATACTGAAACATCATTAAGGACCAGAGTTGCCATCAAACTGCATTCAAGTTTTTTTGACAGCTGTCATATTTCTCATTTCGACTTTCCCGAGCCCTATCCCAAAAACTACCATGAATTTGGTAGAAATTCACATTCCTGGCAATAATTGAATAAATTACCCACAGTCGGTGCATACTACAAAAAACGCTCAAGTGTTGTCATCTACCGGAAAAATCACTTCAAAAATGGTCGTTTTCGCTGATCGGAACAAAATGGCCGCCAGCGCTGCCGCCATCTTGGATTTTCATAATCTGTGGATGAGGATGTCAAGTGGACTATCCAAGCAACAGAACAAAAGAAGAATTTTGAAAATCAAACAAAAACTCACTTCACTATGGCAACGCAAAAACCACTCTAAAACCCGTTTTTCAATCCAAGATGTCCGCCTGGGGACGTTCTTTTTTTTAAATTTTATTTTTTCAAAATACCCAATTTAGTGTTGGCAACACCCAGTTGAAAAAGAAAAAATTCAGCGCCTCAAACAAAAAAGTTGATGTTTGAAAAAAAGCCGCCATCTTGTTTTTTCCCTTTTTTTTTTTCCTAAACCTGGTTTGATAAAAATAACAAAAATTCTCAAAAAGTGAAAATAACCCAAAACGAGTTCAAAATGTGTGAAAAACACCCCTGATCAGTCAGTCAGTGAGTGAGTCAGTGGTAATTTAGCTTTATATATAATAGACTAGCTTCTGGCCGCCGGCCTACGGCCGACTCGCGGCCATAAGCTAGGTCTGCGACGCTGGCCGCTCCGGGGCTTCGCCCCTCCCGCGGCTGCGAGGCCCCCGGGGGCCTCGCCGCAGCTCGGCCTTCGGCCTCGCAGTTGTTGGTTATGGAGTTGCAGTTTCGCGAATGGCGCTCTCGTTCTTTTCTGGGAGGAAGGTGTTTTAGCAAAATAATCCCAGTGCGGGCGCTCAGCCTACGGCTTCGCGAAGTTACTTGAAGGTAGATGATGGACGCTCCGGGCTTTGCCCTACGCGGAGTTCGGCCTCCGGCCTCACATTCGAAGCTCGGCCTTCGGCCTCGCAAAAGCTTCATGAGATGGCTTTAAATAGTAGGGGAGCTCAGCCTTCGGCTTCGCACAGTTATTTAATTCGTCGTAAAACGCAGAGTTCGGCCTGCGGCCTCACATACGAAGCTTGGCCTTCGGCCTCGCAAGGGATTCTTGGAATGGCATTACATAGTGGGGGGCGCTCAGCCTTCGGCTTCGCGCAGTAACTTAATTCGTTGAAAAGTGCAGAGTTCGGCCTACGGCCTCACATTCGAAGCTCGGCCTTCGGCCTCGCAAAAGTTTCATGGGATGGCTTTGGATAGTCAGGGCGCTCAGCCTTCGGCTTCGCACATATATTTTATATTTTATTATATATATTATATTTTATATTATATTTACAGTCACTTGATTCGTCGAAAAACGTAGAGTTCGGCCTGCGGCCTCACAAAAGCTTCATGGCATGGCTTTGGATAGTGGAGGCGCTCAGCCTTCGGCTTCGCGCAGTTACTTAAGTCGTTGAAGGACGCAGAGTTCAGCCTACAGCCTTGCAATCAAAGCTCGGCCTGCGGCCTCGCAGAAGCTAACACGTCGTAGTTTTGCTGAAAAACCTCTAGCTCAGCCTTCGGCTTCGCTACTTCTAACTAATTACTTGAGTCGACAATAAGACGCTCGGCCTGCGGCCTCGCTAAGCGGTGGTAAGCTTCGCTTGTAGGCTACGCCCTATTCGAAGTTCGGCCTACAGCCTCACTTTAATAGCTCGGCCTTCGGCCTCGCAAAAGCTAAAACGGTGGGGTTTTCCTGAGAGCTATGGCTCAGCCTTCGGCTTCGCAAAAGCTAACACGGTGTGGGTTTGCTCAAGGCTATGGCTCAGCCTTCGGCTTCGCAAAAGTGAATTCAGTCCGTGATGGAGCAAAAAGCTCGGCCTGCGGCCTCGCTGAAGGCTGATAAGCTTCGCTGCGTGCTTCGCCCTACGTGGAGTTCGGCCTACGGCCTCACACTGATAGCTCGGCCTTCGGCCTCGCAAAAGCTAGCTCAGGATGGTTTTGCTAGAGCCCCAAGCTCAGCCTTCGGCTTCGCGACTACTACATAATTACTTAAGTCGGTGAAAGACGCTCCGGGCTTCGCCCTACGCTGAGTCTAAAGCTCGGCCTGCGGCCTCGCTGGGGGTTGGTAAGCGTCTCTGCGGGCTACACCGTACGCACCTTACGCAGTTCGGCCTTCGGCCTCACATTCGAAGCTCGGCCTGCGGCCTCGCTAATTTTTCAATGTTTGCGCGATAATTCAAAAAAATTTTTCATACAAAGTAGCATTTTCAGTGACTCCCAGTACATTTAGTATGGGATATCTTAGTACGGCAGGTCAAAAGTTCATGGTCCTTTATTTGTACTTCCAGGTAGTAAACTACCCTTAAATGGGTCAAATCGTTATGAGTGGATAGTTTAGAACAGGATGACATACTTTTTTTTAAAAAACAAAGCAATTTTGTTTTTTGGATAAATCTCAGAATATACCCTGAAAATGGGGTATTTTTTTTCACTATACTGTAGGCCTCACTAAACCTGACAATAAACCCAAGTAACATTTTCCTGTAAAATGACGCCATCTACCTAAAAAAATTCTTTGAGTAAAATTTCAAACTGTCATATTTTGAAATGGCCGCCAGTGTACCTGCCATATTGTTTTCTTGGCATTTAAGACTTTTGCTGCAATGTCAGTTATATTGCACGAAAAATGGTATCATTCGTTTTTTTCTATCTTGCTCACAACTCCCTCAAGAGACTTTCAAAGTGACCCCTTCCAAAAAAAACTTTTAATTCTCATTTCCAGTGTTGCCAGTTGATTTTGATAAAAATGGTCAAATGTCATTTTAATGGTCTCATTTAACCAGCCTAGGGCATTTTTGTTGCTGAAATGCCTTTATTTCTATTTTCGACTTTTTCAGGACATTTCTCAAAAACTACAAAAGCTACCAAAAATAATTTGTAACCTGGCAACCCGCAAGCACAAACTACACGATTGGCTAGTACATTCTATCCCTCTCAAAAATTGGCAACACCCAAAAAAGCTCGAAAAAAAGTTTGAAAATCGCAAACTTTTCACAAAATGGCCGCCAGCTCGTCCGCCATCTTGAAATTCAGAAATCCCGTATTTTTCCCATAATCTGGACTATATATGGCAACACTTGGCATTCTCACTTTTTTTCTACCATATTCGGAAGTATCCGTCACTAACTTTAAAGACACCCATGTCGAAAATTTTGTTTTCTACCATAGTTCCCAGTGTTGCCAGTTGTTTTCCGCAAAAATACTAAAAAGTCATTAGGTACCTGAGTTGCCATCAAACAGCATTCAAGTTTTTTTGACAGCTGCCATATTTCTCATTTCGACTTTCCCGGGCCCTGTCCCAAAAACTACCATGAATTTGGTAGAAATTCACATTCCGGGCAATAATTGAATAAATTACCCACAGTCTGTGCATACTTCAAAAAACGCTCAAGTGTTGCCATCTACCGGAAAAATCGCCTCAAAAATGGTCGATTTCGCTGATCGGATTAAAATGGCCGCCAGCGCCGCCGCCATCTTGGATTTTCATAATCTGTGGATGCGGATGTCAAGTGGACTATACAAGCAACAAAACAAAAGAAGAATTTTGAAAATCGAACAAAAACTCACTTCACTATGGCATCGCAAAAACCACTCTAAAACCCGTTTTTCAATCCAAGATGGCTGCCTGGGGACGTTCGTTTTTCAAAAAAATATTTCTTCAAAATACTCAGTTTTGACATGGCAACACCCAGTTAAAAAATAAAAAATTCAGCGCCTCAAACAAGAAAGTTGATGTCTAAAAAAAAGACGCCATTTTGTTTTTTTTTTTTTTTTTTTTGGAAAACCTGCTTTGATTAAAATGTCAAAAATTCCCAAAAAGAGAGATTAACCCTAAAACACCTCAAAACAACTGAAAAACACCCCTGATCAGTCAGTCAGTGAGTGAGTCAGTGGTAATTTAGCTTTATATATAATAGACTAGCTTCTGGCCGCCGGCCTACGGCCGACTCGCGGCCATAAGCTAGGTCTGCGACGCTGGCCGCTCCGGGGCTTCGCCCCTCCCGCGGCTGCGAGGCCCCCGGGGGCCTCGCCGCAGCTCGGCCTTCGGCCTCGCAGTTGTTTGAGGGGGGGTTTATGTTTCGCGAATCGCGCTCTCGTTCTTTTCTGGGAAGAAGGTGTTTTAGCAAAAAAATCCTAGTGCGGGGTTGGCCGCTCCGGGCTTTGCCCTCCCGCAGCCGCGAGGCCCTACGGGGCCTCGCCGCAGCTCGGCCTTCGGCCTCGCAGTTGCTTGTAATTAGGTTCACTGTTCCGGGACAAAGCTCTCGTCCTTTTCTGGGTGGTAGTTGTTTTAGCAAAATGATCCTAGTGCGGACGCTCAGCCTACGGCTTCGCGAAGTTACTTGAAGATCGATGATGGACGCTCCGGGCTTCGCCCTACGTGGAGTTCGGCCTCCGGCCTCACAATCGAAGCTCGGCCTGCGGCCTCGCTGGGGGCTCGTGATTACCGCTCCAGGCTGCGTACTTCGCTTTGTTCGGCCTTCGGCCTCACATTCAAAGCTCGGCCTTCGGCCTCGCAAGAGCTTCATGGGAATGGCTGTAGACAGTTACCAATGGATTTTAAAAAGGCAGGGTTCGGCCTACGGCCTCACATACAAAGCTCGGCCTGCGGCCTCGCAAAAGCTTCATGGGATGGCTTAGGATAGTGGTGGCGCTCAGCCTTCGGCTTCGCGCAGTTATTTAATTCGTTGATAAACGCAAAGTTCAGCCTACGGCCTCAAATTCGAAGCTCGGCCTTCGGCCTCGCAAAAGCTTCTTGGCATGGCTTTAGATGGTGAGGGCGCTCAGCCTTCGGCTTCGCGCAGTTACCTAATTCGTTAGGAAAGGCAAAGTTCGGCCTACGGCCTCACATACAAAGCTCGGCCTACGGCCTCGCAAAAGCTTCATGGGATGGCTTGAGATAGTGGTGGCGCTCAGGCTTCGGCTTCGCGCAGTTATTTAATTCGTTGAAGAAAGCAGAGTTCGGCCTACGGCCTCACGTACAAAGCTCGGACTGCGGCCTCGCATAAGCTACCACGTAGTGGTTTTGCTCAAACCTCAAGCTCAGCCTTCGGCTTCGCAACTTCTAACTAATTACTTGAGATGACAATAAGACGCTGCGAGGATGGCCCTACGAGGAGTTTAAAGCTCGGCCTGCGGCCTCGCTAAGGGTTGGTAAGTTTCGCTTACGGGCTACGCCCTATTCGAAGTTCGGCCTACAGCCTCACGTTAATAGCTCGGTTTTGTTGAGAGCTATGGCTCGGCCTTCGGCCTCGCAGAAAACTAACACAGAGTGGTTTTGCTGAGAGCTTTGGCTCAGCCTTCGGCTTCGCAAAAGCTAACACGGTGTGGATTTGCTCGAGGCTATGGCTCAGCCTTCGGCTTCGCCCTTCGCGGATCAGAAAGCTCGGCCTGGGGCCTCACATTAATGGCTCGGCCTTCGGCCTCGCAAAAGCTAGCTCAACATGCTTTTGCAAGAGCCGCAAGATCAGCCTTCGGCTTCGCCACTACTAAATAATTACTCAAGTTGATGAAAGACGCTCCGGGCTTCGCCCTACGCTGGGTATAAAGCTCGGCCTGCGGCCTCGCTGGGGGTTGGTAAGCATCTCTGCGGGCCACGCCGTACGCATAGTTCGGCCTCCAGCCTCACACTCGAAGCTCGGCCTCCGGCCTCGCCCTTTAGTTACTGAGGCGATTAACTGTGGACTTCACCGTGTGCGGGCGCTCAGCCTACGGCTTCGCGAAGTTAGTTGGGCCGTCATTGGGGGACGCTCCGGGCTTCGCCCTACACGGATTTCGGCCTTCGGCCTCACATTCGAAGCTTGGCCTACGGCCTTGCAAATTTTTCAATGTTTGCGCGAAGATTCAAAACAATTTTTCATACAAAGTAGCATTTTCAGTGACTCCCAGTACATTTAGTATGGGATATCTTAGTACGGCAGGCCAAAAGTTCATGGTCCTTAATTCATACTTCAAGGGTGTGAACTACCCTTAAATGGGTCAAATCGTTATAAGTGGATAGTTTTGAACAGGGTGACATACTTTTTTTTTTAAAACAAAGGAATTTTGTTTTTCGGGTAAATCTCAGAATTTACCCTGAAAATGGGAAAACTTTATTCACGATACTGTAGGCCACACTAAACCTGACAATAAACCCAAGTAACATTTTTCTGTAAAATGACTCCAACCACCTGAAAAAACTACTTTAGTAAATTTTTAAAATGACATATTTTGAAATGGCCGCCAGTGTACCTGCCATATTGAATTCTCGACATCTTAGACTATTGATGCAATCTCAATTATTTTGCACAAAAAACGGCATCTTTAGTTTTTTTCTATCTTGCACACAACTCCCTCAAGGTACCTTCAAAGTGACCCCTTCCAAAAATAAGTTTTAATTCTCATTTCCAGTGTTGCCAGTTAATTTCGATAAAAATGGTCAAATGTCATTTCAATGGCTGCATTTAACAACCCTTGGATATTTTTGTTGCAGAAATGCCTTTATTTCTATTTTCGACTTTTTTGGCCAATTTCTCAAAAACTGCTAAAACTACCAAAAAATATTAAACACCTGGCAACTTGCAAGAACCAGCTACACGACTGCCTGGTACATTCCATCCCTCTTAAAAATTGGTAACACAGAAAAAAACTCAAAAAACAGTTTGAAAAACTGAAACTTTTTACAAAATGGCCGAAAGCTCGTCCGCCATCTTGAAATTCAGAAATCCCGTATTTTTCCCAGAATCTGGACTATATACGGCAACACTTTGCGTTTTCACTTTTTTTCTACCATATGCGGAAGTATCCGTCACTAACTTTAAAGACACCCATGTCGAAAATTTTATTTTCTACCATAGTTCCCAGTGTTGCCAGTCGATTTTTGCAAAAATACTGAAACATCATTAAGGACCAGAGTTGCCATCAAACTGCATTCAAGTTTTTTTGACAGCTGTCATATTTCTCATTTCGACTTTCCCGAGCCCTATCCCAAAAACTACCATGAATTTGGTAGAAATTCACATTCCTGGCAATAATTGAATAAATTACCCACAGTCGGTGCATACTACAAAAAACGCTCAAGTGTTGTCATCTACCGGAAAAATCACTTCAAAAATGGTCGTTTTCGCTGATCGGAACAAAATGGCCGCCAGCGCTGCCGCCATCTTGGATTTTCATAATCTGTGGATGAGGATGTCAAGTGGACTATCCAAGCAACAGAACAAAAGAAGAATTTTGAAAATCAAACAAAAACTCACTTCACTATGGCAACGCAAAAACCACTCTAAAACCCGTTTTTCAATCCAAGATGTCCGCCTGGGGACGTTCTTTTTTTTAAATTTTATTTTTTCAAAATACCCAATTTAGTGTTGGCAACACCCAGTTGAAAAAGAAAAAATTCAGCGCCTCAAACAAAAAAGTTGATGTTTGAAAAAAAGCCGCCATCTTGTTTTTTCCCTTTTTTTTTTTCCTAAACCTGGTTTGATAAAAATAACAAAAATTCTCAAAAAGTGAAAATAACCCAAAACGAGTTCAAAATGTGTGAAAAACACCCCTGATCAGTCAGTCAGTGAGTGAGTCAGTGGTAATTTAGCTTTTTATATAATAGACTAGCTTCTGGCCGCCGGCCTACGGCCGACTCGCGGCCATAAGCTAGGTCTGCGACGCTGGCCGCTCCGGGGCTTCGCCCCTCCCGCGGCTGCGAGGCCCCCGGGGGCCTCGCCGCAGCTCGGCCTTCGGCCTCGCAGTTGTTGGTTATGGAGTTGCAGTTTCGCGAATGGCGCTCTCGTTCTTTTCTGGGAGGAAGGTGTTTTAGCAAAATAATCCCAGTGCGGGCGCTCAGCCTACGGCTTCGCGAAGTTACTTGAAGGTAGATGATGGACGCTCCGGGCTTTGCCCTACGCGGAGTTCGGCCTCCGGCCTCACATTCGAAGCTCGGCCTTCGGCCTCGCAAAAGCTTCATGAGATGGCTTTAAATAGTAGGGGAGCTCAGCCTTCGGCTTCGCACAGTTATTTAATTCGTCGTAAAACGCAGAGTTCGGCCTGCGGCCTCACATACGAAGCTTGGCCTTCGGCCTCGCAAAAGTTTCATGGGATGGCTTTGGATAGTCAGGGCGCTCAGCCTTCGGCTTCGCACATATATTTTATATTTTATTATATATATTATATTTTATATTATATTTACAGTCACTTGATTCGTCGAAAAACGTAGAGTTCGGCCTGCGGCCTCACAAAAGCTTCATGGCATGGCTTTGGATAGTGGAGGCGCTCAGCCTTCGGCTTCGCGCAGTTACTTAAGTCGTTGAAGGACGCAGAGTTCAGCCTACAGCCTTGCAATCAAAGCTCGGCCTGCGGCCTCGCAGAAGCTA
Organism: Udea ferrugalis; assembly: GCA_950022985.1. NCBI lineage: Eukaryota > Metazoa > Arthropoda > Insecta > Lepidoptera > Crambidae > Udea > Udea ferrugalis. The sequence continues at coordinate 391,666 of OX465541.1, forward strand.
ACACGTCGTAGTTTTGCTGAAAAACCTCTAGCTCAGCCTTCGGCTTCGCTACTTCTAACTAATTACTTGAGTCGACAATAAGACGCTCGGCCTGCGGCCTCGCTAAGCGGTGGTAAGCTTCGCTTGTAGGCTACGCCCTATTCGAAGTTCGGCCTACAGCCTCACTTTAATAGCTCGGCCTTCGGCCTCGCAAAAGCTAAAACGGTGGGGTTTTCCTGAGAGCTATGGCTCAGCCTTCGGCTTCGCAAAAGCTAACACGGTGTGGGTTTGCTCAAGGCTATGGCTCAGCCTTCGGCTTCGCAAAAGTGAATTCAGTCCGTGATGGAGCAAAAAGCTCGGCCTGCGGCCTCGCTGAAGGCTGATAAGCTTCGCTGCGTGCTTCGCCCTACGTGGAGTTCGGCCTACGGCCTCACACTGATAGCTCGGCCTTCGGCCTCGCAAAAGCTAGCTCAGGATGGTTTTGCTAGAGCCCCAAGCTCAGCCTTCGGCTTCGCGACTACTACATAATTACTTAAGTCGGTGAAAGACGCTCCGGGCTTCGCCCTACGCTGAGTCTAAAGCTCGGCCTGCGGCCTCGCTGGGGGTTGGTAAGCGTCTCTGCGGGCTACACCGTACGCACCTTACGCAGTTCGGCCTTCGGCCTCACATTCGAAGCTCGGCCTGCGGCCTCGCTAATTTTTCAATGTTTGCGCGATAATTCAAAAAAATTTTTCATACAAAGTAGCATTTTCAGTGACTCCCAGTACATTTAGTATGGGATATCTTAGTACGGCAGGTCAAAAGTTCATGGTCCTTTATTTGTACTTCCAGGTAGTAAACTACCCTTAAATGGGTCAAATCGTTATGAGTGGATAGTTTAGAACAGGATGACATACTTTTTTTTAAAAAACAAAGCAATTTTGTTTTTTGGATAAATCTCAGAATATACCCTGAAAATGGGGTATTTTTTTTCACTATACTGTAGGCCTCACTAAACCTGACAATAAACCCAAGTAACATTTTCCTGTAAAATGACGCCATCTACCTAAAAAAATTCTTTGAGTAAAATTTCAAACTGTCATATTTTGAAATGGCCGCCAGTGTACCTGCCATATTGTTTTCTTGGCATTTAAGACTTTTGCTGCAATGTCAGTTATATTGCACGAAAAATGGTATCATTCGTTTTTTTCTATCTTGCTCACAACTCCCTCAAGAGACTTTCAAAGTGACCCCTTCCAAAAAAAACTTTTAATTCTCATTTCCAGTGTTGCCAGTTGATTTTGATAAAAATGGTCAAATGTCATTTTAATGGTCTCATTTAACCAGCCTAGGGCATTTTTGTTGCTGAAATGCCTTTATTTCTATTTTCGACTTTTTCAGGACATTTCTCAAAAACTACAAAAGCTACCAAAAATAATTTGTAACCTGGCAACCCGCAAGCACAAACTACACGATTGGCTAGTACATTCTATCCCTCTCAAAAATTGGCAACACCCAAAAAAGCTCGAAAAAAAGTTTGAAAATCGCAAACTTTTCACAAAATGGCCGCCAGCTCGTCCGCCATCTTGAAATTCAGAAATCCCGTATTTTTCCCATAATCTGGACTATATATGGCAACACTTGGCATTCTCACTTTTTTTCTACCATATTCGGAAGTATCCGTCACTAACTTTAAAGACACCCATGTCGAAAATTTTGTTTTCTACCATAGTTCCCAGTGTTGCCAGTTGTTTTCCGCAAAAATACTAAAAAGTCATTAGGTACCTGAGTTGCCATCAAACAGCATTCAAGTTTTTTTGACAGCTGCCATATTTCTCATTTCGACTTTCCCGGGCCCTGTCCCAAAAACTACCATGAATTTGGTAGAAATTCACATTCCGGGCAATAATTGAATAAATTACCCACAGTCTGTGCATACTTCAAAAAACGCTCAAGTGTTGCCATCTACCGGAAAAATCGCCTCAAAAATGGTCGATTTCGCTGATCGGATTAAAATGGCCGCCAGCGCCGCCGCCATCTTGGATTTTCATAATCTGTGGATGCGGATGTCAAGTGGACTATACAAGCAACAAAACAAAAGAAGAATTTTGAAAATCGAACAAAAACTCACTTCACTATGGCATCGCAAAAACCACTCTAAAACCCGTTTTTCAATCCAAGATGGCTGCCTGGGGACGTTCGTTTTTCAAAAAAATATTTCTTCAAAATACTCAGTTTTGACATGGCAACACCCAGTTAAAAAATAAAAAATTCAGCGCCTCAAACAAGAAAGTTGATGTCTAAAAAAAAGACGCCATTTTGTTTTTTTTTTTTTTTTGGAAAACCTGCTTTGATTAAAATGTCAAAAATTCCCAAAAAGAGAGATTAACCCTAAAACACCTCAAAACAACTGAAAAACACCCCTGATCAGTCAGTCAGTGAGTGAGTCAGTGGTAATTTAGCTTTATATATAATAGATACCTATTAGTTTTATTTTTATTTGTTTCAATTCTGAAACCCAAGTGATAGATCATAATCGTCATCATTTCAACCCATAGCTTTCTACTACTGAACATAGGCCTCCTCCACCGGCAATTGATAGATGCTACTAAATAATCCAAAACCTACCACGATTTCAATGAATCCTAAGTTGATCGTTGTATTACGAGTTTATTCATATATCCAACTGCATCTCCTGATCACCTAGATACATACCATAGCTATTGTTTCGTCATTTAATTACATACTTATACGAATTTTATAGATAATAAGCGTTTTGCATTTTTTTAGTGTATCGCCTGAATAAAAACATACGGCAATATTTTTTGGTGTTAGCCATTGATTTCGAATATCAAGTATATGTATTTTAACAATACACAATAATATACCAAAAAAAATGAGATATGTTACGTTTCTGTCGGGCCTGGGATTTTTTGTATGGGTCGTGACTATTCTTCTTTGGTATTAATAATTGAACTTTTATTTCTTAACTGACAATATTTATTCAATATCAATAATATACACTTGAAATTGTATTGTTAATGTGACATACAGTGAGACTAGAATAATTTACAACAGTGAACTTTTTCTTAAACTTCATAAAATAATATTGTAAGTATGAGATACAACTAAAGATGAAACCAAGACCCCACCGTATAATCTTGTAAGTATGAGATATCACAACTGGCACAGTCTGTGTTCCACAGTATAATGTTGTATGTATGAGATACAACAGTTGTCACAGTCTGGATTCCGTAGTAAAATGCTGTAAGCCACAATTCTCCGAAAATACGCAATTATTTCATATATTTGTTTCAACATAGTCAATAAAACCATATATTTGATTCATATAACAAATTTCACAAAGCTACATAAATAAATGCAGTTTCTAGGCCAATCTGAATGTTTAAAACGCTCTCCTGTAAAATTGCAGTTTTGGGGATACAACAACTTACGTGGGAGGTATCGAAATATCAGACTTATTTCACAGGACTTAGTCATTGTTTTCACTGGCTTGTTTACGAGTGGGTCTTCTCTGCTATTTTTAATTGGCAGATCGGAAAACAAGCCTTCCTGAGGCCTAAACTCAAAGCTTAGCTGGGCCCACTGCAAACAAGTGTTTAAAACGATCAGGTTGAGCTCAACAAGCTTTTCGTCCATTTTATTCTAGACTTCGCATGAACGCTGATTCAAAATGTTAAGATTTCTTTTTAATATTCCATTACATAACATCAACGGCCTATATACGTCTCACTGCTGGGCACAGGCCTCACCTGAACTATGAGGTGGAACGAGCCATACTCCAACACGCGGGCTCAGTGCGAATTGTTGGAAGGATGTAAGGTTAGTGAACAACCTTAATGTCGGATGTTATCAAGCCGCCCTAAGGCTTCCGACTAGGCTTAACGACTGACATCAACGACGTCTGCCGGGACCAACTTTTTAACGCGCCTTCCGAAGCACGGAGATGCCCGAAATACACATCACTAAATTTCGGTCGGGCTGGTCACCCATCCCATTTCCGACCCGGCGTGTGTTGCTTTACAACAGCGATCGTCACTGATCACTGTCATAACTGCGCCACGGGCACCTCATCGCATGAACGATGATTCAAAATGATAAGATTTCTTTTTAATATTCCATTAAGCTTCAATAACATAACACAATATTAATAAGGATAACGCAGCAGTACCTATCTCATTTAAAAATAATGTGATCTCAATAAGCAGCAAAATTAAAATAGTTAATTTAATATTCTATGAACAGGCGCCTTATTGTTGCCTGATAGTCCTGTTTTTCACTTGTTTTCTTATTATTTCCGGGAAGTTGTGATGAATCTCGTAGTTTTATTACCGCCCTGAATACGGAACTGAGACATTGCTCGAAGGGATCTTGCTAATTAGAACTTAAGTACTTATTACATAATGTTTGTTTCAGTTTATTGTAAGAAATTTGCCTGTCTTGAATATTATTTTCAACTGTTTAGGGTTCTATATGACTGAAGTAGGGCCCCAACCCCTAGACTTTAACAAGAGGGGGAGTGACGATGTACTTTCTGACATTTGACATTGAGTGCTAGAGAATAATATATTAATTCATTTTGGGTTTTAGGTACCTATAAGAAAACTGTGACGAAAGTGGTAGTCATTTATTATGTAGGTTGAAGTAGCGTGAGAGGCTATTCATTTTTAATTACCCCTGCTTTGATTTTTTGAAAACAAATTGCCACATCTGAGATTTCACATCACGTGGGACGGTTAGGAAGCCTGCTTTTAACTTTTTTTATCATAGTGTCGAATCCTCATTGAAACACCTCACCGATTACTCCCTCCAGCCCCTCAATAAAGTGGAAGCGCCTGAAGTTTGCAAGCACTTCCTCCATCTTGGTGGACACCGTGCAGTACGGATCTGAGCTCTCCTACACTCCTCCTCAGTGGCTCCTACGGGCCACTGCTGCATCCTGTGGTACGGCCTCGCCACTCCAAGATATAGAAAGTTGCCACCCTAAAACAGGTCCGATAGACCTGTTTGCAAGCCAATATGACAGCAACTTGTTTGCGTTCACGTCATTCAAACGTCAAATGTCATGTGCCAGTTTTCGAATTCGCGAATGAACGTAACGTAGGTATCTTCCTTTTTGTTTATTTATATCAATGACTAGCTAGAGGAATCAACCACAGGTCGCTAGCCTCCTACGAATGGTTAAGCACCCAGCTACACACAAACTACGCCATTTTACTCCGTGTGACAGCACCAATGACACGTGATAGTCACGCACACACCTAAACTGGCAGCTGATAACATGCTTCACTCATGATTAGACGAGGTGACGTCCGTCTTTCTTTTACGTCCGTGCCTCCGATATCCAACACTGAGCCTTTTTAGCCAACCGTGTGTTGGCTAAAAAAGGCTCGTACCTCATAGTTGAGGTGAAGCTCGAAAAACAGTTGAACGCTGATGTTCAAATAGCTACCCGCATTCCCCGCTTGTTTGATTGTATGAAAATAATGTTTTATCAGGCCAATAATAGCCTCACATTCCGTAATATATTATCTACATTATTCGCGTAATTTGGTGCCTGCCCTGAATTCCGCCTAGCTTATATTTGCAATACATTTTTCCTGTTCTCCCTTAATTATGTACCGAATATTTGTCTCTTGGGACAAGGTAGCCCCCCTCCCCCCTCCCTCATCGGTCCTTTGGGAACAAATCGCATTGGGCTGTTCAATATGGACCTTTGTGTATATTTTGGTTGTGGCACACAGTCCTTTGGATATTTTTATGTGGTTTTCTGCTAAAGATTTTGCGTAGAATTGATGTGGATTTTGTCAGTTTCCTCCTGTTCCGTAGAATAAGCCCTATGGTAATTTTGTTGTTAATTTGAGTAACCGAATGATTCAGGCAACAAGCAGTAAGTGCTGGAAATACTTGATTATTTTTTACACAACATTTAGAGTTGGTACACTCGACTAGTAAAGAAGCTAACGAGAAAGGAGCAGCCTGCCTGTCGCATCACCTCTTGCTCAAAACTGCTGTTACAAAAAATATACTTCAAGACAAAGATTTAATGATGAAAATAGATACTTGTGCTAAAAAAGTGGCATCCGATATCAGAACGATTCGTATACCTCAAGAGTTCTTCAAGAGGGGTTTGAAAAGGTTCTTGCAGGGTCGGCAACGCACGAGTGATGCTCCTGGTGTTGCACGTGTCCATAGGCTGTGGTAGCTGCTCACCATTAGGCAGCCCGCATGCTTGTTTGCCACCGTCGTAGTATAAAAAACACCGAAGCAAAGCTTCGCAAGATGTATATGTCCCGTTTAAGCTCTAGTAAATAATTGTACTGTCTTGTTCACATGTTATAAACACGGTCGAATTAATAACGTCGTCCTCGTGGACAATTTTTGACTTCACGTCAGGACTGACATAACCTATCTACGTCTTTTTTGTTATAATATCCTTGCTTCAAGTGGGATTTGAAAAGGTTCGCTACCGGAGGCCACCTACGGCCCCTAAAGCGGTGTGTTTATTATTATTATATCATTATTATTATAATGAGCCTGCGCTATCCCACTGCTGGGCAAAGGCCTCCCTACCCCTCTTCCACTGACTGCTGTCTAGAGCCATGTTGAACCAGCCTTCCAAATGCGACTCTAACTCGTCCCGCCATCACTTTTTATTCTGCCGCGAGGTCGTTTTCTGCCTTGAGGCACCCACTCGGTGTGTTTGTGAAAAACAAAAGTTCATTTTATTTCAGCAGTGCTACGGAATACCTGTGCCCAACTATACAAACGATTACAGAGCTACATCCAATCCCTTCCCCCAATTCAATTTTAAAACCCATAACTCGAACAGAAAAAAAACAATCTTCTTTCGCTGACACAATGATTAACACCCCAAACTTCGGGCTTAGAAGTATTCGAATACTCGGGCACAGTATAAACCATACAGTAGGCTATCTAAGGCCACCCGCCGAGTTATTAGCCTAGCGTGCACACCGACACGCGGCACAGCCCGTCTGTACTGCCGCCTCCCCATGCCTCCCTATTTTATGCTAGCGTGTGCGTGAAATCAAGTGTGCGTGATATCGCGACACGGCGCGCGACGCGCACGCACACATTCAAAAAGAGAGTGGCACGTTTGTATGTAGATGTTCTACTGTATGGTTTATACTCTGACTCGGGTGTAAATCGAATTGAGACCAACAAATCGCCACTCGGAACTTACTGGCATGGCAACGACACCGCCAAGTTCTCAACTCGATAAATCAACGATGCAATTCGCTTTAATGAATGGGGCGTTTCATTTCCATCAAAGAAGGATTTCTTTTATTATTTCGTTCCAGTTTATTTTTGGTGTGCGGGCTAGGAAATTAGCGGATACAAAAATACAATACAGTTGCTTGAAATCATTTTTGTAATTTTAAAAATACATTCCATCGTCAAGCGAAATATCCAAGAAAGGAAGATAGACCTCTTATAGGACAGAAGACTGCGGTCTGCTTGCATCTGACAGCTCCGGATGAACAAGACATTTCTGTAGCCATGTTTCTACAGTTGCGTTTCAAATGAAGCTAACTAAACAGACTTATGATGATACATTTTTTTCCTCATTTTAACGTCAGTAACTAAACCTGGCAACTTAGATTGATGGTTAACCCTACACATGCCAGCGCTCCAGTTGTGCAAGTAGGCGTTTTTCAGCAAGTTGAAGTGACAGTCAGTAAGGCTAAGAGCGCATGTAACATGATAAAGTTTTCAGATTCGCCTACAAGCATCCGCTCAGGAAATCTATGCTAGAGGTATTTGAGAGAATAAGGAGGAGGAATAAGTAGACTTTTATGATTATTTATTACGAGCCTGTAATGTCCCACTGCGGGGCAAAAGCCCTTTACCTGAAGGTGTTGTGAACCAATTTTTATAATAGGAGCTCTGTCGCGAGCCTATTTTGTATCTTAGGGCGTCTTTTGCTCGCTACGTTAGCCCATAGTTCCGTCAACTTTAATAACGGTTATGAATACATCCGCTCCGCTCATTTCGTGGCCCACCATCTTCTTTTATTCCCCTCGTTAGCACGATCTTTTCTATGCAACAATTACGGACGATATTCGCGGTTCGTTCGCTTCTACTCTTTTTATTCTATTTTGTCTTTGTGTTTCTGCCTTTTTGCTCTCTCTTCCATGCGATTGGCGCCCAATACGTTTTGTTTCTCTTAATCTGGAATTACTGGTGTTGTTAATTTGATTTTATTGGGTTGTTTAATTAATATAGAAGATCCTAACTACGTGCCGGTGGTGCAGTTGTGACAGTGATCGGCGACGATCGCTGTTGTAAAGCAACACACGCCGGGTTAGAAATGGGTGACCACCCCGACCGAAATTTAGTGATGTATATTTCGGGCATCTCCGTGCTTCGGAAGGCACGAGATGTCAGTCTTTAAGCCTAGTCGGAGGCCTTAGGGCGGCTTAATAACATCTGACATTAAGGTTGCTCACTAACCTTACACCCCTCCAACAATCCACACTGCGGATTGCGGCTCAGTGCGGATTGTTGCGGCTTATTCCACCTCATAGTTGAGGTGAGGCCTGTGCCCAGCAGTGGGAAGTATATAGCCCGTTTATGTATGTACATTACTGGTGTTGTTGTTATATCATTAAAATAGATAGCACTAACGATCCTAACTAGACCTGGTATAAAGATGAAAAATTGTATCCTTTATTTCTTGTATTCGTTATCTTGTATTTGCATTGCTAACAAGGTAATATCAAGGCACAAAAAGGGTTACGTTAGAATTGAAAGCATTTATTACCAGAGCACTCTAATTTCAATAGTTTAGAAATATTTTCTTTATTGCCATGTGTGATCAGCATAACAATCATGCTAAGCAAAGAACCCATATAGTGGTTTCAGCCAGGGTCGTTTTGTATTCAATTTGAGGTCAATAATAATGTTTATATATTTGCGTACTAAAAATATTGTAGTTTATGGTCCTGACAGTTTTGTTTTTGCGCAAAAGTAGGTTTGTAAAGTACACAGTTTAGGTTGTATTAATAATTATTTTCGTAACGTTTTCTCTTTTTATAAATTAACAAGGCTAACACTTTCCAATTTTTCCCGCTCCTTGTAGTTCACAAGTAGAAAATGCCTCAAGGCATTATACCTGCTAATTATACTTGTATGTCAACATTCGGAAAAAAAAGTTCAATTATACTTAGTAAATTATACTCTCAGCTGGGTCAGCCGTGTGGATCCCAGTGCTGGGTTAAGTCTTCTCCTCCCTACTTCCTATTTTTCCTCCCTCTCTTCATCGTCTCAAAATTTTCCTATTTCTGCAAAAAACCTTTAATTAACAAGACCGCCAGATTCAATGATACCGTTGCCAAATAGTTTCCTGAAAATTAACAACGAGACCGAATCAGGAGTTGATGACACTTCAACCCCGTCTTACCCCTAGGACAATAGAAAGTTTAACTTGCGAATTTTCGTACTTCTTGTGGGGGGTAGGGGGTGGTTTCTCGCCAAAATAAATCACAGCAATTAAAGTGTTCATTGTTGGAGAGCTTGATAGATTTATTGTTAAAGAACCCCCGACTTTTGATTGGTAGGGTGGAATTATATGCTTGCCCTGATTGAAAGGTATTTGAAGCTTATGGTAGCTTCATTCATACTGTTTACTTTTTGTAATTTAACGGTTTTGAAGATGATTCAGGAGGTATAAATATATAAATAGTAGTGGCTGCCCTCAACTTCGCCCGCGTGGACTCAGACGCTACAGTTTAAGAGCTGCAACGTTGTTGGTAGGACACTCCCGACAAAAATACACACTGAGCCCGTGTGTTGGAGTATGGCTCGCTCCACCTTATAGTTGAGGTAAAGCAGTGGTACCAGTCCCAAAAGTGGGACGTATACACACTGAGGTTTTGCATAGCCTGGATTCCACAATTTTGAGGGGCTGAGGTCGAGTTCCGTGATGTTTTCGTCAGTAGCACTTTACTTAACACTTTAGGGCTCTTTTGTGTTGTCTGTAGACGACCGGTTTGGTGTGATGGTTCAGATGTCGGCTATTATTCCAGTTGTCGCAGGTTCGATTCCGGCACAGTACAAAATTTGTGTGCATGAACATATTGTCTGTTTGTATTGGTTTCATATTGTGTATGTATTTACAGAAAAAAGAATTTAAGGATAGCACAAGCACAAGCATTCAGTTGTTGAATTTGAGACTAGGTGGCGCTGTGTGAAATAATGTCAAGTGTAAATAAAATAAATAAGAGTCTGAAATGGAAATTCCATAGTCATTAGTAAGGCCGTTCATGTAAAAAGAATCCCTATGTATCTGACGTCAAACTATGATTTACTTTGTATATAACGTTGTTCTGTTTCAAGAGAGTAACTGGAACATTGTTTTAGCTTTGAGGAGGTATTTACTTAGCAAAAAATTACATTATCCTAAGTAATGTGGCCTTTACAGCTCAGCGACTCGTAACATTTTCCTCTTATTGGATGAATTTATTATCATACATGGTGAAAAAAGATGTTTGTACCTTGAAATCTTCTTTGCAACTTTAATTAAAATTAAAGCACAAATCTTCCTTTTGAAAATGCATCTTGGCGTCATTTGCCAAACTTCACTTAATGTGCAATTAGATTACGTAACATAACATACTGTTACGACCAATGATATTATAAAAAAAAGACGTATCTACGTCTTTTTATTATAAATTACTACTTTGAATTATTAAATTCGGGTGCTAAAAAAGTAGCACCCGAAATCAGAACTTGGAACACCAGCTGAGCAAAGCATTGACAGTTTGAGACAACACTGCACAACATGTTTCTGTCTCGTTTACGCTCTTGTTAATAATAATACTATCTTGTACACCAGTGTGTGCTTGCACACACTGGTGTACTGGTACTAGGTAGTACAGGTCAAATTATAGGTACGTACGCCAGGGGACAATTTTCGACTCTTTTAAATATCATTGCTAAACGACCATATCCCTAATGGGTTAGTCAGAGGCACCCTGATTTTTGCCGTTGTGTTGAACGAACAGGAACATTCAGGAGCCCACCTTTGCCGAAGGAATTTGAACTCAAAGTGGCAAGGGGTGAGCTTACCGCCGTCCTTATCTGGGTTACTTGGGTTTTACATCGGTGTTATTCATGACTGGAGAGCTAGCCGCAAATTGAACAATTAACACAAAGTAGGTGTGTTCCGTGCTTCGGAAGTCACGTTAAGCAGTTGGTCCCGGTTGACGTCACTAGATGTCAGTCGTTAAGCCTTTTGAGAGGCCTTAGAGCAGCTTGATAACTTCTGTCATTAAGGTTGCTTAGGTTAGTAACACTCCATATAACAATCCGCAGTGAGCCCGCGTGTTGAAGTATGATTCATCCCACCTCATAGTGAGGCCTGTGCCCAGTAGTGGGACGTAAATAGGCCGTTCACGTTACGTAGGTGTGTTCCGGCCAGATTTGATGTCGGGACCATCGGGTTCCAAGCCAGAGTGTTTAACCACTGGGCCACGACGCTCTTTCTTAATTTTAAATTGATCACATGATCTGGTCGGCCATGTTTAATGATAGGCTCATGACATGCATATTTTATGCTAATTGGTGTCGCTCCAGTGCCAGGTCTAGTCAGAAACTAAGGCAAACTACAGGCTTTAGGTAATTGGTTTGATCAGACTTGCATTTGTGCATAATAGGTAATACTGCACTATAATAGTGGTCTTACTTGACTTGATGTATTTGAGCTAACAGACAAAATAAGGTGCTGGGTAGACTCATCATCAACAGCCTAATGATGTCCACTGCTGAACATAGGCCTCCCCTATAGATTTCCAGAGCTCCCGTTGCAGGCGGCCTGCATCCACCAAAACCCTGCAACCTTTATGATGTCATCCGTCCACCTTGCGGGTGGGCGTCCCACGCTTCATTTGCCCTAGCATGGTTTCTACAGGAGAACATTTTGGCTCCAACGGCCATCAGTTCTTCGTGGTATGTGCCCCGCCCACTGCCACTTCAACCTAGCCCCTCTCGGAAAGACGCATTGACAGGTTATTAAAAAAAAAGCTGATGAATTTTGGACCTTTTCCCTTTTGCCGAAATTATTTAGCCGATTATCACTAGCCAAATTAGGGTTTCGCAGTAATACATTTTGCCGTATAATCTCATTCGAAAGCTTGATCATATTTTTGATTCATTTACCAACCGCTTAGTTACTGTTTTTTAAAAAGATTCTTTTCAACTAAATAAATATTTTGCTAAGTAAAAATATTTAATTTAAAGTTGGCTTTTTTCTCAATATTACTATGTGAGTACATTCGTAAAAACATAGTACATTTTAGCGTTAATGTGTAATTTCCAAATAATTTATGTAAAGGATAATAAGTTACTTCTGGTTCTTAGATTTGTTGATTGAATAACTGAGAACTCACAAAAACTCTTCATTATTTTGTTTCCAAGTTAAAATAAGAATATATTGAATACGCAAAAGACGTAAGTTAAACTTCTATAAGGAATTAAGGACCCAAGATTATTTTTACAAGCAATTATTTTTTCTAAGCTGAAATTGTTTGTTTCAGGCCTATCTTGTATTTAAGTGGGCAAAAATGAACCGTTTTATTTAGGATTACCTTGAAAATATATTAGCATAATATTACGATGGTGTCTCGTTCTTCGCACAGTGAAACCTTTTGTAGCTAGTTATCTGGTTGTTGTATTTTTGTTGTTATACAACCCCTAGTTTGCTGTTGAAAAAGAACTTGAATGTGAATTGTAGTACACCCACCGGCAAGGTGGGGGGAGTGAAAAAAGGTTACTGGCTTTAAGTGTGCACTATCTATACTCTACAGGGTGAAACTGAAAACAATTGACAAACTTTTTGGGTAGTTTGTGAAATTGCCACACATTGATACAAATTAAATAATTATACAAATTTAATATGTTTAAAACCTGACTTCAGGATTCTCTAGCCTATGTATTCTAAGTAACTGCTGAGTTTCTTGCCGGGTCTTCTCAGTAGAAACAACCTTCCGACGCCGGTGGTAGTCACATTTTGTTCAGTATTTTAAGTATTGTTTATATATTGTATTATTATGTGTAAGTTTGTCAAGTGGTTATTATTAGGATTCTTGACGATGTGAAAGTACTGTGTAATGGTCTACTTGAATAAAAAAATATCAACCTAGTAAATTAGTTTGCTCACTTTTTGTTCATAATTTGAGTGGAAACTTAATTGGTTTAAGCATGAATTTTTTTGTGTTTATTGTGTGATCTATAATAACTGTCTGTTTCGCAAATAAATAAAATAAATAAATAAATCGTCACCGTCGTGTCAAAATTAAATAACTGACAAAACCAAAACTCTGAGATATTCACGTTTTTTTTTCATAAAAATGGCAATAACTTTTTAAGGTGAAGAAAATTTACTGTGGATCTTTCGATATGTTATACAGCAGGTTTACTTTCATAATTTAAGTACTCTGCCATGATGTTACTTTTCACTGTTTTAAATAGAAAAATAAAAAAGTAATTATTTAGTTTTGCCACACACTTTTTTTACAACTAAGTTGCAGTTATCAAGTTTTTGTATGTCACTTAACAAGTTTTGCCACACCCAAGAAGTAACTAATACGAATATTTCCAGTGAATAAGAGGGCTTATTTAATTTTGCTTCACTTTTACTGACCTAATTTTTGATTTATTCGTTTTGTTTTATCCATTTATTTATGCAATTTTGGTGAAAAAATCTGTAATCATGTCAGCCGAACGACGCCCACTGCTGGACATAGGCCTCCACCAAGGATCTCCACAACGATCAGTCCTGCGCTGTCCGCATCCAGCGGCTTCCCGCGACCTTGACCAGATCGTAGGTCCACCTTGTGGAGGGCCTGCCTACGGAACGTCGTCCGGTACGCGGTCGCCATTCCAGAACCTTTCCGCCCCAACGGCCATCGGTTCTCCGCGCTATGTATACCGCCCACTTTAAGAATGCAATCCTTCGAGCGATGTCGGTTGTCTTAGTTCTCCCGCGGATCCCATCATTTCTGATTCGTTTAAGCAGGAAAATTCCCAGCATCGCTCTCTCCATTGCTCACTGGGTGACCTTGAGCCTTCTTATGAGACCCATAGTGAACGACCACGTCTCACTTCCATATGTCATTACTGGCAACACACCCTGGTCAAAAACTTTCGTCTTGTGACATTCAGGTATTTCGGATGCGAATATATGCCGGAGGTTCCCAAACGCTGCCCATCCGAGCTGAATTTGACGAGAAATCTCTTTCTCGAAGTTGGACTAACCTAACTGGACTGCCTGTCCCAGGTGTCCCAACATGCTGGAAGATTCTCTCCTTTAAGAAGCATTACCGAGATCTTCGAGCATTATGTTCAGGTCTTCCAAGGTCTCAGCCATAAGAAATACATCATCGGCAAATCGCAAGTGTGTTAGGTATTCGCCATTGATGTTAATGCCGCATCCTTTCCAGTCCAGAAGCATGAAAATATCCTCAGCTGTGAAAAATTTCGGAGAAATAGCGTCTCCTTGTCTCACGCCTCGCTGTAGTTGGATTGGTTTCGATTTCTGGTTCTGTAATCGGACGGACATGGTTGCATTTTGGTATACATCCACATCGTTGCTGTTCTCAAGAGCTTCGAAGCGGGTTTGAAGCTGAAAGCACTCGGGTTTGCGAATCTTAGCCGCTATAGGTCGGAGCGTGGATGTCATCAGTCGCGCTCCCTTAAACGTCGATATTTAATGTGCCTCTGACCATGCGGTGAGCGCTTCCGGTCTAAACAGCGTTGATCACAGCGACATCATTGAATATATGTTTCTTCGTCGTGATAAAATTGATCTCGTTTTTGACCCTACCGTCCGGACTGATCCTGGTCCATTTGCGGTTTACGGGCTTCTTGAAGAAAGAGTTCATCATAAAGAGGTTCTCCTTCTCCATGAAGTCGGCCAGCAATAATCTGGCCCCTATTGTTCCGTTGCCTAAATCCAAGTTGCCCCAACTTCACATTGAAATCCCCCCTCACAACTGTGTAGTGGGTTTTATGGCTATGCATGGCTTTAGGAATCTCCTCATACAAAGCCTCCACCGTTACATCGTCGTATTCCGAAGTCGGAGCGTAGACCTGAATGACATTCAGCGAATGTCGTTTCGATTTTCTGAGTATCAGGTACGCTACCTTGCTCGAAACACTTCCGATAGTGATCACGTTGTTGACACACTTGTGAAGATGAACCCAACACCACTTAGGGATTGTTGGTCGCCCTCTCCGTGGTATAGTAAGTTACCGGATTGCAGGGTTATCGAGTCCTCCCTCCCCTCCCCCCTCTCTTCGGACTTCAGATAACCTAATAATATCCCAATGTAACTTATCAACTTTTCGAGCCTCAGAGTGCGCGAGTTAAATGTTGCCAGGTCGAGTCGTCAATGGTGGCAGTTGGATCTTACCCGGGGATTCCTAGCACCCCCTGCTCCGCGGTTACCATAACCGCCCCCGTAGCCAGGAATCGCCACGCTTGGTTGAGAATCAAATGCTTACGTTTTGAAAATCAATTTCCGGGCATTATTATCCATAGATACGTTAAACAAGCCTAGTCTACAAACAAGAAGTACACCTGCTGCTGCAATTACTGAATATGGCCTTCAAAATCGTGAACTACATGCATCGTATCGTCGTAAAAGTTTGCCTGCATCATCAGCTCAACTTGACGTCAATGAGCTAGATGTTGAATTGGAATAGTCATCTTGATTTATTTTAATTTTCATATTTGAATATTTGTTTTGGGTGTAATCTGAAGTTGATTGTCAGAGGTTGGCTATTTAGTTTGCTTGATATAAGCTTGTTTTTTATTCACGACTTTAAACAGGAAAAAGTGACTAAGCACACTTATCAATCTCAAAATTATGTTTAAGTATCATTTTTATAATGAAAAATTAAACAAGCGCATTTATTCAATTTTGCCACAACTAAATTTTGTAACAATGTTTTGGAGTGAGTTGTGGCAGAATTCAACAAAGTATCTTATTGACTTTGTTTTTATTGTAGTGGCCCTTATTATGTAGTTATTTAATTTATTTACCAGTTATTCAATTGTGTCCACGGAAATTCTAGTACAAACCTTGCTGTAATATATGGTCAATAGGTTTACTAAAACGAAGATATCTAAGCGAGTATTATACATATCGCAACGGGCTAAAGACTGAAATGTAGATCACACTTTCCAATATTCAAAAATGTTGTAAAGTGAATTTCGGTAAATGTGTCAGTTATTTAATTTTGACACGACGGTGACGAAATTTGAATTAGAATTTATTCAAGGTATTCTTGTCAATCGTAACGGAAAATTTCTCAAAATATATTAATACACATTTTGTCTATGTTTACAACGTTAGCTAAATACCTTAAAAGCAAAAAGTAGTAGCGTTTAAGGTCGGTGACAATTTAGTGACAAGACTGAAGCCAGACTAAAGCGAGTTTGGGTCCAGTTCGTTTTAAATGTAAATATATTACAAAAAACTGTCTGAAATGTGAAAAGAGGCACTTTTAACTCATTTTCACTGAAGTTACAAAGCGTGTTTGGACTTAATTAAAAGCTGGATTCCAATGCGCCTTTTTTTCTGCGAATACCTACTCTTTTATTTGAACTGTGAAAATATGTCGGTGTGTCTGAAAAACTTATTTTACTAATCTATTTTTTCACGAATGTGGGAACCACGGTCGAAAATGGATATTTTGTTTAAACCCAAAAAACTGCAGGTACTGCTGTATTTACGAGGAAAAATAGAAATAAATGGAATTTAGATAATATCTAAGTTCAGATCAAAACTCATATTCCATTATTTTTTACGAGAAACACATTTAAACTTTATTATTATTATCTTTCTCTTTTTTTCGGTATTATTTTCAAACACTAGTTTTTTATTATAATCAGCCTGCGCTATCCCACTATTGGGCAAAGGCCTCCGTACCCTTTTTAAACTTTGCGTTCTTTTGAAGTCTCGTTTTTAGTTTATTGAGATAGGTACAAGTTCATAAATATCTCATTGGACATTGGACATTATTCCACACAGCGCCATCTAGCCCCAAACTAAGCAACTAAATGCTTGTGCTATCGGGATACTAGACAACGGAAAAACTTAATATTTAAACTAAAATATTTAAATATTCAAATACATCCAGACCCATGTTAATGCACACAAATGTTTGTACTGTGCGGAAATCGAACCCGCGACTACTGGTGTAATAGCCCGCTTCTGAACCATTACACCAAATCGGTCGTCAAAATCTATATTATCTTGTTATCTAAATTGTGTAAGTTACTAAAAAATTGAAGCTTTATAGACAGATTAACAGTACCTATAGGTTGGCAGCTTTCCCGACCACAGAACTAGGAGATTAAGATACCGCAAACTGTAAAACATCCTAAAGAGATTTTTATTTCTTACATTCAAGTCAAAAGGTCAAAGACAAATGGAGGAAATTCGGCAGTTAGTGGTACATAAGATAGACCCACTCCTCTCGATCTTACCTTAACCATAAACGGCCTATACATATACGTCCCACTGCTGGACACAGGCCTCACCTCAACTATGTGGTGGAACTAGCTTTACTCCAACACGCGGGCTCAGTGCGGATTTTTGGAGGGGTGTAAGGTTAGTGAGTAACCTTATTGTCAAGATGTTATCAAGCCACCCTAAGGCTTCCGAATAGGCTTAACGACTGACATCTAGCGACGTCAACCGGGACTAACTGCTTAACGTGCCTTCCGGAGCACGGAGATACCTGAAATACACATCACTAAATTTCGGTCGGGGTGGTCACCCAGCCCATTTCCGACCCCGCGTGTGTTGCTTTACAACAGCGATCGTCGCCGATCACTGTCACAACTGCGCCACGGGCACCTCGACTTTCATAGTCAAACATTTATTTATAGCACCTTTTTATAAATAGAACACGCTTAATTATGTTTATAGACCCTGCTTATTCATTATGACAGAGCGAGCAGTGATTCATAATTGAATTAACAAGGATAAAATATGAGGCACCTTCCCTTGGGATATCCTTATTATATTGGAGAAACCTGCTTAATTTCCACGAATTATTATCTAAAAATACTTATTAATACGTGAATATGATTTAGTAGGCTTAGCTTAGTGTGGGTGTGTATTTTTTGTGTTTTTTTCTGTTCTTCGTTCTTGTCACACTTCGCTACTTTATTAGGTACCTAAAGCGCGATTTCTAAAGTACGTTAAACAGCTGGTCCTGGCTGATATGTCAGTCGTTGAGCCAAGCCTTCAACCTTCGCCCTGTGGCCTGGGGCGTAAGAATAGAGCCAAGGCCACCCCCGCCTGTAGTAAGAGGCGGCTAAAGGGGGCCCCGGGGTCGCTAGGAGTGTACACGGTGGGGGTTGTGTGCCTTCATTACACAAGTGACCCCGTGGAGGACGGCAGTGTGGGGTGGCCTCGCACTGTCGAATACCGGCGAGTGTGTAAGAGGGGAGGTACTACTCTCCTCGAGGGACACTAGCGCGCCAGGGTTTTAACGGTAGAGTGCCTCCCCGGGAGAGTCCACGGTAAACCTTGACACCCACAGAAGAAGGCCGCCTCGGTGTTCAAGTTAGTATTCCCAGCCCCTTCTGGGATGGGCGAGTACCACAGTACTGCCCGCTGCCATCCCCCAAGCAGCAGAAGTGCGTAAAGGCATTTCACCGGGTTAAAATAACCTTCAACCTGACGTAGTGGGTTTTATACCACCTTTCCTTCACCGGAGAGTTAGTCACGAATAACACATACATACACTGAACACAGAGTAGATGTTAATATCTACACTACATTTTAACAAGACTTAACAACTTGTTAGCTAAGGTGACACACCAGCAAGTAATGATTTAACCCACCCAATGGGTTTAAACATCGTCAAAACTCGTTATATCAATGCTAATGGCCCATAACTTTACATTACATTACATTTCAGACATTCAGGTACATTAAAATGTCTATATATCAACTGAAACAGCAACATGATACTAGGCTTAACCCAGGATTACTCATGATAGAGCCCTTTATAATTGATGAACGCTTAGTTTTAATGACTCCTTGTAATTGGTGTATCGGCGACGGTGTTCGTTAGTGAATAATTTAAGAGTTGTGATTTACTTAATTTTATTAAACGACTTATTGAATGTACTGAAACGAATGAATGGATCTGAGATCTGGTCACTCACCATGCGCCTCATAAGAAAGCTCAAGGTCACCCAACGGGCTATGGAGAGGGCAATGCTCGGTGTTTCGCTACGAGATCGAATCGAAATGGTTCTAGGATGGCTCTGCTAAGTATCAGCTGGATGCACTAGCCTAAGTAGACCGAAGAGCCAGGAGACTGATAGGTGACGATACGCTCGTTGGAACCATATTGTGGACTCCCGGATCCGACAGGAGTGTACCATATCGGATTGCCAATACGGCTTTCGCCCTGGGAAAAGGACCATGGACCCTTTTTTTGCCCTAAGGATCGTCATGGAGAAATACAGATCGAAGAATACGCCTCTGCACTTCCTTTTTCTTGATATGCAGAAGGCCTTCGACTGTGTTCCACGCGCGGTGATCTGGTGGGCCTCAAGGTCCAGGGGAGTCCCGGAGGTGTATATTAACATCATCCGAGACATGTACCGTGATGCCGATTCCATGGTTCGTACCGCTGTTGGTGACACCAATCCCTTCCCTATTGCCGTCGGAGTTCACCAGGGTTCCGTCCTTAGCCCGTTTTTGTTTAGCGTGATATTAGACGTTTTGTCAGACAGCATCAGGGACTCGCATGAGCAGCCCCCATGGTTGCTGATGTGTGCTGACGATATTGTGCTTGCAGACTCGGACAGGGGGCGGTTAGTGAGACGTGTGAACACCTGGAAGGAGTCGCTAGAGAACGGCGGTATGAAACTTAATGTGGCAAAGACCGAATACTTGGCCTGTAACTCTACAGATCCCCCGCCCGTGCGCATAGGCGGAGACAAGGTCGAGCGCACGGACCAGTTTAGGTACTTGGGTTCTGTACTTCATGCGTCGGGTGACATCGACTACGACGTCAGGGCACACATTGCGGCAGCGTGGGCCAAATGGCGCGAGGTGACAGGTGTCATTTGTAACCCCAAAATGCCGGTTAAGCTTAAAGGGCTGGTCTACAAGACCATCATTAGGCCTGTCCTTTTGTACGGCAGCGAAACGTGGCCGCTACTTGAGCGACATAAGCAAGAGTTGCGTGTCACGGAGATGAATATGCTGCGCTGGATGTGTGAAATCACGCGGAAAGACCGTGTCAGGAACTCTCACATCCGCGGCAGCCTTCGTGTTCGTGACATTACCGACAAGCTTCAAGAGAGTCGCCTACGGTGGTACGGACACGTTTTACGGCAACCGGCAAGCTACGTGGGAAACAAATGTCTTGCCATGCTGCCTCCGCCAGGCCCCCACAAACGGGGTAGACCCAAAAAGTGTTGGTTTGACGTCGTGAGGGATGACATGCGTGCCAGTGGCCTCACAGAGAGGGACGCACAAGACCGGGCGAAGTGGAGGAGCAGATGTAGAAGAGCGGATCCCGGGCGCCGCAACGGCAGCAACCGGGATAATCGCTAGGATGATGATGATGATGACGCTCGTTGGAACCAAACTCCAGAGTTTGGAGCATCGGCGTAGAGTTGCCTGTCTATCAGTTTTTTATAAGATGTATTTCGGAGAGTGTGCGCAGGAACTTTATGACCTGATACCACCGTCTCCTTCCTACTATCGGCCCACAAGACGCCGTGAAGGCTTTCACTCCCGTGTGGTCGACTTTTAAGCGGTCCAGACTAAGCGGTTTGAAAGAAAGAAAGAAAGAAATAAAATTTATTTGACACATAAGACACAAAAAAATAAAAAATCAAACATTGATATAAATAAGATCAAACGTGTCAAACAGGCGTTTGGTGCTTCCTTTCTGGTCCGCACGGCTTAGGAGTGGAACGCCCTCCCTGCGTCTGTGTTTCCGTATACATACAACCTTAGTGTCTTCAAAGATACTTTCATGTGTTCGGATACTCCCATTCCCACATAAATATCAAGATTTTTAAATTTGCGATCTTATAATCACAAGTTCATTAGTTCATATTTCGTGTTGGAAGTAAAACTTGATCATTTTCATATACTCCCCCGAAACTCCTTAAAGAACTCTTGCAAAAGCTTCCTTGTAATCCGAAACTGGCGCCGAAATGAACAGTCAAAAACTAAACTAATTAAAACGGCGGAGCTCGTATAATTTAATGGCAAAACAACAGAATGAGAGACCTCGCTACAACTACTCTAGTATCACTTTCTTGACTAACTTAGATTACCTTCTAGGAAATTTGTTGATGAGAAGATCGTTGAAGGATTAAACGATGGCTTGGAGCTTTTAGATTTTTGTTTCTTGTATATTTAACGCATTAAGATTTAAGAGTCGTGGATCAGTGGTTAAACGGATGGTCCCGAGATCAAATCTGGCCGGAACACATGTACTTTGCGGCTAGCTCTCCGGTGATGGAAAACACCGATATAAAACCCAAGCAGCCCGGATGACACAAGAGGCTCAAGTTATTGCTGTTGCGTCTCTGAGGTGCAGACAAGTTGCCATTCACAAGAATGAGGGGGCCCAGTTCCTTTTCTTCCGATCGCTGTGGTAAAGCAACACACGCCGGATCGCAAATGGGATGGGTGACCACCCCGGCCGAAATTTAGTGATGAATATTTCGGGCATCTCCGTGCTTCGGAAAGCACGTTGAGCAGTTGGCCCCGGCTGACGACGTTAGATATCAGTCGTTAAGCCTAGTCAGAGGCCTTAGGGCGGCTTGATAACTCCTGGTATTAAGGTTGTCCACTAACCTTACACCCCTCCAACAATCCCCGCTTAGGCCGCGTGTTGGAGTATAGCTCGTTCCACTTCCGAGGTGAGGCCTGTGCCCAGCAGTGGGACGTATATAGGCCGTTTATGCTAACAAGCTCACTTGAAAAACTATCCTCTTATGAATACGTGACAATTAAAAACATCCTCGAAGTTCAGTCGGTGTTACATTGCTACTTCAGTTTCATTAAAAGTTTATAAATTCAATTGTTTTTTGAAATTCCTGGTAACTTGATGAACGTTGCTGACTACTTCATATTAATGGGTTTTATTGTATATTGGACTAATTGAAATGAACTCGCTATGTTGGAAATGTCGAGCTAAATATTTTTGAGCGTCAAACGCATACTCCCTTTGTACTGTTAACTGAATAAGAGTGTATTTTTTATTCGTGTTGATTAATATTGTTACTCTGAGTTACACGCTTACACTTCTAAAAAAAAAGATTTGAAGTGCCTTTGTTTTGACGGACTAACTACATATATTATACTACTAAGATTATAAATGTGAAAGTTTGTATGGGTGAATGGATGTGTGTTACTCTTTTACGTAAAATCTACGGAATGGATTTTAATGGAACTTTACAATAATATAATTATCTTAAAGATACATCAGAATGAGACAGGCTTTAATTATTAATTTATGCGGCTTGGTGTTATTTCTTAAAAATGATCTTAAATTAGGCGAAGGAAGGTATTTTGGTCATTAGATCCTACATTTCGTATATACTAGCGGCCGCCCGCAACTTTATTCGCGTAGACTTAGGTTTAAAAAGGAAGGAATTTATAGTAATTATAGCCTATGTCATGTATAAGCTATATTATTGTGAAGTTTCAATAAAATCAATCCAGTAGTTTTTACGTGAAAAAGCAACACGGCACATCCATAAAAACTTTCGCATTAATCATATCAGTAGGATAAAATTTTAATACCCTTCCAAAGATATTTACAGCAACGCCACAGGTGTCATGATGCCTTGCATGCCTTTGAAAAAGGAATAGTTGTTTCTAAGATACCTCTTTGTCATTCCTTACTAGAAACACTGCCGTTGGGAGACCGTATTCATATTCATTTCATTTAATCGCTTTTATGTACATACAAGTTTGTGTCCAGTACATAACTCTGCAAAGGCATTGCAAATGAAACATAACTTTAATTAACAAACATATTAAATTTTACCTATTTATACCGTTCCTTCCATGTTATAGTTATGATTGGCATGAGACTGAGAGAGATCATTCATTATACCTATTATGTTTCATTTGTTCAGTTCTCATTAGTTCAACAAAATAAAAGTTACAACTTCTGTACTCAAGTCAAGAAATGTGAATTTTCAGCAGAAAGATATTACTGCCGAAATACTACATTCCCTGAACATAAAACATCAGAGTTATACATGTGAAAAATGAAAATAATCTTGCAAGAACGCCAAAATCCTTTCACTCGAAGATTAGGGTTACCAGATGGAAAACCTAAAAAGAAGATTATTCCTCCCTTAGGATCGCTAAAAACTGTTCGAGTAGTAATAAAAGTATTTTTATATTTTTACTTCGTCCTCGACTCGTCCTGTTTCTTGCATTTTAATGACTGTTGCTCGTCTTCAGAAGAATTAACGGGAGCATTACTTGGGTTCTACATAATGTTCTGTCCAGGAGATTAACTCTTCGCGCTGGTGAGATTTTTAAATATAATTTCATTTTGTTCGTTACCCAAGCCCTTTAGCCCAGTTGTACAGAATCTTTAGAGCTCGTCTGATCCTGAGTTCTAATCTGACTGAAACGCCTACACTGTGTTTATTGATACTACATGCAGCTAACTGCTCGGAAAACTGGCTTGACCCTTGCCACGTTGGTTAATTTGCTTGGCGGATTGTGACCTTCTGGATATTCCACGTGAGCCTATTTTTACTAAGATGGGTTCCTTTAGGATTTTTGTTATTAATATTTCCAGTTGGTGACACTGGCTTTAGGCCCAGTGATTGGTCTGCCTCTGGCTAACCAGTTTACCCATTTCCTCAAGTCCTCTCTACTACAGGGTACCTAACCTATGGACCATGTCATTCTCTGACTAACGTCAAGAAACAATGAGGTTGAATTCCAACCCTTCGACAGTATATTGGGATTCTTAAAAAACGTTTTACCTCACCTCACCATCTAGCCGTACCTCAGATTTAGCCTCACCAAAATTCTGCAAACTTGATCAAATCGTCCCACCATGCAAATGTCTGTAAATTTTTATCACTCCGTACATTTTCCACTCCACCAGTCCTCAAAAGAAAAAACATGCAATCAGGTTGTACCAACGAGTAAATACACGAAGAACATCACCTACATCTAATAAAGGTTTTTTCTCCCTCTTACACTGACGCAATTAAACGCAAGGAACGTACGAACCTAACGACCCGCGCCAGCAAACAAACAGCTTGGATTCACCGCGCACCTTACACGGGTTAATGAGGGAGGGGGTAGACGGGCGGCACACCATCAATATGAGCCCATGACATTTGGTCATCATCTTCTTAGCGATCAAATAAATAAATAAATAAAATAGTTTATTTCGTTTAAATCTTATTCCCAATCGCATGGTTGATTGAGGTCTCCATTTAAGCCAGTTAAGCCTGTGTTTGAGGACCTCGCTCTTCCTTATCTTAACATACATTGATTGTAGATGATGAAATTGTTAGTAGTAGGGTGTGTGGGCGTGTGTGTGTGTGTGTGTGTGTGTGTGTGATTATCGCAGTTGCTGCCGTTACAGCGCCCGGGGTCCGTTCTTCTGCATTTGCTTCTCCACTTCGCCCGGTCTTGTGCATCCCTCTCTTTGAGGCCACTGCCACGCATGTCATCCCTCACGACGACAAACCGAAGCTTATGGCATTTGGTACCTGAAGAAAAGAAATACCTAAATATCTACATCCCTCATGCTCCACCTATTTGGTGGTGAAAGCGCGCGGCCTTAGTGGAGGATAGTGGGATTGTTGGAGTGGTGTAAAGTGAGTTCTAAACCTTGCTGTCAGATTGTCGAGCCGTTTGACGGCTTCGACTTCTGCTGGGACCAACTGCATGCCATGAAAGACAAAGCTTGCAAAATTTCGTTCCAAGAGTTCACGCATCCCTTTTCGGATCCGGCTTGCGTTGCTTTAGAACGGCAATCGTTGCAATCTACTGTCGTAACTCAGCTAGGGGCATCACCACAACCAGACATTTTTATTTCTACCTCTACTTTTATTTCTATTCAGATTGAGCTGTTTTTGATGACACGGGTACAGGAAGCTGCACAGTTTCTGTCACCACATCCTCGTAGCATTAAACAAGACCAAAAGCAGGAGCAACACGCTACTATATCAAACCAAGCCAGCAACATATTTTTGAAGTCTTATAATGAAGTACTTTTCCCAAGAACTCAGCCAACGACTACCTAAATAAATCCTAAAAAAGGCATAACCCTTTACGGCCTAAGCGTAAAACATAATGATCTGTAAAGTACGTAAAACGGAACGTTACCAACGCTCGTGTGTGCCGACCCACAAACTCGACCGATAATGAGTACTTCAACATCAACAGCGCGTGAAACGGAACGCGAGATGAAAGTCAATCGCTTGAGAGTACAGACAGACGTGCGTACCTTTTCGTGACCTTTTGGAAGTGGTACGAGATTTAGCAGGCTTCATCTCTTTGAAGGTATTTCTGGCGTTGGATTTGATTTCTGTCAGAGGAGGAAATAGTTCCTTTTTATTATTTTGAGTGAAACTATTTGGCTACGGTATAAACAAGGCAAATTACGAACTGCGTATACGTCTTTGGCAACTGGGCAATTATGTTTAGCAAATTGAGCTACCAAAATCTTATTTACTTCGTATGATTACATTCGTTCACAAAATTGTTTTCCACCCAAAAATAGTAATTTAAGATTTAAGATTTTATATTTAAGATTATCTTCACAACATTTTCAACTGGTGGCCTCTTACTCCAAACCAAACAGAACTTGCAGGTTTTTAGGAGTGTTCAGAAATAAATACGTTTCATGCAAATACCTAGATACAGGAAAAGACAGTGCATCCGTAAACACAGGTCTTGCGTTATGTGACGGGTCATTCCATTCCCTAAAATATGGTTGAGTGGGATGATAGCTGGCTCACACGTCAACGTGTGAACAGGTGCCACCTTCGGGAACTGGTCTGCTCAAGTTTACCCAAGTTTACTTATTAACTTCCTGTTTAATTTATTTTCATGTCTAAACTGTATAACTCTGTTGGTTTATTCAAACATTCACTCTGTACTGTGAAACATTGAACGATTAAAAAAGAGTAACTGCTGAGTTTCTTGCCGGGTCTTCTCTCGGAAGTAGTCCCATTATGTACATGTTTTTAAGTATTATTTATATATTGTATTATTATTGTGTTTGTTTATTCAGGGGTTAAAATTAAGATTCTTGACTATTTGAAAGTAGTAGAAAGTACTATGTAATGGTCTACTTGAATAAAGAAAAATTGAATTTGAATTTGTTCAAACCATATTATTATTCTTTATTGCACACCATACATTTAAAAAAATGTATGAGGTGGTGGATACTCCATACATTCAGTGTGGATTGTTAAAATTGTAAGATTAGTTCTCACTTTTCAAGTCATGTATTAACTGTTGCATCTGAAGAACTAAATTACAGAAAAATGGACTCCAATAGTGGTGTATTGCGAGTAAATTGTCTACCGATAGCAATGCAATCACGACCCGAGCATTAATCTTTATTACGAGTGAGCAACGAACTCCGTTAAAAATACAGCCACACACGACACTATAGTCTGTTCACGTTAAGAATGCAGTGATTTCATTCTTGTCCTTCGACCTAGCACGCCCCTCACCAAGCAAATTGTTCTAATTAGAAAGTCAAGTTCACAGGCCCAGTTGAATCCATCCTTTCAAACGGTTTTGTAACTGAGTTTTTCTCCGTGTAACGGAATTTATTTAAAAAAATACTGTAATTTAACGTGAACATACTATAACTACCATTTAAAGGTTAGCCTTCCATTGAGAGAGCTAAAAACTTGTTATTCAGCTACGTTATTAACGCAGAAATTACAACACCTGATGACGAACTAGAGCCACCGAAGTAGGGGGTAAGTTGATGTGGCATTGGTATACTGTTAGATATACAAGATAAGATAAGATATACTTTATTGCAAAAAGAAAACAATTACATAACAATGCTTACAGAGATTTAGTAGTTCAAATGCAGCCTTATCGTTAAAAGCGATCTCTTCCAGACAACCTTCCGGTAGAGAGTAAAAGTTTTCGTGATTCTATAGGATACTTCAGTCGCGGCACTCGCGGCCGAGCCGTAAGTAAGCGCGCACTTGTGTGTTTCGTTGCTGAAGCGTGGCTGCTGCTCGCGTAGAAATCAAAAGCGCTCGGTGGCTAAGTTGCCCTGCTTGTTTTATTTTACTATGACACAGCCACCTAGTTTGAATAGAAATGGCTCAATGCCACTTGAGCTGTAGGCAGGGACTGCAATTGAGACTAGGAAAAGCCACAAACTTGATACGCATTGAAAGGATGACCTGAAACTTGCTTTGGACCGTGTCGGCTAAAGATTATATCGTAATAAAGAAAAAAATTGTTCGTTGCTTATGAGTTTTATAGTCAAATCCAGAGTTTATTAATATTATAACTCTCTGCTCTTAATGTTGTTAGTTTGTATGAATCCGTCTCAAACTGAACTTTGGGCAAGCTGACGTACTTGGAACTTTTATTGCTCAACTTGGCTCACTCGATGTATCCGGAGTTAAAATGTATAACGTCCTTTGTAAGTGGTAGGGCGGAGTCTGAAGTTTAAAAGATTTAGATATTATGTTGTTTTACTGGAACAGATTATTGTTTTCTTATTGATGAGATTTCATTTTATCATAAGAACGTCAGCCGGGGCCCTAAGCCTGCTAATTTTAGAACGCTTCATTTAGTCTCAATCGGCTCATTTGACACATTTTTTATTAAAAACATGACAAATTTGAATATTGAGACTCAATTACGGTTCAATTGAAGCGTTTTAAAATTAGCAGACTTTGGGCCTTGAATAGTGAAAATGATAAATCGGTAAATTGCTAAGACGACTTCGAAACACTTAAATCCATAAAACAATAAGGTTTAATTCGCTTTGTTTCTAAAGTTCTTGTGGATTTTGCTGCGCTTCTCAATATCATTTAAAGTTGTTCGCGCGATGGATTCATGTGTGTCGCAGACAGTAAAATAATTTATTTGTTGAACACATAAGTGCACGCTCCAGTTGATGGATTAAAATTTCATTGATTGATTTCTTTTCGATTCTAATCCCCATATTAATAAAAACTTTAAAAAAAACAGCGCTTTAACTTGTGTAACATTTTGTCTCTTTCATTCTTTTTGCTGCCGCCATTTGCGAGTAAGTGACAAGACACGTCTATTGCTTAAACTATGCTTTAGCGTTGCGTTCGTTTTTATGAATAAGCGGGTAAGACATCAAATTGTACTGTAAGAACAAAACGAGTGCTACGACTCCACGCTACGGTCCCCGTAGCACGTAGTAGCATACATTGTGCTATCATACAAAACTTAACACTCTACTCGTTGCATTGAAATATCCCTCTATAGAAAGTTCAGAGTTTTCAAACAAACACATCTGTTATTAGTTGCATTCCGAATAATAGCAACTAAAATGCGATAACGTACAGATGTGTACATTTTACTTAAAACATTCAATTCGAATACAAATAAATAAATAATAATACGATTTGTCAAAGTTCAGTAGGGATTCACTCGAATTATGGAAAGATTTCCTTCCGATGTCTACTTTTGCATATGACACGATAGTAATGGATACAGGTTTAAGACAAACAGCACTATTTATTGTGGCACTGAGATAATGCAAATATAAAGTCAGGCCTAGAAGAAGAATACTAACCCCCTTCATGTCTCAATCTCCAACCAACAGCATAGCAGTAGTGGTCAAACTATAACACCTCTAAGAATAATTTAGCGCCCACATCTGCTCAGTAAGTGCCGCGGTCGTGACCGCACCTGCCATCGGATAATTTCCCTAGAGAACCCATTATCCCGATATTAGCCTCTGTTGGATATTATGATGTTATCCTTCATATTTTCCACTGAGTGTTTCAATGACGTTAATCTGTTTTAATGAATGCTTTAATTTAAGCAACTTAATTTAAATTGTCAGATGATAACAATTTTACAAGTTGAAGTTCAGAGAGTCACAGGTTCTATTCCTGCACCAACACAAATATTTTGTTGATTAAGGTTCGCTACTAGGGTCGGCCGGAGAGAAAATCTGTCAAATTTGAAAGCGATCGTGACAGCTATGGTCACACAGTGGTTGGGCCGTGCAATCCGTGCATAAATGCAATGCATAAATCCGAACGACCGTCTTGGTGTAATTGTTTAGAAGTCGGCTACTACACCAAAGGTCGCGGGTTCGATCCCCGCACAGTACAAACATTTGTGTGCATGAACATGTCTGTTTGTATTGGTCTGGGTGTTTCCTATCTATAATAAGTATGTATTTACAAAAGAAAAAGTATTTAATTATGTTTATCCGTTGTCTAGTATCCCATAAAAACGGAGTACAATTAACTCACTTGGGGCTAGATGGCGCTGTGTGAAATAATGTCCAGGGAAATTTATTTATTTATTATTATTATAAATCGCGGCATGATAATCATTGGATGCGTTCACCAAAGATATTTTTATTTCGCCACGCAATATATTTCAGGATATAGGGCAAACAAAAGAAACTAACCAAAAATGTTATTTTAATAAACATACTAACAAGCGGTTTTGCCAATTATTTTTTTACACTATTATTTGCAATCTATTCTCGTGA
Source organism: Udea ferrugalis (assembly GCA_950022985.1). Taxonomy (NCBI): domain Eukaryota; kingdom Metazoa; phylum Arthropoda; class Insecta; order Lepidoptera; family Crambidae; genus Udea; species Udea ferrugalis. Next base: position 421,405 of record OX465541.1, read on the forward strand.
CCACGTTATTTGCACAATGTTATATCTGGTACTTGACGATTCCATCGAGATTTAGTTGTAACTTGGTTTATCCGTTTCATCATCAACACAAAATATTTCTTACATCCAATGCATATGATATAGCAATACACGGAGCCATTTCTAGTAACATGCAGAAGAACCCACTAATTAGTTGGTCTTACTTGTAATGAAAAGCTGCAAGAAGCATTAAACGGAGCTATCTTCTTACTAACTAAAACGAGGAATTTAACAGTTGTCAACAGTTGAGACCTATTTAGTGGATAATTTATTTTAGATAATAACACTTGAGTAATACCTTTAGTCTCCTGTAGAGGCCATCGTATTTCAGGCTTTTTAAGCTGAATTTAATAAAGAATCCACCGTGATCTTCATCTTACTGGAATTGATCTACGAGTAGAGCATAGTATGAAAGGAAGTCACCCTCCGCGTTTTTCTGTCTGTTTTTACATAAGCTTTCACTATCTAAATGATAGTTGATGCTAATTATATTTTCTAGAACGTTTGTCTGTATAGTTCATTCAAATTACTACAGGAAAAAGCTGTGTGCAAATAGCCAGTTAGAGATAAAAATGCTTGCACTGCCATTATTCCATGGCTGACGTAAATATGATAATTCATATTTATATCAAAGTTCTAACTGATCCATTTTTTTTAAATTTAAAATGGGTTTGCGTTTGACCTCAGTCTTGCCAGCCACGCTTACCCAAAAAATGCCTATTCACTCTTGCCTTGAAGACACCAAGGTTGTATGTATCCGGAAACACAGACGCAGGGAGGGCGTTCCACTCCTTAGCCATGCGGACCAGAAAGGAAGCACCAAACCGCTTAGTTCGGACCGCTGGAAACTCGACCACATGGAGGTGAAAGCCCTCACGGCGACTTGTGGTCCGGTAGTAGAAAGTAGAGGGTGGTATCAGGTCATGAAGTTCTTGCGCACACTCTCCGAAATACACCTTATAAAAAACCGATAGACAGGCAACTCTACGCCGATGCTCCAAACTCGAGTTTGGTTCCAACGAGCGTCTCGTCACCCATCAGTCTCCTGGCTCTTCGGTCTACTGAGTCCAGTGCATCCAGCTGATACTTGGCAGAGCCATCCCAGAGGTGGCAGAAGTACTCCATACACAACCGAATTTGGGCTTGGTACAATTGTAAAAGCTGTTCCGGTGTGAAGTGTGTTTCCATTTCGAATAACTTGTCATTATGTTCTATTGCAATAACTATTTCTGTTTCGTATAAGCAAACGCAAACTTTAATTTTTTTTGCTCGAGATCTCCATCCTAATTACTATGGAACGAGTGAAGTTTCTTTGACAGCCGTCTGCGCAGTCCCGCAAGTCAGTCTTCCACATGACGCCGGGTGAGTGCACGTCACTGCGTAAAGAATAGGAAAATGAAATGGCAACTAGTACGAAATTGTCAAACCCAAGAGAGCTTTTAATCAAATGTACTTATAAATATAAACCTGCCATATTACTCTCATGGTGAATCATGATAAAATCATACGTTTGATAAATTATGCATAATGCATATGAACAAACAGTACGGAGGAAAAAAAATAAAGTACTTTTGTACTATTTTCAACAAAAGACCCTATGTGCGCCTATTTCGTGTAAATTATCCTCGTAATTATAAATGTCATTTTCGTCAAAAGCGACGTGCGCTCACCTTGGGGACATGGGGGGGAGTGAGCTGCGACGGTGCGCGGACAGCTATCAAAGAAACTTCACTCACTCCATAGTAATTTGTATGGAGATTTCAAGCGAAAAATTCGGAATGTTTGGGAATTTTTTGCACAAAACTGAAATAAAGCAATGAAAAACAACTGATTGGCAATGTTTCTTTGATGTCTGATCTTTACACGTTATTTAAAACACGTAAGTTGTTAGTTTATATGATGCCTAAACTTTTGAAATACGGGAGTGCGTTTTGCACGTTTTTAGCGATATTCTGATTTTTTTTTCACATTAATCTAGTAAGTTGATCCATATACTGGAAGTTTGAGCTGATTGTGCAACTCTTTGACTACTATGACGATTTTTTTCGTGCCTCATACTTCATATTTTCTATATAAAACTTTAGTTTTCCCGAGAGCCGTTTTCCTGGTATCGCGCCTTAAACCTACAGAGTCATATTTGTGTTGGGTGTCCCATAACAAAACACTAACACGCCTTCAAAATTGTCCATAGAATTGAGAGTAACAGCTAAACATGTGAGAACTGCTCAATTTTTATGAGTTTTTGGGTCAGACAGCCTACCGCTCAAGCATTGCTTATTTTGAGATCTGGTAATGGGCGAGTAGATGTTGGTACACATCATCATCATCATCATTGTCAGCCACCAGACGTCCACTGCTGAACATAGGCCTCCCCTATAGATTTCGAGATATTCATTAGTTTGAATCTGATTGAAGTTCTTACCTAAGAAGAACCCATCACTTTCAATTTATTATAACTATTTAGAAGCCCGCGTCTTCGTCCGAATGGACTTAGGTTAAAAAAATACTGTAATAAATCTTTATAAATTGTAGCCTATATCCTATTCAGATGCATAAACTATAGGTATTATTGCAAAGTTTCATTTAAATCCATTCAGTAGTTTTTACGTGAAAGAGCAACACGGCACATCTACACAGGAAGTATATGCACGTCAAGGCGTCAAAACTAGTATATTAAATAAAGACATTGTCCATCAATCAACAAAATCAGTTGCAAAGACACATTGTTGTGTCAGTCAACAGAGGGACGAGTCAACATTGACGCCATGAAAAGATGGGTGAGATGAAGGGATGTAGGGTTGCAAACCACCTGATAATTATAGCGAAGTGGAATGCTGTCCTTGCGTCTGTATTTCCGGATACAAACAAACTTTTGGTTTTTTATTTAATGCTTGATGTTGATTTTTCAGGGTCACTTGTTTATTATTATACCAAATTAATAGTTAAAATTTCGCGTTAAATTAGTTATTACCTATATACAGGGTGGCCCAGCGATAGTGGTCCGAATTTTGTTTAGGTAGAGGGCATCATAAAAAGTCATTGAAAAAAATATTCGTGCGGCAAAAATCAATACTTCAGAAGTTATGATTTTTTCAGGTTTCTTTCAACTCCAAACACATAATTCAGTGCAGAAATGATCCGTTTTGAGTTTTGGAGACGTAATGATTACATATTACATACATGATTTTAATTTTGAAAGTGTTCCATTGGTTGGCTCACTTCAAGTTTTTGAATAGACTATTATCATACTCATGGACAGTTTTTAAGATCATAAACAAATTATCAAGTGCACAAACAGTGCAGCGGTGATTTTTGAAAATAGAATTAGGTTTTGAAATGGCGAAATGCCATAACCAGCTATGGTATTCCAGTTGGCGCTAAAACTCACTTCCTTCGGGGTGAGTTCCCATTAAAATTTATTTTCTTTGCGTGGTGGTCGTTTCAGAGAAAATAACTGAGCCAAATAACATTTTTTAATTATTTACATACAAAATGAGAAAAATAAGAATTTAAATCGAAGCGTATTATGATTGAAGTGAGCGTGAAGCACCGAGATGTGAAGTGATGTACTCGTAATATTATGGTACTCATGCCTATTATCAAGAAGTTCCCAATATAGAATTTAATGTCCTAAAACCAAACAATAAAGTTTGGTTTTAGGACATTCATTAGATTTCAATACTTTGAAATGAATATCGAAAGGATAGTTTAACTATTTTAAAAAAAACACAAAAACCTATTCTCGTGTTTGAAAGACCAGCCCTACCACTAAACACATAGGAGGTACGGAGGTGGACAGGGCCGAACTTAGGGTGCGGACACGCGGACAGGGCCGGACTTACAGAAGTGGGGGCAAAGGGGGACGTAATGTTGTTTCCTCACACAATGCCTGGATTTGTGTGCTTTAACCGGGCGATTGCCTTATTTGCTTCTCACAAAAGAACGCCCGGTTTTCTAAAGGACAGATTTGGGCTTCTTTATTAAAATCATGTTTGCGTTACTTTTTCGTTCGTAATGAAGTTTATTCAAATTATGTTACGCAAATGTTTTTGACATTTATTAAGCCGCGGGACAGGACGATTATTGCCGTGACAACCTTTCGGTTGTTTCGGGATTTCACTGTCGTATTTGCTCTAATGTGTATATTTTTGGTTTAATCTCCAATGCATTAAATATTACAAAATATCGACTCAATGCATAAGCATTTATAGGAATGAAAACACACTGCAAAACACTGCAGCTCGGCAGGCTACAAAGGCTTAACCTCCAATTTCTAAGGCCTATTACATACTGCGAAGACCCTCAGCCACCAGTCGACAATTCTGGTGGCATGCCATTGCACCTCCCTCCCGCCCATGGCTCAGAGCAGTATTCCACGTTTGCGAATGCCCTGTGCTTTGTACATCAGCAGTCTCAACCTTGGGTTTCCTCAAACGGGACTTCAGTACCGCTTCGCTTTATTCAGCCCACCGAGCTTTTTCAACCCAGGGTCACTAAATACAGCCCATCATTTAAGCAATTTCATTTAAAGATACAAATACAAGCGTCATTTTTTCATCGCCTCAGAAACAGCGGTAACACCATTCTCATCAAAATCTCTCATTCAAAAGCACTGAGTGCGCATTATTATAGGGCTGAAGCCTTAATATCTTAAGTACTGTCTAAACTAACAAAATACTAACAATATGAACATAATATTAAGACCAAAATTGTTACTAACTAAATAACTTACTAATATAACATAAACATAACATAAACGGCCTATATACGTCCCTCTGCTGGGCACAGGCCTCACCTCAGCTATGAGGTGGAACAAGCAACATACTCCAACACGCCGGCTCGGTACGGATTGTTGGAGGGCTGTAAGGTTTGTGAGCAACCTTAATGTCAGATGTTATCAAGCCCTAAGGCCTCTGACTATGCTTAACGACTGACATCTGGCGCCGTCAACCGGGACCAACTGCTTAACGTGCCTTCCGAAGCACGTAGATGCCTGAAATACACATGTGTTAAAATTCGGTTGGTGTGGTCACCCATCCCATTTCCGACCCCGCGTGTGTTGCTTTACACTAGCGATCGTCGCCGATCACTGTCACAACTGCACCACGGGCACCTCACCCAATTTCGAGGACTTTACATAATTTCAGAAAAAAAACTCAAGCCAAATTAAATGATAACTTCCTTACTCCGTCTCCCTAACCCGTTAAAATATTTGCGTATTTATAAAATCCTAAGCTTATTTTACCGAAAAAGCGTTAATTAAAGAAACCTTCCTACCTAAACAAAGAGAGTGATTTTCGTTTTTTTATTATTTTTTTTATTTTTTTCGTGCTTCAAAGTCACAACTGCGCCACGGGCACCTCACCCCACGGGTTAAACTCCTTTACATTGACAAAATAAAAGTGTAACTAAGTGAGTTCGAATTCGAACCACCCACTAGATTCGCGATAAGAAGGCAATAAATCTCAAGACTATCGGCCGACTATCGCTCCATCGCTAATAACAGCTGACTGATCGCCGAATGATCGCCGATTAGACGCGATCAATCACGGAGGTGAACGGTTTCTTTCTGTTTATCAGGGGAGGAACTTGGCTTGTTGTTGAATTGCATAGATACTTAATCAATGAGGTTATAAGAATATTTATATTGGAAAAAAGTGCGGTAAGAGTAGTTATTTCTAACGAAAAATCTTCCTTTAATCATCATAACTCATTACACACAAAAGTATTAAAGTGGGTTAAATATTGATGGTTACATGCAGATGGTTACTTGACAGAAAACTCCAAGTTAGGTCCTAGCCGGATCTTGCTCATTTTTTTAATTCTTCAAAGTGTAGTTTTGTTATGTATTTTCAGTAGGTACATGATCAGCAAAATCCAAACGCAACTGCGTTCCACAAGCACAAAACCCAATTGTCTGCACACAATATCCTCGTCCACTTAACTGAGCCATAAATAATAGAAACCCACAATTCGCAAACAACGGCTTAATCCCTAGAATGAGAGTATGCTACTGTGCAATGTATTACCAGCAGTATGCAGCTGAGTTACTTGGTGAATGACACTTGGAGTAGCACTTCGGCATGCGCAATGTCTGGACCATTGATGGGAATATTTCTGTCAAGATTCCGGATGGGACGCGCCGCCGAATATTGACAGCCGCTGAGCTCGACGAGTTGGTGGCTGCCCATGGTAGTACATCGGAGGTAACCCAGGCTTCACGGAGCGTGCCTACCACCGCCCAGGCACCGGCAGCAAAGCTGAAAACGAGCGTGCCGATTGTTGCTGCGGCCGATTTGGCCCCTAAGGCCAAGCGATCCACGAGGAAATAGGCTTCCGTTAATCTTTCATTTTAGGTAATTTTCAAGTTATTCGTTATTTTTAACCCACTTATTAGTTTTTATTGTTCTCGTACGTAAGGTAAAAACAAGTTGTGTTAATTGCTTATCACCCTCAATCTTTACAATCAATATTCTACTAAGTCAATCTGTCACTTTGACTTTTGTCATGTCTTGTCAGATTATTTTACCGCTTTGAACCTCTGCTTTTGAGCCATTTTTGTAGCTTTATTTTTAATCGTAAATAGCAACGCTGCTTTGGACATGTGGAGTTTAAGTCCGGGTGTTTTGTTATTTTATTCGAAGTGTTTGTTATTTTTGTACATTGAATGTGCTTTATGTGCTATTTTGTTTTTATATTGAATGTGCCTTACTTGCTATTTTGTTTATAATGATAACCTTTCTTTGACAATTTTGTGAACAGTTGCCGGCGGGATGTACAGAAAGCATTTGTACGGTTTGAATATTTTTATTATATTTATTTCATAGTACATATTTTATAGTATTAATTTATATTATTTATACAATGCTAGACGATGATATTTTTTTCTCAGCTGATGAATCCAATGACTCTTTTTCCTTTCATTCTTTGGACGAAGGAACTCAGTTGACTGGCACATTGCGGGAGCAGATCAGAGCTTGTTTGCCGGACGGTTCGAATTTAAACGTATGTCATATTAATGCGCAGAGTATCCCTTCATCTTACTCTGAACTTCTAGATGCTTTTACGGATAGCAACATCCATGCAATTCTGGTCTCAGAGTCCATGCTGAAACCTCATCTTGCTTCCACCAGCTATGGTTTGCCTGGATTTGTTTTAGTTAGGAATGACCGGATTGGTAAGGGTGGCGGGGGTGTTGCGATATACCTGAGAAGCGACATTCCCTATGTTAAACTAGCTAGCTCTGAGCCTCTCTATTCACAATCTATGGAGTTTATTTTTCTAGAAATCAATGTTAAGGGTTCTAAAGCCCTTGTAGGAGTCGTGTATGCCCCACCTACGGTTGATTTCTTTGACAATCTCGAGGAAAATCTCGAGGTTTACACTTCTGACTACAATCATATTATTATTATGGGGGATTTCAACGTCAACCTTTTGGTTAACAACACTCGAACCCGTAAACTTCGTTCTATCATGGACTCAGCGAATTTTTCACTTTTGCCTCTTAATCCAACTCACCACAACATTGACACGGATGATACGTGGATCGATCTTATTTGGACTGCCTCGCCCGAATACGTTATTAAACATGGACAACTTGTAGCCCCTGGTTTTTCTCACCATGATCTCATCTTTACGTCATATAAAATGAAACCACCTAAACGCAAACCAGAAATCATGCAATTACGGAATTTTTCTAGGCTGGACGTGAAGAAATTGCAACAAGACGCATCTGCTCAGGATTGGTCTACGGTGGTGTCGGCTTCTATAGTGGATGACAAAGTCTCAATTTTCAACCAAATTATTATGAATCTATATGAAGCTCACGCCCCGCTAAGATCAGTCAAGTTAAAGCGCCCACCAGCTCCGTGGATTACGGAAGCGGTGAGAGTGGCGATGAACAAAAGGGATAGCGCCTTTCGCATGTTTAAGCGCAAACGGTCTGAGGAGAACTGGTCTTTTTTCAAAAAAGCCCGGAATAGATGCAACCAGATGGTTAGAGCTGCGAAGAGGCATCACTTCCACGATAATTTAGTTCAGTCTTCTCCTGCTAATGTCTGGAAATTCCTTAACTCTCTGGGTTTCGGCAAGTCGGCAACCTCCGTTGAAAACTGTCCTCTTCCCCTCAATGAATTAAACGCCCACTTTGCCAGTAGCCCAAAACTCCATGATGACGTCAAAATGAATACCGTTTCCGCTATCGCTCAAATTCCATCCCCTCTTGTTGATCCATTTGAATTTTCTCCAGTTACTAACGACGACATCACAAAAATCTTCTCTTCTATAAAATCCAACGCTTCTGGGTGTGATCAGATCAGCCGTGGTATGCTGACTCCCATAGTCGATTTCGTTATACCTTTGATCACGCACATTATTAACTTCTCGCTTGAAACGGGGACATTCCCACGCGTTTGGCGTAGTGCTTTCGTCCGCCCTCTTCCCAAACTTTCTAACCCAAGTCTTCCTAGCCACTTCCGTCCAATTTCTATTCTCCCTTTTATCTCCAAAATACTTGAAGCCGCTGTACTCAAGCAATTTTCAAAATTTATTCTCACCAACAACCTCATTAGCCAGCATCAATCGGGTTTTAGGCAAGGACACAGCACGACCACTGCCCTTTTAAAAGTGATTGAGGATGTCAGGTCCGGCTTAGAGGAGTCTAAACTCACTATTTTAGTCCTGATTGACTTCTCTAATGCATTTAATGCTGTGAATCACGACATTCTATTATCTATTCTTGCTCATCTACGTGTTTCTCCTTTAGCGCTGAGGTGGTTTGAGGCGTACCTTCGGGATAGGCAGCAGGCTGTTCGTATCAAACAGGCATCATCAAGCTGGTGTGCCCTTGATGCTGGTGTTCCGCAAGGTGGTATTCTCTCCCCATTGCTCTTCTCAGTTTTTATTAATTTTGTGACGCACCATCTGCGCAGCTCTTACCATCTTTACGCAGACGACCTGCAGCTTTATAAACAGTGTACCGTAGACAAATTTGAGGAAACTGTTAGCGCCTTGAATGCGGACTTGAACCACCTGTATGATTGGGCTAGTAGATTCGGTATTGCTGTAAACCCTTCCAAATGCCAAGCTATTGTTATAGGTACCCCGCATCTCCTTGCAAAGGTAAATAATGGGTCCGATGCGATGCTGAAGTTTAACGGAACTGTTATTCCCTACTCTGAGCATGTCAAAAACTTGGGCCTTTTTATTGACAGTACTTTAAGCTGGGATAAGCATGTCTCAGAGACTAGTCGGAAAGTTTCGGCTACGCTTCGTGCTCTGTACCGTTTCAAAAACTTTCTGCCTTCTGAAACTAAGGTGCTTCTGGTTCAGGCGCTTGTGGTACCTATCATTGATTACGCAGATGTTTGTAGTAGCAACCTATCTCAAGCCGCCCTCAATAAATTGGATCGGCTTCTCAACAGTTGTCTGCGGTTCATATTTGGTGTGCGTAAGTACGACCATATCTCACCATACCGTACTCAACTCAAATGGCTCACCATCCGCAAGCGTAGGGAGTTGAGAACACTGTGCACTCTGTTCAGTATCTTAAATGACCCAAATTCTCCCAGCTATCTGAGGTGCAGGTTTCAGCTGAAGGGTGACATTAGTACACGCAACCAGCGGTCTTGTAACCTGCTCAATCTGGTGACACCTGTTCATAAGACGCGCCATGTGGAGCAGTCTTTTACGCTTGCTGCCATTAAGTCGTGGAATAGGCTCCCGGATAGATTTAAAACGGCATCGACTAAATTTGGTTTCAAGAGAACCGTCCGTGAATTTCTTCGACTCTCTATCTGATTGGAATTGTTCGTCGTCTTTCCTAGCTATTGTGTAAATACGTATATCTAGTGTATGTCCAATTGTTTGTCATCACATTGAGTATTTATCTCTTGGTTTATGTATATATGTACCTATATGTTTTTTATTATGTATATGTATGTTTTTTATTATGTACATTGATATTATATGTGTATTAATTATAATCCTAAAATTTTGCACCGCTAATGTTTTTCTGTCTCGCCCTATGGTTGACTGGTAGAGAATGCTTTTAGCATTAAGTCCGCCTTTTGTACTGGTTTGTGCATTAAAGATTAAATAAATAAATAAATAAAAATAAATATAATATACTTTCAACGGAAAAGCGTGGTCTGAATTTCAGCTTAATCGAAAACTGGATTCGGTAAAAAAAACAACGCCAGACACTTATCCATCATATTTTCACATAAAAACGAAATATTTCAAAAATATTTTCATCCCATCACAGCGAACTATCATTTCGTAAATACTTCGAATACGAAATGAAAATAAAAAAGGTTTAAACCATTTCTCGTTATATGGGCTGAAGGAAAACAGCGTATCTTGTTACTCAATAACCTTTTAAAAACACGTTTAAAACGAAAGTTCAGTTCACTTTGAGAAAAACCGCAAACAAAGTACATTTTTATCTTATATATAAAAATGGATTGCTGTTCGTTAGTCTCGCTAAAACTCGGGAATGGCTAGACCGATTTGGCTAATTTTGGTTTTGAAACATTTGTATTGGTCGATGGAAGGTATAAAAGGTGAGTAATCATGAGAAAATGCTGGGAATATAGTAAAAATCTCAATTTTAGTTTCCTCTTAGTAAATGTTACTACCTGTCACGTGACACTGAATGTTTGACAAGAGAACGAAGTCTGTTGAGGCAGCTAGTTTATTATAAAACCTACCTTTAAAATTCATAAAACCTACATTAACCTCATTCATAAACCGTTTTAACAATAACCTGTGTGACCTGTATTCCGTGTAAATAAAATGTATTCTTTTCTATTCTAATGCTTAAGTACTTAACTAACAAGGCTAAAATAATCTTCTTTAGTAAAAATGGTTTCCTGTTCGTTAGTCTCGCTAAAACTCGGGAACGGCTGAACTAATTTGGCTAATTTTTATTTTGAAATATTTTTGTGAAGGTTCCGGGAAGGTTTAAAAGGTGAGTCAACAGGAAAAACAACAATTTAGTTTTCTCTAAGCAACCGTTTCTACCTGTCACGTTACACTGAATGTTTGACAAACGAACAAAATCTGTCGGGACAGCTAGTCTTAAATTAATTATCAATCACTCTCTGTTGTCGAAGGTACTCTGGCGTACGTACCTATAATTTGACCGTGTGTACAAGATAGTAGATGATTATTTATTAGAGTGTAAACGAGACCTATACTTGTTGCGCAGTGTCGTCTCAAACTGTCAATTTTTTGCTCAGGTGTTCCAAGTTCGGATTTCAGGTGCCACTTTTTCAGCACAAGTAACCTATCTGCGTCTTTTTTATTAAAATTATAGTTCTATCGCATCTCTTAGCTCTACATTCAACTCGCGCTCTCTGCACCTGTTTTTTCTAACACTGTTTCACGTCAAAAAGTCCGTAAATCCATTCCCGAGATTTCTTCAACCCTGTTACCCCAAGATATGTTTTGGCAACGCATCCCCATTCCGTTTAACCGGATTCCAGCACGCATGCCCACACACCAACTTTACTACGCCATTAATAATCCCCAGTCACATTCCGACAAACAAGTGAACAGCTTAATTCGAGAATGAGACGCGCAGTAGATCACGCGACGCTAGCGCCACGAGTGCCGAGTTGTGCCACAGTAAACTTAACAGTAGGTTATCTAAGGCCGCCTGCCGAGTCATTAGCCTAGCCTGCTTACAGACACGCGGTCAAAAGACCGCAGTCTAATGCTGATCAATCACAATAAAACAAAACAAAAAAACTCGCCCAACGTCTTAGTTCGTCAACAGCAATTCCTACTTGTTTCGCCATTTTTCCCGAATGCAATTCATTACTTCTCTCGCTTAACAATGTGGTTGTTTTACACGACTTAGCACAACCGGAGTAAACAGAGAACAGTAAAATATCTAAATACAAACGTGGTGCTCTCGGTTTGAATGGGTGCGTGCGCGTCGCGCGCCCTGTCGGCACGCGCTTTCACGCTCACGCTAGGATAAAATATGGGGGAATAAGGTGGCGGCAGTACGTACGGGCTGTGCCGTGTGTCTGTGAGCACGGTAGGCTAATAACTCGGCGGGTGGCCTTAGATAACCTACTGTCATGTTTACTGTGATGCTAGCGCCACGAGAGTGTGCAGAGTTGTGCGGAGTCGTCATCGTGTGGAATAACCACATTGTTATGTGAGAGAAGTAATGACTTGCATTCGGGAGAAATGGCGAAGCAAGCAGGAATGTTGTTGACGTAATAGGACGTTTGGTGAGATTTTTTTGTTTTGCTTTATCGTCATTGACCATGTTTCTGATGTTTAAATATGCTGGTCTATAAGATACTAACTATTTGCTTGAGAACTGACAAATTGCATTATTATTAGTTAAACTCATACGCCAGATAAAGACGTGCCCTGCTCATATGCCTTACCTCCATATGGGCAGGGTAAATTATGAGGTGGCGCGAGCCATAATGCTGAAGCGGGCTCAGTGTGGATTGCAGGAGGGCTATTTATAAGTAAGACCTCCGACAAGGGATAACGACTGTACAGCTGTCCTTAGGTGTCAGTTTTTAAGCCTATTAACCGCCGTACTCAGAGACGTCAATTAACGTTAATGGTTCATTAAAGTCAAAATTTGACATTCTTAAAAGTTCTCTATTCTATTTGTTATAAAGTCTCTTTTGAAAAATGGAATTTTGACTCTAATGAACCATTAACGTTAATTGACGTCTCTGAGTGCGGCAGTTAGAGGTCCCAAAAAAATTGACAGTTATCACTTTTCTCCATTGTATAATAACCTCATCATGATGGGAAGCAGCTGTAAAGTCTAGAAAGGGGGTATCAAATACTTTCCTCAATCCAAAATGTCAATAGAACTGCAAGGGACAGTTATTCTTCTACGGGAACGCTGACTTGCGTTTGTGAAATCGGGGTTAAATCGTTTGCTTTAAAGATAAACCTGCATGTGCATTATGCCAATCAAGTGATGCAGTGTTTTTGAATGCAGGTCTGTTTGACTTATTCATTTGGTTATAAGATTATTTAACCCCACTACATGAAACGGCTAATGATAATCACAAATTCAACGCTTGTCCCAACAAATGAGATGCCCCAGTATATAATATCGTCACCACGCGTGCCAAGTGGCGTCCGCACTGGAATTAGACTGGTGTTATGTTATGTTATGTTATGACGGAGGCAGGCAAATAACATTACAGCGTATAAGTAGGTTGTGCAAATTGTACTTTAGGAATTCTACAATTTTGTAACAATGTTAATGTTGTGTTATTCTTCATTGCACATTAAGTGGAATACAAATGGTGCAGTTAAAGTTAAGAGGCATTAGCTACTTCGAGGAAAATATATATAAGAGGTACGAAAAAGATGATGGAGAGAAGATATTTTGTTGTGTTCACTAAATAAATAAGAAAACAGACGAAGGAGAGTCGTGGCCCAATGGTTAAATACTCTGTCCTCTAACTTGTCTGGTCCAGAGCTCAAGCCTGGCTGGGATACCAGTCTGTACACTTTAAGCCGCGTTTCCACTAGGCAACATTTGCCGCGCGACATGTTGATCAACAACGCGCAACTGCTCTATCGGTGAGCTATCGGTGTCAAACTACGAGCCACGCGTCATAATATTCTAAACAATGCGCGTGTTGTGCAACGTCACCGTTAATGTTGGGCGTCACGTGTTGCGCGTCAATTGTTGCCTAGTGGAAACGCGGCTTAAGTGTACAATTTGCGCTTACTCTCCAGTGAAGTAAAACACCGTTGGGTTTCACGTTGGGTACAAAGTTTGGTTCCGAATATGCTCGGAAAATTTTAGGTTTAGGAATGTCCGAATAAGGGCACCATTTCGTGATTTTTTTATGTTAAGTGAAGAACTGAATAAAAGATTTTTATCTAGCACAGCTAATGTTTTTTCTAATGAAATACTTTAATTATGTTTTATTTATTTTCAGGTACGTAAATTGGGTAAAGAAATTTGAGGAAAGTGTGTTAAGTATTTTGTTTGGACTGATACTTGAGGGAGTCTTCCGAAACGTTTATATAGGTGAGTCTTGTATTATCTTTTATCATCCTGGCCATTTCCTGGATCTTTTAAAACAAAACAGGACACTTAACATTATTTTGAAAATGAGCCAGAAACAGCATTTATTTATTCATTTAAGAACACATAACAGGTAACAGTCAAAGAACAATAATTTAAAAATTTAAGCATGCGAGTAACGTAAGGACTAAACTATCACCCGAAACATGTTTTCGGGTGATACTCGTAGTTTAGTCTTTACGTCCCTGACTTGACGGATAAAGAAAAACAAAATTTTAGTAACTTAAAGAACTTAACCTTTTATTAACTTAACCTTAAACATATTTGTTTTAAAGTGCGATTTTATAACATAAAAATACATGCAATACAAGTGATCAGTGATCCCTGGTAGAGGGTTCTGATTCTCCATTCATTGTTAACGAAGTCACTCCCACGAAGAGACTTTCTTAAGAATCTCAAATATAACTTTAAGTTATTTTTAATTCGATGTCAATTTTTGCATTTTCATAATTATTCATTTACATACACTGGCAATGCTGCACCAATAAGATTATTTACTATTCAATACTTATACGAAATGACAGCTGTCCCGACAGACGGTGTTAAGTGCAATGCTAATTTAGGCGGTGACAGTTAATAAAAAGACAATATTTTGACATCCAACAAATATGTCAATCCTGTCCCGTTTACAACTGGTGAAAAAACCTGCAACATTTTGGGAAAATTAAATGATTTATTTTAATTGGTTCTATTTAAAAAAAAAGTTCTCACTTTCGATCTAACAAATAAAAAACTTTCATATAAAATCTGTCTAGTTTTGGAGTTAAGAGTCCTGTTTGCTACAACGGTTACCCGGCTTTGTTTTTTATTTATAGATAGATTAAAAGAAATATTATTGTTTCATCCCATCCTTGTTCCAGTTATAAAATAGCACAAAATTATTAAAATGAATGCTGTTATTATAAATGCATGAAGCCTTCATGATTCCCCAAAAGACGACCATGTTATTATTTGTTCGCAGATAAAATGGTTATTTTAATAGAATTGTAGATCCAATACCAGGGATTACTTGATAACATATCGGAGCGCAAATTACCTCCCAGGAGGGATATATTGTGGAATGTAATCAACTAAGAACCAGAGGATTAAATATATACTCGCTTATATTATAAAGCTAATGAGTAGACTTGTATGACTAAACAAATAAAAAAAAAAAAATGGACATACCAAAAAAAAATGTTTCTAAAGATTGAAATTTTGCTACTTCACCAACGTTTATTAACTTACTTTGAATTTCAACCGCGCAAAATTTCCTAATTGAAATTATCTGAGACTTGATTTTCAATCAGTCTTTCACAATATTTTAACAATGTTCAAAATTACAATGTTCGGATAGTTTTTCATTGATTAAAATAACCGAACATGATAATTGAAACATTACTTATAACAAGTTTTAAGTGCAGTTAGGTATCTACTTCAAAATTGAACGATTGTTAAAGCTAATATTAATATTAAAGTTTTGTAGATACAAGCTTTGTTGCTGTAAAGCTTATGTTAATTTACAAGAGATCAAAAATCTATTATAGAATAACGAAAAGCGACGTTCTGTAGACAAGTCAAGATAAATCATTGTGAAAAGGTACGTTAAAACAAAATAGCTAAGAAGAATTTATTATGGGCCCATATTACCACCCAATGGCGCCCTACAGATTGACAACGCCGTAGAGGAAGGCCCCGTAAACGATGGTGTGACCACTAGAGCCATCACTCCAGTGAGTGGCAAATATTGGCTCATAACAGGCATAGTTGGAGAGCTTTGGGCAGTAGGATACATCAGGTTTAATTAAAAAACTAACAATTATAGCCAGATACAAGTTATTGTCGGTTTTAAAAAAAAAACGTATAAATGCTTATGAAGAAATAAGATAAGATATACTTTATTGCACGAAGAAAACAAGTTACATAACGATGCTTTTAGACATTTAGAATGTACAATACAGGCGGTCTTATCGCTAGGAGCGATCTTTATGAAGAAATAAGGTGACAAAAAGTTGAATTTACAATTATTTCCGCCTTTTATTTTCTAACATGCATTATGTGTGTTATGTGAAATAGTAAGACGAATCTCTACATTTATTTATGCCTAAAAGAATTTTGATAATTTTTTTGAAGATTTCAACTAACGTCACTTTCACACACAAAAACACAAAACCCAGCTAATTCGAATGGAGAAAAACAAACTAATATCTCCCAAAAACAATATGGCACACGCCGCCTAATGTAACCGCCACGGAGCATTGCGCACACGAGACTGCTGCCAAATTACTACTCTTAGTTATTAATATAATTAATAGCACTTAATTAGGCCCTAGTTTGAGGAATAATACTCATTAGTTTAATGGTTAGAGCTTTGTGTTTGTTTATTTGCTTATGTTGCCATTTTTCGCAGGGTTAGTGGTAGGGATGTGCACAACTGAAGGGATAGTCTGCCTGTTTATTCGTGTTTTCAGTCGCTTATAAAGCCAAGATCTTTAGGAAAAAACAACGTCAAAACTGAAAAACTTTTCTTTAATTTATTTACATAAACTGCCTTAAACGTTCCACTCACTGCTGGGCACAGGCCTCACCTCAACTATGAGGTGGCGCGAGCCATACTCCAACACACGGGCTCAGAGTGGATTGATTGGAGGTCAGCAAGGAACTTTAATACCAGATGTTTTAAGCCGTAAGGCCTCTGACTAGGCATAACTACTGAAATCTAACGACGTCAACCGGGACCAACTTTGCCTCCCAAAGCACGGAGATGATAGAAAACTACATCACTAAGGTCAGAATGGACACCCATCCCATTTCCGACCCAGCGTTGCAGCACGCTGACAAAGAGCCAGGCAGATCACGGCGTCATTCCTAATATGATAATATTAAGAGATATTTCTTGAAAAATAGTATATGTGGGATACAAAAGCATTCAGAGAGGAACCCAACTGTTTGTTTTTACGGTATTGTGACACTGGTTAACTGCTACTAGCATTCATCCAAAGTCACAAAACAGATTACTCCTGTACTAAACTTAAGACTCCTACACATACTTAAGGAATTAACTCCCTCGTCAAGGCGCACAGTATTCGGAACTACAAATTCTCTTCTCAAACTATTTTATACCCGTAAATTGTGGGCGACACAAGAGAGCCGGTACTGTTTCAAAACATTGTTCAAATGTCTGTTTTGTAACGTTAATCTTTTCCCGAGCTTGGAGGCTTGGAGCTTGGAGGTTTAGGTTACAAGGTCACGGAGGAGTGTTACATCAGGTGTAGTGTACATGTGTTCGTTGCGATGATCGTTTACTATCAAATGGTTTCAGATAAGTTACTAAAATTTAAAAAAGCAAAAAATTGATTGACGTTATTAAAAATAAGACATGGCGCCTTCCGGTAGCGTTCATCTTGGGACCATCTCTATATCGATGGTGTAGTTCACAATTGTGCTAACTACAAAATGTTGATTTTACAGGAGAGCATTTTGAAAGTTGAGACATGTATAGCACAGGCAGTGTTTTGACTTTCATAATAAGTTGGCATGTTTGTATTAGACTTATTCTTTGTCTCTTTATTAAAGTATAAACCTTACCAATCATAGGCCGTTTTAACTATAAAATAAGCAAATTAGCTAACTAACCCCCCCATTTAGTACATTTGTGCACTCAGATATCTAAACAAACTAGTACTTAGTTTATTTAATACATTCAAAATCCGGACAAGTGTGAGCTGAACTCGCCCACTGAGGGTTCCATTCATTTTATAAGGCTACGAGCTGGTCTGGAACCTATTCTCAATTTGAAATTTTCCTGAAATTCAGCTCTCAAAACTTACAATCACATTAATTTTAAAAACGTGATTGTTTCTTTGTTCTGAATGTCTCTTTCACGCGGGAAAGATTAAACCGATTATGACAAAATTAGATTTGGAGTTACCTTGGATCATAAAAAAACGGCAATTTCTTCCTGAACGTTAATCTAAAAGTTTTTTTTTCTTAGTTCCTTGAGAACAGTAGTTTGATACAAACAAAACTGGACTCATATGTCTCCGGCGGCCCTGCTATTTCTGATTCCAGCTGTGGCCAAAGCTTGGCAAGAGAGGGGATTGTACGTCGAAAGTGGGAGTTAGGGTTATAGAGAACCTCAGGGGGCAGAGCCTAGGTGGGTTCATGGGTTTGTTGAACCCATGTTTCCAGAAGCCACCTCAAAAGAAGTGGACCTGTATGAGTCTAAGTGATCAACAGGGTGAAAACTGGCAGTTATCATAGATGATCTATGGTAACTGTTGGTTCAGTAGCAGGACGGCTCTACCATTTCACCTGGGTGCGAGGCACATTGAATTTTAACGTCAAGCTGGAACGGAGTCTACGCTCCAACCTACTCGCGCCCATATCGAAAACCCCGAGAGCTTTCAACTTGAGATGGCTAATCACTGCGCCATGCGGTTGGATCCAGCTTTTATAAGGCTGGTCGTCAAAACAAACCGCAAAAACTTGCGACCCACACCTCCGAACTAATGGCTGAGTGTCGGTCTCTGTTACTGCAGACGTCCGATGATGCTATAAACTAACGAATACTCAATAGAGTATCTGGAAGTCCTTGCAACACGACATCCGTGAGTTTGATAACCAATCGTCCTTAAGAGACGATCGAACGGAACAAAAGTGTTCACAAAAGACAAGTCTATTGGGTTGTCAGTGTGGCATCGACGATAGAAGCAGTATTAAGAGGTGTTGAAAGATTCTACGGGTAAAGTATATACCTCGATCGCCAAATCCGGTACTAGTACAGCCGAAGATCCCAGAGCCGAACACGACACTGTACTAGACATCCAAGACAACAGCCTCTATGAGATTAAAATACCTCTCAAACAGCTCAAGAGCTACAAAGCGATAGGCGATGAGAGAATTACTGCTGAATTTCTGAAGGCAGGCGAAAAGCCGGTTCTCAGAGTTCAAAGGCTACCCGTGTTGTTCGAGGAGGTAACGTCAAAGGCATGGAACAGAAGCTAAGTGGCGCTGTTCTTTAAAAACAATATCTTCCCAAGATGCGGGAAGATTATTAACAGAAATCCGAGGAGTATTATCTGCCACTTTTTGGCATTGTCCAACGCTAACCGTTGGACAATGAGAAAGCATTCGATTTAGTCGAGACTTGAGCAATGCTGCAGTGTCTCCAGTGTTGCTACATTGACTATAGGGAGATACATTGAAGTGCTAAAGTGCACATACGCGAATGTCCAGTCCAAGTACAGGAGCAGAGCACGAGGAGTGTTAAGACAGGGGACGTTATTTCTTCGGAACTGTTTACGACCGCATTATAAGAAGTCTTCAAGCTCCTGGAATGGCAAGGACTTGGTCATCAACATAACTGGTCGATATATCACTCACCCGGGTTGTCGACAACACAGTGGTCGTGGCAGAATCGTTAGAAGAGCTTGGCAACTTGCTCGAGAACTTCAATCGTGTTTCTCAATAAGTGGGCAGTGTTGTGTTTTCGCATAGCGTCATGTTTTCTTTTCCAACATACCTCTTTGCCTTAATACGAAGGTGTATAATCACTGTGTTCAGTGATTTGATTAAGTAATTATGGACCCTATACCTATTATGGGCGTCAAAGTCACCCAACGTGCTATGGAGAAGGCTAAGCTAACTATTACACTACGAAATCGAGTCAGAAATGACCAGAATCGTAGAAGAGCTGGAGTCGCTGACGTGGCCCAGTGGATTAGCAGGTTAAAGTGGCAGTGGGCGGGGCACATAGTGCGAGGAACTAATTGTCACTAGGATCCAAAAATTCTAGATTGAAGAGTATTTGAGGGCAAACACAGTGTGTGGCGTCCACCAGCAAGTTGGATTGACAACCTAATAAAGGTCGCTAGATTTTTGTGGGTGCAGGCTGTCTACAACTGGTGGCTATGTATGGAAATCTATGGGGAAAGCCATTGTTCAGCAGTGGACTTCATGTGGCACTTAATGATGATGATGATGAAACCAAAAAGAGCGTAGGTAACCGAATGCATTAACAGCACTTAAAGTGATGCAAAAACATAATAAGTGCATTCAGTTGTTGCCAGTGATCAGTTTATCTTTAGGCACATAAGTACTAAGTGCGCGTGTCTTATACAAAACTACTGTAATTTTGTCAATTTACGGAGAAGTCATTTCTTTTTTAAACTGATATTGTATAATTTATCAGTCCACCACCCAGTTTTGGGTCCACTACAGTTGAAAACACATTTTGCGGTGGTTTCTTTATTCGCCATTTTGTTCCTACTAATTCTACAAGTTCACGACCTTAACGAAACATTTGAATACGCCATACAAATAAGCATGCAATTTTTACTCGGTATATTCGTTAAAGAACCCGTTGCTACTGTTCTGGCGGGCGCGGGCGCATTAGCAGTCCAGTTGTCGCAATGTTGCCAATAAAGAATAATACTGCACACTAGTACCTACACACCCGCCCCGCTCGCCCCGTAAGAACGATGCGAGCTGAGCAAGAACGCCACTAAACTAGCCTACCTAGCTTCATTCGCCAATTGGCTTTCACAGAGGATCTACGCTCTACGAACGCTAATTACGCGCCAAAATAATAATAAAGAGCACAAAAACCGTAACTGACATTACCACACTAAAAATTTGTATTTTTTTAATAAAACATAGATTTAGTGCGCTTAGTCGATTTGTGCTTATACAATTCAACTTCAGCAGAGTTTTTTTTTTATATTATAGCTACTTAGAATATTTGTGCACTCAAAATAATTCATTTCATTATATTATTTTTATATCAACTGCACTTAAACTTTTTGTGTGCTTCATTTTACCATGCTCAAAATCTTTTATGCCACTTATAGTAGATGTGACACAGATTTTTCGAACTAATGGTCGTTAGTATTTATGAACACGAATTGATGCTTAGTTTGACACAAAGTTTTCAATAGAAAGAGATGGAATTATGAAAATCGGGTAAGTGCGAACGGTAGAGAATATAGTCTGGTTCCTTAGGCAGGAATAAAATGAAAAAGTTAAAAAGTGCACTTAAGACAATTGTGAACTACACCATCGATATATAAAAAGGATTGCTGTTCGTTAGTCTCGCCAAAACTCGGGAACGGCTGGACCGATTTGGCTTATCTTGGTTTTGAAATATTTGTAATGGGCCAGGGAAGGTTTAAAAGGTGAGTAAACATGAGAAAACGCTAGGAAAATAGTGAAAAACCACAATTTAGTTTTCTCTTAGCAACTATTCCTACCTGTCACGTGACATCGAATGTTTGACAACAGAACGAAGTCTGTTGGGACAGCTAGTGTAAGATACAAAAGCATTTAGAAAGGAACCCAACACCATAAGTTATAAAATCGAAAAAAGCCTCTATTTTTCTTCATCGACATGTATTTCCTATGTATGCCTTAAAATACCCCGTTTAGGATAATAACAGTCATGAACTTTTGTCAAACTTTCAAAATTAACGCCCTACTAGTTTACGTGACTGCTCCAAAAAAATCTTACACAGTCGCAAAGTGGTTTCAACCCAAGACCTAAATACACGCATACTTCGAGGACAAACGCGCTCTTCGCCCGTCAACTCATAAATTATGTTCGCACGAGGAATGTGTCCCGAACTATGTAACCTTGTTGAAGCGTACCTTGAGTCTAATATGGGGCGGAATGTGGGGCACTGACACCTAAATACTGTGTCTTTTATGTTGTTGCCTTGACAACGAGTGATTATAGTTACAGCGAAAATAAAAAAACACATAATATTGAAGAAACAAAAATATCGGATAACTTTGCCATGTTGGCTTAGACTGTTAAGTATGGGCTTCTGAATGTTTCGTTTAGGTGGTGATAGGATCAGTCAGTGTGAAAGCTACAGTTGATGGACTCCCCACGACTCCTCCCACTGTGGCATTACATCGTCAACAGAGCAGCGGTAGGATTATACCGCCCCAGGTCGGCAATCAAGCAGCATCAACCATTTTTTTCTTACATAGATCTACATTTACCTATGTCATTGTATTGACACAGCGTTACATTGATTACAACAAATTGTCAAGAAAATAAAGGACTTATTTAGTCAATGTGCCCCTGACTATCCCGTTTAGAATAATAAATTCGTGAACTTAAGTTAAACTTTCAAAATGAACACCCGCAACCTTACGAAATAAGAGGACTGCTCCGGAAAAATCTTACACAGTCCTGAAGTGGTTTTAGCGAGACCTAAATACACGCATACTTCGAGGACAACGCGCTCTTTGCCCGTCAACTCATAAATTATGTTCTCACGAGGAATGTGTCCCGAACTATGTAACCTCGTTGAAGCGTACCTTGAGTCTGAACGAGCCGTCTAATATGGGGCGGAATGTGGGGCACTGACACCTGAATACTGTGTCTTTCATGTTGTTGCCTTGACAACAAGAGTTTGTAAGATTATAGTCACAAAAAAGTTACAGCGAAAACAAAATAACTATTTTGCGGGCATTTCCGTGCTTTGGAAGGCACGTTAAACAGTTGGTTCCGGTTGACCTCCCTAGATGTCAGTCGTTAAGCCTAGTCATAGGCCTTAGGGCGGCTTGATAACTTCTGACATTAAGGTTGCTCACTAACCTTACAGCCCTCCAATAATCCGCACTGAGCTCGCGTGTTGGAGTATGGCTCAATCCACCTCATAGTTAAGGTGAGGCCTGTGCCCAGCAGTGGGACGTATAGGCCGTTTATGTTCATATGTTTATGTATGGTGTGAAGTGTGGGCTTCTGAATGTTCCGGCTTTGATTTGGCCCCAAAAATAAGAAAAACAAACTATCGTCTTCCAAGATTTCTTTAACACCTGCACCACCTGTTTTTGTACCGCGTACAGCTTAGAAACTATCAGCAAGTTTATAGGTCATTGATCTGTTCCTCAAATCGTGCATACATAATCACTGAGTTAATTTGAGTGACAGTTGTCAGTCGACATTAATCAACGCTTTATCAGAGTAGCTGTGTCAGATGTCGAGTATGTTATGTTGTGTCAGACGTCGAGTATGTTATGTTGCTTGTGATCACAGGATCAATTGTCGTTTGCTAACAGGACTAGACAAGACAATGCGATAGAATAAGCAATAGGTTAAATATGTTTCCTAATTCATTGTTATTTAGACGGTTTAATCAGATGCCGAAAGCTACGATGAGCATGATGCAATAAGAATGCAAAATTGAAAAACAAGGCATTATAAGAACCAATCAAAATCTCTAAACACTATGGCTAAATAATTACTTAACTTACTTGACTTCACTTATCGCACCGATTTACCTTCGTTTCCTGACTTTTTAAGCACACTGTACCGCTATCGTCATAATCGAACTCCCAAAGGCACTGTGCAGACGATGAGCCGGGGCGGTCATTTTGTCCGTCCACCCATCTAAGTATTAAAGACCGCGCCTGCCCGCGCTGCCCGAGAGCGATTACGTGCCCAGCGGGCACCTGTGGCGCGGACATTCTGCCCTTCATGTGCGTTGGTGGTATAGGATTCCCATTGCGCTATAGTTCGCCGTCAAAAAGACCAGCCCAAACGGCCCCACCGTCTACACAGCGCCTAATAGTTCATGAATGCCTAGTGCAAGTTTCCTCGCCGATAGGCATCAAGGAAGATAACGCGATGTGTTTGATTGGCATAGGTTTCCTTCTGGTTTTTATCGGGCTTTTCCATCACTGGAGAGATGGAACTATAAAGACCAAGAAGTGTTATGGCCAGATTTTAACTTGGAACCTCATGGACTCCTGTCATGAGTGCTCACCACTGTGCCACGAAGCTCTGAAACACTTTTCAAGGTTCACCAACAGCATCATTCCAAGTACAAACACATGGATGTTTGTTTTCTTAAAGTTTCTTAAACGTTACGATTCCTTCAGTCGATATACTCTGGATACATCACTACACTTGCTAATGCAACTCGGTGAATAGCTAGAAATTAGTACTTTAATAACGTACAAAAACTTAACGCGAGTGTTGCATACCTAGCAGGCGCTATAATACTCGGCCAGCTTGCATTTGCAATTAACACAAAACCTGCTGGCTTGTAATTATTACAGTTTATTTAGCCTGTGTATATTGCACTTTACTTTCAAGATTTTAATGTTGCATTCTCTAATAACCTGTGTTAGATGTTTTTCGTTGTTATAACACGTTTTGAATTATTTAAATATAAGTTTTGACTTGCTGTGGCAAAATGGGAAAGGTTGTGTTTTTTGTCAGTGCTATCACTATTTATTTATTATTCTTCATTGCACAAAATATAAGACAAAAAAAAGTACAATTGGCGGACTCAATGCTTGGAGTCATTCTCTACCAGTCAACCGCAAGGCATAACAGAGAATTTAGGAAGTTATGAGAGTGATACACACTATACTGAATTACAGACAGTTTTCTTACCAAAATCTTTTGGTTATATCTGTGTGGATTGTTTTTGTGTAGTTTATGCATGGAGACAAAAAAACGCATTTAAAATAAAATAGGTAGTCTGCCTTGTCTGGTCTCAAAATAAATAAATTGAAATCTGCCGGAAGACAACGCTATTAATTTGAGAAAATTCCATCAAAAACCTCTCAACTTCATTGCAAATTCTTCCTAACCCACTAAAACATGTAAGATTTAATATGCACTGACAACACCCTGTATAATTGGGACATGCAAGCCCCTAATTGCCTCTGCAGGACTGCCCGCATAATGGGACGACCGCGGTGGGACATTTTGTACATTATTAAAATATGTGAGTACTACTGTACCTCGAGGAACGCACCTGGACAAGTGTTTGAGTGTACTGGGTACTGGTTACACAGACGTTTCGTTGCGACACTCTTTGTCGCAGAGGTAAATATATTTCAATTTAAGAGGGGCTTAAAGCGACCTGCAATAAACGTTGCACCGTTATTAATACATGGTGACGTGGCATTCCATACAACAGTAGTTTTGAAAACTCAGATGCGATGCCTTCAAATTTAAGTGACCCATGTCGGCGACGATTTGGCTACTGCGATAGGTCACTTAACTCTAAAGGCGTTCCTACTTACAAGTATTTAAAATACTCTTATAATCCTCGCTAATTGCTAATGCGCTGGAACTTTGTCTAACTAAGAAACACGTGACCTCAAAAAATACAGTTCCCAAAAAAACGATAGCTATTTTAATTGTTTTAGTAATTTTGAAATAATTTTAATGGAAGGTAAGCTGTCATATTATGTGTTTCTTCATGGTTCTTAGCAATTATTCATTACTGTAACCAGTTGTAATATTAAGTTGGAATATTAGGATTAATTGAAAATTATAATGTTAAATAGATTAAAAAAAATAAAAGCATGATTACTACTGTAACGAAAAACAACAAAATAAAAATAAAATAAGATAACAAAAAACAATAACAATAAAAAAGTGCGTGGTCACAATTCGAATACGCCTGCTTGCCAGCTTAAGATGCAAACGGTACTTAACGTTGAAATGTCAAAACATCCTACTAATATTATAAAGACGAAAGTTTGTATGTCTGGATGTGCTGTGTTGCTCTTTCACGTAAAAACTACTGAATGGATTTTAATGAAACTTTACAATAATGTTGCTTATACTCGTACATCTGAATAGCACATAGGCTACAATTCATAAAGATATTGTGTAAATTGTTGTAAATATCAAGTAAAATATGAAAATGTACGCGGCATCACGTGGTATGGCATGACAGTTGATGACAGACGGCTGCTGTCATTAGCGTAACAATGGGTGCGTTCCGAATTAGAAGGATTTAACATCGAAATAACATTTGGGCTACAATTTGTACTCGCTGGCTGTACTAAATTCCACGCGGATGAAGTCGCGGGCGGCCGCTTGTACTTCATAAAAATGGCGGCCAGGCGCATTAGCAATTGGCGAGGATTATAATGTGAATTCACATGAATACGGGTTGGGGTTTGAAGGGCATTGCATAATAGCTATACTGCGCAGAACTAATTTCCCACAAAGGAAATGCAACTGAAAATGAAGGAAGCATTAAATCGGATTACCTTTTGACGAACTCGTTCAATGAACAATATTGGACTCATACTGAACATTCTGACTTCGTGAAATGTGGATACCAATTTTGGAATCAAAATATTTGTTTATATCAGTCAGCATCAAAATAATGCGTGCGTATTGAGTGGTCAAATATATCTCATGTATTGATGAAAGCGATTGAACACGATGGAACAATGAAAGAATAAAAGAGAGAAAGAAAGAGTAGACTGTAATTGCAGGCGGAAGAGTGTGATATTGAAATCCATTCGAAAAAAAATGAGAATATAAATGTATTTTTTGAAGTAGGTACCTAGTAGAGTGGAAGCAATTACAATTTGCAGTTTTGCAATTTGCAATTTGCAAATTGCAATTACTCACTATAAAGACAAACGAAAAACTTCTTTTGTCTTTATAGTGAGTTATAATATAAGAACTTAAATACTATAATAAAATAATAAATAAATACACAGTATACAAACATAATTTGAATCAACCAACGGTGTATAGAGAGTTGTTTCTGAGAAGAACCGGCAAGAAACCGTGTGAGCCAGCCATCATCCCACTCAACCATATTTTAGGGTATGGAATGCCCCGTCAAGCAATCGTCAAGTGTCGCCTCCATCATGCGTACTAAGAGGTGGAACACTTTGAGGGGTATGTGTTTCCCGATGACTTCAATTCGGGAAAATTCAAGTGAAGAGTGAATAGGTTTATTCTAGACAAGCATGCTAAATCGTCAACGGCACCGTCACATCGTCACTTTCCATCAGGTGAGATCGCAGTCGTCAAATGCTGGTCTAATCGTATTTAAAAAAAACTTTTGCTGCATGAAGCCAGCAGCCACAAAATGTCAACTGCTGACCCAAATCATGGATTTATGGCCTCACCGGTTCTAGGAAACCTTAATCTAAAATTTTGCTACCATCATAGAGCTGCCCATCCACCTGAGCGGTAGTTTGCTTGCATCAAATGATATTTTTCACAGAATTTTCCTACCAAAGTCTTTTAACTACACCGCAGTGAAAATTTTCCAGGAACGGAATTCGTGCTACGAGAGTGTGGCGACCAAAATGCTATTGGAAAATAAAGCAAGTATGTGTTTCACAGCCAGTAGTGTCGGCTAGCGGTGTCAGGGAAGTCTCGCGAGAGCCCTGACACTACGTGCTGGCGTTAGGGCTGGGGAGGTTTAAATAGTTCTGGTGCAACGTGTACTGAATTTACTTAAAACTTGTCTTTTTCTTTTAAATTGGTATAAGATACACAACAACATTTTTAGTGGCAGTCAATTATTTGGTGTACACATAGAGATATCAGTAAAGAAACTTGTCAGAATGTCAGTTTATCCTCTCCAAGTAAAGGCCTCTGGATCGCCGTTACTTAATATCTTAGGGTTGAGATTGAGAATCCTCTGCGCTCACTCTATAGTCCGTTGAAGCTGTCAAAGTCATCAGCTGTTATACATCGGTAGTCATTTAGTAAAAAAAATAAAACACATCTTAGTATGTATCCACGTCAGGCGCACAGATGGTGAAGATGAACGCTGCGAAAGTCTCAAAATCGAATAGCGCGGTTTAGTCAAAGAGACGGTCACACACAAGTGAAGACAAGTTCCAATACAAGAAATGGGAAGTGTAAAGTAACATTAAGCTAAAAGGAAAGATTAACAACGAAATAGTGTAGATAAAGGTCATTCAACAGACCAAATACGCTTTAAAGAAAATATAATATGACGTAATAAGGATTGGGTGCACGTAATTCGTGACGTGTCTACAACCGTAGCTGTTAAGCCACGCATACGCAAATTTAGAAAAAATATGAAAAACACTTCTTGGCAACCCTATTTTGGTTATTTTAAATTTTCAACATGCATACCGGGAGAATTTTCCGCAGTTTTCTCCTAGCAAAGCGCTAGTACTAAGAAGTTATCGCGATTGACGAAGCACACTTCATGTAGATATCTGATCTGGCTTCTCCCGTGAGTTTTTGGTTCTTCGTTTACTAATTTGATACAGTACATCATAAACACAACTGTAATTTTTCACCACTGGGAAGAAAACCCCCCTCCATTTTTCCCAGCAGTGTGGATAATATAGATGATAAATTATGTTTCTCTTTTAAAATGTGTTTTTACTTGACCATTAATATTGACATTTGCAATTAATTGTATACTGTAACTTTACTTTAACTGTTTCATTGAAGCGACCACTTCGATACTACGAAGTACCTTAAGACGTTGTTGTAGTCTCTTCATTAATTTTCTAGTCGTTCTCCTTATATGCAACAGCTAGAAGCAGCAGTGCCACACACGAGCTGCGTGTGTCAACTGCAATTTGCTGAATTTTTCCGACCACAATCTCCGAGATAAAGTAAAGCAGAAGTACGTGACAAATTTTCCCGCATTCGCCAGAAAGCGGGGTGCCAGTGGAAACTGGAATTTTAAAGCAAACTTAGGCAGTTGTCCCACTAACGGCGAGGAAAGGACTAAACCCCTTATTCATAGAAACGAACGCAACGCTAAAGCATAGTTTAAGCAATTGACGTGTTATGTCACTTACTCGCAAATGGCGGCAGCAACATGAATGAAAAGACAAGGCGGCACAAAAGTTAACGTGTTGTTGAAGCGCTGCTTGAGTTTTTATGAATAAGGGGATTACTATCCGCCATTCTCTCACTCAATAGATAGGATAGGATAGATATTCAACGTTTCTTGAGCGAGAGAATAGCTGGATAGTTGGTCATTTCCTCGCGTTTGGTGGGACAACTACCTATCTATGACATGGTGGAACCGAAAAAGCTGTAAATATGAATAGTTGATCGATGACTGGCCGGCGAGGTCTCGCTCCGCTAGATTTGACGATTTAAAAGTACTTGTAACAGGTCTATTTAAATAAAGCTATTTTTTAATTTCCATTAAGTATTTGATTTGCTAGTTTAACGCTGAGCAAGAAAAGTTATTGAAGATAATACCCGATATTCAGCATCCACTTTCAGGTACCGATGGTTAAGTCACATGTTTTAATAGTACTGTTTATAATAAAAATTACTCCCTCCGTGGTGTAACGGTTAGAGCGTTGGGCTCTCAACCCGAAACTCGTGGGTTCTAATCCCGCGTGACCCAACAACATGTTCATATTTGTGTTTCGAGTTGGCCAAGACAGTGGAGGCTGATCACCTTGTGTTTGAAAAGTAAGATGATCAGTCAAGTAAAAAGTCGGTTCTGCGCCTCACCTTTCTCCGGGCGCGTCGAACTGTCTTCTACTCTCACTACTATCGGAACCACTCACTGTTCATTGCTCGGCAAAACGTATTATATTCTAGCTCTACTAGCTACCAGCTTCTCGTTTATCGTCGGCAGTGGAACAACTGCCTTATGCGAGGTGCAACTCGACCATGTCAGTTGTTTGAACGGCGGAGTGCTTGCACAAATGCTCTTTAAGAGAAAATGTGACAAGTGGACGAAATTGACACAATTACCAATTGCATCGTTCGTGGGATATTAATGTAGTCCATGAGGAAAGTTCAGCTATTGAAATTTAATAATTGCTTGATGATTTACGATCGGGATTTTCAACAACGCAACAGAAAAAAACGTGCATGAATCAAAATTCCGTCACTATCGCTGTGTGAACTCGCTTGAAAACCTGAATCAACATTTTTACTAACTGATAAAATGAAATTTAACCTTTTTACCAACAAGGCTCAACATTTTTGCCTTTTACGTGCAAATATCCAGACATTTTCCACCGTGGTGAACGCAATCTCATTCTACATATAAATTAAATTTATCTTACACAACGATTTAAGTTATGAATATAATCAAAGGTAAATGTTTATATGGTAACTTTACATTGGGAAACACAAAAACAATGTTTGAGAGGAATAAAAATGACAGAAAATTCTATATTGACCTCAAAGGCGCATACAAAAAAAATACAAGGTACATGGTCCGCAAATAGTAGTTCTAAAAAGGTGAGGTTCTTCCTCTAATATAAACTAGAAATCTATCAGACAGCAGAGTAACGAAGTGCAAAATAAATGGACCACACTCAGCTAACACCTGGATCTGATAGGTTTTTGCCTGACTTAGAAAGAAAAACGTTCCGTTGATGTACAAATACACTTCGGCCTAGCGATTAAAACTCTTACTTTTTTTAGTCAACTGCGAGTATGTTCAAAAATGCATGAATGAAAAAGATCTGAATCCTTTTTTTCCCTGTGACTTCACCAAGCAATCATCAATGAATTTTCGTCACGGTCTTTTATCTCGCTATCATGATTATTTCACGCAGTCGTTCCCCCCACTTAGGCAAAGAGCAGTTTTATTTTATTCAAAGGCAAACCCAAAAGCTACTTGAGTAAACTTCGACCACATTAGGAATCTATTCAAGGCACCTCGAGCCCGTGAATTTTTCAGTTTTCACCCCCATTTCACCCCCTGGGGTGAAGGGGTGAAACGTGCTACGTCCCTCCCTATATATCTGTTTATCGGAGCGACTGCATTCTCTTTATTTCCGGTGAAATTTTAGTGCTGAAAATACTGAAAGCTTTCTCGTTGTTTGTAAGTTTTAGTGATAATGTTATTGAGAGTATCGTAGCTCAGTGGTTAAGAAAACGCAAATTGAAAACTGCTATTGTATTCCGTTGGGCGCCAAAACTCACTTCGCCAGTGGTCAGTTATCTGTAAAATTAAATTTCTGTGCGGCTATGGTCGTTTGAGAGAAAAGAACTAAGCTATTTTTTTTTATTATTATCATACACTGCTTAAGGCTAACAATAATAATAATCTTCATACAAGAGTAGAGAAAATACTAATTCAGATGATGCGTGTTGTTGATTGAAGTAACGATTGAAACACCAAGATGTGAAGTGACGTTCGACGGAATGTCACCTCAGGTTGGAACGCTCACTTTGTATTCATTGAAGTTGCAATGATTTCTATGGTAATGGTCAAAATCTGTAAAAAATCCAAGCAACATAAGTAATGACATATCAGAAAAAAATCTGACTAGGTTTCAAGCTTGAATCGAACTCGCATCTACCACATACGGAGCGGATGCTCTTAACACTAGGCTACCCCGACTAAGCTCAATAGAAAATATACCTCAAAGATGGGGCCAGTCTTGTATAGAGGGTCGGCTCATTGCCTATAGCAGCCGCCTGGTATTCCGACCGAAATTTAGTGAGATGATCAAATTTTCGGGCGTCTCCGTACTTCAGAAACCACGTTGAGCAGTAATTGGTCCCGGTTGAGGTCCTATTCAGAAGACTTTGATAAAATTTGACATGAAGGATTCTCATTGACCTTACATTACAAACCACCGCATAGTTGTCTAATAGTAAGCCTGTGCCCAGAAGTGGGACGTATAAATATGTGAAGTTTATATAGCAATGGTTACTTACTGTAGTTGAGAAACTGGTACACCATTATTACTAATATCATTGTCTGAGTTCGCGATATCCCTAGGTGGGTGGAAACTTTGCAACTTGCCTTCGGCTCGGAAGTCCAAAGCCCAAAGTTGGGAAACTTCCGTAGCCAAGATCCGGGCGTTATCAATGGATCCTTGCGATTGGAAATAGACTAGTTCTTTAGGTTTGGATTGTAACTAGAGCTGTAAACCGTATGTATTCGTTACCGAGTAACGCCTGACTCGAAGTAGGTAACTCACAAAATGGCATCGTTACTCGTATCGTTATGTCAGCACGTTTTCTATACGAACGACTGAAATTGATTTTAATTCATAACAAGAACAGGATGGTTTAAATATACTTAGTTGAAAAATACCATTACCAATGTTTATCTAAGTTTTACTAGATTCGAACGAACCTAAAAGATATGCGGCGAGGCTCAATGTCATGCCTTATGCAAGTACTCAATTTGTATTAAAAGAAACAAGTGACTTACCCCCGAATTCACAAACGTCAATCAACGACTGCATGATGCGTTAGCGCGTTTTTAGCGTTGATTGACGTTTGTGAATTAGGGGGTTAAATACGAAAGTAACGACTACCGATTGTTTTAGTAAAGAACCATACGGGTACACATTTTCTCGTTACTCTTACAGTTGTTATTGTAACAACACACTACATCGGCTTAGCTTGCAATCAAGGAACCATGCTTGCAGGTTATAATAGTTAAAGTTTCACGTTGTTATCATAAAGAATTAAGTAGGTACTAGTATACTAGGTACTAGGTACTATCTATAAAACCAAAAACTGGAAAAATCAATGGCAATATTTTGATTCTTTGTGGTAGAGAGAGCCTTTGTTCAGTAAAGGTGAAATGTCAGAACCAATTTGACTGTACTTGAACGATAGACAAATCTTTGAGAAGGGAAAAAATATAATTTGTTATTTTTGTTTTTGAATAATCCCTTTGGATTGTGTTTTGTTTTTACATCATTAACGTTAACACAATGTTTTTTCTGGTATAATGTAGGGCTTTTCTAATTATCCTGTTTTCATTTCTACAAAATATTGTTTACGACTGGACAGCGCTATACTTGAAATCAAACAATATTACTTAGTTTCTAGTAAGAGCTTTGTAAGTATTTACCTTAAACCCTCTAGTGCCGGAGACATACTCGTACGAGCTGTCAGGCGCGTTATCGCCGCATCTTACTAAAATGACGGTAGATCGTGGACGGTAAAATGGCGCAAATGCCAAAATGCCACTGGCCGAAATGGTGAATTTTTTGGCGCGAAAGACATAATTATGCTAGGCCTAAATTTGCCGCTTGGAACTGCACCAATTTCCTGATGAGCTGAATCAGCTCATATTTCGCTCACCGACACTCAAGGGGTTAATCATTGAAGAACTTGTTACTTACAGAGCAACATACATAACATAAACGGCCTGTATACGTCCCACTGCTGGGCACAGGCCTCACCTCAACTATGAGGTGGAATGAGCCATACTCCAACACGCGGGCTCAGTGCGGATTGTTGGAGGGGTGTAAGGTTAGTGAGCAACATTAATGTCAGATGTTATCAAGCCGCCCTAGGGCCTCTGACTAAGCTTAACGACTGACATCTGGCGACGTCAACCGGGACCAACTGCTCAACGTGCCTTCCGAAGCACGGAGATGCCCGAAATATACATCACTAAATTTTACATGACCCGGCGTGCGTTGCTTTACAACAGCGATCGTCACCGATTACAGAGCAAGCAACACGATAATGCAGGTGTCTCAATCGACTTTTCCCAACAAAGGCACCAACAACGCGTGTGATCTAGCGCGAGATTCGCGCCGCGCCAGTCAACTGCATCGGAATTGACTGACTTTGTCGAGACGTACCAAGGCGGAACCTCGTGACTGTGAGCCGTTCTTAGCTTATTTTCACTCTTCATAACAGCTGATTTTAATGAAAAAAAACAGTTGGATAGAAGGTTGGTTGAAGGTGGGTGCCTTAAACATTGATGAAATCACCCTGGCTCATAGAGTAAATTTACCAGAAAAATTCGACCGGTCTGTTAAATGATCTCGGTAGCACAGTGGTTAGTGCAGTCGCCCGGTTTGCGTAAGATGTGGGTTTGATTCCCGCCTGATGCCAAGTTGACCGAATGTCTTTTTCTGGTGTTCAGATCTTTAGTTGAGATAGAAGATTTGAGGGAAGTAATATTCTGCCTTCGCCACGTGTTGCCTCGATGGGCCGGCACGGTTGGGTGGTGAGTCTACCAAACTGCTACTCCTGAGTCCTCTTGGCTTCCCGGCGGGTCCATCCTGCCACCGGTACTATGCCCCACCGCCACGACAAGGCGAGAACTCATAGGGGGTGGGGTGGTGCTCATGGCTCCCCCTGATCTAGTTTAGATGGTTGACTTGGTCTGGTGAATGAATAGTTTATTTTAAACATTTGAAGAAAGTCAACAACCATGATCAAACCCTTAGTGAAGATGTCTCAAGGGCCTTTGTCAACCAAAGCATTGTCAGTACGAGAAAATAAATATAGCGTGTAGATTTGCACCGCTTCAGTCGGCTGCGTCGGCATTGACTAAACCAACCATAGAAGTGTATTTCTGGGGCCTCTCTACGCTTTAGAAGGAATGTTGACACTACTTGTTCTTGCACAGACATGATTCGAAACTATCGCTACAGTTTCAAAAGTATCTGACAAAATAACATTCAAAAGTCGTCAATTACTTAGCACTAATGATCGAACCAATTTGTATATTCTTGTTTCGCGTGTGAATGATTTGACATATTTTTTTTTAATTTAATATGAGTTTTCCCTCAGTCTAGCCTGATGGTAAGCGATGATGAGGTCGAAAGTGAAACACGCTTACCCAGAAAATGCCTATTCACTCTTGCCTTGAAGACACCAAGGTTGTATGTATCCGGAAACACAGACGCTGGGAGGGCTTTGAACTGAACTTGAAGAAGCTCGAGGTGGTTGGTTACCGGTATGGGTGCATTCAGGAAAGTAGGAGTCAAATGGAATGGACTCCATATTTTGGCGGAGAATAGAAATGCCTGGGTTTTGGCGTCAAACTCAACGAGATTAGCTTTGCCCTATTCGGATACCGATTTTAACGTTGAGCTTATCTTCTCTATCATAGCTCCTATGGGACTCAGTCTCAGTCGGACTTGTGCAAGCGCTGGACATATATCTCTCTGTAACGGTGCTGTTCTACATATCCGAAGATACCTAGGCTAAGCAGATTGTCAATTGCGTTAGTCAACCATACAAAGTCAAAGTTAAGGTAGTTAGACTACAGCAACATTAAAGCGCAGGTGTCTCAATGGCCTTTCCCCAACAAAGCATCGTCAATACGAGTAATATAGCGTGTAGATTTGCGCCGCGCCAGTCGGCTGCGTTGAAATTGGCTGGCTTTGTCGACCCGCGCGGGCGGAACTGGCTGAGGGCTATTCACCTTATATTTACTCTTTTAAACAGGTAGATTTCAGTATTTACCTTACTGTATTACTTGGTGTTCATTGTTCAATTTGCGGCTTACTTTCCGGTGATGACGGCATGCTCGGAAAATAGGTACATACGTCATTTTAATCAATCTGACGATCGGTTTGAGTTCGAGTTGTAATTTTTAAATAGGTTATGGCTTCATCTTATTTAGTTAAAAAGTGATTAGTTCAATATTTTTAATACCTTTCCGTTTTCTACCAGTATGAAAATGTATTTGACCATGATCAAAAAATAGTTTTTTAAAATAGACCATAGAACATGCTTTATAGCGTCAAATGAAATTAAGAAATCAAAACTTGATGGAACACATTAATGAAATTCATTCAAAATTACGTCCTACATCTTCGTGTAAACATTTAATATTTTAGGGTGATGATTTGAAAGAGACAAGACATTGCAATGAATGTAGCGTTAAAAGCTATCCCAAAAAAAATATTAAAACCGGAAATCTCCAAACGATTAAAACCGGAAATCACCTAAAAGCAAACGTCATCATCACTAAAGCAAATCACGTAGCAAACCTTTTTAATTCCTTAATTTCCGCCATAACGAGAATGCTTTTCAATTCCGAGAACAACGGCGCTTCTTAAAAATCTTTAAACAAACACAAAACGATTTGAAACACAATGAAATTGTCCGAGAGTGGACAATCGGAGCGGAGATACTGTCCATCGGACGGGACACAAAGGGGGAAGGGGGGAGGACAGTTTAAAAGCTATGTGAAGACTCACATTGAAAGGTTTATTGCCTATCTGTCTCTTAACCTTTAAATAACTAGATCTTGCGCTGATGTATCTTGTCAGTGGGCAATCTTCATTTGTTTTCACGACAAATGGCTTGTGGTAAAAAACAAATTAAAAATTACGTACTTAGGTATTTTTAATTGGCTTTTAATTGTCTTTTGGAACATGTATTCCATAAAGTTAAAAACTATGTTCGACACAACATTATTGAATGGTTTACATAACATATTTGTAAGGATAAGCTGTTGCGTTTCAAGGTTTTCGGCTTCTAGTTTTTTTCACTTATTGCTACGTTTGCTAATCAACTGTTTACTTTTTAGTATACCTTCACGTTGTCAAAATGGGCAAACGTTACATCATAAATTTGGCTGTTTCATTCATCAAAATCCTTCTACTGCGAGTCAGAAATCACAAACATAGTTTTCGCTAAGTAGTTTATTCTTAAATAAACAAATTCTAAAATTGGAGGCAGCGTCAAAATTTTTAACCATAAACTACTTTCCAAAACAATCAACTAACTACCCTTCAACCCCTTCCCAACCCAGAGCAGAAACAACTCATTCTGGACGTGTCAATTAATTGGCTTGTTATTCACCCCCTAATCGGGGCCGGGGTCGCAAAACATCCGAAACTGCCCCTAAACGCCCTAAACTCGTTTACGGCAAGGTTTCACGATAAAAGTGGACCGCGGGACTCCGTGGCAGTTAGAGGTATTATTTCAGGTGTATTCACGTATTTAATTAGTCGATTGCGAAAGGACAAAGGTTTTGGCTAATTAGTTACCACAACTAATTAGCCAAAACCTTTGTTTGTTTGGGGTGGCGACTGGGAACGAGGAATTAAACAGATTATTTCACGCCTGAATTGTGCATCTGATTTTCGATCAAAATAAAAATTCCTACATCTAGAACGTTTTCTTGAGACATGTTTTGTTTAGCTTACGAACCTTCCTACACAAGGCTAAGCAAATCTTCGATAGCTGACTATTTAAATACGTACGTTCCACTGCTGGACAAGGGCCTCACCTCAACTATGAGGTTGATTGAGCCATCCAACACGCGGGCTCAGAGCGTATTGTTGGAGGGGTGTTAGGTTAGTGAGCAACCTTGGTGAAAGGTGTTTCTAAGCTGAGGCCACCGACTAGACTTAAAGACTGCCATCTAGCAACGTCCGAGACCAACTGCTTAACCTGCCTCCCGAAGCGCGGAAATGCCCGAAAATCACATCACTAAATTACGGTCGGTGTGGTCACCCATCCCATTTCCGACCCGGCGTGTGTTGCTTGATCCACTGCCACAACTGCGCCTCGGGCACGGGCTTTGGTTTCTGTGTTAGTTTACATTTTATTCTAACAAATTACTACAACACAGCCCTAGCACAAATACCATTGACAATTTGCCAGGTCCGACCGTCTGTTGTGCAAATGTACCTATTAACACTAAACAACTTGGACCTTTGCATCCCAAAACGGCATTTTGAGTCGGTTATTGAGGGTTAGATCGGAGGGTATTGAAAACGACTGTTATGTGATAATAATGTTGAGAGTTCGAGTTTTGTAATTGAAAATGAAAATTCAGGACATTCTGGATAATTTCACTTTAATTTCATAACTATCTTTAAGAATATCTATTGATTTACTAAGTATTTAAGTTCATTACCAATCTTGTATATTTCACCGTTTCTTAATGTTACTTCAACCGTACGTTATTTTGAAGAATTCATTACAGTTTACAGATAAACAGAGTGAATTGAGTGAATCATTAATGTGAATTAATGATTTAAGTTTTTCATATTTCGATACAAATAATGGAAGTTTCAGACATAATATTACTGTTATTATTCGCTTAGCCTTTAAGTGGTGGACTGGTAAACTTCATTTCGTTCGTCGTTCGTTTGTGTAATTGCAGTAAAGAAATTCATAAAAAAGCTTCTTTAAATTTTTGAAGTGATGAGATTTGCAAGGTTTCGTTCCAAGAATCATAGAAAATCTACAAAAATACATAAACATTAGGTCTTGTCAGCGCCTTACAAGCGAAGCGAAGTGAGCGAACAGAGCGAAAAAGCGGTAGCGCTTCAGACCCGCATCCTTTAAGCGGAACAAACAATTTGCGGGTTAACCAGTTTTCTTGGAATGCCTTACCTCACCCTTTATAAAAAAAATTTCAGCATCGAAAAGATCTATGCTACTAAGGAGGCAAAAATACAGTGACACACTAATATCTTCAAGTGCGTATGCAAACTTAAGTAATGGTGATGTACTGGAAATCTTTGAGTTTGAACCTTACAGGTTTGGCAGACAGGTTGGGGATGCACTGAGATCATTGAATTACCAAGTGCAATAACCTTCCGTTTAGTATTCCACTCCGGACTGTTATTTACATAATTTGAGTTGCTTCATTGTGAGAATGTAAATAAAATTAGTACCCTCTAAATGTATTACGGCTGCTAAGTTTTAATTAGAAACTTTTTCACGCAATTTTTTGATTGAATACTTTCATGATTCGAAAAAAATATAATATGATATTCTCCCAAACAGATTACGGCGACGTCGACCGCCTCATTCCTAAAGATAGATAGATATTAACTATATTGCACACCAAAACAACAGAAATCAACAGCAAAGAAACAGAGATTAACGTAAATGTACAATTTGGGCGGCTTTATCGCCAAAAAGCGATCTCTTCCAAACCACCCACAGGTAGAGGAAAATACTAGACTGTCTACAACTATTATTACTGGCTATACTGGCGCTGCTTATGCTCTCTCATATGGCTTGCACGGCCAACCTTATTGGTAAATATCCGAAAGCATTGTGTTGTGGACATGTTTGCGCACTATTGACCAATATAACATATTGCCACTTCTGGTCATACCTTTATTTCGTCACAACTGGCATTCAGCTCGGAAAGATGGCACCCTTTCACTCAAACCCATAAAACTTTTGTGCTATATTGTTTTAAAACTGAAAAACTAAACGCTGAATTTGGTGGCGGATAGAATAGACTTGTTTTCGCCTCACAAAACTAACAAAACGATGTGTTTTGTGTTTCATGGCAGGAGTGTGTTTTGTTTTACTATGTTGTCGCTTATATAGTCTCTCCTGTAATTATAACGTATTTCAAACGTATTTTGGTTAAATAATATGAATAGATTTGTTATTCTCCTTTACAAACATAGTCTGAGTGTAATGTGACTAACAAAATGTATGGATCTTTGTTAACTGATTCAAAATAATTAAGGAATAATAATAAAAATAAAGCAATGTTCCTTACAATTCATAAGTCATGCCCGGAAGAAATGATTTTTAATTTAATTTTAATTTAATTAAGAATGAAAGCATACAGTAGTTACAGTAATGCTTTAGGGCTGTTATAACTTTTAATGAATAAGACAGAAAGACTTCGGCTTAAACTCCCACACTCAAGTAATATCGCCAAACAACGCCAACAATGAAAAAGTTTAAATAAACGCACTCACGTCGATTTCATAAACTTCTAAGTACAGAAATCATTACCTTTATTACTAGAACATTCCCTCAAAGTGCCTTCAAGATCGCTTTGTCTCAGTTCCCTGAAGAAAGCGGTTTCCCCCCCGACCCTCCCCCCACCCTGCCTTCGTTAAATACTCTATTTCACCGGAACACCCAAGGCTACGTGACTGAAATAGCTGATGCCATCTGTTATTTGAATTTTAAACTAACCTCTCTAAAAAATAAAGTTTTATTTCGTAAGTTTTAAGTCAACTGTGTTTGTTGTAAGGACTTTGTCTTTTCTCTTCGTATCTTGAGGCAATGGTTAGCATCATGAATCTGATGATGATGTAATGTTAAAAGTTACTCGTCGAACAGAAAGGATTTATATTATGTCACGCGTATGTATGGTATCAAAAGATTCTATTTAACAATCAATATTTTTAGGATTTGTTCGATGGATCAATTTCAATCGACGTTACAGCGAAATCATTGCCTTTTCATTGCCTTTTGCACTGACTTTGGAAGCTCAAAAAACGGTCGAAAGTGCTAAAAATTATGTAATTAATTCGCTCGAAGTGAACATTAGCCTTCTAGAGATGTTTTAAAGCGGCATACATTTGCCAAAATCCTGCTACTTTAACTCTTATTAGGCCATGATGGGTCACACACTGCGTTTGATTTCGCATGGTCTATACTGGAAAACTTTTCAGACCCAGCAGTCACCTGTTTGCGCTATGTTCCTATCGAAAAATATTTGCCCATTATGCTATCAGCAACTTCATCTCTGTTTTGATCAAGGATCGTTTATACGCTGACGATAATTATTCGAAACGTAGTTGTCAAATGCCTTTGAACGCCAACGCGATTGATTGTTGTCGTCATGGTGAAGGGAACATTCAGAAGCCCACAATTTTGGACTTGATTGCTATGGTGATATTTCAATCTATGGAGAGTTATCCGCAAAAATTGAAAAATGAACACAAAGAACATACTTCTTTGTGTTCATTTTTCAATTTTTGCGGCGACAATCTTCCGGCGAGTTTCGATCTTGGGACTACCCGTGTTCCAAGCTAGAGTGTTTAACTACTGGTCCGCAAAGTTCTCCTGCCCAAGATACTTTCTAAATAACTGACTTTTAACTGAATTTTATTTACTGACGAGCTGTCCGCGTCCCGGTGTGACTAGGCCTTCATTGTATCACCCTACTGGCCCAGTTCAATTGTTATTTTCAGTTAGTGATTATTGTTTTGCTGATAAATGGATGGAGGTGTTTGTTTTAGATTTGTAAAGACGGTGACCAGTTGTTGGAAGGGCGACAAATGTTTGGGAAGTTAAGTTTGTGCTTTGACAATTAATTATACAAGCATAGTTATTAAGTGATAAAATATATAGGTAACATAAACGGCCTAAATCGTCACACTGCTAGGCACAGGCCTCACCTCAACTATGAGGTGGAATGAGCCATACTCCATCACGCGGGCTCAGTTTGGATTGTTAGTGGTGTATAAAGTTAGTAAGAAACTTTTCTGTCAGATAACATCTAACACTGACAGAAAAGCCCACCCTGAGGCTTCCGACTAGGCTTAATGACTGACATCTAGCGACGTCAACCAGAACTAACTGCATAACGAGCCTTCCGAAGTACGGAAATTCCTTTAAAAAAAGGGGCCGTTTGCGTGGGCTGGCCGTATTAGTCGTAGAACCGATAACCGTCGAAGTAAACGAGTTCTTGAGTGGAGTCGTCTCGGCAAGCGTAGTGTAGGACGTCTCCAGGCAAGGTGGACTGATGATTTACGCAGGATGGCTGGATGCGAGCAGCCCAATATCGAATTCAGTGGCGTGTAATGAGAGAGCCTTATGTCCAGCAGTGGACTGCAACAGGCTGATGATGATGTGTTGCATTAGGTGAATGGGGAAGCGGAAGGCTCTCAACGCCTTATAGGCATTTACGTAAGGTACGCTCAGAGGGCCTAGCCTCGGCTTGGGGCGTTACTTGAACCTGCCAAACGGACGTGCAAGAACAACCTTCGTTGCATGAACCTTCCCGAAAAGAACGGTTTATTTCCTAGTTTTTTCATTATTTTCCGTTCCGTATTGTATTTCATTTGTGTACCACTTAAAATTAACAAGCAAATCTGCAGACCACTTGTATCGCCGACTCCAAGAGCCAGGAGAGGCGTCCTTGATGCAAATTTTATTACCTGCTGCGTTGTTCCATTTTCCGCAAACGGTTTGTATTTGCTATGAAAATTGTGTTGCAATTGTGTTTTCTTGGTGGAATTAGAAGAATGTGATTGTTATTTTTCTAATAATATATTTCTGAAGGAAGGAAGGAATCGGTATTTATTTGCTTATGAAACTGTGCCATACAGATGTATAACCTAAATTACTAAGTAAAAACTTCAGATTTTATTAAACAGTTTGATTACCAATTTTTAAACTGTTTTAAAGTACGCGAATGAAGTCACAGGCAAAAGCTGGTATAGCGTAATTATCAATTTTCAAATACGCAAGACACAGGTAGCAATGAAACAAGAACAAGAAATTCTACCCAAGATCTCTTAAGTGAAATCTTAGTATTCTTAGAGTACTACCCTTCTGTTCTTAAGAATTATTTAAGGTTTCTACAACGTTTTCTTTAGTACGTATTGTTTTGCTTATCTTTTGTTGGGTTAATGATGTAAGATTTCTAGGAAATGAGGATATGATTCGAAATAATATTTGTTTTGAACAACTTAGTGTTGTTAGTGTTGTTGTGCTTTGTCTAGTAACCAAATGTTATTTTCTTTGAAATATTCCTACTAATATTATAAATGTGAAAGTTTGTATGTGTGGATGTGCCGTGTTGCTCTTTCACGTAAACGTAGGCTACAATTTATAAGAAATATATATATTTTTTCTTACTTAAGTTCACGTTCATTTTATTTAAGATAACAAACCCTCGCGACCATATCCCTAATGGGTGAGTCAGAGGCACACTGTATCCGTTCACCATGACGGCAACAATCAGTGTGCCTCTGACTGACTGAAGCCCACATTTCACCGAGGGAATTTGAACCCAACGTGCTTACCTCGTTTGATTCGAGCCTGCCCTGATGATCGACCACAATTTCAATTCGAATATGGTTAGACCAATCCAATGTTGGCGCAGTTGTGACAGTGATCGGCAACGATCGTTGTTGTAAAGCAACACACGCCGGGTCGGAAAAGGGATGGGTGACCATCCGACCGAAATTTAGTGATGTGTATTTCGGGCATCCCTGTGCTTCGGAAGGCATGTTAAGCAGTTGGTCCCGGTTGACGTCGCTAGATGTCAGTCGTTAAGCCTACTCAGAGGCCTTAGGGCGGCTTGATAACATCTGACAATAAGGTTGCTCACTAACCTTACACCCCTCCAACAACCCGCACTGAGCCCGCGTGTTGGAGTATGGCTTGTTCCACCTCATAGTTGAGGTGAGGCCTGTGCTCAGCAGTGGGACGTATATAGGCCGATTATATATATATGATTTAATCCAAATTTGTGTTAACTTTGTTTCGTTTTCTGCTTTCATGTGTTTTAAGAAATTCTCAACCCAAGGTTATCAAAAAGTAATCTTCTGTCTTCACTATCGCCTTCGATGTAAATTTTATTACCTGGTTCGTTCTATTTTCCGCAAACGAGTCGTCTGTTTCCTTCATAAATCTTCAGCTGTGTTGCAGCTGACGTACTGAAGTTGTTTCTTTATTTGCTTTGTAATTTTCTCGGAAATAGGAACAACATGCAGTGTTGGAACTAACAAAGTTTGTTGTTTTATTTGGAAACTGCCATTTTTGCTCAATATTGTTTGATGAAGTTGTCGATTGTGACTATGGTGGTGACCTTAAACAAGTGGATACTTTAGAGTCTGCCCAGATGGCGCGTTTCACGACTGCAAAGGACGGAACGAGAAGGAAATAGATTTCGCATTGGCGCTCTCCCTCGTACAAACTTCTGATGTACGCGACTCTTTTCGCGCTTGGCACGCGTTAACTAAACAGTTTATAGAATTCGAATGAATTCTTTCAATATCTCTAAGCCTATATCATTAAACTGTACAGCAGCTGGATTTTGCTATAAAATGAACACTATCTGTATACTAAATTTCATCAAAACTGGTTCAGTAGTTTAGAAAGAAATAAAGAGAGAAAGAAACATAATTTATTTAGTGACTACAATACAATGAAAAGATAAACATGTTTAGGCGTGAAAACGTTACAGACACACACAGACAGAGTAACTATCCTATTTATTACTAGCATGGATTCAAAACTTTCGAAGATATTGCAAGAAAGTTTAATTCTAATCGTTAGATGTTTTTTTTTTTTTAATTAATGGCGTCACCCTTTTGCCTCTTTGGGCGAGGGTATTTCGCCAATGTCGAGTGATATGCCTTTGCATGTGTTCATTGAAATACTGGTATCATGTATTTCAATGCTTCTTGGAGTTTTTGAGGTTATTCACGCGTCTGCAACTTCTTAACATGCCATGTGGTCGTGGTGGTTTGTCTGACGACAAACTATGCGACTCATATGGTCATGTTAAAACGATTTATTTCAATAACTTATGTAACTAACACCACTGCGGAACTTTACTGAATACACTGATACCTAATTTATTCACTAAAAACCACTAAATGTTAATTGAAAGTTAAAAAATAGATCGACTGTGCTTTCCGTTTGAGTACCCTCAAAAAACCTCCGTTAGATGTTTTCTTTGTCAAATTGAATGATTGTTATTTCCAAAAAGTGTCAAAATCAAAAATAAACAAAAAACATTTTTTAATTAAATCTTCTTAGTAAACTTTAACTTATTTGTTTGCGCATAATATATAAGTTTATTATTACTTACGTGAAGGGCTTTGACTAAAGCGTCTCATCGCGAAAAGTTTTTTAATAAAACTAATTTAACATGTTGTTTTGAACTGGCATGATTGAAAAATCTTTCAAAGATTATTTGTTATTTATTAAAAGCAAAAAGAAAGTTCAACTGTGAAATTACTTCTCTTCATTCATTCATTTCAAACCATCAAGCCTATTTTCAAATTCAAATCAAAATTCTGTCGCATCGTCAAGAATCTTAATTTTAACCATTTAATAAACATAATATACATAAAATTACGATATATCAACAATACTTAAACAACATGAACATAATGCGACTCTACCACCGGCGTCGGAAGGTTGTTTCTACTGAGAAGACCTAGCAAGAAACTCAGCAGTTACTTTTTAAATCGTCCAATGTTTCACAGTACAAAGTGAATGTTTAGATAAACCAACCAAGTCATACAGTTTTGACATGAAAATGAAATGAAACAGAAAGTTAATAAGTAAACTTCGTTAAACTAAGTAAATTTGAGCAGACCAGTTCCTGAAGTTGGCACCAGTTCACAAGTTGACGTGTGAGCCAGCCATCCTCTCGACATGGTACCACCAATTGTGTTCCTCATTGGAGTTTCAGGAAAACAACAGGCCACAGTAAGTAGTTCGCTCTGTCATATTATGACAGAGTCCCAGCCTTTCCTCCGAGGAAAGTCCATAAAAGGATTGCATTGAAGTAGGGGTATAAATGTAGTCACAAATA
Organism: Udea ferrugalis; assembly: GCA_950022985.1. NCBI lineage: Eukaryota > Metazoa > Arthropoda > Insecta > Lepidoptera > Crambidae > Udea > Udea ferrugalis. Next base: position 466,252 of record OX465541.1, read on the forward strand.
AAGCAAAAGAGAGGTATTACATTGAAGCGATGGGCGTGTTATACATATAAAAATATGAAGGCTTACGTAAATTTTATTCATTTCAGTCAATGATATTATAATAGAGATACGTAAATAGGTTACTTGTGCTTAAAAAGTGGTACCCGAAATTTCGACCACCTGAGCAAAGCTTTGACAGTTTGAGACAACACTGCGCAACATGTATCTATCTCGTTTACGCTCTAGTAAATTATTATGCTATCTTAATGTTATTCGTTCCAGCTATATTTTATACCCTTAATAAAAACTCTAAAGTTTACCCAACTTTGGAAGTTGAAACTTGAGACGTGTGGTAACTTTTCCACTTCTCCTTACTAATAATTAACTGTTCGTCTTACCCCACTCTCCCTATAGTTTAATTATTTACTCGAGAATTCAAGGTATGCAGTTAGAGTTGGTAGAAGCGTAAACTTAGTTGTGTTTTAGTTAAATTATTTATATGGAGTCTGATGTTTTGTGTTCGGTGAAGTTTGTGTATAATTTTGGTGGTATACCGTTTTTAGACTGATAAAACAGGCATTATATAAACTAAGTTTTGCCTATGGTTTTGTGTTTAAAAGACGATGATGTTAGTAAGTTATCATAATAGATATAAAAATGGATTGCTGAAAGACAGACAGAAAGAAAGAAAAAACGTTTTTTGATCCTGTATATCGCAACGGAGAGATATAAATAAACAAAATGGTTCTCTTCGTTAGTCTCGCTGAAACCCGAGAACAACTAGACTGATTTGGCTAATTTTGGTCTTGAAATTTGTGGTTGTTCAGGGAAGGTTGGAAAGGTGAGTAAATGTTAAAAAAACGCCAGGAATATTAAGAACCACAATTCTCTTAGCAACCATCTCTTATTCTTTAACAACAGAACAACGTCTGTCGGGACAGCTAGATTAAAAAAATAATACTATATAATTGTTTCATATGTTTTGAACTACACAATGTTACTATGTAGCCAGTATCATGTTATTTGTGTGTTCAGATTTAGTTAAAATGCACATTGTTCAATAAATTGAAAAGCAATAAATTAACTTTATTTATACCAGCTAAAAGCACGACTAACGCGCTCAATGTAGCTTTTAGTCAGCTAAAGCTCATTAATACGATAGATAATAAGGTCGTTAGGTCACGGGGCTATAATGGCATTATTACAGCGCTGGCCGAGTGCGATATAGGACAAAGCTGCATCTAAATTGTGATCTTGTGCTCTACAGGGGCTGTAGTAAATAATTTAAAGCACTAAATTGGTAATTATACAGCCTATGGCTCGGATGTTGAAAGAATTTTGAACCAAACCAGGTAAGGGTCTGCTCAGGGCAGGTTAGCCGCTACATGGAATACAAAGTAAGTGTTCCGGTCTGTGTTGAACTCTGGACCATCCGCGCTCCGATTCAAACTATTCAACCAAAGAGCCCTGGCTAACTTATCTAAACTAAAACGAATATAATTTTTATTGTAGTCCTACTTAGTAACTTAAGTATTCCTAGGTGGTTAAAGGTAATTATTTATCAAACAAAAACACAAATGAGACTATTTTCTACTAAATATTTTTCTTTATAAAGGTTATTATTTTGTTTACGTCTACGTGGCTTTAATGATCTAGTGCTGACCTCATTAACTTATTAATAGCTTCATTACTTTGTGAAATGAACTGCAAGTAGTGTAAGTGGGGTGTGGTGCACCCCTTGTGAGGTAGTTGCACCCTTTGACACGGCTCGCCGGTAACGTTGATGTTTTTTAAGATATAAATAAAGGGATGAGGGTTTCATAAATATTTATAGAGGCAACGCGAATAACCACTCTATCGTCACAGCTAAATACCTAATGTCTTCTCACCTGTCACATCGTTTACGCCATATTGATTTTTTTCTGTTGCGAATTTATGCGAATTTTCCGAGAATTATTTGCTAATTTTCCGAACAGGATCGCAAAATGATAAACACACAGACGAAAAGCTCATTAAATAAGCGTTTATACTGAATACAGACTAACGTGTTTTTATTTTAAGCAAATTAATATTAATTGGTTGAATTTTAAAAATGGCGAAAAAAAATCACTTTTTTCGACTTTCACTTAACTATTTTTTTTAGTATTTAAAAATCAAATCTGTAACCTGTTTTCACTGCATCTGTATAATACACAAATTATTAATTATTTTGAAATATATTACAGTGTGTAATATGTAATAATCTATTTATAAGTTTATTTTAAACTTATAGCATGCCCTTATTATCATAACATAACCTCAACATGAACTTTTGACTTTTTATTTTTCTTACTTTGACGTCTCGTAGGGATGGTCCGTTGTTGCCAGGTCGATACAAATATCATAGACAAATTGTAAAAAAATATTCAATTGAAATAGTAACAGCAAAATCGATTCTGAACGGAAAATGAATCACCCCTCAAGTGCCTCAAAAACTGGTAGCCAAAGCTACCAGTGACAGTTGAGACGACATTGGCATTGGTAGCTCAAGTTACCAGTGACATTTGAGTGGATAAAAGAAGATTGCAATCATACTTATTTTTTTACACACTTACCACTTTCTGAAAGACATCAGTTTGCAGTAAGAGCGCAGAGATCGTTGCAGGATTTCCGCAAATAAATATCAAATTAAATTAATTTCTTTTAAGCAAAAAAATAATTTAGACGAATGCCATAGAAATACAAAACAAATACACTAAATCTATAAAGGGAGTGTATGACTAACTTATCAGTCGCAATGAATATGAATGCCTATCCTAGATAAGAATCAAACCCACGAAATTTGACAAAACAGGGTTCTCAATCCATTAAACCAACTTACTCTTCAAGGGTTTGTTTATAAACAAAACGTGAAACCCTCCATTTTCACAGCTGACTTTGTTTGCTTGCTGAGCCCCCTACACGGGCTCACACTGGGATGACACTTGGCATCTCACTTAATAAGGCTTTATGAATAATTCAGTATAATTCCAAAAAAAAACTTCTTCTACCAAGGGTTCCCAAAGTTCAGACGAGTTCCCTAAGGTTGAACAATACAACTTCGATATGAAATATTCATAGGATCGTTAGCGAGTTTCCAAAGCACTTCAGAGAAAGAGAAATAAAAAAAACACAAAAATACTCTGATGTTTAACTGAATTACTAGAACCGTTTGAGTTTACTTCAGTAATAAGCGGTTGAAGTTTGGGAAGCTGTGTTTTTGGCCTGATTCTAAGCTTTTTTAATTTTGTTTTCTTCTGCAAACTTAGTGAATAAATTCGTTTGTGTTATTAGGTTTTTCTATTTTTCAATATTTTTTCTTCAATACCTAATTGTATTCGTAACTGTTATAATATCCCTGGACATTATTCCAAACAGCGCCATCTAGCCCCAAGATGAGTTAAATATAGCCCGTTTTTAATGGGTTTTTACTAGTTTGATACTGTGCAGGGATCGAACCCGCGACCTTTGGTGTGGTAGCCGACTCCTCAATAATTACCTACACCAAATCGGTCGTTTAGCCCCTCAGGCGTCGAAAACCAGACCAAATGACGTAATAGTTTAATGACGTTTACCCGCTATAGCCTTTTTTTAGTGCTTTTTTATTTTATCTCTTGCGTTGGTCCGAATGCACTGTTGGCTGTGAAGTTGTGTTTTTCTACTCAATTCGGACCTGGACTTGACATTTAATGCCTTAGACATGGACATTCCATTAAAAAAAAGTGAGTTTTAGCCTGTGGAAGTTAGTTTGCCCATTTGACACGTTGTTAATGTTGTTGCAATTTTTCTACTTCAAATAGGAACAAATTATTCTTATATCGTCTAGATAGGTATTACCTAATGAAAATAATATTAAAATATGTTAGTTATCGATTTAATTTTCAAGTTAGGAGATAGCACAAAAAGGGCAATTTTTACTTTCTTCATTTTGTTCACGTAATTTAAGAATTTGAAACCAATCACTTGTATTAAAAGTTGTGATAAATAGAAAGTAAATTTCATTGGCTTTCTAAACATATAGTAATAACGGGGAAGCTCGAATGAAACCCGATTCAAACTTTATGAATTATCTAATCAAAACAAATTAACATAAGGCGCGGGACAACCTCAGATCACTTGTCAAAGTCCTGTCAAAGACTACTTGACATCTCACATCACAGATTGCATATAGAGTAAGTAAAGGTGGTTGTACACATCGATTACGAATATCTATCTAACAGTTCGGCCATCCTGCCAGGTTTCTCGTCCCGAGGAACTAGGTCTTCACCACCAGCGTCGTCACACGGCGCGTTCTGTCCGACACTCGACAGTCACGTGCTTGCTAGATGATCCACGATGAATAAACTGCAAACAATCAACAACACACAAGAATTCGTTCAAGTATGCACTCGAACATTAACTTTATTAGAGCTGCTTCACGTGCAAATTTCACATTGTACATTCCAAGTGTGTCAGATATTAAGATTTAAATTCACCAAATGTGATCATTATTTCGAACCAAAAGGTTAGCCAGGGTTATACCACAGTGAAGGGTTTAAAATCTCTCATCTGTTAATACCATACTTTACAGGAAGTAACACTACGCCTTACAGGAAGTAATGCCACACTTTACAGGAAATAATGCCATACTTTACAGGAAGTAATGTCATACTTTACAGAAAGTAATGCCATACCTTAGAGGAAATAATGCCATACTTACTTTACAGAAAGTAATGTCATACTTTACAGAAAGTAATGCCATACTTTACAGGAAATAATGCCATACTTACTTTACTGGAAGTAATGTCATACTTTACAGAAAGTAATGCCATTTCCTTCACTCATTTATTTTCAAGCGTGATTATTTCAAACCGTATCACTAACATATAAGTTAGTTAAAATTTGTTACACATCAGCCCCATCAGTTACCCATAATTCTGTGTTCATTTTGCAGAAAACAGCAATTTGCTGGGTGCCACTCACCATCTCTTATTTTTTACTTTACTCCGCAGCGCTCAGTGGCTGAAAGTCCAAATAACGTTGGCACATGTGCATACATTTACCTTTACCTTTACTTACATTTATTGAATACTCAACAGTTCAGTGCATTCCATCAAACATATTCATATAATTTCTTCCATATTCACCACCTTGATTATAAACGCAGCTTGCTAGTTTGAACTATTAAACTCTGTCCTTGTTTCATTCTCATTCTCCTACATCACGGACATGATCAGTAGAAACCTAAAATTTTCCTTTAAGACGAGTTGTAGTTGCAATGTTATATTGCTTTTTTTTATATTTGTGTTACTCACAATACTACCCATTTTAATCTCATTTGATTCAAATAACCAAAATGATTCTACAACCCTTACAACACCAACATTAGGGTATCACAGTAATTTTCTGAAATAATATAACTTAATACGGCCACCACGTGGTTATGTATCATTCATCAAGTACATTGTACTCTTCAAACGATCACCGATGCTTTCCCCTCACGGCCACATCGCGGTTATCATGTCATTTAGTTTTACTTGTCAACCGGTCACCGATGCTTTCCCCTCACGGCTACATCGCGGTTATCATGTCATTTAGATTTACTTGTCAACCGGTCACCGATGCTTTCCCCTCACGGCCACATCGCGGTTATCATATCATTTAGTTTTACTTGTCAACCAGTCACCGATGCTATCCCCTCACGGCCACATCGCGGTTATCATATCATTTATTTTTAATTGTCAACCGGTCACCGATGCTTTCCCCTCACGGCTACATCGCGGTTATCATGTCATTCAGTTTCAATTGTCAACCGGTCACCGATGCTTTCCCCTCACGGCCACATCGCGGTTATCATATCACTAAGGTTTAATTGTCAACCGGTCACCGATGCTTTCCCCTCACGGCCACATCGCGGTTACTTTCATCTTTTCATATTATTTTGTATCGTCTATGTGAGTAGTTGTGTCGTGTTTAGTGTAGTTGATAGTGTTGTTTTGTGTATTTTGTTGACGTTTACAGTTGTTAGCATTATCCATTTAAACATCAGTTACACCGCTGTGAAAGGTGTAATGCACCTGTTGTCGTAAAACTCTTCCTCTCTATGTCACACTTCATAATTTCTGCCAGTCACCATAAAACTTGTAATGGGTTAATGGCCCCTTCATACTATCATTACGTACTCGTAATAATGCCCAGAACAACTCAAATGGAATATCACAACTTCAAGGTCACCTGTACGACTGACCTTCCACCAATAACCACAGTGTGAATCAGTGCACCACAGTAATAAATCAGTGCACCACAGTAAATCAGAGTACCACAATGAATCAGTGTACCACAGTAAATCAGTGTACCACAATAAATCAATGTACCACAGTAAATCAGTATACCACAATAAGTCAGTGCACCATAATAACTCAGTATACGACAGTAAATCAGTGTACCAAACTAAACCAGATGACATTAAACTTTCAATTCTAGTGGACAGCAGCAACGTAACACCGATATGCCAAATAGCACATTAGGTGTAGTAACTCAACTAGATTGCAATACTTTTGATTGGCAATCGCTTTAGCTGCTATATGTCCCCATTGGCAATCGCTTTAGCTGCCATCTGTCCCCATTGACCAACAATAGCAGTCCATACAATTAAAATGTTGTTACTGATTTAGTGAATAAGAATAGAATAAGAATAAAATAAGTTTATTTGGCACAAGACAAAAATACAAAAATGCAATAAAATTAAAATACAAAAAACTTAATAGGTACAAAATACTAACTAATTAATTAAAGTGCCAAATAGGCCTTGGCTCAGCATATTGTCGAAGCGGAACGCTACGACGCTGGTTTTCTGCGAATACCATAAAGAGCAGATGGACGTAACAAACATGCACAATTCAATAAATGCAACAAACAATAGGAAAAAAATAAAATAAAAAAAACACCAGTATAAAACAAGAAAACATTTACAAAATAAAAATTAACAAACACTAAAAGATAAACAAATGCCTAACATTATCATTACATTGTAATTTCCAGCTATTCCGCTCTTTGGAGATCCAATAAATATCGCTAAGTTTAATTTAAAGGATTTTACAGAATCAGAGTTCCTTATTGGTGGAGGGATATTGTTCCAACACTTAGTTGAGGAATAGCGGAAGCTTCCACGGAATGCAGCTGTGTTGTAGGACGGACATATAAGAAGAGGGGCGAATCTCGGCTTGCGGTTGGTAAAGCGCAACTTATTGTGAAGATAGGGTGGGTTTTGATTTTTTATTACGCCAAAGAGCAGAGTTGCAAAGTGTAGAGCTCGCCTGGACCCCATGTTGATAAGGTTATTGATATTAAGGAAAGGTGTTACGTGGGCTCTGCGTGGAATAGAAAAACAGTACCTAGAACAAGCATTTTGAATTCTTTGGATAACTTTTTTTGTGCGACTCAGTAAACAACCGCCAATTACTAGTGCATGAAGGTTCTTAATTTTCCTGAACCATCCCAACAGAATATTAAACATTCAACCTGCTTTAGGAGACTGCTGAGTTTGTGAGTCCCTTTTAGTCCTCACCAAAGGTTAATTCCAACATCTGGATCTGGTAATTCAAATTTAAATTCCATATTCCCGTTGTAAGGATTAGAAAATACTTTAAACATCACCTGTAACCTGCAGTTGTAGGAACTTATTAGAAATCGATGTTTCTAAATTAACTTGCCACTTTGTTCATTTTATGTCTCTAAAACATTTGGACTCCACTTTCACCAGTCATTGAAAAGCTTGTCTTTTCCACTAGGCCCACAAGTAGTTCGGCCACTCTGCATTTTCTATTCATTTAATTTGGTTTTCTTTCATGCTGCATTTCGAAGCTAAATCATTTTAACAGAAAATAAAAGAAACATGTTAGTGTCTTTCAGAATCAGCTAAGTAAACATAGTTACTTCTACTCCTTAGTTTAGTTTCAGTAAACACACTGTGCCAAACAGGCAGCATAGCTTTCACTCACTGTAAATTCCAACATAAAGCCAGATACAGCATACAGAACCCAGATATTGCCAGGTACCTTTACCAGACCACAATTATTATTTCAACTCAACAAACAATACAATTATAGTTAAACCAGGTGGATACTACTGTAGTTTCCCAATGATGTTACTTGACCACAAGCACAGCCAAGATCATTGTCAAATAACACATTTATGGTTCAAATAATGATGACTTATTCATTTCTGCAACATTTCCTGTATTTTGGAAATCATAACCATATGCACTGGTTCGGAAATCGAGCCTGCACCCCTTTTACTAAGCTGTAACCACTGCTCTAACAGGATTGTGATGAAAATTAAATCAAATCAAGTCTTTTGAAACAAATGCTCAGGGCATTGACGGTATCAACATGAAAATGATTTTGCTCACGTTACCACAAACATTGGCTGCAATTACTGGTATTGTAAATCAGTCCATTGAAACTGGTATTTTTCCTGATCTTTGGAAAACAGCCATTGTTAGACCTATTCCAAAAATTCAACATCCAATTACTTATAAAGATTTGCGGCCTATAAGTATCCTGCCACTTTTATCTAAAATAGTTGAGAAAGCCGTCTGCACACAAATGTCTGAATACCTTGAAACAAATAATATATTACCAGTGAGACAGTCTGGCTTCCGGAGGGCGCATAGCACAGCTACTGCACTGATAGACGTGGTTGATGAGGTTTTGGCGGCGCAGGATGTTGGAGAAGGTACTTTGTTGGTGTTGTTGGATTTTTCACGTGCGTTTGATGCCATCAACACTAAACTCCTCTTAACGAAGCTCGTTTATTACGGATTTGACTCACTCGCTCTCAGATGGTTTTGCAGCTATCTGACCGAGCGGATGCAATTTGTAGAAGTTCGCAACAGCGATGGTAGTTCCTCTGTTTCTTCTAAAACACCAGTCACCAGAGGTGTGCCCCAAGGGTCTATATTGGGACCGTTGCTCTTTATTTTATACTCTGCCGATTTAACAGATAGCATTAATTATTGTAAATACCACTTGTACGCTGATGACTTGCAGTTGTATATTTCCTTCAAACCAGACGCGACCAATCTAGCAGTACAAAAACTCAATGAAGATCTTAATAGCATAGCTCGATGGAGTGATCAAAATAGTTTAACCCTAAATCCTGCCAAATCGAAATATCTTATACTAGGTTCAAAGCTCGTCATAAAAAATATTGCTTCTCAGAAACCCGCTGTCGTAATTAAGGGAGACCGATTAGATCAAGTGTCACAAGCCCGCAACCTTGGTTTGTTAATGGACGAGAGGCTGCATTTTGAAGAACACGTTGTAGAACTCATGCGCAATTGCTTTTATAGGCTGAAGGTACTGTACCGTATTCGTGATTTTTTGAGTGTTGATATGCGAATCAAATTATGTGAATCCCTCGTTCTGTCTAAGCTCAACTACGCGGATACAGTGTTCGGGGATTGCCTTCTAGCTCGTACCAAGAAAACTATACAGCGTGTTCAAAATGCGTGTGCACGTTTTTGTTTTTCAGTTCCGAGACGTGCTCATATTACCCCTTTTCTCAATGGCAATAAGCTTATTAACATGGCCGCCCGACGAGAGCTGCATTTTGCGTCGTTGCTCTTCGGAATCATTAAAAGTACCAAACCACCGTATCTTTATGAGAAGTTGAAGTTCTCCCAACGCAGGATGAGAATCGCATCACGTCTCATATGCACACAACACAGGACAGCCGCCTTTCGTGGCAGCTTTCGCTACGCTGCCACGAAGTGTTGGAACAATTTACCGCCACCGATAAGAAACGCCACCTCTGTTGACTCATTCAAGCATACATTAAAAAAACATCTTTTTGATGCACAAGTGTCCAATACACAGGTGGCTGTCCGATGAGTATTCTCATTCATTTTTATTATTATTAATAATGTTATTACATGTTGGTATTTATTTAATCATTTATCAATCACATACACACGCACGCAAACTCTCAACACACACACGCGCACACATGCACACACACACACACACACACACACACACACACACACACACACACACAGTCGTTCACGCACGCACTAGATATGCTCCTTGCATTCTTTTGTAATAACCACCTATGTACATGGTGCCACTGAAAATCAGCGTTATCGCATATACTTATGCATAACATATGCTGAGTGGCCACCATTTTGGCTGCATAACCAACTTTTGTAATTTGTTTTTATTGTTATCTTTATTGTTACTCCACTCTATTGTTTGTTATGTACCAAATAAAATATTTTTCTTTCTTTCTTTCTTTCTATTTTTCTAAAATACAATCAATGTGGTAGACATTTAGTCTCACAGTTGTACACCAAACTGATCACAAACTTTACAACTCGAATATTTTGTCTCAACCATATTATTTTGTTAGCTAAAATACTGATATTTAAATACTTCATATTATCATTGAAGTGAATCAATCATAAATTCCATAATCTAATGACTTTCATTTAGCTTTTACTGATTCATAACATTTCTATCCTGAACAGATATAAAATGTAATACTTACAATCTCCAGATCCTATAATATTACTATTATTTTATTATTTTCAAACCTTAACTGGCATCTTCAACATATTACATTTTCAGTTGTTAACATTGATTACCATGTAAAAATTGCCAAGTAACCACATTTTCCAATTATTCTTGAATCAGCAATGTCTTGAATCTCTCACAGTACTAGCCTGTATTTTTTTTTACTCATATCATGTCACATCATGTTCACCATCTACACCATACTCGTTTATATCCAAACGTATCGTGTTTTAGTAACACCCTGTAATTCCTTTGCTTCTCCTGCAATCTCATAAAACAATTGAATAACAACTTTGAACAAATTCAAGAAATCCCAACAATTTGGTTGCAACTTTTCATTCCTTAACAGCCCTCATTTCAAGTTACCAGTGAAGTATTATATTTAAATCTTCCTCCATTACAATCTAGGCAATCAGATCAAAGTGTTAAGATAATTGTAGAAACCCATGTCAGTTTCCCTATTGAACAACCTCAGATATTTAACTAGGGTATATCTGAGAACATCCAGTCTTGAACCAATAGTCATCTAAGACTCAAGTCAAAAATGCAACAATAACAAATCCAATAATAATAATATAGACTCATAATTTGACTGTCTCATTTATCAAAGGTGAGAAATGACTTTCAGATCCCTAAACCTTTGTGGTTTTACTTAGTTTCAATTTATGTCAGAGCTCTACAGCATTCAAACTTCAAAATACAAACATTTGATAGCCACCCTGTTTTGGTACTTATGAGAATTACTCTCTTCTCATATGATAGCTTTCACTTACTTGTGACAGATTTTATTGCAAAATACTGTAAGTACAACAACACACAATAACTACCAAAGCCATATTTAAATAGTCCCATTTTAATTGAACAAATAACAGCTAATACTTTTAAACCTTTGTGTTGTCTTCCTTTTTAGTTTCATTTATAGTTTCAGTTAGTCCTAGTCTGAATCTTCCAAACTTTCAAAAAGTCCTCATTTAACAACCACTCTACATGTTTGTGCTGGCTTAACTAATTTTTTTTTAAATGTTTATTTATTTATTATTTATTGCACAAAATTACAAACAACAAGCACAATTGGTGGACTTAAGGCCTAAAGGAATTCTCTACCACTCAACCACAAGGCTTTACAAATAATTTAGTAAGTTAGGCTGTGCAACTAACTAGAATTTTAGTGATAAGTGAACTTATCTTCAAAGATTTCCACTATGTTGAATAAATTATTTCTTGTTTAGGCACTTAAAAGAGCAAGCTATGATTTCACATAATATATTTTATTGATAGATGGTACTGTCAGTAGTAAATATCACATCATGAGGCCAGGCTATAGTTTCACTTTTAACACTTTCAAGAACAAATTGTCAACAAATATAATTTTATTTATTAAAAGCCCGCTTGACTTTTCAGACAACATGTTTGCTCATGCTCATACAGTAACTCAATTCCTGCCTTTCTCATGGTCTTATTTAAGATTGCAACAGTTCATTCTAATTAATTCCAAATATTAAAACAGGTTGAGTAAACTACCATTTCAAATCATTAAAAAACCAACACAGGAACTGAGCGGCTAGACCAATTACTAATTTTCACTATCTTTCTTTAGGTGATAGGATTAACTGTCTTTAGGTGATAGGATTTTATAAGTTTTCCTGTGATACTCACCACACAAGTATTTGTATGCAAGCCAATAAACTTTTGTCATGGACTTTTAGAAGATTGATGCACCGTCATGGACACATTTTATTCTTTGTTTTGATTCATATTCCATCAACTCTGTTTACATTTTATTCCAAGGTGTAAGGTAGTGCATCCTTGAGCTAGATAAGGTAACAAATTAAACTTACTTACAACATCCTTAAGTATCTTTTACTTGCAAAAACTTTGTCAAGTAACAATTCTTGATAGGAATTCCAGTAAACTAATTGTGTACCAATATTTGTATAGTACCACTTTGCAAGTACACTTAACTTTAATTCAAATATGCATGATTTGTATTTTTTTGTAAGTCTTAGATGAATCTGAAAACAACAATCTGAAAACAACAAGTTGTAAGCAACATCTTTTGGTAGCCATTTCCATAAACTGCGCATTCATTCTGCGAGGTGAATTATATGTTGCCTGTTGTTGTTGTATTGTTCCCGGTAGTTTAACTTCTCATTTTACAAGATACTGAATCAATCATTTCAGGCTGAAAAATCGTGATTATAGCTTCAGATTGGACACAAAACCAAAATATTTTCTGCGAACTTTTTCCAGAATCTTTTCTGTTCTCCTTGATTGACTTATTGTAGTTTATTTTACTACACATTCTGATGTAGGCTGAAAATATTGTGATTCGAGCTTCCCACACAATTTCAAGATGTCCTTCTGTTAGTGGCGTCTCTTCACATTTTCACGAAATATCGCTTTAATCATGTCTTTAACTTTATGTGGGTGTAGGTCACTAATTCCGCTTCTGATCTAATAACGGGGAAGCTCGAATGAAACCCGATTCAAACTTTATGAATTATCTAATCAAAACAAATTAACATAAGGCGCGGGACAACCTCAGATCACTTGTCAAAGTCCTGTCAAAGACTACTTGACATCTCACATCACAGATTGCATACAGAGTAAGTAAAGGTGGTTGTACACATCGATTACGAATATCTATCTAACAATAGTCAGATTCGATGTGCATCTCGTGAAACCTGAGATATCTTGATTTTAATTCAACCATGTATTACGGCGCGGAAGCGCGCTCGGTGCCGTTACAAATAAGGCAAAAATGGATTAGCAACTACGACGCGTGAGGGGTGTCCTATTGGTTAAGTTCACATCGTCTGTGGTCGTTGGTTTGATGCTCACTTAGTACAGTAATAACCCCTGTGGCATGTATGACCACTAAAACTGATGATTATGATTATGATTCCTGTATTGCCATCCTTGGAAGAGGAAAAGAAAGCCATTTTATTATTGTTGAAAAGGGAGATTTGGTTCGAATGTTTATGTTTTTGCAAGAGTCATTGTATGCACATAGTGTTTGCTGAAGATTTATTTGTGTCATTTTCTTGATGTTCCTTTTTCTCAAAAGATTATGGTGCCTCTGTACAGGTAGGCGCTTGAAATCTTAACAGAATATGTTGTTGTACATTACCTTTTATAATGAACAATGAAATAAAACTAAAGTTAATCAAAGGGCAATAACATAGAAAAAACATATTTTTAAGCATTTTTTACTCGATCATTCTACGGAACCCTTCGTGCGCTAGTCCGACTCGCACTTAGCCGGGTTTTTTTCATGAGTCTGTACAGAAATTGACAGGATCTATAGTAAACAGAATAAATTAAAATACTTATTATAGGTAGATTTATCTGTCGGGCGACAAATATACAAACATATTTCAGCGTTCGTTGCTCCACAGCTTTCCAATCACCTGTCAAACCTTAGCCACGGGAACCAACTTGTATAATAAATAAGCAAAAAATTTTTATCAACATTCCTCCCCACAACCCAACATTCTCAGACTTACTTCCCAAATTCGCCATAATCTTACCATAAATTCATTAACTTCACCGCCCCACCTCATAAATATAAAACTCAAAATCAAATCACATCACTTTTGGAAATCGCTCATTTCCATTTCGTTAAATTTTAAATGAAATCCCATAGGCTCCCCTCTGTTCCCCTCGAAGCAACTCCAAACTTGAGTTTTAGATAAGTTTGCAACACGATAAAACTTTATGTAAGTATCTAACCTAACGTTTTAACTCGCGGTATTTTGAGAGATGGATATTTGGATCATAAACTGAATCTGAATCGTAAAATACGGGATTGCTACCATGTACCTTATTTGTTTTGAGTTTCCGATATGTCGGCACGCGCTGGTCTGCGTCAACATGCGATCCACACACGATCCAGCGACTGTCGGCCCGCACCAAAAGGTTCGGTGATTCGTTCCTGTGTCGTGCTATCCAGACCTGGAACGCTCTTCCAGCGCATGTGTTTCCTTCTTCCTACAATCCCGGGTTTATTAAGCGGGGCGTGAAAAGGCGTTTCTGCAGGCTTTCAAAATGAGATTAACCAGCAAAGTAGTTCTCCATTAAACAGTGCTTGTCAACCCCATATCTGGACCTCACGGCTGCTTCCCATGAGGTGGAGTGAGGTGATCTTGAAGACCACTATAAAAATAAAACTGTTATTAAAAAACTGACTGTGAGCTAGTTTAAAAAATCATGAACTGAATGCATTTAAATATTTATTTGAAATACTACATAGTACCATCTACCAGGGTCCCAAGTCTGCTAATTTTAAGACGCCGCAATCGAGTCGGCATGGAATCGTAATCGTCTAATTTGACACATTTGGTATTCCGCTCCTTAAAAAAGACCAATGATTCTCCATCGAAACTGGTTATTGCACTTTTTGGTAGTCTGCTCACTAATAGCGGTACATTGGTAAGCCGATTGTAAGAATTACGGTAGTCCGCTCCTTATTTGACGTTTGTTTGACGTTTAGCTCAATCGTATCTCTTTGACAATTGTGTTATTGAACAACAACACCTCTTGCAGTCATTGTGCTTAGATATTTTAACTTAAAAGCTGCTTTTAAATTGAAGTGAGTGCTTTTCGAGGTGAATTAAAAGATTGGCCACTACTTCCTACGAATCGTTGGCATGTTTTGACCATTGATAACGCGAGTGACCGCCGACACCGACTTCTTTAGGCTTTTAGCTCAGCACCATGAATCTCGGGCTCTAAATTCCAACACGGCAATGCTTACATGCATTTAGGGGGATGCCTAAGTCCGATTTATGAAACCATGCATACTCGGAAAAGAGGAAGTAATCTACAAAACAACAGCGGCGAAAGGATGCAATTTTAAGGTTAGTCCATTTTTTTGGCACTGTACTACCAGTATACAACACAGCCCAAAAGGATCCAAAGCCGGAATGCAATCAAGCAAAAAAAATAGGGAGCCATCTCTTATACAAGTAGGTATTTTGGAGTTTTTGTTGTATTTATTTTCAAAAATAGTTAGGTGAAACTTGATGTTACAGATTCTATCGATTCGGGTGTTCTGAGTTGCATCGATGAACTCACATAGCCATCCTGAGACCCATTGTACATGAGGAACGGGACCGTTATTATAACCGAAAGTGATATTCATGCACACAAATGTTTGTACAGTCAGCATCAAAATGATTTGAGGACTCTATATGAACACAGCATTTTGATGCAGAATGAACTGTGCGGGGATCGAACCCGCGACCTCTAGTGTAGGAGCCCACTTTTGAACCAGAACACAAAATTGGTTGTACCAAAACATACGTAACTACACTAACTTTGAATTCAAGGCTGAAGTATAATGAGCATTTTTTCTATGGGTAATTGTTTTATAATATTTCCAGGTGACAGTGAATATACTTTGCAGAGATCATGATGACCCCCTTACCTAACACAGGGGAAAGAAGGACATATCAAAACATTAACGGCTTAATGTCCCACTGCTGGGCACAGGCGGAACAGACGGCACTGATGGAATTTGTAAGAATGCTGCATTGAGGCTTTGGAGTGATTATCAGTGTAATAATATAATAAATAAAACAATTCTTTAAACAATTTTTGAATCTTTTATTTTTCATACATGTTTAAAATTATCAGTGTTTCTCTGATAAAATAGGCAATATACTTAATCCTTGAATCACTTTGAGTTAAAATATTGCATCAACATCCATTGTGTACTTGGATTCAAGCATAGGTACATTTGAACAAACAGACAGCGGGAAGCAACTTTGTCTTCTAGGTATGAAATCTCTTTCTGGAGCCTGAAAAAGAAGAAGGTATTTGTAAAAACGACTAAGTGAAAATAATTAATTTCAGTTAATGACTTTGCCTTCAAAATATATAAATAAAGGTACCGTGTGTGCTTACAATGTTTATATAGAAAGGCTGCAGATCACATAAGGCCCTTGTGGCCGTGACTAGCCTATTTGTGGATTGCGCATGCTCCCGCGGACCATGTGCGCTTAGGTGGTCCCTGGCCTCCAACCTTTTCGTGGCACTGCGCATTGAGGTAGTTAATCTTCACCTGAAATTAAGATATAAAAGATCAGGAAATAAAAGCGACGTACACCGCCAAAAACTAACACAAAAATGAAATATGGTGTGCGAATACTTACCGATACGAAGGGAAGAAAGTATATTATTTACTGTCCAATACAGTTAGTTCTTATCTCGAAGTTCAAGTCCCGTTTAACAAATTAACAAAGCCAAAAATAAATTGATTTTATTGCCTTTGCAATGGTGTTTTCGAACAAATTGACAACTTGACATTTGACAATGAGACATGACAGGCTATAGACAGGAGACACTTTTAATTTGGCAGACTTTGGCATGGAGAACTAATACTTTAGCCACCGTATTATAAAATAAAGTGTTTTAAAAAACGTGTAGTCATGTTAAATAATCAAACCAAATAAGTCCACGCAAAAGAAATGTAATCTAATCTGAGAAACTGAAGAAAATGATCATTCAAATTAAAGAAATCATTCGTTCATTCATTCAGCGGCATGGTAGATTTTAGTTGGCAATACCGTTTGTTATTAAGACTGAGCGTCCATTCCGATTAGAAATGCATTCATATTGAGACGATTGTTGATTTTAGCAGACTACCGAATTTGTGTCAATCGTATTGTTATCCTTATTGAGCCTCGGTTGAATGGACGTTTCGTTTAAATTAGCAGACTTGGGGCCCTCTGGTTTCCAAATTGTCAATGCTTTGCTTCGGTGGTCGAAAGTCCTGATTTCGGGTGCCACTTTTTTAGTACAAGTTACCTATCTACGTCACTTTTTATTATAATATCTTTGATGCCAGCAGCCTTTTATGAGTCATCGTTCTTAGCCGTAAGGCACTCTCTAACATCTAATACCGATACGAAAACTCCACTTAACATATAAGATTCAAAATGTCGACTTGCGTGAGTTAAAACGTTTGGGACTTTACTTTTGAACATATAATATCAGACTCAAGACACATAAGTGTATACTCATTATTAATTGTACTCCAGTGTGCGAAGGGAAGTCATTAGAAATAATTTGTTCACCTTTGTTCAACTTTGGGAGAAATTATTTGAGACGAAAATTTTGTATTGTTACGCTTCTGAGCTTTTCATTGAGATTTGTAGGTTCAAATGTTCAAATAGAATTCAAAACGTATTGGTGATGCACAGTGTTTTTCATTTTATGTTTTTTATGTCATTGGCTTTTTTGATTCTGCTAATTTTCTTTTCTTGCGTTATTACGAGTACAAAAAACATAATACGGCTATAAGAAAGTTCGGGTTTAGGTGGCCCGCACGGGTCAAACATTTTGTTTGCATGAACATGTTTGCGCTTATTGGGCTGAGATATAAAAGAAGGACGGACGGAACATGACACTAAGAAATTGCAAAGCATGCAAGGTGCTACAATTTTGTTTGTTATACACGACTTTTTACACTCACACAAATACACTCGGTGCTACAAACTACGCCTTTTTACTCCGTGTGACAGCGCCAATGACACGTCCTAGTCACGCACACACCTAAACTGGCAGCTGATAATATGCTTCACTCATGATTAGACGAGGTGACGGCCGTCTTTCTTTTACGTCCGTGGACTGAGTATGTTATGTCTGAAATATGTATTTACAAAAAAAAGTATCTTAATCCTCTGTCTAGTATCTCATAGAACAGCTTTGCATAAAGCTAATACAAACGTTGTTACCATAATTAATCTAATCTAATAAATCCAATTTTGTAATAAGGAACGACACTTTGAAAATAACAAGAAAAACATATTTAGATTTTGCTTTCCCCCTGCCAACAACTTTCTCCACTGGGCTACGAATTTACCTGTTCAGATTTCCTAATTTCTGATTCTGACCTAGAAAACAGCATAGTGAATTATTAGCCTGAATTTGATACTGACCTGATTCTGGTTCAATTTAACTTGCAAATGTAAACAGTGTGACGCAATAAACAATTTCCTACCTTTATTACTATCGATGTTGAGACCGCAGGATTTTATTAAAAGTCTTAGGAGTCATAAATTTTGTTGGCGACGCACCGTCTTGTCGGTTTGTTTGTGGCGGTTTTCTTTGTGATTTTACCTACCTAGCTAAATATGGTTGTGGTTTATTTTATTTTTAGGTATTTAAGGATGATTGGGAACTGTTTTGGGATAGCTAACTCACCTGAGGTGCACCGTGGTTGTAAAAAGGTTGAAAAGTGTTTTTTACCCACTCTGAAAAGTTACATCTCAAGTTAAGAAACTGCAGAGCATGACTCCCTTGCCTTTTTTACACAACGACAGTGGCAAAAAAGCATGAGAACCGCCTGGTGAGCAGTTACCGCAATCTCTGGACATGTGCAACGCCAGGGGTATTACTCCCGCCTTACCGACCCTGCAAGAACCTTTGCAAACCACTCTTCAAGAATTCCATGTTATAGTTTACTCGGAACACCGCTGCAACTTTGACCTTGTTCAAAACGCCAACAGTCAAGGACCACGTCTCAGTGGCGAGACTCTCTTGTAGTTCGCGTTATGAATCAGTTACCAAAACGGTTGGTGGCGATTGCTGAAATATTAACAACAAGAGCTAGTCTAGTGGTGATCTAGTGGTTTTATGTCAGCTTTGCGCCGTTTCCTGAAACGTGTCGACGGTTTTTTTCATCTTCCTATCTCAAAAGTTGTCCGCCTGAACAACAAAACTAATTGACGTCCGAACCCAAACAACCCTGTTAACATCTCTACCTACCCCATGTACGATGACGTCAGCAATCAGTCCAACCCCGGTGCGACGAGCGAGATAACTCGCCATTTAACTGACGTTTTTCTATTACTCTTAAGTGGTGCCACTGGGGCGGAACCACTGCCTGTCTGGGCGGACAGGGTGTTTCCGTTTAGTTTCGTAATAAATTGCTGAGTATCTCTCGATGGGAGCTTGTTTGGGAATCGGAAGGGTTGGTGATAAGAGGAAACAGTCGAAACATCATTAGCAGCTGGAAGACGTACTCAGATGAAATTAGAGGTGGATTTATTGACATTTTTGAGGGTCTTACTTCTAATTCGAATGATCTAGGTTACTTTAACACTGGAACGGACTTCCAAACTTCCAGACATTTCTGTGCTTTACAAGACACGTTAAGCAGTTGGTCCTGGTTGACGTCGCTAGATGTCAGTCTAGCGACGTCAGCTTAGGGCGGCTTGATAACATCTGACTTGTTGCTCACTACCCTTACACCCCTTCAACAATCCGCACTAAGCCCGCGTGTTGGAGTATAGCTCGTTCCACCTCATAGTTGTGGTGAGGCTTGTGCCCAGCAGTGGGACGAATATAGGCCGTTTATGTTGTTATGACGATGCTAGATCTCAGCGCTAAGGGACTTTAGGCTTTCTTGAGAGTTAGTTACCTTCCGAACACTGCACTTCCAGTACGTACAATTGTCCATCGTTTATTGCATAAGTGCCTTGCACGAGTAAGTTTCTTGTCCATTTCACTAGATCACCAAAAAAATTATTATCATAATTCCTGTTTTATGTCACCTCAGCCAATCTTCCTCAAGGCCCAGAGAGATATTAATTTGTTTATTCCCAACGACTTTACTCTCAGTACTCCCCCCTCCCCCCTAACATAAGCCACAATGGTAACGGTACAAATTGGCTTGTCTCCAGGCGTTTTCTGCTATTTTTGCGGGCATAACAATTTCTGCAACAATTCCAAGATTGTTGCGTCGCCGCTTCTATGATTGAGAGATTTCCTTAATTGGTCATAGCTCTACCTGAGATTTACAAGACTTATGCCAAATGCGTTTTGTTTGATACAGTCATGAAGGAGAATATTTGCAAATCCTATAATAAATTCATTCATTTCAGACTAAGTCCATAGCGTTAGTAACAATGATCTTAAACTAATGTAGGTATGGGTGTACGAAATAATTATACTCGTATACTCTTAATCTACGTACATGCAAGTCCGTGGGATTCAGTTCAGCATATCAGCGATCATGTTCAGGATGCTGGTGACCCTATAACATTCTGCTCACGACTTCTTCCAAAATAGCAATAGCCATGAACACACTAATTCTTGTCGTCATGGTGACATGGTGAACGGAAAATTCAGAAGCATAAACTTCGCCGAGCGAATTTGAACCCGAAATGGTGAGGGGCCTGCTTTGCGCCATAATTCAGGTTGCTCGGGATTTTTTCTTGCAATTTTCCATCACCAGTGAGTTACATCACACACATAAACATACCGTATCTAATAGTTGCTTTTATTTAAAATGGGTTTGCGTTTGACCCCAGTCTCGCCTGATGGTAAGCGATGACGAAGTCGAAGGTGGAACACACTTACCCAGAAAATTACTCTTGCCTTGAAGACAACAAAGGTTGTATGTAGGTATCTGGAAACCGCTGGAAAGTCGACCACATGAAGGTGAAAGCCCTCACGGCGTCTTGTGGTCCGGTGGTAGAAAGTACAGGGTGGTATAATGTCATGAAGTTCCTGCGTACACCCTCCGAAATACATCTTACCCTACAAACAGACATGTTCATTCACACAAAAACACTGACTGTGAGACCACTGGGCCACGACGCTTTCATATCTCGTTTTAACGTATGTTGTGCCTTGCTTACACACTTAATGCCTTAGCGTAATCTCTGGTGTGCCAACACGTTGTTGTTTGTTTCCGCATTAATTAAAACATTAAATCACTTCCCCTTCGGATTAAAATGGCTCTAATCTGATGGAGTTTCGGATATGGTGGTAGATTTGGTTTGACTCGGAATCAACTGGTTTGGGTTTAAGGGATGATTTATTCTGTTAAAAGACAAAGTTAGTCATGGCCCAGTGGTTAAACGCTAGGAATCCGGGTGGTGCTGAGTTTGAAACTGACCGAAACAACTACATTTTATGTTCAGTTTGCTAATTTACAATTTAGTTATTAAAAGCTTGTGTTATTACCTTTATAATTATTTGCATGGTAAAATATAGGCTTCTGAAAGTTTCATTAGCCATGACGACAAACAATCAGTGTGCTTCTGCCTACTGCGTTTGTACGTTTAGGTATGTTTGTATGGATTGTTGGAGGGATGTTAGTCATTTTTGTCAGATGTTATCTAGCCGCCCTTAGGTCTCCGGCTAGGCTTAATGACGGCTATTTTGTAATAATAATTATTAATTCCTTTCATTAAGAATCTTAATTTTTAATATAGGTACCTAAATATTCAAAGATAAATGTAGCAAAACCATGCTTATGCTTGGACGATCAACACTTAAGCTATGACCCTAAGGTAAACCTGTCAAGAAATGCGGAAACACTACAAGTACCCGTGGAATTTGAACCCCTTGTATTAGTAAAACTACCCGTCAACACTTCTTGTTGTGCAAGTAACAAAATCCTCTTACAGCTGTACTGTAAGCCGCGGTCGCGTGCGGTACAGTCGTAATTGCTTTGGCAACGGATAATGGAACAATACTCCGGATTGTTAAGCCTTGTACGGAGTTAGCGTTCCGATGTACAGGCAGCGTCAACATTATGTAAGCGATTTAGTACTTTGTGACACTGACTAGTTTTGCAGCATCTTCAATTTCTGTTTGTAAGGTAATGCAAGTATTAACATATTTTTGACATGACGCTTCTACTGAGACTGGAATAATACTTAGTATGGATAAAAAGAAAAAGACGCTTTGACAAAATTCTTATTCAAACCGTTGAAAAGAGTAACTGCTGAGTTTCTTGCCGGTTCTTCTTAGTACAGAAACAACATTCCGATCCGGTGGTAGTATCACATTCATTAAGTACAGTATTATGGTATTCATGTCTATTATTAAGTATGTTTTGTTTGTTAATTAGATTTGACGATTCAAAAATACTTTGTAACAGGTCTATTTGAATGAAACTATTTTTGATTTTGATTTTAATATTGTGAATGTGTACGCATTTAAATTACTGCATGTGTACAAATAAAGCATTTTTGTGTACGCGTTAAGGACTGTCCGTACATAATAGGACGCTCAGACCGTACAAGGCTTGAAGGTAGAGTATGATTGCTCCTTGTTGTTGTGTTTTAAATCGGCGTAGGTAAGGTTGGGGCTAAATAAATAGCTGGATATCTTAGAAATAGCTTTTAAAAATCTGATTCAACTTAACTTATGCATCTGACACTGATTTCCAATTTTTGTGATTAACAGAACCTTTTTGCCAACTACATAGTCTGTGTACCAATGTTTTAAAATGCTAAAAAGTAGACATTTCTATCCCTCCTCGGAACCAGTAGTCCGACTAATAGACACCGGACCACTGGGGGGTTGTTTCGACACGTCATTACTCCGAATCACCCCAGTGGAACAGTTCGGGGATAAATACGTTTAATTTAGTGATTTGAGCCATTAAACCAGTTTTATTACATTTATAAACACTTTTTCTCTTTCTTACGGTACTCGCTAGGGAACGTGATGATTGTGAAATGTGACGCAATAGTGTGCCTCTGACTGCCCCGGTAAGGATATAATTGTGAGCAGTAAGGTTATGACTAATAAGTTATATTTTTGTTTAATTTCGAATGTATTTATAATCATTAATTAGTGAAAGAAAAGTGGTTCTCTCCATTTTTATTTTCATAATTTTACTAGCGGCTTCCCGCGTCTTTGTCCGCGTGGACAACAGCGTGATATCATATTTCCTTCCTCAAGAAATGGGCTATTCAACACAAAAATAATTAAAAGTACTTGTAACAGATCTATTTAAATGAAAAAAAAACAGATTTTCATCTAAAACGATTTTATAGATAGAGGTCAGATTTCTAGTTAGTTGTGTGCTCAAATAGCGTGATTGCGCTAAAATATTGCACTTAACATTCGGACGTTTAACTATGTAAACTAAATAACGGTATTACTGAGTATTCCATTTTGCGAAATACATTCATTTCACTTATCGAAAATGTTCCAGCGTGACAACATTCAGTATCAGCGGGTTTTCAGTTAAATTCAAATTATTTCAGTCTGTTTACACTTCGCGTCTGTTTGCGCTACGTGGCAGTATATGGCACTAGTGATGTCCATAGTTTTGATAAAATATTTACGAGTAAATAGGTTATTTTTTTTTAGCATTAGGGATAGTGCATTATCATCTTACTAAAGATAGGAAAACCAGAAAAAGGCATTCGGTCTTGGCATCAGGCGGGACTCGAACCCGCATCTTTCGCAAGCCGGGCGACTGCACCACCAATTATGCTACCGAGACCATTAACAGGCCGGACGAATTTCTCTGGTATATTATACCTGACAGCCAGGTTGGTTTCACCAATGTTTAGGCATATACCTTAAACACTCGAAAGAAACATTATTGCAAATATTTGACTTTCGATTAAGATGAAACTACGTTTTTGATAGGTTATTTTATTTTTAGCATTAGGGATAATGCATTATCATCTTACTAAAGATAGGAAAACCAGAAAAAGGCATTCGGTCTTGGCATCAGGCGGGACTCGAACCCGCATCTTTCGCAAGCCGGGCGACTGCACCACCAATTATGCTACCGAGACCATTAACAGGCCGATGCGGGTTCGAGTCCCGCCTGATGCCAAGACCGAATGCCTTTTTCTGGTTTTCCTATCTTTATTGAGAAATATTATCAATATTTACATTTTGTGAATGTAAATAGTGTGAATTAAAAGTAAATATTAATATAACAACGAGAAGCCTATTACAAATGATAGAACCTATACAATTGATACAATGAAAATAAGAAATGGATTTTTTTGGGAATTCTAAAACAAGACAGGAAATGGCCACCATTTTGGCTGCATAACGAACTGTTGTAGTTTGTTTTTAATGTTTTTGATGTTATTTTTATAGGGATAACCTGATAGATATTTTCATAGTTAATCAATGAGGTCCTGATTTAAGAAGTTGACAAGGTCGTTAAACTGTTGGTCACGACTGATGTGGTTTAAGAGGAAAATGTCTGACATTAATTACAAGTTTAGTTATAACTAAGCGATATCGATAATTGTAAATATGATACGGCATCACTACAAACAGAGTAGAAACGTGCAGCGTTAGTACGAGTATTTTAAATATTTTTCATCCAATACGTACCTATTAGATTGGTATTTGGTGTACCTACCTGGCACGAAAGTATGTTGGAAAAAAACCCTGAGTAATTTTCCGAACGCTACTCAACCGAATTTATTACGACATTAACCTATTCCTCTGTTGGGCGGCCTACTTGGACCACTTGGCCATGGTAGAGGCGTGTTTGCCCTGTGGTTCGGGGCGTTATAATTCGGCCAAGGTTCCCCCCGGCTTTGGGGTAGCCAAGAGTGCACATGGTAGAGACTGTGTGCTTCCATTGCATAGGCAATCTTGTGGAGGGCTCGCACTGCCGTGAACGCCCGCGGGTGTATGAGGTGAGGAGTTGGATTGCCAGCACAGCGCGCAAGGGGTTCACTGATAGGCTCCCTAATGGGGGTCCTCGGGGATACCTGGTACCACACGGGTGGGTGAGCCCCACACTCCTCCGCTCTCCTACTCAGGGAGCGGAATAATGCGTAAAGGCATTCTCCGCGTAAAAAAAATGGTGAGGAGAAAAAAAAGAAGCCTGTCCCTCATGTGTGGGAAAGCTAAGGTACTCCACGAGATCGTGTTCTTCCTTGTAGCACAAAATCGCTATTTTCGCTCACCTTTTCTGGCATACTACAAACATGCCCAACCCAGTCCCACTTTACCTGATCAGCTTCTTAGCAAATAAACATTGTTTATTAATTAAGTAAATTCGAGTAATCGATAACGTCTGGCGCTTTATTGAAGAACGCAATTTATCCTTAATTACAATTAAGATTCCAATTTGTTTGAGATCAAAAATTCTTCGCTAGAATTTATTAGACAAAAGGTTGTGAGGGTTGTTAGAACCTTTGTCCGATTCAGAGAAATCTATTTATACACCTTTAACACTGAGTTGGATTTGTAACAATATTACAACACTTATAAATCGAGAATTGCTGAACCGATTTTTACAGGTTTTTTATTGGATTTTACCCCGACTCGAATAGGAGAATAATTGCTAAAAAAACGTCAAGTTGATAAGCTCCTCCTTGAAGGCGGTTAAAAATAGAAAACCCACATACAGGCACATCCACACATCAACAAAAAATAATAAAGTAGTTTTTGTTAATGTGAAAGCCAGAGTGAAAGCTGTGGGTTTTGTCAAAAAAAAAGTATTTCTCGCCCAGAAAATTGTGTGTGAGCTACAACTCTATAAGCTTGCGTGTCCATTCATAGGTCTGCGGGAACTGCTAGCTAGCGACGCATACCATTTTTATTACTTTTAAAGTATAAGTATAGCTAATGATGATAAAGTCGGAAATAATAAACCTACCAAGTTGACTTCACATCAACGTTTTAACAAAGTTACATCTACAGAACTTTATTTAATCTAAAATAACACAAAATAACAATTCACGAAAATTTTCCCTCAACTAATTTCAATTTCAAGCCGTTCCCTCAACGTCACTCTTCGTGACACAATAGATGTCAAACACAATAAGAAGTCATCTTGAGTTTAATAGTCGTCAAATTTCCATGAACAGGACCAGTATACAATGAGCTACAAGGCAATAATTTTGTTATACATTTTTCAGACGACCGAAAAGAAGGAAGAGATCTCGTTTTACTGGATTGCATTATGTACAAATTATGCGTATTGTTGGTGGAATTTCATAAGAAATCACGTTATAAATGTTGCTGTTTATTTGAATTTATTTAGTATGTTTTCTTGTTAACTGTTTCATTTTCTTTACTTTCTACTGATGTCAATGGATCTCTCGTTTATCAAATAACTGTTTTTAGCAATTTGAGAGCGTCTTGGCCTAGTGGTTATGTTGTTCTTTGTGTCTTGCGCCAAACAAAAACATAAGATTCCGTTTTGTAAGAATAATATAATATAAAACACAGGTTAAAAAAGGGTTTTAGAAACTAGATTTTGGATCTATATTTTCTTCGTTCTCCGTCTCAATTTTAAATTGTCGTTGTGAAGTTATAAAAAAAATACTAGCAAAGAAATAACCTCTCATTTTCAAACATATTATTAGAAAACTAGTAAAACTCCCTGAAAAAACCACCAAACTCATCAAACAAAATGATAACTACATTATGTTTGATATGATTTAAACTTGTCGTGCCAAGGCTTAAGGTTTTAACTGGATGGAAGACTGTTTAGGGTTCCGTACCTAAAAGGTGAAAACGGGACCCTATTACCAACCTCCGTTATCTGTCTGTCTGTCATCAGGCTATATCGCTTCGTGCATGAATCCGATTCACACTTAGCTGGTATTTGCCATCATCCTTTTACAACATAGTAACACGTAAGCGAGTGCAACGGACCTCTTGTTAGATGATAGTGTAGCGCTTCTTACTTGTTGGAAACTTTTGAAGGAACTTTTAAAGGTTAACTTTCAAAAGTATTATTTTCAACCCTTGTCCTCAGATCAATATTTTTTGTTATGTTCTTAAGTTTTAGTTCCATTCAATTTTGCCCTCCTTTTTATAATGATTATTTCACTGTTAAAGTATTTTAGTTGCTGGTAACTGTTTCTATCCATTTATACGTACAACAGTCTGCCTCAAAGCTTTAACTCGAAACTTTAAGTTATAGTGACAGTGTGACTTGGGCATTAGAAAATTGCGTAGCCAAATATATTTATGGGCAGTTAGTCTGAGTGCGATTGCCATTTTGTCCAACTTGTCCGGAACAAGCTATGGAGAGTTATGTCCGGCTTTGTTGAACGTGTTGTTAAGTTATTGTCGAAAGTTATTCGCGCTCAACGTGTGGGATGGTGTTGGATAGGCCTTTGAATAAAATTGAGGTGTTTTTAAATTCTTTTTTACACACGTGGTAAACTATCATGATTGAAGTGCCCGTGGCGCAGTTGTGACAGTGACCGGTGACGATCGCTGTTGTAAATCAACACACGCTGGGTCGGAAATGGGAGGGGTGACCACCCCGGCCGAAATTTTGTGATTTTCGGGCATCTCCGTGCTTCGGAATGCACGTTAAGCAGTTGGTCTCAGTTGACGTCGCTAGATGTCAGTCGTTAAGCCTAGTCAGAGGCCTTAGGGCGGCTTGATAACATCTGACATTAAGGTTGCTCACTAACCTGACACCCCTCCAACAATCCGCACTGAGCCCACGTGTTGAAGTACTGCTCGCACCACCTTATAGTTGAGGTGAGGCCTGTGCCGAGCAGTGGGACGTATATAGGCCGTATATGTGTGTATGTATTTGCAAAGAATACAATTGAGTCTTATGACGATCGTAAGTTTCTTGGCTTTTGCTGCCTGCGATACTGATGTGACTCTACCAACGATATTCTTACAAGAACTTTATACTAAATTCATCACACAGCACATTTAAGGATACCTTTGGATTTTAAAAGTACAATGATCAGTAAACTAATTAATTGATTTTTGGTTGTTTCACAACCCTTCTTAAATTTTAGGAAATTCATCATCAGAATTTCTGGACTGAATCTATAGAGTCGAAGTCACAAAATTGATGTGGCCTAAAATGCATTTTCCAATTTAGCCCAAAAGCAATTTACAACCAAAATAGAAAAATGCCATAGAGTTGCGAATGAACAGTTAACATTAGTCATTTAATAATAAAAATTAAAGAACAGGAAAGAAAATATGAGACCGCGAGTAGAATCCGTAAAGTTGTTTGATTTCGAAATAAAAATGTATTTTAATAAATTTTGTAGAAAAACATACAGAGGAAAATAGTAGCACCATAATAAAAACCAGCTGGTCACTCTAATTCTCTAATTTTCGGACTTATTGACAAATAACCCGAAGCCAAGGCTTATTCAGATTTTAAAACCTGACTTATCAGTTACATTAGATCATGAGATGACTTTGTTTTATTAAAATGTCGGGACACTATAAAATGCTTGCCATAAGATGGAAGCTCAAATTTATATTAAGCAGATGAATGAGACTCACACTTACCAACGCGGCACGTTCCAAGCAAATTATTGATTGAGTAATTATATTTCCAGTAACTTTTTACAGAGAATCGAATCAAATCTGGCAGCAAGTATCTGCAGGAAGCTGTGGCTGTTAAGCTGCTGTGATAAAGAGTTTTTGATAAGCCCGTCCATCATGAACATTTCTGAAGTTCTAACAACACCATGACATCTCGGCAACCCCGACATCATAAAATAAAAATACATTAATTTCTCTCAATGCTGCATCCCAGAAGCGTTAGCGTTAGTAGACGCCAAATAAGGACTTGTTAGCCCTAATGCATTACCGACTAATCGCAACTATGTGGCGCCCACGCGACAGTGGTGCCCAGCGCAATTCAGCCCGCTCATAATTTCCCTTAGGACTCGACTAAACTGAATGTTTCAGACGCAAATTCCTGTTCAAATGCAAATGGCCGCTTTTCATGTAATAATCACTAATTTTGTACGTCGTCTGCCGCTGCAGGGTTGGCACGGTGACAATTTTCTAATGCATACATTAATGTATCCTGTACTCCTTTGTTAAGATTCTGTTTAGGTAGGGTTGAAACTAACAACTTGAATAATTATAAAATAAAACATTTGAAGCCCACTAGGTCCACAGCATCATTAGCAATAGAACAGAGCACGCTGTAGGATGAGGAGGAGTAAAGAAAAGCCCACTGGGCTATGGCCTTACCTATAAAACTGCACATCCCTGAAAATAAATACTGACGTTTATTGGGTGATAATTATATTGAGAAGTATGTGAGCTCACAATACTCTAATTCTACATATTGGGTACTTTCTAGCAACATAAATATATGACTTAAAATTACTCCTAGCCTGACCGTTTCTGCGAACATCTTGAACTTTTCCAAGGAACGTTCGTCTAGGCCTTCCCCTTCCAAAAGTTCCATTCACCTTCACCCTATATCCGTTTTGTTAATCGCCTTTCATCCATTATTTCCATAATGACCAAACCACCTCATCATTCCCATCTCAATTTTTGTAATAACTTCTTCTTCAACACCACATCGCTCTGTAATATATCCGGATAATACACCCGATACTTTGATAATCAACTTGAGACCAGAATCCCCAGAGTGTGTAACCACTGGGCCACTTCGCTCTTTGTAATGAAAGTACACCCTAATACTCGTAAGTAAACATAAACAAAATCCATCAAAATCAAACCGTATCTATAATTAAACCGCCGTTATTCGTTCGTGAGTCGAAACATTTGAGTTTAAATTAATGGTTTTTATGCTTCGATTAACAATCTACTGCTGCTTCCAAATTGTTTACTAATCACAGTGTTGGAGCTTTCTGTGTGGCAACAATTCGTATTGATTTCTTGTAATTTACTACGAGCTATTGATAGGGCTATGCTTTGTACAGATGCCTTTAGATTTATGTGACCTATCTGAGAGCGACAAATCGTAGTGCCATCATGCCTTGTAGTAAGTGTAAAGCCGTGAAGATTCCTACGTACGTTCTCGCGTTAAGTAACTATCTATTTCGGCCTCGTAACTACAAGCTAATTGGCTCAGCACAGGCTCCAGTTTCAGGTTAGTGTTCTGAACTGATCCTTTCTGAGGACATCTTGAACTTGTCCAGGAAACGTTCGTCTAGGCCTTACCCTTCTAACAGTTCCATTCTTCCTTTCTTCCTTATAAACGCGTTTTGTTAATCGCATTTCATCTTTTCTTTCCATATGACCAAACCAACTCATCACCAGTGCTATCTTTAGACATAATGATTTTTCATAACATTTAAATTATTGGCTGTACGTACATTATGTACGTTACTTCAATCCTGTCAAATTAAGAGCTGGATTTTGTAAGGATTTTTAGGGCCAATTTTCACTAGGATTTATTGACAGGTAGAAATCATCAAATGGAACTCTCAAATAACTCTGTATTCTAATGGTCCTTGTCAAAGAATTTCAGCAGTCGGGTTAAGTACCTAGTTTATTGAATTCCTGCAATCTCCAGCCCTGCCGAGGTCAGCGAAGCGCATTTTGATTTGTTCCCCGTCGCTTCGGATGCGAGGTCACTTCTCATTTCAGCGAAGCTCTCTGGAATGGAGAAATAATTGCGTTCTCACAACATTCGTAGAGTATTTTCGAGTAGAAACTGTTCTGTTGTTTTTATCAAAGTTCGTTATAGTTCTGTGACATCTAGGTACTTGGAATGGTGAGTGGAAGGTTTTGGTGAATGGCCTTTGATAATTCTGTGGTACTGATTATGAAATACTACAACTTTTATTTTCCGACGTTAATTTTACTGCAGTGAAATGATAGGTTTTTGCAATAATATTAAAGTGAAAAAGACGTAGATAGGTTACTTGTGCTAAAAAAGTGGTACCCGAAATTGTTTTTTTTTTACAGAAAATTACAGATTTTTAAGGGAAAATGTTAGTAAGTAAGTAAGTAAAAATTTATTCAGAATAAAACTTAACCTATAAAACAACGGTATCAATACATTTATAACTTAATACTATTTACATAATTCAAATCTGCTGACAGATGATATTTAAAGTATGCTTACGCTAGTAACTATATCAATACCTGTTTTACGCGAGGTAATGTGCATGCTAGCCATAATAATAATTCAGGTTAATTATTATGACATAGACATGTAGGTCAGGTTTGTTATTAAAGATGCCCAAACTAAGTAAAGAATTACTTGTAATTGTATGTAATTAGCTGTCATGAACACTGCCGTTTTCATGTACTTGATTAAAAAGTCCTAATACAGACCAAAAGTGGTGGTTGATCTTCCAGTTGGAAGTAATAAATATTATCCTGTTGAATAGAGATTAAAGATTGGTTCAAAATTATAATTAAAAAAATGACAAGTTTGACTTTTCAGACTTTTTTGACTGGTAAGTGGCAAAACTAAAACCTAATATTCAAGCTTACTAACAATTTTTTATTGACTTTTTCAGTTGATTTCAATATAAAATTTATTGTTTATCACAAAATAAATTCCAACAGAAAAATCAACTTTTCAAACCATAAAAATTCTGCAAACTCCCATTTACCTGACCCCATCTAATTACAAAAACGACCGTGACAATAGCCGAACCCAATCTCCATATTTGCGACGAGACTAAGCCAACACAACCCGGATTAAAACTGGAAAAAAGTCACTCTAATCCTTCGGAAGAAGATTGGATTAAAACAATCAAGTCTTAACGAGATGGGGGGGGGGGAGAGCTGACAGGTCAGCTAAAAGGGACTGGACGGACGAGGCGATGGTTAGTTGATAATAGTGGGTCAGATAACTTGTAACGCAATTATCATTCTAACTTGGTTGAAAGAAAAAGGTAAGAATGAATTTGAAAATACTGGGTTGGTTTTCTTGTAGGATTAGAAATGCAAAAACCTGTACTTACTTAAAATATAAAGGTGAAGAGTTTGTTTGTTTGAACGTGCTTATCTCAGGAACTAGTGGTGCGATTTGAAATATTTTTTCTTTGAATAGTCCTTTTACGGAGGAAGTGTTATAGTGGTCTTCAAGATGACCTCACTCCACCTGATGGGAAGCAGTCGTGAGGTCCAGATATGGGGTTGACACGCACAGTAATTGAGAACTACTTTGCTTTTCAATCTCATTTTGAAGGCCTGCATAAATGCCTTTTCACGCCCCGCTTAAAGAACCCGGGATTTTAGGAAGAAGGAAACACATGCGCTGGCATATATATCATCAGGAGTCCACGCCGCTAGATTTCAATAAAGTTCGATTGCTGGTGACGTCACTATTTCTGCAGTTTCCATGCCCTTACAGGGTTATGTACGGGACAGAAAATTGTATAAGTAATCTTAAGATTACTGTACATCAAAGCGGACAAATGAATATGAATATATTTCTGCAGTCCAAGTCTACTTGCCATCATAGAGCCCATTGTGAGTTCCCTCTTTCAGATTTTCTGCGAGAAAGAAAACCGCTTTGAAGCGTTTACGTGCTCGATGGATTCGACCTATTGAAACTAGCACTAGGCCACGTGGATCCTCAGAGCCACTTTCACTTTCCTATCCTTCCTGACCTCTGTCCAACCTTATAAATTGCATTTCCTACCTAATTATAGTCCGTCCAATCCAAGTCAGCGTTTGATTTACTCGCCCATTAAGAGCCCAGTGCTTATGGTTTCCAACCACTGCTATTCCCCAACTTAAGCTATTCCCAACCTTATTCTCTAAGCAAAAGATGCTAGATAGAGGTGGGAATAGGAGAGAATTTATTGAAATGTGAGATTTAGTAAGAGGCTCGCATTGATTTAGGGACCGCTTCTTGAGGACGGTCGCGGTTAGTAAGTTGATTTGATAACTACTATGAATTTCTGCTCGAGGAACTAGGGAAAATATTGGTAGGTGGATTATTAAATAAATATCAATTTTGTTTATTTTGGAGTTGGTCTGTGGCTATAAGTAGATATTTATAATCTACTACGCGGCCGCCCGCGACTTCATCTCCGTGGACTTAAGTTGAAATACAAAAAAAAAAAAAACTTCATAAATTGTAGCTTAATTGTGCGATTCAGATCTATAATCTACATTATAGTAAGGTTTCATTAAAATCCATTCAATAGTTTTTACACGAAAGAACAACACGGGACATCCACACATACAAATTTTCGCCTTTATAATATAAGTCCGAGTAGGATTGTTAACATAGGTTGGTATTTAAGAATTCAGAACTAGTCACTATATAAAAAAATATTTAAAAATTATAACATTTGAAAATGGAATTATTTGGCTGTGGAATGAAGTTTGTTAGTTCCGTCTGTCTATTGTTTTACTTATGTGGCGTGATTTTAAAAATTGCTCGTAACTTTATTAACATCCGATTGGATTAACTCGAAAAATTATTCGTTCGAAAATTAATTATTATGAATGAAAAGAATGTCTGTGTTCACGGCGAATATCTCGAATAGTCATGAAACCAGATGTAATATTTATTGATAGCTACTTGATTTTTTTCAGGATTTAAATATTGAAGTAAAAAGGTTTATTAATTATTATTTTTAGAAAATCGATCGGAATATTACCCACCCCTAAGTTTAGTGATAAACCTTGCTGTAAGCCGCTCAAAGGCTTAATATCTGACATCTAATGGCGTCACTCGGGACCAACTATTTAACATACCTTCTAGCAAAATACGTAGCAATATTTCGGCCGTATGGTAACCCATCCCGTCGCCGACAGCATATGTGTTGCTTTGCAACGGGTATTATTTCTGATTCACCACCACAAATTTAGCTGTGAACCAATGCTCGCTATCACAATTGAGCTACGGGCCTCATAAATAAAGAACTCAAAACAAGCACTTTTAGCGAAACACCGCTTTACAAAAGTAATAGCAATCCGTGTTCCCGATGAGAACTTTAACCAAACATCATCGGTTTGAACGTCAAACTCAGAGCCCGCCCACCGATCCATACAGCCCCTGCATGCGTGAACAAACAAACAAAATGACAAAGCGAACGTGCATAGATTTGTGGAGCATCCTAAAAACAAAACAAAGGCTGGACACTAACGATTTTCCGTTCAAAAAGGTTTAGAACGCGTTGTGTTGACAGGCATTTTGGGCAATGAACTAAAAGGGAAGATTTTGCTTATCATTGAAATACAATTTCAAAATTCTGATTTAGGATGAACGTGTTTTTCTAGTTTACGTCAATGCTAAACAAACTTCCAGATCACTTTATGGTAAGCGCTTACTACTACTTACTTATTGACATTCAAAGTCGTATTTTTATTGCAGTCCTGAGGTTTGCATTCAACAGACGCGTTATCTGTAGTAAGTATTATTTCATACCAGAGGAATCAATCGGTAGTTATCCTACAGAAACATTATCATACCTCCTAGAAGAACTCTATACAACAGGTCATTTATTTTGGAGTGGCTTCGGCAACGAGTTCATTATACTTTTTAAGAGTATGGCTTTTTCTTTTGAACTATAGAATTATTTAAGAAGGGGGATGCAGCTCATTTTTATCCAAAGCAACCTGGATAACGGTGGGGTTACTTGCCACGTTGAGCTCAAAATTAGTTTCGCTAAAAGTGGGCTTCTGTATGTTTCGTTCACCATGACGGCAACATTCAGTATACCCCTAAGTCAATGATATTTACAAAAGGGAGATACGTTGTGTCAGTAGGTACTGATGCGAAGTCGAAAATTGTCCTTTGGCGTACGTACCTATAATTTGACCGTGTTTACAAGATAGTATGAATAATTACTAGAGCGTAAACGAGACAGATATATGTTTCGCAGTGTCGTCTCAAACTGTCAGTATTTTGCTCAGGTGTTCGAAGTTCTGTTTACGGGTGCTACTTTTTTAGCACAAGTAACTACGTCTTTTTTATAATGATATCATTTCTCCAAGTATATCTATACGTAGTAGGCAGATGTTTTGGATATAGTTGTGAGCTTATGTCTGTATTAATATCCATAGATGTATGAATCTGTGAAGACAGCGGTGTCACCACAGTTTCAAAATCAATATACCTACTTACTACAAACAATGTATGCTTACAATGTTTTATCAATCAAAAGTCATAGCCAGTGCCAAAGTCATAGTAGCTACAGAAATCCGCTTAGAACTTTAATTGATTTCTGTAACCCGGAAATTGAATCCACGTCGATATATGAAACTAATTTAGTTCACAAGTTCATTAATAACACATGATTAGATTTGAGCCAGAGGCAACTGATTGCGACTTGAATGTTGTATTTTACCGTCTTATTCACAAAAACTTAAACAGCACTTCAACAATACGTTTTGCTCTATCGCTCTGTCCCTTTCATTCTTGTTGCTGCCGCCATTTGCGAGTAAGTGCCAGAACACGCCAATCTCTTAGTCTATTTTTTAGCGTTGCTTTCGTTTTTGTAAATAAGGGGGCTAGGGTTCTGTAAATATGCATCATGAACTGCCTATACTATACGTCCCACTGCTGGGCACAGGGCTCACCCTAACTATGAGGTGGAATGAGCTATACTCCAACATGCTGGCCCAGTGCGGATTGTTGGAGGGGTGTAAGGTTACTGAACAACCTTGGTGACAGATGTCATCAAGCCACCCTAAGGCCTCTGACTAGGCGTAACGACTGACATCTATCGCATGACATCGTCGCGGTGGTCCATCCCATCCCATCCCATTTACGACTGACCGGTGTGAGTTGCTTTACAATTAGCGATTGTCGCCGATTACCGTCACAACTGCGTCACGGGCACCTCTTTTGTGGTTTGAGGATCCTAAATCCTTTTAGATAAAAATACTCATACCATGTAATTCCTGATGCAACGTTCATAGTATTTTTATTAAATCTCCATACAACAGCCCCATGACTCTGTAAAAGTCGTAACAAAGCTGATACTCTCGAGTTTCTTTTTAATATTCTCAAACTGTGAGAAACTTTGAGAAGTGGAGCCGTAACGGAAAAACTTATACAATATGTAGCCGTAGAAACATTAATAATAATTTTACGGGCCGTTTTAACATTTAGGGAGGGTTAGATCAGGAGATTTGAACTTTTCTCGTAAACAAGCTTCAGACGCCATTTTGTTTTTGTACGAAAACAAAAGCTTGGAACATGAAGTGGAAGCGTCTTGGTCTAGAGGTTAAGTATTTGGACCTACCACGGGTTCAGACTCGTGTGGACTGGAGTTTGAATCTGGAGTGAATAACTACTTTGTGTTAATTTATTTAGATAGAACTTAGATAGAACAAAGATAGGTTTGTTAGAATATTTATAATTTGAGAATTGTTGGAATTGCTCACTACGTGGGCCTCATAAGAAAGGTCAAGGTCCCTCAACAGGGTATGCTCGCGGTGTTTCGCTACGAAATCGAATTAGAAATGAGGAAATCCGTAGGAAAACTGAGGGCGCCAACGTAACCCAGCGTATTGGTAGGTTGAAGTGGCAGTAGGCAGGGTACAAAACTGATGGCCATTGGGGCCGAAAAGTTCTTGATTGAAGACCATTTGAGGCCAAACGTAGCGTGTGACGCCCAGCCGTAAGGTGGACGGGTGACCTCATTAAGATTGCAGGGTCTCGGTGGATGCAGGCCGCGTACAACCGGTCGCTCTAGAAATCTATGGGAGAAGCCTATGTTCAGACGTTATGTGGCTTTTGATGATGAACTCCTGGACCGGTTTTTATGTTTTTGATCGCCTTTATTCTGTAAAATAAAACTTATAGAAATAAATACATTTCCCATTTAAAAAATAACAAGTTAGAACTTCTTCGTAAACATCAAACTCTAATCAGCTCAATAAGTATGGAAATAGTTTCTTTTCGCTATCTACTAAGAATTTCTTATCAACCTAATCTGATAATTAACTTTCTTTCCAGGTAAATTGCCAAGATTAATTTAAAATAGCAGTAAAGAGACGCATGCAGCTCCAAGGCGAGTAAAAAGGTAAAATAAGGAAAAAACCTCGTTTTCCAGTTTCCCTTTGATTATATTATTCATTTAGTTCGCGACCTGAATGCAAAGACAAAGAGCTGGGAGAAAATAGTCCATTAGAAAAGGTTTTCAATGACTGCTTTGACGACCGCGGCAACTGTATAAGTCATAGATTTGCAGGTCAACAAATTATTAGATGGAAAAATGTACAAATCTTGAAAAAAATACCCCTTCCTGTATTTTAATGATTCATATTTATTTTTTTCTGATTATTTAACTTCATTTTTCCATCCTTCTGTCGATTTTTTAATAAACATAGGTCAGTGGATAGTATTTTTAGCATTTCCACAAAAAAAATTGTCAATTCCATCACCAAAGAGTAATCCGTAACTGAACTCATTGAACATTTTTACTAAAAGGTTACAAGCATTTTTTGAAATATTTGTCACTAACAGGTTGCCTTTCACGGCTCATAATGATATTGTTTGATAGAGTATTGGGTATGTTATTTTAGTACAATATAAATGAATGTAGAGTTTGTCGCATATATGCAACTCTACGCATTTAAGGGCTAGGTCATAAAACGTTATAATAATAAAACTCCAGACGACTCTCAAACACATTCTACAATTTGCAATTTCCAAGTATAACAGCACTTACAGTCATAAATTGCTTATTTCATCTCCCTTACAAAGATCCAAAACTTTGTGTTTGCCAAAATGTTTTGTGGACTTTTAAAAGTCCGCGAGTCACACTCACAGTTCAGAGACAGCATCCTAAAGGGCTCTTGAAAAGAAAGCAAAGTGCTCATGATACTTTCCGGAGGACACTGAAAGTTGTTCAAGTTTTTATTGGAGGGAGCCACTTGGTTGGAGCCTCTAATTTCACCACTTACAAGCCACTGAGGGTTCCGGGGAAAAAATGATAAATAAGATTGTGCTTTTTGACTTTGCTTGCCTGACGTAAATTCCATGTTTGTTGACAAGGCAACAGCATAATCTAGGCAAAGGCATAAAACATTTAAAGAGGTAACAGGCAAACAATAATTAGACCAGAAGGGTGGCTGCCTATTTCGCGCGCTAAACAGCTTTACGCACACATGCATGCGCGCGAAAACGATCTCGGTGTCGTTCGGTCTAAGCGGACCGGGGCTGCGCGCTCTTTGGTAATGTCTGTTAAATGGAATTTACTGATCGTGTTTCTTAAAAAATAAATCACCATAGTCGCAATTGTTACTGTTGTGCATTTAAGTGTATGAATAAAATATCAGTTATTTTAGTTACTTAATAGTGAAGAAAGGTAAAGACTTAAATTAATAAACATTTCGATAAATAAACAGTGAAATTTTTTCTACTTGATCTTTTGCAAAAATTAGTTGATGAGTATCCAAGACACTTCCATAGCGTGATGTCATACAGCCTTAGTCTTCCTCAAAAAATGGGCTTTTCAACACATTTTTTTAAAAATTCGAACCAATATTTCCCGAGATTAGCGCGTTCAAACAAACAAACAAACTCTTCAGCTTTATATTATCAGTATAGATTTAAAGCGATGTTTTCCACAAACGAAGAAGTTTCGCTAATAAATATTTCACCAGCGCATCAAGTTGCAAGCAAGTTCTGCTCAGAACTCCTTTAGCATTTATCGCCACTAGTGTTGCCGCTCGATACTTTGATATTGGTAGTCTATCGACAGACTATCGATTGGTCTGTCGATACTATCGACCATATCGATATCCCCGATTGCACAAATACTATTTATTTATATTTTTTTCTTCAGGAAACATACAGTATTTAAATTATCTACAGTTACCACATATAAAGTTCACTAAGTCCAATAAAGTTTCCACTTATATAAAATACATGATTAAGCTAAGAAATACAATCAAAAAAAGGGGAACTATGGACACAACAATGCTATGTAGTTTCGAAGCTGAATATCGAACGTACTATCAATAGTATCGATACTATTGCTGCTGAATATTGCAATATCAATCGCTAGCATCGATAGTATTATTCTTTTGAAAGTAACCTTCCCCTCAATAGTAAATTTATATAATAAATCTAAATTTCTATAAAAATTATATATCATTTGTTTTATTCGTTACTAATATTATTGATTTACAGCCCACTATCTAGATCGCAAACATATCGATACCATCGTTTGTATTAGTTGTTGTTACAACAGTCATAGCCAATACTATCGATAGTATCGATACTAATTCCGGTATTGAGCTACAATACTATCGGTGTACTGTAGTGTATAAATACTGTTGTCCCAAACTAAGCCATCGATACTATTGATAGGATCGACAGGTATTGATAGTATCGATAGGGCTATCGATTATATAGATGACAAGCGGCCGCCCCCGACTTCGTCCGCGTGAACCCAAGTTGAAAAACAAAAAGTCATATTTCTTCATAAATTGTAGCCTATGTGCGATTCAGGTGTATAAGCTACATTATCGTAAAGTTCCATTAAAATCCCCTCAGTAGTTTTCACGTGAAAGAGCAACACAGCACATCCAGACATACAAACTTTCGCCTTTTTAATATTAGAAGGATTTTCGAAATCAACTATCGATACTCAAATTACCGATAGTTTGGCAACACTCGTGGCGTTAAATGCGTTAGGAGTAATTATAACAGTGTTTTGATGTACCAATCTTAAGGGAGCCTTTTCATTTTTTGGTTTTGTTCAGTATGGTGCAAGCGATACCTTTTTGTGGAAAACTAAATAAATTTTCCCCTAACAAATATCGTTCATAAAGAGAATCAATAAATGAATAGCCTCGGACATTAGCCCCAAGAAAAAAAATATATATATGAGCTAATTGAATCCCGTTTTTATTGGATACTAGACAAGGGATAAACATACTTTATACTTTCATACATAGGACACCCAGACCAATACACATTGTATGTTCATGCACACAAATGTTTGTACTGTGCGGGGATCGAACCCGCGACTTTTGGTGTAGAATAGTATTTTTATGGCTACCAGAACTAGTAAATGGATTAGAATAAATCGGTCCAAATATGATTCTTAATTTTATTAAGATTTGAATTATGGTTTTTGCTTATTGTAGAGTCGCGGAATGAAAAATTGACCAGTTTTCAAATAAATGCATTTACGCGTTGCAAGCACATTTTACCTTTTTAAACTGTGTAACAGGCTAGAGTACGTGAAAAGTATGCCTTATTGTTTGATAATAAAATCAAAATTCGATTAGACGTATGTTCCTTCACTATTGACAGTTGAACTAATACTTTTTATTGGTTTGTTCTTGTCAATGTCATCATGAGCAAGCAAAAACAGATCTTGGGTGGTCGACCTTTTCATTCCGCGACTGCACAAAACGACAGGATGCTGACAGAGTGCTTGCCTATAATGATTGCTACCGTTTCATAAAATTTCAGATGACCACGCTTCGCGATAAAGGCCTACTGCTGTTATTCGGTGTGTTTTCCATCACTGCAGCAAATTATCAGACTTGACTTCCCGACCAGAGGCCTATTACAATATTTTAAAACCTGTCAGTTTTAGTCACAAGCTCAGCTTTTGAGCTGTATATTTACCGTCACAAGTCGTGTTTTGTGTGGTAAATAGTGCCAAAAAAAACCCTAATTTTTCTTCATTGCTGTAGTAACTTATTTTACATGTTTTAGTAAAATTTCAATGAATAAAAAGACACAAACTGAGCTCAAACTGAGCTGTAAAAAGGTCGTAATAAGACCCCAGGTTTCGAGACAGCATGTTAACCCACTGAACCACGACGTTCTCTTCAATATAGTTAATCAATATTATAATTATTTTATTTGCGTCAACATTCTTAAGTTTTATTTTACCCAGTTTGCAGTTTCATAGCATTTATGGCAACTCCGGCTGCCTCGCAGTTCTAAATGCATTTTCGAGAGATATTAATACTTTAAAGTCTTCAGGGAACCATTTTGCTTCTGAAAGCAGGACCTGTATTTGTTTGGGTGAGTTACTTTATGGACTAGAGTGAATGCTATATTACTGAGATGTTATTTTGAAAACTGTATCAGTAATTATACTACCTACTTAGAGTCTCATACACATAACAAACAGGAAACGCCTGTGCGTAAAACATAATGTAAAAAATAATATTGACACTCGTTATATTCTATTCCATTCTATTATTAAAGTTTCACGTTGCTAAATACTCGTATACCGATCCATTCATCCGTACTTATCGTAAACCATTAGCATAACCTTCCGTTTTTAAGAAATTAAAAAAGTATGTACACCATATTTTAATTCGAGTCATTTTTTTATTACAACGTTACAACCTTTGTTAACCATAAGTGGGGATTATCTCAAATATTCTTCATATCATGACAATGTCCTCTACGATAATAAGTTTGTAAAATTGAGACAGTTACATAATTTTAGAACGTACGGAGGCTAAAATCTTCTTCTCTATGTAATGTATGATTTTAACTGCCGTGCTCAGAGCCACATTTTGAAAAGTTCTTTATTGAATTAGTTTTAAAGTCACTTTTGCAATATGCTAAATTGGGACCTCTGAATCAATAAATTTGAGCAAATATTCTTACCAAAAATCCTCAAAATCTGTGCAATCAATAAACTGAAGCTTCTAATAAATATTTAAAGGTCAATTAGCATTAGATCAACACCAAAATCTAATGAAAAAATAATTTCCACAGCTGCTTTTTTAATATCGCCTCTAAAAGCTTTGTGTAAAGTCGACTTTCCTTTAAGCTCATATTGGTTATTTCGCCCTCAACCAATATTGGGGCTAACAAAAACTGTTTACTATGCCGCGATCCGAATCCATTTCAATAACAGGCTCAGAGGCATCCACGTTATTAATTTTACGTCTACCCTCTCCTATTGGTTGCAATGGACAAATAATTTACGAAAAAACAACTATAAGTTTGAATTTAAATGCATAGAAACACAAAACTAAGCCCCCCAACTAAGTGGCTTACACGTCAACACAAAAACACCGTCTAGCTTTAAAAAAATTGCAAACGATTGAAGGAGTGCCAAAGAATTATCCTAATTATACAGAATTGAATTGAATAATTTATTTTGAAAAGTAGCCGGTAGAAAAGAGAGTCAACATTATTATCTTTAAGTAACATTTTGTGTCAGTTTGGGAAATATAGTGACAATTCGAAAGTAATATAAATTATCAAGTAATCATAACGTGAATGTGTGATTCCATTAAAATCTGGTTCCGATTTCAGACAAATGGAATTATTCTCTGATTTTCGAATGTCAGGTTTTTACGCAGGCTTGGATCGTTTTCATTTTTATTTTATTTTCAATGGATAAATATCTACTTTAATACTAATGTTTTTATTTTCCCGTTCCAAATTTGAATTATCTTTAAAACATCATTTTAAGCCAATACTCACATTAAAGAAATAACCTCAAACGGTTTTTGTTATTTCACGTGCCCATGGTAAATAATGCTCTGTTAACTTTAGCTTTAAGTTTACCATCAAAAGATTCAAGTAATCTGGCTCCCCCTACTTGTATGTCTTGCTACTTACATTTTCCACATTTTCTACCTTCCACCAATGAATACCCGTCAACTGCCATAAACCCTCGTGTGAAGTGAGTCTAATCAATGGATGACGTTATTGGCACAAATCGCAACCTTTCCAACGGTCCGGATCCGGCAGTTTGGACCGCACCTGAACCGGAGACATAACGACGCGTCTCTATTAGTCTTTTAGGGATGGGATGTGTGTCGATGATTTGTATCGATAGTTTTGGTATCACGTTAAACGTTGATCTATAGCGAACTATTTTGGGTCAAAATAACTGGCTTCTTTAAAAAATCTGTCAATGTACTGCTCATTAGTAACGAAGTTTAGGTTTTTTTTCCACAGCTGTTGAAGGTAAGAAAAACAACTGATCAGAAAGCCTTCTTGTTTCTTTTTGTTCAATAAATTCTATTCTAATTCTAAATTCTAATTCTTTTGCAGATCTTTTAGGGAGCTTCGCTCCGTTTTCAGCTTTCGTGGATAATCAAATCTTATGAGCTTTCATGAGCGCCACAGGCAAGCAGGTACATTTTTTGCCTACTTTGAGCGGTGGTCACTTTGACTTCTATAGTTTTAGTTACAGGCGTTAGTTTGAAGGCGCTCAAACTTGCATTTTGTGTTGTTTTTAGTCAAGCTTGTTTATGTTTCGAGCTTTTATTAAAACAAGGTTGATTTGCTATAGTTTATCCGTGTAAGTAGAAAAAAAAAGCTTAATGATTGCAAAATGTGAAGATCTTGTTATCACTTG
The DNA here is from genome assembly GCA_950022985.1 of Udea ferrugalis. NCBI lineage: Eukaryota > Metazoa > Arthropoda > Insecta > Lepidoptera > Crambidae > Udea > Udea ferrugalis. The sequence goes on from OX465541.1 coordinate 509,528, forward strand.
ACAAACTGTTTCACCTTTTATTTTTTTAACCGCCAAGATCTCACTGCTTGGCAAAGTTCTCCCCCAAGCTTTTCCAGCGATCCCTATCCACAGCTAAAACCTGCCAATCTCTAGAGTGGTTTACAAGGTCATCACACCATCGCGTTTTGGGCCTTCCTCTTCCAGCCATAATATGGTGGTTTTACCTTAAATACCGATGTTTATGTGTAAGTGAAAAAGCGTCGCCGATTGAGAAAATGAGACAAATTTGCCTTTCTTTGTATTTTTGAAGTTGTCTCTCTCACACACCAAAAAGAGTTCTTGTTTTGTTTGAATACCAACCAATATCTACCCCCATCCCTATCTCCACCCTCTTATCTGCAAGGGTAATCGCTTTGTTCCCAATCACAGGCGATCTGAAGGCGCCTATCCCACTGATCCGTGAACCAGGATTAATGACTAAGAATGGAGTAACGGTTGAGGATTGACGAGGAAGGAATTAGCTGTGTTGCTTTACTTATTGTTCAATTTGCTGAATATGAATATGCCTGAGTTATTGTTAACAGCTTTGATACATAACAAGAAAGGGGTGAGTGTAAGCTGGCTAACAGTTATTTAAAAATCCACATTTTGGATAAGCCAAATCCCAGGAGACCCAGGAGAAGGTGGCGAGATGAACTGGATTCTTGTGAACGAGATTGGCTGACATTGACCTTGGATCGTATGTGAGTTTTAACTTTATCTACTTCCGAATTTACAGATTACGAAATCACTTTTTTATCTAACATGTAATTAATACAGTGAGTTAAAATTCTTTCAAACTTATGCTCTTCTTCAAGGAAGTGTGTGTTTCATTCCGTTCAGTAGAATAGTGTATAACACAGAATTTTACAAAGTTATTTGTAACAAACTACTTGAAACGTGCCTTCCGAATCACAGAAATGCCGAAAAACACTAAATGTCATCAATACGTCACCACTTAAGAAATACTTTACAAAACTCTTAGCTTTAAAGCTGAAATTATAGGTCTGATATACAGCTTACTAACGCGCTAGGTCCTATAACTGCACCGTACAAGAACTAATTAGCTTTAAAATTCCAGACCTGGGGGAGAATTAGTACTTTAATTAGTTGCTCTATTATCTAGGCATTAGGAAGTTCTAGTTTTGCTCTTGTAAAGCTTGGAGTATAGTCTGACCGCGTGTTTTACTTAGGTGGTTTAGGTAAGGTTTTTAACTGTTGATGGGAAATGTGTCTTTGGTTTAGTACTTGTACGTGTCTTTTTTCTATGTGATGTGATTGATCGTTTATTATGTTATGCCGTAATCATGTTCTAAGCTCTAAGTTATATTATTTGTTCATAGTATCTCCAATACATAATTACAACGAACACAGATTTATTGCTGAAATTATCATCTACCAGCCCACTACTAGGCAAGAGGTAAAACACACAGGACTTGCAAAATATTCTAAGAAAGGTTTAGAAACACAATCGATTTTAAAACTTGTTTAGGTCTACTAGCTAAGAAATTGGACACTACAACGTGAATCGGTTCTCTAGTATCCCATCTCATATACAAGCGGCTAAAAAGGTACTTGTGGCTTGTAGTCGACACTAGTGGACAGTGGCTGCTACATGCTTACTAATCTGACCCTATGATTGTAGTATTATGGAGACTCGCGCAAGCAAGCTGTGCCGGCATTTGCAACCGCTGCGGGTCACAAGAAGCAAGCAGCGACGATTTGTATCGAGTGACAGTTACCGGTATCCACCAAATACGGCAATTTCATATAAAGTGTATAAAAACTACAAGAAATAAATGCCGAAAAGCCCATGAGCAGGCACGCTATAACATAATCTGAGTCAGGTTTTGAAAATTACATTTTGTCATTTCTAAAGGGCATAGTGCCAAGAACAGCTTAACCAAACTAAACGTCCCAATAACTAACAGTTCAAATACCAGTCAGCAAATATTAGTCAAGCTTGCCTGATCAGTCACGTCATTAATGTGATGTCACGGTAATTAACCACGCAGTGCGACATGCTAACGAGAAGTGTAACGTGACGTAATACGTTATATTATATTAGTGATTATGCGACGGTATTAGTGGGAATGATAGCAGATAATTATGTTACAACATATCCTTACGACTATATTATTATCTATAACCAGATTAGTCAGAAGCACACTGATTGTTGCCACCATAATGAACGGAACACGCAGAAGCCCACATTTCATCGAGGGAATATGAGAAGATTGGTAAAGGGCGAGATTACGGTCGTTTCCGGGTTGAAGTTCTGGCCAGTCTTGATTTCGAAACCACCTGGTTCCGAGGCAGAGTTTTTAACAACTGGGCTACGATTCTCTCCACACATTTTTGAGTTCATATGTATTTATGTAATTTATTTAGTAAGGCACATTCCAATTCTGTCATAATTGTGCACTTGCTCACCCTTTCTGTCTTTTTTCGTTCACCGGTGTTTTGTCTGGAAGAGATTGCTTGTAGCAATAAAACCGCCTAAATTCTACATTGACTCTTAAATGTTTTACTTGTTTATTAGTAACTCTGTTTTGTTTGTGTGCAATAAAGTGTTTCTTATCTTATCTTTATTATAAAAGACAAACTTGACTGACTAACGAGTATATTCAAAATGTGTCGTAAAACGATTGTGTCTTATTTGTTCTAACCCAAACTTTATTGTTTCAGAGTTATTTAGGATTCAGTATTTTTAAGACTAATCCAGATTTGAGCTCTTAAAATGCAATATTGACTGAAATACTATATTTATTCCAGCTTTTTAGATGCTATCCCTCCTATTTCCTCCTCATTTCAATGAACTAAGAGCATGCTGTGCCCACATGCTAAGGTCTAGCCCATCAAAATGTAGTTTTTTGTGTTTTGTCATAAAGACTGTAACTTTTTGTTGAGCCTTTAATAAATAAATAAATATCTCATGGGTATGCAGCCTGTTTAATCAAAATAAATAATAATCTGTGCACTTTTTATGAAAATCATATTGAAACGGCTGCTAATGATGAGAGTAGCACATACCGCTTTTCACTGATAAGTAGTAATTGAATATAGCAACTATAATTTCCATTCAAATCATTTCTATTAACATTCTAATGAATACCAAACCGCATTAAGATGTTAATAGTAATATAATAACTGTATTGACTAGAGCGTGGTAGCTTTTGAATGTAGTTTCATTCAATGAGCTTATGTTATGCAAATTAATTCTTGAATGGCGGCTTCTTGGCGTCAGATCTTTGGTTGATGCTCAACTGTTTACACGATCAACGTTTGTAAACCATCTATTATTTTACATTGTACAATTCAAGTAGTTTAATTGAAGATTATACAGCTTTTATAAGCTCCCTTACAAAGCACAGGCGTCACATCAACTTGAACAAGGCGGAATTTATTATATTAATACACACGAGCTTAGTTCTTTGATAACAATTCGTTGAAACAGTTAAATTGAGCTGATTTTACTATTGACAAGTTTTTAGAAAATACATATTAGGAGCTGTCGCAAAAGCTGAGGTAATGTTGCATGTTTTGGCTAAGAATGATAGATGTACATTCGTTTACACAATTCCACGACCTGGGTTTGGTGGAAAATTAGCCTTAAGCCTCATCAAAAAATAATAATACACTGCCTAAAAAAAATTCAACTTCTATTTTTGTACCAAAGTTTAAGTTTTTATTAGTTTCATGTTTTTCTAGACACAACCGCTGAGGTGGAAGTTGTAGCAATCATTTTTTTAAATCACATACCTCTTAGTAATCATCATAAAGTCGAATTTCGAATATCCTTTTAAAAAAATGTACAGGATTTGAAAACAGAATCAAAACGACATGTAGTATCGATGCCGCGATGTTTACAAAAATTGTGATGTTAGCAATCTAAAAGTTTATCAAAACTAATGTGTCTGTCTGGTCAGACCACGTTCAATGAGAATTGTTCCAAAGTTCAAATCCAACCCTCCAACGCGGCTAGAAGAACTCGGAGCGCGTTAAAATGGGTTCACGAGGAATAGGGGGACAGCCGGAAATGAAAACACCCGTCAGATTCGTCGGGAATATGAGTAAAAACAATATGCAAATGTAGTTTGTGTGATGTGGGTTGTTCTGTTTTAGCAAGTTTGTGGTTGAGACAAGTATTGCACAGTTATGATGAACATTTTTTGAAATTTTATTCCAAACTAACTTCAGCTTAATCCTTGGTCCCTTTTATAACACTTTTCCAACTCTACAATTTTGGATAATATCTTTTGCATGTTACTTATTAACGGTATGACAAATAGCTTGGAGATTCTATCAGTTTCTACACCATCCACTTTTAATTTTTAAAATAAACTTTCTTGTGGTCTCTAAGAGTTAGAAGAGATTTAATAACATCCTATTGCACCCGTGCGAAACCGTGGTGGCTTGCTAGTTATATTAATAAACCAAAGTGGCATTAGATCACGGCTATTTCTTTGTTATAATTTTAGCTGATACTATTTTCTTGTTTCGTGCTTTCTGTCTCCAGTAGTCTACTTTTTATTTCTATATTTTCATCATTTTTATCATCACGTTTTACGAAGCTACATACTACGAAGCTAAGTGTTCTACGACAAACTATCTTAAATACCAATTCAAGCTCCGTGAAACTTGAAAACAACACACACCTACACTACTTATGACAACAATACAACTCCTCCAACCTAACAACAACACAACACACAACACCAGCTATTCTTTTTGTCATCTGCCCTCAATTGCAATCACCCCGAAGCCAAGCCGAGTCTACACTGTCGTTCCATTGGTCTTATTGGCCTAATTATCGTGTTTACGGCATTGTGTTCCCGGCTTAATAGGCTCTCATTCGCGACACCAGTTGCCTCCACTTGTAAACACGGCTTAATTTTCGTTGTACAACTTAATTATTTTACGATTATGGGTTTGTAATCGTTGTTTTTTGTTAATTTGGTTATAAAAGGTTAATCGATGTAAGCTTATGTTTGTGTTAACGATGTGAAATATTTTCATTTGTTTGTGAACTCGTTAAGCACCTCGTCGTTTGGTTTTACATAAAGGCTGCTGACATAATATCCCTCTGGTAATTTGTTAAAATCGCTTCATAATGTTATAACAAAACAAAGAACTCAGTTTTGCTTTGTGTCTTTTGTATGTTCATTGAATTAGGCAGCAATCACACAACTGATTTACAAAAAAAATAACACACATGCATACCCTCACAACTCATACAGAGTCAGTCACTCATACAAAGGGGTAGTCAGAGGCGCACTCTGTTTTCGTCATACTGAACGTAAAATTCAAAAGTCTACATTTCGCCTAACGATTTTGTTATAAATGACGTAATTCTTCATAAAACTGCCATGATCCTTGAATACTTGCCTTAAGGTTTAAATTCGATCTTACTGAATTCTAGGCTTAAGTTAAGTTTAGCTTACCATTTTGTAGTAACAATACTTCATAAAATTAAATAAACTGAACTCAACGTATTTTCTTTTTTTCCATTTGTAGGACGGTTTCTACATGTAAGTTTTACGTATTTAATCAAGTGTGGAGTCAAATCGAAAATTTTTAAGTATATTATCAACGGAAACTCGATAGAGTCCGTCGTAAAACACGGGACAGTAAATATCGCCTTAAAATATAAAGTCCTAACGTTTATAGTGAAAATTTATTATTTGCAATTTATTTTGATATCGCTGTTCGAAATATTGACTGTCTTGATCTTCCCATGAAGTTAACAATAAACATTTTAGGTAAGTGTGTTTAGAAATCGTAATCAAATCATAATTTGATAATAATAAATAATAAATTTTATTTATTTTCTCCCACATAACAGTCTTAAAAGAAACAAAGTAAGCTTAGAGTGAAACATTTGAAAGTAAATAACATGGGTAAAATTAAAAGTTATATAAAATTAAGCCTGTTGGTTGCAGGAGACAGGTTTCCCAAACTAAGTTGCCCTGTGCTATGGGTCACCTGGCCCCGTCCTTAAAGAAGAAATTTTACTAAAATTTAAGAAATTAAAAACTAGTTAAAAATAAAAATACTTTACGGGTTATCTACAAAAAAAAAATGCCTGAGAATTTATTACAGTTAACCTAAAAAAACAAAAAAAGAAAAACAGCCGAGAACAAAAATCGCCTTGAAACAGTTGTGCTATTTGTTAGTTAAAAATTAGTGTGAGAAGCTACTCTTCGAAATCTAATATGATACTAGAAAAGTGAGTACCCTACCTACCTACCTACCCTAATATATATATTTTTTATGTAATTAATCATACCAAAACTGACAGTAATTTCTCTGTTTGATCATAATTAAGTTTAAGTAGCCATTCCGTTACTTTACCTTTGCATTCTACTTTGGTAATCTTAAAAAGTGACAGTAATTTATTAGCTGTGTTATACAACCTAGGACCCCTGAAGAAGAAAAAGTTTTGTGCAAATGTCGTTCTGGTGGAATTCAACGAGCAGACTTTGTACTTATTTCTTTTGTTCAAAATATTTGGGTCACATTGAAACATTACAGTAGCATGTTGTTGCATAATTGTTGATAAGACGTACAATTGGCGGACTGTAAGTACTGATGCCTCTCTATACAGATCTTCGGTTGGGTAAAGGTATGGTTTGGATAGGCATACCTTCAAGATAAGTCTCTGAGCCCTTTCAATATTTATAACGCATAAAAAAACGTTACACGTCTTTGAATTTAACTTATTGCATTTAATGCATAGTTCAAGCTGTTAGCCCGATGAAATAGATAGCAAATAACGTTCACTTACATTTATTTGGTCCTGATCTGATAAAATGAATCAATACAGTCAAAATAGAATTGTAAAAGAAACTATAATATTTAACCCCAGCGGTCAAATCTCGATTAAAAAATTGTAGTTTTAAAAAGATTGCGATGTTATATTTTTTTTAAATAAAGCTTAGGTACAATAAACTGCACAATGCTTTTTTGTATTAATGATAGTTTTAACTTAGGTTTTACAAAGAAAAAATAATAAAGAGAATTGAATCGAATATTTATTTTATCTTATCTCATCTTCAATTTCGTTTCCAAACTTTAATATTTTGCGCATCTTTCTTGACTGAATTATTGAATCTATCCATAAAAATATTTGAAGTAAGTTGATACGTCAGGACGTTAAGTATCGGCGATGTAAAATTTGACGACGAATTTGGTGACTTCCAGAAGTGAGTCGTAAAATGTTCTTTTAATATATTAACATGCATGAATATGAAATAGCCATAAATATTTGAACAGATAGGAAGTAGATATCCAATGGTTGGCGTTTTTAGTATTTTAAACAAAAAATCAAACTTGGTAAACCTTGGTAAACTTTGGTTGGTCAATTTTGGTAAACTTTACCCAGTTGACCTCCTGACATTATCACATGTACCACCACATGTTACCACATGTCATAATTACCAGCAATAACAAACTTTTGGAGATACCAGCGCCTTTGTAGTACAAACATAAACTGCCTATATTCGTCCCACTGTTGGGCAAAGGCCTCACCTCAATTAAGAGGAGGCGCAAGCCATACTCATATCAATTATCATATCATAATAAGGTCTCCGACTAGGCTTAACATCTAACGACACGACGACAGGCTGACATCTAACGACTTCAACCGGGACCAACTATCACAGTAAATATAACAGTAGGTTATCTAAGGCCGCCCGCCGAGTTATTAGCCTAGCGTGCTCACAGACACGCGGCACAGCCGGACGTACTGCCGCCCCCTTATTCCCCCATATTTTGTACCTACGTGTGCGTGAAATCGCGTGACGACACGGCGCGCGACGCGCACCTAACCTACGTCTAATCAAATGTAAACTTTGTTGTCAAACGGTAAAGCATACTTTTCAATACAACACTCTAGCCTGTTACACAGTTTAAAAAGGTACCTAACATGTGCTTGCAACGGGAAAATGAATTTATTCGTAAACTGTTCAACCTTTTCATTCCGCGAGTGTACATTATATTGATATTATCTAACAGAAGAGTACACAGAGCTCTTTTCCAAGAATAAAACCGGAATTGCGGTCACTTCAAAAATGTACTGCTAAAAACTCTTGTATGTAATTCTTTTACAGCTTATAAACTTTTAGCGAGGTCCTTTACGGGCGAAAGCGAGCTTTTGTGCCCCTCTCAGAGTTCTTGGTGACTTTGGGCGGATTTGTTTAATGCTTCTACGCTGCTACGGTTTTCCCTTTGTTGTCACTCTGTTCCCGCGATCCCGGAAAGACGGGATTGCCGAAAATGTGGTTTGAATCCCGGGATTTAGAATGAAATCGTTTTTAGAATGCGCTGTTTATTAAGTTTGATGTTGGATCGTTTTTAGGTTTGAAGCGTTTTAGGTAGTGACCCAATCACTAGCTTACCAATAAATTCATTAAGACTGAAAAAGTTAATATTATGATCTTTTGAATATAATACAGCATTTTTTATCAGGACAACTGTCTACCGCGTTTACAATATCTTTTTTAGTTTTATCTTCATTTTGAACTGATAAAGAGGTTTTTCACTAACACTTCACCCCTCTAAACAATTTGCACTGCGCTCGCGTCGTGAAGTATGGCTCTCGCCACCTTATAGTTAAAGTTAAAGTGAGGCCTGTTGCCAGCTGTGGGATGCTAGGCTTATTTTTATAAGAGTAGGCCACCAGTTAGTATAGTTAGTATCGTCCTATGTCAAATCACTAAAAGTAATTTTCCACCACTGCTTCACTGAAGATTTGCGTGGTTACATGTGCAAATTCATTCATTTAAAAAAGACTTACAAACTGCGAATATAAAGAAACTGAGAACTGGGTATCCCGGGATTTAGTACATTGTAAGCTCTAGTTGTTTCTTCGACAGTTTGTGGATTTAGCGGTAAATAGTCCGTAACGGTTTTCTTATTTTTAGGAACGGTTTTCATCGTGAACTTTAATTTTTTGTTAATAGCAATAAAATAAGTTTTAAAAGCACCTAATAAATGCTGATTAACAAGTAGGTTTTTCAACCTAAAATAAATATGATATCAAATATTATTTTTTGTTTTTCAACTTAAGTCCACGCGGACGAAGTCGCGAGCGGCCGCTAGTTAATTGATATTTCTGTTTTAAATAATACTCAATCAAATTTTAACGAATCCGTTCTTTATTTGTGTGTTTTCATCAATTTCAGTACATTCAGTTTAAAACTAGCTAACTTTTGTAAATTAAACTGTCAGCAGTAGAGGGTTTAAGGGTCCAAACCCTCTACTGCTGACATTTACCACACACTGGAATGTATCAATAAATGAATTATAAGAGTAAATCAACATCATTGATTCCACTTCCATGAATGAATAGAACAAAATCCCAAAAATCTCCCAAATGAGGGTAGGTAAGCGATAGATCATGCGGAAAATGAGAATAGGGAAAAATGCAACGATTTATCGGCATATTACGTTTTAGGTATGATAATAAAACATGATAAAAATAAAGCTCACGCACTGAAATACACAGAAGGCGAAAATACAAAGGGAGAGAATAAAAGAAATCTGCCGGTATAGCAAAAAATATTCGCTAAATTTCATAGAGAGAACAGCTAGGGTTCCGACAAGAAATTACGTATCATTATTTCGGCAAAGTTGCCGTTTCATTATTTTTGTCGGAGACAGGATACGATGATTGGAAATGTTTTGGTGAGTCGACGGAAAGTGATGTCTAATTTACTTTGTTGACATTGACAGGGATGTATTTCTTGATTCTGTTAATTCATCTTTTTTGGGAATGGTTGAAGCGACTTCCCAGAAATGTTGTTAGTAGTAGGATTCTATGAGTTTATTATTTTCGGCAGGCGAATTTCCAGTCGGAAAGAAGAAATCTAGAATGCTAGATTGAGTAATATGGTTTTGAAAATGGATGCACATAATTTATAGGCAAATTACTTCTGGAATTTTTCATGCTCGATCTATTTTATAGCAAACTCAAATAAAGATGCCTACATGCATGGGTGTAATGGGACGTTGTTATAACGAATTCGATAATTAGTGGATCCAAGCAGCCTGTAGAATTGAGTTGCTACCTATATAAACATAACAGACCACCGTACGGAATAAAAATCAAATTCGTTAAGACGGTTTTCGAACCACAACCTTTTAAGTAATTACTACTTACAATCACAATTGCTATTCTTTTAGTCAAAACGACAAGAGTCAAAGATTTCCAAATATTCTCTAAAAAACTTTTGGCGTAAAATAAACATTCAAATTGAATTGAAATTATGTAGATTTCGCAACCAATTTTCATATCCCGAGTCATGAGAAAGGTAACCAAATAATCACAATTATTGTCTTCACTTCGATGTACCTAGTTAGATGTTCTACCAGGGAAAAAAACCTAAATTTCAATACCATTGGGACGTGGCAATATCAATAAAGGATCGGTTTCATTATATTCCAACAAACTGTCAAGGGTAGTAACTGATTATTTACAGAGATCAACGCTATGGATTCAATAAATTCATTAAATTAATGAAATAAGCCTTGCGGTTGACTGGTAGAGAATGCCTCTTGGCATTAAGTCCGCCAATTGTTCTTTTTTTGTAACTTTGTGCAATAAAGAATAAATAAATAAAATGACTAAATAAATAAATTCACCAATTCAACTGATAACCAATAATCATATTATCTATACTATGCATACTTGTGGACAATTTTGGATACTCCAAATATTCTGTCATAAGGAGACAATCATTAAATATTTTGACAACACTTGTATGTGTCGGAGAATGGTCAGACATCAGAAGTAAAACACAGTTCAGGATTCCAGTTCTAGATTTTTATTAATTTAATTAAACCATAACTTAATTAATTTTAATTAAATTATAACACGCAGTTAATCAAATTTATATTATAAAGCTTATATGGCCTATATAATAAATAGTGAGCCACCAAAGTGGCAGGGAGGGAGCAGTGCTTAGTTCACTGAGACAGTGATCCGTACACCAGGACGCAACCGAAGTGAATGCGTGCCGAGCCGAGGCGACAGCCGCTTATAAAGCCCGTTCCGACCGTAGCGCAGTGGTGGGAGTAGTGGGGCGACTCGGCGGACGTCCGGTGTACGTTTCACTAGCGCCATCTTGCGCTGTCTCTTTGAGCTGCCTCCGTCACGGCCATTCTGACAACTTGCCCGACCTCGGGCATTCATTTCTTGACACCTGTGTAAGAGACAATTCATTGCAAATTATTACATTTCTATAATCTTGTAATGCTGGCCTAGGTCGCTAAACACTTTCGGGATAAGACCCCTTCAGCTTCCCAATGCTGGCCTAGATCATCACCCACATAAGTAGATGAGACCCCTTCAGCTTCCCAATGCTGGCCTAGGTCATCACCCACATAAGTAGATGAGACCCCTTCAGCTTCCCAATGCTGGCCTAGGTCATCACCCACATAAGTAGATGAGACCCCTTCAGCTCCCCAATGCTGGCCTAGGTCATCACCCACATAAGTAGATGAGACCCCTTCAGCTCCCTAATGCTGGCCTAGATCATCACCCACATAAGTAGATGAGACCCCTTCAGCTTCCCAATGCTGGCCTAGATCATCACCCACATAAGTAGATGAGACCCCTTCAGCTTGCAAATGCTGGCCTAGATCGTCACCTCATTGAGCAGATGAGACCCCTACAGCTTCTATTCCATAATCACAGAACATCAATCGGACAAAGCAGACAAAGTTTCTTCTGAATCTATTGTCATGGTTTCGGAACCAACAGATAAGGTATCTTTTGAGTTTGCTGAGAGACTATCTGAAGCATCATTTTCAGGCAAATTATCAAGGTTGTTATTACATTGTAATTCATTATCAATATTCAGCAGCTCAGGCAAAGCTACTTCATCAATGTCTTCAGCGACTCGTTCAATATCATCTTTATTATCACTCGTGGTTTCACTATAACTGTCAGCTATGTCGAGAGAAAACCTTTTGGACCATCAGGTACTTTTCTCAAATTTTCATGGCCCAAACGATCACGTTCCAAAACTCCAACAATTCTATAAGGGCCCCTGAATCTCCCGTCCAATTCACTTTGATGCCTCTCCACACATCCAACAAACACAAAGTCGCCCTCTGAGAAGGGAACCACAACTGAACAGCTCTCCTTTTATCAAATCCGTGAGTATCAGCCCGAGCGGACCCTTGGATACCCTCTGATGCCAATGAACGAGCCTCCGAAAGATCCATCCCATTAGGTTTAGATGAATTGGGAGACAACCCAGCCAAGTTCAGTGAATTACCTTGAATACCAAACATGAATTCTATAGGGGCAAAGCCAGCAACTCTGGAGCAAGCACTATTCAGAGCAAGCTGCACGTCTCCCAATCGATCGCGCCACACATCACTGGAATGACATTCAATGACAGTAAGAAGGCTCTTCAAAGCACGCATGACCCCCTCCGGGTGGAGGATGGCGGACGGGTGTCCGTCAGCTCCACAAGAACCAGCGGCCATCAAGCGAAGCTCCATATTACCCTCCCTACAAAAATCCCCGAAGCCATTACAATCGCAGCACCCGCCACGATCAGCGACAACACGCTCCGGAGCCCCAAATAGATTGACTGCCCGCCCGATAGGTCCGACTGCACGACTGGAACCCCGAATCGGACCATATTCAAGCAACACGTAAAAGCGCCCATCAACACTGAACAACACTCCCTTCGCTCACTTCCGCTGCTTAATTTCCCCGTCAGATCCAAACGAAGTGTATGCCAAGGCATTGGGTCCCCTGGGATAGAGCGCAGCCGCACCCGCCGCGCACCGGAGGGCCCCCCAGAGGCTTCACAGACAACACAGCAGCTAAACCTCTTCTGGCAATATACATCCGAAAGTTCCGAGTCTCGCCTCCGTTCAACCACCAACCAGCCCCCGTCCAGCTCAAGGAAATTAACTCAACGGGGCCTGCCCGGCGAACTGCCTGACACGCTACGGGACAAAAAGTCTGCACGGGCCACTCCACGGCCCTCCCTGTAAACAATTCCTAATTCGTAGGCCTGAAGTATTGCCCACCATCGGTGTACTCGGGGAGTTAAATCGCGTTTCGAATGGGATGCCTTAATGGCATTACAGTCTGTAAAAACTGTAAATTTCCTTCAATATAGGTAATGGCAAAAATGATTGACTGCTCTAACGTTTGCTAAGGTTTCCAATTCATACGAATGGTACCTACTTTCTGTATCTGAAGTTTTACTGCTGAAATATGCGACTACGTGGGGCTCATTATCACGCGTTCGAACCAACACCGCGCCAGAACCCCCAGCACCCGCATCCGCACGAAGTTCCATTGGCAAAGAAGGATCGAACACCCTGAGTACCGGTTCAGAAGCAGGTCATGTTCTGGGAGCCACCGAAACCTACCAGTGGCTCCTCCCTTTGTTAAAGGATACAATGCTCCCATCAATCGCGAAAAATCCGGGATAAACTACCCGAAACAACATCACCAGGAGCAGGGACACTCATCAAAGCTTTTATTCCGTTGGGACCAGGCCGGACTTCTCCAGCAGAAATGACGCAACTAAGGCACTCAACCCGAGCCTCTACAAACGAGCATTCCTTCAGGCTGAATGAAAAGCCAGAACCTGACAAGGGTTTCAACAATTTCTCTAGGCGGTCCAACCCCCTCGTCGACGGCTTCAGACGCAGAAAGCACATCATCCATACAGACAAGGACTCCGTCGTCTTGAAGAGGCTCAAGAGCTCCGCCAATCGCTCCTTGAAACACCTGCGGCGCACCACGAAGACCGAATGGCATTGCGAGACATTCAAATTGGCCCCGGGGCCAACAAAAGCTGCTCTTTCTACAGAGTCTTCACCAACAGGTAGCTGGTGAAAACCTGAGGCTGCAATCCGTCCATCCGATCGCCAATCAAAGGTAACGGACAGCTACCTGACTTGGCATTGCTGCTCAATTCCCTGCAATCCCCCTTACGTACCAACATTACAGGACCGGAGAATGGAGAAATGCTCTCCTGAACAATGTCGGCCCTCAACAATTCCTCCACCCTCCCATAAACAATCCTAGACTCCTCGGGCGACAATCTTTAGGGTCGCCTATGCACAGTCCTAAGGGGGTCAAGGAAACCAACCTTCAATTCACTTGCTCGGACCCGGGATGCAGGCAAAGTTTCAATAAAATGATCAGAGTACCCCTCCAACACAAGACATAACTCATCCCTATCAGCATCAGAAAAATCAGTGACAATTGAATTGAATTTGGAAGACCCGTCAGACTCCGAGCACATGCTCGCCTCCCCAACTTGCCCGAGAGCCAAACCTCCCTCGCAAACCACGACAAAGACACCTTGAGCCAGAATATCTCGTCCTAATAGAACGCCATCTCTTAGGTACTCGTCGGCAAGAACATGAAAAACAAAGTTTTAAAGTGATGCTTTGAATGACAATTTCACAAGAAACCTGCTCAGCGCCACCGACGCACGGTCCGGTCACGCAATCGCTCCCTTTCAACCAGATGCGAAACACCATCCTTAACCAGACCACACTCTGAACCAGAGTCAAATATGAATGATAACCCCACACCGCTACACTCCATGGTGCCACACGCAGTCCTGGAGCAGACGTTGACCTCCCCGCCGCCTGCGGCGGGTGGCTTTTGAATTAGCAAAGGACGAGAAAACTGAGCTATTAAGCTATCTTTGACATTTGACCACTCAAACTGGTCGGGATGAATTTTAGTTAGGAACGTAGCTGCTCGTTCTTTAAGTCATTGAGTTAAGGCTAAAATTAAATCTACGCCTCTTAGATTCCTGCTCTTAATTATAGCATCGTTCAACTGACACCAGCCTTCTATTTCTGAATTAGGGTCGTAAGGGCACGAGAGATGTAAAAGACTGGGTCGGGTAAGGTCGATTGGGTAAAACCTAACTCATCCTTGACAACATCGTTTCCATAAAAAGGACCGTGGGCTCTTGCATTACACTGCTCGCAGAATTCCCAAAAGTGGGCTGACGTTCGTATCCCACTTCTGATGTCGGAGAATGGTCAGACATCAGAAGTAAAACACAGTTCAGGATTCCAGTTCTAGATTTTTATTAATTTAATTAAACCATAACTTAATTAATTTTAATTAAATTATAACACGCAGTTAATCAAATTTATATTATAAAGCTTATATGGCCTATATAATAAATAGTGAGCCACCAAAGTGGCAGGGAGGGAGCAGTGCTTAGTTCACTGAGACAGTGATCCGTACACCAGGACGCAACCGAAGTGAATGCGTGCCGAGCCGAGGCGACAGCCGCTTATAAAGCCCGTTCCGACCGTAGCGCAGTGGTGGGAGTAGTGGGGCGACTCGGCGGACGTCCGGTGTACGTTTCACTAGCGCCATCTTGCGCTGTCTCTTTGAGCTGCCTCCGTCATATGTATAAGATGACTAAGACATTAATTTATTTACAAAATATTAAGTTATTACTCTTTAAATAATTTGATTATATTTTGTAAACAAATCGTGCGCAACCCTACTTGTATCGGCAGTGCGGTCACAGAATTACAATAATATAAGGCGCTTCTCAAGTGAATTCACAAGCATTTCTTTGTGGAGGTGTTGGGTTCAATGCCGGGGCAAGCTACGTGGAATAACAATGGACGATTGTCGTACTTTGGTTCGGTAGAGTTTGTCTTTAAGAAAACGGTTTAAAAGATATTTTACTTTGGGACTTCTGAAGGATTGTTTTTTTCTTTGAGAGTTTGAGGGTTAAAGCATTTTTAATGTTTGCTTGAAGATACAAACAGCTAATAAATGAGCGGGAAATATTATCTGGATTGTGATATTATGTGAGTTGAATTGGAGTGATGTGGAGTGAAGATACTTGAGGTTATAATACGAGTAGGTGTTATCATATTAATGAAATTAGTTACTAATATTTATTTCGAACACTATTTACTAAAATAAAATAATAATATTATTTTTATTCTTTTTTTTACGCATGATGTGTTTACCTGTAATTGTAGGAACAGTTGGGCTTTTTTAACCAAATTTTGTGTTTTTGTGTTGATGGCGACTGATTTCTATGTTGGTGAACCAATAAATAAAGAAATTAAATCTCAATCCCATTTTGACAGAGGGCTAAATTAAGTAATTTACTCGGACTTTTAATTAACTGCGGTGAAATTACCTGTTTTACCACCAAATTCACAAACGGAAATCAAAGTTGAGCATTCTTTAGAAGTATAGCTGTCCTTTTCAGTTCTACTGACATTTAACGGGACAGCATGAGCTTGAGCTTGTGAATTCGGGGGTAAGCCCTATTATTGACTAGTAAATAATGTCTCATCAACATCAAATTCGCCATCTGTATCAACTCAATACACTTATTGCTTTGGCTCTACAGCCATATATACCCACGTATATTATAGGCTAAAAAGTTATTCATCTGAACCTTAGGCCCTCAGGTCATACCAGGTAATGTCTCACATTAGGCTATAAAGACTTTAGTCTTTCTCTGCTCCATTCGAGTCTAAACCTGACCTAACAAACGACCTCATCCTCTCAACAGATTAGGCCTTGAAGCACTTCGAAAAACCCGCCACTAAGGCTGTAGCTAGGCTTTGATATCGGTTCAAAAAGATCGGTATTTATTATACCGGTATTTTCTTGATAATTACTTACCCTTTTGTGGGAAAAGTGTTTTTCTATTTTTATATTTTCTTATATATTTATCATTCTAACAAGTTCATAACTGTAAATAAGTTAAATTGACCGACATTTGTTAGGATACAAATACAACCATGCTTTTCACTACACTTGAAGTTATTTATTTAATTGAAATATATTTATTCAGCCACCACAATAATAAGTTAACAATATATATTATAATAACAATACTTAAAAGCTAACGTATTTATGAGGTAATAATGTTATTATTATGGAACAGAAAGGGTTTCCATATAATTATACCCAGCATATTGACGGGGTACCTGGTTGGCACATCGTCTCTGGTCGCAAAAACCGTAAGATAAAAATTATCATTATCTCTGTCTGTCTCGAGTCGCGGTCCGTCACTGCACCCGTACGTACGACCGTGTTCGAGCACCGTGTTACTTATGTGACTCATAGCCAGTTGAGAGGTTTATGCGAAAATGGCCTCTAACGTAGTGAAATGTAGTGCGTGCAATATAGTGATAAATGAAGTTTTAGCTTTTATTCAAACGAAAATGGATGTAATGGACGAGAAAAGCATTATTCAAATTTGCTCCAGCAATTTTACAACACAAGAAATAGCTGAAGCTAAAAAGTTGTTGTTTGACTCCGTACCGACTTCAAAGCTAAAACTACGCAAGAAGGAAGGGAAACAACTTCGTGATCTTGAGGATGTGCTCAGCCTATTGAAACGAGTAAACCCGGATGACTTGCCTATTTTTGTGGCACGAGACCTCCATAAACTACCGCCGGTCACATTTGACCATGTCGATGTTACCCGATTATTGAAGGATATACTTATATTGCAAAATGAGACTCGCCATATCAAAGCACATTACTGCAAAAAGGAAGACCTGGAAGAATTTAAGGCCACTTGGGAAAATAAAAATACCTCCATTGTAAATGATCATAACTTCGCGACTGATTTTGATTATGTAAACAAAAGGCGGGGTGCGCAGACTTTTGACAGTTATATGTATAACAGTGGCCCAATGGGGTTGCCGCATGTGCACATGCCGACAAATGATGGTTCACTTGTTGAAGAATTATCACCTCAGTCTCCAACTCAAGCACTTGCTTATAGAAATATTGCCGATTGCGTAAAAAGTAAACAACCGTCAGCTGTGAATTCGCCGTTACGAGCGCGAGCGGCGACAGAGCAGGAAAGTATTGCGACTGTTGCGGCGCGCGAGACAAAGATAGCAATATCGTCGGAGTCCCTTTCAGGACAGATTGCAAACCATAATGCGCACGCGCCGTGTCTTGCCCCTACTCTTGGTTCTGTTCGAGTTGTGAGTAACGTCAACATGACTCAGCCCACTACAAAACAGCATCTGTCCCATACTACGGCGACCGTTGCGGAAGTGGTAAAGAGCGGAGGCGAGTGGAAGCAACTAGTAGGGGTAAATAATAATTGGCAAACTGTGAACTACGGAAGAAAGAAAAACAAATTTTATGGCAAAAAAGGAAAGGCATCGATTACCCCTAATGGGAAATTCAAGCCAATGGATATAAAAATACCTCTTTTCATATCTAAAGTCTCGAAAGACACTACAGAAGAAGACATAATTTCATATATACGAGAAAAAACTAGTGAATCTGTTAACTTGTTTAAGATAAACATGAAAACAGATAAAAACTATAATTCCTACAAGTTATATGTACCTAAAGTCAAACTCGATGTATTTCTGGATGGCGCCTTTTGGCCGAATGGAATAACATTTAGGCGTTTTGTCTACTTAAGAGGCAAAACTGATGTGAAAGGAAAAAGCTCCGAAGATAAAGCCTTATCAACACCGATAAATTACAGTAAGAAACAGACACAACAAACTACTTAGTTAACTACTGGTTGGGAGGTAAAGACTGCGTATTTATTATGGATAATAATTTGAAACTGGTAAGTTTTAACTGTAAATCAGTGAAGACGTCTGTTGAAAATATTCGACACCTGTGTAAAACGGCAGATGTAGTGGCCCTACAGGAAACGTGGCTTCTTCCTCATGACATTCCGTTCCTGGGCACTGTGAGCAGTGATTTCGAGTACACGGGAGTATCTGCTGTGGATACCTCAGCAGGCATTCTTAGAGGAAGACCGTACGGTGGTGTGGCCATTCTGTGGCGCAAGGGGCTGTTCAAATCAGTGTCAGTGTTACATTGCAACAACACTCGGTTAACGGCAATAACAGGTACGCTTAGTGATCATACGTTAATTATATTTAGTGTGTACATGCCTATTAACTCGTTAGATAACTTGACAATTTTCACCGAGTGTTTAAGTGAAATAACAGCCATAGTCGAGAGTAATGAAGTCGAATCGGTTTTCGTGCTAGGCGATTTTAATGCTCATCCGACTGAACTATTTTATAATGAGTTGATGAGTTTTTGCTATGAACAAAAGTGGATATGTGCCGATACAGAAAAGCTAGGTTTAAAATCGAATAATTATACGTTTATAAGTGACGCTCATGGATGCCAGCGATGGTTGGATCATTGTCTCGTTACCCAATCAGCCTGGCGCACCATTAGAAGTATAGAGATTGATAATAATGTATATTATTCGGATCACTTGCCGCTTATTGTTATTTGTAATGTTAATGTTATTAGAAGTAAAGTATATAGAAATTGGTCTAAAAGAAACTGTATTGTATGGGGCGAGAGAGATAGCCTTCAAATAGCAAAGTATCGTGAAATATGTGACAGTAAACTTAGAAATATAAATTATCCGGATGGTTTAAGAATATGTGGGGATAGCAAATGTCAGCTTCAAGACCATAGACATATACTGGACAGAATGTATAGTGATATTTTGTGTATTCTGGCAGACGCTTCTACACAGACCTGCTCGGTTAAGGCATGCAGTCCTCGTGGGAACCGGGGCAAACGTGTGGCTGGGTGGAATAGGCACGTGAGGGGCGCACACTTGGACGCCAGGCTTAAATATCAAAACTGGCTCATGTGTAATAGGCCGCAGTCGGGGTCTATCTTTCAACAAATGAGTGAAGCTCGTAAAATCTTTAAAAGTCGTTTGAAGTGGTGTATAAAAAACCAAGACCAGATTAAAATGGATATTCTTGCTACATGTCGAGCATCAAACAATTTTAGCAAATTTTGGAAAAACACAAACAAACTTAACGTAAAGCATGGTTTACCAGCGAGTGTGGATGGACGCAGCGAGCCTAAAGAAATAGCTGAAATGTTTAGAGAGCATTTCAAGGTACAGTCCCCACTCGGGCAGTCGCGTGGTATGGTCGACGATGAGTCTGGAGGTGACCAAAACCCAATGCTTATAACAGCTAAGCACGTGGCAGCAGTCATAAACAAAATGACCAGGGGAAAATCACCGGGACACGACGGGCTCAGCGTCGAGCATCTCAAGTATGCCGGGGTCCATCTACCTAGAGTTCTTGGTATGTTTTTCTCGCTCTGCCTCAGCCATTCTTACCTGCCTGTGGACCTCATGAGGGCTGTGGTGGTTCCTATTATCAAAAATAAAACTGGTGATATCTCTGACAGGAATAACTACAGACCTATCTCACTAGCCACAATAATAGCGAAGGTGCTGGACAGTGTGATTGATGACCACTTAAAGAGATATATTAAATCGCACGACGCTCAATTCGGTTTCAAGCCTGATTTGTCTACAGAAAGCGCAATTCTCAGTCTCAAACACACTGTTCGGTACTACACCGACCGGTCGACGCCAATCTATGCCTGTTTTCTCGACCTCACGAAGGCGTTTGATCTTGTTTCATACGACATGCTTTGGGATAAGCTGACGAGGGAGGGGGTCCCGTCCGAGATATCACAACTATTGCAATATTGGTATGCTAACCAGTTAAATAGCGTGCGTTGGGAAAACACTTTTTCTGAGGAGTACCAGTTGCAGTGCGGAGTGAGACAGGGTGGGCTGACGTCTCCAAGGCTCTTTAACTTGTACATAAACGAGCTCATCGTTGGCCTCAGCAGCATGCGTGTCGGATGCTGGATCGACAAAGTTTGCGTTAATAACTTGAGTTACGCTGATGATATGGTGCTGCTGGCGCCAACGATGGGTGCGCTCAGGAAGATGATAGGTCTGTGTGAGGCGTATGCTAGAGCCCATGGACTGGTATACAATGTTAAAAAAAGTGAATACATGGTTTTTAAGGCCGCCGGCAAATGCCCGGTCGAGGTGCCTGAGCTGACTTTAAATGGATCAAAATTAAATAGAGTCTATCAATTTAGGTACCTCGGGCATTACCTTGCCGATGACCTTAAGGACCAAGCTGATATTGAGAGGGAACGGAGGGCGCTTGCGATGAGGTGCAATATGCTGGCGCGCAGGTTTACCCGTTGTTCACATCAAGTTAAAATAACGCTTTTCAAAGCCTACTGTCAGAGCTTCTACACGGGTAACCTGTGGACCACCTACACTCAAAAGTCGTTGAGCGTGCTCCGGGTCCAATATAATAATGGTTTCAGAGTGCTGTTGGGCTTGCCACGTTACTGTAGCGCGTCGGAAATGTTTGCCCAGACGCATACAGATGGCTTTTTTGCCATATTACGCAAAAAGACAGCCTCGTTGCTGGAAAGGGTACGGACGAGCTCAAACAGCATTCTCAAGACCATTTCGGAAAGATACGATTCGCCTATTATAAAACACTTTGTTGGGCTTCTGACCGGAGTGGGTTGATTAGGACTTGCTTCGGTCGGCAGCTGAACGAAAAGTCTGTTCTATTTTAATTTTAATTTTGTATTACTAACATAGCATAGTAAGTGATACTAACCCAGTGGATCTATGTTATCTTCTAAATAAATGAATTATTATATTATATTATTATCTGAAAAGAAGTCTAGCGGATACGAAAAACAAACACCATACACTTTGATGACAGGCATTGGAGCTGTTTCTAGGTGTAAAAGTACCGGTATGAAATATACCTAATACCGGTTCGTAAAAATACTTGTACTCCAAGCCCTAACCTTAGCCCCAAGAGACGACATATCGACTCTATTATACACCCATTCCCTTATTGCAGACAGCGACCATTACATTTACGGCTTCATTCATTGCTGCTCGTGCTTGTACAAGAGCGCATTTGTTACCTACATTAGCTTCGACGGACGGGCAATCTGATGATTTCCTCGGCTAATGTCTTGGGAGCGTGCGGTAATTCTGACTGTGAGATATCGTCGTGTTTGTGAGGCGTAAATCTTCGTTAGTTGGTATAATTGTTGCTAGATTGCACTGGCTTCGTTTGAGAGGGAATATGATGCTATAAGAACAGGAGTACTTGCAATTTATTCGTTTAATAGATAACAATGGCATTTTACGGGTAGGTTTATGACATGAAAAGTAGTTAATTTTAGTGCTTCATTTGGGAAGTGTTTTCTCTTCCAACACACCGTACAGTGCCTTAAGATATTTTAATATTCTGTTACTAGTAATAACTTATAAATTCAATCCGATATCGTCAGAAATTATAATATTAGAAGAGAGACCTGATTAGTGCAAGGTGTCTGGCTTTTTCCACCTTGCACCTTGCGGCGGTAGAAGAATAATAAGCACATTAACGGTGGCGCTAGTACTGACTAGCGCTAGCTAGTACTTACTAGTAGAGGTAGAAGTGGGTTACTGAGTAACCAAACTAGGCGAAGTCAGTGGGTTAAATTTTAAACTAGTTTCTGCTCTTTATTTTACGGAGAGTGAAGAAAGAATGTGCCCAGTTTAGCTTTTGGACAATGGACTTTTTTTTAAATGATTGACACATTTTCTCAACAATTTCAGCTAACAAAAAACATTTTGAACACATCAACAGTTTCCCGAAGACCCTCATAAAGATCATAGCACCGAAAGTGAAAGAGGAGGGGAATTAAAAAAATCACCAATAAAAATAAGTATCTTTTACAACTTAATTAAAAGTTGGAAGAACAAAAAGGAACTTCATTACGATACGGGCATCGTAAAGTGAAATATAAAATTGGCTAGAGACATCGAGTAGATTTGAAGAGGTTCTGTAGATATTTTGTTTATTTCAATTCGAATTGACTTCCAAACTCTTTTCTAACCTAATCGTGATCATACAAAAAAACAAAAACAGACTAGGTATAACTATTGATATTATGGTAAGAAATATTTTTTCAGAACATTAGTTTACGTGTACATTTCTTTTTTCTGTTATTACTTAGCTGAAACAAAAATGGAAATGACGTCGACAACGAAAATCATCAAGTTATTAGCAACTCAAATTATTGAAAACCGGTTTCTACAATCAAACCTTTTTTTTTTAGACAAAACCTGTCGCTTTGTAGAGCATCAATATTATGAAGAGTGCTAACAGCGCTGTTAAAAAAGCATTGACGGTTTGACAAAAGCAATTATAAAACTACAATGTTATAGTCCTTTTTTGAAACGTATTTTATATGACTACTCAAATCATTTTGATAGTGACTGTACAAAACCAATCAAAAAAAAGCAAAAAATCAAACCAAGGTTCAAAAATCACCCGTTTCACCCTCCAAACCCTAAAACCGATGAAAAGAAAATGGCGTCTCCTAACGAGGCGAGGCCTGCACCGCCGGGCCTTCGTAATCCTGCCGACTGTCAAATTCCGGAAATTAATAATATTAAGTAGGTAATTAGTTTGAAATTAAATTATAAACAGGTGCCGGAGGCATCGTTACTGCTTGACGACGTTATAGATCTCAAAACGAAGCAAACTCGCGACAGAAATTATGGTAGAGTTTTTTTCAGATGTTTTAAAATTATAACAATACTACTAGGCTATGCAAATCTTTAATCCCCGTCAATTTTGGTCTTTTGGCGAATACCGCAATAAAAATGTATAAAGTTTCGTACCCAGGCACTCTTCGCCGACATACTGAACACGGTTCGTGCGCTACAAGATATTATAGACTTAAGTTCACTACGTTGATCTACATTAACCTTATGTATGAAAGGGCTTACGGTCTCATTTATAAAAAAATTGCTCACTTAATTAGCTCCTTGTAGTGCTCTTAAAAGGCACGTTAGAAAAACCTCATTTATAAACGCAAAATAGCGATACATAGTCTACTTTATTGATGTTTTAGGCTCTTTTGTGCCACTTGTTAGGCTGTTGACGTAAACGTGCAGTCAAAAGTTGTTAAAACATTGAGCGAAATATTGTAGTTGTGGATGTGATTAAATTATTGTTGAAAAAAGGTTACAGATGCATTTTCAACGTGATAGAGAAATGCATAATCCTACTAATATTATAAAGGCAAAAGTTTGTATGTCTGGATGTGCCGTGTTGCTCTTTCACGTGAAAACTGCTGAATGGATTACACATAGGCTACAATTCATGAAGATACTGTGTAAATTGACGAAAATATCAAGTAAAATATGAAAATGTACGCGGCATCACGTGGTATGGCATGACAGTTGATGACAGACGGCTGCTGTCATTAGCGTAACCACGGGTGCGTTTCGAATTAAAAGGGTTTAACATCGAACTCGGTGGCTGAACTAAATTCCACGCGGACGAAGTCGCGGGCGGCCGCTAGTTTCTCATAATAATGGCTATATTCGTATGACTCCATCTGTTAGTATGACACCGCATCACTTATTATCTCTTTGGTAAGACACACACACATATGACACTTAAAGTCACCGCAATTTATCACTGTTTTTGGATACAATATTATTATCTTTTTAATAGATAGCTCTTTTTTTGATACATAACGATGCTGTCTTTATAATTAATATATATTTGTGTGGCCGCCCTTTGACGCTGTTACAAATATCGCAGTATGAATGGCAGTAGATGGCAGTCCTACTACGAAGCGTGAGACAGTTACGCCGTAGCATAATGACTACGAGTATGGTTCGTGCTACGGCTCGCTACGGTGTAGCATTATGGAGTAAAATGTGAAGAGCTTTATTTTTACTGTAGTATGAATCTCACCCTATTATTATTATAAATATGTAAGTTTGTATGTGTGGATTAATGGGTGTGTGTTGCTCAGTCACGTAAACACTACTGAATGGATTTTATTGAAACTTTACAAAATTAAAGCTTAAACGTCAGAATAAGACATAGGCTGCAATTTATAAAAAAAATATTTTTTACCTAACGCGAATGAAGTAATATATAACAAAGGTACATAAACGGCCTATTTACGGATAACTACTGGGCACAGGCCTCATCTCAACTATGAGGTGGAATGAGCCATACTACAACAAGCGGGCTTAGTGCGGATTTTTGGAGGGGTGTAAGGTTAGTGAGTAACTTTAACGTCAGATGTTATCAAATGGCCCTAACATAATACATTTTTAATATTTTCTGTTTCTTTTCTTATTAAATAATTCATTTATTCTATGAATTCCTATTATCAACTATAAACGTCATGACGTCAATCCAAAAGCATGGGTCATCTACTTTTCGGACACGAGGTGATCAGCCTCCACCGTCCTAGCTAACTCGAAACAACCACACGTTTATAAACATTTTGGTAATAGCGTGGGAGTTGAACCCACGACCTTTCAGGTTGAGAGATCAACACTCTACCAAGGAGGCTGTTAATAAAATTCTATACAGGGTGAGTTTTTCAAGTGGGCGTGGTAGGCCAAATCCTAAACTGTGAGGAATATCAAAACAATGCTCAAAGGAGTCTCCAGACCGATTTTGACAAAAACTAAAGCTGTATACTGAGAAACAGCTGTACCTGTTGTGAAAAATTTACTGGCGAAAATAACTCGAATTTCAAATAATAAGTGCCCTTCGAACGAATTGCATGGTTAGTTTTGTGACTGTAAGGAAAATAGACATATTTTACTAAAAATAAGACTTTTCCGTTAGTTTGCCATATAATGTTACTTCCCACGAGATGGCATTATAACAGGGTGACCTTTTTTTAAAAAAACCAACAGGTTCGATTCCCGGCTACGGTAAAAGTTATTTGTAAAATCTGAGTATGCAGTAGTATCAGAGTACGTTTCTTTTTTTTCCAAAATCAGTCTCGAGACTCCTCTCAGCATTTTTCGATATTCCTCATAGTTCAGGATTGGGCCTACTACGCCCACTTGAAAAATTCATCCTCTATACCATCTACTCTCAAACCTACGTTATCTATCTCAGATACAGTCAGGCTAATGTGACCCTGTGAGTGATGTCTGTATGTAAATGCGTCCATATCGTCGAGTGCTCTAGGATTGGAATGTATCTACTTGTGAGACAGCTATGTGTAGGTACATACTGTCACGTAACATGATGACGTCACGTTACACTACGTTTCACTGCACTGAACGTGGGAAAAGATATAGTCGTAGTGTGAAGTTAAAGATTCCAGGTAAAAGAATTCTAGTAGAGATCGTGTAAGCTGAAATGACGCGCCCCTTCACCGCATCTACGGTTAGAAGCAAGCACTCTTGTTTAAGTTAAAAAAGTTAAAAACAAACTCTATGAAAAAGATGGGAACTAATGAAATCATCTTTTTTTACGAATTATCCCCTAGTTCTCGGCCTGACATATCAATATACCCACCAGTTTACCCTGCCAGAAAAAAAATGGATTAAAGCCTCCTCAAAAATATTTTCGCCGAAAATACGAATCCTAAACCCTCATAAAGTAGGGGGTATTTTCCTTTTGGAATATAGCGACAAAGAGGCACTTGAGGACCGTGAGAGGAATACCTGATTAGAGGGCCTCAGCTAATAGAGGAGAGGTATGATTGGCCAAATATACATAGTGCATTTTTAAGGGATTTGGGAATTGTTTTCAATTTTTTTGATGTTATCTTTATTGTTTGCTAGCTGTCCCGACAGACGTTGTTCTGTCGTCAATCATTGACAGGTAGAAATAGTTGCTATGGAAAACTAAATTGTTGTTTTTCACTTATATACCTAGCATTTTCTCATGTTTACTCACCTTTTTAACCTAACCTGGACCTTCACAAATATTTCAAAACCAAAATTGGTCCAGCTGATCACGTGTTTTAGCGAGACTAACGAACAGCAATCGATTTTGATGTAAAAAAATGTTTGTTATGTACCTAACTAAATATTTTCTTTCCTTCGTTTTCTTTCAGCAATGGTATTTATTTGTCCCATGCCTGCTATCTAGTGATTTTAGAAGGTGATATTTTATTTAAAAAAGATATATTTTTGACTATAACGTAAACCATTTTGATGTAATTAGACATTCACTTAATATTTTTTTTCAACATCATTCTAACCAGCGGCAGCGTCGCCTTGCCGCAAAACTCAGCAAAACTTGTGCTATCTATATTAATAATGTGTATCTGAAAAGTTTGTTCGTTTGAACGCACTAATATCAGGAACTATAAGTTCAATTTGAGAAAACCTCGGGCAGACATTGCAGTTAGGTAGAAACAACTTCGCGGACGAGGTGAATAGAAGAATTCAGTTGGGTTGGGCAGCGTTTGGGAAGCTACGTCGAGTCTTCACATCGTCGATCCCACAGTGCCTAAAGACAAAAGTCTTCAATCAGTGCGTCCTACCCGTCATGACATACGGAGCCGAAACGTGGACACTAACGGCATGGCTGGTCCACAAATTTAAAGTCACTCAGCGGGCTATGGAGAGGGTTATACTCGGCGTTTCTCTGCGAGATCAAATCAGAAATGAGGTGATACGGCAGAGAACCAAGGTTATCGACATAGCCCACCGGATTAGCAAGCTGAAGTGGCAGTGGGCTGGCCATGTTAGCCGTAGAACCGACAAACGTTGGAGTAAACGTGTTCTTGAGTGGAGACCGCGTCTCGGCAAGCGTAGTATAGGACGTTCTCAGGCAAGGTGGAGTGATGATCTGCGCAGGATGGCTGGCAGGAGCTGGATGCGAGCAGCCGAAGATCGAGTACAGTGGCGTGTAAAAGGAGAGGCCTATGTTCAGCAGTGGACTACAACAGGCTGATGATGATGATGATGATGAATATGTTTTTACTTTGTTGTATCCACAAGCTAAATATACATATGAAACACCCTGACAAAAACCCATACAAACAGTCATTTTCATGTACACAAATGTTTGTTCAGCGCAAATGTTTATACAACACCAAATTGCTCGTCAAATCAACAAAAATCATTGTTCCTATCCAAACTTCCCATTCACACATTAGTACTCGCCATTTATTTGAGCCAAAAGCATATATATCGCGATTAAAACGAACCACAGATGTTTCAACAAACGAGTCGGTCAGTAATATTTGTTTAATTTGAAACAAGAGAATGTTTGAATCCACTTTCATTTGTTTTCCGATATTTAGACTCGTTTGAGGGTCGGCCTATCGTTTATCATTTGTTTGAAATTAAACGGGTTTTCTTGTATATTGTATTTGCGTTTAAGCTATTTCCAAAAATGCGCTATTTATTTTAGGATAGAGATACCAGAATGAATAGTTTGCTTTAAGTTTAATATGATAGGATATGAACTCCTATCTTTCACAATCCAGGTGGCTGTTCAGTTCTGATCATGTGAAAACTTTCTAGATTTGTGATGGTGGCATAAATAGTCGGTCTTACGAATTACCTTTCTCCGATCTGGGCCCCAACTCTGCTAATTTTATAACGCTTCAGGTGAATCGTAATTGAGTCTCAATCGGCTCATTTGACACATTTTATATGTCAAATGTCAAATTTGACACTTGAGACTCAATTACAATAAAATTCAATTGATGAGTTCTAAAATTAGCAGACTTGGGGCCCTGGTTCATCTGTCTGGGAAAGAGCACCCATGTATTTCGGCCCAATAATATCTCTTGCTAATCTAATCATCTCATAAAAATAAACCGCTGTGATCAAAATCAACAAGGAGGTTTTATTTATTGTTTAAGCTATGCATACTTTGACGAAACATTTAAAACCATGGATAGCTATCCACAAAAAGAACTATTAAACTTATTTTATTCAACCTCCACTAACCTTCCTACCAAAACAACATTATCTCTACAAAGCCTCGTTCTTAAAACAAAAAGTTAACCCTACTTTTTACATTAGCCGCACCTCTCACACCATTAACCCCAAACTTCTGCCACTTAACCCTCCCTGTGTTTTATCAAAAATTATACATCAAGTCGGGCCCAAACTTGTCCCTAGTTCAAACAGATTAGACACACGACAATCAATTTTACCACGTCGTTTTAGGGACTTAAGGCCACGTGAGGGTTAAAGATGAGCTGAACTGAACCTTATTTGTAAGGTGATTAGAGTGTGTTAGTGAGGTTACTGAAAATGTGTTGCTCTGGGTGGTAGTATGTTTTTCAGTTCTTGTAATGGGTTTCATCTTGCGGTTAAACCTATTTGCTTTCTAGTGTTTTCTTTAGACGGGAAAATTTATTATTTTAAGTTTTGTCGACTACTAGCACTCTTTTGTAGAAATATAAAAAAATGCCCACGACTTTGTCCTCGTGGGTGTTAGTTTTTTGAACGAAATATTTTTGAATTATAGCCTATGTGTCATTTTATTGTATATTCTATATTAATTACTATAAAGATTCATCCAAATTTTTGATTTGCTGCGTGCCAAGCCTCAGGATTAGTGCAGAGATCACCGTTATTGTATTTCCTGTGTAATCTGTTTTATGGTCAATTATTCTTATTTTTTTCTTATTCTAAATCCGTCCAGTAGTTTTTACGTTAAAAGTAACAAACATCCATACTTACCAACTTCCGTATTAACAATACTATTAGGTTATAGGATTGGATTAAGACTACTGTTTTTTTTTCGTTTCCCTGCAATTGCAAAAAATTTAATAAATCATTATTTCGTCGTATCCCACGAAAACTGCCCCTATGATCATAAGGGCTTTTTTCTTTTATTTCATTTTCATATTCTACGTCTCTTTAGGCATCTTTCTGTCCAAACACCATTTTAAAATGTTTACATTTCTTTTTGATATTCAACTTTATATAAAAGCCCCAATTGCATGGCAGCAAAGTTTAACGTAAAGTAAAGCCACTATGGCCGGTGCGCCCATCTTTTGCGGCACGGAACATCGGAGCGCGGGCGGGGGGCGAGGCACGAGCGCCGCTCGGCTATTACTCGGCGGACCGCGATCGCGAGCGCAATATTGTGATGCGTAATAATTAATTCGATTTAAAATCATTAATAATAAGATTAATAAGGAAGGTAGTAATAACTTAACTTAATAATGAAACGCCGAGGTCATAAACTAGTGGATTTAGTTGCAAATAAAAATGTGATGGAGAAAAGAAAAGCCTTGATGGAGTCTACAAGTAAGTAAATCTATTTATTTTATGTTTTTTTTTTAATAACAATGTTCTAATTAAAACAATAATGTATTTTATTTATCCAAAGTAAGTTAGTTATAATAGAAAATATTTTAAATTTATTTACTGTCATAATATTTGTAAAACGCAGAACAATGTCCTTATGTTGATAGTGGCCTTATTCTGCGGAATTGTAGAAATACAAGTGTTTGGAAGAGAAGAAGCCGTAATGGCTTTTGTGTCTTTATTCTACGTCCAAATAATTGTTTTATCCTAATTGATGAGTTTTTGTATAATAAATGAAGTGTTTTGTTATCTTTTCGAATATAGTTTAGTAGCCGAACTTATTTATGTACCGATATATTTGTAAATAATATAAAAACATTAATTTTTATTTAAATTATATGAGCCCTTATGTCAGTAGAGGCCTTTTTCTTTTTTTATTATTTTTAAATTTTGGAGAATTCTTATAAACTAATCAGGGTTTCACGACAAATATACCTTTAAAATTACTTTCTTTTGGCTGGTTTTTAACCACATTTAATATTTCCAGATATTACACTCAATAAAAGTGTACGTAGTGAATCTCCAGTGCCGCCGGGTTGTGAACAAGAGATCGAGTTTTTATTGCAAATTGAAGCAGAAGAATTAATTTCAAAACCAAATAATAATGAGAATTTGCCTGATCTCTTTGTAACTATTGAAGAAGAAATTGAAAACGTAGAAACACAAGAAAAAAACTGTATATCGTCATCACCAAGCATTATTCTTCGAGGATCAGACTGTGCTGAAGAAATTAACATTTCTAAAGATGGCGATGCAGTTAGTGAATGTCCTTTAAGTGAGAACATTTCTAAAGATGGCGATGCAGATACAGACTGTCCTTTAAGTAAGAACATTTCTAAAGATGGCGATGCAGTTTCTGACTGTCCTTTAGGTGAGAACTTTTCAATTTCAACGACTGATTTAGATTTAAATAGTCCTACTTCCAGCTTCACGATTCCATCTCCTTTATCGTCAGCCGTGAGTTCCGCCGTAGGTTCTCCTTCTGATTGTCCTAAACGGCGTCCTGGTAAGATTCGCACGCGAAATCATTCTGAATGGAAAGACCTAAAACGAAAAGTACTCAAAAATTCAGGTAAAGCTTTTATGAATAAAAAGGGGCAAATAGTTCCTAACAAAAAAATGAAAGAGCCATGCAAGTGCCCAAAAAAATGTTTTCAAAAATTAGAAGAGAGTTGCAGAGAACATATTTTTAACTGTTTTTGGGATATTGGAAGTCATGAGAAGCAATGGGAGTTCATTTTAAAATACACTAAGAGCCATAAACCGAAACGAATCAAAGCAGAAGGGCCGAATAGGACACAGACAAGGGTTTATAGTTTACCGGTTAACAAAACTGAGACAATTCAAGTCTGCCGCAAAATGTTTATGAACACACTGTCAATTGGTGAAAAAACTATACGTACCGCATTTAAAAAACTGAATGAATCAATGAACGAACATCGCTTGAATGACTTGAGAGGCAGACATCTTAACCGGCCAAAGAAAATAAAAGAAGCTGTTGTTGAAAGTGTGAAAGACCATATTAATTCTCTTGCGCCTGTTGAATCGCATTACTGCCGTAAAAATAGTACAAAAAAATATCTAGATGGGCAACTGTCGTACAAACGTCTGCATAATTTATACACAGAATGGTTTTTGCTTCAAAATTACGACTGTGAAATTGCTTCACTGCGCCAGTATCAAGATATTGTCAACAAACATTTTAATATTGCTTTTTATTGTCCCAAAAAAGATCAATGTGATAAATGTCATGCTTTCCATAGTAATAAAGAACCAACAGAAATACAAAAATCTGAACAGGAGCTACACATGCAGCGCAAAAATTTAGGCAGGACTATTAAGGCGGCTGACAAATCTGAAGCCGAAAGTAACAGCAATATAATTACAGCCACTTTTGATATGCAAAAAATATTGACTTGTCCTTATGGAAATGTGAGTATTTTCTATTACAAAAGAAAACTTAATCTTTACAACTTTACTGTGTATGATGTGGCACAAAAAAGTGGTTATTGCTACATGTGGACAGAAGTATTGGGTAAAAAAGGAGCAAATGAAATTAGCAGTGGCTTAAACTTATTCATTAAGTCAAAGATTGATGAAGGTGCTAAAGTTTTCAGATTTTGGTCGGACAATTGTACGGGCCAGAATCGTAATCGCATAGTCTTTGCATTTTATCAACATTTACTTGAAAAGTTTAATATAGAAAGTATAACACACAGGTTTCTTGAAGTAGGACACACACAAAATGAAGGGGACAGCGTCCACTCTGTCATTGAAGGAGCTTCAAACAAAAAAACAATTTATACTCCCGATCAATGGGTAAATCTAATCAGGTGGGCAAAAACTTCAGGTGAAGCATACAGAGTTAAAGAAATGGCTCTTGAAGATATTTATAACTTCCGAGTTTTACTTGATGGGAAAAATTGGACTAAAAATGATAACGGAGAAAAAGTGGTATGGAGTAAAATAAAGGAAGTGCTTATAACCAAAGATAATTTTAATGTAATTAAATATAAATATGAACTAAATGAAGAATACAAAACAGTGACGACTTTGAAAAAAAGTAGAAGAGGGAGAAAAGTAACACCGGAAGCAGATGTCCAACCTGCCAATACGACTCCAATAAAAGTCAAAAATGACAAATACAAAGACTTAGTGTCTATGTGTGATTCCAAAATAATTCCTGAAGAATTCCATTCATTTTTCCGAGGATTGCCTTATGAGCAGGTACCTACAGGGAATGATAACACTGCAGGGAGTACGGATGATGATGATGATTAAATAATTAAGACTTTAATTAAAAAACGAATGAAAGTTGGTTTTTAACTGATTTGATAAGACTGAATTAATAATTAAAAGAGAGTGCCAAGTTATGTTTGTATAAAATTACAAATTATTTATAATTTAGTTATTTTCTATGTTAAATAAAGTTGATCTGATCTCAATTTGTGAAGGCAAAGCTTTAATAGGAGAAGAACAGCGTTCTGAGTTATTTGTTACTTATTAATATTTCCCTTATATTTTTTATACTTTAATAATTTGTTTGTGGCCTAAGAGGTTACAAGAATACCATTTCCTAATAAATCATTACTTGATTTTGAAAAAATATATTATGTCTCAATTCATTTTGTTTTTCATTTCATTCCTAGCAGTGTCTATTGAATATTTTATGTATATTTAGGTAAATACGTTATTTTTTTCTTTAACTGATAAGTTTCATGAGCAACAGACATTATATACCAGCATTTTCAGAATTTAGAAGTGACTCAATGGCCATTGTGTCCTCCACATTTCCGGAGAAAAAGGACACATAGCATTTTAGGACCCTAATTGGGCATTTTTTTGTGAAAACACAACGGAGAATAAGGAATTAAGGGACATAAATATTTCAATTATTATTATTATTTCCAAAAAAACATTATAGAATAACTATAGAATCCTAATACACGCTATTAAAACTTAACATCATCAATATCGTTATTAATTTTACTGATAACCACAAAAAAGCTTCTCCTGAAAAGTTACTCTTTTGCAATTACGCCACTTTTCGTGGGATACGACGATTTCCAATGGTAATTTACCACTCTCGCCCCAAACTCCTGTTCCCAACCGAATTTGCTCTAATTAGCAATCAGTACTGGAAACAACCACCCGTTGGGTACATTGCTAATCCGCGGTCAACTTTGCGGCGAGACCCCATTGTAACACCCTCGAGCAGACAAGGGGTTCTGCGGGAACTTAGAGATCAGAATCAGAATCAGAAATATCTTTATTTAAATAGACCTGTTACAAGTGCTTTCAAATCGTCAAAAGGGTATTTTCGCGAAACATTGCACAGTGGAAAAAACGGTTGTCCTCTAACTTCAACAAGGCACTGTATACGATTAATACGATATTAGACAATATTGTTATTTTCTACGAAACGGTCATTTTCTCATTTAACTAAAAAAAGGAAACATTTAACACAAAGTTTGTACAGTTAAATAAAACTATTGTTTTTAATATGAAAATGTTGCAATTTTACTGTGTCCTAAGGTATACTTGCTAACTTCAATTCCTGTTTTATGTCATTTCATTTACTTAAAATGTATTTTTACGGACTCTGTGTGATAAACATTTGCTTGTTTTTGTTTAGAAACACTCTTTAAATAGATATAATTAGATAAATACTGAAAATATATCAAAGAAAGTCTGTCCTATGAAACTGGTATAAGTGGAAATTTCTAAATAGTCACGACATTAAAATTGATGTTTATCATTATTTTTGAACTAAAACTATCAACCACGCGATATATTTTTGTTCTGGTAACATTATTTCGTCATAATAGCCGCCTCCATGTTACCCAGCATTATTCGACGACCGAAAAATTGTGACGACGTGTTTGGTCAAAAGTGTTGCACAAAATTTTGTTTCCACAATAGTCATCGTGTTTCTTGACAATCGTAAGTATTTTGCAGTTGGCCTGTATTATATTTCAGCTATTGTATATTTGTGAACATGTTTATACCCATCAAACTGAATTAAAAACAACATAAGAGAGTTAAAAAATATTAATTGTTGCTTAGGTTGGATATCGTCACGTCCACATCGTCACGTTACATACAAGTGGAACTATATTCGTGACGATGTGGAATGTTAAGCTTAGTTTACATAGTATATTTACCCGACTAACACTAAGTGAGGTTATGTGTTTGTACTAGCTGACAGTAAACATAGTTACACAATAAGAGTACACGACTTACAAGATTGAATTATTATGAGATGGTAGTTATGACTTATAGTAGTTGCTGCTTAAATAAATACCTTCCTTTAGAATGCAACATGGAGAGCAAAAAAAATATTCCCCACCCATACACCAAGGCCAATAATGAGCTTCACGATTTGTAAAGGGAAGTAAAATTATTCTTCAAGATATTGGTTTATAGATAGGGCACGATGGCGCGCATTAGGGGAGGCCTACGTCTAACAGTGGACCAACATAGGCTGATGATGATGATGATATTACTTTTGGTTTCTTAAAAAAATATTTGGGTATCAAAAACAATCTTTGAAATTTGTGCACTTGCAAAAAAAAATACATTCGGCCTTGCTAATTTAAATTAGAAATAAACACTTAATTTTATTGCAGATTTGAATGTCATGCCTCTTACACCGGCAGAAAGATAAATATAATTGAATGAGAATAAAGCTGATCAAATTTAACTGTGGTGATAAATGATTTAAGTGAAATAGGTCAGTAAATGCCAAATCGTAAACTAAGCTTAACATTTCCATTAAGTAACAACATGTTTCAGCATAGTCACTGTCCCAGGTTTGTTATGTGTTAAATTCTTGATTATGTGTTAGTTTAATTAACAAAATTATTACAACAGAAGTTATTTTTATAATTTGTTGATTAAAGTTCAATATTTTCGAGAAATACTAGTAGGTTATCTTAAAACCGTTTTACAATATTGAAAAAAAGCATAAGATTGGCCGAAGTAGTGACGATTCTGACACAAAATGTTTGATTAATAATGTCGGATTAGGAATTAAGATTATAATTACTTGGTATTGTGTTCGCGCTATAATTTGTCAGAACGGAATAATTAAAAGAATCTAATTCATCTTCTCGTTTCATTACAAATATCCTCTGAATTCCGTGACTAAATGGAATGATTTGGCCTTTACCGACCGACACGAAAAATAATTATTTTCTCGACGTTTAACTTACTTATCCACTTTATATTATGATAATCCTATAGTTTAATAGTCCAGTGATTTTATTTAATAAATTAAACATAAACAATTTCGAGTTAAGCTATAATTTTCCACCTTCGCCACTGGGGCAACATTTCGCGAAAATACCCAAAAACTTAATCAAACAAACAAAAATACACTTAATAATAGACTTAAATACTATAATAGAAATAATAAATAAATACACAGTATACAAACATAATGTGACTCAACCACCGCTCACCATCACACATACTGTGACAACGGAGAATTAGATTTAGTAGATAGGTCAAAATATGCTACCGATTATGCTAGTGCAGTCGCCCGGCTTGCGAAAGATGCGGGTTCAAGTCCTGCCTGATGCCAACATGACCAATTTTATTTTTCTGGTTTTCTTTAGAAAGATACTGCATGGAAAATGCTAAAAAAAATAATAAAATATAGGTCAAAATATGTTTGCATTGCAAAACATGTACTCTATGTTTCGTTGAAAAAATAAATAAAAGTGAGTCTGAATAGGAGATTGACAAGTTCAGTAATACGGTTACTATTGAGCTGTCAATAAGATAAGATATACTTTATTGCACATAATAAACAAGTTACATAATGATGCTTAAATATATTCGGAATGTACAATACAGGCGGTCTTATCGCTAAGAGCGATCTCTTCCAGACAACCTTCAGGTAGAGAAACTGGAAAGGGAAGTAGATGCGGTGGTGCAAGACGGTGGTCAATCTTGTCTTGAAGTCCTGCACCACTGCTGTAATATAGCTAAATGTCTACCAGAACATAAGTTACACTAAGGTCCTTATGATAATTAAGAAATACTTAATTGCACACAAAACAGAGTCAGTCAGTCATACAGAACAATACTGAACAGTGTTTCTTTAATCTAGTAAATAATTGCCGCTACAGTACTTTTAACAGATAAAAAAACGAAACTATAACTAGAAAGGAATTGATGATACAGATATTATCAATAATAAAATAAGAGTACTGTAACGGAACGCACTTAGGTACCCCTTTTCATTCGTTTTTTATGCAAGCAAACAGATAAATTAATTATGATTGATACCGGAAGATGGCGTTATACTCCTTTAGCTCGCGCTAATAAAGTTTATAGTTATTACGTAAATAGGTTATTTATACTCGGCAGGGCCACCTGACGCCTGACGTCTAAGTCTAAGTCAAAGTAGAACAACTAACCGACGACGGACGAACAGACAAGCGTATTTTGGTTCAGGTTGTAAATTTCTTCGGTAAGGATAGTTATCAGTAATATATTTAAGAATTCGTTCCCACGTCTTTTGAAAAGGGTTAGTAGTGTTCTGTTATACCTAAGTACCTACGTACTCATATGACTGAAATTCGTATTACGCTCAACGGCCATAAATCTAGTATAATAAAGATCTCAAATTCGACACTTCTTATAAACAACAAAAACTGCTAGAGAGGCGAAGGCACTTGAGATGCTGATACAACGAAACCCTTGTGTTTTTGTTTCTCATGGTCATAAATCAGACCCTAATTGCATTATCAAACTTTGGCGGCAGTCATGATCTAGACGTCGGGAAGAATGGTCAAAATCTTAAGCTCTAGACGTATTACCTAACCGTTGTGGTAACTAGTGCTCAAAGTGAATCAATATCGGGACTGGAGACTGGATATTAGAGGAGTACAAGACAAGGCGGTACGAGACGTTAGGCGGAGATAGGGGATTTTGCGAGACGGAGAATATTATCAGGTCAGATCTTTCCGTTATGCGTTTTAGACTTAACCCATAGGAATAGTTGTCAAACCAAGCTGCGCGGTGGTCGTTTACGCTGGCTGAGACCAGAAGGTTTATGGGTTCAATTCCCACACCAGAGATGTTCTGTCAAATAAACTATTGAATATTTACTTGCGAGGATGGGTTGTGCTTCATAATTATTCGAATTGATTAAGTGATAAGAGTGTTGGTCAGAGGACTAATTGAGACGTAAAAGGATGTGGGTTCGATTCTCGCACTAACGCATGTCTAATAATTAACCGGCTGTTTGGAGCAGTGGTTCGAGTGCTGTTTAAGATTTGGACGGACGCGAGTTCGATTCTCGCTATGATACGTAAATGATGGTTGATTTTCGGTTATACTTCATACGATAATGAATAACTGGTACTACTGGTTTTTTTATAGGGTTTTAAACCCTGCCATGAGTGAATTTGACATTTTAATGCGATGCGTTATTTTACCTACGGAACATCTGAGACAAACTGGGTGACAAAATGCTGCCAAAGAATATTTGACCATGACATAATATCGATTTTAGTTATTTACGCTACTTTACAACAAATTTCACGTATGTACACATAAAACCTAGCTGCAAATCTTTTAAAAGCCTTTCATTCAATTACTATTCCATAATTATAGTTCAATTTGAATGTTAATGGTGATGACCTTACATGGCCTGTGGGCATGTACATCAAATGTTCGTATCACATAAAATATACGACACACATACCTATATACGTCATCTACAAACCTCCATGATGTACATTTTGACAGGTTATGGATTGTCATTCCAATAATTTTATAATACCTATTATGCATTGGCTTATTCGGCACTCGTCAGGTCATGCACGATAAAGGTTACTGTTGTTGCTAAAAATGATCGAACGGTGGTGAATCTGTTTATGTATAAATTAGATATCTTTTAAGTAAATATAATTTATTTGCATGGGTTTTATGAATTCTGCCACACTGCGTCTATTATGTCTTTAAATAGTGTTTTACACATAAATTCAACTATTTCTATTGAAGGCAATAGATTTGAGATCTTCGCTTCTTTATATGTTTAAAAATGACAGTTTTTGACACATTTTATTCAGATATAGTTTAGATACATTATTTCTCGTCAATTGAGTCCTATCAAACCTTAGATTACTGCTTACATACCTCATAAAAGAATACTGGGTCTACTACAAAACAATACAACGTAGAACGGTCCTACCATAGTTAGACGATCACATCCACTTGGCCAGGTTATTTATTTTGCATTTATTGTATCATTCGGAAAGGGGTTTATTTTGTCATTATTTAAATAGAGTTTAAAAATATTATAATTGTCAGAAGGGGGGGAACGTTACAGTACCCACATGTACGCCAGTGACTGGCGTCGGAAGATTGTCCCTAATGAAGACGCGTCAAGAAACTCAGCAGGTTGTACCACATCTAGAATAAAATATATCCAAGTAATTTTTCGTTTCATCGCGCCGCTAAGTCGCGACACTCAGATGCGCAAGCTTATACTGGAATAATGGTTTCATTACGACTGACTGACGAAGGTACAATGGGGTTCGGGTCGCAAAAACAGCTGCTTTGGGTTTTTAGACCCTTTGACAATGTGATGTGGATGGGAAACTACTCTTGAGATTTTACAATTTAATGTTGAATGTTATTCTTATTTTGAGCTGTTGCTTCTATTTTCCTATGTAAACTTGTACAATATCCCCATTTTGTATGTTTTATGTTTGGTAACTAGCAAAGATATTTGTTCATGAAAAAATACATTTTTTTACATACCTACTGGATTGTGACCAGGGTATTGTAAATAAGGTTTTTTCATATCTATTTGTACTAATACTGAATGAAACAAAGCACTGTCATGTTTAACATTCCCCTGCTGGGCACAGGCTTCATTTTGACCATGAGGGGCGGAAGCTGTGCTCCAACACTTTGGCTTAGTGCGAATTGTCGGGTTTGTGTATGGATTGTAATAAACTTTACTGTCAAATGTCATACCGACTTGAGACCTCCGACTTGGCATAACAAGTGACATCACTAAATATCAGTCAGGGTGAAAACCCCATT
Organism: Udea ferrugalis; assembly: GCA_950022985.1. Taxonomy (NCBI): domain Eukaryota; kingdom Metazoa; phylum Arthropoda; class Insecta; order Lepidoptera; family Crambidae; genus Udea; species Udea ferrugalis. The sequence continues at coordinate 549,067 of OX465541.1, forward strand.
CCCGACCCCAAACGTTGCTTTACAACATACGATGGTTACCGATCCACTGTCACAACTGAACAACGGGCACTAAACGAAACGGATTACGGGTTTTTCTTCTCGAATACAATAGCGTCCAGCTGTCCTATGAGGAGAACAAATAAACTGCCATGTGTCCTCACAAGGGCAGGTACCCTTAGTGATTAATAACACCTACTGGTCATAGATTCACTACTATTTGGTAGAAGCGTCACGTAGTACAATGACAAGTTGAAATTTTTATTTACTAAGTACTTACAAGTAATTATTAACACAAAAAACGTAAACTTAAGGGTTCAAACAAAAAAAAGTTACATTGCGTCGTTTAAGTTCTAACACCACGTACGTAATTTTTAGCAACTTTTCAGGAGAGACTAAAAAAATAACTGCCTTAGGTACTGTTTCCATAGGATAGTGGCTATTGTGCTGTTATTTTTCGTAATTTTGAAGGATTTTTTGGTCGTACCTGGATTCTGATTAGACTAAACGGCGCGTCTTTAGATGCTTTAGCGAATGGCATCAAAATGTCAAGAACTTAAACGACGATTCACATAAAACATTACCGAAAAAATGCATGATTAAGTGTGTTAGTAGTCAAAAAATTTTTCAAGAAAGTTTCGGAGCGAAAGGTCAATGTTATGAAATAAACTCTTATTTCAAAAAGTTTTTTAGACATAGTAGTTTTGCATTAAGCTACAAGTAATAGGATCTATCCATATCTCAGGGCTATAAAAGTACCCCTATGTTGTGACTACTTTCTGTAACTATTCATGTGAGTAAACTGAGTAGAGTTATTATTGCTAAGACACTTTTCATTGATTCAAATAATGTTTAGTTGCCACATTCAGTGGTCGAAATGGACCGGAAGGCACAGCAATGCCGTCCTAGTATGTAAAAAGTTTCTCTTTTATATTTTCTCAAACTCAAATTCAGTATTCGGCAATATTTAGTGGACTTCTGACTACCTAATTTAGTACATAGTCGTAAGCGTACGTTTTACGCAGAATGTCAGTAAATTAGAAATAATCCCGAGCTATCCCCGCATTAGTCCCTCGCCCTATCTGCGGCCGCATGTTCTGTGACCCACAAACATCACCACCACAAATCCCTGTCAGTCCCACAGCGGATTGTGCTCAGCATGTGCATCCATCACTTACGTCATTTCCGTTACTACTGGCTAATGTATGGCTTAGACACTATTGCGTACAGCTATGTTACTATTAAAGACATTATTTTTAAACTTTAGGCAGAATAGAACTACGAAGTAGCAGGTTTATACCTATAGACTTTAGAGTTGTTTCGAACAGAGAAATTACAAAATCATAAAAAACTATAATTTCCAATGAAATTTATCGTTATAATACGGATTATGTTTTAAAACAAGTCTATCTCCTAATCACGACGTGAATTATTCATTTTACTGAAATTTTATGAGAATTCACTGCAAATTTTTATTCCTACAGAAGATTATATACTTAGTATACCCACTGAACATGGGATTAAGCTGTTCACGTATGCCACGAACTGGATGACCGGTGGGCTAAAATCGCAGCAGATTGAAGCCCACCAAAGCAAACCAACGAGCACAATATTTTTTCCAAAAATGGCCGGATTTTGCAGGCAATATGGAGGATAAAAAAGTGGAAGTGAGGCTTTTGCTCAGCAGTGGGATCAAAACGCCTAATACTATAATACTGAACATAATATGACTACTGCAACATTAGAAGCGTGATTACCTCTGAGAAGATGAGGAAAGAAACCCAACAATTAACCTGATTCTTGCACCACCACATCTATTTTTCTTTCCTTTTTCTCTACCGGAAGGTTGTCTGGAAGAGATCGCTTTTAGCGACAAGGCCGCCTACATTGTACTGTTTTATCTCTGTAAGCATTTTTATGTAATTGTTTTCTTTGTGCAATAAAGTATATCTTATCTTATCTTATCTTATCTGATTATCTTTGTTTGTTACAGGAGGAGTATGGTCCCTCCGGAACCTCACAATCTCGGTGCCCCGCGCGGTCCTCTCAGGGGAGGGAGAGTCGGCCGTCCTCAGGTGCTCCTACGATTTAGAAGGAGCAGCTTTATATTCAATAAGGTGGGCAATTTCTTTATTTTCATTATCATCATCATCATCGTCTTCAGTGTATTCCAGTGCTGGATGTAGGTCTTCGCCAGGGAATGACACAAAACCCCCGAACTATGCCATCCAGTCACTACCAGCCTATTCTTCACTCATGCCAACCACGATGCGCGCAATTGCTGCAATAAAAACACTGAATAATGAACGTTCATTAGGGTATCAATAATATAAATATATAAATAAATACGCAGCCAGTATACAAACATGAAGTGACTCAACCACCGGTGTCGTAATGTTTCTGTACTGTGAAGAAACAGCAAAAAACCCAGCCGTTATACCTTTGTCCGAAATACAATATTTGTTTCAGATGGTACAGGGTTCATGAAGAATTCTACCGGTATGTTCCTAGGGAAATGCCGCCAACGAGAGTATTCCCCCTGCCAGGAGCTTCGGTTGATGTGAGTTTCAGTTTCATTAAAGTTATACCTAATAATATATCTAAAGATGGCGAGGGTCGTGGCCTAGTAGTGGAACAATCTGGTTTAGAACCCGGTGTAGTCTCGAGTTCATATCTCGCTGGAAGACCTACTTTGTTCTTAATAAACAATAATTTGTGGCTAACTCTGCAGTGGAGAGAAACAATAATGATAAAGCAACCCGGATTACGGAGGTAGATTTACACTTTACCACGTTTGGTTACAAATCACCCGGCAAAATGTGGGCTTCTAGATGTCCCGTTCACTATAACGGTTACCATCTGGGTGCCTCTGTTGAGTTTGAAAAACACATCTCACAACAACATCTTCTGTGCTTATTTCATAGAATGCAGATGATTAATGATATTTTTATGTCTCCAACAGCTGGCCCAGTCAGACCACCACCAAGTAAGGATAGTGAACATGAACAGACGCCTCAGCGGGGAGTACCTCTGTGAGATATCAGCGGATGCGCCGCTGTTCCACACTGTTATCCTCTCAGCACCTCTCACTGTTATTGGTAAGATGCTACTGACATTCCTTTATAAAACGATGTTAAGGTTCTTTCAAAAACTTAGGATAAGTACACTGACTCAGGTAGGATCGTAAAAAATTACTGGCTTATCGCGTTTTTCTTTTTATAAGTAGTTATGAAACATAATACAACACAACTTACTTATCGAATTTGTTCCAGTTCTTTGTAAGTTTAAAGTAAATCAGCTGTGTTCTCTACGACACAACAAAGAGCATTATGCCATTGTTGGTATGTCAGTCATTTGCGATTTACTCTCCGGATTTAAAAAACAGGGTTATAAACCTTATTCACAAATTTTGGGCAATTTCGCCACAATGGAAACTACTAATTCTATGTAACAAGGTAAACAAAGTGTAGACTCTTAAATTCACTTTCCTCTGAACATTTTATTTGAAAGACAGGTTGAGGCGTATGTTATGTTATATTTCAACTGGTTTTTTTTTCAGATCCGCCATTTCGCGCGCCACAGATCACGATCTCTCAGAGGAGCTACGCGCGAGGGGACGCCATCAGAGCGAACTGCTCCATCGATGAAGCATACCCTGCTCCCAATATTACCTGGATGCTGGATGAACACAAGGTAATTCACTTTAAATTACCCGTCTTTCACCCGCATGCAAATTAATGAGATTCCTGAAAGGCTTAAACGTCACCGTGATGACGATCCTGGGCTGCTGGATAAAGTGGCTCACTATCATTACACCCCTCCAATGATCCGCACTGAGCCCGCGTGTTGGAGTATTGCTTGTTCCACCTCATATTTGTGGTGAGGCCTGTGCCCAGCAGTGGGACGTATATAATAGGCCGTGTATGTCCAGCAAGGCACCAATGATCATACAAATACGTGACAGCGGTCTTTCGGAGAACGTCTTCCACCTAGCCGTAGGGCACAGCACGCTACGCTTGCTGAGAAGAGAAGAGGGGGCCAATCTAGAATGTGCCTACTCTACCCTAGTGGTCATGCGTTCTATGTGATAGTGGCAGTGGACTGTGCCACTTCAAATACTAAATTAAGTCGATAATCGATTTCTCCTCTTCTCTCTCTACTTTAACCTGCCTAAGAGTATGAAGAATAATTGTGCCAAATTTTGTTAAAATCCCTCGAGTAGTTTTTGTTTCTATAACGAATATACAGCAGACCGACAGACAGACAGAAAGACAGACAGACAGACAAAAATTTTACTGATTGCGTTTTTGGCATCAGTAGCGATCCCTAATCATCCCTTGAGTTATATTTTGAATATATTTCATGTACAGAATTGGCCTCTCTACAGATTTATTATAAGTATAGATAGGTGTAAAATAGATTCCTGATTTGTCACTTTTTCCTCTGAATGGTAATTGATTTACTTTTCTTATTTTCTGTGCCAGAAGGTTCTGCTACAAGCACTAATTTGCTAAAATAGGTTACCCATTTTAATCAAACATTGAATTACCAGTGGTTTTTTTTTCTTCGCCTCGTATGAGATAACAAAATACATATAGTTAATGAAATAAAATAGATAGTCAAATTAACTTTCTTACTAAGGCTTAGAATAAACATTAACATTACCTGACATTATTATCAGTTTTATTTATTTATTTATTTTGCATGTCACATGTTTTTAATCATTTTATAATAACGAGCAAAAGTATATCCCAATTTCCTTGGTCCGAGATTCAGCATCCAAAAAACCCAGCGACCCAAATATTTAGGGCCAAACAAAAGTTTTTCATTCGAAGGAGTATCACTATTTTTTATGCAGGCACCGGGAGTTGAAAACAATATGCCATTATTCATGGATTTTTGTTCATTAGTGAGAGAGGATATTTTTATTTCGCCTTAGTTTTTTAGGGTCCTTCAGTGAAATGGAAGAACTTATTGTGAGTTTAAGGTTAGACTCTCTTCAATCCATTCCCCAGTATCTCCATTTTATGAGAACCAAAGAGGATTTCGCTATCGGTAATTGAAAAAGCAGGTTCAGGCCATAAGAGGATTACTTACTGGGTTTTTTTTTGACACGGCGTGCTACCAAGATTGTCAAAATTCTTAAGCTGACTGTCTTCTTGGGACTAAGTAAAGTTTAAATAGGGGCCTCTCTTTATGTGTAATATACTGTTGTACAACGAGCGTTGTTCTGAAAAACTTTTTCATGTGATACCAGCTTCTTTCTACCATCGCGTCGCTCGCTCGTTGACTATAGTCAAGGTTTACCTCGTGTCATTACCAGGTTCTAAAATGTTAAAATTTCTGACTCCCACAAAATATTCAAATATTTGCTTAAGAACCTAACAACCACCAAACCCCGTAAGCATGAATGTATGTAAGAAAAAAATGGTATTTGGTGAAGGATTTCGCTATTTGCAAAGATTGCAGAAAATTGATTTTGTTGGCTACGGAACCCATTTGGTTTGTATTCAGCTCGCCTGCCCGATGATCAGTTCGGTGAGAGCTTTTGCTAAGTCGTTATCGATTCGGGCGTTTTGTTCGCCAGAAATAGTTATTTTCTCTATTTCGATACCGATTTGTTTTAATGCAGTCCTCGTGAAAGGAAACGCAAATAGTTTTGAAAACAGAAGTTTTTTAAAGGTGGGTTTGATGTCCGTGAACGAACCGACCTTCGTCACCTGAGCTGTCCGATCCATTGAACTTTTCAGCAAAACATGGATTTAGGAATACTTTTGGCATTGGATATGGCAATACTTTTTTAAATTGGTGATCAAAAACAGTATGACAGAAGAAATAATCCTTCTTAGTAAAAATCTTTGCCTTGTTAAGTCTTTCACCGCCGCCGGTCACTTTAACAATTGAATTCCTATTGTTTGTGACCGGCGTGGCGTTCAACGTGTTAACTATGTTACCCTTAAAAACCATTGCTAATTATCATCTGATGTATTGTAGAGATAATTAAAATTAAGCTTAATAGATTTCACCAAGCACCATGATTTTTCCGTCTTACGCATATCGAAAGTAATTCAATGAATTAAAAATAATTGAACAATCGGCTTTACAGATAGCAGAAACCATCGCCTGGAAGACATCGGAGCTGGACTTCAAGGAACGAGCAGCCTTCAGCCAGATAGAGATCTCCGTCATCGAGGCAGAGCATTACAAGATGGGCATTACTTACACCAGCTCCAGCCTCAACAAGGTCTACAATGATCATTACGTCTATGATCGGGACACTGACAATGAAGATAGGGAACTGCTGAGGTGAGGATACTAATGTGACGTTTCGATGTTTTATCTCTTGATGTCAACTTTGCAAAATGCCCACCGCTCGCATAATGACAACCTGTGTGTGTTTTTTAAGGGTTCGGTATTAGCATTCGGAAAAGTTGACATTTTACGACTGGTGGGCATTTACGAAAATTACAGCTTACATTAATTATGTACAAGTTAGAGTAATACCCTGCCAGCGTTGATATCCCATATTTTTTCAGAAAACTACTCACATTCGGAGAGATAATACATACATGCCATCACGTCTTTTTCTCCACAGTGTAGGCAGAGACCACATCATTTCCACGATCCTGGCGTATCGCTTCTACTCTCATTAATACTTTCACTTATGCTCGTCGGCTAAACGTACTCCTGCCCTGAGCCTTAATGAGAACTTCTTGAACTTATCTAACAATTGTTATTCTAGGCCTTCCTCTTCCAACAGTTCCATTTACCCTCGCCTTATGACCAAACCACCTCAGCATTTCTATCTCAACAAGGTCTTCCTTCACACCACTTTGCTCTCTTATTACAGAAATATTTTCTTAACATGAAATTGCTCAAAATTAGAGAAAAAAAACTATCTGTCAAATCGCTCCAAGGAAACGTCACTGCGTTCCTAGGACCTACTTGACTTTGTCGTGACCGAGATAAGGGGACAGTATTTACTGATAAATGTAATAAATAAATAACACTGGACATAATACCACACAGCCATTGCCATACCATTTAGCCCCAAACTAAGAAACCGAATGCTTGTGCTATGGGATACTAGACAACGGATAAACATACTTGAAAACTTTTTTTTAGTTAATAAATACATACGAAGCACCAAGTCCAGTTCAAATAGACATGTTCATGCACATAAATGTTTGTACTGTATGGGGATCGAATCCGCAATCACTAGTGTAACAGCCCACTTCTGAACCATTACGCAAAATTGGTCGTCGAACGTCGAACCTACTGATGATAATATTATGTTCCTACAGGTACACGCTGATCCCCCCTCCAAGCGAGCAGTTCTCATTGAGCTGTGTTGCCAACATCTACGACCTCTACTCGCGGAAGAGTGACCCTGTGGTCATCAAGGAGGATTCGCCAAAGCCTGGAGCCGTCACGGGAGAGGATTCCTCAGGTATGTTCACATCATTGACCATACTATCCTCCCAGTGACGTCATGCTCATGACGAGGGTCATCATGACGTGTGTCATGATGACCGTGTGGTCATCTTATGTTCGTCATCTTGATTTGTATTTTGAGCAAAAATGGCGCATACTTGATGACAAAATTTTATAAAACCTGTGTCTGTGTCATCATCATTATCATAGTGGCCTTATTTTTATCTAATATTGGATGTGAGCCCCCCTCTTTTTTCACTCTTGCCGATCCTGTGCCCGAAGCATTCAGTCTCAACATCCGTGTAGTCGGATGTCGTTCATCTACCGTTGCGGTGGTCTACCACGCCCCCTTGTGTTCGCTCTAGGCCTGCCGTGCCCCCGTCTACTTTTTCTGTGCCGGTGTATTACTTCTAAAATAACATACACATTAACGGCCTAACGGCCCTAACGATTGTTTTACAAGAGCGATCATCCCCGATCACTGTTACAACTGCGACTGGCACCTCTAAAATGTGATTTCTTAAAAACCATAAATTCATATTCAGCAGAAAAGAAATACCTAAGAAAACATTTCTATTTATCGTGAAATTGAACGTCTTTTGTCTGAATCTCACAATATTCTCCAATATGGACATTTCTATGGTACCACGCAGATAATGTTTCCATTCCAACCGAGTTTAGTATTCGATAAAATCACTCTAGAAAATGAAATATGTATGAGATAGAACAGTTATCATATACAGTTAGAATTCATATATTCGTGTCTGAAATTCTTGTGTATGAGAAAAATACAGTATTGCTCTGAAAGGCTAATGGATAACTCATTCTAGTGGGAGAATACTGTGAAATTGTTTGCATGAAGTAAATAAAGTAGCCATTACTATACAAAGAAGACAAAGTAAAATTTAATTCACTTGATAGCAAATAATGTAGATATTCATATTCATATTCATATTCATTTATTAATTATAACATGTGTAGATACTGTTACATAGATAATAAGTCCTCATGCCATGCTTAGCAAAAAGGCATATATGTATACGAGACATATATTATAATAAGAGGAAACATAATTTGGAAAAGCCGCCTACAACTGGCCGCTCTGGAAATCTATGGTGAGGCTTGTGTTCAACAGTGGAGGTCATGCAACTGTTCATGATGATCATCATTTGCCTCAAACTTACGCTTGAATGCCATCTCCCAGTAACGCCCTAAGCCGAGGCTCGGCCCTCCCTGGGAGGCACCCTTAGACATGGTACCTAAATATTAGCGGTTAAGACCTACGGTTACAGTTACGATTACGGTTTATACCTTAAGTTAAAGGCCTACCTTTTATTGAATAGTCAAGTTGTGCATAACCAATTGTGGCTAACAGCTATTCAATACAAAAAAAGTAACGAATGTCGATTTTTTATTTTTTATGTCATGACTTCTCTTAAGTGCTTTTTATTGAGCTGTCATGAATCTGTATTTTACTTTACTTTTACTTTACTTTTACTTTTACTTTACTTTTACTTTACTTTTACTTTACTTTTACTTTACTTTTACTTTACTTTTACTTTACTTTTACTTTACTTTTACTTTACTTTTACTTTACTTTTACTTTACTTTTACTTTACTTTACTTTTACTTTACTTTTACTTTACTTTTACTTTACTTTTACTTTACTTTTACTTTACTTTTACTTTACTTTTACTTTACTTTTACTTTACTTTTACTTTACTTTTACTTTACTTTTACTTTACTTTTACTTTACTTTTACTTTACTTTTACTTTACTTTTACTTTACTTTTACTTTACTTTTACTTTACTTTTACTTTACTTTTACTTTACTTTTACTTTACTTTTACTTTACTTTTACTTTACTTTTACTTTACTTTTACTTTACTTTTACTTTACTTTTACTTTACTTTTACTTTACTTTTACTTTACTTTTACTCTATGGCACGGCCCAAAGCCGCTCGCTGTGGCGCTCTATGGGGATATTTGTCCAGAAGTGGTCTCCCAGAGGCTGATGATGACGATGACTGTATTTAAGCATAAAGCACCCATCTAATCCCAGTTTCCTTTCCAGGAGCCGTTCTTCTCAGCAGCCTCACCCTCACCCTCGTCTGCACTGCCTCAGCCCTCATCCAGGGTCCGTTATGATCAGTTCCCCCCGCGCCCCGCGCCCCCTCGAATTAACAGCTGTAATGAAACTGAATGTTGTGATAGACACCTAATGGAATATTAGTCGATTTGTAATAGTATAAGATATATACTTATTTCAATGTTGCTGATTACTATATGTGAATATGTAAATAAATTCATTAGTTACTGACTTTGATGTTTTATTTTGTTATTGTTTTAGTTTTTACACACTTTAGAGTATGCCTTCTTCCAGCAGCTTAGCAAATTGTCTTCATTGAAATAAACAAAAAGAGGAAGATAGGGCATCCTCGTACCTAAAGTGGCCACCCTCAAACAGGTCCAATGGACCTGTTTGCGAGCCAATATGGCAGCGATTAGTTTGCGTGCTCGTCATTCATAAGTCAGTGTTATGTGCCAGTTTTCGAATTCGCGAAGTATTAACGTAACGTCCTCGTCTAGTTTAATTAAATCTTAGCTCCACTAGCTGGGCCCACTGAAAACCAGCGTCTGAACCGACCGGGTCCAGACAAATGCTGAGTATGGTCCTTTCTTTCCTGGGCATCGTAGCACCGCTTCCTGATAGAAAAGCTCTTATGTTATGTTGTTATTTTGATCTTTTTTTTTGTTTGTTCTCTTGATATTCATTGTTTTGTGTCAGTTCCTTTTTGTTATCTTATATTTTGTGTGTTACGGTGTCCTGGTTAATAAACGTATTTTCTTTCTTACTTTCTTTCACTTACCTCCGAATTCACAAACGCAAATCAACGTTGAGCATCCCTTAAAAGTATTGCCGTCATTTCAGCTCTATTGTTATTTTATGGGACAGCATGGGCGTGAGCGCGTGCTCAGCGTTAATTGACGTTTGTGAATTCGAGGGTTTGCCTCCTACTCAGGAGGCCGCAATTGCGCTCGATGGACCAATATGATGATGATGAAAACAAATAATAATTAATTAATTTTCAGGCCTATTAAGTAGATTTATGTATAATGACAATTGAGGGGCTTTACCGCTCAAAATCACGTTTTAATTTGTAAAAAAACAATTTACCTAATGACGATTGACCTATTCTTCGTCAGAATCTGCATAAAATAAATGCATACTTAAAACTCCTACACTTATAAAAACAGAACCGCTGTTTTTGAATAGATAAAATCCAGTAGGAAACTCAGATATTCCCGAGTTTATTGATATCACATCTCAAGGAACCTCAAGCCTCTCCTCACGATCCGATGCCGTCACTTGAATCCAAACCAGGTCAGTCGTATAAATTCCAACTTTTATTCCACACAAAATCGCCATCCTTCGCTCAATTTGCTACCAAATGTAAAATACTCGAAACTTAAAACTTTCCGGTACCTTACTTAATACAATCCCCGATAACTCTAGCAAGATCCAATTCTCTTATTCAATTTTAAGCAGTGCAGCCGCATCAGCGTTATTGAGAATTATACTTTACAAACTTTATTTTAAAGCTCAAATTGGAATCATGTTTGAACGTGTAAAGTTTTGATACTGCTGTCAAGGTTGCAGTATTTCTGCTTCTAATACTGCTTTTATTTTTTGAAGAATAAGGTTGGCTTTTGCTGGTGGAGAATTTTAACTGAATCCGTCGGCAGGTTTCGAGTGATCGTTATTTCTAGACTGTGAGCTCTCAAGAGTCCTACAATAAGCCGTCTGGGTTGGAACGCGGCCAGGAGGTATACGATACTCACGCGAAAGTATGTGGTCTGTTTCATTTTAGGACTGCTTGAGATTTTACTGGCTTCAATTTGGTGAGACATTATGTTCAGGTGTTAAACTTGAGTTAACTGTCAATTTTTTTCTTCTTATGCTGAACTTATTGAAATGTGTAGTTTAAAAGGCTGTATTCTTGGTGGGTTCTTGAGTGGAGATCTCGTCTTAGCGTAGGAGGGGCGATGATTTGCGAAAGGCTGCTTGCAAGAGGTAGGTGAGGATAGGGCCCGATGGCGCGAATTAGGGGAGGCCTACGTCCAGCTGTGGAACAGAAAAAGCTGATGATGATGAGGATTTTATGTAGTATTGACTTAGCAGTAAATTTTTTGCACAGCTAAAATAGACCGTCTATTTAAGGATTTCTTTACCTGACGTTGATGAAAATAGGATCTTAACAAACTCACAGTTTAATAGACCGATCATACTTACTTACACGTAAAATATTCCTATAAGGGTTCTTTTTGTAAGTCCTCATGCTATAGTTGCTATAGTTGTAAGGACAGCTATACTCGGTGTTTTGCTACGAGAATGTATCAGATAAAATACGAGAAGAGGAAATACGTAGGAGAACTAAGGTCGTCGGCGTAACCCAGCAGATTAGCAGGTTGAAGTGGCAGTGGGCAGGGCACATAACACGAAGGGCATCAGGCCGTTGCGGCTGAAAAGTTCTCGAGTGGAGACTATCATAAGCCGAACGCAGCGTGAGACGCCCGGGGGGAGTTTCGGTGTATGCAGGCCGCCTACAACCGTCCGCTATGTAAATCTATGAGAGAGGCCTATGTTCAGCAGTGGCAGTCGTGTGGCTGTCGATGATGGTGATGTTAATGAATGGTTTGATATAGCGGTCTCTCGATATAGAAATCCTTGATGATAATATGATAAAAAAGATGTAGATAGGTTACCAGTGCTCTAAAAGTAGCAACCTAAAACGGAACTAATTAGCACATCCGAGCTGAGTTTCGCGAAAGCATTGGCAGCGGTGACTGTTTGAAACGATACTGCGCAATATCGAATCTGTATCTTTTACGCTTTAATATGTAATCACAATATTTTAACACTTTAAAACATGGTCAAATTATAAATTTTTTACTTCGCTCGACTTGACTATTTTTGACGCGAAGTCAAAATTGTCTCCTGGCGTACGTACCTAAGATAGCATGATTATTTACTAAAACGTAAACTGTCAATGCTTTGCTCAGATGGTCGAAAGTCCTGATTTCGGGTGACACTTTTTTGGTACAAGTAACCTATCTACGTAAAAACTAAAAAACCAGACGATTACAGGTAAGAAACTATAAAGAGACAACTTACAGGCAGAGAAAAGATAGCAAGTGCACAATTTGCACAAGATTGGTAAGTATTTTAACTGAATGATAATTATTAGTTTTTGACCCCCGAATTAACAAACGTCAATCAACGCTAAGCACACGCTCACGCTCATGCTGTCCCGTAAAATGATTCACTCTTTAGCGATTTAGTTAGTTTCACGAAATAATTATTTGCCGTTGGAGTGATTTCATCGAAATGTTACAACGCTTCATTCATCTATTCGTGATTCTGGACAGTAATTTAAAATAGTTTTCAGAAACTGGGTGTCTCTTATATACAGACAAATTACGGGACAGACTTAGTGCCAAAAGTATTTTCTATGTAACTTTAAATTTCCTGAGGGAAGGCCTCTTTTATGAAAACCTAGGCTTTGCTACAAAATATGACAGCTTCTAATGAGAGCAAATTCGAGTTGCCTTGGAGACAACTTTCCCGGACCAATCCTAGAGATCTACAATTGAGTTTTCATCGTACCGAAGTATCGGAAATCATTAAAAATATACTAACAGTGCGTATTATTTTAATATTTGGACTTTTGAACATACTTTAATATTTCAATGTGTTTTTATTCGATTATTAGCTTTCGAAAGTTTCAGGAAAGTTCGTAAATGTTCACCGGAGTAGAGTGGGATTTCAGGTCAAGTACTCTTGAAACTCGGTTACCGAAGTACGGTTGTCAAGCTGGTGAAGGGACACCGCTGCTTTGTATTTAAAATAAAAGAAACAAAACGTTAAAGTGACACAGTAAGAATTATACTACCTGTCCTGGCTAGCCATTCAGAACCACGATAACGAAAGATTAAGAAAATTACCTTGAAGTAAATTTAATTACATTTTTACTTTTTGAACCATGCTAACAAGATTGTTCATTGGAATTCAACGAACTTAAAACATAATAATTATCATACAAAAACAATAGGTAACATAAGAACTTAAACTAAATTTGTAAACTGAAAAAAAAATAAGAGAATAAAAAGCAAACTGTAGGAATGACTAGTCAGCTGAACTCTACTTGTTGCCGACTGACTTTTTTTGGAAATAAATAAGTATTAACGGCGAATTTGCTTTCACTTGCTAACAATTTAACGCTTTTGGTGAATTATGTGGTCACCCATCCCATTTCCGACCCGGCGTGTGTTGCTTTACAACAGCGGTCGTTGCCGATCACTGTCACAACTGTGCCACGGACACCTGTATTTTTAATGCATCATTAAAAATACGATTGTTTACGAATACGCCTTATATGCATGCTTGGTTTTCATCTGGCGAGCGCAATAGCAAACACGATAAAAGTATGTGGTATGTTTTATTAGAGAACTTGGTCCGAAAGTTCGGCGTTTTCAATTTGCCAAGAAATTAGGGTATGTAAGAAGTTTCGACGGAAACTTTCGTACGAAACTTCGGTTTTAGTGTGCCTGATAATCGAAAGGTTGCGAGCGTGTGTGAAGTCGGACGAGTTGAATACTGGCTGTATTGGGATTTTACAGCTTTTCTGCAGTATTTATTTTATGAGGATAGGTGAAGATGAGAAAAAAGGGCTGTAATTCAGAAAGAGTGCTGTAAAATTTGATTTTGTTTATCAACTTCAATTGAGGTAATATTACGGAAATTGTGTGTATTAATTGTATATTCAATTTATGCAAAGTTCATATCGTGTAAATGTGTACGAATATAATATGAACATAACAAAATAATGTCATATTGATTTCTTATCAACAATACATCCCAAGCTACCCTAAGCATCTGTCAAGCCTTGTAGTTGACTGGTAGACTATGGCTCTGGTCTTTTACCAATCTAACAGTCTTTTTATGTTACTCTGAACCTAAATAAATAAGTTATGTAGCTATCCGCAACATAATAATATTTCAATCCTCTATCAGTTTTCTTGTAAAATGTCCCCACCAAAACCAATTGACATTTTAAAAACGTCCTAAATATAGATGAAAACATATTAAAATGAGCTCTACCGAAAGCGATGCAGTATCTCAAAAGATATTCAAGTATATTGAAGCCGTCAGGAATGAAATAGAAATCAGTCCCTGCCATTCATATATCATGAAGGGCAAGGATCGACTTGATTCGTAGAAGAATCTATTTTGCCACAAGTATTTTTTCTGATTGAGTTTATATTGAATGGCTTTGCTACCCGCATTGGGATATAGGTAACATTACACTCACATCACGAAGTTTCAGATTATTTAGGGTTTTCACAGAAAGATATTTAGTTATCGATAGAAACTCGTCGTTGTTTAATAGCCAAGTATTATGACTCGAAGCATTCAAGTAAAATAAACGGCTTATATACGTCCCACTGCTGAGCACAGGCCTCACCTCAACTATGAGGTGGAACGAGCCATACTCCAGCGTGGGCTCAGTGCGGATTGTTGGAGGGGTGTGTGGTTAGTGAGCAACCTTAATGTCAGATGTTATCAAGCCGCCCTAAAGGCCTCTGACTAGGCTTATCGAATCACTGTCCTTTTGGCAAACTTATTAGTGTCGTATTACTTATTTTCGTTATAATACAAGCCTTTACCAGATTGGGCTAAAATTCACTCAGCATAAATGAGAGCTTTTAACTGGTCCCTTCGCCAATATTAGGATACAATGTATCCTCTGTTTGTTTTGCTCAAAACTCTACGTTTATCATCTGAAGATAAATAATATACGTAGAACTAATCGCTTACGTTCTTTTCTATATAGTGTAGTCTAGATACAAAGAAACACATACAAGAAACAATCGCGATTTCCCATACAATTGTTCCTGGAAACCGACGATTAAATGAAATAGAAACTAAAACAGCTGCATAGGCGAAGTTTAACCTCTGCTGCAATTTCTCCTACAATAAACACGATTTTATTACCGTCGGTTATTCTCCACTTTCAGCACAGGTGATGCATGCAAAGTTATTTTCATATTTATTGTAAACTTCTAGTCCAGAAGTTGTAGTTGATATAAGATCGCTGAGTTGAAAAAAACAAGAAACAATTTTGTTTGGTCTAAAAACATCTTTTAACACATCTTTAAACATCTTTTGTAAAAAAAAAAAATTGAAGATTCTTCCCCAAATTCACAAACGCTAATCAAAGTTGAGCATCCCTCATAAGTATAAGTGTCCCTTTCAGTTCTTTTGACATTCTACGGGACAGCATGAGCTCGAGCGCCTGCTTAGCGTTGATTGACGTTTGTGAATTTGGGGGTTAATATCTTAGGGAGTGAAGATAGAAAAACAAATTGTATGGGAAACTTGAAGTGCTGTTCCCGATACATGATAAGCAAAGGCTTTCCTTCGACAAGAAGTGCATCTGCTAACATGTAAGTATCCTTTTCATTACTCACACTCTGAAAGTAGGTCATTACTGACCTGAGAAGCGGGCTGAAAGTAATACTTTTCATCCCTAGGGAGAATCACTTTCAACTGGCAGCTGTCATATTATTTTTTAAAAAAACTAGTTCTTTTTTCACTTAACTACTGAACCATGTTCCAACTTTCTATACAGCCACGATGTAAAATTGAAATAATTTAAAGTTAAGTATTGATTAGAGAATATATTTTTTTTTAAATAACTTTATTATAATTAAGTTTCAACAATTTCTTTAAAATAACTTAGCTTTGAGCAAAATATTTACCATTTTTCCAATGATGGAAATAAAAAATAATGGCTGAATAGCGGGCCGGCCACAGAAAAAAAAACAAACAAAATAGGCGGGAAAGCGGCAATTCGATCTTCATGAATTAATTCATGTTTTTATTTTTACTTTCCTCGTATTTGTAATGAAAAGCACAGTGTTTACCTCGGGTGAAAGACTTATTTGGTCCCTCGAACTATTGGCGCCCTCACTTCGTTCCGGGCGCCAAACCCCGTCTCGGGACTAAATTAGTTACTTTCACCCCTAGGATAACAATGTACTATTTCATTACTCATACTCTGAAAGTAGGTCATTACTGACCTGAGAAGCGGGCTGAAAGTGATACTTTTCATCCCTAGGGAGAATCACTTTCAACTGACAGCTGTCATACTATTTAAAAAAAAAACTAGTTCTTTTTAACTTGACTATTGAACCATGTTCCAACTTTCTATACAGCCACGATGTAAAATTGAAATAACTTAAAGTTAAGTATTGATTAGAGAATAAATATATATTTTTTAAATAACTTTATTTTATAATTAAGTTTCAACAATTTCTTTAAAATAACGTAGCTTTGAGCAAATTATTTACCATTTTTCCAATGATGAAAATAAAAAATAATGGCTGAATAGCGGGCCGGCCACAGAAAAAAAAAAACAAACAAAATAGGCGGGAAAGCGGCAATTCGATCTTCATGAATTAATTCATGTTTTTATTTATACTTTCCTCGTATTTGTAATGAAAAGCACAGTGTTTACCTCGGGTTAAAGACTTATTTAGTCCCTCGAACTATTGGCGCCCTCACTTCGTTCCGGGTGCCAAACCCCGTCTCGGGACTAAATAAGTTACTTTCACCCCTAGGATAACAATGTACTATTGAGCATCATAGCATTTTATTTAAAAAATTAAAAAGGTTATTATTCAAATCACCAAATATGAAAAGCAAGAATTCCATCCCACCTATATTTTCATCCTTTAAACAACCACGACATTTGTACATCAAATGAAAGAGCATAAATATATATTGATTATGAAATTCCACACTACTGTTACTTATACTTATCTACAAATAAAATTATATATTAACAATAAAATAGATGGAAACTATTAAAAGGCCCACTCCCCAAATCCCGAATCCCAATTATCAACTCCGACATTGACCTCAACTAACATTCAAATCCCGTAAAACGGAGTAGAGCAAAACCAATAGTCGTAAGGGGACGAGCCATTAGTTCCGAATTGAGCCGTCGCGGCGCTGGCGGCGCGCCAAGAGATAGAAGACGGTGAAGCCTGGGTTTGGTAAAAGGTTGCATTTATGATATTATCTTGACACAGTTTCCTCAAGGTTGTTAGGAATATTTAGCGGAGTAGGTTACAACAGAAATATCAGTGGAAATCAGTAAGTATCTTTTGCAAGCTTGCACATTAAGGTGAGTATGGACTAGAGTTTTTACTTGGATCAGAACATCGAGCATTCACCATTTAACAATGTTTAGAATTTTGAACCAAAAATGGCGAACTCTCGATATCTCTACTAACCTTTTTGTGTTACGTCGTGACACGCTGTCCAACACGATCAATTGAAGTTACATTAAATGTAATTCAATGAAAGATTTTGTAATTAAATGGAGAGTTAAATCGACTACTTGGACAATAGGTACCATAGATTATAGGGAATAATAAATGGACAAAATTCAAGACAGTAAATTAATTTACATTCTCATCTACTTCTTAATACTCGTAAATCTACACCTACACCTTATAAAAACGACGATGATGACAACTTCAACAAAGTTAATCTCACATAGTTTTATAGTCTTTACATGTTTTTGAAGCTGACTGTACGAATCTCATGAGAAGCCCACCCCAGGAAGGCTTCATTTAATGTGTTGATTCAAGAGCAAGTTTTTTTAGTAGTTGGTTAGGAATTTTCTGTTGTATTGATACTGAAAAGAATGAAAATTTTAGGAAGAACTCCATCCATTTAAGTAAAGTCTTCTTAGGGTAAAGCACTAATGAGGCCTCACCTCAAAGAAAACAATTCTTTCCTTTTTCTTCACCTAATCTAATTCCAACCGATCATTCGAAAGTATAATCATGAATGAAAAATGAACCGTCTACCTTTTAAAGGAGGCATGTAATAATCAGGGCTGGTAGGAGGTACTAAGCCTCCCTTATGAATACTTTAGCGCCTAGTAATCGCTTTCGGGGCAATTTCGCGAAGCAAAAGGATTGTTTTCTGAGCCAAAATGATTCTCTTACGATGCGCGTGACCACACTTCTTAAAACTGTGGCTTTTGGAGCGAAGGGAATAAATAGATTGAATATTATTTGATTTTCATCTAGTTTAGTAAAGTATACGGTCTCATAAAGGATATAGTTGGGGGAATAGTACTTAACTAAATAATACTCAATAGCTGTTTTAATAATCTTACTTGGTAAGATTGCTGTCAAATCTTTACTTTTATTAAAAAAACTAAATAATGATTTCTAATATTTACGCGAACACTATACATCGAAATAAAACAACTTTACGGATTCTACTCGCGGTGTTATATTTTCTTTCATTTTCTAACCCGACGTTTCGACTCCTTTACAGCAGTCGTGATCACGGGATGACAAAGATGTTCTATGTCACAAAACAGTACAAAATTTTTTAGCAACCCTCACTTAACTACCGTCATTTCCACTAACATTATTGGAAATGTTCCTATCCACGCAGTACGAACTAACCGTATCCTGAGACCTCACAGTATTGTGCTGCCCTCTGGGATTGATCAAGCGTATAACAGGCTCCCAAGCTGGTGGTAAATTCCAACCATCCTCACGATTGAAATTCGGATGTTTTTTAATTTCAATAGCCTCTCGCAGCATCCTTGGTAAGTAACGATTCTCCCTAGCAAGGACCTGCGGTTTATCAAATCGTATGAAATGGTTGGGCTTATCAAGGGCATGTTCACAAACTGCTGATTTTGTAGATCTCCTATTCTTAATATCACCTATGTGTTCTTTGATACGCGTCCCTATGCTTCTTTTGGTTTGACCTATATACGAGAGCCCACAGTCACAATCAAGCTTGTATACACCCGCTGTTTGAAGAGGAATATTACACTTAACAGGTCTTAAAAATTGATTAATCTTCTTCGGCGGCTTAAAATAAGTTTTAATAGAAGCACGCTTCAAGATGTTCCCAATCTTGTCAGTGACACCCTTCAAATATGGCAATACAGCAGGCTGACGCTCAACTGTGGCTGGTTTCACTCGGTTTCTGCGACGTCGCGGTGCTTTGAGCTTGTTTTCACCCAGCACACGCTTGACATGCTGGACTTCAGCATGCAGGTGGTCATCATCACAGATCCGTTCCGCTCTCTGTAACAAAGACAACTCACTGTGTCACTGACAAGATTGGGAACATCTTGAAGCGTGCTTCTATTAAAACTTATTTTAAGCCGCCGAAGAAGATTAATCAATTTTTAAGACCTGTTAAGTGTAATATTCCTCTTCAAACAGCGGGTGTATACAAGCTTGATTGTGACTGTGGGCTCTCGTATATAGGTCAAACCAAAAGAAGCATAGGGACGCGTATCAAAGAACACATAGGTGATATTAAGAATAGGAGATCTACAAAATCAGCAGTTTGTGAACATGCCCTTGATAAGCCCAACCATTTCATACGATTTGATAAACCGCAGGTCCTTGCTAGGGAGAATCGTTACTTACCAAGGATGCTGCGAGAGGCTATTGAAATTAAAAAACATCCGAATTTCAATCGTGAGGATGGTTGGAATTTACCACCAGCTTGGGAGCCTGTTATACGCTTGATCAATCCCAGAGGGCAGCACAATACTGTGAGGTCTCAGGATACGGTTAGTTCGTACTGCGTGGATAGGAACATTTCCAATAATGTTAGTGGAAATGACGGTAGTTAAGTGAGGGTTGCTAAAAAATTTTGTACTGTTTTGTGACATAGAACATCTTTGTCATCCCGTGATCACGACTGCTGTAAAGGAGTCGAAACGTCGGGTTAGAAAATGAAAGAAAATATAACACCGCGAGTAGAATCCGTAAAGTTGTTTTATTTCGAAAAACTAAATACTCAACTCTGCGTTGATATTAGGCTTTTGCGCCTGACCCTTTGGTCGGCGATGAAATACAATGAACAAATAACGCACCTCTTCCCTTACTCGCTTGGTAAAATGTGGGCTTCTGATACTGTCCAATTAGCCAAAACGACAAAGTACTAAAGTGCTCACATAATTTCAACGCCGACTGTACAATGATGTCGCCAAATCTGCTCAAGCATATTGCTCGAATTTAATAATGCAAAGATTGAATATAAAATTCAGAAAGCTTTTAGCCGAGAGCAGGGTCATTCTCAAATTAATTCATATCTGTGATTGCCGTTGCAAGGCTAATGAGGCGAATGAGGAAATTAAGTGATCTGCCCCATTTTGCTAGAATTAGGTTATTGGAAACCCATTTGAAGTAATAATTGTCACGATCGGATATAGAACAGATGAATTGGAAGCTTTATCAGTTTTATTAAGATGTAGCCGATGTTCGAGGACTGGTTTAGAACTTTAGAATCATGGTGTGTGTATGTGTGGGGTTCCGTGTGTGTGTAAGTGACACAACACGTATGTGTGTGTGTGTGTGTGTGTGAGAGAGAGAGAGAGAGAGAGAGAGATGGGAATGGTGAGGAATGCTATTTTGTATTATTAACTTAAATATAGCGTTTGTGATTAACTAGTTTGGCTTAGTTTTGTTAGTTTAGTCACAATCGTCATAATATAGCCTGTCCCAGTCCACAGCTGGACATTAAAACTTGATGAAGTTTAGTCAAGTAAAGGGCACTTAACATGATATCGCGTTAAGAGATTTGGTGTGGTGATCAAAAAGTTGGTGAACACACAGTTCAAACAGTTTAAAGTAATAATAATCTTTATTCATGTAAGTTTAATGAAAAACACTTATGACAAATTTAACCTACGACCGTCATTAACCATGTAAGTATTTCCAAAAATTAAATTATCTAAATTACTTTATCTTTGAATTTGCATGCTGGAACAAAAAACTGAATAAGTTGGAAGTGAATGCTAAGCGCCTTGTTTATAAAAACTTAAACAGCTCTTCAAAAACATTTGAGCGTAAGTGACACAACAGGTCAATTTATTAAACTATGTTTTAGCGTTGCGTTCGTTTTTAAGAATAAGAAGGTAAGTTTAGCAACTGAATTTACTACTTTAAAAAAAGCAAATAAAATGATTTCAGATTTTACAAAGAACGAGTATGTTAAGTAATAAAAAACATGTTTTAAATTCAAAAATCGTTTTAAACTCTATTTGATAAACCATATCTTATCTTACTACTAATAGAACACAAACTCACATTCCCACTCCAAACTCAAGTTAATGACAAAGCCATTAGATGCGTTATCTCCTGCTCGTAAGATCCAATGTCCTCTATCAATTGCGAGTCGACTGTGGCAAACGACTCTATTACAATTCATAATGAGGCGTCACGCTCATATTGTCCGCGGGACCTTTCTCTACGCGAAGGGTCCATGGGACAGGGCTGTGCTCCAAAACATACAGATGAGATCCTAAAGACGAAAATTGCACGTTCTGCGTGTTAAATAGGTGACCGCCTGTTGTTTTGTTGTTAATATTCCTAAACTATAAAAACATGTACTGTACTGCTACTAATTGTTACTAACTTAGTTCTAAGTTCTAAAGCTATACTAATCCACTAATTTTCTATGGACGTTTTTGAGGTCTGAAAATAAACATTTTTTTTTATTCTTTATTATTATTATATATTTTTAAAACTGAGGACAGTGGACAGCTTAATTGTTTTTATTATTTCAGCTTTTGTAAGGAGGTAAGACATTTTAGTAAAATATTGTACTCTTATTTTAGTAGTCGTCGAGGCAAGAGTGAACAGGCATTTTCTGGGTAAGCGTGTTCTACCTTCGACCTCGTCATTGCTTACCATCAAGTGAAACTGGGGTCAAACGCAAAAACATTGTAATGAAATTAAATGCTTAGTTATTGTTTAATAGAAAGCCAATTTAATAGAAAAAAAAATCAGCTGGCGGATATAAAATAATCCCCCTGTGCGTGATACATACCACCTGGCATCGAAACAACAAAGTCATAATTGACACTTGTGGCATGCGGCGTTAAACGATCATCCTGAGCGTGATATAATATACCACTTTGTATCGAAACGTGAAAGTCATAATTAGCACTTTTCACGTTTGGTCTTGAGTTCACTTTTATGTTCATTGTACAATTTGCAGCTCAACGGAGATAAAACACTAATGAAAACCCAAGCAATCCAGATAACTCGCCTCGTACCACTTTGGGGTTAAATCCACTCGACGAAATGTGAATTTCGGAATATTCCATTCACCATGACGGCAATAATACGTGTGTCTCTGCCTATCTCCTTTGGGATATAATCGTGGAAGTATGTTATTTTATTTTTTTCTAAATTGTTCTTCTTGCCTTGTCGTATTTAATTGGTTAGAAGGGAAACTGTTGGGAAAGAACCCCGACATAATCACCCTATCACCGTTGCCAACCCTACAACCAACAGCTGGATTTGTAATCTCCAGCTGTTTGGCGACGGTAACGAGTCGCAGTAACGAGTCGCAGTAACCGGCGGATATTAAACAATCACCCTGTGCGTGATACATGCGCTGCGCCGACTCGACAGTTCAACAAGGTCATAATTGACACTTGTCACGTCCAAATTGCGTTTGCAGTTACTTTTGTGAAAAGCTGTCAAAAGGGTCATTGAAATTGATTAAATTCCAGCCTGGGATCAATGATATAACACAATCCAATATATGATATACAATCCGTATACAAAAATATGGAGATAGGCTACTTGTTCTAAAAAAGTGGCACTCGAAATCAGGACTTTTGCCCACCTGAGTAAAGCATTGACAGTTTGAGACTGGCCTGTGCCCAGCAGTGGGACCTAGAAGGCCGTTCTTGTTATAAGTGCTAGCGCAAGAGACGAACTGATTTCCCTATCAGCTTTTAAACATTGAATGAAGCTTTAATTTAGTCGAAACAGTATTAAAGTTCTTTGCCTTCTGCGAAGCTAATAAATTGAGAGCCGCCGCGTCACGCGCGTCCTAATGGATCGCAGCATCTGGGAATGATTGCAAATTTTTATTTACTGCCAGTAGGGGGGGAGTGGGGGGAATACTAATGATAATCATTAAGCGGCGGCAGGTGGGCAACAGATTTGCGCTACGGTTTCCGCTGTCACGTTTTTATACGTTTATTTTGAAGGCTACAGTGAGAAGATGTACTGTTAGTAGGATAGAGTAGGTAGTTGAGCTGGTCTCTCATGAATTCTCTCTTGAGAACATCGTAGTTTGGTGGTTAGATACTCCAAGTTTAAATCTGGCCAGGGCACCTGCTTTGTTTTCAATGTCAATTTGTGCATAACTGTGTATTTTTTCAGAGATATAAAACACTGATAAAAAACTCAAACAATCTAGATAATGGTGTTAAGCTCGGCTCTTAACACTTGGACTTTTATGGGCAAAGACTTCACTATGATGGCAAGAATAAGTGTGCCTCTGACTATCTCGCTTGGGATGTAGGTAGTCATGAGCATATGTTATGGATATCTCATTGTTGTATGTTATTCTCATAAATTCTCGCCTTGTTGTGTTGGGTGAGAGTGATTTGATAAGAGGGTAGTACTCCTCTTCACTCCACTCCACTGGTATACTCCGTGGACTTCCTATCCACTACCTGTCACCAAGTGTTGTGCTGCAAGAGTGGTGTGCTGGTGCACACTGCCTGCCTAGAGGGGCACCCGCCTCATCTCATATTACAGTTTAAGCCCGTATCCAGCAGTGGAAGTTAAACCTGTTACTTCGTCTATTTTAAGCTAGGTATTTCTTTTATTCTCCAAAATCTCTCACACGCAATCTACAGATAAAGCAGGACGAGAAATGATGATGACAGTGGTGTTGTGATCTCTGGACTGTGATGCCCAAAGTTTCAAACGTTCCATTTTGTGTATGACTCTTGTCTGTTGATTGAAGCGAGAAATCAGCGCGTACCGTAGTTAATCACCTAAAACCGGCTAATGGCGACATTAAAACATCCGAGTGAGTAATCTGAACGTTACGTTTCACGACTCAACCGTAACGTGAGGAGTGGTGCAAGACAGTAACTGGTTATATCATCAGGTAAAATCTTTCAAATAAAACAAACTTTATTATTTACTCAATATTTAGCATTTACAAGTACTGAGACACCCCAAAGAGTAATGCAATACTCGAGTTGGGATAAACTCACTCTCCTATTTTAATACAGTTTTGAGTAGAATAGTTACACTAATCGTACAAAGCCAGCCTATTATTGTGTGTGCGTGCGTGTGTGTGTGTGTGTGTGCGTGTGTGTGTGTGTGTGTGTGTGTGTATCTGTGTGTGAATATGTGTTCGTGTGTGATTAAGTAAACACTGGTGAAAAACTCATCACCCATATTACGTTAGGACTCGTCAACAACTAGACAATACGAAGTCACGTCGCATCGCCCTACAACCCGGCATCGTGAGAATGTCATTTGCTTGTAGAATATTGCACACACGTCGTCGTACTGTGAAACGATGGTGCATCATACTGGTCACACCTAAGATGTAACACCTTTATAAAACAGGCCTCATCCCAACTATGAGGTGGGACAAGCCACACTCCAACACGCGGGCTCAGTGCGGATTGTTGGAGACAACCTCAACGGTCCTCAACATAATAGATCCAAATACAATACATTACAACTTGCATATTCCAATGCAAAATAAAATCATGAAAAATTTTAAGTATCCGCTCGAACCCCCATTTTAAGCCCCGTTGGAACCGTTAAAAAGCTTTTGTGATAATCGTTCCGTTATTTAGCGGTGATATTTTAATATCTCGCCTCTTCGGTAATCCGGACCGTTACAATCCGGGTAATGGTCTCGTGTAGAATAGCCTTTATGCTTTTGTACACGAGTGTTGTTCATTATTGACCTTTAATAGGCCTGGTTTTACTAGATTTAAGGACATAAGGACTTCCGTGTGTGTTGCGGGAAAAGCTGCATCCTGTTGTTTGTCTGGATGGCCGTCAAGTTCAGTTACTGTTTAGGTGTGTGTGTGTGTGTGCGCAAGAGTGGTGTGAAATTTTGATTATTAGGACTCCTTAACACGTTGGGTTCAAATTACCTCGGCGAAACGTGGGCTTCTCAATGTTCTGGGCAACAATCAGTGTGCTTCTGGCGAACCTTTTGGGATATGGTCGTGAGGGTATATTTGTATTTTTCCACTTTGTACAAATACAAAAACACAAAATACTTTTTGTTTTGTTATTTGGCCTACTCATTTTGTTATGTTTTTTTTGTTTTTCAAGTTGCGATGTCCTAAAAAATAAAGGTTTTCCAGGGTTTTCTCTTTAATGTACTTTCAAAGAGAACCAACAGCACCCAAGCAATGCCTAACTACGTAACAATGACGTGCTAATATAGAGGTAGTATCACAGTATGTTTGTTGCATGATTGATGACGAAATAATGTTCCTGATTCATCTGTAATGGCGATGATAAGGCTTTGTTTACCTACTTGATCAGCTTTAGATAGTCCATACTGAATGATCTATTGCTTTCCATGTTGCTAACCTTTGGTGCTATGGTCAAACAATTCGCTACGATACCAGAAGGCATAGGTTCGAGCCCCGGGCAGCACGAACCTATGTGCGGTTGTATTTGTCTTTGTGTTTGCATTTGTAGTGATTTGAAAGGATTTAAGTATGTTATGCGCTGTGGAGTTCACATAGTACAAGTTTTGCTAAGTTGTGGGCTAGGCGCTGTGAGGATTGATGTTAAATGATGTTTTTTTATTAGTAAAAGTAAAGTAAAAATAGTCTTTATTCATGTAAACTTATTAAAAAGCACTTATGACAAGTCACAACATAAAAATTAAAAAGTAATAATGTGATTCTATTGATTTAGAAAAACACTCAACTCACACACAATAAAAAATATTGAATACTTTATTACCTTTTGGAAGCTTACGTATAAAGTATAAAATAACAATGATCCTATTTATAATAAACTATCTATATCTGGGCCGAAAACTGTCGTCAACAGCCTAAAGTGGCAAACTTTAGATCGTCTAGAATTTCGCAATTATTCTGTTAGGCAATAATTCAGATTAGGGTGCTTGCATAAAGATACAGATGCAAACGATGTAGCCTTGCCGTAAGTAAACCGTTTAGAAAATTAGATCTTAAGATATCAGGTAGGTATACATAACTAGTTCATGAAGCGTTAAGACCGCCTGAATTTCTTATTGCCCGCTGTACTTTAATACTACTGTAATATTTTGGTTCCAAGAACCACATCTGTCTTTCTATATTTCATTGCATATTATTTGCATATTTTGGGGGGGTTTGCCATAATCGCCACGCTTGGCAGGCGGGTCGGTGATCACAATATGGCCTGCCTGTAAGGAAACACTGCTGCCCATCTCCTGGTGGCAGTTTTCCCTCAGTCGGCTCTCCCGACACCCACGGGAAGGGGGGGTTGTGCTATTCTATTTACGTGTCTTCACTATACGGCTACTGGGCATAGGCTTCCTTGGGGGAGGCCTCTGCCCAGCAGTGGGCGTCGTTCGGCTGATATGATGATGATGATGATTATTAGCATAGCCCCAAACTAAGCAAAGTTGAATAGTGTTTCCAAAACGCTTCCATTGTTTTTAGAGTAATTAGGGTGTTTCATTTTATTCATACACAAAAAGCTAGACTTTGATGAATTAAAAACTTCCTCCCTTTTCAATTTTAACTTGAAGGTAGTAAAACATAAAGTAGCATAGAGCTTAGGATCAAATTGTTACGTCAAATACGAGTACTAAATGATCCATTAGGTACCTAAACTCACAGATTTCACTAGAATATAATATTATGTAGAATCAACTCGTCGATACCGGTGGAAGAATCTCATTATTACTAATCTTATAAGGCAACATGAATAAATATACATACATCCATACATACTCTCACGACCATTTGGGTTAACCCTAGTGGGTTAGTCAGAGGCACACTGATTGTTGCCGTCATGGTGAACGGAACATTCAGAAGCACATATTTCGCGGAGAGAATTTGAACCAAACGTGGTAAGGGGCGAGCCTACTGCCGTTATCCGGGTAGCTTGGGTTTTATATCGGTGTTTGCCATCACCGGAGAGTTAGCCGCAAATTGTACAATGAACACAAAGTAGGTGTGTTCCGGCCAGATTCCATCTTGGGACCATCGGGTTCCGAGCCAGAGTGTTCAACCACTGGGCCACGACGCCCAAATATCGGAATAATATTCGGAATAAATATTATTTTAACTTTACTTCACTTTACTAACTCAGTGCCATATTATTTTGGTTTTTATATAAAATACAATAAATTATAAAACGAAACTTCTCTATGGCCGCCCCCTACGTGAGCCAGTGCTAAGTCTGATTAATAGCTGTACCGCTGTCAAATGTCTGGATCCATTCTAGTTTATGTCATTTTCGTGGAATTAATTACATTAGTAATAAACTCATAACTGTCCTCTGGCAATAATTCATTAAAATATTGACTAGCTATGTTATTTATTAGCAAACTATAGTCAGCGAAATGTAGGAATCCAAGGCTTTACGTTGGCGGTAACATTTATGGCTGTTACTTTATTATTTAAGTGAGAAAGCTGAAAAAAAGCAAAAAAATTGTGAACCTGGATAAGCTGAATAGACCGTAGATCCATCACCATATCTGTGATGTTCCACAAAAAAAAAGGACCCAAAAGTTTTGATTGTTTTTATCTTTTAGTTGCGATGTCCAGATGAAATGAACGTATTTTCTTTCTTTCTTTCTTTTTCAAAAAGGACCAAATCCCTTTCGGACCGCTCCAATACTATTGTGTGGGTTACAAAGTCGAGCATAGCTCATTGGTTTTACGTTGGTATTGGAATTTTCGAAGATGGCCTGCGGAAAATCTGAAAGATGATAGCAGATTTATAATCAACGGCCGTACCTAGGATTATAATTAAAAATGTTTTTTTTTGTAGTTTAGGCGCCGGTCCAAAAGGGTTATGGCTTAATTCTGGATTTAACCACAAATAGCACTTTAATTTGTAATTAAGCTGTTAAAGACAAAGGTGTGATGAGGATGGATGAAAGGTCGTGAAGGGCTGAAATTGTATGTGTGATTAGTGCACTGCTGGAAAGAATTCTCCACAAGTAACATTTGAATTTTTAATCAGTACATTGGAATAAATTCGAATTTCATTGTTACCTCTTGGTTGAAGAAATAAAAATGCCATAATAAAAATACCAGAAGGGTTTTATTCCCCCTGTAACATAAAAACAGTGTTACGCCTCAGACAGAGCGGCACCTTATATTATAATCTACGACGATCTAACAATACGACACATGTGACTTTGACAAGGCGTAACTTCGGTATTGTGATGTGGCAATAACCTTGTTAAGACGTCTTTCCAGTGGAAGATTTTTTCCTTGCTTTTGGAAAGTTTGGACCCACTAGGTAACTTTAGAATGGCGATGTGTTGCTCGTTATCATCACCATCCTAGTGATCATCCTGGTTCCTGCCGTTACGGCACCCCGGGTCCAATCTTTTGCTTCTACTTCTCTACTTCACATGGTCTTGTACATCCATCGACCTCATAGCCAATAGACTCCTAATGACAGGCGAGACCATAGCCGGTCACAAAGTCAGATAAATACGTCGAAGTTCGAAATCTACCACCCAATGAGTTTCCACCATTTCCGGGAGGTGTCAAGCAAAAACGTCACTGATTGACAATATGGGTATTGACCAATCAGTAACGTTGCCTTCCGCCTCAGGTAGTTTACACACAATTTCATACAACAATCCAACATCTGGCGTCTAGTGGCTGTAAGGTCGACATGTATGTTAACATACGTGTAAGGTCACTGACAGGTATGTTAACCTCCACGACGTCAAACCACCACTTTGGGTCTAATACGTTACTTAGTTTTTTGAGGGTACTCAAACGGAAAGCTGTTCTATCTTTTTTTCAAAGCTTTAATTAACATTTGGTTTAATATGACCATTTGAGTCACATGATTTGTCTGTAGATAAACCCCCATGACCTTATGGCATGTTAAGACATTGCAGCCGCGTGAATAACCTCAAAAACTCCACGAAGCATTGAAATACAAGATACTAGTATTTTGATGTTCACATGCAAACGCATAAAACTACTCGACATTGGCAAAATACCCTCGCTGACAGAGGGTGAGGCCATTAATTTAAAAAAAAACGTTACTTTTACGTTTCAGTATTGTATCAGTGCGCATAGAATTAAACAAAGCGCACGTCATGTTGAAAACAACACGAGTTGTCTATCTTGTTTAGCGTCAATTGTTGTCCGGTGAATAATAGGTAATAGGCTTTGATTTAAATTGTATTACAATATAATGAAAACAAACTATAGCGTTTGTTGGTAGTCCAATATGCAGGAAAATACTGCAAAATACGGCTCCCCTACAACGTTCATAATGGGTTACACAGTTTGTAGAAACACTCTTTAACTCTAAAATATTCAAAATTATATTACATTGACACGTTTTGTCTATAATCCGGAAGCATAAACTGTATTTAGTTAAAATTACCCAACAACTAATAGCACAAAATACAATAAAATGTCGATTCTAGTAGGCTACGTAAATTATTAAATTGAAATCTACGTAGGTATTTTGTAATTTAAATACCCTACATTGCAAAGGCGTCGGACAAAACACGATACTTAATAGCATAATGGTTACAGCTGTATGCCAAATAGCAGGCTATCTGTTTTCGTCGTGTTAAACGGAACATTCAGAGGCCTTCATCAGACCAGGGGATTTAGGCTAGAGTTTTTGAAATGTTGTAATATAGTTGAAAAGTTAGCTACTACATCAGAAGTCGCGGGTTCGATGCCCGCACAGTTCAAACAATCGTGTGCAGTTGAAAGCCTGAGTCTATCCTATTATGTACTTACAAAAAACATATTAAAGCGTTTTTTCTAGTTCCCTACAAAACATCGTTTCGGGCTAGAAGGCGCCGTGTTGCCTAAGGGTCTAAGGATCAGAACTCAGGACCACGAGGTCTCCAGTCCAGGCTTATTTAATCACTGGGTCACTGCCAATGATAATTTAAATAAAGACGTAGAAAGCATTGAAAGTTCGAGACGACACTGCGCAACATGTATCAGTCTCGTTTACGCTCTAGTTAATAATCGTACTATCTTGTACTCACTTTCAAATTATAGGTACGTACGCCAGGGGACAATTTTTGACTTCGCGTCAGTACTCACATAACATATCATTGGTTACGACGCCTTTTCAGAGACTCACCTTTATATTATTTAATCCTAGAAACACCTGTAACTTTCCTGATTAGGGAAAAAGTTACATAAAAATTTCAACGCACTGCGCCAGGGCCTCCATTTTTTCTAGTCACTAAAAAATTTAGCCTGCCTCCCGATGGAGGCTCGCCGTATAAGCACAGTATAATCTTACAGTAAGCTATCTACATACAAACGTGCCACTCTCGGTTTGAATGTGTGCGTGCGCGTCGCGCGCCGTGTCGCGATATCACGCACACGCAATTTCACGCACACGCTAGCATAAAATAGGGAGGCATAGGGAGGCGGCAGTACGGACGGGCTGTGCCGCGTGTCTGTGTGCACGCTAGGCTAATAACTCGGCGGGCGGCCTTAGATAGCCTACTGTATGGTTTATACTGTGGTATAAGTGGGGGGTGATCCGCTAATGTAATTGGCCAATCTGCGGGCAACGCTATTCTGCCATAAATAATCCGAACTAGGACAGTTGGTCTTAGGACATAACGCCACAAGTTATGGGAGAAACCTCTTTACTAAGTGGGGCGTTGGTTTTGGATTTCTTTGACCTTTGTATAATGAGCAGAAGCTTATATAAGCTTATTTCGGGGAAGTTTGATGTGGTTAAGTAAGTTGTACTGCAATTTTGGATTTGTGAACTTTTAAAAGAAAAGTCAGTGGGATCAGCAAGCATTGGATCGAAAATAAGCAATTCATTGATGACTACCTACATGGCTATAGAGAGTCTAACGCTTCATTCGTATTCAGCAAAAGTGGCGATAGACTCGATAAAAAAAATATACAGTGAATAAGGTGCAAAGTCCCACTCACCGCACAAAATTTGTGGGGAAGTTCAAATAGAAATGAAAACAACAAACAAAATAATGAAACTTAATACTTAATTTTAAGGTACCACGACTTCTTGTGCCTTTTGAAACACGTAGATTAAATGCTAGTAAAATACATATTGAGGACACAAGCTTTTGATTGTGATAGTTACTCATCAGGTAGACGAATGACAGCATAAAGATCGCAGGATTTCGATGAATGCTGGCCGCCTACAACCGACCGCTCTGGAAATCTATGGAGGCCTATGTTCAGCAGTGTACGTTATGTGGCTGTCGATGATGATGACGATGATAAGTAACTCATCTGACTACTCATAAACATAGCATAACATAAACGGCCTACTGCTGGACACAGGCCTCAGCTCAACTATGAAGTGGAAGGAGCCATACTCCAACACGCGGGCTCACTGCGGATTGTTGGAGATGCCCGAAATACACAACACTAAATTTTGGTCGAGGTGGTCACTGGTCACCCATCCCCCATCCCATCGTCACCGATCACTGTCACAACTGCGCGACGGGCACCTCTAATCTGACTACTCTACTTAGCGTAAATAGTTTTTCCCAGTTTCCCCTGAGCTAGTTAAAATTAAACTCCGTGAAACATACTGAACCAGCCACATGAGATAAATTTCATCCACTTAATCAGTTCTTCGGAATACTTGTGGACTTGAATAAACTTACAACAAATTCTCTACTCACTTTATTCCATGATTCAATTCACGACTCCTAGATATTCCACCCTCCATATTTGTGTTGGGAACTACCGGGTCTCCCGCTCGCATAATTTAATTGTGATGAAGCTCGGTGTGCTGCCAACTAGTGTTGTAAAGACTCGAATGGGCAACACTAACTTATTTTGCAGCAGCCTTTAAAACAGTAACGAGTCCAAAACTCAAGCTATCAGAGCACGAACTCGAGTCGCAAACGTAACTTGAGTTTGAAACAATGCTCCACCTGACGATCCAGAGATCGTCAGGTGGAGCAGTGGCGTCAGGAGATAAATTTTGAATAATAAAAAGAAATGGTCAGAACCATTTCTTTTTATTATTCAAAATTTATTCCCCTGATGGTAAGCAATGACGAAGGCGAAAGTGGAACACGCTTACCCTGAGAATGCCTATTCACTCTTGCCTTGAAGACTCCAAGATTGTATGCTTCCGGAAACACAGATACAGGGAGAGCGTTCCACTCCTTAGCGGTGCGGACCAGAAAAAAAGCACCAAACCGCATAGTCTGGACCGCCGGAAACTCAACCACCTGGGGTGAAAGCCCTCACGGCGTCTAGTGGTCCGGTGGGGAAAAGTAGAGGGTGGTATCAGGTCATGAAGTTTAAAATAAGAAGTCCAAAACTCGAGTCGTAAACGAAATTTGAGTTTGGAACAAGGCTTTGTCCGACAATCTCCGACCATGGCCGAGTCCTATCAAAAGTACCTTGAGCAATTATCACTTGTATCTTTCAGATTTTCGAGTAAACAAAACTCGAGCACTAGAGTCGACCTCAAATGTATTTGTAACGTAGCGGTCGAGTCTCTGCTTTCATCATTCGAGTCCTTTAAAGAATCGGGTACTTAAATGGACCGTTATAAACTCGAGTCTTTGACAACACTATTGCGAACTTACCACAAGTTTCAGCTCCAATAGCTGAACAGGAGTTTTTGCGTAGTTTACTATCATTGGGCTGCTGGATTTGGCAGAAAACTTGGATTTAAGAGCATTAATAGTTTTGTGCCCAATTGAATTTGTTACTTAGAGAGGACTGCATTGTTTTAGAACGTGCTCTTTGGAGCACAATTGTGGCAGTTTCGTAGTACCTTTTTTACGAGTAAACGATTAAAAACTAAACTTTTACCAACGACCAAAATTATTACAATCAAGTTTTTTTTTAAAGTTGTGTATTATTATTGACAGAGTCGAACCCGGTTGGTATCAGGTTGGTAGGCTTGTCTTTCACAACGTTAAGTTCAACTTCACTCGGCAAAGTGTAGGCTTCTGAATGAAACGTTCAACACGACGGCGGCAACAATCAATGTGCCTCTGACTGCATTGCGATATAATCATAAGCGTAAATGTTTTTTGTTATTTATTAGACAGCGTATACTTAAAAAATCCCTGCAGGAATTAGTTTGACCTGGTCAAAACTTCAGGGCGGATTGATAACAAGACACAAACAGAGCAAGGTTAATCACTAACCTTACATACCTCCAAGTGGAGTTGAGTAGAGTGCCAAGTTTTAAAGGCTGTCCTTTTTCTTTACATCATGATTTTAGCTGAGCTACGCCCACTGCTGGGCACAAATTTTCTTGAAATTGTATAACTGTATGTGTACTTAATAAAATTATAATTTATTAACGGATTATTGTACAGAACATATTGAAAAGAGTAACTGCTGAGTTTCTTGCCGGTTCTTCTCAGTACAGAAACAACTTTCCGACACCGGTGGTTGAGTCACATTATGTTTGTATACTGTGTATTTATTTATTATTTCTATTATAGTATTTCAGTCTATTATTAAGTGTATTTTTGTTTGTGTGATTAAGTTTTTGACGATTTGAAAGCACTTGTAACAGGTCTATTTAAATAAAGATATTTCTGATTCTGATTCTGATTCAAGCCTCCTCAAAGGATCTGCACAACGATCGGTGCTGTCGGTCTGTTTTTCTCAAACAATAGATTTTAGTTACTTATGTAGTGGGCTTGATACGTTCCTTGTCTTGGTCGTCATATTACTAAAGCCTCCATGATGCTGACCATCCTATCAGCTGAAGGAGGGTCGATCACAATTAGATCAGCCTCAACTTAACACAAGTTTTGATTGCTTGTAACACAAACAATCCTTTGAACTATGATGTGGGCGTGTCAGTGGGAAATTGTGGCATCATGAAAATGTCTAGTTTGATTACAATACTGCTTTACGTTGACTACTCCCTTTGGGACATAGGCGTATGTTAAGCATTATATAGTGGTTTTTTCAAAGTAATTTTGTTCAGATTATATTTATTAATTGACTGGCTGTTAGTCCAACCTGACAGCTTAATCGCGCAATGAGGTGAGCGGAAGCCCTCACAGTAATTCTGCGCCTCTATGGCCTTAGGTTTTGGGTCGACTTTTATTAACTACAATCAGGTAACTGGTGGTCTACCACGGTCTCATCTGTTTTTTTCGATGTTCAGAACTTAGCTTGTCATATGACTAGCGGTGGGATTACTCACACGCTTCTGTACGGCACCGTGGAATAGCAACGCGGATATTTAATAATTCTAACTGCAAACTAGACTGCATTGATTTCACAAGAGTTTGGTATCTAAAAAGTAGTTTGCCTGTGATTTAGTTTGTAGAAATTATTATGTTGTTGCCATTTTTTTTGGGGGGAAAGTCATTCTCAAAACTGGCCAATCTCGCAACCTAACTGTGGCATAGACTAGTTATTAGCAAGTCTGTTATTAAATGGATCTATATTGTCAGCATAGTGCTCGCATAATATACGCCCTAACTTTGCACACATGAGCCAACTTGAAGCAAGACTAACATATACTTGGAGGGCTCATTGTGTAAGTACTAGAGAAGCATAGTGTAATACTTAACTTTGACTGTATTAAGTTACTTTGATTATTTTCTTAGGCGTCGTGGCCCAGTGGTAGTGTTTATTTTACAATTTGTGCTTAACTCTCTGGTGATAGAAAACAGGGTCCGGCCGCTACGCCCTCGTTCAGCGAGGCCCTCGCCCGGGACGCCCTCGACTTTTAAAGCTTTTTTGTCAGCGACGCCCTCGGCCGCGATTTTCGTAATTTAATGAAAAGGAAAACAAGTCAGATTACCCAAGCAAACCGGCTAAAGGTGGCAAGCTCTCCCTTTACTAGCTGAATTGACTCGGTAAAATGTGGGCTTCCGAATGTTCCACTCTGTATGTCGTTTTAAAAGACTAAATGTAATGTGATACACTCTTACAAAAAAATATATATCAATCAACAAATAACAAAGTTCTCTGTAAACAAACATAAAAATACAAGAACACACCTTTTAGGAGTGAGTTCCAAATAAAACCTAAATTCCATTTGTCAAGAGCACCCTACAGTTTTATTGAACCCCCTGACCGCGCCACCTTCGCAGCCTCATCATCGATAATCTGGATGCGTAGCTCGTAATCACGGAAGCTGGAGCTGTTAACCTTGACTGACAATTCGACAAGAACGTAGAGGAAGGTAGGCATCTATCAAACAAACCAACAACAATTTTTATACTAAAGATCTGAAAACGAGAAAAAGACATTTGGTCATGATGGCATCAGGCAGGAATCGAACCCGCATCTTTCGCAAACTGGGCGACTCGCTCGGTTGACCAAATGTCTTTTTCTGGTTTTCAGATCTTTAGTATAAAGATTAGATACACAGATACTGCATGGAAAATGCTAAAACAATAATAAAACATAATCTTTATACTTTTTCAACATACCTCAGCGCTTCAAGACAAAGGTCTATACCGTGTGTGTGTTCAAGTAATGACATACGCATCTGAGACATGGTTTCTTACTACGGTCATAAAAACTCAAGGTCATTCAAGGCTATGCTCGGTGTTTTGAACTCAGGATACGACTGTTCGGTATATAAAGTTTTTAACTTTTTAGCCACTGTGGCAAGGCGCGTACCCTCTCGAATCATTCAATCAACGGTTTTTATTTTGTTGTTCATGACTTACTCATTATGTTATTTTTAAAGGCTCATATTCCTTTGCCTCCAGTCTCCAGTCAACCTTAAACCGCCTCCCAAACTATTCCTGATCTTTTGCGGTCTCAAAGACCGGGCCTCAGCAAATCGGCAATAAACCAGTTAGAACCGCTTCCCTGCTCATTAACATACGCATTGGGGTTGCTTGTACCGGAGCAGTTGGGGGTTGGGAGCACTTTTACTGACATTGCAATCGATTATTCGATGATTCTTTGATGGTGCGATCGTTCGGGTTTTGTGAGTCATTTGGAGAGGGTTTTATATTGCGTTTATCTATGGACTTGTATTGTCACAAAAGTAACAATACTCGTATAAAAAATGTCGTGGATTTGAATGAATCTTAAGCCTATTTCACAAATTTTACTGAATATAAAATAAATAAATAAATATCCCTCGACATTATTCCACACAGTGCCATCTAGCCCCAAGATGAGCTAATTAAAACCCCTTTTTAGGGGATACTAGACAGCAGATATGCATACTAAAATACTTTAGTTTTGTTAATACATACTTCATATACATATAAATGGTCAAACCCGCGACCTTTGGTGTAGTAGCCGACTTCTCAACAATTACACCAAATCGGTCGTCCAATATCATAAAATATCCAGCAGAAACTCCCGTTTTAGTATTTACGCCAGTAGATGAGATAAAATATACTCTATTTGCACAAGCAAACTGTTACCCGAATTATGTACAAAAACCCATACACGAGTTTTGCTACGAGTCACGCAGCTGTTGTCAAGTATGGAGCTGGTGCTTCAAGTAGAAGTTTACGATAGTATGTGTGAGATTCTTCAGTGAGTATGGAAACCAAGTTTTTATATTGTTAAGTATGTACGTCACTGATGATAGGCAAGGAGACGTGTAATCAAACCACCGGTTAGCAGCATACTGATTTATTTAAGCGTTCTCACATGCACCCTCAATACAAATATATAACAATCCCTCCCCCACAATATTCCTTAAATTACACAAAAAATATTAAAGAATTGTTTGTAATCAACGGGTGGAATTGTACGCTTCGACCTTGGGTTCTGTTGGTGGTCACCCCGGCTCCCTCATCAGCGGGTGGTGGCGGAGTTGAGTGTCAACTCTTGTGAATGGTCAGTAGGACTACGCAAAAAAAATATACAACTGACGCAACTACGTAACTGCTTCTAATCGTACATTTTGGCGAAGTGTTTTTGGGTATTTTCAAATTATTACTTGATTTTGAAATTGACTTTGATATTGATATTCACTTTGACATTGTGAATGATGGATCCTACAAACAAGTTGATGTGCATACCCGTGGTGCATACATCAGCGGTTAATTTGAGCCCGAAATGTTTTGAGACTAAACATTTCAACCGTGGAATACAAGATTCAGTAAAATCGTTCACAACTGGATTGTTACCTTATTTATAACGGAAATCCGATGTTTTGGCACTGTCGCAAGCGCCATGATGTTAAGGTTCGCTACTAGGGTCGGCCGGAGAGAAAATCTGTCAAATTTGAAAGCGATCGTGACAGCTATGGTCACACAGTGGTTGGGCCGTGCAATCCGTGCATAAATGC
This sequence comes from Udea ferrugalis, assembly GCA_950022985.1. Lineage (NCBI taxonomy): Eukaryota > Metazoa > Arthropoda > Insecta > Lepidoptera > Crambidae > Udea > Udea ferrugalis. Next base: position 586,858 of record OX465541.1, read on the forward strand.
AATGCATAAATCCGGACGACCGTCTTGGTGTAATTGTTTAGAAGTCGGCTACTACACCAAAGGTCGCGGGTTCGATCCCCGCACAGTACAAACATTTGTGTGCATGAACATGTCTGTTTGTATTGGTCTGGGTGTTTCCTATGTATAATAAGTATGTATTTACAAAAGAAAAAGTTTTTTAGTATGTTTATCCGTTGTCTAGTATCCCATAAAAACGGAGTATAATTAACTCACTTGGGGCTAGATGGCGCTGTGTGGAATAATGTCCAGGGATATTTATTTATTTATTATTATTATAAATCGCGGCATGATAATCATTTGATGCGTTCACCAAAGATATTTTTATTTCGCCACCCAATATATTTCAGGATATAGGGCAAACAAAAGAAACTAACCAAAAATTTTATTTTATTAAACATACTAACAAGCGGTTTTGCCAATTATTTTTTTACACAATTATTTGCAATCTATTCTCGTGACCTCGTTATTTGCACAATGTTATATCTGGTACTTGACGATTCCATCGAGATTTAGTTGTAACTTGGTTTATCCGTTCGATCATCATCAAAACAAAATATTTCTTACATCCAATGCATATGATATAGCAATACACGGAGCCATTTCTAGTAACATGCAGAAGAACCCACTAATTAATTGGTCTTACTTGTAATGAAAAGCTGCAAGAAGCATTAAACGGAGCTATCTTGTTACTAACTAAAACGAGGAATTTAACAGTTGAGACACTTTTAGTGGATAATGTATTTTAGATAATAACACTTGAGTAATACCTTTAGTCTCCTGTAGAGGCCATCGCGCTGAATTTAATACAGAATCCACCGTGATCTTCATCTTACTGGAATTGATTTACGAGTAGAGCATAGTATGAAAGGAAGTCACCCTCCGCGTTTTTCTGTCTATTTTTACATAAGCTTTCACTATCTAAATGATAGTTGATGCTAATTATATTTTCTAGAACGTTTGTCTGTATAGTTCATTCAAATTACTACAGGGAAAAGCTGTGTGCAAATAGCCAGTTAGAGATAAAAATGCTTGCACTGCCATTTTTCCATGGCTGACGTAAATATCATAATTCATATTTATATCAAAGTTCTATCTGATCCATTTTTTTTTAATTTAAAATGGGTTTGCGTTTGACCTCAGTCTTGCCAGCCACGCTTACCCAAAAAACGCCTATTCACTCTTGCCTTGAAGACACCAAGGTTGTATGTATCCGGAAACACAGGCGCAGGGAGGGCGTTCCACTCCTTAGCGGTGCGGACCAGAAAGGAAGCACCAAACCGCTTAGTTCGGACCGCTGGAAAGTCGACCACATGGAGATGAAAGCCCTCGCGGCGTCTTGTGGTCCGGTAGTAGAAAGTAGAGGGTGGTATCAGGTCATGAAGTTCTTGCGCACACTCTCCGAAATACACCTTATAAAAAACCGATAGACAGGCAACTCTACGCCGATGCTCCAAACTCGAGTTTGGTTCCAACGAGCGTCTCGTCACCTATCAGTCTCCTGGCTCTTCGGTCTACTGAGTCCAGTGCATCCAGCTGATACTTGGCAGAGCCATCCCAGAGGTGGCAGAAGTACTCCATACACAACCGAATTTGTGCTTGGTACAATTGTAAAAGCTGTTCCGGTGTGAAGTGTGTTTCCATTTCGAATAACTTGTCATTATGTTCTATTGCAATAACTATTTCTGTTTCGTATAAGCAAACGCAAACTTTAATTTTTTTTGCTCGAGATCTCCATCCTAATTACTATGGAACGAGTGAAGTTTCTTTGACAGCCGTCTGCGCAGTCCCGCAAGTCAGTCTTCCACATGACGCCGGGTGAGTGCACGTCACTGCGTAAAGAATAGGAAAATGAAATGGCAACTAGTACGAAATTGTCAAACCAAAGAGAGCTTTTAATCAAGTGTACTTATAAATATAAACCTGCCATATAACTCTCATGGTGAATCATGATAAAATCATACGTTTGATAAATTATGCATAATGCATATGAACAAACAGTTCGGAGGAAAAAAAATAAAGTTGTACTATTTTCAACAAAAGACCCTATGTGCGCCTATTTCGTGTAAATTATCCGCGTAATTATAAATGTCATTTTCGTCAAAAGCGACGTGCGCTCACCTTGGGGACATGGGGGGGAGTGAGCTGCGACGGTGCGCGGACAGCTATCAAAGAAACTTCACTCACTCCATAGTAATTTGTATGGAGATTTCAAGCGAAAAATTCGGAATGTTTGGGAATTTTTTGCACAAAACTGAAATAAAGCAATGAAAAACAACTGATTGGCAATGCTTCTTTGATATCTGATCTTTACACGTTATTTAAAACACGTAAGTTGTTAGTTTATATGATGCCTAAACTTTTGAAATACGGGAGTGCGTTTTGCACGTTTTTAGCGATATTCTGATTTTTTTTCACATTAATCTAGTAAGTTGATCCATATACTGGAAGTTTGAGCTGATTGTGCAACTCTTTGACTACTATGACGATTTTTTTCGTGCCTCATACTTCATATTTTCTATATAAAACTTTAGTTTTCCCGAGAGCCGTTTTCCTGGTATCGCGCCTTAAAGTTTAACTTGAAACCTTAAGTAAATTATAGTAAGAATTTGATTAATCAATTTGATTCAAAGTTTAAAATAGTAGCAAAGAATTCACTGTCAGTACATGATTTAAGAAATTATTGATTATAACTAATATTTTATTCATTTGCTTGTTTCTATCCTTGTATTATTATTATCCACATTTCAATTCAAAGCCACAGCTCTGCATAAAAAATGCAACACACAAACAGAGTCAAAGTTACTTGACGTTATTTGAGTGAAGTTGTCGACAAAGTCGTAACATATCAGCGCTCAGACCTCACAAATAAAATGATCAAACAACTCGAGAGTGAGTCTTTATCTCGGAGTGAGTTCGTATTCGAGTCACGCGCGCTGGAGCGGGTGAACCCGCGGCACACTGCCCTTATAACGGATATTTGATTCATGTGTGCAAATGGGTTTATTTTTGCACTGAATGTTTACACTACGAGAAGGAAAGTTTTGCAGAATTTTGTAAGCATTTTGAATAAAAATGTATAGGCATTATACTAATTCGCTGGTCCCTATTAACAATGTCGGTAGTACGTTTTGGTCGATTTTCACTTTTTTACATTTTTGTATTCTAAATCCAAAGATTTATAATATTCCGTGAATAATACAAAAGTAGTATTTATTCTGAGAAATATACCCAAATTAAAAAAGTCGGTTTATCCCAAACGTCCGTTCAAAAATGTAGGAAGTAGCCATGCGACGTTTTTAGCGGGGGGAGAAGGGGCGAGGACTGCACCGAGCGAACGCGGATCTGCCAGTCGCAGCTTTGTTAGCGGGAAAAGCGCGCGCTCGGTGTTTCCGGATTGATTAATGTGTTTTACTGTGGCGAGTACCCATTTAAGTGACTAATTACAATGTCTGATCGTTCTAAACGATTCATAGATCTAATAAATAAGGCTTCGGCCAGGTCTGACCCCCCCGAAGAATCGAAGATGTGAAGTAAATCGTAATATTTCAACTCATTCAGGTAAGAAAATATGATAATTATTATTTTAGAGTAATGACACTCTATAAGTGAGTCACATAATCCCAGTATTTATTTGATTACCTTAGTTTTAGTTTATTATAAACCTTGATCTAGTAACAATGTTCCGATGCGATTAAAAATGTTGGTTAAGGTAGATCCGACATTTTTAATCGATACAATAAATCCACACTTAGTCAGTAATGCCACAACTGACATTGTTAAATGGATTTTACTTCATTGATTTTGTCAGATGTGCCACAACCGACATTAATTAACGTGTCTGATTATGTTATGTTTGTCGAATGTTCCACTACTGTCATTTTTAATTCCTATCATTAGTAAGCTGTTTTGTCGGATGTACCACAATCATCATTTTTAAGCGTGAGATATGTTATTTGAGTGGCAAATAACGTATTTAGTTAACGGCTGAGTGCTTTAGGACATCGGTTCTATAACTTCGAAAGGAGATATTTAAATGTTATGTCTGTTTTTTTTAGATCGAGGTAGCTCACCAATACCAGAAGAGCTTCAGGAGGAGTTGGTTCAATTAAAAGATTTATTGGAAGACGATGTCTTTGATGACAATATCACTGATTTAAGACCAGTTGAACAATTTATTAATCATCATCATCATCATCATATCAGCCGAATGACGCCCAGTGCTGGGCATAAGCCTCCCCCAAAGATCTCCACAACGATCGGTCCTGCGCTGTCCGCATCCAGCGGCTCCCCGCGACCTTGACCAGATCGTCGGTCCACCTTGTGGAGGGCCTGCCCACGGAACGTCGTCCGGTACGCGGTCGCCATTCGAGAACCTTTCCGCCCCAACGGCCATCGGTTCTCCGCGCTATGTGTTCCGCCCACTGCCACTTCAGCGATGCAATCCTTCGAGCGATGTCGGTTGTCTTAGTTCTCCTGCGGATCTCATCATTTCTGATTCGATCAAGCAGGGAAATACCAAGCTTCGCTCTCTCCATTGCTCGCTGGGTGACTTTGAGCCTTCTTATGAGACCCATAGTAAACGACCACGTCTCACTCCAATATGTCATTACTGGCAACACACACTGGTCAAAGACTTTCGTCTTGAGACATTGAGGAATTTCGGACGCGAATACATGCCGGAGCTTCCCGAACGCTGCCCATCCGAGCTGGATTCGACAGGAGATCTCTTTCTCGAAGTTGGACTTATCTAACTGGACTGCCTGTCCCAGGTAAACATAGTGGTCAACAACTTATCAATAATAACTCAAAAAAACCTTCCACGCCAACAATTTCACATGATTTTGATGCTGCAACAACCAAACACGATTCGTTGGAAAATCCAAAAGATGCCAGACCAGCACAATTGCCAGTTCAAACATTGGAAGAGTCATCAACGCCAATACCATCTCCAGCTCATTCCCACGAGGAGCCTTGTGGAGAATCTTTTTGTTCTGTCTGTGTAGAGAAAATCGTTACTAACGATGAATTATATGGAAAACCATAAGCTCTCGACAGGTTGCAGCGACGCGCTATCCGCATCATTGGTAGCCCAGAGGCAACTATGGCTCTGGAGGCTCTCCAACTGCGTAGAGACATTGCCAGGTTGAGTGTCCTCTACCGCCTTTACAACGGCGAATGCTCTGAAGAGTTGTTCCAACTGATCCCGTCCTCACCCTTCCACTCCCGCACCACACGCGCTGGTCTGCGTCAACATCCACACACGATCCAGCGACTGTCGGCCCGCACCAAAAGGTTCGGTGATTCGTTCCTGTGTCGTACTATCCAGACGTGGAACGCTCTTCCAGCGCATGTGTTTCCTTCTTCCTACAATCCCGGGTTTTTTAAGCGGGGCGTGAAAAGGCATTTATGCAGGCCTTCAAAATGAGATTGACCAGCAAAGTAGTTCTCAATTACTGTGCTTGTCAATCCCATATCTGGACCTCACGACTGCTCCCACAATTTTTTTTGAGTTCTTTAAGTTTTTTTTTACTTGTTTATATATTTGAATTGTTTATAGACTTTAATTTGAGAAATACCTTATAAAGATAAAACTTAATAAACCTTATATAACTGTGTATTGAAAGTACTAAATTTTAAAACTATACTTTATGTGCCTCAACTAAGAAAAGTGATATTAGGAATGATAAGTTACTTAAATTAATAATAATACAAAGTGATTTTCTAACTGTGGTTCTCTTAATGACTAGTTTTTTGATCTCCTGTTTAAATATGAGCCTAATGAGACTTATTTTTAATAATAAATATACTTTCTCTATAATTGATTTTGTTTATTTATTTTACCTACTTTTTAAAAAAAATGTACTAAAAAATAATATACGACATTAAAAACAAATGTTAAGTCCACTAAAAAATGTAGGATATCCCACTTCGTACAAAAACTTGTGTACGATAAACGTATAACAAAGTCAGATGTGGCACATGTGACAATTTAACACAAATTAACTCCGTTCAATAATGTCACATGTGCCTTTTTTCAGTTTAAACATAACAAAATATGAATAACAATAGGGCAACATAAAAACATGTGTTTGATTTACGTATTGTCCAAAATTTAAGCGCCAGGCTTATAAGGTTAAAATTTTATGCAAGAAACCAACTTTGATTTGCTCTCCTGTAAATTTGTCTTTTTGCAGTTCCGACTTTCTTAATAGGGACCAGCGAATTATTTCATGAGCATGACTCCTCCGTCGCACACTAATTTTCTCTTCAACTTTTCAATAACTAACTCCCTTATTAATAAAAACGAACGCACCGCTAAAGCATAGCTTAAGCAAGTGACGTGCTATGTCACTTACTCGCAAATGGCGGCAGCAACAAAAATAAAAGAGACAAATCATTACAAAAGTTACCGTTTTGTTGAAGCGCTGTTTAAGTTATGAATAAGGGGGTTAGAAGAAAGCTCATACTTTAAAAAGCTGTGAGTATAAAAGCTATGCAATAATTTACTACATAAAGAATCTCTCTCAAATGATAGCTTCGTTAAGTAAATGTAAAATTATTGCCAGTGTTTTATTTCATTTAGTAATTGTGTAACATCATGTTCATCTACATGAATTATTTATTTATATAATCTACATTCACGTTTCATGTTACCTCTACACGCTAAAACTCGAGAACGGACCAATTTGGATAATTATTGTTTTGAAATATTTATGGAGGAAATGCTTATAAAATGTAAAATTTTGGATAAGGCTGCTCGCCCACGTCCGATAATCGGTGACGGTGAGTTTTGGTAATCGAAAAGTAAACGAAACTTTTTTTTCTTAAAGACACAGGAAAAAGAAAAAAAGTATCGTTTACTTTTCGATTACCGAAACGTTAGCGGTTCGTGCTAGCCCTACTGATACCCATGGAACAACGCACACGTCCGACAAAAAATTGGTCAGAAATAAGGAAGAAATACGGGCGATTTTTAATCGGTCCGACTATCGGTCCTTTAAAAAGTCGGACGTGGGCGACCAGCCTAACCCATTCATCGGAATTGAAAACTTGCCATATTAATATTCTCCTACCAAGTTGCCAAGCTCAAATCTTCCTTTTTTTAACTGTAAGCCAGTAACCTAGTAACATAATCATTTTCCTTTTACTTTTTAACTCACAATTATCACTACATAGTATAAAACAAAGTCGCTTTCTCTGTCCCTATGTCCCTTTGTATGCTTAAATCTTTGAAACTACCCAACGGATTTTGATGCGGTTTTTTTTAATAGATAGAGTGATTCAAGAGCAAGGTTTTTATGTTTAATAACATCCTATTGCACCTGTGCGAAGCGGGGGCGGGTTGCTAGTTAAATATAATTGTAAATTCCTTTTGTTCGTAACATCAAAATAACTAAAAAGAACAGCTTGGGCTTGGTCCGTTATTTAATTTTGATGCCGTCTGGGTAGGTAACTGGTTTTCCTATGAGTGGTTTCTGTGTGGTTTAAACCCTCATGCGCTTCCTCCATTGAGTACATTATCTTGGAGCAAATGCAGAAAAACCTGCTGAATTCGCAATCGGGCAGAAGCTCCGGAGCCGCGGCTGATTTACATACCGACTGACGGATGCACGGCTAGTGTCACCATGCGTCCTGAGAACCTTGACATGACAGGAACTGCCTATTTTGGGTGGTTCGAAGACATTATAGAAAGAAACAGTGTTAAGGACACATGAGGCGTCGAGGACTTCAACCAGCTCCTCGATGGACTGGCTTTCTGAGTAGAAATGGACCACCCATACACGTCCCACTGCTGGGCACAGGCCTCACATCAACTATGAGGCGGCGCGGGCTTAGTGCGGATTGTTGGAGAGGGGTAACGTTAGTCAGTAATCTTAAAGTCAGATGTTATCAAGCCGCCCCAAGGCCTCCGACTGGCTTAACGACTGACGAAGATGCCCAAAAATACATCACTATATTTCGGTCGGGATGGTCACCCATCCCATTTCTGACCGGGCGTGTGTTGCTTAACAACGGTGATCGTTGCCGATCCACTGTCGCAACTACCGCCACGGGCTATTATTTATTTGTCATGACTTGACATAAAATGGCTACCGTGTGAGGATAAATAAGTAGTTTTTTTATCCTTTTTTTTTGTTTTCTTGAGTGGAGACCGCCTCTCGGCATGCGTAGTTTAGGACGTCCTCAGGCAAGTTGGAGTGATGATTTGCGCAGGATGGCTGGCAGGAGCTGCATGCGAGCAGCCGAAGATCGAGTTCAGTGGCGTATAATAGGAGAGGCCTGTGTCCAGCAGTGGACTGCAACTGGCTGATGATGATCCTTTTTTAACTTCACTGGTAAATATTCCATAAATGGCAAACCCTGGTCACCCTTCGCTTCAGCAAACACGGGTAGAGCAAAAAGCAATAGAGCATAAGCGACGCATGCGCCTGGCAAATACCAGCTGTTTGCGCAAAAACGAACGACTGGTTACATAAATTTTGATGAAAACATTCATACATTTTTAGGACAATTACGGTGGCAAAAAATAGGAGAACGGCGTAGTGGTAAGCGATTACCGCAGCCTAGCCTAAGCCTAAGGTTAATATTTTTAATCGAAAATTAATTTGGGCCTATCTATTAATTCTTTGAAATATTAGTAAGACGTAAGAAGTTACTTAAGTATTCAATTATTTGCAACAAACTACAAATAAAACTATTATTTTATTAAATAAAAGAGGAGGTTTTTCCTCATTATATAAAAACCACCACAATACTAATTGCTTTTCAAACTTTCTTGTTGCCTTTTTCACTATATACTTAAACACTAAAAAACTGGATTTTCGGCAACATTTAAACTACGGTAATTGCATGTGCCGTGGTCACGAGTGGACTCAAATTGTCGCCGAAACGTCGGGTAAATACAGGTAAAATAGTAGTTTTTACCGTAGTTTAAATGTTGCAGAAAACCCGGTTTTTTGGTGTTTAAATACTAATTGAGTAACAAATAATGATAATTTAACACATACGTACACAATAGTAATTTAATACTGGTTTTGTTTATTTTCACAAAATAACTGCTAGATAACTAATATGTCCCATTTACAAGATTCACAGAAATATTGTTACTTGCCAAGACATAGAAATAAAATAGGCCGAACATTCGATTTTGTTTTTTACTATTAATGGAATAAAGTTCATATTTACACACTATCACTGGACATAGGTACAGGCAACAACATACTTGTTAGAAGCAAATTCTAATGAAGATTCTGAATGAATACGGTTCTTTCTTAAATCGCTACCTTTAAATGTCCCCAAATATGCTGTTTTCGGACTCCTACCGACTTAAGCTGCACGGCACTCAACCGTGGCACTTTGGTCGCCAGTGCTAGCCACTGAAGGGGCCCTCCAACCGACCTCCCAACAAAAGGGAGAGGTGACGACAGCGCCTGGAGTATGCAGGCACTTCTGCCGTCTCGGTGGACAAACAAACAAACAAACATACATTTATTGATAGCTATAGGTATAGGTGGACGCCGTGCAATGCAAGCCAGAGCACCTCCACACTCCGGCTCACTGGCTCCCACGCACAGGGAGGATCATCCAAGGGATCACTGGCCACCTCCAACTGATTGTGCGCCCCAGCCCCCACCACGCGCCTCAAGGCGCTTGGAGGCCCCACTGGGCCGGCAACCCATGTCACCCTTACGGGCTGCAGCGGGAGGGTAGTTGGTCCACCACACTGCCACGCCAGAGTTCCCTTGGCTTCCCGGCGTTCTTCTCAACCACTGGTTCTAAGCCTTAAACTTCAACTCCAACTGAAACGAAAACAATATTGAAAAAAACTCTTCACGTTAGCAAATAATTCTGAATTACAATTGAGAATGGCTATCCGCTTTCATGTACAAGGGTGCTTCTTCGAGCTAGCATTCTTTGGTGACTTGCGTGGCAGTTTACAAATTTGGGTTTTTTTAAATATTGATATCAGAATCTTGAAACATACGTGAAAGGTATATGTTTGATAGAAGAGGCACCTCAGAGAATAATAAACTAACGGAGATAATCGCGGTTAAAAAAATAGAGGACACGCAAATCACAGAACAGTCCACGCAAATCATAATACAAATTTAACTTCCTAAAATAAATGTAATAAGGAAAAAACTGGTGGTATATAATAGTTTTTTTTTATTAAATCAGTTCAACATTCAACATTCAACACAATTTGTTAGGTAATACACAAACAAAATTAACACTCATTTAAAATAGAAACATTTTGCCTTATGATAATCAGTCATTTGATAGGAACATAATCAGTAATTTGTTAGGAACACAATCAGCACTTTTTTGGGAACATAATCAATCATTTGTTAGAAACATAATCAGTCATTTGTTAGAAACATAATCAGTAATTTGTTAGAAACATAATCAGTAATTTGTTAGGAACATAATCAGTCATTTGTTAGAAACATAATCCGAAATTTGTTAGGAACATAATCAGTCATTTGTTAGGAACATAATCAGTAATTTGGTAAGAACATAATCAGTAATTTTTCAGAAACATAATCAGTAATTTGTCAGGAACATAATCAGTTATTTCTAGAAACAGAATTAGTAATTTCTCAAAGCTATTTTGCTTTACCATCATAATCATTTTCTTGAAAATATAAAAGTAACATTTATAAATATTTTTTTCTCGTTTAACTTTTTGTTCGCGTCGGTTTAAGTCGTGAATAGTAAGTACTTTATTCCATCAGCTTTTCTTTTATAATTTCTTGCCCGGTTTTTGGCCTTAAACTCTTCATTATGTTTAAGCTTTTCTTTTCTTTTCTTCTTTCGGCTAACTTCTTTCTTTCTAAGTAGTTTCTCTTCTCTAGTTAGTGGCATTTTTGGCCTGAAATATTTATAAACCGTCAAAATTTTACGAAGATTAATAACATTAGTTGAAATTAAAGTATTATTATTTGTTTCTAAATCAGTTAACAAATGCTTACTAAGTGGCAAATAGCTTTTTCTGACAACTATCCATTTCTTTTTATGTATCTACTGTATGTAAGTACATTAATAGTTAGAAATCAATCGGATGTGAAATTTTAACTTGAGTTTAAACGGATTTACAATTAGCCGAAGAAATAAAAAAAAGTAATCAGCCGTATTCAGTACCGTAGACTGATCTGCGTGGGTCAAAACTACCACGTAATCCACGCAAATCAAACCCACCAAAATCAAAATAAATCCGTTAAGATAAAATTACACAGAAATCTTTTACTCAAATAAACTGTGTTTTAAATATTAGTTACGATACAATACATTTGTTCACTTTTACATTTTATTAGACAAATACATTCACAAACACCACAGAAAATTAAACCACGCAGATCAAAGTTTTGAGAAACCAAACCCACGCAACGAGGTTACTTACCTTTTTTTTTGGAAACTCGACGAAACATCACACTACCACACTGCTCGGCCGTTAGAGCGCGACTGGTTGTAACTTGTATTAAGGATGACGCAACATTGGGGCGGGAATTTAGTGATGAGGAAGTGGAATTAAAATAATCCACGCAAATCAGCTACGACCCAGGACAGTTACATTTTATTTTATTTTAGCAAATGTAGTTATCTTAGAACTACTATCAAAATGTTCATAGCTTGGTGAACTTCTAAGGACTAAGTATAATTTTTTTGGTAAGCATGCAGTGTTTAGTTTAAAATATATAATGGACTAAGTGACTAAATCGGGGCTTGGGACACCCCACTTAAATCAAAGAATGGGGGTGTTTATTTTTTTAAATAATAAATTCATAAGTTTATTTGAATTTTAATCATTGACCCAGGCAAAAGAGGTTTGATGGATTGCGCGAAAAAAAAAATGGCTTGCTGACTTTAAGATTTCTATTATTTTTTTGTAACGCCGCGTGAAAAACGTACCCCAAATAATGACTCACAAATTATTCTGAAATAACACCCCGAATGTGGTAAAAACGTGATGCTAAGATCGGGAGTGAATAATCGAACGATGTTATTATGTAAAAGCGATCAACGCTTTTGTCGCCGTCTGTACACATAGAAAAAGCGCCGATGTTCTGAATAAAAGAAAACACAATGAAACGGCCCGGCGTTTCCGTCCAATTTACGTAATGTGATATGACCGGGACTGACTAACTGTGAGAGGTATCGGCGAAAAATAGTCTAACCAAGAAATATTTTTTTTAGGAATTTTGACGGTTTACTCCACTGCACAAAAGAAGGATAATCCTGCTGAGTGATACTATAGCACAAAGTCAGATCTGAGGTATGCCGAGAAAAGAGGTAACAACTTCTGTCGCTACGGTTTGACGTTTTGAAGGTGAAAAAGTGTATTTCTAGCTCAACTGTGAAAGATCAGTCGGTGCTGTGATACTATAGTTATGGCCTTGTGCGCAAGGAAAATGAAGGCATTTTAGATCTGTTTTTTAACGCTATGTGTACCAGCTTATGTCAAAGATAATGCTATGGCAGCACGCTAGAGCAGCATCTTGATGTAAGTGTATCATTTTTCCAGCTGTCATAGACCCAAAGGAAAGGATATAGAAAGAATAAACGTTGTTTCTACCATTTTTGTCTTTTGGCCGGACTCATCACATTTTCACCTAAAAATAAGTACTAAGCGTGGATGACGTCCTTTTTGATTCTGAGTCAAGTTTGATGCACTCGGTCAAGTAACAAAAGCTTCCCAATAACTTAGACCTCAGACTTAGGCACTTTTCGATTTTTCCCTCCCTACCGTTATTACCATAGACTTATAAATATCATGCAAGGCGCGAGTTGTCGATACGAATGTATTACATAATGATACTAGCGTTTAGTTGTGCAAAGACACGCAGACTCACGTTTAGTTTCGTGGTCTTAGTTCAAGCGGGTTATATGCTGAACACAATATGCAGACCTCGCGCAGACTTGTGTGTTTATAAACACATACTACATCATCCATTCATGAACACACGTCGTGAAGTTGATCATTGGAAATTCCCACTGCTGGGCACAAGCCTTACCTCAACTAGGAGGTGGTACTAGCCATACTCCAACTGGCGGGCTCAGTAGGTATGGATTGTTTCAGAGGCGTAAGGCTAGTGAAGAACCTTAATGTCAAATATTATTAGGCTGCCTTAAGGCCTCCGAGTAGGCTTAACGACTGACATCTGGTGACGCCAATCACGACCAACTGCTAAACGTGCCTCCCGAAGCACAGAGATGCCCGAAAAATACATCACCAATTTTCGGTCCGAGTGGTCACTCCCATTTCCAGGCGAGTGTGGCTTTACAACAGCAATCGTTGCGAACCACGGTCACAACTGCACCACCGGACAACTGTGACAAAATGTGTCGAATTTAAACAAAAAATATCTCAAGATAGGAAAACCAGAAAAAGACATTCGGTCTACCTGGCATCAGGCGGGACTCTCATCCCGCATCTTTCGCAATCCGGGCGACTGCACTGACCAATTATGCTACCGAGACCATTAACAGACCGGCCGAATTTCTCTGGTGTATTATACCTGGCAGCCAGGTTTAAGATATATGCCTAAACATTGGTGAAACAAACCTGGTTGCCAGGTATAATACACCAGAGAAATTCGGCCGGTCTGTTAATGGTCTCGGCAGCATAATTGGTCAGTGCAGTCGCCCGGATTGCGAAAGATGCGGGATGAGAGTCCCGCCTGATGCCAGGTAGACCGAATGTCTTTTTCTGGTTCTCCTATCTTCAGTAAGATGATAATGCGTTATCCCTAATGCTAAAAATTAAAATAACCTATTAAAAAATATCTCGCTCTCCGCCCATCCACAAAGCCTTACCTGCCAAAAGTCATTAGTATAAGATTTTCCCTCGAAGCGATACGGCATGAATTTATGGCACACACTACACCACCACGTCACGTTCCTTGGCTTTACGATCCCATTGAATTTTGATACGCGCCACTCAGAGGCGGTTTATTACAGGCCCAGATGGAATAAAATATTACGTGTGCTTCCGATGACGGTGATTTCTTAACGTACTTACCGTATACGGTAATGGTTCTAGCAATATACTTGGTTAATACCGTTTAGGAAATTTAACTGCGACTTTATTCTCAAGAGCATCGTGGCCCAGTGGTTAAACACTCTGGCTCTGAACCCGGTGGTCCCGAGATTAAATCTGGCCGGAACACTACTTTGTGTTCATTGTACAATTTGCGGCTAACTATCTGGTGATGGAAAGCACCGATATGAAACCCAAGCAACCAAGATAACGGCGGTAGGCTCGCCCCTTACCACGTTGAGTTCAAATTCCCTCGGCGAAATGTGGGCTTCTGAAAGTTTCGTTCACCATGGCTGCAACAATCAGTGTGTCTTCGTGCTTCGTGGGGCTGATCTACAGTTTAAGGGCTTTGAGCAATTTGCGGCCCAGTGTTGGGACCGTGTGGACTTAAGTTCAAGCCTGACACAGTTTTAAAATTGGTATCTATTAAGCTGCAGATGTCGTGTGTAGGAAAAACCCAAGCAACCAAGTAGAGATCGTCTAAGCTGAAATGACGCATCCTTCCACTGCATTTACGTATACAAGCAAGCGCTCTTGTTTGCGCAGATGCGGTGGCGGGTGCGTCATTTCAGCTAAGATGATCGCTGGTAGGCTCACCTCTACCACATTGGGTTGAAAAATTCGCAAGGCAAAATGTGGGCTGCTGAATGTTCCGTTGACAATGACAGCAACAATATACTCCTCATCATATATCCGTTTGGGATATACTCCTCAGCGTTTTGTTAAAATATTTGCTTAGTTGTTGTTGGCAACATTTCCGAAATTATAAAAATGAAAAAAAAACCTTGAAAATCTTTGGTATTTATTTAGCTTCAATCTTTACCTCCAAGCCCCGAAATTCTCCCCATCTTTTCGTTCAACTGAGCAAAATGAATCCTAATAAAACGTTGCCAGAAGGAAATTATAATAATAGGAAAGACAACATTATGGAACTAACATTATTGTAGACGGAACCCGTCTCCGACAGTTACTTTTGTCATTTAAATGAACCTTAGATTTATATGCCATTAATATTTTATCTTAAGACAACTTTAAGATGATGACGATAAGGTTCATTTTTGTTTGAGAAATAGTTTCGCAAGCCAAGAATTTAGATAAGCTTTTGTATGAGAGGCATTGTATTAATTTCGTTTGTAGGACAGTCTGCTTCAGAAAACTATACATTTTTTCTGATCCAAATATAATAAAATAATGAATAGCGTTAATTAGTTTAGGAAATCGCAACCTACAAACTCGAAACAAACAAACACAATATTCACGCCATACATCAACAAAATTATTTTTAACTAAAATTCCACCAGACAGCCAGTGTTACGATTTCCGAAATAAAATGAACCACATTCAACCTATGACCTATGACCTGGACCCAATAGGCTCACCCCTAAATTCATAAACGCAACTCAAAGTTGATCATCCCTCAGAAGTAAAGCTGTCCCTTTCAGGTTCTATTGACATGTTAAGTAACAGCATGCGCTTGAGCACGTGCATAGTGATGATTGACGTTTGTAAATTCGGGGGTCAGACGCTGGTTTACAGAGGGCTCAGCTGAGTAAGCGGGCAAATATTTCCAACAGTCGTTGCCGTCATAATGAACGGAACATTCAAAGTTGCATTTTGTTATGTAATGTTTTTGTAACATTATTCGTCTCTAGCCTGTGGCCAGCAGTCTGGCAGTTTGTTTGTGTACAGCGACAATCCCAAATCAATTCAGACCCAATTATTTCAGAATACAGTTTCACTTATTAATTTTATTTCATAAAGATCGATACCTCCAACGTAAGTTGTTGTATCCCCAAAACTGCAATTTTACAGGAGAGCGTTTTAAACATTCAAATTGGCCTAGAAACTGCATTTATTTATGTAGCTTTGTGAAATTTGTTATATGAATAAAATATATGGTTTTATTGACTATGTTGAAACAAATATATGAAATAATTGCATATTTTCTGAGAATTGTGGCTTACAACATTTTACTACGGAATTCAGACTGTGAAAACTGTTGTATCTCATACATACAACATTATACTGTGGAACACAGACTGTGCCAGCTGTGATATCTCATACTTACAAGATTATACGGTGGGGTCTTGGTTTCATCTTTAGTTGTATCTCATACTTACAATATTATTTTATGAAGTTTAAGAAAAAGTTCGCAGTTGTAAATGATTCTAGTCTCACTATATGTCACATTAACAATACAATTTCAAGTGTATATTATTGATATTAGATAAATATTGTCAGTTAAGAAATAAAAGTTCAATTATTAATACCAAAGAAGAATTGTCACGTCCCATACAAAAAATCCCAGGCCCGACAGAAACGTAACATATCTCATTTTTATGGTATATTGTGTATTGTTAAAATACATATACTTTATATTCGAAATCAATGGCTAACACCAAAAAATATTGCCGTATGTTTTTATTCAGGCGATACACTAAAAAAATGCAAAACGCCTATTATCTATAAAATTCGTATAAGTATGTAATTAAATGACGAAACAATAGCTATGGTATGTATGTAGGTGATCAGGAGATGCAGTTGGATATATAAATAAAGTAAAAGTAAAGTAAAGTAAAGTAAAAATAGTATTTATTCATGTAAACTTATTAAAAAGCACTTATGACAAGTCATAACATAAAAATTAAAAAGTAATAATGTGATTCTACCACCGGTTCGGAGGTGTTGATTCTACCGAGAAGAAACCGGCAAGAAACTCGGTAGTTACTCTTTTTTAATCTTGTTTGTTTACAATAATTGCGATAACAGAGTAACAACAGTAAAGTCAAAATACATGATGTGCAGAGGAGCAGACTATTTCTGAGATGACCACAAATCCTTGTCGTTCAAGTAATCTTTTACATTGTAATAACCTCGTTTCATTAACTTTTCTTTAATTTGCGATTTAAACTTGTGAAGGGGTAGTTCAACAAGACTTTGAGGTACTTTATTAAAGAATTTTACACATTGACCCACAAATGATTTTCCTACTTTATGAAGTCTAAGATTAGGATTTACAAGTTTGTTCTTGTTTCTTGTATTGAATTTATGACTATCACAATTCTTCTTGAAAAGGTGCAAATTTTTGCGTACGTACATTATGCTGTCATAAATGTATTGAGAGTGTACAGTTAATATATTTATCTCCTTAAATACTTCTCGGAGCGAGTCGCGTGGTCTAAGGCCGTATATGGAGCGAACGGCTCTTTTTTGAAGTACAAAAATAGTATTTATGTCCGCCGCTGACCCCCACAACATTAGTCCATACGACATTACACTATGAAAATAACTGAAATAAACTAATCTAGCTGTTTTAACATCAGTCAACAGTCTTATTTTTCTTACTGCATAAGCAGCCGAACTAAGTCTTCCTGCCAGGGACGTAATATGCGGACCCCACTGTAATTGGGAATCTAAAGTGACTCCTAAGAATACAGTGGAATTCGCAATTTCTAGTGGTTCATCGTTCATATTAACAACAATTTCAGCCTGTTTAACATTAGGCATGGAAAATTTGATGCATTTAGTTTTCTTGGCATTGAGTAATAAATTATTACTAGTGAACCAACGCACTACTTTTGAAAGAGTATTATTTACGTCGTCAAATGCGTTTGTACCTCTGCCGACTTTAAATATCAACGAGGTGTCATCAGCAAATAATACAATCTCACATACTCCTTTTACATAGAAAGGAAGGTCATTTACATAAATTAAGAAAAGCAGGGGTCCTAATATTGATCCCTGGGGCACTCCCATACGTATGGTGGCACCGGAAGAGTTCGTGCCGTTGACACTCACTTTTTGAATCCTGTCTGTGAGATAGGATTTTATCAGGCTAAGTGACATGTAAATAAACTCGTAATACAACGATCAACTTAAGATTCATTGAAATCGTGGTAGGTTTTCGATTATTTAGTAGCATCTATCAATTGGCGGTGGAGGAGGCCTATGTTCAGTAGTAGAAAGCTATGGGTTTAAATGATGATGATTATGATCTATCATTTGGGTTTCAGAATTGAAACCGCTGGATGTCTATATATTTCCATATTATATACTCCCGCGGCTTTCAAATTCTCACTGCAGTACGACCGTGCTAACCTCACGTGATAGGTGCCGATTGAGAATTTAATTAACTCTTCAATTGTTAATTGTGGAAAATGTTAAATATCCGGATCATTTCCAGTCAGTTTGTTTTAAACACTCCTGTGAAACGACACTCTTTGTCGGTTTAAATTATTTTCCTCCACATACTCAGATAATTGATTGGGGCGTTGTATATTTTGATTACTTATTTTAATGAAATCTTCTGTGTATGGAATGTCTCCGTAAGGATCTTCAAAATAAATAATTAAAGCTGCAGCAATTTGAAATCTTCTAGTAGGTATAAGCGGCACATGTTTGTTAAATAGTCTGTTTCTAAATATCTTGAAGTCGCGCTTGAATCTCCCGTTTATAGTTTCCACGACCCATCGCACCATTGTGATGAGTCGTGATTTATTAGCTTCTTCGGTGCTTAACTGCGTGTGAGCAGTATAGCCATATGTTTCTATTAAAGGAATAAAGCCTCGTTCCAAAATAAATGAGTCTCCTACATGGGAAAAAAGTGGAACGGTTCGTCTTTAATGGGTCCATCATGGTTTTGCAATCTCATTTCCATTATATCAGCATCGGTTGTCCGTACAGAGTACGGACCTATTATATCCAAAATATATCCATCCGCGCACACGATCATTAATGGTTTTATTAAGTTCCTATTCTTATGAAGGCTATAACTGCGGCGTTGAAATAAAAAGTTAAAACATTTTTCTATGTAGGTTCCATCGAATATAACTATTGGTTTTGGGACTCTTCGTTACCAAACAAAACATTTGGCAAAACCCGGTTGCGGGCTATCACTTCGTCCCTGGTAATATGGTCTAAGTCTAGGTGCAATGGAACAAAGTCAGTAATGAGACACTGCCTGACTTTATGTATTTTTCTTCCAATGGTACGCTCGGATATATTAAAAAATTAAGCCATTCTATTATTCGGCTCCCCTGATCGAATTTTGCACAAGTAGATAGCCAAGTCATTTCTGGGAGTATTTGAGGACCAATTAAGGCTTAGTATTTGACTCAGCAAATCGTTGAACTTGGCTCTGTTTCTTCAGTCCAAAACCATAACTCGTCGTCAGAAACGTCATCTACTTTGAACGTATCGTATAAGCAGTTTGTTCTTCTGTTGTGTTATCGAAAAAATCACTAACTATCAAATTTGCAAGCTCATTCTTTTCTGATTCATTGAAACTTATTGAACGAAACAGATAAAAACATACAGAACAAGGTGGTTAGGAAAAAATAAAACAAACAATAGAAAAATAAAGAATAATTTCGACCAAGCAGCAGTGTCACGATGTCCAAAATTAAATTAACCCCACTCAGCTAATGCCTGGACCTGATAGGCTCAGACGCTGATTTTCAGTAGGGCCAACCGAGTGGACGCACGGACATTCGCAGCGACTAAGCAATGATAATTATAAAAATAAATATTTAAAATACATAAAATATAATGTGACGTGTACCTACCCAGTGTAAAAGTGTGCAATACAATGCATAAATACTTTGGGGGATGTGTATTTATAATGGTGACTCTAAAACAAAAATGAAATATGACATTTTATTGCTTGTAAGCAAGCTATCAATTAAACGATCAAGGTTAAGGCTCTTTATCGGTGAATCAGTAAACAGAGAGCGCTCTATAAATTACTTAACTAAAAATATAGGAATATGTCGTAACATTAAGCAAAAAATAAAACAAATTTTGACTATCAACTTCCGATGCAAACATTATAATTTACTACATACCACATTTATTTTTATTTTATTCCAACGTAAGACATTCTATGTATTACATACAACTTTTTTTGATGGACGCTTTACGACGTAAAATGTTGTATGTATCACAAACAACATTTTCTTATACTCGCTCAACAGCGTAAAATGTTGTATGTAAAACATACAACATTGTTGAATGTTTACTTGACAACGTATACTGTTGTATGTAATCTATACAACATTTTCTGTTGTTACATAGTTATAACGTATTCTAATCAATTATTAAGTCCTAATAACGTAACATGTGCGGAAAACTTGAAGCAGTCTGTTTTATCTAACCCATACAACACGCGAGCGCGCGATCTGCCCCGCCCCGCGCACCGCGTAAACGGTTGTCAAGGACTATACAGTGTTATAGTCCGTTCCCGTTCAAAAGTTACAACTCTTTACGTCTTGAAATTGCATGAAATAATTGTGTTTTCGTAAGTTTTAATTTTTTTATGCATAGATTACTAATAATAAAGCTCGTTTTTAGTAAAAACGCTAAATCGCATTTTTGTGGGATACAACAACTTACGTAGGAGGTATCGAGATTATGAAGCCGACTGTACTGTTTATTGCCGAAACGCCTTACAGGGATTCGAGGAAAACGGATCGGAGTTATTTTGATCCGAACAACTTCTGTTAGTACTGGGGTTTCAATTGACATTACTTATTGATCATGAAGGTATTTGTTCACGTTTATTTACGTATTAAGGTATAATTAATTGTTTGGAAAATGTTTAAAGCTAAGAAACCTTGCACTCTTAAAGAAGATTCCACAGGCTGCCACTAGACTTACCCCAAGACGCAGTCTTCGGTCGTCCAGGGCCCTGGTAATCTCGTGGCTCGTACGCCTGGTATTCCTTATTGTTGGGTTAACAACAATAAGGAGTACTTAGAGCGAGAAGTATTTTGTGAGTTTGTCGCGTCGCGGCAAAGGTTCTGTTCTGTCCAGGTTGAAACCTAGATAATATGTGCCTTCCAGCACATGTTATCTAGGTTTCAAGTAGTTTTTATTCTTTGCTATTTATTTTTATTATCCTATTTACTGTCATGATATTTAACCTCCATTTTATACCATTCCATTCCCAAATTGACTCATTAACAAACAAAACCTTTTTTATCACTTACCTCGTAACCTCAAAACACAAACAGTACAGTTCACCAGGTATACTTGTGGAACTTTCATATTCTTCCGCCACAAATGAGGTCTGTAGTGAATTATTCAGTGCCATGTGCGGAACAGGACAAATATGTATTTGGGCGTTGATGAGATGAGACACGTCTGTAGCCTGGCCCGGTTATGGCAACATAGGTATACATTCTTTAAAGGTTTTTGTTCTGAAGGCCTTTGTTCATTTTTTGTTGTATTTCATTAGAAACGATTCGTTTAAGTTTTTGTTGCAGCAATCATTTTGACTTTTTGTAACATATTGTTTGGCTTTGTACACAAGTAAATATTGTTTATGTTATCATTATTCAAAAGTTAGTAAATCACATCATATCTAAAGTAAATAATGAAACAGAAAATTCAAAATGTGGTGAAATAGTTTTTTTACAATTAAATTAAATTCAATATTTCTTTATTCAAGTGGACCAATAAACAGTATTTTCAAATCGTCAAGAATCTTAATTTAACCACTTAATAAACATACACGTAGTAAAACAATACATAAACAATACTTACTTAAAATACATTATACAGGTTTAAAATATGTTTGACAGGGAAGTCACCACACAGTGTGTGAAACATAGTGATTTTTGGCGTAATGGTGATGGTCAATGGTCAAATATTGTCCAAATTTTTTGGCACTTATAAGAGCATTAGAAAACAATTACAACTTTTTTTTGATGAAGTGCAAATTATTCATGTTAGAAAAGAAAGCAAAAAGACGTCCAATGCCTGATTTGGAAGCCTTTTCACAAGGATAACTTATGAGAGTTACTGTGCACCTACCAGTTTATATGATCCAAGAGAATAGCCTACATGTCACCGAGCGATTGGAACCATCGTGGTCCGGGCGAGCCTACCACCGATTTCCGGATTACTTGGATTTTTAATTAATGATTTTCTTCACCGGAGATTAAACCGCACATTGTACAATGATCACACGAGTTCCAAGCAAGAGTGTTGTAACCACTAGTCCAAAACAATCACGTTTAGAATTCTGATTATAAGTTACAAATGCTTTTCAAAAGCGAAGTTACCATCAGCCAGGTTCAGTGGCCTCTATGTGAGGAACTAAGGGGATTTACTTTACGTCGAGGATGTCGTTGCTTCTGTATGTTGCACTTATTAATTATAAGAGCTTGCGATTTCACTTGGCGGTCTTAGTTCCCGCATCTTACATTTCAACACATTCATGGGACTCACGGCTTCTGAGGCTGGCAAACTATCAAAAACAATAAAACAAACAACAGCTTTAATACGTCCCACTGCTGGGCAGAGGTCTTACCTCAACTATGAAGTGGCGCGAGCCATAATCCAACAAGCGGGCTCAATGCGAATGCCGTAGTAAACAGATTTGTGTGCATGACATTTATGTATTGAAATGTCTGGAACAGATTTAATTTTTGAACCCATTGACCGCCATAGACGTCTTAAAGCGTCTAGAAGGAATAAAAATAAAATGAGCTGGTGGTCAATGGGTTGGACCAGCTGTTTGCGTGAGGCTATCAACCCCTGTATCATGAGTCACATGTGATTCATAACAATGGATTTTCAATTATGATATTTAACGGACAGGGAACGTGTTTAGTAATATGTCTAAGGATGTCAACTTAGGGTGTTACTGAGAGTAAGATGTTAGTTTGAAGAGATAACTGGCCGCCGCAAAGCATGGCTAATTTAAAAAGATATGGGCCGCGACGCGCGTCCACGCTTAAGTATACGATATCTCGGTTTTGTAGAATGTTGAGTTGGCCCAAAGGCGATGAACAGGGTGATGACATCATGAGGATCGACGGTGACGTGTTTAATACGTCGTGGCTTTTAGTCCTTTTAGCCAGTAAAGGGGATTAGGAACATAATTGTAGGCTTGGACTATCAAGAGGTTTGGGTGGATCTTGTTAGAATCGTAAAATTTGGAGGACAACTGTTTTAGATACTGCTGGATGGTCAGCAGTTCTAAGCCTAAATGGGTCTGATTCTGAGGTATTTACCATTGTTCGCTACACCTTTTGTCTGTATTTCACCGTAGTTAATATTAACACATCTAGTCTGGAATTATGTATTCAGCTGTTTGTAGCGACGCCTCGCGTTTCTCTACATACCTCTGAAGTGGAAAGGATACTTATCTCTTTGTCTCTTATACATTAACTAGGAACTTAGAATTTTGTTTTTGATTCGTTTGTTGAATTTTGAGAGCGTCGTGGCCCAGTGGTTAAAATGTTCTCACGGTACAATTTGCTGCTAGCTCTCCGGTGATGAAATACACCGATAAAAAAAACCAAGCAACCCGGACACGGATGGCACTGGATTTATTCGAGGAACCTTGGCATGATGAGTGTCCAGCAGTGGAGTACATCTGTCTGATGATGATTTCACATTGCTGTGAACACTGGTTCTGAATGACCTTCTGGATTTTATCTAAATTAGCCCTTGGTATCCCACTTCTGGGCAGAGGCCTGCTACTACTATCTTACTTTACTGATAATATCAAAGCAATGTATCGATCGTAATCTTTCTTTTTATCTGTTTCCAAATAAATTAATCCATTCTTCATCGACAGCCATTTAATGAGCGATGATTAAATTCTTTTCAACACAGAAAACAGCTCTCCAGAGGCTAATAAACCTGTTTATTCCTGTCTTTTCTTCATAAAACTACCAGTTATTCCAACAAATATCGAGTTTCCTTTTAAAAGGTAACGTCGCTAGTTTCTTTGAAAGAGGTTTAAACATGAAAAGTAGATTTTTCAGAAGCAGTCGCACAAAGGTGGTATAATCGGATCGAGTTCGGTTGAAAGGGCGAATTTGTATTCTATTCATTACCTTCTGTACACAGTATTAGAATATGCATTGACTTTTCAATGCTTTTAGAACTGAACTGATTCATTTCAAAAAGCGTATTTTAAAATCACTACGTATAAAGCAAATTAGGTATTTTAGGAATATTTATAACAGAACATTTCGAGACTTGTTTGCTTGTTTAAATGTACTTATATGATCCCCTGGAACAGATGTCCATTGTTATGTCAATTAGTATTGTGTATAATTACTTGCGTTAGATTTAGTAGCCTCTGAAAACAGGTAAGATGAAGAAATGGTAGCCGAATCAATAATGTCGGGAAGAGCGTTAGTCGAACGTATGCTTAATTCTTTATAATATGGGCCGATTATGTTATTTAAGATCTATCAATGTAATTTGTTGCCTGAAATAAATAAAATTATTATTATTTAATTCTATTTGTATCCTGCCCATTAAAACCTACGGTCCACAAACATGATCAATAACAAAAATCTGATTGGACTTCAGATCTCAACTCACTCAAGGTTTGTTAAAGAGCGACAAAGCAACCCTTCATAGCATAAAGCTAGTTGACCGAATATGTGACTATACCATTCGCTTTCGAACAGAAATAGTAGAACAAGGAATCTGCGAAATGGGAGGGAGCTTGGTGGTTTTACGAGAGCCAAATGCAGCCAAGTAAAATAGACCAGAATTATCACCCTCTGTGGCAACCCACAGACGGGTTGCTGCAGGAGACAGCCCAAAGAAAGGTGGAGGTGGGCTTGAAAGAAATCGTTGGGGATCTGCAATAATACCGTCCCGCACAAATACAGGCATTTAAATTTTACGTATTACGTTTCTGCTAATAAGGCAAGGATATTTAGAGGTGACAGATAAATGAAAGGCCTAAACACGAACGAGCCTCCAAAGTCACTAAGCAACTGAATAATAAAAAGCCCACGAAAAGCGCCAGAACTCTCCGAAACTTTCGGAATAAATCTCCGACGGTACAATTTAATAATCTGCAAACTAGCTCCGCTC
The DNA here is from genome assembly GCA_950022985.1 of Udea ferrugalis. Classification (NCBI taxonomy): domain Eukaryota; kingdom Metazoa; phylum Arthropoda; class Insecta; order Lepidoptera; family Crambidae; genus Udea; species Udea ferrugalis. The sequence goes on from OX465541.1 coordinate 611,765, forward strand.
TCGGCGCTGTCTGAATTATAACTGAGCGAACTTGTAAAACAGTACATGATTCTGACTTCCGTCGGCCATTAACAATGCAGGGGAACTTCCGGTCAGCCATTGTTACGTAATCTGTGGAATTTGAATGGCGTCTGATGTGGACTGAGTGTGGTTTAACAGCCTTTGTTTGGACTGAATGTTTTTTGACTTTTTATATGCTAACGAAGTCGCTTTAAGTCCTTTCATGAGGAAATCCATCTCTGTATGCGTCTATTAATAATCTTAACTGAATCAGTAAAAAACAACATGAGAGACAATATTTTGTCAAAAAGAATCATTGCTAAGTTTCTTGCCAGTTCTTCTCGGTACAGAAACAACTGTTCGATCCGGTGGTAGGAGCACCTACCATTTTGTTTAAGTACAGAACAGAGTTAATATTTACGGAACGTAGCTGAACTAACTATATGCAGTTTGGTCAAAGGTTATTTCGATGTTATGATGATGGGGTAAAACTGAGTGATAGAATAAAAACAGTGCTATAAGAGAACGATGTGGTGTGAAAGAAGATGTAATTACAAAAATTGAGAAGGGAATGCTGAGGTAGTTTGGTCATATGGAAAGAATGGATGAAAGGCGATTAACGAAACGTATTTATAAGGCGAGGGTGAATGGAGCTGTTGGAAGGGGAAGGCCTAGACGAAGGTTTATTGGACAAGTTCAAGATGTTCTCAGAAAGGGTCAGGTCAGGAGTACCTTTAACCGACGAGCATGTATGAAAGGACTTATGAAAGTAGAGGAGGCGCAAGGTGTGTGCCAGGATTGTAGCAAGTGGAAAGAAGTGGTCTCTGCCTACCCCGTTGGGAAAGAGGCGTGATGGTGTGTATGTATGTATGTATGTATTTCGATGTCTTAAGCTCCTGGGTTATCCATAAAATTCTTTTGCATGGGAATATTCCTGAATGTTATTTTTGCCTAATTTACTCATTTCAATTATAAATAAAGAGGCCAGTGTAAGAATTTAGAGCTTCTTGAAAAGTCGTCTACAACTTTTCTTATCAGTGATATTTACTATTAACCTAGTGCATCTTTTCTGCAGTACAAATAACTGATTGTCGTCCGAACTGTTACAACAAAGAACAATTCCATAGCATAACCGAGAATTAGCATATTACGCTTATCATCAATACATAAATTTTAATCATAATTTCACACAATACAGAATTGGCAAAAAGAACTTAAGATGCGAAACCGTTAGACACTTTGTTACTTAATTAGTAAACAGTCGCTTCGTGTAAAGACTTCCAGTTGGAAAGTGGGGGAAAAGGGGAATATATCTTTTGTAAGGAAGGGGGCATCGGGTCAAGGGGACAGCGATCGTGTCGCTAATCCACGGAACTTTGCGGCGACTGTATTAACTGGGGGACGGTCACACCGTCACATTTCATTTGTGTAAGCAAAAAAATTAAACAATATGATTGGATGGTATTCTACACAGCGCCGCCTAGCCTTATATTAAGTGAAGCTTGTACTTTAGGATACAAGACAATGGATCAAGTTACTACACGTAATACACAAGAGAGTAGAGGTGCCCGTGTGCAGTTGTGACAGTGATCGGCGATTGCTGTGTGAAGTAACACACACTGGGTCGGAAATGGGATGGGTGATCACCTCGACCGAAATTTAGGTATTTGTATTTCGGGCATCTCCGAGAAGTCACGGTAAGCAGTTGCTCCCGGTTGACGCCGCTGGATGTCAGTCGTTAAGCCTCGTCAGAGACCTTATGGCGGCTTGATAACATCTGTCATTGAGGTCGTACGCTAACCTTACACCCCTCCAACAATCCGCTTTGGGCCCGCGTGTTGGAGTATGTGCCGTTCCTCCTCATAGGGCCGGCGCCCACTATCGGCATCGGCACGCTTCAGGATTTTAAGGTGGCAAATAGCAATTTACTTTAACATTATGGCAATAAAGTAGAAATTTCCGTGATGTGTTCTCGTAAAAACAAAATGCATTTGTTCTGTTTCTGTTTCGGCATTTTCTACTTTATTGCCATTATGTTAGAGTATATTACTATTTGCCACCTTATAAGCCTGAAGCGTGCCGATGCCGATAGTGGGCGCCGGCCCATAGTTGAGGTGAGGCCTGTTCCCAGCAGTGGGCCGGATATAGGCCATTTATGTATTATATATTGTGTTATGTACGTACTTCACGTGCGCAATGAGTTGAAACCTGCTAGGAATGCGACTCCTCACCCGCTGCAACTCCATTTTTCTGATGTCGTCCACAAACAGTGCAGCGTACAGTTTACATCGCAAGTTTTTCGGCGCACAGTGCATGTGACGTCACTTGCTCAGGTCGCAACGTATGGCGCACGGGTAGTACCTACATGCTGGCCTAACAAATTACTGTTTTAGTATATTTTCTTCATGGAGTGGCCTAAGTTGTTTCGATCCAATCATAACTAAAAACTTGCATTTTCATCATAATTAATTAGCTTGAAAAGAAATTAGGACTAGCCTTACATTTTAACCATTAGAGTAAATTAATCTTGAAACAAAAGATACTTCGCAGATTTATTTCGATAAATAATAAATACCTAATAAAATGCCATTGGTACCGGACCCATACTGTTCGGTGTGATAGTCACTCCCAAAACTTTAGCAACCAATTGCAACGAAAGGTTGTTTGGCCTGGAGGTGTATTAATGAAAGCCAATAGAGTCGGGTTTGTTCGCAAAAATTGCTAAATGAAAAAAGTTCGGGAGTGAATTTGTCACCGATAGGTATCCGCTTTTGTTCGGAGTCGGTGAAACGACTGTTGAAAGGGGGGATTATTTTTTTCAGGGTAAAACCTTTTTTTCTTTCAATAAGGGGTGTTTTAGCAGTTTTAATTTGTCCAGTAGTTTTAATTTGTTGAGATAGTGCAGAATCTTATTTGTATTTTCCTTATGTTTAAGTGAGACGTAGAATCAGGTTTAGTAAATATTCCAAAGAATACTAAGATTAAATAGAGGAAAAATATTCAAATGTTTTTAAAACAAGACACAACAATTTTCGTATTCGATATAGTGACCCAAAGTGATAATAGTGGCAAATATTCGTCAATATAAGTAAGTACTTTTGAATACTCTCAGTACAGAAACAACTTTCCGACACCGGTGGTTGAGTCACATTATGTTTGTAAACTGTGTATTTATTTATTATTTCGATGATAGTATTTAAGTATACGATTAAGTGTGTTTTTGTTTGTTTGATTAAGTTTTTGAAGATTTGAAAGCACTTGTAACAGGTCTATTTGTCTATTCAAATAAAGATATTTCTGATTCTGATTCTGAAATACTACGATGAAAGTGATAGTGAAAGTGAAGTGCAGCTATTGACCTAAAAATAGACAAATTGTAAGTAAACCTGAGTTTTGGCTTACAAGCGAGAACTGAGTTACTACTTTCAAAAACGGTTAAAAATATCGTAAAATGCATTGGAACTCGCTCTGCTACTCCGACGTTATAAATCTTAAATTAGATCTCGAAGGCTCGATGCAGCTCGCTTGGAGATATTCAGCGAATTCGAGAATAGAATAGCAAGCGTGAGCTTTCCTGGCGGATTCGGGGTTCTGTAGGTTGTTCCCGACTGCGCGATTGTTTGAAAATTTTATGTCAACATTCATGTGGTTTGGATCTGATGATAAGATCCCAGAAAAAACAGGAGAGTTCTTTAAATTGCATAGTTTCGCGAATATGTAAATGTAAACTTAAATAAATAAGGTAATTGCTTTAAGCGTGAGGATTTTGTATTAACGGTATTATCAGTAATAACAACCAAATGTTTCTGAAAAACATTGAATTCATTTGAGTATTATTGACATACATATTTTTGAGCACTAAAAACTAAACAGAAATTATGAAATACTCGTACGTACCTGTAATAGACAGATGTACATAGGTATCAGTCTGTGTTCAATCATAGTAGGCATTTGTAGGTTCAAATCAAATCAATCAAATCATTTTATTTGTCAAACACAGGTACAGTAGGTACACTGTTCGCATGTAACTTAAATAGATAATATTTAATCACAAATATTAAAAAATACATGTAATAAGCCGTATGCTGTGAGCAAGGACATTAACAGACTGAATCCCTTCAAAGCAGAAAGATTGTAAAAAAACACGAAGTACACAAAATATCTTCTGTGGAGCGGTTGTCTCGTTTGTATGTGCCTGATAAGTGTTTACGCATATGCTCTGGACCGAGGCATCGGCTGTTGGCTATTCCACCGTGTCGTACAGTAGCTGCTGAGCAATCCCCGCTGTGCCGAATGCAGTGGGTGTAAAATATGTTATTTTCCTCTAACCACGAATTGGATATATTCACAGACAGTCCACAATCAATATTAAAGCATGTTGAGGAATTAGTGTAATCGCTAGTTATTTTTTTATTATTTTTTTTTGCTAACCTGCAAGATCCCACTGCTGGGCAAAGGTCTCCCCCAAACCTTTCCATCGTTCCCTGTCCTTTGTAAAAGTCCACCATTCTCTCGAGTGGTATACCAGGTCATCGCACCAGCGTTTTTTTAGGCCGTCCCCTTCGGCGATAGCCATCTCTTGGGATCCATTGGGTTGTGAGTCGGGCCCATTTATTTGGATGCATCCTACCGATATGACCTGCCCACTCCCACTTTAGTTTGGCTGTTTTTATTCCTACGTCTTGAACACCAGTTTTAGCACGGATCGTGGAGTTCCTTATTCGGTCTGTGCGTTTGATGCCTAACACACTCCGCTCCATTGCCCTTTGACAAACTGCGAGCTTTGACTTGAGACTCTCGGTCAGCGACCAGGTTTGTGCACCGTAGGTTAGAATAGGCAGAATGCAAACGTCGATGAGCTTACGCTTTAACGAAATCGGAAGGTCCCCCTTCATGTAAGCCTTCATGGACCAGTAGCTCTTCCAGGCGTTCTCGATTCGGCGTTCGATTTCCCTTTCTTGCCTGTTTTCGAAGGAGACTATCTGGCCCAAGTAGATATACTCATCAACGTATTGCATTGTCTGCCCATCTACCACTACCCCACTTTGTGTGCCGTTTGTCATTAATTTTGTTTTAGACCGATTCATCATCAATCTAATGCGAAAGCTCGCCACGCTCAGTTCTTGGAGCATTGTCTGCAACTCGGCGGGTGTGCTGGCAAAAAGCACAATGTCGTCGGCGAAACGAAGGTTGGTCAATTTCTTTCCTTCGACACTGATTCCTTTATTAGACCAAGGTCCTGCCAACTGTCTGAATACTTCTTCCAGCGCGCTAGTGAATAGTCTGGGCGACAGCGGGTCGCCCTGCTTGACACCCCTCCTAATGGCAAACGGTGGGCCCTGAGTATTCAGTTTTATGTCGGCTGTGCTTTGGCCGTAAATGAGCTGAAGTAGTTTTATGTACAGTGGTTCGATGTTTTGATTCTCGAGCGCCGAAAAAATAGCGGAATGTGATACACTGTCAAAACAAGTGTGATACGCTAGTTATTAAGCAACATAATTATATTACCGGGTTAAGCCCGTTTAATTGTGTTCAATAAATAAATAATATAATTAAATAATCTTAAAAGGAACCCTAGAAATGCGAAAGCGATAGCATCGTATGCAAACGAATCCAGTCTGACGTCAATATGCTTGCTTACTGTATCTGTATCCAGTTCACTTCCTGATAAAAATATCTAGCTGATAACATTACAGATAAAAGAATTCCTACAATATCTATCACCGGTCATTTTTATTGACAGTGCTCATTGGATTTAACAGAGTATAATGTAATTAAAGAAACAGCATCACAGATATTTTCCTAGTCCCAATTCTCTCGTATGTCATGACAACACAATACTATCCATCGTGCTTGCAAAGCTTACATGGGATAAATATACCTACCTTTATTTTTTTGAGTTATAACACCTGACATATCAATACTGTACCACATTTAAAGCAAATAAACGTACTCGTATAAGTCAATGATAGACGAACTCTTTTGCATTGATTAACAACTAGATGCACTTTTTTGCAAACAATTGGCTCAACTAAAAAACAGAATATCTCTTTATTTAAAGTTCTGAAATAGTTTATTGCTTCAACATTAAACAGTGTATAAATAAAACAATGAGATGGTGTAATAGTTTTTCAGTTTACGTAAGACAAAATCTAAAGTTAGAAAAAAAATATCTCTATGTTTTTCTCACTGGGCGAACTATTTTGTTTCGGGGCTCATATTCTATTTTATTCTAAAATTGTGCCACATCTGCATCAATTAAGTAAAATGTAAAGCTATTTTACTTAGATTTTCGTAGCCGCTGAAAGGCATAACAGTTCAATCAACGCTCGTGATATGTTCGTAGCCGCTGTGCCGTGTCGTAGCCACACTCCTAGTATATTCGTAGCGGCTGTGCCGCGTCTCAGGAACACTCGTAGTATATTCGTAGCCACTGTGCCGTGTCGTAGCAACTCTGCTACATAATACTCGGTGACGCCATGCCGTAGCGTGCTCAAAGCCGCAAATTCAATTTGTCAAATCTTCTTCAATTAATGCGCTAGTATGAATCCGTTGCACTTTCAGCAGACTTTTAATGGAATTGTTGTTTGGTAACAAAATTGAAGTCTTACTTTCAGAATTTATTGAAGAAGTAGTGCCTCAACACAAAAGAAAAGATGATATCAGTAATTGTTTTGATTGATCTATTTATTTTAGCTCAGTCACTCGCTTCAATTAAAGCATAATAAGTATGGTTACTTTATGAGGGACTGATTCAATTACAGTTACATAATCTGAAGAAGTGACTTGACATTTCCTGAATATCTTTCAAATGTGGATATGTGATTCTATTGATTGTTGAAAATACACAGCTCGACGCCGCACATCTCCGCTCAGCTCTGGTGGAGTCTGGGCCTTAGGGACATTATTTTCCTCCACATAATCACTCAGATGGACATGCGCGAATAGTACCGTTTGGCAGCAGTTGTAAAAATATGCTTCTCAAGGGTTCATCATGTCATTATGTCAGCCGAACGACGCCCACTGCTGGACATAGCCCTCCCCCAAGGATCTCCACAACGATCAATCCTGCATCCAGCGGCTTCCCGCGACCTTGACCAGATCGTCAGTCCACCTTGTGGAATACAAGGGATACCTGCTCTTAATAACCTAAGAAACACGCAAGGAACATTCCAGAAGTTCCCAGATTTCCTTCCACACACCTTGTGTAACCAAGCCATGTTTGGTAACAAAACCACAAGCTTGCAATCAGCTTACCACTGATTACACTTGAGATTCCGCTTACCGCAGTATTTGATTACAGCCGTAATTGTTGTTTGCACTGTAATCACGATTTATGGTATTTATTAGCAATTGCCATTTATCGGTGTTTGACTCATTAAATATTGGAGGTAGATACATGATCATGATGCAATGCATTGGTTAGGACTATTAATCACTTGTCAATTCTACGCTTGATTTCTTACGCATTATGTTTGCAAGGTACTTCAAACCCGAGTTTATAGGAGATTATCCTATTACAATCACAAATTCTTGTCTAAGATTTTTTTAACGCCGTTAATTTATAAAAAGGTATTATAATGTGACTGAAATGAATGAGGAAGCCCTTGTCTCGGTTTCGGTTTCTGGTGTATGCCTTTTCCACCTCATATCTGCCTATCTATGGCCTTCTGAAGCTTTTTCAGTCCACGTGTGTGTGTTCTGTGTCATACATTCATCTAGCTTTTGTGCGACCCCCTCTTATGTTGATCAACGTTTACAAGGTGCCCGTGGCGCAGTTGTGACAGTGATCGGTGACGATCGCTGGTTGTGAAGCAACACACGCCGGGTTGGAAATGGAGTGGGTGCGAAGGCCTCTTTCTCATGATCCCTTTAATCGTCAGTCCATCTGGGCGCCTTCCCTGGCAATGAAATCCATTTGTACGCTGCAGGCCGATGAAAATTTGGCAGGATGTACTACGTGACGTGACACGCTCACGAGGGGTGAAGGGGGGTAAGCGTGACCCTTCTCCCACTCAAATGTGCAGGTGCACATAATAATAATAATAATTCTCTTTATTTCAGATTTACATCCATATATTGTTAGTAAAGTGTCTTAAGTCTATTGTTAGTAACAAGCATTTTGGAAAAATAAAATTTAAATACAATGACAAAAAAATGTAGGCTAACAATGCTAAGAGCGACCATCACTTGAAAGGGTAGGCTCCCGTGCTGGCCACTCTCCGCACAAAGCACCACCACATCGGCGATGTACACCGGTCCGCCAATGTCTTCAGGATGCTATTAGGACTGCCTCTCACTCTAGCGATCAGGGAGCTCATTTTCTTGCGAATGACGGCTTCAAAGCCGTCAGTTTGATATTCAGCAAACATCCCTGATGCACTGCAGAAACGAGGCAGTCCCAACATCATCCTAAAGACATTGTTGTACTGGATTCGCAGGGTTTCCAGCGATTTCTTGGTGTGGTTGACCCACAGATTTCCCGTGTACAGGTTCTGACAGTATGCTTTAAAAAGTGTGACTTTTACGTCCTCTGTACAGCGGGAAAATCTGCGAGTCAACACATTACCTCTAACCGCTAGAGCCCTCCTCTCCCTTTCAATATCGTCGTCATCTTTGAGGTCGCTGGCGATGATATGCCCTAGATATTTAAATTTCGCACAGATTTTTGACAAATCTTAAGCTATGATTTCCCACCTCACTGCAAAATTTGTCAGTGAAGGGTAAAAATACGGGACAAATGACCTTATCTTGATTTTTCATCAAATCTCAATTTCGTTCCCCTAAAAGTGTTGCACTGAAAGGTTCTTCTAGAACCACATCGGTGTAACAAAAACTACAGCAATCGCAACTCAACAAGTCGACAAGTACATTGTGCGAGGCGCCCCACTCTCAGTCGTAGGGTTGTCACAGCGTGAGTCAGTTTGTTGTTCAAAATTAAAATGAAAATTATTTATAGGTATCATATAAACTTTTACAAGTGTTTATGAAAATTCAGTAAAATAATTTACAGATAAAAAAAATTAATGATGTAGGAAGGTTCGGAAGGTTCGGAAGGTTCGGAAGGTTCGAAAGTTGCTTCTTTCGAGAAGAATCCGGCAAAAAACTCGATAGTCACTCTTTTCAACATACATTTGTTGATTGTTAACTTTATGGTTAGAATGAGATTTACCTATCGATAGTCGACTATCGATTTTGATCGGTAGTCAATGGTGGTACTACCTTGAACATCAATTTGTATAATCGATATAGTATCGTTACTGTCGAAACGATCAATACCATCGACAGCTTTGAACGTATAGCTATCGGTAGTCGGACATCTTCGTTCATTTTTCAGACATCGCTGTGCTAACGTCACTAGGTGGCAGGCGGTCAACTTAGTCAAGGCCTTAGGGCTGCTAGATAATATCTGACTGTCTTAACAATCCGTACTAAGTCCGCTTGTTGGAGTATGGCTAAGGCCACCTGTTAAGGTGAAAGGTGAGACTTGTCCTGACAGTAGCAGTGGGGCGTATGGAAGCTGTAGTTGGTTTGTTTGTTATAAAGCACTTATAGGTATTACTCATAACCATTCGATTACAAAAACCCTTGTGACCCTTATCGTTACCAATCTACTGTTACTACAGCTAAATCAAAAAATAAAACTATCGAACTTTAAAATGAAAATTCCTAAAATTCAAAATCAAATATGGCGGCAGAGGCAGCCCTGTTTCAACAATAGCGCACCTCAAGCCCTCAATTGGCGAAGCGACATCTGGCGGCGACTATAGTCAAACGAAACAATTTAGGTTTTACGAAACTAGCGGATTTTCGTGTTTTTAATGGATGGTATTCCAGGAAAAGCATGTCCATACAACTAACGAAGCTTGCCGAGTGGTGGCCATACACGTGTGTTTTCGTTATTTTCGTTATTTCACGTATTTCAATGCGTTATATAAAAACTAAAAAACCGGGTTTTCTGCAACATTTAAACTACGGTAAAAACTACTATTTTACCTGTATTTGCCCGACGTTTCGGCGACAATTGCATGTGCCGTGGTCACGAGCGGACTGGCGGCGCGCGGCGCCGTCTGACGGTGCGCGGAGGAAAATCTTCATCCACCCGCACATTTCCAACATTATTAGTACTGGTACAGTCAGTTCGGCAAAACACACTAACACTGTCCGGTTTCACTTTGGACGGTCCAAACCGCGATTTACACCTAGCAATCACCGGATTCCATGCAGACGACAATTTGAAACCATCCTCCCTATTGAAATTTTGGTGTTTTTTAATTTCAATAGCTTCTCGCACCATCCTGGTATGGTAATGACGATCAGTTGAGAGGATTTTTGGGTCGTGCAACTCCATCCAGTGATTCACCCCCGAACTTAAAAGGTGTTCCGCTATAGCGGATTTGGTCGTCTGCCGATTCTTCACAGCTGCGATATGTTCTTTGACCCTTTCAGCAATTGGACGCTTCGTTTGTCCGATGTAAGAACTACCGCAGCTACAGTCGACTTTGTAAACCCCCGGTGTCCGCAAAGGTATACTATCCTTTGGCGAGCGCAACTCTCTCGTTACTTTGGAGAACGGACTACATACAGTCTTTATGGCGTAATTCCTAAGTACTGAACCAACTTTGTCCGTTATCCCTTTCACGTATGGTAGAAAAGCAGGTACTCGGCTCACCATCGGATGGTTTTCTACCTTTTTTATCTGTCACCGCCGCACCGTCAGACGGCGCCGCGCGCCGCCAGTCCGCTCGTGACCACGGCACATGCAATTGTCGCCGAAACGTCGGGCAAATACAGGTAAAATAGTAGTTTTTACCGTAGTTTAAATGTTGCAGAAAACCCGGTTTTTTAGTTTTTATATAGTGAAAAATGCAACAAGAAAGTTTAAAAACCTATTTTCAATGCGTTATTTAAAAAAAAAACAAAAACGCAATTGTGGGCATAATGTCTATGAAGTGAAGTTAAAATAATTTAAAGTATGCAAATATGCATTTGTTAAATTCTCAACTAAAACAAGATTAATTTTTGCAGAGTTTTAAGTCACTTTTTACAATTACCAAGATTCCAGTTCTCTACTATACAGTGTTTTCAACAAATGAAAATGAGGTTTTTGCCTTAGTTTGCCATACAATTTTACTTCCCAGAATTTGATGAACTCATTTTGAGCGACACTATCAATTTCTTCTATGTACAATAAAAACAGGTTCAATTGGCTAGGCAAAAAGTTTTTCAAAAATCTATTCAAGTAGTTATGCAGTTTTCGTTAAAAGTCAGCCTCGAAACTCCTTTGGTCATTTTGTATATTCCTCATAGTTTAGGCTTCAGCCTACCACGCCCAGTTGAAACAGTTGCGTTTTTGGGGAAAGTCCACGATGCCGACGGATTTGCTAATTCTCTACAGCCCATTGTAGCGAAAGTGCGACACTATTTATCGCTTAAGAATATGTAGATAAAAGAATTAGTTTATACATTTTATTTTTAAGAATATAAACGTGTTGGCTCTCTGTAAGTTAGTATTTCTGTATATTAAATATATGAATAAATTACAAGTAAACCCTATAAATAACAAAGTCAGTACCCCTCAGAAAATAGCTCCAGTACAGCCTGTGGTACGCCAAAGGGAACAATGCTCCTCGCATTACAAAAGAACGCCAATTTATTCATCAATCTGAATTTAACAAGCTTGTTCTCGCACGTCACCGTACTTGTCTAGGTCTCAAAGGGAATCCTGGATGCCTTTGTGAGGCTGGAGCTGAAAAAGTAATGACCATGATTCTGTAATGACTATTTGCGGGAAGGAAACTGCTACTTTAGTCATGGGATTTCACTTTGGGATCTTGGAATATTCAGAAACTGGCAAGCTTTATTTAAAAAAAGACAAACGAGACACTTTTTGTAGGAACTTTCATTTTGCTGTTTGTAGGCTTGCATCTACAGGAATCCTGCAATTTTTATTGGGTCGTCCGTCCACTTACACTTAATACCGCTACCCCAGGTTTAATACCCCAAAAAACAGCAAATGAACAATAAGAAGAAACTTACTGTCAGTTGTTATCAAGAAGCCCTAAGGCGTGTGACTAGACTTAACGACTGACATCTGTTGACGTCATCTAAGGACCAACTGCTTTTTGCCTTCCGAAGGAAGGAGATGCCCGAAAAACACATCACTCGGTCTGGGAACCCATCCTGTTCCATTTCCGACACAGCGTTTGTAGCTTTGCAACAGCGATTGTTGCTGTTCAACTGTCACAATTAAGCTACGGGCACATCGACAAATCCAAATAACATCACTTAACGACCTCACGACCATTCCTTAATGAGTAAGTCAGAGGCACACTGATTGTTGTCGAACCGAACATTCAGAAGCCCACATTTCACCGAGGGAATTTAACCTAACGTGGTAAGCGGCGAGCCTACCGCCGTTATCCGTGTTGCTTGGGTTTGATATCGGTTTTATCCATCACCATAGAGTTAGCCGCAAATTGTACAACACAAAGTGGGTGTGTTTCGGCCGGATTTCATCTAGTGACTATCGGGTTCCGAGCCAGAAGCAGCGACGCTCTCCAATCTAATCTGAATATAAAATAAAATCTACTTAACAAAAAAATATACCTAATAATAGACATAAACATCATAATCAAGTCCCTTTACCTTTGTTTCTGTAACAAAAAACAACTGTCTCATTCCAGAACATTCCCACATTTACCAGTCAGTGATGCAACAGAAATATCACAAGCACCCAACAAACAGCTCGTCCCGAATGATTACGTAACATATCAACGAACATTGTTCAGAGGCGCCTCAGTGCAGTGCTCTGAGCGCTTGTATACGCAGCGTAACTAATTATGAACCAGTGTGAATGTTGAGATAATGCTCACATTGTAACAGATAGCGGGAAATACTTTTTGAAGTGGTGCCCGTGGCGCAGTTGTGACAGTGACTGGCGACGATCACTGTTGTAAAGCAACAGATGCGGGCGGAAATGGGATGGGTGACCACCCCGACCGAAACTTAGTAAAGTATTTTTTTGGGCATCTCCGTGCTTCGGAATGCACGCTAAGCAGTTGGTCCCGGTTGACGTCGCTAGATGTCAGTCGTTCAGCCTAGTCAGAGGCCTTAGGGCAGCTTGATAACATCTGACATTAAGGTTGCTCACTAACCTAACACCCCTCCAATAATTCACACTGAGCCCGCGTGTTGGATTATGGCTCGTTCCATCTCATCGTTGAGGTGAGGCCTGTGCCTAGCAGTGGTACGTATATAGGTCGTGTATGTACTCTTTGAAGTAGCTATTGTTTTAATGTAGTAAAGAAATGATATTGGCTTCAATCCTTGATCAGTTATTCTTTCAGTTGCTCTTGCCTCTCACACGCAACGCCACAGTATACACAGTATTCCATCTTCCATACAAAAGAAGCGAGCGTAGCTTGTTTGTGAGCGCAGCCAAGCTGGCCCGTACGTACGCGTCGTCTCACGCACACACCGTCCATTTTCTTGATTCTAACGATACTCCAGTTGCGGCACTCGCGGCTAACCCTACGTAAGTCCACGCGCACCTGTGAAATGAAAAGCAACAGCCCTTCATGTATAGGCAATTACTGAACCGCTTAAATGATTCTTATTCTTATTCTTATTCTTGGCGGCCCAGTTTGCCCTACTTGTTTTATTGTAATTTGGCTACGCGCTCTGTGTACCACGGTGTTTCAAAAAGAAGAAGATTCGGCTTGCTTGGGGGTTTTCCATCACCGGAGTTAGCCGCAAATTGTAAAATGAACTCAAAGTAGGTGTTCCGGCTAGTTCTGAGATCGGGATCATCTGTTTGAGCCAGAGTGTTTAACCACTGAGCCACAACACTCTCCAAATAATAACAATATTATGATCATCATATTGTTATTATTAAACCGCTTTTACATTTAACAAAGTCTCAGACTAATACTTATTGTGACTACAATGAAGTCGCAATCCAGTCCTACGAACGTTCGATGTCATGCTTCGCATAAACAAAACTGAATAAAAAACCTTCAAGTAATATAGGGAAAGCCCTGAGTTGAACTTTTCCTGACAAGGAAAATCTTTAAATCACAAATTCATTTCAGTAAATATTTCAGCAAAGAATACTCAGTTTTTTTTCATTTTATTTCGCTAGAATGTTTTTAAAACTAAATGAAAGAAAACGATGACACCAATTTGAAACGGTAATCATCAGTTTTCATTAATTTATACAGGGGATGGTTTTCAACAAACAACACTTGAAGATTATTTAAAATTGTAACCACGTTCAGCCATTTACCAACCAGAAAGCAAAAACTTCTGACGTAAATTGTTTCTTACTAACATCTTCTCGCTCTACTAAAGTAGTATCACAATAATTTCACATATTGCTTCGCAGTATATCCTAGGTAATTTAAACTGTATGACTCGAGCGTTCTTCTCATAGTGGAGAAATATTTCTACACAGTTGGTGAGAACGAGAAAATACACACAGTCAATAGGAGTCGCCAGCATTAGATACGCGTTTGTAAAGAGTTAAATTATTTACTTTAGAAATCGAACTGTATGTACGGTGGCCGGCACATCACGCTACCCATTTCCGGTAAGTCCTCCTTGCTCTATTGCAAAGGAATGACATATGGCAAGAGCGAGAGAAAAAACGGAAATGGGGTAACCTGATGTGTTGTTGACTGTACAAACATTTTAACGAATCTGATTCAGTCTGGTTATCTTTAAAAAGAGCTCGTTTAAGAAGCTGTGGGCGTCAAGTGGGGCTGGTCGCGAAGCGGGCCGCCTGAAACACAAACGCTCGACGATGTTCGGAGCGTTCAAGGAGAAGCATTTCTGTAAGCGTTTGTTTTATTTGATGAAACGGCGGGCGATGCCGCTACTTTACTATATGTTTGAGTTCACATGTGTGACGATGCAGGCCTTAAATGAGCCCTCAGAGTCAATAAATGGTCAGCGCGTTTGGTCTCTCCAACGCCACATAGGAACAATCTTTCGTTAGAACATCATTTTTATAATCAACCAAGAAAAATATCTACAACATTCTTAGATGGCACAGCTCGGCCAAATACTTAAAGGTGAGTATAATTTCGAGCATTTACTCTAACCAGAACATCGAGCATTTGCCACTTTGCACGAGTGTGGGCGATGCTTGTGGGTCCGGCCGCTACGCCCTCGGACGGGACGCCCACGATTTTTTAAAGGGCGTCGTGGGCAAAAGTATTATGAAAATCATGGGCGTCCTGGCCGAGCGTCTCGTGGATCGAGGGCGTGACGGCCGGATCCGCGCGGGTGCGGTGTGACGAGGTACAACGCCGACCATTTGCAGGACATTACATGGAAATACTTAGGTTAACTGAGCTTTTGCCCGTATTTTACTGATCGTAAGAACGATACATTAAACCGAAACGCTCGAGGAGGTACTCTAGTTTATACTCATCTTTAGTTATATGGAGACCCTCAAAGTTTCACCGCAGAAACATCCGTGAGTCTACAGCCCACAGTTCCCGCCACCGCCGCATCGTACCGTCTAGACAAGCCAATTAATATTGCGATACTAATTAGCAAAGTCACAAATATCTGCCAAATTTCTCCATTTCAATCCTGTGACGGTAAAATTTTATATTCAAACTTAAATATCATGAGTGGCCTGTTGGTTGGGCAAAAACACTGATGTTCAGCCTGGTCAGGTAGTGGTGATTTTGGACTATAAACTTATAGGTGACCGCCCTAACCGAAATATTATTATTACAATGCCTTTCTTCAGAAGGCATGTTGTCAGAGCTGACGTCTCTAGATGTCAGTCGTTAATCCTAGCCGGAGAACTATGGGCGGCTTGATAACATCCGCCAGTAAGGCTTATCATTCGCACAGAGCCTGCGAGTTGCAGTATGGCTCGCGCCACCTCATAGTTGAGGGGAGGCCAAGTAGTAGGAAATATAAGATAGAAAATAGGGACTCGAATAGCGTAAAAGTTTAACAATATAATATGGCTCTTTTTCAGGCACTAACTTAGCGTTTTTAATTTTTTTATGAGAAACTGTTCTAATCAATTTTTGCGAAAACCACGAGGGTGAAGTTAGTGGCAAACCTTCATATTGTTTCAATTGTAATTCATTAATATTGTACTTATTCATATGGATGATATTGAAAGTAAATCGGAAACTACCGCTCAGTTTGTTCGGGGAAAATACATTATGTAGATACGGACGTATTAAAATAATAGTTTACAGTTGTAAGCCGAGCAAAAACAATTGTTTCATCAATAAACATTTTACATGGACCAGCTGGTGTCTGAATTGAATGGCGATTAAACGAGTAGTCATATGAAATTGACATACGCTTACGACTTTTGTTGCGGTTATTGTGAACGGACCATTCAGAAGTCTACACTGAGCGTATTTACCTATTCCCGACGACTAAAACGCCTACTGGTTGCTGGATTTTTTCAAATATGTTTAAATCTGATAATTCATTTTCGAGTTTGATTGCACTTTAATGAGTTGTTACAGTAAAAGCAGCCCAGAAGACGATCCTAGCATAAACGGCCTTTATACGTCCCACTGCTGGGCCCAAGCCTCACCTCAACTATGAGGTGGAAAGAGTCATACTCCAACACGCGGGCTCAGTGCGTATTGTTGTAGGGGTGTAAGGTTAGTAAGCAACCTTATTGTCAGATGTTATCAAGCTACTGTCAGATGTAATAAAGCCGCCCTAAGGCCTCTGACTGAGCTCAACGCCCGACATCTAGCGACGTGAACTGGGACCTACTGCTTCACGTGCCTTCCGAAGCACGGTGATGCCCGATAAATACGTCAGTAGATTTCGATCGGGGTGGTCACCATTCCATGCCATTTCCGACCCGGCATGTGTTGCTTAACAAAAGCGATTGCTGATCACAACTGCGCCACGGCATCTCCTTCTTTTCCTTTTTCGAAATACTATTCTAATCTGGATAAAAGTAAGTATCACTGATAACAAACACCCTGAAACATTCTGCAAATGATATCTAATAAAAACAGTTGTTATGACTTAACCCGTTCAGAACCGGAATCACTAAGTGATTGGTACATTAAGAGCTTCAACCCGCCGCCGCCGTAACAATATACTGCCATGCATAATGCAGGCACGCGACGCGGCAGGGTTAGCGCGACACGCTCTCACACCGAAATGTTTGTTTGATGACAACTATGTCTGTGGTTACTCACTTCAGCAAGACCCACCCGAAACCCTAAGCCTTTAATTATTACACTTACTGGCAACAAAGACTGAAATTTTACAGTTTGTGCCAAGTTAACACTCCACAAGACCGAGAAATCGTCCTCGAGGACGCGGCCCTTGACTTGCTATTCTTCGGGCACCAATACATGGCTGGCCTAGTAACGAGATAAGCCGAGAGTTGACTTCTCTTGAGGGCAGACGATGCCTCGTTATTTAATTGTTAGAGATTGAGAGCATACCGCTCAACCTTATTTTCCGGAAAAGCTCTACAAGACACAACTTTCCAGGTGTGCAAAATTCATAATCGTATTAGTAATAATATCAAAGAATTTTATTAAAATTTTTACAAACTATGAGTACGTATCTTTAGTTTCTAGTTTACTAGTTTAAGATTAAAACTTCTATGACTAAGATCAGAAAAAAAAATGTTACTCATCTTTTATGCCTTGTCGCTATGATACGCATCGGTGTGACTGCGGAATTGTATCACTCTTTTTACAAACAATTAGCACGTATCTTTGTTTTTCATTTTACCAATAGATTAAAGCTTGTATCATTTTAGCTCAGAATATATTTTGTCACTGCTCATTTTTCTAATTTAATTAGCCTTACGCGTCGGTGTGATTGCGGATCCATGCAGCAGTTCTCGTAACAAAATCGTTCATAAATCAGTGATATTGTGGCGAGAGCTTGTTACGCGAGCACTGCCGCGTAACCTCGGAAACTGTTCCTAATAATGGTCAATGTAGTTTGTTTTTCCTAGACAGCAATTTGGGATGGTCAGTTAGTATACTTTGCAATAACAAGGTACATTGGAAAAGATAATAACTACTATATTTTGAACATTATGTATGTCACAGTGACCAGTTTCAGAGCTGCGGCTCTATTAAACTTTTTAATTTAAGGGGGGATATATTCAGTGACGTGCATATTTGTGTTCCCGCACCAATACAAACTGGGTCTCTTTTATAGAATAGTGAAAAAGCATTTACTGAACAGTCATGTACTTACCACCGCAGATCACATCTATACTTACCACCAGGTGAGATAGTGATCAAATGACTGCCCAGTCCCTAATAATAATGAAGAAACGTAGGAACTTCTCAGGGCACTGTTTTGGGCAGCTTGTTCGTTCCGTTTAATAAAATATGGTTGAGTAGGATGATGGCTGGCTTACGCGTCAACTTGTGAACAGATTCCAATGCATTTCATGTCAGACTTGTATGACTCTGTGAGTTTATACAAATTAATGTATACTGTTTAAAACACCTTTCATAGAAAATAGTAACTGCTGAGTTTTTTGGTTGGTGATCATAGTGAAAATAACCTTTCAACTCCTGTGTTAGAGCCACAATTTTATCATTTTGACGGCTTTAATTTTTTAACGCGTCGATTTGTATTTGATTGGACCCATCTTAATTATGCTATTTGGTTCATGGCATAAACATATATACCTTTGTTACTTGAACAGGCATCAATTTCTATGTATGCCCTGTCTACTCAACTTACATACTAAGCTAAGAACTACAGATGGAACAACAAGCATTGAATATGTTGGTAGCAATTTCTATGCTCCGTTATACTAATGCTATTATACGCACTCCAAGCCTTGTTATTAGGTTTATCCTCAGCTCGAATGGCCGCATTCAATATGCAACGTCCGGGCCCCCCACGGCCGAGCCTTATTCCCCCTTCCACAGTTCCACCACAGTATACCCAGTATGTCATCTTCCATACATATGCAGCGAGCGCAGCTTGTTTGTGAGTGCGGCTGAACCGTCCCGTACGTACACGTCGCCCTACGCACACATTGACGATTTTCTTGATTCTAACGATACTCCAGTCGCGACACTCGCGGCCGAGCCAGACGTAAGTTCGCGCTTAGAAATTACAAGCGACAGCTCTACATGTTTAAGCAATTATCGCTCGCTCAGCGGCCACGTTACCCTACTTGTTTTATTGTACTATGTCTCCACTCCCCTTAAACACAACTGACTGAGCGAATGACGCACAGAATGCGCTCAGACGGGTGATCGTGTTGATTGAAACCGTTCAATTGCAACTCAACTGAACACACTCTTGGGCAAATTAGAGGGAGAATGAGACAGTTCATCTCTTTCTTGGATAAAGCGTGGGGCATATAGCGCATGAAGCAAACGAAGGTTAATATTGTTCAATATGGTTTCCGGCTGCTCTGGAAATCGTCTTCGGCGTGTTTTCCGCTCGTGTCGTCAGAAAGCTGACTGGTTCTCGTTAGAGGTGCTGAGAAGGGAGGAATAAAGTTACAACCTAGAGAACCTTAAGGTCAATTTCGGGATTACGTGCTACTAGACTAACTGAGGCTTTAGACCTAACTAATAATAAATAGATACTGACGTAGAGCTTGCAAAGTAAAGCTTAATATTTCAATATCATGTGTATAGACATGTAATACATAACACAGCAAACAACATAACAAAAGAACAATCTAAACAATGCTTTTATTTACCATTCATTTATTTCAAAGAATATAACAAAAAGTTAGTTGATACTACAAGTACAATATCAAATTCAATTCAATCATAATTCACCTACCGCTATTACCTATCCTCTACTCAAGCCGACGTAGCTTAGAAATAATGATCACCCACACACCAAGGCACAAACACTTCAAGTGTCTGCACGCTAACTATAATAAACGAAATGAATTTACTTTCCAAGAAGCTGCGATAAAAAATAATTCGCAGTGCCACCGACAAAGAAATCCCAGACACTTTATCTAGAACAAAAATATGCTTACACAGGAAATTACCCAACCCCCAGCCGTCTTGGCAAGCGAGCATTACTGGATGTGTCAAAAACACAATAATGCTAGAGGAAGGCCCCATACGGCCGCGTAATGCAATATCTCTAGATCCCATGAATACGGTATGACAAGCAAGCGTTGGCGCCGACGACGGTTTTGTGGGGTCGCACTGACAGCGGGAAAGGACTATTTTGTCTAATGAATCTCCATGCTTCGGAAGGCACGTTAAGAATTTTATTTATTTATTCTTTATTGCATAACAATGAATTGGTACAAATGGCGGACTTAATGCCGATAAGGCAGTCTCTACCAAGGGGCCTCTATAGGGATAATCAGAAAAAAATGTGGCAGGCGGTGCAATGCTACGAATAATAACAAAAACAAAAAAAAATATTGAACAAGTTAAATAAAAAAAAACCTAGCTAGCTGCGTGCACTGAATAGATATCAGTCGTTAAGTCTCTGAGTAAGACACTGAGAGTGGCTGTTTATCAACTGACAGTAAGGTTCATCACCAACTTCACATACCCCCAACAATCCGCACTGAGCTCACGTGTTGTAGTATGTCACCTTTACCCAGCATTGGGACGTATAAGGGCAATTGATGAGAAAATTAAATTTTCAAATCCGTGATCAATATCTAACAGCTGCACTATATCCACTGCTGACTACTGAACATAGTCTCCTCCGTCAGTAAAATGCATGTTCATTCTTTTACTTTTTGAACTTAACGGCCATCACTTCTTTACGTTTTAGTCTCGTAATACGTCAAACGTATACTCACCCCCTTTTCGTCAGGGTGCAAAATAAGGCTTAAAGGAGAAAAAAGTATTGAAAGAAGTCATTTTATAAGTAGAGCCCAAATGGCACTCTGAGACGTCACCATTGTCAAAACTTAACGTTCTGTAAAGTTCTCATTCAATTCGATATTAATTTATCTGTCTTGATCCATTAACTACAATAGCAATGCGTGAGACAGATGTAAATATAGTTAATCTTCCGAAACGTTAGCATTATTTATTTATTTATTTTACTTTAATTAAAACGGCTTGCAAGTAAGACAGTAATTAAAGATACAAACATTCAAAAAACCAAAAATACATATAGCAAAAACAAACATACAATAACCAATCCAAGATAACATACACTACACACAATTTCACAAAAACACAAACATTCAGACAAAATTCAGCTGAACGAATGAAAAACCGATGAACCGGTTGAAAGTTCAGCATAGATTTGTTAAAGGGGAAAGCTGGAACGGACCGCTAGTCTTAAAACTGTGTCCCGCTAGCAGTGAGACCGCACCCTTCTCGCCTATAACGCCCGAGTAGTGATTTGCGAGAAACAAGAGTATCTGTCATAAACTAGTTGATGCGATTCTCGCAGTCGCCTCTTAAAATTTATACCGCACTGTTCAATCTCGAGTTCGGCGATGCAATCTTTCTGCAGAACTTTCGGTTTATGATCGACTGGATTATAAATATTTATGTGGGGGAACAAATTGGATCGAATAAAGGACAAATTACCTGTAAAAAAACCTGCACCTGGCCTGATTATCTTGTGGTCTAAGATGGTACAATGATAGTTACTTGACTAATTCTCTCCTTTGCAATAAAATACATTATTTTCAAAACGGTGATGTGTATGGTGCGGCCACTACGCCCTCTATCCGCGAGTCACATGGCCGGTACGCCCACGATAAATATGGTCCGCGACGCCTTTTTAAAATTCGTGGGCGTCCCAGCCGAGTGCGTCGCGGCTCGAGGGTGTAGCAGCAGGACCCTGTGTATATCTCCTTGGTCTCCATCTAATTAAAACAAAAAATTACGATAGATAAGAAACACTTTATTGCACACAGAACAGAGTAATTGACAGATTAGTAATACATTTTAAATTGATAATTGAAGATCATCATTATCGTCAACTGCCCCACGACGTCAACTGCTGAACATAGGCCCCCACCATAGATTTCCAGGAGAATTGAAGATGCTTTTGCGAGGAATACGTCCCCTAACATCCCCTTCTGCTTAACGCACCTTTCGAAGAACAGAAATACCTAAAAACTCATATTGAAAACTGCCTAGTCTTAAGGTTGACTGGCGGAGAATGCCTTATTAGAAATACGCCCACCATTTATACCAATTCTTTGCTTAGCAATAAAGATTAAATAGGTACCTAAATACCCTGTATAATTTATTTCATGAAAATTCGTCACCGTCGTGTCAAAATTAAATAACTGACAAAACCAAAACTCTGAGATATTCACGTTTTTGTGGTTTTTTTCCATAAAAATGGCAATAACTTTTTAAGGTGAAGAAAATTTACAGTGGATCTTTCGATATGTTATACAGCAGGTTTACTTTCATAATTTAAGTAGTCTGCCATGATGTTACTTTTTACTGTTTTAAATAGAAAAATAAAAAAGTAATTATTTAGTTTTGCCACACACTTTTTTTACAACTAAGTTGCAGTTATCAAGTTTTTGTATGTCACTTAACAAGTTTTGCCACACCCAAGAAGTAACTAATACGAATATTTCCAGTGAATAAGAGGGCCTATTTAATTTTGCTTCACTTTTACTGACCTAATTTTTGATTTATTCGTTTTGTTTTATCCATTTATTTACGCAATTTTGGTGAAAAAATCTGTAATCATGTCAGCCGAACGACGCCCACTGGCGGACATAGGCCTCCACCAAGGATCTCCACAACGATCAGTCCTGCGCTGTCCGCATCCAGCGGCTTCCCGCGACCTTGACCAGATCGTAGGTCCACCTTGTGGAGGGCCTGCCTACGGAACGTCGTCCGGTACGCGGTCGTATTTTAAAACCTTTCCGCCCCAACGGCCATCGGTTCTCCGCGCTATGTATCCCGCCCACTTCAAGAATGCAATCCTTCGAGCGATGTCGGTTGTCTTAGTTCTCCCGCGGATCCCATCATTTCTGATTCGTTTAAGCAGGGAAATTCCCAGCATCGCTCTCTCCATTGCTCACTGGGTGACCTTGAGCCTTCTTATGAGACCCATAGTGAACGACCACGTCTCACTCCCATATATGTCATTAATGGCAACACACCCTGGTCAAAGACTTTCGTCTTGAGACATCCGGAAGATGCGAATATATGCCGGAGGTTCCCGAATGCTGCCCATCCGAGCTGAATTTGACGAGAGATCTCTTTCTCGAAGTTGGACTAACCTAACTGGACTGCCTGTCCCAGGTGTCCCAACATGCTCGAAGATTCTCTCTTTTAAGAAGCATTACCGAGATCTTCGAGCATTATGTTCAGGTCTTCCAAGGTCTCAGCCATAAGAACTACATCATCGGCAAATCGCAAGTGTGTTGGGTACTCGCCATTGATGTTAATGCCGCATCCTTTCCAGTCCAGAAGCATGAAAATATCCTCAGCTGTGAACAATTTCGGAGAAAAAGCGTCTCCTTGTCTCACGCCTCGCTGTTGTTGAATTGGTTTCGATTTCTGGTTCTGTAATCGGACGGACATGGTGGCGTTTTAGTATACGTCCACATCGTTGCTGTTCTCAAGAGCTTCGAAGCGGTTTGAAGCTGAAAGCACTCGGGTTTGCGAATCTTACCCGGTAAAGGTCGGAGCGTGGATGTCATCAGTCGCGCTCCCTTAAACGTCGATATTCAATGTGCCTCTGACCATGCGGTGATCGCTTCCTGTCTTATCAGCGTTGATAACAGTGACATCATTGAATGTATGTTTCTACGTCGTGATAAAATTGATCTCGTTTTTGACCCTACCGTCCGGACTGATCCAGGTCCATTTGCGGTTTACGGGCTTTTTGAAGAAAGACTTCATCATAAAGAGGTTCTCCTTCTCCATGAAGTCGGCCAGCAATAATCTGGCCCCTATTGTTCCGTTGCCTAAATCCAAATTGCCCTACTCTCAGCTCATCACCGCAGGGTTGCCCCAACTTCGCATTGAAATCCCCCCTCACAACTGTGTAGTGGGTTTTATGGCTATGCATGGCTTTAGAAATCTACTCATACATAGCCTCTACCGTGACATCGTCGTGTTTCGAAGTCGGAGCGTAGACCTGAATGACATTCAGCGAATGTTCGATTTTTTGAGTATCAGGTACGCTACCCTGCTCGAAACACTTCCGATAGTGATCACGTTGTTGACACACTTGTGAAGATGAACCCAACACCACTTAGGGACTGTTGGTCGCCCTCTCCGTGGTATAGTAAGTTACTGGATTGCCGGGTTATCGAGTCCTCCCTCTCCCTCTCCCCTCCCTCTTCGGACTTCAGATAACCCAATAATATCCCAATGTAACTTATCAATTCTTCCAACTCCACGAGGTTCGCGTCGAGCCTCAGAGTGCGCGAGTTAAATGTTGCCAGGTCGAGTCGTCAATGGTGGCAGTCGGATCTTACCCGGGGATTCTTAGCACCCCCTGCTCCGCGGTTACCATAACCGCCCCCGCCCCCGTAGAAAGGAATCGCCACGCTTGGTTGAGAATCAAATGCTTACGTTTTGAAAATCAATTTCCGGGCATTATTATTATAGCTTGTTTAACGTATCTATTCGTTAAACAAGCCTAGTCTACAAACAAGAAGTACACCTGCTGCTGCAAATACTGAATATGGCCTTCAAAATCGTGAACTACATGCATCGTATCGTCGTAAAAGTTTGCCTGCATCATCAGCTCAACTTGACGTCAATGAGCTAGATGTTGAATTGGAATTGATTTATTTTATTTTTATCTTGATTTATTTTAATTTTCATATTTGAATATTTGTTTTGGGTGTAATCTGAAGTTGATTGTCAGAGGTTGGATTCAGATACATGTTACAATTTTATTGTTTTTGGATTACCTATTTAGTTTGCTTGATATAAGCTTGATTTTTATTCACGACTTTAAACAGGAAAAACTGACTAAGCACACTTATCAATCTCAAAATTATGTTTAAGTATCATTTTTTTAATGAAAAATTAAACAAGCGCATTTATTCAATTTTGCCACAACTAAATTTTGTAACAATGTTTTGGAGTGAGTTGTGGCAGAATTCAACAAAGTAACTTATTGACTTTGTTTTTATTGTAGTGGCCCTTATTATGTAGTTATTTAATTTATTTACCAGTTATTCAATTGTTCCACGCCAATTCTAGTACAAACCTTTTTGTAATATATCGTCAATAGATTTACTAAAACGAAGATATCTAAGCGAGTATTATACATATCGCAACGGGCTAAAGACTGAAATGTAGATCACACTTTCCAATATTCAAAAATCGTATAAACTGAATTTCGGTAAAGGTGTCAGTTATTTAATTTTGACACGACGGTGACGAAATGCTCTCACCAAATCTTGGAAAGCTTGAGTTTCACTAGTTAGAACAAGCGTAGCTACATAGTTCCTAGTTTACTATGTTTCTGACATTTAATCAAAGTTCCGAATGTCAACGGCGAACTGTAATTGAGTCAATCGAAGCCGTGTCTACATTGTTCGACAGTTTGAGAAGCTCTGGAACATTGCGTACGCACACAAATACACAGTTTCTAGTCTAAACTTTGACTTTAATCGTACTTCCTCGTAAGATATACGAGGTATTGTTTCTCGAGTAATTTACTTTACTTCCTGATTATTAAGTAAATCATGAATCATCATCATACACATTCATCTATTCACTGTACATTTCGCAACCAAATAAACGAAAACCTACAAAAAAAGGCGAAAAGTGTTTGTTGTAGGTAGTAAACAAACGGCTTCTACGTCACACTGCTGGGCACAGGCCACACCTCAACTTTTAGAAATTAAAATAAAAAAGACGTAAATATGTTACTTGAGCTTAAAAGTGGCACCCGAAATCAGAACTTCGAACACCTGAGAAAAAGTACTGACAGTTTGGAGCAACACTGCGTAACATGTATCTGTCTCGTTCACGCTCTAGTAAATAATCATTATTATCTCGTACACACGGCCAAATATAGGTATACGCCAGGGGACAATTTTCGACTTCGCATCAGTACTGACATGACGTACGTACCTCTTTTAAATACCATTGGTCGCAATTACTTAAGCGGTTTATGTCTGTACGTTATGCCTGCCATACACGTATTGCTTAAAGCAGTCAGGAAGACTTCTACTATCGTACATACATGAACCACTTGAGCCATTGCGATTGCTTCCGGCGGTGTGCAGCATAGTGTATGTTGATCACTGGCTAACTGCTCGAGCTGTCCGTGTGAGGCGGGCTCTAGTAGAAGTGTATAGTTGACTTTGCGGTCGCAGCTTGAAGCAGTCAACCCTGGTGTATGGCGGGTCTTAGGTGACGCGAGCCATACTCCAACACATGGGCTCAGGATTGTTGCAGGAGTGCTTAACACGATGATGGCCGCAAAGGAAAATTTCGGTCAATTGGTCACCCATCTCATTCCAGACCAAGGTTTTTTTTATAAAATAGGGAGCATACGAGCTAGAGAGTCACCTGATGGAAAGTAATCACCTCTGCCCAAGGACAGCTGCAACACCACAGGTGTCACGAGATGCGTTGCTTGCCTTTCAAAAAGGAATACGCTCTTTTCTTGAATCCGGAAAGCGGAAGCTGTACGCGGTAGAAAATCACGTGAAGTTACTTAAAACAGAAAATGTGAGTTCACCTTTTATAAATTGAACTCAATAAAGAGCCTTGACTGGCTCTCACAATACCATAGCGTAGTTGTTTTGTAATTCCGTCTCTGAGTATTCTTTCAAGTTTTAAAATGACTAAGTGATGAGGGTATCAAGTACTTAGTTATTTTTGAAATTATCTGCCTTGTAGAGAGAAAGTGTTTGGTAAAGGGATGAAAACTTTTGTTGCCATATAGAAGGAGTCATTTTTAAATAACGAAAGATAAATTGGGGGCGCCCCAAGCTACACTCTGCGCAGGCCCAGTGCAAATTGGTGGAAGGGTGTACAGCTACTACTACTACTAACTACTGGATATTATCAGGCCTCCCGCTAAAAACTCATATAGGCATTAGATATTGTTTCGAAAATGATAATGTTATCAGTTATAGCAACACCTCCCGAGACGAACTGCTTAACGTACCTTCCGAAACACGGAGATGCCCGACCAAAACATCACTAAATTTTAGTCGGGGTGGTCACCCATCCCATTATCAAACTGGCATGTATAGCTTCACAATGGTGATTTTTGGCAGGTGATGTCTAAGCTCAATTTCTAGTGATTGCAATGTCATTGTTAGGCATATACATAGCCTATTACAAGAAGCTATAGTCCGGCCGTTATACGGGACGTAATCTGTCGTCGACATTAGCATAGTGTAGCGAGCTGTCTACAAATGATGTAGATAAGAGTATGGTCCAAGGAAATTGGACTGAATGGTAATATCTCTATAAGAGGAAGCGATCAAATGGAATACCTGTAAAGCTCCTAGAAAAGCCTGTATTTTGTTGAACCACTTTTGACGATTTTCATGAGCATACTCATAGCTCATTGGAAAAAGCTGATTACTTAGGTAGTTTCTTACACAGTGTACGGCGTATCTCATTGGAAAACGTGGGTAGGTCCCGCAATGTCTTGTCTTTGTCAACTTTTTCCAACGAGATTATGATATGAAAAAGTTACTTCTGACTGCCCTATCACAGAAACGCTCTAAGCCGAGGCTGTGCTTTGTTAATGGAGAAGTGATTCTCTTACTCGTATTTTTTGCTATGAATATTATTGTGCATCTTATAAGCGTTGAGGGCCAAAGCACTCTTCTTGTCTTGCTGAGAATAGGTTGGATATTTTTTTCTAAATCCTTACTCACATAACTTGCACCGCCTGCAGGCGTCCATCAAACATGTAATGCCTATTGACGGCATCAGAGGGCGCACATAAGCTTCAATTTGCATCAATAACTTGTAATAATAATTTGTATTGATAACAAGAAATAATTTACCTTTTCAACTCCTGTCTCTTATAACTTGCACCGCCTGCAGGCGTCCATTGAACATGCAACGCCTATTGACGGCGTCAGAGGGCGCCGATGGGCTTTAATTCATAAAGTGCTTTTCGAAAATGATCCGCATTCAGCTGGCGCCACCACACGGGCTTAGGGTTGCTAACAATCTATTAATAATAAATAAATAAATATACCTGGACATTATTCCTCACAGCGCCATCTAGCCCCAAGATTACCTAATTAATATCCTGCCATATCCTGTGACATTGATGAAGTAGTAGACTCACTACAAATAAAAGAGAAAGATTTTATCCTTATAACTCAAAATATAAGAAGTGTCTATTGCAACTTTAACGACCTTACAATTACACTTTCACAACTAAACTGTTTTCCCGATGTTATTATTTTAACTGAGTGCTGGCTCTGTGATCACAAACCCATTCCGGTTGTACCAAACTATACATTATACAACTCATCACGCTACCTAAACAAAAGTGACGGTGTTGTTGCCTATATTAAGAATACTCACAGTGCAAAAGTTAGTGAAATCTACCTACAGGATGCTTCAACACTACAGATACAGATAAATAAAACCACCATACTAGCTATATACCGCTCGCCCTCCGTTAGTAATACGGACAACTTCATTCAATCATTGGACAGTATTTAGAAACTTTAGTTCCACATAGGGAGATAGTAATAGTAGGAGATATAAATACAGGGTGTCCCAGTAAACCTGTACCAGCGGAAGTCTGTGTTAAGGGGACACTAATACCCATCGATTGGACCCCCATGTATGTTCAGCGAAATGTTATAGTTTAGGAGATATGGAATTTTTTTGTTTTTTTTCGTTTTTTTTTTATTTTAGATGTTTTTGTTTGTAACTTTTTCTGAGTGGTGTTTCCTTGTTTTTTTTTCTTGTCAGTATTGTGGTTGGGATATGTGCTATCCTAAAAAAATACAAAACACCTACATTCTAACTGAAAACAGCTCGAACTTTATATCAAAAGGTGAAATTTAGTGTTAGAAACATTTTTGCACATGATTTCAATTTAAAAAAAAAATACTTTAGCTATACTGAATGACTTCTTAGTAATCTTAAAAACTTTATGGGTTCCTTAACTTTAAAATAGCTACAAAAAAAATACTACTTTATGGGGCATTTTTACGCGAAAATGGAGTTTAAACTTGTCATAGCCAACAACAGGGGTAGGAGAACAACTATTTCGTACCCAAAAATGAAAGTGCCGACCAGACAAAAATACTAGCATCCTATTGGAAATGACGCCCTGAAAGTTTCTTTTCAGCACAAGAACCGTCTACAATTAACCCTTAGACTGCTACTTGGGTTTGAAATTAAAAAAATATTATTATTTCCTAGGATTAATTGATGAATGGATTTCAGCTTGTGAGGTGTCGTTAAATTCGTCTTTACTGTGAGAATGACAATGGGTATATCAAAATAAAAAAAAACAAAATTGCGGATTTTTGGCGCTAAATTAAATGTTTTCACGCTCTGCAGCCTGAACGACTAAGCGGATTTTGGCTGGAAGGAGGAGGCGGATTTTGGCGCGCATTAGGGGAGGCCTACGTCCAGCAGTGGACCAGCATAGGCTGATGATGATGATGATGATAAAGTAGTATTTTTTTTGTAGCTATTTTAAAGTTAAGGAACCCATAAAGTTTTTAAGATTACTAAGAAGTCATTCAGTATAGCTAAAGTATTTTTTTTTTTAAATTGAAATCATGTGCAAAAATATCTTTAACACTAAATTTCACCTTTTGATATAAAATTTGAGCTGTTTTCAGTTAGAATGTAGGTGTTTTGTATTTTTTTAGGATAGCACATATCCCAACCACAATACTGATAAGAAAAAAAAACAAGGAAACACCACTCAGAAAAAGTTACAAACAAAAACATCTAAAATAAAAAAAAACGAAAAAAAAACAAAAAAATTCATATCTCCTAAACTATAACATTTCGCTGAACATACATGGGGGTCCAATCGATGGGTATTAGTGTCCCCTTAACACAGACTTCCGCTGGTACAGGTTTACTGGGACACCCTGTATAAATACGATTCATAGGGAAGGTGAACAAAGTTCTGATCAAAGAAGTAGGTCTAACTATTTGAACATGTTGAGTACCCATGGCATATTATTGGGACATAATCTACCCACAAGAGAGCATAGCTCACTAGATCATGTTATGCTCAAAATTGATAAAAATGTTGTATACGCTCAGGTCGGTGTTCTCAACACCACAGTCACCGATCATGCAATGGTACTACTGCACTTCACGGTTTCACATAGAGAATTTAAATGTACTAAAACCAAAACCATAATAGATTATGAAGGAGCTTTATATGAATTGAGAAATCGGAAGCTAGATGAATTGCTTTCCTGTAATGATCCTGAATTAGTTACCGAAAGATTAATATGTAGTATATCAGAATCCTTTTCTTGAATCAACAATACAAGAAATGTACCTATACCTAAAAACAAACGAGTAATCAAACCCTGGATAACACCTGGAGTCCTAAAATGTATAAGAAATAGGAACAGAATGCAACAGAAACTGCGACAAAACCCGTTTGACGAGATTCTTTGGATTACGTTTAGGCGATACCGCAACTTCTGTAACAAACTTATCAAAAAATTAAAACGTGACTATGAACGACAGCTATTGCGGGATTCCAGGGGAAATTCCAAAAATCTGTGGGATAATATAGCTAAAATTACTCATTTAAAAAAATCTAAGAATGACACCTCTAATTTGACAAATATCAAACTGACCAAGAATGAATCTGCCAATTTTGTTAACACTTACTTTAGTAGCATAGGAAAAAGTCTTGCGGATGCCATTGCTGAATCCGGTACTGCTCGAACAGTGACTAATATCGAAGCTACTTGGACGAAGTTTACACTACGATAATGAGTCTTAAGACTAATAGCGCTCCCGGTCGGGATAACATACCTACACGGTTCCTTAAAATGGCTATGACCGAAGTACTTCCTATAATTACCCATCTAGTTAACCTATGTTTTTGTAGTGGTGTCTTTCCATCTTTATTTAAAGAATCACTGGTAACGGCGATTTACAAGGGTGGAGATAAGGAGGACGTCAGCAACTACAGACCCATATCGGTACTGCCAGCAATATCTAAAATACTAGAAAAACTTTTAAACAAAAGACTTCTTAATTATCTCAACAAATTTAGTATCTTATCTAACTCACAGTTTGGTTTCCGCACTGGTAGGTCTACAGAAGATGCGGTGGCAGCGCTGTCGTCTGTTGTTGCTGAGGCCTTGGACACCAAATCCAAATGTCTAGCCGTATTCCTAGACCTAAAAAAGGCCTTCGATACGGTGTCGGTCCCCATTCTCGTGCGTAAGCTGGAACTCCTCGGTATTAGGGACATACCTCTGAAACTTTTGAAGAGCTACCTAAATGGTAGGTCTCAGAGAGTTAAACTGGGCCAAGTTATGAGTAAAGTTGACAGTGTCAACTACGGCGTCCCGCAGGGAAGTGTGCTGGGACCGACACTGTTCTTGATTTATATAAATGATCTTTGCAACATGTCGTTTCCACACACTAAGATCTTTTCTTACGCAGATGATACCGCCGTGGTTGTTACTGGTGACTCGTGGAGTGACGTAAAGACTCAAGCTGAGGACAGCCTAACAAATATAGCTAAATGGCTTAATTCTAACCTGCTTACTCTTAACACATTAAAAACGAACTTTATGTGCTTCTCGATTCAAGATAGATATCAACCTGACACTTCTTTCCACATTAAAATCCATCATTGTGATCATGTCAATGATGATTC
The DNA here is from genome assembly GCA_950022985.1 of Udea ferrugalis. Taxonomy (NCBI): domain Eukaryota; kingdom Metazoa; phylum Arthropoda; class Insecta; order Lepidoptera; family Crambidae; genus Udea; species Udea ferrugalis. Next base: position 643,520 of record OX465541.1, read on the forward strand.
AAATGAAGATTGTTTATGTCCTGTCATAGGTAAAGTTAAAACAACTAAATATCTCGGAGTCATGCTGGATCAGAGGCTTAATTGGCACTCTCATATTGACTTGGTGTCCGGTAGGTTGAGAAAATTGATTTGGATATTTAAAGAGTTACGACATATAGCTGATAAAAAGTTACTAAATGACATTTATGTGGCATTAGCTCAATCAATAACCATCTACTGTATTTCTTTGTGGGGGGGTGCTCTTAAGACAAAATTTTTAGAGGTTGAGCGTGATCAAAGAGCACTTCTCAAGGTAATGTATTTTAAGAGAAGGAGATTTCCTACCCTGAGTTTATACTCCATTGCTGGTTTACTATCCGTTAGAAAGCTTTACATACTACACAATATTCTAAAAACACATAAATTAGTAGGGTTCCAACCTGATAAAGGAGTAAGAAGAAGGAAAGTTAATGTAGCACCTATTCCATTTGCACACACTCGATTTGCTCAACATCAGTTTACACACCTATCTTCACAAATTTACAATAAAATTAATAAAACCCTCGAGATATACCCGCTAACACTAAGAGAATGTAAAATCAAAGTGACGACATGGCTGAAAAATCTAGACTATGATGAAATCGAAAATATTTTAATTTTTTAATTTCAATTTTTTAACCGAAATGAGATGGTTGATTAGGATTCTTAGTTTAATCTCCCTGATACACACACACACTCAATCTCTCTCTCACACACACACGCACTCACACACAACACACACACACACACACACACACACACACACACACACACACACACACACACACACACACACACTCACACACACCTAGGTTTCTTTCTTTTAATTTATTATTTGTTTTCTAAAACTTTTCATGTGTTTGAGGTTTTATGAATGCGCATTAAAAAAGAATGCAACCTCTTCTTGGTTTTGGCGGGAATTTGAAGCGATGAAAAAGTTAACTGTCAGATAGTCAATTATTTTGTAGAGCTTGGACAATATAGATAGAATTTTAAACGTAAATATGTTTTATTGATGTAATAATAGTAACACATCCAAGGAAAATCGAAATCAAGCGACAATCAAGCAAATCGGGAAGAAACCCCGTTTTCATTGGTCCTTCAGAGTCGGACTTTCGTTTAGTTTCCAGGTTTATTATTCACATCGCGGTATCAGTTACAAATTGTTGTGAATGAAAATCATCCACCGTACACGAGCAAGCTAATATCATTATTGGACCGAGTGGAGTCTGGTGTGTTGACGACCGGAGGCATGCTGCGTAGTGGAGCTAAGCAGAAAGATCTATGGACAAGCAGCAACTGAGCTAGGACGGCTTGTAGTTGCAGATGGTGTCATCGCTGTCAGGATTACAAACTACTTATTTGTGCAGTGAAAGTTTGTGAGTACATAATTTGAATTTTATTAGGAGCACGCAGTATAGAACTATTTTATTGAAGATTCCATCAGGCAAGCGTGTTAATTGGAACAGTATTTAGTGGAAACATAACGGACTATTTACCTAGTAGTTTCTAACAATAAGATAATTCTTAAGTTATAGGTATTTTATCGAGTTTATTTTGTTGTTTTGTTTTTTTATATTGTTGTGTTTTGTTATTTCAATTGCTGTTAAACCAGTATCTTAGTTTTCCATAATGTCGCTGTTTGAAATACAGAAAGATGTTATATCCAATATTAATAAAAACAGGATTAATTATAAGAAGTCGCCAAAAGACCGTTTAACAGCATCTCATATAGAAACCAGGTTAGAAAATTTAGAAAAACAATTAATTTTATTTAATGACACTCATCATGAAATAATTAGAACCATTAACATGGAGGAATATAAAGCTTCTGATTATTTCAAAAATGCTATTTATGATGAGACCCAAGAATTTTATATAGATTTTAAAACGGAACTTAAAGAAAACCTGTCAAAATTAGTGGAAAGCAGAATTATAGAGTCAAACTGTAGTATCAGTTCTTCCAACAACACACAATTTTGTAATGTTAAGTTACCTGAAATAACTATCCCAAGTTTTTCTGGTGATTATTTAAAATGGGCTAGTTTCAAAGATTTATTTGTATCTCTTATTCATAACAACGATTCTTTGGACAACGTTCAGAAACTTCAATATCTCAAGGGACACCTCGAAGGAGAAGCAGAGCAGCTCTTGCGCCATGTCTCGGTCGAGGCGAGTAATTACGAGACATGCTGGAATATTTTGCAAGCGCGTTATTCTAACAAAAAATATATTTCGAGTTACATTTTAAACAGGTTGTTAAATCAAAAAACAATGTCCACTGAATCGTCTAGTGAAATTAAGTCTTTAGTAAACACCACAACCGAATGCTTGTTTGCCCTACAAAATATTGGGATAGATGTAAATACGTGGGATGTAATAATTATTCATATAATCAGTTTGAAATTAGATTTAGAGACCAGAAAGCAATGGGAGTTTAAGGTTTCAAGCGATACATCAAATAGTTTACCAACCTTAAACCAATTCATAGAATTTTTAACAAGTCGTTTTCGGGCTCTTGAGTATTTGGACTCTAAGCCAAGGGATAGAAATACGAGTAGAACCGCACTTAATTCTTTTCATGTGTCAAGTAACAACATGTCTGTGCTAATTTGTAAATTCTGTTTAGGTGATCACAGACTATCATTTTGTAAAAAGTTTTCGGCGGAAAGTTGTGACGCTAGACGTAATTTTGTCCTTAATAATAATTTATGTTTTAACTGTTTGGTTATCAATCACTCTGCAAAAAACTGTAAAAACCCCTTTAGGTGCAGAGTATGTAAAAAACGTCACCATTCCTTACTACATGAACAAAAAGCACAATCAAGCAGAGTAGTAACGGATGTAGGCTGTACGGAAAATCGTAGACAAACGGATAAGATGTCAGCATCAAAAGGAAAAACCATCAACCCACTTGTTTCTTGTTCTGTCAAAGACAATTTAAATAATGCTGTGGTTTTGCCTACAGCTTTAGTTAGTGTCAAGTCAAAAACTGGTAACTATCATACCGTCAGAGCGTTGATAGACCAAGCCTCGCAAGCATCCTTCATCACTGAAACTGCAGTGAAAAGTCTAGGTCTAAAGCAAATCCAGTCAAAGCGAATTATTAACTGTATTGGAGGCGGTCAAGTGCAAGTGCCTAACTGTGTGGAATTGATTTTAAAGTCAACTAAAGATCCTATGGAGGTTATTAAAGGCAAAGCTTACGTACTCGATTCTATTACAACGATGTTACCAGCCACCAAAATCCTTCCTGAAACGTGGGGTAACCTACAGGTTGAGCATTTATCAGACCCGGAATACAACATTCCAGGTCAAATAAATGTATTGTTAGGGGCGGATTGTTATAGGCAAATAATACAAGATGGTTTAAAGAGAAGCAAAGGGTCATTAGTTGCACAGCGCACTTCATTAGGCTGGATTGTTTCTGGAGTTGCAAATGCAAAATTAAGAAATCATGATATAGATAGACTGTAGATAGGTAATAAAACTCTTTCAGTACCTAACTGAAATACATTACTTTGTAAGTACATATTTAAAAAAAAAAATAAGGGCACAAGCGGTATTTAAACAAAGGTGTACTAGTAATATATGATTTAGGTTACACATAAGTTAGATAATTTTTAGTTATTGTGACGCTATAACACTAAAATGATGTTTTGATGAGATGAGATAATTTCATGTTGACAATTAAGTAACTATAAGTGTGTGCAAGTCAAATAAATGTTTAGGTTGATTTTAAAGTAAGTTCTTAAGAACGCGAGTTTCGTCATATTTGTTATTTATTCTTTATTGTTCTGTAATGAAAATGGTACTAATTTTAATTAAAAGTTAAGTTTGTATAAATCGTAAAAACTATACTAACCCACCAAGGATTTTTAAGATTCAATTGGATATGTAGTAGATTCACGGTGGGCGGTACGATTTTAAAGGACGATAATTCGTGATTATGTCCTTGGTGGGCGGTATGTTTGAGGTTTTATGAATGCGCATTAAAAAAGAATGCAACCTCTTCTTGGTTTTGGCGGGAATTTGAAGCGATGAAAAAGTTAACTGTCAGATAGTCAATTATTTTGTAGAGCTTGGACAATATAGATAGAATTTTAAACGTAAATATGTTTTATTGATGTAATAATAGTAACACATCCAAGGAAAATCGAAATCAAGCGACAATCAAGCAAATCGGGAAGAAACCCCGTTTTCATCATGGGATATAATTTGGCTTTGTAAACTCCAATCCGGCTAACTTTTGTTTTTGCATATTTGTATCCCTTTATTTTTATTTTCAGTTTAAATTAGTAAATAAATGTTAGTTTCTAACGACTGCACTTAGATTTAAGGTATTATTGATGCTAAGGAAGAGTGGCTCGCTCTGACACAGGTGCTTATTTTGTACTTAATAGAGGGAGTCCACAACTAATTTGTTAAATGTTATCTGTTACTGAATAAACATTTCTTTTTTTTTTTTTTTTATTAAAGCCCGTTTTTATGGGACACTAGACAACGGATAAACATACTTAAATACTATTTCTTCTGGAAACACATACTTAATATACATAGGAAACACCCAGACCAATACAAACAGACATGTGCATGCACATAAATGTTTGTACTGTGTGCGGATCAAACCCGCAAACTTTGGTGTAGAAGCCGACTTCTCAACAATTACACCAAATCGGTCGTCTATACATAAAGATAAACTAATTAATAATTTATTTTAATACAAAGTGTAAACCAGTGATGACTTATGGATCTGAGTCATGGACGGTGGGTGAGGCACACAGCACTAAAAACTAATGGAAGTTGGAGCCGAAAGGTTCTTCAGTATAGAGCCTAGTAGGTCTATGTTCAGCAGTGCAGTCGTGGTATGGCAGTTGTTAATAATGATTTATTTTCGATAAAAACGACGTTAGAGCAACACCGCAAAATGTGCTGTTGGAGTTTCGGTTGTCCATTTTTTTATTTTATCTGTTTTAGTGTATGTACTCTGACGGAGAATGTTGACATAACTAATTTATATTTTATCTTTTTGCTATTAAAAAGCTCAGCACTTAATGAAGCCTATAATATCTAGCAGTGAACTGAGATAGGCTAAAAATGATGATTATGTCAGCTAAATCATTCTTGTTATGACGTCATTATTTTACTTTATTATTTCTAGTTTAAGTAAGTAGAGCGAAAAATCCGAAAGCTGTGAATCACCTAATTTTTCTACAGGTAAATGAAACCATGTTTTTTCTAAAAAAATGGCAGCCGCTTACAACCCTGAAGTAGTTGCAATCGCAATAGGAGCTTTAAAAAACTCTATACAAGAAATAAGCAATACTCTATACAACGAGTTTCCTCAATATTATTTGCACTCATTACTTTACTACCCGAGCAATGCGGATTGGTTTTGCATTAAACCGGCTCTAGGTCTATTTTCAGATTAAAAGCATTCGTTATGTTACATTTTTTTATAAGCTGGGGGGCTAAAACGGCAACATTTAGATGATTCATATTAAGAAAACATCTAACTGACGTTTCATCTAGACCGCGGTCCGTTTCGAGTCAAAAGTGAGTAATAGCGCGCTGACGTCGCTCACGTTCATACAATTTATCAATTCGGGACGCGTGTGAGCGTGCTGTTACTCACTTTTGACTCGAAACGGACCGCGGTCTAGATGAAACGTCAGTTAGATGATTCATAATATGAATCATCTAAAATGTTGCTGTTTTAGCCCCCCAGGAAATATATCTCAATGATATTATAATAAAAAAAAAAGGAGTTGTGTTACTTGTGCTAAAAAAATGGCACCCGAAATTAGAACGATCGTGCACCTGAGCAAAGCATTGACAGTGTTGACAGTTTGAGACGACACTGCGCAACATGTATCTGTCTCGTTAACGCTCTATTAAATAATCATCTATCTTGTTCACATGTTATAACACGACCAAATTAACTACGAACCCCGTGGCCAATTTTTGTGATCATTCTTAGAGTCAGTACTGACTTAACGGATCTACGTCTTCTTTATTATAATATCATTGATGGCGACTGTAACTTAGAGCCGATATAAGTACATTTTTTTGTCTATCTGCAGATTATCTGGGAGAGATCGCCCTTAGCAATTAGTCCACCTAAATTGTACATTGGTCTTGATTATTGTAGTATTTTAGGTATTTTTAATGAGGAATATCCAACTACTTTAGTTAATGATTCACAGAAACGCTATTAAACACATAAGAGTATACGACAGTGCTCATTCTAACTTATCATATTTATATAGTGTCAAATTCAAAGTACTAGAAACTAGCAAAAACTAGCAAAACTAGCAAAGCATAATATCTAAAGGGGTCTTAAAAACTAAAGTAAACGATCATTAAACACTGCAAAATGCACTCTACCCGCCTGGCATTAAGTGGAACGTTGAAAAATACGCGCTTTCGACACAGCTGCGTCCTTTATACAGGAGGACTTCAAAATAATTTAAAAGACCGAAATGATATGTAAATTAGCCATTTTTTCAAACTAGATTTCACTTGATTTATGTAATACGAAATCGAAAATTTGTGAAAATGTGAGATGCTGATGTTGATCATAATGACAATAAATTGTCAGTAGACTCACAGAGTACCGACTCTTTTTTTAAATAATAATCAATCATAAATGGGATGTGTAAGTATCCATATTTTTTTTTAAGGTGTTTTAGTTAATTTAGCTTTTTGTTTTGTACGCAGCTGTCTCAGACTGTCACTCGTAACATTTTTCCTGTCACCTTGGTCTGCTGGAAGAAATCTCTTTTTAGAGATAAGCTCACCTGTACTTTTGCTGTCCTTTAAACTGTTAATTGTAAATTGTCTTTTTGTGTACAAACAAATAAATAAATAATAAATAAATGGGTGACCTCTTCGACCGAAGTTTTCGGGCATCTCCGTGCTTGGGAAGGCACGTTAAGCAGTTGGTCCTGGTTGACGTCACTAGATGTTAGGCGTTAAGCCTGGTCAAAGGCCTTAGGGCGGCTTGAAAACATCTGGTATTAAGGTTGCTCACTAACCTTACACTCCTCCAATAATCCGCACTCAGCCCGCGTTTTAGAGTATAGCTCGTACCACCTCATAGTTAGGTGGTTAGGTTAGGTTTATTTTTATTTTTTTATTATTGATTAAATTCATGTCTTAAAAATGGTCAAGGCATCTGGCGGAATTTGAATAGATCTGCGTTTTCAGCCGTCTGCTCTAACCACTAAGCTGACCGGCAAAATATTTTTGGTGAATTGCAGCTGTAAGCCAGCGTTATTAAAAAGAAGAAACAACCCAATAAAGTGAAAACCAGCCCTAAAGTATGACTAGGCGGTCGGTATAATCGATACTTTTCATTTATAGTCAATGCTAAAATAACAAAAAAAATGAGACAGTCGCAAAGCAACATTCGGAACGCAAGCTCTCGCCTCGGAACGTGTCGCAACCGTTTGATGTTTTTGCAAATAAGTAAATTTACTGCGTGTGTGTATGTGTGTACGTGTGTGTATGTATGCGCATGTGTATGCATGTGTGCAGCCGACGCCTGACCATTCGAAGGTTAATACCAAAATGTCAATTTGACAAATGAAATATTAATATTGAATTTTGTCTATAGATATTCGGATATTTAAATAGTTCTCCCAGACCCTTGTTCGAGGACACCCTGTTTAAATACCCGCCGGACACAGCCCGTAAACAAGCGCCGACGAACGATACGCCACGTCCTATTTATAGGACGCCCTGTATATAGGACGACGGGATTAAAATCTTATGGCTGTTTGCTGTGAAATAAATATGCTGGTTCGGTTGGTACTGACCTTGCTTATGAATCAAGGGTTCATCCAGCTCACCTGAGAGTCCTTTAACACTTTTAAAGCCATCTTTCGGCGGTACAGGTTATCAAAGGCTGAATTTCAATTCAAGATTTCTTAGAGATTTTGCGGTTTCCAAATGATGTATCAGTAATGTTTTCAATAAAGTTCCGCAAAATTGGTGAAAGCACACAAATAACAAGTTCAACGATAGCAAAGTCGTTTATTTAGTTACAAAGTTTAGTTTTATTTATATTATTGGTTACTCCTTCACATGTCTTCTCTAAACGGTCAAGTGGCAGTTTTTCTTTTACATTTTTGGGTGGTTCGAACACATCATAGAAAAAAATAGTGTTAAAGGATACATGAGGCGTCAGCGCCGTGCGCGAATTTGAGACTTGTCAGAGTACAATATTCCGATTTATCGAGTACTAGTTGTAAGGGCACTAGCAAGACTATTACCTCAAAATATATTCTTCTAGGGGAACAATTTTATTTTTCAGAAAACCGGCTCAATTTCTAGCAGCCGACGTGGCTCATCACATCACAGGCAGAGATTAATGTCTGATACAGAGCGATATATTCTCTTACAGTAAAGGATGGATCTATTATGTCTCTGACAACACAAGTGTTCTACACAATGTTGTTTTACGTTTGAAGTACATTAAACAATGATAGTTATTTTTTGAAATCAAAGTACCTTGGTTGTTACACTCTGGCGTAGTTCCCAGTCGAATTGCAGCAATTACCACATACTTTGTGTCAGTTGTAAAACTCACCGGTACAGAAAAATACTGATAAAAAACCCAAGCAATCAAAAGCTTGACCCTTTGGGTTCAAATTTGGTCGACAAAGTGTGAGATCCTGAATATTCCCTTCATCAGGACAGCAACTAATAATCAGGGAAGCTTTTTTTCGTGGGGAAATCCTCATTGCCTTGCTGCTCGGGGTGACGATGTTATGTCGGAATCCTATCGACTAAAACCCCACGGCATTCAACCGTGGCCCTTTGGTGGCACAGCTGGATCCACAAGAATTTACCGCACTGCTCCGCCGCCAGTGCTAGCCCCTCACGGCGCTCCCTTCACCCCGACCCCCCAACAAAGGGAGAGCCACGAAACTAACTCCTACCATACGCAGATCCTACTGGGAACGCAACCACCTCAAGGGCGGCTCCGCTGCGGGGGGATCAGCTACGGATCACTGGGCCCACAACCCCACGTGACGTCTTTATGGGCTGCAGCTCGTGGGTGGTAATTCCACCACACTTGCCACTCCTGGGTTCTCTTGGCTTCCCGGCGTTTGCCCCTACCACTGGTAATAAGAATCTTCCCCACTGGCCTCGACAAGGCGCGAACTCATGGGGGGACAATCAGTGTGCCTCTCATGGGCTATACAATGTGGACGACGATAGAACATGCTTCACTAGTAGGATTAGAAGGCACGTACTCATTGTTAATTAATTATCACTTCATTATTTGAAATCACTAGTACCGTAAATACCGATAATATCCATTTAATACCCAATACATCTCTAAAATCCTTAAAGATAAATTTTCCCTTCACCCGCGGGCAGAGTAACGAAGTTACAGAGGCTGCTGTCGAGTCACGTGTGCACAAGCGATTAATTTTCCCTACGAAGGAGAACAAACAATGTACCTATTAGTTGATAATTTGCTGAAGACGCTTCCTTAATGAGGTTTTACGCGATGTTTTAATAGCATTTTATGTGCTTGGTGTGGGATTTATTATGATAGTTTATTGCTGTAAAAATCTGATCTAGCAAGAGTGCCTTGTTTAGTCAAACACGAGAAAATGATTGTAGATGTTACATTCCTCGATGCGTTTGGTCGAAGAAACTCGCATTAGGAAATCCAAAGCTTTTCTATGACGAAAATGGTTTTTTGCGATGTCTCTCTGAAAGACATTGAAAAACGTATGGGATTGTTTAAGGAGACGCGAGACTTCAAGCGGGGCAAGTCACAATGCAGCGCCTGAAACACAAACATACGACGATGTTCGGAGCGTTCAAGAAAGAGCGTTTGTTTTATTTGTAGCGTCAAACGCCGCGTCGGACGCGGTAGGTAGCGTTTGGGTGACGCACAGTGGGCGAAACATCGGCGTTCCCTTACATTGTATTTAAAAAAAAATAAGGTTAGTATAATTTGACACTAGAATATGAACACTAAATGTTTTATTAAACCTGAGCTTTGTAGTTTTAATAATATACTTACACGTGTTTCGAATGTATGCAAATGAGATTTAATTTGATCATTATTTTTTTTAGTCTAGCACGTTCAAATAAAACTATGACATAAGTACTTCACTAATAAGACAACATACCACAGAGTAACAAAATTACTAGAGCTTCATCACATGTGGACGGGAAACCGATTTATCTTCGCTACAAGATACGGTACCAGCATTTGTTAATTACACTCTCCCACATTCTTCGGAAATAAATTCTTATTTAAAGCTTGCTACAACACATTTTGTAAAAGCATACTTCGTTGCAAACTTTACTCTCAATGTCAGTAATTATTTTTAGTTTAAACTTCGTGGGCTGATGATAGTTACTGATATTTAGTTTATTTTAGAATTTTATTTTGAAAATGTTGATATTTCGTCACTAGTTTTGACGTGATAACGTCGGGTGATAAATTGTTTTAGTCGGGTGACATGTTCAGAAACTCGTGTCACACCAAAACCTCACGAGCGCGATCGCAGGTATAACGAGAGAGAGACGGACCGATCTCTCGAGCGCTGCCAGTCATTCCGTGAAACTTGTCACGCGGAATCCTCACGAGCGGAGGCAGGCATAGCGTTCGAGTGAGTGGACCGATCTTCCGTCTCTCTCACTCTAGCGGCATACAAACGAATGGAGAGGTTTTGGTATAAAGTTATAAAAATTTATATCACCAATAAGACGTTATCACGTAAACATCTCGATTGTAAACCTACTTTACAAACAACTATTTTTTTAATTAGAAGTCGCTTGACGTAGATACACATCAGGGAATTCAAAGTGAAATTCCATTTTGGCATTCTGCAAAACTCAATGGCTACCCAACCCAGACCTATTACAGAAACTCATTGTTACCATTATAGTGAACGGATCATTCAGTTGACCACGCTCATTTGAACTAACGTGGTCAGGAGAGACCAATAGCTTGTAGCTATCCATTTTGCTTGAGTTTGGTCGGTGCTTGGCATCACCGGAGAGTTCATTTTCCGGCATTCTTGGGGTCACCTGAGTTTTTAACCACTGATCCACGACACTTTCTAGCTTTAAACATACCCCAAAATTTACTTCGATGTTTTTTATTGTACTTGTGTTGTCTTATTTAAATAATTTTCTTGAAAATAAAGCATTTCTTCCGACCTTGTATGTTAAATAGTTAAATCTTTTAATGTTTCATGCCAAAAACTGAAAAAACCACTACCTAGTTCATTTATTTATTTATTTATACAATACCTGACCTTAAACTATAAACACATAGGTTAAAAACTCAAGTTTACTTATTAACTTTCTGTTTTATTCATTTTCATGTCAAAACTGTGTGACTATACAACATTGGACAATTTATAAAATAGTAACTTTTGAGTTTCTTGCCAGGTCTTCTCAGTAGAAACAATCTTCCCACGCCGGTGGTAGAGTCACATTATGTACATGTATTTTGAGTATTGTTTATAAATTTTATTATTATGTGTATGTTTATTAAGTTTAGTGGTTAAAATAAAGATTCCTGACGATTCGAAAGTACTGTTTATTGGTCTACTTGAATAAAGAAATCTTGAATTTGAACTATCAAATTCAAAAACTAATTGTTACGTAGGCTACTGGCACAATACTCACAGTTTTCAAAAAAGCCTACCATATTCATGTTATTCCTACCTCTACGTGACCACTTTGCGACCTGTCAAAGCGGGACTAGTACCCCCCACCGCCCCCTAAATACCGGCTTACTGACCGACGTGAGCGAAATATCGTCCTCGACACATTTCACACCTAAAACAAGATTTGGTTTAAGCCGGGAAGGAGTTATTGGTTTTTGATGGAAAGTTTTTAGGTTATGTTTGAGCATACTTACTTACTTTTAAGCAGCAAGTAATAAAATATAGCGTCGTGGCCAGTGGTCAAACATTCTGGCTCGGAACCCCGGTGTTTCCAAGATCGAATCTGGCCGGACCGCACCTACTTTGGGTTCATCGTACGATTTGCGGTGAAGGAAAACACCGATATAGAACCTAAGCCACCCGAATAACGGCGGTAGGCTCGCCCCTTACCACGTTAGGTTCAAATTCCTTCGGCAAAATGTGGGTTTCAGAATGTGCCTCTGACTAACTCATTAGGGATATGGTCGTAAGGGTATGTATGTATTTATGTACTAAAATAAATACTTTAAGATTCAGTTAGCCTCGTGTGTTTTGGCTCCAAATTATCTTCTTACAAACCTTAATCGTGTTTATATGTTATTTACTTATGTATTTAGTATACAAGCCGCCAGCAACCAGGCGCTCTGGTAATTATTGAGCGAAGCCTATGCTTAGCATTGGACTTCGTGTGACAGGAAATAATGATGAAGATTTATTTATTTATTTATAAGTTCGTACACAAAAATATAGTTACATTGAAAATAATTAGAACACAAAAAGTACAGGTGAGCTTATCTCTAATAAGATAAGATGAAGATATTTTCAAATTAAACATCTACGTACGTACGTATTTGCCAGTTTTTTATGTTTATTATAAATTGTATAATATCATCATCATCATTAGCAGCCGCAAGAAGCCCACTGCTGAACGTAGGCCTCCCCCATTTCCAGAGCGCCCAGTTTTGTGTCCACCGAGATCTCGCGACCGAGATCGTTCGTCCACGTATGGCCATACCTATTATGTATGTCTTTTTGAAAAATATCATACAAGTATTTATCTTACCGTTGCCTAGTGTTTTATAGAGTAGAGGCGTCCACATCAGCATAGTATAACATCAACCGCCACGTTGGGTTACATAAGAATAAGACCCATTTTGCAATTGTTTTGTAAAGGTTACTGTGACCGCCTTTCTACAAGCTTTGTTTGTTTGGGGCTAGGTGGCGGTTTATGTAATGACGTCCAATTATTATTCATTAGATTTATGCATTTACCAAATGCATAAGGCTGCTTTAACCTCAATAATTCGATTAATTTACATTTTTATTTTATTGCTTGTGAATTTTTTTAAAATTCTATTTGTACTTTTTTTGTTTACTTTTTTTTTTGTTCTGGTGCATAGTCATCTTTTTATCATTTATTATTATTTTGACTTCATTATTGTATTATTTAGTTGTTTTTTCATATGAGAATGTTGACTTACTGGTGTATTGGTAATAATTACTGTAAACTTGCATGTAAATTGGAATAAAATAAATAAATAGCCTTAATCCTAAAACTATACTTATAAGGGCAATCCGCACTTGCCAACTTAACTTAGCCATGCCAAGGTCAAGTACGCACTAGTTAAAGCTTAACACAGTTCATTAGCCAACGAGTAACAGTAGTGGCCAATTACCATTTCGTCTATAAACAAGAGATAAATAGCAAACCAGTTGTTCCCGACAGCTGGCACTCGTTCATAATTCATGAGCGCGCTGATTGGAATCGGGACTCGTTGATGTTTTAATAAACGCTGTGGACTAACTACTAGTATTCTAGGAATATGAGCCTAGATATAGAGAGCGTCGTGGCCCAGTGGTTAATCACTCTGGCTTGGAACCCCATGGTCCCAAGATCAAATCCTGCCACACCTACTTTGTGTTCATTGTACAATTTGCGGCTAACTCTCCGGTGATGGAAAACACCGATATAAAACCCAAGCACCCGGACAACGGCTTTAGGCTCGCCCCTTACCACATTGAGTTCAAATTCCCTCGGCGAAATGTGGGCTTCTGAATGTTCCGTTCACCTTGACGGCAGCAATCAGTGTGCCTCTGACTAACCCATTAGGGATATGGTCCTGAGGGTATGTATGTACGTATGAGCCTAGATGATACCCACATCATACACGGTTCATTCGACATGATGGCTGTTTGGCTGTAGTTTACTGACAGGGAACACATTTTGGCATTTGTGCTTTTTTATGTGCATCACAATGATATTTAAAAGAGTCGAAAATTGTCCCCTGGCGTACGTACCTATAATTTGACCGTGTGTACAAGATAGTATGATTATTTACTACAGCGTAAACGAGACAGTTACATGTTGCGCAGTGTCGTCTCAAACTGTATGCTTCGTATGCTTCGTACAGTACAGGGTGCTCAAGTTGAATACACCCAAGTTATTATTAACAGCTGAACATTCATTACTTCATTTGAACAGATGTTAGCTCATTATTTTGACGACCGATTTGGTGTTATGGTTCAGAAGTGGGCTATTACACCAGTAGTCGCGGGTTTGATCCCCGCCCAATACAAACATTTTTGTGTGCATGAACATGTCCGTTTATGCTCCAATACTGGGTGTTTCCTATGTATCTGATGTATGTATTTTGAAAAAATGTATATGTTAGTTAAGCTTAGTTTGGGTCTACATGGCGATGTGGAGTATAATGTCCTGTGATATTTATTTATTTATAATTTCACACGTGACAGATATGAGGCTGTGAAACTGGTCAGAAGTACACACATCAAAAGTGTCTAGGGATATCTCAAGCATTCTCATACAAAGTATAGCTATTTGGGAGGCTGTAAAAATTTAAATATTGATACCAACGTAGAAATTTTTAGAACACAGAAACTGCTATATCTGCCCTTTTAGATTGTATAAAGAAATTCATTGTAGTAGCATTATTGTACAATCGTAAGGACGTTAAAAAAAGACAGATTTTTCTTTTAAAAGGTGTCAAAATTTTAGCAAAATCAAACGTTTTTTTTGTAATATTCTTAACCCTTATCTTATGCCTGTGTCCTCGCGTTATTCTAAGATAATGCTCAACTTGTAAACAAACTTAACTTTATGAAATATTTGAAAAATGATATCCCTATAATATCCCTAGACAGTTTTGATGTGTGTATTTGGTCACCATGTGTGAATCATATCTAATGGCGTCTGTACAAAAATCCGCCCGCCCAGTCCGAAGCGATTCGTATTAAACCATCCCCGCCCCAATCAGTTCCCTCATGAATAATGTATCGACGGCTGCTGTCGAGAAACAACTGGTTTCTAGTATTTATCGTTTGTTTTACGAGGACTCAGTCAACTGTCGATGACATCGATATTCTTAGCACGTTTTAATATAATCAAACTGTTCGGTTTTTGGATAAACTCGTCCGAATGCTTTTTATGGTTTTTGATGCCAAAAATTCTATGTAGAAAGGTCTACTTCCGTTTTTTCAGGGCACATAGCACGCTTAACGAAATCAGGGATATATTTTGGCAGAATTAGTTCATGATTCACACTGCCTACTTCCTTTTAGTCACCTTCTACGATAGTCAGTTATACCACAGTTGTAAGAATACAAAACAACAGGGGTTGCCTTAAGTTTTTTGTTAGGTTTTGTTTGGTTGATGGGCGCTAAACTGCGATCCTGCCCGCTCTGTGGCGGCCTTAGATACGCTTTTTTAAGGTTGAGGCTTGAGAGCCTTACCCTACAGTTCCATAGAGCTGTCAAAGCCATGAGCCCCTAAACAGCCCCCGTAATTTAAAAAAAAGAGGTTACCATGGGAGACAGCTGCACAAACCATTTGAGGTTGTGGTTGAGGTGAGGTCTGTCAGTCTGTGCCCAGCAGTGTTGTTGTTTAAGTAGATGTGAATTAGTTTTAGGCTATAATATCTTAAAGTTAACTTATTTTTTGGTTTGCTGCGACACCAGCTTATGAGGTAGAGACCGATACTAAAATTATTTTGTCCTATGTTTTAAAGTCAATAATTCTTACCCTTTGCATATTATGGCACTATGCATTTATAGTTTAAAGCCATAACTCCGATCAAAGGATGAAACTTCAGATCTAGTGCTAAACTCCAACGGATAGTTAAACTGGATTGTATTAATAGCTATATCGGAATTGTTTCATCATCATCATCAGCAGCCACATGATGTCCACTGCTGAACATAGGCCTCCCCCATAGATTTCCAGAGCTGCCGGTTGGAGGCGGCCTGCATCCACCGAGACCCTGCGACCTTTATGAGGTCATCCGTCCACCTTGCGGGCGGGCGTCCCACGCTGCGCTTGGCCTCGAATGGTCTCCACTCGAGGACTTTCCGGCCCCAACGGCCATCAGTCCTTCGAGCTATGTGCCCCGCCCACTGCCACTTCAACCTGCTAACACGCTGGGCTACGTCGGCGACCTTCGTTCTCCTACGGATCTCCTCATTTCTGATTCGATCTCGTAGGGAAACACCAAGCATAGCCCTCTCCAGAGCCCGTTGGGTGACCTTGAGCCTTCTTATGAGGCCCATAGTGAGTGACCATGTCTCAGATCCATATGTCTGAATGTCGGAATTGTTTGTTTGTTGTTTATTAGTTTGTGTTACATTATTGATGTTGATATTGCTGGTAAAGCGGTGTTGCTTACAAAACTAACAAGAAAAGGAGCCAAAATTGAAGGAAATTAAACATTTGCTATGTATGTATACCTAAAATTTTGCAATCCAGCGGCAAAAGTCTGGGCCTACTCTTGTTCCTAATGTTGATAGGTAGTTGGACTCCAAATCAAAATATATCTTGTTTTCCGGTTGTTTGAACTAACACCAAAATCTGTAAAATCCTTTTTTAGAGAAGCCTCTCCGAAACTTCGCAAATGTAGCAACGGAGTAGATCTAAATTGATTGACATCGTGGTCCCCAAGCCTGTGGTGGTGTGTCGGTTATTCCAATATCTTGAGCCACATGACTTTAGAGTTTGGGGCGTTGCCAGCGTTATATTTTACAGCTTTCTGATGTTATTAGAATGTACTACGTGTGCGTAGTTAAAAGATAATTCTGAAGTATAACAGTATGCATAACGAATAAGCAAGTACAAGTAGTAAATAAACAACGTCCTTTATAACAATCGTTTGAGGGGAGTTCAGTTAGTGATACGCCTTCAAAACCACCGACCAGGCTTTACGACTGACCACTCTATAAGCTAAGACAAGGTAAGGACGATCGCTGTTGTAAAGCAACACACGCCGGGTCGGAAATGGAATGGGTGACCATCCCGACCGAAATTTAGTGATGTCTATTTCCAACTAAATTGTTTCTACACTACACAACTGTGGGAGTAGGCAATGCAATGCAGCAGTTACACTGACAAAAGTACGACTAAGGAATAGGCATGATGACTGTATTTTTTTTTTGTTTATTATCGAAAGACCTTACATTTATGTAAACAATCCTCAAAGAATCACTTCATCTGGATCAATACCACCAGAGATATCACAATTTGAAATGCACATTTTTGGACTTGCCCAAAAACGCTCCATACAAAAGTGACAGCGACAGTGACGTCACTGTCGCTGATTTGTAAGGAGCGCGTAATAACTTTGTTCGACAGCTATATTCAATATTGCGTTTATGATAATGGTCTCCTAACATAATTCCTTCATAATAGTTTGGGTTACAAAAAAGTGATATTGTTTTACAAAAATTTAACACATATGAAATGGACTTGCCCACCCAAGTTTGCAGGCCTATTGTAGCCTCATTTTGAAACGAATTTCGATTGTGGTTTTACAATAACATTTGTAATCAATTATTATTTTTGGGGAACATAAAAAAACATGCAAAATCACTCATAGTCATCTACCCTATTCGTAACATTTATTTTCAGGTACGATAAAACGGGTTTTTGTTGTTACTAAACAACCCATTTCGTAAGTCACTTTGCGTAACCACCAGCTCAAAGTTTAAATATTAACTACTTCCTCCAAATGTTTTTTCAATGCGTTCCGCTTCAGCAGCCAGTGTCTAACACCTTGTCACAGTTAAGTTTTCCATCAAAGTTCTGACGAAATTGCACCCAAACTCAGTGAGTTTTTATGTCCCTACCATGAAAACTCACTGAGTTTGGGTGCAATTTCAAGTGGGGGGTAGGGTAGTCGGGTATTTGTCTAATCTCCCAGCGACAGTGACGGCGCGTCCAAACGTCCGACGCTGGACTTTTATTGTTTTCCACTTTAAACTATATTGCTACAATTCGCTTCCGTTTGTGAGGCTGTTGTGATGAAAAAAGGGTTAAAAGTAAGTACCCGGAAATAGTGCACATCGACAATCATCGCATT
Organism: Udea ferrugalis; assembly: GCA_950022985.1. Lineage (NCBI taxonomy): Eukaryota > Metazoa > Arthropoda > Insecta > Lepidoptera > Crambidae > Udea > Udea ferrugalis. The sequence continues at coordinate 661,593 of OX465541.1, forward strand.
TTCGAATACAAACTAACTGAAGTAATAGTAAGTAGCGAATTGAAACAGTCTGAAAGGTGGCCACCTGATTATTTTTCCCTATTTCTACTGAAACAATGTTGTGACCGTAACAAGATAAGAGTCGTAGTTCGTGAAATCCCACATTTTGATTTATGTTGGTTCATGGTCTTTGCGTTCCAAACGACGACAAAACTCTAGTTCTTAGTAACAGGACATAGTATCTTCTATCCATCGTTAGTCACAAAAAAAACAAAAAGCAAGAATTTCAGGTAGCACTGTCTATTTTTATTTTACGTTTTTACTGGTAATACCTTCCCACTTGGGTAGCTTTTTCATACTTTTACTGAATACTGACACCTTTTTATAAAAACTAAGTGAGCAGCCAAGCCTCCCTTAGCTGGTGAAGTTTCTTGTCTACGATAAAAATGAAAGCGACAGTCCATTAGTTACTCCTACAAGACTATGATTTTTATGACTAAGTAAAACTCCACGATGCTGATCACGAAAAAAAACATTCAAAAAATTACAAAAGACTAAAGCTCTCACACTATTGATGCAAACAAAAACAAAATGGAGTTGACTTATCAAAACTCGCTCTGTCATTCACACATTGCATTCAAAACCATTCATCACGCACATTCAACTGAGGGATGGGAGGGACCGGCCTCTGTCACGTTCACTCAGCACCTGCAGTCGACAGGGCCAGAGTTAAAAACGACACGCATGCCGTTCGTGAGTGTGGGCCATGGAAAGAGCGGAAAGAACCATGAAGAGATCCAACGTTGTTTTGTAGAAATAGCGAAAAACAAATCAGTCAGTTGTAGAGGTGCCCGTGGTGCAGTTGTGACAGTGATCGGCGACGATCGCTGTTGTAAAGCAACGCACGCCGGGTCGGAAATGGGATGGGTGACCACCCTGACCGAAATTTAGTGATGTGTATTTCGGGCATCTCCGTGCTTCGGAAAGCAGTTGGTCCCGGTTTACATCGCCTGATGTCAGTCGTTAAGCCTAGTCAGAGGCCTTAGGGCGGCTTGATAACCTCTGACATTAAGGTTGTTCACTATCTTGACACCCCTCCAACAATCCGCACTGCGCCCGCGTGTTGGAGTATGGCTTGTTCTACCTCATAGTTGAGGTGAGGCCTGTGCCCACCAGTGGGACGTATATAGGCCGTTTTTGTTTTATGTTTATGTAAACCAGCCAGTTAAGCCTAGTTGAAGGCCTAAGGGCGGCTTGATAATATCTGACATTAAGGTTCCTCACTGACCTTACACTCTTCCAACAATCCGTGTTGGATTATGGCTCGTGCCACCTCATAGTTAAGGTAAGGCCTGTGGCCAGGAGTGGGACGTATATAGGCAGTTTATATTATAAGTATGTATCTCAGAAAGATTGGCCAACATTATACTGCGTGGGATGGAGATTGAAACGGAAATAGGCCAACTTATATTTCGATTCAGAAAGAGTATAAGGTAAAGGCTCCTTATACGGCGGTAGTCAAAATCGTATTCTATTACGGTGGTATTTTTATTTTCGAGATTTATTTCTATTCTATTCAGTTAAAATACACCAAAATGTGAAATATTTCTTCTAAATCTATCACTCTATGACTGAATTGACGTTTGCAAGTATAACACATAGACAACACAACAAAATCAATCAATCTGTGTAACGTCGTCGACAGGAGAGGTGGTTTCATACAAACGCGCAACGACAAACGTAAGTACAGTGATATTTATAAACTAAGTTTTTCGTATAAAAAACCTGTTAAAGTTTGTTTATGAATTATTTATATCATTTTCCTATTGTCATACTTACTATTTAAATAGCTTGTTTCATATTTGTTACTCATTTTTTACCTAAAAAACAAGAAATAAAATACCGCCGTGAAAGGATACGAATTTTATAGCTTCATCCTAATTCGGTGGTATAACTCCGAAATAGGAAAAACACTGGGCATGTTTAATTGTTTATAGCTTTCAATTTATTAACTTGATTAATTAGTTCCAAGTGTTGTTGAATTAATTATTAGTCTCATACATTGGAAACCATATTCTGCGGTATGTGTTCTTTATTAGAAATCTAGTTAAATATGAAAATTGTTGAGTACAAATTGTTGGTTTCTTAGAAATAGTCAAATAAGGAAGGTGTATTTTAACTTATCACAAATGAATTATTTTGTATAACTTTTGACTTGAGTTATACACATCTGACCCAAAAACTTGCTATCCTCTGACTAAGCATTTACACTCTTTTGTTTGTCGCAATTTTGATGGGTCAGAATTAGGATTAATAAAAGCACGAGTAGTTTTCCTATTACGGTGGTAGTTATTCTAGATAACTCTGTATTAGGTTATATATGATCTCCTATTACGACTCTATTCATAGAACATAAATACATTGCAAGTTTTGGGGTTCCGTAAATAAATAAAAGGTTTTGTACCTTTTTTGTGAATTCTTATTATTGTTCGCCATTATTAAAAAAAAAATATCAGGTGATTTCTAAATAAATCTGCATTTTTATTTCTATAAAATCAGTTAACGCTGTACTGGCGCGTGTAAAAATACACTAAGTGCTACTTTTTTATTCATAAAGTCCTTCAGAATCTGTTGGAATTCCGGAATAAGAAGTATTGTATTTCAACATGAGAGAATCCTAAGCAATTCTCATGTTAAAATACAATACTAAAAAACGAAGCGGAGTCAGTCTGTCCGGAAAGATCTTTCTATACGGACTGATGTTGCTTCGCTCCATTTTTACATTTTACTGAATGTAAAAAGCAAAATCAACCGAATTAGAATAATCCAAAACTCTTTTTAAAACGTATGTGTAATCAAATCAATGGTCAATAAATGAAAAACTTACAATTTACTTAACTACTTAAGTAATTTGTTTATATTATTTAATAAATATTATTTGTACGGAACTCCAATGAGTATAGTTTATGAACCTCCGTATTAGGAGCCGTCCACCGCAGTAATAGGCTCTGACCAATATTATACCTCAGTATTAGGGAAAATCGACTCGACCACTTAAATATTTTTTTAAATTATGAAATATCATGAAAATAAACTAAGACTCAACAGCAATACAAAATTTAAATTCCACTTTTGAAGATAAAATGGTTTGGCACCTTTAAAAATACTAACAAATGCTTATTTTTGCGTCTTACTTTCAAATGTTGCGAAATCCCTCCGTAATAGGTGCTTTTACCTTATTTATCTATCTAAGTGCCTCAGATTCTCCTAAGCTTCAGCTAGTTTCGTGGCCCACCGTCCAGCATTGTGTCATTAATTGACCGTAGCATGAGTGACGTCATGGAACAGGCGGCCGCCCGGTGCCAACGACGCCTGTGAAAGCACTGAGGTTTAATTCCATTAAAATTGGATTAGTCAGCTTCGTCCTACGGCCTGGACTGGGACGGATTTTTTTAGCTGAAGCCGAATAAGGTTGTTATCGGACACTGCAGTTGAGCTTGTTACTCCTGACGGCTGTAAGGTGGCCTAGGGCTGGCAGTACTTATTAAGGATGTTTTTTTGCATCCCTGGGGGTTACCACTACCTTCTGGTTTCACGCGAAGATGACCACTTTCAGGGTAGAGTTATTACTTTCCCAGGAGTTTCAAACCTAGGGTAGGCGAAATTGCATTTCAAAAAATTGGTGATTGGCATGCTTTTCAACACAATTATTCTATAACAAAAATAGGTAGATAGGTTAATTGGCTAAAAAAGTGGCACCCAAAATTAGAACGATTCGTAAACCTGAGCAAAGCATTGACTGTGGTGACAGTCTGAGTCGACACTTCGCAACATGTATCTGTCTCGTTTACGCTCTAGTATATAATCGTACTGTCTTGTTTACACGTTATAACACGATCAAATTAACTACGTCGTACCCCGTGGACAATTTTTGACTTCGCGTCAGTACTGACATAACCTTTTTACGTCTTTTTTATTGTAATATCATGTTTCAACATAAGTAATAGTGCCGCATCCGCTATGACCGGTCCTCTGAATACGCCCAAAGGCAAAATCCCTTTGTCCCGGTGTAAAACGTTAACAAGCTGTTACTTAGAACGTAAGAAGTTCCACCAGCCAGTGATAAGTTTAAAACTTCAGCTCGCTTCGGTTTGAGTTTCAGAGTGGTCTGAGTCTAGATTATAAACTAATTTCAGAGCTGCGACTGTTTGCTTAGAGATTAACAGCGGGAGGTGTCTAGGCAGACTGGTTTTGTTAAATTACTTACACACTACGCATTTGTAAGCTGGAGCGGCAGTAGGTCGGCCAGATGTGCCGTAAGCGACAACTTGCACCAAAGCAAGGAGAAGGTTTTGAAGGAATACCGCGTATAGATTTTGGCTTGTAGTGTAAAATACAGAAATGTATATTTTAGAGTTTTTTTTAACCATTCAGATCCCACTGCTGAGCAAAGGTCTCCCCTAAGCTCTTCCAGCGGTCCCTATCCTCAGTCTGAGCCTGCCAATCTCCAGAGTAGTTTACCAGGTCATCGCACCATCGCTTCCTAGGTCTTCCTCTTCGACGACGACCGTCTGTCTGTAGGGACCCACAAGGTTGTGTCGAGCCCGTTTATCCGGGTGCATCCTGCAGACATGACATGACCCAAAAAGTCGCTAAGCTCAAATGAGAGTACTTAAATCATTTTAATCCTCTTGGTGTCTTCCAAATCTGTCCTCCTTTTTTGAGTGATGGCGCGTAATAGTAAAATGCGTTCGAATTAGTAATGGGATAGGCAACGTTTGTCTTTTGCCTGGTTAATCTCGTTGAGATTAGCCACTGTCGTCGTAGTTGAAGAGGCCTTTATTTATTAATTTCTGTAACAAAATTTTCACGAATAACTTTTAGTTTGGAAAAATGACAGTACTGTCCTAAAAGCATAAGTTGACACTGCAAAAGGCCGTAACAGATTATCCCCACGTCCTTTCAGCAAAGTAGAAGTTATATCGGTCAATTTTACAAATCCCTCTTTATTTCCACCCCCCATACATCACATCTCGCTAAAAGTTCGCTAACGGCAGTACTTTTTTAAACCGCTTCATGGCCCTTATGGACATAAATCAGCTAAATCACCAGCCTGCGAATTGCACTCAACTGATTAACAAAATGAAAGTATTTTAATGTCTGTTTTAGAAGATTTTAGGGAAATTGAGATTTATTTTGAGGTTAGAATTAAGTGTGAAGAATGTGCTGTTGGCGGTGCCATCTTCTTGAGAATATAAACTGCTATACACGTCCCACTGCAGCTGGGCATAGGCCTCACCTCAACTATGAGGTGGTGCGAGCCATACTCCAACATGCGGGATCAGTGCGCATTGTTGGAGGGCTGGCAAGGTTAGTGAGAAACCTTAATGTCAGATTTTATTAAGCCGCCCTTGGTTTATTGTTTGCAAATTAATCTACAGCACAAAAATAAAAGACAGACAGTTTTCAATATCGTGCTTTTCTCATCTCCCTTTCCAGGTTTTACATCTTTCGTTTGCATTTTTCCAACTAATAGCTCTTTTCAAAGTTATCAACTTTCCGCCGTTGTGTTCAAAGAAGCGCGCCTTTTAAAATAAATTGTGTGGAGACCGGTTTTGGTTTCAAACTTTCATAAAATGAATACGCTTAAGCCATGAACTGTAATATTGCATATAAAATGATATTTAGCAATGAATCGCATTGATAAGTGAAGCAAAAACAAACTAGTCAATTGAGAACAAAATGGAATTCCTGATTTCTTCGGAAGGAACGTTAATCAGTTACTCCAGGCAAACATCACTAGATATCAGTTGATAACTTTAGGGCCTTAGGGATTGCGTGGCAATATCTGCCAAGTCCATATCAATATCTCCATAGCAGTCCGTGTTAAGAGTATGGCTCTTCTTATCTCTCATGGTCGTGGTGTGTTCTGGGCGCAGAAATAGACAGATAAGACGAGTTCATACATTTATAATCTGGCATCATCCATGCCAATTCGTTGGTACTTCTAAGCCACGGCTACCTAAAGGCTGAACAGCTTAAAGATTACACGAAGAAGTTTTTCAATATGCTATAGTTGCTTCCGGGATTCCATCCGCAAGTCTACCAGTAATGAATTCAAGCAAGCAATTCTCAACGTCGTACTTTTACGTCTGGCGAGATATTTATTTAGCTGCTAGTTGCGACTCTTGAAAAATGCACTCCTCTCATCTTCCGCAAACAGTTTTAAATAAACAAGATGGCTGAGCTTTAGTGACGTAAATAAAATGCCCCTAAATGAGCCCCGACTTATGAAAGCAATAAGGGGATATTAATGAAAAAAGGAGCGTCTGTCCCCAATGAGATGATCGGTATTTTTAGAGCCGTTCGATATACATATCGATGGAATCTTAAACCATCATTGTCAAACAGTACGTCGCACTAGTGAGGCTTGTCCGGTGCTTCTACTTTTTGGTCTACCGAGGACGGAATGATCAGTGACTAATGCCACGCTTAGGAAGCCTAAGATTATAAGAAAAAAAACAAGATATTTATAAAGTGCCCGTGGCTCAGATTACGGTGGATTGACAGCAATAACCCTACCGTAGCAAAGCAACGCACGCTGGTCGGTAGAATGGTTGGACCCCCTTAACCAAAATTTGATAATATTGTGGTGACCATATCCGCCGTAGCTAACACCACTGCTCGCAACTTGTGCCAAACGTACCGATTGTACGATCATCATACAATACTACGTCACACACCAAATCACGAAGGCCTTCGCACCGCCCATCAGCAACATGGCCTATGTCTTACGTTCCTCCCTGTGTGATGTCGCACAGGTTTCTGCCCAACGGTCCAAGCTAGTAGGACAAGTACTAGTACCTATTTTAACCTGGGCACAACCTACAATGTATTTTTGGCGCATGTCCATGTGTAAGAAGCCGAATTAAGCAGTTAGTCCCAGTCATTGTAGCTAGTTCTTAGTCGTGGGCTGTAGTTGCAGCCCAGCTATCATTCACATTACACTCCTGCAGCAATCTGCACTGCAGCCGCAAATTGGAGTATGGTCTGTGGCACCTTATAGTTGATGTGAGGCCTGTGAATGCCCAGTAGTGTGTACATGAACAAATAACCCCAAACCAGAACTTTTCAGTAATCTGAGTCCAAACTGTCAATTAATGTTCAATATTTTATCGACTAATTCTGATCGATAGTTGAACATCTCTACTATTATATCGAAGTTTTAATTTAGCCGCGGGTCCTTCGGGAAATACGCAGCATCGAAACAATATCTGCTTTAATGCATACTTTCTTTGAAATGAATTCCGATAGAGATTTTTTTGGGCCGGAATTAAATGGTTCGTAAGATTTTTAGGTAATGGATTCGTCATTTATGCGAATTTCGGTGGATTGTGAAGATGGATAGATGGTAAGTAAAGATTTCTTAGAAAAGAGAAAAAGTGAGTATTTTGATTGCTGAAATAAAATAAACATTTCTTAACAAAAGGCCTTCTTCAGATTTTTTGGGGTGATAAAATTCAGTGTGTATTACCGAACTGCCGCTGTATGTAGTCAATAAATTGATCAAAAATATTATGTTCATTCAAAAGACATATTACAAAATATGTAAATGCTTTCAAATCATCAAATTGACCAACATAGTATTCAATACAAAAACATAATGAGACTCAAACCCACGAACTCAGACTGTTTCTTCACTGAGAAGAACCAATGTTTATTTCAATGATTCCCGGATATGAATTTAAACTAACGCCCCAGTGAACGTTTGACCGACGAATACCGTTTGTATTTTGTAACAAAATTGTCGAATAAACGTTCAATGGGTTTTTGTTTAGATGGACAGAATAAACAAATGTATGGCTCCATTCAGGTAAATATACAATATCTTTCACATGAGTTATGATAATTTAAATGAATACTTTTCGTTTGTAGTTTTACAAACGCACAGTTTTTAAATTATTTTGATTTTATACCTTCACGACCATAATTCTAAAAGGTTAGTCAGAGGCACACTGATTGTTGCCGTCATGGTTCAGTTCAGTGGACACATTTAGTAGCTCACGGAACATTCAGTAGCTCCTCTAAGCATTTAATCTCGTACAAAAATATAAAGCGTAGCCATCGCACCTTTGGGAGACCTTTGACTTAAAATAATGATCTCCGAAATATAAATAAACAAAAAACATTTCACGTCGTCAAAAAGATAAAACCTGCATCAAACCACTTTTTGGTGAATATCAAATATTCACCAACACTTCAGGAGGCCGCTAGTAATTTCTATTCGTGTGGTTACACAAACAACGATCAGAAGTTGATTTTTCTTATTATATCACACATTCACATATTCTAGTCTTCACGCGTCCTGGGCGCTCTTGCGGGAATAGTGGGCGAAAAACAAGGGCGGATATTGCGTTTATGGCTGCAACGGGTCATTACAGATTACCAGAGTGGCTGGTTGTAGGCGACCTGCATCCATCGAAGTCCTGCGACTTTTAGCAGGTCATCCGTCCACCTAGCGAGCAAGCGCCTACGCTGCGTTTGCTTTCGAATGATATCAAGAACTTTTCGGTACCAACGGCCATTGGATTTTCGTGCTCGTAACATTCATAGGTTCATATTCTTATGGTTGATAGCCATAAACGGTAAACTAAACATTGACACAAGCCTCACCTCAACGAAGTCGAGCCCTTAACTCGCATGTTGCACCAGGTAAGGCTCATGGTGTTGCACTAAACCCATTTGACAGTGGCTATGAAACTTCATACCCAGTAGTATGACGTAAACAGATTGATTTAGTTTTTCATGAAACCGCTCATCAAACAGGCACAGTATGATCAAGGAGAGAGCTAGAGAGAATGGAGAATGTGTTTGGGTTTGCGAAGTAACTAAAAAGCACCGCCATGTTTAACTTTCACTTTCTCCGTCGTCCACGCGCACAACCCACTCCCGTATATTCCACCACTCGTTGTAGATTCACCGCGAGTCCAGCGGAGTGTTTTCCGAGCGTTTTCGCCAAACGCGCACGCTTCGTATGCGCTCACCCCTCCCCACCCCCTTGATTTATGTATGTCCATGTCCCGAGCTTATTTATGTCGCGTTTCTGTTGTGATTTGACAATGTAGGGGAAGACGGTATCGTTCTCGTAGGCTGGTTTACAAGATGTCCTATCTTTATAGTTTACTTCCTGCGGTTATTGTGAATTTGTGAGTCAATGTGTTTTGGTTGAGAGGGTGTGGGTAACTAATCCTTGCTATATCTCAAACCAGGATTAGTTAGCTTAGCTTATAGTAACTGTGTAAGTGGTAACATGCAATTGACAAGTCACTCATAGCATAATTTGTGACCAAGTGACTCTCCAGTGATGAAAACCTTCATAAAAATTCATTGCAGGCGGTGATGCTGAATTTCAATTTCTTGGGCAAAATGTGGGCTTCTGATTGTTTCCTTTACCATGACGAACAGTCATAAAGCTTTTGATTACTCCGTTTAAAATTGGTAACAATTTTTTTAATTATTAACCGTTCGTTTTGGCTAATAAAGAATTAAAAAAAAAACAAAAACTAACCAAACCTACAGATATTGAGCCAAACAAAAGTTTCTGGAAAGAAGACAGCCTGTAGTTCAACCTGAGAATTGAAGCTAGAACAGGGAAAACAGGAAGTATGTTAGTAAATAAAAAATCAAAAACAAACGATGATCAAAAAACATTTGGCTATAACAACATGCACAGAATTTATTATTATTACAAAATAATATTTTGACTTTTTTCGCAAGGTTGCCGACTCCGATGGTACTTGATTATTTTTGCAGATTAAAAAAGAAAAAGCCACTCCCTCATCAGTTCATTGGTATCACAACGGCAATGCAGTGACGCTTCTGATCCAATCCCTGACATAGGGCACGTTGCTGTACACTCCTGGCTGGTCCTTCTGAGCACAGCCCACTCCGAATGACACCAAGCCGACGAGCCTTGCATTGATGACAGCAGGCCCTCCTGAATCACCCTGTTGAAGCAGAGAAAAGGTTCAAAAGAGTAAACTTATGCTGGTAATAGGATGCCTGACTACCCCTGTTGAAATTTAGTGATGTATTTTCGGGTAACGGATATGAGCCTTTCGGAAGCCTCGCTAAGCACTTGGTCTATGCTGATTTCGCTAGATGTCAGTAGTTAAATCTAGTCTGCCTTAGGACGATGGTGCTGTCTTACAAGATTGTCTACTAGAAAATCCAAACAAAAAACAGCCTTTATCCCTATCACTCCTGGGCACAGGCCTCATCTCAACTACGAGTACGGGCCATTCTCTAGTCGCGTGCTAGAGAATGCTCAGTGCGGATTGTTGGCGTGTTGTTAGGTTAGTAATAACCCTTGCTGTCAGATGTTATCGAGCCGCCCTAAGGTATCAGACTAGGCTTAACGTCTGACATCTAGCGACGTCAGCCGCCAATACTTTAAGACCAACGGCTTTGAAAACCTTCCAGAGAACGGAGATGCCTGAAAAAAACATCACTAAACGGTTAAAGTAGTCCTAACCTAGCCCATTTTCGACAGGGAGCCCTTTCGGTTGCATAAACTCTTTCGTCATAATGTAGTTTGGTATAAATGTTATGGCATAAAGTTTTTTCGCATAAATTATGATAAGCAGAGTATTATAAACGCATAATGGTTTCATTGGCATAATTATAATTTGCTATAATTGTATTTATCATAATTTAAATAAGCATAAATGTGAAGAGCATAATTGATAAACGTATAACTTTACTTTATCATAATATAAGAAACGCATAATAGATGAATTCATAAAATACAAAACGCATATTTCTACTCGTCTGCCCAACAATAGAGTTGGGGCGAAACCGACTCGGCTAGATTAGGTTAGAAGGTTTAAGGCGGGAGCAAAGCGGAGCGTAGCTGTAGCGTGCGTGATAGTTTTTCAAACCCTAAAATAAAATGCCTGCTGCATCCCTGCATGCTGCTTGCTTGCTGTGTGCTTGCCTGCGTGCTGCATGTTTGCCTGCATGTTGCATGCTTGCCTGCATGTGGCATGCTTGCCTGCATGTTGCATGCTTGTTTACTTCGAGGGTTAGTTATTTTTTTTTCAAACCCTAAAATAAAATGTCTGCTGCATCCCTGCATGCTGCTTGCTTGCTGTATGCTTGCCTGCATGCTGCATGCTTGCCTGCACGTTGCATGCTTGCTGCATGCTTGCCTGCGTGCTGCATGCTTGCCTGCATGTTGCATGCTTGCCTGCATGTTGCATGCTTGTTTACATGGTGAATGGCGAGGGCGGATCCGATATGGCCGTGATAGGTTCGAAGGTTAGTTATTTTTTTTTCAAACCCTATAATAAAATGCCTGCTGCATCCTTGCATGCTGCTTGCTTGCATGTATGCATGCTTGCTTGCTTGCATGAATGCATGCCTGCTTGCATGAATGCTTGCTTGGTTGCTCACTATACATTTGCATACTTGCTTGCATGATATTTTCGAAATAAAAATATTTCAGGATAACGAAGAGAATAATAAAGTTCTTAAATTTTGATTAAGTGTTATTTAAATGGTGATATTATGGTATTCTTATTGTATGACTTGAAATTTGTATGCCATAGGGTGAGATGCCAATGAATGATATGCTAAGTAATCGTTATTCTAAAAACAATTATGCATAAACCTTTGATGCTAATATATCATTATTAAAAAAGAAGTTATGCGGGAAAAAAGTATGCCTTATGATTTATTCTAAATGAACGTTATGCGAAACGAAGAGTATGCCAAAAAACGTTATGCAGACTTAAGATATGCCTTTTTAATTTATGCATCCCAATATGGACCCTTTTCGACAACTGCGTTGCTTTACAACAGCGATCGTTGCCTATCCACTGTCACAACCGATCCACGAAAACCATTGAGGGGGCAAAAATATTACCTGACAAGAATCTTTAGTCCCGTTCAAGAAGCCAGCACAGAACATTCTGGGGCTGATGGTCCTGTAGTTTTTGTTGGGCAGAGCGGCGCATTCTTCATGCTTAATGATTGGCACAAACACACGGCGAAGGGTGTCCTGCATGTGGCGTTCCTGAGATGCAAGAAATAAGGTAGTTTTGGTAAGGATTCAATGAGTTTTCAAAAAAAGTACTTTAAGGTGTGTTTTATAAGGTTATAGAGTCAGCAACTCGCGAGTCATGCTCCTGGTGATACAACCTTGTTACAAGTGTCTATCAAAATAACTTTTGTATCTTGGTGTTTTCACCATATCTTTAGAAATATTTATCAGTTTCTGACACCGATGACCTACTTTAGTTTGAAGTCTTGCTGTGAAGATGATTATTATTTCATTAGATCGACCACATAACTTTCGTATAAAAAGACAAGATTTCTATCTATTACGGGAATATGAACAGTCATAGCCATAAACAAACAAGTTTGAAGAAAATTGAAAAGTTATAGGTACAAATCTTACAAAAACAACAAAAGAATTAATTTTTCAGCAACACCATTTTCAGTACAGATTAAAACCACCCCAAATCTTTTAAAATCTGTCTAAGAGATACTTGGGTACTTTCAGTTAAATATTTAAGCTTAAGTAGAACTGAAAGAATCTCCGTTAAGACGACTTAGAACGGGAAGTACAAAAAGGTCTAAATTAACATTAACTCGCATTGAATTTCTTGCAAACGTTAGAATATATTTACCTTTTCTATCTAGTGATGGTATCAGAATAGGGAATATGCACTTGGAACAGATGAGGGTCATATTTTTTTTCTGAGTACTATTTTGTTTTTTCGTTACTTCTCCATCAATATTTCCTAATTTTATTTCTTTGTCAATGTCAAAATAATTATTGAAAAGTGCAAAAAATGTGGGAAAATCAAAGCCGTTGAAACAGTCACGCGGGAGTGTGACGTCCAAGTCCATGCGTGTGTCACTGTCAAAAGCGCGACAAGAAGAAGAATTCAATAGTTTGGAGGTTACATTTGTGTTGTCATCGACTTGTGTGATGTCAGAGTCCATGACAACCGAGCGCGCCATAATGGCGGCGTTTGAAACACTTGGAAAAGTTACAAGTTTTTAACAATTTATAAATATACTACATTTCGCATTTTTGGTGATGAATATTATTGATCAGTCATAAAACGATTCTATCATAAAAAAACCGGCCAAGTGCGAGTCGGACTCGCGCACCGAGGGTTCCGTACAAACCTGCAAGGTTTACAAAGTTCGTTCATTACGACAATAATTATAGACCTGACTATTTGGTATGAATTTCAATTTAATACCTCTACGCGTTTATGTGGAAATGGGTAGTAAGTTTTTAATTATTAAAAAAAATATATTATGTGATGTAACTAAAAATTTATGGTTTTCGTAATTTTTCCTTTATCTATGCTATAAGACGTTGCTTCGTACCAAATTTCAAGATTCTGAGTTCACGGGAAGCACCCTGTAGGTTTTGATTCCCTTGCAAGTGTCGAAAATTTGCGGCATAAACGGCTGTACCTTTTGATTGCGTTGGCTTAGAAGTTTGATTTTTTCACAGCTTCAAGAGACAGTAGACCTGAGTAATTGATATAAATTTCAGCTTCATACCTCTACGCGTTCCTGAGAAAAAGGGTCTTGACAGACGGACGGACGGACGGACAGACGGACAACAAAGTGATCCTATAAGGGTTCCGTTTTTTCCTTTTGAAGTACGGAACCCTAAAAATATAAAAAAGAACAGTGCATATTCCCTATTGTCATTGTTTCTAGGTATTTCATATTGTGTTTTTGTTTCTATTGTAAAATGTTGACGTATTAGTTCTTGCATTTCTGCTTAGTGGGGTCAACTTAATCAACGAATAAAAATAACTATTGGCCAGCCAGGGTTTCAAGGTCAGAGCACTGGTTATACTAGTTGCTTACTTCCTCGTGCTATGAACCCCACTCTGGCAATCGGACAGTGGCAGAATGCTCGCATCCTACCACATAATACTCAATAAGGTCTTTGCCTTGTCAAAGTGGGGGGCTTAGAACTGTTGGGAGGTGTAACTACTAGAAAAGAGGGCTTAGATGTTGCCATAAACAGGAGTGATTCTTATGATGTTATCATCAAAATGTTTTAGCAGTAAGTCATATTAGTCTAGAACTCAAACTAAATCTAAATTTTAAAGACTCATTATGTTACCAACCTTGTATCTGGTATATCCCCATCCACTGACAGATACTTGACCATTAGGAGTGATATCTTCAGCGTTCCCTATTGCGATGGGTCTGGAGTTCACAGTAACTGGAACAGGCTTCTCTAACAGTACTAGCTGGTAGTCGAAGTCCTGAGGATGCATCTTGTCTTTACTGGTCCATAACGGGTGAAGGAAATGCGCGCAGATCCTATAGGGGGTTGCTTGGCTTCGCCTAGTTGAACCAGCTAGGACGTACTTTTCTTGGTCCCTGTAATCACAAGTGACTGAATGAGTAGGTATACCTTTTAGTTTTCTCCAGGATCTAATTTACTTCTATAACGATGTGAAGATCACATTGGTTTGCCCGACCACATATTAATCCGAAGAACCAAATGAGAATTTCCTTGTTCTTGAAGACAGATGCATTTGTCATTTTATCTATACTAACAGGCACTTATAGCATAATTCAACAGTTATAATTCATCGTTCAGCTTTGTAGAATTTATTTATCATATTTATCATATAGCTCAAATTTTAGGTTTTTTACAAATTTTAGCATCGGTAATTAGTTTCATTTCTCAACCAAAATACGTCTGCTTCAAACTGATTGACTTGATTTATTGACTACCTTACTACTGGTCTACTACTGAATGTGTACACCAACAAGCTTCACTGATAGCTCAATATCAACTTACTTGCAATGAGCAGCAGTGATGACCCAGCTCGGCGCTATCAAGGTTCCCCCACAGTAGAGCCCGTACATCACCTGGTACGGAATGGTTGTGATGGACACTTCCCTGCCACCGACAATGCGCCAATTTATCTGAAAGGCAATGGCCGGATTTCTGGATATTAAGTGACTGTCATTAGTGATGGTGCCATATTTAATTGGGAAACAGGAATCATTGGATGATTTTAATTTAATAAATAAGCTCTATTGAACTTCGTGTTAACGCTCTTTGAAACAGGTGGAATCCAGGCAATCAGTTTCGATCACTTCCTTGACCGTTATAGCTGAAGTTTTTCAGATTCTTATTAAACTTCATTTCGTGCAAGAAATCAAACATCAGTGATCTAGTTGCAGTGAAGTCAAGCGCTCAAACAACGAACGAACGAAGTTAAGAGCATCGTCATCTACATGGTTGGTGTTCGTCAAAAGTTCGTTTTACGCGTCACTTCCTTTCGCGTGCGTCTAAAATATGGAACGGTCTCCCAGCGGCGGTACCGTATAGATACGACAATAGGGCTTTAAAAACGTATTCCTAATAGAGGTGCGCATATCATGTCCGGCACTGGATTGAACCTGGAACGATTAACTTACCCTCCGGAACTATGTCCGTTAACATGTCCGCGGAACTATTTAGTTCCACCGAAGCGTGCACCTTTTCCGACATCGCACCGTAAAGGGTCTTAGTTCTACCATGTTCATAAACAGTTCCAGCGTTCCAGTTCTGTGTTTTGAAATGTTGTAAAGGAGGGATTTCCAACATTTCAAAACAAAATCTGCAAAGTTTATTATGACTATCGATCTAATGCAACTAGTATCGGGCGCGATGTGGAACTTCGTCGTTTCTGGTGAAGTCCACTCAAGCCCACGCGTGGACTAAGATGACCAACTGCCGGGCGCGACGTGTAACTTATCTAATATCACTTCTGGTGAAGCCCACAAAAGCCCACGCGTGGACTAAAATATCCCACGCGTGGACTAAGTTAGCAGACTGCCGGGCGCGACGTAGAACTTATCTAATGTCACTTCTGGTGAAGCCCACACAAGCCCACGCGTGGACTAAGATATCCCACTGTCAGGGGTGACGTGAAACTTATCTGGTCTCGCTTCTGATGAAGTCCACACAAGCCCACGCGTGGACTAAGGTAGCCCACACAAGCCCAGACTCACACTACTCTAACGCCCATGCATAGCTGTTTTAATTTTGCTCATGCACGACAACATTGCCTTTGCACAGACACCAACGCATACATTTTTGTGACAAAATCGCACCTATTGCAACGATATATTAAGATGACACATTGTACAAGTATCACTCAATGTGCTGTCCCTTTAGGTTACTCCGTCGGTGGGGATCGGGTCACGCTCGGCCGGGCTCGTTGGCGCCGCCGATCGTTCCTTTTCCTTACCCGTACAACTGTGTTCGGTCCGTCTCGCTGGGACATGTGAGGAACGATGAACCTGTTTAATAAGGCGCCTCGGATCGGAACGATGTCGTTCCAGTGCCGGACATAGTTCCTGGAACTATTAAGGTCCGGAACTACACATGTCTAATTCCTAAGAGGCAAGCAACGTACTGGCGGTGTTGCGGTTGTTCATGGGCTGAGATGATCACTTCCCATGAGGTGACCATCAAGCTCGTTTGCTCCTTCTAACACAAAAAAAAATACTAAATCTTACCCCCATAGCATTCCGGTCAGCATAGTCGATGACCTCATGGTGGTACTGGTAGTTCCTGGGAGGGACTCTCCTGGTGACGTACATGCGGTGGTAGCTCGCCACACATTCTGGAGTGAGGGAACCGGTGTAAATTTTGCCTTCATTCGGGTTTTCTGGGATAAACACGTCGACTAGAAAGACGAGATAAGTAATATAAATAAATATAGCACTTAATAGAAGGAAGTAAATAATCAATTTATTTATACTGCAAATGTGGCACACAGACTTGTGGACTTTTCTAAACGCTAAACTCCTTTTGATCGACAGTTCGCTTTACAACTCGAGTGTCCTGTATCCACAATTTGATTGTGTCATCATCATGCCAGCTAAACAACGCCCACTGCTGAGCATAGGCACCCCAGGATCTCCACAACAGTCGGTCCTGTGCTATCCACATCCAGCAGCTTCCCTCGACCCTGACCAGGTCGTCGGTCCACCTTGTGGAAAGGCTACTTCTAGACCGTTTAGATGTTCACGATCTAAGTACTTATTTTAAATCCTGATGTTTTTCACTATAAAAGGTTTTGTGATTTTGGTGTGAAATCATCAATAAATGTACAAATGTTTAAAGTTTGGACAATAATTCTGGAGTTCCTATCGCTTCATCTTTCCCGTTTTGATATGCACTGACCAGCAAAATTCCCTGCTTTGTGGACATGTACAATTTGCGGCTAACTCCCCGGTGATGGAAAACACCGATATAAAACCAAAGCAACCCGGAAAACGGCTGTAGGTTCACACCTTACCACGTTGGGTTCAAATTCCCTCGGCGAAATGTGGGCTTCTGGATGTTCCGTTCACCATGGCGGAACAATCAGTGTGTCTCTGACTAATCCATTAAGTATATGGTCGTGAATGTTAAGTTATGTTATTTCCTTGAAGCTAAAAGAGAATTTCCGAAAGAAGAGCAATTCATAACGAAATCTTTCAACACTGTTTAATTAACAATTTACAATACTAATAAAAAGTTATTTCACAGCAGGCTCTTAATAACGCAGTTAAATACAGAGTAAAAGTAACTCAATTCATTAACAGTTTAACTGTAAAATCGATTGCAATGGTCGTCGAAATGTACAATAGCAATAACATTGTTTATTACAATGTAAACGATAGTGAATGCTGATTAAACGGAATCTTGTGTTGCGACAAATAAAGCAGTTAACAAAACGAATAAAAAAAACAGCAATTTAATCTCTTTAAAGGCTTCTAATAACACTACAATTGGGAATATCAGTTTTCTTTTGAACTAAATACTGACAAAATTACGAGCTAAATACGATTTGCGATCAAAGCAAAAATAACAATAAAAAAGAAAAAAAGTAATAACGTTAATTATCCTGGACGTCGCAACGTACAGATATAAACAAACAAAACAAAAAGGTTAGAGAAAAAATAAAAATAACATAACAATTTTTTTTAAAACAAAAAATTCCACCAGACAGCACTGCCACAATGTGCAAAATAAAATGAACCCCACTCAGCCAATGCCTGGACCTGATAGGCTCAGACGCTGATTTTCAGTGGGGCCAGCTGAGTGGAAGCACGGACATTCGCAGCGGCTGTCAAATTGCTTCACAAAGCAAAATCCTTAAAAATATCCTTGGACAATAATCCACACAGCACCTTTCAAAACACAGGAATTTAGAACCGCTCACACCATTGAACTACTTCTGCTGTGCCTAATATTGTTAAACAAAATTAGGTTTTTCAGGTATTAGGAGCCAGTTCTGAAAAAAACTTCGGTCAAATGTTCATGCTTTGAGCATGTTGAGTTACTTCTTTCACGTCCAGTATAATAATGGGGACCCTGTCTCAAAGCTACCTTCATCAATCACTTTTATAGTTATTAAAGAGCACTGGCCCGTTTTCAATGGGGACCCTTTTAAAACTATTTAAGAGTATAATATGGTATATAGAAAGAAGCGAGACAAAATCTAAGGAAATACTTTCTTTCCCAATTTTCATATCGTCCACATAGATATCAAAGCTGTTGCTTAGCCGTTCGGGATTCATGGTTGGGTCTATAGTATGTTCGTGTTAAGAATGCAGTATTTTTTAAATTTAATTCCGTTATACACATCGAAACTCAGGTACAAACCATTGCGTTTGAAAGAATGCGTTCATTTGGGCACTATGAAATTGACTTTCTAATTAGGAACGATTTAATTGGTTAGGGGCGTGCTAGGTCGAAGAACAAGAATGAAAACACTGCATTCTTAACGCGAACGGACTATAGGTGCTTTCTGTGTTTATTATCTATGTATTTACAAAAAAATATGTGATGTGTTTTCCATTGTCTAGTTTCCATAGTACAAGTTTCGCCTAGATCGTATTGGTGTAGCAGGTTGCGGACTTATAGAGAAACACCAGAGGCATCACTCACGCATTGACGAACATCTATGAACGACTCTTGAAAAACTCAAATAACCAACAGCGCAGTTATTCCACAATTTCAAGTGTTTAACCACGATTATGATTTCATTTATACGAAGCATTAGTTCTGAAGTATAAAAACAAACTTCACGGCGCCAGTTAACTGTGCGATGGATAATATCAAAAAGAACACGAGCGGTTTGGTTGGACCGCGTGCTGTGAATCGCCCAAGAACTCTTTTCGAATGGGTGGGTTCTTTTGGATCGCGGAGTGAATCACCTAACAACTTTTCTCTAATGGGGATACAAACCGCAGAGGGCAACAAAATAGTTATCCATTTGGTTGGGTGAAAAAGGCCATTTGGTCGCATCTAAACCGTGGTCTGAATCGACGCATTCAAAATATAACTTGGACAATTCACATCGCTGTACCACTGCCGTCCGAAAGGACCTGTTCAAAAAGAGCTTTTGCAGGATTCACACCATGACCATGGTTCAAACCGTGGTAGATAACGACCCAAGATCTGGAGCATAACTAATCGTACAAGGTAGAGAACTCTTCTGAAAGGCCAGACAGGAATCCAAAATTGTACACACAACATGATTTTCTATGATTGCTTAACTACTCAAACTAACTACGAGTAATTTGGCTTTTAGACAATTCGCATATTCTGACTACAGTAATGTAAGAAAAAAAACATTCACTCAAAACTAACTGAGCTTAGCTTAAAGGCCTTAAGATATCCGATACAGTTCTTTTGAATAAGGAGAAGTTGTCATTAAATATATCTAGGTCCTTGCTCCCACGCGACAGCTCGCTGTATGATCGACACATTCTGACCAGAGGGTTATAAAACGACGTGATGTTTTATACACCTGTATAGAGAAAGTGTTTGATGAACGCGCTTCATACCTGGTGTTAAGTGCTAAGACACGAGAGAAGAAAGAAAGGAAGCTTCTACTTAACAAAAAGAGCCAACTCACTCGGCGTACTGCTCTCAGTCGTTGAGAAGACCTGCGCCTTGCCCCCCACCAGCAAGACACCCACGCACGCACAACACACCACCAGTAGCATCTTGCCTAGAACTAGTTACTGAGACTCCAGCCTCAGCAGCAGCCCGTGGCGAATGCAATCTTCACGCGCTTCCGATGCAGGTCTGATTAACTCTTGATAGCAGGTTGATTGGCAGGTACATGTTAGAGGCTAGGTTTTAGGATGCTTGGTTCTGTAGGTTTCGTTTATTAATAATAATAATGTCTTTTTTAAGCTATTTTGTCCCACTGCTGAGCGAAGATCTCTCCCAATTTCCGCCATAGGTCTCTATCCTGTGCTAGATCCTGTGCCGCAAATCGTCACTGCACCTTTTTCTGGGCCTTCCCCTGCTCCGAAATCCGTCTGTGGGCTGCCAGAGGCTGACGATTTAAGGCTATATGCCACACTCCACAAAACGCCACCACTGGTCTACCTGTAGTTTTCATACGCCGGTGGCCGCCACACACCACATGCTACGAGGTATAGGCATATGCTGGTGGCGGCGTTATGTGGCGGTGTTTTGTGGCCCGTGACGCTTAAGGTCGACGACGCCAAAAGCTTCATGTTTGTGCTTAGTCCTGCAGCCTAGCAGTGAAAGCTTGGTCGTCAATGGAGGTAGGTTTTAAAAAGATGTGCTTTAGTACAGTGCGTTATTAGAAATAATTGTTTTTCATCTTTAGGGAACATATTATTACGAATTTCGATGTACTGTCAACGGCACATTAAGCTATCCATTTCTGGTCAGCCCTCCTTGCTCTATTGCAAAAAAACGACATTTAGCAAGATCAATATAAAAAACAGAAATAGGCGGCTGCCCAGTCAAAAATTGTACAGCCATGGACTGTACACATAACATAATAAACTAACTAACTTAACTTTGTAACTTTACTTGTACTTTTTTTTAACTTGTAACTTTGTACCTTATTTGCAAATAGACTTAGGATCTTGTCCAGACATAGTTGCTGAATCTTACCCAGCGGCAGCATTTTTCCCAGAGAAATAACTAATTGATTTTACCATACTGTGAAGTCTTCAAGGATCTCTAAAATTTTTTAGTACTTCGTTGATTATCAATTTCTCGTGTCTGCACTAGAGGCACCTCTAAGTAGTGCTTTACGTAACTGATATATTGCCGAAACTAGTAAAGCGAAGTTTTATTCGTAGTTAAAACCTAAACAACTGCGTGTCACATACAGAGGTATTGGAAAATCCGAATTAAGGTATCCATTTTGTTCTATAACATAACATAACATACCTTCACGACCATATCCCTAATGGGTTAGTCAGAGGCATACTAATTGATACCGTCATGGTAAACGGAACATTCCGAAGCTCACATTTCGTCGAGGGAATTTAGATCAGGAGTAAGTATGTTAGATTTTTTTAAAATCAAGAGGTTTTTGTTTGCACTAACACACTCTATATTATTGCAGTACAAACTATGGACTTTTAATAAAGTATTTACATTTTGTGCCGGAAAAAAACCCGCAACTCTTTACACCCCAACCGACACCTGAACCACTGCTTCAAAATAATAATTAGTAGCTAGATATTATAGTTTAGAAGATACTTATAGTAATTTGTGTGACCCAGCAGCACGAATATATTTTAATTAATAAGTGGGAATTGTTAAGTGCTATGTCTCTGTCAGTGTTGTGTTTCTCATTTTAATTCATTACTGTATTTATATTTTAATATATAATAATAATAGTTATGTTTCAATGTTTTAAAATAGTAATTTATGTAAGGCAACTTATCGCTCCTTTTGCTATGCCCTTGCAGGGCGTCACATGTACACTGCCATTTCATGTAAGACCTATGTATCGCAATGTGATATGCAATAAATAAATAAATAAAAGTTATTGCTCGCCAGTGTACATTAATTAAAATGATTTTTGCGCATGTGTTTTTTTGAATCTTTATAAATAACAAATTAATTGTTAAGTTATATTTTACAACCACTATAGTGTTTCAAATATAAAAATAGGCTCAAGTTTTATGAGTTATGCTTGTCGAATAGGTATGTTTAGATTTTTATTCAGTCTTCTATAATATAGGTATGTAGACCGTAGTTGAAGTTTTCTTTGTTCCGTATCACCTATTTTATTATCTAATCAGCTAATAAGACCAGTGTAATAAAATTAAAAATAAATAATAACTACAGCGTCGCTCAGGAAAACTTTTCAAATGACTACGTTTGTTCTGTGACTGGGTTAACTTGGGCCTGGTTGACGTCGCTAGATGCCAGTCGTTAAGCTTAGTCGGAGGCCTTGAAGTGGCTTGATAACATCTGAAATGAAGGTTTCACACTGACCTTACACCCCCCAAGCCATCAACAATCCGCATTGAGCGCGCGTGTTAGAGTATGGCTCGAGCCACCTTCTAGTTGATGTGAGGCTTGTGCCCAGCAGTGGGACGCATATAGGCCGTTTTCATATTAGCTAAAATAAGCGCATAAGACATCCTATTAATTTTATAAATGCGAAAGTTTGTATGTGTGGATGTGCCTTGTTGAGTAACACGGCACTTCACGTAAAAACTACTGGATAGGATGGAAACTTTACAATAATTATATAGCTTATGCATCTGAATAGCACATAGCCTACAATTTATTAAGATACCTTGGTATATCCCTTTTTTTAGCCTTCGTCCACGCCTTCGTCGACAAAGTCGCGGGCAGTCGCTAGTATTATAATAATAACATAATCTATCTAGCTATCCATCTATCTATCTCTGTAAGTAGCCCTACATCGAACTGCGGACAGGCATTTCTATCTGCGAGCCTGTGTTAAGTTATATCTAAAGTCTTTCCTTTCCACTAAATCGTTACAACTCTGCAAACATTTGTCACAAGAACACAAATCCATTATTATAAACCCAGTGAGCTGAACGATCCATTGTTGTAGAACTGTAATATATTCTGCGGTCGTGGACACGTCAAAAAATCAATTTCCTCCGTCCTCCCGACGACTCATGAAGTGGTAGTAAATTGTACCCTCCCTTAGTGAGGGGACAAAGGGGTGCGGAATCAGAAACAAAATATTTGGGGTTTAAATAATTCAACTTTTTTGTTTGGTTTTACAAAACGCTGGCTAACTTTTCGGTGATGAAAAACACCGAAAAAACTCATGCAACTCGGATTATGGCGGTAGGCTCGCCCTTACCACGTTGGGTTCAAATTCTCTCGGCAAAATGTGAGCTTCGGAATGTTCCGTTCACCATGACGGCAATTATCAGTGTGCCTCTGACCCCCCTTAGGGATATGGTCGTGAGGGTATGTATTTATGTAAAAATAATTTTAGTCAATACGAGGGTTAAGATGATCCTGTTCGGATACGGTATGCTGTCATTGCCCTATGTCTGCCCTATAGGAATAATGGTCGTGATGGTATGTTACGTTATGTTTTACTAAAACAACATTCGATCTGAGTTTTTACCTACAGCAAGACCTTGCTCCTTCTTTTATTTATCCTCTTAGCCAAAGTTGAAAAAAAGCCAAAGTTCCAGCCTGATTTGGACTGAAAGCAAAAAAAACTTCAGTGACGCTAAAAAATTAAATGAGTGTTTCAAGGGACGGAAGGGGGCAAAATACACCAGATTCTGTAATTTAAGGACAATTTTTTCAAAATTCCCAGTGTCTTTCATCGATCTTAGCCTAATGAGGCTGAGAGAGCTATCAACTAACAAACAAAAATACATTTTAATAATACTAACGTTTACTGAATTAACTAACCTTTACATAAATCGATTTTATAAAGCAAGTAAGATTAGGTAAATACCTACACAAATTAAATGCGAATGGCGTTAAATTAAAATAAAACTTGTTTCTACCAGCAATTTATCATTATGCATTATTTGCACTTGTCACATAAAACAAAAATGGCAAGTTAGCAATTTTAAGAATATTGTTTATCAACCTATTCCTCTGACTACTTTAGAAATATTTAGTTCATCGTTATTCATTGATAACAGAAATTAGCCTTTTGCATCAGTCTACGGTGTGTTTTCTGAACGATATACAAAAGACCGAAATTCATAATACCAATGAACGGAATGCTTTATGAATTTTTAGATATAAGCTAACCTGTACTATTGATCTCTTATTTGTTATCCATTGTTATAGTTATTTTGTGTTCGAAATAAATAAATCAATAAATATAAATAAATAAATGCGGACTCCTCCTTATGTATAACATATCTCCGGATGCAATAGAATGGTTCAATTCATATCTTAGAGGTCGCTATCAGTGTGTTCGTGCCGACGATATTACATCGAAGTGGTGTGAACTTTCTGCTGGTGTTCCTCAGGGTGGCGTCCTGTCTCCTCTACTCTTTTCTGTCTTTATTAATGCTATTACTTCTCAACTGTCTGCTCGCTACCATCTATATGCTGACGATCTGCAACTATATATTCACTTTAAACCTGACGATGCTGAAGCTGCTATTGAAGATATGAATCGCAATCTCGATGGGGTGTGCAGATGGGCTGAGTCATACGGTCTGCTTGTCAACCCATCGAAATCACAAGCCATCATTATCGGCAGCAAAGTTATGCACAATAGGGCATGCTCACTACCCCTGTCGCCAGTGGTGTACAATGGGACCCAAATAGACTATGCGGTGACAGTCCGAAACCTTGGTATTTACTTTGACTGCAATCTTTCGTGGGAGTACCAGGTTAACCAAGTCGGCCGAAGAGTCTTTGCAGCCTTCCACTCACTGAAGCGCCTCCAGAACTTTCTTCCGTTACAAACCAGAATCACACTGGCTCAGTCACTTATGTTGCCCATTCTTGATTATGCTGATAGCTGCTATCTGGATGCAACTGAAGAACTTCTCAACAAACTGGAACGATTTCAAAACGTTTGTATTCGCTTCGTATTTGGCCTTCGTAAGTATGATCATGTGTCTGAGTATAGAAAACAACTGAAATGGCTCCCTATACGTTTGCGCCGTAATTACCACATTCTGGTTCTCCTTTTCAATATTCTTTTTAACCCTTCTTACCCTAGCTATCTTCGTGAACGTTTCTCTTATCTTTCCTCTTCCGGCCGAACTCATCGCTCTGCTTATAAATTTCATTTAACTGTCCCTACTTGTAGCACGAGCATGTACGGCGACTCTTTTACTGTCCACGCAGTCCAACTGTGGAACAAGCTGCCTGTTACCCTTCGCGAGTGCTGCACTGTTAGCTCTTTTATGAAAAAATTAAAAGAATACCTTTTAAAGACTGCATTTGATCCATAGATGTAAATAGGTTTATTATGTGTAGTATATTTAAGTATATGAATATGTATTATTAAGTAGTTTAGTTATAGTATGTATGTTTTTTACGAGTAAATAATTTAATTTAACTTTCTTTAATTTGTGCACAGCTGTTTATCCACCTTACCTTAAAATATTTTCCTGTCAACGTGGTCTGCTGGAAGAAATCTCTTTTTAGAGATAAGCTCACCTGTACTTTCAATCTCCCTATTGTCTGTTTATTGTAATTGTCTTTTTGTGTACGAACTAATAAATAAATAAATAAATAAATAAATGTACCTATGTTTACGAATAAATGATTTAATTTGATTTGATTTGACTATCAAAATGTCGAATATTTATTTGACCGAAAGTATCTACATAATACCGATAGGACTCTACCGAAAGTACGAAATATCGAAGCTTGAAATGCCGCAGCGGGCAATCAGAAAATTCGAAAGTTTAACTTCCGGGATTTTGTCCATTCGGTTATTTGAACATCAGCTATCAGACCTTCGGTATTTCGGCATTTGTACTTTCGGCATTATAATTTTCGATGTTTTTTAAACTTTCGGTATTTTGATGCGTACCCCATTCTATCGATAACACCATACACGCCACAGTTTCCCGTCTCTAAATCATAACCGCTAGGGCGGTCCAGCTGTATCTCTGCGCGCAGATAACCAGGCCCCATAAAACGGACCGTACTCGACATAACCACGAAAAACTATGGTATGCTAATGCGGACCTCGCTTTATGTAGTACGAATGGCTTTTGTCGAGAGCCGTAAATTCTGGAAGCTCTTTGTCATTTTCGGTATTATTTCAATATGGACCGGCCTTTCGGCGCTGTTTGCGATGTGGTCGGGAAACATAGTTAAATGATGTAACGTTTATTTATTCAAAATTCAAAGACATCGTTGATGAACCGAGTTTTTTTAAAATTAAGTCGTTAAGCCTAGTCTAGCCTTAGGGCGGCTTGATAACATCTGACATTAAGGTTGCTCACCAACCTTATTCCCCTCCAACAATCCGCACTGAGCCCGCGTGTTGGAGTATGGCTCGTTCGACCTCATAGTTGAGGTGAGGCCTGTGCCCAGCAGTGGGACGTATTAGGCCGTTTATGATAAGTTATGTAATTAGTGTCTATGAAGTGTTCGTTTATGACAAAAGTTTTAAAGCTCCTGGAGGATTAATTGCTATTCCTCATACTATAAAGTGGGGAAAGTAAATCGCCCAAAAACTCTTTCTTTCGGACCGCAGCAGTGGCACAGTGTGAATGGCCCAAGTTATACTCTAAATCTGTCAATTCAGACCACGCAACCACGGTTCAAATAATACCAAATGCGCATTTTGGTTTTGTTTTCGTCGACTCGTCCAAAAATATAACTATTTTGTTACCGAGAATATCGGCACCAGCAAGAAATTCGATTAGGATTTGAGATCCAATCTGGCCGGTACACACCTACATTTTGTTCATTGTACAATTTGTGGCTAGCTCTCCGGTGATGGAAAACACCGATATAAAACCCAAGCAACGGATAACGTAGAAGACTGTTGAATGTTCCATTCACCATGACGGCAACAATAGTGTGCCTCTGGCTACGCCGGCGGTATTTACGCGTTTTTTTATTTTAAGCATCAGGGATAATGCATCATCATCTTACTAAAGATAGGAAAACCAGAAAAAGACTATCGGTCTACCTGGCATCAGGCGGGACCTGGCTGCCAGGTATAAATACAGCAGAGAAATTCAGCCGGTCTGTTAATGGTCTCGGTAGCATAATGGTTAGTGCAGTCGCCCGGTTAGCGAAAGATGCGGGTTCGATTCCCGCCTGATGCCAGGTAGACCGATTGTCTTTTTCTGGTTTTCCTATCTTTATTTACGCGTTTTGTTCATATATTCAAATAGGTAAACTAACATACCAGTTCTAATAACTTCGAAGCACAGTTCATATGATGTTTATCTTAAATTATTTTATTAGTTTAGTTCTGGTTTAATTTTACAGCAGTTGGAGTTGGGCACGTGACCGCGATGAAACGTGTCGGTATTAATATTCGTAGTAAAATACAGGGAATTAGTGACGGAAAGTAGTTGCAGCGACCTCTGGTGTTTTGAAGTTATAAACAAGTTATGGATGTTTTGATTAAATACAATAACATAACATAAACGGCCTATATACGTCCCACTGCTACGCACAGGCCTCACCTCAACTATGAGGTGGATTAAGCCATACTCCAACACGCGGGCTCAGTGCGTATTGTTGGAGGGGTGTAAGGTTAGTGAGCAACCTTAATGTCAGATGTTATCAAGCCACCCTAAGGCCTCTGAATAGGCTTAACGACTGACATCTAGCGACGTCAACCGGGACCAACTGCTTAACGTGCCTTCCGAAGCACGGAGATGCCCGAAATACACATCACTAAATTTCGGTCGAGGTGGTCACCCATCCCATTTCAGACCCGGCGTGTGTTGCTTTACACTAGCGATCGTCGCCGATCACTGTCACAACTGCGCCACGGGCACCTCACCCAATTTCGAGGACTTTACATAATTTCAGAAAAAAACTCAAGCCAAATTAAATGATAACTTCCTTACTCCGTCTCCCTAACCCGTTAAAATATTTGCGTATTTATAAAATCCTAAGCTTATTTTACCGAAAAAGCGTTAATTAAAGAAACCTTCCTACCTAAACAAAGAGAGTGATTTCTTTAAACAACGTTTTTCAATTTGCCGGAGGGAATTGTGTCGTTTTAGAAGGAGATTGTTTACGTTACGGCAACGCAATGAGATGGAATTATTTAAAGTCACCTCTTTTTTTTTCAATAAGCAGAAGGGCTGTCAAAAAAAAATGCTAACTGTGGCAATAAGCACTTCTTAAATCATTGAGAGCGCTGTGGCCGAGTGGTTAAACATTCTGGCTCGGAACCCGGTTGTAACCGAAAAAATGGTATATTTGAATATAACATAAATAAACCGTCTGAGGTTTGTTCATATTGCACCAACGTTGTAGAACTAAATGGCCTCTGTTCTATTCGAGTTAGAATTAGCCAAAAAAATATTTAGGCTGGATAATCCCCTTTAGTTTCTTTCTAATTCAGTATTTTTGTCTCACCAAATGGTTTTCTGGTAGAAAATACCTTTAGCATTATATCCGCCTTTTGCACTTTTTCATGCATTGAAGATTAAATAAATAAATAAATCTGTCGGAACACACACGGAGGGCTCTGCTGCCAGATTCAGCGGTACAACCCCTACGGCAAAGACAGATAGTAGGGAACAGCAGCTATGGTTCACTGGCTCCTTCCAAAAGATTGTGCACCGCGTCCTACCACATCCCACAAGAAGATCGCATGCCCAACTGGTCCCGCAACCGCTAGCCACACAGAAGGTGGCTCCTCCGCCGCATCCAACGTTGCGCCACTCTAATAGCAGGCAGTGAATAGGTGGGAAGTCCACCACTAGAGCTTTCGTGGCCTCCTGGCGTGTCATCCTTCCACTGGTAACGACAAGGCGACAACTCATGGGAAGGAAAACTGTTATAGACCTGATAAAAACACAATATTTACCCATGGTAGGTACACAATCACACCACACGTAATTAAATAGTAAAACGCTCACACAACAATGTTATCGGCACGTTAATCATTTGCGTAACGAAACGTAAACAATTGTGGACACAGTACAGGGCACATTCAGTAGGTTAAGTCTGAGTTGAGTTTTCTCCTCTCGTGACAGGCATGTTGTTGCATCCTTAGGGGTCCCTGATTCGATTTAGTTTCGTGCAATGATGACCACCATTAGGCTTTGGTGGGTAGATGACTCTGTTTTGCATCAATTCCGTGTTCCACATACGACAATTGTTATAAACTTAGGTTGCTGGGCATGAACAACATGCATTTGCTGACGCAAAAAGGGTGACAATGTGTTTTATCGGGATATCTTCATTGTATTTTGATTGTCGACCTACATCCTTAATAAATAATCCTGAATAAATAAATAAATCCTATGCCTTAACTAGGTTATATACCTGGATCCTTGAGCATTAGCTTTTTCATTTTAAAATTATAATTTTTACTTAATGATAGCCTTACACTAACTATAATTGTGAATTACAAACAAAGAATAAGTAGAGGTGATCCATTGTCCAAGCTTTCCTTTGTCTCAATGCAGTATCAAGAACACCTAAAGATACTTATTATTTTTATTACATTTTCTTTTTCAAACTTACTGCTTGTTTCTGCACTATACACCCTGTCCAGTTGCAGGATTTGTTGGAGAAAAATTACTTTTGTACGCTGAATACAATCCCTTGACGAAGGCCGTAAAAAGAATATAAAAGCAAGTATTAAACCATTGTTAGGCTAATACAAAAACTTTGATGAATACTAAAGTCCAGAAAATTTGATGGAAGCGGTAGATAGGGGTAGTAATTTGCCTTTGATAAGGAGGGGTGGATGTCGAAATGGCTTTTATTATGTTTTTATACTTTTTTTGACGATAGTAAATAAGCGTGAAATATATGGCGTGTAAATAATGTGAAGGGCCCGTGGCGCAGTTGTGACAGTGATCGGCGACGATCGACGTTCCAGCTCATAGTTGAGGTTAGGCCTGTGCCCAGCAGTGGGACGTGCATAGGCCGTTTATGTTTATGTTAACAAATAAAGGTGAAATATTATATGGCGTGTAAAGAATCAGCAATAGAAAGTTTTTGACGTTGATTGAGGCATTAGAAGTAGTTTATTTGAAAATGGAGTTGTTTGATTTTAAGCAGGCCGTTCATGATCGTAATTAGTATAGTAGAGATTTTATGAGTATTTTAACCAGGCCATTAATAATCTTAATTAGGAAGTAGTCACGTCAACTCGTGAACAGCCCCTACTTTTGGGAACTAAATTCAGGATAATTCATTGTCTGTTATTTTAATTTCGTGTTCAAACTTTAATAAGTACTCTGTTTGTTTTATTCATTTATTTTGTACTTAAAAAACATCATATTTCAAGAAAAGAGTGACTGCTATGTTTTTTTTAAGGTCTCCTCTGTAGGAACAACATTCTGAATTACAACGCCATCCAATGGTAGTCTCATCATTTTTAAAATGGTTAAAAATACGTGAAAGAGCTCAAATCTCAGTATACTTGCAACACGTTTTCTAAAAAATTGGATGAACTCGGGTATTCAAAACCAACAGGTTGCCGGTTAAAACAAAGTTTTTTGTAACATATTTAGAGTACCTATGCAGTTTAAGTTTTGGCCAGGTTACACACTTCAAAACGTTTTTGTTAAATTGTAAATAAATAAATGCACATTATTCCTCACAGACAACGGATGAACATATTTAAATACTTATTTGGTATACATTACTTAATCAGAAATTATGAGAGATAGCGAAATCTGTTCCTAGGAACCATAGTTTACATTTAAGATTAAAAAATAATGACCTACAAACTTTTTATAATAAATACCCAAACATAACCTGGCACCTCCTGACCCATTTGGATTAATCACCCTGTATACTAACATAGTCACTATAGTTTTTCACAAATGATTTCCTATCCAATATCCTGAGAGCTGCTAAAAGATAAACAAGAAGCTCGTCAGCAATATTGCTAAGGAGATAAAAACATAACAAGATTATTACATTTTACATCCCGACTTTACAATCTTTAATGGCCGTTGTCCATAATAGAATTTTACAAGCTCTTTGAAATACGATACACGCACACTTACGACTGGAAACAGCTATGGTATTCTGGCGGGCGCCAAGACTCACTTTGATCGTGGTGAGTTATCTTTAAAATTCAATTTCATTGCGACTGTGGTCGTTTGAGAAAAAAGAACTATAGCAACCTAGGGGTGGCTTTCCGGCGGACATGACTTCACATCTCGGTGCTTCACGCTTAACTCAATCATCAATACGCTTTACTTTGAATTAGTATTTTCTCTCATTTTGTAGGTAAATAATTAAAAAATGTTATTTGGCTTAGTTCTTTTCTCTCAAACGACCACAGTCGCAAAGGAATAGGGAATATGCACTTGGAACAGATGAGGGTCATTTTATTTTTTTGAGTACTATTTTGAATTCTCGTTACGTCTCTATCAATATTTCCTAATTTTATTTCTTTGTCAATGTAAAAATAATTATTGAAAAGTGCAAAAAAATGTGGGAAATTCAAAGCGGTTGAAACAGTCACGTGAGAGTGTGACGTCCAAGTGCACGCGTATGTCACTGTCAAAAGCGCGACAAGAAGAAGAATTCAATAATTCGTAGGTTACATTTGTGTTGTCAAAGACTTGTGTGACGTCAGAGTTCATGACAACCGAGCGCGCCATAATGGCGGCGTTTGAAACGCTGGAAAAAGTTTGAAGTTTTTAACAATTTAAAAATATACTACATTTCGTATTTTTGATGATGTAGATTATTGATCAGTCTTAAAACGATATAAGCTATCATAAAAATATATATAAAAAGAACAGTGCATATTCCCTATTGAATTTTGAAGTTACCTCGCCACGAGCAAAGTGAGTTTTGGCGCCCGCTGGAATACCAAAGCTGTGTCGGAGCTCCAGAGTAAAGTTACTAAGTTATTTATCACAATATGTGATATTAACACCTACTGACGATTTAACATCAAGTGAAAAAATGCTTTGCATTGGACTGGGTGTTTTCTATGTAAATTATGCTATGCATATATTTACAGAAAAAATGTACCAAATTATGATTAACCGTTATCTAGTATCCCATAGCATACAAGATTTGCTTCGTTCATGGCTAGATGGCGCTGTGATGATCAATTCCAAAAAAAGAGGTCCTGATCTAACATTTTCTGCTTGTGATATGGGAAAGAATTACAAACAAAAACCATACTTTATGATTAGCCTCATGGTTGACTGGTGCAGGTACAAGTCAACTTCAACCATCTATACCGCCTTCGCAAGACCTGCAGAGCAGTCCTAAAAACCCCTCAATTTCAGTAAGGAAGGGTCACCCATCAAAATGCCCGACTTGCTCTGATATATTTACCATTTACTCAGACTAATCGCAGTCGTGCGTGTGCGCCTCACCCTGCACAAGAGTGCTCCACTCAAGCTCAGTATTTGCCTCGCAAATTGCAAGGGTTATTTGAGTTGGGAATTATGTATTTGGCCACGGGTCGAGTCGCTCCGCCCCGAGCGAAGCGAGCGAAGCGAGCGCGATTATTGAATTAAAACAATGGGAGGTTTTTTGGGCCCGTTCGACAGCAGTTCGCTAATTATATTCTAATGGGAGTCCGGTTTTGCCGGCTGTTGTGTTAAGCGTTGTTTTACACAATGTGGGCATACTTGTAGATTCGGGAAGTTTGTTTGAAAAATGCTGAGGTCGGAAATTATTGCACGAGTAGGTAGGTACTTATGCTTAATGAAAACTCAGGGAGGTATTCGCAAGGTTATTACTGCAAGGTGCAATTTGAAATGGTATTAATTAGTTTGCGAATGGTTTGGCCTTTTAAACTCAACGTCAATGAATTAGACTTGACTATTCGCACTTAGTAGATTTTAGATAGAAACTGTTTTTTTCTTTATTTGCAAAACAAAATGAGAGCACTATTGAAATTAGTTCATGAAGTAAACAATTTTAGTGGCTTCTTGCGGTCGGGTATATTATATACATTATAAAAATTCTTTCAAGGTCCTTCTGGTTATACGCCCGCATTGCCTGGAAGAGACCTAAAACAGTTCACTATTCACTTATTTTTAGTATCGCATCCAAAACGGGGGCGTTCATAAAATAATTAAAGTTACTGACGTAGGTTTTGTTTTGTTGCTCTGGGCGCACAAAGTGCGAAAAGTTTATAGTCGTCAAACCCAAAAAGTTCTAGAACGAAATCTAAGTACTTAATTAGAAATATCCGTTGTTAAGATCACCTGTCTGAAGCCTAGGTAAGTCAACAGTCTAATTAAGTCGTAACCTACAACTCATTCTCTAACACAAAGATCGATATCATACTCTAAAGATAGCTGCCTAAGTTATTTGATTACAGGCAGTAATACGTAACTACGCAAACTCACACTCAACAGTTGCAAACTAAACACATTAACGCGGCGGAGACGCGGCGTAAACGCAATTAACGAGCGTTTGATCAATTAATTAACGCAACAGTATTACGTCATCACATACGGGTGTTTGAGTAGCGCGATCCGGCGCGAAGGACCATCGCATCGAGTTAGGCTCGAAGGACCATGGTCGATTTAAACTGTAACGTTTAGTGGTGGAAACGAGGTACTAATAGCAAACAGTTAGCGCGAAAATGAATGTGTTTATGATACAAAAAAGTTTTGCGAACGAAGAGACATGGCTTACTCAGAAGATGTAAAAGTGGCATGATAGGAAGTCTCAGTAGATGTGGGCCAATGACTGACGATCATTAGTGGACAAAAACACCTTTAGCTGACGATTATGCTTCTAGGGGTACTAAAACTATTACAAAGGACTACACACAAAACTGTCCCCACTTGCTAACAGATTCCAAAATGTATTTAACTTGTTTTGCAGCCCTATGTTTTTTTACTGTTGTCAGCTTCTATAGTTTAATAAAAAAACGTTGTTGCCTTTTTAGTGTCAAGTTTGTTAGTGGGTGGGGACTGGGGACTGTACCCAAATATTTTTCTGCATGGTTCTGACCTGATTATACTTTCATTGGAGTTTTCAGGTATTTGTCACAAATTATCCTCAGAAACAATCAAAATCACTTGGAAAATAGGGCAGATTTTTGTATATGATTGTGGAGGTTTAGGATACTACAGCCCTTGGCAGTACCTAACTATTTTTAATAGGTGCCTTGGCACCCTAGCACTCTTTAAAGTAGTTTCTTTAATAGGGTTCTGAGATGTCATACTCAAGTGTAGTCTGTTTTTCTTCTGTTCCATGATATTCCGTAAACTTTTCCATGAGTGTTGACCCCTTTTTGAACACAAAGGCATTGTAACAACAAAGGAGGTTTTTTTACAAAAGTAACCTGGGGAATCCTATTAAATTTCACCCAATTACAGCACAAAACGGAGGCAGGCTTGATCACATATCACCGATATACACACCTCGCATCATTGATATGACACACTGCTGTGGAGAATTTACAACTTGGTATTGGCAGCTTTTTCAAATTCAATGTTTCTTTATTCAAGTAGACCATTACATTACTACTTTTTAATCGTCAAGAATCTGAATCTTATTGTTATTGTATTGTATTGTTACTCTTTTTAAATAGTCCAATATTTTTCAGTACATAGTGAATGTTTGAATATTAAACCAAGAGACTTTTTGGGACTTGTTTGAATTTGTAGGGCGCCCATTTTTGTGTTGTTAAACCTGTATTATTGGCGTTAACCTGGCAGTGGTCATACGACCACTGTAGCCACCATTACGACCATACGGTCTTCAGTAGAAATCTACTGTTTTTTATACTTAAAGGTGTAGGTTATAGAGAAAACGTCGTAGCCAAGTGGTTACACACATTGGCTCGGAACCCGGTGGTACCGAGTTAAAGTCTGGCCGGAACACCTACTTTGTGTTAATTGTACAATTCGCGGCTAACTCTTGTGATGGAAAACACCGATAAACAACCCCAAGGAAATTGGATAACGGCGGAAGACCCACTCCTCACCTCGTTTAAATTCACTCGGCGAAGTGTTATCTAGGCTACCTACTGAAAGTTCTGTTCGCCAGGACGACACGAGTAAGCGTGCCTCTGACTACCCCGTTTGGGATAATAGTCGTGAGTATGTGTTTGGATAAGAAATATTCTTTTAGAGCTCATTCACGTTAGGTTGCAAGCAGCGCGGCTGCAGCACGACATCCGCGTGACACTTCACATTACTCTAATCTAAGCAAGTTGCGTGGCTGTTTTTATAATGTGAGGGCATCCGCTGCTGTCGCATGGCCGCGGCAGCAGCAATCGCTCTGCTTGCGACCTAAATGTGAATGAGCACTTAAACACTCAAGTAAGCCTAAATTCAACGTAAAAATACTTAAATAGGTAGAAAGCTAGGTTATGTGAAAAATTAAGAATTTGCCATGTTAACCATTCTTTCCAAGTGTATGTTCACTCAGTCGAGTGTATGCGAACTCGCACGTGTCAGGCAGCCAATCACGCGCCGGCGGCTGAGATCAAAGGGATTAATTAGCGTCTTTACTCGCCGCGGGCAAGTACACACGGCATGTTGGTGCTTCCGGACGGTCTTCCTTTTGGTCCTTCGAGCTGGATCTATAAGTAGAGGTAAATATTTATTTGCTACTATGTCACTGTACTGTTACAATAAAGGCAAAAAAATAACGAAATTAAATTGCTCATAAATTGCAAAATTATTATTCCTAACTTTCAATGGAAATGTATTCCATATTTATGATAAAGATAAAGATAAAATATTTATTTCAAAGAATATGGTTACATGGCAACAATTATTAAGTAATTGTTGCTAAAGTGGAATCTTTTTCAGACATAACCTACCTCCAAGTAAGATTCTAAGCGAATGTTTTAGTTTTGGTCCTTCGAGCCGGATAATGACTGTAATTTTTATTTTAATCCTTTTGTTGTTTCAAAACTTCATAAATAATTTGTTTATTATCCTTTCTTACTTCTGAACATCCAACGTATGCGGTCAGGGTATGGAACTAAATTGCGATGTCAAACTCATTTAAAACCAGCCGTTTGATCACGCGTCACTCGTCACGTTAGGAGGCAACTCGCTAACAAGGTTCCGTAGAGTTAGAAGCGATTGTTTGCGGATCTCTGATTCTGCAGGAACGTGTTTCCTCTGGAATCAAGAGTCGCCTTTGTTTTTAGTTTGTTCTGTTTACGCTGGTTGAATAAGATTGATACTTTCGGAGTTGAGATTTGGTAAAGTACTTACACGTGGAACACAACAGACCTCTTATTAAATTAATTGTTTTCACATTTCTATTGCCGTTGTCTATCTCATCATCATCATCATCATCAGCCATAGGACGTCCACTGCTGAACATAGGCCTTCATAAATTTCCGGAGCAGCCTGCTGTAGGCGGCCTGCATCCACCGAAACCCTGCGATTTTAATCAGGTCATCCGTCCACCTTGCGGGTGGGCGTCCCACCCAACGTCGTCGTTTGTCTATCTAAAAATATGAAACTGGCTGAAATATTAATACATTTTCAGTTTTCACTATGTAGAATGTACTCTAACATAATTTATATCTACTCTCTACTTTTGTGTGTACCTACTTAGGTACTGTTACTATTTTTCTGGGCTAAAGACGCTTATTTTTTAAAAAAGACATCCACATGAGATCAGTCATTTGCTAAAATAATATTTTGTATTGTCACTCGATTAATCATTGAACTTAATAAACTGTTTTGGAAAACACACTATTGTAGATGTATTGTAAAAATATTATTATTGGAATTCAGTTGAAGACACAAAATCAAAATTTGGCTTTTTAGTACTATTGCTTTTTTTTTCGGAAAGATAAAGAATAACACGATTTCTTATGACCATCATAGTTTTCTGAATGTTATGTGTTATGTTTCTCAAGAATCTCAAGATACATTTTACGAGGTCATTATTATTGGAATTGCCCGTGGCGCAGTTGTGACTGTGAGTTGCACTCGTTTGTTATGGCTCAGAGGCTCTTCAGAGTGCAGCGCTTCAAAGTGAGACGAATATTGCGCGAACTGTCTGCGTAGTTTAGTCCACAACCATGCCGACAGATGGAGTTACCTGTACTTTGAATCGCGGTAGCATTGCGTTACAAATTTTCCGTATAGAGAATACAGAACAAGCACCATTTTAAAATACTTGACAAAATCTTTACAGATAATATTTTTGAAAACACATCTTGCAAATGGCGGATGTGTGCAAATGTTGTTACCCAGACATGATTAGGAAACGAAAGAAGATAAGATAGTACTTATAGGAAATAAATTTCTCGAAAGTATTTAACACATTGCCCTGCCAAGTGGTGGCATGCCTGGGGTGGCTGGCATTCTGCATGCGTCTTTGAAGTTCTGACACCATCACGTAAGTATTTCTTTGGCGGTTTTGATAGGTAGTTTGATGCCATTTGCTAAAGCATCTAAAGACGCGTCGTTTTGTCTAATCAGAATCAAGGTACGGCCAAAAAAACCCTTTAAAATACAATAAGGTAACTCGTGTTGAGTGAACTTTAAAATTCAATTTCTTTACAACTGTGCTTGAGAGAAAAGAACTAAGCCAAGTATATATTTTTTTCTTTTACTAAATGAGAGAAAGTACTGATTTTAAGAGAAGTACATTGATGATTGAAGTAAGCGTTAAGCACTGATGTGAAGCGACGTCCGCTGGAATGCCATCCCTTTGCGAAGCGTTTCTCACTTTACTTTTACATATTTTTGCAAAAAAACTTTAAGTACCTACCTAAGCCTCTTCCACATTTCGGTTTTGTATTAGAATGTAGAATAAAAACAATTATAGTACGTTTGATTTACTTTCTCTGATAATGGGCATTAATAATTAATAAGAATCTTTATCTGTAACTAATATACAATTACAAATAAACCATTGAAGCGGTAAGGACTGACATTTTCGATGCTGTTTCTTGATTAAAGACAGAAATACCAGAAAAAGACTTTAGGTCTGGGTTTCGGGCTAGGCTCGGTAGATTAGTGGTTAGTGCAGCCGCCCGGTATGCGGAGGACGCTGGCTCGAATCCCGCCTGAAACCTAGACCGAAGGTATTTTTCAGACAATTTGTTTTAATAGTAAGCTTGTTTCGGGTGAGCTGTGATTTTTAAATTACGCTGAAAACAGTAAAAATATACGATAGCAGGTTTTCAGTCTCCTTTTATTGGGAATCATTAGAAGCAAAGAAAAAACCAGAAATATTTTACTATTTGGAACTACAAAAGCCACTACTACACAAACAAAAATGTATGAAAGAGATGAGACCTACCCATATCCACTTATTAGCTATCTAGCCCAAATAATGTAAGATAACAAGAACTAAGTCAATCAGACCTTTGTGAATTTGAGTATCTACAGAATATTATATCATCGTCTGAATAAAAGGTTAGGTACCTGAATTATGAAACTATTCACTCCCTCATTTGCGAACCAACCTTAACCCTGCGCAAACAAGCACCGAACAAAGGCCGAAATGTCCTCAAATATCATGATGTTTTTGCTCGTCCCTAGGGCTGTACCGGGAAGATATATTAAACCCTTTTACCCAAATCAACCAAATTTTCAACCTTACCTTCCAGTGGCAAAGTTTATTTTCTACCGGAAACTATTTACCCAATGCGCAGTTGAGGGTTAAGCGCATACATTCAATTTTCGATTTAAAGCTATTTCATTAAGGACAATTTTTAGATAACAGACGATCAAAAGGTAATTTTAAGCTTACTTGAATTAGTACGCTAATAGTTTTAGTAAGTACGGCTGTTAAATTATGTAAATTTAAGTAGAATTTGCATATTTACGTTGAATATAACTCATAATAAGTAGTAAAAGGGCAGATTTCGTTTGTGAGGAAAACCAATTTGTGAAGAGCTTCTTTGAGGCCATATAAATGAAGATAGGTATGCAATCGACTACTTTATAATTCTGTTACTTGCCTAATAAAATAAAATAAATAATTTACTTTATTATTTGAATTGAATGTCTTCCATGTTCCAATGTTTTTTGATTGAAAAAAACTGGAACTGGTGTTTGTTTTCATTCGTTTGAATACAATGTAAAACGTTACATTGGGACCAAGAAGGCAATGTGCAACATTTCTACCTACCTACCTACTAAGGTATTTCGGTTGCTGCAGTATTAGCATGCCTACTACATGAATGACGTGCACGTAAACAAGTAGCTGTCATATTGACTTGAAAGTAGGTCCATTGGACCTACTTTAGCCAATTCGGGTACGTTGCCGTATCTTTCTCTTTTTGTTACATTACAACTACAAGTAAGGAGTAAGAAAACAGTAGATATCATTATTAAAAAAACTTTATTATAATTCATCAGAATATAATAACATTCACATTGACCAGACAATTTTAAATTGCCTAAACAATAAACATAGGCTATACAGTCGGCGCCAAAATGATGTGCGCTCAAAAAATGGTCAAAAAGGTATTGACGTTTTGATAATAGCAATGGCGGCTAACGAGTCGGAAGTCCGCCGCTAGAGGCGCCACGTTTGACAACTTTGACAACTGGCGTGGCATTCCAGCTATGACATTCCGGTGGCGCCAAAACTCACTTCGCTCGTGGTGAGTTATTTTTAAATTACTTAACATTTATTTGCGACTGTGGTCGTCTGAGAGAAAAGAACTAAGCCAAGCGTGAAGCACCGAGATGTGAAGTGATGTTGGTTTGGCATTCCTGCATTTGCACATCGAAAAGAATGCCTAATATTTCCATCTTTAGATAAAAATACATATGTGAATGTTAACTAACAGAAATTTGTAACCGTTTCATTGTAATCAACGTTATTTTACAATTTCTCGGCTTGCCAAGGATAGATTACAAACTAACTGAAAATAGGTTTTTAAACTTTCTTATTGCATTCATCCATTTTTATAATTTTGCGAGATAGATTGTAAAATAACGGAGTTTTAAACGGCGACATACGAGTATAAACTTTGACAGGTTCGTACCACTATAAACCAATGTACGAAATATTCCTTTAAAAGAAAGCCCTTAACACTATTATATTATCATAACAATATTTACAAAGATATATATTTATTTCATTAAATACTGATCACATTAATTTTGACTTCGAATCGCATCAGATACTTAAAATAAATAACTAAAACTCAATTTTTAAACACTTTTGATCACAGATTACTTAAAAAACTCGGATGCAGTAGTACTAAGACACTGACAAACTTATCACATAATCTTGCTAGGAATGCAAGCGACAATCTTTTGATTTGTTTACCATAAATTGCCTCATATTTAATTTATGAAAAATTAGGCACTAAAATTAGGTATTGATATATGTTTAAACATGTAAACTGTATCATCAGCCATAAATTGTTTTTTGATCTATTTTGGCCCCTGTAGGCAGTGTAGTATATCGTGAAAATGACAGTATGACTTGTGTAGTTACAACACTGGTCCTCTTTATTTACTTCGATTTAATAGGAACACTAGTAAAATATAAACATACGCAGTACTTAATTTCAGAGTAAGAATGCAAGTTCACTCAATTAAGATACAGTTGAAGAAATCATCTGTAAATGGTCCTTCAATATTCCGTTTTAACCTGTAATATTAATTGTCTGTATGAGATTTAAAAATACATTTTTAGAGTTATCTTAACACTGATTTATTATTATCATTTTCACTTTTTTCAATTGCCACCTAGCGGCGGTATTCAGAACCAACTTCGTTTGTTTTTTCAGGGGCACTTGTGTTGAATTGAGGGTAAAATGTAATTACTGTCACAAATAGGTTCAATCACTTCTATTATCTGCGTAAGTCGCAACCACTGAAATTAGAATTTGGTAGAGCAACGAAATGACAGAAAACATGAACTTTTAGGTAATTAAAAGTTATTGATTTCAATCGTTTTACTGGAACGATTACATTTCACTACAAATCCACCGTTTATACTGATATTTTGACAACTATTTCCTAGTGGCCAGAACACTTGCTTATCACATTTATTTTAATTTATAGCCTCAGAGTTATTTTTATTAACACAGTGCTTATTTTTACAAGTTTTAATAAATTCTGTTTCTGATTCATTCATGACACTTAAAATAGTTTTAAATGCTACAATTTACTTTTATCTTCTTATAATAGGGTATTACACCATTTTTTGAAAACTGATTAAAATCAATCTTTGGGCCGTAATTTACTACCAAAAATTTTATTTTAATTTTTAAATAGCGATAAATGGTCTAAATTTATGTTTAAAATTAGGACTTGACTTTGACGTGCGAAAACGCTAGCCGCCATGATGTTTCTCCGCGTGACGTCACTCGGATAGTAAACAAGCAAACAATACGTACAACATTAATCATTTAATCTGAAAATAATGAGTTCTGGTCCATATCATTGGTGTCTGGTTCCTGAATGCAAAAACACAAGTGTTAAAACGCCACATAAACTATGGATTCAAGTGCAGAGTGATATCAAACTGAGAAATACTTGGTTAAAACTGGCTAGAAGAGATCCAGAATC
The DNA here is from genome assembly GCA_950022985.1 of Udea ferrugalis. Lineage (NCBI taxonomy): Eukaryota > Metazoa > Arthropoda > Insecta > Lepidoptera > Crambidae > Udea > Udea ferrugalis. Next base: position 702,999 of record OX465541.1, read on the forward strand.
ATTATCCACAAAGACTAGACTGTATTTCTGTGAAGACCACTTTGATGTAAGTGATAAGAACTATAAATAGTAGAGTAATAATCTAACAGGACAGACAAAGAACTAAATATGAGGCTTAACCTCTTATTTAGTGGTTTTGTCTGCACCTAGTGCATTTATAGGTTAAGTTTTTGTACATAAGTTATGTAATATTATTTCATGTTTTAGCTGGAAAATTACACAGGGTATAAATTAATGGGTTCTGTCAAACGCATTCGGATGAAACCAAACTGTGTACCATCCAGAGTTGATTGCCAAGTGGAAGGGAAACATAAGTTAACACCAAGTGAACCTCGACCTGCATTTAACAAAAGGCAATGATTTTCTACCATAATGGAAATTGAAGAAACTATGAAGAATAAGGAATGTGATATCTCATTACCTTCTTGTAGTCAAGGTACTTATTTCCTTTTGAGTTGTTTATTCAACATTGCCACTTAGACCGATATTACAAACATTGACTAAACTTTTCTATTATTTTCAGATTTTATGGTTCTTGAAATGATTAAGAATAATGGTAAAGCAGTCCGAGTAGCACCAACTCAGGAACACAAATCCATTCAAGTCTGTCGGATGACACACTCCGTTATAATAAATATTTAACTAAGAGTAATTGTTTTATTGTTTAGTTTAATATTATTTGTATGAAACATACAATTAAGTATAATTTATGAATTTATCCATAATATTTCGGCATAAAGGTATCAATAAAATAACATTTTTTTTATAAATTGCATATATTTTGATAAATATCTACAGAAATGGCAACTATTATCTATGAGTGCACGACGGGGTTTCGGTTCGGCGGTGTAACCACAAAAAAATTCAACACTATGTTTGCAACCACCTTCTGATCAGGCACAATCGTGGCACTTGATACTAGTCACAGATTCTTCCTCTTCATTAACAATACTGTTACTGGTGATACTGCATATGGCTTGGTACGCACTTTATGTTCAGGGCATACCGTACACTTAACCAAGCATGTGTTTTGAATTCGCTTGACCTGCACATAGCCTATTGCGTCGTGTATTTAACATTTCTCAACTCAGCAAAACAAAAATCGGGATTGGACACAAAGAAGTTCGCCACCATTAACGAATCAATTTTTGGCAGATTTGTACTATCCGCTTTTACAAAACCGTCTTCCATGATGAAGTTTTGATAATTTATCCAATATAGTTTGAACAATGTAGACTAACAACCAAATAACTGAGAAAAATTAAAAATTTATCGCAGAACACAAACGAAAAGTTACTTGTTTACTATCGGAGTGACGTCATATTGGATTCCAAAATGGCGTCTGCTGTTTTTGACATATTAAGAACAGATAAAAAATGTCGATTCTTAAAATTAAATTATTAAATTAAAACATTTGATTTTGGCGAAATATCAACGTTTTTCTATTTATTTTGTTCAAAATCTATCACATAAATGCATTTTTATATTTTTTCTTACATGGTGTAAAATACCCTATTACCATAAAATATACAAAAGGATGTATTTTTTTATTAATTTGTAATGTAAGAAAAATCTACTGTTTGTTCATACAATTTGGGGCTGAGTTTTGAAGTCAGATAAAACTCATCAGACGAATCCATTACAACTTAGCAGATTATAAAACGTACGTCAAAATTACATTTTATATTAAACGACGTAATAATTATAATAGATCTCTCATAATTTAAATCTGCCCAGTTGTACTTTATTGGTATGATAAATTTATCTGAATATCGACAAAAGCTTTCAATTAATTTGAATGTATAATATATTATGCCTATCAAAATAGTTAATGTATTTTTTTATCCCGAATTGGTAGTGATCTTAAGTGTTTTAAAAAACTTTCGATCCATTATTTGATCTTATAACAATAAAGAGGGGCAGTATCCTATATACGATTTATAAATGTAAACATTCATACAATATCTTTACTTGAATTGCATTCGATTTCATTCCACTATTTCATAGTAGAAGCGATAGAAGATATTTATTATTAATACATGTAAAAATAGAAACAGGCGAAGTGAAAGAGAGGCTTTTGCTCAGCAGTGGGATCAGAACGGCTAATATATTAATAACATGAAAAAGGATAGTAAAATATGTTGAAAAAATTGATCGATCGATGATAAGTGCTTGCAGTTACAATAACTAGGACATAGATGGCGGTGTACCCATTCAAGAACAGCAAATAAATAAAAGAAATAATACAGGGAAACAAATACCTACTATGTTTTCCATTCTAATGTTTTAATAACGAATATCTTCTCTACAAAAAATATTTTAATACACTTCAATCAACAAGAGTAAGTACCACAATTTAAACCTTAAATTTAAAGTCTTTAGATTCCATTTCTCTCAACGCCAGTCATGTCCAGACTGTCATCATCGGAGACATATTCCGTATTACCATCGACGCAAGGTTCATAGTTCCACCGGAGCGACTCTTCGAATATTCGCTCCAGTTTGGGCTGTATGTCTCCAAGGTGGGCCCTCTGGGAGGGCTCTGAAGCCCAGCATGACTCCATGACCTCCCAGCATTCGTCTGTGAAGTGGGGGAGGCGCTCCGGCCTGAGACCTATAAGGAAATAAATATTTCATTAACCCTCGAATTCACATACGTCAATCAACGCTAAGAACGCACTCACGCTCATGCTCTCCCGCAAAATGTCAATAGAACTGAAAGGGACATCATGAGCGTAAGCGCGTGCTTAGCGTTGATTGTCGTCTGTGAATTCGGTGGTTAGTCCTGTTTTTCTAAATTCAAATAATAATGTCTAGAACTAGGCAGAGATTCCACTATGGGACACTAGATACCGTATAAACATAATTTAAGATCTTTTTTTTATCATAAGAACTTGCACAAAATGCACACATATTCTTGCGACCAATGGTGGATTAAAAGCCAACTTACAACTATGACAACAAATTGGTCACCATTATTAAATTATGTTAATGTTTATTTATGTTTATGTATGTTTATTGCAGAATGCGACTAAAACCAATAAATAGGCTAACTCTCCGGTGATGGAAAACAAAGTTAAAAACCCAAGCATCCCGAATAACGGCGGTGAGGTTCAAATTCCCTCGGCGAAATGTGGGCTTCTGAAAGTTCCGGTCATTATAACGGCAACAATCAGAGCGCCTCTGATTACCCCGTTTGGGATATAGTCCTGACTATGGCGTATGTTAATATCCCACCTCTTTTTACTTTACTCCAAAGCTGCTCCTTATTCTGGAACATTTCAAATGCTGAGGGTAGTTTGATGTTTCCCGCGCAGACGTACCTGGAAAGAAATTCTTAAAATGTACAGCAAGTGTCAGGTAAACATTATGTTACTCGTTTTTTTCATCAAAAAACTATAAAGGCTGCTCTGCTCTAGCACTTACTTCTCAAGAACAGTTTGACCACTTTATATGGTTTTTGATTTGTTAGATCGTTACCAGAAATTTTACTGGGTTTTGCAACTGTCAAACGGGACGGCATCGGAATATTGGCCGAATATTTGTAACTAGCGGCCGCCCGCGACTTCTTCCGCGTGGACTTAGGAAAATAAAAGTGATATATCTTTATACATTGTGGCCTGTGTGTTATTCAGGTGCCTAAGCTATATTATTGTAAAGTTTCACTAAAATCCATCCAGCAGTTTTTACGTGAAAGAGCAACACGGCACATCCACACATACAAACTTTCACATTTGTAATATTAGTAAGAAGTAAGATTAGTAAGATGATTTGTCACCTTCTACTAATAATCCTTCTAGTGCTAAGTTTAGTGTTCAATAAATTTTATTTCGTTCCTTCTTTCTTTCTTACTACCATCTAGTAAGATCAGTAAATGTTACAAATAGTATTTTTAATTTTAAAAATCAGTGCTATTTACTTTTCGTTTTTCCATTGTTTGTACTTAAAGATAAAAGTAAATAGAGGTAATAAAACTCGCAAAAAGATATGTTTCCGCCCGGGATCGAACCGGGGGCCTTCTGCGTGTTAGGCAGATGTGATAACCGCTACACCACGGAAACGATGTTACTTTCGACCGAAATTAACCAACGGTTCAGCGGAGCAATAAAAGTAGATCAATTTAATCAGACTGCAATAAATAAAAATAATTACAATCCAACCTAGGGCTGATTTCTCAAGAGTTAGATAAAATTCATCAGACCAATAATTTACAATTCGGCAGACTTGGAAATGTCGAAATCTAAAACTGTGTCCATAAATTGCAATAATATGTCATTTTGAAATACATTTTAAAATCTGCCGAGTTGTAATATATTGGTCTGATAATTTCTATCTGACCATTGAAAAAAACAGCTATTAGTGGTGTAAACAAAATATTTATGAATCATTGGTTAAAATAATGGATCAAATTTTGAACTTTGAAAATGATATAAAAACTAAACTGTAACATGTTAACAAGGCTTACAAAAAAATCTCTGATAGTAATTTTTTTGGTGATTCCGCAAATATTCATAAAAAAATAGGTATTTTTTTTAAGAGGAATGTTCGAGATCAACCCTTCTCATAAGCCTGTTCGATTAGACATTTACTTCTAATGACACCCTGTTTACAGGGTTACATTAGAAGTAAATGTAACACAAAACTTTATGTTTCGCTTCAAATAATTCAAATTTGCAGCTATTAAGCTAACACGTTTACTTTTTTAACAACTTATATCTGATTATAACTACATTTTGTTATGAGTTAATTGTCGCTTTTTCGTTACAAACGTTTCGTTTCGTGCTTACCAAAAAAGTATCCCAAAAGCGTAAACATCGACTGTTGCATCATACTCCCCAGCCAGCAACTCCGGCGCCATATGCACCGGAGTACCAACCACAGACCCTGACATCAGCGCCTCTGCAGCACAGAATCCGAGGTCTGAGAGTGCGACGCGGTCCTTTTATCTCCAGAACACACTTGTACAAACATACTCGCATACACACACACACGCACACACACACGCACACACACACACAAACACACATTACTAGAACCTGCTATTGACAGTCAGTTTGTATATGGTAGTAAGTTTATTGTGTTTTTACTACAGTTCCACTGATTTAGGAAATACATTTTGACAGCTGCCAGTGTCATTGGACAGTAAATTTTGCGCAATGCTGAAAGGATTCAAGTGTTCTGTCAGGCTCCAAAAGTCAAGCAGCTGCTTATAAATCGTATGTCTATTAGATTAAAGTACAATTTCTGATGACACTAACATGTGTCAAAATGTATTTCCTAGATTAGTTGTCTGTAAGTGCTGTTGGTTGTTGAAATTGTAAAACTTACCAAAAAAGTATCCCAAAAGCATACACATCGACCGTCGCATCATACTCCCCAGCCAGCAACTCCGGCGCCATATGCACCGGAGTACCGACCACAGACCCTGACATCAGCGCCTCTGCAGCACAGAATCCGAGGTCTGAGAGCGCGGCGCGGTCCTGGGAGTCTAGGAGGACGTTCTTCATCTTGATGTCGCGGTGGACCAGGCCGAAGGAGTGGAGGTAGCGGATGCCTGGAAATAAGGAAAAACAGGTTTTTGCGGATACTCAAGCTTCAAGTTTTAACTTTACGGGTACTAAGTAATTACTACTTAATAAGGTATCAGTGTATCCCCTCAGCTGTCAAGATTCAAAATGGCTACTCAATAGTCCTGTCAAGGATTCTGTCGGGGTGAAGTCACGTGACCGGCGCTACCGCAGGCGTTAACGCAGCGTCCTATTAAAATGCCGATAGCTCGGAAATCTTGTATGGGAACTATAGATGAACCATATATTGTTGGAATGGTTACAAAATAATCTAACAGGATTATGTTTGACTTGGTTCAGTTTCAATTGCAATGTATTGTTAATTTGAAGTTAAAAGTAGCTAAAAGGGGGGAGAGCAATTTTTTTAGAGTTAGCTGTACATAAATGAAGGAAAGTGCTAAATAATACCATTATTTGAAAGTGTTTGTTTTTATTATGATTACTGAATAAACAATCTACCCTTATTAATTAAAAAAACACGCCTCGTCATACATTTTTTTCAAGTCACAACCTTTTAAATATTTGACATTATTTTGACGCCGCGCGCGGCGGAATTAAAAAGGGTATGTTTACAATTATAACTTTAATCAAAGCACCCCATTTCAACTTAAAACAAATTCTAATGCAAATACGTATTTAAAAAAGTTTCTGTAATTACTACATTCCTACCAGTGAATTATTATTTCAGAAAAAAAAAAAATTCGCAAGCGACACTTGCGAAATTTTTTGCAATGTTGGTTAAAAATTTTTTTTTTAGGAATTATTTACGTAAAGCACCATATTAAGATTTAAATCTGTTTATTGCTTACCATTCCATGTTATTGCAGGATAATTCACACAAACTAATCATTTTAGCATCATTTTAGCACTATAATCCGACGCGTTTTTAACGGAGTTTTCGCACGGAATGAGCGCGAAAAATATTCATTCACTGATCATTAATAAGGAAGGACATGGTCTTGCAGTGATATTATACTACATCCATGACTTATTTTCTATACTCTGTGCAAGTTTGAGCAGGATAGGCATAGTTTTCATAGACTATTTTAACGTTTTAATTTACGCCGATGGCGACGCCTTATTCAGGCGCGTGACAGACGCGCGTAAAATTGCCGACGCCTGTATATGACACGTGACATGGTAGGGGGTATACTCAGTCAAATAATGTGTTTTCGTGGCATACCTACGTAGAATGATTTCTAAAAAAAATACAATACAATTATTAATAATGAGAGTAAATAGATTTCGTCAGTAAACACTTTCTACGCCTATGTCAAGATAGGTTTATGATAGTCTTTTTTTATTTTCCAAGGCGAACTGTATTTAATAGACAGACTATTCATAATATAGGATATAAAAGTAAAAGTAACTCATTTACTGAATCACAGTCGACCAAACGTTCTTAAAAACTAAATTATGCCTCTTATCTAAAATTACCCAACACCTATTGCAGTATACCTCTGGATGGGTGAATCACGGACGTAAAAGAAAGAAGGACGTAACTTCGTCTAATCATGAGTGAAGCATTTTATTAGCTGCCAGTTTCGGTGTGTGCGTGACTAGCACGTGTCATTGGCGCAGTCACACGGAGTAAAATGGCGTAGTTTGTCGCACCTAGTGTGTTTGCGTGAGTGTAATAGTAGGTAGTGTTTTTTGCGAATAAACAAATCCTATTCTATTATATTCTATACAACAAACGAAATTGTAGCGCCTTGCATGCTTCACATTCTTGTAGTGTGACGCTGCGTCTGTGGGGTGAATGTTTAACAGTCAAAAGCGGACGTCACGCATAATCGTCTGACTGCGTTCAGCGATTGTCGATTGTTTTAAAGACATTTGGGGTCAATGATCTTCCAAAAGCGCGTGATAAAAGAAAAGGACATTGAACTCGGCCGGCGATTGAGATGTTGAGTGACGTCACGCGCAATTTTTACCGTCGGGTGTGCTCGTAAATCATCGGGTGCCTTCGAAAGTGGGGTAGATTGCTTTCGGAGCTCACTTTAAGCTGGTTTATTGTATGTAATTCCTCTATTAAGCCATTTTCCTACAAAAACCGAGCTATTTTACAGCTGTTGTACAGGTCTTCGCTCCACCACGCTCAAAGTATCTATGAAATTGTTTTCACCCTTAATCTCATACACTTAAGGTTCATTTCAGTTTGGCATATCTTTCACTGACCTTCAACAATATCGCAGCTGACCCTCATCCGGGCGCTGTAGCCGAGTCCCTGCCGCACCGCCGCGTGCAGGTCGCGCACGTACCGCTCAGAGAGCAACAGCACGCTCGGTCCGGCGCCGCTGTGCCGCTGCACTATGGACTATTCGAGTGTCGGAGGGGATACTACTAGTTTAGGCGGCTTTATCGCCTTAAGAGCTTTTGCTCATTCAAACTTAATATCACTAACTTTAGAATGAGTATTCGTATCTTAATACCGCAAAATACGACAGACTTTTCCCATTTTAGGATATAATTAAGGAAAAGTACCTAACTCAATTGATGAATCACCGTCGACGAATTATGTAGTTAATATACCAAATTATGGCATTTTTCTAAAGTTAACATACGAGTAGCTCTGGATTAGTGAATGTATAACAGCCATAATCGTCTGACTGCACTCAGCGACAGTCAATTGTTTTAAAGACATGATCTTCTAAAAGTGCGTGATTAAACAAAAGGTAATTGAACTCGGCCGGCGATTGAGATGTTGAGTGACGTCACGCGGGGTATTCGGGGTCAATGATCTTCCAAAAGTGCGTGATTAAAGAAAAGGTCATTGACCTCGGCCTGCGATAGAGATGTTTGGTGACGTCACGCGTCGTTTTTACCGTCGGAAATCATCGGGTAACTTTAGAAAGTGGTGTCGAATACTTTCGGAGCTCACTTCAAGGTGGTTTATTTCATCGAATCCTCCTAATTAGTCCTTTTTTTACAAGAACCAAGCTATTTAGACACACGAGTATGATCTTTGCTCCATCTAGCTTCTAAAAACGGCAATTTTCTACAAAATTTCTTTGTTTTCACCCTTAATTTCATTCACTTAAGGTTCATATTTGAACTAACCTTCAACAATATCGCAGCTGACCCTCATCCGGGCGCTGTAGCCGAGTCCCTGCCGCACCGCCGCGTGCAGGTCGCGCACGTACCGCTCAGAGAGCAACAGCACGCTCGGTCCGGCGCCGCTGTGCCGCTGCACTATGGACCCGTAGAGGCGGACTATTCGAGTGTTGGAGGGGATACTCCTAATTTAGGCGGGTTTATCGCCTTAGCACACGCCTTTTTGCACACTCAAACGTAATATTACTAACTTTTGAATGAGTGTTTTGTTCTAAATACCGCAAAATAAGAAAGACTTTTCCTATTATAGGACACAATGACGACTAATTATGTGGTAAATATACCAAATTATGGCATTTTTCTAAAGTTTACCAACACAATTTAACAAGCAAAGGCTGACGTCACGCATAATCGTCTGACTGCGTTCAGCGACAGTCAATTGTTTTGAAGACATTCGGGGTCAATGATCTTCCAAAAGCGCGTGATTAAACAAAAGGTAATTGAACTCGGCCGGCGATTGAGATGTTGAGTGACGTCACGCGCAGTTTTCGGGGTCAATGATCTTCCAAAAACGCGTGATTAAAGAAAAGGTCATTGAACTCTGCCTGCGATTGAGATGTTGAGTGACGTCACGCGCAGTTTTTATCGTCTGAAATCATCAGGTATCTTTAGAAAGAGGGGTCGGATGCTTTCGGAGCTCACTTTAAGCTGGTTTATTGTATGTAATGCTCCCATTTAGCCATTTTCCTACCAGTACCGAGTTATTTTGACACACGAGTATGATCTAGCTTCTAAAAACGGCAAGTACCTATAAAATTTCCTTGTTTTCACACTTATTCTCATACACTTAAGGTTCATATTGAACTGACCTTCAACAATATCGCAGCTGACCCTCATCCGGGCGCTGTAGCCGAGTCCCTGCCGCACCGCCGCGTGCAGGTCGCGCACGTACCGCTCAGAGAGCAACAGCACGCTCGGTCCGGCGCCGCTGTGCCGCTGCACTATGGACCCGTAGAGGCGGACTATTCGAGTCTCGGAGGGGATACTCCTCATTTAGGCGGCTTTATCGCCTTAGCACGCGCCTTTTTGCACACTCAAACGTAATATTACTAACTTTTGAATGAGTATTGGGATCCAAATACCGCAAAATACCAGACTTTTCCAATTATAGGACATAATTAAGGAAAAGTAACTTATTTGCTGAATCACCGTCGACCAATTGTGTAGTTAAAAACACCAAAATATGGCATTTTTCTAAAGTAAACCAACACCTATTGCAGTATAGCTCTGGATAAGTGTAAGTTTAATAGCCAAAGGCTGACGTCACGCATAATCGTCTGACTGCGTTCGGCGACAGTCAATTGTTTTAAAGACATTTGGGGTCAATGATCTTCCAAAAGCACGTGACCACAGAAAGTCATTGACCTCAGCCTGCGATTGAGATGTTGAGTGACGTCACGCGCATGTTTTTACCGTCGGGCACGCTCGGAAATCATCGGGTATCTTTAAAAAGGGGGGTTGAATGCTTTCAGAGCTCATTTTTAACTGGTATATTGAATTAACGGCAATTATCTATAAAATTTCATTGTTTTCACACTTAACCTCATACACTTAAGGTTCATGTCATGTTTTCATATCTTGGTTTGAACTGACCTTCAACAATATCGCAGCTGACCCTCATCCGTGCGCTGTAGCCGAGTCCCTGCCGCACCGCCGCGTGCAGGTCGCGCACGTACCGCTCAGAGAGCAACAGCACGCTCGGTCCGGCGCCGCTGTGCCGCTGCACTATGGACCCGTAGAGGCGGACTGTTCTATACTCCTAATTTAGGCGGCTTTATCGCCTTGAGAGTTTTTGCACACTCAAACGTAATAGTTCTCACTTTTGAATGAGTATAATTTGTCGTGGGATCTAAATACCGCTCAATAATACAGACTTTTTATATTTTAGGATGTAGATGGGTGAATGTTTAACGGTCAAAAGCTGACGTCACGCATGATTGTCGGACAGCGCTTAGCGACCGTCGATTGTTTCTAAGACATTTGGGGTCAATGATCTTCCAAAAGCGCGTGTTTAAACAAAAGGTAATTGAACTCGGCCGGCGATTGAGATGTTGAGTGACGTCACGCGCAGTTTTCGGGGTCAATGATCTTCCAAATGGGCGTGATGAAAGAAAAGGTCATTGAACTTGGCCTGCGATTGAGATGTTGAGTGACGTCACGCGCAGTTTTTACCGTCTTGCACGCTCGGAAATCATCGGGAATCTTTAGAAAGTGGTGTCGAATGATTTCAGAGCTCACTTTAAGCTAGTTTATTGTATGCAATTCCTCTATTTAGCCATTTTTCTACCAGTACCGAGTTATTTTGACACACGAGTATGATCTAGCTTCTAAAAACGGCTAGTACCTATAAAATTTCCTTGTTTTCACACTTATTGTCATACACTTAAGGGTCATATTACATAACTGACCTTCAACAATATCGCAGCTGACCCTCATCCGTGCGCTGTAGCCGAGTCCCTGCCGCACCGCCGCGTGCAGGTCGCGCACGTACCGCTCAGAGAGCAACAGCACGCTCGGTCCGGCGCCGCTGTGCCGCTGCACTATGGACCCGTAGAGGCGGACTATTCGGGGGTGGGCTGGGATACTCCTGGGTAACAAGTACGAATCGTATAAATAAATATTAGTTCATATGACATTGGTTTCGAATTCGATCGGCGAAATGTGGGCTTCTGTTCCATTTACCATGACGGCATAAGTGTGATACCCCGATTGGCATATGGTCGTGAGCAATGATATTACAAAAAGACGTAGATAGGTATGTCAGTACTGACGCGAAGTCAAAAGTCGTCCTCTGGCGTACGTACCTATTATTTGACCGTGTGTACAAGTTAGTATGATTATTTTCTAGAGCGTAAACGAGACAGATACATGTTGCGCAGTGCCGTCTGAAACTGTCAATTCTTTGCTCAGGTGGTCCTGAGTTCGGGTGCCACTTGTTTAGCACAAGTAACCTATCTACGTCTTTTTATTATAGTAACATTAGTCGTGAGGATATGTATGTATCATTTAAACTGCTTTGGTCCCAAAGTACACCTAGACCCAAGCCACCAAGTCCTAAGGTAACTGTTTCATCAACAATGTTACATTAGGTGTTTCTAACATAATTTCATTTTGCGTTTCTTAAATACTTGTAAAAATTTTCATGAAATAAATGAATTGTTTCTAGACCACATGACTTTTTCGGGTTTTTTTAAAATGATAATTATTGAAAAACGCTAGTATACAGTTAGCTTAGCTATATGGCAGCCGGTTTGTTTATTATCCTAAAACCTAGCAGCCGGTCTGTATCCTTAAACCTAGACTAGAAGACTTTTAGTAACCAACAATATTCCATAGAAATAGTTTACACAGAACCTAAAAAACTCATGTTCAACCCTCCGGTTACCCACTTACCTAGTGTAAAAGAACTCCATAGCCAGTTCATGGTAATGCCTCTCATCGGCCGGTAGCACCGACTTGACGGCGGCGGGACTCCTCCCTCCCCAGCCCCCTCTTACTGCGTATACGACGCCATATTGACCACGCCCTGTAACCATAGAGAAAAACCTTCAGGATTTTCATAACGATTTGTCAAATTATTGATAACTAGCAGCCGCCCGCGACTTTGTCCGCGTGGACTTAAGAAAGAAAAAAAGTGTTGTTTTGTTTAAAATCGTAGCCTGTGCTATTCAGATGTAAAGTTTCATTCAAATCCATTCAGTGGAGACAAAAGAGGTTAACTCTTGCAAATACTTGACAAAAAAGAAGCCAAAACACTATATTAACTTTGTACATAAGAACATACAGGGCTTCTCTGGCAAAGAATTAGAAATAGGTTTATTCTTAGACTGTATGGACATACATGTCTTTTGTTTGACAGAACACTGGCTAAAGAAAAATGAGTGTATGATAAGCATAGATAATTATAGTGTCATTAGTTCGTTCTTGAGAAGTACTGCTATTCGTGGTGGGTCACTTATTCTAGTACACAATAAATTGAAATGTAAAGAGCGTAAAGATGTAGTAGGACTATCAATTGAGCGAACTATTGAAATCTCATGTGTGGAGTTAGAGCAGATTATTATTGTTTGTGTGTACAAGCCCCCCTCGGCTGATTATTCTGTGTTTGAAGAGACTATGGAAGAAGTCTTAAAAAAAGTGTGCAAGTCAAACAAGAAGGTAGTTGTTTGTGGTGATTTTAATATAAATATTTTAGATGTTTCCCAGACAACAGTAAGATTTTTAAATTTTTTTAAATCTTTCAACTTATTTAATCTTTTTAATGAACCCACTAGAATTACTGCAACATCAGCTACCTGCTTGGATAATGTTTTTTGTGAAAATGTTGGAATTGACAAATCCATTATTAACTGCTTGAAGTCAGACCACTGTGGTTTGCTTACCAGTTTCGAACACCGTCATGTCTCTCAATCAGTGGATATTACTTACAGACCTGTTACTAAAATGCGAGTAGAGAAATTTAAAAATAACTTGATTAAAAAGCTACCCTCTTTATCTCAGGAAGACCTGAACATAGATGATCAGTATAGGCAATTATCTGATTTATTACTCAATGAACATAATCATATATTTGCCAAGAAGAAAGTAACAGTGAATAATTTCAAATTTAAGTTTAGTGACTGGGCTACTCCTGGTATTCATAAAAGTAGGCTTAAATTATATGAGTTATACGATTTAAAAGCTAACTTTAGTACCCCCGGTATAGTAGATTATGTTAAATCTTATTCTAAAATCTTCAAAAAGTCGTGTAGTATTGCAAAGTCCATTTTTTTGCGCGAAAAAATACAAAACGCTAAAAATAAAATCAAAGCAACATGGAACATAATAAATAAAGAAACATGTAAGACTAAGCCTCGTGATCATTCTTTCTCACTTAAAACTGAAGACAGTATTGTAGTATCCGACATTGACGTAGCAAAAACATTTGAAACATTTTTCTCGAATATACCTATTGTTACTACAAGTGAACTTAACTCTAGTCCCTTACTAGCTAGGTCGCTCCTTGCATCTAGTGTTGATGAGTGCGCCATTAGTTTCAGTTTTGATTTTATAACGCCGCATATCATCCTCAAAGCGTTTAAAGAACTTAATATAAAAAACACTGAGGATATATGGGGTATATCAACAAACATTCTTAAACCTATCATAGATCTGATCGCACCTAATTTAGCTTCAATTTTTAACAACTGTGTAGACCAAGGTCAATTTCCTAATTTAATGAAATTAAGTAAAGTTATACCTCTTTTAAAATCAGGTGAAAAAAGTGACCCATCTAACTATAGACCTATTTCGATACTACCAGCATTAAGTAAAATTTTTGAAAAAATTATTATGAATCAGTTACTCTCTCATTTCTCTTTAAATAAGCTATTACATGAAAAGCAATTTGGATTTACTAAGAATAGAAGCACAACTGATGCAGGAGTTGCACTAATGAAACATATATTCGATGCGTGGGAAGGCAAGCTAGATGCAATAGGGGTTTTTTGTGATTTATCAAAAGCTTTCGATTGCGTAGACCATGAGATCCTACTGATTAAGCTGAGACATTACGGTGTGTCAAACATGTCACTTAGCCTGATAAAATCCTATCTCACAGACAGGATTCAAAAAGTGAGTGTCAACGGCACGAACTCTTCCGGTGCCACCATACGTATGGGAGTGCCCCAGGGATCAATATTAGGACCCCTGCTTTTCTTAATTTATGTAAATGACCTTCCTTTCTATGTAAAAGGAGTATGTGAGATTGTATTATTTGCTGATGACACCTCGTTGATATTTAAAGTCGGCAGAGGTACAAACGCATTTGACGACGTAAATAATACTCTTTCAAAAGTAGTGCGTTGGTTCACTAGTAATAATTTATTACTCAATGCCAAGAAAACTAAATGCATCAAATTTTCCATGCCTAATGTTAAACAGGCTGAAATTGTTGTTAATATGAACGATGAACCACTAGAAATTGCGAATTCCACTGTATTCTTAGGAGTCACTTTAGATTCCCAATTACAGTGGGGTCCGCATATTACGTACCTGGCAGGAAGACTTAGTTCGGCTGCTTATGCAGTAAGAAAAATAAGACTGTTGACTGATGTTAAAACAGCTAGATTAGTTTATTTCAGTTATTTTCATAGTGTAATGTCGTATGGACTAATGTTGTGGGGGTCAGCGGCGGACATAAATACTATTTTTGTACTTCAAAAAAGAGCCGTTCGCTCCATATACGGCCTTAGACCACGCGACTCGCTCCGAGAAGTATTTAAGGAGATAAATATATTAACTGTACACTCTCAATACATTTATGACAACATAATGTACGTACGCAAAAATTTGCACCTTTTCAAGAAGAATTGTGATAGTCATAAATTCAATACAAGAAACAAGAACAAACTTGTAAATCCTAATCTTAGACTTCATAAAGTAGGAAAATCATTTGTGGGTCAATGTGTAAAATTCTTTAATAAAGTACCTCAAAGTCTTGTTGAACTACCCCTTCACAAGTTTAAATCGCAAATTAAAGAAAAGTTAATGAAACGAGGTTATTACAATGTAAAAGATTACTTGAACGACAAGGATTTGTGGTCATCTCAGAAATAGTCTGCTCCTCTGCACATCATGTATTTTGACTTTACTGTTGTTACTCTGTTATCACAATTATTGTAAACAAACAAGATTAAAAAAGAGTAACTACCGAGTTTCTTGCCGGTTTCTTCTCGGTAGAATCAACACCTCCGAACCGGTGGTAGAATCACATTATTACTTTTTAATTTTTATGTTATGACTTGTCATAAGTGCTTTTTAATAAGTTTACATGAATAAATACTATTTTTACTTTTACTTTTACTTTACTAGTAGTTTTTACGTGAAAGAGCAAGAAAAAACAAAAAGTAATATTTCTTTATAAATTGTAGCCTATGTGTGAAACAGATGCATAAGCAACATTATTGTAAAGTTTAATTCAAATCCATTCAGTAGTTTTTACGTGAAAAGCAACACGGCCCATCCACTTATACAAACTTTTGCATAAAATTTATAATATTAGTAGGATAAAACAATAACAAACAACCGCTTTTAAACGTCATCTGCGGGGCACAGGCCTCACCTCAACTATGAGGTGAGGCGTGCCATACTCTAAAACGCAGAATCAGTGCGGATTGTTGGAGGTGTGTTAGTTTAGTGATAAGCGACATCTCGCGACGCCAGCCGGAACTAGCTGCTTCAACCAGGAGCCGTCCTAAAAGTATCACCTATCATTGCTTCACAACGGCGAGCGTTTCCCATCCACTGTTAGGGCCGGCGCCCACTATCGGCATCGGCACGCTTCAGGATTTTAAGGTGGCAAATAGCAATATACTTTAATATTTTGGCAATAAAGTAGAAATTTCCGTGATGTGTTCTCGTAAAAACAAAATGCATTTGTTCTGTTTCTGTTTCGGCATTTTCTACTTTATTACCATTAAATTAGAGTATATTACTATTTGCCACCTTAAAAGCCTGAAGCGTGCCGATGCCGAAAGTGGGCGCCGGCCCTTACTATCCTCGAGGATCTAAAAACAAACAATATATCTAATATTTTGTTTACTTACCTATTTCTCTTCCTAATTCCGGCGTTCCGTACATCAACAGATCACACATTGATGTACTCTCCAGGCAAAGCCGGGCAAAGGATGGAGCGTATCTGCAAATAAACATAGGCACGCTGAAATAACAATACTTTTGAATATAAGTATTCATTTCCGGTTGTGTTTCCTTGCTCTTCTGCAAAGAGTTGTCATTTGGCAAAAGCAAGATAAAACACGTAAATGGGTAGCCTGATGTATCGTTGACTGAACAGAGAAAACACCCTCACCAATAGAAACAGACATTTTCATGCACACGAATGTTTCTCCTATACAGGATCGAACCCGCAACCCCTGGTGTACCCCTTCTTCAGCCATTACACCAAATCGGTTGTGAACTAAGCGACACACAACAAACATATCACAAACTTACTTTTTCCTAATAGCTAGTTTGGTATCTTCTGTATGATGCAGTCTGTTAGTGAGGGCAGACTCGAGTGACGTCAGGGCTGACTGGTATCTTTCATGCGCCACGCTAAGCCTTTCTAATATCTGCAATTAGAATAAATATAATGTAAGAGATTTTATATTTCTAAGAAATGTTTTACAGACTACAGCTGTGGTACACGCACAGGGGATTCTATAAGTCGTCTCATTTCAGTTTTGATCTTTACTTACTATTATGTCAGTTTACCTGCGTGTTTGGCGAGATGCAGTCCGATCCCGATTCGCAAAGAAAGCAAATTGCTCGGGTTCACACTTGACTCGCATTTAAATTTTAAGTGCCATGTAGATCAATTATGCAATAGACTGGGTAGGGCGATTTTTGGCGATGCGGAAACTTAAAGCACTAGTAAGTTTCGACGCATTAAGAAAGGTCTATTTTGCACATTTTCACTCCATCTTGTCGTACGGTACTCTCGTTTGGGGAAACTACACAGTTGCTAGAAGAGTACTTACAATGCAGAAACGAGCAGTCCGTACGCTTGCTGGGGTGAAATCCAGAGACTCATGCAGAGACCTATTAAAAACGCATCGCATCATGACTCATTACTGTTTATTTATTCGAGGTTTTATTATTCATTAGGTCTAATCTATCAAAATTCTCGCGGTTGGACATTGTTGGTAAACGCACAAACGTTGCAGGCCGCCTGAAAGCAGTCCCTCGTCGCATGGCGCTGTCCGAAAAAAACCCGCGAGTCATAGGCCCAACATACTAGGAACGACTCCCTGTTGAGCTAAAAAATCTAAGGTCTGACGAAGCATTTCGGCGCCGACTGAGAAACCTTTTATTGGATAACCCATTTTATTCTGTAAACGAATTTGTTGAATGTAAATTGAAATTTGACGTTGTTTTATAAACTATACTGACCTTTCATGACTTCTGTGGATACTTTGTATGTAATTATTTATTTTGACTTTTTATTTGTTCTCTCTGATTGTTTAATTTAATATTAATTGTTCTGACATTTTAGGTACCTCATTACCTATCTGATAAGTTTATTGTGATTGTTTTGACATTATTTAGCATTATTTCTCTGACGTGTTGTCTTTATTATTATTATACATTTTTTTAACTGTAATTTTTGACGATCTCAACTATACATTCATGTATTTTGACATATGTTGAGTAATAAATAATCAAATCTAATCTTTCCTTCATATTTGAACGGAGACGACCCTTCCTTTCTTTCATACCTGAGCGGAGATGACCCTCGCTAAGCGCTGCGGGCTGAGCGAGTGCGTGGTGTGCAGCGCCACCTGGCGGCGCCACACCGGACTCAGCACGCAGCACGCTTCCTCTCCTTCACTACCTACTATTCTTAACCTGGAAGAGAATAGGTATTGTTTTAGTGAGATCATAAGGCATAGTTATCAGCGACACGCTACAAGCAATGATATTATAATAAAAAGACATAGATAAGTTTCAACTGAGTCGTCGGAGTTTCTTTTTTTCAGAATATTTTCATGTTTCTGTTGTTGTGTGTAAATATTTTTAACACTTACTTCTCTAGTCTATCTTATTATATTATGTCTATGTATGGTTTATTATTATTTTGGTATAGTTATTTGTGTAATGGTATTTTAAATTATTTTATAGTTATTTTAGTTTAAATATTTGTAATAATTCTAATGAAGAATGTTTTAACATTAATATTGTGCACCGCCTTAATTTCTCTGTCTTACCATGTGGTTGACTGGTAGAGAATGCCTCCTGGCATTAAGTCCGCCATTTGTACTTTTTATGTGCAATAAAGAATAAATAAATAAATAATAAGTTACTTGTGCTAAAAAAGGACTTTTGCCTACCTGAGCAAAGCATTGACAGTTTGAGACGACACTGCGTAACATGAATCTGTCTCTTTTAAGCTCTAGTAAATAATCATGCTATCTTGTACACACGGCCAAATTATAGGTACGTACGCCAGGGGACAATTTTTGACTTTGCGTCAATACTGACATAACCTATCTATGTCTTTTAAATATCATTGGCTACAAGTATCTAAAAGTAATTAACATACGAGTTTAAATAATAAATTGAAGTGCTACTTAGCATTACACTCGGATTTTCAATTTAGGTGCAGTCTAATGACAGGTTATTTGATTGAAAATCTGTCATTTTCTTGACAAATCTGACATATTTCTGAGTTTTTACTTTTATTGCAACTAAATTCAAAGTCCGAGCACGCCCGACTGAAATTCGCATCAAAAGGCACATTAAACGATCGTTCTAGACGTCAATAGATATCAGTCGTTTAGCCTTGAACGCCTTAGATCGACATGGTAACATCTGAAACACTTACACCCCTTCAACAATCCATGCCTCGCGCCACCTTATAGTTGAGATGAGGCATCGACCACACAGCCACTAGACGCCTGATGTTTGATTTCTTGTATCAAATTAATTCTGTCAACTACCTGAGGCGGGGAGTAACTTTACTGATTAGTCAATATGCTTATTATCCAATAAGTAACGTTGTTGCTTTACAGCTCACAGAAATGATAGAATCTCATTGGGTGGTAGATTCCGAATTCCGACGTATTTGTCTGACTTTGTGGCCATAGCCACCCGCTTGTTATTAGAAGTCTATTGGCTATTAGGTCGATGAGATGAGGTCTGTGCCCAGCAGATGTCTACCAGAAGTTTTTGTAGCACTAAAAACTTACTTATAAAACAGTCTTCTTAACGACTCCATGAGAGATCTGACCAGCGAGAATGAAGCGCAAGGTTGGAGGTCCACCTGCTTCGCCACGGACAGGAGTTGTCGCATCGCCTCGCTGGCGGGACGCCCACCCAACTCCTGTCTGCAGGAGGATTCTAAGGATTCTAGACACCTGGAAAAAAGTTTTATAGCTTAACTAACGTAAAGAACATAGCTATTTGACATACGAAAAATAAAACCGCCCAAGTTTTACATTTACCTACGTGATAACTTTGTCTACTGGCCTATAATATTTTTGTTGTTTTAGTGTGCAATAAAGAATATTCACTTACTTGAAGTGTAAATTCTTGTTATCTGTATAAATGTATAGTTTCAAAATAGCTATTTACTATCGTTGGTTGAAAATATTAACAGATGTTCTAGCATTTTCGTTGTAGTATCTTTAATAAAGATTACCAGAAAGATTCGGCCGGTCTGTTAATGGTCTCGGTAGCACAGTGGTTAGTGCAGTCGCGCTGTTTTGCGAAAGATGTTGGTTCGATTCCCACCTGATGCCAAAATGACCAAATGTCTTTTTCTGGTGTTCAGATATTAACAGATTTTACATCCGTGAATAAAAATACATTTCTTGAACGTATTCCATGTGACACGAAACGCTCCTGAAACTTGACTAAGTTTATTATGACGTCACCTGCTTGTAAACAGACAACTCGTAGTGGATGACATGTGCCACAGATTAGAATACAGGCAAGTGACGTCATCCAACCCATTGCTGCGCCATGTTGTTAAAGTAGCGTTTTGGTACGCTGTTTAAATATTGTAGTTTTAAATGATATTTTTCGGCAAATAAGTACCAGAATTCGTAAAACACACTTTTACTGAGTACCTGAAACTCTAAAATGGACTTCATAAACCTGTCAAATAGTCCATTATGTTCACGACTTTATCGCAAATGGGATAGTGTGACACTAAATATCCCTGGACATTATTCCACACGGCGCCATCTACCCCTAAGATGAGCTAATTAAAGCCCGTTTTTTGGGACACTAGATAGCGGATAAACATACTTAAATACTTTTTCTAGTAAATACATACTAAATATACATAGAGGTCTGGGTGTTTCCAGACCAATGCAAGACATGGTCATGCACAAAAATGTTTGTACTGCACGGGAATCGAACCCGCGACCTTTGGTGTAGTAGCCTACTTCTCAACAATTACACCAAATCAGTCGTCACACCGATTGTTGGGAAAGCCTCGCTCTTAAGCCTTACCCCTAATTGGGCATGGCATAGTTAAATTTTTCATTGGTTTCCGACTTTATGTCGAGGCATCACGGTTCAAATTCAGGTGGGAACTATTTTTCCACTGGCCAATTAAGGATTTAACAAAATAGATTTACTTACCTTTGTAACGTACCGAAATACGTGTCTTTGAGACAGTCGACGAACTTGACTAGCTTGAGACTTATCTTGCGACTCAACTTTGAGAGGACTGTAAACAAAATATTTCATTGAAAATAGTTACAAAATTCTCAACATTTTAATTTAAAAAATATTTCATCAATGTGTCTCAATTTAACCGCCATCAACATCCCCTCTCTTTCACACATCCATCCTTCTCTTTATTCACAACAAATCCCAACGTTTCGTTCTAAACACATACCACATAAATCTAATTCTAGACAAAGACCTTTTTTTTTTTTTTTTTTTTCTTTGTGGGTAGGTGTAAAGTAAAAGACGTTAAATTTTGCTCCTACATTTAAAAATAGATTTTAATTATTTAAAGTAATTTAACAGTTGAGTTAATGCATAATTATTAAAGGAAATACCTGCCAGCACATTCCTACCTAAAAATCCACTTCAGTAACCACTTCTCACTGCACTACACTGTAACCCACTATGCAGTCACTCCAGAAGTCATTGGAGGAGGTGAAGGCATTGTGCACTTCGCGGATCAATGAGTTCCAGAAGAGCCTGGACAACGCTGCTCCATCTGTGTCTTCTAC
The DNA here is from genome assembly GCA_950022985.1 of Udea ferrugalis. Classification (NCBI taxonomy): domain Eukaryota; kingdom Metazoa; phylum Arthropoda; class Insecta; order Lepidoptera; family Crambidae; genus Udea; species Udea ferrugalis. The sequence continues at coordinate 724,411 of OX465541.1, forward strand.
TCGCACTGTGGCGGCCCTTGCTGAAGAATTTAGTGTCTTCCGGGCATTCATCATGTCTACGGTAACGCATTTGCAGCAGCAAGTAGAGCTGATTCGACAGGAATGCGACAGGCTGGAGATGCGTGGCCGTAGAAACATACTGCTGGTGCACGGAGTCCACGAGGATAAGCAGGAGGATACTTGTGACAGTTTGTTGAAGGCTGTGTCGCAGCGCCTCCGGCTGCCACTGTCGCGAGATACTTTTAGCCGGTGTCAACGCATGGGCCGGGCTTCTGGTAGTAAGCCAAGACCAGTTCTGGTGGAATTCACTCAGGTGGTTGACCGGGACAAGGTCTGGTTCGCCAAGACCACTTTGAAGGGCTCTGGGGTGACCATCTCAGAGTTCCTGACGCGATCGCGCCATGGGACATTCTTGGAGGCACGGAACCGACTCGGAGTGCAGAAGTGCTGGACCCGGAACGGTGATATCATCGTGTTGGCATCGGATGGTGAGCAGCACAGGATAACCACACTCGAGGACCTGGACAGGCTCTGCCCGGTGGGCTCTGGTTCTGAAGAAGCGACCCCTGGGCTTTCTGCGGCTGCGGGTGGGGGCCAGGATCAGGCTAGCAGTGGCAGGCCTCGACGCAACACCAGGAAATGAGAGGTTGTCTGTGTTTTCGCCGAATGTTTATTTGTTTACTTTTTATAGTGTCGTAAATACGCCGTTTTTTCCCCTTTCTATGTTTTTTCTTTTCCACGGTTAATCTTGTTTTGTCGGTAACACCACATTTTCTTTCTTTTTGTGTTGTTCTTTCTAAACGTAGGTCAACATAAATCTTATTTCTAATCCAACCTTTGCAATTTTACATTTTAAAAGTGAAGTTGACCTGACTGACAGTTAGTTTGACATAATGTTTTTTTTTTTTTGTGATTTTTAACGGCTCTGGCGTGTGGTTGTTTAGCCGAGGTGAAAACTTTTTTTTTTTTTTCTTGCTGTGGTCCGAACTGCAAATAGTGAGCTTGTCAATTTAACATTGTTTATTTAAACTTTTGTATTGGTTTTGATATGTTTTTTGAGCTGGCGGGCAGAGGAATTTTGATTTATTCATTGTTTTAGATGTTATTGTTATATATTTATATTTTATAGTTTATTTATTATTATTATAGCTGCAAATGGATATAGCCAATAGTACGAGTAGCCAAAGTGATCATTATCTCTCTTTTTCTTCATCCTCAGATGACAGTTTTCACTCTTCCTCCTTACCTCTTTCTGACGTCCTTAATTCTACCTTCTCAGATGTGCCAAAAAACTTCAACTTTGTTCATATTAATGCTCAAAGTATTCCAAAGCATTACCCAGACCTTCTAGCATCATTTGACAACAAAAACGTACATGCAATTCTTGTTTCTGAAACCTGGCTTAATCCCTCTCTCCCATCCACATCCTATTCACTCCCAGGTTTCATCCTAATCAGGAATGATCGCATAGTTAGAACCGGTGGTGGCGTTGCAATATACCTGCGCTCTAATATACCGTATTCTATTATTAACGCTTCACCCCCAACATCTTCATCCGATGCTTCTCAACATCTCTTTGTTGAATTGACCCTTGCGAACTCTAGACTTCTTCTCGGCGTCCTTTATAGCCCTACTAAGCGAGTGGACTATTTTCCAACACTTGAGAAATTGTTGGAGGACCTGACTCCTTCTTACAAACACACCATTCTTATGGGTGATTTCAATACCTGCCTATTAAAACAGGATTCCCGTTCCTCTCGCCTTACTTCCATAATAAATGCCTCCAACTTAAACATTCTTCCCCTTGATGCCACTCATTTTTTTCCAAATTGCACTCCCTCTCTTCTCGATTTAATTATTACTTCCTCTACTGACCACGTCGCCAAACACGGCCAACATCATGCTGATGCTTTTTCCTACCATGACCTTATATATCTTTCTTATAAAGTCCGTCCTCCAAAGGCGAAGCCGAAAATTCTTATGCAACGCAATTTTGGTGGCATGAACATTGATTCTTTAAGACGTGACTCGTTGAATATTGACTGGAGCGTGGTGGACAGTGCTGAAACCGTAGATGACAAGATTTATCTTTTCAACTCGCTCTTGATTGATTTATACGACCAACACGCTCCTGTCCGTCCTGTCAAAATTAAGCATTCTCCTGCGCCTTGGCTCACTGATGAGCTGAAGGCCCTAAGGGATAAAAAGAACTCAGCCAAACGTAATTTCAAAGTGAACCCATCTGAAATAAACAGGGAAAAGTACAAAGCTATTCGGAATCGCTGCAATAGGTTGTGTAGGGACGCTCAACGACGCCATATTCATAAATCTGTTGAAAATGGAAATCCGGTTAAAGTCTGGAAATTCCTAAAGTCTCTGGGAATTGGAAGAACACATAACTCTCCTATCTCAAATGCCGTTAATATTGACCTTTTAAATAAGCACTTCTCTTCGTCTACTTCTGTTGATAGTACTATTAAATTAAACACACTTAATCAACTTTCATCTCTTCCAACTCCTGACTATACTTCGTTTTCTTTTAGTCAATTGTCCGATTGTGATGTTGAGAAGAATGTTCAGTCCATCGCTTCAAATGCGGTCGGTAGCGATAGTATTAGTCGTAATATGATCGTCCCGCTCCTTGATATCCTTTCGCCTATCATTACCCGTATATTCAACTTCTCTCTCTCCTCGGGTACTTTTCCCACAGCGTGGAAAGATGCCCAAATAATTCCTCTCCCAAAAAAGTCAAATCCAGCTTCCTACTCCGATTATCGTCCCATATCTATCTTACCTTTCCTATCCAAAGTGCTTGAGCGCCTTGTTCACCAGCAGCTCAGCAGTTTCCTCAACATGAACCAACTCCTAAACAGTTCCCAATCCGGTTTCCGTCCTGGTCATAGTACGACTACTGCACTTGTCAAGATTACCGATGACATTCGCTTCGGTATGGACTCCAAATGCCTCACCGTTTTAGCGCTTCTAGATTTCAGCAATGCATTCAACACTGTTGATTTTGACATCCTGCTTGGCGTACTGCGTTCTCTCAATATATCTCCAATGGTAATTGACTGGTTTCATAGTTACTTGTATGGGCGCCGGCAACGCATTCGAGCCGAGGAGTCTTTCTCCTCATGGTGCGACCTTAGTGCCGGTGTACCGCAAGGTGGCGTTTTGTCTCCTCTTTTATTTGCCACCTTCATAAATTGTATTACTCATAATCTCACATCTTCTTATCACCTATATGCAGACGATCTCCAAATTTATTCCCAAGGTAGACTTATTGAGCTCCCCAGCGCAGTTCAAACCCTTAATGCCGACCTAAGCCGTATTGCTACCTGGAGCAAGTCGTTTGGGCTCAAGGTAAATCCTATTAAAACGCAGGCAATAATTATTGGTAGTTCATGGCTAACGACCAAAATTGATTGGGATGTGTTGCCCCCTATTATATTCGATGGGATCAGTATTCCATTTAGCACTGAAGTTAAGAATCTGGGTGTCCACATTGATAGTACTTTTGCTTGGACAACCCAGGTTGGTCAGGTTAGCAGGAGAATGTTTGCTTCTGCTAGTTCTTTGAGTAGACTACGTAATTTTCTACCAATACCCACCAAAATTGCTCTTGTACAAGCTCTTCTCTTGCCTGTACTCGATTATGCGGACTGTTGCTACACAGATCTAAATGAAATTCTCCTCCAGAAACTTGAACGCTTGCAAAATTACTGTATACGCATAATTTTTGGATTGCGTAAGTACGACCATATTTCCGAGTACAGAGCCCAGCTTAACTGGCTTCCCATTCGTCTTCGCCGTGATTCCCATATTCTTTTCCTGTTATATAACATCTTGTTTAACCCTAAGTCACCACAATACCTCAAAGAACGGTTTCAATTTCTGCAGCCCACCCGGGGTCAGGACATGCGATCGTCCAGGAAACTTCACCTCAAATTCCCACCTCATTCCTCACACTCCTACACACAGTCCTTCACTGTGAAATCCATTCGCCTGTGGAATTGGACGAAACATTGGACGATTTAAAAAGAGTAACTGCTGAGTTTCTTGCCGGGTCTTCTCAGTAGAAACAACTTTCCGACGCCGGTGGTAGAGTCACATTATGTGCATGTATTTTAAGTATCGTTTATATATTGTATTATTATGTGTATGTTTATTAAGTGGTTAAAATTAAGATTCTTGACGATTCGAAAGTACTGTTTATTGGTCTACTTGAATAAAGAAATATTGAATTTGAATTTGAATTTGAATTCCCTACCCCTTTCCATCAGAGAGTCTAAATCTTTGGCCATCTTTAAGACAAGTGTCAAAGCCCATTTTCTTGCACTTTGACTCGAGTCCTTCCTTTCATTTCCTAGTTCTATCCCGATAACTTTGGCTTCATATTGGCTGTTCTATATGTGCTTATCTCCTCTGGTTTATTAATATTATTATTTATTCATTACGCTCATCTCTCTTAAGGCACTTCTTAATTGTTATAGTATTTTCTGTAGGTTTAAGTATATCTATTTTTTTATGAATCATTTTATCATTTTATTTATTTTATTTATTTAATGTTATGTAATTATATTTAAGTTTATAGTTTGTATTTCATTATCATTTCCACTCTGATTACTTTTTTGTGCACTTGCCTACCCTTCTAATCAACTTTCCTCTACCTTTGGGTCGTTTGGAAGAGATCGCTCTTTAGCGATAAAACCGCCCAAGTTGTACATTTACGTGTTTACTTCAGCTACTGTCCTGTAATATTGTTGTTGTTTTAGTGTGCAATAAAGAATATTTACTTACTTACTTACTTACTTACTTACTTAGACCTCATTGAAATAAAACAACTTCACGGACTTTACGTAAAGTTGTTTTATTTCGATGTATAGTGTTCGCGTAAATATTAGAAAACATTATGAAGACCTCATTGTCAGTAAGTTAGCTTTCCCAATACACAACTTTCTCAAAAAAAATGATTAGAGCAGTACTTGGTCTCAGAATCTGAAGCATAAAGACACTTGGAACAACAAATATCACAATCCAGTCTGAATTCCATCATATTGCATTTTTATCAACAGCGCCATCTATCCGCCTCACTCAGCACTAAGTACTCACCTGTCTGCTGAACATCAAGCGAAGCATGCTTCAGCGAAACATTGTTAGCATTAGCACAAGCGGTTCGCTGGCTCCCACTGCCCCAGCCAGTACGGGGACTACTCCATACACTCAACATGGACGATTCGTTCTCTATGTGAATTGATTCGATTTGGGACGGATCTGATGTTGTGTCTTCTTGTTTGGGCTGGAAGAGAAAATACTTGGAGTTTTAATAATTATGAATTATTAATGGCCAATACCAAATACAGCTTCAAAATGAGGAATGTTTGTACTATAATGATATTATAATAAAAAAGAGGTAGGTAGATACACTTGTGCTGAAAAAGTGGCACACGAAATCAGAACTTTAGAGCACCTGAGAAAATCATTGACAGTGTTGACAGTTTGAGACGACTCTAAGCAACATATATCTGTCTCGTTTACGTAACATTGTTTCATGTCAATTTATCATATTTTGTGTTGTAAGTATATACTCGTATGTAAGGTAAACATAACATGGCATGACAGGCTTCCTATTTTGACTGTGTAGGTACAATATTTTTAATATTATTCTTACTAACCTCAGGTCTAAAAGACTCTTGCCTAAAACTTTCTTCATGTATAATTTCATAATCTTCAAAGTTATAACTATCACAGGAAACCGCTTCTTCTCCGTCGGACGCCGCGCCGGAAGTGCCGGACGCGCCGGACGTCCGGCCGGACAACTGGACGGGAGCTTCCGGACTGCTTTGAGACCAGGAGTAGAAGATGGAGTTGGAGACGTGGAAACGATGGTCTTGGTGGCATGGTAGGTCTGTGGCAGGGAAAAAAATATTCAATTCAATTATTTTTTGCAAAAATGTAACGATCTTGTAACTACTGTACTCGTTTAATGTTGAAAGAAAGAAAATAAATTTATTGTCCGATACAGGTTCTTATGTTCTTTTATTAGGGACCAGGCAGTCATTTGTTGACAATCTCAAAGTGATAAGTGGTAAGTGATGACATAAGTGCTTAAGCTAATTGAGATCAACGTTGACGAAAACTAAAACAGAATAATACTACGACGGCGGTTCGAGTCCCGCCTGATGCCAAGACCGAATGCCTTTTTCTGGTTTTCCTATCTTTAGAATAATACTATTTTGAAAAAACTTTCCTGGCAAGGATTTGAACTCATTTAAACATGTGTGCACCGCCAACAGCATATCTGTCTCGCACAGTGGTTGACTGTTAGATAATGCTTTTGGGATTAAGTACGTCTTTTGTACTTTTTGCGCCTTGAAGAATAAACAAATAAATAATTAATTCCTACTATTTCACCTATTTCTCCTAATATTTTACTGATCGTTGTCTTGAAGAGATCGCTACCTAGCGACAAGACCGCCTAAACTGTTCGTTGGTGTCTGTAATTTAATACTACTGTAATATTTTCGGTACAATAAAGAATGTTGATCCATCTATTTATGGGTAGGTCCTTGAAAACAGTACCAATAAGATAAGATAATATACTTTTCATTACTCATACTCTGAAAGTAGGTCATTCATTACTGACCTGAGAAGCGGGCTGAAAGTAGTACTTTTCATCCCTAGGGAGAATCACTTTCAACTGACAGCTGTCATATTATTTAAAAAAAAAACTAGTTCTTTTTCACTTAACTATTGAACCATGTTCCAACTTTCTATACAGCCACGATGTGAAATTGAAATAACTTAAAGTTAAGTATTGATTTAGAGAATATATATTTATTAAATAACTTTATTATAATTAAGTTTCAACAATTTCTTTAAAATAACTTAGCTTTGAGCAAAATATTAACCATTTTTCCAATGATGAAAATAAAAAATAATGGCTGAATAGCGGACCGGCCACAGAAAAAAAAACAAACAAAATAGGCGGGAAAGCGGCAATTCGATCTTCATGAATTAATTCATGTTTTTATTTTTACTTTCCTCGTATTTGTAATGAAAAGCACAGTGTTTACCTCGGGTTAAAGACTTATTTAGTCCCTCGAACTATTGGCGCCCTCACTTCGTTCCGGGCGCCAAACCCCGTCTCGGGACTAAATAAGTTACTTTCACCCCTAGGATAACAATGTACTATTATTGAACAAAGAAAACAATTACATAACAATGCTTACAGAGACTTAGTGGTACAATGTAGGCGGCATTTTCGCTGAAAGCAATTTCTTCCAGACAACCTTACGGTATAGAAAAAAGGGATGATAAATAGATATGGTGGTGCAAGACGGTTATTTATAGATTGCTATGATAAGTCTGTAGGAAATAAATAAAAACTAGGAATCTCACCGTCCACACTCCAATCCATGTTGTTGACTTCAGTCCTCATCTCCTGGAGTACCTCCTGCATTATCTGAAGAAGTTCTTGCTTCTTGTCGCCTTCCGAGAACTTTTCATTTATTGTCTGTGAAAAAACATTTTTATTTTGAGCAATTGTTTAGAAAATGCATCCTTGCCATATTTTAATCTTTGAATTAATTTTATTTAATACTATCTATCCCGACAGACTTCGTTCTGCTATCAAACATTCAGTGTCACGTGACACATAGAAACGGTTGGTAAGGGAAGACTAAATTGTGGTTTTCACAGTATTTCTAGCGTTTTTAGGGTTCCGTACCTCAAAAGGAAAAAACGGAACCCTTATAGGATCACTTTGTTGTCCGTCTGTCCGTCCGTCTGTCAAGACCCTTTTTCTCAGGAACGCGTGGAGGTATGAAACTGAAATTTATATCAATTACTCAGGTCTACTGTCCCTTGAAGCTGTGATAAAATCAAACTTCTAAACCAACGCAATCAAAAGATACAGCCGTTTATGCCCCAAATTTTCGACACTTGCAAGGGAATCAAAACCTACAGGGTGCTTCCCGTGAACTCAGAATCTTGAAATTTGGTACGAAGCAACGTCTTATACAATAGATAAGGGAAAAATTACGATAACCATAAAATTTTAGTTACATCACATAATATATATTTTTTTAATAATTTTAAACTTACTACCCATTTCCTCATAAAGGCGTAGAGGTATTAAATTGAAATTCATACCAAATACTCAGGTCTATAATACCTTTAAGCTGTAACAAAATCAAACTTCTATGTCAACGCAATCAAAAGAAACAGCATTTTAAGCTGCATATTTTGAAACTCGCAAGTACTCGCAAGGGAATCAAAACCTAAAGGGTACTTCCAGTCGACCTAGAATCTTGAAATTTGGCATGAAGCAACGTTTTATAGCACACATAAAGGAAAAATTCCGAAAACCTTAAATTTTTAGTTAATAATGTTTTAATTAAATTTTTGTTTAACAAAGCGCCCTAGAGGGGCCCTAGAGGCGCTAGGGCCCCTTGCCCTAGGCTAAGGGGCGTTACTTAGATAGAGCAATCTGATATAATTTTTGGGAGAAATGCGAACCACGAAGTGCCGGTAGCGATTATCGGAATGATTTAATTTCTTTGGTTTTGTCAAGCTTATTAAATAATTGGAATCACAAAGTCACGTTATTATTTCACGTTACTCAAGCGATAGACATAACAAACTCTAAGTGACCTTTTACCATTCCTTTTTTTGAGCAGTAACATCAGTCAGCGTTATTTAAAAATTACTCTTTACCCTAAATCTATACAGTACCTCATAGAGCTGTTGTTCCTGCGTGGCGACGTACTGTATCTTCCGCGGGACCACTTGCAACTCACGCGCCATGTCGAACGATGCGAGAATGAATTGCTGAAGTAGTTTGACATGGACCTGTGGTAGGTAAGTCAATGTTCTTTATTGCACACCGAAACAACAAGACAGAGAAGAAGGCAGAAGGCTAGTTCGAGTCCTGGCTGAGCTCAAGACCGATTTTATAACTGGGTTTCCAATCTTTAAAACAACAATAGACTATTTAAGCGAATACATACCAGAATTCTAAAAAATACTCTACTGAGTTCCTAAAACTCTACTTCATAATACCAAATGGATTTTAAAAACCTGTCAAATAGTCTATTGTTTATAGGCAAGTACAAATTAACATTTAAATGTATAACTTGTGCGGCTTTGTCGCTAAAAAGCGAGCTCTTTCAAACCATCAACAGATAGATTTGAATTTATAATATAGTACAACCAGTAATATTAATAAGAAAGAGAGAAAATAACTACCAGTTTTATTGGTTACCGTAGGAAATTAAAATCTTCTTACCTCACTTAACTTCGTGCAATACTCCAACAAATAACTCTGTATACAATCCGACGCAAACTTCACGGCGGTGTTCAATAGCGTCGTCCTGCTCTTCACAAGGCGTTCGTCTCCCTCCCGCTTGCTTTTGTCTGCTGCAGTTTGTAAAGCGTTGTTGAGGTACGGCGCTAGAGGGCGCTGTTCGGATGTTTTGAGTATTTCCGAGTCGTCCACTATGAGAGTTTGACTTTTGACGTAGTGTTTGGGTGGGGGGCTGGCTAGAAAAATAATAATTTCAATTGAAACAGGCAAATGGAACTATTCAAGCGGCAAATTTTTAGATTTTGTACCTGAATGTGATGTCAAGGATTTAGAAAAAGACAACTGACTGAATTCAGGTTGCCATCGTCATGGCGTAAAATAGGTAAAATACTGACCCGACGGTACAATATATATTTTTTTTGTCGTTTTAGTTACTGTTGTAACTACCACGTCCCATACGCCTACTTCGTCCACTTGTAAAATTCACCCTGTATAAATATTAAATGACAATCTTAAAACTTACACATAAGTTCCCATTGATCAAGTAGATCGTTCATAAAAGCTATCTGCTCCTCGTGGAGTCTCCTGGCGTCAGGCTGGCTGTTCTTGGGCTGGGGAGATTCTTGGCTGTGGCTGTAAGTAATAATTTACTATTTATATTTTTTATTTATTTATATTTATAAGTGGTAAAAGAGGATACGATGTATTCGCATCGAAGTGTCGTAAATCAGGCGTTCGAAAGCCATACCAACTAAAAGTTGGTTTTACTAAGCATATTATTTAGAATTAGAATTACACAGTTAGAATACTTTTCATCGATAAAATCACTCTTGGCTTTCTACTCCCTGCTAATTATCCCACCACCTTTAAGTTCAGAATGTCAAATTGGCAATATTTTCAACGGTTTCTGAATATCAATTTCCCGGAATATCCAATTTTCAATATGTCCATTTACCGAAAAGTCCAACTCCTGATGAATCCAATTCAAAAATTGTCCAATATGTCCTATCTAGAATTATGATCAAGATCACAAAGTTCAAGGCTGGCCGGAACACTTTTTTGTGTTCATAGTAAAATAAATAGCGACTAACTCTCCGGTGATAGAAAACACCGATAAGAAACCCCAACCAATCCGAATAACGGCGGTAAGCTCGCCTCTTACCACGTTGGGTTCAAAGTGACGAAAAGTGGGTTTCTGAATGTTCTGTTCACATTGACGGCAACAATCACTGTGCCCCTGATTAACCCGTTTGGGATATGCCCTCAATGTTATGTCATGAGTTCCAATGTCAAACAAATTATTTTGCCAATGGGGTCCCATTTCATCACAAGTCATCGACACACAAAGGGACACAAGGGATTCAAAGAACAAATCTCGGACTTAAAGCCAAGAGGCATTATCTCCCATACAACCACACGGTCAGCCAGAGGAATTAAGAGCCTGTTCACACCTAGCGACGCGATCTCGCCGCGATTACGCCGCGAAGCCGCGGTATACCGCGGGTGGTGAACGCCTCATGAATCAGTAACATTCAAAGCGGCCTTTGCGGCGTTCTTGCGGCGTTCTCGCGGCGTCCTCGGGGCGTACTCGCGGCGTTTATTTTATCGCGAAACTATCGCTGCGGAATCGCGGCATGTACGCTGCGCTCTCGCGGCGAGTTCACCTCGCCGTGATATCGCCCCACAAACGCTAGTGTGAACAGGATCTAAGGCGGTGCACATGATCGACATATAACATAACATAAACGGCCTTTATACGTCCCACAGCTGGGCAAAGGCCTCACCTCAACTATGAGGTAGAACGAGCCATACTCCAACACGCGGTCTCAGTGCGGATTGTTGGAGGGGTGTGATGTTAGTGAGCAACCTTAATGTCGGATGTTATTAAGCCGCCCTAAGGCCTTTGACTAGGCTTAACGACTCACATCTGGCGACGTCAACCGGGACCAACTGCTTAACGTGCCTTCCGAAGCACACACAAGATCGGCACTCACCCCATAACTCCTTCTCGCAGCAACTCCTGATCAGACTCCGGCAGTTCCTCAGCGGAGTACACGGTGTCCTCAGTGGACTCAGTTGCCTCCACACAGCGAACCCTCTCCTCTTTCCTCTTGATCTCTTTGACCTCTTTGCTGTCGGAGAAAAGGATGAAGAGGACTTGCGCGTTGGGGTTTATGTCTTTCACTTGGTGGAGGTCTAGGCAGTTCTGGAAAAGGACAGTATTTGTTTGTATGTTCTACGATGTAGAATAGTTCCGGAGCTATAGTCCGTTCGCGTTAAGAATGCAGCGATTTCATACTTGTCTTACGATCTAGCACGCTCCCTTACAAATCAAACCGTTCCTAATCAGAAAGCCAAGTCCACAGTGTCCAGCTGAACGCATACTTTCTAATTAGAAACGGTTTCATTAGTAAGGGGGCGTGCGTTTTAACGGATGTGTTGATGAAGGGGTGTTTCCGGACCTCATGAAACATAGTAAGCTCATACCTTTGTTTAAAGCTGGAAGTAAACACAATCCTAGTAATTTTAGGCCGATTTCTATTCTACCAGCCCTAAGTAAAATTTTTGAAAAAAATATTAATGAACAATTGGTGCAACACTTTAGCGAACATAAGCTGATTCATAGCGAACAGTATGGTTTTGTAAAAGGCCGATCTACTTCGGATGCTGGCATTGCACTGATCAAACATGTTTTCAGAGCTTGGGAGAAGTCACAAAATGCTATCGGCATTTTTTGTGATTTGTCAAAAGCCTTCGATTGCGTTGATCACCAAACGCTCATACTCAAGCTGCAGCACTACGGTGTCAGAGGTGCTGCACTTGAATTGCTAGTGTCTTATCTAACTTTGAGAATTCAAAAGGTGAATGTTAATGGAGTGTTGTCTTCTGGATCTTCTGTCAAGATCGGGGTCCCACAAGGGTCCATTTTGGGTCCTTTCTTGTTTTTAATCTATATTAATGACCTACCTTTTTATGTGGAGAACTTCTGCAAGATTGTTTTATTTGCGGACGACACTTCTCTAATATTCAACATTGACAGAACCAAAGACAACTTTGACGATGTAAATGACACCCTTGCAAAGGTAGAAAGATGGTTCACTATAAACAATTTGCAGCTAAATGCTAGCAAAACCAAATGTGTCAAATTTGTGCTTCCCAATGTTAGGAACGTAAACACCAATTTGCAATTGAATGGAGATTCGCTAAAGCTAGTGGAGTCAACCGTGTTTTTAGGGGTTTCGCTAGACTCCAAACTTCAGTGGAGTTCCCATCTATCGACTCTTGCTGGAAGGCTTAGTTCTGCTATTTTCGCTGTAAAAAAAATAAGGCAGTTAACTGACGTTGCAACGGCTCGTTTAGTATATTTCAGCTACTTTCATAGCATAATGTCATATGGCATCATACTCTGGGGCAGAGCGGCAGAAATAAACTCAATTTTTATACTTCAAAAACGAGCTATTAGATCAATTTATAAACTTGGCGCACGGGAATCGCTTAGAGATCTGTTCAAAGAGATAGGCATCCTTACTGAAGCTTCTCAGTACATATTACAGTGCATCGTACATGTCCGACAAAATATCAGTAAATTCACTGCTAAAAGCGACATTCATAATAGGAATACTAGGGGAAGGAACAAATTGGTGCTTCCGCTGTTTAGGTTACAGAAAGTACTAGGTTCTTTTTGGGGGCAAGGTATACTATACTATAACAAATTGCCAGATAATATTAAACAACTGCCTCTTCACAGGTTCAAGAACTACGTCAAGAAAACCCTGGTTCGGAAGGCGTATTATACGACGTCGGACTACCTTGAGGACGTCAATGTCTGGAAACAAACTTTATAATAACTTAATTTTTGTTTTTTGCTTCTAACATAACCACACTTAATAAGTAAATGATTATATTTATGTTGTATTTCATAAACTCACCAACAGCCTTGCATTGTATAACTTCAAAATCTCACTTTGTCCCACAGTTTAGACTTACAGTAGCTTCTTTTGTCTTTTGTTTTACTATGAGTAACTCGAGCTAGTCATGCTCACTAAAATGTTTCTGGGGTGGTGGCGTTGTGTGGCGGGTCATTCCATTCCCTAAAATATGGTTGAGTGGGATGATGGCTGCCTCACACGTCAACTTGTGAACAGGTGCCACCTTCGGGGACTGGTCTGCTCAAGTTTACTTAGTTTACCCAAGTTTACTTATTAACTTCCTGTTTTATTTATTTTCATGTCAAAACTGTATGACTTGGTTGGTTTATTCAAACATTCACTCTGTACTGTAAAACATTGGACGATTGAAAAAGAGTAAGTGCTGAGTTTCTTGCCGGGTCTTCTCAGTAGAAACAACCTTCCGACCCCGGTGGTAGAGTCACATTATGTACATGTATTTTAAGTATTGTTTATTTTATATATTATATTATTATGTGTATGTTTATTAAGTGGTTATAATTAAGATTCTTGACGATTCGAAAGTACTGTTTATTGGTCTACTTGAATAAATAAATATTGAATTTGAATTTGAATTTGCTAGGTCGAAAGACAAGTATGAAATCACGGAATTCTTAACGCCACGGACTATAGAAATATTTTAGTAATTTTTCCGTAATGATCACCTATTATTGGTTCTCAATTTTATCACCACTCAGTTGGACACTTAGAGTGATATTTTTTATGATGATGATTAACCATAGTCAAACCACGAAGATAAAAAATGGATCTAGGCACTATGGAACTTATTAAAAATTTAGTAAAAAGTACAAAATACCTGTTCAAGCTCAGCACTTTCAGATTTTCAAGGAAGCCAAAAAGAGAGAGGGAGGGAAAGAAAAATTTTTAATGACCGGACATTCTGGCCAAATCTCACTTCAATATACAGACTCCGGGAAAAGTATCAATTTGGCTGTGATGCTTTTCCAAGTAAAAATCAATGTTGCAAAGTCGCAGAATGAAAAGTTTGACCAGTTTTCAAACAAATTCATTTACGCGTTGCAAGCACAAATGTTACCTTTTTAAACTGTGTAACAGGCTAGAGTATGTCGAAAAGTATGCTTTATTGTCTGACAATAAAACTGAAATTCGATTAGACGTATGTTCCTTCACGATTGACAGTTGAACCAATTGATCTTGTCAATGGCATCATTGAGAAAGCAAAAACAAATCTTAGGGTGGTCAACCCTTTCATTCAACGACTGTACAAAAACACTTACCTCAGAACTAAACACAGCCGGCCCCCCACTCCTCTCCTTCCGCGGCCCCTCAACCACTCCACTGCACTTATCACTCAAACTGTCACAATCACCACCAGATCTCGTCATGAAATACAAGTTGAAAGTACTCCAAAACTCCTCCTCACTCCTCGAAGTGACGATGGAATTTGGCACAAAATTATCACTAAATATATTCTTACTAATCTTATCTACAGCGTAAAGATATACAGGGTTGAAGTTTTTTAAGATCAAGTCCCGTTTTGAGTAGAGTTCGGAATGTGTTTGTTTTAGAGTGTGGAGGTTGAGAGAGGCATCGCGGTCGATGTCGGGAGGCACGATTATGCGGAGGCCATCTTTGAGGAAAGGATTGTTGAGTTCCACTTCTAACATGGTCGCGAGATCTGTGTGGTCTTGGCGGATGAGGTCCTGAAAGATAAATATAACAAGTAAATAAAAATTGATATGAAAACCAGAAAAAGACATTCGGTCTTGTTTAACCCGGCGTCATTGTTGCCGGGTATCTAATACCCGGCGGATTTTTAAACCGTTATAACATCAAAACAAAATACGCACGTTAATAGCCGCTTACAGTAGCTGCGGTTGTTGACCTCTTTAAGCATATTAACTACTCTTTGTAGTATTGCTGCAGCCACGACCGAGGATAAACGTCTGCAAAGAGCGCGCGGGTAAGTTATACCCGGCCACAATGACCATGTAACATTTTACATACGGTCTGCTTGTCATCAACTTTGCATGCGAGTAATAAAAAGGGCTTTGTTTTGTATAATTTATAATTTTATGTTAACGTGTGAAAGTCAATTTAATGTTTAGTGCCTACATTTTTTGTTTTTGAATATATTTTACCAGTTATGTTCTAACAAATTGATCTCAGGCTTTATTTTTTATGTTTTTTCATATTTGATGGTAATACGCTTATTTTATAATAAATAAATGTTAAATTTTTATAAATACTGTGTTTTATTACGTATTTCTTTGATGTAGAAAACTAATATTGACATAAACTTGATTCAGTGTACAGTAACCTACATGGGTAAAATATACCCGGCCACAACGACTAAGTTCCGTTTAGTAGCCACAATGACGCCGGGTTAAGATATATGCCCAAACATTGGTGAAACACCTGGATGCCAGGTATAATATACTAGAAAAATTTGGCCGGTCTGTTAATGGTTTCGGTAGCACAATGGTTAGTGCAGTCGCCCGGTTTGAGAAAGACGCGGGTTCAATTCCCGCCTGAAGCCAAAACCGAATGTCTTTTTCCTGGTTTTCCTATCTTTAGTAAGATGAGGATGCATTATCATTAATGCTAAAATAAAATAACCTAAATGAAAATGGTATTTAGATCTTAATTTCTCTGCCGTGTGTGGTTGACTGGTAGATAATGCCTCCTGGCACTGCAAATGATATCACTAGAAGTTAATATCACTGGACATTATTCCACACAGCGCCAGCGTCAACCTAAGCAACTAAATGCTTGTGCTATGGGATACTAGACAACGGATAAACATACTTCTTTTTTTTTTTGTAAAAACATACTTAATATACACGTCCTAGACTAGCACAAACAGACATGTTCATGCACACAAATGTTTGTACTGTGGGGGGATCGAACCCGCGACCAGTGGTGTCATAGCCCACTTTTGAACCATAACACCACATCGGTTGTCGATATGCCATTGGTCCTTTTGACTTTTCATAATACAGATGGTTGGCTAAAAATAGTTTTGTTAAAGGTAAAAAAAATGTTGTTATGTTACGTTGTAATGCCAATTATAAGTGTTACTTTGACATTCAAACATGACGTGCATGAACTAGTTTTTGTACACAATTTATACAGTCAAGTTGCAATTGTTTTCTAAATGTAATTTTAAATTACGTGTTTTTACTTTTTCATTATTTCTATCTGCATGTCGAATTTTGCTGATAAAATGTACAATAAAAACACTTTACTTATTAAAAAAATACATTTTACCCCAGTCCTGCCCGACAGGCTGACGACACATTGAGTTCAAACACACGTACGACAGACACTCTATTAAAATAATAAATATCCCTGGACATTATTCCACACAGCCCGATCTAGCCCCAAAATTAGCTAATTAAAGCTCTTTTTATAGGATACTAGACAACGGATAAACATACTTAAATACTCTTTTCTTTTGTAAGTAACACTCATAGGTTGCTCACTAACCTTACACCCCTTCAACAATCCGCATTGAGCCCGCGTGTTGGAGTATGGCTCGTTCCACTTCATAATTGAGGTGAGGCCTGTGCCCAGCAGGGGGACGTGTATATAGGCCGTTTATGTATGTTATGTTATGTAAGTAACACCCAGACCAATACAAACAGACCTGTTCATGCACACAAATGTTTCTACTGTGCGGGAATTGTACCTGCGACCTTTGGTGTAGTTTGGTGTATTGGTTGAGGAGACCCTCAACCAATACATCAAATCGGTCGTCAACGTGTTCAACGTAGTGTTGCCGAAAAATCAACTATCGATTACGCAATAAATAAATAATAAACTTTATTTATTTATTTTTTACAATTGCACATTGTTCGATAACACTCATTAATCTATAGCATTCACCAACCCATTCACCCAGATCAACCTAATAACCAATTAGGCTACCGGATGTATTAATTAAACCCTTCTAATATTATAAAATAATGTGAAAGGTTTGTACGTGTGGATGTGCCGTGTTTCCCGTAAAAACTACTGAATGGATTTGAATGAAACTTTACAATAATATAGCTTATGCATCTGAATAGCAAATAGGCTACAATTTATGAAAATAAATTTTTTTTTAACCTAAGCGCGGAAGAAGTCGCGGGCCGCCCGCTAGTTGGTTATATTTTAACAATCATAACCAATATCATATTATTATAATGAGAACTTAATTGGCACTTTAAGATAAAATAAGAAACATTTAACTGTACAAAAGCAAAACAGAGTAGTTAACAAACAAGAAAAACATTTCAAAGTCAATGTACAATTTAGGCGGTCTTATTTCTAAAAGCAATCTCTTCCAGACAACCCACAGGTAATTTTCATAAGCACTTTCTATAAGCTGGCATCACTACCAGGGTATAGTTGTGAGCGAACGAAGTATTATAGTACCTCAATCGGGAGTGTCTCCCAGGGCCTCCTGTTGCACTCCAACTCTTCAACCAGCTCAAACTCAGAGTTTCCAAGGGTCAGGTGCACCTGTGTTGTGGTCCCATACTGAATTCGGAGCTGAAACAGAGAATGAAGTTATTATTTTCCATGCAGTATCTTTACTGAAGATCCGAAAACCAGAAAAAGACATTCGGCCTTGGCTTCAGGCGGGAATCGAAAACGCGTCTTTTGCGAACCAGGCCACTACTGACCACTGTGCTACCGAGACCATTCACAGACCGTTGAAGGTGTATCTGCCTTTAACATTGATGGAATCACCCTACCTCATAGGGTAAATATACCAGAAAGATTCGGCCGGTCTGTTAATGGTCTCGGTGGCACAGTGGCAGTGCAGTCGACCGGTTAGCGAAAGACGCGGGTTCGATTCCCACCTGGAATGTCTTTTTCTGGTTTTCGTATCCTTAGAAAATAAAGTGTTTTCAAGATGAAAAATTCCGCCATCTTCAAGGCATGTTCATTGGCATAAATGAAATCAGTTGTTCTCCTGTTTCGTCACGTAGGGCATGATAAGTGGTCGAGGCGGTGCGATACCACACTCGCTTGTTCGCACCATCGTTGCCCCCACGAGACTTTCTTTGAATCTATCGACCTGGATATCAAGTCTATTCAGAGTTTACCAGGTCGGCTATGGCAAGCTTGTGGCCTGGGGGTCAGAAGTTCAACTTAAAAAAATAGTTTTGGCGGACGTGACAGCAAAAAAAGGCACTTAAATCAGGCATTGCTTTTTCTTACCCATCGGCATCCTCTCGGCAGGTCTTCAGGAAGCAGCTTTCTGCCCAAAAGACAGTGCAGTAGACGAGCTCGAGCAACCGCACTGGTCCCGAGGATGACCAGCGCTGTCCACCTGGATGAGAGGTTGCCGATCTCTTGGACAGCTATTGGTAATTCGGGATCTGAAACACATAATGAATTACATTTAGATAAGGCCAAACGCAGAGTGGGGCGCCTACACGCAAGGTAGACGAACGACCTGATAAAAGTCGCGGGATCCCGGTGGATGCAGGCCGCACGCAACCAGGCGCTCTGGAAATCAATGGGGGAGTCATATGTTCGGCAGTGGACTTCTTGCGGCTGCTAATGATGAAAGACCTTTCATTCGTCAAGGGTCTGTAAGATAATCACGTAAATGTAACCCACCGCTCCTAGTCCAGATGGGAACCATGGCACTTCTGGTGCCTCGTAATTTTGGGCCCTGTAAGGTCTGCGTACAATGGGAGCCGGAAGGGATCTGGCCAGCATTGCACAGCGGCATAAGCCCTTGCATTCTCCATGCGCTTTCAGATTGAGGACCTGAAAACACCCTTCTTGGCGAGTCAGTCGAAGGGGCCCCGAGCACTGGTGGTGGCGGATCGTTGTTGTAAAACTTTCTACCTTCCTCATCATCATCGAAATCATCAACAGTCACACGACGTTCACTCTTGAACAAAGACTTCCTTCAGAAAGGCGGCCTTTATCCCCCGAAACCCTGCGATCTTTACGAGGTCATCTATCCGCCTTGCAGTTAGTTAGTTAGTCTTACGGTTCGTTCAACCTCGAGTATCAACTCGAGACATTTTCACCGAACGGCCATCATCATCCATGATGTTTTCCCCACTATAATAAAAAAGGATGCGTAAGTATGCAATGTTAGTTACCAAAGTGCAGTATATCAGCTACGTCGTGCAACGCGCGCTGAGTGTCGCGCACGAGCCCGCGCAACGTGCGCGTGCGGCCCGCCACGCGGCGCGACCACGCCGCCCCGCCCGCCATTGACTGGTGCTGGACAGGAACTCATGCGATGATGCCTGAAACAACAGTTTTAAATATAACATTACGTTACACTGGAAATTATTCCACACAGCGCCACCTAGCTCCAAATTAAGCAAAGCTTGTAAGCTTGCTTGTGCTATGGGATACTAGAAAACGCATAAACATACTGTTTTTTTTTCTGTAAATGCAAAAGCAACACTCAGACCAGTACAGAGCTTGTACAATGTGGGGAACGAACCCGCGACCTTCGCTATAATAGCCAACTTCGTAACTTAACACCAAACCGGTCATCAAAATTTGAAAGTTTTACTGAAAATATATAATAAATATAGAACATCCTCGCCGTTTGAGTACCCGCAAAAAACCCATTGTATTATCTCATCGCTTGTCACTTGTCATGTCTGTTACTCATATCACAAGTTAATAGATTAAAGCCAAGACATCTTTATACTGATGTTGTATCGTATTTCTGAATAAATGTTTGGAAGTAAATACCTAATTCAACAGTGGTTACACAGAGAGAGCGTAGTGTTCCGGCCAGATTTGATCTCAGGACCGCCGGGTTCCGAGCTACCACTGGGTCACGACGCTCTCAAATAACTACTGACAGTAATAACTGGGCCGAATACCATACAAGGTGTGCAATGCGGGCTGGTGGTGATTACAATATAATCTATGTGCCTCTTCGCTTCAAAGAATCGATTGAGCTTGATCCTGCAGCATAGATACTATAACTATAAGGAAACGGAGTTTGGCAAGTTTGATAAGCACTTTTTCATTACTCATACTCTGAAAGTAGGTCATTACTGACCTTAGAAGCGGGCTGAAAGTAATACTTTTCATCCCTAGGGAGAATCACTTTCAACTGACAGCTGTCATATTATTTAAAAAAAAACTAGTTCTTTTTCACTTAACTATTGAACCATGTTCCAACTTTCTATACAGCCACGATGTAAAATTGTAATAACTTAAAGTTAAGTATTGATTAGAGAATATATATTTTTTAAATAACTTTATTATAATCAAGTCTCAACAATTTCTTTAAAATAACGTAGCTTTGAGCAA
Source organism: Udea ferrugalis (assembly GCA_950022985.1). Classification (NCBI taxonomy): domain Eukaryota; kingdom Metazoa; phylum Arthropoda; class Insecta; order Lepidoptera; family Crambidae; genus Udea; species Udea ferrugalis. The sequence goes on from OX465541.1 coordinate 744,940, forward strand.
ATTATTTACCATTTTTCCAATGATGAAAATAAAAAATAATGGCTGAATAGCGGGCCGGCCACAGAAAAAAAAACAAACAAAATAGGCGGGAAAGCGGCAATTCGATCTTCATGAATTAATTCATGTTTTTATTTTTACTTTCCTCGTATTTGTAATGAAAAGCACAGTGTTTACCTCGGGTAATAAGTCTTTATTATTTAGTCCCTCGAACTATTGGCGCCCTCACTTCGTTCCGGGCGCCAAACCCCGTCTCGGGACTAAATAAGTTACTTTCACCCCTAGGATAACAATGTACTATTTTTACTGTGCTCTTATGGGGGTAAGTCGCTGACAGTCGACTCTACAGGATGTCAGGACACAGGATGTCTTCCTAAATTCAAAAGGCATTTATGCAGTCCTTTAAGATGAGATTGACCGGCTCAGTAGTAACTGTTCTTGTCAACCCCATATCTGGAGTCTGGAGTGAGCTCATTTTGAAGAGCACAGTAAAAAAACTGCTAATCAAACTTGCCAAATAGATCAGAATCTAAAATTATTTTAAAAAACCTGCATGAGCTAGGTTTGGAAGAGTCAATATTTGTTTTGAACTTAGTATTTCCGAACAACCTTCAAGATGTTTCATAAATAATATTTATAGAAATGACGTTTCCAGAATTTGACTTCTGGATAAACAAGTAAGATTCTCACTCGCTGCTGAGTTAAGATTTCCAATACCACCTAACATCAATAAAAAAGTTAAAAACTTAACCTATCCAACACATTAGTGTTCAGCAGTCTAACGATTCGCATAGCGCTTGCTAAACTGACTAACAGTCATAGCGATGAGGTCACCAGTCATCTTTTAGAGGTTACCATCACAATAGCACTTAACCACTTCAGCTGTGCGTACGAGTACGACGTACAGAGGTGCACACATCAACCTTTACAAAATCATTGCAAAATGAGTATAATGTCAGCCGCATAAGGTGCCCCTATGTAAAGCTTGATGTGTGCGCCTCTGTACACTACGCGTGCGCACAATACCTAAAGTAGACTATGAGTATGACTAGACTTTTTTGTAAGTACAAAAAACATTACAAAACAATTATCCGCCCCCTGCTGAGTACAGGCGCCTCACCTCAAAGTATAAGGTGGCGCCAACTATACTCTAACACGCGGGCTCAGTGATAAAACCTAACATAAGTCAGATGTTATCCAGCCACCCTAAGGTCTCCGACTAGGGTTAACAACTGACATCTAGCGACGTGAACCGGGACCAACTGCGTTCCCTATAATTGGCAAAAACACCTAAGTACCAGAGGAGATAGGTCAGTACAATTATGTGGATTACTTAGGAGGTTTTATTCAACAAACATTAGAACCTGGTTCAGAAATCGAACACGCGACCATCTCAACCATCGTAACCACTGCACATACGAGTCGCTAATAGGTTAGTGGTATCATTTTACTTGTGGTTATAGTATAGGCACAGTTTCCCATTGCCGGATATACGCTTTCCGCTTTCGAAATGTATCAGTTTCAAGAACAGTCGATGGCAGTTCAAGCGTAACACTACGGATTTCTTGACCGTAGATGCGAGTTTACCGGGTAAAAAAAAACAAAGTCAACATAGGCAATGATATTACAATGAAAAAGACGTAGGTAGATAGGTTATGTCAGTACAGACGTGCAGTCAAAAATTGTCCACGGGGTCGACGTAGTTAATTTGACCGTCTTATAACGTGTGAACAAGACAGTACGATCATTTACTAGAGCGTAAGTCGAGACAGACATGTTGCGCAGTGTCGTCTCAGACTGTCAACACAGTCAATGCTTTGCTCAGGTGTACGAATCGTTCTGATTCCGGGTGCCACTTTTTAGCACAAGTAACCTATCTATTATTTTTTATTATAAAATCATTGATCATAGGAGTTTTGCTTATACTGCCCATTGTCGGTGTTTCTTTTTAAAATAAACGAATCCTACTAATATTATAAATGTGAAAGTTTGTATGAGTGGATGTGCCGTGTTGCTCTTTCACGTTAAAACTACTGAATGGATTTGAATGAAACTTTACAATAATTTAGCTTATACATCTGAATAAAAAAAATCTCTCTTTTTTCTTACTTATGTCCACGCGGACGAAGTCGCGGGCGTTATTTATATTTTTTTATTTATTTAAGTAACTTTGAGTGCCGTTCAAACATTTGGAGGTAAATCTACGATTCTCATTTCTTAGTTACCTTTATATGGGCTCCTTGACCTAAAACAAAATATTTAAATTGAATTCCTTTTGTAACAAAATGGAGAGAGAATTTAATTATCAAAACGGTAAAATCCCTTGATTAGCGTGATGACAATTACGTCGAGGTATTGAGTCACATCTCATTCAAACATAAATGGGCGAGCATTTGCAATAAAATCATTGGATAATTAACTGCGCATAGAAAAGTATTGCGCAGTGACAGCGTAAACTATACTTTACAGTCGAAATAAAAGAACTTTACGGATTCTGCTCGCGATCTTATATTTTCTTTCATTTTCTAACCCGACGTTTCGACTACTTTACAGCAGCCGTGATCACGGGATGACAAAGATGTTCTATGTCACAAACGTCGGGTCGGAAACGTTGAGTTAGAAAATGAAAGAAAATATAAGACCGCGAGTAGAATCCGTAAAGTTGTTTTATTTCGATGTATAGTGTTCGCGTAAATATAAAAAAACATTATATACTTTACAGTGATTATTAACGATAGGAAAACCAGAAAAAGACTTTCGGTCTTAGCTTCAGGTGGTAATCGAACCCGCGTCTTTCGCAAACCGGGAACCGGGAATGTCTTTTCTGGTTTTCCTATGTTTAGTAAGATGATAATGCATTATTCCTAATGCTATAAAAAACCTAGTGATTATTTACGATTTAGACAAATAACAAAAGGAAAAATCTCTATACCGTATATAAAAATTGATTGCTAATACTCGGGAACGGCTGGACCGATTTGCCTAATTTTTTATATATACAAAATACAGTATACTCGTACAGTAATGATGAGAATATCACCTGTGTCGGAATGTTGTTTCTGTACTGAGAAGAACCGGCTTAAATCTCACCTTTTTGAGATATTAGTCAACTAAATGATTTTAAAGAGATAAAATTCTTGCTTGTATACAGTTCACATGTTTCTGTCAATACTTATCGTTTCCCGCTTTATTGGGTCCTTGTATACATTGTAAGATGTTTACATACCAGTTTTCAATCAATGGACATAATAATCTACTTATGAGATTACCCGTCTTTAAAATCATTAGAGGTCAAGGAAGGAACTTAGTCTAGACCTTTAAACTGATATCTCTATATCTATATCCTCTTAGACATGGAATCGTTATCAATCAACCAGACTAAAATATTTTGTTGATTTAACCGATGAGATCCCACCGCTGGGCAAAGGTTTCCCTCAAACTCTGTAGCTGGTATCTGTGTATGGTCCAAACCCGTCAATCTCCAGGGTGGTTAAAGGTCATAGCCTGATAACGTATTTTCATTTCAATCTGAGCAATAAGTTGTGAGAGGTCCAGTCTCTTTTGCAATATTAATGTGAGAAAGCTAACGGCAAGCTTACGGCAAGCTGTCAGCGGGCTCGCTGCTACTATGCCACTCAAGTCACAGGTCACATCCTCTCAACTTAAGGTTAAAATATGAATGGCAAGATAAGTGCTGGATCGGAGCCGTGCAGTTGTCGTGCTGGCATATTGGGCTGTGAGCTTTACCAGGTCATCGCACCAACGTTTCTAGCTCAGAATTGGCCAAAGGGCTATGGGGTGAGGTGTGTTAGAAATCAAACGCACTGACAGAATAGAAACACCAGGTTCGGCTCTGCAGCCGGCACCAGGCATACAAGAAAACATCACAAACCCCTCACCAATGATATTTAAAAGAGGTAGTCACGTCGCGAAGGCGAAAATTGACCCCTAGCGTACGTAACTATGCTTTGACCGTGTGTACGAGATAGTGTAATTATTTACTAGAGCGAAAAACGAGACAGATACATGTTGCGCAGTGTCTTCTCAAACTGTCAATGCTTTGCTCAGGCGGTCGAAAGTCCTGATTTCGAGTGGCCCTTCACGACCATATCCCAAACGGTTAAGTAAGAAACACACTGTTTGTTGCCGTCATGGTGAACGGAACATTTAGAAGCCCACATTTCGCCAATCAAAATTCAGCCCAACGTGGTGAGTGGCGAGCCTACAGCCGCTATCTGAACTGGTTTTTATGTGTGTTTTCCGAATACAAAAAGATACGAATTGTCAAATACACACATCAAAACTGTCTAAGGATATCATAGGGATATCATTTTTCAAATATTTCATAAATTTAAGTTTGTTTACAAGTTGAGCATTATCTTAGAATAACGCGAGGACAGAGGCATAAGATAAAAGTTAGAAATATTACAAAAAAACCGTTTGATTTTGCAAAAATTTTGACTCCTTTTAAAAGAAAAATCTGTCTTTTTTTAAAGGCCTTACGATTATACAATAACGCTACTACAATGAGTTTCTTCATACAATCTGAAAAGGCAGATATAGCAGTTTCTGTGTTCTAAAAATTTCTACGTTGGTATCAATATTTTAATTTTTACAGCCTCCCAAATAGCTATACTTTGTATGAAAATGCTTGAGATATCCCAAGACACTTTTGAGCAGTGTAGTATGTAGTTCTGACCTGTCTTTTGCACCATTCCTGTCTCAGCATTTTTAGGGTATCATTTAATTACCATGATAACCGACATTCAATAGACGTAATACCAAAACAAATAGGTCAGTACAAATAGCTGTTAACTACATAATTGCGATGTGAAAACGTTATCAAGGACAACGATAGTTCCATTGGTTGCGTGCTATGAAATCATCCGTGTTTTGTTATACATAACACTAGCATTATTAATTTCGCATAGCTGCGAAATCGATGGAACAGGACGGATGGAAAAACATGAAACGATCTCCCAGCGACGGTATTTCTGGAGTGATACGACATTGGAGCCTTTTAGAAACATACTGTCGTGACGACCGTCTTGGTGTAATTGTTGAGAAGTCCGCTCCAAGGGTCGCGGGTTCGATCCCCGCACAGTACAAACATTTGTGTGCATGAACATGTCTGTTTGTATTGGTCTGGGTGTTTCCTATGTACCTATATTAAGTACGTATTTACAAAAGAAAAAGTATTTAAGTATGTTTATCCGTTGTCTAGTATCCCATAAAAACGGACTATAATTAGCCTACTTGGGGCTAGATGGCGCTGTGTGGAATAATGTCCAGGATACCACATTGAGGTTTTTTAGAAACATACATAACATAAATGGCCTATAAACGTCAAACTCCTGGGCACAGGCCTCACCTCAACTATGAGGTGGAGCCATACTCATATACGCGGACTCAGTACGGATTGTTGGAGGGGTGTAAGGTTAGTGACCAACCTCAATGACAGATGTTAAAGCCGCCCTAAGGCCTCTGACTAGGCTTGAACGACTGACATCCAGCGACGTCAACCAAAACCAACTAAGCACGGAAATGCCCGAAATACACATCACTAAATTTCGGTCGGTGTGGTCACCCATCCCATTTCCGATCCGGCGTGTGTTGCTTTACAACAGAGATCCTCGACGATCAGTCACAACTGCGCCACGGGCACAAAGAAGGCCTCATTTTTTGAAGTCGGTTAAGCCAGCATAGGTATGTATGCAACAAGTTTGCAAGGAACTCTTCTAGCAGACATAAGCACTAGGAATATTTAATTGGTTTTAAACCTTATTTCATCAGCATAAGGTTCATAATTGGGTGGTAACTATTTTCCCTCTGCCTGTTGTAGGGTTAAACCGTGTCTGTCTGTTATCTCTAGGTAAGTTTCCTCGATAACTTCCCAGAGGAAAGGTTAACTATTGTTTCTCTGATAACTCAATTGTATTAGTTAATTAGTAAAAGTCAATCAGACCAAAACGGACCTTATTTGCTAAGCAACAAGAGCAGTTTTAACAGGATTAATTAAGTAATAACTCAAGTAAATGTTTGTTTGTTAGAAACTTGGAACCTGTCTCATAATCTTTATTGATTATGGATCATTCAGTTCGTTTTATTAGTCATTCTTTTGTTGCAGTAAGGGTCGATTTATATATATATATAATCCCCGCCAATCACTAATGCCTGGCCGCCATTTTTGTGACGTATGTTTTGACAATTCAACGCCCAGTACCGTTTGCAACTTTTTAATCTTTTCAAACATGGAGACAAACAAACCATGGAGAAACATGGAGAAATAATTTCAATGAAAGATTTTACTTGTCAAATCATGGACAAGTAAAATCTTTCATTGAAATTATTTTATAATAATGTAAGAGGTGAAGTTGGCTGACATAGAGATTCTTTACAGTGACTCAGTCGAACTTATTTTTTTTTTTTTTTTTTTTTTTTTTTTTAGTAGGCGTTTAATGTTGATCATCATAAAAGTGACTATAGTCGAAGGCATGGTTTTCTAGGATAACATAGGGAAATAAGGCGCTGTGAAGTTTGGTCGTTTGTGGGTGCAGTACATAGAAACTTGGTCAGGAGTGTCGATTTCCAAAATTTTCAAAAATATTATTGTTATTACTTAGCCGAGTGACATGGATTTTTTTCCTTATTTTTCCCAGAGTCGGTGTGGCCTAGCCTGTCATCCCGTGCCCGCTTGACGTCGCGTTTCGGGACACCCTGTATATATATTTTTTTTTAAGTATTGCTGTTGTCGTCATGCATGCTGTCGTCACCTATAATTAAGTTTATACTTATCATGCTTACAATTTGAAATGTATACTTCAGCTTAATGTTAGTGTAAACTTGTTGGTGATCTTAAATAAATAAATAAAATAAATAAATAGGCATTGTTTTAATAGTTTTTCTGCGAACTGTATTTTTTGAGGTCACGTGGATTTTTGCAAGCCAGCACGTGAGACGATTTAGGGGGGGAGAGGGTCGAGTCAAATCTCATCTAATCTCACGTTGGGGAGAGGGGGGGTCACGACAAATATCGCGCATTCTTTTTTCTGATCGAAATAAAAACAAAAATACAATTTTGGTCCATTCAATCCAAATTGTATGTAGATGCTTAAGCATCATCGTAATACGATTAAGATTATTCAATATTTCGTTCGAAAGAAAACAATTTAATTCATACTTCATATTATTTTTTCTTTTTTTCATTATCAAGCCAACGCGTTAACGTAAGAAATCTCACGTGAGATTGGGGATGGGGGAGGGGGTTGAATAAAATCTCACGACCTCTCACCAAGGGGGGAGGGAGGGACAGAAAATGAAAAAAACACCTCACGTAATTTATGACGATCTCTACATGCCTATTTACTCTAAATAAGCTCTATAGAACAATTTAAAACTATGTCGACATCGTTTTTTTTAATCGTTGTGGTTTTTAGGTATAAAAACCAGAACCCTTATAGATTCGTCAAATCTCTCTGCCTGTCGCAGTTAAACGTTTGTTGCATGAGTTAATTTTATTATTACTTTTAATTACTATTTATAGCCAGTGACGCATGTTTACAGACAATACCAAGGTGATCGCCCTTAAGGTTATCAAAAAAAACCCCTTGACCTCAACAGATCAGAAAATGAATGCAGGAAAAATAGATTGAGTACACATGCATTAGGAACTTGTAAGAAATGCTATCTGCTCTTCTCTGTCATCGCTTCTTTATTGTGTGAGGTTACTTAGAATTTTAAGCATATTATTAGGGAAAACTACAAGTTACAACAACGGATCATAAATGTAAAAACTAGCAGAAATTAAGCTTTATTTTATTTATAAGGGATCTGTAATTGGGCTTGGCTTTGTAAGATGTAATCTTGATTTGATTTTCACGTAAATGTTATAAAAAACCTCGCAGTTGAGATTTTATTTTGTACCTCTGTTACTTTGCCTAACATAAACATAATATAATGCTTACAACCATATCCCAGACAGCCTTAGTCAAAGGCACACTTATTGTAGCTGAGCATTTCACAGAGCGATTTTTTTTTCAAAAATATCCCTGGACATTATTCCACACAGAGCCATCTAGCCCCAAGTGAGCTAATTATAGTCCGTTTTTATGGGATACTGGATAACGGATAAACATATTTAAATGCTTTTTCTTTTGTAAATACATACTTATTATACATAGGAGACACCCAGACCAATACAAACAGACATGTTCATGTACACAAATGTTTGTACTGTGCGGGGATCAAACACGCGACCTTTGGTGTAGTAGTGGACTTCTCAACAATTACACCAAGACAGTCGTCATGTAATGTAATGCAATGTCGTCAATGTAAACGCATTGTGGCGAGTGGATTACAACCAACAAATCTATCAATTTTACTAAAGATCAAATCAATTCAAAGATCTAGAAGTAAGAAAGAGGAATAAATTATCAGTAACTCCATGATTTAACTCAAATATTTCAAAACAATCTCCAATGTTATTATTTGGTTTAAGTAAAATTTTGTTTACTACTTATGTTATCTTTTCCTTTATTTACATACAAATTAGTATTAACTCGTCACTAGCAGAAAAGGTGTTTAACCTGTCAATGTAGTCATGACCTGTCTGTTTATTGACTAGGAGCAATGTATTGGAATTCTTCCTGCTACAATAACTTTGCATTCACAACCAATACTGTGAGGCATCACGAAGTTTAAGGGTCATTAAAACATTGAACTTATTGACTGTGGAACCAATCAGCAGTATGTGGTCACCTTGTCTGCTTCAATATTTTTGACACGTCTTGTGGTGGATTGTATTGTCATATTCATTTTCGATAATGTAATAAAAATGTGAAAAAGTAAAACATAAGTTTTCACAAGTATATTATCTCTCATCATCGCAATATACCAATAAGCCTAGGCATAAATATAGTTTTTTTAGAAATGTTACAGCAACAAGTGAAGTTGCACATCTGAAGTTGCACATCTGAAGTACCACTTCAAGATGCCATTAAAAAAGAAACAGATCTACAAAACTGCAAGTATTTATGCACCTAAAAACCACTATGCCAAGCAAAGTACTGAAATAAACAACACAATTATCGTGGGAAGCAGCGCCTCCAAACCAGTCCTGCCACAACCAGTCCATCTTTGATCATAATGCATAACAACACACGACAACAAACCGGGTTGACCCGAAACAATCCACTATTGCGAAATTCGAAGGTAAGACTGAAAAAATATTTATTAATACAACAGAACACATATCTTCGGTCAATTGTACATAACCACTTCCTAGTGCGAAAGTACTGGCCGTAAATAGGTCGAATAATAATGCACTTACCGTGAATATAAACAGAAAGTTTTGTAATCTAATTATAAACACTTTGAAAACTTCAATTGGATCAGACTTTTCACGGGAATACTTCACGAAGCCACTTGCTGGAGCTGCGGCTTGTATTGTTTTTAAAACATTACACTACAAGACCCAACAAGTTCATTATTACATACGAAACTAAAATAGAGGATAACAATAAAAAAATACAGAATAGCCTCGGTTGTAGGTATTCAATCGTATTGTGACGCACTGACAGCTCATTCATTGTCATTCAGGGATTGTGACAGCTGCCGTCAACTTTTGATACCATGTGATTTTTATAAAACTACCAATACCTACCATAAACCAAAGAAATGGTTCTTATGAACAAGATAGCGCACCAAAAATATAAGCCATTAATATTTATACTTTCAGAATATTTGTACCTTGTTGCTGGATTGCTTTGTCCTTAAAAGCGCGTCGTTGCTAGCCAAAATCGGTCCTGGTGAGACGGTTTCCGTTGGAAGTGTGTCGCTGGAATCTCAATCGTCAAAAGTTTTACCAGCTCAAAATTATTGAGAAATAATGTCTGACTCATTGGTTAAAAGGATAAGTAGCAAAATAAACCATTTATAAAAAGATTTTAGAACTGTTATGCATTTCCTAATTTTTTTATTATAAGTTTACATGAAACATTTTAGGAATGATTTGGGTAATCAAACTTAGAAACTTGACACAATATAAAAAAAATGATATTGTTGCTTTAAAACTAAAATTACCCTAGTTTATAGATGTGAGCCTTATCGCAACGCATACTGGGTCAATGGGTAGTGATCACGGAACAGAAAAAAACAGTGGAAGTGCAATGCAACAACGTTAGTGAAGGAACCGCTCTGTCGCCAAACTCACACAAATATATTGAAAGTCATATTAATGAACTACAAAGAAAAAAACCGTTTGATTGGCCGTTTCAATTCTAGTCCAAATTAGCTTAATTCACAGATCGTACATCCGGAAATAAAATTTCACACTCTACAGATAATATTTGTTGTGCTTTACTGCTGACAGTATTTACGACTTTTTCTAATCGAATGTCAATTTAGTTTCGGTTGACGAGTTAATTCCGTTGATCGACCATAGATGGCGGTATATTAATTAAACATTTAATTCTACAAGCATTAAGATTGAAATTTGCGTTATAGGTCGATATCTATCTGTCTATTGAAATTAACAAGATGTTATTAGAAAACAAATAAAATGGCACTTTACACAAGTTTTTTTATACTACTATCATTTTTGCACTCCAAAATGGAGCAATACGGCATAACTACGGAAATATGAAGTTGTCGCGAGACGAGCAAATCGATGCGACGTTAGAACACGACTGGGACCAAGTAAGCACAGCAGTGCTTAATTGTGGCACGCGTGCCACGCCTACTTTGCACTTCCACTGTTTTTTCTGTTCCGTGGTAGTGATGGGTAATTCTCTTTTGGGTATTTATTATTTAGTTTAGTGGGTAGAAAAAATAAAACACAACTTAATGAACTTTTTTTTTTATTGGATTACATTGAATATTCATATTATTATAAACTAACTGGCTACATGAATGATGGCTACATGTTGAGTTGCAAACACTATAGTTAAATCTATCTCGCTACACGCTTAACAGACGGATCCTACATCATTAAAGTTATCCGAACGATGGAACTAGAAATAGTATAGTTAGCGACATTATAAGACCGACAACCAATGTCGGGCAGCATTAGTTCACCAATATAATACCACCCTCCTCCTGTTCCAATGGTGAATGAGGAACTTTACACCTGTTCCTCACATCCCCCAAACCTCTTTCACTTATTTTTTTATTTTGAGTAGCGATTCACCAACAATTCAGAGTAACTGTAATTAAAACTTAAATCTAGTGTCCTCACCGCTTATGAATTGATTCTCAGCAAGTAAAAGAAACACGCGTTAGCAGAAAATAGTTCCTTGCAACAATATTCTCTAACGCCATTAGGTGAGCGTTCCAAAACAAGTCAAAGTCGCTCTGGGAAGTGCAAAAATCATTTAGGCGCATTTATGTGAGTGAAAATATATGAAAGTGCCATAGTATTTAACTTTTGTCTATTGGGTCTAAATAACCAATATTGAGACGGTATTTTAAATACAAAAATATAATTATTTCAATTTCTAACATAAAACTCATTGATTTAATACAGTTGAAGTAATCAATTATCGATGAAAGCTTGCACTTTTTAAGATACCTAAAGAAGCAGAAGTTGTTAACATGAAACAGAACTTCTATGAGTTTGACACAAAGTAATTGTACGGTGGCCGGCACATCACGCTACCCATTTCCGGTCAGTCCTCCTTGTTCTATCGCGAACAAATGTCATTTGGCAAGAGCGAGAGAAAAAACGGAAATGGGGTAACCTGATGTGCTGTTGACTGTACATAAAAAAGAGTGTGTGCTATGAGAGGGGTCACGGCATGAGTAGGTCCTTTTTCAATGACGTCACGACCAATCAGCGCACGAGAAAAAACCGCCATTTTATATTTTGGTATTACTAGGTTCAAACATATTACTACTATTCCTACTCAGTATTGATGTTTTTTTAAATACAAGGAATTGAATATTACATTTTCAAAACGTTTTTAAGTTTATGAATCATTTGTTTTCGTTAGTTGGAAAAAAGAAAACTGTTTTTTTACCATTTCTACCAAACCCAATGATTAGTTGAGCTCGTAAAACATCAGACAACAACACACTACCAACGAAGCCCTTTCAGCAGGACCGCTTTTGGCTTGCTCATAAGAAAAGGAATCTAGAAATTGGGTCTTGTGACAAAAGAACTAAAAGGTCAAACAAATATTTTTACCTGTTGTACGTTTTCCGTCAAAGGTTCCGTCAAAGGATTTTTGTATTTTCTTGCTCCGAAATTTATGTTTTATTATTTTCTACTATCTCTACCAACCTCAATTATTAGTTGAGCTGGCAAGACGTTAGACAAGGACATACACCCACGAGACGCCTTCTCAGGCCCAACCGTTTTTGGCTAGATACCCTTTTTAAGTAAATAACAACCAAAACTTGAACAAATTAGATGTAGTTTTAGCAAAACAAGTATTTTGTGTGCACTTACTTGTTATCAAGTACAATCTTGGTTTGACATCGACTGTCACGAGTCTGTAGCCGTTAAAAGGCAAAGGAAAAAAAAGCACGAATTTTGTAAACGAAGAAGTTTAGTTATTTTTTGAACTGCTTGCTCAAAAAGTTTTACAAAATTAGGTTTTCTTAAGTTACTCTTCTTTGTTTGCTTACACCTGTTTACATTTTAATGTAAAGCAAAGAAAGGCTGAGTTTAGCAGAGTATTTGAACGGGTTGTTTTCTAAATTAATGCTTAGCTCTATTGTTCAGCAGTCTAGCATGCTGGGCAAGCAAAGGCTAGACTGTCTTTTAACCTGTATGTTAGGCGAAAACCTTGTTCAGGAAACCTAAGTTTTTTAAGATTTGATTACTAGTTTAACAAAAAGAAAAACGAGTCTACAGGGTATTTTGAAATACCTCTTACACTGTAATACCTAAATACGGGGAACAATGGATAGAAGTACTGACAATTTAGCCATGTGATCCCCCAGAAAATGTTAAAAATTCTAAAATCGACTTGAATCGGTGAGTCCTATAGCCATAAACATGACTGTTTTTCTGTTTTTTTTTATTTTGTTTAGTACCTATTTTTTTCATATTTTTATCTTTTTATTTTTTTTTGTATTTTTATTTGCTTTTTTTTAAAATCTTTTCATGGCCGACGTATTGTATTACGTAGCCGTAATTATCGTCCAATAACCTTTATTTCCAAGTCCATTTTCTGATTCTGTTTCTTCGGACCATCCTTATCCACTCTTACGGACCCATTCTTGATTTAGGTAGGTACTCATTTTTGGATCATCTTCAAATAGTAAATCTACCTGTCATAATATCTATAAAAATTGAAGTTCGATCGTCCTTGATATCTTGTAACGGTCCTGATCATTTTCTTTGCTTTCTTGTCATCTTGCTCAGTAATTTCAAGAGGTTCTTGAAATATCCAGGGTGCTATAATGTTCTTCCATAGCAGCCAAAATGCTCGGACGGGTATGAAGAGAAGCAGCAACCATAGCCAGTTCGAAAATATTGACAGACCATGTGTTAAAGATGTTGCAATCACCACATCCTTCAAGTGTCTGAAAGATAGAAAAGTATCAGCTTAGGTAAGAGGTTATTAGTTAGGAGATGCCTGTGGCGCAGTTGTGACAGTGGATCGCCAAGGATCACTGTTGTAAAGCAACACACCCGAAGATGGGATGGGTGACCATTCTGACTTAAATCACGTTAGGTAGTTGGTCCCGGTTGACGTCACTAGATGTCAGTCGTTAAGCCTAGTCGGAGGCCTTAGGGTGGCTTGATAACATCTGACGTTAAGGTCGCTCACTAACCTTACACCCCTCCAACAATCCGCACTGAGCCCGCGTGCTATAGTATAACACGAAGCCACCTATTAGTTGAGGTCAGCCTGTGCCCAGCAGTGGCACGTATTTAGGCCGTTTAGGCAGATCAAAGAAACAAGGAAGGAACCAACTAACTACCTCAACTGGTTTTTTACTGTAGGAGATCGAGGTGATATTTGGCGTTAACCAGAATTACATAGCTTCTTCTTCTTTCGTGGCAATGGCATCAAATAGAACCCGACCAAAACTTGGCGATCTCGACTGCTTCATTCGTTGCCATATTTAGATCGTCCCCTATGCAGGTCTTAGGGCACAGAGGGCAATCGAGGAGGTGACCCATAGTTTGAGGATCCACGCCGCAGTCACACGCGCTTTGAGTTCGTTAGTTTTGAGATTACTTAACTGATAAATACCATGTTTTATTACTGTTTTAGCATTTCCCATGAATAAAAGATAAAGCATGGACTAAAGATACTGCATGGATACTAAAGATCTGAAAACTAGAAAAAGACATTAATTTGTTAGAGGTGGATGCCCATAACATTGATGAAATCACCCTGGCTCATAGGATGAATATACCAGAAAGATTCGGCCGGTCTGTTAAATGGTCTCGGCAGCATAGTGGTTAGTGCAGTCGCACGGTTTGCGAAAGATGCGGGTTCGAGTCCTGCCTGATGCCAACATGACCAAATGTCTTATTCTGGTTTTCAGATCTTTGATAAATACTAATTGAGTTACTCACTCCCCAATGCCACCTTCCATGTTTAGATCATGACCAGGTTCGATCATCTGTGTTGACGTGCCTGTCGCTTCCGTGAACTTCGGCTTGCTTATGTTTTTCATCACTTGGACACTTAGTACGTTCAACGAAATGGCCAGGACATTCATGAACTGAAAATAAAATAAAAATGTGTTTTAGTTTAGCACTTAACTACACTCGGCGTCAAAAAAATCGCACCTTATAAAAATCTTATTCAAAAATTCCTAAACCTTATATAGAGGATAGTGTTAGGTATCATTAGAAAGGTAACAAAAAGGAGCATCAAACAACAATTAAGTGCAATCTTTTTTTTAATTAAAATTATACAAAAAACATAAAAATTTGAAAAATAATAAAAAATCTTAATTCAGTCCTAATTAATAATCGATAATTTACAAAAAAAATGTACAAAAAGTGTCTTAAAATTAACTTAAAATCTAGTGTTACCCCCCCTTGCCCTGATGATGGCTTCCATACGGTCCCTCATAGACCTCACCAACTTCAGGAGCTCTTCTTGAGGGATAAGACCCCATTCCCTCACAGGAATTTGGGACCTCCGCAGGAAGCCGTTCACGATGGCTGCAGTGTGTGCGCGAGCGTTGTCGTGCATTAATGTGAACCCCTCGCCAAAAGATTCGGCAAAAGGGACCACAAGCACATCCAGGATCTCTGTAATATAGCGGCGCGCAGTCAGCGACCCTTGTCCGCGAGCACCTCCGGTCCGGGAGACGCAGACCAGGTCGGTTTTGCCGGCAGCCGACATACCGCCCCAGAACATGCAGGATCCGCCTCCATATTCCACCGTCTCCTGGATGCAGGCTTGAGCGAAACGTTCACCCTGCCTCCGGTATACTCTTTTTCGTCGGTCGTTGCAGAAAAGACACACTCGTGTCTCGTCTGAGAAGAGAACAGCTCCCCACTGCTCAATGGTTCAATCGACGTGGTCGCGAGCAAACTGCAAGCGGGCTCGTCGGTGCGCTGCAGTCAATTTTGGGCCTGTAGCAGCTCTGCGGGCTGCTATGTTCTTCTCCTTCAGTCTTCTTCTAACCGTGGATACACTCACGGTGCGTCTGCGAACTGCCTGGAGCTCCTGTTGCAGCTGAACAGCGTTTGAGAAGCGATTTCTCAAAGAGTACGACACAACGAACCGGTCGTCTCTTTCCGAAGTGGTCCGGTCTCTAAAAAGCGCTGGTAGACTCTACGAACCGAAAAACGGCTCAGATTCAGTTGCCGGGAGACATCACACTGCCGCACCCCTGCTTGCAGTAGTGCAACCACTTGAGCGGCCTCATCAGCTGTAGTGTCCATTTTCCAGATGTTCTTTCTTCAGTAAAATCAGTGCGTGTGTCCCCTTCAACGGTTTAATAGCGAATGACCCACATTGAACCCGTGTTGACCTCTTTATACCCACAAAGTTAGCGCAACTCGCGACTCTCCCGAGCAGCAAAATTTCCTTAGAATTTTTGTGACCCTTTATTTGTTGCTTTAGGTTTTATTTGATAATGAAAAATAATGTTTTTTATTAAGTTAATTAAGTAACCCTTTAAATAAAATTATAATTAATACGACTGCATGTGCATATCCAAAGTTGATGCCATTTGAACGTGATTTTCTTAGAGGTGCGATTTTTTTGACGCCGAGTGTATAACAGAACTTTTAAAAGTTATGCTGGCGGCTTTAATTAAACAATAGGTATTATCTAAACATTACAGTGTGTACACGGTGTATCACCAACATGCGTTGGGTCGGAAACGGGATGGGTGACCATGACCGAAAATTAGTGATGTAAGTATGTTCCGGGCATCGCCGTGCTTCGGAAGGCACGTTAAGCAGTTGGTCGGTCCCGGTTGACGTCACGAGACTTAACAACATCTGACGTTAAGGTAGCACACTAATACGACACTGCTAGAATTTCTCACTCTCTAAAAAAAATCACAATTACCTACCTCCGAATTCACAAATGTCAATCAACGCTAAGCATGCGCTCAAGCTCATGCTGTCCCGTAAAATGTCAATAGAAATAAAAGCAACAGCTCTACTTCTGAGGGATGCTCAACCTTGAATTGCTTTTGTGACTTCGGGGGTTGGTTTCTTGGAATACCTATTCCGGTTCCGTTAAAAGACATCGGTATTTTTTGACATCAATTTCTGGCACATACCTACCAAGAAGAGTGCCTATCAAAATGCGCGACAGTTTTACTAGTTCGAAAGTAATTGCGAGTAATTTTCTGATATTAAAAATCATGCGTTCCCTAAACGACGATTGCTAGGTATTAGTGTGTTTTCGAATTGTGGATTTGTCACCTGTCATTTACAATAAGCCTTATAAAAAGCTCCAGACAGGTAATTCAGGAAAAACTTGCTGAGTAAACTTCATGTCATCAATAACATTTATCGATACGATCAGCGGCCCTAAAGAAGCGTTTTCACTATGCAACAATTGACGCGAAACACGTGACGCTCAACATGTACGGCGACGTTGCACAACAGAGCGCGTTGTTTCCAACATGACACGCGGCTTGTAGTTTGTTACTATATTCGCACCGACAGGGCAGTTGCGCGTCGTTGACCAACATGATGAGCTACATGTTGTGCAACATGTCGCGCGGCAAACGTTGCCTAGTGAAAACGTGGCTTAACATGCGTAGCGAGCCAAAACCATAAGAATTGTGAGATAACTCACTACAGTCGTTCCGCGCATGTTAGCCCAGAATGGTTATCAAACAAATCAATAATCAATCATGACTTCTTTTGTCCCAACAAGCGATCCTAACAAACACCAACAAGAACTACAAATAAATCAAATTAAAACAAACAAACAAACTAAAAAAGCCCTTATACGTCCCACTGCCGGGCACAGGCCTCATCTCAACTATGGAGTGGCGTAAGCCACATCCCAACATGTTGACTCAGTGCGGATTGTTATAAGGGTGTACCGTTAGTGATAAACATTAATAGCAGATGATAACAAGCCGTCTTAAGTCCTCAGACTAGGCATAACGACGCCAGCCGGGACCATGCACAGAGACGACAAAAAGAAAAGTTCTTAATTATCAAAAGCTAGAAACTTACAATATTGAATGCTGTGAGGCTGTCTCTGCAAAAGATGAGGAACAGCAGGGCGTGGAACAGGCCAGAACTGAGAGCCATATTTCGGTAAAAGATAACAGTTGCTATGTTTTCCACCACGATTTTCTTAGCACCTCTGGTCGGAGGTTTTCCTTTCTGCGACTGAATCATTTTCTCGTTTTAATCTTGAATTTTAACACTGAAATTAACTGAGTGCAACCTTCCCATCCAAAAGGGAATCTATGACTGGAATCGTTATCAGGTAGTTATATAGCGCATGGCCAGGAGAGGTATGCAGTGATTCAATCAATAGTGCACAGCAGCACTGTAAGGACCTTCAGCATCAAAATGATGACGTGTGCTAGTGACCTATTAAAATCTGATTTTTTAGTGCCCTATTTCAGAAAACTTTTTGCCATGTTTTTGTTTTCCATATTTTCATGTTACCGAAAACACGATTGAGATTAATACTATCTAATAATCCCACTTTCAAATATCTATGTAGGTATTAAATTCTATAAATTCCAAAATCTTACTCATACTCTGATAAAAATATGAATGTTAGACGATTTAGTTTCCAAAAAACGTTTGCCATATTATTGAAAGACAAACCTTCGTGTTTATTTTAACTTCCTTAAACAGTTTTCGGAGTTTTGAAATTCGGACTAAAAAGTTAATATTAAAAGCAATATAATAAAATGCTGTAACGACAGAGTCACTCACAATTAAAACAAGACGTGCCTTAATTCGGTAGATATAAAGTTGCTTTTCTAAATACTTCAGTCCTTGTATTCCACTTTACATTCTATACGCACACATAATTTAGAAGGTGTACCTACAGCATGCTTTCGCTGTGCTTTGCCCCTGCTTCCCCTGTTCTATGGAGGGTCCATATAAAGGGCTAATAATCTAACAGTAACAGCTGCTCTACATTTATCACATAGGTACTGCGATTTAGTTTACTTAGGCCAAGATAATTTTTGTTTCTATTTAAGCCTTAATTTCTGTTTAAGCCTGATCATAATTTTGTATTGTAACTTGACGTACCAAAGTTATGTGTAATGAAATGGTGAATAAATGAATTGAATTGAATTTCTGTTGATAAATATTCTGACTGTTTTTTGTAGATTTTCCTTGGTGTAGGTTTTGCATCCAATAGATACATGCCATCAGCCCTATTTCCCAGCGGGGTTCCACTTGCTACGATCGTGACACCCACCTTGATCTTCCTCTACTTTCATTGGTCCCTTTAAAGATGGTCGTCGGTTAAAGGTACACTTGACCTGACCCTTTCTGAAAACATCTTGAATTTGTCCAAGAAACGTTCACTAGACCTTCCCTTTCCAACAGTTCCATTCACTCTTCCCTAATTAATTCGTTTCGCTAATCGCCTTTCATCCATTCCATCCATATGAAGAAACCACCTCAGCATTCCCATCTCAACTTCAGTAACAACGTAACTAGGTACGTAGGTTTTACTGACTCTGTTTTTTTTTTACAACGACGGTGGCAAACAAGCATGCGGACCATGGTGAGCGGTTACCGCAGCCTATGGACACGTGCAACACCAGAGGCATTACTCGTGCGTTGCCGACCCTGAAGAAATCTTTAATTCTGTAATTATTTATTAATTCAAAAAAGTAAAATCAAAATGATATCCGCGAAGTAAAGTCGCGGAATGAAAAGGTCGACCGGTTTTCAAAACAGTTTTCAAATAAATTTATTTACGGTTACCTATCATAAGACCGAATTTTCTTTTCCCGAATTTCATTTTCCCGAAATGACGTTTGCCACTGTATCAGTTGCCCAATTATCAACTGGTTTTTTTTCGTTTGCCAGACGTTTCATTAGGCCACAAAACGTTTTACCGAAGTAATGATTGGCCGAAATGACACTTAGCCGAAGTATTGTTTTCCAGAACAATCATAAGACCACTGTTTTGATTTCCATATTTTTAGTTCACCTAACGATCATAAAAAAGTTACAGGTTTAATGAAAGCAGCATAAAAGTAGACAAGATTTTTTTGGATTTAAAATAAAATAAGAAATTGACAGTATGTGAACAGCATGCAAGTATTCACCATGCAAGTTTAAGGAAAACACAAGAATTCTGTCACGGCTCCGGCATTACGGGGCTTCGGCGGTTCCTCGCGTGCTAATCGTCGCAGATGGCCTGCTCCTCAGCCCGCGGGCCGCCTCGCCCCTTCATGCCTACGCGCTTTTAAATAACACTCTTGGGGTAGGGCAAAACAAGTACCACGTGGTGTCGGGGTTGACTAAGTCGGATTCGCCCTGAAGTTGAAATTACTGAAAATCGACGTTAACGAGACGTTGGACGTTATCATACAGTAGTAATTGTGGTCTATTAATATTCGGTAAAATGTGATTAAGGCAAAGTGATCATATGCCCAATAAGTCATCTGGTAAATGAAAAAAGTTTAAAGAAGACTTCGGGCAATAGTAAAAAGTTTATTCTGAAATTCGGTTTAATGTACTTCAGTAAAACGACACCTATGTCAAACGATACTTCGACGGGTTAAAAATATGTCAAACAATACATCTGGCAAATGAAACGTTGGTCAATAGTTTTCAGTCAAATGAAATTCGGACTAGTAAATTTCGGACAAGTGACGGGTTCCCTTTATTTACGCATTGCAAGCACATGTTACCTTTTTAAACTGTGTAACAGGCTAGAGTATGTCGGAAAGTATGATTTATTGTTTGACAATTCGATTGGACGTATGTTTCTTCACGATTGACAGTTGAACCAAAACTTTTTATTGGTTTGATCTTGTCAATGTCATCATTGAGCAAGCAATAACAGATCTTAGGGTGGTCAACCCTTGCATTCCCCGACTGTACCTACCTATTTTCTTGTTTTTAACTATCTAGTTCCTATTTGTTTGAAGATTTGCCACCTATACGAGAAGTTGTTCGTTTCTATACCTATGTCTCTACTTAGGTACCTTCCATTAGTGTTGTTACAGAAGAATGTTAACAACTTCGAAAATGTTTGATCATTTCAAAATTGGACGTCACAAAACAATTGCCGACACTAGCGCCGCCTTCAGGCGCACGGCCGAACTTCACGATACGATACGAACCATTAGTAAACCAGCGGTGTCAACGAATGACCTAATTCCCTAGCACAGTAAAAATAGCTGTCGACAATAGCTCAAACACTATTTTTAGTGCGTATCTCTTAAATCTGAAGCCACACAATCTTATCTGGCGACTTGTTTCAAGTGTCAACGTAGGGCTTCAGAGCGTGCGTGAGGAACCGACGCGCAATCCACGCGAGGCTGAAAACGACGAAAAATCGATACCCGAGCGTCTACACTCAGTACCGAGTTGTTTTTCGTCGGGTACGCTTAGTATACTAGCGTTTTTAGTTTAATAAACAAGGGAACATGGTAAATTAAGAATGGAAACCACCGTGAAGAGGTATATTAGGAGTGAGTCCGCGAGCTGTGCACACATGGTTGAAGAGAGCACGGCGAATTGTCGAAAAAGCGCAGACCCTCATGAGAAACTGAAGGCTTTGTTGAATTCACCTGAGGAAGATACAGATGACAATCTGCCTCCGACAGATGCTCCTAAATTTGGCACTGTTATACACAATCGGATCTTCGTGGGGGGTTTTTCGTTGACGACAACAGATGAGGATCTTTGGAAGTTTTTTTCTGGATTCGCCACGGTGACAGCGGCTAGAGTGATCTATGACAGAGCTGGAGTGTCAAAGTGCTATGGTTTCGTGACGTTCGCCAGCCCCAGGGTCGCCAGGCTCATCGTGAAACAGGTCAGTCTTTGTCTTGTCGTTTTGTGAATTGCCTTTTTAATCATTGGAACTGACCGTTTAGATACAGTGGTCATGAGACAAAGGTATCATTGAGAAAGTTGAAAGAATACTTCCTCTTTAAATTCGAAATAAAATACCTGTAATTTAGTATCAATTGATCATAATATTAAACGAGAATTCGTGGAGCTTTATGTGTGCAACAAAGGATTAAAAATAGTGAAAAATAACGCACGCAGTTTTCTCTGTGTTTTCGGCATTTTTCGAGATAAAACCACCATGAGTTATCAAATTGATATGTTTAACTATACAAAGATAAGACGCCGCAATTTTTTATCTTCTTTGTCAACGTATCGCTTGATTTATTATTCATACAATAAGGTGAGGTTTTGAAGGAACTTGAATGTTTTGAGGAAATCATTATTTTTGACCTTGACATACTTTATGTCCAATTTTCGGTCAGTGAATCGCGGTCGGCCCTGGGGCCTTCGTATTTACTGAATTTCAGGAGATTTTCGGGAAATACAAATGAGGGTTATTTTGTAGGACAAAATAGTCATACCATTTAATTATGTTTATAGGAGACCCAAAAATTGTGATGTTCTATATGATGATTACTTATATTTATTTATTTATAAGGTGCACACGACATGTTACAATCAAAGATACACCAGGTACCTAGAACTGAAATAATGTTTTTAATTAGGAAAATATTTTTTAATTAAAAGTTGTTTTTGTATTTAAATATTTTTGAAACGTTTGTCGGCGTTAACAGGCTTTATTTGTAAAGGATGTATTATGGGCATATCATTCCGTGTTGTGTGATAAATAATCAATGAAAACAATATAGGTATTAATCTCGTTCCATCCAAACAGTCGCACGGAAAAAAATGTTTTTAGGCAAATATTGAAACACGAATCACTAACGAAATATTTTTATTTCGATCAGGGCCCACATTGGTCAATGTCATCCATTAACCTATGCTCAACAATAAACTTATTTTAACATTGGATGCTGTAGGCGTTTGTGCTTTAAGCTCTAGGAGTGCAGTGTGCTTGGTCACTGGGGGGGCTAGCCGTGAACTCCACGGCTCGCCGAAAATAAAACAAAAAATATCATTCGACATTATTCAACACAGCGCCACCTAGCCCCGAACTAAGCAACTAAATGCTTGTGCTATGGGATATTAGACATCGGATAAACAAATATACTTTAAACACTTTTCTTTTGTAAATACATACTTGATATACATGGGAAACATACATATCAGTACAAACAGACATGTTCATGCACACAATGTTTGTACCGTGCGTGTATCGAACCTGCGACCACTGGTGTAATAGCCCACTTCTGAACTATTACACCAAATCGTCAAACCATGTGAAACCAAATGAAACGTTAGACATTTCAACCCATTAATAAGTGAAATAGTTTGAAACTAACGCGATCGGTATGACAACACGAAAGGAAGTCATAATATCCTTCCTTAAACACGCTTCAAAGTTTACTAACGGAAGCAAGTCGCGAACCTAGAGTATACTGTTTAGTTTGGTGCAAGTTTCAGTGCAGTCTCAGCATATTATATTCTTTATGTCACTAAAAACAACAATAAAGGTAGGTAGGTTATTCTATAAGAACACAAAAAACAGGAGCCTTATTATAATCATTTTACAGCTCAGTTTTAGCTCAGTTTACGTCTTAACATTTAATTGAAACTTTACTAAAACATGCAAAATAAGTTACTACAGCGATGAGGAAATATCAAGGTTTTGGTTTGACACTATTGACCACACAAAACACGTAAATATGCAGCACAAAAGATGGTATTGTGACTGAAACTGTCTGGCTATTAGAGATTGTAATAATGCCCCAGAGCAAGGAGTGGGCTTTAGACTGACACACCTAGTTTAGAAGTTCAAACTAAAGTGGCAGTGGGCTGGCAAAGTCTGTCGAAGAACCGATGGTCGGTGGAATAGACTAGCTCTGGAATGTGAAGGCCACGGCTTTAGAAAACGTAGTGGTGGACGCCCTCCGGCCAGGCGACTGATGACTTGAGATAGGTGACTGGTGGTGAATGGATGACGAAAGCAGAGCGAGTCTTGTGGCGTTCTCCGGGGGAGTCCTACGTCCAGCAATGGACTGCAAAATACTGATGATGATAAATTATCTGAAAAGAGTACAGATGCTTTCCACTCCTTAGCGGTGTGGACAGTGAAAAGACGCAGCTAACCGTTGAGGATTGCTGGAAAGTCAACCACATGGTGGTGGAGTGGAAGCCCCCCCAGGATTAGGTGTTGTAACTTATGCACACACTGCATATAAGTACTTTACACTAAATACCGATAAAACGCGACTTTTCACTGATGCTCCAAACTCTGAGTTTGGTTCTAACGAACGTCAAATCGTCGAAACTGAAGGCAAAAGGTGTGTTCCTCAACTTAATCAGAAACTGTAAAGTGTGTCAAATTTAAACCATTAGGTACTTCACCCTAACCAAGATACATCCAGCTCCAGCTCTTCCAGCGCATGTGTTTCCTTCTTCCAATCCCGGGTTTTTTTAAGCTGGGCATGAAAAGGCATTTACCTATGTAGGCCTTCAAAATGAGATTGACCAGCAAAGTAGTTTTATTAATGTGCTTGTTAACCCCATATCTGGACCATCTTGAAAACCACTATAAAAAAAAACATCCTACATGGATGTTTTTTAAAGTACATTCACCAATGCGAAAATGACCTGATACATACTTTGTTCATTATGAAAATCTATTATCTAACCTAAGAAACAAGAAAAGTAGGTACCTACATAAGTATTAACATTACACGATGTATATTTGAATCCAGATCAGAGCTCGAATCGAACAGCTTTATAAATACCTCCACCGCCGAGTCTCAAAAGGCCCTACAAGAGTGTCGCGGCATTCCTTCAGTATTGGACCGGTAGGGCTGCCAGCTACGGGAATCTCGTATCAAATTAAAATATCGTTTATATTATTTTGTTGCCGATGTCTGTCGTACGGCGGCCAAGCTCAAATGGAACTGGGCTGGTCATATGTGCCGTATGGCAAATGAGTTCTGGGCGCACCGTACGACCAATTGGGTTCATAGAAACGGAAAGCGTCAGCGCGGCAGGCCGAGAAAGAGATGGCGGGATGAGCTCGACCATCATCTCAGTGACTGGTCGAAGGTAACCTTGAACCGCAAGGACTGAAAGGTGGGCACTGAGGCCTTTGCCCTGCTGTGGGACAGCATAGGCTGAAAATTAATAAATAATAATAAATAATATTATTTCACAACCCCCAGCTAGTCTAGCCACTAAAAAAGCAAAAATTCAAATTCAATATTTCTGTATTCAAGTAGACCATTACACAGTACTTTCGTCAAGAATCTTAATTTAAACCACTTAATAAACATACACATAATAATAAAACATATAAACAATACTTAAAATACATGTACATAATGTGACTCTACCTACAGCGTCGTTCTACTGAAAAGACCCGGCAAGAAACTCAGCAGTTACTGTTTTCAAATCGTCCAATGTTTAACAGTACAAAGTGAATGTTTGAATAAACCAAAGGGTGTACCGTCGTCGTCAGGTATCTATATTAAAACAGCAGACACGATGACCCAATACATCTGATCAGTTTCACAAACAATAGGTTCAAGACATCCAAGTTACCATCAATATTATCTGAACTTTCATTACTTCATTAATATCTGAACAGATGCTAGTCACTGAGTTCTATACACACGTGGCAGATACGTGTGAAACACCTAGACCAATGCAAATAGACATGATCAGGCACACAAAATTCAAATAATATTTGCACTGTGCGGTCAGAGTCTAGACCTAATACTAACTTCAAACCTTTACACCGAAATCTACTGTCAAGATTAAATTAGTAAGTATGGTTTTCCCGGTATTCGCAAACTTAATCAACTTTTAAAACACTCGTAATTAATGTCCCTATAGTTTTACTGAGCGTGCAAAAGTGGTTAAAGGTATGTTTTTTTGACGATTCGAAAGTCCTGTGTAATGGTCTACCTACTTGAATCAGGGAATTTGCATGTAGTCTCGCTAAATCTATGATAACAATTGAGACATATTATGCACCGGACATTCTTTCAACAATAGTTTAGGAACAACTGGCCGTCTCCGTTGGTCACACACTTTTCAAACCGACTAACTGAAATAAAATCATGTAGGTGAAAAACGTGGTGACATTTAAATCAATGCGTGATGACCCTAAAGCTGAGGGATGGTTCGACAGCCTCTCGTGGTAAGAGACTCTCGTATTTCTTTTAGCATTTTTTTCAACCCTCAAGAGCTCCTTGTCTTTGCAATATTTTTCGGAAGTTAAGATATTCGCGTGTTCTTGGAGCACGTTTGAACTTCGCACAACTTTTTGTCTTTAAAAGGTATTACCATTTTGCCTTGGATATAACCTGCTAGAATATTGTAACACGCCGCGTTACCGGGCCTGTTTGGATCCATTTTCGCTTTAACTGGTATTTCCTGCATTTTTATCGTAATTTGACAACATCAAATGATACCTCTGAGATTCTCTCACATCACAATGTAAAAAGACCTCAAAACTAAGCAGAACAGGAAGTTCTGCTAAAAGACTAATAAACATATTGATAAGTTTTTCGTACGGAAAAACCATTCTCCGATTGTTATGTCCTACAAAATGACGGGTTGTTTTCCTAAACTATATCATCTCACAGCTGGGCAAAGATCTTTAGTAATCTTTGACAGAAATAGTGTAATTTTCTTGAAAATCATAGATTTTGCTGTACGCTGGCTAGCTGAACACTTTACGGGTCCTCTCATGATGAGAGCCAGCGGACTGGAGTGGCGTGCTCTTGCGTGCTTTGCACGGCTTTTACCGGGTTGGTGGAAGTGCTTGCTTACTTAAAGATCAGATCCGCGGTTGAGAAGGAAAATCGGTCATTTTTGGGAGCGATCGAGACAATAATTACATAGAATTCTATATTTTATAAGGCAAATGAAAATTGGCGTAAATAAGTTCACGTTGTGATATTTTAATACCATACATAAGTAATCAGCCTTATTCACCAGATAGACCAGATAAATCTGCCAAAAATGCCCACAGACTCAGTTGCTAGAGTAGTCTCCTTTCTCTAAGGGGGTGTTAGCTGGAGGCTTGAGAGGCACAAAGAACACAAAGTAGTGTTCCGACCCCAGATTTGAACTGGCCTGTATACACCGTTAGTCGTCTTCCATATTTGGCGCTTTGCAACAAGGTCTCAAAACACAACTTCCAGTTTAGTAAGAAGTCAACTGTAATATCGGATAATATATAGCTTCTCTTCCTTTCATACTCTCTTAGGTTACCTTACAAAAATCTAGGCTATAGACCCAAAACGTGACTTGAAATCGCTTCGGCTTAGAAACCTAAACCCTGTCAGCGTTAAGAGAAACGTCTAAGCCATTACTCATACGTATAAGACCCTTAGAGCACCCTTTCGGGTTGAATGGCTTTGAAGGATTCTTGCGGTCTCTTGAGTTATGCTTTACAGGTGTTACCTAAAGGTAAGTATCAGTTATCTTTGATGCAATGGTTCGCGATGAACTTTATCGATGTCGATAAGGATGCATTATTGAGTTGAAATTTAAAAGATGAGTTTGGCCAAGTTAAGGACAGAAAATTCAAATAATCCAAAGTATTTCTTTAAACTTGCATGGTCACTAACACTTAAATCGTAAAATACGGGATTGCTATCATGTTCCATAATTGTTTTGAGTTTCCGATATTTCGGCATTGTTACAAGCGCCACTACTGGTTGTTACTATTACACCGTCGTGGCCCAGTGGATAAATACTTTGGCTCTTAACCCGACGGTCCCGAGATCAAATCTGGCCGGAACACAACTACTTTGTGTTCATTGTTTAATTTGCGGCTAACTCTCCGGTGATGGAAAACTCCAATATTAAAAACCCAAGCAACCCGGATAACGGCGGTAGGCTCTCCCCTTACCACGATGGGTTAAAATTTCCTCGGCGAAATGTCAAACAAACAAACAAACAAGGTGGTTTTGAGGGTATGTTATGTTATGTACAAGCGCCATGAGTAGTGACACCCAGACTCGGAACAAATATGAAAAACGAATCGACTACCGAGTCAAAAATATTATTCCACCTCCAATAACAAACCTGGTCCTACCCTCCAAAGCATGACAAAGTCTCCTCAAATTCCTCGCATTAATCAATTTCTCCTCTCAGACGGAATATTTTTAATAATGTACAATCACTCTGATCCCAGCATAATTACGGGCCCTTCCCCCCTTCCCCC
Source organism: Udea ferrugalis (assembly GCA_950022985.1). Taxonomy (NCBI): domain Eukaryota; kingdom Metazoa; phylum Arthropoda; class Insecta; order Lepidoptera; family Crambidae; genus Udea; species Udea ferrugalis. Next base: position 772,671 of record OX465541.1, read on the forward strand.
CAGAAAGTAGGTCACGACAAAAGGTTGCGTGTTGGGTTTTATAAATATGCTACGGATTTAATATTATAACGGTGCAAATATTTGGTCTCCTCTGTTGAAGGCAATGACTCATATTATCGTTGAGAGGATTTGGGCTTTTGAAAGCTGTTTATGCTTGCTTTAAGCAGGTTGAGTCAAAATCTATACTCGGATTCTTTATTCATACATATTCTCATGTCTATATCCCATACGGTATATTCGTACTCAGAGACACAAGGAACATTCAGTATCACCCCATTTCGCCAAGCGAATTTGAACTCAACCCGTAGAATAGTATTTTGTAAGTCCATGTTCGCATCTGATAACAGCCTCGGAAATGAACTAAATTTAATTCTGGTGCACACAAAAAATCTCAGATCCACAAACTTTGCGTTCGAAAGTATGCGATCAACTGGTCACTGTGGACTTGATTTTCTAATTAGGAACGATTTGATTGGTTAGGGGGCGTGCGAGATCGAAGGACAAGTATGAAATTACTGCATTCTTAACGCGAACGGACTATAGAAATATCACAAACATTTCTAGTGTACTATTCTACCACCATAATCAAAGCGCACGTAGATGGCTTGATACGCTCAGACAGAATGAAAACCATTTGTTAGTAGCTCGCGTGTGCCGGCCTCACTCTCTGACGTAAAGATTGGTAGAGTTCGCTCAATTTACGTTAATTGAACCAGCCCAGCTGGAAATTAGAATAACAAGTACCTAGGAAGTAAGAAGTAGTAAGAGAGTAACTGTGAGTAATTATGAAATAGTTCTTCAGAAGTTAGCCGGTAAGTCCAAGCGATTAGAGAAGGCAAGAGAAAGATATAGCATGCAACATTTTAAATTTTATAGTATTTTTTTACCACAGCTCAAGAATATTGTTATAGAGTTATCAAGAATATAGTAAGTCGTTATAACATAACAGCATGAGCATGAGCGCGTGCTCAGCGTTGATTGATGTGTTTGAATTCGGGGGTAACTGTGATCGTTCTCAAAAGTGGTCATTTCATCCACGGTCAAGATTTTGAGTAGGCCATGTCCCATGGGTTTAAACAAGCAACGTATTCATACCCGGTAAACTCATTTTGCTTTATCAGCTTTCCTTTTAAATCTAGGAATAATAGAGTAATTTGAAGTGACCTATTTTGAATTTATTTGCCAAATAATGCCCTAAACTCTCGTTCTCGTCTTCTTTGTTACTTCAGTGCGTTTTTATAAACCTCTTAAAGTACGGATTATTAGTTGTGTGAGATTAATTTAAGCACACCAACAGCAAGATGTATACAAGAGTTCCACAAACATACAATGAGCCTAAGTAGTTATTATACGTCAGCGAATTACAGGTATATGTTTACCAAAACAGTGAAGATTAAACTAAGTGAGTGACAAAAACCTAACTCAAAAAGCTAATTTATTTTATTACATATTTAGAATTATTACAACATAATGTCACCTTGAAGGTCGACATTTAAAGGCTTTACAATTTATTTTGAGATGAGGTTGCAACTCAACGCTTTTGAATATAAAGCAAGTTCTAACTTCTCTTACCGACAAGTGAATCAGAATTTGAGTTTGGAATTGCTCTGCTTCAAACCCTAGGTAGAGACTTCAGAATAAAGTGCCCACCGGCGACGCCCACTCTCCGTAATAGCGCTGCTCTATGATAGACGCTATTTGTCAACTACCCTCATTTCGAGAATATTCTCCTGAGTGAGTAGCGATAACGGTTTGATAGAGGCTTGGGTTTACCTTGATGTTTTATGAAAGTCAAAAGGATTATTACGTTTAGAATCAAGTAACGCTTTACTAGATGTTGGGGCCGTATCGGCCGAAAAGTTTTTGAATGGAGGCTATTTGGAGGCAAATGCAGTTGGCGAGGCCTGTTCAAAAGTAGATGTCTTTCGATTTAGCTCTACAGACACTTTAAGCCACTGCGAAAGATTAAAAGCCTGCTCAACTCAGCTTGACGTTCATTTTGGACGAAAAAGTGTGACAAGGTAAATATCGCAAAAAAACTATCGACCTCTTCAGTTAGTCAAACAATTCCTTTGTGATGTCTATTTCTTCGTCATTGAAGCCTTAACCGCACCGTATCCGCAATAAGAGCCCAAACCAAAACGCCTAACATCCCACTATGTTAGATCGAAAAACTAATTTACTTCCCCAACAATAGATAGCACACGTCAGCATTTTCTTGGAAAGAATTCATAATCTTCAGCACAAAAGAACCAAGACGTTTCTATAAAGGGGCATGTCAGCTTGTTCGTCTTATTACAATCGACTGTTCTTGAGGTATATTTGGACGATGCTGAAGAAAGGATAAGAGATAAGAAAACCTACAAGACACGGATAGTATCGAATTCACTGGCCGGAACACTAACTTTGTGTTCATTGTACCATTTGCGGCTAACTGTACGGTTAAAAACCCAAGCAGCACTTTAAAAGGCGGTAGGTCGCCTATTACCAAGTTGGGTTCGGTGAAATGTGTTCCGTTCACCATGATAGCAACAATCAGTGTGTCTCAACTCTCACACCACCCAATCTGAGGTTTCGTTGTGAGCGTATGTATAATATTAAAGAAAACTAAAGCTTGCAATTTAGTGGTGTATTGTTTGGGCATCTGCGTGCTTTGGAACACAAGTTAAGCAGTTGATCACAGCTGACGGTCAACCCAGTCGGAGGCGTCAGGATGGCTTGATAACATCTGATTTTAAGGTTACCCACTGGCCTGACAACCCACAAAGCCTGCATGTTGGAATATGGCTCGCACCACCTCATAGTTGAGGTGTGGCCTATGCCCAGCAGTGGGACGTTTTAAATTGTAAGGATTATTATGTTTGTTATTTTCTACATGTAATCAAGAACTATTGAAAAGCTACTCTGCACCATCACAGTATACTTCGGCCTATAACCATCCGGTCAAGGCTATTATTATGACAAGGTTTCAAATCACGTACAGGGGTAAGCACTTAAGCCTTTGTCATATTAGTGGCGTTCAGGTAGTGGGTAATTTAGGCGTGGCTTGGTTTCCCTTTGTTGGTGAAAGGGAAAAACATCGGATAGTATAGGAAATATTTATTAACGAATTTGACGTGAGTTAGTGAGTGTTCGAGGTGCCCGTGGCGCAGTTGTGACAGTGATCGGCGACGATCGCTGTTTTAAAGCAACACACGCCAGGACGGAAATAGGATGGGTGACCACCCCGACTGAAATTTAGTGATGTGTATTTTGGGCATCTCCGTGCTTCGGAAGGCACGATAAGCAGTTAGTCCCGGTTGATGTCGCCAGATGTCAGTCGTTTAGCTTAGTCAGAGGCCCTAGGGCGGCTTGATAACATCTGACATTAACTCCAACAATCCGCACTGAACCCGCGTGTTGGAGTATGGCTCATTCTACCTCATAGTTGGGGTGAGGCCTGTGCCCAGCAGTGGGACGTATATAGGCCGTTCAAGGGCGTATCCAGGATTTCAGCTAGGAGGGGGCAGCTCATACCTGTTTCGAAAAGATGGTCGGTCGGGTATATTGAAACATTTTTTTTAATTCCCACTTGTAAGGAAAATTGACTTCTAGGGGGGGGCAGCTGGGTACGCCCTTGGGCCGTTTATGTATGTAGTGAGAGTTCACTCGGTAATGCAAGATTACAACATACAAAAAACGCTTAAAATATAATATAAACTACAATAGTGGCTGAAAAGAAAACAAAACATAACCATCCTTCTGGCGCAGTCGGGTAAAAAGTAAAAGTAAAAGCATTAATTGTTCAGACAATTTGAAAGTATGTTTCTATTATTTTTAGCATGTCAATGATATGATCATTTTACTAGGTACTCGTAGAGCGTAAACGAGACAGATACATGTTGCGCAGTCTTGTCTCAAACTGTCAATGCTTTGCTCAGGTGTTGGAAGTTCTAATTTCGGGTGCCACTTTGTTGGCACAAGTAACCTATCTTTCTCTTTTTATTATAATATCATTGGTAAACACACACAAAAAATATTCTTACGATTAAGATTAGACAGAAACTTTTTCTTCAAATTTGTTTTAAATTGAAATCTACACTAAATTGCCACGGGAGAAGGAATGGATTTATGGACTACGCACTCAGCAAATTTGTTTCAACATTGCTTGAAAGCCTGGGAGTATCGTGTCATCAATTTTTATTAGAGCCGTTAGGCGCCGAATATTTTGGAATCTTGTTTTATTCACGGATCAGATTTTAGGTTTTACGTATACATACACTCATGGCTCTATTCCAAACGGGGTAGGTAGAGGCACAGTGTTGTTTCCGTAATGGAGACCGTACAGTCAGAAGTTCACATTTCACCTAGGGAATTTCAAACCCACGGCAAGAGGTGAGCCTGAATATAAGGAACCTGGATAACGCTGGTGTTATCCGGGTTCCTTGTATTTTGGCGTTTTCTTGCACTGGATAGTTATCTGCAAAATGTACAATTCTTACAAAAACAATTGTGCTCCTCACAGACTTGAACTCGGGAGCACATGGTTAGAACCCAAGAGTGTTAAACCACTGGGCCACAAAACCATTTTTCGTGTTTTATATTACGTTTTACCAACAGCAATCGTGGCCGACCAGTTTTCGAAACTGATTCGAACTATATTTGAACAAATAAACTTCTCTCTTCAAAAATAACTCTCCAGGTTTCTTTTCCATCAGCCATAACACAGCTACTGCTGACCATAGGCCTCTCCCATAAACTCCCAGAGCGGGCGGTTATAGCCAGCCTGAATCCACTGAAAACCTGTGACCTTTACCCTTCCGCCTAGCGGGAGGCTTTTAACTCACACGCTACCTTCGCCACCGGTCTCCATTTTGAACACCACGCATTTTCCCTAATGTTCAATAAAAGCTTGCAAATGGTGCATTGATTAAAGGAATGCTTCAGCAATCCCATTCTGCCTACGAGTACTTATAAGGCTAAAAGGTCGCGAGTTCGATCCCCAACCGACAAACATTTATGTGATGAACATTTTGTATTTGTTCTCTGACTCTACCTAATGGAAAGGAGTTGTGAAATGATAAGAAGCTATCCCAGATGTGACTGCTTATTGATTTAAGTTGGAAGTTTTAAAAACAAGCCTGTGTTATTTTGAGCTTTCTAGACTCAGTAAGTTCAAGTTCAAAATATCTTTATTCTAATAGACCTGTTACAAGTGCTTTTAAATCGTCAAAAACTAAATCAAACAAACAAAAATACACTTAGAAATAGACTTAGGTAAATACTATAATAGAAACAATAAATAAATACACAGTACCTTTACAAATATAATGTGACTTAACCACCGGTGTCGGAAAGTTGTTTCTGTACTGAGAAGAACCGGCAAGAAACTCAGCAGTTACTCTTTTCAATGTGTCCTGTACAATAGTCAATCAATTGTAATTCGGTAATAATCAATTGGTAAATTACAATATTAGCATATAAGTCCAATAACTAATGACCTATTTACAAATCTAGTAAACCCGTACATTAAACGTGAAATACCATAGGCTACATTGTATTGGCAGTGTGATAGTCATTAATCTTTGTACCAATTACAGCGCAGATTATGCTAGTGTTGTTACATTGTCGTATTTAATGTCGATATTGATGGTGGGCTACTGTACACTGGATTATACATTTTAGTTAGTTATATTAAACTCTTTACTACAAAAATGAGATTTTCACCAACAATAGAGAGAGCCGCATAACCAAATTTAAATAAAAAAAGTTGGTAAGCTGTCCATTTTAAACAGTTTTTATTTTAGTTATGGTGTCGTAATAAATGACTACGTATCTTTTTCAAATCTTAAAAAGAGGATGATTTTCTTATTTACATTTGAGTATACTTACTACCTTTTTAGGAGTCCTAAAATAGGTACTATACCTACCTAAAAGGAGATCCCTGTTATTTACTAACGTTGGAGGTACGGTTTTGCTTGTTTTTTCATTAATAGCTGCTACGATAAAGGCCAACGAGCTTACCCAGAATTATGTATTCCCATATTTGTCTAATGATCGCAAAACAACATTAACTCGTTATGTTGTTTTGCGATCATTAGACAATTATAAGCTCTCTATCAAGGCAGATATAGTTAAGACTAAAAATCATCTAAATAACCATAAAGTGACTGTACGGAGCGGATGTAGAATCTATCGAGAAGACGAGAATACAAAAAATATATTTTATGTTAAAAACTATTTTTGCTGGCCCGGAAAGGCGACTAAGCTATTTATGTTACACTTAGTTTGCAAATAAATGCTTTGACTCCGGCAAGAAACTCATTGCTAAGATTATCGATAGGCCTAGCGACTGCCAATCTACATCACTACCTCACGCAGCCGGTGTCGTAAATACAGAGTGTGTGGTTGAAGGAAAGGACACGCTCTGGTTAGAGGGAGACGTGTCTGCTCTCACCACAGACATTTGAGGGGTCAGCTCTTGGGTTAATCTTAGAAACATTATAAGATAATATTGTGCCCGTTAGCATTAATAATAAATAACAAGAGGCTCAGTGGTAGAGCTTTGGCTAGGAGTCTATGAGCCTCGAGTTGGAATCTGGCCGGAAAGCCAACTTTGTGTTCATTTTATTACCTTGCGGCTAACTCTGCGGTGATAGAAAACACCCTTTAAAAACCGAACCGTACCCTGACTACGTTGGGTTCAAACTACTAAACTAGGCGGAGTGTGGGCTTCTGAGTGTTCCATTCAAAATAACGGGAAAAGTGGGCGTGTCTCAGACAACGTAAGCGTTCGTATGTATGTATGAATACTATATCGAACTTGTCATGATGCTAGGTCGCTGCCATAATAAAACTATTTTCACGATAGTGGGAGGTTTGGAGGTACAATTATTACACTTCCCAAACATTTCAAAATCTTTATATCTTGCGTATTAAACCTAAAGAAGGTAATTGTTAACAAACTGACGCGTCTAAATGAATTAATTAAGCCTGCGGCCCATACTTTCATAGACATTGTCCTTGTTTTGCTAGATTTTGTATTCAAGTCTCGTATTTGTGCTTTCAGAGTGGAGGCGTCATGTTCTCACCCCTAGGCCGCTTGCGGGTGGCGCAAGCAGTTAGGAAACAGGTAAATGATTATTATCTCAAGTTTTCGGATGAGTGGCGAAGTGGCAAACTATAAAGGTGCAAAGGATAGGAAAACCAGAAAAAGACCAACCAACCAGCAAACCGGACGACTGCACTAACCATTGTGCTACCGAGACCACTCCCGCGGGTTCGATTCCCGCCTGAATCCAAGACCAAATGTCTTTTTTTGGTTTTCCTATCTTTAGTAAGATGATAATGCAGTTTCCCTAATGTTAAAATAAAATAACCTATAAAGTTACAAGTTCGAGACGGTCATTTAACTACAAACTGCAGCTCTATGAAAGTGATTCAGCAGATCCGAAACAGATTACCCCGTTAGTTTGAGTTCATCGAATCTTACAATTCTAATTCTATTTTCAAGTTTTTTTTAAATTTGGATAGACCAGCATTTGTCCGCGATCTCACCAGATGGAAAGAGACGATGCGGTCTACGATGGAGCATGATTGTCTAGATGAAACCTATTCACTCTTCGCTTGAGGACTCCTAAATTGTACTCTTCGGTAAACACAGACGCCGGTAAGGCGTTCCACTCCTTACCCCCGAATTCACAAACGTCAATCATCGCTAAGCACGTGCTTACGCTCATGCTGTCCCTTTCAGTGTCAGTGACAGTTTACGGGACAGCATGAGCGTTAGCGCGTGCTTAGCGTAAATTGACGTTTGTGAATTCGGGGTTTAGTGGTACGCATGATGAAGGTGGACGCAAAGCGCTTCGTGCGTATGCGTGGCACGTCCCTGTATAGTGGTGACGCAAGCCAAGCGTCTGGTGGTCAACTCCAGGGCACACTCCAAAATGCAACCGATAAAAACTGCTATAGACTTTGAAGCTTAGAATTCACTAGATTGTCGTCTTCAAAATAGCTCTGAGTTTTAATCCCAAAACTTCAATTTTCCAGATGAGCCAGCTCCCAGTCATGAGCGCCGACGCCGCTCCCCTCCAGGCTCCCCTCTGCTACCAGCTGTTGTGCGCTCCACCTCTAGCCCCCCTGCCGGCCTGCGCTCCTTGCGAACTGCCTCCACCTCCGTATGCCGTCTATCCACTGCCATTTGAAAGTAAGTATATTCAGGATAACGTTCTGGAAGTCTATGGAGGCCTATGTTCAGCAGTGTACCAACAGATCAACAGATCATGATGATGTCATGATCAACTGATCATGATGATATTCACGATTGTGGAGTTAACTCTCTGCAATAAAGACGTATGGCCGAATATGTACACAAGCTTTTCCTTTTCTACTGGCCCTGGTAGGTTTTGACCTAAGAAAGAAAGAAGACAGAACCAATAATGTTATAAAATAAATAATAGAATAATGCTCAAAAAGTCTCGCGGCTGATTTTTGCGAAAGCAACATACCTACTTACTTTTATTTTTTGATACTTTTTTCCTTAGCTAAAAATTGTCACTCGTCGCTGAAAAGTAACAATTTCTGGGTGCCTCACGGCAATTAAAAAGTTTAGCTTGTACATAGAAATGTATAACCAGTATCTAAAGCAGGATTTCTAAATTAATAGTAGGCTTTCATCTTAAATTCATCATTCATTCATCTACCATGTGTCGTATTTGTTTTGAGTTTCCGATATTTCCGCACTGTTACAAGCGCCATGGTCACGGAGTAACTGAAGATCTAAAAAGGTATATGATAATAAGGTACATCGTACCAATCCCGTGTTTAACGATTTGTGTGTTAGTGACCATGAAAATTTAATGCAATATAATTTTTGATCGTTTTCAGCCACACCAGCGATCTACGGCCACCCTCAGTACACGCTGGTGCCGGCGCCGTACTCCGCCCCGTGCTGTGAGGCAGCCTGCTGCGCCCCCCTGGACAAGCAACCCCGCATCCCCCCGCCCCCGCTCCACCCCGCGTTCATTTACTAGCTAAGGCTGAAGCAGTTCATGATGCTGCCAAAAATGTAAGCAATCTTTTGAATAGACTAGTTTCATTGGAAAGGAATCTATGAAAGCTTGTGTTGCAGAATTGTGACTTTCTTGATCGATATCTAAGCTAGTATGTCTAAAATCTGAAAATATGCTTCTATCGTTTTCATATTTAAGGGAAAGTATATTTTGCTTGCTTACTTCTGGATTATCAAGACAAAAAATAGAATCTATTGTGAGTATGCTCGCACAAAATTCTGGTTCAAATGGGGCATTTTTCAATAAAATACCGAACAGATTGCTAACATTTTTTCGGTGGAATACTCCATAAGACAAACTTAATTGAAATCATAATTTTCAATATCTTAAACAACTGCGTTAGGAATTTCATTTAGGCTCATCAATTGAAACTTATTATTAAACAATCTTAAATGCTATCTAATTTTTAAAATGATTCTACTGCCATTTTATTGTTTAAGTACTAGTTTTACAAAACACCCCATAATACTTTTATTGGTAATAGGCGAATTTAATTAGCATTAATAGACTCAAACGGACTTACGTTTTACTTACGAATTGTTTTTGAAACCTTTATTTTTGCTCAAGTCTTCCAACTTTAAGCTCAAAATGCATATTCACTTCCATTACATTTTCATGAAATACATCTTTAATTACTTTAAGATGTGTTATGGCATTGTCTGTAATTGTTGATGGGACACATTGTTTGAATTATAGATGTCTCTGTTTTCCCTGTTTTGCGGGTTTCTTGAATTCTTGTTTCAAAAGTGAATTTCCGTTTAATGGAAATAAAAATCTAAAACATAAAACTCCTTTCAACATCTTCGTTTCTTTTGTGATCCAAGTCCAAAAGATGCGAAGCAAATCATATTACTTAGTCTTGTTAAACCTGTTGAAGATTGTAAACTTAAGTTTTGCCTCTCTTTCATATGTTGAATGTACCCCCAATAAGAATTCATGTGAAACAGCTGAATCAAGGATACATCTATAAAACAAATCAATTGAAAAATTAAGAAGATCAGGTGATGCAAGTGTTCAAGGTATATAAGTCGTTAGACACGTTGAATGTATTTTTGACAATTGTCTCGTATTGTCTGGCTGCTTTTATTTAAAGGCGTTTAAGATGTTAGCTTCAGATTTAGAGCGGATACGTGCATTTGTGCTATCGGTACTTTAAAGATTCTATGTTAATATGGATATACTAAAAGATCCCTTATTTCGAAATATTTATCTGTTACAAAATAAATGCTAGTTGCAGGGGACAACTTGTTTCTTATGCCTGTTATAAAGTCATCTACATACAAACTGTTTTTGGTACAATTGATTCAAAAATATTCCTTGAGTGCAGATTTTGGAAATTTTGAGAAGCTCTTCCGAAGTTCTTTCATTTAAAGGTTCAGAATGTGTATTTCTATTTGTGTTGTGTAAATATTATTGATTGTAATTGTGTCGCTCTTTACCCTTGTGAGTTTGTACGCATTAACTGAGTCTTTGAAAATAATCAGTTGTTCATCTTTTTTATCTCAAGAGATAACTATGCAATTCTTTACGAAATCTTGGAACTGCCACAGTGATGCGAAATTAACGGTTTTTGTTAAAAATGATCTTTCTGTGATGGAAATAGCATAATTCCTCGTTGAAGTTATCAGTGTCTTCTATTAAAAAATCTTGCTGTCTGTAAAGGTTACTAAATGTGAACTTATTGTTATTAATTATGTACATAAACTCCAATGTTAATATACTGTTGTCATTTGTATATCATTCATAGTTATTCTTGGTATTTCAATCAAGTCACTATAGAAAAATATAACTGATGAATTTTGATTGTGTAACAATTTTATATATCCATGTTGCATAGGATTAACAATAATAAACTAGATAAAAATGTGCAAAAGAAGCACAACGAATTAAAGCACAAAAAAGATAAGTTGCTAGATTTTAGAAGATGTTACCTCTTGAAAAAAAGACAAATTTGTTAATATCGCTTGTTATCCTTGTGAAGGATTTTTGTTTCTAAGTACCTTTAGTATAAGGTTGTTTTCGGATGCAATATGATCTAGAAGAAAGAGTAACCTATTTTATAATAAATTTAGTTTTTACATGTTGTTGATTGTCACATTAATAATTCTGGGGTCCAAATGTGGTGACATGTAAACATTAAAAGTATTTCTATGGACAACTAATTCCTAGGGATCGTTATAGTGTTTACATTTGATCATATAATGATTGTTGAAGAGATGACGATTAATATTATGTTTCTTATAATATTTACAATAGTTACGAAGTAGATTGAAACCTTAACGAACATATTAAGAATGTAATATCTTTCAATTTAACTATTCCGATAATGTTTTCTTCTGTTATGTCAATGTGTGATGTTAAATATAAAATAAGTTCATTAGAACCAGGAGATACTTAAATGGATCGAAAACACATAAATCGTCAACAATGTGATATGGATATTCAATAATGTAGCATAGTTTAATTTATTAGAAGACTTAATAGGTTTTAGATCCTTACACTCATTTCGGAACTATATCGTCGTTTTATTATCACTTGAAATAATAATAGGACCAAAAATAACAAAAAAGAGAATACATGCAATAATGGTCAAGTTTGTAGTATTAAATGAAATAACAAATCTCTTATACGTAAATTTGTTGTAAGTGGATGTTAATGATTTTGATATCAGTCACTTTTAGAACTGAAGAGTTGGTAGTGAAGGAGCTAGCTTGTTCAAGCGTAGCCCTTAGTCAAAATATAGTATTTCCAGATTCTGTTGTTATGATAAGATATATTATTATAATTAATTGCGGAACGTAGCTTGCTCGATATTCTGAGCAATATTTCGTGGTCTGCCTTTAGACATAAGGCTTTATCTCAATTATTATATATTACATCTATACGATTAGTGTTACTGGAAATGCTGTCAATTTGTCGTCTTGGATTTTTATGACTATTTATTGTTAGTTCTATAAGTCTAGTTCTAAATGTAATCTTGCAATGCTTCAGCGCTCAAATTCTATTTTGTTCTTGTTAGCATCATACTTTTTTGAGCAATTTGTTAGTTTTCTTTGAAGTACTTAATTTTATAATTATAGTAAGTCCGTCGATATATTTAATCGTTTTGACTGTGGACGTCTTTATTGTACTGATGTGAGGTATTGTGAAATTGTAGTTTTCTGTGTGGTGTGACTTAAGTGCGCGGGTTTATAATATGCGAGCTATTTGTAGGATGTATCTAAGCATACTAATTAATCTATATCACTTATTGCTGCTTTTTAGGTCGATAACATAAATGAGTATTATAAAAAAAGTGTTTTTAATTTTAACTCTTCTAAAAATTATTATTTCAAATAAAGTACCTTATAATACTCACTCGTAATAAAACAAACGATGATAATGGTTTTTCAGTGATATAAATAAATGATGCATGGAACATCTTCTGCTTTCTTCTTCGGTTGTAAAAGTCGGTACCTTAGTTCTTTGTTACAAATTGTAATTGAGTGTATACAAAATGAAGAAACTTCATATGAATACATATTTATGATATCGGCCTCGTCTACCATATTGCGTGGCCTAGTGACTACTGCCTGACATATCGGATAATTAATCATTGTGCTATAGTAACTATATTTATTTTGTATAACTTGTCTTGTATATCTTTCGCTAGATGGATTAGATTTGTGAAATTTGAACGATGTAATTTAGACAATATTACTCTAATATAAAATTAGGCAAAGATGTTAGGTTAAGTATATTAGTAATTTGTCTGTATTCTATGTAAGGAAATCACTCCTATGAATAATTAGAAATGGCTTAGAAAATGTTGTGATTCAAATATTTTTCGGATATTTCGATTATCTAATTGTTGAGATTACCTAAGAAATTCACTGAGTAAGTATTTTAGGGAAGCCCCTTTCAAACAGTAATAATAATATTTCGCTAGCTTTATCAGCATTATTTATACTAACTGGTCTAGTATGATTTTTAGACCTCTAATATTATAAGCAATTCTGCGATGATTTTAGCTACTAAACTTGGATCAACCGTCATCTTTATTTTAATCACAAAGATATTGTTTGAATACTGCTGATCATCGTGCCATTGAAAAGGTTTTTTTGGAAATAGATGTAATTATCGAAACCGTCTCAATATCCGTTAAATCATGTAATATGTATATCTACAGGGACGATGACAATATACCAAAGTTGTTAAGGACGTTAAACTTCTGAGTAGTTGTTGATCTTGAGCACGGGAAGAAAAAGGAACGTCCAAATTGTTTATTTTGACAGATATAGTGAGTGTAGTATTTATTGCTCAAATCTTGTTTCTTGTTGCAATACACTGAAAACAAATTGTTGAAATGTTATGATAGTAGATGGAAAATATAAATCAGATGTATATCAGTTAAGTTTGAAAACACTTGAAACATCTCCTTTCAGGCACTAGTTTGGCAAAACATATAATGATGAATCACGTTGCGAAGTGTAGTTGGGGTTACTGACAATGAGATATAATTAGAAATTGCGTAGAAAGAGAACGACGTAGTATGAACAAAAGTGTTGATACAAAAAATTGAGAGATACATGCTCGAATAGTTTAATCATTTGTTAAAAATGGATGAAAGGTGGTTAACGATACAGATTTACAACACGAAGGTGAAGATAATTTTGAGCGTGATGTGAGTGAACGCACGTATCTTTGCCAAGTTTAAGACGTTCTCAGAAAGGTTCAAATTATAAATTACTTCAAACGACGAGCATGTATAAAAGGATAATGGAAAGAAATAAAGAAGCGTAGGGTGTATGTCAGGATCATATAAGTAGAATAATGTGGTCTCTTTCTACCCTACACCGCGAGGAAAGAGGCATGATGGTTCCCTCATTTATTTCATCAATCTTTACAGTAAAATCTACGTGTGTTATTAAAATTGCTTGATCAATTGCAATTGCAATGCAATTGTTACGAAATTTTCAAATCGAGTTGGAGTACTAAAGTAATTATTTTAAACGTTTCTTGATATTCAAACAGTAAAACCAAATCTTCTGATAGTACGAAGAAATATGAAATCTTTTTTGGAGTTAGTTTTTTATGCAGTTAGGACTTGTTTTGTTATAATGTGTTTAGCAACAATCCACTTAACTATTCATGTTAAACTTATCAACTTGTAACGTAACCTTCTACATTAACTATCCTTACTCGATTTTTAAATATCTATTTACAAAATATTTAAATCCGCTATAAAAGAATCGCATTCACGCAAATACTAGCTAGAATCGAATGCAATATGTGCAGACTATTGAATCAAGCATGTAGGTACTTCGAACGGAAAGTAACATGCCATGTTTTCATATTTTTGGTTTATTTTGTTCAATTTTCGAATCAAATATACTCATCGTGGTTTTCCTCTAAGTGACAACATAAAAAAATATCTTGCCAAGGGTAAGCATGGAGTGAATTTTAGTAAAATCTAGTTTCTATTTAGTGTTGTGTAAAAATTGAAAGCACTACGAAATTATGAATTTATTCTAGTTAAAGCTTGAAGAAAGATATTTCTTTTAATTTTATTTTTCAGTCTAAACTTCTAATGCTTTTTTATAACCATCATCAGTGAGGTTGGCCCTTAATATGTCAAAAAATTTACTACAAATACTGTCTAAGAAAATAGTGGTACGAGTTAATGATTGAACTATTTGTTTGTTTAGGTTAGACTTTCATTATAATTTAACTGTTATGTGTCACTTTGAAGAAAACTACATTTTTGATAAACCTTTACAAGTTTATAGTAAACATTTTTGTTATATTTTACCCTTTTAGATACATATAACGAGGCGAAAAAGATTTTGTTGGACATAAGAATATTTCATAGCAATATTTTTTATTGTTAACTACTTTTAAGATCCCTTAGAGCGCTATGCCTCTTACACGGCTTTTTGTAATCGACCAGTAGTCATAAATTATATACCTAAACAAAAAAAAATGAATGGATTAGTATTTAATATTGAAAAAATAAAAGACATTCTATGTGTAATTGGATATAATTATAAAATTACAGTAATTAACTATGTGTAATTCCAATCTTATTCTAAAAACTCCACTAAATAATATATTTTATCATATTAGGTGAAAATATAGTGTCTATATTTGCTTTGTTATTAAATTACAAAAATATGAAATGTCCACAAAAAAAACCTAGAAACGCATAGAATTTACTGAAATATCTTTTCTGAAACCGCAGTCTATTTCTATCAAATCTACAAAAAAAGCAATAGTTTGTTTAATGTTATTAATTGAAATAAAAAGTGTATCTCCTATTTGTAAGTATATTTATAAAAATAGATAGTGCTATCGTGATCATATTAATAATCATTACGCACATACAAATAATAATAATGTACGAATTAATAATAAATAGTTATACTTTAATAATTACACCATTGTATCATCGAATGTAATTGTTGATTGTTATTATTCATTATAATAATTATTATTGTCTAGTTATTACTGTATGTGATATTGTTATTGGAATAATAGATATTTTAAATGCTAATAGTAATAATTCTATATTCTTCTTGTTGACTTGTGTGTGTATTAGGCTAATTCTTCCTAAGACATTAGATTTTAAGAGAAATTTAATATACTTTCATAATACAATCTACTACATGTACTCTCGATCTGAGATGCTTGTCTTCATTATTTAAGCATTTCAATTTCATTGTTTTTCTTCATATTATTAAAAAGATTGTGATGAAAAATCTAAAAACGTAACTACCAAAATACAATCTTGAATTCTCAAAATTAATTGTACCTATATTTTGGATAATTTTTTGCATCTGAATATAAATTAAAACAAATCACAATATTACAGCATTTTTTAAATAAAATAATATACAAAGACGAACTTTTTTTAATTTAATAAATTGATGCAATAGATAACTTTGAATGGAAGCAATCTTTTTGATAGTATGTTATTGAGATTAATATAATACTCGACTATCATATCACTGGACACTACAATCAAATCCACTAATAAAAACTAAGTACAATAAAATAATGAAGCAATAACGAATAAACTATTGTTAAGTCACATATAATTATAATATATTAATTAATGGATATTACTGTTTTATTTTCGATTACATCCCTTTTTTTCATCAGTTTATTACAAAATCCACAGCCTTTCAATAAAAAGTAGGCACCTACTTATTAATGAATCTTCAGGCAAAAACGGATACAACATCTAAAAAAAACAGGTAGTGTTTCAACGCTAATTTGGGAATATTTACTGCTTCCACAAAATCAAATGATGAATTATGAATAATACTTGAAGGATCAAAAAATTAATATTTGTAACGAAGCATAATATTAATTTGAATATTACCATAATATACCACCACATAAGGTGACATGAAATGAAAAAAAAAACACTAAGGCTTGGAACCCGGTGGTCCCGAGATCAAAATACCGAAAGATCTAAGCAAGTACTATGTGTACCTACATTGTAACTCTCCGGTGATGGACAACACCGATGATAAACCCAGGCCACCCAAATAACAGCAGTGGTAGGCTGGCTCTTTACCATGTTGGTTTCAGATTCATTTGACGAAATGTGGGCTTCTGATTGTTCCGTTATGCATGACGGTAACAATGAGTATGCCAAAAAAAAAATAAAAGAGTTCCAGTGATAGAAAGTACTTATATTATGTATACTACTCGCTCTTCATCACATTGGGCTTGTATTCACTCACTGCTCTAAACAGTAAGAAAGCCTCTGTCTGAAATTATATTAGAGATAAATAAAAGAGCCGTAGGTAGATAGGTTATGTCAGTACTGACGCGAAGTCAAAAATTGTCAGTACTGTCGCGCAGTCAAAAATTGTAGGTACGTCCTGGCGTACGTACCTACCTGTAATTTGAGCGTGTGTACAAGAGTATGATTATTTACTAGAGCGTAAACGAGACATATACATGTTGCGCAGTGTCGTCTCAAACTGTCACTGCTTTGCTCAGGTGTTCGAAGTTTTGATTTCGGGTGCCACTTTTTTAGCACAAAGTAACCCATCTACGTCTTATTATAAATCATTGGCTTGAATTCACTCACTGCTACATACAATTAGAATGCCTCTGACTACCTATTAAATACTTATTCATGTATGTATGTACTCGGATGACAAGTAATCTGACATTTAAACTGGTCATTCCGATTGAATTATGAACATTATCATCTATTTCAAGACGTCTAAACTGCTTCGATATTAAAACCTAATTTGCAAAAATACGCAGGTTTGAACCCCGCCTTCTAAATATGCCAATCGATTTATTCTCGGATCTCTGAATTAAAGATTTAAAATAAAAGAGAAAATTATTCGCATGTAGATTAAGTTATTATTGGAGAAGCAGAGCTTCTGGCGAAAGACCGGAAATAAAGAGGCCGGAGAGGCCGGAATAATCCCCTTCGTAGGTACAAGTACTGCCTTAATGGAAGTAAGTAGAATTACATTTATGTTAAAGTTGAGAAAAGCTTACAGATTACCACCAAAACGGTAACCGCTAATCAAAGCGAATAACCTTAGACTAGAAACAGTGCTCGTGCTATCGTGAAAAATGACAATAAATGTTGGAACTTGTATGTGATCCCATATAGAAGCGCCACAACTCTGCTCGAAGGTGAGTTAGGGGCGTGGACAATTCGCTGGACCGAACCTGAGAACAGCTCATGTTGGCGACAATTCGAATGTGACTAGTTGTTTGTCTATATATCTTTATTCAAGTAGACCATTATACAGTACTTCCGAATCGTCAAGAATCTAATAATAATAATAATAATAATAAAGTCATTTATTTTCTCTCCACAAACATTTAGGGCCTTAAGGTTAGGTAACATCTAAACATTTTTATGTTCTACCCCTGTAGTTGTGAGAGACTGGTGCCTGAATTAAGTTTTTAACAAACTTGCATAACAGGTCACCAGGGCTCTTCCACAGACAGTATGTATTGGATACATTGTAATGCGTTGCCAAATTGCTAGCCACTTAAAGAAATAAAATCTATTGAACTATTTAACAAAAACACTTTCATAATATTTCATGAAGGTTCTTAAAAGTTTCTTAATTAATTTATGTAAGGGTTGGTGATTGTTTGTAGTGTGCAGTAAGTTAGTGAAGTGTGCATGTGTGTGTGTGTGTGTGAGATCGTAGGTATAGTTATGTGTGTGTGTGTGTGTGAGCGAATAAGAGATGATGCGAATGAATGAGAACATACCATTAGGAACTGATTTGGTTGAGTGGTGTGGGCGAGTTGATGATGATGATGATGCTGGATTAGTATGGTTAGATTAGTGTGGTTAGGATATATTCAGTGTCTTGATAGCTCAGGGTTTTAAGATATGCGATAACTTTCGTTTTGCTTTGGAATTTGGTCAAAGGGTATATGTGAAGGTGTTTATTTAATTTGTTATAAAGGTATGGACCTAGGAAGGAAAAAGACTTGTGAGAAAGAGATGTATGTTGCAGTGGCGTGTGACATACAATGTCTTTCCTACGTTTATTCTGTATGCGTTCTGGGTTATAAGGGATGTGCGAATGCTGTTTTAGTATGGTTTGGAGTATAAAAGATTGTCTGATGGTTAGGAGATCCCAGTGTCTACCATCTAATTTTAGCCACTTAATAAAAATACCTATACAAAATAAAATTATATTATATAAATAATTAATACATAAAATACATGTACATAATGTGACTCTACCACAGGCCTCGGAAGGCTGTTTGTACTGATAAGACCAGGCATGAAACTCAGCAGTTACGCTTTTTAAATCGTCCAATTATACAGTTTCGACATGAGAATAAATAAAACAGAAAGTTAATACGTAAACTTGAGTAAACTGAGTAAACTTGGTGCAGACCGGTTCCCGAAAGTGGCATCTGTTTAGAAGTTGAAGTGTGAGCCAGCCATCATCCCGCTCTACCATATTTTAGGGAATGGAATGAACAAGGCAGGCAGGAAGAGTCTTCCAACAAAATGAAACCCATTTGGTCCAATTTCAACCCACTGAGACAAAAGTTTAAGCCGAAGATCGAGTTCAGTGGCGTGTAATTGGAGAAGCCTATGTCAAGCAGTGGACTGCAACAGGCTGATGGTGATGATGATGAGACAAAATTTTGATCGTTTACCACAAATAAATTTTCATATGCTGCAATTTGATAAGACCGCTTAAAGTTGTATGTCCTAAATCTATTTTTGACGAATTATGCCCTGCGTCCTACTCACGTGGGTAGATCTACGAAGTAAATACTTGTATGAAAGAGACTTTTGACATAAATCTGCATTATAGAAACATCCTTACCGCTGAATTCACAACGGAAATTAAAGATAAGAAGCGCTTACAAGTTTAGCTGTTACTTTCAGTTCTACAGAGAACAAGACAAGTTAATGGAGGAGAGGAGGAAATAGGAGTCTCAACCGGCCTTCTTGGTTGCTAACTAAAGGGCACGTCAGTCAGAAAGACAGAGTCAAGGTTCAGAACAGCTGCCACTAACAATTTACCTGTAATTCATTTTGAATACCCCTAAAATTTTCACACGTTTCACATTTTGTATGTCGAAAACGTGTCTAAGTTCACAATGTCTTTACACACAATCGTTCAAGCAATTCAGCCGGCAAATCCTTCTATTCGAAACCAGACGCATATTCAAATCTCATGGGAAACCACCCCCCTTTCGGGGCGCATAGCAACGGGTAGGGGGTTGTAAATTGACCGCAGGCTCGCCAAATAGGGGTGTCGGGACAGTGGGTCAAAGAACTTAGCAGACGCAGTTGTTGTAAGTCAGCGAATGGTTAATTCTAATCTGTCCTTACACTTAAGAGAAGATACGATAAGATGAGACATATTTATTGCACTAACCTAAGTTATAAAGAATACAACAGAACCCTTAACTAACGGCAAAGGCCTGTGTCTTGGCTACCGGAAAATAAAGTTAAAAATAACTGAATAAAAAAAGAATTTACTTTTTAGTATTCCCTGTGTCGTGAAAACAAAACAAGTAAGAAAGAAATCGAATGTTTTTCATACAAATATAAAATGGACATACCTACAAACCCAAATGCAAAACGTTATTACACAATATGTTTCATTCACATTGTAACACGGAATCGAACTGTGCAACCCTTTGTGTTTCAACCGGCTCACTGGTCTACACTGGTCACACGGGCGGACTGATCACCCAAATGAAATAAGATATCGTAGGTTCATCAACGTCAAAAAAAACTTGTTTTTCTAGTACCTTCAGGGCCATATTTCATTTCACAAAATAATTACGAAAATTAAATACCTAAGTGGGTTTTCATTTTATTTTTGTAACGAAACATACGCTCATGACTATATCCCAAGCGGGATAGTCAGAGGCGCACAGATTGTTGCCGTCTTGGTAAACGGAACACTCATAAGCCCACGTTAATGACAACAAAGTAGGTGTTAATGCTAGACTTACCCCCGAATTCACAAACGCAAATCAACGTTGAGCATCCCTCAAAAGTATAGCTATCCTTTTCAGTTCTATAGACATTTTACGGGACAGCATGAGCGTGAGCGTGAGCGCGTGCTTAGCGCTGATTGACGTTTGCGAATTCGAAGGTTAGACTTAGACTCAGGACCACACAAACCCAAAATAAAGATTTCAACCACTGGGTCAGGTATCACCAGTTCAAGGTAACACCTGTTCACAACAGAGATGTTGACCCAAACACGAGCACAACACAGAGGCGTTCAGTCGTCTGTTGCAATGGTGGCAAGCGTGACGAGCGTGGCGCCCCGGTCGCTGAGCCCTTCTGCCCAGTTATTGGCCACCGTCCAGCCGCAAGGAGTAACGTTTGAGCTCGTACGTGGATGCGGTATTTGAAATTAATAGAGATTTCAACCACTGGGTCAGGTATCACCAGTTCAAGGTAACACCTGTTCACAACAGCCATGTTGACCCAAACACGAGCACAACAGAGGCGTTCAGTCGTCTGTTGCAGCGGTGAGCGTGGCAAGCGTGACGAGCGTGGCGCCCCAGTCGCTGAGCCCTTCTGCCCAGTTATTGGCCACCGTCCAGCCGCAAGGAGTAACTAACAGTTTGAGCTCGTTCGTGGATGCGGTATTTGAATTTAATAGAGATTTCAACCACTGGGTCAGGTATCACCAGTTTCACGGTGACACCTGTTCACAACAGCCATGTTGACCCAAACACGAGCACAACACAGAGGCGTTCAGTCGTCTGTTGCAGCGGTGAGCGTGGCAAGCGTGACGAGCGTGGCGCCCCGGTCGCTGAGCCCTTCTGCCCAGTTGTTGGCCACCATCCAGCCGCAAGGAGTAACTAACAGTTTGAACTCGTTCGTGGATGCGGTATTTGAAATTAATCGGCCTTGATGTTAAGTGATAATTTCACCATCCCATCATGACCATGATGATTAGATTGACCATGACAATCGACTCAAACGGGGCTACACATGACCTGCTTATATAACTTCAGTCCTATGCATGCACCCGCGGTGCTTTGTTTTGATAGAAAAAAACAACTGGCCAGTTAAAATGTTGGCAGGTCCTATCAAGGTTAGGGAAAGCAGTTGCCTTGCTTTCGAAAGATGCAGCAGTTCAAATCCTACCTCACCTTTCGGGTCCCCTAAACAAAAAGAGAGTTCAGGTAAGTGCTTTGAGTAAGCGCTGCTTATGCAACCAAGGATTCCTCCCCACTCTAGCTTACTCCAATGTGCCCTACTGGATCCGTAACTACTGGTCACCGCTAAAGTGCTGCGCTTATGGGTGCCCCTGCGAGTGCCATCACATTGCCATCACGCCTTGTGATCAGCAGAGTGTAAATGTACGTAGTGCCTTAATTTCTCCATTTGACCTTGTGGTTGACTGGTAGAGAATGCCTCTTGGCATTTAGTCCGCCATTTGTACGTTTATTTTTAAAATGTGCAATAGAGAATAAATAAAAAGATTAATCCGTTGGTAAATGAGTTGGAACAATTATCTTTTAACAGTGTTGAAACTATCCTCGGACTAAATGAAGATTTACTGCTTCTAATAAAAGTCTGAGTCTAAGCAAGGCCACCTTTGCCTAAAAATTTATTTATACTCTTATTGTTTAGCTCAGAATACCACATCCGCATTTCCCTCATCCTATCTGATCGTGTATTCAACCCGGTCTCGGAAAATATCGGAGGGAGCGCCGCGAATGTTGTCCGAAATAATGTCCTCCAGTTAACAACGGCCAACTTCCGGCTTATGCTCGGAAGTTAGGCTTTTGCCCTCTCACTGCCACCTTCTGGATATGTTCACCATGTAGGTCAGCACATTCAGGTTTTGAAGCCGAATGACATTTTTGGTTTGTTTGTTTGTTTGTTTGGAGGTGAATAGGTGATATTATGGGCTGTTGTATCCGCACATTGGTTTGTACACACTATCGGCACTATACCACATTTCTCCACACCTTGCTTCTTTCTCTCTCATTAATCCTTCCACACCTGACCCTTTCTGAAACCATCTCGAACTTGTAAAAAAAAATACGTCTAAGCATTTTCCTTCCAATAGCTCCATTTACCATTCATTTTCATCAAACCATCTCAGTGTTTCCTTTTACAATTAGTAATTATACTGTATGTTTCCTGAAGAATGAATAAATAAATAAATAAATAAACATCGTATTTCTCCTCATCACATCGTTGTCTCCTTTACATTCATGTGTCATATAGGTTTTTTAGTAACTTAACAATGAACAATTAACTAGTATTTATTAACGACTTGGGTCCGGATCAACTGCGCAATGCTCGAAACATACATCACTAAAATTGACCAGACAATTATCCAATTGATAAGGCCTTAAAGTAGGTTTAATTTTTCTGCATCCTAATTGTCTCATCTGAATGCTACCATTTGTTTTAAAAAATGCTATACATTTATCGGCTTTAATTTCACTAATTTCAACAAAAGACAAAGAACAATCGCACCTCGAAATAGAAAAATGTCAACTACCCAAAGTTAAAAGTATTTAGTTTCCAAACTACACGCCGCACTCGACCGCCAAAGGAGGAATAAAACTAACCCGAGTAAACTCGACTAAATGATTGCCCAACGCGTACAGTTGCATGCAGGTAGGGATGTGCTCGAGTCGATTGGTTTCAATCTCTAGCATTCGATAATCGAATAGTAAGGAAAGTTAATGTTAGCCCCTCCATTACTAGTATTTGCGGCGCCCTAGAGGGTCCATAGTTAGTACCACATCTTATTTTACAACTTATTTACATTATTTTTTTCAATAAAGAATTGAATGAAAAATGAAGAAATACGCTGAATACGCTCATGACATAAGCCAAGATTTGACCAAGCGGACCTCGACCTTTTTAACGATTGTGCTATTCAAGTTAACCTCACTCCACATGACAGAAAGTAGCTAGCCCCCAGCCGTAAGAACTGGTGAGGTAGGTACCTACTTGCTTCCCCCTCATGGGTTCTCGCCTCGGCGTGGCGAGGGGGCCTAGTACCGGTGGTAGGGGCACCACCGGGAAGCGAAGAGAACCCAGGCGTGGCAGCGTGGTGGACTGGACACCCACCCGCTGCGGCCCGTAAGGGCGGCGTGGGGCTGCGGGGCCAGTGGGGCCTGCAGGCGCCTTGAGGCGCGTGGTTGGGGCCGCGGCGCACAACCGGTTGGTGGGGGCCTGTGATCCGAGGCTGATCCCCCCTGTGCGTCGCGGCCCAGCGAGGCCGTACCGTCGGTTACGGCAGCGGAGCCGCCCTTTGGGTGGCTCGAGGTTGCGGGCCCAGTAGGGTCGCTGCGGCCCGTAAGGGCGACGCGGGGATGCGGGGCCAGTGGGGCCTGCAGGCGCCTTAAGGCGCGTGGTTGGGGCCGCGGCGCACAACCGGTTGGTGGGGGCCAGTGATCCGAGGCTGATCCCCCCTGTGCGTCGCGGCCCAGCGAGGCCGTACCGTCGGTTACGGCAGCGGAGCCGCCCTTTGGGTGGCTCGTGGTTGCGGGCCCAGTAGGGTCGCGGCGGCCCGTAAGGGCGACGCGGGGATGCGGGGCCAGTGGGGCCTGCAGGCGCCTTGGGGCGCGTGGTTGGGGCCGCGGCGCACAACCGGTTGGTGGGGGCCAGTAACCCGAGGCTGATCCCCCCTGTGCGTCGCGGCCCGGCGGGGCCGTACCGAAGGTTACGGCAGCGGAGCCACCCTTTGGGTGGCTCGTGGTTGCGGGCCCAGTAGGGCCTGCGTACGGTGGCCAGCTAGCGCGTGGTACGGGGGTGCCGCTGCCAGCATTGCACGGGTTTCACCGCTGCCTGGTAGGGACGGCTTGACATCCTCGGCTGTCCCTTCTGGCCTCCCTTCACGAAGGGGGGGTCGCTTCCGGCCCGCCGTGCAGGCGGGCTCCGTCCGGGGGAACGCGTAACAGGCAGGCGCTATTCACCGTGTTCCCCCACTAAAGGACGATTAGAGGGAGTAGTAGGGGTTTTAGTCGGTAGGGCCACTGGTATACCACCTTTCCAGTGGTGAGTCCGACATAACCCGTCCGTCCCCCGGTGGACGGGTATGCGTAAGGCATTTCCCCTACTTAAAAAAAAAAAAAAAAAAAAACCTACCTACTTGCTTAGTTTTAGGCGCTGTTGCTGAATATTCATCTATGTTCAAAGAGCTCATTTTTCTATTTCTGAGCAAATAAATTATTTATATTTCTATTTCATTACCAGACTAGAAGGCGGTGGCAGGACGAGTTCGACACCCATTTGAAAAATTGGTCCATCACAGCTTTGGACCGCACAGAATGGAAAAACGGTAGGGAGGCCTTTGCCCAGCAGTGGGACACTACAGGCTCATAAAAAAAAAAATATGTCTATTTCTCACGTCAAGTCTAACATTAACAGATGGGAAATTGTTTTTAGCTCTTTGACAAGAGTTGATCAAGACCAGCTGTAAAAATAAAATAAAATGTTGCCTTTTGTATATAACTATCTTTAAAGGTTTCAGGACATACAGTGCGTGTACTGCTATCTTCAACCGCTACTCGTTCTGTGTTACAAAGGAGAAAATAGAATACAACGTTACTCGAATACAAACAAAAATTGTCTTATCTTATCTTAACTATTCGAATACCCTCGGGTTACATCACTAGTCTACCCCGCGCTCTATCAATCAGTGGTGTTGTGCAAATGTGAAAAATCGAGAAAAAAACTCAGTGAATTTCGCCTCCAGACGGGTTTGGAAAGAGACAAAACATTGGGTTCGCAAAGGTTAAAGAGAGACGGATAGCGGATAGTCTAAATTATTTATATACATAATAATATTTGTGAGGTTTCGTGTATACGCTCGGTCTACAGAAGCTACACAAATTGATGTTAACAAAGAAGAAAAACATTCAAGTGCCAATGTACACTGATTTAAAAGATTGCGATGATTATAAACATCATTTTATTGTACGAATGAAAAGCATAATCGACAGTAATATGATGTATTTTACGTATTACTGTCCCTCCCTCCTAACGATGTCCACTGCCCCCCCGATTTAGTTTTTATTCAAAAGTTACGTTATTGACATCGATTACAAAAAGTGGTGGTACATTCACCACCACTAGCTGCTTCAATTATTTTTTTAATAAATGAAAAGTATTTAAGCGTCACCACCTTCTGTTTCAATTCCTAACTCAAGTCCATAATAAAATTATGGTAAAGTAAAATTATTGAACATCAAAATAAAAACATAATTTATCTTAAATCTTGCTATATACTACAATACTATAATCGTATTGTCTCCATTTTCTTAAAGGACGCGCCGTTCGAGCCCACCACACGCCCCTGTTTTCACCCTCCACCCTCTCTTGAAAGCCACTCTAACCCCTTAATATACAGCACAAAATCGCTCATCAAAAGAATGGATTTGGGTCATTTTTTCGTTTTGAGGGTAGCTGGAGACCCGCCGGCGCGGGTAGTCAAAGAAAATCTCACCACTTAATTTGGGGTTAAAATATACTTTAGCCGATTTTGTCGGGAAGCTCAAGGTCGCACGGTTGACACGTTTGCCGTGTTGCTGTTTCGGAGTAGACTGATCTGACTTATCAGAACCTTAGTTCTTAATTTTAATATTGGACAAAAGTCATGTTCGTTGAAGTGACGGGTCATTCCATTCCATAAAATATGGTTGAGTGAGATGATGGCTGGCTCACACGTCAACTTGTGAACAGGTGCCACCTTCGGGAACTGGTCTCCTCAAGTTTACTTAGTTTACCCAAGTTTACTTATTAATTTCCTGTTTTATTTATTTTCATGTCAAAACTGTATGACTTGGTTGGTTCACTCAAACATTCATTTTGTACTGTAAAACATTGGACGATTTAAAAAGAGTAAGGGTTAGTTGCACCATAGTAGAAGTTAAAGTTAAAGTTTTTGTCAAATTTGACAATTTGACGACCAAAAATGACGTCGAATTGTCAAATTTAACAAAAAATTTAACTTTAACTTTAACTTCTACTATGGTGCAACTTACCCTAACTGCTGAGTTTCTTGACGGGTCTTCTCAGTAGAAACAACCTTCCGACGCCGATGGTAGAGTCACATTATGTACATGTATTTTAAGTATCGTTTATATATTGTATTATTATGTGTATGTTTATTAAGTGGTTAAAATTAAGATTCTTGGTACCATCATCGATCCGGTGGTAGCATCACATTTATTTAAGTACAGTATATTTATTGTTTACATTTAATATTATGGTATTCATGTCTATTATTAAGTATGTTTTGTTTGTTAATTAGATTTGACGATTTGAAAGTACTCTGTAACAGGTCTATTTAAATAAAGCTATTTTTGATTTTGATTTTGATTTTGACGATTCGAAAGTACTGTTTATTGGTCTACTTGAATTAAGAAATATTGAATTTGAATATGACTTTGAATTTGAAGAAATGGGGAAGAGGGTTAAGTTAGCCTCAGGAATCTGTAGAAGAACTTGTTAACTCAGACTATAAGGTGGAATACGACAATATTGGAATGGCTAGAATGACGCTCTCCTCTTTGGTCAGCAACAAAGTTGTGAGGAGAGCAAATTAAACTGTAACAAGTCCACCTCATAGTTGAGGTGAGGCCTGTGCCCAGCAGTGGGACGTATATAGGCCGTTTATGTTCTGTTTTATGTTAAGTCCTGACACAAGCCGGGTGACCATTCCAACCGAAAGGAGAAGATTCAGGTCTCGAACAAAATATAGGTACCCAAAAATAAAAGTACCCTTAGACTGCTATTGGAGTTTGAAATCAAAAAATAATTATTATTTCCCAGGATTAATGGATGAACGGAATTCAGCTTGTGAGGTGTCCTTTGGTGATGTATTTTTCAGGCATCTCCGTGTTCCGGAATGCACGTTAAGCAGTTGGACCCGGTTGACGTCGCTAGATGTCAGTCGTTAAGCCTAGTCGGAGGCCCTAGGGCGGCTCAATAACATCCGACATTAAGGTTACTCACTGAACTTACACCACTTCAACAATCCGCACTGAGCCCGCGTGTTGGGGTGTGGCTAATTTAAAAAACTGGCTTACAGTTGAGCAAAGCGCCAGTTTGTTTAAAATTACAATTTACAACGAGAAAAAAAATATGGCTAATTCAACAATAATGAGGTATATTATATTACAAATCATAATGGAGGTGTGACCTCATAGTGAAAGTAAGACCTGTGCTCAGCAGTGGGACGTCTAAAGACCGGTTATGAGTCCGGATATAAATAAGTTTAACTTTTGGGCAGAATTACCAAGAGTAGGTTAGACGGGAGTGAGTAAACACTTCTTATTCTTATTCTTGAACATGTTTAACATGGTGAATCCTTTCATACCACTCTTAAGTTCTTCAAGTTATGACAAAAACTCGGTCACTAAACTTGTGGAATGAGTAGATCTTCCTTAAATAAAGTATTCTGGGAAAGAAGCCGGCTTGGAACTGAACTGTATGACTATTGAACAGGATGCTTTGCATGAATGAGTGTATTCTTGATAACAAGACGAAACGTAGCCATTGGCTCCTTATCAAACAGTTCCCCAAAACTCCCACTAAATTACAATTAAAACAAATACCCTTTTAAAACTCAACAAGACCATTAAGTAAACCGTGGTATTTTCTATTACCTCATAGATTTCCTCAATTCGTGGCGAAGTGGGCGATACAAATCACCCGAGATAAATTTGCACTTGCCTCTTGTCGGCCACTGCAGTATGTTTTATTACGTCGCAGGGCGGGTAAACCCGTTAGTCGAGGCAAGAAATAAATTGTTAAAGATTTGCCAATTTTAAGCAGTTGCAACAGATTCGGCGGGTCATTCTTACTGGTACTGGTGGAATTAGTAAGATTCTGAATGTAGCGCCGAAGGACGGTGGGTTACTTCCTATGCAAGACAAGCTTGTGTTCGTTGTTTGTTTTAAAATATTTTTTAATATCTAGGCGGGAATCAAACCCAGGACCTTTCGATTAGGTTACATCAAACAGGGTCAATCCAAAGTTAATACTCGGTCGTGTTCATTATTTACAAAGATGGTTTGGTCGACTTTTCAGTGGTCCGGACTAAACGGTTTGGTGCTTCCTTTCTGGTCCGCACAGCTAAGGAGTGGAACGCTCTCCCTGCGTCTGTGTTTCCGGATACATACAACCTTGGAGTCTTCAAGCAAGAGTGAATAGGCATTTTCTGGGTAAGCATGTTCCACCTTCGGCCTAGCCATCGCTTACCATCTGGCCAGCCTGAAGTCAAACGCGAACCCATTTTAAATTTAAAAAAATACAATTATCGCTCTCTCGGCGGCCAAGTTGCCATACTTATTTTATTGTACTATGCCAGTATGGTCCCTAGTCCAAATCTATCCGGAACACCTACTTATTGCCGCACTCAAAGACGTCAATTAACGTAAATGGTTCATTAGAGTCAAAATTCCATTTTTCAAAAGAGACTTTATAAAACAAATTTAATAAAGAACTTTTAAGAATGTAAAATTTTGACTCTAATGAACCATTAACGTTATTTGACGTCTCTGAATGTGGCAGTTAGTGTTCAATGAACCATATAATCCCCCAATTCACAAACGTCATCCAACTCCAAGCACGCGCTCACGCTCATGCTGTCCCGTACAATGTCAATAGAACTGAAAGGAAGAAAGGGACAGCTATACTTCTGAGTGATGCTCAACCCTGATTTATGTTTATGAATTCGGGGTAAGTGAAATAATATACACATAACGGGATTGGGCTCGCCCCTTAACACGTTAGATCCGAAAGTCGCTCGAAGAAATGTGGGTATCTATATGTTTGAAACCATACCAACCATGAAACCATAGTGGAAACACTCTATGTGCCTCTGACTACCCCGTTTAGGATGTCCTGTTTAATGTACCTAATGTGGTACACACTTTGTTCCATATTCGGAACACAATCAAAATACTGAATCTCATTGTTACAAGGAATAAACATTACCATGCATATTTTTACTAGTTGCAGTTTTACTGTACCGACACCAGGGGGCGCCGTCGTGCTAGTGATCATTTATCTTTGCATACTAAATCGCATAGCATTAAAAACAGAGATTTACGATACATAGCGTCCGAACTATTGCCATAACTGCACACTGCTATAGCTTGCGCTCGGGATTTTGATAATCTATATAGATACCACGATCGCTGCTGTAAAGCAACTCACGCTGGGTCGGAAATGGGATAGGTGACGCCGCCGACCAAAACTTAGTGATGTGTATTTCGGACATCTCCATGCTTCGGAAGGCACGTTAAGCAGTTGGTCCCGGTTGACGTTGCCAGATGTCAGTCGTTAAAGCTTAGTCAGACCCCATAAGGCGGCTTGATAACATCTCGCATTAAGGTTGCTCACTAATCTTACACCTCTCCAACAATCCGCACTGAGCCCGCGTGATGGTGTATGGCTCATTCCACCTCATAGTTGAAGTGACACAATATTATATCTGAAGTACCACCAGGCCAATACAACAAGACAATGTCTTGTGTCTTGCGTGAACATGTCATGTTCACGCGCACGAATGTTTGTACTGTGCATGTATCGAATCCATGACCTCTATTGTAATAACCAACCTCTGAACCATTACACGAAAAAGTTATAAACTTCAGCGTGGTTTTAGCGGAAAACCGGCTTTCAAGTTTAGTAGTAACATTGTGTGCTACGAAGTAGACTACGAGTACGTCATGCTACGTGCTAAGGTATCCGTAGTTGAGTCGTAGCACAGGTTGCTTTACGTTTTCGGTACACGATTCGTTTCGAATTTTGCTATTCAGGTACTAGCGGCAGCCCGCGACTTCGTCCACATAGACTTAAGTAAGAAAATAAAGTGATATTTTTTTTAAAAAAGCAGCCTTTGTTAAAAAGTTTCATTAAAATTCATTCCGTAGTTTTTACGTGTAAGAGCAAAACGGCACATCCACACATACAAACTTTCACATTTATGATATTATTAGGATTAGCATCTGTTCTATCAGGCAGTTTTTAGAGAGGGCATCGTCGCCTTGGCCCAGTAGTTGAGTACTCTGGCTTGAAGTCCGTGTGGCCTCGAGTTCAAATCTGGCCCGTGTCAAACATCTGCTTGTGTTAATTTAATTATTGTAATAATTGTCAACAAACCAAATAAAAAAGAGTAACTATCGAGTTTCTTGTCGGATTCATCTCGATAGAAAAAACTTCCGAACCGGTGGTAGAGTAAAATTAAGTGTTTCTTAAACCATTCTATTAGTTACCTGTAAAATATTTTACTTTTGATAATACTTCAACTAACTAGCTAACACTCCAGTGATTGAAAACACCGATGAAAAAGGCCAGCACTTCGGATAATGGCAGGAGGCCCCATACCACGTTTCGTACTATTTGACTCGGCAGTGTGGGCTTCTCAATGTTACGTTCATTATGACTGCAAAAATGGGAGCGCTTCTGATTACATCATTTAAGATATAGTTGAAATAACTTCAAAATAAATGTTTTTTTAATTTATTTACTTAACGCAATTAAACGGGATTAACCCAGTTACGTGATTATCTATGTAGTTTAATAACTAGCGATTACAATGATTCATTAACATATTTTAATACACGTTTTAATATTATCATTGGACCCAATATTATTGCACACTGCGCCATCTAGGTCACAAACTAACAAAGTTTGTATACAGTATCCCAGTGAACAACGGATGAACATATATGAAATAGTTTTTTCTTGTAAATTATCCAAAATAGACATATAAAATACCCCGCTAATATAAAAAGACATGTTCATGCACACTAATGTTTGTACTGTGCGAGGATTGAACCCACAACGTCTGGACGGTGTTATAGCCATTTTGACTATTCAATTTGATTCAATTCAATAATTTATTGCAAAACCAAAACAAAATCGCTCAAAATCGGTCGTCAATACATTCACAATACGATCCTTCTTTCAACAACACAGTTTTAGACTAATAAAAATGTGCTTACTTGACAAAAGTTAAAGTTGATTACATTTCCACTTGAAGTCGCTAGTTGTCAATCGTTAAGCTTAGTCAGAAGCCCTAGGGCGGCGTGATAACATATGAAATTAAAGTTTAATTCGATATACTCAGTTGATATTAACTTAGAAATAAAACGCCTAGAGTGTAAAATCAGAATCATACGGTCTAGTTAACACACAAAAAGTTCAATGTCAGCATGTCGAAACTCAACAGTATAAAATCAAATGTAATACTAAAGATATTCTAGACAACCCAAGCAAAGGCAACCGAGCGAAACACAAGAATCACCAAACACTGTCAGACCAATTTATTTTTCTTTTATTAAAGCCAAAGAAGTCTTAAATTACGAACTCAAGGAAATCGACACGACTGAGTCGTTGTTAGAGGACGAACGGAACTTTTTTTGCCGTCTCGTCTCTATACCACTAACAAAACGTGACTGCCTTACATAGCGACGATCACAACTCTAAAATACGACACCAAAAAAGCACAGAAATTGATTAAAGAAGATCCTTTTGAGCGGAAACTTTGCAAGGACGAAATCGCATTCGAAACTGTCCTCGCGACGAGTTCAAAGAACTGGCCAATGACAGTAGATGCAATTATCGCCTGACTCATGGCCAAAAAAGAATACTATGCGGCATTCCAATTGCAGCTATGTGTAGTATTTTCTCCCGATTATCAGGGAGCGTTTGAAGGATGCAGCGCGGGGTTAGAGGGCGGAGGGGGGGAGCCGCCCGGCGCCTCAGTCGAAACCAAGACGCCGCGCAGTACGCACCCCGATGGCGCGGTAGTCTACCAAATGAAGGCTCCGCGAGACCGAAGCACGCGACATACGTACTCAAACACAAAACGACCCGGTTTCTGTTGACTGTGATTACGTTTCCAATATCATCTAGATATAACCCCCTCTCGGACTGTCTACGTTTGTGGCTAATGTGAGTTTAGATCTTGCGGCCGCGGGTGTCTGCAGATCACATGCCCTAGATTTAGGGTGTCGACGTTGGAACGCCCGAATGCTACATTTTTGCGTTTATTTACGACCAGGCAATGCTTCTGTAGTATTTAGATTAGTTTGTAGTTGTAGTGCTTAGTCATTAGACGGCAGACATATAGTGCTGTCATTAAATTGTATATGATCTCGTAAAATTTCATGTCATGCTTATTGACCGCATGCGATTTCGATATGCGATTGCGATTTCCATCATATGTCTGTCAGAATATAATAACTAGCTAGCGACTTAAGTAATGTTACTGGTTGAGTATATACATCAGAATTGAAAACATCAGTAATCATTATGAAACCCCATAACGTTAAGTTCCCTAAACCACAGTTACTGTCGTGTCTTGCATATACATATTTATGTGGTAGTAGTGACTAGAGCGTAATTTAGACTTTAACACTCGGCCGTAGAGTTGAGTTTTAAGTCGTCGGTTTCCAGTAGAAACATTAAACTGAAATGTCTGTAAATTCACCATCTTATTTCTTCATTTTTAGTTAGTTCCTCCGCAATGCTTCGCCAATAGTTTTATACAGCATTTTAGTGTGTGGGATTGTGCTTTTAGAGAGTAAAGAAGATTTGTAGAGTGAATTTGGCTGTAGAGTAGGTACTGTGAGTTCCTTTTGCCGGTGATGTCGTGAAGGGCGACAACGCACGTGGTTCACCTGAAGGTAAATAATTGCTGCCACGTGGTCGGTGCTCAATTAACCCCCCCGGGTCGGGCGCACGCTGCCACTAATGGATAACCTGTACAACCTGCTGTTGTCATAAACAATAATTGCATTCGCTCGCACCGTATGGTGCAACTTTTAATTTCTTTTTTGAAACTTTTTCCGGAAACTCTTTCACCTTCTAGGATCTTTTGAATCTGTTTGAAATTTCAATAAACAGTAAAACTTTTTGATTTTTTTATTGACACAAATGTTTGTAAATGTTTAAAATCAATTGATTGATTGGACTAATTAGAAGAATTCTACCAAATTCAGATGAAAAAATATCAATAAAAGGTTAGTGTTATTAGCAAAAGTCAAACTTAGAAATATGCGAAACGAACATGTTTTGGGTTCAGATTCATACCTATCATTGATGAACGTACATAATTGCGTTCGAATGACTATTCGGATTTGGATCTGCATAGACGACTTAATATTCGTAGCGGATCATTAGGCAGAACACATTAGATCAAGAAGTGTGTGCGTGTCTGTGCGTACGCTGTCTATGTCTGGCGGGGGGTCCTGGTGGGGTTATGGGGGTTGGGGGTTGGTGAAGGGGGGAGGGAGGGCTGCGGGCCGGCTCCGGGCACATGGCGGATCGATGCGGCGCGCGTCGTCCGCGTATCATTTGCGTGCACCCCCCACCCCGGCAAACTCCTCCACTGACTATAAAGTCAGTCAGATTTCAGTGGACGTCTCGAAGATAACTGATTAGGAGACACGGTTGGCACATGATCGCTCACATGGTTGTTGGTTAGGTTGTAGTACTGGATGCTTTGAGGTTTGAGAAATTCAGTTGATTTTTGCCTCGCTTCGAAAAGTATTGCGATACGTTTTTGAACGGAAATATTCATAACAACCTGTCGAAATTTTGACTGCTTCAAATCATATACATCTAAATCTATTTAACAAATATCTGACATATATAAACTTTCGAATGGCAATACTAATAGGCCAATGTGAAGATCACACTTCAATTTGAATTGTAGAGTTTTATTAACGATGTTTGCTAAAAGCCCAAATTGTGAAGTAAGACTGACTAAACCACTTAAAATAAATTCTGTTTTATTAAATTATTTTGTAGCAATTGTTATTATTACTAAGGGGAGTTACTGACCCTAACTTTAATTAGTTTATAGGCTTTCGGCAGATATGGAGTAGTGTTTTATGGTTTTATTCTTTACTAGCGGCTTCCCGCGACCTCGTCCGCGTGGATGTTATAAAGCCTAGTGCTTTTCTTAATTAATGGGCAAATTAAGAAACAAACTCTCCGGCTTTATATTATTAGTATAAGTATTATTATTAGTTGATAAGAAAGTATGGATGGATGGATGATTTCTTGAATCTTGTGCAGCATCATAGCTTTTTACATAACTCATAATAAATACATCTAATTAGGTTCTGAACTAAACCTGTGTATGTTATTTATGCACTAGAATGTTTTCAAGTAATTCGAATACCTTTTTTTGCGTTTGAAATACACAAAATTACACAATAATATACATTTTCATGAAATGTTGAAGTTGATTCCTACGTTAGAAAGTCTCATTCATTTCTTACATAAAAAAAATGAAATTATGTCCGCTAGCTAGGTCAAAATCTAATTTAAATACCAAATGTTATTAGATAACTACGTGATTTAATTAAAAAAAATATTCTAAGTTAATATTGTATCCTAGTGCTTGAGACCGCAATTATTTGAATCTGGTAATCGCTAAAATGCGTATGTATTTGTTTTCTTAAAAAACAACGTAAAAAACGTAAAAATTTAACGCAACTGGATTTAAATTAATTTAAAGGATTAATAAAACAATTTATGAAATACAATAAATTGTGAAACTATTTTGAAGAAGTGAATGTTGAAAAAACCAAACAAACCTGCTTGCTCCCGCGTATTTTTTAATTCCCGCGTATTTCTTGATTGAAAAAGGTATTAAGGTAAAGGCTCCTTATACGGCGGTAGTCAAAATCGTATTCTATTACGGTGGTATTTTTATTTTCGAGATTTATTTTTATTCTATTCAGTTAAAATACACCAAAATGTGAAATATTTCTTCTAAATCTATCACTCTATGACTGAATTGACGTTTGCAAGTATAACACATAGACAATACAACAAAATCAATCAATCTGTGTAACGTCGTCGACGGGAGAGGTGGTTTCATACAAACGCGCAACGACAAACGTAAGTACAGTGATATTTATAAACTAAGTTTTTCGTATAAAAAACCCGTTAAAGTTTGTTTATGAATTATTTATATCATTTTCCTATTGTCATACTTACTATTTAAATAGCTTGTTTCATATTTGTTACTCATTTTTTACCTAAAAAACAAGAAATAAAATACCGCCGTGAAAGGATACGAATTTTAAAGCTTCATCCTAATTCGGTGGTATAACTCCGAAATAGGAAAAACAATGGGCATGTTTAATTGTTTATAACTTTCAATTTATTAACTTGATTAATTAGTTCCAAGTGTTGTTGAATTAATTATTAGTCTCATACATTGGAAACCATATTCTGCGGTATGTGTTCTTTATTAGAAATCTAGTTAAATATGAAAACTGTTGAGTACAAATTGTTGGTTTCTTAGAAATGGTCAAATTAGGAAGGTGTATTTTAACTTATCACAAATGAATTATTTTGTATAACTTTTGACTTGAGTTATACACATCTGACCCAAAAACTTGCTATCCCCTGACTAAGCATTTATACTCTTTTGTTTATCGCAATTTTGATGGGTCAGAATTAGGATTAATAAAAGCACGAGTAGTTTTCCTATTACGGTGGTAGTTATTCTAGATAACTCTGTATTAGGTTATATATGATCTCCTATTACGACTCTATTCATAGAACATAAATACATTGCAAGTTTTGGGGTTCCGTAAATAAACAAAAGGTTTTGTACCTTTTTTGTGAATTCTTATTCTTGTTCGCCATTATTAAAAAAAAATGATCAGGTGATTTCTAAATAAATTTGCAGTTTTATTTCTATAAAATCAGTTAACGCTGTACTGGCGCCTGTAAAAATACACTAAGTGCTACTTTTTTATTCATAAAGTCCTTCAGAATACTGGAATTCCGGAATAAGAAGTATTGTATTTCAACATGAGAGAATCCTAAGCAATTCTCATGTTAAAATACAATACTAAAAAACGAAGCGGAGTCAGTCCGTCCGGAAAGATCTTTCTATACGGACTGATGTTGCTTCGCTCCATTTTTATATTTTACTGAATGTTAAAAGCAAAATCAACCGAATTAGAATAATCCAAAACTTGTAATCAAATCAATGGTCAATAAATGAAAAACTTACAATTTACTTAACTACTTAAGTAATTTGTTTATATTATTTAATAAATATTATTTGTACGGAACTCCAATGAGTATAGTTTATGAACCTCCGTATTAGGAGCCGTCCACCGCAGTAATAGGCTCTGACTAATATTATACCTCAGTATTAGGGAAAATCGACTCGACCACTTAAATATTTTTTTAAATTATGAAATATCATGAAAATAGACTAAGAATCAACAGCAATACAAAATTTAAATTCCACTTTTGAAGATAAAATGGTTTGGCACCTTCAAAAATACTAACAAATGCTTATTTTTGCGTCTTACTTTCAATTGTTGCGAAATCCCTCCGTAATAGGTGCTTTTACCTTATGTTATGTGTGGTTTTTCACTGATCAAGGATTCTTCTAATAAGATTCAGTGCTCGTCTAGGATTTGAAGGGGTATTCAGTGGTAATCAACGCATTGATTATGATTTACCTTTAGTTTTCTTCTCAACATCAACAGTCCCTTTAACCCTTTTAACAATTGGTACTTAATATCCAAGTTATAGTCAAATGTCGAGGGTGCAGCTCACCCTCTTGAATCTCGAAAACAAATGACTGCAGAAAATCACACCTGTAGAACAATTAAAGGCAATTACTAAGCCACCCTTCCGAAAATGGACTGACAGACAGAAGGGGAAATGAGAAAGGTCAAATACAGTGAGGTGTAAACTTCTGAGTCACTAACGGCTGGTCTTGGCTTCTGAAACGCGTAGGTACATAATGCTTAAGGTACGGTACCTACGAAGTTATACATACATAACAAAAACGGCCTTTATACGTGGGCCTGTGCCCACTAGTCGGACGTGACTTAACTTCAACTATGAGGTGAAACGAGCCATACTCCAACACGCGGGCTGAGAGTTGATTGTTGGAGGGCCTTAGGGTTAGTGAGCAACCTTAATGTCAGATGTTAGCAAGCCACCTTTGTAGCAAAATTTAACAGGTTGAAATGATTCTAACAACAGACTAACAAAATTATATTAATTAATCGTTGTGGCGTCCCACAAGCAATATGCTGAGTTGATGGCGCCATTTTAGGCGTATTTTTGGTTATAATGTTTTTGTTTAGTGTGTTTTGTTTTTCTTTCTAATGTGCACTACTAGGTCACGGCACTACTAATAACTTTACTTTATATTTTTTTATCACAAGCCAAGTTTTGAAGATTTTTGAGAAAGCTTAAAGTTGGAAACAAAAAAAGCTAAGTCTCGAAAACCTTCCTCCAAAAACTTATTTTCTTTGAAGCCCTTTTCTTGTCAACTCGTAAATACGGCGTTGAATGAGACGGGGAGCCCATCGTGGATCTGCGGGTTCATTAGGCAAGTAAGTTATTGACATTTACAATTTGCTAGGAGCCATCGACGCGCGCAAAATACTTTCAGTGACTCTGTAAGGCTTCTTGCAATTATTTAAAAAAATCTGGCTAGCAATTTAGAACCGTGTTATCGAAAGAATCGGCAATTATAATTTCATTTTTGGAAACTTTCGTTCAGTATTTATTTACAAAAAAAATATTAAAGATATCGCCCACATTATAAAAATTAATATAAAATAGAAAAAAAAACACTGTGTCGTGAGTTCACCTGTTGGTTGTCTGGAAGAGGGCGCTTTTAACAATAAGTCCGCCTTAATTGCGCATTAACACTCAATAGGCATGATGACTGTATTTTTTTTTGTTTATTATCGAAAGACCTTACATTTATGTAAACAATCCTCAAAGAATCACTTCACCTGGATCAATACCACCAGAGATATCACAATTTGAAATGCACATTTTTGGACTTGCCCAAAAACGCTCCATACAAAAGTGACAGCGAACGTGACGTCACATTCGCTGTTTTTGTAGGAGCGCGTAATAACTTTGTTCGACAGCTATATTAAATATTGCGTTTATGATAATGGTCTCCTAACATAATTCCTTCATAATAGTTTGGGTTACAAAAAAGTGATATTGTTTTACAAAAATTTAACACATATGAAATGGACTTGCCCACCCAAGTTTGCAGGCCTATTGTAGCCTCATTTTGAAACGAATTTCGATTGTGGTTTTACAATAACATTTGAAATCAATTATTATTTTTGGGGAACGTAAAAAAACATGCAAAATCACTCATAGTCATCTACCCTATTGTATGTTTATCAGTGCATGACTGTTATTTTTGTGTATTGCACATAAACTGTGTCTTATCCTCGGATCCTCAGCTCCTAACTAATGTTAGGAAAACTACTGACTGAGCTAAATAGGTCTGTTAAGCCTCATTTTGTCCTTCCACTTTAGTACTCCAAAGAACTAGCCCAATTTATTGATTCAAGTTCACCATCTTTCTGAATGTTATTGAAACGAATGCCTCAAAACTATTGAAACGATTAAATTAAGTAATTGTTTACATCAATATCGCCGAGCTTCGCAATTTACGATAAGAAGCGATCTTGGCCTACTTCCAAAGGCGGTTCTCATCAATTGGGTTATTGAAAATTGTGTATGAAAAATATTGGATTTTATCCGTGTATATCTATTGAAAGGACATTCGCATTACCCACGATGGGTCCCCTGAAGTTCACTTGGGGAAATGTGGGCTTCTGAATGATCCAACTCATGAGCGTAGGCATGGTTCGTAGCCTTAGAATACGGCCAAGGTTCCCACCGCCTGACGTAAGAGGAGCCTAAAGGGGGGCCCTGGGGTCGCAAGGAGTGCACACGGTGGAAACTGTGTGCCTCCATTGCACAGGCCACCCTGTGGAAGGCGGAAGGTTTGCGCGAAAACCATTTGCACAAGAGAAACTGACTTGAAAGGCGTTTGCTTTACATGGACATATGCGTAAAAGTATAATTCGCGGAAAACCAGCAAAACAAATTGAGCGTAGAACCTTTTGAGATAGAAAAGTGTAAACAGTGTTAAATACTTCAGCAATAGGTACATCATTACAAAATTTCCCAGACGGCATAAAACCTTCTTATTAGAAATACATAAGCAAGTACCGGCCAGGGGGGAACCAATAATCTACGTTCGCCGACGGTCGTAACTTCCGAACGTTAAATACGTTACAAACCAAAATACAGGGAAAGATTACACTATAAAATGATAAATACACTGTATTTTTTATCGTTGTCAGCATTTATAGGCCATTCCCCTAGTAGAAATAGCAGAAATAAACAATACTTAAATCCAGTAAGGATTTTTTGTAACATCTCAACCAGTATTGGCGGGCATCAATGATATTACAACAAAAAAGACGAAGATAGGTTAAGTCAGTACTGACGCGAAATCAAAAATGGACCCCTGGCGTACGTACCTATAATTTGACCGTGTGTACAAGAAATTATGACTATTTACTAGAGCGTAAACGAGACAGAAATGCCTAATTTGTCAATAGGCATGATGACTGTATTTTTTTTTTGTTTATTATCGAAAGACCTTACATTTATGTAAACAATCCTCAAAGAATCACTTCATCTGGATTAATACCACCAGAGATATCACAATTTGAAATGCACATTTTTGGACTTGCCCAAAAACGCTCCATACAAAAGTGACAGCGAGAGTGACGTCACTCTCGCTGTTTTTGTAAGGAGCGCGTAATAACTTTGTTCGACAGCTACATTAAATATTGCGTTTATGATAATGGTCTCCTAACATAATTCCTTCATAATAGTTTGGGTTACAAAAAGTGATATTGTTTTACAAAAATTTAACACATATGAAATGGACTTGCCCACCCAAGTTTGCAGGCCTATTGTAGCCTCATTTTGAAACGAATTTCGATTGTGGTTTTACAATAACATTTGAAATCAATTATTATTTTTGGGGAACATAAAAAAACATGCAAAATCACTCATAGTCATCTACCCTATTCTCTGCTCAGGTGGTCGAAGTCCTGATTTCGGGTGCCACTTTTTTAACACAGATCACCTATCTACGTATTTTATTATTATATCATTAGCGGGCAGTGTGTTGTTGTGATTCAGCCACACCACTCTTGGTGGTTAGTCATGTGTCCTAGAAATAAGAGGTTTTATTCAAGTTCCATCTGAACAGTTATATCACTTAATACCATGATTCGTAAAAATCGCATTTACAATTTTGTATAGTGATAGTTTTATTCAGTTACTTCGTGTATGAAATACGAGTAAAAGTTACTAATGAAATAACCATTAACATAATATCCACTTTTCTAAAATTATTAAATCATTTTTTTCACGTTTTCTGTTTGATAACTGATAACATAGAATCAATTGTTTGTTTGTTTGCTACGACACGTGTTAGTCCTATTGCAAAGCGAGCGAGATAAGAGCCTGTTCACACTAGCGTTTCTTGGGCGATTTCAAGGCGTGGCCATCTCACAGCGATAGTTCCGTGATTAAATAAACGCCGCGAGCATGGACGCCGTGATCACGCCGCGAAGCTCATTTTGAATTCGACTGATGGATGAGGCGTTCACCTGCTGTGAAATCGCTCAACAAACGCTAGTGTGAACAGACTCTAATTCTACACTTATAATAAAAAGTTGAAGAGTTTGTTTGAACGCGCTAATCTCAGGAACTACTGGTTCAATTTGAATAAATATTTTTGTCTTGTCCATACATTGAGGAAAACTATAAAAACATTACGAACTCAAGCGGACGAAGTCGCGGGCGGCCGCTAGTGAATAAAAAATAGGTAGGCTGATGAGCCATTGACTGTACTTACTTTGTGTTATGAACCTGTCTGGTCCCAAGTTCAAGCCTAACCGGACCACCCACTTTGTGATGTATGGTTGAGTGGGATGATGGCTGGCTCACATGTCAACTTGTGAACAGGTGCCACCTTCGGGAACTGGTCTGCTCAAGTTTACTTGCTACCTTTATGTTTTATTTATTTTCATGTCAAAACTGTATGACTCTGTTGGTTTATTCAAACATTCACTTTGTGCTGTAAAACATTGGACGATCTAAACAGAGTTAACTGCTGAGTTTCTTGCCGGGTCTTCTCAGTAGAAACAACCTTGCGACGCCGCGCCGGTGGTAGAGTCAGAGTACATGTATTTTAAGTATTGTTTATATATTGCATTATTATGTGTAAGTTTATTAAGTGGTTAAAATAAGATTCTTGACTATTAAAAATTACAGTATAATGGTCTACTTGATTAATAAAATATTGAATTTGTTTGTGTACGAGTGCAATCGCTCGCCCCTTACCATGTTGGGTTCAAACTACTTAGTTAGCGAAAGGGTCCGTTCCGTTCACTATGATGGCAACAATCAGTGTACCTCTAACTTTACCGTGTAGGATATAGTCGTGAGCGTATAATATGTTCATGTAATACTAGCGGCGCCCGCGACATCGTCCGCGTGGACTTTTTCATTATAAATTGCAGCCTATGTCTTATTCTAATGTGTAACCTACATTACCGTAAAGTTTCATCAAAATCCATTCAGTAGTTTTTACGTGACAGAGCAACACACATCAATCTAGCCATCCACACATACAAACTTTCGCATTTATAATGTGAGTAAGATGGAAGTATGGATTGAAGCCGCGTTTCCACTAGACAACAATTGACACGCAACACGTGACACTCAACATGTACGGCGACGTTGCGCAACAGCGAGCGTTGTTTCCAACATGACGCTCGGCTTGTCGTTTGATACTATGCTCACCAATTGGTCAGTTGAGCGTCGATCAACATGATGAGCTACATGTTGTGGAACATGTCGCGTGGCAAATGTTGCCTTGTGGAAACGCGGCTTTGAACTAACACAAAAACATCTGAAGGTTTAGCTGTTATCATCAATGATATTATAATAAAACTAGCGACCCACCCCCGCTTTGCACGGGTGCAATAGGGTGTTGTCTATCTATACTTATAATAAATCTGTAGAAAGGCCAATTCTGTACATTAAATATATTTAAAAAAATAACTATCAAGGGGTGATTGGGGATCGCTACTGATGCCAAAAATGCAATCAGTAAAATTTTTGTCTGTCTTTCAAAATCAAATCAAAATCAAAAATAGCTTTATTTAAATAGACCTGTTACAGAGTACTTTTAAATCGTCAAATCTAATTAACAAACAAAACATACTTAATAATAGACATGAATACCATAATATTAAATGTGAACAATAAATATACTGTACTTAAATAAATGTGATGCTACCACCGGATCGGAAAGTTGTTTCTGTACTGAGAAGAACCGGCAAGAAACTCAGCAGTTACTCTTTTCAACTGTTTCTCTTTTTTACAATAATTGTTAGTATATTACAACAGAACTTAGAACAAGATAGCACAATAAAATTCATAATTTATGAAAAGAATAACACTCTTAGGTACATCGACGAGAGCTATATAAAACAAAACAAACATTGTTAGTGTCTTAACCTAAGTATGATTGTTGATATAACAATAGTTAATTAGACTCCGTCGGGAGCAGAGAGCTTATTCCCAAGCATTTCTATCCATGATATAATCTCTAGTGGTGTAATATCCCTTTTTCAGCAACGTAGCTTTAATGTGATTTTTAAATCTATGTAATGGCAGCTTACAAATTGCTTCCGGAACTTTGTTATAATAATGTACACCTTGCCCCATAAATGACCCTAAAACTTTCTGCAATCTGAAAAATAGTAGCGCAATTTTATCTTTATTCCTAGTATTTTTAGCATGAATATCGCTGTGTTTGGTGAAAAGATTGATATTTTTTCTTACCAAGACAATACAATTGTAAATATATTGCGAAGCTACAGTTAGAATACCAATTTCCTTAAAAAGTTCCCTAAGAGTGGCCCGTGCTCGCAGCTTATAAATGGCTCTAATAGCTCGTTTCTGAAGAACGAAAATTGCTTGTATGTCTGCTGCCTGACCCCAAAG
Source organism: Udea ferrugalis (assembly GCA_950022985.1). Classification (NCBI taxonomy): domain Eukaryota; kingdom Metazoa; phylum Arthropoda; class Insecta; order Lepidoptera; family Crambidae; genus Udea; species Udea ferrugalis. The sequence goes on from OX465541.1 coordinate 816,099, forward strand.
TACTATTCCGTAGGACATAATACTGTGGAAGTAGCTAAAATAAACTAAGCGAGCGGTTTCAACGTTTGTCAATAGCCTTATTTTCCTAATAGCAAAAGCAGCTGAGCTAAGCCTACCTGAAAGACTTGTCAAATGAGGGTTCCATTGCAATTTTGAATCTAGGGTTATTCCAAGAAAAACTGTGGAGTCCACAAGCTCCATTTTATCATCTTTTTTTTTTTTTTTTTTTTTTATAGTGGTCTTCAAGATGACCTCACTCCACCTGATGGGAAGCAGTCGTGAGGTCCAGATATGGGGTTGACAAGCACAGTAATTGAGAACTACTTTGCTGGTCAATCTCATTTTGAAGGCCTGCATAAATGCCTTTTCACGCCCCGCTTAAAAAACCCGGGATTGTAGGAAGAAGGAAACACATGCGCTGGAAGAGCGTTCCACGTCTGGATAGTACGACACAGGAACGAATCACCGAATCACCTCATCATTGATTTTTAAATTTATGTCATTATTATTTACGTTAGGCAATTTAAAATTAACACATTTCGTTTTCTTCGCATTTAGCTGCAGATTGTTAACTGTAAACCAATGCAAAACTTTCGAAAGCGCTTCATTAACATCGTCGAAGACGTTTTTATTTCTATCAATGTTAAAAAGTAAAGATGTGTCGTCTGCAAATAATGCTATATCACATAGGTCTTTAACATAAAAAGGTAAGTCATTAATGTATACTAGGAACAGAAATGGACCAAGAATAGATCCCTGTGGAACCCCTAATTTGACTGGTGATCCAGAAGATAGTACCCCATTAATCTCTACTTTTTGGGTTCTGAAACTAAGATATGAAAGAATCAAATCTAACGCAGTGTCCTTTACTCCGTAAAAATCAAGTTTCCGTATGAGAGTCCTATGATCGACGCAATCAAACGCCTTGGATAAGTCACAGAAGACGCCAAGAGCGTTCTGTGAATTCTCCCAAGCCCTAAAGATATGTTTTAGGAGCGCAATACCAGCATCAGTGGTGGAACGACCTCTGGTGAATCCATATTGTTCACTGTGGAAAAGTTTGTTTTCACTAAAGTGACATAGAAGTTGTTCCTGGACAATTTTCTCAAAAATCTTACTCAGAGCTGGTAAGATAGATATAGGTCTAAAGTTACCTGGGTCCAGTTTACTGCCTGATTTAAAAAGTGGTATAATTTTACTATACTTCATTGACTCTGGAAAAACTCCCTCATCAACACACTCATTGAAGATTACTGCTAAGTAGGGAGCAATTACATCTATAATGTGACTAATAACTTTCACTGAAATATCCCAAAGATCGGCAGTATTCTTTAAATTAATTAACTTGAAGGATTTTAATATATCAGACGAGTCTACATGTTTAAATTTAAAAACAATATTGCAGCATGACACATTATCTTTAACTAGCTGTTCTGCTTCAAAAGGTGATGAATTGAGTGATGCTGTAGTAACTATAGGTATATTACCAAAATAACTTTCAAAAGCTTCAGCGATGTTAGCTTCGGACTTGACAATTTCATTGTTAATCTTCAGAGTGAAAGTGGTGTCGCGTGGTTTAGCTTTACCAGTTTCATGATTGATTACGTCCCAAGTGGTTTTAATTTTGCTGTTGGACTTAGTTATTTTATCACGAATGTGTAAAGCCTTGGCACACACGCAGACTTTTCTAAATGTTTTAGAGTAGTTCTTGACATACTCTATGAAATTCGGATCAAAGTTGTATTTTTTCATGCCGTACAAATCATACATTTTAGTCCTACTTATATAAATTCCGGGAGTGGCCCATTCGGAAAATGAAGACTGAACCTTACAAGTAACTTTTTTAGTTGGGAAACTATGATCAAATTCATTTTTAACACACAAAAAGAGATTTCTGTAAAGTGCATCTGGATCGCCCTGTGTGTATGGAATGAAGGGCATTTTAGTCTTCAAACTAGTCTTAAAACGTTCAATACGATGGCGTGTCTTAGGTCTACATATAATTGTCCTAGAAATGTCCTTATTACGGTGGGAATCTATAAACGTTATTATCTGCCCGCAATGATCTGACGTTAGCAAAGAAATAACAGACTTATCAACTGGCAAACAGTTACAAAAAACATTATCCAAACACGAAGCTGTGGTGGCTGTAATTCTAGTTGGTTCATCAAATTGATGACCTAGTCCGAATGACTGAAACAAAGATATTAATCTAGTTCGCTCCTTAGTGTTTTCTAACAAATCTATATTGAAGTCACCACAGACAATAATAGGCTTGGATTTAGAAACTAATTTCCCTAGAACTTCTTCTAAAACTAACTCAAACCTATCCAAGTCAGATTTAGGGGGTCGGTACACACTAACTATAACATAGCTCTCTGACTCAACACAAGATAACTCAACGTTTCTGTCTGTCTGTCTGTCTGTCTGTCTGCTGTATGTTCGTTATAGAAACAAAAACTACTGGACGGATTTTAACGAAATTTGGCACATTTATTCTTTATACCCTTAGGCAGGTTATTGTATACTTTTCATTACGCTACGATTAATAGGAACAGAGCAGTGAAGGGTAACATGGGGAAAACGGTAAAAATACTTCAGTTTGTACACGTAGAAACTACTAGATGGACTTAAGTGAAACTCTACAGTAATATAGTTTATGCATCTGAATAAGACGTTACAATTACAATTTATAAAGATATATCACACTTTTTTAACTCAAGTCCACGCGGACAAAGTCGCGGGCGGCCGCTAGTTATACATATAAACCTTCCTCTTAAATCACTCTTTTTATTTAAAAAACCGTATCAAAATCCGTTGCGCAGTTTCAAAGATTTAAGCATTCAAAGGGACATATGGACAGAGAAAGCGACTTTGTTTTATACTATGTAGTGATACGTAGATAGGTTACTTGTGCTAAACAAGTGGCACCTAAAATCAGGACTTCGTCCACTTGAGTAAAGCATTGACAGTTTGAGACAACACTGCGCAACATGTATATGTCTCCTTTACGCTCTAGTAAATAATCATACTATCTTGTACACGCGGTCAAATTATAGGTACGTACGCCAGGGGACAATGTTTGACTTCGCGTCAGTACTGACATAACCACGCCAGGGGACAATTTTTGTCAGTACTGAAATAACCTATCTATGCCTTTTTTATTGTAATATCATTAGTTATATTTAGAGGTGAGACGAAAAATACGTCATTAACGTTTAACGTTTAGTTCGAGCTTCCGTGAGCCGGATTCTGAGCTGTCCAAACTTCTGAAAGCTTTCTAGAGACGTCAAAATGATCCAGATATTTGTTTAAGGAAACGCTATCCGGTAATGAAGTTAGGGCGGCTCGTTGGGAGGCTTATTTATAGTGCCTAAATGGGGGTTTACTCTGTCTAGACCGGAGTAATGGCTTGACGGGCCCTAGGCTTTATCTGGGGCAAGACGGGTGTGAGATAAGCCCTGTTGGTAGGGGGTTTGAAGATATTTGAGATGATTTTGCGTGGCTTAACCCCCGAATTCACAAACGTCAATCAAACGGGTGCTTAGCTCAGGTCCGTAAAATGTCAATAGCACTGAAAAGGACAGCATGAGCGTGAGCGTGTGCTCAGCGTTGATTGACGATTGTGAATTCGGGCGTTAAGCGTGACTGTGGTTCGGCAATGATCGCCTCTGTAAAAACAAGCCGTAAAGAGCTTTTTGATCTAATCTGTACATGCTTCGGAAGGTACATTCAGATGGTTGCCGACATCGCTAGATGTCAGTCGTTAAGCCTGGTCGAAGGCTTTCGGATGGCTTGAAAACATCTGACTGTGAGGTTTATCACTAACCTTACGCGCGACAAGTAATTACTGGTTGCTGGTGTATAAAATAAATCATAAATTTAACATTATTTCTGTACAGTGTACAAATATTTGTCATTTTTCCTTCGCCTGTAGATCGTCTGAATGAGTTTGCTTTTAAGCAAAGACACCTCCAAAACTGTAGATTTGCGTGGAAATGTATCACTTAAACTGTATTTTTGTTATTTCATTGTGCAATGAAGAGTTTCCTTACTTATCTTATCTAACAAGTTGACAGATGCATGATATAAAAAAAACTGTCTTTGTAGCTCATAAAAAGTGCAAAATTTAAAAACAATGATTCTATGACAATATTATTATTTAACTGAAATACTTATTCTGATACTGATATTAGATAATGTATCAGAAAAGAGTTATTTAAATATACTGGTAATCATTATGTCTAATAAGAAAACAGACAACGGCCAAAAGCTCGACCAATCCTTTATATCTACTTCGTCTCATCACCTTCTCTCATACAATTCTATTTATTTTATTAAATTTCTCACTCGACTGTGCTACGTTACTTAATTCCCTAAGCCTGCCCAAAACGGTAATCGAACCGTCTTGTAAACAATGTCGGCGAGGTGACCTCCACTTGACATTAGGTAGCCGTTTGACGAACCATTCTCTGTAGCTTGGTTTTTTATCTTAATAAGATTTATCAAGTGGCTATTTAACCGAGTTTTGGCACTTCTAGAATATGAGATAGTGGATTGGATGAATTACACACACAGACCCTCACGACCATAGATACGTTATGTCAGTACATACTGATGCGAAGTCAAAAATTGTCCCATGGCGTACGTACCTATAATTTGATCATGAGTACAAGATAGTATGATTCATTACTAGAGCGTAAACGAGACATAATAATACATGTTGCGTAGTGTCTCAAACTGTCAATGCTTTTCATCAGGAGTTCGAAATTCTGATTTCGGATGCCACTTATTTGCCTATTTTTATTATAATGTCCCTAATGGAGCAGTCAGAAGCCCACCGATTTTTGTCGTCATGGTGAATGGAACTCCGACATCAAAAATAGACATACGGGTGACAGGATAGTACATTATGGTACAAGTGTGTAATGTTGGTGATTACCGCTGAGGCGCCATTGAGACCCGAGCCGTAGGCGAGGGTCTTAAGAGAGCCGAAGACGGTAATCATCAATGCACACGCGTATCATACGACGTTTTTCAACACAATTGTGAGTAAAATCAAAAAAGTCAAAAATGTTTAGGTGCAATGAGATTTGTTCTGAGGAAGGCAAGGTATGTAATCGTTTTCTTTGCATATTAAAAAAAAAAGAGACACATGAAAGCTTTTCACCAAAGACGAATCATTCGAATTTCAAACTGGCCACTAATAAAATCTGCTCTAAGAATAAAATAGACTTGGAGCATTCTTGTAACACGATGTTTTTTGTATCGAAACTTTTTTAAGAACAAAGCAATTCAACCAATAAAGAAAAACTCTATAACTCACTAGTGAATAAGAGTGAATAGGCATTTTCTGGGTAAGCGTGTTACACCTTCGACCTCGTCATCGCTTACCATCAGGCGAGACTGAGGTCAAACGCTAACCCATTTTAAATAAATAAATAAAAAAAAAAATAGTAATGAAAAAGTCACAGTTTGATTATAGGTGTCATTATGGTCATTATGAGCCTAATTGCAGTGAAATAAGAACCACTTTATGAGCAAAAGTGTTGAAAAAAATTTAATTATTAATTTTGATATTATTTGGCATTAGATCACTTTAGACCTTATTGGGCGGGTTAGTATATAAAGTATCTATTGACATAAAAAATAAATAATAACAATACAGCACAAAACCGAAAAAAACTGCCTAAAAAAATAAGCAAAGAATTAGGTAAAGACGACAGCAAAATTTCCAATAAAAAAGAGTTCACACTGTTTTGACATTCAATAACTTTTCAGTGGCTTCGTTATAAAGTGTTTTCAGTTTTTAGGAGACAGTGAGCTTTAAGTTGGCCCAATCTATTTTATAAATTTGAAGCAAATCATTAAGGAGACTGTAAAAGAAGTTAGTTATTATAAGCATTTAGTTTTATTTGATGGCAATTTTTAAGGGCGTGTTCTGGCTCTACAATTAAATTCTATAAAATGAGATATGCCTCTATGTAACGTCAAACTCAGAAGATTATCCTTATTTCATAAAACTATGCCAACGTTAACATGTGTGGGTTTTCATACAAAAAAATATTACATCATAAAAAGTCAATAAAACCTGGGGGGCTAAAACAGCAACATTTTAGCATTTCATATTATGAATCATCTATTTGACGTTTCATCTAGACCGCGGTCCGTTTCGAGTCAAAAGTGAGTAACAGCGCGCTGACACGCATCCCGAATTGATAAATTGTATGAACGTGAGCGACGTCAGCGCGCTATTACTCACTTTTGACTCGAAACGGACCGCGGCCTAGATGAAACGTCAGTTAGATGTTTCATAATATGAAATGCTAAAATGTTACCGTTTTAGCCCCCCTGTATAAGTATTGATAGCTAAATTAATATAACTCAAAAATTATTAATAAGCAGTGTCAACCTCCCCATTGCGCCAACTGCAGTGGCAATCAGAGTTATTCTACAGTGTCCTCTCCCAGCCCTCGATTATAATGGGGCTATGCGTCTTCAGCTCGGTGCCGAGTGACGGCCGCCGCTGCAGGCATTGTAGAGGCACCCAAGTGCGGAATGGGCACTGTAGGGTTGCCATTTTGTTTTATTGGAACTTTTATTATTTTATATTTTTTTTTGCTCTCATCTCAAGTTAAACTTATAGAAAAATAACCAAATGTGGTATTCTTTGTCGAATCGGTCAGACAGAAATATTAAAGCGATGCAGAAGATTAAGTGTAAGATTTGAAAGCGTTTTTATCAATCAAAATGTTTATGTATTTATTTATTGTTTTTTTTTTGTCATATGCCACGCTCACGCTCATATGCCATTTTGTTACCTACCTATTTATAAGTTAAGTAAGGTTTTTGAAGTTTTTTGTTTTCGTTTTGTAAATTCCTTTCATTTCTACCTTTCCTATGTGGGAATTATTGAAGCTGAGGCGCAAAGCCCACTCAAGCCACCCAAGAAAAGATTACTACATTATAGAACAGAAATTACTCAGAGACAGGATCACAATATATTCAGTTAACACCACGAACTGCATTTATTAATCTGCAGGTTGGCGGCTGAAAAGCTAGCGGACCGCCATCAGACAGCAAATGGTAACCACCACTGTTTAGCACTATATCAACAGAGAGGCATTACTGACGCGTTACCTACCCACACTATATAACCACCTGTTTCAACCTTCTTGAGGAACTCCACATGCTCATCAGAAAACCTTGGCGAGGAGTTCGTCCCACAGTTGGCTGGTCAAGGGGTATTAAATTGTGGAACATTTAGTGGCGGATTTTGCCGCCAGTTAGTTTAGACTATTCTAGTTTTGATGCGAACTGAACCTGAACCTACTGAATTTTATAATACCATACCCTAGTTCACAATAAAATTTATCGTGTTACTGTAGTGCGTGCTGCTTAAAATGCAAAACTTGTTTAAAAAGTACAACAATAATAAAAATAATACGAGAGCAAAGCGGAAGCGGTTTTCATCTTTAATTAATTTGGATAAAAAGATCAGTGTCTCTTAAAATTGGGTCAAATTGGCTTCTTCATAAAATTTAACGAATTAAACTTCAGTCTACTCAACACACAGGACGTTTCGTTACTATCACACTAAAAAAAAGTTTATTAAATATCATAGCAAACAACAACGAGGTCAAAATCAGTAGAATTAAACAATCAAATTCTAACAGGCAACAAATTAATATATTGTTTGTTTTATTATTTATGTTATGACTTGCTGTAAATAAGTGCTATTTATTTGGCTTATATAAATAAATGGTTTTATTACTTCACTTCACCTTACCTTTTTTAAATTATGTTGGTACTCGTGAACCTGACCTGAAATCACCCGAAATCAGAACTTCGAACATCTGAGCAAAGCATTGACAGTGTTGACAGTTTGAGACGACACTGCGCAACATGTATCCGTCTCGTTTACGCTCTAGTAAAATACTATCTGATACACACGCGCGTACGTATGCCAGGGGACAATTTTCGACCGACTCTTTTAAATATGCATGTAATAAATTATTTGGCATTAGAAATTCCCTTTATAATTTTGTCAACCCTACAGTGCCTTGTGGACAACTCTACAGTAGTGCAATAAAAAAGGCTTGTTTATGTTCCAGTCATGTTTCACGAAGTGATGGCGGCTCAGTTATTTATCGTGCAATTCCAACCCGTTATTGCACTGCATTTTTTGTTTGCTACAAATAAAACGTTGAATAGAAGAAGTGGCGTTAAATTTTGAGATTCGGATTAACTGTTTAGATATTTTTTTGTTTTTGAGATAGTTGTTAAGTATGCACCTGATGTTGGGTTTCGTTTATAATAATAATAATGTAATAAATCTTTATTTGAAACCATAACAAATTAAACCAAAAACAAAGAATGTAACGTTAACAATTGCAATAGTCAAAGACTGAGACGCAATTGTTAGCGCCAACCTCTAACAGATAGGCGTTTCAGACATACGTGTAGCTAAAAAGAAATAGGTACTTTGAAGTTAATAACAAAAAATAAGATACTTACGTTTGAGTGTAGTAGGCAATTAATTTTGTTTTTTGCTGTTTAGTTATAGATTTAAAAAATCTAGATATATTTCTGAAGGTGAAGGTAACGCCTAGGAGCATTCCCTACCACACAACTATACGGTAATATAAGGAGGCTGAGGCGGTACACTAGACTAAAAGTACGATAAGGTACAAACAAGCGCATAAAATATGAGTAAATACCTACATAAAAAATACGTCTACATAGTGATCTATCTATTTTTATATAATGCTGGTGTCGACTTTTTGCTTTTGCTAGCCTATAACTTAAAACTAGTAAAGTTGTCCCGCCAATTAATTTTAGAGTAAAAAAGAATAGAAGATCTTTACTGACTAAGTTCAACCCACAACACACATTAAGTAATTAATGCCAGAAGAAAGAAATAATGCAAGGACTCGTTATGTCTAACCTCCGAAAGGCTTATGCTGTGCCGTAAATGTCAATAGAACTGAAAGGGACAGCTCAGTAGGTTTACTTCTGAGGGATGCTCAACCTTGATATGCGTTTGTGAATTCAGGGGTATGAATCTCTTCCCTGTGACAGCATGCACAAAATGGATATCGGCTCTCTAAAAATAAACAGTAAAACGAACAACACCTTTCACTCAAACCTTCCACTGCTAAAAATGTAAACGTAAATTAACAAAAACCCTAATAGCAATGCAGTGTTCTTCATGGACATCGAAATAAGACATGTCAAAAACGCATAAAAAAAACAAAAAAAATAATTAAAAAAATTGTGGCTGTTAATGTGTGTTTTTGGTGTTAAAGTGCCTGGAATATTATTATGTATGGTATCGTGTGATTGTTCAATATATTATTGTAAGTAACTTGAACTTTGTATTAGGTAGAGGCGTTTGAAACTTACACACTAATAGCGGCCGCCCGCAACTTTGTCCGCGTGGACCTTCACCCCCCACAGCGTGCTGTCATATAGATTTCCTCAAAAAATGGACTAAACACATTTTTTTTAAAATTTGAACCATTAGTTCCTGGGATTAGCACATTTAAACAAATTCTTCAGCTTTACATTTTTAGCACAGATGTTTCTCAAAAAATGGATTGTAAATGTTCTTCCAAGAAATCAGGTTTTAAAACCATTCTAAGATTATTCCAGCACTTTGTGGATGTAAAAAGCTGTGCGAATTCTAGAAAAGCAAATCCTATCGTCTCGTGAGTCTGCGCGTACCCTTAAGTGTATGTCACTAGCCCCACCCCTTGGCAGCCGTGCCGCTGTACCTACCCCTACGCGAAGTACGTACACTTTATTTTTTGAGCAACTTTTGACCGATTTGGCCACAACGTCTTGAGTGCGGTTTGATTTATAAACGCTTCACTCATTCGTTTGGCTGATGCCAAGTAACTCGACCTAGTTAGTTTGTTACTGGATTTTTAACGGGCGCTCAAAGATAATCGGCGTTTGAGTTTTTAGAAATGTTTGACTGGAACAATGGACTAGACCTGTAAATAAACATTATCTATCTATGAGAACTTGTATGCATTCATTTTTTTTTAAATATTTTAATCATTTAACTTTTCATGTCAAAACTGTAGTATATTCTGTGTTTCTAATTATTTTTACTAATTTATAGTGCAGTCGCTCGGTTTGCAAAAGAGGCGGGTTTGATTCCTGCCTGATGCCAAGACGACCAAATGTCTTTTTCTGGTTTTCAGATCTTTAGTAAAGATACTGCATGGAAAATGTTAAAAACAATAATAACTAAATTCTGAAGAAAAATAAGCTATTTAATTTTTCATATGGGGGTGACAACTACCACCAGTATAGGTTGTAACTATTGTTAGTCATCATGACTGAACAAAATAAATGAGTATCTAACAAATGAGAAAAAAATGGAAAAAACTATTCTAGCTCCACCACTACCATTCAAACTCATTAAAATGATTGAATATAAATAAACTATAATATTCCTCAGTGGAGCAGATTATACCAATGATGACCCCAAATCCTTGTGATACAAGTAATCTTTCTCATTTTATCAATGATGATTCAATCTGCGACTTAGAGGTACATAAAATCAGGTACAACAAGTTTGATTTTACAAAAGGAAACCTAAACCACAATGCCTGTAATACAGCAAAATAAGTAGGTTCGGCATGACGGAGACATAATAATATATCACCCCTACGTCGATAAGGGTAGCAAATCACACATAGCTGTTATGTAGATCAGATTGCTATCGGCGTTGTTATTCAATAACCGTTACGTTTATAACTAAGCAATATGGTTATTTTTAGTTATCAGTAATATTGGTTGGAAATACAGTAACTTTCTATTACTGCTCTGAAGAGACATTAGGTGGATAGTTACTATAAATAAGCGCCTATTGATATTTTTACATTTATGAGACTAGTGTTTACTAGTTGGATAAATTTGATAAACCATGACTAAAATGTATTGATATCATCAGACTGATGTAACCTTATCTAGAGTAAAATGGGATACTAGACAAAGCTTAATATTTTTACACGCTTTAAAAATATATGTTAATATTATAGACATAATACACATAGAAAACAGTAAGACCAATACAAAAGAAATGTTCATATACAAAAAATGTTTGTCCTACTGTCTGCGTTTGTCTGTCAACCAACACTGCATTTGTTTCACGGAAAGTACCGTAAAATGGGGTGAACCGGGTCCAAGGGGTGAACAGAACCATGTAGTCTAATTTTGTTCACGTTCATTTTCTGGCTTGAAAACTTGATTTATCTATGGTCGGGTGACTGATTTGAGTAAAGATGGGTTTAAATTTTTATGGAATGGCAACATACAATTCATAGACAACGAAGAATGGAAGAAAAAACGTTTTAAAAAACCCACTTCAAAAAACTTGAATTTTGGTCCCGCGTAATTTTGAGTTTTTTTTGGTTTCTGTGATTTTTCAGCAATATAACCCGGTTCCAAGCAAACCTTGACTCTTTGGTTATTATCAAAACAAATAAGCGAGTGAATTTGTGTATATGTTCCTGTATAATTGGAGAAAAACTTATATAAAGCAATTACTTAGCTTTTTGGGGTTATCAGGGTCACCTGAGGGGTGAAGCGGGTCATAGAAAGGGGGCAACAGAATCACATTGTGGGGCTAACAGACTCAAGAATGGGGTGTACATGGTCACGGAAGGGGCGAAGGAGTTTTTTTTATTAGGGTTGTCACGTTTAATGCTACCTAGGTAATTACTACCTAGTAGTTACCCAGATATCATTAAACGTGATAACAACAGACTATTTAAATAATATAATAACAAATACCTTATCTATATAAACAATAAAAATATATATTTTATTATTGTTTTTAGCATTTTCCATGCAGTATCTTTCTAAAGAAAACCAGAAAAAGACATTTGGTCATGTTGGCATCAGGCAGGACTTGAACCCGCATCTTTCGCAAGCCGGGCGACTGCACTTCCAATTATGCTACCGAGACCATTAACAGACCGGCCGAATCTTTCTGGTATATTTTGCCCTATGAGCCAGGGTGATTTCATCAATGTTATAGGCATCCACCTCTAACACTCGGAAGAAATATTATTTCAAATATTTAACTCCCGATTAAGATGAAAAAGCTATTACTATATTTTATTATTGTTTTTAGCATTTTCAAGTCCTGCCTGATGCCAACATGACCAAATGTCTTTTTCTGGTTTTCTTTAGAATAAAAATATAGTTTATTAATTACTAGCGACCCGCCCCCGCTTCCGGATGCGGAGAGTTCCGGAGGGTTTATATGTATAATAACATCCGCGCAATAGGATGTCATTATACATATAAACCCTCCTCTTGAGTAACTCTATCTATTAAAAAAAACTGCATCAAAATCCGTTGCGTAGTTTCAAAGATTTAAGCATACAAAGGGACATAGGGACAGAGAAAACGACGCATACCGCCGTTATCTGGGTTGCTTAGATTTTTTATCGGTGTTTCTCATCGCCGGAGAGTTAGCCGCAAATTATACAATGAAAACGAAGATGAATTGTTCTTACAAAATGTAAAACATTAAAACCGGCCTTCTACCAAAATTAAATGGCGGAGCAGAGGAATGACAAGTGATTTATTCGACCAATCAGAGAGCACATGGCGTTTGGTTACCGCGCACTTATTATTTTCCGGATGCGTTCCGAAAGTTTATCAATTTCCGGAAATGAGGGCGTAAAATAATACAATTTATCTCTCGTTTAGAATCCTACGAATGTTTATAAATTTCCTAGGAAATTTATAAATTTACGGTTCTTGTTATTTTCCGGTGACATATATAAGTGGTTTGAATTTTTATTTATATGTAATAAATTGTTACCTAGGTACCCAACTGCAAATATTTAAGACTTGTTGAATAAGTGACATCGTTTTTTTGACAACCCTAGCCTAAAACCCTCTTCACCCCATTTCTGAATCTGTTAACCCCGAGCACGGGGTGAACCGGGTTTGACCAGTTTTTAACGTTTTTTTCTGATTTTTGGCAATAAAACAATATAAATATGTATTTTTTATTAAACTTCAGAGTCTCGGAAGATTAAAAAAAAACCTACAATCTTATTTTGTCAAGTGCTCACATATCAAAATTGTAATCAAAGTTCAAAAGTGGCCCGCTTCACCCCATTTATATTTTTTCTTTCTTCCTTGAGCCCAAACACAGCAATTACAGTCATAATACAACAAAACCCAACTGTACAATTTAGGCAACCTTATTGCTAAAAGTGACAGTCAAAGTTTTCTAGCAAAAAAACAGAAATAAAGGCATCAGCCTGCAGAACTTTTCTAAGGTCGTAGCCTCGTAGCAAAGACCGTAGTCATGATTGTTCGCGACGACGAGCCTACTACAGTTACTACGAGTGGTTGGTGTGCTACGAGTTTTATATCTAAACCTTCTACGAGTCTGTAAAATTCTTAGCTTGTTATTGAATTTGGACCAACAGTCTTTGTATAATTGATAATATCAGATCATTTATTTTAATTATATTTAAATATTTACAATAAACATAAACATTAGTTGAAAATAAAAATTTACTTTTGGCTTGATAGCATAAATTTTTAGATCTATTTGGTAAATAGATTATTTAATTTACAGAACTGGATTTATATTAATCTAACTTGAAGACCACCATTGGTTGGTCAGTATATCCAATAATTTACAAGAAACACCTAAAAAACTAGGTACAGTCAACAGCACCTCAGGTTACCCCATTTCCGTTTGTTCTCTCACTCTTGCTTAGTGTCATTTCTTTGCAATAGAGCAAGGAGGATTGACCGAAAATGGGTAGAGTGATATGCCGTCCACCGTACACTAGGTACAGTCTAGAAATTTTGAAATGTATTCGCAAAACAAATAGCTATCAATACGATCGTATTATTAAGAAGTTGCTAAAAATAAGACAATAAATGACTAAAGTCCTAATAAGTATGTTCCAATCAAACTCAATAATACTAATCTTATCATCAAAAAAAAATACAAAACGTCCAGCTAGTTTCTAGAATTATTTATCAAACTACAATTCCGTGTTTCATCACAGTTTTGTCCACTAGTTTTCCTATTACCCCAAAATTGTATTCAAACTATAACGATCCATTATGAAGACTAGTCCCCAAGCCGGCAGGGGGTTATTTTGGCCCCAGATCCTGAAATCTGCATGCAGAATGCACTGGAACGGTCCTTTTTATCCGAATGTAGGTTAATTACAAGTTGCGTAATAGCCGCTGAACTAGTGTTGTCAAGAATGCGAGTCGGATAAATAAGAGAGAAAAACTAGATTGGTATTTTTCACTATATTTCCAGCATTTTCTCATGTTTACTCACCTTTTAAACCTTTCCTGGACCTTCAGAAATGTTGCAGAATTAAAATTGGTAGAATCGGTCCAGTGGTTCTCGAGTTTTAGCGAGACTAACGAATAGCAATCCAGTTTTATATGTTAATTTTTTTTCAAATGTTTACGTTCCGAATGTTAGAATTTTAATAAAAAAAACCAACCATTGGCGATTTTTTTGACATCAAAGCAACTGATCCGTCTTTGAATTCATTTCAAATAGTATCGTGGATTTGAATGCACATACAATATTATTTTTTCTGACAGAAAAGTTTTTGCTGTTAGTCGAAAACTAGTTAATTGCTATCACTGGCTTACTTTTTTCTGTTATTTAGCATTATTAATGCTGTATCTTTATCAAAGATAGAATGCCGAAGACTCTAGTTCGATTCGGGCCTAGAACCCAGACCGAATGTCTTAATGATTCGAGAAACACTCTTTAGATTTTTTAAAATGTATAGTTTGAGGATACGAATTCACCCCATCACTAGTTTGAAATAACACAACAGCAGAGCTAACTGTATTATTTAGCACCGTCTCGGATATTTACAATGCAACTTGTCGGTCACGCTCGGGATTGGAATGGAAACTTATTTACCTGGTCGCACGATTCTACTGGATAAGGGAATGTTTTTCTGTAAAAATCTATCATGTAGTTTTATAGGAAAAGTGTGTATTTCTTTTTCTTTTTTCTTATGTTTATGTGCATCTGATTCAAATTTACCACTTTGGAAGTGTCCCTCGCGTAAACTAACCGTTCAGTTTAGAAAAAAAAGCATTTTTAGTACCCCAGAATTATTTTTGAGGACCCCTACCCGTGAATACCCCACACATTATAAAAAATATTTTTTTTGAGCTTCAGTAGTAGGTAAGTATAGAGAACCACCAAAATGTATTGGTTTTTTTTCTATTTTTGTGTGAAAATATCAATGCGGCTCACAGAATACAACACTTGGAAAATCGCTACATAGTAAAAACTAAGTCCTTATGTTCGCTTAGATCCTTAGAACTACGCAACGGTTTTTTATTTTATAGATAGAGTGATTAAAAAGGATTTTTTATATTTATTAAATAACATAACGACATCCCGTTGCACCTGTGCAAAGCCGAGGCGGGTCGCTAGTTACCTATTTTCAGATAGACCTGTTACAGAGTATTTTCGAATCGTCAAATCGATTAGCCAAACAAAATATGTATAACTTATAATATTCAGCTGAAGAATTTGTTCGTTCAAACGCACTGATCCCAGGAACTATACTGTTCGAATTTTAAAAAAGTTTTTACGTTGAATAGTCAATAATAGACAAATATTTACCATAAAACTGAATTTATTAATTATAACGTCTGTTCATAAATAAATGGGACTACACCACCGGATCGAAAAGTTGTTTCTGTACTCAGAATAACCACCAAGAAACTCAGCAGTTACACTTTTCAACAAGTCCTTTTTAAATACATGACCTAATTCACGATTAGATTATCCTTCATTTTCAATCTAGTTTAAAAGAATAATCTTAGATTAGGAATTTCAAACCCAAAACCTTTCTTCGTCAACTCCAATGTTTATGCGACCAAATAGAGTCATGTACAAGCTTCAACAAAAATAACGTCACGTTTCTACTCTTTTCCTTATATAGATAAGGTTCGAAATGTCCTCTTACTTTTTGGATGCTTTGTAGATTTCAGTTGTTATGTAAAGTGGATCCCAGGACTGTGTTAGTGAATTATTGTATGGGAGTTTGTGAGTGAATTTGTGCATTTTTCACTTGCAACTTGAGGCTTTTGGTCAACTCTCTAGCAGTTATATGTGCTCGATTCTGGGTTAGAAATGCTTACATGTTAAAGTTTTTTGAGCAAATGTTACCCTAAAACATTAATAAATAATGATTTGTCCATATAGGTCCCACTGTTGGGCACGGGCCTCACCTGATTTATAAGGTGGATGGAGCCATACTCCAACACGTGGGATTGTTGGAGGGGTGTAAGGTTAGCAACCAATCTTAATGTCAAATGTTATCAAGCCCCCTAAGGCCTCTGACTAGGCTTACTGACTGACATCTAGCGACGTCAACCGGGACCAACTGCTTAACGTGCCTTCCGAAGCACGGAGATGCCCGAAATACACATCACAAAATTTCGGTCGAGGTAGTCAACCATCCCATTTTCGACCCGGCGTGTGTTGCTTTAGAACAGCGATCGTCGCCGATCACTGTCACAACTGCACGGGCACCTCGATCCAGTGATCAATAGCTTAATATAATGATGATGAAAACCTACGCCAAACTTTATGTTTCTACAGTTTTTGTTCATTTCTGACTGCTAAATTCGCGCCATTTTTTAAGATTTATTTTCCAAAATCGGTTCAGCCGTCCGCGCATAAAATCGTAAAACGAAGGTCATTCTGCACATAAAACTATGCACTCTATCATCGCTCCAATCGGATACTTTGCCAGTAGAGCTTTCACATTATAATAAATCAGCAGCCACATAATAACCTTTTGACTTATTTGTAGCTGGAATTTAAATTTTATTGCTCTCCTATTATTTTGGGTGTAGTAGAAAATCGGTAGAAACACAGGCCGTTGTGCTTTCAATATTATCAAAAGGCTTTGCACAATAAATCTGGAAATAGGGAGAATAAAATATTTTTATTTGTTCATGAACTTAAATTTAACCGTCATTTATAACGTTTGAGACGTTTTCTGCCTTTACTTACATAGAGAGGGATGAACATGGACAAGATGAAACTCATGTCCAATGCCCATGTTGCACCCGCTCCAGTTAACGTTGGGAACATTACACTCGAAGTTGTTGACCACTATATTTACCTGGGGCAGGCAGTCCAGTCCAACTTCGAGAAAGAGATCTCTCGTCGAATCCAGCTAAGATGAACGGCGTTTGGGATAGCTACGGCAAATGTTCGCTTCCGAAATACCTTGATGTCTCAAAACGAAAGGCTTTGACCACTGTTTGTTGCCTGTAATGAGGTATATATACGGGAGTGAGACGTGGGTGGTCGTTCACTATGGGTCTCATAAGAATGCTCAAGGGCACCCGGCGAGCAATGCTTGGTATTTCCCTGCTCAATCGAATCAGAAATGATGAGATCCGAGGGAGAAGTAAGACAACCGACATCGCTCGAAGGATTGCATCGTTGAAATGGCTGTGGGCGGGACGCATAGCGCAGAGAGCCTATGGCCGTTGGGGCGGAAAAGTTCTAGAATGAAGACCGCGTACCGGACGACGTTCCGTGGGCAGGCCGCAGGCCCTCCACAAGGTGGCAATCTGGTCAAGGTCGCGGGAAGCCGCTGGATGCGGACTTATAAACTTATAAACTAGCTGTCCCCACAGACTTCGTTCTGTTGTCAAACTTTCAGTGTCACGTGAAACGGTTGCTCAGAGAAAACCTGATTGTCATTTTTACTATATTCAATGGAGACCTTTCCAACCTTCACTCACCTTTCCAACCTTCCCTAAACTTCCACAAACATTTCAAAACCAAAATTAACTAAAAGCCAAACCGGTCCAGCCGTTCCCGAGTTTTAGCGCGACTAACGAACAGCAATCCTTTTTATATAATAGAAGATAGCAGAATTATATACACCGTCGTATACCATATCAAATGTATATCTGTGTAGAAATGATATCTTCCTAAATAGTACTGTAGAGGGAACCTTTACGAACCTCAAGTTAACCTCATAATCATAATCAGGCTGCGACAGAATATAAAACACCCGTAAAGTTGAGTTATTTACGACGTAAACGACAGTTGTTTACGTAAACCACGTGGGGTAACGTGGATGACTATAGTTTTGTTTCTATAATATGCCAGGACTTTATTGCACACTGAAAATTTTTGGGTAAGTAGTTAGTAGTTATTCTTAATAAGACCCCCTGAATTATCGCTTACAACAGTAAAAAGAACAACTTGATCAATGTGTTTTTTGGCAAAAAAGATTAGGTATCTATCTTAGCTTATTACCTATTTATTATAGTGGCACCCGGAATCAGGACTTTCGACCACCTGAGCAAATCATTGACAGTTTGAGACAACACTGTGCAACATGTATCTGTCTCGTTTACGCTATAGTAAATAATCATACTATCTTGTACACACAGTCAAATCGTAGGTACGTACGCCAGGGGACAATTTCTAACTTCGCATCTGTACTGACATCGTATGACTAACGACCCCTTTAAAAGAGGGATAGATACCCTCTTTTAAATATCATTGACCCTACCCTACTATTTAACTAACTTTGGTAATCTTTTGTATTCGTTTGTCCCTTAATTTTCAAAATAATAGTAAATACACCAATTTAAAACAATAAACTACTTATTTAATTCCGGCCTCTATTACCACTGAACTATCTTTAATTGATTTGTTATCATAATAAAAATAAAGTTCTTACCTTAAGTAACTATTATAATGACATAACTTACCTTAAAACAGGTACTTTAATAGCCCTACGTTACATAGTGAAAATTGTTAGGTACAGTTAGTTTTAATAATTCATAACTTTTGCTGGCGAGTAGGTTAAGTAGTGTGTACTTTAATAATTTGAAGCACGAGTAAGTTATTTTCCTTCACTTATTACCATAATTCGTATTGACGACCACTGCTGGACAAAGCGCAAAGTGTATAAGAACTAAGCTCATTGTATGTTTGTGGAACTCTTGTATACATCTTGCTGTTGGTGTGCTTAAATAAAAAAATAAATAAAGCGCACCCTTTAGAATTCCAGCTCAAGAAATAACGACTCTATCCCTCGAATTCACAAACGCAAATCAAGGTCGAGCATCTCTCAAAAGTATAGCTGCCCATTTCAGTTCTATTTACATTTTACGGGACAGCATGTGCGTGAGAGCGTGCCTAGCGTCGATTGACGTTTGTGAATTCGGGGGTATAATTCCTGGTGGCAGTCGATTATTTTGAATTGGAGGGCATTTAAATACAAGCAGAAAACGTTCTATATTGCTGCGTTATAATTAATACGTACCTATAAAAGTATATTGCATACTGTGTGACTCTGTCACGGCGACAGAGGGTTGTTTCCACTGAGATAGGTGTAAGTAACTTAGCGGTCACTCTTTAAACAACATTGAACAGAATTCCCAGAGGTGCCCATAGCACGCTAAGCAGTTGGTGGACCTAATAGTCAGATGCCTTAGGGCGGCTTGATAGCATCTGACATTAAGGTTGCTCACTAACCTTACACACCTCCAACAATCCGCACTGCGCCCGCGTGTTGTAGTATGGCTCGTTCCACCTCATATTTGAGGTGAGGCCTGTGTCTAGCAGTGGGACGTATATTAGGCCGTTTATGTTATGCTACAGATTCGTTACAGGTAAAATAGCGTAAAGGAGCACTAAATAAGTAACTTCAGCAAATAAAAAAACCTACCAGGGTAGGGGCTTCTGCCATTTTTAGGTCATTTAAGTAAGAAATTTAAAAAAAAGTTGAAGTACACTGGTGTGTGAGTACCTCTGTTTATACCGAACAAAAAATTACAATATTCGCTTTTATTATTAAAAAATCCTTATTTATTTACTACCTATTGTATAACAATGATTTGATCCAAATGGCGAATTTTGTGCCTTTTCTAATTATGGGCATACTCTAGTAATCAACGGCTTGAACCCATAAGATCCATTTTTGTTAGAAAATCTTGTAAAAGCTTGTAAGAGCTTTACAAGTTTTACATAAATCCAACACTAAAATGATCTCCCAATATCTTCCTACTAATAAACTTTAACCGACATATGGCAAACCACAAGCCTACCATCCATCATAGAATCCACACCCAAACACGAGAGCGGCCTATATCCCTATAAGACGTCTGCCGTACTCCCCCCTACCCCCTACCCCCCATCGAGACCGGCCGGCGCCACCCAAGGTTGTCTGTACCACAGTATAAACCATACAGTAGAACATCTACATAGAAACGCGCCACTCTCGGTTTGAATGTGTGCGTGCGCGATATCACGCACACGCGATTTCACACACGCGCTAGCATAAAATAGGGAGGCATAGGGAGGCGGCAGTACGGTCGGGCTGTGCCGCGTGTCTGTGTGCACGCTAGGCTAATAACTCGGCGGGCGGCCTTAGATAGCCTACTGTATGGTTTATACTGTGTCTGTACCGGGGTTAAACGCTGCCGGTCGGTCAGAGCTTTCCGGTTAAAAATAAGGTAATTGGCTGAGTATTGAGAGGAAAGGTTTTGATGAACTTAGGGGTGAGATTTCTTTGGGTAATCAGATTTGACGAAAGTAACATCAGGTCCATTTTATTAAAATATATTTTGATTGTTGAATTTAGTAATTTACAATATGGCAACCAATTTGGTGTCTGGGTTAAGAGGTTAGCTAACAGACCAGAGGTTGTGGTTCTGATCTTGCATGAATATGTTTGTTTATATTGGGTTCGGTGTTTAACATTGAAAGGAAATGAAAATGAAAATTATTTATTTCATGTAAACTTTTACAAAGTGTTCATGAAAAGTTAGTAAATTATTTACTCATGTTCTCTAAGCTTTTAAACCTTCCCGGACGTTACACAAATATTTTAGAACTAAAATTAGCCAAATCAGCTTAGCTGTTCCCGAGTATTAGCGAGACTAGCGAACAGCAATCCATTTTTATATAGAGAATACGAGTTCAACAGACTTCGTCCTGTCAAAAGCTTATGGTCTATGGTGGCAGTTTAAGCTAATCGGAAAGGAAAAAATAGATTTCTTCGTTTTCCTGAATTTCCTCTTCATTACTTTACATGGTTGACATTCTTGACTTTTCCAGGACTTGAAGATTTATCGGAAAAAGAAATAGCCGAATGGTTTAGTATTTTTGCATAATAACAAAACGTTCATTTCTAACATACACTTCGCTGACGTCAATTCCCTAAGGGTATTCCCATAGTTAATTTATATCTTGGTCGTCGTTTGGATATTAAAATTGACAAAAGTTTAGTGGATTTAGTAGATAGTATATTAAATACAGCAATACTTAGTTTTTAAGTAAATTGTATCTACGCAATATCTAGTTGTTAAGTGAATTGTGAATTAAAATGTCCTAGAGAAAATTTTGGAGTCCCCGCAAAGGGTCAATAAGTCAAAAGAGCTTAAATTATTACAACACCGTGTATCCACTTAGTGCGCAATAAAGTTTTGAAGTTTGAAGTTTATTCAGATTAGGTAGGTCTAGCTTTTCTAGCTAGTCTTTTTCCTTTGTCTTTAGGCAAAAAAGTATCGTTTACTTTTCGATTACCAAAACGTTATCGGTTCGTGCTAGGCCTATAGAATAACAGTCACCATTGTATGGATTATTAACGTTACTTACATACAAGTCGTCCATACCACCTCACAACCATTCCCCGCCAACCGATGCTGTATGAATTATTCTATGCATTCACTCCATACTTCAGTTATAGGCAGTCTGTATTACCTTGTAGGTCCTATGGTCTTTTTTTTATAAACCGCCTGATGTAGAGCGGTTACCGCAGCCTATGGACACGTGCAACAACAAGGTAATTACTCGCGCGTTGCCGACCCTACAGGAACCTTTTCAAAGCGCTCTTGAAGAACTCCATGCTAAAGCTCATCGGGTGTTCGTTCTACAATTTAAGTGTCCTGTAAAGGAAAGATCTCAAGAACCGGACTGTACGAAACCATGGTGGCCTTGTCCTAACTCTATGCTGTGTTTGCTACCTACTAAACAATTTTTATTCCAACTATACTTCTCCGCTGGACTACTGATAATTTTCCTCCATTTTTAATTTGTTTATTAAATAACCATAATCGTATCTTTTTCATCTTAATCGAAAGTAAAATATTTGAAACAATATTTCTTCCGAGTGTTGAAGGATGCTTTTAAGATTGATGTTCACCCTAGGTCATAGGGTAAAATATTCCCTGGTAGCACTGTGGTTCGTGCACTCGCCCGGTTTGCGAAAGACGCGGTTTCGATTCCTGCCTAATGCCAAGATGAACAAAGTATTTTTCTGGTTTTCAACTTTTCAGATGTTTAGTTTGTTAAAATTAACAAGGTATGTTAGTGACATTGTCAGGCGCCCGAGCTATGAGCTACAAGTACACTTGTTGGTGACATGTAAAAAAAATTAAACTATCGCCGCTCTGGCGACTTCGAATGTGTTTATGAACTAAGGTAAGGTACAAAAGCACTATTTAACTTGATAATACACACTACAGTGTTACACTTCGGATGCGGTCGATTGTACAAAAAACAACAATATTTAGCCTAAGCCAAGTAATTAATGGTACAAAGTTCCTTACACGTGTTCACAGTGCAAATGTCAGGCTAACCTATTTTATACTTTAATGCGTGGTATTAAAGCTTTTGTAAGCGCAAACAGGAGTTTGAATAGAAAGAAGCTAAAGCTAGGGTTAGACGAAAAGCGGTGAAAGATACAGTTTTCCTTCCCCTTACTTTGTTATCGATCTTTCTCAGTAAAAATTATCATTTCATTGAAAATTATTTTCCAACATTCTGTGGTTTTTTTTCTAGTGTTATTTTGTACCTTTTATTACTTTTACAATGAAATGTGTTTATTTTGTGATTCGACATGAAAATAAGATTTTATAATACAGTAGGTACATTCAAATGACATATTCAGTGACCCTCTCCTGCACGATGTGACTAACCCACCCCTGAATTCACAAACGTCAAACAACGCTCAGACGCGCTTACTCTCATGTCGTCCCGTAAAATGTCAATAGAACTAAAAGGGACAGCTATACTTCTGAGGGATGCTCAACCTAGATTTGCGTTCGTGAATTCGAACGAAAAAAAGATAGACAAATCAAACTTTCTTCACCTGCCCATAGCGCCGATGATCCCTGATATTTCACTTCCAGTCAGTGGACTTCCTTCTTTCTAAGAAGGTTGTCTGGAAGAGATCACTTATCTCAATCCGTACATGTTTTCAAGTCCCGAGTAAAACTGCACTTCCTTTCCCTCTGACTCTTTCTCCTATCCTAGCTTCTGACTGAATACTGGAAAATCCATTCAAGTTTTAAGTATGTATTATGTTTTATTGTTTATGTATGTTTATTTATGTATATTTATTTGTGTAATTTTATTTTCATTTATATCGCCTATATGAGTAGTTAGTTACATATTAATAATTATTTATATTATTTGCTTATTATTATGCTCTTTAGCTCATCTTTTTTTTTTTTTTTTTTTTTGCACAGCCCAACTCTCTGGTTCCTGCAAAAATCCTCCACCGAAGGTTGTCTGGAAGAGATCGCTTTGTAGCGATAAGACCGCCTGAATTGTACAAATCACGTTCTTTTTACCGAAATCCTGTAAAATGTATTTTTGTGCAATAAAGATTATTTATCTTATCTTATCTTATCTTATGGCAATCAATATCAGAAATGAAAAAATGTCCTCGGGGTACGACGTAGTTAATTTGACTGTGTCATAACGGGTGAACAAGACAGCCCGATTATTTACTAGAACGTAAACGAGACAGATACATGTTGCGAAGTGTCTTCTCAGACTGTCAACACAGTCAATGCTTTGCTCAGGTGTACGAATCTTTCTGATTTCGGGTGCCACTTTTCTAAGACAAATAACCTATCTACCTATTTTTATTATAAAACCATTGACTTATAGCGATGAAGCCGCCTACATTGTACGTCCTGAATATCAGTAAACATTGTTGTGTACTTAATTCTTTTGTTTCTTTGTGCAATAAAGTACATCTCATCTTCTGTTCTATCGAGCTAACTCTCGCTCTAGGCCCCAGCTTTACACCGCCCATTGCGGCTATACAGCCTAAATTCAGGAAACAGTAGGAAATGTAACAATTACAATGAGAATTCTTTGGAAATCCATATTAGCTCGAATAATAGGCTTTGTGGCTAATCTATTCATGTCTGTCTAGTCTTTTTTCGGATAATAAATCAGTCTGAAAACTCAGACTTTCGCAGTATTGTGTCTTGGACATGTTGAAGTATACAATGGTTTGGAAACGTTCTTGTTCAATAAGCATAAAGTTTAACAAACTAATACGTTGCTTTTAGTAAACTTTAATTTTTGTTTAAACAAAAGTATGATTGTTAGTAAGTTTATTTATCATTCACCAGTTTCTACCTAATAATTATCTACTTATTCATTCATTTATTGACAACCTAATTAAAAAAAATCCTAATCCTGCATTAAAGTTAACTGTGCACTTGCTTAAACATACTTAATATACTAGGCAACAACCAGCCCAGTACAAACAGACATGTGCACACAAATGTTTTTACTGTGCGGGGATCGAACCCGCGGCTGCTGAAAATGACTGACGTTAACCTTGAAAATCCTTGCCTGCTCCAATTCATGTTCATCCATCACACAACTCTCCAGTGATGGCAAACACCGATAAAAACTCAACCAACCCAAATAACAGCAGTAGGCTTGCGAAGACTAAATGTGAGCTTCTCATTGTTCCGTTCACCGAGTCGTGAGCGTATGTGTTTCCTTCCCACTCGACCTACATTAGTCTAGGTATTTTCCTACTTACGGCACGTGTAGTTGTGTAGAGGGGTAGTAAACACAGCCGTAACACATACTGACCTTCGGCCAGGCAAGGTGAAGGTGAGAATTATTCATACAAAGTTACGTAAAAATGGCGCCCTGGAATCAGTTACGCCATGCTATCTAACTGCCAAATAGATTACATCACGATATACGATTTTCGACCTATTTCGCACTAGCCTAGTGATTCTCTAGAGGTGGCCGTGGCGCAGTTGTGGCAGTAATCGGCGACGATCGCTGTTGTAAAGCAACACACGCCGGGCCGGAAATGGGATGGGTGACTACCTCGACCGAAATTTAGTGATGTGTATTTCAGGTATCTCCGTGCTTCGGAAGGCACGTTAAGCAGTTTTTTCCAGTTGACGTCGCTGGATGTCAGTCGTTAAGCCTAGTCAGAGGCCTTAGGGCGGCTTGATAACGTCTGACATTAAGGTTGCTCACAAACCTCACACCCCTCCAACAATCCGCACTGAGCCCGCGTGGTGGAGTATGGCTCCTTCCACCTCATAGTTGAGGAGAGCCTGTGCCCAGCAGTGGGACGTATATAGGTCGTTTATTAGCGAATCTCATTAACATCATTTCACATCTCGATGTAGCACGCACGCTCCTTGATTTAGTACCTATTCTCCATCATTTGTATTAAAATAATTCTGAAAAAGTGGCTAAAGTTCTTCTCACTAGAACGATTATAGTAGCAAAGATATTGAATTTTACAGAAAGTCAAGATCACTGTGAAGTGAAGTGAAGTGTGTAATATGATAATGACACCGCTGGGTGGTTGTTCAAATAAACAAATATGAAACAGAATCTCATAGACATACTAACACAAAATGCAGTGCTTAAATCTTATAGATTGGAGATAGGTGTCCAGATTGTTTTTTGTAATTTTTCGTTGGATGCAACATGAGAGAGAAAAAGTCTTTTAAATATAAAAAAATATGCTTAATTTTATTACGCGTTGACGTACGGTGAGCGGAACATCACCCTACCCATTTCCAGTCAGTCCTCCTTGCTCTATTGCAAAGGAATGACATTTGGCAAGAGCGAGAGAAAAAAGGGAAACGGGGTAACTTGATGTGCTGTTGACTGTACATATTTTTATGTTTAATAGATAATTCAGATTCACTAATCGCAATTGTTAAGTACCTGGTTTTTCTCTACCATCATAATAGATAGATACCTACATGGTTAATAATAAACAAGTAAATTGATTCCGAGGTGAACAAAGGATACCTCTCGAGTCGAATTGTTTCACCTGGAGATATCTCCTGGGTGAAATGATTCCGAGGTGAAGTAAAGACACTCTAGAGTCCACTTTCTTCACCCGGGTGATATCACCCAGGTGAATAGAGTGGAATAAACCAAATAGGAATATGAGAATCAATTTAAATGAAATGATTTGCATGATTGAGTTCAATTCCTTCTGTATTTTTTAATTTTATCTCTCATTTCGTTAAGTAATTCACTTTAACTAAAGCTTAGGGTATGGTTTTCATTAGTAGATACAAAAGCATCCGTTGCGTCAAGTAATGAACTCTGTTTCTTTCTTTCTCACAGTTTTCAGTAGATAGCTCAACCTCACACAGCGATCTACTGAAAAAGGCTCGGGGATCGGCTATGATATTCCGGTTAACGCTAAATCTCCCTTCGGTCGTGGTGTGTTACCCTTAAAATTAAGTTTCTTTGCTACTGTGATCGTTTGAGAGAAAATAACTAGGCCAAATAACATTTTTCTATTATTTACATTCAAAATTAGAGAAAATAGTAATTTAGAGTGTAGCGTATATGATGATTGAAGTGAGCTTGAAGCAGCGAGATGTGAAGTGATGTCCGCCGGAATGCCATGCCATGATTGATAAGAGTTTTAGACAAAATGTCTAAATGGAAACCCATTAGAAAGAAAGTGCATATCGAGCATGAAGTACCAGGGTAGCAGAAATAAAGACTTGAACTTTTGTTGTTTTTTTATTTTTCAATCAATCATCAGTCAATTCTCATATTTGCCTCACTGGCCCAATATTTTTCGAAGTCTTCGACTTCAAAGGATTCATCCACAAGATATTTGTTTTTGGTTTCTTTATAATTCGTTTTAAATAAAGATATTAAACGGTTTTAAATACTAAGTTGTCTTTGTATAAGTAGGTTACAAATATTCTTCCTGGGTGATTAAGATCCACTCCATGCATCAAAAAATGTCTCCTTTATTCACCTGGGTGAATTGATTCCGAGGTGAACAAAGGATACCTCTCGAGTCGAATTGTTTCACCTGGAGATATCTCCTGGGTGAAATGATTCCGAGGTGAAGTAAAGACACTCTAGAGTCCACTTTCTTCACCCGGGTGATATCACCCAGGTGAATAGAGTGGAATAAACCAAATAGGATGCCATTCCACACAGCGCCAACTAGCCCCAACCTAAGGAACTAAATGCTTGTGCTATGGTATACTAGACAACGTATAAACATACTTAAATACTAATCGCAGTAGCTCAAAGATTGTAAAATAAATTCGTGAAAGCATTGAATCGTGACTTCAAAACGGAAAAACCTCAAGAGCTGCATCGACCCAGTTCTTAATTTAGAAGGGTCTGTCCACTTGATTGACATAAAACGGAAAGGGGTGAATCGAGTGAGGCCCTGACCTGGACGTTATATTGCACCGTCTAAGCTACTAGTTACTTTGTAATTTTGTACTTTACTTTACTAATAAAGTTAAGTTTCTTTGCTAATGTGCAATCAAAAACATTGATGACCGATTTGGCGTAATGGTTAAGAAGTTGGCTACTACACCAATCGTCTCAGGTTCCATTCCCATTTTGTACAAACATTCGTGTGCATTAACATGTCTGTTTGTACTGGCCTATGTTTATTAAGCACGCGTGTTGCATTGTATTCAAAACACACGTCTACGAAGAAAAACTTAATAAAGGTCTAAAAATGATCTAAGTGAGATCACTCGATCCCTCTTTTATTCATTTTCATGACAAAACTGTTTGACTCTCTTGGTTTATTCAAACATTCACTTTGTACTGTAAAACATTGGACGATTTAAAAAGAGTAACTGCTGAGTTTCTTTCCGGGTCATCTCAGTAGAAACAACCATCCGATGCCGGTGGTAGAATCACATTATGTTTGTGTATTATAAGTATTGTTTATACAGTGTGTTTGGGAACCGGTGTCCGACCCGTTAAGGTGAAGTAATATGATCTATTTTATGAACAAATCCACCATAATTAAGCACTTTGCCCCAGTTGTTTTAAAATGGCCGCCATTTTAATTTTTTTTTCTCGGGAGTACGGGTGGGTTATTTTAGTTTGCAATATCTGCCGATTTAGAGGTCCTACAGTCACAATAGTGGTATCGTTGGACAGCTACAAAAGTAGGCAATAAGCTGACAAAAAAAGCATTTTTTCATAACTCCCTTAAAATACCTCAAAAAAATGTTTGAACTTGAAAATTGTGATAGAATTTGTTAGTTTTTTTTACATTTTTTTTTCAGAAAAACTAAACTGTCAACATACATTTATTTTTAACTTTTTGGATACCCAAAGACATCACCTAAGCACTAAAGCAAAAATCAAAGTTCCAAATAAAATAGTTTAGAAGTTGTGACAAATTGAATATCACCCTGTCATCAGAGACCCTTTGAAACGCAGGTAAAATTTACCTGAAATAAATTTAAAAAAATTGAAAAAAATTAATTAAAAGTGCTTAATTACGGTGGATTTATTCATAAAATAGATCATATTACTTCACCTTAACGGGTCGGACACCGGTTCCCAAACACACTGTATA
Organism: Udea ferrugalis; assembly: GCA_950022985.1. Taxonomy (NCBI): domain Eukaryota; kingdom Metazoa; phylum Arthropoda; class Insecta; order Lepidoptera; family Crambidae; genus Udea; species Udea ferrugalis. The sequence goes on from OX465541.1 coordinate 844,793, forward strand.
TTGTACTAGCAGCCGCTCGCGACTTCGTCCGCGTGGACTCAGCTGTATGCAAAAAAAGATTTTCCCGCTTTTCTGTTGAAATTTTCCTGAATTTTCTTTGCTATAAGCATCACGGAGCCCGAGACCTTTCCAACGAATGCAAAATGCGTGCGTTCTGGAGTTATAGCGTCAGGAAGGAAAACCCGACTTATTTTTATATAGTAGATTATATTATGTGGTTAAAATTAATATTGTTGTTGATTCGAAAGTACTGTGTAGGTCTACTTGAATAAAGAAATATAGAATTTGAATTTCTAGTGAATTCGTATTCGAGTTCAGAATAAGTTCCCAGATTTGCTCTACTTACTAGAAAAGTATAAAGCACGGAAAAAATCCGAATATTCCTAAACTTTACGAGCAGATCTCCATTGACCTTGACCCAATAAAGTACTCACTAATTACTCCCTGAAGCAAGGTTTGTTAATTAGCTGATTGAGCACCCCACGTGATTTCCCCCTCTCCCCATTCGGGACACGGGCGAGCGATTATCAACCTTGTTACCGCGGGATAGGAGCAGCGAAATGTGGAGAGGTATAGGAAAACAGGAGCGTATTTGCTGACTGGTATTACTTTGGATGGCTTTCAAAGTCAAAGTCAGATCCTTTGGATGTATGACATTGATTTCTTAGTAAGATATCTAAATATCATATTATCTTTTTAATAAAAGGGTATTGTGTACCTTTATCTATTGTGTATAATTTTTTTCAGTTTTTTTTCTTTTTGTTTTAATAGAAGTTGTTATGCTGTTTTGATTTTTGTAATTTTCAGGTCTTTTTTATATTTGTGGTCAATTTTTTTTCCTTCCTCCTCAATATCTGTGACATTAATCGAAGCCTAGATCTTTTTTTAACAGTTTTTTGATGATCTTATATGGTATTTTTTAGGCTAACTGGAGTTTTTGCTTGTTTTGTACCATTCGTAAGTCCGTTACATTACATTAAATGGAAATGCTGAAGTTTCTACCCACTTTCTCTGTATATTTAATTTCATTAGTTGCCTTCAATAACAATATTGTGACACAAAATGAACTTTGCAATTATCATGGAACCTGACCCGACAAACAGACGTCCATTAAATGACTGAAACGGAACCCCAGACGGGTCTCAAAAGTTTGAGCATCTCAAACTTGCGCAGAACTTAGCGACGAAGTTTGACAATCTCGTTTTTTACAGTTGCTAACTTAAAGGCGCTCCCACACCGGGAGCATTCACGTGTGATGTATCTTTATAGATTTGACTTTGAACATTACATTACCTATTTAATACCAGAGAGCGTCGTAGCCCAGTTGTTAAACACTCTGGCTCGAAATCCGATAGCACTGATTTCAAATCTGGCTACTTAGTGTTCGTTATACAAATTGCGGTTAACTCTCCGGTGATAGAAATCATCAATAAAACCCAAGCAACCCAGAAAGCCCAGAAAGCAGAAATATGGGCTTCTGAATGTTCCGTTCACCATGACGGCAATCAGTGTGCCTCTGACTAACTCATTAGTAGTATGGTCGTGAGGGTATGTTATGTTAACACTATCTCCCCGACTGACGAGCGTGTAATGAAACATTATAGATTCGGCTCTGAACATTGCATTCGCGTATCGTGTCACATTTAGTATAGAATTGAATTTGCGAGCTTTCACTATTGATTTAGTAAATTAATGTTCGTTGATTGATGTTCAACTTGTATCAAGATAAATCAGACATTGGGACGTTACAAGGAGCACATTGTAATACTTGATTCACCTCCTTAGCTGATGTAAGTTCGTTTTGTATCTTAACAAGTTGCGCATTGTAACTAATTTGACAGTGTGGTCTATTTGTTTTAGACATCGTGACTGTGCTGTCCGGAGGAATTTTTTGTATATATTTTTTCCTCTTAGTGTTTTTCTTTTGTGTAACAATTTTGTTTCGTTTATTTTTATATTTTATGTTGCGATGTCCGAATGCAATATAAGTCTTTTTCTTTTCTTTTTCTTATGCTCGGTTCTCCTCGTTCACTGATGTAATGCTTGAACCTGTAAGAATATCATATGACACGCGAAAACTCCCAGTGAGGGAGCACCTTAAGGTACATGCTACTTCAATGTTGCCCTGCGGTTGTAATAAGCTCAAATTTTATATTCCCTATTGGTGGTTTCTATGAGAATCGAGTAGATTGGAAATGGTTTACTTATACCTAGTGTAATAAGGTCGACATTTCACGACTACAGGGCCACAGTAGCAACTATCTGACACCCTTGGCAGAGAACGTCAATTATTAAAAGCATGGGTTTTTAGTATCTAGTTTAGATAAATGGTATGCAAAACGAAGTTATGTGAAATTTAATTTTAGACATTTAATTGTAACTTCGATTTTGATCGTAACAGTTGGTAATAAAAAGTTAATGGTCTCGGTAGCATAATTGGTAGTGCAGTCGCCCGGTTTGCGAAAGACGCGGGTTCGAGTCCCGCCTGATGCCAAGACCGAATGCCTTTTTCTGGTTTTCCTATCTTTAGTAAGATGATAATGCATTATCCCTAATGCTAAAAATAAAAAAACCTAATAAAAAGTAGGTAGGATGCTACGAATCAAGCTAATGAGTCAATGTTAATGCATGTATGTATTAGCACAGTCCCTATTTTTTTGTGGGCAATCATCTTTGTCTTCCAAGGTTCCTTGTATATAGATACCGACACTTAAAACACTGTACAAACTTCTTACTGCGCCTTTTCACTTAAAACTAAGCTTGTGCTATGGTATAGTAGAAGTAGAGATAAGAAAACGTAATTAAATTCTCTTACGAACATAAAAGCTACGTAGAAAACACCCAGACAAATATATACATAATTGTTCAAAGCACACGAATGTTTAAAAGTACTGTGCAGACATCGAATCCACGACCAGTGGTGTAGTAGTGAACTTCTTAACCATAACACCAAAAACACATTCCACAAAACTGTTTCTGCTGTAATTATCCAGCAGTTCTAAATCCTCTACTTTGGAACGAATGCGAAGTAGAAAGTTTCTAGCATGTGAAAAATCTCCGCACTTTTTGTAGAGAGCCAAAAGTTTGCTTTTTTTGAGGTTTTGGCTGCGCTCAGAATCCAGGTTACCGAGTTTAGAACTATCAAACTCTAGTCGGCGCCGCATAATGGATTTAGTTGTGACTCTCGGTGCAGCAAACTGTGGTCATTGCGTCGAATATAATGCGTTACGAATGATATTTTCGTGCGAAAATTGTGGTCGACGTTCGAAAATCGGTGGTTAGGTGTTGTCAAATATTGCTTTGGATACTGTTGCTTCTGTTTTTTGTTTTGTTTCGTCTGTTTTGAGAGGTATCATTTGGTTTTTTAACTGATTTTTAACCAATTTCGGTGATAATGTGGCAACACACAATCTGGCCATATTCCTTGAAAGTATACAATATGTAAACATTCTTATGACGACGCACTTTGTGCTGTTACGAATGGGAAATCAAACACATCCACATTACCTAGGAATTATATTTAACTTTCAAATTGAATTGATAAACAATTAAAATTATTATCATGTCTAGGGTATTGAAATAGAGATAGCCAATATTAATGTACAGAAATGTAAGCAATATTTAGTAGGAGAATATAGCGAATTCTTATCTAGGCCACTCGTGTTAAATTATTAATAAGTGGGCGTGTACCTTCCCTAGACTTTAATATCCGCTGCTGAAATTATCTTAAGCCTGGGCATCTCTGAACTACCTTATACCTTGACATTACTTACAACTATCAACCTTAAAGCCACCTGACTCCTGAGCTTGCCATGGCTGTGGGATGCGTAAACAGTGGTTAAACACTCAGGTTAGGAACCCGGTGGTCCCGAGATCAAATCTGGCCGGAACACACCGACTTTGTGTTCATTGTACAACAGAGTTAGACACTTACTACCGTGTCGTAAGTCCCAACAACTGTCCAACTGCACAAGGGATGAACTAATGAGCACAAATGAAGATGACGTAAAAGTGGGCGAAGACCTCAAAGTGCCCTTAAAATAATTCAAATGTTCTTGCTACCCGCTAACATCTATTCATCAAGAGGATTTAGGTGGATATTACTAAAACCCGCACAGCTGCTCCTAAACTCTAGGAATAAGAACCCTATTTAGGGTTCTACTAATCCTTAGCATAGTATTACAAGTGACTTTAAAGCCTAGGCAAGGACCTTATTGGGTCTTATTAATTATCTGTTGTCTAGTATCCCATAAAACAAGCAATTAGTTACTTAGGGAGATTGGGGCTATGTGGAATAATGTCCAGTGGTATTTATTTATTTACTAGCGACCAGCCCCCGCTTCGCCCGGGTGAAATTATTATGAAATTATTATTATGCCGACGACATCGTGCTTTTCGCACGATGTCGTCGGCATAACGATCGGTCGATTTCTTTAATTCGACATCGACTTCTTCATTAGACCAGGGTCTTGCCAAGTGCCTAAAAACTTCCTCCAATACGATAGTGAATAATCTGAGTGATCCATTATTGAACTATTTACATCATTCAAGTACAGAAACGAAACGAAAACTTCATCAACAACCACACGCACGACGTCCAACTCTGAACATCAAGACTCCCCCTTGGATTTCCAGGACGGCTGGTAATGGGGGCCCACATCCACTCCAACCGTGCGATATCTATCAGGTCATTCTGCTTCTTTGCTGGTGCGAGTCCCACGCTGCGTTTGGCTTCAAACGATATCCCCTCGAGAACTTTTCGATCCCAAACTGGCCCAGTTTCTCGTGTAATGTGCCCTGTCAACTGACACTTCAACCTACTTTCCTTAGTGCCCAGCGGTGTTGGATGCAACGATTAACTTCTTCCTCGAAGGTGGACCTGCCTACTTAAATCATTTGGCCGAGACATACTCGTCGACAACTTCGAGAATCGAGCTCCCAACAAAACAGTCTCAACGAAAACTGACATGTAATCAGTTCCGTCAAAACATTACCTTAGAGAGGTAATGTTTTCCTTAGTTTTGCGTCTGGCGATTACCCACTGACCAATTTTTGTGTTGCTACGGAGCCATCCGAATGTCCCACGACAATTGCCGACGACTGTAGAGGTCACCAGGCCCTGCTATAACGTTGCCGCGAGAAACGAAGTTATACGAGTTCGCACGACATCTTCCGAAATGAGTTTCGGTTTCGGAAAAAGTTTCGGCCGATTTTGGCCGAAACCGAAACTGCGGCCGAAACTCGATTTTTTGGCCGAAACTGGCCGAAACCGAAACCGAAACCGAAAGTTCGGTCGGACACTATCTGAAATGTGTTTTTACTGTATCACTAGCATTTCTTCATGTTTAATCACATTTTCAACCTTTCCCTGAATTTTCACGATTATTTCAAAACAAAATCAGCCCAACCGTTCCCGAGTTTTAGCGAGACATACGAACAGAAATCCATTTTTATACATAGAAGATTGTATTTCACTAGCTTGCTGCGCGCTGGCGAGATGAGTAGAGGTTATGTTTATAGTGCCAAAAGTTCTATGTTCGATGCATACATAGGCCAAACGTTAATCAGGTGAACTTTAGTGTTAGCTATATTAGAAATATTTGTGTGAGTGTGAGACTAATTAAGTCTGATACCCATAATACCTGAAAGCTTTCGAAAGAAAATATAGGAGATTTGATAAAAAAGAAACGAATGAAGTTTATTAAATCCTTTTTTATACAAATTAGGTTTTCGTAATTGTATTCTTATCTATTCTATGTTTTATGTCCTAGGCCCACATAGTATTTTCTTTCCAAGAAAACATTTCATAAAGTATGTAGATAAGTAGGTATTGAGAAGTGTTCAAATATGTTTGACATCCAAGATTCAAGTTCTGTTCACTCTGGTGTCTGATTATCTTAAAGTAAGCTGTCTCACATATTTATATATTCATCTTGATTAAAACTCATGATGTATAAAGGAAAAACACAAAAACCTTACGCCTATTTTTCCATTGAAGTAATTTGTTACAGACAGACAAGAAGATGTATCGGGATATAATAAGTAATATTTTATCCGCAGCCATTTATATAGATACGGTATCAAAGATCTCAAATAAGACCGCCCACGTTCGTCAACGACGGAGAGTTAAAATGGAACTAGATGTGGCAGGAAATTTTACATCTAACATCATTTGCTGGTGGTCGGTTTCGGCTTCAGCAATTGCCAGTGAGGTAAAAACTGTGGGTTGGAACATGGGTGGTTCCGAGTTTGATTCTGGCCCGAACACCTACTTTGTATTCATTATACAATTTGCGGCTAACTCTCCCTCTGGTGATAGCAAACGCCGATAAAAAACCTAAGAAATCCGGATAACTATGGTGGGCTTGCCCCTTACTAAGTTGGTTGGTTAAATTCACTTGGCAAATAAGTGTGATTTTCTGAATGTTCCGTTCACCATGCGGGAACAATGACTGTTTTTCTGACAAACGTTAGCTGTTTGAGGTAAAATCATGAGCGTACGTATGTATGTATTTTATTTTATTTCTTCGGTGAAATGGTGAAAATTATGAAGCCTCTAAATTAATAAATAAACCCAAAGCTTATTAATTACATGAAGGTTTTTTAATTTCATCTTTAGTCTTACTGATACAGGTGACTCTAAACTTAGGTTATTTTTGACCTTTTCTCTTGTCACTTCTAGACAAGGATATTAACCTGTAGCTCTCGAAAATGTACCCTTCACATTTACGTAGGAGTACCATCTGGATATATATCCAGCCTTCTCAGGAACCTATTCAGTTTGTTGAACAGCCCAGAGGCAAACACCTGTTCCCATTCATAATATATTAATAATTTTGTCAAGCTAAGTCTTGTATCACTAAATTTAGTGTAGTTCATATCCTTTAGGCAGTGTGCTGAGTCACAGGTTGCGCTCGTGCTAGAAGTATTCAATTTTTACTTATGTGTAAGGTGTTTTGAGTGATCCGCTCAAATTATATTCAAAAAAACTTAGCAGCGATAACGGCGTGAAAGAGTTCTTTAAAAGTAAGTATTTTTGCAATTGCAATTAATTTATTGCTTCTGAACGAAAGCAGTTCCAGTGTTATTTTAGTAGGTAGGTAGGTAGGTAGGTTTATTTTTATTGTCGGACACAGCAAAAATTTGGAAACAAATTATTTTTAAACAGCCTTTTGCATTTCATTATACTTGATGGGTACACGATAATATTGGTCATCATTGCCGATCTGATGTCGCCACCAAGTACCTCATCATATTTATCCATGCGAAAGCACTTTGGTCTTGGTCAGCCGTTCATCGCTCTAAGCGAACGGGCCGGTTGGGAGTTTACATTCAATTTTGAGGTTTTGGTTAGGCCAAATGGGCAACCGCAGGGTTTTGATTTGGCCAAATGGAGAGCCATAGTCTGGCTAACCGTAAAGTGATTATTAAGTTACTATGAAAAACGCGTAGTTGGTTTTTAGTGTTGTCAAGCAAAGTAAAACTAACTTATAAAAAACGACGTGACGGCATGTTTTCGTATAACGTAATTTTAGCGGTTAACTTTTTGTTTCTTGTTTCGACGTGCAATAAAGCATACTATCTGCCAGATTAACAGATTGTTGTTTGAATTGTACATTTCCAAAAATAATAACAAACAATAAAATCGCAATAATTAATGAAATCTTAGTTCCATTTGAATTTGACCCATGAAAGCTAACAAATAAACGATATTACTTTACGTAAAATTGAATATTTATCCAATCATTGACCTTTTATGAAAAGGATTTTCCTGTTACCTACCGATATTCTGACCAGCTAATAAAATATGAAAGACACGATATATTATTCTTGAGGAAAAAGTAGGAAATAAAATATGCTACAAAATTTCCTGATCAAAGACATATCAACAGGCAGCTTTTCGTGCCGGAAGCACACCTGTTCATACTATTCAAGTGAATATGGTTTAGTTAAAATAATACAATCCGCATGACCAACAATTTTGAAATATTCTAACGTGATAAAGATACACATGTATTTAATACAAAAAAAACTTTATTTCGGTTTCAAAGTTTGAGGACATTTCCCTAGTATTCATCAACAGCGCGCGAAAAAAGCTCGCAGGTGTCATGGCGTCCGCTGTGACGTCACTCCTTAGTAAACATCACTTGTCTGTCAATCTCACTTGTATGACAACGGCATTGACATTAGTTGATTTCCTAGGGAGTGGCGTCAGTGCGCGTGATTGGTGTTTGAGTTGAAATTGCGAATTGCAGTATTTTATGCTGTTACTTTATCAAAAATCTAATCAATATCAGATTTTAAAATAAAACTAAACGTGTCTTTTAAATTCTTTTCATTCGTATTTTCCCCTAAAATATTCAAATCGTTAATTATTTGATACTGTCGTCATGCCTATTATATTGTGTAATTTATTTTATTGAATGGTAGATTTCATAAAAAAGGTTTCAGAAAAACAATACTAAAATTATTTTATTCAAATACCTGTTGCACTTTCAAATCGTCAAACTGATTTAACCAGACATAAATCATCATCATCATCAATAACAGCCACACGACGTCCACTGCTGAACATAGGCCTCCCCATAGATTTCCAGAGCAGCCGGTGGTATCAGCGGTCTTTATCAAGTCATTAACTGTTGGAAGGGGAAGCCTAGATGAACGAAGGGGGCCTAGATGAACGTTTCTTGGACAAGTTCAAGATGTTCTCAGAAAGGGCATGTATGAGAGGACTCATGAAAGTAGAGGAGGCGCAAGGTGTTTGTCAGGACCGTCACAAGTGGAAAGAAGTGGTCTCTGCCTACCCCGTTGGGAAAGAGGCGTGATGGTATGTATGTATGTATGTATCAAGTCATCCATCCACCTCTCGGGTGGGTTAGGTCTTAGGTTTGCGTTGCGTGGGCGTGGCACATAGCACGAGGAATTAACATTTGAAGTATTAATAATCATTTCTGTTGTATCCACCGGATGTAACTCTCAAAATTAGCATTAGCGCTAAAACGAATATTTATCACAAGTAGCTATAAAAACTACTGAGTAGAGGGTAGGGTGAGTCTATATGGCAAATGGTCAGACAAACGGGAATAGTCTCCAGAAAATCAGAGAAACATAATAATTTGAAATGTTGGCTTTTGCCAATGCGTTTGGTCTGGGTCCATCGATTTTATTCGCTACCCTTTTCGATTCCGGCGGTCAGTCTACCTCAAATAAGTACAGACAATCCTTCAGTCAGAGGTCGCCAAACTTTGTGCCTTTTACACTATGAGTTAATTTTTTTTTGTAGAAAATTATTGGGTTTTTAATGGAAATCCTATTACTTCCAATCAGGCAGTGACATCGTGAGTTTGTCTCTTTATTATACAACTAGCGACCCGCCCTGGCTTCGCAATGGTATGTTACTGTAGATATACATTTTCCTCTTCTATCTACAAAAAACGGATCAAAATCCAAGATCCTCTCAGAGATATCACTTGTGCGTTCACTGACCTAGGAATAGTCTTTTTTAAAATAGGTAGAATGGCGGCATTCTACGTCTTGACTACCTCTTTATAGAATTCTTCCTATGTAAGTGCACCGCACCGGCACCAGCTAAGCCGATCCCTGATTGAACATTCTCTACAATCAACTAAATCTATAAAAAACGAAGTCACTTGGCCAAACCATGTGCCTCTTGAACAAGAAACAATTGACGTCGCTAGATGTCAGTCGTTAAGCCTAGTCAGAGGCCTTAGGGCGGCTTGATAACATCTGACATTAAGGTTACACCACTCCAACAATCCACACTCGTTCCACCTCATAGTTGAGGTAGGGCCTGTGCCCAGCATTGGAACGTATATAGGCCGTTTATATTGCCAAACCATGTGCCGCTTGAACAAGAGACAATAGATGACAATAAATATTCTATTTATTTGGCCCAAGTGGTTCCACCGACCACGGGGCACGATATAAACTACTTTGAGAACCAGTACTACATATGGAAGGTCAATGTCTCAGCATCGGAAAACAAGGAGCGGGATAGCGGACGAACGAAGTTTTATTTGTTTACTGACAGAGATTTAGATTGAGGTAAAATTAACTGGGATTTTGGTTCGGGGTTTTGTAGACAAGAAAGAACCCTTGTAGGGCCTGTCTCTGATTGGACATTTTAATCCCGCCAATATAGTTTGTTAAAACCATTTTGTTAAAAAAACAATGTATTTTCCAAAGAAAATTTGGCCTATATTGTGGGTATTTGTTTTTAGATAAGCTAATTTCCTTTATTGTTTTTAAGATATTGTTCTCTTAGCTCTCTCTAAAGCTCAAAAAGAAATTTGCTTGGGTTGCCCTAATCTATAGCACAGAGCTTTTAGCATTTGCCACACGCCTCAACCACAAAATGCCGCCACCGGCATATTTCCTGTGGTTTCGTACCCACCCACGAGCCCCAAAAGGCCACCACAAGACGACGCCACCGCTGATCTTTAAGTAGTTTGTAGCGTGTCGCGTGTGGCAACCACAGGCTTCACCGTGTGCGGTGAGTCCCTATACATAAACGGCCTATATATACGTCCCACTGCTTGGCACATGCCTCACTTTAACTATGAGGTGGAACGAGCCATACTCTAAAAATTCTGAAAATGTATTATTGAGAGAAGTTCCACCCCTACAAGTATAGCACGCACATAAAGTTATGCACGAACTTTAAATAATAACACTGTTAACCCTATAGGATTGAAAATCATAGCCATGAACTAATTGGTAGTCTATTTAACCCAGTAAAATTAACCTAATTAAAGAACCGATTAGCCCCCCCTCCCCAGCCCCCCTCGTAAGTTAACCTTTATACAGTTAAATCGCAACTCCAAGGTGAAAGTTTACGTGGGCGAGCCATAAAAACTACGGTATTTTCGGTGGCGTAGGTCATAAGCTGAAGCGAGAAAAAATACTCTAATTAATATTTTAATTATTTAGACTACGCACATTTAGGCCACTTCTTTTTGAATTTTCTATCCGTAGATTTATCGATAAGGTCGTAATTGCATATTGCTTTACTTGTGATACTTAACTGTACATTTTGTTACAGGCGTGTTATACACGCTATTAAATAGTTTTCCACCTCTCTATTTACATAATGTACAAATAAACATAAATATGTTTATCCAAAAAAAAGCAACATACGAAAGGGATCGATGTAGGTATAAAATTAGAAAATTTGAATTTTCGTAGCATCATGCACCATTTTCCTAATATTTCTATTATTTAAGTTGGCTACTAAGTCAACCAATATATAACTAAGGCTATAAGCCTTAGCTATTTTCATACAGAAGTAAATGCAAACTAAGACTGATCTTTATATTATATCTTATATTTCCAGCACAAAATTTATTTATTTTATTTTTAAATCCACAGCCCTTAGAGATCTAAAAGCGTAACACTCAGATAATTCTTACAGCAAATAAAGGATTAAAACTATTTAAATGAAGGAGTTAACATGATTAAAAGTAACAATAAGAATAATTATTAATGTTCAAAAGCCTGCGGGTAAGTGGATATGGCTTTGAGTGTTTATGTGTGTTGTGTGTGTGTATGTGAGTGTGTGTGCATGTTTGTTAGTGCGCGTGTATTTAAAAATAAATTTTAAAAAATGCGATAAAGTTTTCCGTCACCTCCTATAACTTACACCCCACCCGGAGGGCAACACCCCTCCTTCCCTTACCCTTATACTTTACGATAACCGGTAACGCCAGACTTTCTTTTATTCCTTTCTAACCTTTTTAACAGTCTTTAAGAGTTATTTACCTCGTATAGTTTGTAGGGCAGGAGAGCTAAGCGTTTTATGTTTTTCGATTACCAACTTCCAGGTGGACGGAAATAGGGTAGCTTTTACTTTAGTAACTTAGCTTTTAAAGTTTCAGATTGGATGTTGAACGTTTTTCAGCTAATCGGTAAACTGAACTGTTTAATTTTAAATTAACAAGTGTAGTTTACCGAAGTGTATAATTATCTTGTGTGCAATTAAGGTTTTCTTATCTTGTCTTAACTTTAACTTAACTGTTTTTAGAAAAGCTCGTGGCGCAGTTTTGACAGTGCTAGGCAACGATCGCTCTTGTAAAGCAACACACGCTGGGTCGTAAATGGGATGGGTGACCACCCCGACCGAAATTTAATGATTTCGGGCATCTCCGTGCTTCGAAATGTCCGTTCGTGTTGAGAATGTAGTGATTTTTAAATTTAACAGAATTATATTTAAAAAGCACACACAAAAGAAGCTCGGATCCACGACCTATGCGTTTGAAACTATGCGTTTAACAGGTCACTGTGGACTTGATTTTCTAATAAGGAACGATTTGATTGGTTAAGGAGGCGTGCTAGATCGAAGGACAAGACTTATCTTAACGCTTACGGACGTTAGTTATATCTTTAACAAAAGTGGGAGTTGTGTAGTAAATAGGGCATTGCGTAGGCTGATGATAATCCTCAATGTTTAAACATTTTATCTCTTACAAACGTAATGAATAATTATTACCAAGAATATAGTCCGATGTTGGATGACCCAGACGCGGGGGCGGTACTTATGTGAGCTCATCAAAGCCTTATTAATAGTGTACTTGGGTTATTTTCGGCTTAATATTACTGGGTGTTTTATGTAAGCATAATTAACCTATATAATCCCAAATATAGTCAGAGGTGGGGTGACTGTTGTAATGGTAGACGAAACATTCAGAAGTCCACTCCTCACCCTTGGCCAAGCCTTTAGAAATTAAATGTGCAAGGTTTATAATATATGTTATATAATATAGGTTTATATTTATATTATAATCAACATCATAGCTAGATCTTTTGAAGTTTTTTTCCAATCAGAACGAGCTTGGAGTTTAAATTAGTGAATGAGTATTATTTTAATTGCTGCCGCCCAGCTCTTTTCTTAACCATTTTTAAAACAAGGATCAAAGCTACTTATTTCAAATGAACTTAATGTCATACTAAAAGTGCCATTCGAAGATGGAACACAGACCGCAAACTGCAACTGCAAACTGCAAGTGACCCTAATGGTCTCTATGAATCTCCATGAAAGTGATGCTAAGCATGCCCTGTACCTGTCTCACACACATGGGATTTGGACTGATTTAAGGAAATGAACATTTTCTGGTCGATTCAGATGAATACAATCTACATCTAATCATGAAACACCAGTTTGCATATCTTGGCTAATTTTGGAAATATGTTTTTTTTCGGGCAAGGCCAGTGATCTTGGTCAAACCGGTTTTAATTAATTACTCTCCAATTATTCAAAATTTGGCTATCAAAAAATAACTTATCTATAACAGTGAACTGCAGCGCCGCTTGGAAACAAAATTGTGCTGCTCGCAGTTGGCGGTCTGCAATCCCTCGGTACAATTCCAAATTATATCTTAACTCTACCATAGATTTTGTCGCTAACGCTACCGATGAGAGTCCGACAAGAAACTAGATAGCTTTAATCTTTGCGACATTGTTTCTTTACATTTACTGTAGGGGCTTAAACATAAAGTATGTATATGCAAGACACATAACACGAAAGGGAACAAACTATGTATAATGGCATCAGGTTTTTATCCCAAAAGTTAATCCTCTACATTTAAGTAACCTAGCTATAACATAATGGTAATTAGTAGTTTGTAAACTAATAACTAAGCAGTTAATAACCCAGTGAATAGTGGTGAATAAAGATAAGACTGTTTCTATTTAACAAGTACATAGTTTAAGTAGTACATGCTTTTAGTTAGATTAGTTAGTAATCATATTATTTTCTTTGAATAGATTTATACCTTTGATTACAAGCATAAAAATGCTAGTATATTACTTATACCTATCAATTGTAGTTCTATCAAGTAGACTAATGAAATTACCATAAATATATCATGTCAGCAGTATCCATGTTTTCTGCCTTTTTTGATTGAAGTCTTTGATAATTGAATATAAATGCAATATTACAATAGTAAAAACTGTAGAAAACTTAACAATTCGGTACTTTTGCATTTTGAGTAACTGAGTTAAGAGTGCTATTTCACTTGATAACACTATGTTACCACTAAGCGTGCAATAAAGCTTGAAGTTTAGCTTTGATCTAATTTTCCTGTTTCTTCTTTAGGCGCGGTCATGTCGCGTTGGCGCGGGTTCGATGGCGCCGGCTGAGCGCGCGCCGAGGCTAGGCGCCCATGCGCGCCTGGCTCTTTGTGTGTGCGGCGCTCGCGCTCGCGCCGTGCCGAGCGACCGCCGCGCACGCTCGCGACCCCGCTCGCCTCGAGCGCATCAAGTCACACATACTCGCCAAGGTACCACCTCTCACTGCCATCTCACTACTCACCTCACTAGCTAGACAAGCCTAGGCTAGGCGCCCATGCGCGCCTGGCTCTTTGTGTGTGCGGCGCTCGCGCTCGCGCCGTGCCGAGCGACCGCCGCGCACGCTCGCGACCCCGCTCGCCTCGAGCGCATCAAGTCACACATACTCGCCAAGGTGCCACCTCTCACTGCCATCTCACTACTCACCTCACTAGCTAGACAAGCCTAGGCTAGGCGCCCATGCGCGCCTGGCTCTTTGTGTGTGCGGCGCTCGCGCTCGCGCCGTGCCGAGCGACCGCCGCGCACGCTCGCGACCCCGCTCGCCTCGAGCGCATCAAGTCACACATACTCGCCAAGGTACCCACTCTCACTGCCATCTCACTACTCACCTCACTAGCTAGACAAGCCTAGGCTAGGCGCCCATGCGCGCCTGGCTCTTTGTGTGTGCGGCGCTCGCGCTCGCGCCGTGCCGAGCGACCGCCGCGCACGCTCGCGACCCCGCTCGCCTCGAGCGCATCAAGTCACACATACTCGCCAAGGTACCCACTCTCACTGCCATCTCACTACTCACCTCACTAGCTAGACAAGCCTAGGCTAGGCGCCTCGAACGCATTTAGACACACATACTCGTAGTCTATCTCACTCGCCACATCGTTAGTCAGGCTAGCTTTGGCACCTTGAGCCCACACACATACTCACCAGGGTTCTCACTCTCACTGCCATCTCACTACTCACCTCACTAGCTAGACAAGCCGAGGCTAGGCGCCTCGAACGCATTTAGACACACATACTCGTAGTCTATCTCACTCGCCACATCGTTAGTCAGGCTAGCTTTGGCACCTTGAGCCTACACACATACTCACCAGGGTACTCGCTCTCACCGACCATCTCACTCGCCATATCAGTAGTCAGGCTAGCCCAGATGCCATGCAAATAACGCTATCTGATTGGCTGTTTAAAACACAGCTCATTTTGTTTCCTGTTCGTCCACTAACCTTCTCTTGCCGCCCCTAACTGTGACTCTTAACGAGAACAGTGCTTCTAAGCTCACCTCACTAAACACCGTGCAAGAGATGTGTGAGCCATGTGTGTGGGATGTGTGTGTGTACGATACGATCACATTGAGCATAATCATCATCATCATCATCACTAGCCTTTGCGTCTGTTGCAGACGAGTGTTTTTCAAGCACTTCTTTACATGACTGTGTATCGTGCGTGAGTGGTCGTAACGCTCTTTGCTTCCCCGATGGAACGTCCCTCGTTAAGGACCTTCCCCACTTAGGTTGCATTTCCACCAGTGATGATCAAATGCGTTGCAAGGAATGTGTTTGTTAAAAACCAATAATCGCTTTATTTATTTACCTCCGAATTCACGAACGACAATCAACGCTAAGCACGCGCTCACGCTCATGCTGGGACAGCAAAACGTCAATAGAACTGAAAGGGACAGCATGAGCGTGAGCGCATGCTTAGCGTTGATTGTCGTTTTTGAATACGGGGGTTAGTCGTTCAATGAAGCGAGTTGCTCCTTTTTGCCTACTATACTTTGTTTTTTCTTCGTATACTAACTAACTGTCTCTTCCCCTCCAGCTGGGGCTCTCAACGAGACCGATGCCGCTGGGCGCGCCCCCCAGAGACGTGGTGCAGGAGATCCTGCATCGGGCGCAAGATAATCAGCCTCCCGTGGACGCGCACGCCTCCGACGAGCGCGCCATGAGGGAGATCATAGCTATAGCACAAACAGGTACTTAACAGCTCAAGCACAGACGTAAAAACTAGGCGGACGGAACATCACACTAAAAAAATACACTCACACAAACACACTAGGTGCGACAAACTACGCCATTTTACTCCGTGTGACAGCGCCAATGACACGTGCTAGTCACGCACACACCTAAACTAGCAGCTGATAATATGCTTCACTCATGATTAGACATGGTGACGTCCGTCTTTCTCTTACGTACGTGAGCTCAGGTTGGATCATAGCTATAGCACAAACAGGTACTTGACAGCTCAGGGTAGCGATTCACAACCAAGTTGTCGAACGATTCCATAACTTTCATTAAATTACTAGTGAATCGCTTGTTCCGCGTAATAGCTTGAATTTTGTATATGTTAAAGCCAATGGCATCTAGTATTTATTAGGCGTATAATACAGACACCTCCCACATCAAAAACTGGATATATATATTTTTGAAAATTACCGAATCGTTCGATAACTCGGTTGTGAATCGCTACCCAGGTTGGTCATAGCTATAGCACAAACAGGTACTTAACAGGTCAGGTTGGATGACTTGCAGCGTTGCCGTTCGATTGGTTGGTTTGGTTGGTTTCGATATATATATTGGTTATCGATAGGACAGCAATAGCAAAAATATCGATTGTAGAAATTAATATCATCGATACAATACGATATTATGGAAATCCTGATTGATAGAAGGCCATTTAAGATGGAAACTTTCGTTCGATACGATGTACCAATGTACAATGTAGGCAATCTTCAAAAAAAGGAAAGTGAGTAAACCTTTTCTGAAATTCTTACATCTGAAATGTCGTACGGGCCAGTAATAATTACCAAAGTTGACAAAACTTCTACAGAAAGACTACAATTCAACAGACAGACACTAAACCTTAATCTGAAAGAAACTAAGAATGACGAAATTCGTTGTAGTTTGTTCAACACTTACAAAACAATTACAAAAAATGGCCTAGTGAATTAGTTAGCTTCACCCCTCTGTTTTCCGGAAAATTATGGGATGCGTGCTAAAGCCACGTCCAGTTTTATCAGGCGTTAGCATAGTTTTAATCTTTGTAAAACAAATCTGTAAACACGGCGATGACAACTCATGAAAAAGTAGGTTTTCACGCTAGCTTATAGGTTAAAGCAGCCGCCCGAGCGTGATAAATTTTCACCTGTATTGTAAGCAAATATATGTAGTAGTTGAACAATTAAAAGGTCTTAATAATTGTATAACTGTTACGGTAATAACGGCTTAGAGCTGGTATGTTGAGTGTGGTATACTGAGCCTGATGTTTCTCTTAACATCCGTTATCGTCGCCGGATTGCCGAATCGTTTTCGCCACTAAACTTCGCAAAGAAATAATTTCTTATATCAGGCTACCAACACAAGTCCTAAATTAATTGTTTATGCCAAGTAATGTTGTTCTATTAGTGTGCCAGACGTCTCAGTCTAGGCCTCCGTGACGTAATGGGGCCACGTCACAACTCAAAATGGAGTGGCAAGTGACGTCTGCTCTGTAAGTTCAATGCACTGATGGTATTAGGGCTAATTATTATGAATACTCCTTCGCTTTCTTTACGTTCCCTTAAGCGCAGTAGTTACGGGCACCAGTTAGGATGCAAAGGAGCCAGAGTTTGATTTCCATTTTATCACGAAATGTTAGCTCGATCAGAAAAACGGGAAACGTAATGTAAGTTTGTTTGGTTTAAATAACGGTACTTCAGTCAAGTAACGTTTACGTGTAACACTGTGGACTGTAACACTCGGTGGTACAGTCAGCACCCAAAGTCAGTGCCTGATCACTTAAGTAATTTGTCATAGTGGCTATCCTCACAGCTCCTTCTTAAGTTCTATGCCAACTGAAGCAAAGTTAGTGAGACATGGTTCAAAGGTGTATAGGCACTAATGTCGTTAAACGTAAAAGTACCTACTTGGGTATATATTAATGACTAATGGTTTCGGGCGGGATTCGAACATGCGTCTTGGATCAACCGGGTGGCTGCTCTAACCACTAAGCTATCGATTACGATGCAATGCTAATTAATAGAAATAAATAATCTCATTGGATGTTTCTACACTGTTGCTACACTTCGATTCGCTTTTGTCACGTTTTGTCTTTTTCTCAGTTAGCGTAATGAAAACCGTTTTAACTTTTTATGAGTTGTTTTCGCCGTTTTTGCGTTGATGTTTCCTACTATAGTGACATAGGTGGCCACACCAGAGTAACCGAAATTTGGTGCATAATTCTTAGAACTTCAGCAGCCAAATACCTACGACATTTACTTCTATGATTAACAAAATGTCTTCTTCTTTAAGAATATATTAAGAATATAACACCCTGTCTCAGACCACCATAGAGTTCAATTATGAACGACGAAAGAAGTCCAGACAAGAAATATTTCACAAACTCTGCTCTTTTAAATGAGAACACTAAGTTGGAGTGGTTTTGCTTTATTTTCCTTCACGGCAGCTTACTGTAATAATATCAAAATTAACTTGAGTGACTGAAGGAAGTTTTCGACAGCAAATCATCGAAAGATTCACTTAATACAGGGAAGTAAAATTCTTGACGACACATCAAAAATATAACGATTTCCTATTGGCCACTCGACAACATTCTGTCTTCGACGTACAGACGAGAATACCGATAGCCTATTCGTTTAATGTTGAACTAAATACTGAGCGTCTGGCCTGTACTAGGGATGTTAGGAAACTATCGGATATCCGATATGAAAGTATCCGTAGCCGTATCCGGAAGAACAGTTTCGTATGATATCTGATAGAGGGGAAGCCAATGATATTATAATAAAAGGCGGCAGATAGGTTATGTCATGTCAAAGTCTGGTGTACGTACCTATAATTTGACCGTGTGAACAAGATAGTATAGTTATTTACTAGGGCGTACACGAGACAGATACATCTTGCATAGTGTCGTCTGAAACTGTCAATGCTTTGCTCAGGTGTTCAAAAGTTATGATTCTGGGTGCCACTTTTTAAGCACAAGTAACCTATGTACCTCTTTTTATTACAATATCATTGGGTGGAGCCTAATTCAGGCACGTTACGAACAATTTCATCATTTTTATTTTAAATAGCTGTAACAATTACTCACCGACTGAGGGTGACTTAAACAAAACCGTTTTATTAGCTATTTACTGTATTTTACTCTTGAAATTCTTTCAAAATCTAATATCCGTAACCGAGATTTCAAATCCGTATCCGGTTAAATTATCATTTCTATATCCGTATACGAAATTTTATCCGTATCCGTTTTTTTTATCCGTGACATCCCTGGCCTGTACGCATTTTGGCATAAAGTCAATTTATCAATCATGTCTATTGCCCCATTTGCCTAATTTGGAAGACCGACTGAGCTTTTTTCTTCGTCAAACTTTGTACACTTGGGAAAAGCTCTACGATTTCATATTTAGGGTGGAAGTTGAAAAATCTCACGCATAAATTAATAGAAGGTATTTTTTTTTCGGATTTGTTTGTTTGATAGAAAATATGGTCTAACTTTTACCTATCATGGTATGAGTCAGGCTGTTTAAAATGTTTTTATTTTAAGATACTCTTGAATTATTTGGCTGATAATTCATTGAGTATCTGTTTTATTTATTTTCTAAGATAAGGTACAATTCCAAGACGGACCGCAGACCGCAAACTGCAAGCGACACACTTTTGTTCCTAAGCGCGGCGCTGCAGTGCGGCCACGCTTGGAATGACTTTCATATAGATTCATAGAAATCAGGGCCCTAAGTCTGCTCATTTTAGAACGCTTATATTGAATCAAAACTGAGTCTCAATCGGGTAATTTGACACATTTTCTATGAAAAATATGTCAAATTAGACAATTGAGACTCAATTACAATTCAATTAAAGGGTTTTAAAATTAGCATACTTGGGGCCCAGTAGTGTCGCTTGCAGTGTGCAGTTGCAGTTTGGGGTCTGCGGTCCGTCTTGGAATTTTACTTTCACTGTCATGACTTCTGCGATATGACTATTTTCATGTTTAATCTTGAATATTTTCAGCGAAATGATCCACAATCTCTTATTTGAATATTTTTACTGAATAAATCTAGTTGTTGAATTAAAAATTGTGTAATTGTATTGAGAATGTTTTGCAATTTGCGAAATATGTTTTTAAGTATGATTTCAGGGACAATCAGCTGTTTAGGTATTTCTTCAGCTATTTCCGCCGATCGATGAAAACCATACAAATAGTAAGTATACGAGTTATAAATCGTTTTTAAAATGAATCTAATATTTGAAAACTTCTACAAAATGTATAAGTAGTGTTGCAAATGTAATATAAGGCTGAGTTAAGTAAGTCAAGTTATTGTTTATTTCCTTCATGTAATCGCGATACCACGACTTAACAGTGTTAAAAAGAAATCTAAGCAGGCTTTACGGGGTTTGAGCTATTGAGTATATGTAATCTTACGTTTTCTTATAACTGCAGGCCGATTTAAAAGCACTTAGTAAACTTACTGGCTGTGAATTAGACATAAAAATGAGTTTGAAAGCTCATTGGAATCCAGAAATAGATTTGGGACGCATTCTACATTTTATATGAGTTGAGAATGATAAGTCAAAATACCTTTCGTAGTTAGATTGTCTCACCGACATGACTTTTAGTCAGCCTTTTGTTTTTATACGAAAAATATTTCTCGACAGGACGTTTCCCCGAAATCATTCTTATACTATAGTTGGTTTAACAAAATAAGTAATTGTTTGGTTATGCATTGATGATGATATAACTTTCTAGTAGATAACGTTATTTTATATACAATTTCAGGAGATTCGACAGCTTCCAACTTCAGATACGACGGACACAATGCACAAACGATAATAACGTAAGTTTGTACATTATAATACCTTCTAGATTTTAACTATTTGCAATGATTTTTCATATCAGCCATGTAAATCTTAAGCCTTTCACCGCCATCGCTCACTTTAACAATCGAATTCCTATTGTTTGTGTCCCGCGTGGCGTTCAACGTGTACAAAATTAAAAATAACTACATTCAAATTGACCTGTAACAGAGTACCTTGATCTCGACAAATCTAAGTAATGGAACAAAATATAGGCCCAAATACCCAAAAATGTAGATACATGAATAAGCAATAACCAATGTTAATATTTGAATATATTGTTGTACTAAAATGAATGTGACTCCACCGCCGGAACTAGTTTCTGTACTGCTGCCTTCTGAAAGAATCAGCAAGGAAATCAGCAGTACTCTACTATTTTTTAGACAGAAATACAAAAAACAAGCTACCATCCGAATCTGCACCTTTCGCACAGGAAGCGACTCTACTTTACAAAAACGGGACGCGGGATGCGGGGGACACTAATTCGATTCCCGCCTGAAACCTAGACCGTATACAGTAACTTTTTGGTATTTGTTTGTAATTTTTAGTTCGTACACAATGTCTTGGACAACAAAATAGATGAACTGATCTTCAAATAAATTCTTCCAGCAGACTTCCCTTGACGATTTTGGCGATAAACAGCGTCAGTAAAAAATGGAGATTAAAATTTAAAAAATTTCAACACCTTAAAATATTCATTAATTGGGCTTTAAAAACAAACGTCTGGGTCTAGTGCATACTTTGTAGGTACATACGGCAATGGTTATTTCAAATAAATAAAACATCAAGCTCACACTTCGCCGAGCGGATTCAAATCCAACCTAATTAGTTAGTTAGTCCGCGAATATCTGAGTGACTTTGGTTTTTATCGATTTTTCTACAACCAGCGAATTATCTGCAAACAATAAAATGTCCATAAAATAGTTGTTCCACCAAGATTTGAATTCGCTACTGCCCAGGTTCCAAACCGAGCGTTTAACCACTGTTCCACGAAGCCGCATGCAAGCACTAGTCTAATCCAACCCGCGCAAACTTGCTGGCTCGAGCCCAACTTTAGCTTACTACCATCTATCCTTCAGACCTCCTTCCAAAACCTCTCTTACCCCACCATGCACATGGTTGAGAGTCCTTCGCCAGCTCCGCTGTAATAATCACAGAAGGAGCCTAACTGCCATGCTATGCCATTCTGGTAGCAGTTTATTTTGCCCTCTGTACAAATGCAATATATAGCTGTTGGAATAGGCTATTGCTTCTGGAATATATTGTTCCTTTTCAGGGAAGAACCTTATTTTAAGGACAATACAAATGTGTCCTTTTTAATGGCTTAAGTTTCAATTGCTTAACTAAATAGTGGCTTTCCAAAAGCTTGCAAAACTGTATCTGCTACTGAGTCCTTTGTCAAAACCGTCAATACCATTTTGAACAATCTGCACCAATGTTATTAAAATAAAAAAGACGTCGAAAGGTTACCTAGGTACTTGTGCTGAAAAAGTGGCATCCGAAATCAGAATTTCGAAAACCCGAGCAAAGCATTGCCAGTTTGAGACAACACTGCGCAACATGTATCTGTCTCATTTACGCTCTAGTAAATAATCATACTATCTTATAAACGCGGTCAAATTATAGGTACGTACGCCAGGGGACAATTTTTGACTTCGCATCTTTAATCTCTCTTTAAAATATAATTGGTTTGCACGCATTTTACTTTAGTTCGATTTTTACTAAATTCGGTTGAATTCATACATTACGCCTCATCCTAGTGCAGTGCGTAACGATTCATAGTACATATTTTTTCTCGTTACTTCCACAGTAGAGACCATTATGTATCGTTTGAGTTTGACATGGTGCTACCTAGAAAATAACGTCAGTGTCATTTAAATTGTGTAAATGTCTAAGTAATACCGCGAACAACAGCGTGTCGCGCGCGTTTTTGTGCCTTTGTACCTTTACGTAAATTCCGCTTTATGTTTCAGGCATTTGCAATAAGCGATTGAGCTTATAACGATAAAACTGTATAATGTTCTGGAATTCCAAATACCTACCTAAGTGTAAACATTTAAATAATAGTTATCGAGCTTTACAGAATACGGCAATTGATGAAAGAATTGCGGCCTCGCGTCGGATTTGATAGTTCTAAATGTGTCCAGAATCCAATCCAATAGAGCTGTTCTTTAAACTGTTTTTGCCATAAGGCGATCAAGCGTATAACAGGATCCCAAGCTGGTGGTAAATTCCAACCATCCTCACGATTGAAATTTGGATGTTTTTTAATTTCAAAAGCCTCTCGCAGCATCCTTGGTAAGTACCGATTCTCCCTAGCAAGGACCTGCGGTCTATCAAATCGTATGAAATGGTTGGGCTTATCAAGGGCATGTTCACAAAATGCTGATTTTGTAGATCTCCTATTCTTAATATCACCTATGTGTTCTTTGATACGCGTCCCTATGACCCCTATATTCCCAGATCAATCCCAGAGGGCAGCACAATACTGTGAGGTCTCAAGATACGGTTAGTTCGTACTGCGTGGATAGGAACATTTCCAATAATGTTAGTGGAGATGACGGTAGTTAAGTGAAAAAAAAAAAAAGGTTGCTAACAAATTGTACTGTTTTGTGACATAAAACATCTTTGTCATCCCGTGATCACGGCTGCTGTAAAGTAGTCGAAACGTCCGGTTAGAAAATATAAGACCGCGAGTAGAATCCGTAGAGTTGTTTTATTTCGTTTTATATCGGTGTTTTCCATCACCGGAGAGTTAGCCGCAAATTTTACAATGAATACAAAGTAGTTGTGTTCCGGCCGGATTTGATCTCGGGACCATCGGGTTCCGAGCTAGAGCGTTTAATGTAAACAATACTTAAATCACTTGTACATTATGTGTCTCTACCTCTGCCGTTGGAAGGTTGTTTCTATTGAAAAGACCCGGCAAGGAACTCAGCAGCTACTCAGACTCAGTTACTTTAGAACTAACTACCGCAGATCAAACTGCTTGATAACATTTGGAAGAAACGCTCATCACTCCTCTCCAACTATCAGCTCTGGTAGTTGCGGTGAAGCCTGAGCCCAGCGGTGGGACGTAGAGGCTGACCAACCACTCGATGGCTCAATCGGGTCAGTAGTTAGCCGGCTTGCCAAAGACGCAGGTTCAAAAACCACATGAGATCAGACATTGTTTATTACCATAGCCAAATAATAATAACAAAAATACAATTATTTTATTGCAACCCAATGATATCAGATAGACCCACAATTGTTTCTGTGGGTGTGATTGAGTTAATTTAAGAGAAAAAACATTAATGGACATGAAAAACTTTGGACGTCAACTTTTGGATCGTTCTGTAAGTAGGTATATTACATTTATTTGCATAATTATGACGATATAATTATGCTTGGTCTGACGCCGAGACCAAATAGTTTTTACTTGGGGAAATAAATTAATTGAACCATTGATTTTCATTTATCGCTACATCTATTTAATTTTGATTTGTTAATTTTCTCACAATAATTAATTCAAAGACGTAAACTTTGCTTGTCAAAAGATACGAGTATTGCTTCTGGGAAAAAAAATACTCAGTAACTGAATTGTTTGTGACTATGGTGTAGCTTTTTATATGCAAAGCGAAAATTACTTTACAATACTGAATAAAACCTTATTCTCTGCAACAGCTGATTAATGACACCAAATTCACACTATTTTTCGCTGAAAAAATTGAAACACTTCACAAAACATTCTCTAAGCTATTTTCTTTTCAAGAGCTTCAAGATTGATATTTCTTGGAGACAGACAAAAAAGGAAGAGGCTAATGCCTTGAATGTGTCCTCGGAGTAAGTAATGCATTCAAAATCACAGTAAAACATGTGCTATCCGAGCTATAAAATGACGTTATTGTGTGCGATCCGCGGCCTGACTGCGAGCGACTTTTGCGCCTATGCTATAACCAGGATAAACACAGTTATAAGTACAGAGGCATTCACATAAACCTTTACACAGGGGAACCTCATGCGGCTGACATAGGACCCATTTTGCAATGGTTCTGTACAACTTCTTCTTCTTCAACTACTTCTTTCGAAAAAGAACACTCAGTCCACACGCACATGTGATTCTCACTGTATAAACAAAACTCTCAAACTGATTCAAGTACTTCGTTTTTTTTTCATTTGAATGGTGGTTTGACAGAGTGTATGAGTAAAAGCTATGATCCTAAAATTCTAGACAAAGAATTAGTTTATTGGTCCATTCGACATAATTACAATCACTGTTTGATTCACAAGAAAGACTTAACAATGTGATGTTATTAGAGAAGAACAGCTATTCTTCGTCCTAGTTGTAGTTTACTAATGGCAAGTTAGTTTTATGTAAAAAAAAATAAAGAACACCCTGGAAAATTGTATTATTGTTTATAAATGAATGAAAGTGCATAAACTTGACAACAACTTGATAAATTATATAATTTCATTTTACTAGCTTATGGCAGCGAGTCGGCCGCAGGCCAGCGGCCTGAAGCTAGTTTCGTTTAATAAAACAGAAACCACTAAATCTTTGAATCAATATTTAAAAAAATATTTTTGCTAACTTTGCGAAATATTATGCAAAAACACAGCAATGAATAATTATTCGTCTTTCTTTCAATTTAAAAAGAAATGTGACTACTCGTATTATAGCTTCTATTAGTAAGCACTACGGTAAAATAAGTTTGAGTCGATGAGGTCAATCGATTAGTTACAGCAGTAACTATTTATTTAGTGCCTTTTTGCATTTGTAAATAATGTAAGAAACATATTTTCACAGTTTATTCGTGCCTTGATCCTTACTTTCGGGTCATGAAATAATTTTTAATTTTTTGACTGAACAGGTACCTATAAGTATAAGTGGATAATTAGCCTATTAACTACAAAAGAGAACGTTTTATTTTCAAAGCGGTTTTTCAAGGAAACTTGTGACCGTCACCCGCTCTGCTCGTGCTCACGCCCCGCCCTTATAATTACTCGGAACACAGCTCACCCGAGCAGCCATATTTCAAAAATTATGCCTTCTATGAAGCTATAAAATTTTAAAGTTAAATTTTGTTGCGACGCAGCGAAGATGCGTTGTTTTGTATATACGGATGTGTTCTTGGTTCGTTTTAATATTATATGCAGTTAAGGCTGGTATATAAACTGTTTTTCTTTATTATTGTGCATTTCAAGTTGATGTCATACCACCTGGGTATTGACTACTGTGGTCCAAATGAGATTGATAAGTAGTTGTAGTTGGTTTGGTATTTGTATGTATGGATAAAACGTGTCCGCCGGTTAGAGCGTTGGACTCAACCTGAAGGTAGCGGGTTCTAACCCCGCCCGCACTAACTACATGTTCATATTTTGTGTTGCAGTTGCGAGTTGGTTAGTACATAATTCGAATGTTTTTTTTGTCAGTCGATAAACCTAGTCGAAAGCCTCTAAGAGGCGGCTTGAAAACATCTGCCAGCAAGGCTTCCACTGCTACACCAATGTACACTAAGCCCGCGTGTTGTAGTATGGGTTGCACAATACATCTGGCAAATGAAATGTTGATCAATAGTTTTCGGTCAAATTAAATTCGGACAAGTGAAGGATGTTACTCTATAGTTGAGGTGAGGCCTGTGCGCAGCAGTGCGACGTATTATTAAACTGCTGTTTTGCTTTTACTTAAGATAATCTTTCTTTGCTGTTATACCGCTTTAAGCGCTAAAACGACGTTAAATTCTAAAGTTGTAAAACTAGAGCAATCAATCTCTCTTGTTGTCGCTTGCTCAATATGTTGCACAGGAGATTGTAGCGGTGGACATGTCAATACAAAATGGCGGAATAGTTTAGTAGTAGGTCACTACGATTCTTGAAAACTCTTTGAGCTGACGGATGGCTTGTCTGAAAAGCGTCTGCGTTATAACGAGACCTACATCTTTTGATAAATTGTTTGTAAAACAAATCTTTCTTTTCAAAAAGACTAACTATAGCATATATAAGTCACTTGCATGAAAACAAAAGAATAATAATATTACAAAAATTGAGCTTTTCTATGCTCCACCACCAAGCCTCAATCAATATTTATATTGGTAGATCTTAAATTAAACTATAAACACGTATAATGGTATGCTATTATACAGTTTTGCTCCCTCAAAGGTGATGCTTTTGTGAGCATAATTTGCACGTGCCCGTGGCAAGACAAGTAAACTTTATACTATCTAGAGCATTGTGGCCCAGTGGTTAAATACTCTGGCTCCGGATGTGGTGGTCCCGAGATCAAATCTTGCCGGACACACCTACTTTGTGTTCATTGTACAATTTGCGGCTTACTCTCCGGTGATGGAAAACATCGTTATGAAACCCAAGGAACTCGAATAACCCGTTACTGCGTTGGGTTCAAATTCCCTCTGCGAAATGTGGGCTTCTGAGTGTTCCGTTCACCATGACGGCAACAATCAGTGTGCCTCTGACTAACCCATTAAAGATAAGGTCGTGAGGCTATGTATGTTATGTTAACTTACAAAGGTAAAAAACCAAAGAAAATAACAATTGCTGAGTTACTTGCCGGTTCTTCTCAGTACAAACCACATCAACAAAAAAGTCCGCAACATCGGTGGTAGAGTCACATTTTTATCTCCTAAGTTATTTTGCAGTACTATTATCAAAGTATTGTAAATCATAAGGTAACACCTTAAGAATTACAAATGATTTCGAAGTTAATAGTCCCGTGCAATTTATTTATGTAACCAACATTTTAAATTGTTTTTTTTTCCTTTTTCAGGACTCCTGTGACATGAAAAAGAAGAAGGCTACATTTCTAAACTGTCAGCTTCATTATTAGGTAAAATTAAAATATATATGAAACGGCGTTCGTTGCCGATCTATTGTCTGAACTGAACTAAGGGCAGCTCACCCATTAATAAATTGATTTGTTTTCTTTATTGGGGAAACAAACAGCCTTAAATAATACATAGGTTTAACTTTAATTAGTTAATACATTAGCATTCAAAGTTTCCACTGCTGATTATTACATTTTAAGTTGAAATAACGAATAAAATAAATATCACTGTACATTATTTTATCATTATCATCAAGCAACTAAATGCTATTTATTTTATTATACAGGCTACTTACATAATAAGATACATTATTGGTGAAATTCACACGGTAGGTTTACTTTATTTACAAATACCTACACCTTACAACCTAAGAGCAGTCCTTTACCATACCTATAGTAAATGATATGGGATACTAGGCAACAGAGAAACCTACTTAAATACTATTCTATTTTGGAAATTCAAACTCAATATACATAGGAAACACCCAGACCAGTACAAACAGACATGTTCATGCACACAAATGTTTGTACTGTGCGTAGATCGAACCCACGAACTCTGGTGTAATAGGCCACTCTGAAAAATTGCAACAAAAGATCACATTGTAACAATCACTTAAGATAAAGCGCTAATTAAATCAAAGTGCAGTTAGACCTTGATTTAGTGCTAAAGTTTGCAAATATCCAGGATCTAAACTAATCGTGCTGACCTCGAATCTAGACCTTTGGCCCTTGATAGGAGATGCGCTGATGTGACATAAGTATATTATAGTGAAGTATGACTCAACTAACGATACATTTGCTTTCACTGTTATCTTTTGGTTGTTTTACCTAATCCAAATTACGCTTTTTAAATAAGATTTAGAAAAAATACCTGCATTAACGTGGTAAATGTGATAATGACATTCGATTTGAGTTGAATAGAATCACACGTTTCACAAGAATATACTTAGTGCCATGCAGGATACTAGAGAGAGGAAACTTTATTGGTTTTAGTGAAATTTATAAGTGATAGCTGTAGATAATTTAAATACTGTATGTTTCCTAAAGAATAAGTAAAGAATAAATAAAATAATTACTGAATAACTTAAATTTCAAATGGTCATAAAAATAGTCCGTTCGCGTTAAGAATGCAGTGATTTCTCTTGTCCTTCGACCTAGCACGCCCCTTACCAATCAAATCGTTCCTAATTACAAAGTCAAGTTCACAGTGCCCAAATGAACGCATTCTTTCAAACGCAACGGTTTTGTACCTGAGTTTTGATGTGTGTAACGGAATTAAATTTAAAAAATACTGAATTTTTAACGCGAACATACTATAGTGCCATGCAGGACTTTGGTAACTATTAATTACTGAATAACTTAAATTTCAAATTGCCATAATAGTACTAAATATGAAGATAAACCTAAATCAGCGGGTGAGTCTAATTCTTAATCCTCTATATTTTAGTCCACTAACCCCCGAATTCACAAACGTCAATTACGCAGTAAGCACGCGTTCACGCTGTCCCGTAAAATATTAATAGAATTGAAAGGGACAGCTATACTTCTGAAGGATGCTACGCGTTGATTTTCGTTTGTAAATTCGGGGATAAATGTTATTATCCTTTTCTGAAAACGATTTTTTTTAAAAAAAAAATATTTTCATCTTTAGTTTTATCAGAATTTTTTGAGCTTAAGTAATTGAATATTAAAACATGATAGCTTGTTATTTAGAACATAATATTATTATTTCGTTTACCTACTAAACAACATAATCAGATGGTTCATTCCAACTATTTAATTTCCCTTCAAAGTTCAATCTTTGCAATGATGAACGTCATATTGACGTATTCCTGTTTAACTAAAGAGGTTAAACTACAACAAACAAATTGATAACAATAGTTGTACATCCTTGTTGACATTTTGTTTACCCACGTATTTGACTAAAGGTCGGGTTAACAAACATAGTTTTGCACATTTATCTACATCCTTTAAGTTTATAAATGTATTTTTCTAAATTATTTTCACATATTTTAAATATTAAATATTTTACAAATTTCAAAATAGCATTATTTAAATAGACCTTTTACAAGTGCTTTTAAATCGTCAAAAACTAAATCACACAAACAAAAAAACACTTAATAATACACTCAAATACTATTGTTAGAACTTCGCTGGAGAGGCTACTGCATTTGCTGCTGGTATTCTCCTTGAACCCTGTGATCTTCAGTGGTAGAAAAGTACAAACACTAACCTGGATGGGGCAGGACAGGGAAGGTGCCACCAACGACGGGGCTGCGTGCCGACCGGCTAGCAGAACTGTTAATTTCGATGTTGCACCACAGATTTTCGTTGCTATAACTTCACCACATCACATTGGAGTTGAGAATACACAAAACAGTCAGTAAACCACTAGCTAGTTATTATATTTTCATATTTTTAAACCCTCGAGCGCAGGAGAAAAGTTCAAGCAGCCATTGTTTTTTCTAGAAGCTCGATGTCAGATCTCGACCAATCATGGCGCTCGGCGCTTGGGCGAAAGAGACGCCACTATTGGTGCATTTCATAGCAGCCCGTGTTGGTAAATTCAAAAAAGGAACAAGGGAAAGGAAAAGGATAAGGATTTAGGTCAGGAAAGGTTTAATGTTTATACATTTTCCCCCCACTTGAAATTCACCAGGATTTCACAAGTTAAAGAATCTACAATTAAAGGCTATGCTCGAAAAAACTATCAAACTACATAAAGCTAATATCTTATTTTAATTAAAACTCACAGAATTAACGCAATAACATAACTTAGCTTCCTTTTAATTAATGGGTAAGGGACAGACCTTAACCACTGGTCTACGCATAGTTTTTCCGTTAGCAGTTCGGAGAGTAACAACTCTAACAACATTATCGGCACCTGTATGTACTTGCTCCACTTTAGCTAATTTCCAAAATAGTGGAGGCTGATTAGGTTCATTTACAATGACTAAATCATTTAATTTTAAGTTTGGCGTGTTTAAAAACCATTTATTTTTCTGCTGTAGCGTGTGAAGATAATCACGTTGCCAAATACGCCAAAAACTCTGAGTAATTTTCTTCAGCATTTGCCATCGAGAACGAGGACAAGCGTTTTCATCAATAGGTTCCTCAGGCAATGACACCAAAGGACCACCAGTTAGAAAATGCCCAGGTGTTATCACATCGGATTCTTGAGGGTCTGGAGACAGCGCACAAAGAGGCCGGGAATTTAAAACGGCTTCTATCTTTGCCAAAATGGTAAAGAACTCCTCAAGAGTCAGAACCTGAGCACCCACAACACGTTTAAGGTGATACTTAGTTGATTTTATACCGCTTTCGAAAATGCCTCCAAAGTGAGGTGCACCCGGAGGGTTAAATTTCCACTTGATTTGACGGTTAGCTAATCCATCCGAAATGTCAGGGTAATGATTACGGAGTCCATCGACTACCTCCTTAAGATACTTATTGGCTCCGACGAAATTTATTCCGCAATCGGTAACAATTGTATGACACATTCCGCGACGAGATACAAATCTATCGAGCGCGGCTAGGAATGCTTCTGAACTCAGTTCAGTTACTGCTTCTAGATGAACAGCCTTTGAACTTAAGCAGACAAATAAACATAAATACGCCTTATAAGTTTTAGCACCGCGGCGACGACTTTCTTTTATCCAGAACGGACCACCAAAGTCAATACCTGTGGTTTGGAAACATCGAGCTGGTTGTAGTCGAGATGCGGGAAGTTTACCCATCATGGGTTGATTGAAAGATGGTTTCACTTTGAAACAACGAACACATTTTGAAATAATAGAGCGTATAAGTAGTCTTAGCCCGATTATCCAGAATTTTCTTTGAATTAAAGATTGCAATGTTCGAGGACCGCAATGCAAATACTTTAAATGAAAGCGCTCAATGATTATTCGAGATAAAGGGCAGAGTTTAGGTAAGATGAGAGGATGTATCGCAGATGGTGATAGGTTAGCCTCATCAATACGTCCCCCCACTCGCAATAAACCATTATCATCCAGAAACGGCGATAGTTTCTGAATGGATTTTACACACTGCTCTTGATTTTGAACTTGACTTACTTCCGGTGCCATGTAGTGACGTTGGGTAAATTTGACTAGCACTATCATTGAATGATCGAGCTCAGAACTGTTTAGCGTGCCAAAGTTTCGATCTGGCGCAGTGGCTTTCGCATTGGAGACGAAACGGTAGCACCACGCTAAAGTTCTTTGAAGTCGAGTCAAAGAAGAGTGTCTAGAAATTAAGGTAAGAAGAACGTTTTCTGTTTGAGCAATGTGTAGACTCTTGGTCTCAACAGGTTTCAATTCTGGTAATTCTTCCTTCGGAAGTAATATCTGTTTGCAAGGCCATTCACTGGGCAAGGCTTGCAACCAATTAGGTCCTTTCCACCAAAGAGGATGATTGATTAGATCGGAAACAGATATTCCCCGACTGCAGCAATCAGCCGGATTATCTTTAGTTGAAACGTGATACCAGCATTCAGGACTGATTAAATCAGTCGCCTGAACCACACGGTTTGCTACATACATTTTGAGCAAATGAGGCGCAGTGTTCAACCATGATAAAGTAGTAGAGCTATCTGTATAAGCTCTTACAGAACTAATATGAATTTTGTCCTTCAATAAATTGTACATGTGAGACAATACTCGTGCTAGAAGTACTGCAGCGCTTAGCTCGAGTCTGTTCACTGTTGTCGGTTTCAATGGCGCTACTCTTGATTTACCAGTAAGCAAGTTTGTGAGAGTCGAATTCCTTGGTTCATCAGAGACCACACAAAGGTAAACGCAACAACCATATCCTTTCAAAGAGCCATCACAGAAGCCCACTAGATGCACCTCAATCGGTTTGTAAGGTACGACTAGTCGAGGTATAGTAATGTTTTGCAAGTCAGAAAGATTGGCGGCTATCATATGCCACTGTTTGGCCAAATGCTTTGGAATAGTCTCATCCCAAGCCAAATTTAAGCGCCACATCTCTTGCAGTAAAGTCTTGGCTGCAAAGATCACTGGACAAATCCAGCCTAACGGATCATAAATACGAGCCACTACAGACAGTATCGATCTTTTTGTGAATTTAACGTCAAATGAGTCTGAAAACTTGTACGAGAAATTGTCGTCAGACGGATTCCATCGTAACCCCAAGATTTTGACAAACTCATTTCCTGATTCATCGAATGATTTGCTGGTTAGACAATGGTCAGGTGGAATGTCCGACAAAAGATTCGACGAGTTGGAACTCCATTTGCGTAGTTCGAAATGGCCTTTTGATAGCAAAGATACAAGATCTGCTTTCAACTGCCTGGCTTCATCCAGCGATGAGCAGCCTGTGGTGATATCGTCCATGAACGTCTCCTCAAACAGCACTTGAGCAGCCCGACTGGGATATTCCGCACCATGATCTTCAGCCAGTTGACGAAGAGTTCGAATGGCTAGATAAGGAGAACTACTAACTCCATATGTTACTGTATTCAACTCGAATTCACTAAGAGTTTCGTTAGGATCGTTTCGCCATAAGATGTGTTGATAACATCTGTCTTCTGGCCTGATTAGAATCTGGCGGTACATTTTACAAATGTCAGCAGTGAAAACGATCTTGTGAAGTCGAAATTTAGTTACTACGTCGATAACGTCGAGTAGCAGTTTAGGTCCAACGTGGACTATGTTATTCAAAGATAGGTTATTAGTAGTCCGGCTACTAGCATCGAAGACCACACGTAGTCGTGTCGTAGTACTCTCTGGACGTATAACACAATGATGTGGAATGATGTATCGATCAGTAGACGAAGACTCTGCAAGCTGCATGTGACCTAGGTCTTCGTACTGCTTCATAAATTCCTTATATTCAGCTTTCAACTCAGGCAAACCATTCAATCGTTTTTCTAAGCTGAGAAAGCGATTCAGTGATTGGCGGTGCGAATCACCTAAAGGTGGAGTATCATCTTTCAGCATGATTGGTACTACATACCGACCATCTGGTGTACGAGATGTACCACTTTTATATTTTTGTTCACATATTTCGTCCTCGGGAACGGACATTTTACATTTTGGCGGTTCCTCGGACTCCCAGAACCGTTGAACGATCTCATCGAGCGAACATGAAGACGCGACAAGTGACGTAACGGGTTCTACGGGTATTTCAGTTTGCGTGCTTTGTATAAACTGACCACTGACCACCCAGCCGAACACACTGGATAACGCACAGGGTAAGCCGGGCCCAGGTGCGAAACGTGCGCCAGTATATATTTGATCAAAACACTCAACACCTAGCAAAAGATCGATCGGACCGGGTTTATAAAAATCACAGTCGGCGAGATCAAGGTGCACAAACTTCTCCTTGACGATCAACGGTAACGAAGTCGAAGGCATCATTGAAGTAATTTTAGGCAAAACTACTAATGGTAATTCAAACTTAGGTGATTCACTCGATCGAGGTATTATCGAACCTAAGGTGTAACCTTTAATGTTACAAACATTACTAAGTTATTAAACTTCGGAATGTCGTGTGAATTTTGTAATTCAAAACGCTTTCTGGTTTCAAGATCCAAAGGTCGCGACGCAATGTAGAACAGAATAAACTCACTCAAGTCATCGATGTTTAAAGCTCGTAGGGCATTTACACTTTCATATAAAGTATTTGTCAACTCAGACAAATTGGTAAGCGTCGGCCTTTGAATCGGCGTGATTTTAAATATCTTTTCCAAATAAGTCGTGGCTAGAATACGTTTGTTATCGTATCTATCTAGCAAAGCATCGTAAACGATGGAATAATTTGTTGCCGTTATAGGAACACCCTTTGCCAAAGTCAACGCACAGCCCGATAGGCAAGAAAGTAAATAATGAAACCTCTCTGTGTCTGACAGAGAACTATTTTGATGGACCAGAGGTTCATAACTATCTTTAAAAGTCTGCCAATTTTCTATTTTACCATCAAACTTAGGAATTTCTATCTTTGGCAATTTCACTTGTGAACTTGTGTGACTGTGACAAGGTTCTACCCGAAAGGTCTTTGAACTTGCGGCGACGGAATCTGCAAATTCGACGGCCGCATAATACAAATCGTCAAACGACAACAAAGCCATGTAATCGATGACGAACTGAGGGTTTAATTGCAACTGCAATTTATTTATGTGATCGGTGCATTCTATAAAATTCTCTCTAATTTTCTCTATCGCTTTGTACCTAGCCATGAAGGTTGACAATTTACTTTTATTCACTGTAGCTTCTTTAGATAAATCGTAGAGAATTTGCATGCTTTTGAACTCATATTCTCGCCTTTTGATGGACGACTGTAACTCAATTTCCGTCATTTTTACTGAATAAAATATCTATTAGGTAGGAAAGTAAGAACTATTTACCGCCAAACAGTTTAGCAATAACGAGTGATAGTCTCCGAAATGCAATTATGTACGAACGAGTGTTACGAACGTCCAACAAGGTTATTAAATAGAACAGACAAACGTTACGCTAAATGTTATTACTGCGTAAATCCGTACAAATACTATTCACTTCGGCTACCCAGGGATGTGGCTTTATACTTAAATAATCGATTATGTAATAATCGATTTTTTGAATAAGTATAAAAATCGATTTTAAAATAATCGATTTTTTACCAAAAAATTATCGATTTTTACAAAAAAATCGATTTTTAAGAAAAAAATCAATCAATTTACTTATTTCTACTGCTCTACAAATACGGCGCCTTTTACCCGGGTCTCTTGTACAAGCTGGCCACGTCTACTATGCCCCGTCGCATAGTTAAGACTGTGGCCACCTTCCTGGAAGAGAGGCTCTTCCAAGTGGCAGTGGAAGATGCCCTTTCCACAAGCAGACCCATCAGAGCCGGAGTGCCCCAGGGAAGCTGTCTCTCACCCGTGTGCTACGCCAAGTACACGGACGACATCCCCACCGACGAAGGTGTGCTACTGGCGCTCTACGCCGACGACGCAGCCTACATCACGACCTCCATGAATGCCCGCCACGCTGCGAAGAAGATGCAGAGAGTCCTCGACCAGCTCCCGCCGTGGCTGGACGAATGGAGGCTGACCGTCAATGTGGGAAAGACGCAGGCTGTACTGCTGAGTACCACCATGAAGATGCCGCCAAAATTGTCTCTTCAAGGCCAATCGGTGGAATGGTCCCCCACGGCCAAGTACCTGGGGGTCACCATAGACCGCCGCCTCAACATGGCCCAACACGTCAGGAACGTGATAGGGGCCAGCCGTTCTACCAGAGCCCGACTGAAACCGCTGCTGCAGTCCAACCTGCCCATTAGAGCGAAGCTGGGCATCTACAAAACGTACGTGAGATCTCGCCTAACCTACGCAGCCCCAGCCTGGTATGCGCTGGCAGGAGAGTGCCACAGGCGGAGATTAGATGCCCAGCAATCACTCAGCCTCCGAACGCTAGTGAAAGCCCCACGCTACGTCAGGAACGACGTCATCGAGCGAGACCTCAAGTTGGAACCCCTGGCAGTCTTCGTGAGAAACCTGGCCACGCGAATGTTCGGACGGGCGGGAAGGTCACACCACCCGCACATTCGGAGCATCGCCCCTTACCACACCCGCCCCCCGGACAGGAAAGCCCTGCCAAGAGACCTCCTCGACGACGTCGACCACGACGACTCCGCCCAGGCCGCCAGCTCGCAGGCGCAAGCCTCGCTGGTGGCAGGACAACCTACACCGGATTGACAAACACAACGCCGGCTTGAGGCCTAGTCCTCGCCGGCGTCTCCCCGACTACGACCGACGCCACTGGCTCGCAGGCCCAAGTCCTCGCCAGTGGCAATCCATTGACCCTGCTGTATTCGCAGTAGGCGACCCACACCACTGAAAGCGGCACAGCCGCGGCCAGTCTCCCCGTCGTCCACTTCGTGGACGCCGAGAAGAACACCCCGTGGCGCCTTTTAGATCAGAGTGATTGCAGCGTGACTCTTGTTTCATATTCACTTGTCGCGCGGTTTTAGCGCAACAACCAGCAGAAGAAACGTTAAATGTGAACGCACTCTTCAGGGATGAAATAGGTCAACTTATCATACAATCAGCTTCATTTGCGCAATTATCTTGGATGGATGTGCCGTGTTGCCCTTTCACGTTAAAACGACTGGATGGATTTTAAGGAAAATTTACAATAATATAGCTTATGCAACTAAATAGGACATAGGCTACAATTTATAAAGATATATCACGTTTAATCTAATCTAAGCAGTAGAGGAAGTGTGTTTTTAGTTCGATACTGAATGAACCTATGATCTTAAACTGATGAAATATAACTTATGTTAAGAATTTTAATTTTGACAGTCTTTGTATGGGAGTGGCGCCCTCTTTCAGTAGCATCGAACACCATGTCATACTGTTGAACTGTCTTACTGCCACAACATACGTCACAGCAGTATTGTGTTGCCAACTCTTAAATTAGTTCTTCACGAAATTCTCTGTTATTCAATGAAAAAGTATTTTTATCTCGAATTACTTTATCTGTAAAAAAATCGACTCTTTGAAAAAATCGATTAATAAAAAATCGATTATTTGTGGTACACGAATCGATTATTAAAAATCGATTATTTTGAAAAAATAATCGATTAATATAAAAATCGATTATTTTTTCACATCCCTACGGCTACCTAATATTTTAAGAGACGTTTTTTCGAGCACAATCAATAATTATAAACACTAAATACCATCAGCAAAATGCAACAAGTTCAATATTTTTTGCGTACCTGACTAGTTATTGAGTTTTGTATTTACTAGTAGGTACCTACCTATACGCTGGCCCGCTTGAACGGGAACGAGCGACGCGCGGTAAGTAGGTATCTTACACGCTTCAAATAATAAGAATGCAATGTACGAATTCGTAGCTTCTAACACGATTTTAATTCGTTTATGACTTAAAAGATGTATTTCAGAGTGAAAATAGCAATTATTTATGCCTATTTTCAATACTTTTACGTTAAATTAATGTTTTAGTATGAGGTTATTCCTCACAGGAGGCACCAAAAATTGAATGTTAGAACTTCGCTGGAGAGGCTACTGCATTTGCTGCTGGTATTCTCCTTGAACCCTGTGATCTTCAGTGGTAGAAAAGTACAAACACTAACCTGGATGGGGCAGGACAGGGAAGGTTCCACCAACGACGGGGCTGCGTGCCGACCGGCTAGCAGAACTGTTAATTTCGATGTTGCACCACAGATTTTCGTTGCTATAACTTCACCACATCACATTGGAGTTGAGAATACGCAAAACAGTCAGTGAACCACTAGCTAGTTATTATATTTTCATATTTTTAAACCCGCGAGCGCAGGAGAAAAGTTCAAGCAGCCATTGT
This sequence comes from Udea ferrugalis, assembly GCA_950022985.1. Taxonomy (NCBI): domain Eukaryota; kingdom Metazoa; phylum Arthropoda; class Insecta; order Lepidoptera; family Crambidae; genus Udea; species Udea ferrugalis. Next base: position 882,865 of record OX465541.1, read on the forward strand.
TTTTTCTAGAAGCTCGATGTCAGATCTCGACCAATCATGGCGCTCGGCGCTTGGGCGAAAGAGACGCCACTATTGGTGCATTTCATAGCAGCCCGTGTTGGTAAATTCAAAAAAGGAACAAGGGAAAGGAAAAGGATAAGGATTTAGGTCAGGAAAGGTTTAATGTTTATACAACTATAATAGTAACAATATTTTCTAATTAACAAACTACCTGCACTTTTGAGTGTTTATTACTTACTACATTGTCATTTCAGTAAAATAGGAATGTAAGTATCTACGTATTTAGAGATATACCTATTTGAAATGTTTTTCGGTCTGTCTAAAAATACTATACTTAATATTTCTAAATAAAACCAAGCTTATACTTAACATGTAAGCTGACCATAAAGATCATTATGTTAGCTGTATCGGATATAAATCATTAATGAAAATTGAAATCATCTTCCGTTTCGATTACCATCAAAGCAACAGGCCAGCTAATAGATGAAGTATAATCATTTTTAATTCTACTAAAAACAATGTCACTCTATATTCTCTAACAATTTAAGTCGGAAAGCATTTTGTACTTTTGAAAATAAATTGCAATCTATGCAGTAAAAGTTTGTGGTTTTATTCGATGAATGTTTTGTAAACCGATTTATTTAATAATTAGAAAGGAATGCTACCAGCGTAAGTTGAACTAATATTCTTACGAACTCTCATACTACGAGAGGCCAACGACGACCAGACTTTGTTCGTAGTAAAAGCAGAGACAGTCAAAATGTTGTTTTTTTAGCTGTTCCTGCGACTGGTACTGTAGTTGTGTTTATCAAAAGCAATATTGAACAAATAAGAATCCCATAACTCAGTACTCAAAATCCAGGAAGTAATCAAAAGCAATATTGAACAAATAAGAATCCCATAACTCAGTACTCAAAATCCAGGAAGTAAAGTTTTTTTTTACTTTTACGATTGCTGATTGACCAATAGTGAAGAAGTTAAACTGTCACAGTACAATATTACTTGACACGAGACAGCTAGTACACAATCATTCAGTCAGATACAATGATATTAAAATAAAAAAGACGTAGATAGGTTACTTGTGCTAAAAAGTGGCACCCGAAATCAGGACTTCGACCACCTGAGCAAAGGATTGACAGTTTGAGACAACACTGCGCAACATGTATCTGTCTCGTTTACGCTCTAGTATGAATGCTCATGCTATGAACAAATCAAATTATATGTACGTACGCCAGGGAAAATTTTTGACCTATCTACGTCTTTTTTATGGTAATTTCATTGACTGTAACCAAGTCAGACGTCGTTTTGTTCATTAAAAACAATATTATTTTGACAACTAACAAATAAGTGGATACCTGTGAAAAAAAACTCAACCCAATTTTTACACACTGGAACGAAAAATAAACAGACAAACGGATAGGTATTTGTAAAAAATCGTGTCTTTTTTCACTTTCATAAATCCGACTAAATTTCAATAATTCTTTTTAAGAAATGCTTAGTAAATAATACAACTTACTCGCACTTCCATCTCGGATATCAGTTCACACAACAAACAACACTGATTAACAAGGCAATGTCCGACATTGACCTCCGAAAATCTAATAATTACCAAGTCTCGTGCTAATTAAACTAAGTAAATTGCGTAATTTTTTATCCTACAGAAAGGCAGAACCAGTGTGATGATCATAAATGATCTAGGAATGAAGCTGGACCAAAGATTGAGGTAAATTTAAGATTGCAACATTAGTAGGCAGAAATAGGCAACGACTGGCATATTTTCAAAATAATAAGAGTACGGCTCTCGGATGTCGAAGGGTTGGATTCGGGTGCTGTGTGCCTTCATTGCACAAGCGACCCCGAGGAGGACGGCAGTGTGGGGTGGCCTCGCACTGTCGAACACCGGCGGGTGTGAGAGTGGAGGTACTACTCCCCTCGAGGTGAGCCGGGACACCGGCACAGCGCCCCAGGGTTTTACCGGTAGAGTGCTTCCCTGGAAGAGTCCTCGGTAAGTCCTGGTCACGCGCAGAAGAAGGCAGCCCCGGTGTTTTAGTGGGTATTCTTCCTTCCACTCCCGCACCACACGCGCTGGTCTGCGTCAACATCCACACACGATCCAGCGACTGTCGGCCCGCACCAAAAGGTTCGGTGATTCGTTCCTGTGTCGTACTATCCAGACGTGGAACGCTCTTCCAGCGCATGTGTTTCCTTCTTCCTACATCCCGGGTTTTTTAAGCGGGGCGTGAAAAGGCATTTATGCAGGCCTTCAAAATGAGATTGACCAGCAAAGTAGTTCTCAATTACTGTGCTTGTCTACCCCATATCTGGACCTCATGACTGCTTCCCATCAGGTGGAGTGAGGTCATCTTGAAGACCACTATAAAAAATTTAAAAAAAAAAACTCACCCCCTTGCAGGGGTGGGCGAGTCCCACACCCCCCGCTGCCCCCCCAAGCAGCGGGAAGTGCGTAAAGGCATTTCAACGGGTTAAAAAAAAAGAAAAAGAAATGTAAGAATCTTGCCCCCGAATTCACAAACGTTAATCAACGCTAAGCACGCGCTCACGCTCATGCTGTCCCGTTAAATGGCAATAGAACTGAAAGGGACAGCATGAGCGTGAGCGCGTGCTTAGCGTTGATTATCGTTTGTGAATTCGGGGGTTGATCATATATACTGGTAGACACTGCATTAGAAAATAAAATCCAACTTGTTCTATTAAAGTACAAATTGATAACATAGACATCGTTCTGAATTCACGTCAGAAAGTAAAGTAATAAGTCGTCCAAAATGCCTGCTTTAGAAGTATGAATTGTAAATTTCAAGCGCATTGAATGACATAGCGCTCTACCCCCTTATTCATAAAAAAACTCAAACAGTTCTTCAACGACACGTTAACTTTTGTATCGCTTTGTCACTTTCATTCTTGTTGCTGCCGCCATTTGCAAGCAAGTGACAGAACACGTCAATTGCTTAAACTTTGTTGTAGCGTTGCGTTCGTTTTTATGAATAAGAGGGCTGTTCTTTATTAGTCACTCCTCGAAAGAAAACATTTAGCTAGGGCAACACTCGATAGTGACTCCTCAATTGCCCTCAAAACACAAAGTTAGCATAGCAATTACACACAGAAAGGTCAGCGTCCAAGTACCTCACTGCACAAGGAATATTCCCTGACCTTCGGGCTGATAACCTCCACCAGATCTTTGTGGGGACAATCTAACAGGCACTTTGAAACAAAGCGGACATTATTAGCCATTAATAAACGCAAATGTGTGTGGAAATATGTTGAAACGAAATGAAAAACAACAGTCTATATATCTCCTACCCAGTCCTGGGTACAGCTATGCTATTCTGGCTAACGCCAAATCTCATCTCGATCGTGATTAAGAGAAAACGCCAACTTTAATCGCTTCTCCTTGACTTGGTATTCTGCCTCATTTGTTTATAAATAACTTTAAAATGTTATTTGGCTTAGTTATTAGGTATCACGCAAACGATCACATTCGCGTAATTACAGAGTTTTAAAACGCCGAAATACTCACTTCATATTCGTTCGATATGCAAATCCCACCCCAGGCCACACCACGACTATGAGTACGAGCCATTGGTACTCCAACACGAGGGAGAGAGGCACAACGACTGTAGCCGGTGAACGGAACATTCAGGAGCCGCCGACCGAATTTGAGCCCAGGGTGGTCAGTGGCGAGCCTACCACTGGTTGCTTGGGTTTCCATCGGTGTTTTCTATCACTGGAGAGTAACAAAGAACACAAGCTATTCATTGATGCAACCCTCACTGCGCCACGTCGTTCTATTATTGGTTTTTATTTTTAGTTTCTAGAAAACAAAAGTCTGCTGTCTTCAAAACACATCAAGATTTTGTGGAATTGAAAACTTACAGATTAGTCAAACTCTAACAAAAAGTTGAATTTAGTATCTTACTATTAACGCAAATATTTCCTTGTCATGATGATTTAGTGAAAATAAGAATACTTTGGTAATTTTTTAATTTATTTATTTATTTATTAGGAAAATCAACGGCGTTACAGACATGTGAAATACAGTACTATCTTATCAATTGGAAGGTAAGGCTAATTACAGATTTCCACGAAAGCGAAAGCATCTTAATACTTAAGATGCACCAAATTATTTATTTAAGATATTAATATAAACAAATGCAGCCCGTTTTTGTATTGTTAATAATGTTGTGCAATAAGGGAATTAATAATATAAATATAAAGAAACTTGTGGAAAGATCTTAATGATGACATGAAGAACAAAAGCAATCAAACTTTAGTAGATTATGGCTGAAAATAATAAAATTTGAGTTAGTCTAACTGGTTACCTATCATCAATTTATAAAAAAAGTCCACCATTGTGTAAGTTACTCACTCTTTACCTTCAAAAAGAAAATTGTAAAGCCTTTAAATGTCGACCTTCATGGTGACATTATTTTGTAAAAATTCTAGATAATTATTTAATAAGATAAATTAGCTTTTTAAGTTAGGTTTTTGTAACTCACTTAGTTTATTCTTCACTGTTTTGGTAAGGTTATGTATACCTGTAATTAGCGATACACGTAATTACACGAGACCGATTCATATTGCGCAGTGTCGTTTCAAACTGTCAACACAGTCAATGCTTTGCTCAGGTACACGAAAAGTTCTGATTTCGGGTGCCACTTTTTTAAATCAGTTATTTATTAAGTTTATTTATTAAGTACTAACACTAGATTAAGTTTCAATTTGTCACTAACACGTGGATTTTTTAGTTGTCCGATGAATAAACATTTTAATTTTTAATTTAATTTAACACAAGTAACCTATCCATTTATTTTATTATAATATCATTACTACTAGTGAGTCAGTAAGTTGTTTTGTGTACTGAGAAGAACCAGCCAGGAACTCGGCCAGTTACTCAACCAGGTATGCATCGAGGAAGTGGAGTCGCCGACGTGGCCCAGTGGATAAGTAGGTAGAAGTGGAAGTGGAGTTTCAATGGCTGATTAATATTTTAGGTTGATTTATGAAATAAACTGAACTTAAATACTCCTACTAAATTTAAATATTTTGAGTAAAATGTCGCGGGATCCCGGTAGGTGCAGGCCGCTATGAGAATCAATGAGGGAGGCCTATGTTCAGCAGTGGACTTTATGCAGCTGTTAATAATTATGACGCAACCAAGTTGCCTAGTAACCCTACTGTTTTTGGACCTTGCCTATCAGTCATTTCATATTTGAAATGACCGTTAGAATACAAACGGACCGATAAGTTAAACTCATAACTAGAGTCATTCATTAATATTTCTATTGTTTGACTAATCGGAATGCCAATAATCTCAATATTTAACTAAGTAGGATAACAAAACAATTTATAACTATGTTATTATTATTTTATCATTTTCCATGCAGTATCTTTACGAAAGATCTAGTTCAGTCGCCCGGTTTGCGAAAGAAGCGCGTTTGATTCCCGCCTGAAGCCAAGACCGAATGTCTTTTTCTGGTTTTCAGAAGAGAGAACAAGCAAGCCGTCTTGTATGCGTAGATGCGATGGAGAGGCGCGTCATTTCAGCTTAGGCGATCTCTAATACGATGTGCTTATGTTTACGTTACACAAAAAAACTCACGTCCACAAAAGGAAAAGTATGAAATTACTGCATTCTTAACGCGAACGGACTATAGTTATATCAGTTTGACTCAGTTTGATGTCAAAATATCCATGTGCGTTAGAATCACCATTAACCACGACTTTACTCAAACAAAGTGCAACTGATGAAAGATTTTTGTGGATGAAAAAAAAACTGCTCTGAAAAACTATGGTAGAGGTCTGGTCTATGTTCAAGTAAAGTAGTGGATGTCGATTGATCATGAAAACATAAATCGTTCTTAATTATCAATGTAACCATGTTAACAATACTAAAATAGATATTAAGTGTGTAACTATCAAACTGCCAAGTTTGCATTATTACAATGTTGATAATTAAGTAGGTATGCCTTCTTATTAGCAAGACAGATAAGTATTAAATACTTAGATATTTCCGCCACGTGGATTAGTTGATCCGTATAATTACTCATTCACTTACTTACCTACATTTGAACATTTTCGAATTTTGCCTTTCATTGTCTCTTCTACGAGAATATGTTGTTTCTCTCTCATATATTTTAAAATAGAAAGAATAGAAGCAGGATTGCAAAAGGTCCCCCTCATGAGTTCTCGCCTTGGCGTGGCGAGGGGGCTTAGTGCCGGTGGTAGGGTGAACCACCGGGAAGCGAAGAGAACTCAGGCGTGGCAGTATGGCTTGGACACCCACCCGCTGCGGCCCGTAAGGGCGACACGTGGGGTTGCGGGGCCAGTGGGGCCTGCAAGCGCTCTGAGGCGCGTGGTGGAAACCGCGATCCCCCCTGTGCGTTAGGGCTAGCCCTGGCGGCGGAGCAGTGTGATAAACCTATAGTGGATCCAGCTTCGCCGCCAAAGTGCCTCGGTCGAGTGCCGTGGGTAGTCGGTAGGAGTCCGACATAACCTCGTCGTCCCCCCGGGCGGCGAAGTATCCATGAGGATTTCCCGTGGTGGATGCGTCTGGCTGCGGTAAGGGTAAGTAAGGTAAGACTAAGGTTAGGGCGCGATAGCGCGTATTATAGGGGTAGGCCCATGTCCTACAGTGTAGTGGCATAGGCTGATGGTGAGATCTTCAAATCTATAAAACTTCTTTTTTCCATGATCCTTTAAATGTTTTAATCCAGATTGAACATTATAATTTCAATTCGCACAGGCTCCGCGACTGCTTTATAATGAAATATCTAATTAGGCACTCATCTCAGCGCGCATTTTCATCGGAACTTCCGTGAAAAAGATAAAGCTATTGATACAATATATCTTGCACGTGCCTGTATATCTTCGGGTTCACAACATCCGCTCATTATTGATAAAACATTGCAACATTATTATTTTGTAGCGAGAATTGCAGAAGCTGAAACCTTATCTTGCTTTCATGCCTAGATCGAAGCTATTGTGTATAAATGCTAGGAACTTAGCGTCCACGCAAACGGGCCATACATACACCACAGCCAAAAAATACTGCCACCGGATCAGTTCCTATAGTTTTTATAATATGAGTTATACCCATTTTACCTTTAGCCTAAAGTTTGATTCCGAATCAAGCTGTACTCCGCAGTGTTGCCGCGACACTACTGGTCACCATACAATTTGTATGAGCTTAGCTTTGAGTTTTTGGCAGCAATGCAGCGACAGCACTGCGCTGCGCAGCAGTGTCGCCCTGTCGCCCTACCGCCGCCCTACTGAGTTGTAGCTCTTCAAGTATCTACTAAAGACCTTCCAATACTAATGACATATGCAGAAGCATGGATGGAGAGTTCTCCATAAATAGTTATTTTTATTATTATTTTGACAATGGTTTATGGAACAAAACGGTGCCTCATTCGCACCAATAATCATGTGTAGATAAAACGTTATGTGATGTTTGCACAAAAAATAGTGTTAAAAAGGACCGGAATTTATTGCCAAAAAAAATAAGGGGAAAGGGGGTTCGAGTGACGCGACACAGCCTTAGGCGCGTTGGAATATACACTCAGGGGCACATTTAACCGTCCACTCATATCTTAAGCCATATCGTCTGTTTAAGTTAACTTACGATTTGATTGCTAGGCGTAATTTGATGGTGGGTAGATATATCTGCATTAAACAAAACAATCTTTCCCGCGGTTTGTTTACTTTTGTGGTTCATAATCAACAATAATCAGTTTAGTCGCATTTTGACATCCTGGCCATTTGAGTTTGGGTGACGGATACATTCGTTTCAAGACTTTATCATACCAGTTCTTTGAGAAAAAACAAGTTGTTAGGGTGTAGTGATTAAGTTAAGACCAAAAAAATGGCATTGGATGCAGCCGGTGCAGCCAGGGCTGTGGCACTTGTGGACGCTGGGTTCAGCCAGCATAGGATTGGACTTATGCTTGGATATCCACGAACCACTGTCCAAGATGCCAACCGGCGTTACAAAGAGACCGGTTCCTATACCAGAAAGCCAGGGCAAGCTCGTAGACGGTGTACATCGGAGAGGGATGAATGTTCTGCAAGATCGGTTCACAACAGCTTCTGAGGCTCGTAGCCGATGGTTGGAAGTTCGAAATGTGAGTTCAAGCTTACGAACAATAAGAAGAAGGTTAGCAGAGCGGACCTGAGACCATTTCGACCAGCTCGAGTCCCAGAATTGACTGCAGCTCACAGAAGAGCGAGACTCAGATTTGCCCAAGAACATGCAAATTGGACTTCGTAACAATGGAAGATGGTTCTCTTCTCAGATGAATCAAGAATCACTCTACGAGGTCCTGATGGACGTCAGCGCGTGTATAGACGCCGTGGAGAAAGGTTTGCTGAATGTGCAGTGGTCGAAACCGTAGGTTACCAGGGAGGCTCGATAATGGTATTGGGTGGCATGTCTTACGAAGCTCGTACGAAGCTGGTAATCTTTGACGGAGGCAGTGTTAATGCCCACATGTACGTGAAGTTACACGTACAGAAGTTTTAGAACAACATGTTCCATTTGCGCCATTCATAGGCTATAATTTTGTTTTAATGCACGATAATGCCCGTGCTCACACCGCGAGAACTGTTGGCGAATACTTGGATGCCGTCAATATCGAGCGATTACCATGGCCAGCCCGAAGTCCTAACCTGAACCCAATAGAGCATGTCCACACATGCTCCATTGGGTTCAGGTCTTAAGAGACGAATCCGGAGTCGTACACCAGCTCCAAGCACCATCAGTGAGCTAAGAGCTGCAGCGATCGAGAAGTGGGAAAACATCCCCCTGAGCGACGTCCAAGACATAATGGATGGGCTTCCAAGTCGGATGCAAGAGGTCATCAGGGCCAGGGGAAGGAATACTCATTATTAATCTGTAAATTTAGGGTAGGTACACTTTTGTTTTTTGTAAGAAAACTCCAAAATCACTATAATTTCTTTTTTGGCACGAATAAACCATGTTGGTATTATTCAGTTCAATCCAATAATAAAACAAAATTCATAAACAATTCACGAAATTTTAAAGGAATTGAAAAAATGTAGGTGGCCGGTTAATTGTGCCCATGAGTGTAGCTCGTAGCAACTCGTAGTTGCGTTGCGAGTGCTTTCGAGATGTAAAATCAAAACTATACCTGTACCTAAATATTATATTAGCTATAGATCTTGAATGTTGGAATTGTCATAAGTAAACAAATAACCTAACTAATTATTGGTAACTAATTTGCTAATTGAGATTCTATAATGGCTTTATTAATGATATCTGTAAATGTATGTCCTTATCTTTGTAAATATTGACTTGGGTGTTCTGTCACGTTAAAGTGTAGTGGTTTTATACCATACCTAGGTATAGGTATTAGACTAGTTACCGATAGATACAAATTCAGAAAATTATAAAGTGTGTATTTTGGTATGTTTTGTAATATTTTAATCCTCATTTTTGGTCTACAAAATCACGTATGACCCAAAACCTAGGACGCCTGAACGCGCTTTGATAATCTTGGTTATATGTACATGGAAAATCGCTTCACGGACTTTCCACCCTCCAGGGGTGTGTGGAACTCCTCTGCTAATATTTGGCATAAAATCGAACTAAAACTATCGGTTTCACAGTCACCAACAGATATATTGAAGCGGACAAGGGGACCGAATACTTCTGAACAGTTTCACGGTCAATAAGCTCTATACACCCAAGTTACCATTAATATCTGAACAGATGCTAGTCACTATAGTTCGTTCGCGTTAAGAAATGCAGTGATTTCAAATGTCCTTCGATCTAGCACGCCCTAACCAATCAAATCGTTCCTTATTAGAAAGCCAAGTCCACAGTGACCAGCTGAATGCATTCTTTCGAAAGCAAAGGTTGTGGATCTGAGATTTTTTGTGGTTTTTGCAATTTTAAAATCACTGCATTCTTAACGCGAACGAACTACAAGTCGTGTAACGTCATATAACGCTTCTACAGTAATAATCTAGTAAATATTAGTTCGTTTTGTATGTACTTTTTGAACCCATAAACGATAAAGAGGTAAAACTAAGTTTAAACTTAGTACATGACTTTCCATAAAATTTTCAGCTGCTCACGAGATAGGGCAGGTTCAACGCCCGCGCGGTCATCGACAATATAAACAATATTTATCAATTAAATAACAAGAATACTTTACGACTCAATTATGCCTTCAGTAATATAAAGGCGTTTTTTAAAAATAGCCTATAACTTTTAAAATGATAGCCTAGATTTGGATTTGGGGAGGAAAATTTAAGTGAGGTACAGTAACTTCGAAGAGCGAATTTGAAAAGGTGCAACATTAACAAAAGAGTAACAAATTACAAATATTTCATTTAGGAAGGCTTGAAAAATAACTATTTATTTCTCATTTGTTATGACAAACTTAAGCTTAAAGATGTAGGTAGTTGGATTGGGGTCTCCATTTAAGCGATGCTTGTGTTTGGAGGCCTCGCTCATAACCAGAAATACAATTTGTTTTATGTTTGACTTAACAATTGAAAACCATAAACTAACAAAATAACAGTGTATGTGCGTTTGTGTATGATTAGATCATCGTAAACTCTGTTTTAAAAAAATAAATTGTTTTTTTTTATAAAATACTTAGATACAAGAGGGGACAAAATGACTCCCAGCAAGCAAGTACAATGAAATGACTGCACAATAAAAAACTAAAAAAAAAACATTCAATGAATAAGTAGCATGCTTTCTCTATCTATCTATCTTTTACTAGAAGGTAGAGTGTCCACTTATATTCAAGCCTCATAAAAATAACTCTTCCGTTTCTCATTTTGGATTTTGGGAAATCCAACTTCCGACTAAGTTCCAGAGATTTGCAAGTTCTCAAAAACAAATTACTCAATTTCACTATTATTTTAAGGGGAAATGGATACTTGGTATCGATTTGCAACACAATAGGAATACTTTTGCAACAAAATAACAATGAAATGAAGCCGTAATTAGGTCTTATTATTAAACAAAGCAGATGGGAATATTGTATATTATTAAATAGTAATAAAGGTTTACTTATCTAGAATGTACTTCAATAACAATAGTTTTAATGCGTTTAGTTCTTCTTAACCTCAGATAACTTTTGTTGTCCTTTTACCTGCTTTTATTAGCTGTTAATCTTGTGTTTAACACACGTGTTATTTTAAACAAAAGCGATACATATATGGAATTATCTCAGTTTAAATTGGAATAGGTTCACAAAAGTTTACTTTCAAATAAGTTACTTCTAAAGAAACCTAACGAAATAACTGGCAAAAAGAGCTGGCATATTTATTTCCTCCCACACAAATATGATCAATTTTACAAGAGATGTTTTAGTGCAACCTATGTTTATATTTCTCCTTTTTGAGTAATTAAATGTAGGTTAGTGGTTGCACTGGTTTTAATAACTAAATTTCCAAACCAGGGAAAAATATTCCGTCGGATCAATAAACCAATTCATGTCAAGAAAGCCAACTTTTTATATGAAACACTTTTATTAAATAAGACATACAGACAGCATCAAAATAATGTGTGCGAACAGATGATCAAATTGGTTTCATTGATTACTACACTGGTAGAGGCGTAGGTATGTCGTTTGGATAAGCAGTCACTGAAATCTCAAACGTGTGTAGAATCTCTATCTAATTAAAAATGTCTACTTGCGAATTTTTGGGCTACTTTTTTCACATTTGAATTACTTAGTTAGAATTTTACTTCGGATGTTTTTAAATTTGCTGTGTTATTTTTATTTAAAGAGTTACTTTTGACGATTTATTGTTAAGGATTCCATTACTTCATGAGAATGGAAGCAATAAGCCCTGTTGAAGACACCAGTTCACCATGTAGACCGAACCTCTGACCGATAGCTCGACCTTTGCGCTCAGTACCCCTAAACTACAATCTACAAGTGTTCAACATCACTTCTGGATAGGGCTGTCACCGATACATTTTATTTGTTCGTACATACCCACACGACCAATATTATAATAAAAAAAACCGTAAATAGGTTACTTGTGCAAAAAAGTGGCACCCGAAATCAGATCTTCGAACACCTGAGACGTCACTGCGCATTATGTATGAGTCTCGTTCACGCTCTAGTAAATGATCATGCTATCTTGTACACTCGGTCAAATTATAGGTACGTACGCCAGGGGACAATTTTCGACTTCGCGTCAGTACTGACATTACCATCTACTACCATTACCATAGGTTAGGTTAGGCTCTTTCTAACCGCTGCATCATTGCACAAGGCCATATCCCAAACGGGTTAGACAGAGGCATATTGATCGTTAACTTCATGGTGAACGGAACATTCCATCGGGTGCCGAACCAAAGAGCTCCTTGGTCAACCACAACGCTATGTCCACTTTTTATCTGTCACAAAATTGAAATATTTTTTGTTTTTATTTACCTACAAGCGGCCGCCCGCGACTTCGTCCGCGTGGAATTCAATTCAGCCAGCGAGTACAATTTGTTGCCCAAATGTTATTCGGAACGCATCCATAGTTACACTGATGACAACAGCTGTCTTCATCAACTGTCATGCCATACCACGTGATGCCGCGTACATTTTCATATTTTACTTGATATTTTCAACAATTTACACAATATCTTTATAAATTGTAGCCTATGTGTTATTCAGATATATAAGCAACATTATTGTAAAGTTTCATTAAAATCCATTAAGTAGTTTTTACGTGAAAGAGCAACACAGCACATCCAGACATACAAACTTTCCCCTTTATAATATCAGTAGGAAGTAGGTGGTTAGTGAAGATGTAATCTACGGTACGGTACATGACTGTCTAGTAAATGGTTATTCACTCTTTTTTTAAAGATACCCAGATTGTATTGGCGCGGGATACGAGTTGCACTTCTTAGCTGTTCGCATTATGAAAGAATCCGCGAAACAATTCAACTAAGACCACTAATACAAGTTCAACGCTCTAACCACCGGAACTACTAGTTCAAGGATAAAAAAAAGTGGGACGGGATCGACATATTTGCTTATTGTTAATTATTGTTTCTATTGGAATGTCCTAGTCCAAATTCCAATATAATTTGACAGAAAGACGTCTGTCAGACAGGACAGCTAGTAGTTGCCATTTTTTATTCAGGGGAATACGGGATTATATGATTAAGTTTGAGCTCAATGATTGTGACTTCTTATAACCGACTTCCAACTTTAGTACTATCATTGTACGAGTGATTTTGAAGGTGAGTAACTGAGAGGGTGATATTTTCCAAACAGAGAAAACACTCTCAAGCCAGCCACAACCCAGAAACCGAAAAAAAACACAAAAGTTCGTAAAATTTATATCAAATCGTGGATCGGGATCGAATCCTGTAAATAAATATAGGTATTTAGAGTACTTTTAAACATCAGCTAATGTTTCACATTACCTAATGAGTTTGTAACAAAATAAAAAACTATTTGTCCTAGCAGCAACCCTACTCCAGCCGCTGACCCTGCCTCCCGCATCTATAAAAGGAGGTCCGCCCTCTCGCTCCCCGCATTTACCTTCCGGAGGTAGCCCCACAAAGTATTGCTAGTATAAGTATCAACAGACTGATTCTATAGTGTTGCTTTGTCCCCTTCAAGATGGGGAGGAGTATTAGTTCGGCGTTAAGTGTCGTACTGTTAGTTTCCGTTTTAGGGAAGCAGGCGTACGCTAACGGTGAGTTTTTGAAATTTTTCATGTGTTAATTTTGTAAAAAAATTTTTTCCGATTTTTTTGTTGTTTAAAAACTTGCAAACTTTTTAATCGAAATTCAGATTCGACTTGAAAATATCTTTTAGAAAGCAGTTTGTATAAATTTTATTGCATATTACTTCGTATGCTGTGAGAGTGTTGCAAGTTGAATCTCCGAAATTGCTAAATTTCCAAAACTTTCATTATTAATGTTTAGAAATTGTGCAGGTTTTAAACAGCAAAAACTTGATACAAAAATATTGTAAATTTTATTTTTGCATTATTTTAGCGAATTTGTATATTTTTGTTAACAAAGGAAATTTGTCAAGACGTACTTAGACTGTTGTCGCAAACAGTCGCAAAACTCTGAAAACTTAGGGCGAAATGAACCATCTAACTTAAAAAATAAGTTTGACGATTGTAAGTTCGTGACTTCCGTCCAGGAGATTGCTCAAGTAAAAAGCCGATGGACCTAATAATGCACTTGGGAAATCAGTTTTCCTCATTGTGTAGACATTCATTCGACGTACATTCTGAATGCATTTTTTACAGCCTTTATTCTAGTTCATACTTATTCTAGATCTTTTGGATACCATGGTTTCGTGATTGCATTCAACAATCGAAAATAGGGCCTTAGACGAGTACTAACCAACTACCAAAATTAAGAAAAAACACACTGTAAAATTATGTATAAAAAAAGTTTTCTAGTATAGTGCTTACACAATGGAAAACAATGTCGATGCCTTAAAAGCTGTTCGTGACGAACTCTTCTCATAGGCTTCACAATATTGTTAGCAAAACATGTAACATACCTGAATTAAAAATAACGGATATATAGTGTCAATAATGATTTTTGTATATAATATTTACTGTATTTGTTTGTCATTGTTTAACTTTACCTGGTTAATTTCTACTAGAAGATCAAAGATTATCTCTCTAACAATTCCACGCCTAAGTTTAAACTGTCGATAGTATCGATAGGCTGTCAATTTGCAGTAGTATTGGGTAAGTTTTAATTTCAATGTAGGAGAGGACCGTTATTTATAGGCCGATATTTGTATTTTAATAACATTTCCATCGAGCTATGCTTGTTTTTACTGTTTAAAGGAAAATACTCATACACTGCTCAAAAGTGTCTAGGGATATAGCTATTTGGGAGGCTGTAAAAATTAAAATACTGATACCAACGTAGACATTTTTAAACACAGAAACTGCTACATTTGCCCTTTCAGATTGTATAAAGAAATTCATTGTAGTAGCATTATTGTACAATCGTAAAAACGTTAAAAAAAAAAGATTTTTCTTTTAAAAGGTGTTAAACTTTTAGCAAAATCGAACTTTTTTTTAAAAATATTCTTAATCTTTATCTTATGCCTCTGTCCTCGCTTTATTCTAAGATGATGCTCAACTTGTAAACAAACTTAACTTTATGAAATATTTGAAAAATGATATGCCTATGATATCCCTAGACAGTTTTGATGTGTGTAGTTGATAGTGATTGTCTATTAAACCTGAAAATTGTACACAATACTATTGCAAATTGTAAAACTATCGATAGTCCAAAACAAGTCAATAATATCAAGTATTAATAATTTACGAGGAACAATAATATCGATAGTATTGCACTCGTTCGATAGTATTGCTTTGTTTTGTGCTATCGATACTATTGGTATGTCTTAACCTATCGATAGACTACATTGGCAACACTATTTCACTCACGTAGTAACACAGTCACAATCGCATTGGCTTGCGAACACAAGGCAGCTTGTGTCGATTCCAAGAACTGAATTGTTTATGAAAATAATATTGGTAAGCGGAACACATAACATACGCTCAGGGCCCCGTCTGCTAATTCAAGAATAGATTGAGTTTTAATTGTGTCTCAATGAATCTGAATCCACAAACGTCAATCAACGCTAAGCACGCGCTCAAGTTCATGCTGTCCCGTGAAATGTCAATAGAACTGAAAAGGACAGCTATACTCCTGAGGGATGATCAACCTTGATTTTGGGAAATAATTACAAGTCAGTCGAAGCATTCTTAAATTAGCAGACTGAGGGCCCAAGTCTATATCCTAGGCGGACTAGTCTGAGACGATTGCGGCGGTTTTCATTGTGAACGGAAAGTACATAAAATCAAATATTTCGCCGTTCGAATTTTAATCTAAAGTGTTAAGGGCTTACTACCGTTATCGGGGACACTGTGTTCATCATTAAGAAAATACAAGATAGACCTTCATATTTATTAGCCTACCTCTCATCTTAATTATTATTCAGATAACGCGTCAACTTTACCCTGAAGATATTTACTATCTCATTGTAAATATTTATAAAACTCGTGACTTTATGAAATGCTTTAATATAATTTCTAAGTAACAACCTCCGCCTGCGGCTTCACCCGTGTGGAATTCACTATTTTCTATTTCTATGTTATGTTTACGTAACAAAGGTATCACAAATTATCCTTCAACAAAGTCTTATCAATGGGTTCATTGGAAATTATTGGTTTTGTATATTTTGGTCCATGTAAAACTCTGATAAGACATTTTAAGAGTTGGACATTAAGAACCAAACCCAAGTTCTTTGTCCAGACTATGGCTTATTTCTAGATGCTTATTCACACTTATAGGAACTTTTGCAGGCATCATTGTTTTTCCTTAGCAACAAAAGAGTTAAAAGCGCCTCTCCAAATAATTCCACTATCGCCTTGCCTTGGCAGTGACCAGTACAATAGACATATTCATGACCATGATAAGAACACAAATGACAAACATTGATAAGAGTGCCCTATGAACTCAGTATCGTCCAATTCGCAAATAAATTATTGGTTCTTTGTTCACACGTACATCTTCACCGATAACTGTGTTTTGAAACGATAAACCAAATAAGAACCTTAGTGACAGACTTCAGATTAGTTTATATAGGTATTTTCACGATTTAAGTAGAAGTTAATTTTCTAAATCGGCGATCAAAAACTGACCCTGAAGTGTTTAAATGACCAAATAAACTTAAGAGCAGTGAAACAGATAGGCAGAGCAGCTGGAGTGAAAGAGAAAGCCGCCTTTTTATTAATTGGACTTAAAATGTTTTGTTAAAGTAATAAACTATCTAACTCTTCAAAATTACCACGTGATTTGCGAAAATACCACCAATTTACTAAAGTTTGGTTCTACAGCTTAAAATGAGGAATTTTGAAAATGTTAAAAAGGGCATGCTAAGAATCTATCTATAATACTATCACTTTCACTTTAAGTAATTTTTGAGTCGTAGGATAGCATTTTCACAGCTTGCGCGAGATTTGTTATCTCGACATAGGGGAAATTTAATAATAAAGTAAACATGATACTAGGAACTCTCCTTTCCCGTTGTTGACTGTACTCGAACGCAAACTAATTCCTGGACGATACGCCACTAAACTGATACATCCGTACACATAGGAGGATGTGGTTAATTGTGCTGTTTACGACTGGTTACTTCGAGAAGTCCACAGTTTGGTTCTTGTAGGTACTATCGGAATTCGTTTCAATGATTCAAAGATTGTACATCCCAGTTGCACCATTTTAACATTGCCAATTGAATGATTTTTCACGACAACTCACATCAAAATTCATGGATAACTGTTTAGAATTCAATATTTTACAAGAAAATTGATATTTAAATGTGTACAACACTAAGATTCAATATGTATGTGAAAAGATATTACATTAAGTTTAACTGAAACCTGAAAGGAATAAAGATAAGACGAAAAAGAGAGAGAGGACTATACAATAAATAACACGTGCTCTATATTTAAAACTTGAATTGATAAAGTGACAAAAAAACTGTTTTATTTTGTTGCACTTATCATTTCCAACTGAAGATTGAAAACGCAGACGGTAAATTAAGAAATTCAACCTTACCGTTCTAAACCGCATATACCTAAATCTTAAACGTAAAAATGTTAGTATCTATAAACGCTTCTAAAACAATAAATTTTAAAGCACATGCTCACAATAATGTAAACAGTTCATAGGTTAAGGTATTATTCCACAAACAGAGATCGCAATAGCAACAATGTATTAGATCCGGATAGAGAACCGGGTTCACGTTTATCAACACATTAGACTGTGTACATGAATCAGCTGGTGATACCTACTCCAGCTGATAAGACCTTTGTTTTGAACTTTGCTTTCTATTAAGCGTAATTGTTAACCTTCTAACGAAATCACAATCAGTAGACTCAACCACAGCAAAAAGTGGATTTAGGTTTTCAATTCTTAAAAACAAATGAAAACACACACAACGATTTTATAACAAAATCCTGGATTAACCAAGAAAGCTACCTCAAAAAACAAATGTGAAATTTGTATCACTAATCACAATCAAAGAACATCCCTTCAATGCCATAATACACGCAGCGGAACGTTACACCTTTTTCGTAGCAAACGCTACGAAAAAATGTGTGTTCATGGATCTCGAGATTTAACAAAACTAACAGTTTAAGCTGAGGTGAAGCTTTTGATAAAGGACACGAAAGTGTAGCGTGCTTGCAAAGATGATAATATGGGTGATTTATCCGTTGAAAACAGGACAGATGACCAACCAATTGGACCTGTTAAATCAAAAGAAAGCGCTATAATCGATGTCAGAGAGACCAAATTGGATGATCACAATTTCTTTCTCATGAGCATGATTGATGGACGGTCTCCCCGCGAGCGGCCAATTACTCAATTTGACGAAAGGGGGCCTTGTCTTAAATCCCTTTGTTTAGCAGACGGCTGAACCTGCTTCTAAAGCAGTGAACCGTCTATTTGGTTGCGAGATCTTCTCTTCACTAACTGATAGAGAAGATTAATAAATAACACATTAGAACATATTGTAATAATGTATCAGAAAAAATCGGTCGATCTGTTAATGGTCTCGGTAGCACAGTGGTTAGTGCATTCGCACGGTTTGCTAAAAATGGGTTCGATTGCCGCCTGAAGCCAAGACCGAATGTCTTTTTCTGGTTTTCGGATCTTTGGTAAAGATACATGCATGAAAAATGCTACAAATATCTGATAACAGCATATTGTATTAATTTTTGTATACGAAGTCTATAGTTACATTTCGCTACGTTTGCAATAAAATGTTATAAAACTCTGAGATCACTCAGTTCCTTGAGTTATTATTGTGACCATACATTGGCCCTATCAATCTCTGCTGGAGGTATTATATTCTTCAATGACAACTTTATTGTGATCGATATAACAATCACACACTTAATTAATTGACATAATTACTTTGTTTGTTTCAGATAAATGTTCATTAGGATGTAAAGGAGGTGAGATTTATTTTTAATGGTTGCATGTTCCTGGTTGTAATCTATTGTTTACTTATCGTTAACTAATTGCAGTTCAATAACAATAAACAAGGACTTATAATAATTTGTTATTTATGAACTTACTGATTACTATTAACCTAACTTTTAGGCTCAACAACGTTCCCAAATGGTCACAAATACAACTATGGCGTGGAAGGCACCGTATCTATTTACTTATCTGGTGCTGAAAACAAGGAGACCAGCGTGAAATTGCTCGGTCAAGTGACCGTCACTTCTACTGGCAACTGCATCAATGAGTTAACAGTCCAGAACTTGGCCATCTCAGGACCTGACGGCAAGGTAAGTTCAGACGAGAAAGAAAGAACAACTTACAAAAAACAACAACAAAGGAAATAAAAATGGAAATATACAAACAACTCGTCCAGTTAGCGGTATTACCATGTCCAAAAAATATGGCCCACACTCTGCTTTTTCCAAGACTAAATGGGACTTCAGACGCTGGTTTCCAGAATTAATGCAATCTTTTGCTTTCAGAAATACTCGAGCCCTCCTGGTATTGAGAAGCCAATCCTCTTCACTCTTGAAGATGGCAAGACTGGTGCCGAGATTTGTGCCGAAGAAGGTGACACCCGCCGCTCGCTCAACATCAAGAGAGCCATCGTCTCACTGCTGCAGACTGAACAGAAATCTTCTACTCAGGTAAAAAATCAACCATTACCCATGATTTACTTTTATCGGCATCGATACCCAAATACTTTGGTGAATACCAAATTTAAGTGGAGGCTGCCTTTCTTGTTTTCAAGCTATTAAAACATTGTCAATTACAGAACGACGATACATTAACTTTTCTTACAACAGGTTCTGTAATTCTTGACGGTACATCCCTGCAGTTTCTAGTCTGCACAATAAAGAACATCTATCCATCCATATCCATCTATCTTTTCCAGACTGATGTGTTCGGCGCTTGCCCCACTGACGCTTCATCGTCAAAGGAAGGAGGAGCAGTCCTGGTGCATAGGACCCGGGACTTGTCCAGGTGCGCTCACCGTGAGCAGGGAAAGAATGACATGGTCTCTGCCGTGTACAACCCCACCGCTGTAAGTATTGGATATGAAAGTTATAGACATGGAAAATCTATTTTGGAAAATTGACAAATATCTCATTTTCGAAAAGATATAAAAATATGGATATATACTCAACATCCAATAATTATTTCAACATGAAACTCTAACAAAAGTCATTGGAAGTATCAGTGAAATTTCTATAAAACATGTTAATATTTTTCACCTTCCTTCAGGAAATCAAGAGCACCCAAGTTCTTCAGTCCGTCCTGAACGTGGAATCGAAAGTGAGCAACGGCGTGCCTGAGAAGGTGGCTGCCAACGAAGAGTATCTGTACAAGCCTTTCTCCGTCGGGGAGAACGGCGCCAGGGCCAAGGTTCACACCAAACTGACACTCACGGGCAAAGCTGCAGGCGCTGCTGCTCCTAGTAAGAATTATTCCCAATATCTTTCCATCTTAAAAAAAAGAAAACAATACTAGCTCCAAAATAAATCTCTAAAAGTTTCCAGCTGTCTGCGGAATGGGCTGTAGCCGTTATCAATGAGCATCAAAGCACAGATAAACTGTTAGAAACGTAAACTTCGTACCTAACTTTTCAAGTCTTGCGACCCTAAAACTGACAGCACAAACGAATCACAGTAATTAATAACTTTCCCTCGTAGTAAATTCAAGTAGGTCATGTTTTAAGCTTTGCTGTTTTTTTAGACCAATGCACCGTGTCCCGCACCATCATCTTCGAGAACCCTCATGGCGAGCACTCTGACAAGAGCAACCTCAACGCCGTCTTGAGTGCCGTGAAAGAGACCGGCAAAGCCGTGAACTCTGAGGCTAGCTTCAAGTCTGCTGGTCTCTTCGCCCAAGTCATCAGGGTTAGTATCTGAAAATATCCCTGTAATATCTCTCATGTTGTTAACTTTTATTATAACAATTATCACTTGTGTTCTGTCACTTCCTTGTCATACGAACCTCATACCTTAACTCTCGAGTAAATATTTAAATACTTGTTTTTTCTTCAGATCTTCCGTACCGCAAGCAAAGATGACTTGCTGAAGGCCTTCACTCAAGTGAAGAACAACAAAGTTGAGAAGTAAGTACACATATGAATAAAACGTTTTAGGTTTCATCATGTAAACGAACTCTAGTGTGTTTATTTGAAATGTTGATCGTTTAGCAATTTGAATGACGGTAACTCAACAATTTTTCCAGACGAGTTTTCCTTGATGCTCTCTTCCGCACTGGCACCGGCGCCAGCGTTGAGGCTTCCATCACCATCCTGAAGCAAGGTCAGCTGAGCAACATCGAAGAAGAGGTCTTCTACCTCACCCTGGCTGGCGCGAGACACGTCCACAACGACGCTATCAAAGCTGCTGCTGTAAGTACTTCGCATTTTTTATAAGGATAAGCAGGGATAAGAATAAAGTTACAACTAAACAAAACTGTCATCATAAAGGTAGATAGATAATTTTTGAGAGAGACAATATATTCCAAAAAACAATAAGTAACTAGATATTCGGTTAATTTAAGCCGTAACGAGGAGTCAACTAAAGCTAACTTGTACTCTTGTAGTTGAACATGGGTCAAAAATCCAAACAAACCAAAACCCGGCGGCAGGCTCGCCCTTACGATTTTTACATTTTGTCTGTTTACTTCCACAGAGCCTGATCGACCGCCCGCACAACAAGAAAGTCTACATCGGCCTGGGAGCCCTGGCTGGCGTGTACTGTCGCGAGCACGACTGCCACTCTGGCAAGTCTTCAGGAGTCGCCGAGCTGAGCCAGAAACTGGGAGCCAAGTTGAACTGCAGATCTAAGGACAAATCTGCTGAAGACGAAGTAATAATCATTTATGATCAGACCCAGGAAGGCCACAAAACCTCACAAGCGCCCATTAAAAAATAAAAAAACAGGATCCTCTACAAGAGAGAAGTCCTCATAAAAAGACGCGTAGAATTTTTTATTTGATTTCATATTCGTTTAGCTTAGACTGTAATTTTTGTTTTCTAATTATATACCTAACATAACATTTTAATTATTACGCGAATCATCAAAATAGTTCCTTACCCTTTTTACGTTTTTTTCCCAAGGCCGTGTTCATTCTCAAAGGCATCCGAAACATCCGCCATTTGGAAGACAGCCTCATCGAGAAGGTGGTCCGCTGTGCCAACGATGCTGGTGTTAAGCCTCGCGTCAGAGTTGCTGCATTGGAAGCCTACCTGGCTGATCCTTGCTCTGCTAAGGTGAGTTCTTCAGAATTTTGAAATACAGACATTAGTAAAGTTAAAAACCTGTCTGCAATCTATCATACTTAGCAATATTTAACCTAACTAAGAAAAATACAAATTATTTCATCTTACAGCTGAAGAAATCTGCCCTGGACCTGCTGAAGAACCAACAGCTGGACTCTGAAATCAGAATCAAGGCGTACTTGGCTGTTATCGCTTGCCCATGTGGACAGTCAGCCAATGAGATCAGGAAGC
The DNA here is from genome assembly GCA_950022985.1 of Udea ferrugalis. Taxonomy (NCBI): domain Eukaryota; kingdom Metazoa; phylum Arthropoda; class Insecta; order Lepidoptera; family Crambidae; genus Udea; species Udea ferrugalis. The sequence continues at coordinate 905,427 of OX465541.1, forward strand.
TGCTAGACCACGAGCCCGTCCACCAAGGTAAGAAAGTGAAGACAACACGTCCGAACCGGTGGTAGAATCACATTATTACTTTTTAATTTTCATGTTGTGACTTGTCATAAGTGCTTTTACTTTTACAAAATAGTATGTCGTCTGCCTAGCTGAGTAATAAAAGAAGAATTAATAAATAGATGCGTAGCTGTAGTTATGTGTTTGTTTGACAATACCACCTAAAGACATAACTGAAGCTACTTATGTTGACCTAACTTCCGCGTAGTTGAGTTCAAACTTGAGATCCAACATATAAAACAAATTTTAACCTTTGCAGTCGGTCGTTTCATCACAACCTCGCTGCGCCACATCAAGGCATCAACCAACCCTGACAAGAAGCTGGCTCGTCTGCACTATGGCCTTATCCGCCCTCCAAACAAGTTCAACGTTGATGACAGGTAAGTTGAACTCATCATCATCACCTGCTATAGACCCAAATCCATCAAACAAAACAAGAGAGATTAACTATTATCTCACTCATTAGTTGACTACTTGAAGATAGACAATATAAAATACTTCATTTTGTATAGGTAACCTTACAGTATTACTTCTTAAATTAACAATTACGAAATAAAAAGTTTGAAAACCTTTACAAAAGTAAAACAAATACGCGCTTCCGATTGTTTCGCTCACAATGACGATAACAGACAACTTGCTTCTGTCTACCTCATTTTGAGTAAAAATAATGAGTACTAAATTTGCTTTCAGGAAATACTCGTTCTACCGTGAAGCATCTTTCAACGTAGACACTCTTGGTCTTGGAGGCAATGTGGAGCAGACCGTCATCTACTCTCAGGACTCCTTCCTACCACGGTCAGCCAGCCTTAACCTGACTGCTGAGGTCTTCGGCCACAGCTTGAACGTACTTGAGGTGAGAATCAAAATAATTTGCAGATTTCTTGGATTCGGTGACCTCATTCTAAGAACATTTCATTTATATTTTTTCCTTAAATCAATGTTTCATCTGCTCGCAGGTTGGAGGTCGCCAAGGCAATTTGGACCGCGTAGCTGAACACCTATTTGGCCCCAGAAGCTTATTCCGCACCAAGAAGCCGCAGGAAGTCGTTGACGAAATCACGAAAACGTACTACGACACCAAGAAGGAAACGGACGCCCATCTGTCCAGAGGCCGCCGGTCCGCGAAGACTGAAGTTGACAACTTTGACAAGCACGTAAGTTAAACTTAAAACATCTTCCGAAGATTTTCTATTATCAGATAAGTGAGTGAGCTATGTTTGGTTGAAACTGAGCTTCTCAAATGCACAATGTGCTTCATTTTTCTTTACTTTATTCCAGCTGAAAGAGGAAGCCGAGCCCTTCAACAACGAGCTGGAGCTTGATGTGTACCTGAAGCTATTCGGCACTGACGCTCTGTACCTATCCTTTGGTGACGACCAGAGCTTCGACTTCCACCAGTTCATCCAGAAGCAGCTAAAGCTCGGAGACACCGTCTTGGACAAACTGAAGAACTTCCAGGTTAGATTACTTCTTTCGTCAGTTTGACATAAAAAAATACAAACAAGTACTTACCTACTGTTCAAATTTTTTTCAAGCAGAAAGCTTTACTTGCTTCATATCGTTATGTTAAGTGAGCCTTCTGAAGTGATAGAGCTTAACTTTCTTGTGACCAAAGCGTCGATGTCACAAAAAAGCATACGAATGATTTATTTTCTTGTTTTCAGTATGAACTGCGCTCCCACCTCCTTTTCTTGGACGCTAAGCTCGCATACCCCACCTCTACCGGTTTCCCTCTGAAGCTCGACCTGGTCGGTTCCACCACCGCCCGCGTTGACATTGGCGCCAACGTTGACGTCCGCCAAATCCTCAAGTCCCCACAGAATGCTAAGGTCGACGTTAAGCTTGTCCCAAGCAGTGACGTGGAAATCGCCGGAATCTTCCTGGTCGATGCTGACGCGGTTGCCACTGGTCTTAAAGTGGTCACCAACCTTCATTCATCCACTGGAGGACACATCATCGCTAAAGTCTTAGAAAACGGAAATGGCTTCGACCTCCAACTCGGTCTGCCCATTGACAAGCAAGAGATCTTAACAGCATCTCACGACCTAGTCTACTTCACCGCTGAGAAAGGACAATTGGAAAAACATGTGCCTGTAAAGACTAGCGCCAACAAGAAGGATTATTCTGGATGCTTCGATCAGCTGTCAAATCTTTTGGGATTGACTCTGTGTGGAGAACTTTCCGTACCATTCTCCGTATCTGGTAAGTTTCGAGTATTCGACTCGGTTTTTCTCTATTATTGGTTCTTGATAGCGATATTTAAAACGACTGAAAATTATTGTACTCCATGACACCTTATTCTATTTCGTAATGCATCGTTTACATGTCAGAGTACTCAACTTGTTTTTTGATTCTATGTGTTTTCTTTTGCCAGGTCCTGAAGCTCAGGCGTCCGTTTCAAACTTCTTAACTCGTTATCCTCTCGCCGGCGTGTCCAAGGTCCGCTTGATGCTGGAGAACAATGACCTCCAAGGCTACCACGTCAAGGGAGTATACCGTGTGCAGAACGATGACAGGCGCCAGTTTGAATTGCTGTTTGAAGCTGAAGGTTTGTACCTGTTTACAATCACTGAAGTAATGAAATTTAAGTCGGAAGTCCTGTTTTTAAAATTGGGATCAATTATTGATGTTTGATTTTAAAATAAAAATATTTTCAGGCTCAAAGAAACGCCGCACCCAGTTGACTGGAGAATATGTGAACAACCAGCAAGAGAAAACCATCAAATTGGCCCTGGACTCCCCCATCAAGGTCGTGTCCGGTGAACTATCGCTCTACACCAAACCTTCAGAATACGCCCTCCTCGTGAAAGGAAAAGTCGACGCAGCCATTTACTACGCAAAGGCTGGTTTCAGTATACAAGGAGATGAGAAACGCAGCGTGTTTAGACCTGTCATCGAGTATGAGATACCCGAAGGACAAGGCAAGCAATCTCTGAAGATTGATGGTGAAGTTCTAAGAGAAATCAATCAACCCGTCACCAAATACACTCTTCAAGGAGTCAAAGTACACCTTCCTAACGCCAAAGACGCTGTTGACATCAACGGACACTTTAGCCAAGCACCCAACTCACTGGATTTGGATCTTAAAGCGAAACAGGCTGACTACAATCTCCTCCTGAGTGGATCGTTGAAAGGCCACGATGTGAAAATAGAGTTCCAGAACAACTTGAACCCAATGGTGAACTTTAAACTTGGTGGTCACTTCGAACACGGAGAAACGGTAATTATCTCCTTTCGGCAGTTTAAAAGTGGATTTTTTATTTTAATTTAGTCATCAACGTAACGTCATCGTTACCTATTTCCAGATCCGTAACGAATTTGACTTGACCTACGGTCCTGACCTCCATGACCAACACAGCCGCGTCGTTTTCAACCAGCTCTTGAAGTATCACGTCGAGTCTGCTGACAAGTACAACATTATCACCAAGAACAAGTGTAAGTTTATTTAAAATTCGAGAAATACCCTGGATACATTCTATGAAATCAAATATACATTACATTGCTGAGTGTACATGGGTTTGGGTGTGGATAATGTATTTAGAAATGCAATTACACGAAAGGTTTCAAAGTTAACACAAAAATATATAATTCAATATCTTTTTCCAGTTGAAGTCCTTGCTCTGCCACTGAAACTTAAAGCTGATGCTGAAGCCGATCCGAAGAAACTGGACATTGATATTGAGGGTCAATACATTGACAAGAAGGGAGAGTTTGAGCTTGAATCAAGGACTCAAGTGAAGAAGCCAGGAGACTACGTCGTGAAGGTTTCTGCTGGTTTCGACAAGCAAGGCGTTGAGGCTTTTGCAAAGAGGGACATTGTGAACAACGACAAGTCCAACTTTGAGAACTACATCCAGGTCAAGAATGTCGGCAAATACGAACTCTCAGGTGTTGTACTGCACAAGAACAAACCAAACGACAAGAACATTGGTGCCAATGGTCACCTAAAAGTCAGTGCTCAAGGAAAGAACGAAGATATTAAGTGAGTGTATAGGTTAAAAAAGTATACCTAACAAGTTTCGGTTTCGATTTTTCGCTATTTAATAACGACCAAATCATTTATCATCATCAAAAACATTTTATTTCCCACCAGGTTTGACGTAGGAGTGATCGAGAACAACAAGTTGTACTCTTCCCACGCAAAGATCTCGTACTCTCAGGGAGATTTCTTGGACTACCTGCTGAAGATTACTCGTGGAGCCAACCCTACTGGCCAGCTGAAGTTGATCCTTAAGGACACCATCTCTGCTAACGGACAATTCAAGGTCACGGACAATGACGGCAAGGGCAATGGAATGATCATCGTTGATTTCAAAAAGGTTAGTATTTTACTAAAAGTGAAATTGTATTAAAATGCCTGGAATAGAATATCTTCAAATTGAAAGCTCTCTCAAATTAAGGAATAATTTTCATGTGTTGTTATTCAATTACGTTATCTTTCTTATTCTTCATAACAGTTAGCGAAACTTCTGACTCTTGATTTCTCATGATACTCGTTTAAGCCAATAACTTATTTATTAAATAAATTGACGTAAACTATTTCTCTTTTTTCAGTCACAACGCAAGCTCAAAGGAGACGTTAAGTTTGTCGTCAAGGATCCCGTATACAATGCGGACGTAGATGTGTACCTGAACTTTGAGAAGGATAACAAAGATAAGATTCACTTCAGCACCAACACCAAGAGGACAGCCAACCTCGTCGACTCTAAGTGAGATTTTTTACTTTATTTCATAATTGATTTTAGGAATTCTATTCAGTCAAGAACTGTTTGTGAAAATCAACCCATTGTTTAAGACTTATTGTTGTTAGTCGGTTTGAAAATTTTAAAAATTATCGTTTTCTCAGTTTTAAAAAAATAGTAACAAATATGACTACTTACGTTCTAGATGTAACCAAAATTTTTGTGTGAAAAAACAAATAAATTATACAACAACAAAAATCAAAACCCCTAGATTGGACAACCCTAAAGACCTTATTTGTTTACAGAAACAAGCTGGAATACGCTGACAAGAAGAGCGAAGTTAACGTCCGTGCCGAAGGATCTCTGGAAGGCAAGTCTCATGCCAACGTCGAGGTAGTTCTGCCGACTGAGAGGTGCCTGTCTCTGAAGGTCGACCGAGATATCACTGTCAAGGACAATGTAAGTTTAAGTAACAAAAACTTTGGTATTTAAACAGCAAATTCATAAAATTCAATGAGAATTCTTAGTATACCAAACTATTTAAAATTTGACAACTTAAAAAATTGCAAATGGAAGAACAAGATTTAATCTCAGGTTCTTTGTAAATTGAATCACTGATGCAAAACTAAATAAATCCAAAAATTACTAAAAGTCACTATAAACATATACGCACAATTCCAGGTTGTCAACGGTCATGCCGAGGTAGTCCTTTCCGACGCTGAGAAGCGCGGGGCTGCAGCCTCCAAGCTTACTTACAAGGGCAAGGTTGTCGACAGCAACGTCGACAAAGGGTTCTACCATTACGAAGGCCAGGTTGACCTGCAACTCAAGAACGGGAAGCAGCTCCAAAACAACTTCTTGCTGAAGAACAACCCTAAGGGCGACAAGCTGAACTTCTACTTCAAGGTAAGTCTTCGACAATAGTCATCATCATTAACAAAATAATTATGAGTAGACCAGCAGTGAACCCTTAAAGGCCGACGGTGCATCAGTAATCTTACAATATAATGCATATGTTTTTGATTTTTTATCTTTTGAATGATTTCTTTTCAGAAGTAATACTAAATTATATAATAGAATCACTCTGGTCTGCTGGTGGGCGTTCCTTTGGCCAAGTTTTATTTTAGAAATGTATTTAGCAACACTCGTTGTGGTGTATTTCGGTTCAAGAAGTTTCTTGCTTTGCTTTCAGGGTGACGTTGGCGGTAATTTGATCCCCAAACCAGCGTCAGTTCTCGCCAACGTGGTCTACAACCAGACCGGCACGGTGCTCTACGACTCTGATGTCCAGCTCAAGGGCAACTACGGTGATGATTACGCCTTTGAAGTCACTGAACTGGTCCAAGTTGAGTCTAACAAGTAAGTGTTTCAAGTCTATTATTTGAATATTTTTTTTAAACAATTAATCTTTTGACCGGGCAGAACTGGTGCCTCATTTTGATCTTATTACTGTACTTTTTACGCGTTTCCCTTTATTGAATCATGTTTAAACAGTGCAACCAAAATACTCCAGTTATTAACAAATATCTTAACTCTCCCTTGACGTTAAACACATTATTCTGTTTAGGTACGTCGATGACGTTGTCTTCACCGTTCGTTTGCCGTTCGAGAAAGCACATGACATCAAGTTCGTTTCCAACGTTCTCTTCTTAGAGCACGAGAACAAGGAATTCACCGAGGTAACCACCCAAATGATATTTCATAAATCACAGTTGAGCTAACTATTGTTCAAGCAGAAACTTAAGCACCAATTACTCATTGCTATTTAGAACATAAGGTAAAACAGCCGTTGGTTATAAAAAAAATGCAATCTCTCCTAAACTATCACAATAATAAAAAATAAACTCATGCAAATATTAAGCTTTGTCATTCGATATAATGTAGATGGATCTTCGGTTTTAACTTTCATTTTTTTTTCACTTCCTTACAGTACACGATCGTCGAATACGTACAAGTAAACGCAGATCTTTACAAAGTAGACGCCAGCGGCAAATTCGGATTAAAGGAAGGCTACGGCAAGGCCAAGGTGGTCGTGCCGCACACTGACCCCTTCGTCTTTGAAGGAAACTACAAAACCGATTTGGAAGGTGATAAGAAGACTGCCAACGTAGAGCTGAAATCACAATACGGCAAGGGCAAGACGGCATCAGTAGCTTTGGAGGCAGGAGCTTCCCCCCACCAGGAATACACCCTCAAAATCAAGGCCAACGCTCCACAGAACGAGAAGCTAAAGAAACTGGAACTCAGCGTGGTTACTAAGGTGCGTTAAGTTCTGCAAACATTTCCAACCAGTGTCAAATACCGAAGTACTGGTCACCAATTTTTGCCCTTGAAATCCAAAACAATGCACTACAGTAGCCATGGCGTTCAAGTGGTTACAAATGGTCCAATGCCTAAAGCTCTTTTGTTTACGACACTCCAATAATGCTTATTATCTGTAGATTGTTCTAAATTTCCGCATCGTCCTCCATAATAATTGGGTTTACTACAGAACTCTTCAGAACTTTCTTTAATTTGTGCACAGCTGTTTATCCACCTTAACTTAAAATCTTTTCCTGTCAACGTGGTCTGCTGGAAGAAATCTCTTTTTAGAGATAAGCTCACCTGTACTTTCAATCTCCCTATTGTCTGTTTATTGTAATTGTCTTTTTGTGTACGAACTAATAAATAAATAAATAAATAACTCTGGTACTTAGTAGGATGCAGCCAGTTTTTTGAAGCCGGCCAAAGTGTTCATAAGAGGAGTGACAAACTCACTCAGCAAAAAATCACCAGTCACTAACCAACCAGCTTTCACCATAATCAGGAATGAATCAGAATGTTTGAAAAGGCTAACAACTAAAATTTCATTTCAGACGCCAACCCCCGACTCCGTATCTGCTGTCCTGATCGGCGACGCTGACGGCCGTGTGTACAAGTCTGAATCATTAATCGTCTACTCGAAGGCCAACCCCGTCCTGGACGTCAAATACACCAGCCCTTCCACGCCTAAGCCCAGCAGGTAATATTTCGAAGGTTTATCTAGTTAAACTTAAATACTACAAAATTTCAGTAAACTTACTTACTACTTCATCAGTATGTGCTAAAATACCTATATGAACCGTAAATAACAGCTGCATAATTTACAGGGTCTACCTCAAAGGCACATCGCTCAGCTCAACCCAGGGTAAACTGGAATTGAAGATCGAAAACATTCGAGGCATCTCTCTAGACGCTGTCTCCGAAGGAAACGTGCAGAAGGACAACGTAGCTTTCAAATTCCTTGCTAACTCCGAGGAGTTAGGCTTCAAGAACTACAAAGTGGACATCTCAAGCAAAGACGCTGGAAGCGGAAAGAGGCTAGAGTTCCACGCTGTCAATGATGGAAAGAACGTCCTTAGTGGAAGGTAGATTTATTTTGTGGCTACCAAATGTTGGTCATCATGATATTGAATGCCATGAATGAAAACTTCTTTACAGTTATATGGACACTAGATCTATACTTACTTGTACACTCAGAGCCAACGTTTTTCTTACAGCACATCGTTCATCAGCAAACAAGAAGGAACAAAAACCATCATCGAGGGATCGGGATCAGTGAAACACAAGGAAGAACAGAAGTCTGCCAACTTCAAGTACATCCGCACCGTCCTCACTGAAGGCAACGAGCAGGGCATGGAAGTAAGTGAATATTTCGAAGTCACTAGCAGAGCAGCATCATCAAATCATTAGCACTGTGAAAAAATCCGTTAACAATAACAAATAATTAGCTGTAAAGCCAGTAAAATAACAGCCCAAAGTATTTCAAGTTGGGCAAACCTTGATCAATTATTTACTGTCTGAACAAGATAGTTAGTAATAACTTTATTCTATTACAGACTTTCTTGAACGTGGCTATCGGAGAGCGCAGCTACGTTGCTGAGTCTCGCGTCACCAACTTGGAGTACAAGACCTCTTACGTCTACTGTGAAGAGAAGAAGCAATGCGCCAACGCAGAGTTCCACTCCAAACTGAACATTCAGAGTAAGTCGAGATTTAGCTACTTGAGTTTTGTTAATTCTGAGTATTGATAACTCGTTCATGCAACGCCACTGTTTGGTGAACCTTCAGCTCCTTAAGTTGACAGAAAAACAAATTATAAGGTTATATTTATTTTTCCTCAGAGCAAGGCTCTGTCCAGCACTTGGTGAACGTGATCTTTGATCTGCGCAAGCTCGGTATCGCCCCCGAGTTCGGACTCGAGGTGAACAGCGAGATGTCTGAAAACAAGCTGCCCCAATACAGCCTCGACCTGCACGTCAACAAAGAAGACAAGAAGTACCACCTCCAAGTGTACAGCAAACCTGTTTATGGACGTAAGTAAAGTTTAGATTGAAATCCATTATAATACTAATGAGTAAAGGTTCGCTTAATTGAAACCGAACAAAAGTCAACGTTTTTGAGCTCAGTATGGTAGGTGATATGACAAACATAACGGCGGCACCATTATGAGGATAAGCCAGCTATGCCAAAAGGCAAACATATTAAATTTAATTTAAATAACGCATCAAGCATAGATGAGTCTCCCATTGGTATGTTCTAGGGGAACAAGAGTTTGACTATTGATATATTGTAGAAATACCTGATAATGTTTCCTTTTTTAACCAGGTTTCCCTGCTGGAATCACCGTGACTCTACCTCAACGCGTGCTCGCTCTCGAAGCTCTAGTAGCCTACCCCACCGATAAGGCCCTGCCCTTCCCCATCAAGGGAGAGCTGAACCTTTTCCCTGACAAAAACAAGCCAGCCACAAAGTCTGGTGCCAGGTTCTTGGTCGATGTCACTGGTAACGAGAAGAATTACGCAGCTCTCGGAGAAGTTGGATTCAGCCATCCTAAATTGGGCAAGGTAACATACAAAAACCAATGTTGTCACTCAACATTTGTATTAGCTTTTATTTTTATTATTTCGTTGTTTCACTGTGTGAATGATTAATTTATTATTGTAATTGATTTACAGGAAGCTTTGGTGAAAGTGAAAGCCAATGTAGCGATCCCAGAAAAGAACAGCTTCAAATACGAATCCAGTGCCTCCGTTTCACACCCAACTCTTGGCGGTGTAAGTACTACTAAAGTGCAAACATCATCTCATTTTATTGAATTATTGAGAAAAACATTAACATTTCCTTTTTTTTCAATGCAGAACCGCGAAAGCAAGGTCTTCTTGGAAGTGAACCCCACTAAAGTGAAACTCTACGTAAGTATTCTTTAACTTTAACTATCTAAAATGTTATTTTTGATTCTGAAGCTAATAAGATAAGATAGAGAAGATTTACTTTAAAGGACACCCAAAGATTACGTTGCCTACTTTATTTGGTGCCACGCATGGTACCGTTCTTGGGCCAAACTCCCAAAATGTAAATTTAAACCTATTTTCATATATTTATACAGATCGAGACGCCATTAGTGAAGGTTATTGACGTAGAAGGATCAGCCACCGTCAAGGAGAACTTGCAAGAAGGCAATGTGCGCTTCAGTCTGCTGGAAGGCAAGCCTGTCTCCGTCTACGCAGTCGTCAAGGACTTCCAGTACTACGAGTTCACAACAGGTTATAGTGGTGATTATTGCTTCAACTGCATTATTAAATGCTAGTTGTTAGTTGCTGTCTCTAATTTCAATTCTTAAATGATCTTTCTCTTTGCTACTTGGGCCTTTATCTGAAGTGTATTCTAGAATTCGTAGAACTTTTGCTTTCTTTAGACATGTTTCAACCATAGTTCAGATTCATTTCACACGCCATGTTTGGCTTACTGTTAGCAATCTTACTAGACCAGTAAAGCCTGCTTCAGTTAGCTACGAGTAAATCAAACCACAGACTTTTATATTTTACTTGATGCTACTGGACTTGACAAAAAAAAACACTATTCATTTCAATACTACCCGGGCCACAATACATCATTACTCCAGCTTTTACTTTTCCAGTCAATAGGCATGATGACTGTAATTATTTTTTGTTTATTATCGAAAGACCTTACATTTATGTAAACAATCCTCAAAGAATCCTCACTTCATCTGGATCAATACCACTAGAGATATCACAATTTGAAATGCACATTTTTGGACTTGCCCAAAAACGCTCCATACAAAAGTGACAGCGAACGTGAAGTCACGTTCGCTGTTTTTGTAAGGAGCGCGTAATAACTTTGTTCGACAGCTATATTAAATATTGCGTTTATGATAATGGTCTCCTAACATAATTCCTTCATAATAGTTTGGGTTACAAAAAATTGATATTGTTTTACAAAAATTTAACACATATGAAATGGACTTGCCCACCCAAGTTTGCAGGCCTATTGTAGCCTCATTTTGAAACGAATTTCGATTGTGGTTTTACAATAACATTTGAAATCAATTATTATTTTTAGGGAACAAAAAAAAACATGCAAAATCACTCATAGTTATCTACCCTATTCTATGGTAAGGTCATCTTCCTTTGAAACATTGCTAGATCTGAGCAGGCATTTGCCCGCTATGCAATCATTATCTCCAAATAGTTTTTTCCTAATAACCTACATTTTAACTTCATTCAGGCTTTTGACATTATTATCGTATACATACAGACTAAATGTTAAGGAGGGGAATGCCACTGAAATGCTCACCTCATTATTCTCCTCACAGACGAGTCTGACCGTAAGTTGTCCGTCGTGGGACACCTCGAGCCCGAGAAGCGCGTGGACATCAGCGCCGACCTCATCCTCGGAGGAGAGAAGAAGAACATCGTTCATGGAGCCTTGTTCCTCCAGGACAACCTCGTCAAGAGCGACTATGGATTCACCAACGAGAACTTCAAGTACTTCACTGTAAGTAATACTTTAGCTTAGAGTATTTCGTGTAGGTGGGATTTTTTCTTTCTAAACACGTTGTAAACCAGGCAGACCAAAGTCATTTTACTTTCTAAATCCCAAAAAAATGTATTATATTAATTTGTCTTTTTTTAACTTACTTTTTACTGAACTTCTCTAATTTACCTAATTGTATCTTTAACAGGGTGCTCTAAAGAAAGACTTGGAAACCCTAGAGGGGCGTATCAAGCAACTAGGAGAAAAGGCTGCCCAAGACTTCAAGGCAACTCTTGATCGTGTCAAGCCAACATTGGACCAACTGTCTGCCGCTTACACAGACGACCTCAAGAAATTGTCTAGTGAAATCGCCAACGATAAAGTCTTGAAGGAGATCTCTGAATTCTTGTAAGTGTAGAAAAAAAATCTGGATTCCAAAACGAAATTAATTGTACTTAATTTAATTTGTACTGAATTTAATCCACTAAACCAATACTGAGAGTCATGATCACTTTCGATATATTCAGAATTTTTCTCGGATACTTTTGCACGACAATTCTTTCTAAGAGTGTTGGTAATTTTAGGAACCACATCGTGGTTTACCTGACAAAGATGATCGATGACGTCGTGCGCACCACTGCACCGATCTTCGAGAGCATCAACAAAGCTGCCATCGAGACTAGCGACAAAATCAAGGAGCTATACGTTAAACAGGTCAGTTACTGAATCCAAGTTAAAAGAAATTATGTCTGTGATAGTGGCGAAATTGGCCCCGAGGAAAATCACAAACTTTAAAAAAAGTCAATCAATCTTATCTCAATAAACACGCTCACTCGTATTTTTCAGCACAGCATTTAACATTAATAAAATAATAAGAATTTTGTATTTACCTGATTATTTACTAAGTAACGTAAGCTTCGTGATATAAAACCAAGCTTTTAATCATATTCTGAACGAAGACATGGGTAATTTATTTGGTAATTTTTGTATTTGTTTTTTGCTGTTCTACCTGTTTTGTTTTTTCTTTGTTATGTACCAAATAAATATTTTTCCTTCTTTCTTTCTTTAATTCCAATCCTCAAATCATGATTCATTCTTCTTAGATCGAACCCCAAGTACGCCAGCTGTACGGAACCCTCGCGACGCTCCTGAAGGAGTTCTTCGACGGTCTCTTAGACATCGTCACGCACTTCGCCGCCATCGTCATCGACTTCTTCGAGAAGCACAAAGCTGAACTCCAAGAGCTTACCAACACTATTGCTGAGATCTTTAAGGGTAAGAGTCTTTCCATAACTTTCTGAAGGCAAAGTTACCTCCTTTCTTAAAAATTACGTATTTTGGTCTTTGATATCTGGATGATGAATACCGGGGCGCGTCAAGTGTCGATACTGCTCTTCTAGCAATGAATAGCCGAGTACGTCCATTTCACACACCACAATTCAAATTATAATCATTCATTACAAATACAAGGACTATCTCACATAAGATTAAGATAATAGTTATTGGCACTTCACCGTCGATGAAATTCGATTCGCCTAGTAATAATAAAACAAAATCTAATCAAATTTGTCTCTCGAAACAGACCTGACTCGTCTGGTGGTAGCTCAACTCAAGGAACTGCGCGTCAAATCAACTGTGTTCTTCGAGAATTTAGCCAAACAGATCAAGGACTTGCCCATCTTCGAATCCCTCAAGGAGAAAGTAAGTCACATATCTTTTTGCACCCAAAATAATGTTGTTAATAAATAGCATAACATCTAGCACATACGAGTATCAACATTAAAATGTACCAAATTTTTGGTAGCGAGGTGTTGAAAAACGGCATCGGCAAACTGAACTTTATAAACTTCGATAATTTGATAATTGTTAACGATTTTAAATGTGATGTCTCTCCACCAGTTCCAAGAGTTGGCTGTGCCAGACGTGCTCTTGAACTTCGCCAACCAGCTGCACGGCTTCATCCAATCGCTGCTGCCTACTACTGAAGCTAAGGAATTCTCCACGGCTGTGTTCAATTACCTTGAGAAGGTAGGTTCCTTTCGAAGACAGGGTTAATGTGCCTGTCATCTTGACAGTTCTTTGTACTTCTGGATTTGATCACAATTCAAGAAACACTCTTGGATACGTCGTTTTTTTTCACCGAATTTAATGTTTATGCACATTAAGTGTAAACATAAAAAAAAGCATAAAAGTTTGTTTACCTTCTTACCGACTTCTGTTATAAAAAGAAATGACCGCAATAAAAATAAAATTATGTTACCATTCTCTAAGCTACAAATAGTTACATCCAGCCCTCATTACATGATCATAAAAATATATAATCACTTGCCTAACTTCATTAGGAATATAGATAGTTCACCATGTTTTGAAAAAGAATTAAAAAAATTGTTAATAACCAAGTGCTTTTATAGTTTAAGTGAATATTTTGATTATAAATCTTAGAGAGAATTTTCTGCCGACAATAAATGTATAATTTTAATTGCAATTTATATTATAGAGTAATACATATAAAATTTATTGTAAAATAGTATATATACATATAAGTTGCACCTCTGTATTGTTGCTGTGCCCTCACGGGGCGTCACATGTACCTTTAAGTGCTACTACCACCTAAGTACCATATCAACATTGTGACATGCAATAAAGAAATTTGAATTTGAATTTGAAACAAGAATGTATGCCATGAAATAAGGCAGATTTTTTAATAAGGTTTCCAGTTCTAAAACCGTATTTTATAACCATTTTGTTGCTTTACAGAAACGCCTGCACGAGAAGATCGATGAGAACGCTGAGCTTCGCATCCTGTACCAGAAGTTCACGAAGGCTCTCACTTCCCTCGTGCAGTTCGTGAGGGCCCAGCTTGGCCAATACGGACTCCCTAACCTCGCCTCTGTCAATCCGGTAAGGCTTGGAACTTTTATAGCTTTGGACACTACACACATATTTTTAAGACACGGTTAGCTAGTGTCGTCGCCTTAATATTAGCGATTATCCTTCAGAAAGTACTGCAGTTTTTTCTCTCTTTATTTCAAACTAGTTCTGCCTGTAGAGGCCCAGTTCCAACAACTGCACACTCATAAGCTATAAAATCGGCCGTGTACTAAGTATGATCCAAGGGTACCTGAACAATGTCACTCAAGACTTGTGACTGCATAGAAATTTCTCCTCTTATGAAAACTGTTGTTTCCAGCTCACCTTCTTCTCCGGCCCGACCGCTCCCGGCACCCCATCCTTCGGCGGCAACCCTCCTGCCTTCAGCGTGATCAACCAGCTCATCAGCGGAGACATCGACGACCCTCAGCGAGTGCTCAGCGACTACCGAGTGCGCAGCCTCAATCCATTTGACCAATACCCTGCTCTTTGTAAGTATTAACATTATTAGGTGTACAATGTAGATTGAGGTCCTGACTGGCTGATGGAAGATACAGGCCGGTAGATACTGGTTTTCGTAGATAAAGGTAGCCTGTATTTGGCCGCACTGGAAGCCTTTGTGGAGTAGTGGAAGTTTTATGCAAAGATGATGGATTTGATGGAAGGATATTTGAACTGTCACCTAGCTCGTCTCAAGTGGTGGCTCATAGATAGGGCCAGTACTGAAATGGCAAGAATCTTCACTAAATTTATTTTCATTTGGCAGTGAGAGCCGTGGTGGTTGACGGACAGCACATCTTCACGTTTGACGGACGCCACTTGACCTTCCCCGGCACGTGCCGCTATGTGCTCGCCCACGACTACGTCGACAGGAACTTCACCCTTGTGATGCAGCTCGCCAACGGAGCACCTAAAGCTTTGGTGCTGGTCGACAAGACCGGCAAGTCTATTGAGATCAAGGAAAACGGACAGGTAAGCTCAATCCAGAGGTTCAAGAGTTTTATGGATAGGTTTCTAACGCGTCACTGATCATGATGAGCCATAAATACTGAAGCTTTCAACAGCTGATTTTGCGATAAACTAAGAAGCTTTCCGGATAACTCAGACACAAAGTCGAGCTCGGATTACCACGGTACTAGCTTTGCCCAGCTATCTTCATACTTTCCAAAGCCTTCTGCGCTTTTCATCACATAACTTTAAAAACTCCGTTGTTGCCATGCAACATTATCTAAGTTGGTAGTCGACATCTTCCAAGGACAAGATCACAAAAACTTCAGCCGTTGGGGCACTAAAGTGCATGAAAGCCACTCATATTTAGCATGAGATCTTATTGCATTGGAATATTTTTTGCAGGTGGCTGTAGACGGACAAGCTCACGGATTCCCAGTCATTGGAGACGACACGTACGCCTACAAGGAACCCAGCGGTCGCATCGGAGTTGGCTCTAAATATGGAGTCAGGGTCATCTGCACTGGCAAACTTGAGGTTAGTTACATTTTCTTGACTTCCCTCACTCGTTAGTCTTCTAATAACAACAATGATCTTTTATTTTCCAACTTCCTACAAAATTTTCTCAGAATATCGTCACCGTCGTGTCAAAATTAAATAACTGACAAAACCAAAACTCTGAGATATTCACGTTTTTGTGTTTTTTTTTCCATAAAAATGGCAATAACTTTTTAAGGTGAAGAAAATTTACTGTGGATCTTTCGATATGTTATACAGCAGGTTTACTTTCATTAAATTATGTAGTCTGCCATGATGTTACTTTTCACTGTTTTAAATAGAAAAATAAAAAAGTAATTATTTAGTTTTGCCACACACTTTTTTTACAACTAAGTTGCAGTTATCAAGTTTTTGTATGTCACTTAACAAGTTTTGCCACACCCAAGAAGTAACTAATACGAATATTTCTACAGAATAAGAGGGCTTATTTAATTTTGCTTCACTTTTACTGACCTAATTTTTTGATTTATTCGTTTTGTTTTATCCATTTATTTATGCAATTTTGGTGAAAAAATCTGTAATCATGTCAGCCGAACGACGCCCACTGCTGGACATAGGCCTCCACCAAGGATCTCCACAACTTCCCGCGACCTTGACCAGATCGTAGGCCCACCTTGTGGTGGGCCTGCCTACGGAACGTCATCCGGTACGGGGTCGCCATTCCAGAACCTTTCCGCCCCAACGGCCATCGGTTCTCCGCGCTATGTATACCGCCCACTTTAAGAATGCAATCCTTCGAGCGATGTCGGTTGTCTTAGTTCTCCCGCGGATCCCATCATTTCTGATTCGTTTAAGCAGGGAAATTCCCAGCATCGCTCTCTCCATTGCTCACTGGGTGACCTTGAGCCTTCTTATGAGACCCATAGTGAACGACCACGTCTCACTTCCATATGTCATTACTGGCAACACACCCTGGTCAAAAACTTTCGTCTTGAGACATTCAGGTATTTCGGATACGTATATATGCCGGAGGTTCCCGAACGCTGCCCATCCGAGCTGAATTTGACGAGAAATCTCTTTCTCGAAGTTAGACTGCCTGTCCCAACATGCTCGAAGATTCTCTCCTTTAAGAAGCATTACCGAGATCTTCGAGCATTATGTTCAGGTCTTCCAAGGTCTCAGCCATAAGAAATACATCATTGGCAAATCGCAAGTGTGTTAGGTACTCGCCAACTTTCCAGTCCAGAAGCATGAAAATATCCTCAGCTGTGAACAATTTCGGAGAAATAGCGTCTTCTTGTCTCACGCCTCGCTGTGATTGGATTGGTTTCGATTTCTGGTTCTGTAATCGGACGGACATGGTTGCGTTTTGGTATACATCCACATCGTTGCTGTTCTCAAGAGCTTCGAAGCGGGTTTGAAGCTGAAAGCACTCGGGTTTGCGAATCTTAGCCGCTATAGGTCGGAGCGTGGATGTCATCAGTCGCACTCCCTTAAACGTCGATATTCAATGTGCCTCTGACCATGCGGTGATCGCTTCCTGTCTTAACAGCGTTGATCACAGCGACATCATTGAATATATGTTTCTTCGTCGTGATAAAATTGATCTCGTTTTTGACCCTACCGTCCGGACTGATCCAGGTCCATTTGCGGTTTACGGGCTTCTTGAAGAAAGAGTTCATCATAAAGAGGTTCTCCTTCTCCATGAAGTCGGCCAGCAATAATCTGGCCCCTATTGTTCCGTTGCCTAAATCCAAGTTGCCCCAACTTCGCATTGAAATCCCCCCTCACAACTGTGTAGTGGGTTTTATGGTTATGCATGGCTTTAGAAATCTCCTCATACATAGCCTCCACCGTGACATCGTCGTGTTTGAAGTCGGAGCGTAGACCTGAATGACATTCAGCGAATGTCGTTTCGATTTTCTGAGTATCAGGTACGCTACCTTGCTCGAAACACTTCCGATAGTGATCACGTTGTGAAGATGAACCCAACACCACTTAGGGACTGTTGGTCGCCCTCTCCGTGGTATAGTAAGTTACCGGATTGCAGGGTTATCGAGTCCTCCCTCCCCTCCCCCCTCTCTTCGGACTTCAGATAACCCGATAATATCCCAATGTAACTTATCAATTTTTAGAGCCTCAGAGTGCGCGAGTTAAATGTTGCCAGGTCGAGTCGTCAATGGTGGCAGTTGGATCTTACCCGGGGATTCCTAGCACCCCCTGCTCCGCGGTTACCATAACCGCCCCCGTAGCCAGGAATCGCCACGCTTGGTTGAGAATCAAATGCTTACGTTTTGAAAATCAATTTCCGGGCATTATTATCCATAGATACGTTAAACAAGCCTAGTATAAAAACAAGAAGTACACCTGCTGCTGCAATTACTGAATATGGCCTTCAAAATCGTGAACTACATGCATTGTATCGTCGTAAAAGTTTGCCTGGATCATCAGCTCAACATGACGTCAACGAGCTAGATGTTGAATCGGAATAGTCATCTTGATTTATTTTGATTTTCATATTTGAATATTTGTTTTGGGTGTAATCTGAAGTTGATTGTCAGAGGTTGGATTCAGATACTTACATGTTACAATTTTATTGTTTTTGGATTACCTATTTAGTTTGCTTGATATAAGCTTGATTTTTATTCACGACTTTAAACAGGAAAAACTGACTAAGCACACTTATCAATCTCAAAATTATGTTTAAGTATCATTTTTATAATAAAAAATTAAACAAGCGCATTTATTCAATTTTGCCACAACTAAATTTTGTAACAATGTTTTGGAGTGAGTTGTGGCAGAATTCAACAAAGTATCTTATTGACTTTGTTTTTATTGTAGTGGCCCTTATTATGTAGTTATTTAATTTATTTACCAGTTATTCAATTGTTCCACGGAAATTCTAGTACAAACCTTGTTGTAATATATTATGGTCAATAGGTTTACTAAAACGAAGATATCTAAGCGAGTATTATACATATCGCAACGGTCTAAAGACTGAAATGTAGATCACACTTTCCAATATTCAAAAATGTTATAAAGTGAATTTCGGTAAATGTGTCAGTTATTTAATTTTGACACAACGGTGACGATATGTTCTAGTAAAAACTAATAATCGATTGTTTCTCGACCAGGTCTGCTACTTCGAAGTGTCCGGCTACTACTTAGGCAAACTGCGCGGTCTTCTCGGAGACGGCAACAACGAGCCGTTCGACGACTTCAGGCTACCCAGTGGAAAGGTAAATATATTTATATTTTTTGCCTTGCAATTGATAATCAATGTTTTTCTGAATTTATTCAGGCCGTATCTTCTTAGTTCTCTGGGATGTTTTATTTTCTGCAACAACTCATACCCAATCTTTTCCCAGGTGTCGGCATCAGAGAGCGAATTCGGCAACGCGTACCGCCTGGCCTCCAGCTGTCCTCAAGTGAAGACACCGGAACACTCTCACCACCAGCTCCACGGATCATTCCCTCCAGCGTGTGAACAGGTCTTCGGAGGAACCTCTCCCCTCAAACCTCTTTCGTTACTCCTGGACGTTTCTCCCTTCAAGTAAGTACCCTAGTTATCCTTTTTACGGACTCAATATCTACTGTTATGGATTACCTTGTCTAAAAAAGTGCGTCGTTTTCTTTTGTACAAAAAAATGGTATATACAGAGAAAGCACTTGCAGCTCAAGTATTCCATCTTCCAGTACTAAAGTGGCATTCTTAATGCAAGTTTCGAACAACCCACGGGCGAATTCGAAGAATAGAGAATAGAAGAAGAAGATAATATTTTGGCGTTCTGTAGAACTCAATAGCTATACAAATGCATAAAATCGTATAATTATTTCCATACAAATGAGGGAGAGTACTTATTCAAGGTAAAGCGAATAGACGATTAAAGTTGGCATTTTCTCCTGATGGCCATCGAGATGAGATTTGGCGTTAACGAGAATTGCATAGCTGGTTCTAAAACGATAATTTCTCAACAGACAAGCCTGCGCACACGCTGCTACCGGCGAGAACGCCATCCAGAACGCTTGCAACCTCGCCCGCGGGTACACAGCCCTCGCCGTCACCGGCTTGCTGCCGGCGTTCGTGCCGTCGGTCTGCGTGCAGTGCAAAGACACCGACGCACCCAAGAACGTTGGAGACACGTACGAGCTGAAGCTGCCTAACAAGCAGGCTGACATCGTGGTCACTGTTGAGACTACTATTGTGAGTATCTTCATTCGCCTTTTTACAGCTCATTGGGATATAGACAAGACTCAAAGAAAAAGCCAAACAACTGTCATTGATGTGAAAACAATAATACTTTAGCAGCCAAAAAAAATGCGGATTGTAGGATCTGTTTCCCTTTCAACTTCAATCGCAGAAGGAAATCCTTATAACAAAATTTAACACAAAAAAATGTTTTAGAATACTACGAGTACCAATGTTTTTTGACACTTTTGTATGGTATTCAAAATGAAACACAGGCACTTACAGTTACCGGACTCATAATTCAACTAGACAATCGACTAGTTATGCTATTCCTACTGTAAGATAACAATTTCCTTATTTCCTTTTACAGAGCAACGAAAAGAACTTCAAGAAAGTGGTAGTTCCCCTGGTCTCCCAGCTCATTGACAACTTGAAGAGCAAGAAGATCACCGACATCAAGGTCTACCTCATTGGAGTCACACCCAAGTTCCCCTACCCCATCGTTTACGACACTGACCGTAAGTTTCATATTATCTATATACATGAATCCGAAAACGGAAAAGATTTTCTTCACGAAAATTTGTTGGTTCTGTGGTTCTTTTCATGAATCTTAATATTGAACCGTGAATTGCACCATATGCCATAATACTCAATATTTTGTTTCTTACAGCGAAACTGAAGAACGCCAAAGTGGTGTTCGACGACGAGACCCGCTACCAGGTGACGCCAGTCGTCAAGACAGGCTGCAAGGAAGCTGACAAGGTCATCGAAGTCGCCACCCATCTGGTCGACACTCTTAGGATTCAACTTGGTGAGTTTACCATCTAAGTGGATAAAAAATCTCCAAACATAGTAATCTGCCTCTTTGTTCGTCTGTTGCATGTTGATCATTCCCTGGATGATGGATAGACTAGACTTACATAAATTGACATGTCATAAAATCACTATTTTGTTGACACCAACGTAAAGATTCAGCGATTTCAGTTTACTTCCACTGACGTGCCATCTTAGCCATCTTAGCTTTAATTCCTATGTGTTTTTAAAGGTCTGACAAATGTAGTGGAAGGCTACAAATCAGTCTTCGATCTGCCTCTGCGCCCTGGTGCGCTGAAACACACCATCAACGTTGTCGGCGAGAAATGCGTCAACCAACTATTCTTGGTAAGAAACAAGCACATAACTTTGACGACTCAGTTACTGGCTCAAATTAATCCAACTTTATTTTAAGACGCTTTCATTGGGCAGCTTGATTTCGGAAGATCATCCAGGATATTTACTGCCGAGTAAGATCTGGGAGGCGAATGAGTGTTTGATTCAATTCACGTTTTTTTCCCATATGTAGTAGTAAACTCCTCAAAGAATCGATATATTCTTTTGAGCAAATTGGGTCTATTGTGTCACTTCACAAACTAGCTTCTCTAGACTATTTTCTAATTGTATAATCTCTTGTTTTTAGGTGGAAGCCCTCCGCACTGTTGTGTATAGCGTCTTGTTCGACGAGATTGCATACACGCATTCGCTGGTAGCAGTCACCAATGACCTCAAGATTGGTGGTGGAAAGAACGCCGCACAGGTTGTCGGTGAGTCACAACTTCATTACTTACAATCACTCATTAACTCACTCATTAGAACCACAGTGACCAGGCAGTGGTAATAGCTTTCCTACCACTTTGGTTTGCTTAGAGTTACCTATAACGTTTCTATTTATATCACAATTCGTCTTTCTTCTATTTCTTTTTTTTTCGAGATCTTCCCTTTTTGCTCTGTTATGTCCCGTGGTGAAAATACCAATTTGATGAGTTGAATAATAACTTTATCATTTTGTTTCAGGTTTCACTGAACACAACGTTTTGTTGCTGGGCGACAAGAAGTTGGGCAAAGGAACTGAAACACTCCGGTCAACCCTGGAGACACCTTCCGACTCTTGTATCGATTTCGTAGAATCGGTAAGTAATATTCACACTGGCTTACAGTTTAAACATATACCAGAAAGATTTGACTGGTATGCTAGGGTCTAATCGAAGGTAGCTAAGTGGTTGGAGCAGACTCCGGCAAGTGAAAGACACTGGTTCGAATCCCGTCTGATACCCAGACCGAATCTCGCCTGATACCCAGACCGAATCTTTTTCTGGTTATCCCAAAAAGTAACATTTAGCTTAGTGACAAAATAGTAACGTCCTTATGTGATCAAGAATCTTCGACTGCCGGATTTCTTTTCTATCTTTGCATTTTTAAATGAGTTTTCTGCATAATATTATCTTCTCAAAACGCCGATGCTGCATGAGACATACGACTCTGTCATTGTAAAATTTTGTCAAACCATCAATACTACGTTAGGTCACATGACTATACGTCTTTCAGGCTGATGATGATAAATTCTAACTGACCCAGCACACAATGGCCGGTGTAGTTGGCCCATTGTGTACAGGGAGCTGATGTGTGGACGAAAAACCGACGATATTCCGATGGCCGGCGAATGTTCGCGCCAACTACGAACATGCCGCCAACTGGCCCTGTACTCAATGGCCGATGTAGTTGGCCCAACTAGTTGGTTCATGGTGTACCGGGGTTCAAAGCTATTAAATTCCTTAAACGTCTCCTCCTCTTCCAGACCGGAGGCTTCGTGTTCTCCGCCAGCAACTTCCAGGCCCTCCAACCCGGCGAGCAGACGCAGTTCGTACAGACGGCAGCAAGCGCGATCACGCAGCGCATGCTGAGCGAGAGCCTCGTGCAGGAGTGCACCTGCGCGTACGCAGACGCCTTCCGAGTGCGCTCCGTTTGCGTCAACAAACAGAGGAAGGAAGTCGTAAGTGTGCTTTTTATAATTTACTAGCGACCCGCCTCCACTTCGCACGGGTGCAATAGGATGTTATTATACATATAAACCTTCCTCTTGAATCTCTCTATCTATTAAAAAAAACGCATCAAAATCCGTTGCGTAGTTTCAAAGATTTAAGCATACAGAGGGACATAGGGACAGAGAAAGCGACTTTGTTTTATACTATGTAGTGATTTGTTTTTAGATTCCATTGCTGGGCATAGGTCTCCCTCAAGCTCTTACAGCGATCCCTATCCAATCTATTTAATCTCTAATGCACAAAAAAATACAAAAGGGGGACTTAATGCTAAATGCATTCTCTACCAGTCAACCACCGGGCGAGACAGAGATGCTGTTGGCGGGGCAAAATTCTAATTAAGAAAATGATGATTTACTACTACTGCTTTTCTACTGTTCTCTGCTATTTCTGTGCTTCGAAAAGCACGTTAAGCAGCTAGTCCCGACTGACACCGCTAGATGTCAATCATAATGCTCTGTAAGAGGCCTTAGATCTGCTTGATGACATCTAACAATCTCCTTATATGGGAGTATGGCTCGTGCCACCTCTTAGTAGAGGTCAGGCCTATTCTTAGTAGTGGAACATACAGAGGCACCCACATCAACTTTTACATAGGGGCCTTAGGGGACCTTATGCTCCTTGCATAAGACCTATCTTGTAAAGGTTGATGTGGGCGCCCCTGTACAAAAGCTGCTGTTTTTATAACTTTTGCAAATTAACTTAAAAATGTGACAAAAACTCCACTAAAACTTTTCCATCATCTTTAAAACATCAACCTTCTTTGTTACAGGCAAGCAGAAGAAAGTAAACCACAAACAACTAGATCTCTCTGTGATTCACGTCGTGCCATAAACGTAACGCCTAGATTGCCAAACGACATATTTAGAATAAAAAGTCACTGAAATTATACAACATAACCCTTTAACTTATATAACTAGACTACTAATAAGGAAGAAATAGGTAGTTTTTACTGGATTAAAAATTAACCATATTTCTGAAAAATATGTGCCGTTACAAGTGACTTTTTATTCTAAATACGCAGTAATTTTAAGACTAAAAATTTAATTAACTCGTGACTTCAAGTATAAGCGATACTCAGTTACTCGTGTATGAGTATCGCTTGCACAGTCCATCTCACTCACATTAGGTTCGTATCTTATACATATTGTTGTTATGTCTATTTATACAATGCCGTTACCATCGTGAGGTATTAAGTAAAGTAATCAATCGATTTTGTATTAGAATAAAAAATATGTTATTTAAATTTTGTTTTTTTCCAAAAACCTTATAAGCCCAGAACCAAAAATCCCAAAAAACTAACCCCCTTATAAGTAAAAACTTAAACAGCTCTTCAACAACACTTTAACTTTTGTCGCTATGTCTGTTTCGTTCTTGTTGCTGCCGCCATTTACGAGTAAGTGACATAACATGTCAATTGCTTAAACTATGCTTTAGCGTTGCGTTCGTTTTTATGAATAAGGGGGTAAATATGTGACTGAAGCTAGATAGTGTTCAAAAAATTGAAAATAAGTAAGAGTTTATGTATAAAAATACGATTTATTAAAAATATATTAAATTCATTCACATAGACTTACTTAAATAAAATTTGTAGACTACAAAAATATTTTATTTACTTTGGCTAATATCACGAAGTAACCAGTGTAGCTGTTAGTGAAACTAAAGTTATCGTAGAAGACGAATTCAACACGTTCCCGTGTCCTAGAAGAAAGTTAAAATGTATTCTGAATACGGCCACCTATCGTCCTAACTTTTAACCATACGTAGGCACCTGAAAATTTGCTTGCTCTCACGTTCAGGGAAATGAAAACCATCAAAAGACAATGCATATAAATGTATGTGCAACCAATGCTATTTTAATAAAAAACAGGTTATGTCAGTACTGACGCGAAGTCAAAAATTGTCCAAGGGATACGACGTAGTTTGGCCTTTTTATATCGTGTGGACAAGATAACTACTAATATTCTGTACTAGAGCGTAAACGAGACAGATACATGTTGCGCAGTGTCGTCTCAAACTGTCAACACTGTCCTCAGGTGTCCAAAAGTTCTAATTTCGGGTGCCACTTTTATAGCACAAGCAACCTATCGACCTCTTTTTTATTATAATATCATTGTGTGCAACGGTCTAGATTTGCTTCGAAGGTTAATAGATAATGAAAAGAAATTAAACTTCATGCAATGCTAAAAGGTTTCAAGGCTCATAAGTCACGCCACAGCTCATGAATCGTATTTCTATTAGATTTGATATACAATCTCCGATGACACTGGCAGCTGTCAAAATGTATTTCTTATATTAGTGTGACTGTAGGAGGATCAAAGTGCACTGTGCACACATTTAGGTACATGTGTCACATCGGTTCCATTATATGTTTGAGCCAACTGTTTATCACTACTGAGTTTTATGTTTAAACTAGCAGCCGCCCGCGACTTCGTCCGCGTGGACTTAGCTATGTGAAACAAGATTTGCCCGCTTTTCTGTTGACATTTTCCTGAACTTTCTTTGCTATAAACCTGACAGAGCCCGAGATCTATCCAACGAATGCAAAACCGTGGAAATCGGTTGGTGCGTTCTAAAGTTATAGCGTCAGGAAGGAAAACCCGACTTATTTTTATATAGTAGATAAAAAACCCCATGTGAAACAATCAGTAAAATAAAAATATTAATCTTAATATTTTCATCTTAAGGCGTGACAACTATCCTTTCCTAATAAATTATGGTTTCAATATAATGGATCTATATTATGAAGTTGTACTAACGTATCTCTTTCAGAGTCTTTAGACAGGGAACTTGTTAACTACGCCAAATAGGATAAAAACTTCAGACATTTCTCAAACAACTGTAACTTAAACACTTTACACCTTTTGGCGGGTAGTTTGAAAACAACATGGCTACTCGCGTGCTAAACTAAACTAATGTAATGTCAACTAGTTAGTAATAGTTCTTGCGCACCCATCTCATGCGCGGTCCGCCGCGTTGCGACGCGATCTTGACCGACGCACTTGCGGCCGCCTTTACCACCTCTTGGACCTGTATTGGAAATATAAATATAAATAAACATGAGTCAACATTGGAAATAATTGACCACTTGAACTAGCCATAAGACGCCAGATCGATGATTTCTTGTTTGAAATTTAAGCCTTTCTAGCTGAGGACGAGGGACAACGTCACTGATTCGTCAATAATAGGCTTTGTTTATTATCGGAAGACCTTACATTTATGTAAACAATCCTAAAATAATCACTTCATTAGGTATACCACCTGAGATATCACAATATTTTTGGACTTGCCCAAAAACGCTTCATACAAACTGACTGTGATTATGACGTCACTTTCACAGTTTTTGTAAGGAGCGCGTAAGAACATTGTTCGACAGCTATAATAAATATTGCCTTTATGAAAATGGTATCCTAACATAATTGCTTCATAATAGTATAGGTTACACAATGGTGATATTGCAGCAACGTTGTCGCTTGAAAGCTCACGGAAATTTTAGAAACTAATTGTGGTGGCTGATTCCGATGATAGACGCACTACTCTGACTTGCTGACATTTGCCGCGCGCTTGTCATTAGGAATCTAATGGCGAAGTCAAGGTGTGAGGTCTATGTTACAAACATTGCCATAAGCTCAAGTCCATTCAAATTGATGATGGTCGAATTAATGATCCGAGGGGCTAGTTCTCCCAAAAACATTGATTGTTTTTTTCGTATTATACAGATATCGAGCATAAAGATACTATAAAATCGTCTAATTAGTTAACTAATTGAATGTTAACAACCTACCCACAAAGTCGTTGGTTATTATCATTTAATTATTATTTATTATCATTTAATTATAATTATTACGAGAATATCATGTTGTACAAAAAATACTCACACTCATCATCAAATTCTGTGCGTTTCCTATCAACGTGATCATATCTTCTTGGTCTTCCTTAAATCCTAAAACAAAAAAAGATATCACAGTCAATGAAACTGAATGCGAACGTACTGTTTTATGTCGAAACCTTCAAACAATGAAGTATTTCTCGTACCTTGCTGTCCTAGCGACGAGCCCTTGACCGTAGTCAACATCTTGAGTTGTCCACTGATGGTTGGGATCCTATCGCAGACTTGCAGCAGATTCTGAAATTAAAACAAATACAATGATCTCTATTTATAAAAATGGATTGCTGTTCGTTAGTCTCGCTAAAACTCGGGAATGGTCCAGAGAAGGTTTAAAAGTAAGTAAACATGAGAAAATGCTAGGAATATAGTAAAAAAACACACTTTAGCAACCGTTCCTACCTGTCCGGTGACACTGAATGTTTGACAACAGAACGAAGTCTTTTTTGCATTAGGGATTATGTATGTAGACGCGGGTTCGATTTCCGCCTGATGCCAAGACCGAATGTCTTTTTCTGGTTTTCCTATCTTTAGAACAAAGTCTGTCGAGGCAGCTAGTCTACTATAATTACCACAGAGAGTAATGCTTACAGTTTTGATTCTGACATCGGAACACTCGTGCGCAAGCTTCCTGGCTAGATCGGCTACTTCGTGAGATTCTGATACTATCGCTTTAGAAGTCGCAAGCAGTTCACGTTTCCTATCTGTGAATAAAATGGAAAGACAGTTAGACAATTAAATTGCAGAAAACAGACTTAAAACAGAACTATACAGAATGAGTTTTTATAGTTTTTGTTATAAAAATGGTTTTCATAGAAAAAAATATATTTAATTAACAATTAGATTCCCTGCTAGGAAGAAGTTTTTTCAAAAATCTGAGTATGTAGTTTTAGTTTTTGTCTTAATCGGCCTCGAGACTTTTTTGACTATTTTTCTAAATTAATTACTCAAAGTTTAGGATGTAGCAGTTTTTGAAGTGGGCGTGATACCGCTTCAAAAACTGTGTGGAAACTTTAATTGTTTTTGTGAAATTTACATTTATTACGGAATGTTACCTGAAAAATACTTAAATAGTATTAAAATTATCAATCTACAGTACCAGTATTCATATAGTCGGAGAGCTTGGCCATGAGCACTGCCATGCGCTTGGCGACAGCCACGATGTCATTATCTTTAGCCGACCACTCCCGGATAGCTGTGTGCAAATCCAACGCTGCTGCCTGAAAAACGATCATCCATATAAAAATGCTAAGACCTCTTCAAATAACTCTAAAGATAATTTTATCAGCCAAAAATTATGCAAAGACGAAGTTAAACTTACGAAAATCGGTTGATCAGATCCTTGTTGCTTTTTAAATATCATTTCTCCTCCAAGAACGGATTCCACTTCGCCTGTAGTCCGTAAAATCTAAAACAGAAATTATTAAATCGTTTGCATTACGTATTTTCCTAATTTTAGGACGATGAGGTAATACTACTAAGTATTTTTCCAAAAAACTAAGCCCCGAATTCACAAACATCAATTAACGCACACGGTCACGCTCATGCTGTCCCGTAAAATGTCAATGGAACTGAAAGGGCAGATATACTTCTGAAGAATGCTCAACGTTGATTTGCGTTTGTGTATTCGGAGGTAAGTCACCGGTATTTATTGGCTAATGACGTTGAATTATTGTTACTGGACTTGGCCTTTATATAAGTACTATTAGATGTTTGCTGCTGAAATCATCAAGATATTTTTTTCGAGTAGTTTGGTGAACTAAACCTTCTGACTCTGTTCGGTTTCATGGAACCGGGATTAGTGGCATATCTGTGAAGAGGGGTGTGGGTATAGCTCTGTCCAACAGTGGACTACGGTAAGCTAATGATTGTTACTTTTAAAAACAGTCAAAGCAAAAACCACACAGTGACAGTGTGTCTTTCGCAGACGATGTATCTGTTGTTATGTCTTGCACAAATATAAATTCACTGATAAGAAAATTAGACACCCTATTAGACTCAATTGCAGACTGGCTAAATCGTAACAACCTAAAACTTAATCTTAATAAAACGAAATTAATTCAATTTAAACCCTACCAGAAAAATGCTTTGGAAATCAACTACAAATATCAATCAAGGAAATTAGAAACTGTTAATTCAGCAACTATGCTAGGCATTGAGCTTGATACTCACATTTCCTGGAAACCTCATATCCAAAAATTAACAAGTAAATTGTCTTCTTTTATATATGCCTTAGGACGATTAAAGCGGGTAACTAATTTGGATACTGCTCTTTCAGCTTATTATGCCTATGCCCACTCGCGCCTTTCCTATGGCATAATACTATGGGGAAACTCTAGTAATATACAGGACATCTTCGTACTGCAGAAAAAATGCATAAGAATCATAGCGAACATAAAACAGATGGACTCTTGTAAACCCTATTTCAGAAAACTTAATATACTAACCCTATCTTGTCTTTACATATTAGAAGCCTGTAAATTCGTTAGGAAGCATGTGGACTTGTACTCCCCTGTAAAAGCTATAAGACGCAACAACCGCTATCAAAATAAATTAAAAACACCTTTTTCGAAACTGAAAATATTTACTTCTGCACCGCATTCTATGTTGATAAAAATATATAACCATATCCCTAACACGATTAAAAACATTGAAAAGGCTACGGCCTTTGAAGTTAATTTAAAAAAGTATCTTATAACCAAAAGCTACTATAGCATCTCTGAGTTTTTTGAGGATAGCATGCAGTAACCTTTGTCAATTTAGTCTCATTAAGTTCCTTCAGAAATTTGTTACTTTGATCTCAGATAATTTATTGCAATATTTTTTAATGGATGTTGAATTGTTGTAAGAATATTAAAATATTAGAAAGAATATTATGTAAGATAGATACCTAGAGATATTTATGGAACAATGTTAATTTAAGTATTAATTAGGTTAAGTATAAACTGACAACTTATGTCACGTAATGTTTGCAATGCCCTTAAATACAGGGCGTCACATGTACCTACCCAAACAATGTCAACTTATTCCTATGTGACCCGCAATAAAGAATTGAATTGAAGAATTGAATTGAATTGAATTGAATTGAAACCGCAAATAATGTTATAAGTGGTGTTTCTTTATGTAAATGACATTGTTGTAAGTAGTGACAGCCTTAAATTAGTCTAATGTTGATTTGGTAGATCCCAAAATACCTCCTAGTATATAGAATCTATTAATCTAGAATGATATGCCAGTAATTACCTCAGCTGTAGTATCCTTCCAGTCAGGGACGCGACTGGGCCTGGCGTTTGGTGCGGGGACCGTGGCCTTGAGCCTCTCCCTGGCTTCCTTCAGATAGCGTTGGAGCTCGGGGTCCCTTCGGACGTCGTTAGCCGACAGGCTGACGTTGATTACACGATTGGCTAATCTGGAAACGGATTTATATAAATACATTTTCAAAAAAAAATTGTATTGCTTAACTATCAGAATTATAAAACAATAATCCATTTACAAAAGAAAAAATGTATCATATATTCCGCTCAGCTATGGCCGCAGTGGCACTACGCCATTGGTTTTCAAAAGTCACTTTAGAGGTAGGTGCAACACTCAGGTAATAATTCTATTTACCATACAGATTAATCAAAACAGATAAAATCCTTTAGGAAAAATCCTTATCTAGAAAAAAAAAACAAAAAACAAGTTGTAAAAAGTGGTTATGAACTATGAGTCAACTGCTAATATGTTACGAACATAATACTCTATATTTTATTTCCACCATAATTATCGTTATCTGAAAATATAATTAATTTTAACTTAATAGTATAGATAGGAACTTACTTGGTAATAGCCGTAGAAGCATAAGCACACTTCTGGGGGTCATTCTGATGATTTTTTTCTTCTCTCATGCGCTGCATTGTTTCACCTAAGATAAAATACACTTTATTAACAATAAATTGTGATGAACATTATTCCAGTTATCGGAATTTAGTATTGAAATACTACCTGGCTAAAGATCTGAAAACCAGTAAAAGACATTCGTTCTTCTTGGCATCAGGCGGAAATCGAACCCGCATCTTTCGCAAACTGGGCGACTGCCCTATGATACCGAGACCGGCCGAATCTTTCTGGTATATTTACCCTATGAGGTAGGTTGATTCCATCGATGTTAAAGGCATCCTTCAACACTCGGAAGAAATATGATTATTTCAAATATGTAACTTCCGATTAAGATGAAAAAGCTATGACTATGGTTATTAGATATGGTTTGCGAAAGATGCGGGTTCCATTCCCACCTGATGCCAAGAAGACGGAATGTCTTTTTGTGGTTTTCAGATCTTTAGTAAAGATACTGTATGGAAGATGCCAAAAATACAGAAGAAAAACAAAATACGAAAATATTCAGTTTCTTACAATTAAGGCATTATAGTGATTGGGAGTTCCCATTTAAGCAAAAAGTGAAAAGTAATAATAATCATACTCACTGGCTGTTTGCACAAAGTCCATAGGGTCGACAGCTTGGTCGCACAGACTTCTCACGCTGGCCAAAGATTCTGCATATTGAGCTAACAGTTTCTGGTAGTGCTCGATAGCCGCCTGTAGTGAAAAAAACATTATTTCGTAAATAGGCTATTTGACGATACGAAAAATTCTTGTTACCTGTATAAATTTATAGTTTCAAAATAGCTTTTATCTGTCGTATAAAATGCATTTTTGAACGTTTGTCACGTGACACAAAACGCTCCTGATTGGTAGAGTTTATAATGAAGTCACTTGCATGTAAATATCGTTTGACAACTCGTATTGGATGACATGTGCCACAGGTTAGAATACAGGCAAGTGACGTCATCCAACCCATTGCAGCGAAATATTGTCAAAGTAGCGTTTTGGCACGCTATTTAAATATTTAGTTTTCGTTTGATAATTTTTAGCAAATACGTCCCAGAATTTTTAAAAACACTTTTACTGGGCTTCTTAAACTCTTACTTAATAATACTGAATGGATTTCAAAAAATGACAAATAGACTATTGTAGGTCGTATTAGTACAAATAGTTTGTAACAAAATTTGAACAGATATAACAAGGCTTACTTTATCATCTGGCGATGTGACTCTCTGTTGAGCAGCTTGCACCAGCATTGGTGCTAGAAGTTCAGTCTGGAAGGTTATGAAAAATATTAATTAGAGGCAAAATAGGTGTCACCGCAGCATTTCACTTAGCGAGCCCTTTCGGTAGCACAATCTCTTTCGTCGTAAACTAAATTTAGTTCTGCATAAGTTATCTCGCATACTGTTTTATGCTGATTAAACGTTATTATAAAAGTCAAAGTAAAGTCATGGGGAAATGGGGAAATAGTCAACACTTAATGTTTTATTCTTAACTATATTTACGTGTAACGAAGGAGCTGTCAAAAACAATAAACAAGCTCTAATATACCTATTTTCACAAGGTGTCCTACATAAAGAGCCAGTTCACACTAGCGTTTGTTAGGCTACCTCACGGCGGGGCGATCTCGCAGCAACCCTAGTTCCGCGATTAAATAAACGCCATAAGAACGCCGCGAGCTCAAGAGGAGATCGCTGCGCACTCGCGGGCGGTATTCACCCGCCTTATGGTTGACTGGTAAAGAATGCCTCATTGGCATAAAGTCCACCTTTTGTACCATTCATTGTTGTGCAATAAAGAATAAATAAATCAATAAATTCAAAGCGGGCGCGGGGTGATCGCGGCAAGCTCGCGGCGTGCTCGCAGCGTGTTCGCGGCGTTCGCTTGCGGCGAGATCAACTCGCCGGGAAATCGTCCAAAAACCCTAGATGTGAACCGGATAAAAGTCACAAACCTGGTCACTGCATTTGATGAGATCCTCAGTGACTTGTGGTCCTCCACTGCCAGCATCAGCCACGATCCTGGCGGTGCGCGTGACGCGGCCGAGGTGCGCCAGCAGTTCCGCTATCTTCCTCTCTAGGAGGAACTTGCGTTTCGCTTCATCTGGTATCGAATTCAAATGCAATATTTCTTTATTCAAATAGACTACACAGTACTTTCGAATCGTCAAGAGTCTTAATTTTAACCACTTAATAAACATACACATTATAATACAATATAGAAACAATACTTAAAATACATGTACATAATGTGACTCTACCACCGGCGTCGGAAGGTTGTTTCTACTGAGAAGACCCGGCAAGAAACTCAGCAGTTACTCTTTTTAAATCCTCCAATGTTTTTTTTGTACTGACAAAGTGAACGTTTGACTCTGACGATGAACCAACAGAGTAAATCAGTTTTGACGTGAAATTAAATAAAACAGGAAGTTAATATGTAAACTTGGGTAAACTAAGTAAACTTAAGGTGCCTGTTCACAAGTTGACGTGTGAGCCAGCCATCATCCCACTCAACCATATTTTAGGGAATGGAATGACCCGTCACACATGTTGTGTCAATCGCAAGGTTGTTTGTCAATAAGAAATTCATCAAAGTAAACATAAAAACGATATTGATGACTGCGAAATAGTTTTTTCAAGATTTGAGAGGTAAAATGCAAGTTTAGGAACGAAACATGCGAAGATTGGAGGAGTGTCTATTAATGGATGGGTGGTTATCCGGATTTTGTATGTAAAATGAATGAAAAATTGAAAAACCTAAAAAAAATCTGTCAGGTCTTGTATTATTGCAAACGTCTTTACAAAACATATTATTAATAGAAACACAAACAGCTTAAACGAAGGCGGCAGCTTGCAACCTAGAATGTTGAATTCACACTCGCAGTGTGCGCTTTCAAGTGTCCCTGTGCAAAGACAGCAACAGCGAGCTAACCTTTATCAACCTCATTAGGGAGTCCTAAGCAGTATGTCTAAGTAATATAACTCAATGTACCTTTTTCGGCATCAGCAAGAATATCTAAATCAGCTAACGGTTCTTCGCCTTCGAGGAAGTCTTCCACCACTCTGCTAACGACTCCCCGTTCGATGCCTTTCTTAAGTTCTTTTAGTCTTTCCATTAGAACGCTGTAACAAGATTATTTTATAATACAAAGGGTTACGCTTGAAATGAATAGTACCACAGGGGTACATTTAGTTTTGATGTCTCAGAAATTGTCATTTTAAAGAACTTATGGGTCCAAAATTTCCAAATGTCAATCAAGGTTGAACACGCATCTTCAAACTCATGTCGTCTCCTAAACTGTGTATAGAACTGAAAGTGACAGCTATACTTGTAAGGACTACTCAATTTTGATTTGCGTTTTCGAATTCGAGGTCTAATGTTGCAAGCTTTAAAAAGGACCAAATCAGTAGATAATTACCTGGCCTTATCTTGCTCGTATTTCTTATAGCAGTCTGCTAGAAGTGCTTTGCATTCTACTATCAAGTGTAGCATCTCTTCTTGTTCAGTATCCTTCAAATCTTCTGCCATCTGGAATAAAATGTAAACAAATTTTAATAAGAGCTGCGTGTCCTACAAAGCCGTTAGGTTGTTTAGAGTACCATTACCATTTCGAAAAATGGGGTAACTACTGAGTTTCTTGCTGGTTCTTCTTAGTAGGAACAAACTTTCGACGACAGTGGTAGTCACATTATGTACAGACTCCGGACTCCGGACTTATGTGACCTATCTCAGTGGCGACATCTTTTCGACATAGGTCACTTGAATCTAAAGGCGTCTGTACGGTGG
This sequence comes from Udea ferrugalis, assembly GCA_950022985.1. Classification (NCBI taxonomy): domain Eukaryota; kingdom Metazoa; phylum Arthropoda; class Insecta; order Lepidoptera; family Crambidae; genus Udea; species Udea ferrugalis. The sequence goes on from OX465541.1 coordinate 939,858, forward strand.
AAGGCACATCATTCTACCCATTTCCGGTCAGTCCTCCTAGCTCTATTGCAAAGAAATGACATTTGGCAACAGCGAGAGAAAAAACGGAAATGGGGTAACCTGATGTACAGTCAACACATTTATTATAACCAGCAATTTCTATAGGCGTGTTTATTATGTTAAGTATCTGATACGATTTTTGACGATGCGAAAGTTGGTACTACGAGTAAATAAGTTTGAAGTGTCTACTCTGATTGAATTAAAAATGTTGATACCTTTTCTCCGAGAATGATGAGGTTCCTGGCAGCCTGCTCGCCTGCCGCCTTCGTGTCGGCTTTGGAAGTGGGTCTCTTCAGCCATTTGTTTGCTAGGTCCAATCTGATGAGGGAAAAACACAAATTGACACATCTTCAACTTGAATACTTGATATCAAACTGAAGTATTGTGGTTACTTATTTTACAAAACTCTGGCTTAGTCATATCACGAAATTACATTGTTATTTATACATAAGTGCCTTCTTTGCTTTTGCTATTTAGTGGTTTCTACGGATATCTATAATGTTTGTCCTTAACTGTCCTCATAAAGGAGCATTCGATCAAATAGTTTGAATTCATTATATATAATTTTTGAAAATAAGACTAAGTATGAAAATTTTACTCTTTACTATTTAAAACTCTATTGCTTAAGGAAATAATTTAGGATAATGATTAACTCATCATATTTAAAGAAAACAGTATTCTAAAAAAAAAACTTACTGTACTTGCACATAACTTTTCTTAGGCATATCCTCCTGAGAATAAAAAAACATTGTAAGCTTAATAATGACCATCTTCATAGATTCAAGACAGTATTTACATGCAAAGGTGGTATAACTACCTCTTCAAGATCCGACTGAGACGGGTCTATAACTCCGGCTTGTTTTCCATTAACCCTGTAAAATTAATGAATAAATTGATATTTAAATTTCAGTACATCCTGTTCACAATTTCACATCAGAAGCTGCTAACTTTATTATTTACTTCTTGTCGGAAAGAAGACTTCAAATAACCTACTATAGTCCGTTCGCGTTAAGAATGCAGTGATTTTTGAATTTAATTCTGTTGCACACAAAAATACTTAGATCCACAACCTTGGCCTTCGAAAGTATGCGTTCAACTGGTCACTGTGGACTTGACTTTCTAAATAGGAACGATTTGATTGGTTAGGGAGTTGCATTCTTAACGCGAACGGACTATAGTTACCAAAAATAGTCCGTAGACTTACCTGACACTGTTGAGAAGTGCCTCAAACATGTCCAGAACAGTCTTCCTGCTGGTGCCGAAGGTGACCCACGTCATTGGATCCATGTCATCGTCTGAGGCCTTCACCTCGCGGATGAGAGACAGCATGTTGTTGCCTAGATTCCTGGGATGAAAAGATATCTTACAGATATGTCGCTTTCTACCTTAAATATATTATAATCTAGAATCAACGGCACAAAATTTCCGTTTTTTTTAACTTGTTTTTATCGAACGATATTTGCAATAGAGCAAGGACTGACCGGTAATGGTTAGCCTGTCATGCCGTGGACTGTACGTAATTTTGGTGACGAAATAAAAATCATTCATCCATTCACTGTCCTAAGTTAGTTTCATAAATAAGAGTTAGCAAAGCCATCAAAGCGGCTGCAAATACGCTTAGTGTTTTTTTCAAATAAGTCACTTTTTTTAATTAAAGGTACAATATTGCAATCACAATGACGCTACAGGGCGAATCACAACAGAATTATGTCCTTAAGTGACATTCCCAAGTTCTGAAACAATAAGCGCGCTGAAACCACACCTTTAATAATGGCAATTCCGACAGCCACCACTTTAAGCGGTAAAACTGCGGATCTGACCGCAGTGATGAAGTGATAATACTTAAAATATGGTAAAATTAAGATAGAAATCAAACTGTAAGTATGTTTTCAACGCCGATACGATACAATGAGGGGCAGAAGTGGCAAGGTTAATATCAAGAGCTGTAGCCCTATGTATTCGTTACAGAATAACGGGCGCATTTCCTAACTCGAAGTACCGAATTGTTACTCACGAATTCGTAACGTTACTCTTATGTACCATATTTGCCGTATGTCAGTTTGATCTTACATATTGAAAAGATAGCTTAACTGGAAACCGAAAACCAGAAAAAGACATTTGGTCTACCTGGCATCAGGCGAGAATCGAACCCGCGTCTTTCGCAAACCGGCGACTGCACTAACCACTGTGCTACCGAGACCATAAACAGACCGGCCGAATCTTCCTGGTTTATTTACCCTATGAGCCGGAGTGATTCCATCAATGTTATAAGGTAGATACACCTTCAACCTTCACCTTATTTTTTTCTGGTTTTCGGATCTTTAGTAAAGACTACATGGTACTACATGGAAAATGCTAAAAAATAATAATAACTTACCTGGAATGTTTCAATATATCGTCGCATTTAGCCATGGTGTCTTGCGACACTCCCTTCGCCTGGGGGACGCGGGATATGTTCTCGGCGGCGGCGTCTACTGCCTTGGCGGCGTCCACCAGCCTTATGGTCCTTGTTGTTATCTTAGCCTAGAATAGGTTTAAATAAATAATAGACAAGAACATCTGAGGATAATTATTGCAAAACTGAGCTGAACTTCAGCAGCTCAGCAGCTTTAGTGATGAATAAGTAAGTAATTAACTTCTGCGCTTAACTGTTGACATCAGTAATAAAACAAAAACAATGGCTTTTATACGTCCCACTGCTGTGCACAGGCCTTTTCTCAACAATGAGGTTACGCGATATTATAAAGCCAACATTAGGCCTCCGATTGGGCTTAAAGACTGACATCTAGCAACATCACCCAGTACCAACTGTTTCACGTGCCTTTCAAAGCACGGAAATACACACTAAATTTCGGACGGGGTGGTAACCCATTCCATTTCCGACAACACGCGCCACAGCTGAGTCAAGAACTCCGATTATATTTTATTTACCTATAAGCAATGATATTATAATAAACACATACATAGGTTACTTGTGTTTAAAAAAGTGGCACCCGAAATCAGGACTTCAACCATCTGAGCAAAGCATTGACAGTTTGAGACAACTCAGCGCAACATGTATCTGTCTCGGTTACGCTCTAGTAAATAATCATACTTTCTTATACACAAGTCAAATTAGAGGTACGTACGCCAGGGGACAATTTTTGACTTCGCGTCGGTACTGACATAACCTACCTAGATCTTTTTCATTGTGATATCATTGCCTATAAGCTCTCAAAGCTATCACAAAGACTTACTCGATCAGGCGTCCTCTCATTAACCACAGCGTACAAAGCTTTGGCCGCAGCATCTACTTGTGCACCAGCTGCCGCCAGCTCTCCCCCCACTTTGCCAGCCCCCTTCTCCTTCGCTTCCGCTATCGCTTGCTGGAGATCTTCCACTTGCTTCGTTAGGACGACTTCTTCGGCCTGAGCCTGGGGATTTAACGAAATAACATAACATAACCGGCCTATACAGGGTGTCCCGAAACGTGACGTCAAGCAGGCTCTGGGAAAAATAAGGAAAAAAATATATGTCACTTGGTTTAGTAATAATAATAATATTTTTGAAATTTTTGGAAATCGACACCCTTGACTAAGTTTTCATGTACTGTACTCATAAATGACCAAATTTCGCAGCGTTTTATTTTTTTATTATATCCTAGAAAACTATGCTTTCGATTATAGTCACTTTTATGATGCTCAATTTTGGACTTTTAGTAAAAAAAAATAAAGTTCGACTGAGTCATGGTTAAGAATTTTTATGTCACCTAACTTCAACCCTCATTTTCTTTAAAAAACATTACTATTGCATCCTTGGCAAGTTGTCTAGAAAAATAGCCCATTTTATTAAGATTTCAAAAAGGTAAAATACTAACCATTTCCTTGTCTTGTCTTTTCATGAAAAATATTATGAACCAAAATGGGTCGTTCAAAACTTGAACTAGGTGAAGTCTATTAGCATGCCTTACTTGGATGATAAAAGAAAAAATGACCGTAGGTTAGTGGCAGCGGCAAAAATGAATCGTTTGCTGTTGCTGAGCATTCCATGATTGGTCGGTTAATGTGATGGGTACCAGTCCGTTTTTTTTCATAGTATCTCCGTACACATGACATTAAGCAGTTGTCCCCAGCTGAAGGTGCTAGCAGAAGTCAGCCGCGAAACTTATTCAGAGGGCTTAGGGCGTCTTAATATCATCTAACTACATGGCTCAATAGCAGCTTTGGTATCTTACTTTTACGGCGAATGCCACATCACCCTTACCATTTTCGTTCAGTCCTCCTTACATACATACATAAACGGCCTTTATCCGTCCCACAGCTGGGCACAGGCCTCACCTCAACTATAAGGGTGGGCGCTAGCCATACTCTAACACGCGGGCTCAGTGCGGATTGTTGCAGGAGTGTAAATTAAGTGATATAAAAAAAAAACTCAGATGTCATCAAGCCGCCCTAAGGCCTTCTACTAAGCATTATGACTAACATCTAACGATGCCAACCGGGACGAACTGCTTAACGTGCCTTCCGAAGCACGGAGATGTCGCAAAAATACACTACTAGTCTTCCTCGCTCTATTGCAAAGAAATGACATTCAGCAAGAGCGAGATAAAAAACGGAAATAGGAAGGTAGGTATGCCGGTGACTGTACCACAATCCACACTTAGCTCACTGTGCAGACGTGTTAGAGTATGACATTGTAGCAATACAGGATAGTTTCGTTGAGCGTAAGCGTGAACGTTGAGCATAAGTCTGACCTCAACTGGTGACACTTATGCTCAACACTGGGCACACACAACGTCTTCCGGGACCAACCTTAACGTGCTTAACGTGCCTTTGAAGGACGGAGAAGCTATAAAAGTTTTTTTTTTTAGAGTGGTCACCCATCACATTAACCGACCAATCATGAAATGCTTAGCAAAGCAAACGATTCATTTTTGCCGCTGCCGCTAACCTACAATCACTTTTTCTGTATCATCCAAGTAAGGCATACTGTAGACTTCACCTAGTTCAAGTTTTGAACGACCCATTTTGGTTCGTAATATTTTTCATAGAAAGATAAGACAAGGAAATGGTAAGTATTTTACCTTTTTGAAATCTTGATAAAATGGGCTATTTTTCTAGACAACTTGCCAAGGATGCTATAGTAATGTTTTTTAAAAAAAATGAGGGATGAAGTTAGGTGACATAAAAATTCTTAACCATGACTCAGTCGAACTTTATTTTTTTTTACTAAATGTCCAAAATTGAGCATCATAAAAGTGACTATAATCGAAAGCATAGTTTTCTAGGATATAATAAAAAAATAAAAAACGCTGCGAAATTTGGTCATTTATGAGTACAGTACATGAAAACTTAATCAAGGGTGTCTATTTCCAAAAATTTCAAAAATATTATTATTATTACTAAACCAAGTGACATATATTTTTTTCCTTATTTTTCCCAGAGCCGGTATGACCTGGCCTATCATCCCGTGCCCGCTTGACGTCACGTTTCGGGACACCCTGTATACGTCCCACTGCTGCGTACAGGCCTCACCTCAAGTATGTGGTGGATTGAGCCATACTCCAACACGCGGGCTCAGTGCGGATTGTTGGAGGGGTTCAAGGTTAGTGAGCAATCTTAATGTCAGATGTTATCAAGCCGCTCTAAGGCCTCCGACTAGGCGTAACGACTGACATCTAACGACGTCAGCCGGGACCAACTGCTTAACGTGCCTTCCGAAGCACGAAGATGCCCGAAATACACATCACTAAATTTCGGTCGGAGTGGTCACCCATCCCATTTCCGACCCGGCGTGTGGTGCTTTACAACAGCGATCGTCACCGATCACTGTCACAACTGCGCATTTTTAACGGACACTAACTATGTTTTATTATTGTTTTAGCTATTTTTCTATGCAGTATCTTTACTAAAGATCTGAAAACCAGAAAAAGACATTTGGTCATTTGGGCGACTGCAGATCAGATGCAGACCGGGAGATTCGGCAGGTCTGTTAATGGTCTCGGTAGCACAGTGGTTAGTGCAGTCGCCTGGTTCGGGAAAGATGTGGGTTCGATTCCCGCCTGATGCCAAAATGACCAAATGTCTTTTTCTGGTTTTCAGATCTTTATTAAGGTCACTAACTGGTTCGAGAGCGTCGTGATCCAGCGGTTAAATGCTCTGGCTTGGCACTCAGTGATTCTGAGTCAAGACTGGCCGGAACATTGCTTCGTGTTAATCGTAAAATTTGAGGCTAACTCGTCGGTGATGGATAACACTGATAAAAAACATTAGCAACCTGGACAACGGCTGCAGGTTCGCCACTTACCACGTTGGGTTCAAATTCCCTCGGCAAAATTTGGTCTTCTGAATGTTTCATTCTCCGTGACGACAACAATCAAAGTACCTCAAACTAAGGGTATGGTGAGGGTATGGGGATGTATGTACAAACGGGTTAGGTGTTTAATTTTATGCTTAGGACCATTTCCTACCAGAGCTGAACGGAGCAAAACGGAGACGTGTATAGCTGTTTTAAAAAAGCAATAATTAAAATTTAATGTAGTCAATGCTATAAACAAGCTGGTCAATGAGTATTTACCTGTTCCACATCAGTCCTGATTATTCTATGGCAAGTATCTTGTACAGCTTCTGACAGGTTCTGGATCCTGGATGTGTCTACCAGTCCTTCTAGCGCAATGTCCTTGTTTTGCTCCGCTATGGATATCTGAAAGGGAACGAAACATACATTATTATAAGACATTAGAGTACTAATCCGATTTTATACCTTGCTATTGAAGTATTAGGTATGTAGCAATGATCCACTCTTGATTGCTAATTAAAAATTATATAAAAAACCTTAACCTAAGTGTCATAAGGAACTATTTTCTGGAAATAACACGCTAGAGTGCTAAGATACTTCAATTTGCATGGAATTCGGTTTATTTAATGTTATTCAACCCTTAATCGGACAATGGGAAAATAGGTGCCACTAGAATTTGAACCTTAATACATCGACATAACGACGAAAACCAATGAAAAATTTAACCATGTCATGCCCTCTTATTTTATATATTTTCCGGAACAAAGAATAGTCACAGTCCTTTCCCAGGGTTCAAGTTTTCCCTCGATAAACAGTTCGAAGCAATGTCCAGCGGTGGACAAGAACAGGCTGACAATGTTAACTTACCAAATAGGCACACTGCGCCGCGTACTCCGTGCTGTTGGCCACGGCTGAGCTGACGTAACTCAGGGTTTTGGTGAACTCTTCCCGCGACATCGGCTCATCGTTTGATAATTTTTCTGCCAAGAAATAACTGAGTTAGAAGGGTTTTTTAAACATCATAAGGAACTGTACAAGAAACAAAGTCGGAAAACAAAGAAACAAACAGGACATTCACTTACAAAGAATACAATGGAGTCTCAAGACGATCATATAGCTTCTGGATATTTATTATTCGTGAAAAGTTAGTGTTCCTAACAAATTCAGTTTGAAGCTGTTAAGTACCATGAGTTGTTACTTTAGTATTACCATTTAACATTCTATTAAATGGAGGTGCCCGTGGCGCAGTTGTGAAAGTGATCGATGACGATCGCTGTTGTAAAGCAACACATGTCGGGTCGGAAATGGGATGGTGACCACCCCGACCGAAATTTAGTGATGTGTATTTCGGGCATCTCTGTGCTTCGGTAGGCACGTTAAACAGTTGGTCCCAGTTGACGTCGCTAGATGTCAGTGGTTAAGCCTAGTAAGAGGCCTTAGGGCGGCTTGATAACATCTGACATTAAGGTTGCTCACTAACCTTACACCCCTCCAACAATCCGCACTGAGCCCGCGTGTTGGAGTATGGCTCGTTCCAACTCATAGTTGAGGTGAGGCCTGTGCCCAGCAGTGGGACGTATGTAGGCCGTTTATGGTATGTGTAAAGGAATAGTGTTCGTTCTTACGTATAACGTCGCTCTGGTTGTGTAATGCATCCACGCAGTCCTTGTAAGGCGCCGCACAAGCCGGTTGTAGTGCGCTCTGCAGTAAGCTTTGCTGCAGCTGCAAGCTGCGAGTTAGCTCTCTGCACTCTCTTTGCATCTTGTCGCCGGGTGTTGTGGTACGGAGCTAAAACGTTAGGCAAATGTGTTACACTGTCTTTTATCATCATAATCATAGCAAGTTGCATAGCTCAAAAGTTCTTAAATTCTCTGTAAAAGAGAGAATTCCGATTGGAATTGTTCCGATTAGAATTGAATTGGATTGAAAAAGTACAAGATTTTGTGATTTAAAGAATAAATAAATACATCGTCAACGGCATGTTCCGGTAATGCCGCCTTGCTCTATTGCAAATAATTGTTGGCCAACTTCTTATTCATTATACCAAATCGATCGTCACAATGAACAAAAACATAATCACTAGTTTTATTAAACTAATTTAGGTTTTTTTAACCTATTTGAAAACCAACTAATTAAAAAGGGTATTTTTTTGAGAATAATATGGGCCTTACCAGTTTATTGATAGCATCATTGAGCAGTCGGCACGCGTCAAGGAGTTTTCTTCTGGACGCGTAGTTGTCAGGATCCTGCAGACAAACATAATGTGACATCACTCACACATTTCCTTCAATTGTAGTATAAACAAACAGCTGACGATCGACGAAACGTTCCACTATGAGTGAGTAAGGGGGAAACTTTGGGATTGCGCTTGTATTTGAAAATAACGCTACGTTCATACAGGACGTCTGCAGACACGTTATTTGATGTAAGGCGAGGACAACAGATTGAATAAAACAGTAGAAAGTAGAGAAAAAACGTGCGAATCTAGTTTTCTGTTGAGGTACAGAACCCTGACAACACACAGTTAAATAAACAGAATAGAAAACTAACCTGACTGACGACGTCGGCCGCTCTCAGTGCGTTGTAGGTTTGTAGCGACATCTCTTTGGTGGCTTCGTCTATCTTCTGGCTCTGGGCGAGGTCCTGTGCGAACGAAACATGGTAAATAAAAATTTAGGTCATCTTCACACCCAAAGTCATCAGACCCCAAACTTAACAAGGCTTGGTAGTCAGAGACTATGAATACCTAACTTTTCAATTTCAATAAAGAAATCCTCATGGAGATGTTGCTTCATAATAGTCTGTTTTTTCTTTAAATTCAAAAAAGATCTCGAAAAACAAACAAATATAAAAATAACCATTGAAGTTCAATTTTTAGATGTACGATGAATACATAGAAAACAGCCAGAACAATACAAACTGACATGTTCATGCACACAAATGCACTGTGCGGGTAACGAACCCGCGACCACTGGTGTAGTAGCCGACTTCTCAACAATTACACCAAATCAGTCGTCAAAGCAGCAAATCAGGCAGTGCATGGGACGTACTCGTATTTAGGCTGTTGATGTAACAAACTTACCATAACAACCGAGGTGCCCGAGGCGCAGTTGTGACAGTGATCGGCGAAGATCGCTGTTGTACAGCAACACACGCCGAGTCGGATATGGGATGGGTGACCACCCCAACCGAAATTTAGTGATGTGCGTTCGGATGACGTCGCTAGATGTCAGTCGTTAAGCCTACTTAGAGGCCTTAGGGCGGCTTGATAACATCTGACATTAAGGTTGCTCACTAACCTTCACCCCTCCAACAATCCGCACTGAGCCCGCGTGTTGGAGTATGGCTCGTTCCACCTCATAGTTGAGGAGAGGCCTGTGCCCAGCAGTGGGACGTATATAGGCCGTTTATGTTATGTGTGAACTTACGCCAGTCCTCAACGCGCCGGCTAACGCAGCGACGCTAACGGCGGCGTCGACGGCGGCGTGCGCGCTGCGAGTCAGCGCTTCAGGCTTGTGCGCGCTCTGTAGCAATGTGCTCGAAGACAACGATAGCTTAGCTGCGGCGTGCTCTAGCTTGGACGACACTTGTCTGGAAACATACGTGGTTTTATTATTTGAATAAAAAAAGGTTCCTTAAAGGCTAACAGATCGCATACAATTGCCAACAAGTTAAAATAAAATATTTTATTTATTTTATTTTATTCATTCGGATATCCAACAGCAAATCCATGAGTACAGATTAAAACATTACATTATTGAAAATACAAAGCCAATTATAGGATATCGCAGCATGAGTTACATTAACAAAGACATCAAGAAAAAAGTAAATGAATAAATATTTCAAGTACTTAATGAACAATGTGTTGATGAAATTTTGCATGAAAATAGGGTCCACTCGCAGTTTAAAACAATGCATATTCAAATTGGGAAAACATAGATATTGGTGATAGTTGGTTCAAACTCAGTCAAGATATATAGTTGTATAAATAATGTGAATACGATACGATATGTGAATAATGTGTATTTTAATATATAACATATGTATATACAACAATTTGATCATTCATGAGTCTGAATCTCTGCAAACAGCGTTTTTATTCTACCTCAGCAAAGCCTGTACTATGGGATACCAAACAATGGATAAACATTCTTAATATACTTAAACAGCCAGACCAGTGCGAACAGACATGTTCATGCACATGCATTTTTGTACTGTGCGGGGACTGAACGTTCGACCTGGTTTAGTAGGTAGCGAACTCCTTAACCATTACACCAATAACAATAAATGTTCGTAACATCAAATTAGCCTAACTCCCTCCGTACTCATCCCCACTCATGTTTTCCTTGGAAATAAATTGAACCCAAGACCTTCATCGCTAAAGGTTGTTATATTATTTAATTTGACGTTATACAACTTACTTGTGATCTCCCTGTATTTTCACCTCGGTGGGGAACAACAATTTGTTCATATCCACTCCGCTCAACGCCGTACTCTGCGCCTTTCCACTTGCAGCGTTCACGTGGTTTTGGTGACTATCCAGCTCCTAATAAAGAAAGATAAATATTTCTTTGTTTAATCTAAAATACACCTAAAAGAACAGAACGTGAACTTCATGCTAAAATAAAATAGCAATCAAGCAATAGGTAAGACAGAAAGGCGGAGTGCAAAGTCTTGAAATCCGAGAGGAAATAACAAAGATTTCAGAGAAAAAGAAAAAAATATCAACCACGAGTTCAAACCCACTCGGCGAAATGTGGGCTTTTGGACTGAGACTCTAGGAGTGCGGTCCGTTTTGAGTCAAAAGTGATTATAGCACGCTGATACAATTTATCAATGCGGGACTCGTGAGCGAGCTATTATCACTTTGACTCAAAACGGGCCGCGCCCTAGTTCTACTTCTGACTGCTCCGTTTGGGATATGATCGTGAGAGTATGTATACCTCAAGTATCTGTCCAGTTATTTCTGCAGTCTCCGGATGGCCAAGCTTCTGCCAGGTGGCCACGTGGCGGCTGGTCGTCATCGTGAGGGCTCGGAGTAGCTCGAGGACTTTCTTGAGGTGAGCTTTGCTTCTGTAGGTCAATTATTTCTGATTTAATTCAGGGTTTAGGGATAGCAGCTAGCTCTCCAGTAGTGAAAACTGCCATTGAAACACAAGAAATCCAATCGAAACTACTACCTAGGACTCTCTTAGGATGTAGTGTGTAGTGAAGAATCTAACCGAAAATGACAGGTAATCTGACCAAAACGTAATATCGGTCTACCTTCTTTTGAAGTATTTTATTAGTCAGCAGTACCACTGTTCACAAAATTACTATTAACTCGCACCCATTCTTGACACTCATTTTCGAAGAGAGGTAGACCGATATGTCTGATAATGATATCTCACCCGAAAGATCTCCAGTTACTTTGTGATAATAGAGCTCGTAATAGTGCCGAAGTAATAAAATTCAAAATAAATAAGTACATGTCCATGAAAGTTTGAGGAAATAGATCATTTATTTACTTACAACAACACTGTCATACATTGTCATTAAAGTTTCCCCAACGCAATGATGTAGGCATAAACTTAAGCTTACATTAAACAAAAACAAAGAACCTCAACATAAAATTAAAACTTTCAAAAATACGAACTACTGGCAACACAAAACAAACAATGTAGCCCTTGTGAATTCAGTCATGGAGCAACAGAATATGTCCACCGTATAATCCTTCAAGTGTCGGAGACATACGAGCTGTCAGGCGCGTTATCGCCGAATCTTACTAATAGATCGTTGCGCAAATGCCAAAAAATGGCAAAATGCCAATGGCCTAAATGGTTAAAGTTTAAGCGCGAAAGACATAATTCAACTAGGCCTATATTTGCCGCTTGGAACTGCACCAATTTCCTGATGAGCTGAATGAGCTCACATTTCATCTCCGACACTCAAGGGGATAAGACTTGGGTGAGTGAATGAATAGATCTCATCTGACCTGTTCCTATCGGCTTCATCATCAGCATCGGTCCCGGCACGTACATCATCCATGTAAGCGGTGAAGGCGCTCGGCAGGTCCCCGGCGACTCCCGCGCAGGCGCGCGACGCCGCCGCCACCAAGCGGCCAAGACCCACACCCGAGAGGTAACGCTGGGAATGTTAGTGAAGGCACAGTAAACCATACAGTAGGCTATCTAAGGCCGCCCGCCGAGTTATTAGCGTGCACACAGACACGCGGCACAACCCGTCCGTACTGCCGCCTCCCTATGCCTCCCTATTTTATGCTAGCGTGTGCGTGAAATCGCGTGTGCGTGATATCGCAACACGGCGCGCGACGCGTACGCACACAATCAAACCGAGAGTGGCACGTTTGTATTTAGATGTTCTACTGTATGGTTTATACTGTGGTGAAGGTGAAATTCTAACTCTAACTCAAAGACATTTATTTCATTAGACTCATACAAGTGTTAATGAAAAGTTAGTTTTTTTTAGAGTAAATAATACATTTTTACAATCAAGTGAACTACGAGGTTTTTTTATGTTTTGCTTTGGTACCATTTAACACAATCAATCAATTTATTTGTAAAAAAAAGTGGGGGGATAGACAAGTGGTTACAGTTAGATGGGTTCAGGATGGCTATGTTTAGCCATTAGTAGGCGTAACACTTTTGTTTTGGTTATTTTTATGTGTTTAGGATGTCTGAAAATTAATGAAGTATTTTGCTTTCTTTATGAACACCTCAACATCACAACAAATATTCATCAGTCGTTCTCTTCCTAGGCATCCCCTTAACATAACTAATGTTTAAGTAGTGAGCCGGCTTCTAAACTATAGAGATAACTATAATGAGTTGAATACAAAAATGAAATACCCTTGAAACCCAATGTATGCTACCTTACCTTATTATTGGTTTTCTTTTCGCCTGGCACTAGCATTTCGTCGATCCTTGTCTCCAGATCCGTCAAGTCTTCCAAAGTTGCGTCCAGAGATACGCTTTGACTCGTCGCCAAGGCACTCTTTGTGGCAAACCTAGAGAAAAACATTGTTAGTCCAGGCAATATTACAAGCACTCTATTGGTAATCCAGGTATAAATCTAGTGTGTGTCACAGCAAATCTAGAATTCTTCAAAGTTCCTTACTTACTGTCATAACCAAGTTATGATTTAGGTTGAGGGTCAGAATAATAATTTATACCTACTTCGTCTACATGTAGTATTATTTCCTTTACGGTATTCTTTTTTATCGGTAATCCCTTAGGTATAATAAATCAACTGTTACACTGTCTCTAGGCTAGTTTTCAATTTTAATAGGCAGTGTATTATTTTTAAAGAAATATTAAACAACTTATTACCTCAGCATGTTGCAATCCTCGGATAGTCTCGTGGCTTTTTCTTGTAGGTCTATTTTGAGTTTTCCATCTTTCAGTTCTTCAATAATGGCATTTATTGCATTGACACGTTTGTCACACTCCTACAAAATAAGATTAGGTATTTGTAAATTGTTGGAGGAATCATTTATTTATTAGTTGGTGAACGAAAAGACAGTAAAATTACAACAGACAAAATGTAAGGCAGCAAAAGTACAGGTGAACTTATCTCTAAAAAGAGATTTCTTAGACGAACAACGCTACACGTCAATAAACATCATGATATTTACTGATGTATCTTGGGCCGGATCAAAACACACCTACACCATCAATACGGATCGCGTCAATATCTCGCTACGTACTGGCGTGATAAATATTTACAAGCGACACCACACGCAAGATAAACATCACGATCCAGGATCTAGGATCAGATCGAGGATTTCCGGAAATCCAGCGATAAATATTGTGATCCGTCAATACACTACCTTAAACGTCAATAAACATCGTAATCCGTCAGTATATACCGATGGATCACAATATGGATCTCGCGTGTAGCTCGCATCACAGCAGATCAATATGACAGGATAGGAAGATATGTATAGACAAGTAAAGTAACAATAATATTTGCTCATGTGAACAATTGTGACTCTACCACCGATTCAGCCATGTTGATAATAGTTTATGACAGCTGTTGCCAAAAACAAAAGCCAAAGCGATTCAGAAGAGGCGCTTTCTAGCGGTGGTACAGAATAGTAAAAATTTACCTCTGCGAATTGTTCCACATCCTGGATGTGGTCGGAGCCGTCTGCCGTCTTCTCGAGCTGGTCGCCCGGGCTCATCACCTGCTCCGCCTGCGAGGATATCGTATCGCAGTGCTGCTTTATGGCCTGCAACTGTCGTGTAAAATTATTGATCATGTCGTTTATAATTGAGGAGCACATCCGAATTTAACCATTTTACATCATATTCTGAGCCATTCAATCAATTTATTTATTCTTTTCTAGAGGTCTTGAAAAGAACGTCGTGACCCTGTGGCTAAGTACAGCGGACGGCACATCACTCTACCCATTTCCGGTCAGTCCTCCTTTCCCTATTGAAAAGAAATGACATTTGGCAAGAGCGAGAGAAAAAACCGAAATGGGGTAACCTGATGTGCTCTTGACTGTACCATAATGGTGTGTGTAATGTGGACTTCAAATCTGACCAGAACTATGTTTTCATAATTCACACTTGCCGCCCAGTCTTCGGTAGTGTAAAAAAACCCAAGCAACTTGAAAATAAAAGGAAAAGGAATTCTCTATGAGAAATATTACTAAAAAAAGTGTAACTAACCTCATTTTGGCCATTCTTGCACTCTTTCTTCAATTGCTCAACATCGTTTGAAATATCTTGCACGTATTCCTGCAAAAAATATATTTTGTGAAAAAATAATACTACAGTATTATCCTACTAATATTATTAATGCGGAAGTTTGTATGTGTGTATGTGCCGTGTTGCTCATTCACGTAAAAAGTACTGAATGGATTTTAATGAAACTTCACAATTATATAGGTTATGCATCTGATTAGCACATAGGCTACAATTTATATAGATATATTAGCGGAAGTCGCAGGCGGCCGCTAGTATTTTATTAAAACAAGAGCGATTGTGCAACACAGCAAGATACTGTAATCGAAATCATGGTTTAGAAGCATAATACAATGTCAGAACAAAAGGATGAACTTACTGTCAAATCCACAATATAATTCTGCGGTTTATCATCTTGAGAAGGCCTTGTTTGCAGCAAAGTAACCTGAAGATCTTGCACTGCGTATTCCAGCTCTTGACGTTTTTCCATGTTCTAAAAAGTTCATACCATAATTAACTAAGTTCGTTTTTAATATACGAACAAAATATTATTTAACAATACAATTCAATTTTGGTACAGTCAGCGTCAAAAACAAGTAAACACTTTCGAACTCTGACACTATTGGGAAATATTTATTCCTTCATTAAAATAAAACTTGTGTAATCACCACATTATCATATTAACTTCATTTATCTTTGAGAGGGTGGCACAGTGGTTAAACACTCTGGCTCGGAACCCTATGGTCCCGAGATCAAATCTGGCCGGAACACACCTACTATGTGTTCATTGTACATTTTGCGGCTAACTCTCCGGTGAAAAAAAACACCGATAACGGCGGTAGCTTCGCCCCTTGCCACATTGGGTTTAAATACCTTCGGCAAAATGTGGGCTTCTGAATGTTAAATTTTGGTAAATGTAAACTTTTTTAAATGGAAATAAAAATGGTTTATACAGTGATCCCCACACTAGGCGAAGCCTGTCGCCTGTCCTGGGAACCAGGCAGATGTTGCCAAATTATAAAATAAGAAATTGAATTATTCTGCTTAGTAACAATTTCAAAAAAATACAAAAATAACTTATCAACTACCTACTGAAGTACATAAAGAGTAGCTAAGTTGCCAGAAACACAAACAGTTTATGCAACAGTTCTAATAAATTTTTACTTTCGTAGTAGTTCCATGATATTAGAAGACAGGTCATATTTTTCTTAGCTTCCTGGAGTGATCGATTCTTTACGTTACAAAGTTTGACAATAATAAAAACAAGAGGCATCATAAACGACAGAAAGCGTTGAGCAAACGAAGATTTTGTAATGGCTGTAGGGATGTTCCGTTCACCATGACGGCAACAATCAGTGGGCCTCTGACTAACTCATTAGAGATGGTCGTGAAAACATGTTATGTTATATTACAGAGTACAAAGTAAAGTCTTTAAAATGTGTAGTTACCCTCGGCGCCTGGCGACACTTGTGGTTGGCCAGGTCGAGCTGCCGGATGGCCTGGCTGAGCGCGTTGGCGTACTTCGCGAACTTGGAGCGGAGGTCTGCCGGGGTGCTAGTGGATTCTGCTCGCCTCTGTCAAATCATTTCGTTGAATATTAATGTGGCTACGTTGTTACTTAGAGATGTAAGGAAGACACATAAATACAGTTTAAAAATTAAATGTATCGAAATAAGAACGTTCATCGCCACTCCGATCATGAGCAAAAGGGAAACCCAAAGGGATTGTTATAGTGTTGAAGATATTTAAAAACAAAATTTTTGCTCAAAAATTTGATTTTCCTATCAGTTTGCCGTTTAAAGTTGCTTCACAGATTGAATCAATTTAAACGAAACTAGGAGATGACGCCATAATATAGGTAGTCAATGTTTTTACACCAAAAAAATTCCAATAAAAAGTTTTTTTCAACTTCAATTAGGTACCATAGTTTTGGATTTGTCCTACCACGAACAATTGAAAGTACAAAATATATATTTCATTTCAACGTTAAATCATTTTAAATATCGTTGACGATCTCAAATTCAATCATTCAACGCTGTTCTATCATCTAATCTAGTTTAAAACTAACCTTAGCTTCTTCCAACACTACACACGCCAGTATCCTCAACGGAGTATCTTCCACCACGACCCTATCAACTGCCCTCCTCTTCACCAACTTCCCAGAGCTTAGGTCTTTCCTCAGTTCCTCCAACAGGTCCTCTAAACCAGCTGCTTCGGTCTTCAACTCCTGCGCAGTAGACGGTTGAGAAGTTTCCAGAGGTTTCCAGGTTAAGGAGTAGGCTTGAAGAGAGTCTGTTAGGTTGGTAGAAGCTTTGGTCAGGGCCTCGTGGCTTTCCGAGTTCTGGATTGACGGGGCTACCAGCTGTAAGGGAAATTGGAGGGTATTTTTTATTATCATAAAATATTTGTGGGTATTAACTACTAAAATATTGGGCCAAACACAAGCCCAGTAGGAGTAAAAACTGCGACTGCGATCCTTCGAAAAGCTCTATACAATTATCACCCAAACACAGCAGTTTGGGATATAGTCGCTACCTGTTACCCAGAAGCAATTAACAGGCAATGACAGATTTCTTTGCAGATATCTGATTAAATACATAGTCCTGAAGTTTGTACTGTGCGGGGATCGAATACGCGGGTCTGACGTAGAATGTTAATTTCATAATATTGGCAATTCTTGTAAAAGTTGTTCATTTATAACATAAACATATGTGAGTATCTCCACTACACTAAACCGGTCGTCAAGGTTACCTTAGCAGTGTAAGCAAGAGTAGTGGCTGCTTCCGCACACTTCCCCCCCGCTCCACAAAGGTCGTGCATTTGGCGCGAGTCCAGGCTCGAGGCCGCATCGGCGCCCAGGACCGTCACACGGGAGGCACATTCGTTGATGTGGCGGACGCGGGACAAAACCTAAGGATAACGTATTTTAGTGTTACTGTTGATTCCTCGAAGCGAAATAAATACAGTTTTCTTTCAAATTACTTATTAAATTTTGATAATAGAAAAAACACACACTTCACAAACGCTTTTTATATCATCTTTCATTCGCTTAGATCACAACATCACTTACGATCAGGGGTGCTATTCCGGCGGACATCACTTCACATCTCGGTGCTACACGCTTACCTCAATCATCATACACTTTACTTTGAATAAGTATTTTCTCTCATTTTGTATGTAAATAATTGAAAAATGTTATTTGGCTTAGTTATTTTCTGTCAAACGACCACAGTCGCAAAGGAACTGAATTTTAAAGTTACCTCGCCACGAGCGAAGTGAGTTTTGGCGCCCACCGGAATACCATAGCAGGTGAGATTGTGGTCAAATGCGCACCTAAACAAGTTGTAAAAAAGAATTACCTCCTTCTCTTGACTCGGGTCTACATCAGTGCTGACCACATAAAGCAATTTCCCAGACTTGTTACCGAACTCCACAGCAGACTGATCCAATTTCTGAAAAGATGAGGTTGCCTTTATTATATTTTTAAGGGTTCTTGTATAATATAACTTATCTTATGGTGAGAAGAAAAATATTGGTTAATTTTGGGACATCGCAAGTTGCAACACACAAAAACTAAATCAAAACAAGAAGTATAATGTTTATAATAAAACATTTGTAGCGACATCTATCTCGCCACATGGGAACTACAAACCTCAAACGCGATAGCATTTTCGCCACACATGCTTACGACTATACGGACAACTTTAGTACACATAATTATAACAATACAAACCTTTCTGTCGTCTTTAGCGGAATCCAGAAGCTTTTTAGTAGCATCAAAAAGTCCAAGAACATCAGCTAAGAAAGCTTCCCGTTCACTTTCACCCAAAGACCCACGTAGCAGTTTTGCATCTGAAATCGTCATAATTTGAAATAAACCCAAATATTATCATGAGACCATTCCTATCTTATATGAGTAGTGTTCTGCATCTATCTAAAATATTGTCTTTCCAATATGTTTATCTTAGTATTCGTCTATTATTTGGAGTTCTAGCAAATTAAGTTTAATAATGAATTAAGATGCTGCTAGTTGATAGTGATTTTATGTTTTTTTTGATCAGAATAAAGAAAATTCATTAAAAAACACCTTGAACAATATGTGGCATGACATCTGACAAAGCTGACGTAGATTTAAACGCAGAAGTCAGGTCCATGGCATCGGGATCTGAAAAATGAATAGGAACGATTTATTTCTGTTTGACCATGTGGTTGACTGGTAGAGAATGCCTCTTAGCATTAAGCCCACCATTTGTACTTTTTTTTAATTTACTTTAAAGAATAAATAAATAAACGATATCATAAGTTAAACTTGGTCTTATTTGTTTCCAACATGACGCGCGGCTTGTAGATTGATACTACAGGCACTAACAGAACAGTTGCGCGTCGTTGATCAACATGATAAGCTATGTTGTGCAACATGTCGTGCGGCAAATGTTGCCTAGTGGAAACGCGGCTTAACTGTACACTTACGGTTGCTGGCGACGAGGTCGGCGACGGCGACGGCCGCCAGCGCCAGTTTCTGCTCCATCTGCTTCTGCGCGACCAGGGTCTGGTCCACCGTCAGCAGAGGGATCACCTCGTCCACGGACCTGTATACCTGTTGCAGAATACATATTCTGCGTTATTACAACAAAGGCCCAGGGCAATATGTAAATTATCGCTCCATAGGCTAGAACAACACCTTCAAAGTATGGTTATTATTGTTTTTAGCATTTTCATCATCTTGGCATCACGAAGAAATCGAACCCGCATCTTTTGCAAACCAGGCGACTGCACTAACCACTGTGCTACCGAGACAGATAACAGACCGGTAGGTCTACTTACTTACTAAAGTAGGTATACTTCCCTTACCTACCACAAATGATTACTTAACACATAGAAATACCTTTTGTCTTTGGTCTGCTGGAAGAGATTTCTGATAAGAGATAAGCTCACCAGTACTTTTGATGTTCTAAATGATTTAGTCACTGTTTTTTCGTATGTTTTGTATGTCATTACGAACTAATAAATAAAATGATAATTGTGATACTCACTTTATTAATATCCTCTTCAGCTTTCTTTATCTTCAGAGAGGCAGCATCCACAGTCTTCACAAACTCCTGGTGAAGAGCCTTCTCATCATCAGTCCTTCTTTTGGCTTTAGTCTCTGCAGCAGACGTAGCTGTGTTTGCATCTGAAATTATAATAATTTTATTGTTGATTTATGCATTGTTTTTGTAAGCCTCTAATAAAGCAGGTTTAGTCAAAAACCTGACACGCGGGCTCAGTGCGAGTTACTGGAGGGGTGTAAGGATAGTGAGCAATCTTAATGTCAGATGTTATCAAACAGTAGGCTTAACGACTGACATCTAACGACGTCAGCCGGGACTAACTGCTTAACGTGCCTTCCAAAGCACGGAGATGCCCGAAATCAACATCACTAATTTCGGCCGACGTCACTCATCCCATTTCCGACCCAGCGTGTCACAACTGCGCCACGGGCACCTTGTTATTTAGGTCGGTAATAAATCAGGCTTACGCCTACCCACAACCGTCAAAGCTTGATAACCTAGGTACAATCTACATAATATCATGTGTGCGTTCCGAATTTAGTCAAAATCGATTATAGCGCGCTCACAGAGCGTCCCGAATTGAGATATCGCGCTAACGGGCCATCTAACGTCAGACAGCTTTACGTCATGGCTGACGTCACTAACGGCGCCATTGCGCTCACAACGATAATGCTCCAGAGCGATATCGCCGTGAGCCTTTTGTCAGATTCATAGATGAAACGTCAAACCGACATTTTCGCGTAAAAAAAATTCTGCTAATATTCCTCAGAGGTGCCCGTGGCGCAGTTGTGACAGTGAGCGGCGACGATCGCTGTTGTAAAGCAACACCTGCCGGGTCGGAAATGGGATGGGTGACCACTCCGACAGAAATTTAGTGCTGTGTATTTCGGGCATCTCCGTGCTTCGGAAGGCACGTTAAACAGTTGGTCCCGGCTGACGTCGTTAGATGTCAGTTGTTAAGCCTAGTCGGAAGCCTTAGGGCGGCTTGATAACATCTGACATTAAGGTTGCTCACTAACCTTACACCCCTCCAACAATCCGCACTGAGCCCGCGTGTTGGAGTATGGGTCGCACCACCTCATAGTTGAGGTGAGGCCTGTGCCCAGCAGTGGGACGCATATAGGCCGTTTATGTTATGTTATGTTATGTTCCTCAGAATAAATCTTTGCTAGGACAAATATTTTTCTATGATAACGAAACAGAAAGTTTTACCACAAGAACCGCAAGTTTAACCTAGGTGTGATAGAAATTAAAACATTAAAAATTGTTAGGTTATGAGCCACTATCTAGCGGTCCGAATTGGTTTTGACGCTGACAGCGCTGTGAGCACTGTTGACGCGATATTTCAATTCGGGACGCCTGTTAACGCCATGAGCGCTCACAGACCTGTAATCACATTACGGACCGCACAGCATATGAATGACATTAAACTTAATGATTTAATAACCTTCTTGTTTGACTTGTGTGCAACTTCGTCGTTTCTCAAACATCAGTGGGATCATAAAATTATAACTTATGGGATTTATAGTGTTTTGTTGTCTGTGACGTTATCACCGGTGTCGGCCCTCGTTCCTGTTCAGAAGTACAGGCAAAAAAACTCATGAATGTCAGACAACATAAGATTGTGTCGTCGAAACCAGAAACAACAAAAAATATTTACTAAACATCTGAAAGTCAGAAAAAGACATTCGGTCATTTTGGCCTCAGGCGGGAATCGAACCCGCATCTTTCGCAAACCGGGCGACTGCACTTGCTTGGTTTGCGAAAGATGTCGAAATGACCGAATGTCTTTTTCTGGCTTTCAGATCTTTAGTGAAGGTACTGCATGGAAAATGCTAAAACAATAATAAACAAAGACTCTGTTACAGGTGAGTCTAGTAGTTGTTTCCCCTCACCCTGGCTTTCCTCACACCGCATCCGATGCAGGAACTCTTCGTTGGCGTCCCGCAACGTCCCGAGCGAGTGTCCCAGCGCCAGGGCTCCTGCCTCATTGGTTATGTGCTGGGACACTGTTCGCTTTGGTGGAGGGGGCGCCGCTCGTCTTGTTGGCGATTTCACTAGAGAAACAAACAGATAGATAGATATTCTTTATTGCACAAAAACATTACAGTTTTATTAAATTACAAAGACCAATGTACAATTAAGGCGGTCTTATCGCTAGGGAGCGATCTCTTCCAGACAACCTTCAGGTAGAAGATCGAGAGAAAACAAAAAAAAACAAATGTAGGTAAACATATGCTCAAAACTATATCCTAAATAAAGAAGTGAGAGGCACTTTGGCTGTTGCCATTGTAATTAACGCCACAGAAGCCTACAATCTGCCGAGTAAATTTAAACCCAACAAACATGTATAGCAATATTTCTAAATACTATTTATTTTATGTAACTTTATGCTCTTAAGTATGAGATTAATGAAACCGTTAATCTTGTGTATTGCCTCATTTTCAATGTCTATCTGGATTGCTAATACTAATTGGCATTAACTACGCCATTTGTATTTATTTCACGTGCAATAAATTTAATCAATTCAACAAAACCTATGACCTTTAACACCCTCTTAAAGCGCCAAAAGACCACCAACAAGTAGATACAGTACTCACCAGAGTCCTCATCAGTCCTCACAGCCTCCCTCACGGCCTCCAGAGCCTCAGTTAGCCCCCTAAAGTCTCCACACAGCCCCTCCCCGGCCTGTGCGGCTAACACAGCTCCGGCCTCGTGCAAGCTATCTACGGCTGAGGACATGGCGGCTTTGGATCCTGTCTCGTGGATGGTTGTTGCTGTTAGTTATAGAAGGATGGAGCTAAGGAGCTCCTACAACACTTACCAGATAGGTTTTTAAACTTTCTTGTTGCATTTTCACTATATAAACACCAAAACCCAGGTTTTTTAGTGTTTATATGACACTTACCAGAGTCCTCATCCCTCACAGCCTCCCTCACGGCCTCCAGAGCCTCAGCCAGACCCTTAAAGTCTCCACACAGCCCCTCCCCGGCCTGTGCGGCTAACACAGCTCCGGCCTCGTGCAAGCTATCTACGGCTGAGGACATGGCGGCTTTGGATTCTGCCTCGTGGATGCTTGTTGCTGTTAGTTATAGAAGGAAGGAGCTCCTACAACACTCACCAGATAGGTTTTTAAACTTTCTTGTTGCATTTTTCACTATATAAACACTAAAACACGGGTTTTTTAGTGTTTATATGACACTTACCAGATTCCTCATCCTTCACCGCGTCTCTCAAGGCCTCCAGAGCCTCAGCCAGACCCTTAAAGTCTCCACACAGCCCCTCCCCGGCCTGTGCGGCTAACACAGCTCCGGCCTCGTGCAAGCTATCTACGGCTGAGGACATGGCGGCTTTGGATCCTGCCTCGTGGATGCTTGTTGCTGTTAGTTATAGAAGCAACACTCACCAGAGTCCTCATCAGCCCTCACAGCCTCCCTCACGGCCTCCAGAGCCTCAACCAGACCCTTAAAGTCTCCACACAGCCCCTCCCCGGCCGCCGCGGCTAACACAGCTCCGGCCTGGTGCAAGCTATCTACGGCTGAGGACATGGCGGCTTTGGATCCTGTCTGGTGGATGCTTGTTGCTGTTTGTTATAGAAGGAAGGAGCTAAGGAGCTCTTACAACACTTACCAGATAGGTTTTTAAACTTTCTTGTTGCATTTTTCACTATATAAACACTAAAACACAGGTTTTTTAATGTTTATAAAACACTTACCAGAGTCTTCATCCCTCACAGCCTCCCTCACGGCCTCCAGAGCCTCAGCTAGCCCCCTGAAGTCCTCACACAGTCTTACAGTTTCAGCCTGGTGCAGGATACCCACGGCTGAGTACATGGCGGCTTTGGATTCTGTCTCGTGGATGCTTGTTGCTATTAGTTATAGAGGCAACACTTACCAGAGTCCTCATCAGCCCTCACAGCCTCCCTCACGGCCTCCAGAGCCTCAGCCAGACCCTTAAAGTCTCCACACAGCCCCTCCCCGGCCTGTGCGGCTAACACAGCTCCGGCCTCGTGCAAGCTATCTACGGCTGAGGACATGGCGGCTTTGGATTCTGCCTCGTGAATGCTTGTTGCTGTTAGCTATAGAAGCAAGGAGCTCCTACAACACTTACCAGATAGGTTTTTAAACTTTCTTGTTGCATTTTTCACTATATAAACACTAAAACCCGGGTTTTTTAGTGTTTATATGACACTTACCAGAGTCCTCATCCCTCACAGCCTCCAGAGCCTCAGCTAGCCCCCTAAAGTCCTCACAAAATCTCACATCTCCGGCCTGGTGTAATTCATGGCAGCTTTGGATTCTGTCTCGTGGACGCTTGTTGCTGTTAGTTATAGAAGGAAGGAGCTCCTACAACACTCACCAGATAGGTTTTTAAACTTTCTTGTTGCATTTTTCACTATATAAACACTATAACACGGGTTTTTTAATATTAGTAAAACACTTACCAGAGTCTTCATCAGTCCTCACAGCCTCCCTCACGGCCTCCAGAGCCTCAGCCAGACCCTTAAAGTGTCCACACAGTCTCACAGTTTCGGCCTGATGCAATCCATGGCAGCTTTGGATTCTGTCTCGTGGATGCTTGTTGCTATTAGTTATAGAAGCAACACTTACAGGAATCCTTATCAGTCTTCACAGCCTCCCTCACGGCCTCCAGAGCCTCAGCCAGACCCTTAAAGTCTCCACACAGCCCCTCCCCGGCCTGTGCGGCTAACACAGCTCCGGCCTCGTGCAAGCTATCTACGGCTGAGGACATGGCGGCTTTGGATTCTGCCTCGTGGATGGTTGTTGCTTTTAGTTATAGAAGGAAGGAGCTAAAGAGCTCCTACAACACTTACCAGATAGGTTTTTAAACTTTCTTGTTGCATTTTTCACTATATAAACACTAAAACCCGGGTTTTTTAGTGTTTATATGACACTTACCAGATTTCTCATCCTTCACCGCGTCTCTCAAGGCCTCCAGAGCCTCAGCTAGCCCCCTATAGTCTCCACACAGTCTTACAGTTTCAGCCTGGTGCAGGATACCCACGGCTGAGGATGTGACGGCTATTAGTTATAGAAGAAACACTTACCAGAGTCCTCATCAGCCCTCACAGCCTCCCTCACGGCCTCCAGAGCCTCAGCCAGACCCTTAAAGTCTCCACACAGCCCCTCCCCGGCCTGTGCGGCTAACACAGCTCCGGCCTCGTGCAAGCTATCTACGGCTGAGGACATGGCGGCTTTGGATTCTGCCTCGTGGATGCTTGGTGCTGTTAGCTGGGGAAAAAACACTAAGTTAGGAAGCGACTTCTGTTTTATTTCCGTTTCTACCGCTTCTCAGTCAGCATCAAAATAATGTATGGTAAAAGAGTGCTCAAAAAGGTAGTGACGGTTTGAAAAAAGCAACTATAGAACTCAATGATATAACTTTTTAATTGTCCGATGAATAAACATTTTATTTATTAATTATTATTTAATTGACAGGGTTCGTATGTTGTTTGAAGCGTCACTGAAATCGAAAACAACTGAAACTATGTTTTTAATTAGTAGAGATAAGGTTGATTTTTTTAAATACTTCAAACACATTTGACCACTCTGTACGCACACATCATCTTTATGCCAAGTGTACAGACGGGTTCACATTAACCTTCACAAAACCATCGCAGGATGGGTCTTATGGCAGCAGTATAAGGTGCCCTTTCACTAATTTTAAGATTGATATGAACGCGACCGTACAATAGGTGTTGTTTCTTATTATTTATTGATCATAGAACCAACAACTTATGATCTAAAATAAGGTGAAGCTGGACTAAAGTAGTGTGTGTGAAGTATGTGTAATGTAACATGGTAAGTTCCATGCTAAAAATGATAGAAGTAGTAATTTTCAGTCCGTCACATTAAGTGATACTCTGATGTGAGCTTAAATCAATCTAGTCAAAAGCCTGTAACGGAACGCTCTTAGATACCCCTTTTCATTCGTTTTTTATGCAAGCAAACATATAAATTAATTATGATTGATACCGGAAGATGGCGTTATACTCCTTTAGCTCGCGCTAATAAAGTTTATAGTTATTACGTAAATAGGTTATTTATTCTCGGCAGGGCCGCCTGCCGTCTAAGTCTAAGTCAAAGTAGAACAGCTAACCGACCACAGACGAACAGACAAGCGTATTTTGGATTTAGGTTGTAAACTTCTTCGATAAGGATAGTTTTCAATAATATAATTTCTCAATTTAAGAATTCGTTCCCACGTTTTGAAAAGGTTTAGTAGTGTTTTGTTATACCTAAGTACCTACGTACTCAGATGACTGAAATTCGTATTACGCTCAATGGCCATAAATCTAGTATAATAAAGATCTCAAATTTGACACTTCTTATAAACAACAAAAACTGCTAGAGAGGCGAAGGCACTTGAGATGCTGATACAACGAAACCCTTGTGTTTTTGTTTCTCATGGTCATAAATCAGACCCTAATTGCATTATCAAACTTTGGCGGCAGTCATGATCTAGACGTCGGGAAGAATGGTCAAAATCTTAAGCTCTAGACGTATTACCTAACCGTAGTGGTAACTAGTGCTCAAATTGAATCAATATCGGGACTGGAGACTGGATATTAGAGGAGTACAAGACAAGGCGGTACGAGACGTTAGGCGGAGATAGGGGATTTTGCGAGACGGAGAATATTATCAGGTCAGATCTTTCCGTTATGCGTTTTAGACTTAACCCATAGGAATAGTTGTCAAACCAAGCTGCGCGGTGGTTGTTTACACTGGCTGAGACCAGAAGGTTTATGGGTTCAATTCCCACACCAGAGATGTTCTGTCAAATAAACTATTGAATATTTACTTGCGAGGATGGGTTGTGCTTCATAATTATTCGAATTGATTAAGTGATAAGAGTGTTGGTCAGAGGACTAATTGAGACGTAAAAGGATGTGGGTTCGATTTTCGCACTAACGCATGTCTAATACTAATTAACTGGCTGTTTGGAGCAGTGGTTCGAGTGCTGTTTAAGATTTGGACGGACGCAAGTTCGATTCTCGCTATGATACGTAAATGATGGTTGATTTTCGGTTATACTTCATACGATAATGAATAACTGGTACTACTGGTATTTTATAGGGTTTTAAACCCTGCCATGAGTGAATTTGACATTTTAATGCGATGCGTTATTTTACCTACGGAACATCTGAGATAAACTGGGTGACAAAATGCTGCCAAAGAATATTTGACCATGATATAATATCGATTTTAGTTATTTACGCTACTTTACAACAAACTTCACGTATGTACCACATAAAACCTAGCTGCAAATCTTTTAAAAGCCTTTCATTCAATTACTATTCCATAATTATAGTTCAATTTGAATGTTAATGGTGATGACCTTACATGGCCTGTGGGCATGTACATCAAATGTTCGTATCACATAAAATATACGACACACATACCTATATACGTCATCTACAAACCTCCATGATGTACATTTTGACAGGTTATTGATTGTCATTCCAATTATTTTATTATACCTATTATGCATTGGCTTATTCGGCACTCGTCAGGTCATGCACGATAAAGGTTACTGTTGTTGCTAAAAATGATCGAACGGTGGTGAATCTGTTTATGTATAAATTAGATATCTTTTAAGTAAATATAATTTATTTGCATGGGTTTTATGAATTCTGCCACACGGCGTCTATTATGTCTTTAAATAGTGTTTTACACATAAATTCAACTATTTCTATTGAAGGCAATAGATTTGAGATCTTCGCTTCTTTATATGCTTAAAAATGACAGTTTTTGACACATTTTATTCAGATATAGTTTAGATACATTATTTCTCGTCAGTTGAGTCCTATCAAACCTTAGATTACTGCTTACATACCTCATAAAAGAATACTGGGTCTACTACAAAACAATACAACGTAGAACGGTCCTACCATAGTTAGACGATCACATCCACTTGGCCAGGTTATTTATTTTGCATTTATTGTATCATTAGGAAAGGGGTTTATTTTGTCATTATTTAAATAGAGTTTAAAAATATTATAAGTGTCAAAGGGGGGAACGTTACAAGCCTTAGGGTTTTCTTTGAATAGATTTACCTGAGCTGTAGCCAGAAGAGTTTCAGCCGCATCAGCAGTTCTTGAGCCACTTGTCAACAGCAAAGACTTTGATCCCGGAGTTTTTTCAGCCAGTTGGTTAGCGTTAGCAACCATTTTGGACACCTTCTCACAGGCCGCTGAGGAAAGCTGTGTAATCTAGAAAAAGAAGTGAATATTATAGGTTTTGTTAAGAATTGGATGATGATATGGGTAGCCTGATGTGCCGTTGACTGTACCTTATGTTCTTTAGGTTGGGGGTTGAATACGTAGAACAGCTTGGCTGCGTTGTTGGCAAGCTTCACTGCATCCTGTCAGAGAAAAAGTAGGTAATGTTTTTATTATTGTTTTTAGCATTTTCCATGCAGTATCTTTACTAAAGATTTGAAAACCAGAAAAAGACATTTGGTCATGTTGGCATCAGGCGCGAATCGAAATCGGGTTCGATTCCCGCCTGATGCCAACATGACCAAATGTCTTTTTCTGGTTTTCAGATCTTCAAAAAGAAGGTAGATAGTAGTTAAGATACACCGGAGCAGAATTATTAAGTTTTTTTTCGGCGGTAGTTGTTAAAACAAGTAACACATAAGCTCCAGAAGTAAATAGTTATTTAATTAAAGATACAAAGTTTTTGGCACTTTTTTTAAAGTTAATTTGTCCTATATTGTGCAAGTGATTAGCTGAAGAGAAGGGATCACAATCCCATGAATATTTAGTTGAATAAAGCACATACCTGCCGGCAACTGTCTACACATTGAGTTTCACTACCGTAACACAAAGAAACACTAATTGCTAAGCACTATGAACAACCTCGAGCAGATTGTGGAGTCCCTGGAAGCGAAGCTGACAAAACGAATGGAGGAGTTTGAAGCTCAAATAAATCCGCCAAAATCAACAAATTCAGCCGTTGACTTGGTCCAGCTCAGCAAGGATTTTCAGGCCTTCAAGCGCAGTGTCTGGTTTGTTATTAGTTTGCTGCGCCAACAAATTGGTGAAGTCAACAAGTCAATGGACATTACTGAGATGCGGCACAGGAGAAAGTTTCTCGTTCTTGGTGGTTTGCCTGAATCAAGTGGTGAAGATATAGCCAAAACCGTACTTGATCTGCTACAGAGACAACTCGGGATGCAGGACGTTGGCTTGTCAAGCTTGAAGTCATGCTTTAGACTTGGTTCACTCAGGGAGGGTCATACTCGGTCTGTTCTTGTAAAGTTCGCAGAGAGTGGCTTGAGAACCACGGTGTGGAGAAATAAATCAATGTTAAAAGGGTCATCTGTAGTGCTGAGTGAGTTCCTGACGCGGCACCGACAAGTTCTGTTTGCAGCGGCTCGTAAGCACTTCGGCATGCGTAATGTTTGGACCCTCGACGGGAATATTTCTATCAAGCTCCCGGACGGGTCGCGCCGCCGCATATTAACGACAGCAGAGCTCGACGAGTTGGTGGCCACCCATGGCAGTTTATCGGAGGCAACACAGGCTGCAGTGAACGCGCCTGCCGCTGGCTCCTCAAATGCAGCGGCAGCAAAGACTAAAGCAGGAGGGTCGAGTATAGCTGTGGTGGATGTGGCCCCTAAGGCCAAGAGATCAACCAGGAAGTAGGCCTCTGTAGATCTCACTTTGTTCTTAACTTTTTGATTTAATTCGTTTTATTATTGCAATTGAGAGGTATTTGAGTAAAAGTAAAGTTCATGTAACCTCTAAGTTTACAAGAAACAGAAATAGACAGTCGTCATTTTCTAGCTGTCACTGTCACTATCATGAATGTCAACTTGTAAAAACCTAATATGTCAGATTTTTTCGGCGCTGCACTTTGGCTTTTAAGCCATTTTTATTTTTATTTTTTATTTTTTTGCTCCAACTTTATTGCAGCTTTGAGCACATGTTGTTTGGGTCATGTATCTGGACCTCATTAAAGTGGTTACGGTATCTTATCACATCTTTCTTGATGTTTTGTTAATGTTTCATTTCTTATCTTTCTTTTTGTTGTTAACAGTTAGCCGGCAGGATGTACAGAGAGAGCACTTGTACTGTTTTAAATTCATATATATTTATTGTATTTAATATTTATAAAATATAATTTATTAATATATATATATTTTGTTATTATTATGCTAGATGATGAATATTTTTTCTCAGCTGAGGAATCAAACAATTCTATCTCGTTTCATTCTTTAGACGACGAATCTCTGTTGACTGGTACATTGCGAGAGCAAATCAGGTCCAATTGTCCAGATAATTTAAATTTAAACGTTTGCCATATTAATGCGCAGAGCATACCTTCTTCTTACTTCGAACTCCTAGATGCATTTTCGGACAGCAACATCCATGCAATCTTGGTCTCTGAATCGATGCTGAAACCACATCTTGCTTCTACCAGCTATAGTCTACCTGGCTATATTCTTATCAGGAATGACAGGATTGGCAAGGGTGGTGGAGGTGTGGCGATATACCTGCGAAGTGACATTCCCTATGTTAATATAGCCAGCTCTGCTCCGTTATATTCTCAGTCCATGGAATTTCTTTTTCTCGAGGTTAGTGTTAAAGGATCTAAGGCCCTTCTGGGAGTTGTGTATTCTCCTCCCAAGATTGATTTCTTCTCCAACCTCGAGGAAATTCTAGAGAGATACAGTTCTGATTATAGCCATATAATTATCATGGGTGATTTTAACGTCAACCTCCTGGTTAAATCCACTCGGTCTGTTAAACTGCGCGCGATCATGAACTCGGTGAATCTATCTATACTGCCTCTTAATCCGACTCACCACAATATTGACACTGATGATACGTGGATTGACCTTATTTGGACCTCTTCTCCAGAGCTCGTTCACAAACATGGTCAACTTACTGCTCCGGGCTTTTCTCACCATGATCTTATTTTTGCGACCTATAAGATCAAACCACCTAAGCGTAGACCGGAAATCTTGCAGTTGCGCAATTTTGCGAAGCTGGACATTGCTAAACTGTATCGGGACGCATCTGCTCAGGACTGGTCCAAGGTAGTGTCGGCGTCCACAGTGAATGACAAAATCTCTCTTCTCAACCAAATTATTATTCATTTGTATGACGCCCACGCGCCACTACGATCGGTCAAATTGAAACGCGCGCCAGCACCTTGGATCACTGAATCGGTGAGAGCGGCGATGCGTACAAGAGACCGCGCTTTTCGAATGTTCAAACGCAGCAGGAGTGATGAGAGTTGGTCTATTTTCAAAAAAGCAAGGAATCGCTGCAATCAGATGGTCAGGGCTGCAAAGAGGCAGCACTTTCACAGTAATTTAGTCAAGTCATCTCCCGCTAACACTTGGAAGTTTCTTAATTCTTTGGGTTTTGGTAAATCTGCAACATCGGTTGAAAGCTGTCCCCTTCCCCTTAATGATTTAAATATTCACTTCTCCACTGTCCCTAAGCTTCATGATGTTATCAAAAGTAATACCATTACAGCAATTTCACAAATCCCATCTCCCCTTATTGACCCGTTCGAATTCTCTTCAGTTACTAATGACGAAATCTTGAAAATTTTCTCATCTATCAAGTCCAATGCCTCAGGTTGCGATCAGATCAGCCGTAATATGTTAACTCCAATTCTCGATTTTGTCATTCCTTTGATCGCACACATCATTAACTTTTCTTTAGAGACGGGGACTTTTCCACAAATTTGGCGCTCTGCTTTCGTCCGTCCTCTTCCCAAAATTTCTAACCCATGTCTCCCCAGTCACTTTCGTCCCATCTCCATTCTTCCATTCATTTCTAAAATCCTTGAAGCCGCTGTTCATAAGCAATTTTCTAAATTTATACTCAGTAACAACCTTATCAGCAGGCACCAATCTGGTTTTAGGCCAGGACATAGCACGACCACTGCCCTTCTAAAAGTTACTGAAGATATCAGGGCCGGCTTAGAGGAATCTAAGCTCACTGTCCTTGTCCTGATTGACTTTTCAAATGCCTTCAATGCTGTCGATCATGACATCTTGCTCTCCATTCTTGCCCACTCACGTGTCTCTTCTACGGCCTTGGCTTGGTTTGAGTCATATCTTCGGGATAGGCGGCAGGTTATCCGGGAAAAGCAGGAAACTTCAGATTGGTGTGCTCTAGATGCTGGGGTCCCACAAGGAGGTATCCTCTCCCCGCTGCTCTTTTCGGTCTTTATTAACTTTGTTACGCACCATCTGCGCAGCTCTTACCATCTCTATGCGGACGACTTGCAGCTTTATGATAAGTGTACCGCCGATCAGTTTGAGGATACTGTTGCTGCTCTGAACGAGGATTTAAACCTCTTATACAGCTGGGCCAATAATTTCGGAATAGCAGTAAACCCTTCCAAGTGTCAAGCTATAATTGTAGGTACGCCGCACCTCTTGGCTAAGATAAATAATGGGGCAAACGCGTCACTGAAGTTTAACGGAACTGTTATTCCATACTCGGAACATGTTAAAAACTTAGGTCTCTTTATTGATAACACTTTGAGTTGGGACAAACATGTATCCGAGACCAGTCGGAAGGTTTCGGCTACTCTTGGAGCCCTCTACCGTCTCAAGAACTTTCTCCCTTCTAGCACCAAGGTTCTTCTGGTCCAAGCATTGGTGTTGCCCATTATTGATTACGCTGATGTTTGCTGTTCGAATCTTTCTCAGTCTTCTCTAAATAAAATAGATCGCCTCCTTAACAATTGTCTTCGGTTCATCTTTGGAGTGCGTAAGTACGACCACATCTCTCCATACCGTGCACAACTCAAGTGGCTTACCATTCGCAAGCGCAGGGAGTTGAGGACTTTGTGCTCGCTTTTCAGCATCTTGAGTGATCCGAGTGCTCCTGATTATTTGCGGTGGAAATTTCAGACGAAGGGTGACACTAGTTCACGTAATCAGCGGTCCTGCAATAAACGTGATCTTGTGATTCCTGCTCATAAGACGAGCCATATCGAGCACTCTTTTACGCTGACAGCCATTAGGCTGTGGAATAAAATCCCCGAAACGGTCAAATTGGCACCAAGTAAAGCTGTTTTCAAAAAATCTCTACGTAAATATCTTCTAGATTCTGTTTAATCACCACTGTTCGTCATCTACCCTAGCATTCTTTCTTTAACCTGTGTAAGTATATATTTTAACATATATATATATCTATTTATATGTATATATAAGTGTATTTTTTATGTATTGTATTAATATTGCTTTATATATTATTATTTTATAATATAGGTACTTGTATATGTGATACTTTTGAATATATATTTAATATATATATAATTTAGTTTGATTTTTCATTGAAATAATTATTTTATGAATTAGAATTTTGCACCGCCAACAGCATCTCTGTCTCGCCCGATGGTTGACTGGTAGAGAATGCTTTTAGCATTAAGTCCGCCTTTTGTACTATTTTTGTGCATTAAAGATTAAATAAATAATAAATAATAAATAATTATGTACAGATTAAATGTAACATAGTAGCTGAAAATTACCTTCATCCAGTTTAAGTTCTGACCAGGGATTGTTTATACAAATATAATAATTGTAATAATACATATTGAGTTAAAAAAATCAGTAAAGAGCTTTTACTCTCGTCTCTTGAGTTTAATTGTTTGAAATGTTAGCTTACAACTACAATCACGTTTTGAAATACGATCAAATTAATTTATCCAAGAGCGTATTGTATACCCCTAGTAATGGCAGACAACCTGAGGCTCTCGGATATGATCGATATTCAGTGAATAGACTTTTAAGACGCATTAGTCTGTCGCGTTGACAGATTCCACTAGTTCCTTTTCTGGAGTTCAATATTTTCAACTACAACAAAATCAACAGCGGCATTTCTTGGTCAATGTTGTGTATACCTGTAATAGGCGAGCATATATGATCTAAGACCCATGTGTACTTTATTGTGTATGTTTTTTTATGCATTGCTGTTGGTGTATCTTATTATAAATAAATACATTTTCAACTAAAGCAAGTGTCAAGTGTTTAGACCCACCTGTCGCCGCCCCTCCCTCGCGGCGGCGTCGAGTGCGCGCGAGACAGCGCACATCGCTCTGGCCTCCTCTAACATCGCCGCGCGCTCCGCCTCCGGCCTTGTAGCACTCAGCGCTTTTGTGTCTGCGAAACATTACTTGTATTTTGAGGGGAAAAAAGGAAGCAAAAGGGTTATTTAGGCTCTCCAATGATGATTATTGTACAAAAATACAGCAAGTAGACATTCATTGTAGAATTAGGGCAGTTATCTCGCTATGAAACCATTCGTCGACGAGACAAAACTTATTTCAAAGAAGCCAAAACTAGTCAAAAAGTGTAGTTTGTGAACTGGCTATCTGTGACTTTTAGACTAGCTCTTTATATCGGGTGTTGTTCATAACATCTTTCGAAAGAGATTCCGAATCTAGGTAAGATAGTTTTATTATTATTATAATTAGCCTGCGCTATCCCACTGCTGGGCAAAGGCCTCCCTAGCCCTCTTCCACTGACTGCAATCTAGAGCCATGCTGAACCAGTCCTCCAATTGCGAGTCTAACTAGTCCCACCATTGCCTCGAAGTCGTTTTCATCTACTATATAAAAATAAGTCGGGTTTTCCTTCCTGACGCTATAACTCCAGAACGCACGAACCGATTTCCACGGTTTTGCAATCGTTGGAAAGGTCTCAGGCTCCGTGAGGTTTATAGCAAAGAAAATTTAGGAAAATTTCAACAGAAAAGCGGGAAAATCTTTTTCACATACAGCTAAGACCACGCGGACGAAGTCGCGGGCGGCTGCTAGTTTTTTATACTAATTTGCTTTAATTAAATTAAAAACAACTTCATATTCAGCAGAAGCAATTTTTTTAAATTGGTATAATAGATAGTTAGATACCAATAATTTCAATGTGAAATGTTTAGAAAAATTGGCAAATGAAATCCCCGTTTAACACTTTTGTAACGAGAACTGCTTACCTTTGACAACTTGCGGAAGCAACAGGTTGATGGCGTGAGCAGCTCGCTCAGCTTCGTCATAGTTTGGCTTATCACGATCTAAAAGGCAAAAAGGGTATGCTATACTATCTCTGAGTAACTTAAGCTATGATTTATTTAGTACTAGATTAAATTAGAGATCCTTGCCAAAACTTTAATAGTTAGTTACTAAGAATTGTCATGAGATGTCTCATTCATCGCATGACAGTTTTTTGACAGAACGACGTATGTCGGGGTGTCTGGAAGTTTTTTTTTAAGTGGTTACATTTTTTTAATAAAGAAATACACATGCAACCCATGATATCATAATAAAAAAGAAGTAGACAGGTTACTTGTGCTAAGAAAGTGGCACCTGAAATGAGAACTTCGAACACCTGAGCAAATCATTTACAGTTTGAGAGGACACTGCGCAACATGTATCTGTCTCGTTTTCGCTCTAGTAAACAATCACCTTGTACTCACGGTAAGTTTATAGGTACGTAGGTATGCTAGGGGACAATTTTCGACTTTGCATTAGTACTGACATAAGGTGTAGGTACGTTATGTCAGTACTAATGCAAAGTCTTTTAAATATAATTGCAAGCAACCCGGTTTACGGTGATAAGTTCGCTCTTATCACGTTGGGTTCAAATTCATTCGGCGAGGTGTTGGCTACTGGATATTCCTTTCACCATGACGGCAACAATCAGTGTCTCTGACATTCCCCGTTCAGGAAATAGCTATGAGCGTATGTTATCTATACTTATAATAAATCTGTAGAGAGGCCAATTCTGTACATGAAATATATTTAAAAAATAACTATCGAGGGGTGATTAGAGATCGGTACTGATGCCAAAAATGCAATCAGTAAAATCTTTGTCTGTCTGTCTGTCTGTCTTTCTGTCTGTCTGTCTGCTGTATGTTCGTTATAGTAACAAAAACTCTCGACGGATTTTAACGAAATTTGCCACAATTATTCTTAATACTCTCAGGCAGGTTATTGCATACTTTTCATTCCGCTACGGTTAATAGGAGCAGAGCAGTGAAGGGTAACATGGAAAAACGGGAAAAATTGCTCCATTTTGTAGTAAAAACTACTAGATGGATTTAAATGAAACTCTACAGTAATATAGTTTATGCATCTGAATGCATCTGAATAAGACGTTACAATTACAATTTATAAAGATATATCACATTTTTTTTAACTCAAGTCCACGCGGACGAAGTCGCGGGCGGCCGCTAGTGTAGTATAAAAGTGTCGTTACCGGTAGTAGCAGCCAGTAGCGCGGCCATAGCGGTGCGGAGCTGCGCCAAACTGTGGGCGAGCTTGCTCTGCAGCGTCGACGGGGACTGCACCGTGCGAGAGGGCACCATAGGCTAGGAGGACAGAAATAAACATATTATTTAACATGTTGTGTTCTACTGCTGGGCAAAGTTCTCCAAGAGCTAAGAAGATCTACCACTTAAAATGATATTCCACACAGCGCCATCTAGCCCCAAGATGAGCTAACTATAGCCCGTTTTTATGGGATACTACACAACGGATACACATACTTAAATACTTTAACTTTTGTAAACACATACTAAATATACATAGGAAACACCCAGACCAAAACAAACAGTGTTCTTGCACACAAATGTTTGTACTGTGCGGGGAACCCGCGACCTTTGATGTAGTAGCAGACATCTCAATAATTGCACCAAATCGGTCGTCAAATATACATATTAGTTATGAGGGAAACTCTCATTATGACGTGTTAAAGTATGCACAAGCAATTAAATGAACCTAGAATGGCATCTTATATTGAGTTCCTAATAATTTTGGATGTTTGTTATGTTTCAAAGCACAAATTCGTATAATCTAAACTTATTTGACGTATTAAACGCCTAAGCATTTGTTTTTCGTTGTTTTTAGTGCCCTAGGTTCGGAACAACTGGGATATGTTACGACTCGGAACTATTCGAAAACAGAAACCCACTAAAGCCTAACGATGTGCATCTTCTCAAACTAGAGGGTAATTCATTCATAATTTATTTATTCACTGCATACATGCATACGTTGTTCTTGACATTATTATTTGACTTCATATTTATTTATTATTTTAATTGTAATCATTTCATATTATTTGACTATCTCAATAATAATTACTTAAATAGGACATTAAACAATAGAATGAGATATAATAATTTAATTTAACATCTTATAATAATTTTCAATTTTAGTTATGACATTTTTCCAATTAATTTGGTATTTCTCAATTTAAGACTGACATTTTCATCTCTTACCGCCGCACTCAGAGACGTCACATAACGTTAATGGTTGATTAGCGTCCAAATTCCATTTTTGAAAAGAGACTTTATAACAAATTGAATAAAGAACTTTTCAGAATGTCAAATTTTGACGCTAATCAACCAATAGCGTTAATTGACGTCTCTGAGTGCGGCGGTTAGACATTTAATTTACGAGTAATTACATTCAACTTTTGAATCTGACTGAGTAATTTAATTAATTTGACATTTGCAATTTTTATATACTTAATTTAAAATTTTAATAATTTCGGTGTAATAATATCAGTGGACCTACAGAATAAATTTAATTTCAATATAAGTATTTTACTAACATAGATGTAAGAACTAATGTTACTAACAACATGGACTGCATTATTGTCTGAAAAATAAATGATTATTATTATTAATGCAATGTATAATGTTATTTTAATTTTGAGAAATAAATAAAACTTATCTAATCTAATCATGTAATTAGTAGCCTTACCTTGTCCAACTCCTTCTCGGCTCTAAGCATGTTATCTTGCGCGCTGGCGGCGCCGCTCAAGAACTGCAGACGCCCTCTCTCTAGTTCAGGGTCCACGTGTTTCACTTGGAAGTCTGAAAGAAGATGAAGAATATTTATTTTACAACTTTAGTCTCCAATATACAGAAGAGACCAGTCAAGAAACACAAAAAAAATATTTACGGTTTTCATATCAATTTTGAATTAAGGCGGTTCTTAACCCTAATATCGATAATTTCATTGAGTTTTGTTGTTACTGGTTTTCATGAAACAAGGGAAAAGCTTTTCTTCACTGTAGTATTTTTGCAAGATACTATTATGCAAAAAGAGCTTGGTAACGATCTTAAATAGTCCAGTGTCTTTTTTTACTAAATCTGATTTATTTCTCAAATTTAATTTAACATTGTTTGTATTTTTAGTCAACATCAGCTTTGAGACTCGTTTGTGCATTTTTGGATATACGCACCCAAAACGAATACATAACATTTTAAATCCAAAATTGGCTGTATTTTCATTATAACTAAGTCTGCATTACAAAACATATTTCTCACAAAGCCAACTTACCACCTTCTGCAACCCGGCAAGCATCTTTCAACTTCTCTATCTCCTTCTGCAACTCTATTCGCTCTTCCTCAAGCTTGAGCCCTCGTGTTTTGAACCGAGGATCCTTCAGCAGCGGCGCCCAGGTAGCCGCCAAGTGGTCCGTGGCCGTCGAGAGAGTATCGGCCGAGGATAGCAGGCAGGATTGGCAGCTGGGCTCGGATATACATGGGGCGGTGAGCTGGGAATGGTCATATTTATTCAATGCAAAATTACATTCAAGCAATTTAAATCAAAACAACTTGAGAAACTTAAATCGTAAAATATGGGATTGCTTCCATGTACTTTATTGCCTTGTCATACTATGAACTTTGTCGTATTTTACGATTTATGTGTTAGTGACCATGAAAGTTTGAAGAAATAACTTGAGAAAGTAAAAAAACTAAAACTAGCTATCAATAGCTAGGGTATATCTCAAGCTGGAAGGCGATTCGAAACCGCGTTACCGAAAGGTCCGGTAAATTTCTTGATTTTAATACCATTTTTGAATATGAAGGTGTAGTCTGCTGTATTGTTGTGTATTAGTAAGTAAAAATACTAACAGCCATTAACTTTTTTCATGTTTAATAAAAGCCTATGATGTAAAATACCAGGCAAAAGCCCCCACCGTTTCTGCATCATAATATGCAGTCTGAAGCTAGGTGGACTAATTTTTTAAACAGTTGAGATTTTGAGGTAATTCTAAGCGTACAATGCTATGAATTACAAATTTCGATAGATGCGAAAGTTGTGGATTTCTTGTAATTCTTAAGTACTTTTCATGTCAGTAAACTTTCGCTGCATAATCTACAAGCTTACTTGCGCAGTAGTCAGCAGCGCATTGGCAGCGTCGGCTACCCTTGAGCCGGAGACATCAATTTCTGATCCTGGCTCACTTTCGGCTTCGGCTGCGAGCTGGTACACACCGTTCAGCAGCTGAGACGCCTTCTCACACGCTAGTGATGATAGGTCTATTATCTGCGGCAGAAATAAATAAATAAATATTCCTGGACACTATTCCACACAGCGTCATCTAGACCCAAGTGAGCTAATTAAAGTCCGTTCTTATGGGATGCTAGACAACGGATAAACATACTCAAATACTTTTTCTTTTTGTAAATACATACTTAATATACATAGAAAACACCCAGACCAATACAAACAGACATGTTCATGCACACAAATGTTTGTGTTGTGCGGGGATCGAACCCGCGACCCTTGGTGTAGTAGCCGACTTCTCAACAATTACACCGAGACGGTCGTCGTTTCGTATCGATATTGTGGTGAGGTTTTGTCAAATTGAATAGAAAGGAGCACAGGGGTTCAATTTTTGCATCCGTAGTTAAGCTGATTAAGCAGATATTTACAGAATTTGTTAAATAGAAATTGGTGAAACTTTGCCGGCTTGGCTTTTGAACCTGAGGCAGGCAATACACTTTTACTCGCATCTCTTACCCGAAACGGGTAATACACAGGTCGACAAATAAATTAAAATCATTTACTTCGGACCCCAATATCCATAAATTGTTAGTAACAATTTCCCTTGAAATCTATGTTAGTAAGTGAATCATGTAGTAATAAAATATTTAAACTTACCTCGTACTCTTTATCCTGGTTAGGACGAGGGTTGAAAACGTAAACCAGTTTAGTAGAGGCGCTGGCGAACTTCGCCGCTGCGTTATTCAGCTCCTGACAATGGTAAACAGTTTTAATCTTAAAATTAAAATGCATAAATACGCAAGTAATGTGGCGATGTACTAACACACCCTAATGGGCGATCGTGGTTTCCAAAATGTCACTTGACACTATTGTATAATATGCCGCAATATGTCGTATTATTTTTAACATCACATTTTGCTTAACATTCGGGCATCTCCGTGCTTCGGGAGGCACGTAAAGCAGTTGGTTCCTGTTGAGGTCGCTAGCTGTCAGTCGTTAAGCTTAGTCAGGGGCCCTAGGGCGGCTTAATAACATCTGACAATAAGGTTGCTTACTAACCTAACACCCCTCCATCAATCCGCTGAGCCCGCGTGTTGGAGTATGGCTCAATCCACCTCATAATTGAGGTAAGCTCAGCAGTGGGACGTATATGTGCAATTATTTCTTATATATATTTTTCAAGATCCTACAGCTCGGCCAAGGTCTCCCCCAAGCCTTTCCATTGTTCCCTATAATAGGCAATTTATTTATTTTATTTTGCTTCATATTTTTGCTCTTGTTTCTAATATCATGGTATAGTTTTATCGCCTGCCCGTGAAAAATCCAGCTATATTTGAGGATCTATGTATGTTATGTATGTTAGTTTAAGTAGTTAAGCAATCATTGTTAACCATGTTGTGTGTACAATCTTTGGATTGCTGTCTGGCCTTTCAGAAGATATTTCTAAATATTGTGAACATGAAGTGACTGCAATCTGTCTGTATACCTTTCATAAATAAATAAATGAATAAATAAATAAATCTATGCAATGACGCCACCTAGTGAGCAATACAGATACCCCCTTACCTCAGTAGTGGGCTGAGCGGCGCCTGCGCAGGCTTCTCGCGCCGCTTCACACAGAGCGCGCAGGTCTGCCAACATGGCGGCGCGGGCGGACTCGTCAGAGGCGGCGCTTAGCGACTTTGTGTCTGGAATACACATTGTTTATTGTACACTTAAACAACAATAGTTTACAGGCATTTAAAAGTAGATACTGTCAGTACTGATACGAAGTCGAAAATTGTCCCCTGGCGTACGTACCTATAATATGACCATGTTTACAAGATAGCATGATTATTTACTAGAGCTTAAACGAGACAGATACATGTTGCGCAGTGTCGTCTCAATCTGTGAATGCTTTGCTCAGGCGTTCGAAGTTCTGATTTCGGGTGCCACTATTTAGCAAAAGTTTTTTTATTATAATATAATTGTTTATAGGCTATAAATTACTATGTAAATGTAAAATTTCGGCTGCTCCATCGCTAAAAGAAGACCTCAGCCTAGCATTTCACAGACAGAGGAAAGTTTACAGGAAGGCACAAGGAAGCAAGGTTTGGCATACAGGAAGATAAATATTATTTATTCATTTAAGTAATATGTGAGAAACAGAACACAAAAAATACGCAAAAAAACCAACCGTGATACTATTAATCACTTTAAATAAAAAATACTACTTTCAATATGTCATTACACCTGATAAGTGCGTCATATTTAATTAAGAAATTGCCTCCTTTTATAAAACATCTATTCTAGTTCTCCTCTCAAAAAGTGAATGTTGTTACCTTTGACCAATCCAGGCAACAGCTGGTTGATGGTGTTCATCGCTTGATCTGCAGCCTCGTAGTCTGGTTTCTCCCGGTCTAATACAAAAAAACAAAATGTTTCACTGTCATTGTGGTATCCGAAAGAATAGAATAGAATTGAAAAACGTTTGTTGGCACATACATTTCACGAGTTGTATAGATACATTGAGGATTAACAATTTTAGGGTATGCACCTAAAAGGCATCCGCTTAACAGTGTTGCAGTATGGATTACAAACCCGCACCACAACCTGATATTCTGCGAT
The DNA here is from genome assembly GCA_950022985.1 of Udea ferrugalis. Lineage (NCBI taxonomy): Eukaryota > Metazoa > Arthropoda > Insecta > Lepidoptera > Crambidae > Udea > Udea ferrugalis. The sequence continues at coordinate 981,816 of OX465541.1, forward strand.
TCAAAAGTGAATAAAAAAAACAATAATGAACATACAAAACGGTTGCCCTGCGCAAAGTACACGAAATGACAATCAGGTCAATCAATGACAAACAAGAAACATGTAAACGAAATCAGGCAAGATATTGTCAGCAATATAAGTTTATATTAGAAAAGTTATGTTTCAAATACCGCTATCAGATTTTTGAACACATAGAATATGCAGTTTGAGTTTACGTTTGAAACTATATACGGATGACAAATTACTAATCGGTGGTGGAATGTTGTTCCAACACTTTGTAGCGGCATATCTGAAACTGCCACGAAATGCAGTTGTTTTATATGTAGGACAGACTGAACGTTTATGCACTCGTTTGGTGAATTTAAGCTTTTCGAACAGATACAGTGAACTTTTACTTTTATTTATACCAAAGGCGCTTTTGGATTGCATCGGAGGTAAATAATAATGTTTTGAAATATACCAGAAGTGGCAGCGACAAGAGCGGCGATGGCTGCGTTCAGCTGCGCCAGAGCTTGAGACAGTTTGCGCTGAAGCTCTGCACTAGACACTTTGTCTTTCGGCGCTACCACAGGCTGTAAAAACGATTAATGTATTACAATAATGAATACCAACAAAAATAGGAAGGGTACTGAATTCTTCCAACCCAGAGAACAGGCAGGTTTTCGCTCGGGTTTCAGCACCAATGATCATCTCCAAACTCTTAAAACAGTAATAGAGAAATGTAACGAGTACAGGAAGCCACTTATATTGGCCTTCATCGATTACGAAAAAGCGTTCGACTCTATAGAATGGTGGTTTGTTGAAGAAGCTCTGAACAAGTGCCGTATCGATGAAAGGTACATACAGATTCTCAACCACCTCCACCAGAACGCTACAGCCTGTGTCTCCCTAATAAAGAAAACTGACAAATTCCGCCTGGGGAGAGGGGTTAGACAGGGAGACACAATATCACCGAAGCTTTTTACCTTAGCACTAGAATGCATATTCCAGCGAATGCAGTGGGACGGGAAAGGTCTGATGATTGATGGAGAAAGACTTACAAATCTGAGGTTTGCTGATGACCTGGTTCTCATTTCGGATAGCATCGGTGACATGTTGACGATGCTAGAAGACTTAAGAATAGAATCCGAGAAAGTCGGCCTTAAAATGAATATCGGGAAAACGAAGATCTTGACCAACATACTAGAGGTCACTAACTATCAGCTTCCAGTGGAAAGAGTGACGGAGTACATCTATCTGGGGCATAGGATTACTTTGGGCTTTGAAAACCAAACTGCGGAGGTGGATAGACGGATTGCACAGGCATGGGCTGCATTCGGTGCCAACAAGGAAACGCTGAGAGGCAAAATACCCATACGCCTTAAAGTCAAGGTCTTCGAGCAGTGCGTCATGCCCGTGCTCACTTATGGTGCAGAAACTATGACTCTTACCCAGAAGTCGGCAGAGAGGTTCCGAGTCGCGCAAAGAGGTATGGAGAGAGCCATGCTTGGAGTCACTCTGCGAGACCGAAAACGGAACGATTGGGTTAGAAGTAAGACCAAAACTAAAGACGTCATGGCTTTAATAGCAAAGAAGAGGTGGACATGGGCGGGGCACATAGCCAGAATGGCCGGTTGCCGCTGGACGAGGCGAGTGTTGGAGTGGAGGCCTAGGGCGGACACAAGAGGGCGTGGTAGACCCCCGCAACGCTGGGTGGACGACATCCGACGGCACGGAGGTCGAGACTGGATGCTTCGGGCACAGGATCGCCAAGAGTGGAAAAAGGGGGAAGAGGCCTACATCCAATATTGGATAAACTAAGGCCACCATGATGATGATGATGATGACTGTATGAAAACCTGTCTGCACGGTTATAATATAACCATATTAACTAGTCGCAATGTAACTGTCCATCTCTTTTAAAATGTAATAGTGGAAGAAACTCCCATGTTGATTTTTGCGGAAAGGGAAGTAGTTAATTGAGTAATTAATAAATCGTTTCAACATGGCCATTTGAGTAACGTGGTTTGTCGTTACACAGATTTTTTAATTCATAAGAATAATAATTGAACATTACACCAAAAAAAGTTAGTTAATGATTTACAAGATTTTAATTTTTACATTCAAACGCATGAAACCACTTGAAATTTGCAGAATACCCTCAAAAGAAAACGGGGCAGGTCATTATAAGAATACACCAATTTTTGCCAATCAGATTCGTTCGGAGCAGTGTGAACTACTGAATATCCTGTACACCATAACGGCAGCATCCAAAGTGCCTCTCACCACCTTGTCAAAGTCGTGAGCGTATGATATAACATACTGTACGGTATAACACTAAATAACCGGGTTTTCTGCAACATATAAACTAAGGTAAAAACTACTATTTCACGGCAAACGTCGGGCAAATACAGGTAAAATAGAAGTTTTTACCGTAGTTTATATGTTGCAGAAAACCCGGTTATTTAGTGTTATATAGTGAAAAATGCAACAAGAAAGTTTAAAAACCTACTGTACGGTAATTTGGAAATGTATCTTTAGACGTACCTTGTCTAGTTCTCTCTCAGCATCTTGCACCTGTTTCTGCGCAGACGCAGCGGACGCGACGAAGCGCAAGCGACGCTTCTCTATAGCTTCTGATATTTGATCAGCAGACACGTCTGGGGAATTCAATATTTATTTATTATTCAGGTATTATTTTACTGATTTTTATTTCTAAGAGATTTTTATAAAAAGCTTGTGGTCATTTAGTTTTTATTTCTACTATAAGAATTAAATTGAATCGAACCAACACGCAGCCTTCTTTAAAGATGACAGCGCCTGTCAATAAAAGCGAATAACAAAGGAAACATAGAATATATTGGTTAAAATCGTGTTTCAAGAATGAGATATTCTATTTATTTAAGGAGCGCCTCTTCACCCCTCCTCTTTTAGAAGAGAGTGTACAGCTATTTGTTAGTCCACCATGTCACAATATCACTTATGATTATGAATCAGGTGAGAAACAAAGAAAATAACATCAATTAAACTTACTTCCAGGCGCCAGCAGACAAGCATTCTTCAACCTCTCCAACTCTTTCTGCAGATCACTCCTATCCTCCTCCAGCTGTTTCCCCAGGGCCTGATGGAGAGGATCCTGCATCAGCGGCGCGCACACAGCCGCCAACTGCTGACTGGCTGCGCTGAGGCCGTCCACTGAGGACCGCATGACGGCCTGGCAACGAGGGTCCGATATGCAGGGGGCTGTCAACTGTGGAATGGACCATTCAGTTAATAACATAACATACCCTCACGACAATTTCCCCAACGGGTTAGTCAGAGGCACACTAATTGTTGCCGTCATGGTGAATGGAACATTCAGAAGCTCACATATCGCCGAGGAAATTTGAACCCAACGTGGCAAGGAGCCTACCACCGTTGTTGTTGCTTGGGTTTTATATCGGTGTTTTCCATCACCGGAGAGTTAGCCCCAAATTGTACAATGAACACAAAGTAGGTTTGTTCCGGCAGGATTTGATCTTGGGACCATCGGGTTCCAAGGAGTGCTTAACCACTGGGCCACGACGCTCTCTTTTTAGTTAATATATATTCAGTTAATAATAAAATTAAAGCTAAAGACCATTTATATCCTACCGATGACTTTAACACGCGGTTGGAATACTGAGTGATGAAGAGGATGCAATAAAGTCTCGGCTGATGGTAAACAATGATATACAATGGGGAGGCTGGTGATATACACTGGGCAGTGCTCCGAAGAGTTATTCAAGATCGTACCGGCCTCTTCTTACCATCACCGCACAACGCGTCATAAGCTGAAGTTCCATGCTCATCACCAGGACGATTGGCTTTCTTCAACTGTGCGATACACGCGTCATTTTTTACCATGTACGGCTAAAACATGGAACGGTCTTCCAGCGGCAGTGTTTCCGGAAGGGTATTACATCGGGGCCTTCATGAAAAGAGCGTATTCCTTTTTGAAAAGCAAGCAACACATCTCGAGACACCTGTGGTGTTGCAGTTGTCCCTGGGCAGAGGTGATTAATTTCCATCAGGTGACTCTCTAGCTCGTTTGCTATATTTCATGAAAAAAAAAACGATGACCAGGTATGTTTGACGTTAGTGTCCAGTGGTGAAAAGTAATTAGAAGGTGGTGAGAGTTTTACCTGCGCTGAAGAGAACAGCATCTTTGCAGCTTCAGCAACCTTGGCTCCAGCGCCGTCCAGTTCCGGCGTGGGGGGTAGCTGGTAAGCGTCCGACAACATCTTGGACGCCTTGGAGCACGCTGATGATGACAGGGCCACGATCTGAATGAGCAATCATGCTTTGACATCGATACACACAGGCTACGGACTCCAAACTAGGTGAAAGTTATTTAAATATTTCTTAGTCTCGCTAAAATTCAGGAACGGCCGGACCGATTTGGCTACTTTTAGTTTTGAAATATTTGTGAAGAAAGGTTTAAAAGGTGCGCAAGTTCAAAACCACTTGACAGCACGACGTTTGCCGGGGGGGCTTGTATTCATATAAAAATATACCAATAAAGTATTCTAGAGTGGAACAATTGAAAATGCCCAGTTTTATGACCAGGTACGGACAGGATCAACAGGTACTGACTACCTAAGCGCTTTATGTACATGTCGCTCAAATCTTCTAGGGGTTTCAAGATACGGAAAAAAATATCAGTATCACAAATATTATGTAAACAACGGCAGCCACTGAACTAACCACACAACTCACCCTGAAGATATCTGTAGAAGACTCAATGTAATAAAAATCAGTATTATTTAACCTCTCGTAAGCCAGGAGGAGCATTTGATTGAATATTTCCGACAAACCCTTTGAAAGACAGTCATTCAATGATTGAAATATATAGTTAGATAACCAATCAATCCTGTTATGTAGTTTAAGTATACTTGAGTCGTTTCATACCTCATGCTCTTTGTCCTGACTGGCGCGAGGATTGAACACGTATACAAGCTTGCCGGATGTCTTCGCGAACTTCGCAGCTGAGTCGTTTAGTTTCTGCAGAATCCAATGAAACAGTTGAAATATACACGTTATCACCGCTAATGATTCACTCAAAGTAAAAAAGCATCATATCTCTTCTACTTGAAAAACAATTTTGGGAAGAATTTTGTAAGTCAGCATGTTGACTACTTCTCTCTACTTCTTATAAATAACAAGTCAACAGTTCAACAAGTCACTAACCCCCTTATTCATAAAAAAATAAACAGCTCTTATAGAACACGATAACTATTGTATCGCTTTGTCACTGTCATTCTTGTTGCTGCCGCCATTTGCGAGTAAGTGACAGAACACGTCAATAGCTTAAACAATGCGTTAGCGTTGCGTTCTTTTTTATGAATAAGGAGGTAAGTTTCTTGATGTTGCAATGTTTATGGCCATTAGGACCGTTTCTTCATCGTAGCAGGGAATTTTTGGAGCTCCATCTTGGGGAATCAGATAGTATTTTGACATCTGACCTGCGTCTACGAAATAGCGTATCTAACTGGTTGCTTAAAACTCAGGTCTATACATCTCCTCTCCGGTCGGCTCTGGTACAAAACGAGGCTTTGTCTAAGATTTCCTAAAACATACCCCATTTATACTTTACCTGAACGTCTTGTCCACTATTTGCGCAGATATCTCGCGTCGCGTTGACTAGAGCGTTAAGATTCGCTAACATCTGAGCGCGTGACTTCTCATCTTGGCCGGCACTGAGCGTTTTCCCATCTAAAAGTACGAAGTGAAATTTTAGATAACTACAAATATTAAGTATTGTGAGAAGCTTTAAGTTTACAAAAAATGGTGTAGTTCTATGAGGCTCGTAAAATGGCTGATTGAGTATTTTACTGCTAGTTCGAATCAGAAATATAGAGTTGAAAACAGATTTATTTTTGTCATGAATATTGTTCTGCTGGTAAATAAGTGGGTCAGAACGAATGTTGGCGAAAGCAAAACTGGTAATTGTTCGATATTTTTATCTAAATCTAATATTATTTGACTGTATATTTGAATAAATGTATTTTGGTAAAATTGTGCATATGCTGACCTTTGACAATGTCAGGCATAAGTTCAGCTATAGTGCTCACTGCTAAATCAGCTGTTGCGTAGTCTGGATTCTCAGGATCTAGAAACAAACCAAAATAACCACCATTTAAACAGTGACAGTGAAAAAAGTTCAACGCACAGTGTTTTATTCAATGCCTTATAGGAGACATTCAAGCTGATTCTATAACTTGACGTTGTAAGTCATCATGAACCAAAAAGGCTATGCAGTTGATGAAAAGATCGTCCTCAAGGACGACGATCAAGGAAAAAAATCTGTCATTATTTAGAGCATCGCAACTCACAAAATATGAAAAAAAAAATAGATTCAAATAAACAAACAATTTATTTTTTATGTTTTTTAATATTTACGCGAGCACTATACATCGAAATAAAACAACTTTACGGATTCTACTCGCGGTTTTATATTTACTTTCATTTTCTAACCCAACGTTAGAAATTAATAACGACGTTAGTAATTGTTACGATGTCCAGAATGAAATGAACCATACTAATATTTTGCGAAATTGTACATTGGGATAAGTAATTTGATTCTACTGTAATTTTCTTGGTACAACAAAGAATATCTATCTATTTATTTATCGATTACGGCTATAATACCTGAGACGGCGGTCACGAGCGCGGCCATGGCGGCGTGCAGCTGCGCCATCGCTGCGGAAAGCTTCTGCTGAAGCTCGGCGCTGGACACTTGCTTCTTGGGACTTACCACCGGCTGGAATAACAAGAAGAAAGGCACCCTCATTTTAAAAGTAATTAAACAGCTTGACCATGGAACTAAGCTGTTATCTCCAGAAGGCCTGGCCAAAAACAACAGGTCAATAATTTTACCATTTGACAGATTTTTTTGATCTTCATCGCTTCTCAGAAGATCTTCGAGATCTTGTTATGCAGTAGCTTTTATTATTATTAAATCATGAACTCAACAATAACGAATGAATCAGGATGAATGTATCTCCTAAAACTAGAAAAAAAATATTCGGTCTTGGCTTCAGGCGGGAATCGAACCCGCGTCTTTCGCAAACCGGGCGACTGCACTAACCACTGTGCTACCGAGACAATGGACAGACCTGCCGAATTCCTCTGGTAATAAGCTATGAGCTAGGGTGATTAGGCAAAGGCAGATACACCTTCAACACTCGGAAGAAATATTACTTCAAATATAGATAGATAGATATATTCTTTATTGCACACCGAAACAACAGAAATCAACAGCAAAAGTAACATAGATTGACGTAAATGTATAATTTGGGCGACTTTATCACTAAAAAGCGATCTCTTCCAAACAACCCAAATATTTAACTTCCGATTAAGATGAATTAGGTTAAGTAAACTGACAACTTATGTCACGTAATGTTTGCAATGCCCTTAAATACAGGGCGTCACATGTACCTACCTAAACAATGTCAACTTATTCCTATGTGACCCGCAATAAAGAATTGAATTGAATTGAGAAGCTATGACTTTGTTTTTTTTTTTCAAGCCAAGACCGAATGTCTTTTCTGGTTTTCGGATCTTTAGTAAAGATACTGCATGTAAAATGCTAAAAAAACAAATGCATCTCAATTTCTATCAAATGTAGAAAGGAACAGAAAGGATGAAAAACAAACTTATCTTAAAGCGTATGTGGACAACAAACTTATGTTGAATCCATTGGGAGTGTGAGCATACCTTGTTCAATTCATTTTCAGCCGCTTGTAGTCGTTCCTGCGCAGCCGCGGCAGTCGTGATGAACTGCAAACAACGCTTTTCACTGTCTCCGGGTCTTGCATCAGATGAACCATCTAAAAAATACGGCATAATACCATTTTGAGTGTAGAGTAAATGACAGTGAACGAAGAAAACAAGCGAGCTAGCTCTACATAAAGTTTCAGCCGTTACGTCCAAGTGCTGACATCTAGCAACGTCCCTAACGAATTCCTGCTTCGGCAAAATATGCTAAATTTTCCGTATTCGCCGTAACTTTACATCGATGATAAATAAATAAATATCCTTGCTCATTTTTCCACACAGCGCCATTTAGCCCCAAGTGAGCTAATTATAGTCCATTTTTATGGGATACTACATACTTAAATACTTTTTAATACTTTTTTTTATGATCTTTGTCGATTTGCTATCGCCATTGAGCTGCCTTTTCATTTATTCAGTTTACAAGCAAGCTCACACAAATCACCAAAGTGAAAACAAGTTAGATATTTCAAGTTTAAAGTTAGTCAGTTCAATGTCCGATATATCTTTACCTGAATGTGAAAGAAAGTAATGTTAAAAAAAGTTAAATAAATATGGTAAAAACATAGTTAGGTACAAATTATGGACCCTGTCGGGCACGGCAAGAGATAAAATGTCACCTTACGCTCTTTTTTTAAAAATTTCTAAATTTAATATGTTTGTACACTTTATATCAAAAATTTAAAATTCTCGTGACACAGTGTTTGTTGCCAAACTCCTCTGAAACGGCTTGACTGCTTTTGATGAAATTACATATGTAAGATTGTTAGGTCTGAGAATAAGTCGTAATCTGTGAGTAGTAAGACATAAATATAAGTATAAAACAACATTTACCACTCGGCGCGCCTTGACAAGCCTTCCTCAGCCTATCCAAAGCCTCCTGCATCCCTCGCCGGTCTTCCTCCAGCTTCTTGGTGAGGGTCAGGAAGCGAGGGTCCTGCAGCAGCGGCGCCCAGAGCGCGGCCAACACTCGGCTGGACTGGGACAGGTTATCTACTGAGGACAGCAGGCTGGCTTGGCAACGAGGGTCCGAGATGCAGGGGGCTGTGAGCTGATAAAGGAATGAGATATTTATTCATTGAACAAGTTGTTTGTACACAAAAAGACAATTACAATAGACAGTTTAAAGGACCGTAAAAGTACAGGTGAGCTTATCTCTGAAGAGAGATTTAGACCAAGGTTATAGATACAACAGGTACACACACACACACAAACACACAGGTACAGGGAACAGGTGATATTTTAACACATTAATAACCTATTTTCAAACGGTTCAAGTTTTTATTTAGTTGATCAAACCATACTCACGGGGTAGACATGGAAAGAAAAAAATACATCTTGCGCTTTTTCCACTCTCATTAATCCTATGCTAAAAGCAAAGGTAAGGTATGTATAATGATAAATGGTAAAGTAATAAAAATACCTAAATCGCTTAAGTTGTCTTAAGGGAGAGAAATACACTTACATATCTCATTCACTCATTTTCCTCGTTTGATAGTTCCGTGGCAGCGGCCCGTGGCGCAGTTGTGACAGTGATCGGCGACGATCGCTCGTCGCTAGATGTCAGTCATTAAGCCTAGTCGGAGGCCTTAGGGCGGCTTGATAACATCTGACATTAAGGTTGCCCACTAACCTTACACCCCTCCAGCAATCCACACTGAGCCCGCGTGTTGGAGTATGGCTCAATCCACCACATAATTTAAGTGAGTCCTGTGCCCAGTAGTGGGACGTATATAGGCCGTTTATGTTATGTTATATGATAGTTCCGTAATTGTCTTACCTGAGCAGAAGTGAGCAGAGCATTAGCCGAGTCAGCGACCCTGACCCCGGCCGAGTCCAGCTCGAGCTCCTGTTGGCCGCCCGCGCCGGCCGACAACTGACGCGCGCCTGATAACATCTGAGACGCTGCGGCGCACGCTGTAGACGATAGCTCCACTATCTACACACGAGGAATATACATAAAATCAACCTTTTCTTACAACTTGCTCAAAAAAGTGACATTCTAGCCCGCAAAAAGAGAACATAACAATAGTCATTTTTAATCTGTTAAAAACAGGGAAAGAAAATTGTACTGAATTTCATTCATCCCCTAGGGCGAGAATGTGATTTAAATTTAGAATACTTACCGAGGTTTTCGAGCGCTAATTTGAATAAGAAGTTTTAGTTCTTTATTTATGACCTGCCAGTATTATATGTGATAAAATAGAAAAGGTTTGATGATATTTTTTTTTCACAAATGGTACGAAAAGTAGAGTATTTTCCTCGGTGATAAAGCTGTCTTAGTCTTGGGTGAACTTAAATCCCTCGCTACACTCAGGACTCGTATTAAATCCCTCGCTTCGCTCGTGATTTAAGTTGTTATCACCCTCGCTGCGCTCGGGAGTTAACCTCGAGTCCTTCGTTACGCTCGCGATTTCAATCGTCACCCGCGACAGAAGACACAGCTTTATCCCCTTGGTTAATAATCTACTATTTCTTTAGGTTGCTATATAATGTTACTTCCCAGCATTTGATCCTTATAAGCAACACTCTGAGATGGTATAATAATAATATGGGATGTAATTATTTTTCTAAATCAAAAGGTTTGTTTCTCGACTAAGAAAAAAGTTTTTTCGAAAATATAGGTATGCAATTCTACTCCTTTTGCCGTTTCTCTAAATCGCTCATAGTTTAGGATTTGGCCTACGCCCACTTGAGAAACTCACCCTGTGTAGGTAGGATAGGTGGTTTTTATGGATAATAATTTGTATTTTAATGGTAATACTCAATTAACTTCTATACATGACATAGCACCTACGCACTGTCAACGGTTTAAAAGACAGGTGTTTCGAACCTCACCTATTTTCGTACACGTAAATGCCAGAATAGACTGTTAAAAGTTGCCGTCAAACCTGCGCTGAGAATTAAGCTTTATGTTCATACCAAGATGCTGACAGCCTAAAAGCCTTTTCGATGGCAAATAATTCATAATCCTACAAGAAATACTAGAGAAACATTCATTTACCAAGTTGTATTTTACTTAAACTGACTGTGAATGTCATCATCATCATCAGCCTGTTGCAGTCCACTGCTGGACATAGGCCTCTCCCATTACACGCCACTGAGCTCGACCTTCGGCTGCTCGCATCCAGCTCCTGCCAGCCATCCTGCGCAGATCATCACTCCACCTTGCCTGAGGACGTCCTACACTACGCTTGCCGAGACGCGGTCTCCACTCAAGAACACGTTTACTCCAACGGTTGTCGGTTGTGAATGTCAAAAAGTAATAAATTATTGCTATTCAATGTAATTTCCTTACCTCATTTTGTTTGCTCTGGTTTCTGCGAGGGTTGAACACAAACAACAACTTTCCAGAAGTTTTGGCAAACTTAGCGGCAGATTTGTTTAGGTTCTGCAAAAATACATTTAGAAAGTCGAAAATCATTTTAATTGCAAAACGAAATCAAGCTTAACGGCCGTCCGTAACTTAATAGGCCTCCCCCAGGCATCTCCACAACCATCGGTCCTGCGCAGTACGCATCCAGCGGCTAATTATGTTAATTATGCTTAAAAATATAACGAATTTCGAAATATAAGTGGTCAAAAATTGATCCCTGGCGTACGTATCTATAATTTGACCGTGTGTACAAGATAGCATGATTATTTACTAGAGCGTAAACGCGACAGATACATGTTGCGCAGTATTGTCTCAAACTGTCAATGCTTTGCTCAGGTGGTCGAAGACGTCCTGATTTCGGGTGCCACTTTTTTAGCACAAGTAACCTATGTACGTCTTTTTATTATAATATCATTGAGCGGCCTAGTTTTAATACAATGTACACAGTCAAGAGGCTTACCTCGACCCCGCGCTCGCTGCTCGCGCACACATCCCGCGCAGCCGAGCACAACTCGCGAAGGTTCGCGAGCATTGCCGCTCGTTCGTTCTCGTCTTGACTGGCGCTTAGCACTTTACCATCTATGAGAACATAACGTATTATATTATAGATGCTTGAGGCATAATCACGTTGATTCATTGAATAACAACAAGGAGATAGAGGTAAGAATAGAGGAATTTTTATTATCTTCATTTCAAATTCAAAAACACAAATCGACGGTGAATTGCCAACAATTATGATATCTACAAAAACAAACTTGTGACAAAAATTTATAAATCATGAAAACAATATTTACTGTTATAAAATTTAAATGTTGTTTATAAATTTTAATTTCGCCCAACACAATTTAGACGGTCTTTACCTCTGATAATTTTGAAATCTGATAGTTTAAAGGGAATCAGCCCTCCTAGACCTTATTTAATTATGTTAATCAAACAATACTTAACTGGCTTTCAACAATTCACTGTCGAAATTAATTACAAAGTTAAGCACAAAGTCCATTATTTACGGTCTTACCTTTCACAATTTCAGGCATTAACTCAGTTATAGTACCCATTGCTAAATCCGCAGTAGCATAGTCTGGGTTTTCTCGGTCTGAAAAACAAAAATTTGAAAATCTACAATGTGATATCATGAAAATCATTATTGTTGATTCATTTTAAGTTCGATTTTTTTCGGTAATCCAACGTCCGAACCGATGCACTAATTTATTTGCACTTTCATGCAAATAAATTATTCTGATTCTGATGGTAGGTAGAGTCAGATTACTTGTCTTTTTATAAATATCTTGTATAAAACTGTCCTTTATTGGTTTAGAGGGTGTCAGAGAACGATAAACATACTTCAATATTTCTTAATATACCCTTATATAGATAAACAACAAGACAGAACAAACACAAATGTTTGCAGGTAAGAACTCCATGAACCAAACAGCTACCTACTTTCCGAAAGCGCCAGTAGATATAAACCATATTATTTCGAGAATAAAATTGATTTTTTATTTTATTTGATATTTTGCGACCAACGGTAAAAGCAAATTGGGTTCACTTTCTCTGATAAAATGAACTAATTGATTTTCATCAATCTCACCAGCTGTGGCCGTGACGAGAGCCGCCAAAGCAGCGTTCAGTTGCGCTATTCTCTGAGCCAACCTCCTTCGCAGCTCTTCAGCAGACAAGCCCTCCACTGGACCACCGGGAGGCTGTAAAACCAAACATTTATTGATCAAAAACTATGGAGAAGATTTAAAATACTCAATGTATTTAATATCATAATAATGAACTGTGTTACATAGCATAAGACTGTTTTGTTTTTCTATGTTATCGCATAAGGTCTTTTTCTTCAATGATAATGTATTGGTTAAATAATGAATAAATAAAAAATAAATATTCGCCAAAATCAATATTTTTCTGTTTAACCGTGTGGTTAACTGGTAGAGAATGCTTATTAGCAATAATTCTGCTATTTGTAGATTTGTAGATATCGTCCAAGCTGAAACGACGCCCCTCCACGGCATCTTCAGATACAAGCAAGCACTGAATGCGGAGATGCAGTGGAGGGAGTCATTGCAGCTTAGACAATATCTACTTGAATTTCTAAATGTGTAATGAAGAATAAGTTGTTTACCTTGTTGAGTTCATTCTCGGCTTCATCGACTCCCTTCTTGGCAGCCGCGACTGTCGTGATGAACTGGACTCGACGGCCTTTCTTCACCTGGTCCTCATCTGTTCTTTCTTCTGGTGTACCTGATTTATTATATTATTAACCCAAAGATTATTGAAGCCAATGTGAAGGAAAAAATTTAGAATAAATATCATTTGAAGCCAAATGAAGCAGTTGCAGGTAAGACGCCGACCCAGCCGGACGGGACCTAAGGGACCAGCTGGTAAAATACGCGAAACTTCGAGACAAGTGATAAACATATTTAATTACCATACATGGGATGTTTCCCATTCCCACACTATAAATAATAATAAATAAATAAAATAATAAAATAAATTTATTACTCAATATTTGGCATTTACAAGTTTTGAGACACCCCAGAGAGTAATGCAATACTCGTGTTGGGGTAGACTCGCTCTCCTAATATGAAACAATTTTGAGTAGAATAGTTACACTATTAGTACAAAGCCAGCCTATTATTGTGTGTATGCTATGTGTTTGTGTGTGTATGTGTGTATTAGAGTGTGTGTGTGTGTGTGTGTGTGTGTGTCAATTTAAGTTATTCTCTTCAAAAGGTTTTCCGTTGTTTCGTAGTCTAATGTGTTTAGCCAGTCCACTATGTGTCTTTTACATTCGTATGTTGATTTGCCATGGATGTATAGTGACTTGTTAACTGTATTATATAGTGTTGCAGAGCGTATGGGATATTGGCGCTGAGCAAAGACTGTACGAGCACCGGGACAAGGGGCTACCTTATAGTATCGTCTCTTATTAGACATCGTTGGACAATACGGAAGATTTTTATGCAAGTCGAGAAGGATAAGCAAGATGTAAAGTTTTCTTATTGATAAGAGGCCGCTTAGATTATACAAGTCAATAGTCGGAAATCGGTAAGGCTTAAAGTACATAACTTTCATAAGAGACCTTTGTGCCCTTTCAAGATGTAGAAATTTGGTCTTGGTCGCACCACCCCATATTGGGATACAGTATGTGATGACTGATTGAGCAAGAGCAATATATATTTTATTGAGCAGAGAGCTTTGCATTACGTGTCGCAGTTTTTTAAAAATCCAAATGAGTTTTCTGATTCTTTCAGATATAAGTTCCAAGTGCATGTGCCAACTTAATCTCTGATCGATCATCACACCCAAATATTTAATGCAGTCAACCTTTTGAATGTAAGGGCACAGACAGTTGTGCTGATTAGAGCATCCATGGATACGAAGACTGAAATTTACGTCGGGCTGTGACCTGTTAACTGGAGTAAAACACTGTTACACACTGGAACCCGCGACATTAAGAATAGTAGCAAATTTCTTGGTTGTGTTCAGAAATAAGACTAATAAACAATGACTTGCCGTTTAAGCTAGCAAAAGCACCCTTCAATCTATCCAACGCCTTAGCCAAGTCCAAGGTCCGACTCTTCAGGTCTTCTCCTAGGTCTTTTCTAGAGGGTTCTTCTACTAGAGGTTTCCAGCAGGCGGCGAGGGCCTGTGCGCGAGTAGAGAGGTTCTCCGCGGAGGCTGTGAGGGCGCTCTGGCAGTGAGGCTCGTGGATCGAGGGGGCAGTAAGCTGCAGATGGGAAATAAAAAGGTAAAATACTACCTCTCGACTATTTTTAGTATTGAAGAGACAGGATACTGTTAGATGATAATCTAAAGAGTTGTGGCACACTTTGGGAGAGGCCTTTTATCCAGCTGTGGACTACGACAGGTTGATGAGGTTGAAAGGTAAGGCCTATATGGCTTCGCGGTCATCAGGCGGGACCAACAACACAACCTGCTTTCTGCAGCACGAATATGCCATAAAATACATCAAAAAATCGCCGTCTAGGTCATCTTAAGAATTACCAATATTAACCTCGGTTTTCCGATGCTTTGCTGAACTGCTGTCACCACAAAACCACGGAGCACCTCATCTAACACTTAGGTACGTCGGGCAGTTTTTTATACAGCGAAGTGGACAAAGAGAGCGTCGTGGCCCAGTGGTTAAACACTCTTTCTCGGAACCCGACGGTCCCGAGAACAAATTTGGCCGGAACACACATACTTTGTGTTCATTGTACAATTTGCGGCTAACTCTCCGGTGATGGAAGCACCGATATAAAAGCCAAGCAACCCGGATAACGGCAGTAGACTCGACTCTCACCACGTTGAGTACAAATTTCTTCGGCGAAATGTGGGCTTCTGAATGTTCCGTTCACCATAACGGCAACAATCAGTGTGCCTCTGACTAACCCATTTGGGATAATATCGATACCTCCTACGTAAGTTGTTGTATCCCACAAAAATGCGATTTTGCGTTTTTACTAAAAATGAGCTTTATTATTAGTAATCTATGCATAAAAAAATTAAAACTTACGAAAACACAATTATTTCATGCAATTTCAAGACGTAAAGAGTTGTAACTTTTGTACGGGAACGGACTATAACACTGTATAGTCCTTGACAACCGTTTACGCGGTGCGCGGGGCGGGGCAGATCGCGCGCTCGCGTGTTGTATGGGTTAGATAAAACAGACTACGCCGGAGAGAGAGCTGAAACGGTCCGTGTGTCAAACGCTTCAAGTTTTCCGCACATGTCACGTTATTAGGACTTGATAATTGATTAGAATACGTTATAACTATGACACGTACAGGTGTGATGACAAGGGGGTGCATATTGTATGATTTAGTAAATCATAAGAGTACACAATCTCAGACACCTGTCCGAAATATCGATGTGACAATTATTAAATCTGAACAAAACATTATTTACGAATCCAGTCTCAGAAATAACACAGCTATGTTTAATTTTTCTTATTTTTCACAGGCAATAATTAGGATCATGAATTTTTTTAAAGGTACCAACCAAAAATGTTGTATAGATTACATACAACAGTATACGTTGTCAAGTAAACATTCAACAATGTTGTATGTTTTACATACAACATTTTACGCTGTTCAGCGAGTATGAGAAAATGTTGTATGTGATATATACAACATTTTACGTCGTAAAGCGTCCATTAAAAGAAGTTGTATGTAATACATAGAATGTCTTACGTTGTAATAAAATAAAAATAAATGTGGTATGTAGTAAATTAGAATGTTTGCATCGGAAGTTGATAGTCAAAATTTGTTTTATTTTTTGCTTAATGTTACGACATATTCCTATATTTTAAGTTAAGTAATTTATAGAGCGCTCTATCTTTATTGATTCACCGATAATGAGCCTTAACCTTGATCGTTTAATTGATAGCTTGCTTACAAGCAATAAAATTTCATATTTCAGAGTCTTAGAGTCTCCATTACCAATACACATCCCCCAAAGTATTTATGTATTGTATTGCACACTTTTACACTGGGTAGGTACACGTCACATTATATTTTATGTATTTTAAATATTTAGTTTTATAATTATCATTGCTTAGTCGCTGCGAATGTCCGTGCGTCCACTCGGTTGGCCCTACTGAAAATCAGCGTCTGAGCCTATGAGGTCCAGGCATTAGCTGAGCGGGGTCCATTTAATTTTGGACATCGTGACACTGTTGCCTGGTCGAAATTATTCTTTGTTTTTCTATTGTTGGTTTTATTTTTCCTAACCACCTTGTTCTGTATGTTTTTATCTGTTGCGATGTTCAGAATCAATAAACGTTTTTCTTCCTTTCTTTCTTTCAATAAGTTTCAATGAATCAGAAATGAATGAGCTTGCAAATTTGATAGTTAGTGATTTTTTCGATAACACAACAGAAGAACAAACTGCTCATACGATACGTTCAAAGTAGATGACGTTTCTTACGACGAGTTAAGGTCTTGGACTGAAGAAACAGAGCCACGTTCAACGATTTGCTGAGTCAAATACTAAGCCTTAATCGGTCCTCAAATACTCCGAGAAATGACTTGGCTATCTTCTTGTGCAAAATTCGATCAGGGGAGCTGAATAATAAAATGGCTTAATTTTTTAATATATCCGAGCGTACCATTGGATGAAAAATACATAAAGTCAGGCAGTGTCTCATTACTGACTTTGTTCCATTGCACCTAGACTTAGACCATATTACCAGGGACGAAGTGATAGCCCGCAACCGGGTTTTGCCAAATGTTTTGTTTGGTAACGAAGAGTCACCAAAACCAATAGTTATATTCGAAGGAATCTACATAGAAAAAAGTTCTAACTTTTTATTTCAACGCCGCAGTTATAGCCTTCATAAGTATAGGAACTTATTAAACCATTTATGATCGTGTGCGTGGATGGATATATTTCGGATATAATAGGTCCGTACTCTGTACGGACAACCGATGCTGATATGGTGAAAATGAGATTGCAAAACCATGATGGACCCATTGAAGACGGACCGTTCCACTTTTTTCCCATGAAGGAGACTCATTTATTTTGGACCGAGGCTTTATTCCTTTAATAGAAACATATGGCTATATTGCTCACATGCCGCCAACCGGACGACCACAAGACACGCAATTAAGCACCGAAGAAGCTAATAAATCACGACTCATCAGAATGGTGCGATGGGTCGTGGAAACTATGAACGGGAGATTCAAGCGCGACTTCAAGATATTTAGAAACAGACTATTTAACAAACATGTGCTGCTAATACTTACTAGAAGATTTCGAAATTGCTGCAGCTTTAATTAATTATTTTCAAGATTCTTACGGAGACATTCCATACACAGAAGATTTCATTGAAATAAGTAATCAAAATATACAACGCCCCAATCAATTATCTGAGTATGTGGAGGAAAATAATTTAAACCGACAAAGAGTGTCGTTTCACAGGAGTGTTTAAAACAAACTGACTGGAAATGATCCGGATATTTAACATTTTCCACAATTAAGAATTGAAGTGTTAATTAAATTCTCAATCGGCACCTAACACGTGAGGTTAGCACGGTCGTATTGCAGTGAGAATATAAAAGCCGCGGGAGTATATAATATGGAAATATACAGGGTGTTACAAAAATACCCCTAATAACTGAAGGGGGTTATACAAACTCCTGAAAGGAGTCCCTTGTTAATTTCTGACGGTCGTAGCTCTTAACTTAAATTTCGAGTAAATTAACGTAAAATAAAAACATCGATCATAAAAGCATCCAGCACTAATTTGGGTTCATGGGCCCAAGTTGACCCTTACCGGGAGTGATCACGAGCGACCTCCTTTGTTCACGTACCTACGTTTTTTATGGATAAATCGAATTAATATCGAAATTTTTGTAAACATTTGATGTACGTTTTTATCGAAACCGTTAAAGATATGAAAAAAGGGACAACACTTACTATTTCAGATTCATTCATTTTCTATGCCATTTCAGTCTTTAGGGGTATTTTTGAAACACCCTGTATAGACATCCAGCGGCAACAAGCTGCAGAAACAATTTTGTTTCACGATTTCAATGAATCTTAAGTTGATCGTTGTATTACGAGTTTATTTATATATCCAACTGCATCTCCTGATCACCTAGATACATATCATAGCTATTGTTTTGTCATTTAATTACATACTTATACTAATTTTATAGATAATAGGCGTTTTGCATTTTTTTAGTGTATCTCCTGAATAAAAACATACGGCAATATTTTTTGGTGTTAGCCATTGATTTCGAATATAAAGTATATGTATTTTAACAATACACAATATACCAAAAAACATGAGATATGTTACGTTTCTGTCGGACCTGGGATTTTTTGTATGGGACGTGACCATTCTTCTTTGGTATTAATAATTGAACTTTTATTTCTTAACTGACAATATTTATTCAATATCAATAATATACACTTGAAATTGTATTGTTAATGTGACATACAGTGAGACTAAAATCATTTACAACAGCGAACTTTTTCTTAAACTCCATAAAATAATATTGTAAGTATGAGATACAACTAAAGATGAAACCAAGACCCCACCGTATAATCTTGTAAGTATGAGATATCACAGCTGGCACAGTCTGTGTTCCACAGTATAATGTTGTATGTATGAGATACAACAGTTGCCACAGTCTGGATTCCGTAGTAAAATGTTGTAAGCCACAATTCTCAGAAAATACGCAATTATTTCATATATTTGTTTCAACATAGTCAATAAAACCATATATTTTATTCATATAACGAATTTCACAAAGCTACATTAATAAATGCAGTTTCTAGGCCAATCTGAATGTTTAAAACGCTCTCCTGTAAAATTGCAGTTTTGGGGATACAACAACTTACGTAGGAGGTATCGATATGGTCGTGAGGGAATGTTAAGTTGACAAAAACAAGTATACGGTCCCCCTGATTTTAACCGCTCAAAGACGTCGAACATGAAAATTTGTACTTCTACTGATTTGACCAATGACCTTACATAGGTTTTTAAACTTTCTTGTTGCATTTTTCACTATATAAACACTAAATAACCGGGTTTTCTGCAACGTACAAACTACGGTAAAATAGTCGTTTTTACCGTAGTTTGTACGTTGCAGAAAACCCGGTTATTTAGTGTTTATACAATGACCTTACTTCACTATGTTTACGAACCTGAGCACAAGCCAGTAAGTCCTGAGCCGCGTCTGCGCACTTCACGCCTGCGTCGTCGAGGTCAGCGGCGGCTGGTCCCGCCGGCATCACGGACGTCAGCTCGTTGGCCTTCACCAGCAGGAGGGTCGTCTTGTGGCCTACGTCTTTGGCTAGCTCGATTATCTGATGGTTTGAAGATATGGATTGATAATTCTGTTGTATTTTTTAGAGAATTATAGGTAACTGGCGGCCGCCCGCGAATTCGTTAGCGTGGACTTAAGTAGAAAAAATTATCATTTAAATACATATTTTTTTCTTATAAATTGTAGCCTATGTGCTATTCAGACGTATAAGTTATTTTATTGTAAAGCTTCATTCAAATCCATTAAGTAGTTCGGACGTGAAAGAGCAACATGGCTCATCCACACATACAAACTTTCACATGTATTATTTAAATTAGTAGGTAGATATTAGGGTCAATGGCGCGACATGCTACCCATTTCCGGTCAGACCTTTTTGTTCTATTGCTAAAAACCGCAAATGGGTAGCCAGATTCGCCGTTGACCGTTTATTGTAACATACTTACTGTACATTAGGATACTAGCAATAAGCTATACTCTTATTAAGAATAAGCATATTCTGATGTACTTACTTCATTTTGTTTCTCAGGATAATTTCTACGTTTGAAAGTGAAAAGTAGTTTTTGTGAAACTCTGCCATAGTCGTTTGCTGCTTCTTGTATTTTCTGGAATCAAACACCAAATCAAATAAACCCATTTGTTGAATGCACTTTTAGTTGTTTTTAGAACTACACGTTGGGGGCCATTCAAAATGTTAGATTTCAAAGAACCGTTCATCTGTCATTGTATTGCACGTATTGATATAAAAATAAAAAAAGTAGATAGGTTACTTGTGCTAAAAAACGTGGCACAAGAAATCAGAGCTTTTCGTGTACCTGAGCAAAGCATTGACAGTGTTGACAGTTGAGACGACACTGTGCAACATGTATCTGTCTCATTTACGCTCTAGTAAATAATCGTGCTGTCTTGTTCACAGGTTATAACACGATTAAATTAACTACGTCGTACCCCGTGGGCAATTTTTGACTTGGCTTCAGTACTGACATAGCCTATCTACGTCTTTTCTTTTGCAATATCATTGACTGCACCTAATTAAAAGTCAAAATATAGGTCTGGTAGAAAATGGGCCTTGGTAAGCTTGATGAATAACCCTGAGTCCTTACCTCATGATCATCAGGGTCGGTGATGAGGCAGACCCTCTTCGCCGCGTCGCACAAGGCCTGCATCTCATCGAGGAACTCCTGCCGGGACTTGCCATCCTTCACGGCACTGAGGATGTGGGCATCTATTCAACAGAAACCAGACTATTTCAAACAAGTTCACAATTGAATGTAGCGTCCTTGTGGTCCCAAGCTAAAATATAAACCGAGAAGAAATGCCATATTTTTCCAAAGGAGCAGTGGTCGAAACCCTGTTCGGGACAGTGGGAAGACTTTCTTACATCATTCCGGTTCAACGTGTCAGCCTAACGACGCCTACTGATGGGCAAAAGCCTCCCCTAAGGATCTCCAAAATGATCGGTCCTGCGCTGTCCGCATCCAGCGGTTTCCCGCAACCTTGACCAGATCGTCGGTCCACCTTGTGGAGGGCCTGCCAACGGAACGTCGTCGTCCAGTACATTCCGGTTAGAACGAAACAAATATTGGTAGATTTTTGAATTCTCTTATGAAAATACCTACAGATAGCTATCAGACAGAAAACTTGAAAGCAAATGAGTTCCGGTTCGGTAGTAGGTCCAATTCGATTCTCAAGCATTTGAAGAAGCTTCTTGCTAAACAAATGCTATGCTACGTAAAATACGAATACAAGACATACCTTTAATTAATTCTGGTAACAATTCATGTATGTTGTTCATGGACGTCACTGCGGCCGAATAGTCCACATTTTTCGGATCTGAAAACATTACAGAAAATAACAACCTATATTCGAACATAGACAAAACGTCGAAACGCACGCTATATCAGTTGATATAGCGTGCGTTTCGACGTTTTGTTTCATAACAACACTGTTACAATAGTCACTGGCCCGATACTCCTTTATGTGTTTTTTAATACATAACATAAACAGTTTCGGTTTGAACACTGCTGGGCACAGGTCTCACCCTCAACCATGAGGTGGAACGAGCCATACTCCAACACGCGGGCTCAGTGCGGATTGTTGGAGGGGTGTAAGGCTAGTGAGCAATAACGTCAGATGTTATCAAGCCACCCTAAGGCCTTTATGCCCCTGACATAAGACCCATTTTGCCACGGTTTTGTACAGATTGATGTGACCGCTTCTGCACATTCGCCATCAATGTTTTAATACTATCAATTCAATCGTAACCTCGTCACCTGGAATACTGTTAAAATCACTCCTTCTGCAAATACATCCGTTGCCTTACCCGAATAAGCGGTCAAGTAGAGCGCCACAGCGGCATTAAGCTTGCCCATTTTATCTGCGGCTGCTCTCTCTAACTCCTCAACAGCGGTCGCATTCAATAACGGCCCTTGGTATTCCTGGAAAGTATAATCATGCAGTTTCTTACACAAACTACATTACTATTACAGAGGCCAGCAGATCGGGTCAGCACCAACTACACGTATAAATACCGATCAAAGTCTTTTGACCTATTGAGATAGTTTGACAGTTTGCGGTTACCTACCTGAAATGCTGGCCTCTGAACAGTGATACATAAGCGAGATAGGCCTAGAGTACGTCATTAAGTTTTTTCTAAAATGAAACTTTAATGATAAAAATGGTTTTCTTACATGTTCGATTTTGTAAGAAAATCATCTTACATGTTCGATTATGTAAGAAGATCATTTTAGGAGGGCTTTTCGCCGAAAAAAAAATCACCAAGACAATATTTATGAACATAATAATTAAGTATTCAATGTCATCTCTGCTATCGCTGATTGGGCGTGAGCTAATATCATTCCGATACATTTTAAAGTTTCTAGGTTTCTAGGTGCTCTAGTCTTAGGCTAAATTAATATTTGTTTACTGTGGGAAACCTATCCATTCAGATAGGTAATTATTTATTATTTATTTATTAGGTCACCAACAAGACTTGCACAAAAACAATGATTCAGGAGAAAATAAAGATACTAAAAAAAATAAAAATAATGATTATAAATGAACATCAAACAAAAGCATACCAAGAAACACAAACCCAAATGCGATCAAACAATTAGTAAAATAATGAAAGAAATGACAAAAAGGAGATGATATAGTGTCAAACCTGATGCAACCCAGTTCTAGCGTCGTCTATGGCGGTGCATGCGTTCTGCGCCGCGGCAATGAAGGACGCTCTACGAAGCGTCGCGTCTATCTTGTCGTCTTGGATGAAGCTCGACCGAGAGCGCTACAACGTGCAAATAAGGCTAATGTTTTGACTGTATTGGTGAAATTGGTCAAGTGATAAAGTTTTAACAATTGGTCAATGTTCCGTGAAACATTACAAATTATAAAGGTTGGCCTGTTTTAGGGCGCTATTACATAGTGTAGCTTAACAATATTAACAAAATAATAAGATTAAATACTCAAAGACACTTGACCAATTATTGACCCAATTTTATTACTCGACCAATTGTATCCCAGATCACCCAAACTCTTCACTTGCCATAGCAACTAGTTTAAGCAATTGGCAAATAGCCGTTTAATAAGATTGAAATAAACAATTAAATTTGAGATTGAATCGATATTAATTAACGACATAAGTGTTATTATTATTGAGCACCGTTACGCGCTATTATTACTTTCGACTCAAAACGAACTGCACTATTTGACTCAAACCGGACCGCACTATTAGTTGTCAGTCAGTTGCTTCAACAAACGTTGCTACATTGGCACAGCGCTTTTTCAGGCGTAATGAAGGTGATTATGACACTAATGAGGTAGGGCTGTATTCTGAAACTTGACTCAAGTAAGCACTTCATAATAGATTCAGGATTGTGATCAAATTTCAACCAACTACAGTCTTGAATCTACTTGAGCTTCGTTCGGAAGTGTCGTTTAAGAATACCAGCATAAGAGAGTGCATAATTTCAATAGTGAATTAATGAACATAGGAAACATACGAAGGCAGTAAATTCAGTAAACCATAACACTAGCCAAACCCTTTGACTGGATAAAGAAGTCACTCAGAGTACAAATATTTGAACACCATTCCATTTGTGTAACAAGCAAAGCATGCTATGCTAAGTATATCTCCCATCCCATACAAAAAATCCAGTATCAGAAAACGAAGCGGTTGCAAAACTTTTCAGAATGATTTTCCATCACCGCAGAATAGGTATGAAATTATACATGGTAAATAATTTACCGGAAGTAGGTAGGGTTGCCTTCAGAATTAAGTGACCTGTGTCGCAAAGATGTTGGTACTTAGATGGGTCACTTAAATGTGAAGGTATCTGTACATTGGGTCTCTAATGTTTCTAAAGTATGTTTATTTACCCGACAGAACTCCTGCCGCTTGACAGTCCTCGGGTCTAAAGAGAAGTACATTTGCGTAGACAAGTCGGCGATCCTCCTGGCTGCTTCTTGGCCGTTTTCCGGATTCTGTTCATGTGAATAGCATGTTATGTTGGTTGGTGATAAATAAGTGTTAAGTTAAAATATATAGCCACAAAAAAAAAGACATTGGACAATAATCCACATAGCGCCACCTAACCCCAAACTAAGCGAAGTACTATGGCAACTTCTGTAAAAACATCTTAAGCACAAATAGGTAACAATTAGGCTGCGGCCCGAATATGGGTGAAAGCACTTTAAGTGCTTTTAGCACTTTCACACGGTCTGAATTAAGTAAAAAAAGTAAAAAAAGTGCGATTTTATCGGTTAATGCCTTCAGCCACCAAATCATTTCGGACCGCAGTTTGAATTAGACCTAACGCTTAAAGTGCTAACGCCAAAAAGCAGAGGCACCGTAAGTGCAAGATGGCGGAGTTGGTGACGTCATTTAAGACGTATATCTTCCAAAATCACGCTCGAAGTGATTTCTACGCAATTCGGGACGCCGTTATGGGCGCTGAAAGTACTTTCAGCGATATTCGGACCGCAGCCCTAGACCAATAGAAACAGTCGTGTTCAGGTTAAAATTTCAATATTATGCGCGGATCAAACCTGCAACCTCAAGTGTAGAATGACTAAAAACATCACACCAAATTGGTCGTTGTAAAAGGCACCTTCTTCAAGAAAACTTACGACATTAACTGCGGTGGCGTCAGTGAGAGCCTTCATGCAGTCTCGCAATTCTCGAAGCTCGTCTAGAAGCTTCTTCTTCGCATCCTCAGTACCTTGCTTCTGAGCTGCTGCGTTGACTCCTGAATCGTCCAAAAAAAATTCAATTATTTAAAGTGTAGTTACCTACCTGTATTCGAAATTGTTGGCAATTTATTTATTTATACTTTAATGCACAAACAAGTACAGTCGGGAAATGAAAGGGTTAACCACCCTAAGATCGGTTTTTGCTTGCTCCATGATGACATTGACAGGAACTGTTAATCACATTTGTAGTTTTAATCAATATGGGCAAAGAGGATGTAATAATTCGATTTATCAAACTTGACACTGCAGCGTAATGGCAAGATCAAACAAATAAAGAGTATTGGTTCACCTGTCAATCGTGAAGGAACATACGTCTAATCGAATTTTAATTTTATTGACAAACAATAAAGCCTGCTTTTCGACACAACACTCTAGCCTGTTACACAGTTTATAAAGGTAACATGTGCTTGCAACGCGTAAATGAACTTGTTTGAAAACTGGTCAACCCATTCGTTCCGCGACTGTACAAAAGGAGGACTTGATGCTAAAAGCATTCTCTACCAGTCAACCATTGGCTAGACAGATAATTCTGTTGCAGTTTCCGCTGATAACTACTGATTTATTGCTATTTTCAAGTGTGTTATGAAATCCCGTTTCAGAATAAACAAAGAAAAACGGGAAATTTGTTGGTCTGTGTTTATTAATAGGCTTAAACAAGCATCTTTTTAAAAATCTTTGAATGAGCTAGGAATTCGAATTTTATTCATACTCATACCTTCTTCTATACTAGGCATATCCACACGCATAGTCTCCACTAGTCTCTGGGCCTCCGCTACATTGCTCTCTGAAGGTTCTGAAAATATTCACATGTGTATGACTCTAAATAACGAAGTTAAGGCGCGTACTCTTGTGAGAAGGAGTGATAATATTTGCTATTATAAAATACAAAACAAAAGGCTGAAAAAGCATAAAAACTGTAAAACTTATATACATTCTGAGTTTTCAACTTTTTGAAATTTGAGCCCCAAGAAATAACACTTAGTAAAATTATGAATCTACACTCAAATGTAGTTGATGCCTAAAAGATCTTGAATGATTGACATTTGAAGGCCAACGCATCGTGGCAAGGTCGCCACGTCGAAAAAGGTCTATGGATTTCTGTGGTTGCACGCCGCCTTAAACCGGCTGCTCTAGTCTGAATATGTATTGGGGGAGGCCTATGTTCAGCAATGGACATAGTTCAGAAATCAGGCTTCAGTTGCTAGTCGTGTTTTGGCTAAGCTGTAGCACATTATGACCACACACGTGATAGAAGATGTGGACTTACCAGTCAGCATTGTGACTACTTTGACCGAGTTGGAGTTAAGGCGGTTCAGCTTCCTCACGAAGTCCATCGACATATCCTTGCGCATCGGAACCTCGCCCATCTGTGAGACACACAATTTAAAGGTTTAACAAAAACCAAAAACCGGCCAAGTGCGAGTTGGACTTGCACACGAAGGGTTCCGAACTATCATCTAGTAAAAAACTGCTTTAAAATTACTTTTGTTGTAGGGGCCCCCTTTTATTTTTATTTAATTATTTCTTTTGATTACATATTCGGTGAACATTTTTGGCGTCCACCTGTTACCGTAATTAATATTGAGCAAAAATACTAAAAAACTCATTTTTTTGTATAGTATTATTACGATGTTGACAACCCCTTGATATTTTTGGTATTTGTTGTTATAGCGACAACTGAAATACATAATTTGTTATAATTTCGAGCTTTCGAGCTATCACGGTTTATGAGATACAGCCTGCAGCCTGGTGACAGACAGACAGATAGCGGAGGATTAATAATAGGGTTTCGTTTTTACCTTTTAGGTACGGAACCCTAAAAAGGGGTCGGGAAAACGTCTGCACCAAGGCGTTATGTAGGTAGATAAAGTTATTGTAACATTCGTAACTCACCATAACGGTCTGCTGGCTACCACCCTTATTGGTGACCACGATCTGTTGCACCGTCAGGATTTGAGTTCCCTGTGAGATTGCTTGACCTGCACAAGGTAAAAATTTAAGCGGTTAGATCTTTTCGTTAACTATACTATGGTGTGAGGGTCGACTAGGCACACAAACTTCTTTTATGCACCTGGCCACTAAGAAAAGAGTAAATGTAACAAGAAAATAGGTAAATTTTGACAGAGAACATTCTTGTCTTGAACATTTTTATACATCGGATTTTAATCTATTTTGGCATGTTGTAAATATCACTTCACTTCAATGAAGTTTTCTTTTATTGAATGAAGGCGATTGTACAGTTATATTTTCCTTATAAAATGATTGAAATTACCTGGTTCGTAAGATATGATCTTGCTCGGTCCGACAAATGTTTCTTCCATGATCTTGTTCGGGCTGTGCTTGATGTGTTCCATGATGTGACCCCTAAAAGATTTCATTGAGTTTATATCAGTAGAAAAACACTGAATAGCGAAAGAAAAGTTGCAATTTAATTTCACCCGGGAAGTTTATCTTAACAGCGGAAAGTTTGAATCCTTTTAAGTTTAGCAAGTCGGCAATAGTCACACTAAGTTGTGTGTAGCTTACACTTACAAATACAAACTTGTCGTTCCTCATAACGACGACTGGGTGTAGTGATTGAGATGTTGGCTTCTAGACCAAAGGTCGGGGGTTCGATCCCCGCACACAATAAAAACATTCGTGTGCATGGACATGCGAGGAAACACTCAGACCATGTGTCTGTTCCACGGTGTACAAAGTGTGTGTTTTCAAAACAAAACCTTGACATTTCCACGTTGTCCTCACAGATGGCGTAGTGCTCGGTGCTGCTGAGGTTGTGCTTGCCCTCCATCTGTTTTTTCCTTAGATGTATCCTTGCACAACAAGCTAGGAGTAGCTAATACGTGTCGTTTTTTCTTATGTGAAACGGATAATCTTTTTTTTTAATGGGTTTGCGTTTGACCTCAGTCTCGCCGGGTGGTAAGCAATGACTAGGTCGAAGGTGTAACACGCTCCACCAGTCCAGTAGTAGTAGTTTCGACCAGTAGTCATTCAGAAAACAAGAAGACCTTTCTACACTATCCCCTCACCTGGTCATTTCCACGTTGTCCTCACAGATGGCGTAGTGTTCACTACTGCTAAGGTTGTGCTTCCCCTCCAGGCGCCGCTTGATGATGTCGATGTAGCCCTGCAGGATGTCGCGGATGCGGTGCGCGTCGTTCGTCTTCACGCTGTACTCTTTGTCGCTGGAATCAAAATATAGGATTTAGATAGATGAAGACAGAAGAAAAAACATTTGAATCAGGACATGACAACTTACAAAATATTTAACAAAAAAATCGACGGTTATCGAAGATTTGTGTTGTGTTGTATTGTATACGAAGGGCACAAGCCGAGGTTTATTTATTTGATCATGAGAATCAACAACAATCAATAAACATCATTGACATATTATAAAAGAAATGAAATGTAGTTTGATATTGTTTTTTTTCGGTTTCATTTCACTAATATATCTTTGAACCGGACTGGCTTGTGAAGGCTCAAAAAAGATGTTCTAGGATGAGAGGAAAGGAGACCTGTGACCAGCAGTGGGATTCCAATGGCCTAATTAAGATAAGATGAAGAGGATATTTTAAGAACGATTCAGAAATCAGGCTTGAAACATTTCAATAATCAGCTATGCTATTCCGGGTGGCGCCAAATCTCACTTTGGTAGTGGTGAGGTATCTTTAAAATTCAGTTTCTTTGCGACTGTGATCGTTTGAGAGAAAAGCACTAAGCCTATTAGGCTTAGTTTCATTTTTGAAATATTTACTTAAAAAATTAGAGAAAATACTAATTCAAAGTGAAGCGTATTGATGATTGGAGTAAGCGTAAAGCGCCGAGATATGATGTGATGTTAGCTGATATGCCACCCTAGCTCGCCAAAAGTTTGAATTAAAGCTCTGCAAGTTACCTATAGTCTCCAAAGTTGAGTGTGAAGGTCTCCGACTTGCCGGCGTGGTAGGTCTTGACCTGCGTGAGCGGCCACACCTGCAGCACCTCCTTGGTCACCTCGTCCAGCCGCAGGATCGACTCCGCGTTGATGCCGAGAAGACGAGGCACCAGCTTCTTCTTGCCGGGCTGCTTCTCCTGTTACATTCGATGTTTACAATTAGTCCAGTCATTTAAGCTTGAATTAGGTAAGAATCTCGGAATTCGAGATACCCAGCTGTAAGTCTGTAAATACTTGTATATTGACACCCTAAAAGTTGTCTCAAAACCTACATATGGTAGGGTGTACGCAACTATTAAATTTCAAGGTCAAATGTCACAAAAATCGTTTTTTCGTAAATATCTCATTTCCTTTGGGTTTTTTGCTATTTGTATGTATTGTCAATATTGTAGAATACAAAATTCTCTACAAATTTTGTTTGAAAAATGTTTTCATACGGTGAACCGTTTTCGAGATAGAGGGCGGAGAGCGCGCGGTCACAGCATCACTTCAGGTCAACCGGTGCCTCCGGTCAAAAACTTAAAAAGTGAAAAAATGTGAAAAGTCTCGATCATCTTCGTTATCTGCATTACGTCAAGTCTACAGGACTTAATAAAGCTGTGCAGCTTTCAAATATTCCACCAGCAAGTGCAGCTGCTCATCAACATTGTAAAAACAACAACGTGTATATTATCAAGTTCAAACTTGGTTAGGGCATGATTTGGAACCCCAGGTATGGGGTTGGGCAATGCGAAACGATTTTCGACAACGTTGTTGTTTTTACAATGTTGATGAGCAGCTGCGCTTGTTGGTGGAATATTTGAAAGCTGCACAGCTTTATTAAGTTCTGTAGACTTGACGTAATGCAGATAACGAAGATGATCGAGACTTTTCACTTTTTAAGTTTTTGACCGGAGGCACCGGTTGACCTGAAGTGATGCTGTGACCGCGCGCTCTCCGCCCTCTATCTCGAAAACGGTTCACCGTATGAAAAAAAATTTCAAACAAAATTTGTAGAGAATTTTGTATTCTACAATATTGACAATACATACAAATAGCAAAAAACCCAAAAGAAATGAGATATTTACAAAAAAACGATTTTTGTGACATTTGACCTTGAAATTTAAAAGTTGCGTACACCCTACCATATGTAGGTTTTGAGACAACTTTTAGGGTGTCAATATACAAGTATTTACAGACTTACAGCTGGGTATCTCGAATTCCGAGGTGAACTTACTATAATGACTGGACTAAATATTGGAAAAGAAAGAAGAAAGAAAGAACTACTAGAAAAAGGAATACTCTTATTGGCCTCAAAGGCTCTACAACAAGCTACAATTTCTTACAAACTGCACCGCATATACAAAAACAACACATAAACTATACATTAGTAAAAAGAAAAAAAAGAGAAGTGACAGTAAACAAAAACTTAAAAAAATATAATTAAAGATCCTACGAAGTGGGGCCAACGAGGTCCCTGTCTCAGCATAAACCGCTGCAGCTAAATAGTTGCAGCTATGCTGGTATTCTGACAGGATCTCTACGGTGATGTCGACCGGCACTACTACCGGCAGACAAAGTGTGAAAATTAATGTATAAAAAATAACTAAATATGAGTACCACAAGCGTAACATATTAGATAACCATTGACAAGTACTAAAACTCAATCCCTCTGCTGGCATTGGCCTCACCCAACGATGAGGTGACGCAAGCCATACTTCAATAGGCTGTATCTTCATAAAACTGCTCAGCTAAGCTGGAACTGGGCTGGCCAAGTTTGTCGCATGCCACAAGAACCCTGTTCTAAGAGGGTCACAGACTAAGTGCCTAAGCGTCCTCGTAGTAGGTCGAAAATAAGATGGCGGAACGAGCTGGACTCAATTTTGAGCAATTGGCCGGAGAAATCACAAAATCAGCAGCAGTGGAAACAGGATGGGGAGGCCTTTGCCCTGCAGTGTTACTTACTTTACTATTTATTAGCTGATCAATGCTCTAATATTTGCTCAGATATTGATTAACCCCATTATTCATAAAAACTTAAACAGCTCTTCAACTACACGATAACTTTAGTATCGCTTCGTCACTTTCATTCTTGTTGCTGCCGCCTTTTGCGAGTAAGTGACTTAACACGTCAAATGCTTGAAGAATGCTTTAGCGTTGCGTTCGTTTTTATGAATAAGGGTGTTAGTCATCACAAAGACAATTTGAATTCTCATACTTTGACCAGAAAGAACGTGACTCCATAAGTAGGCAGATCTCTGGCGGTCTTGGTGTAGAGATGTTTCGCGTCCAGTTGACTGAGGCCGCTGTGCTTCTTGAACTCTTTGAGAATCTTCTTCTCGACGCTTCTCGAACTAGAGTACTGCTCTGGGAGGTACTCTTGGAGGCTGTAACAGACATCATTATTAGCCAATCTTCGGTAAAAAACGACAGTAATAAATTTTACAATATTATTAGCTAATGACTTAGTTACCGGAACGTTAAGAGTGGACGTTTTTTTTGTTAGATGGTATTCATTGTCGACGGTGTTGCCAATGTCAAGTGCTTTTAAGCGTTTGTAAACATTAAAATAAATGAATATGAGATAGTCCTCCGAATTCACAAACGCAAATTAACGTCGAGCATCCCCTCAGAAGTATCAGTCACTGCCAGTCCCCTGCAGTTCTATTGACATTTTACGGGAGTGCATTACTGTAAGCTCGTGCTTAGCGTTGATTGACGTTTGTGAATTCGGGGGAGTGTGTCACATACATTGCTCTGGTCCCAGAGTAAGGTTCTGTCTTGCGTTATGGAAACCAGAAACAACGAACGTACCACAAATACCCTGGGTCTGGGTATTTGTGGTACAACTACATGTTCCATCAATAATGTATGCTTTATTTTTTATTTTACTGACTTAAACTGTTTTAATATATTACTTTACTCCTTTTTTTGACGATCGCAATATTAATTCATGTAATTTGACACCAAACTGTGATAACATTGTAATGTTTTATTGTGAAGTAAATAAGTCTAATCTAATCTAATAAACATTGAACCGGTGCGAGTGCGGGAATCGAACCCACTGCGCTAAACGGGTCGACAAAAGTACTGATTTCGTGTATTTTAATGTTCCGTAGGGTTTGCCTGGTTATTAACACGGCTGCGATTCCAATGAATATAGAGGAGATTTTAAGGCCGGACTTATCGGACCTCATAGGTCCCGACCCAGAGTGCTTGACCACAGAGCCATGGCGCACTCTAGCTCGCGCTTTCTCTACATAATTGATGAAATGGAGGATCTGACTTACTTTTCAATCAATCCAGGTTTGTGTTTATCTTCTTGGAAGTCCCCGTAGTGAACCTGGCACTCGATCCCGGCAAATACCACAGCTGCAATAACATTCGGTTTCAATAAACACAAGCGAGGTGGAATAAATTAACAATTGTGATTCTGGTAACAAATTCCCAAATTAACTTTTCAGAGAATTTTCTGTCTGTTTTTACAAAACTTGATTAAAAACAAACAATGGATTTGCTAACTAATAAACTCTTGAATAAGAATATAGGAGTGCGTAATTCTGTTGATGACTGACATTTTTAAATTGAATTACGTCTACTTATATTCCATACAGGTGATACAGGATATTCAGAAGCCCACTTACTGCTGCCGTCATGGTGAACGGAACATTCAGAAGCTCCCATTTCGCCGAGAATTGAACTCCAATGTGGTAAGGGGCGAGCCTACCGCCAGTATCCGGGTTGCTCGGGTTTTATAGGTGTTTTGGAGTTTTTCGACACATGAAAGTGAGCCACAACTTGCGCCAGTGAACAAAATACACAAACTAGGTTTTCCGGCTTTTCATACGTGTGAAAATGATGCAAGTAGTAAGGTCTACGCATGAGGGAGAATGCGAGAGTTCGTTTTTTTCAGGTAAAAATATAGTTAGCTCTTAGAATGGAAAAAGGAGATGATAAATAAATAAACCGTGAGATTTTAGAAACTATTTTTATTTATTACGAATATAAATATGTACAAAACCCTGAAGTCCTAAATCAAATCCTGAATCCCTCAAGCAAATTCCAACTACCTATTCCCTTCTCTGCTGGTCTGCGGTCTTCCTTCCTTCTCAACAATCTGCTCCAGCTCATAATCCTGCACCACTTGGAATATCTTCGACTTGGCCTGATTCAAATAGAACGGACTGAACTTCCGAAGCGAAGTCCCAATAGTGATCAGAAATACCTCCAAAGGATCTGCTGTATTCAGCTCTTGGAACACGTTATCATGGCTGAACTCTTTATAAGGACTGGTAGATTTGTTGCTATCAGCTCGCCGATTTCTGGTGTTAAATATCTTGATATCTTTAGGTTCTTCATCGAACTCGTGAGTATTATCGAATTCATTAGGTACTTCGACTTCTGTTTCGTCTAGAAACTCGGCGAAGTCGTCTGCCGTGCCAGTGATCTCCTTGAAGAATGGTCTCATGAAGGCCAGCTCGTCTTCGTACTTGTACTTGTGAGTCTTCACCTGAGGGTTCATGATGCGTTCCTTGTGTTTCCTCCGCATCTGGTCGCGAATGTTCACCCAGCGGGATTTGCAGACAGGACCTGAAATTGGGGATTATTAGTAGATCTCAATATTTAGAAACTAAAATAAAGCATACCCCAGTATTAGCAAACGTCAATCAAGATTGAGCACGCCTTCAAACTCATGTCGTCTCGTGAATTGTCTATGGTAATGAAAGTGACAGTTATACTTTTGTAAGAGCTGCTTAACTCTGATTTGCGTTTGTGAATACGGCGGATGGTCAGTCAGTGTTCAGCGCTAGTTATGAAATAATGCGTAATAAATAGTTAAACTTAGGTAATTTGTATATGGCGGGGTGCACCCCAAAAAAAAGAGATATTATTTTGACTGCAATTTAGATATCTATCTATCTATACGACAGCGAGATCAAATTATTGCACATCGCGCTGCTGCTATTCTGCCTATAATCTGCCTACAAAAGTATCATAAAATCGAATGAACCCTCCTCATTATATTGACTATAAGCCACCAAAATATGGTTTTAATTGAACCCAGTAGTTCAAGCAAACAAACTTTTCGCATAATTTTTTAGTAAAAAAAGGAAAACCAGAAAAAGACATTTGGTTTTGGCTTCAGGCGGGAATCGAACTCGCGTCTTTCGCAAACCGGGTGACTGCACTAAGATCTTCAGTAAGATGTTAATGCATTATCCCTCATGCTAAAAAATAAAATAAATAACCCATTTATTTCAACTATTTCACTTATTTTACCAAACCATCTGTCGAATGGTCAAGTTCGACTTGCAATTGACTCTTTACTTGAGGTAGGTTAGTAACGTCCAAAGATTACGTGAATAGAAAACGCAATGAACTGTGCAATGACTGCCATTCAATTATGAATCTTATGCACCGACAATAGGGGTGTGTAAATAAAAGCTTACCTGGCCGACCGAGTTCGTCTCCGATCTTCTGCCAGACCACTTCTCGTTCGTCAAAGTCCGAGCACTTCGGATGTGCGGTGTTGTACAACATGCTGTTCTGTTTGACAAGTGAGATGAGTTTGTAGTCGAGTGACTTGTTGAACGGTAGCGGCATGTTGAGTGTCGTAAGGGATACGGACGCGACGCTCACGTGGCTTCGCGTGAACTGAGCGACCTCGGCGAGGCGCCCCGTCGCGGTGACGGCTCGCCGGCGGAGCGGCAACGTCGCGCACTCGTTGGAATACTTAGGTCGACTCGCTATAACTAGGTTGGCTACGTTATCATGTACGGTCAACGGCATGACAAGCTACCAGTTTCCGGCCGTTCTTACTTGCATCTTGCAAGCTAGGATTTGAAGTCTATAAATCGGCATCAACAGTGACTGAGAACTTTAAGACTTCATCATGGTCTGGCCGCTTCTTCACAATTACAACTTCAGCCTGCGAGTCTTAGGACATGCCTATTTCGATTTTTATTCGGCATATCTACAGGATGACTTTGCAAGTACTTGCCTAATTCATTAAACAAGCTCTATAAGAAAATATCTACATCTACAAACTTCATCGTATTTTTTCGGTCCATTTTTGAACGACATCGTACCGTGCAACAACGCCGCGTCGTAGCACGGTGCGACGTCGTGTGGTCTCATTCTTTCTTTTTCTTAGCGTGTCGATGGTAATTAGGGTCGCCACCCGTAGGTACTTTATCATAAAGAATTGAACATTTTTTTGTTTAATTGTACTCTATACTTTATTAGGAAAATAAAGTACGCCAAAATACCTACTTTATTTGAATGATTTCTTTTTTTTAATTTTGAGATATATTTAAACAAAAAAATTACTTTTTAAAATTAAAAAAAAAAACAAGTTAATAGCAATTATGCTTTTAACTAGCTCATCATTATCCAGAATATTTCGAAAAAGTTAAAGACAAATTAAATAAATTACTACATATTTCATAATAGTTTATAACTTTTAAATTTCTAAATTAACCGTTTAACTTCAAGCAACTCACTTTGCTTAAATAATTAAAATATCGAGAAAAATATGATCCATTAAAAAGTAAGTAGCCTTAAAACTAAAACTTATATAGAATTTATTTTTAATAGGTACCTAGTGGGAGTCCCAATTTAACATGGGTACACAAAATGTGAACTGTTTTAAACATATAAGTCTTAGAATAACAATACTATGACTCAATAACAAATGAATCAACGTACACCCTAAGTTGCTTATAATAACACTTAAAAGAAGTTTTATAAATCTCAAATTGCAATCACATCCCAATTCAGCCAACTGGAAAATCCTCTATCACTCTAAATACAACGTGTCTGATGACTTGACTTCAGTCGTTTTCTGGACAATCTGCTGCAAATCGTGTTCTTGGACTACTGCAAAGATCTTACTCTTAGCCAAGTTCAAATGATAAGGTGAGAAGGTTTTTAAACTAGCTCCAATGCTCAGAAGGAAAGCGTCAACAGGGTCGGAAGGGTCGTAGTCGGACACAGAAGGCTGCTCGCTGAGCGCAGACAGCGGTTTCTCTTCCTCATCATAATCCCACTTCTTTCTTTTCTTCGACTTTTTTGATGCTTTTGTCTTTTTGACTGACTTCTCTGATTCGTCAGAGTCAGGCGCGTCGTTGACCTCATCGACCTCGTCGTCCCATTGGTTCTTGTCTTCGGGCTCCAAGTCCCCGATGGAGACGTCCTTGTAGAACGGCTTCATGAAGGCCAGCTCTGCCTCGTATTTATAAACCCGGTGGGGGGATCGAGGGTTAGTCAGATTCTTCTTTAAAATACGCCGGTTGACATCTCTTATGTTTATCCATCTGACTTTGCAGTCACTGGCTAAAAAAATTTAAATAGATTGTTAGAAAAAACTTCAAAAAATATTATTAAATTCGGTTGTCTTTCAATCTAGATTGCAGTGCAAACAAAATTTATGATTCACCCAATGGTTGACAAAAATTATAAAAAAAACCTACTTAATTAATTTAACTAATTTCATAAAGCAATTGCAAGTTATAACAAAAGCTACTCTTAGTAATAATGAGCGATGATTATAATCATCATACAAACATCCCTACATAAAAGTCACCGAGTTGTATTGTTATTGTTTTGGCAATAAATTTGTTATCTATTGATTTTGAAGTTGCAGCAAACATGAATATCAAATTCAAAAAATAACATGAAACAAATGTCAACTTGTATCTTCATATAATTCAAAGGCGTTTTCACAATAAGCATCAAAACAAAACTCTAAGTGAAAACGCTTCGAGATTCCATAGTAGGGACAATAACAAAACAACATCGCAAATTGTAAACGCGCACTCACCGGGTCTCTTCAGCTCATCTCCGATCCTCTGCCAGGCCACCTCCCTGGCGTTAAAGTCCATGTACTTTGGGTGGTTGATGTCGTAAAGTACCGGGTTATCGCGCACCAGGCATATCAGGCGGACGTCCAGTCGGTCGGTGAACATTCTCATGAGTTTTATATGATGCGACGTTGTGGTCCCGCTGGCGGAGCACGACTGCGCGCCAGTCGTTGCGTCGCGTCGTGGAGGGTCGACGATCGATTCGCGTTAGGGCGCGTGCGGACGAGACAAATGGAATAGCTCTGCAGCTATTATACTGGGTGGCGCAAAAGTACTGGCACTAAAGAAAATACTTTTTTTTTTTTTATATGACATTTTCTGTCATTCTGTTGTTGAAAATTGTGTAGTGAACAAATGTAAAATACACTGAAAATAAACATGGACCGTTTTACTCCCCAAGAACGTGGAATAAATGTTCTTACGGAATAATTCATCAGTGATAAGAACACAACGTGAATTTCGTCGACGATTTCCCCACCGTCCGGCACCGATTGGTCGCACAATTCGACGCTTTGCCACACGCCTTGAAGCAACTGGCTCAACATTGGATAGACCTAAGTCTGGGAGACCAAGAACAGGCCGTTCAGCTGAAAATATCGATGCTGTGCGCGAAGATGTGGAAGAGTGTCCAGAAACATCAACGAGGCGACGTTCCACGCAATTGGGCATTTCCAGACGGACCCTGCAGCGTATTTTGGTGAAAGACTTAAAGATGTTCCCGTATAAAACTCAAATGACT
This sequence comes from Udea ferrugalis, assembly GCA_950022985.1. Classification (NCBI taxonomy): domain Eukaryota; kingdom Metazoa; phylum Arthropoda; class Insecta; order Lepidoptera; family Crambidae; genus Udea; species Udea ferrugalis. Next base: position 1,019,512 of record OX465541.1, read on the forward strand.
CATCAGCTGCTGCCTGCTGACCACCGAGCTCGTCTAGATTACTGCCAGCGCGTCATAAACCTCAACCTTGAAGAGGATGATTTTCCTTCAAAATTGGTTATGAGTGACGAAGCGCATTTCCATCTCTCAGGGCATGTCAATAAGCAGAATACTCGGTTCTGGGGCACTGATAATCCGCGCATTATTCAAGAAACACCTCTACACCCACTAAAAGTTACTGTATGGTGTGGCATCTGTGTTGACAGAGTGATCGGACCCTATTTTTTCGAAGACGCTGGAGGCAATGCGATAACTGTCACTGGAGAACGCTACAGAACCATGTTACGTGAGTTTTTGATACCCAGTTTGGACGAATTGGGGCTGGAGCACATCTGGTTTCAACAAGACGGCGCTACGGCACACACAGCGCGCGACACTATGGACTTAGTGAGGGACGCTTTTCCAGGCCGAGTTATCTCTCGTTTTGGCGATTTGCCTTGGCCTGCAAGATCACCCGATCTGACCAGTCCAGACTTCTTTCTTTGGGGTTTTTTGAAATCTCGGGTGTATGTGAACAAGCCACAGACTCTCGCAGCTCTAAAAGAAAACATTCGTCAAGAAATAACGAACATATCGCAGGAAGTGTTACGGCAAGTTATGCAAAATGTCATAAATAGGGCTCAAATGTGTATCAACTCTGGAGGTCACCATTTAAAAGACATCATCTTTAAATCCTAATGGTACGAAATTTAATGGCACAAATATACATTTAAAAAAACCTAAATCTAGTTTTCTAATTTAGAAAAAATGTAATAGCTGAACCAAATAGTGTCTTTACTTTTGCGCCACCCAGTAGCTTACATTACTTTGAATTAAAAGGACTCCGGACTTTAAAATGAAAAGTAAAACATACAGTAAAGCTTTTCTGTAAACTCTCTTCGGTCCCGACTTAGAATCTCAGTGTTGGAAGATATGCTTCGTGTGTTTTTTTTAACCTACAGTAGTCATTATTCAAATATGTATTAGACAGCGGAATCCTCTTGGTTATTCATATTTTAGAGTGTAACGTAAGGTAGAGGATATACATAAGATAAGAAACACTGCACACAAGACAAAGTAATTTACCGATGAGTAATACATCCACATACTGTTAGATAGATATTCGTAATCGATGTGTACAACCACCTTTACTTACTCTGTATGCAATCTGTGATGTGAGATGTCAAGTAGTCTTTGACAGGACTTTGACAAGTGATCTGAGATTGTCCCTGTAACATTGCGTTCAATTTTGATACTTAGTTACTTACTATGTTAATTTAATTTGTTTTACTTGCTTTGTACTGGCATATCTTTATCTTGATAGTTAATCTTATTCTTTCTTTTGGGTTGCCAACATGTACGGGCAAGCCACTGTACAATATTATTTTATTTTTGCTTACGCTGCGCCCTACATTCGGCGCGCGTCTTTTCACCATTTGAGTGGCACTTAGATACAGTAGTACGTTACCAACCGTCTTACTAGACTCTACTCAAGGAAAGATTTGCCCGCGGGCATCGATACACTTGAAGTATAGTAGTAGCAGAAGTAGATGTAAGTAGGATGAGCACGTTGAAGAGAAAGATCACCAAGGTTTGAAGTAGTTATATTGTAAGTAAAGTAACAAAGTAAATTAATATTATGGCAAATCTTTCCTTGAGTAGAGTCTAGTAAGACGGTTGGTAACGTACTACTGTATCTAAGTGCCACTCAAATGGTGAAAAGACGCGCGCCGAATGTAGGGCGCAGCGTAAGCAAAAATAAAATAATATTGTACAGTGGCTTGCCCGTACATGTTGGCAACCCAAAAGAAAGAATAAGATTAACTATCAAGATAAAGATATGCCAGTACAAAGCAAGTAAAACAAATTAAATTAACATAGTAAGTAACTAAGTATCAAAATTGAACGCAATGTTGTCCGCCGTCGAGGTGGTTGGTTGAAGACGGTCAGCTTGTTGTCGTGGTGCTTTGCTCGAAGAGTTTGCTTGTTCTCGTCCTGGGCGGCCTTGCATAGGTTGTAGTTCAATGTCTTCATAGTTGTGTTCCCTTTCAATTGTCATCCCTCTTCTAGCGCAGAATAGTGAGCCACGCCTTCTTACAGCCCAGACGATCGTCATGATGATTACGGCACTGAGAAGTGTATAGCTAATGGCGTATTGATGTATGTCATGACTTGAAAGGGACGAAGGGAGGACTTCTTGCTCCTTCATTGAGTGTAGCCTCCTATCTACTTCTTCAATTTCATCTTCAGGTATATGGTGCTGGCCAGTCCATGATCCATGGTGGTGAGAAATATCAACAATGTTGTTGACTGTAGAATTGAGCTTAGGTATATCAAACTTGTAGTCGTCCATCTTAAGTCTCGAATTGTACTCATTGTGAGAGTACAGAGTGAAATCTTTCGATTGTAACGCGCAGCCTTGCTCTAGTGTTACTATTCCCGATGTTGTCATAGTAAACGAAGTTATGTCACCTTTGCAAATAGTTCGCAAAGTGCAAGTCCCGCAACAAATCGCCAGCCAGCTGTTCGGCTCGTGTAACGCGATCCACGATTCAATGCACGGAGATTCCCTGACGTCACATGGTGTCGAGTACGTCATGTGATGACTCAAAAGTTTCGCTTCGCAGGGAGCGTTGTTGTTTTGAAGATGGAACACTGGTAAGTTTTTGAAACATATAAAGTCATCTTGTTTCAGCTGAGTGCATTGCTTGACGTCTTCTTCCGATACGGAGACATATGTGTTCTTTTGAAAATCCACGGCGATGTAGCTTGACTGTAGTTGTACGATTATTGATCTTGTTTCAGACTTTGTCGGCAGCGGAATCGCTTTGTACAGTAGAAAATCTTCATTTGAAGTCAGAGGAATGTGAATTTCAAACATGAAGTAATCAGTAGTTACTCGAGCCTTTGCATAGAGCAATTTGTACATGTTTTTAATGTCGTCTTTGACGTTTTCCACTGGCAAAGTAAGCGATTTCGGTAGTTTCCCAGATATAATGTTCAGCTGTTCAATCAAGGTCACCGGGGTAAGTAGATGTATGTCCATGTGCCCTTTATAGACGTCAGTCAAAGTGTTAAATAGCATTTCTTGGAATGTTCTCATATTTTTCAGTAACAGAAAGGATGTGAGTGACGCCGAGTTGAAGTAACTGGTAGCCATCATGACCTCCATAGCTGATTCAATTTTTGCTAAGTTGGCGTCTGTTTGATTCATAAATCCTTCCATCATGTCTATCTGTCGGTTTATATTTCTCTCAGTTTTCTTTAGCACTTTGTTTTCTAGTTCCACGATAGAAGTTTGATTCTTCATTAAGTCAAGTAAGTAATTTTCATTGTTCTGTACAGCTTCAATATCTTTTTGGTATTTTTCAGCGAATTGTTGATCAAGCACCCCAAAGAGGCTGTTTGCAACGCTGCCAATGCCGTTGATTAAACCTCGTCTTCGTCGCTGTGATAAGTGCTTGTGAGGAGCTAGAAGGACGATGTTATAATAATCAAGTATGTCCATCTCGTGAGTTAACTGCTCCAAAGTGGTCTTGCAGTATCTCGGGTCAGTTTTTTCACAAAGATCGTTTAAGTCGTGCAGATAAGTTTCGATTCTTTTTATTCCAGTCCAGTAGTTAGTTAGATTATAGTACATAAGTAGTGTCCATTCGTCGTGAATCATTTGGATTTTGCCGACTGCGTCATAATATATCGGGCGGTCGGGCTCGAGGCTTGTAACATGAGCGCTTGTTGCTAAGCCTTTAGCGCCATATGTTCCGGTTACGAAAGTAAACATAGTTATTAGAGTTGTAAGTAAGGTGTTCAATAAGTTTTTCTTTACTCCTTTCTTTGGTTTTGTCATTTTTTGTGTATTTGTAGTGTCCGGTTCTTCTGACTTAGGTTCTGGTTCGATCTCAGGTTTGATATCCAGCGGGAGCGGTGATAGTTTCACAATGGGACGCTTGATGATGCCTGTTTGTGTTTTTAACGTGGTCACCCGCACGTATCCATCAGCACCGGGATGAGTCTCTAATACGCGGCCCATAGCCCATTTACCGGGTGGCAAGTTGTTGTCCTTGATTAGCACAATGTCACCCGCCTCAATGTTTTTGGTGGGTTTGTTCCATTTGCTGCGACCTTGTAGTTGAGAAAGGTATTCTTGCGACCAGTTTTTCCAGAATTGCTGTAACATATTTTCAGTCAACTGCCATCGACGTCTTATGTTAATAGGTTTTTCGTTGCTGTAGTCAGATATTGGTAGTGATGTTAGAGGACTTCCAGTGAGAAAGTGACCAGGTGTTAAGTAGTAGTAAAATTCATCGGGATCTTCAGTTAGCGGGCAGAGAGGTCTGGAGTTCAAGCATGCCTCGATCTGTGCTAGGAGCGTCGCAAACTCTTCGTACGTAAGTTTCTGTTCGCCCAAAACGCGACGAAGGTGATGCTTCATCGATTTCACCGCAGCCTCCCAGAGGCCGCCTGCGGTCGGCCAAGCTGGTGCGTTAAAGTGCCATTCCACTTCGAGTTTGGCAATTTCAGTAAAAAAGTCTGGCGATAACAGTTTTGAAAATTCTTCGAATTCTTGACGTAACACCTTCGCGGCTCCCACGAAGTTCGTTCCACAGTCCGAGTAAACGTGTTTTGGTGTACCTCGCCGGGCACATAACCTTTGGAAAGCAGCAAGGAAGGTCTCGGTGCTGAGGTCTGATACAAGTTCGATATGCACGGCTTTTGTTGCCATACATATGAAAATAGCTATGTATCCCTTTAAAGTTTTGACACCCCTTCCTTTATTAAGTTTGACCTCCACGGCGCCGGTGAAGTCGACCCCAGTGTGCGTGAACGGTCGAGAAGGAGTTACTCGTTGTGGTGGTAGGTCACCCATCATTTGGTGGCTTTCCATTGACTTATGACGGTGACACCGAACGCACTGACGAAGTTTTGCTTTGACGGCTCTATTGCCTCCAACAATCCAGTACCGCTGTCTTATGTAAGCCAAGGTAAGGCGTGCGCCGCCGTGGAGTGTTCTGGAATGCGCTTGCTCGATTAGTAGTTGAGTAAAACGTCCAGTCCGAGGTAGTATGACGGGATTTTTCATCTCAGATGGTAGGCTGGAGTTGTTTAGGCGGCCACCGACCCTCATGATCCCTTTGTTGTCCAAGTACGGGTTGAGTTTGAAAACTGTGCTCTTGCTCGATACAGCTTCGTTTTTTGTAAGTTGTTTGTGTTCTTGTTCTAACTCTGTACGTTGAACAAATCTTATTATTTCTTCATTTGCAGTTGTAAGTTCGCTTGTTGTTAGGAATTCATAGTGTAGTTTCGAAATTCCACGTGACTTAGTGACGTAGCGCCGTATCCAGGCCATGACTCTTGTTACACGGTCCAATGCGCTGTATTTAATAAGTAAATTATAAATGAAATTATCGTCTTGATTTTTGGCCAGGGTTGCCTGGATTATGGTTTTCTGTTCGACGTTAGTTGTAAACAAGCAGGTGAAATTTGTTGTCAATTTCTCTTCTGCCAAAGTTTGGAGAAAATCTGGACCTTTCCACCATAAGTTGAAGTCTAGTAGTTTACTGGGATACAATCCTCGGGAAGCGCAGTCTGCGGGATTTTGTTCCGACTTGACGTAAATCCAATTTTCGGCTGGAACAATTTCCTTGATTTTGTTGACTCTGTTGGCTACGTATCTTTCCCATCTAGATACATCTCCTTGAATCCACGCGATTGTTACCTTAGAATCACACCACGCCTTGACGGTTATATCGTGCCCTTTGAAGGCCTCTTTAGTTTTTTGTATGAGTTGGGCGAGCAGTAGAGCGCCGCATAGTTCCAATCTCGGAAGTGTGGTCTTTTGGGTCAAAGGGGCAACCCTAGTCTTGGCGACTAATAATGTTATAGTGGGCGATCCTTGGTCGTTTGCAAAATAACTGTAGATAACGCATGAGTACGCCTTTTCGCTTGCGTCACAGAAGCCCAGTAGGACAATATTGGCCTGAGTTCCTCCAATCCATCTGTTGATTTTCATGTTATTGACCATAGGCAATTCATTCTTTAGCTTCAGCCAGTCCCGTTGAATGTCCGCCGGTAGCTCGTCATCCCATCCGGCCTTGCTAGTCCATACTCTTTGGAATAGTAGTTTGGCAGTGATCGTGACAGGTGACAGCCACCCCAGTGGGTCGTAAAGTTTAGAAATATCGGATAGTAGGCATCTTTTGGTCAGTTTGTTATTCGTTTTCATTTCGATCTCCCAGCTAAAAGTGAATGTGTCACTTTTCGGATTCCATCCAAGGCCAAGTGTCTTCATTGACTCTTCGGTTTTGAAGTCAAAACAGTTGGAAGTTGAGATTTGATCTTCTCTTAAGTTTTCAAGTAGAGCGGGGTGGTTTGCTGACCACTTACGTAGGTTCATTCCGCCGCTTTGTAATAATTCAATGAGTGATTGTTGAAGGTTTGTAGCTTCCGATATTGAATTGTGACCGCTCACAAGGTCATCGACATAGAACTCGTTTTGGAGGACCAGTGCTGCCTGGGGATGTTTGTGGCCTTCATCAAAGGCTAGTTGCTTGAGAGTTCTCATAGCGAGCCAGGGTGCACATTTCATTCCGTATGTTACGGTACAAAGGTCGTATTCTCTTAATTTTCCAGTAGGATCACGCCAAAATATTTTTTGTAGTTTTTGCTGATCTTCAGTGATTTCTATGCAGCGGTACATTTTCTCAATATCAGCAGTGTAAGCGTATTTGTATGACCTCCATTTCAAGATTAGAGCCTGGATATCCTTTTGTAGGTTGGGACCCTTTTCTTGTAGTTGATTGAGGCTACATCCGCTTGTTGTTTTTTGAGAGGCGTTAAACACTACTCTCAGTTTAGTCGTAGTTGACTGTTCCCTCAATACGCCGTGATGAGGTAGGAAGCACTGAGGTACATTAGTAGGTACAGGAAATGATGGTTTCATGTGACCTAATTCAGTGTACTCTTGGATGAAGTCTCGGTACATGATTGCAAGTTTGCTGTTTCTCTCAAGTCGGTTTTCCAATTGTAAGAATTGTGAAATGGCAATCGGTCGTGATTGGCCTAGCATGTTTTCGTAGTCTGGTCGAAAGGGCATCGTCACGATGTATTTTCCGTCTGAAGATCGTCGCAACGTCTTCTTGAAGTGTTGTTCGCAGTAGTCATCGGAAGGTATGTCTTTCTCCTCTGAAGCGATGTCTTCGTTTTCCCAGTACTTCGTGATTTCATTTAAGTCGACTAGTGTCACATGGCAGTTGAAAGTTTTCAATTTGCCACACAATATCCACCCTAATTGTGTATGTTGCGCAATAGGGGATTGCTGAGTTCCCTTGAGAACCCCATCGAGTATGATGTCTGAGTACACGTCGGCCCCTAGGAGTAGGTCTACAGGCCGCGACATGTTGAAGTCAGGATCGGCGAGCTTCAAGTTTTGCAGGTGTGGCCAGTCAGAATTAGTAAACGACGAGTTGGGTAAGTTGTTAGTTAGTTTTTTCATGATTAGTGCTTGTGTTTCAAATGAGAAGTCGGAATGGATCGACTTGCATGTGAGTTGTAGACGTCCTTTACAGTCTCCAGAAACGCTCCCTACTCCAGAAATAGTTGCATTTAGTCGCTTTCTAGGTAGGCGTAGTAATTGCGCTGCGTTTTCAGTAATCAAGTTCACTTGCGAACCTTGATCTAATAGGGCTCGTAGTGTAACGTGAGACCCATTTGCAGATTTTATCTGAAGCTGAACAGTCGGTAACAGGATTTCCATATCATCTGTAGATAAGTGGTTGGAGCTTGCTTGAGAAGAAGTCGAAGGTCGAGTAAAGTTCGCGTTTTTGTCAAAGTTATTTTCAGTTGTAGGTTTCTTCGATGAGTTGTGTAATAAAGTATGGTGTTTCATGTTGCATTCTTTGCATGTTTTTGAGGACGGGCATTTACCGCCTCCGTGACTGTATAAACAATTTTTGCAAACATTCAATTTCGCAACTGTGCTGTTGCGTTGTACTGCATTCATTTCCGTGAACTTTGGACATTGCATCAGCACATGACTTCCTTCGCAATTGGGACATTTTCCATAAGATGATGTAAAATAAGTTTTATTTAACATTGTTTTCGGCTCGTAATATTGTTTTTTGGCAGGATAAGTTTTGTATGGCAGCTTGGTAGTAATGTGTTTCGGAGAGTTGAGAACTTCTTTTTTCATGTTTTTCATAGTCTGGTACGCCATGAACTTGCTTTCAAGAAAGAATAAGAAATCGCTCAGAGGTTGTAACTCTCTGTGATCTTGTAACTCTTTCATGTATTCTGTGTAAGTGATGGTATCAAGTTTCTGCGACATTAGATGTACGATGAGTGGGTCCCAAGTACTCCCAAGTAGAAGTTTCAAATCCAATGTTTGTAAGGCCGTTCAAACATTCGGTAATTATGTCATGCATTTTCTTGAGGTTGTGGTGGTCGGGATGTTGTATAACCGGTAGATTAAGCATTGTGTTGACGAACGATGTAAACTGAAGGCGTCTGTTGTCATAACGCTGGCTAAGTATTTCCCAGCAGGAGCTGTAATTTTCAGCGCTGACGCTTAGATGTTGCACCAATCGCTCCGCTTCGCCTCTCAGCCTAGTTTTGAGATGCTGCATCTTCTGGGCTTTATTTATCATCGGGTTGTTATGAATGGCTTCGGTGAATAGATCTTTGAAAGAGATCCACTGGGTGTAGTTACCCGAGAATTCAGGAACCTCCATTTTCGGCGACGATTTTTCATAATGAGTTGTGGACCAGATTTCAGAGCTTAAGTACCGCTTCATTTCGTCGTATTTGCCTTCTATGGCGACAAACATATCGTAGTACTTGAAATTCGAACCTTTGAGCCTCGTTTCCAGCTCCCAGTGTTGTTTGTCAATGACGTCCCACTTAGATTTCAGGGTGGAAAGATGATCTTGCAGTTCCCAAATTTCGACGGAAGTGTTTTTGTCTATTTTTGACATGACGCGATCAAGAGCCCTGAAGTTGCACTGTTGCTTTTCCAGTAGTGAGGTTAAAGCATCATCTGCGCTCTCATCAAGGAACCCGGTCATGTCAAATAACACAGTTTTCCGCTCTCGTATTTCTTGCAGTAGGCCTTCAATGTTCTGTTTCGTATTATTATAGAGCTCCGCAATGTTGCCAAAAATGTCGTCAGTAAAGTAAGTTATGTTTTTATCTTCAATGGTTTCCAACAGCTGCTTGTGTCGACGTTGAAAGTCTTCCCATTGAGCCTCGAGAGACTCCAGACGTTTGACCAAGTAGGCTTCATTTTTTCTGTCTGGACTGTCCTTTTTGTAGTTAGAACACAGGGATTTGATGTTATTGAAGCACTCTTGTTGTAATTTCAGCATGATGAATAAAAGTTTGTTCACGAAGTTGATCAAGTTTGTAGCTCAAAAATTCTGGCACGTAGTTGACAGTGGCAGATATGGAGCCAGGTGGTGGTTCGTCTCAGTAAATCTCACAACCTTGTTTACGCTATTTGCGCCTTCTCAATTTAACTGGTGAGACCCGTTTGTGGGAGGCCAGCAAACCGATTCGCTAACGTAAGAAGGAAAGTAAGACTCACCAAGTTGTTCCTCGAAGGACCATTAAATGTACGGTGTCCGCTTAGTTGACCGCGGGCATCGATACACTTGAAGTATAGTAGTAGCAGAAGTAGATGTAAGTAGGATGAGCACGTTGAAGAGAAAGATCACCAAGGTTTGAAGTAGTTATATTGTAAGTAAAGTAACAAAGTAAATTAATATTATGGCAAATCTTTCCTTGAGTAGAGTCTAGTAAGACGGTTGGTAACGTACTACTGTATCTAAGTGCCACTCAAATGGTGAAAAGACGCGCGCCGAATGTAGGGCGCAGCGTAAGCAAAAATAAAATAATATTGTACAGTGGCTTGCCCGTACAGTCCCGCTCCTTGTGTTAATTTGTTTTGATTAGATAATTCATAAAGTTTGAATCGGGTTTCATTCGAGCTTCCCCGTTAATAATACATACACATTTGTTCGTGATCAAATACAATTTAATAATTTTTTTTCAAAATTTTGTTTTTAATTTTATTGGTATTTTTTTGGAAAACAGGACAAAACTTTATTCAAGTGCTGGGCGTACCTATTTATTTAACTTGTTATGAAACAGGTCAATTCTCAATTTCTTACAGATTCGCGAGAATCTCCATTCCTCTAAAGTGTAGCATGTGGTCGCCCTAATCTACGTCACGTGCCGACCGAGCGGACCAGCGAGCGGCGAGGTGGCAACGTCGCGCGTCGCCTCGTCGGGCGCGCGGTCGAATCGGTGTCGTCCCGAACTCGACTTAAAACCGCAAATAAGATAAGCAAAAAACATAACACTGGTGGTGCTAATCTGCTTTAACTGTTGTTGCACGAAAAACGTCAAGCATTAAGAATAAAGTTAGAAGTCGCCGGTGCGACGTTTACGAAGTTTCGCTAAACTTTGAGAGGCTTGCTAATGCAAATATTTCGAAGATCGCAGGGTTCCGGTGGATCCGCTTACAACCAGCCGCTCTCTAAATCTATGGGGAAGGTTGAGCAATGGATGTCATGCGGTTGTTGATGATGATGAAACGAACGATGAACGAATACGATGGAGACTACGTTGCACAAAAGTAACAAATTACAACACACAAAATTAGGACTTTCGATTGAATCACAAGGGAGCAACGATAACGCCTTTGGAAATTTGAGAGCAATTTCTCTACAAGACCACTTCTGCGAAACTATAATCCGCAGGTGATTATGAGGTCGCAAGTCAGTCAGACCCTGGTTAGACTGCTTGAAAATTGACACAAGGTTGACTTACTGGTCAATTACCGGATGGAAGGAGTGTCTAGTTGGATAAGAGTTATAAATGAACGATTAACGTCTATGAAGGCCAATGGCCACAGCTGTTGATAGATATTCATGTAGGTATTATAAAATAAGAGAGCAATAATAAAGAACACAATGATGAACTTATGTTCGGATCGGGTCAATCTCCTAGCTCGCTTTTAAATTCGCCCTTAGCGTCCTCGCACATGGGCCACAAAACACTGCCACCAGCATGATGCTAGAAACCGCCACACGATAAAAACTAAGAATTGTGGAACGCTCACACCTATAACACGTCTTTGTGCCTCTCTGAGACATAATATTTTTGCCTAGGTTTTTTTTTTCCAAAATTATTTTTTATGTTTATCTGTGGAATATGGATCTGCAACTCTGACGGTGGGCGTTAGTGACTGCGACACAGTTTTTTCCTACTTAACTATGCAGACATACACATTGTCTATTTTTTAAGTGAATATTGAAGTAAAGTTACGTCATAGATTACGATTTCAAAACATTTTATGACAAAATGACATTGTACAATTTTCGGCTAACTCTCCGGTGGTGGAAAACACCGATAAAAACCCAAGAAACCCGGATAAAGGCGGTGGCTCACCACTTACCGTTACGGTAGATTCAAATTCGTTTGGCGAAATGTGGACTTCTGTTTCGCCCACCACGACGGCAACAACCTGGGTGCTACCGACTACTCTGGGATATAGACGTGAGCGCATGACTTTTGAGCCTGTCAGAACACTTGAACCCTTTTGACGTTGTATAAAGTGTAATTTCCAATGACACTGGCAGCTGTCAAAATGTATTTCTTAGAATAGTTGGAGTACAACTCAAATGCAACCACTCACCCTGTTCCTCTGTGACCGGATGCCGCCCCTCCAGAATGGCGTTCCTGGTCTGCACATACAGCAAGTTGAGCTGCACAGGATCCCTCGCGTCCACATTGCGGTCAGTGTAGAACAGTCTCCTCTTGAGCAACAACGTCTCTTTGGGGTCTATGCGCTGTTCACGCAATGTCTTGTGCTGGTCAAGCCATTCAACTGGAGGAGGATAGAATTGGTTAGAGAAGTAGTCCATGTTAATATTCTTTCTTGCATCTTTTTCTGGTTTTCAGATCTTCTGAAGAGGTCTGTCTGTGGCATTGTTACTTCTAAAGGGCTTGGCTCATTCTATTTTTATTGTTTTTTTTAAAGATTACTTAATTACCCTTAATCACCGAAAAACATCTTTGTTTTCCGATACGACTTGATCAACATTGTGTCAGTTTTAGGGGTTAGATAGTCCAAAATGACAAGGCAAAAAAAAATTGTTACCAAACCTGGGTCCCAAGTCTGCTAATTTTAGAACGCTTCAATTGAATCGTAATTGAGTAACAAAAGTCTAATTTGACATATTTTCCATAGATAATGTGACAAATCAGCCGATTGAGACACAATTACGATTCAATTAAAGCGTTCTGGAATTAACAGACTTGGGGCCCTGGTGGTGTACTCACCGTTGTCGTCAGTCTTCAGCTTCTTGCTGAGCTGTTCCATCTTGGCGTCCCTCTCTTTATGCTGAGCCACTCGGCGGAGGGTCAGGGTGCCGGTGCCGGGCGCCAGCTTCTCCTCCTGGCCCTCGTCTCCGTCGTGGCACTGGCAGAAAGGGATCAGTTAGGAACTAGCTGCGGTAACATTCATCTTAGGTTTAAAGAATTACTTATATCCCATAACATGAACGGCCTATATCTGTCCCACTGCTGGGCACAGGCCTCACCTCGACTATGAGGTGAAACAAGCCATACTCCAACACGCGGGCTCAGTGCGGACCTGATCTTGCAAGCACTAATCAAAGTTAAGCGGCCTTACAAGCATAGTAGTCACTTTTAGTTCTATTGACTCTTAAAGAGACAGCATGAGTTTGATAGCGTGATTAACTATGACTAACTTTTGTTTCTTGAACTAATCTAACAAAAAAATTTTCAAAGGGACAAGACGTAACTCTTATACTCTCACTCAAGAGCCCAGCAAGTTAAAAATCTCTGACTATCTAAATACAATGATAAGTGATTAGCACCAATGACTTAACTAAGAATCATTGCTAAAAATGAGTCACTAAACCAAATCACATGTGTGATGTGAGTAAAGTCACCCACATGGCAGACAGTCATCTGTTCTCAAAGACGTTCGAAATGACTCATTTTACGTGAATGAGTGCATTATCAATATCATGATTAGCATACACTACAAATGTTACTTACTCACTAATCCTAAAAGAGCCGTTCTGATAATATTGAAGACCAATGATGTTATAATAAAAAGAAGGTAGATAGGTTACGCCAGTACTGATGCGAAGTCAAAAATTGTCCACTGCGTACGCTTTAAACGAGATAGTATAATCATTTACTAGAGCGTAAACGAGACAGATACTTTTTGCGCAGTGTCGTCTCAAACTGTCAACACTGTCAATGCTTTGGCTCAGGTTGCACGAAAGTTCTGATTTCGGGTGTCACTTTTTTAGCACAAGTAACCCATCTACCTCTTTTTTATTCCAATATCATTGTTGAAGACCGTACTAAATTGTACAAGCGGTGACGCACGCATTAAGCGTAACCAGTTGGAGAAAGACCTTTGATGCATTGACATAAGGTGTCAATCACAAACTGACATTGTATAACAAAAAATGAGTCCGAATCTGTGAAATTAAAATAGTTTATCTTATCTTATTTTTGCGTTGTCGAGACGCTAGGGTGGAATCAGGAAAGGAGGGCACCCTTTCTGAATTAAAGAAGGACCATTTCACAAAGTGCTAGCGTATGAGGAGGTCATGTTATTTGCGCAAGAAAGACCACACCTGATGAACTAGGGTGAAACACCTATAGCCCCGAAGAACGTGAGTTCGAGCCCAGTGAGGACAAACATTCCTGAGACGAATAGGTATTAGGGTTTTTTTATCTCTTGGTTTTTTTTTTGAAGTAAAGTATACTAATCAATCTGAGATACGCATAGTCAAGCTCTGCTTATGTGGAGGTCAAAATATCTTGTTGTCAAATGACTCAAATACTTTCTTTGTCGCTAGTCCCTGGTAAGTGGTATGAAGTTCCTTAAAGTAGCCGATGGTAGACTCATAGGCCGATGGTAAACTCACCAGGCTGTACTCGTCATGGTTGGTGATGCCGATCCTGGCGCAGATATCCACCATCAGCAGTTCCACCGTCTTCGCTTCGTCTACTGGCAACGTCTTCACAGATCCTGGTGGCAAAATATTGATAGGTAATTGAACAAATATGACACAGCATCACATTGCAGTGCTCCAATCACAAAATATGATAAACCCTTGTGTTGAAGAAACCAAAAACCACAAAAGTTACACAGACACATCTAACCATCTAATCAGTTCTACTAAATGTAACCAAGGGTCGTCATAGTTCAGAAATCCATAGAGCATGCGCTTTATGGATTTCTAACGATTTGGCCAAGATAAGATTGCCAACAGTATGGCAGGCTTTCCCATTTTCGGTCAGTCCTGCTTGCTCTATCAGAGTAAGCTCAGTGGAAACCGATTGACTGCCATTTACTTTTTTTAAAAAGAACTAAATATTTTTCTGCCTTTCTTTCATCGTTTTCAACAGGCTCAGGAAATTATAATAAAAATAAACTAGAAAGGCTATGTTATTCCTGATGCGAAGTCGGAAATTGACCCCTGGCGTACCTACCTATAACTTGACCGTATGTAAGAGACAGCATGATTATTTACTAGAGCGTAAACGAGACAGATATATGTTGTCGTCTCAAACTGTCAATGCTTTGCTCAGGTGCCTTGCTTTGTTCCGAAATCGGAACTTCGAGTAACCTATCACGCACAAATAACCTATCTACGTCTTTTTTATTATAATACTAGCCCTCCCGGCGAACTTTGTTCCGCCTTAAGGGCAATAAATAAAAAGAAAAAAAAAAAGTATCCTATGTCCTTTTCCTGGCTCTAAACTACCTCCATGCCAATTTTCAGCTAAATCGGTTCAGCCGTTCTTGAGTTATAAGTGGAGTAACTAACACGACTTTCTTTTATATATATAGAAGATCATTGGCTCAAGGTAATTTCCGACAGTGGACTTATGGTGCGGCTACTCACCGTCCAACATTCGCACTCGCAGGTTCCTTAGGCGGCAGAGGTAGTACAGCTGGTCGCCGTCCCGCAGAATGTAGTAGCCCAGGTTCCTGTGCCGCTCCAGCCAGATGCCTACCTCTCATCATCAGCTGATGCCAGGAACCGACCAGCAATGGAGCCATGATGACGACACTCACCATCCAACATTCGCACTCGCAGGTTCCTGAGGCGGCAGAGGTAGTGCAGCTGGTCGCCGTCCCGCAGCATGTAGTAGTCCAGGTTCCTGTGCCGCTCCCGCCAGATGCCTACCTCTCATCATCAGCTGATGCCAGGAACAGGCCAGCAATGGAGCTATGATGACGACACTCACCATCCAACATTCGCACTCGCAGGTTCCTGAGGCGGCAGAGGTAGTGCAGCTGGTCGCCGTCCCGCAGCATGTAGTAGTCCAGGTTCCTGTGCCGCTCCAGCCAGATGCCGGACCGATCATCATCAGCTGATGTCAGGAACAGGCCGTATTCTTCAAGAGAAATACAAAACAACAAGTTTAGCTTATAGTTTTTAGTAGACAAATCAACAGGACCCCAACATAGTCCCTTACACCGTCTTGGCATGAGGCCTCATGAATGCATTGCGTTACGACGTCGCAACGACACATCAACAGTTGCGGCATTTTACACCATTCAACATCATTAGCGCGTTACAGTTGCGTCATTTTACACCATCAGTGCATTGCGTTGCGTTGCGATGCGTTGCTCATTTTAAAGGACATTGCCACGAATTGCCTATTAGCTAAGGCACCGCTGACCCGCGCACTGATAACTGCATAGCTGAGGAGTTGGATCTTTTTAGTGTACTCTGAGTGAGATCACAAAAAGGTTCATGTTTGTAATTTCATACTCAAAGTTAAATTGTGATGATATCACGATGATAGCTGTGAATTACAGTAAATAATTTTTTTTTGAATTGTTATTTTGTGCTATACGAATCGCACGAAACAACGCGTGGGAATATTCAGTCACAGAGTGCATTTAGTTAGACCGCTTGCTTATTAGCTGCAAGTATGGTGCTCTATATCTCAAAGTCTGACTTTTGAGGGTCGTTCGAGGAAAGTTTGGGCACCACATGTGTGGATTACGATGCACAATTGGACATGTTTTTAAAACGTGCTAGTTTTTTTTTTCATGTGGCTGGATAGTTTATGTCTTTAAGTTTGTATTAAGAATGCCTATTTAAATTGCGCTATACGAAAAAAAAAGAAGGCGCTAAAGAAATCGCGTTGTAAAATAACGTAATGTCTATTTGCTTTAAAGACGTGTTTTAAACAATCACAACACAAATGAATAAATGAATGAATATATTCAATTCAACCAACAAGGATCATAGTAAACATTCAAATTATTACAAAAAAAACACTTCTTATTTTCATAATTTTACCTGTTCTGTCCCACTGCTGGGCAAAAGTTATTCATTAAAGTAACCCAAGTGGAATGAAATTATTATTTAATCTAAACAATCAAACAAACATAACATTTATTTAATTAGTCAAATTAGTTTAATTAGTTAATTCTTAAAAATATTAATCTTATATAAATATTTGCAATAATTGTGACTGTTAAGAATTGTAAAGTCGCGTGAACACAAACCTTAGTGGTTTTTTTCTCAGCATGCGACTATGCACAAATCATGTAATTTAGAAGTATTGATATGATGAATAAATTAAAAAAAAAAATATATTTGCAATGACTAAAAGTAAGTCAATAGGTCTTAAAATATCTGGATAAAGTAGGTATTCCGCTTGCTAGCAGGCGTGCAAATTATTGAAAGTACTTAACTTTATTTTTCAAAGTAACAATTTCGTTTGAAATAAGTACTTGAATTAAGTTAAGTTATTGTAGCTCACCTTTGCCATCATCTGCAGTGAGGATCTTCTCCTTGACGATGGCTTGCGCCTGGTCGACCCGCATGCTGGACTCGAACTTGACCGTGCGGGTTACCGCACCTTCGTCCAGGACTATCTTCAGAGATAGCGGAGCCATGGTTTAGGCACCTGATGGAAAGGACAAATTATTAAAAAAATACATATAAAATCCTACTTTGGTATCGGAATAATCGGTGAAGTAGGATTTTTCACCGTGTTATGGTGGATAGGTATAATACAGTAGAGGCGCCCGACGCATCGACGCATACAAGCAAGAGCTCTAATTGTGCATGGATGCGGTAGAGGGGCGCGTCATTTCAGCTTAGACGATCTGGACCAGAACAAAAAAAACCATTGTTATTGTTTTTGAGCGAGGTTCCGAAAAAACGTCCTTGAAGTTCACCTGATTAAACGCCAATAAAACGGTATATATGAACTTCTTACTATTTATTGCACAAGAAAAGTAACGTTGCTGGAATTATTGTCTAAAGGCATTCTCTACCAGTCAACCATCGGGCGAGGAAGAAATCTCGTTCGCAGTGTCTATAGAGGTTACAGCTAATAGGATTTCTATTATCCTACACACAAACAGATACACATAAAAATCGAGAGTAGAGTTTCATACTGTCAGTATGTTTTTTAATTGCGATTTACTATACTTCGATACAATACGAATGAGAGTATACCTCCTGATAAAGGCTATCATTAAAATGTAAATACATACAGTATGTTGTTATTCTGGTAGATTAGGTAAGTAGCCGCGTCCTGTGACCATCGACCGGATTGAACGACATTAGGTACACTTTGCAATTTAACCCTTTGCATACTGGTGCATAACAACAAACGTTTATATTTATATAGGAATGAATTGGTTCTCTAAATGATTAGCGTATTAAAATATTGGCTTTTTGGTGGTAAGAGTGTCATGGCCCAGTGGTTAATCAGTCTGCACCACTTCTTTGTGTTCCTTGTTTAAAATCAAAAAAACTCGAGCGATCCGGATAACGGCGGTAGGCTCGCGTTGGGATCAAATTCGCTTGGCAAAGTGTGGGCTTCTGAATGATCCGTTCACCATGATGGCAACAATCAGTGTGTCTCTGACTACCCCGTTTGGGATAGGGTCGTGAGGATATGTTAAGTTGTTATGTAGACAAACCGTTTCATTCAACGAGTGTTTAAAGAGCTGGAGAGGTTAGCAGAGTCCAGAGGGAACGGCGGTTACTCCACAGAGAAGAGCGATGCTTTTAAGCTTCATGATGAGACCAGCTGATAAGACAAACAGATATTTACAACAAAGAAAAGTACAGATGCAAGTACAGGTGACCTTATCTCTACAAAGATTAGAGCATCTCAGATAATGGAGAGTTATGATCAAGCCAGTTGTAATTATGTTGATCAAGAAGTATAGAACCATACAACCTTGGAATCTTCAAGACAAGAGTAAATATGTATTTTCTGGGTAAGCGTGATACACCTTAGACCTCGTCATCGCTTACCATCTAGGTGAGACTGGGGTCAAACGCAGCCCCATTTGGAGTTGAAAAAAATTTTGGAAACAATATTTTTACATCTTATAAAAACTACGAGGAATAAAAATATCATATAAAAGTGAAGAAAACAGGCAAAAATACTGGATTTATCAAAGGCGCCTTCTAGCAATATATTTTCCATTATTCTGCTTATTTACTATTAGCAAAAAAAGTGCTCTATCTCCAATCCGAAGTCATTGGATACATCGTCTGAAACAGACAAATAGGTTATTGATTCAATGACTATTAGCAGTATTTTGGTAGGTTTTCTTCATTGTTTCGTCTACGTGGCCATTTTTTATTTAATTAATGAAGTTAAAGTTCTGTTCAAAATCTATAGCCCAGTGAAGGGTTTAGGTAACATTGAAAAATGAGCTTTATTGCACTGGTATAAATAAGGAGGTGATAACTGTCAAAGCAGTTGACCGGTCCTAAATGTAACTTGTTATCTGAGTACGTGGTTATATTGTTGTATGTTTTCGTATTTGCAGCAGGATAGCTATAATACATACAATCCATGAAATTTTAATTCAGGATTATCTTTATTCAAGTAGACCATGAAACTGTACTTTCGAATCCTCAAAAATCTTAATGTTAACCACTTAATAAACATACACATGATAATACCATGAGTCATAATATTCATGAGTCCTTTCATACATGCTCGTCGGTTATGGGTACTCTTGACCTGATCCTTACTAAGAACATCTTTAACTGTCCAAAAACGGTCGTCTTCCCCTTCCCCTTCCAACTGTTCACATTCACTATAACGACCCGTGTAGAGTAGTGGTAACGAGGGGAACCAGAATTGATTCGGATCAAGTAGGTATCAATGTCAGCATATTTGAGTTTGTGTATGTGTTTGTCCCCCGAATTCACAAACGCAAATCAAGGTTGTGCATCCCTCAGAAGTATAGTTCTCTTTTCCAGTTCCATTGACATTCTACGGGACAGAATGAGCTTGAGCGCGTGCTTAGCGTTGATTGATGTTTGAGAATTCGGGGGGTGTTTGTTTTTGTGCGTCGGTTTTTTTTTCAAGTTATTCATATTACAGAGAGAAAAAATCCTTTTGCATTCGTACCGTGAATGTTTGTTGTGACCTTGGACCCAAACGGGATCTCTTAGGTCAATACTTCAAATGCATATCTAATATATTTCATTTGACTTACTTTCAGTAACTTTAGCACTAGCAGAAGCAGAATTAAGACGTTAGAGTTTAGGTGTCATTCATAAACGAAGCCAGAATTGTGCAAAAACTAAACAAAGGTTGTCCTTAACCTGATCCGGGAATTGAACTCGCAGCAATTTAAATCCGGCCATTGATCTCAGCAGAACTCCACTCTGTTATTGCACGGTGCAAGTCTAGACATAACTTTGTCTTAGTGTGTACACTTCTAAGACTTCTTTTTATATTTGGGGTAGGTATATCTTATCTGATCTTTATCACAGAATTTATTTTCTGATCGATTTTTTTTTCAGTTCTTACCTGAGAATTTATTTTAAGGAATAAAATATTAAAATTTTATTCTAATTAAATGCAATATATTGCCCAGTTTGGCAGTTTATTGTTGTATTGTTTGAGTTCAATGTCTCGCATTTGGCAAGCGTGGCCAACATAAACACAACACCAACACAACAAAGCGAAAACTTAGCCAACAAGAGTGCGGTGACTCGATTTAAATAACTTTGCCCAGCACTGGGACAGTACCAACAGTACCGCAGTTGACTACTATTTGTCAACGGATTAAACCATGTGTAAACAAGTTTAACAGATGAATCATAGAAAAAACTACGTAACAAAATAAAACTATTAAAAATAAACATGACTAAAAAGAGGTCCGTTTAGCAAACAAGGCACCAACACTAGGTTCTTAAATTTACTAATTCATCATGCTGGAATCGAACACACGACCATACCGAATACAACCATTAAGTTAGCACTTAGTACTTACGTACTACCTAAATCTACATTCCACCAGCAAATATTAAACCAAAACAATCGTATCACTTTAAACAAACTTGTTTTTATTTACTCACTTCACAATACACAGTTACACGTGACGTAATCGTCTAAACCGGTTATGACGTCACTTTTACGAACTTCTCTCAGAATTCCTTCACTTATAACTTTTTACACTAAATCGAATACCTCACCGAACGGATCCTGGCCTCATACTGGTGTAAGACTAAGGTATTGGAATGTCAGTGCATCAAGTAAGATGTGTCAGCAGTGATTCACGGCCCATGCCGGAATGACAACATTAGTGAACTCGAGACTCTGTAACCTTGATTGGCCGGTATAAGGTGAGTCTGTACTCATTATCAATAACTGTAGGGCTATCTTTGTTGGTATAGTATGCTACCAGTCTATCACTTAAACTCTTTGTTGTAAAAATCAGTGGAAGTAACAACTGGTTCTTAACGGATAGTATCTAGTAGTCTACACTTTAGTATTGCTTGCATAGTTTCGGTAAAATAATGTGTCGAAAATGTTTAGGTAATGACTAGCTTGTAGTTTGATTAAGAGTAGTTTATGGTATGTTTAGCATATTCAAGCGTTCAAAGATATTCGTTAAATCTGCCTATATTTCCTTAAATGCATTTATGCCTTTTTTGTTTTCTTGAAACTGAGAAATGGCTCTATATATTTTTGGCCCGGGCCTCCCAGAATTATAAGTCACTGCCTAGACGTTACGAGATCTGAAAGCATACTAAAATAAATGCGGTCTTAAAATTTTACATAGGATGTTTTGACGACAGATTTGGTGTATGGTTGAGAAATTGGCTACTGAGACAGAGGTCGCGGGTTCGATCCCCGCACTGTCTGTTTGTAATGGGCTGGGTGTTTGTGTATGTATCCATGTATGTATTTGCAAAAATATATCGAAGCATGTTTCCTATAATATGAAGTTTTTAGCTTACGGGCTAGACGGCGCTGTAACAAATAATGTCTATGTCGAAGGAAATGTCTTATAACGAACCGAAGTTAGTTCCAGGCTTTAGCCACTTAGCTACCGAGGCATAAGATAAAATATATTTTATTGCAGTTATAGCGATCATAAATAAGCCTAATTAAGGTTTAAAAACTTGGCAATTTAAAATAAATCTGGGTACGATTGATTTTATTTTATTTTTTATTGTAATCATGTTGTTGTGTTGTTCGAATGTCAGACACCACCCGTCTGTGTTATTTTATTCATTAATACTATTATTATACCATTAGCATTTAAATGTTAAAAAAATACGCTTAGTGAAATTTTACCAAATCAGTCAATTGCTGATGCTAATAATGACTCACGACGATGTATTATTAAGTCTACACCTATGAGTAACCGACTTTTAAGAATAGTTTCAATGTTGATCGTGTTTACCCTTAGAGCATTAAGAATGTTTACCCAATTACAAATCAAATGTATGTATGTTTGTACATTACTCACCAGATCCTAATCTTGTCGGAATCACAACAAACAGCAACACTTGTACTGTACAGACGCCTGCACTTATATCTTGTTTAGATAGGACTAAACATAATTGTCCTGTTCTATACTCTAAATAGGAATTACCTCATCACCGAAGGATGATGATAAACACATTTATTAATTTATTTTCCTTTTATAATAGTAAATGGTGGGATTTGGTTAAATATAGTTTTGGTAAGGTGAATCAGCTTTGTTTAGTGGGTCTGACAAGGAAATGCTTATACTAGCTGGAATTTTGACGATCATCATAGCTTTACCAATCCCAATTAGCTTGTGTAAGTCCCACAGCTGGGCATGCCACAAATCAACTATGAGATGCCTCGAGCAAGCCATTGTGCAATAACCGGGCTTAGTGATTGTTGGAGGGATGTAAGGCTACAAGTTTATCTTAATATCAGATGTTACAAAGTACAGTCAACGGCACATCAGGCTACCCACTTCCGTTTTGAATCTCGCTCTTGCCAATTGACATTCCTTTGCAGTAAGGACCGTGATGTGCCGTGGACCGTACCTGCGACAACAGCCCAGAAACCGCATTCAGAGAGTCAACTCAGGAAAACCTACGAAGTTGTAATTTCCCTGAAACAAAGTTTTTAAATACATGGGAAGGTTCGCAAATATTCAGAATGCATCACTGCGTATAACGTGTAGTTTAAAATACAAATGTCGACTACTTATTAAGGGATGAATAAAACAACTCTATAGAAGAATAAACAATTTTATTTCGCTATAAAGAATATATTTTCTATCTCCCAGTGTTATTAAAGATGGATGATGAATAGGTAACTTATTAAGCCAACATTGTCCCTAATTAAGTATTTTTATAAAAATACCATTATTTCTCTACCGATCTATTTACTATTCCTACTGGGTGCTTGATCGGCGATGTTATGACCAAACCAAATAAAATCGTTTTTCTAATTACCTTTTTACACAGAAGAAATTGCAAACTAGAACAAGATCTTGTTTTCTTAATCAAAATTTGCTATAAAAACAACTCAAAATTGTTTGCTGTTACTTCAGGTGGGTTATTTTTAGTGAAACGACAACAGCAGCACCAAATTCGTAGTTTGTCCAATAATTTATGGTACCTAACTGTCTGAACTTCAAAACTTGATTTTTATTAGACAAAACTTTTTAATCACTATATTAGCACACATCAATTGTATGCTAACTATACATGTGCTATTGATAAACTATATGCAGAATACGAAAATGTACCTACTATAAATATAACTCAAAGTTCAAAACCTACATGGTATTTAAGTCACTGTAAGAAAAAAAATTCTAAGAAAATAAATACCTACATAGAATTATGATTCAAGAATATGATAGAGGCGTTTGCACTCCATTGGGACAGAATATAGGCTGGTTATTTTACTCCCCTTTATTTAACGACGATGAGACAGGATCACAGGGTGAAATGATGATGATTTTATGAATAAAGTAATAGGTAGATATATCATCTATAGGTCGTTCGGTCTCATTATTCCTAACTACATAGTACAATTTGATAACCTATTCCGACAGTCTAATAAAAGCAGATTGTCTTATATTTCTTCTAAAACATGCAAAAGTAGATTTAAGAAGTACACAGACACAGTGCAATACAATTACATACAAATTGTACGAAAACAAGTGCAACATATAAATGTATATTCATTTTTGACAAGACTAAAGTCTGTCAAAACCACAGAGAAAATAATGAAAAGATCCCATACCAAAAAATATGAAAGCTACACATGGAATCAAAAAATGCACGAAAAACGAGGCTATTATGACCATTATTTCAAACGGTATAAGTTCTATCTACCTACACGATTAAATATTTCAAGCTATGACGCCCACCACTAATATTTTACCATCACAGCGTCACTTTGATGATTACGTATCATTGTTCACTATTAACTATTTCGATAAGGGACAAACCTCACGTTATGTTCGCGTCAAGAATGCAGCCATTTTTTTATTTATGTATTTCTGTTACGCCACAGAAAAACAGGTACAAAACCGTTGCGTTTGAAAGAATGCGTTCATTTGGGCACTGTGAACTTGACTTTCTAATTAGGAACGATTTGATTGGTTAGAGAGCGTGCTAGGTCGAACGACAAAAATGAAATCACTGCATTCTTAACGCGAACGGACTATAGAAGTGGTTACATTTTATGTGCAAATATCTTGTATACTAGGGATAGCAAATACGTGCTGATTACTCAAAATATCTAAGAAGCTTGATATTTTGCAATAATTTTTAGCCAAAACTAAGATTAAGAATATCAAAGATTGCTACATTTTTTAGGCCAAGTGGAAACTTGCTCATTGTATAGTTTTTTTCACTTTTATTTAGTTAATTTAAAAAAAAACAGAACTTACGTTTTTACACTCATAAAATAAAATGAACAAAAATAAAAATAAAAATCGTTTATTAGAATAAATAAGACTTAAAATAGCCAACAGAAAGTGTAAAATTTGTAAAATAAACCGAATAAGCACTCGTTTTAGTAAATTTAGTTTCAGCAACCAATAGTTATTTACAAATTAAATAATTATTATAACTTAAACCTATTTTTAGACTTATGACATTAATAATTACAGTTATTTTATTTTCCACTCACTCATACGCGCATACAAAAATAGAATATGTTCTGCTACATGACTGTAATAGTCGTGTACTCAAAGGTACAGAATGCTATGAAACAAAAGTTTAATGACAGAAACCTTAGAGTCTTTTCTGATATTTCAACTGCACAACCAATCAGCAAAAATAACGCTAGTTCTGTTGAATGAATTGTAAAAGAAAGAAATACAGTTATGTTTGGGAATCTATTTACATATAAATAGGTCTAATAGTCTTCTCAACTAAAGGCGAGTGAGGCACTACGAGAAAAATTGACCTTAATTATCCAACTAAAGCACAGAACAAAAACATGAAATCAGATGTTTTATACAACAATAAACATTTGACAAAAGGAGCACCAATTTCATTACGATAACTGCACGTGACGTGGTTCATATTATGAGAGTCAATGATATTACAATAAAAAGACGTAGATAGGTTATGTCAGTACTGACGCGAAGTCAAAAATTGTCCACGGGGTACGACGTAGTTAATTGAACAGGTTAACGAATAGTTCTGATTTCGAGTGCCACTTTTTTAGCACAATTAACCTTTCCTTTAAATATATATTTTTACTATATCAAATGATGAGAGTTCAGTTAATGGTTGCTTACACAGTTTTTCTACATAATGAAGAAGGGGTTATTTATTCATAAACAATAAAACAGCACTACCATTACTAAAGTCTGACTTTTCAAACGTTAGATAAAATTTATCAGACTAATAATCTACTAGTCGGCAGATTTGGAAATTCTGGATGTCCAAATCTATAACTGTGTCTTTAATTACAATATGTAATTTTGACATACATTTTAAAATCTGCCGAGTTGTAATTTATTGGTCTGATAATTTCTATCCGACTATTGAAAAACCAAAGTTTAATATTTTGAAGTGTCCTGTCACTTTCTCGCAATTGCTGAAAGTGAACAGAATGAGAAAGTCAAAAGGTATACTACAGTCCATAAGTTAGAGTTAAGTGACAAGACAAGGGATTTATGAATAAGGGGGGTTGGTGCGTAGTAACTAAGCTAAAAAACTAAGCCCGAGAATTCTGTAACGTAAATAAAGCTAAGAAGCCCTTAAATTATCTCGGGAAGATGTCACTAACTGCTCAACTTTGATCAATGTTCAAGAATTCAATAGTAACCTAATTCAATTACTCTACTGCATTCATAATCTATATTAATCTCCTACATTGTGTACTTATAAGACAAATAGTTAGGATACTCATTTATCACCGCATTTTATTAATTCATAAAGCACTTCTGAATGGCACTTTTATTCTCAAGTCACTCTTTTTTAAACACAATTCACAATAACTTCGTTGTCAAATAAACACAGATAACGACACTTTTTACTACATCACACCTAAATTTTAATAATTGTATGACTTTAACCCTTTATAAGGCTATGTCCATATGTTGGACACCATATCTTCACTCTTTTCCATGAGAATAGGGTCCAAAACCAATGAAATATTCCAACATGGTCTGCCCTATAAAGGGTTAAAAAAATAGTGAGAACAAAATAAGGGCCAAATTGCACAATCAGCTTTAGTCCGGCATTACCTACTCATGTTACTCGAACCTTTGGTCAATAAATGGCAGACCTGTTTAGTTTTTCCCGGGCTGCATTATAGCTGCCGCCATTTGTGCGATTTTTCTTATTATATCATGAAAAGCTCTTGTTACATACCGACTGCCTTTTGTGTACAAATAGTTAATAAAACAAAATTTGGCGAGTGGCTGGCTTTTTCTTTTTCGGGCGACGACGACTATGTTATTTTGAGAAACAAACCCCTAAGGAAAGTAAGTGGTAGCCCCTATACAAAACTATCGATTTGAATGACTATTACAGGAAAAAAAAATTTTGTGGCCCTTATTATGTTCTGACAGTATATTGAAATATATATTATATAGCTGTAACTGTATATCAAATAACTTCCAACTACAAGAAAATAAAGTCTATTTTATTCTACTGCAAATATAAGAGAATTATTGAGTTAGATGTAAATAATACTATAAATAAAAATATTACATAAAATCTAGTTGTAAAATTATATGAGTAAACATTAATTGACTTATTACGTTGGTAAATAAAATGGTACTTAGTATATTTGTTTCTATTTACGCCATAAATATCGTATATCTAAACTTTCTCAATTGTAGTAAACTGTAAAGATCACGAGGCTTGTTTAGTTATTTTGTAGCTGTCATTTTGAAGGTATTTTTCGGGCTACGGTCCGAATTCAACAAAAAGCATGACTGCATGCGTGCGGTCATTACTATTTTGTACTTTCAACATTTTTGTGAGGAATCCCTATCTGAATTTTTATTCTTGTGTTGCTTTCCTGGTGAGGTTGAGATGTCTTATAAAATAAGAATACCAGGATCTTTGTAGACGGTACTAATTCTGAGACAGGGACCTTGTTGGCCCTGCACTGTAGGCTCTTTTTTGTTACTCTTTGATTGTTATTGTGATATTTTACTTAACTCTGTTTATTTGTTGTATTATTGAATGAGCCAATAAAATAGTTTCTTTTTCTTTACTTCAAATTAGAAAACATTTAGGTTATTGCATTTTCTTCTGCAATTTGGACCGTAGGGTAGGTTGAGAAGTTGTTCGGTCGGTTGTAGTGTTGTTGGCTTAGATCTGGTACCAGGGCGAGCGGCGCACCCAGCGCAGACGGTAGCCGCCCTGCTCCGTTCTGATCTTGATGGAGGCACCTTCGGCTGCCTTCACCGTTTCTTTCACCTGGAAACAAATAATGATCATGTCCAATTTAGAACTAGTCAATGTACTAAATAAAAATGTTTTCGAAAAAATTAAGGAATTTCACTTCTAGAGCATTGTTGCTTAGTGGTAAAACACTCAGGCTTGGAACCCGTGTGTAGTTTAAATCTGGCGGGAACACCTGTTTTGTATTCATAATACAATTCCAGCTAACTTTATAACTTTCCGGCCAAGGAAATCAACAAACAAACCTGATAACGGTGGTAGGTTTCGCCTCTTAGGATTCGGAACTTAGCTTGGCGAAATGTGAGCTGCTGAATATTCCGTCCTTTATTATACCAACAACGTGTGTACAGTCAACTGCACATCAAGCTACCCATCTAAGTTTTTATAATACTCTTTCCAAATGACATTTGTTGACACTGAGCGGGAATAGGCAGCCTGTCATGCCGTTAAACATACCTCTGACTCTGCCGTTTTGGATATAGTCGATCGTATGTTAGGTGTTGATACATAATATAACTTACACTCTGCATCAAGTTCTGCGCGTTGCCGACGAGCATTTCCGTCGCTTCCTGGTCTTCTTCGCTACCTGAACATAATGCAATTATTCATTAGTTACCATAATCAGTTATTTAAAATACTTTAGCTTGACCACAGGCATGCCGCTTCTGCGGAAGGAAGGACCGCGGGGCGGGGGAGTGAAACAAGAACATTAAATAAATTTCTGAGGAAAGAAACGCTACTTTGTGGTGGTTTTATGAAAAAGGTGCTTGTCACTTTCAGCCACGGCCTTGCTGTCACTTATAAACAATTTATTAACAAAACCGGTAAGCCTATCCTGTACTCAATAAACAACTAAATCAATCAACTACCCTGAATTCACAATGGTCAAGCAAGCCTTTCAACTCATGAAATTGCGAATAGAACCGTGAAAGCTGTATTTTTAAACGCTGCTCAACTTTGAATTGCGTTTGTGAATACGGTACATAACATGGTATTTTCGTAATTAAACTGAAATTAGTTTCATAACTGATAAAACAGATGGAATTTCAACAAACTGGTTATTTAGAAAACACCTGTAGGAACATGTGACAAGTGAATAAATGAATACACTGTTTCCCACCCTTCATTGCCACTCACATCCCCTTGAGCTGTACAACGCCTGTGGTCAAGCACATTTAATATGTCACTTCATTACTAGCTACATTGAATCATTCGGATTTATAATTTGATACTTACTTTCACTGTCTACAAAACTTCATGCAAGGCCTTATTGTATTTTGTATTTAGGCCTTTGAAATGGAGCTGTATTATCATGGAACACGTTTTTTCAATGCCAGGTGACATAATAATGAAATGCTGCCAATTCTGATATCCAGATTGTATTCGGAGTGATTAAGACTCACAATGTAAAAAAAAAATGTAAATGAAATATATCACTCTCCTTATGGTGGAATGACTCGTTCAATTGCGTTAAGACAAAAACGTGTGTCTAATGAGTGTAAATTCGATACTTTTTCAGCCACCAGGGGGCGCTACGAAAGCCCTCTATGGGTATTTAGACAACCAAGTATTTAATATAACCGAATGAGGTTCATCGAGACTTTTTCTGCCACCAGGGGGCGCTTCATAGGCGTCGCGTCCAAACAGCTGTTACATAGCACAGAGTAAGGAAGGCCTCATTGGATGGCTTAAAACTCTAGAAAGCAGAGGGGAAATAATTTCCACCATAATTTGAACCTTAAAATCCTTAAATTGATAGACTAAGGTTTAAAAATGAAGAAATATTCCGAGTGCTTATGCCCGTTATGTGCACGACTTTAGCCGAGTGTGCGTCATGAATACTGTGTGTCCAATATAGTGATAAAGGGTGGCATTGTGCATAGTTATTAGTGCATACTGTGCCATACATGCTGTAAGGTGACATAAAGATAGCTGTAAATACCTTTGTAGTCCGGCATGCCGACTGTTGGAAGCACAAGCGACGTGTTAGCAAAGCGGGTAAATCATTTAGTACACATTTCTGGGTGAGGATCATATTTAATTGTTTTGGGTTAGGGTAATACTGCAAGAGCTCTAAAGGCAATCTATAAAGTGCGGGAAAGAGAGCCTCTATCGTGCCTTTCTCGCGCTTCTGAATCTTCCGAACGTTCTTTGCTGAAGTTAATTGATGATAGAATCGGTAAATTCTATTTTCTTTTTCGGTTGGCGGTAGAATATTTTTTTGAAAAAACCAAAGCTTAACTTATACTATGCAGAAAAAAAAGTAAATCTATTTCCATCATTGTTATTTACCGAATCGGTCAAAAACAGGGTTTAGAAACACAAGTCAGTTGCAATTGACACTGTTCAATCAACAAAATTATCAGTCTGACTGTCAAATTCAGAAAACAATGTTTTCGTATGATTTTATTTGGAACCAAAAATGTGCTACTGCAGGGAAAAGGCCTCTGTATAATAATTGAACCGTCGTAAATTATTTTACTCGTAGCATCTTTCTCGTTAATCATATGTATTGCCCTGGACTTTCCAAGGCAATCATTCATTTATAGTAATTTAGTTGTACAGAAAGCCACATTCTAATCTTAACAAATCAAATAACAAGTGAATTTTAATTGCATAGGCAATATCACGTTTCAAAGTGCCCACGCCGTTTTGTGTCTTTTAAACTTCTTTTTCTTTTCCGCTGTGTACAAGAAACAATAAACAACTAATTAAACTAATATTAATTCAGTCAGTGGACTTGTTAGGTATATATAAAATATAGTTCTTATGTTAAAACTATCCGAGCCTGTCGCATAATACCTTAGACCAATTATTATTTGCATTAGATTACCAAACGCTTAGCATATTAATGAAAAACTAAATTTATTATTCACCAAAAAGCTCTATTTCCAGTTAAATGTCAGGTTAATGTTTTGTTATTTAGTTCTGCAACATAATTGTTGAATGATAAGTTACCTTGAGCGCCCAGCATGGTGGCTTTGACTGTAGACAGGATCTTGAGTTGAGTGCCGATGGTGGGTATCCGCTCGCATACTTGCAGAAGATTCTGAAATACAAACATGTATAAGATAAAATGAAGTATTCATTGTACGGAGGCGTTCACATCATTCTTTACAAAAACATTGCAAAATAGGTCCTGTCAGCAGAATTAAGGGCTAAGTAAAGGTTGATGTAAGCGCGTCTGTACATGAAAACCGTTACGCTACAATGCATTCATTCTTTCATGTTTGTAGAGATTTAGGAAGCACAATTAAAGCGACCATGAACACTAAAAGCGATCTCTTCCAGATAACCGGTCAGGTAGTTGGTCGTCGGACAAATCTAATCTTATTAATTCCCGATACATGACAACTGTATTTTTATATTCACATGACAAACACATAAAGCCACTTAACCTTGCAAGACTACCCTCGACAGAAGAGGGTGCATGCCGTTCTTGAACAAAAAACCTTACTTTTAAAACTATAAAAAAAACTGGACATAATGAGGTCATTACCGTCTGACAACTTAAACGCTCACTGTAACTATACTCACTTACGACCGAATGCCATCTCACAATAACACCCCAAGCCAAGGCTCGGCCCCTCTGGTTTCTTAACCTTCTGCTCACCCTATTGTACGGTAAGGCTATTGCAATATATTTCTTAGACATGCCTTACCTGACTGACGACCAATACACTTTTTCTTTTTACTTATTTTGCATTTTGGCTGATGACTTGTAGTAATAATGATTTTTGACATATAATATTTTGAATTCTTGACTAATTTTACTTAATTCCGTATTTCAATTATCTCGTTTTGGTTTTGCTTACTAGCACTCATCTGAAATACCACCGGCCCCTCGCAGGCGCGTCTCGTAACTGCCTGCCCCGCAGCTGTAATGCTGCATGCATGACTGCACTTTGGCCCAAGGTCGGGCGACGTGACGTCGCCACGCTTGTTCTGTTGTTCGAACGCACACAAACACAGTAGGTACCTACACTACACATCCCCCAAAGTATTTATGTATTGTATTGCACACTTTTACACTGGGTAGGTACACGTCACATTATATTGTATGTATTTTAAATATTCATTTTTATAATTATCATTGTTTAGTCGCTGCGAATGTCCGTGCGTCCACTCAGTTGGTCCCACTGAAAATCAGCGTCTGAGCCTATCAGGTCCAGGCATTAGCTGAGTGGGGTCCATTTAATTTTGGACATCGTGACACTGCTGCCTGGTGGAAATTATTCTTTGTTTTTCTATTGTTTGTTTTAATTATTTTTTTTCCTAACCACTTTGTTCTGTATGTTTTTATCTGTTGCGATGTTCAGAATCAATAAACGTTTTTTCTTTCTTTTTTCTTTCTTTCTTTCTTATTGTAGGCAACGCATTCCCAGTTCTTATGTTTGTTTTTGTAATTATCAAGATGATTAGTAATTTAGGTATTTTTAATACTAGTAATGCCATCGAGCGAGTTAATTGTGAAATTAATTTATAACCTCAGTTGGGGGCTCGGACACCGACCACATCATTACGAGAATGATCTGTCACTTTAAAAAATAAACCAGTAGATAATCTTTCCGTCGCGGTACGCACCCCTTTCTGTTTTGATTGCAACATAATTTGGCGTTTTATTACATTCCCTACAGCTACAAAAGCCCAAATTCGGCCTGACAGCTAGCAATTTTAACATAAAGCCCGACTATACTTACAGTACGGATCCTCTTGTCGGTGCACTCGAGGGCCAGTTTCTTGGCGAGACGCGTCACCTCCTCCGAAGCCTCCGCGATTGCCTTCGCCGTCGCTATCAGCTCGCGTTTGCTGCCTGCGTTCATTAAACGATGCAATTGATCAATTAAAATAGATTATCATATTTAATGACAATTAACAGTCAAATTACAATCTTTTATATTAGGATCTATGAGAGAGAAAAATATTTGAAAATATAGAAGCCAATCATACATTTTGGGTCAATGATATTATAATTAAAAGAGGTAGATAGGTTACTTGTGCTAAAAAGTGGCACCCGATCAGAACTTTCGAATTCCTGAGCAAACCATTAACAATTGGAGACGACACTGCGCAACATGTATCTGTCTCGTTTACGCTCTAGCTTATAATCATACTATATTGTTCAATTCACACGGTCAATTTACGTCGGGGGTTAATTTTCGACTTCGCATCAGTACTGACATAACCTATCTACCTCTTTTTTATTTTGATATTATTGTTTTATGTACAAATTTCGTCCTAAAGCTCACTTTATCACGAATATAAATAAATCCAATAATATTAAATCCACCACATAATTTCTTTTATTTGTGCTATTAATAAATGTGTATAATACAAGAACATAAGTAGATATTACACACAACATATCGCACCTCCGCTCAAATAGTGTCACATGTCAAATAAAATTAAAGTAATGTGCCACTATTTGAGATAACATTTTGATGTTTGGCAAACGTAATGATGGAATAAAAAAGAATTTTTTTTTTTTTGACTTGTGACACTATTTGTGCGGAGGTGCGATATGTACATAATCAGCAGAATAATCACACATAAGGCACTTACCGGTGAGGTTGACAACCACTTCTAGCGTCCGACAGAAAGCAATGAACAGATATACATTATGAGCGGGTGATAGCGTATATACACATACACAAATTATACACAAATAACTTACCTATTATTGTACAGTTACAGCACATCAGACTATTCATATTCGCTTCTTGTCTTGCTCTTACCAAATGTTATTTTTCGCAATAGAGCAAGAAGGGCTGAGCAAAAATAGGTAGCGTGATTTGCCGTTGACTGTACACTAATATAATAATAAATAGTAATTCGTACTGTCAACGGCACATCAGGCAACCCATTCCCGTTTTCGATCTCACTTTAACGATTTTAATTTGCAATAGAGTTAGAAGTAATAACAGATAATGGGTAGTGTATCATACAGTTAACTTTAAAGAACAACTTTATCTACAAGTAGAGAGGCTGCCATTTATAATCTGTGGCTATTTGATGCTACTGTTAGCCACGAATTCACAAACGCAAAGCACCCCTAACAGGACAGGACAGCAAGAGCGTGAACGCGTGCTTAGCGTTGATTAACGTTTGTGAATTCGGGGGTTTGTGTGCAGACGATATAAGTGCAACGATGAATATTTATTACAGGTAGCTTTACACGCGGTCACCTGACAACAAACAAGCAGAGATGCATTGTATGCCAGTGAATGGGTGTCAGAATCTGATAAACATACTTCAACCATTTTGAAAACATAAATAGACACAAATTTTCATCTTGACTTATACTCCATTTGTTATAACATTAGAAAAAAGAGGCTCCTAGAAGCAGTGGTGCTAAACAAATGAATGATTTGCATTTTTGATTGACTTTTACCAGCTGACAAATTCGTTTAACCTGGCAACATTTAATTGGCCCTTCCGCCACAACGAATGAAGGGTCTAAGTAACATTTCAGATTTGGTAGAGTTATAGTGACAGTAAAAGCAAGATTGAATACACAACCCCTGCTTCTTTTAGGTTTTTATGATCGACAATATAGTTTCACGTAAGACAAAATAATTTAATTTAGTAAAAGCCTCATAAATTCTGAAGTTACTTTCTTAATGAAAACAAATAAGTGTGACAGTTGGCATATGCCGTAGATTTTGATAAGTTCGGCATAAATCTTAAAAGTTTCAATATTTATTGTACTTATACCACAAAGTGTAACCTGAAAAGAACCTTTTATTACTTCTGTCAAGTTCTGTCTAATGCTATAAATGGAGTATAGGTGAAACACAAACATTTGTCCTGGGTGGGAATCGAAACCCACAACCACAGCCCACCACAAGCTGAACCAACTAGCTAGAAGATTTGATTCACATTCATACAAAAGCACAAGCGATTTCGGTAGCATATGTTACATAAAGATACAAACACGGTGAATTTACCAACTGGGCGTGATAGATAGATCAAACCCCAAAGTATGGGGATTAGTCAAAAATGTTCAAAGGACCATGAATCATGATTCAAGGAAGGAATGTTTGATGAAAGAGGGATTGCGATCGTAAACTGCATAATTCGATTATCAAAAAATCCATTTAAATTGACTCGCACGATTATTCATTTGATTTTATACAAAAACCGTGGCAAATGGTAAGCGGTTATCGCAGCTTATGAACACATTAAACAACAACTCTGTAAGACCCTTTTCAAACCTCATTTGTAGAGCTCCATGCTATACCTCACTGGGTAAACCTTGACAGCCTTAGTGGAATGAAGTTGATGGCGAAAAAGAGAAATAGTCACAGAGGCTGTATGAGCTCGTACAAGAATGATTCGTATTTCATCATAGTAATAAATTATTGCTTAATTAATGTGCGAGCAATAAAGCAGTGTATATCAACAATCAGTCAAACTGGCCGTTTCTATTTCACCTCACCTTACGGATCTTCCCTATCCCATATTTTAGTGTCAGAGTTACGCCTGACAGAGGCCTACAGAACAAATGAAGAGGGAGAGGTATGTACTCCGATGAGAGGTACTCACCCTTGGAGTCTGAGCGGACGAGTTCAGACAGGCGCGCCATGAGGATAGCCATCCGTTTGGCGGCTGCGATGATCTCGTTGTCCTTGGACGACCACTCGCGGACCGCTTTGTGCAAGTTGTGGGCCGCCACCTAGGAGAACAACTCAATGTTATGTACCATCAACCAACTGGATTCCAATCAGATCAAAGCTGCGCAGAAGGCTTAGGAAAAGGTGGCGAGATAAACTAGACTCCTACAGTTGTTTTAGATTTATATTCCAACTAATCTAAGACATACATTTTGACAGCTGCCAGTGATATTGGAAATTAAACTTTATGCAATGTTGGGTTGAAGTACAATTTCCAATGACACTGGCTGCTGTCAAAATGTATTTCTTAGATTTGTGGGACTGTAGTGACAGAACCTAACAATAATGAATTAATGATTTCTGTCATTCATATAATTTGAACAAATTAATATGAAACGTTAAAGGTATCATCACTTCTACTTAGTATTATAAAACATGTGCTCTCATGCCCGCAATGTGCGAGGTTATTTAAAAACAAGATAGGCTACGTGAGCCACATGCGAGCACATCAACGCCAAAACCGGAGTTGAAGACAGTCGCCGTGGCCGAAATCGGCCGGGATTACATCATCATCATAAAACAACATCGCTTTTTCTGTCTCTATGTATGCTTAAATCTTCACAACTACGCAATGGATTTAGAAATAATCACTACATAGTCTAAAAGAAAGCCGCTTCCTCTGTCCCTATGTATGCTTTAATCTTCTAAACTATGCAATGGATTTTGATGCAGTTTTTCTATAAAAGATAAGAGTTATTGAACAGGAAGGTTTACATGTATAATAACAACGCAACCGTGCGAAACCGGGGCGGGTCGCTAGTTTTCATAAATTGGACTTTTAAAGGAGGCCTGTGCCCAGCAGTGGGACGTATATAGGCTGTTTATGTTATGTTATGTTATGGACTTTTAAAATGCTTACCAAGATAGGTTGACTAGGATGCGGCTGCCTCCTGAAGATGTCCTCTCCCTCATCGTCAGTATCGCTCGGTAGCGGGGGCCTCGGGGGCGCGGGGGCCGAAGGGGCGGGGGGCGGGGGCCGCGGGGGCGCCGACTGAGAGGCCACGTGCAAGCGGGACAGCGCTTCTGGAAGCGCGGGCGGTGGTGGCGGTAAGTAGTGACGCGATAGGGCCGACTCTACGGCACCGGCTGCGTTTATTATCTGTAACGATGGTTTGACAATTAGAATAGAATGTTTTTTTATTGGTTTGACATCACACAGTTCGTAAATAAAAAATAAAAATACAGGAAATACGCAAAAATAAAAACAGAGTAAAACTAACATAAAATTGTGTGACGCACAAACCAAAATGGTTGCCACTCAGCTTGTGTCATGAGAAACAGCCATGACACTGGTTTTCTGTGGCAACCATAAGACTAGTCGGTACATTTTTTCTAGTGCTGGAAGCCTACGCTCACTCTACAGTCAAGCTTGAAGAATATATTTTTTTGTGATGGTTATGAAAAAAAAACAAGCAGAAGTAGAATTTTAGCTTGAATAGAGATTCCATAGAATAATTACAATGCAAGATCCTTAAGATTCAAGTATCAGAGAAAATAATCTTTTAAATCTGAAAAATGCATGTACAGCTTGGCAAAAAAGTCCTGAAAGGGAACTAAAAAATATTATCACAAAATCATGATAACACGTCATTAAAATAGAAAATGGTTATTACCAACGGGGACAAACTTTGAATAAGCAAATCTTTTGTTGCTTTGTTGTTTCTAATTTTTTTTTTTTGATTTTGCCAGTTTCTTCTTTAATTTTTTTACTTACTAAAGTAAAGTAAAAGTAAAAGTAAAAATAGTCTTTATTCATGTAAACTTATTAAAAAGCACTTATGACAAGTCATAACATAAAAATTAAAAAGTAATAATGTGATTCTACCACCGGTTCGGAGGTGTTGATTCTACCGAGAAGAAACCGGCAAGAAACTCGGTAGTTACTCTTTTTTAATCTTGTTTGTTTACAATAATTGCGATAACAGAGTAACAACAGTAAAGTCAAAATACATGATGTGCAGAGGAGCAGACTATTTCTGAGATGACCACAAATCCTTGTCGTTCAAGTAATCTTTTACATTGTAATAACCTCGTTTCATTAACTTTTCTTTAATTTGCGATTTAAACTTGTGAAGGGGTAGTTCAACAAGACTTTGAGGTACTTTATTAAAGAATTTTACACATTGACCCACAAATGATTTTCCTACTTTATGAAGTCTAAGATTAGGATTTACAAGTTTGTTCTTGTTTCTTGTATTGAATTTATGACTATCACAATTCTTCTTGAAAAGGTGCAAATTTTTGCGTACGTACATTATGTTGTCATAAATGTATTGAGAGTGTACAGTTAATATATTTATCTCCTTAAATACTTCTCGGAGCGAGTCGCGTGGTCTAAGGCCGTATATGGAGCGAACGGCTCTTTTTTGAAGTACAAAAATAGTATTTATGTCCGCCGCTGACCCCCACAGCATTAGTCCATACGACATTACACTATGAAAATAACTGAAATAAACTAATCTAGCTGTTTTAACATCAGTCAACAGTCTTATTTTTCTTACTGTACTAGTAACTTACTACTAGTAAGTTACTAGTAGCAAACCGTCCAGACAATGTGTTTGTATGTGGTGGGAATCAACTGTGTTGGTGCCACTGCCTTTGCATTTCTGCCACCTAGTGGTTTACCCGATTGACCTGGCTACCTGTATGGATGAATGGAATGGAATTACCATTAACCTACTGGATTATGTGGGATTAAAGAAATTTAACGCGTTTTGATAATATAACGCGAAACTTATAGGAATGAGAAAGTACTGAACTAGAATTTGGTGTCCTATTAGGTGGTCGACACGTGATGCATTCGCGCAAACTTAGTACGTGCGAACGCGAGATCAAACCTATTGATGATAAAAGAGTGTCCTTCATGTGGTTCGCGCGGTGATTGCGTCAGGCGAATAGGTAGTGGGGAGATTGTAAAGGGACAACGAGATAGCCATTCTCTCTAAAAAAATAAGTTGAATTAGTAAACTATCAAAACTGTTCGTGTCGTAGTATACGGGGTGACCACATTAACGAAAGTGGCGCCCTCATTAATTTCACGACTTTTTTGCCAGGTTGTAATTAATCATCTAGTTCCATGTTAGATTCGCTCATATGTTCCAAACTCAGATTGTGACCGCCAATGCCACAAAATTGCGGTACAAAACGTTACAACATTTAATTGCCAACGTCTTTTCCTTTAAATTGCCACACTCGTTGTTTGACCAACTACAGTCTGTTCGCGTGGAGAATGCAGTGATTGTATACCTGTTCTTCGATCTAGCACGTCCTTTATCCAATCAAATCGCTCCTAATTAGAAAGTCAAGTCCACAGTGACCAGTTGAACTCATACTTTTGAACGCAAAATTTGAGGATCGTTTTCTTTTTTATGTGCAACAGAATTAAATTTTGAACGCGAACGGATTATAGTCGTGCGGTGCACGGCCGGCGGGATGGCCGCCTGGAGCCGCTGGTGCATCTCCTGGGTCGCTGTGTGTGCTCTAGACACGTACCTCTGCGTTGGCGGCCCTCCAGGCCGGCGCGGGCTCCTTGCCGGCCAGCGCGACGGCCTTGGCGCGGTGCACGGCCGGCGGGATGGCCGCCTGGAGCCGCTGGTGCATCTCCTGGGTCGCTGTGTGTGCTCTAGACACGTACCTCTGCGTTGGCGGCCCTCCAGGCCGGCGCGGGCTCCTTGCCGGCCAGCGCGACGGCCTTGGCGCGGTGCACGGCCGGCGGGATGGCCGCCTGGAGCCGCTGGTGCATCTCCTGGGTCGCTGTGTGTGCTCTAGACACGTACCTCTGCGTTGGCGGCCCTCCAGGCCGGCGCGGGCTCCTTGCCGGCCAGCGCGACGGCCTTGGCGCGGTGCACGGCCGGCGGGATGGCCGCCTGGAGCCGCTGGTGCATCTCCTGGGTCGCTGTGTGTGCTCTAGACACGTACCTCTGCGTTGGCGGCCCTCCAGGCCGGCGCGGGCTCCTTGCCGGCCAGCGCGACGGCCTTGGCGCGGTGCACGGCCGGCGGGATGGCCGCCTGGAGCCGCTGGTGCATCTCCTGGGTCGCTGTGTGTGCTCTAGACACGTACCTCTGCGTTGGCGGCCCTCCAGGCCGGCGCGGGCTCCTTGCCGGCCAGGGCCACGGCCTTGGCGCGGTGCACGGCCGGCGGGATGGCCGCCTGGAGCCGCTGGTGGGCGGCGCTGAGGGCTCGAGCGAACTCTCCATCTTCTGTGTTGTCTCGCTCGGCTCCGCCTACGAGGAGCACGCGGTTTGCTAGCCTGACAAGGAAGTCATTCATTCAGCAGTTACAGATAAGATTTAGGAGCCGTCCATAAATCACGTTATATTTTTTATGGCATTTTTGACCCCACCTCCCTCTTGGTGATACACGCTGAGGTTTAGGACTAACCCCTTCTATTTTAGATACCCAAAAATTTTTATTTTATCAAATTTAAAATACAGATTAAAATATCATCTAATGTCTCATGATATTAGATGATATTTTAACCTGTATTTTAAATTAGGAAATTAAAGACTACAAAATTAACGATCATAGGTAGACAGAAAAGCTGCAGGTTGTTTTTGATAGACATAAATAAATAAAATACGCTCAAAAATAAATGAAAACGAAATGTAATGTAAAATAAATGTTAATAAAACACGTGATATTTCGTACAAAGATGTGTTGTTGCACTCGGCGCCGTCTACAAAGAAGCGGTTCGCTAGCCTGCCACGGAAGGACTCCATAGAGCAGTTCTTAAACTCCATCTTCATGAAGCAAGTAAAAACATCGCATTGCTATCGCCCTTGGGGTGAAAATCGTGCTAAAAGAAATCTTTTCGCCAATGAAGCAGTCAAAATAACCAGTCAAAGAAATCACGAACAAGTCAAAATATTTATCTAGCAGGTGGAATAAAAATAGACCAGTCTACGAGCGAAAAAATAGTAGTAATACTACACTTACCTAGCAATAGCCGAGGTGTTGTCGACCATCTTCTGCGAGTCGTTGTTGCGGATCGCTTCTTCGCACAGATACGTATGCTTCTGCATTAGTTCACCTATAATTTGATTATTGGGTAAATTAATACAATGATGGAGGCAGCTGCGCTTTGCTGCCTGCCTTTATTATTTTTTACCTTTTTATTTATTAGCAAATCTTGAATCTTTTAATAGTATGTTTTATTATTGTTTTAGCATTTTCTATGCAGTATCTTTTATTAAAGATCTGAAAACCAGAAAAAGACATTTGGTCGTCTTGGCATCAGGCAGGAATCGAACCGACATCATTCGCTAACCGGGCGACTGCACTAACCACTGTGCAATCGAGACCATTAACAGACCGGCCGAATCTTTCTGGTATATTTACCCTATGAGGCAGGGTGATTTCATCCGTGTCATATCCACCTCTAACACTCATAGTTCGATTCCTGCCTGATGCCAAGACGACCAAATGTCTTTTTCTGGTTTTCAGATCTTTTATTAGGTTTTTCCAGATACTAGATTCTCTAATCTAGTTACTAAATAATCTAAATTATTCCAGTTGATCAATTTAAATTAAGGGGACTATAACGTTATAGCTCAAAATGTGTAGAAAAGTTCGAGCGACCCACAATTTGAACAGTTTCTGCAATTTCCTTAGGAATAACATATAATAATTAAATTAAGTCAATATTTACTGTATTCAATTGTGTTTTATGCCATTTTCTCTTTACTGCTCATAAAAGACATTACTGAAAGACACTGTAGTGTCCTCAAACGTCAAATGCGTTAAACTTTGAAGACACTCAAGGGTTCACAAACCAAAAATAATTTTATCCTGATGCTTACCAGCAGTGCGCACAAAGTCCAGTGGGTCCACGGCCTGGTCGCACAAGTCCCGCACAGCAAGCACCGC
This sequence comes from Udea ferrugalis, assembly GCA_950022985.1. Lineage (NCBI taxonomy): Eukaryota > Metazoa > Arthropoda > Insecta > Lepidoptera > Crambidae > Udea > Udea ferrugalis. The sequence goes on from OX465541.1 coordinate 1,060,284, forward strand.
TTCTGCGTACTGGCCCTTCAGGTTGTTGAAGTGCTCTTCTGCCACCTACACAACAAATTTAATAAATAACACTGGACTAACTAGCCAACTTCTACTACCCATTACACCAAACTAGGGCCCCAAGTCTGCTAATTTTAAGTTTCAAGTTTGCTTTACTTCAATCGTAATTGAGTCTCAATCGGCTATTTTGACATATTTTTCATAGAAAATGTGTCAAATTACCGATGAAGACTCAATTACGATTAAATTGAAGCGTTCTAAAAATAGCAGACTTGGGGCCCAGAGCTTTTGCCATAACTTATGACGGTTGTAATTTGGTGGAATGACACTCACCTTACTCTCAGGGTACAGGAGACGTATTTTTCCAGCGGCTATCAGTTGAGGCGATAGTTTTTCTACCTGAAAAGTTAATCATTCGTTAAGACAGCTTTTTTTAGGAAGGGGTATGGGGTGCGGTACATTTTGAAAGTCTCTAGAAGGAGTTGTGTTTGAGATATAAATATACTAACAGCACCGTTTTCCAAGTAACATAACTGAGAGTTGAAGAGTTGTAAATGGGGCCAATTTGTAATCAAGTAGATGTCAAGAATGTTTGTTTGGTTTTATTTCCGGTTTAACGATTTCACAGGATAGTGAAAAAAATACCGATTTTTTGGGTAATATCTGGGAGTTCAACTTGACCCAGTTAAGGGGGTTTACCTTCTTGAAATGCAAGTAACTTTTGACCTGTCATACTAAATGCACCGGGAGTCACTGAAAGTGCTACATAGTAAATAAAACTTTAAAAAAAAGACCAGCGAGACCAAAGGCCGAAAACTATGCCCTTCGAGGAGACCGATCTCCTCGTAGTGAAACACTCTGTCCCTCATATCTCCATATCCTGGAATAATTAAACTACAACTAACCTGTTGCGCGTGGTGAGCCAGCTGGTCAGCAAGGCGCTTGCTGTGGTCTCCCGCCGCGACCATGTTGGCGGCGGCGGCGGCGCGCTGGCTGAACGCCTGCAACGCCGCTGCCTTGTCGTGGAAGTTCGACTCCCGGCCTGGAGTACCTGATGATGGACGGGTTTGTGTCATTGGGTGGGATATTGAGGTCGTAGGTGCAGATTTAGATGTGAAGTTGGAAGAAGAAAAGGGATTGTAATAATTAAATGCCAAACCATTTATGATATACTCGGACTTAAGGCGCGATACCAGGAAAACGGCTCTCGGGAAAACTAAAGTTTTATATAGAAAATATGAAGTATGAGGCACGAAAAAAATCGTCATAGTAGTCAAAGAGTTGCACAATCAGCTCAAACTTCCAGTATATGGATCAACTCACTAGATTAATGTGAAAAAAAATCAGAATATCGCTAAAAACGTGCAAAACGCACTCCCGTATTTCAAAAGTTTAGGCATCATATAAACTAACAACTTACGTGTTTTAAATAACGTGTAAACATCAGATATCAAAGAAGCATTGCCAATCAGTTGTTTTTCATTGCTTTATTTCAGTTTTGTGCAAAAAATTCCCAAACATTCCGATTTTTTCGCTTGAAATCTCCATACAAATGACTATGGAGTGAGTGAAGTTTCTTTGATAGCTGTCCGCACACCGTCGCAGCTCACTCCCCCCCATGTCCCCAAGGTGAACGCACGTCGCTTTTGGCGAAAATGACATTTATAATTACGCGGGTAATTTATACGAAATAGGGCGCACATAGGGTCTTTTGTTGAAAATAGTACAACTTTGTTTTTTTTCCTCCGTACTGTTTGTTCATATGCATTATGCATAATTTATCAAACGTATGATTTTATCATGATTCCCCATGAGAGTAATATGGCAGGTTTATATTTATAAGTACACTTGATTAAAAGCTCTCTTGGGTTTGACAATTTGGTACTAGTTGCCATTTCATTTTCCTATTTTTTCTTGTAAATTTTTACTATTTGTAACTTATACTGAAAGTTTTTACCTATTGGTATTTGAAAAACAATCTATGTATTTACTTTTAGCATAGTGTCAATCTGCAGCATCATCGGTTAATGCCAACACGGGATCTGCCTAAAATATTCAAGCAAAACAAGGGAACGACGTAAGAACGCAAATAGCTTTGATTGCTTTCAAATCGAATTGATTAAAACTATGTTATTTGTGTGGTCTAAGCTACTATGTTATCTGATCATGAAAGCTTGATTAAGGTGTCTGAATAGATTAAAGGTTCTTTTTTGAACAATATTTTTTACTAAATTAATTTTGGAGGCCTCTATCATAACTGAAATAGGCATGATGACTGTATTTTTTTTTTGTTTATTATCGAAAGACCTTACATTTATGTAAACAATCCTCAAAGAATCACTTCATCTGGATCAATACCACCAGAGATATCACAATTTGAAATGCACAATTTTTGGACTTGCCCAAAAACGCTCCATACAAAAGCGACAGTGATGTCACTATCGCTGTCACTTTTGTATGGAGCGTTTTTGGGCAAGTCCAAAAATGTGCATTTCAAATTGTGATATCTCTGGTGGTATTGATCCAGATGAAGTGATTCTTTGAGGATTGTTTACATAAATGTAAGGTCTTTCGATAATAAACAAAAAAAAAATACAGTCATCATGCCTATTGTTCGACAAAGAAATTTGACGAAACATAGAGATACAAAGTTATAGAGCAGAAATCAAAGTTAATACTTACGTTAAGTTAAGTCTTTGAAAAAATGCGAACAGAAAACTATGCATCGAGTTCGTGTACTTACACACGCCGTATTTTTATGCTTGTTTGTATTCTTCACGCAGTGACGTGCACTCACCCGGCGTCATGTGGAAGACTGAGTTGCGGGACTGCGCAGACGGCTGTCAAAGAAACTTCACTCGTTCCATAGTAATTAGCATGGAGATCTCGAGCAAAAAAAAATGAAAGTTTGCGTTTGCTTAAACGAAACAGAAATAGTTATTGCAATAAAACATAATGACAAGTTATTCGAAATGGAAACACACTTCACACCGGAACAGCTTTTACAATTGTACCAAGCACAAATTCGGTTGTGTATGGAGTACTTCTGCCACCACTGGGATGGCTCTGCCAGGTATCAGCTGGATGCACTGGACTCAGTAGACCGAAAAGCCAGGAGACTGATAGGTGACGAGACGCTCGTTGGAACCAAACTCGAGTTTGGAGCATCGGCGTAGAGTTGCCTGTCTATCGGTTTTTCATAAGGTGTATTTCGGAGAGTGTGCGCAAGAACTTCATGACCTGATACCACCCTCTACTCTCTACTACCGGACCACAAGTCGCCGTGAGGGCTTTCACCTCCATGTGGTCGACTTTCCAGCGGTCCGAACTAAGCGGTTTGGTGCATCCTTTCTGGTCCGCAGCGCTAAGGAGTGGAACGCCCTCCCTGCGTCTGTGTGAGACTCAGGTCAAACGCAAACCCATTTTAAATTAAAAAAAATGGATCAGATAGAACTTTGATATAAATATCATCATCATCATCATCATATCAGCCGAACGACGCCTACTGCTGGGCATAGGCCTCCCCCAAAGATCTCCACAACGATCGGTCCTGCGCTGTCCGCATCCAGCGGCTTCCCGCGACCTTGACCAGATCGTCGGTCCACCTTGTGGAGGGCCTGCCCACGGAACGATGTAGTGCCGGCACGTAAATAGAATAGCACTACCCCCTCTCTTCCCGTGGGTGTCATAAGAGCCGACTGAGGGAAAACTGCCATAAGGAGATGGGCAGCAGCGTCTCCGCATAACAACAGGCCTCACTGCGATCGCCAACCCGCCTGCCAAGCGTGGCGATTATGGCAAACCCCCCCTAAATGATATAAATATGAATTATCATATTTACGTCAGCCATGGAAAAATGGCAGTGCAAGCATTTTTATCTCTAACTGGCTATTTGCACACAGCTTTTTCCTGTAGTAATTTGAATGAACTATACAGACAAATGTTCTAGAAAATATAATTAGCATCAACTATCATTTAGATAGTGAAAGCTTATGTAAAAACAGACAGAAAAACGCGGAGGGTGACTTCCTTTCATACTATGCTCTACTCGTAGATCAATTCCAGTAAGATGAAGATCACGGTGGATTCTGTATTAAATTCAGCGTAAAAAGCCTGAAATACGATGGCCTCTACAGGAGACTAAAGGTATTATACTCAAGTGTTATTATCTAAAATAAATTATCCACTAAAAGTGTCTCAACTGTTGACAACTGTTAAATTCCTCGTTTTAGTTGGTAACAAGATAGCTCCCTTTAATGCTTCTTGCAGCTTTTCATTACAAGGAAGACCAATTTATTAGTGGGTTCTTCTGCATGTTACTAGAAATGGCTCCGTGTATTGCTATATCATATGCATTGGATGTAAGACATATTTTGTGTTGATGATGATCGAACGGATAAACCAAGTTACAACTAAATCTCGATGGAATCGTCAAGTACCAGATATAAAACATTGTGCAAATAACGTGGTCACGAGAATAGATTGCAAATAATAGTGTAAAAAAATAATTGGCAAAACCGCTTGTTAGTATGTTTAATAAAATAAAATTTTTGGTTAGTTTCTTTTGTTTGCCCTATATCCTGAAATATTTTGGGTGGCGAAATAAAAATATCTTTGGTGAACGCATTAAATGATTATCATGCCGCGATCTATAATAATAATAAATAAATAAATATCCCTGGACATTCTTCCACACAGCGCCATCTAGCCCCAAGTGAGCTAATTATACTCCGTTTTTATGGGATACTAGACAACGGATAAACATACTTAAATACTTTTTCTTTTATAAAATACATACTTATTATACATAGGAAACACCCAGACCAATACAAACAGACATGTTCATGCACACAAATGTTTGTACTGTGCGGGGATCGAACCCGCGACCTTTGGTGTAGTAGCCGACTTCTAAACAATTACACCAAGACGGTCGTCCGGATTTATGCATTGCATTTATGCACGGATTGCACGGCCCAACCACTGTGTGACCATAGCTGTCACGATCGCTTTCAAATTTGACAGATTTTCTCTCCGGCCGACCTTAGTATGGACCCTTAACATAAGCTGTTGTAAAATAACAGATACATATATTAACAAAAAAACTTTTTTACGAGTTAATGATAGATTTTTAACTGCAATTAATTCAATAGCCGCGAATAAGCATGAGTACGAAGATTTAAACGCCCTTTTTTGTAAAATTTAATAATATTCTCAAGAATATTATTTAATTGAACTTCAACAATAATTTCAAAATTCAAGTTTAGCTGCCACTTTCAGCTCTGTTGTCCGCACAGAGCTATACACTCAATTACATTCTCCTAGGAACGCCCTAAACTCACGCCCCCAAGGTCACCCATCCCATTTCCGACCCGGCGTGTGTTGCTCTACAACAGCGATCGTCGCCGATCACTGTCACAACTGCGCCACGAGCACCTCCTAAATAGCAGAGGTGTAACACAAACCTTCAGGCGCGTTGACGGCGTCGCTGAAGTGTCTCAGGGGCGCGGCGACGTCGATGAAGTCTTCTACAACACGGTTGACTACCGCTCGCTCCATGGCTCGCTTTAGTGAGTGGAGTTTGTCCGTCAGCTCCCTGCAAGCGTTAATGATCATTTATTTATTCTTTATTGCACAATGAAAAACAAGTACAATTGACGGACCTAATGCCTAAAGGCATTCTCTACCAGTAAACCATCGGGTGCGGCAGAAAAATTGTTGGCGGTATCTTTGACATATTAAATTTAAATAACCATAAACATACACAATATAATACAGCACCTACATACTAAAGTTCTTAAATAAATATAATATTACTAGCAGCTGCCCGCGACTTCGTCCGCGTGGACTTTTCTGTTGAAATTTTCCTGAATTTTCTTTGCTACAAACCTCACGGAGCCCGAGACCTTTCCAACGAATGCAAACCCGTGGAAATCGGTTTGTGCGTTCTGGAGTTATAGCGTCAGGAAGGAAAACCCTACTTATTTTTATATAGTAGACAATGTAAGTTTCCTAAACAGGCTTTTACATACAGGGTTGGAATTGATAGTTCAGTGGAGCTAAAGGTACCATGCAAGACAATACCATCTATCTTCACAACATGCGCTAAATGTCCTAGGACAAATTGCCAGTAAAAGCCAGTTAAAAAAACATACGGGGTTTTACAGCAAACAACTATTTACCTACCATGTTACATAGGCAGTATTTTATTCTTTTCTATTTCATTTTGTGTGTTTTGTTGCTGTGTCTTCAAATTAATAAATCTTTGACTTCTTTTCAAATCTAAGATGTAGATCCTCTTACCCCCGAATTCACAAACGTCACTCGATGCTAAGCCCGTAAAATGTCAATAGAACTGAAAGGGAGCGTGAGCGCGTGCTTAGCGTTGATTGACGTTTGTGAATACGGGGGTTACTACCACAAAAGTAAGTAGGTACCTAGTTCAGATATGCATCAAGCTATATTGCGTTTGGGCTAGAGCAATAGTTGACCTCATATAAAACCAACAATGCTTTTATCTCATTAATTCTCAAGTAGTTCACTCACCAGTTACCACTTGTGGTTACACATACTTAACTAACCCTTTCTTTAATTAAACTACCTTGTTAATAACGGGTTACTACATAAAGCGATCATTAGAGATTACTATTATATTAACAAATGTGTGAATTAATGACTTCGATGAGTCAGTTAGTTAACGAAGTAGGTTTATAACAAACAAACGAGAACTGTTGTCAGTTTGTTAATATTGCCATTGTAACTGTCAAGTTTTTAATTTCAGAAGATTTTAACACTATTTTAGTAATTACAACATTTTGTTTCAAGGTTTTTAGGCATCTACATCAAACCTAACCTGAAAAATATCTTGGTTTACATATTGATAGCCACTTGACGTGGAATACGCACATAGACCACATTATAAATAAACTGTCTTCACTGATGGGCTCACTCAGAAGTGTAGTTAGAAGCCTTCCACGTCAAGTCCGCATGACCATCTACAATTCGCTGGTCAAGTCACATCTTCTGTATCTGGTTGAAATATGGGGTGCTGCGTCCAAAACCAAACTAAGCCAACTCCAAATAGCCCAAAATAAAATAATCAAGATGTTATTTCACTACCCTTATTTAACAAGAACTGAAAAAATCTACAGAGACACTAAACTCATGAACATAAAACAATTATTTAATTACAGCACCTGCATTTTAGTTTATAAAATCATTAATAAAATCATACACACCAACATTTCATTCCTGAAAATCAACCAGATACACAAACGCAGTTCACGAAGACCCTCTCATCTAGTACTACCCAAAACGCGAACCAACTACGGCAAAAAGACTATAACTTTTGAGGGAGCACAGCTTTTTAACAAACTCCCACCAATCATTGCGGGCGCGGACACTCTCCGTGCGTTCAAAACCAAATTAAGTAACCATATCCTTACAGACTATGGTCTACAACGGGGCTGAGAGTGCGGAGAGTTTCAGCGAATACTATTCTTAAAATTTTAATGTATGTGTTGAAGTTGCTAAATCTTTCTTTTTCATTTAAATTGTTTATCCTTTTTTGTTTCCTTTACAGTTTCATTAATGTTAACACACTACGTGTGACTGCACTATGTTATGTAGTTCTCAAATAAGTGACATGTATGTCTTTTATGAGAATAAAGCTCTTTAAACTGAACCTACATGAAATTGTTTGTAGAAGTATCTAAGTCATCAAATTACCCTAGAACTAATTACAGTTTTAGTAGATATGACAAAATTATGACTTTTTAAATACTCTATTTGTGATCTACCTTTATGTTACATAGCAGCCGCCCGCGACTTCGTCCGCGTGGACTAACGTTATCGTAATTTTAGTAAGGATGCCTATTTTTTTTTAAAATGAAATATAGCCTATGTCACTCAGGAATGATGTAGCTTTCCAACAGTGAAAGAATTTTTCAAATCTGTCAAGTAGTTTCGGAGCCTATTCAATTCATACAAACAAACAAACAAAAAATCAAACCTTTCCTCTTTATAATATTTGTATAGATAATATACCTACTTACATACTTAAAGCAATTATTATACATACATACATAAACAAAATATTACCTACAATGAAATTTTAATGAGTGGAGTTTATCCATCAGCTCTCTGCACATTCATAAGATTAAAATTTAGGAGTCTTCAAGCGAAGAGTGAATAGGTTTCTTCTAGACAAACATGCTCCATCGTAGACGTAGCTTTCCATCAGGTGAGATTGCGGTCAAATGATGGTCAATCCAATTGAAAAAAAAACTACTGTCTTTCTCCGGTAAATTACAGGAAACTTCAATCGCTACCAATGCTGCAGCACTGTTTCAACTTTTATGGATAAGACGGTAAGTCTATAAGTCAGCACTGATTCAACTTTTAAGGATAAGACGGTAAGTCTATAAGTAACTAGCAGCCGCCCGCGACTTCGTCCGCATGGACTTAGCTGTATGTGAAAAAATATTTTCCCGCTTTTCTGTTGATATTTTCCTGAATTTTCTTTGCTATAAACCTCACGGAGCCAGAGACCTTTCCAACGAATGCAAAACCGTGGAAATCGGTTCGTGCGCTCTGGAGTTATAGCGTCAGGAAGGAAAACCCGACTTATTTTTATATAGTTAAGTAAAAAGTAATAAGTAATAAAGATTGGCCATTTCTCCACACGTTTTCAAATGTATTACAACACTACTGAATGTGCCAAGCAGATCCAAGCCAATTTGAAGAATATTTAGTTATTGGCCAAATTAAAATAAAATAATAAACATCGTGAAACTTTTTCCTGCAATTGTTTGAATTACAGGTTATGTTGCATGTATATTTGAATTGGTATATTTGTTGGTTGTCAAATATTGTTTTTATTGAATTATCATTTACAGCACGACCTATCCGACCACGGACAATTAAAACCAATAAAACCAATAATAACCAATAACCAATTAAAATATTCTTGTAGCACTAACTGACCTAGTAATAGCCCTGGCTTCGTCCGAGTCCCCGCGGCCGCTCGCACACAGGTCCCCCAGCTGGTCCGTGAGTCGCTGCACCTCGGAGCACAGCTGGAGAATTTCAGCCTTTTCGCGCCCTTGCAGGCCGTCGGCGATCTAATGTTGAGATAAAATTACCATTTAGAAATGCATTTACTAACTTATAGCTGGGTAGCCAATGCGCTTACTTATTTATTTGTTTGTACACACAAATACAGTTTACAATAGACATTTTATAGGACAGCAAAAGTACAGGTGAGCTTATCTCTAAAAAGAGATTTCTTCCAGCAGACCAAGGTGACAGGATAAGCGTAACGAGTGACAGTCTGAGACAGCAGCGTACAAAACAAAAAGTTAAATTAACTAAAACACCTACAAAATTATGGATACACATTAAATGCTATAAAATCTCATAAGAAATAACTTATATAAATATAAATCTATGTATATATAATAATTTTAACAATTCAATACATACTTATATGCTAAACATTAGTCTAACAAAACAAAAATCCAGTGCATCATAGTGCAGAAACAAAAAATGTGAAAATAAATAAAACAAATAAGTAACAGTCAAGTCAGTGACGTAATCATCTGAGATAATAAAGATCCGAAAACCAGAAAACGACATTCCGTCTTGTCTTGTAAGAGCAGTCGCCCGATTTGCGAAAGACGCGGGTTCGATTCCAGCCTGAAGCCAAGAACGAATGTCTTTTTGTGGATATCGGATCTTTAGTGAAGATTTAGTGATCACTGTCACAACTGCGGCACAGGCACCTCCTTTTGTACAGTCAGCACAGTTTAAATTTATCTTAATTATTTAAAAAAATCTTGTTACTCCACAATTCAAATAGTGTTTCACTTGTTTCAGATTTTAGTAGCGCTTCAAATGACATTAGTTGCTGTAGTAACAGCTCATGTAAATTATAGCTAAGTCAAACCTTATCCTACTAAATTGTAATTTTGGGGAACGAGGCACAGTGTGTCAAATTCCTCATTTACCATAGAAAAGGATCCTCCGACCAGACGGGTGTTATGTCTGGTGGGCTCCTGCCCGACGATTGTTGTCGGGTTCAGGATTGTGGTTCCTATGTGGCGAGATAGATGTCGCTACAGTAATAAATGAGCAACATACCCTCTGCCCTTGCGAGACGATGCTGTTGATGGCCTTCTGCCCCTCGACCCTGGTGGCGGGGTCGGCCGCGGGGTGTAGAAGCCACTTGTGCGCCGTCTCCAGTCTACAATTATCAGCACTATGATCATTTATATCATCAGCAAGTTTTTTATACCTAAAGGAGTTTGCCTATTACCCAAACATGGTCTAAATTTGTGCCAATTTTCGAAATTTTAACGCTCTTTTACCGAACTAGAGCATTTACAGCGCGCTGTTTTAGCTTTAATGGTTCAGAAACCTTTTAGAACAGAGAAGCGATGACTCTATGTCCTACAACGGTAATATGGCGTGTCTCTCAATATAAAAAAATCAAGAATTCTTCCCACTTCAAATCTGTTTCCAAAAACAGTTCATTTAGAATTCCTTTATTTTCTGTACTTACGCAAAAAGTATTCCAAAATTTTATCACCAAATTTAGAAAATAACATCAACATAATGCTAAACAGACCTAGCTTGCATAGTCTTGCCGCCCTGCTTCTCCGCCGCCCTGACACCCTCATTGACAATGTGGTCCACCTCGTTCAGTTGTTTACGCAGGTCTGCTGATAAATTGAGTGCCTGGAACAAATAATTAACAAATTGAAGAGACAAGACAAATAAATAGTGTATTTTTTCCATGTTTACTTAACGCAAGAAAGTTTTTGTTGAATTTGTGATTACTGACGTATAAGTAAGTAAAATTACCTTCGCTTCCCTCCCATGGCCGTACTGCCTTTCATCACAAAGATGGTCAGCATTTATCCCACCGGATCTGCAAGGTCAAAAATAGCGTGATAATATTTTCATAAACTACCAGCTCGTCAATGGCACATTATGTGTCATGTAAACCTTTCCTAAAGTAAGTCATTATAGCCCTACGGACTAGCCGGGACATAAAAATGTTGTACGTAATGAAAATGTTGTAAGTGATTTGAATTTAGAATACAACCGTGTAGTCAAAAATGTTTAGGTGCAATGGGATTTTATCCTAAGTTAGGCTCTATTACACAACTTTGTAAACATCATAGTCGTACAAACAGCTGTCAGTGTCATTGGCAATCAAGCTATAGTACGATTAATAATTGTAGTCAGCGAAATGACAACTTCAACAGTGACTGATACAAAAAAGGGTGACCCGCTACAATAGTGACGTTCGGCAATCACTAGACTAAGACATTTAGTCATGATTTATTTTATGAGGTATCAAAGCCTCTTTTAAATAATTGTAAATATTTAATAGTGTACAAAACGAATTAAATAATTACGATTTAAGAAATATGGGCCCTACCTCCATATTAAAACTTCTCACTAAAAAATTATAACCATAGCTGGAAAAAAAATGTTCAAAGAGGTTCAGGGGAATTAACACTTGAAAGTCAGCAAAATACAAGTAATTATATACGTTTTTATTCGTTACGGTTGCTATTGATTCCGACTCCGATTCTGAATTCATCTCTTCATGATAGTCCATACTATTATTATTTGATTCAAAAATAAGTAAACCGGAATCTACAAAACCTTCATCACTGCCTATATATGAAATTATAAGGCGTCGTCCTTTGCCGGTTGGGCCCTTTAGGCCTGTAGTCAAACCTTTAGAAAACACTTGTATGGAAGATTCTACTGTTGTATCCTCCCAAACTTTTCCAGTTGTATGACCTGTTAATAAACGAAATTCTTACCTGTAAATAATATGATACAGAAACAAAACATTTTGAAACTGAAAATCTATTTACTAAATACAGTTTACCGAAATACCTCTATGTCTCAAGACGAAAGTCTGACCAGTGTGTGTTGCCAGTAATGACATATGGAAGTGGGACGTGGTCATTCACTACGACTTTTTTGCCAGGCTGTAATGTCGACTAACTTTTAATTGTAAAAACTCGATTTACCACATCACTATTTATTTGGGACTGAAAACCTGCCACACTGAAAATGTCATTTCACTGACTACAATTAAAAATCCGAGTATATATGCAAAACGGTTCAAGTGATCTGTGAGGCTTAACCTTTCGTCTGAAATCTCAGTCCCTCGTGAGTGGAAAAAAAACAAACAATATAAAACGTTAATCCTTGGTAATCGATTTAATACCATCGCCTTGTCTCGTATCTGTGCCTACACAGTTAGCGTGGGGCTCCCGGATCCAGGAAAAACCATAGGTTAAAACCAGGGGTTAAAAGTCAAGCCACAGCTATATTTTTAATCCAATCCAATTAAATTCAAAATACTGCTGTATTTTCAATTTAATTGGATTGAAGTACTATTTCTATTGACAATGGCAGCTGTCAATTCATATTTGTTGGATCAGTGGGACTGTAATAACGTATATGTTGTGTGTATACCTGGCGAGTGCGCGCACGGCGTGCGCGTGCGCCGGCGCGAGGTGTTCGCCCGCGCGCTGCGCAGATGTCAGCACTGTGCGCAGTGCGCGCTCACCTGAACTGTTGCGCAAGGCGTCTGGGTCCTGGACCATAAGCAAAGTATTCATTCATGTAAGCAGATGACACGTCAATAAAAAAAAACATCTTTTGAACATGATTATGTTACAGTTTCGTTATGTATGTATTGTTATTAATCCCAAGACAGAAACTGAAAATATACAGTACTTAATAACGTTTACTGCAATGCTATTAGAATTTATAATAAGTTGCCCACCGACATTAGAGCATTAACGTAAATAAATAAAAAATGTGTACTAACTAAAGGGTTACTTCAGAAGAGCTTTTATTCTTGCAAAGAGTATTTGGACATTTTAATGAAGTTTGACTTTGAATAATTTTGTTTAAGATGACTATGTATTCCTATTTATTCATAATTTAACAAATGTATTCCAATTAATATCTCTGCGCCAGCACTGGCAGAATATGTGAACTAACCTACACTTTAAGATCCCTTGTTACTAACCATATTCTAAAAAATTAATTAGTTGATTTGATTTATGATCTTGTGTACCAACAAGAAGCAATAAAGATTTATGAAGATGACTATAACATAAAGTGACCATACCACCGGTTCGAAGATTAATTTTACCGAAAAGGAAATCTAATAACCTACCTAGTCACTCTTTTTAATATCAACTATTGAGCCGTTACACAAAGTAGTATTACTTTACCATTAAAGAGATAAATACCAGCTCAGACGTTTGGTGATATGAATGGTTCGAACTAACGGATAAAAGGCGATTAACGAAACGGATTTATAAGGCAAGGGTTAATGTAACTATTGAAAGGGGAAGGCCTAGATGAACGCATCTTGGGCAAGTGCAAGATGTTCTCAGAAAAGGTCAGGTCAAGAGTACCACTAACCGACAAACATGCATGAAAGGTCACAATTTTCTTGTTCCACTTACGTTCAGAAACTCGTGCGCAGCGCCTATTTTGGAGTGTATCTGAGTTTGGAGCGCCTTCAACACTGCAATGTTATCCTTCTCACCACCGTCCTCGATGTACGATGTTAGTTGCAAAACACTGAAAATAATACATGCTACATCTACTTAAATAAAAGAAAAAACCACCGCTTTTTTATTTAAACTATTTAGGAATTTCGATTATAACTGTTTGTCTTTTTTTTGTTAAGTGACCCAACTGTACTTTCAGTGCCACAGTGGTATATCAGAATTACCTAAAAACACACAAATGACATCACAGAACAATGTATTAACAATTCAAAATGTATCTATACTCGTACATTGCGATAACGACTTTACAGTCTATGTCTGTAGGGCTAGCACGAACCGCTAACGTTTTGGTTATCGAAAAGTAAACGAAACTTTTTTTTCTTTTTCCTATGTCTTTAAGAGAAAAAGTATCGTTTACTTTTCGATTACCGGAATGTTAGCGGTTCGTGCTAGGCCTACTGGGGTCTGTTGCATCGACTCTTTGTAAAGAAGAGATGAAAAAACCTACCGAATAATTTCGTGTATTTCATCGGCCATTCTTTGCGCTAGGTAGTTTCTATTTTCAGCAGCTTCTTCAATTCCTTTGCCACCTGTGAACAAACACAGGATTATTGTACGTCCAGTTAGAAAAGGTAGGGAGCAGGAGATAGGACCATGCACCAACACAGTTCCTTAACAACAAATTGAACACATTCCTTTTTTCTGTCAGTATTACTTTTATTTATTTATTTAATCGTTAATACACAAAAAATAGTACAAAAGGCGGACTTAATGCTAAAAGAATTTCTCATTTTCATTCGCTCACAGCTGAAAGTCTACTAGACATGGTGATAATCACATTTTTTGTCAGTTTTTGTGCTAATAAAATATCATAGACCTAAGTATGACCGTGGCTATGCCTTCTTTCCACCTTCGCATTTACCATCAATTCGTCGCCTAACATGCCGTGCTTATTGCTTATTGCAGGCCGAGTCAAATTAGTTCTTAATCAAACTTCGACCTTTTATACAATTATTTTTGCAACATTACAATAGTCTCGGTAAATATTCCCACATTACCTTCAGTGAGTATGTGTATGTATATCTTCATGGAGCAAATGAGTACTGGAGCCAGCTGCTTGACGCTCTCGAGGCAGCGCGTCAGGGTCTCGGCGTGTGGAGGATGCGTCAGCTCGGCGGCTCGTGCTGCCACCTAGCGTGAAGACGGGAATGTAGTAAACAATCCCAAAGTATCAGCATTGGCTTGGTTAAGAGAAGGCAAAAGTTGCCACATCACTTTAGGGTTATGGAGCTCGGGAAGGTGACTTCTGTCTGTTATCACAGGTGTATTAAAGGTTTTTTCAATGCATTTGGTTAGGAAGAGAGAGGGAAAAGTCCTGCGGATCGGCTCGAGTAGTGTGTATCCCACACACAAATCGATAGGTGATAGCCCTGCGTTAGGATCGCTCGGTTGAATCGATTTGTGTTTAAAAACGGATTTTAGATTCATGTTGATACATCGATTTCTTTTTGTGTATGTTGTTTTGACTACACCAACTTATAAAAGTATTTTACATCAATATGAACACCCCATAATGGTAAAGCTGAAAACAGTTTTGACCCCCTATTCTAGAACGTCACTTAAGAGTTCGTAGACCTTACAAATATTATGTCACGTTAAAACCCACGCAATGACGCAACTATGAGTGACCTCGACAAGGGTTTTGCCAACTGAAATGAATAAACATACATACCTCTCTAGCAGCCCGGGAGAGCGCTGGGGAGATGTCCCGCAGGAACTGCACCAGGTCTTCCATGGTGTCGATCACCTCTGCCACTCCTAAGTAGTCTAGCACCTACGGACAACACAACTCTAGCAACAAACTCCGAAAATCTTAACTACTACCTAGACAATATCTTCAAATATTAGCAATAATATTGGAATTATATGTTGTTGCTACATACAGTCAACAGAATAATAATCAGGCATATAAATCAAGAGACGAATACCTTTTTACATTCTTTGACGATCTTCCTAACTTCAGATTCGTCAAAACAAAGCAACAACGCCGATGTGCCTTGTAGAATGCCTCTGGATCCTTCAATCAGCTTTTTTCTGTAAAACACAAGGTTAGGTTTATCAAATAGCGATAGCACAAGGGTTACGATGAAGAAAGACTCTTAAGGCTATAGATATATAGAGACTCGCCTGAGTTTTGATGCCTCACAAAATACGACAGAGTCACCCCCGAATTCACAAGCGACAATCAACGCTAAGCACGCGCTCACGCTCATGCTGTCCCTTTCAGTTCTATTGACATTCTACGGGACAGCATGAGCGTGAGCGCTTGCTTAGAGTTGATTGACGTTTATGAATTAGCGGGCCAGTCTTATAGTAAAATTTTGCCACATAAATAACTGAGCTAATTACTGCTAATATCCGTCAGTTTACAATGTGTCGATTTGCCACGAATTAATTATGAAGTATCGAAAAATAATGCGTTGAATAATAAACCAACGATGACCAAAATAATACGGTGATATAGATGCTGATGTTTTGAGAAAGAGTTCTTACCTTGCAGGCCCTGAGAAAGGATCCGCCCTGAGCATGTCAGAGGCCTGCTGCAGCAGCGTGGCCGCGGTCTCCACCCGGTGTAGAGCGCTGGGCATGTCTTGCCGGAGAATCGCATCGTCTGATGACTCGATTGTTTCGTGGCCCACCTATAAATACATGAAGAAAGATTTACTTTTTGTTTCTGTTTACGTTTTCATCATTATCAGCCTGTCGTAGTCCACTGCTGGACACAGGCCTCTCCTAGAGTGCGCCACAACTCCCGGTTCTGAGCCTTCGGCATCAAGTCTGATCCCACCACCGATTTAACCGGTTCATCTCGCTGAAGGGCGCTTTGCGTTTGCTGATCCACGGTCTCTACTCAAGGATTCGTCTGCATCAACGGCCATCGGTCCTTCTACAGACGTGACCAGCCCACTGCCACATCAGCTTGCTGATTCTGCGAGCTTCATTGGTAGTCATTTTGTCTTTTTATCAATCGAGCGAAGATAGTCACATTGGCTAACTGTACTTGAATATGAAATGAAATGAAGTGATACGGCAGAGATCCAAGGTTATCGACATAACCAACCGGATTAGCAAGCTGAAGTGGCAGTGGGCTGGCCATGTTAGCCGTAGAACCGACAACCGTTGGAGTAAACGAGTTCTTGAGTGGAGACCTCGTCTCGGCAAGCGTAGTGTAGGACGTCCTCAGGCAAGGTGGAGTGATGATTTGCGCAGGATGGCTGGCAGGAGCTGGATGCGAGCAGCCGAAGATCAAGTTCAGTGGCGTGTAATAGGAGAGGCCTATGTCCAGAGGTGGACTGCAACAGGCTGATGATGATGATGACTTGAATATGCATCTGTTTCTAAAGATCGGAATTACTAACTCTTGACCTAGAGGCCTGGCATAATCTGGAGTCGAAGGTCACGATCGATTTTGGGTTGGGTTGCGCCACCATACTTGTAGTTATACAGACATCTTGCTTGATATAAAAGTAACTCACTTTGACCAGGTTGTTGACGGCGAGCGACACGGCCTGCACCGGCCGTGCCAGGTCTGGCATGGCATTGCCATCTTCGGCTTCTTCATGCAAGATCACCAGACGGGATACCTGGAAACAATCAGTTGCTTGTTAATAAAGCTGAAAGACAAATCAAGAGAAATTGGAGAATCACAGGGTATAATCAGGCGTAAGGTTTCCTCTTGTGTGAGAATTATTGTTTTATATGTATTAGCCAAACGCTCATGACTAACGCCCTTATTCTGGGACTGGGATTATTTTCATTTGCTGGGATCATGCGTAGATGAAGTTGAGAGGCGCGTCATTTCAGCTTAGACAGTCTCTACTTGGTTATTTTGTCAAGTTTTGCACAATGCGCAATTTTAGATAGTTTCTCTGTACTGTGGTACTTATTTTTTCGATAGCTTCCTAAAAGCTTGCTATTCTGAACAATTAATTAGTATTTCAATAACGTTACTATCTCACGAGAAACAGAAACTTACTTCGTTATCTTAAGACTTTCTCTGACAATGCACTGTTTCACCATACCATAGATAGGCATTATTCTACGTTCACACGCATCTATGTATTTGTATAGTATGAAAGTACTTACGGATTCTTTGTTGCGATGTCTGTTTTTAGTTTTGGTAGGTTAGGTATAGTGAAGTTTCGGTGCCCAAGTCAACAAAATAGGGAACACATCATCAAGGAACAACACTAAGGTTGCGTTTCCACCAGAGATGCGCTGCGAGGAATGTGTTTTTAAGACCCATTAGATCCCTTCACTTACCTAGCTTCGCTCAATGAAGCAATTCTATTGATTCTTAAAAACACATTCCTCGCCAAACATCTCTGCTGGAAACGCAGCCTTAACGGCTAATCAAATAAAGGCCACATATCATGAGGGTTTAGAAAAAACATTTGAACAGTCAACGGCTAATCAGGCTACTCATTTCTGTCTTTTCTCTAGCTCTTTCCAAACGGTATTTCTTTGCAAAAGACCAAGGAGGAATGGCCGGAAATCAATATCCTTTCTGTTTTTTGAAAATGAAATACATGGACTGAGCATAATATGAGAGAAAAAAAATATTGAGTAGGCGAAATAAAACAACTTTACGGATTCTACTCGCGGTGTTATATTTTCTTTCATTTTCTAACCCGACGTTTCGACTCCTTTACAGCAGTCGTGATCACGGGATGACAAAGATGTTCTATGTCACAAAACAGTACAAAATTTTTAGCAACCCTCACTTAACTACCGTCATTTCCACTAACATTATTGGAAATGTTCCTATCCACGCAGTACGAACTAACCGTATCCTGAGACCTCACAGTATTGTGCTGCCCTCTGGGATTGATCAAGCGTATAACAGGCTCCCAAGCTGGTGGTAAATTCCAACCATCCTCACGATTGAAATTCGGATGTTTTTTAATTTCAATAGCCTCTCGCAGCATCCTTGGTAAGTAACGATTCTCCCTAGCAAGGACCTGCGGTTTATCAAATCGTATGAAATGGTTGGGCTTATCAAGGGCATGTTCACAAACTGCTGATTTTCTAGATCTCCTATTCTTAATATCACCTATGTGTTCTTTGATACGCGTCCCTATGCTTCTTTTGGTTTGACCTATATACGAGAGCCCACAGTCACAATCAAGCTTGTATACACCCGCTGTTTGAAGAGGAATATTACACTTAACAGGTCTTAAAAATTGATTAATCTTCTTCGGCGGCTTAAAATAAGTTTTAATAGAAGCACGCTTCAAGATGTTCCCAATCTTGTCAGTGACACCCTTCAAATATGGCAATACAGCAGGCTGACGCTCAACTGTGGCTGGTTTCACTCGGTTTCTGCGACGTCGCGGTGCTTTGAGCTTGTTTTCACCCAGCACACGCTTGACATGCTGGACTTCAGCATGCAGGTGGTCATCATCACAGATCCGTTCCGCTCTCTGTAACAAAGTTTTACCAACAGTAGCTAACTGCGAAGGATGGTGGTGAGAATCACCGTTTAAGTACCTATCAGTATGGGTAGACTTCCGATACACAGTGTGGCCCAAACTATGATCAGGATTCCTAATAACTAACACATCTAAGAAAGGTAGTTTACTGTCAGCTTCCAATTCCATAGTAAATGTTATCCTAGGGTGTATAGAGTTAAGATGGTCTAAAAATGCTGATACTTTGTTGGATGGTAAAATTGTGAAAGTATCATCCACATACCGCTTGTAAAACCGTGGAACGACAGGTGCTGAAGCTAAAGCTTTTTCCTCGAAATCCTCCATGAAGATGTCAGCTACCACAGGGGACACGGGAGATCCCATCGCTACACCATCAAGCTGTACGTAGAATTTATCATTCCAGTACAAATAACCTGCCCTAAGACACAGGTTAAGTAACTCTGCATATTCAACGGGCATATCACAGTCCACTAACCTTTTCCTAGTAATTTCTATGCAATCCTCTACTGGTAAACATGTAAACAAGGACTGAACATCAAAGCTAACCATTGTCTCATCATCAGAAAGTTGTAGTTGTTGTAACTCACCAATGAACTGGTAGGAATCCTTCACATGAGATGTAGTCTGTCCTCGCAAAGGTGAGAGTACCTTCGCCAAGTGCTTAGCCAAACGATAAGTAGGTGAGTCGATTTGGCTTACTATTGGCCGAAGGGGAGCAAGTGGTTTGTGTATCTTCGGTAACCCATACAGCTTTGGAGGCTTGGCACACGATGGTATAAGATACGACACGTCTAGATTTAACTTTTCACTGTGTTTCTTAAGAAGCTCGGTGGTCTGCTTCAAAATCTTACTAGTTGGGTCGGTTTTAACAAGTTTGTAGGTGTTCTCATCCGACAATAAAAGTGAAATTTTGTCATTGTAATCCGACGTATCTAACACCACCGTAGCATTTCCCTTGTCCGCACGAAGGATAGTCAGCTCTGGCCTAGTACGCAAGTTCTTTAAAGCGCGATATTCATCAAGAGGAAGATTCAGTTTGGGCACTTTGCTCCGACGCAGAACGGATGACACATCCTGGCGTATTGCCTCCAAATCCTCCTTCTTCCACCGCGAGTAGAATCCGTAAAGTTGTTTTATTTCGATGTATAGTGTTCGCGTAAATATTAGAAATCATTATTGAGTAGGCGATTAGCGAGAACTGACAGAAATGGTTAGAGCACCATAAAAACGACACACTATTGATGTTACCATAGAAGGCTTCAGCTATCGACGAAGCCTATAGGCGGGTGAGTGAGCCCAATAGCTGCCGAAAAATATTAAGAGCATTCGTTTAATTTAACCAAAGTGTATATCATGTTGTTAGAGGTACGCATAACTCAGTGGTGATCATCCAGGTTAAGCTACGCATGCCGTGGGTGACCCTGATCACCTTGATCGAAAAGCCGGTCAAAAGATAAAATGCTATAGTAGTACCAAACTACAGCCGTGCAAACCCTTCCCTTGGTTTTATTCAGATTTGGACCAACAATGAACAGAGTGCTTTAAATAGAGACTTATCATTGACTTATCATGATAACATTTAACAGTAAAATTAACTATTTCACTAGCCTTACATCCTTGCATCTTCCGAAAGCAAAGGTCTACAACAAAATCTTTTTGACCTCGCTTTCTACTTAATTAATGACCTTAGGGACACCAAACATTTATATCAAAGTAAAACAGTGAAATACAAGTAGCCAAAAGCCCGCACGTGAATATCAATTACCTGACATTCAGCTCATTATGCATTCGGAAACCTGTCCGAGATAAGGCGCCGACGCGAGCGCCGCGCTATGTATGGTGCGTATGCGCAACTATGCCACAGTATAAACCATACAGTAGGTTATCTAAGGCCGCCCGCCGAGTTATTAGCCTAGCGTGCACACAGACACGCGGCGCAGCCCGTCCGTACTGCCGCCTCCCTATTTAATGCTAGCGTGTGCGTGAAATCGCGTGTGCGTGATATCGCGACACGGCGCGCGACGCTCCCGCACACATTCAAACCGAGACTGGCACGTTTGTATTTAGATGTTCTACTGTATGGTTTATACTGTGACTATACTGACACCGTGTTCATTCATGATTCTTTTTTGCCTATTCATAGTTCGATTCATAGCAAAGTACTCTTGTACTTGGGTGTTTGGTGGCCCTATTCTAATGACATCCGGTGTTAATTAAATTTATTCTTATGCACATAATATTTCATCAACTTTGGGCTTGTATAAGGGGCAATAATGACATCATCTACATAGACCTTATGGAATAGGGAATCCCTGACAAAAAAATTAATGTAAAGTTACAGATTTTTAAGTTTTTCAGAATCTTTAGTCCGAATTTTATTTTTTTTTTTTTTTTAAGATTAAGTAGGCGCGCATTTGACCACAATCTCACCTGATCTTAAGTGATGATGCGGTCTATGTTGGTACATGCCGGCCTAACAAATGGCTGTTCACTCTTTTCTTGAAGAGGCCCAAGTCATACTGCAGTGGAAACACCTCAGCAGGAAGCTCATTCCACTCCTTTGCCGTCCGCATTATGAAGGAATTACCGAAACGTTTGGTGCGGATTGCCGGAATATCAACGATATAGGGGTGGAAGGCCAGTCTGCGCCTAGTGGTCCGATGCAGAAAGGGAGCTGGTGGGATCAGGTCATGCAACTCCTTCGCACACTCTCCGAAATGCATTCTGTAGAACACCGATAGACAAGCGACCTTCCGGCGGTGCTCAAGGCCTTGCAGATTTTCTGTGATGGCAGGGTCACCCACAAGTCTCAAAGCACGTCTTTCCACTGAGTCTAAAGCGGCCAATTGGTACGCGGCGGATCCGTCCCAAAGATGACAGCAGTACTCCATACACGGACGGATTTGCGCTTTGTAAAGTTGGAGCAGCATAGCCGGTGAGAAGTACCGCCTTATCCAGGACAAGATACCGAGCTTCTTAGCGGCAGTTTTAGCTATAGACTCAATGTATTGGCCGAAATTCAGTTTTGACGACATGTCCATACCTAGGAGTTGTAGGTTGTCGGTTATAGGTATAATTGCATCTTGGAAAGATGGTGCCAGCTGGAAAAGACTCCGCTTACTGGAGAACAAACACGCCTGCGTCTTGGCAGCGTTGAAATGGACGAGGTTAGCCTCACCCCAGTCGGAAACACGCTTTAAAGCCTGATCGAGACGCTCAATCATACCCTCGCGACAGGACCGGGCCTCCTCCGCATATATCTGTCCGCAATTGTGGTATCGTCAGCATACCCAAAGGTACCGGGCAAAAGTAGATCGTTTATATGCAGCAGAAACAATGTAGCAGACAAGACCGAACCCTGCGGAACCCCAGCGTTTATCGAGTACAGGTCAGACGAGTAACCCCCAAGAGTGACTCGTATTTGGCGATACTCAAGAAAGCTGGAAATCCAGGTACAAAAGCCGGGAGCGATTCCGAACGAAGACAACTTACTAATAAGGCCTTCATGCCAGACCCTGTCAAAGCCCTTAGAGATGTCGAGAGACACGGCCACGGCTTCCCCATGCCTCTCAATAGCCTCACTCCAGATGTGCGTGGCATACGCTAGAAGGTCCCCAGTATCGCCCACGGCGAAAGCCAAACTGGCGGTCACTGAAGAGATCGTTAGCTTCCAGGTATGCCAAGAGGCGGTTATTAAGCACACGCTCCATAACCTTGCACATTACAGACGTGACAGATATGGGCCTATAGTTAGTGGGGTCTGCACGGCTACCTTTTTTAGGCACGGGCTGCACATTAGCCAGCTTCCACGACTTAGGGACTATGCCGGTCCCTAGCGAAAGGCGATACAGGCGCGTCAGTATGGGAGACAACTCAGGCGCACAATTGCGGAGGACAATCGCTGGTATGCCGTCCGGCCCACCCGCTTTATTCACGTCCAGGGTACGCAGAACCTTCAGAACTTCTTTCTGGTAGACTTTGATGTCGTCCATGGAAGTTACAGGTTGGGCAGAAGTTGGCGGCGTGGCACCTGTCGTGTCCAGACGCGAGTTTTCCGCAAAAAGAGAAGCAAAAAGATTCGCTTGCTCCTTAGCAGTGTGAGCGAGTGTGCCGTCGGACCTCCGCAAAGGTGGCAGTGTAGGACGACAAAAGTTAGACTCGACCGCCTTGGCAAGAGACCAGAATGCTTTGCTCCCGGTAGGGTGTGAAGCAAGTCTGGACCCAACTCGGCCAATGTGGTCGAAGCGAGCCTTGCGTATCGCCCTTTTGCTGGTCTTAGAGGCGCGGTTGTATGCTCTCTTTAGGCTGGATGTTTCCGGAGCTTTGCGAGAACGAGCATCGGCCCAGGCACGGTATGCTAGCTGTTTTTCCGCTTCGGCGAAGCGGCAGCTGCTGCCAAACCATGGGCGTGCTTTGCCGCCAGAAGGGACGTCAGTGAATGGAATGAAAACTCCATACCCTGGCGCACCACTTCAGTGACAGCCTCAGCGCAGCTCGACGGATCCTGTGTAGAGAAACATGTCCGTTGCCAAGGATACGACGCGAAGAAGTGTCGCATATTGTCCCAGTCCGCTGACTTGTACTTCCAAAGTCTTCTCCGACCACACGGTTCTAAGTCGGGAGGAGAATAACAAGAAATAAACTTCACCAGACAGTGGTCGGAGGTTCCCAAAGGGGCAGTCACCGACACAGAGTATCTGTCTGGATCAGATGTCATCAGAAGGTCGAGGCAATTGGCTGTATCCGTAGCAACATCAGGCACTCTGGTAGCACAGCCAACTAACTGCGTAAGGCCCAACGTAAGCGCCAACTTACGCATCTCCCTCCCCGCGTGGTCCGTCTTAAGGTACGGAAACAGCCACTCACGATGGTGAGCGTTCATGTCTCCCAAAACAACCAGCTGAGCCAAGGGATATCTGGCCAACGCGACATCAGCAGTGGCACCAAGGTATTCGCAGAGCCTAGTTGTCTCCCGATCCCCACTGTGCGAGCGGTAGACAATGGCATAAACTATTTGCTCCCTGCCAGTGTCAACCATTATCCAAACGCATGAAAAACTGGGCTCTTCAAGGTTACGGAGACGCTTAAAGCAAATGTCATCGCGGGCATACACGCACACTCCGGCATGGGCTCTGAACCTGTGTTCTAGAGTATAACCAGGGTAGGTGAGGTATGACGCGTCAGCAGGACATTTGATCTGGGTCTCCGTAAGGAACAGCAACAGCGGCTTCTCAGTCTCGAGATGGTAGTGGACTGCATCGATATTGGAGTGCAATCCCCGAATATTGGCGAGGTGCACTTTTAATGGGAGGAAGTGCAGCCGCTGTTTAACGTTTTTTGTTTTCCTTATCTTTTTCATTGTGGTTGTGAGAGCAAGAGGAAGAGTGAACAGACTGGAGGACGGAAGTTGGGTTGAGCGCTGCTCCGGTTGCCCAGTGACATATACTCAGCCAACACACAAACAAAGAGTCTGGCATGGAGACCGCGGGGACGCCCGAACCCCCCCAGGAGTGGCCACCTGGTCCTCCCATCCGGTCGCCAACCGGCAAGGTGGAGCACCCTAGGATTTTTCGCTAGATGGCGGGGCAGCCTTTCGCAGGTGGCTAACCAGCTACTTGGGCCCACAACTATCTGCGGTCAGCCAGCGGCGCACTGTGCTTCGGATCCCGCTAGCCTCCATAACCAGACGCCCGGCGCGCAAGCTGTGAACAGTCAAGGCCGGCTGCTCAGAGCAAGCAACTGCCCAGACCCGTCCTCTCAATTTGCATTCAGTGTCAGCATACCGGACTGCCACCTCTAATGTTAAATATATCCAAGTCAAGACGTGTCACAACGTTAACTTTAACTGATGATAATCATGTCATTAATCAAAATAGAGCAAGTGCTAAAAATGCATAACAATAACAACGGTAGAACCATAGCGAGCATTGCGCAATCGAGTCGGAGGAATGAGTAGTTCGGAATACGCCCTCATTCGTTATTGCCAATGAACGAACTTTTGATTTCGTTCCAATTAATACTATTGACAGTTTTGATCGGTATAGTAGGTCGCATTAACCTTTACAACAAGAAATGAAATAGGGTATTGTTCAAAATCCGAATTATTTACTTACATAAACAAAAACGGCCTATCTACGTCCCACTGCTGGGGACAGGCCTCACCTCAACTGTGAGGTGGAATGAGCCATACTCTAACTGCTTAACGTGCCTTCCTAAGCACGGAGATGCCCGCAATACACATCACTAAATTTCGGTCGGGGTGGTCACCCATCCAATTTCCGACCCGGCATGTGTTGCTTTATAACAGCGATCGTCGCCGATCACTGTCACATCTGCGCCACGGGTACTTCTCACCTCACCTACTACTTATTGAAACCTAATCATAAAGCCTACTCTCAAAACTCTAATATCTCCGCTCCGCTCAGCTCTGGTAGAAAATAGGCCTTAACCACTCAATCACTTTACAAAGCGTATCCGACATGAATGTTAGGTGTCTATTTATAAAATGTCATGACAGGAATGACTTTTGCATTTCACCCCGTCTGCCTGTCCTTCAGAACGGGGCGCGGCTGTAAAGGGCGCGCTATTTGTTGAGGGTGGAACTGTCTAATCGCTTGTTGACCTTTGATTATATGGACTATTGGAGCTTTCTTTCGGATTCTTCTATTTATTTATTTATTGCACAAAATTGCAAAAAAAATACAATTAGCGGATTTAATGCCAGGAGGCTCTCTACCAGTCAACCGCAAGGCAGAGCAAGCCCAAACCAGCCGGAACAAGAGTTTAGGGAGTTTGGGTTGTGCAACTTGCTAGAAAAATAAATAGAACAAAAATTCTATAAGTTTTAAAAAGCTCTATGGAGTATGGAGCTCTATGGAGGTGCCCGTGGCGCAGTTGTGACAGTGATCGGCGACGATCGCTGTTGTAAAGCAACACACGCTGGGACGGAAATGGGATGAGTGACCACCCCGACCGAAATTTAGTGATGTATATTCCGGGCATCTCCGTGCTTCAGAAGGCACGTTGAGCAGTCGACGTCCGGTTGACGTCGCTAGATGTCAGTATGTCTAGTCAGAGGCCTCAGGGCGGCTTAATAACATCTGAAATTGATCACTCACTTTACAACCCTTTTTTTTTGTAGGGGAAATTCACTAACGCATACCCGTCAACCGGGGGGTGGACGGGTTATGTCGGACTCTCCACTGGGGAGGTGGTACCCCAGTGGCTTTTCTGACTAAAACCTCATAGTTGAGGTAAGGACTGTGCCCATCAGTGGGACGTACATAGGCCGTTTGTGTTTATGTATGGAGTGTTGGTTTTGATTACAAGAAACACGTCATACAATTAGACAAGGTCATAAAAAATAAATATTAAAAATAAACAGCTTTAATACCTGAAGTTAGCGTGTTCCATGTTTTATCAGAAACAAAATCTGACTAGTCATAAAAATATGAACGCGATCATTTATAATTTGTTCTACTCACAACATTCTAGCCTTTTCACTCGGTAAAATAATGTTCGTGCACTAAAACAGTTAGTCATGGCAGTACCAAAATGATCGAGATAAAATGATGTCATCGAGAAATCTGTCTTGTTTATCGCCATATTGGGAAGTTTTATTGTACCTAAGTAAACCGTAAAAACACAATAAATCAAGAAGGTACAGAAACTCTGATAAACCCCACATAAACTGATATAGGTACATTACGGTTTATGACAGAGCATTAGTTCTATCTAAATAGGCATAAGTCTATTAAGGTTTATTAGTAAAGCGGTACATAATTGCAAGACTTGATTATTTGTCAAGTGCACGAGTAACTGACATGCTTGCAGATATAATGTCAATAGAAACAGCTCTTATTCAATTGCCTTTCATGTAACAGCAATTCCGAGCAGCATTAAAAAAACAAGATCTACAAAGTTTAAGGTTCTACCAAATGCGATGATGACGACGGGTTTTCCTTCAAATAATTTCGGTCTTTAGGGCCCATAGGGAGTCTCTATCGGTCGTTTTTACAGGTGCAGATAGCCTTATTGGCAAAAAAAAAGCTAAAAAGCAGTCCGATAGTGGAGATAAGGTTGGTTGAGGATAACAATAACATATGCTCACGACTATATCAAAACAGGACAGTCAGAAGCATACTGATGCTGTCAAGGAGATTTGTCACGAATGGAAAATTCAGAAGCCTCCATTTCGACGAGCGAATTTGTGTCAAGCGTGGTAAGGGGCAAGCCTACCGCCGTAACCTGGGTTGTTTAGGTTTTTTATCAGTGTTCACCATCACCGGAGGGTTTGCTGCAAATTGTATAACGAACACGACGTATGTAGATGTGTCCTGGTCAGGCTTGAAGCCAGGGTGTTTAACCACTGCGCCACCACGCTCTTTATAAAGTGATTGGAAATCTCTAATCAGTCCTACAAAAGGTATGACGTGCGAAGCCCTTATCCACAAAGCGAGTGCCTACTTATAGCACATTCAGCCATATGGCCACCCACCCACGCCTATATCGCAACGTAGGTGAAAAGGCCGCATCTAAATGTGTCATTTCGTAAATGTACGATTTGATTTACTGCAGACATTAACTCGATCGACAGTGAGATTTTCGTTTCGTTCTTTCCGATTTTGGATTTGGCAGATTACAATTCAAGATAACTACCTATTTTGGCAGTATCCTCGTCTACACGGAACTGATCTGAACATGTGGCGAGATGCCACATACAAAGTCAAAGTCGATGTTTAGTTGATTTTCAAGCATGGCGAAATATCCTCTTTGTTTTTTTTTTTTTTTAAATACTTTGTCCCGTTTCCCCTAACCTTGAAGAGTTAAGAAGATGCCTGCCGTACGAACGTTAGTAGCAGTCGTTCGCTCGTCAACTTTTAGGCTCACTCCTAAGTAATTTCTGCGAACACGATCCTTAATCCCACCCTCCCTCTTCACCCTCCCTACAGAAAACCATTCACCATCCTCCACCATCTCTACATACTGACATAAATTCCCCTAAAACCTAATCTCAAAATACTTCCACAAACCATAACTCCAGATATTAAACATGCTCTTCGGAAGACGAGCTTGTTACGTAAGCACCCACTAAGCTCGCGACAGTTATGTACATGGACCGGTATGTTTACCGACCTTGCGGCGCGCCCTTGACCCAGTAGCGAGAGCTCGGAGCCACAGCACTAGGCTTTAGGCTGTGCCTATTCATCTGGGGATTCTTACATTATTTTGCATCTAGATCTACTCCCTTAGGTGAACACGCTCAATTCGACGGTATATTCGCTTCACTTTGACTTGGTGTTCTCTTTCTTCATTTGTTTAGATAGTAGTAGAACATCGCACTAAAAAATGTGAAGCATGCAAGGAGCTACAATTTCGTTTGTTGTACACGACCTGCTACACTCACACAAACACAGTAGGTGCGACAAACTACGCCGTTTTACTCCATGTGACAGCGCCAATGACACGTGCTAGTCACGCACCCACCTAAACTGGCAGCTGATAATATGCTTCACTCATGATTTGACGAGGTGACGTCCGTCCTTCTTTTACGTCCGTGGATATAGGTACCTATGTCATTTTGTAATGTCATGCGATAAGGTGGGTGGCCGCTGCCGCAGGTCATGAATGTTTGAGTTTTTTCTCTATCAGGGAGTTTTATAGCTATTTTCTAAATCTACTTCGCGTCTTGTTCTCAAGAATAGCATATTATTTCGATTGATATTAGGACAAGGCACTTCTTTGAGCTATGATAGAACTTCAATAAGCAAGTTCGTTCGATCATCCATTATCATGGTTTAATGAGAAAGAACCTGACAGACAACTCTTCACTAAAAACACACTTCAAAAACTTTTTAAGTTCGTACACCTTATGTCATTGGGCAGAAAGGTCACTATCCTACTGCTATATTAAGCTTCTTGTGTGATCCTCTGTCCTAATGAGATTGTGTCTTAAATTCTTAACTTCCCTGATCGGTGTGTGTTACCTAAGCCTGGCTAGCACGCGCGGGTTATTTGCAAGGTGCAATGCCCTTGTTCAAGACCCTTAACTTGCCAGGGACAGGTGCACAATTCAATTAAGAGTCACATATAGTAAGAAAATTAATAGATGGAGCATCGACATGGGAGTAATTTATAATAAAACAGAGTTTAAAAACAAGCGCCATGTTGTATTTAAACACCGATGTCGATATTTATATTTTATGGCCTTGCTCTTGAATGCGATTTATACCGAGAAAACAGATGTGGTCTAAAATGAAGGCCTGATGTAGCCTTTTAACTCGTTTTTGACAGTTGACAGGCCTAAGCCCTGCCTCGAAATTTCGTTTCCAGCATTCATCATTCAACGGCACATACAACCCAGCTGCTACCACTAAGGGTACATCCAGTCGTCAAAATAGCCATGTTAGAAGCACACGTGAAATTACAAAGTTTCGCATTTATAATATTAGTAGGATTCGCGTACCGTAGTAGGTACATAGCGCGTAGCTTCCCATTTGATAGTTTTATTTAATCACATTATTGTTGGTCTTGTTGAAACCTATTGTTAACTTGTTACCTATTTTAAGACAAAATTAAACAATACAGAATGGCACCAGTTACGAAACGGTTCCATTTTTAAATATGGGCGCGAAGTGAGAGCGCGAAAACAGTAGTTACAACTGGCCAGCAACAAACGTGAGTCAGCGACACAAAAATAGATTATTTTGAATAATAATAATAACATGTGGCAACACAGGCAACATTTTTATAGCGCGTTTTGTACCGTGGGAGCAATTAAATAACTTTTTACGACCATTGTCACCTTGTGACCTTTACAAATTAAGTCATTTGGTTATTCTGCTGGAACTGGCACTGTATTCTCGAGGTTTGTAATTTTTACGTCGAATGTCCCATTTGCTTACTTTTTTGTACAACTGTCCACGAGATTTTTAAGATTTTCTGGAAACTCATGTGGAACTGGAATTCGTATTTGATGAGACTTGTCAAAGAATTAACTCAATGCTGAGTGGGATTTGAGTAACAGAAAGGGCATCTGGCTCAGCATTTATGCTGAAAGGGCCAAACCAGCGCAACGCTAGTTTTCAGCCAGCGCTGTGCTCTTTCAAATGTACAGGTATTACCTATATCCTAAAAACCTAAACGAAAAAGTGAAACACCTCAACAAATGGAAACCATGGAATTTGATGGCCTTACGATACTGTGGGGTTGTATTTTGCGCATGTCTATTCCATACTATTCTAAGGGCTTGGTCCTGGACCTAAACCTAGACGAACGCACCTTGAACAAGTTCAAGGCGATCTCAGGTCAAGAATACCTTTAACCATGTATGAAAGGAGTTCTGATAGTAGAAGAAGCGCAGGATGTATGTCAGGATTCTTAGTTAGTGGTGTTCCACTTGGGTCAAGTCACTCTTTACCTAAGAATGCCTTGAACTTGTCCAAGGAGCGTTCGTCTAGGTTTAGGTTTAGGGATGTCGTTACGTAGTCGCTGCCTACCCAGCGGAGCGAAGTGTGATGGTATGTTAAGTATTCTGGAGCTCTGCTCTCTAGCACTGAAGAGGCTTACAGTTAGAATATCATTATAATTTTCAGTGAGGATAACACCGTCAGCGATCCCCGATGACATTCCAGGCTAAAGATAGTCTAGAACTCCAGACTTAGTACAAAATCAATAAAACTGCAACTATTTGGGATCAACATTCAATGCGTAACTATGTTCACAGCTCTTGGAGATCAAAATAACACCTAGTAAGCAAACAAATGTTTGAGTTTAACATAGGCACATATGGGCCAATGTGCCCATTCGAATACTCGTTCAAATATTTCAACACGTTGGACTTTTCACATTTGTTTCAATTAAATGTGGGACACGTAACATCAAAGCCTTTGGTGAGAACTTTGCTGTTAACGTTATGTTACTCAAGATTTATTATTCATCTGGTTCCAATAAAAGGATAGTAGTTTTACACATCTTATTTGTGTGATAGATGAATGATGAATGAGCAACCAGTTTTAAGCAAGAGATAAGTGCTGCCTGGTAAGAAACGATAAAAACTAAAATGTCGTTACGCTTTTGAACGCGATTTTGAAAATCTAACATTATGTGATACAAGTACTATGAGTATCAAGTTTGATGACAGGAGCGAAGGCCCCTGTGTGTCTATTAGCGATATTTTACTAGATAGTAATAAGATCTTTCTCTGCATACCCTCGAGGGTAAAGGTCAAACCTTTCAGGATAGAACTGCAAATTTGAAATACGATAGGTTCTACGCGAAAAAAGGTAGTACAAGTAGAAATCACTATAACTACTACACAAAATCATTTCACGTGAAGCCTTCCTCTCCAGGGGGTAGGCAGGAAAAAACATCGTACCATTTGCTATCATTCCCGTCTCAATATTTATTTCATAACTCATTGTTTAACTCTTGGTCTTACCTCTAAGAACATCTTTAACTTGACCTTGTAGTCTTAACTAGACTTTCCACTTCCAACAATTACATTCTACCAAAAGATTTTTAACAAATCGTTAACCCCCTTATAAGAAATACCAAATTCCAATCCAAAAGCTAGATGCGATATGAATATTAATCTAGATATGTTCTCTCGGTGTTAGATTATTCCTAAACCAGGTGCGTGAAACTCGCGTACAAATTGACAAATAATTCCTGACCTTCCAGAGCCGCTAGAGTGCGAAGGGCCACGGCTCGCGTCGATACGGTTACATAAAAATAGCCTGAAGACAGTTTCACAAGATTCGGCGGATGCGACGAGGCTGCCCACCTGCTCTAATTACCTATAGCTATGTATAACTGGACCCGACTGTAGCTAACGATAGGAACTTCTCCCATAGTTTTATGAAATGTGTCATGAACGATCTGTTAATCCTTCAAGCGCTCCTCCTAAGGGCACATGAAGGTGCCGAGGCACACGCGAGAAAGCTTTTTGACACTGGATGCATGCATAAGCACGAGGAAACTAACGTGATATTGAAAAATATACATATACACAGCAGCGTTTTATCTAAGTAACTAGCTAGTAGCAAGTTCTGGCTTGTGCTTAACCGGACAATGCATGGGGTAAGCGAAAGGCGCTCCTCAAATCCTAAGTATCAAGCAATGAGCCCTAGGGTGCCAGTGGGGGGCTTCGGCTTAGGGTGTTACAGGGAGTTGGTATAAAGATTATAATCGGACGTAACGACATAGAGAAGGGACACTGAGATGTTAGCCTTATTTTTTTATACGTTCTCGGTGTGTGGTCGTATTCATAATTAGACACAGCTATTGTTGTTGTGAAGAACTTTCCATTTTGCATAAGGACTTGGCGATTACTTTGTTATATTTGCTAGTCATCTTCTTAGCCTTGCAATTAGAGAGAAAGCCTACCTTTGTAGATTCATTCCGCAGATATTTTAGATAGCAGAAAGAAAGAGCAGAGAAGCTTCATCTCTTTGCTCAACGTCATAGCGGAATTAATTATTAACATTGCTGAGTATGATATCAAGTGATTGGAAAAAAGGGCATGACGGCTGCTGGTAGGAATGCAAAACAATAAGATGATCTCCAAGGAGTTCAGCAGGTAGAAGACTTCCGTAACCATTATAATCCCTAGCGGAAAGTTTCTTTCCTAATAAAAATAACTAATCACCTCAACTATGAGGCCTCACCTCAACTATGAGGTGGATTGAGCCATACTCAGGATCAGTGCGGATTTTTAGAGGGGTCTAAGGTTAGTGAGCAACCTTAATATCAGATGTTATCCAAGCCGCCCTGAGGCCTCCGACTAGACTTAACGACTGACATCTAACGACGTCAGCCAACTGCTTAACGTGCCTTCCGAAATCAGTGTGCCTCTGACTAAATCGGGATATGGTCGTAAGGGTACGTTATGTTAAATAACTAAAAGGAACAGAAGCGCAATAATTTTCATTCCAAGCAGACAGTCGACATAACATAGCGGTACTTGTTTAAGTCACAAGGGACACTGCAACACCACTTTTTCCTTAAACCCTTGGTTTTATTCAAGTGATCCTTCAACGATAACCGATAAATTCCTTGAATGAAGCAGAGTTGTCAACGGTTATAGGTATCCATGAATCATTCGTTTGCAAAGAGAAGAATTATTACTATTATTTTTTTAGTTTTTTTCCTCTCTAGCGTGGTGTTATCTAAAGAGCACGGGCCTCGGCCAAGCGCATCTTTAGTCATCGTGGAGGCTTAAAAATTTTCGCACAATACGGCAGGTGTTCAAAATTACTGCTTTTTGGATGAGTGTATATGTGGCCGGATGTATCCTACCCAAGTGCTTCAAGGCCTTTGTGAAGTTCCTTCGGGATAACGCCAGTTGTAAATATGATGATGGGTATTATCTTGACTGCGGTGACTTGCCATTGAGTTTTTATTTCTACTGAGAGTTCACGGTACCTCGCAATTTTTTTCGCAATTATTATGAGCCTGTAGTGTCCCACTGCTGGGCAAAGGCCTCCCTACCGTTCCTCCATTCTGTGCGGTCCAAAGCTGTGATGGACCAATTTTTCAAATGGGAGTCCAACTCATCTCGCCAAGAATGCCTGCGAAATTTCGTAGTAATTCACTAAACCACCTGAATCGCCATAAACTTGAATGACGTACTATACGTGGACGATTTATTTATAACCACACATCACACCGTTTACGTTACTGGACTAAACTGACCAAGGACAATGGCTATTTAATGACCCTTGTTTTGTTCATCTAGTTATTCACTCAGATGATCAGATCAGTAGCTCATCTTAATGAAGTACGAGGCGTTTTTAAATTGATGACAGCGCCTCAGTAGAAAATACAGCAAATTAAATGATGTCATTACGGTTTTGCTTCTAGGGAAAATTCAAAGCCATACTTTTTTTATTGTGCTCTTGAAGCTGAACTCATTCCGCCTGGTGGGAAGCAAACATAGGGTCCAGATTACTACTGAGCTGATCAATCTCAGCTTGAACCTATCACCCTGCATAAATTCTTTTATACGCTTTCCATCATAAAAAAATCATAAAACACACTGAATAATTGTTTCGAATCTGGGATTAGTATCAGGGGTAGCATTCGTACTTCGAACAGTGAATTCTAAGCGAGACTTTAATTTGGCGTTCTGCAAAACTCAATGACTACGCGAATGAGATTGTTTGAGAGAAAAAACTAAGCCAAATGACATCTCTATATTTATTTCTATACATTTCTCATTATTTCTATACAAATGAGGGAGAATACCAATTCAAGGTGAAGCTCATAGACGAAAAAAGTTGGGGTTTTCTCCTGAGGGAGATAAAGATGAGATTAATTTGGGGGTTGAATTGCGTAGAGGTTTTGAAATTCAATTAGTCCCAAGCTTGAAGTGGAATCAAGTTTTGGGTGCTTAAAGGGCCTTAAACTACTACCCGCAAATCGTAGAAGCAAGAATGCAACAGGTTCAATACAGCTTCACGAGCGGTGAGACCAGATGAGCAACATATTATTTATTTATATACTTCAGCAAAATGCAGCAATATCTCCCACAGCCAAAGCGTCAGTGAGAACCGTGACACTGATAGTGGCCAGACTTGCTTTCGTTAGCCAGACATTAGACATGGCACAGGCACAGTATAAACATACAGTAGAACATCTACATACAAACGTGCCGCTCGCGCTCTCGGTTTGAATGTGTGAGTGCGCGTCGCGCGCCGTGTCGCGATTTCACGCACACGCTAGCATAAAATACGGGGGGTATGGGGTGGTGGCAGCACGCTAGGCTAATAACTCGGCGGGCGGCCTTAGATAACCTACTGTATGTTTATACTATGGCACAGGTTAGGTTGCGTAATATTAATAACGCGCCTTCGTTACGATATTCTACGATATGCATTCATACAGACAACCAAACCGCATGTCTACAGGTAGTGAGGTACATTCTACACAGAGGTAGATAGACAGGGAGCAATATCGGTCACCCTACCTGGTCATTGTGTTATGTTTGAAAAAGCTAGTTAGTCCTAATAGAAACTCTGCAGGTTTTCTATAGTTATAAAAGAAGTTGGGTTATGGATAATGCACTATGTGCAAATACACAGTTAATATTAAGGTATCAGACAGCATAAAACTCTGTTCTTACGATCATAAGACTCGCTGAAACCAGACAAGAATGTAATTGCTGGCCGCACCCCATGTTGGCCATTTTGCCAGTCAGACTGATTTCAGGATCGATTTTAAGTCATGGACTACCACAGTGCCATCTTTTTCCAGGGATACACCCGGGTGCAATGTCTAAGCGCTAGCCTAACTCAATCTGGCATGGACGAAGGCACGTAAAACCATAAGTCTAGAACTAGAAGGTAATATAACGCGCTTTGCAGACAACAGGGCAAGGCGGTCTTTCTGACCGTGAAGTAATAAAGACCGCGTCTGCCCACCGATGCCACGCGACTGCCCCTAACAGCGAACACAAAGCATTTAAGTGCCCGGCGGGCATCTACAGCGCGGCCTTTTTGCCCTTCATGTGCGTTGCATTGGTAGTACAGGATTCCCTTAGCGCTATCGCGCGCCGTGAAATTGACCGCCCTTGCTTACCCTATCGTCTGACCGTGATTACAATCAGTGCGCCTCTGACTAACCCATCAGGGATATGGTCGTGAGGGTATGTTATGTATGTGATTATTATATCCCACTCAGGAGCGGGGTGCTATCTGATTTCCAGTGCTTGAAGTATTTATACAAGCTCCTGTGTTATTTACCCTCTTTCGTCCCAATTATCGCTACCGTTCCGGGTCGTTTTTCTCCTCAAACATTTGTCAGATTGGCCTCCACGTCACGCCCTAGGCCGAGGTCCGTGTTCCCTCTGGGGCGCCCTTAGGCGTGTTGCTTTTAATCCACTTCAAAATTCGACACGATCAGTAGGTGGCGCTTGCCGCTTATAAGAAATACATTGTTCCGTATTTGTAACTCAGAAAGGCATTAGACCTGTCATCACTCACCAAAAGGCACTGAACCCAATATTTCTTGGTTCACTTAACAGTTCACACATTGTCCATTGTCTGCTGCCGAAATGACTTCATTGGCAACGCCTGTACAGTACATCTTATATTATTTTAAAAAAGAAACCTTATTTCTACAGTCAGAAAGGTCATGGTCATGCTGGGCGAACCCATATCGAGACTACACTTCATGGTGCTTGCATTTTATAATTAGTAATGATATTATTTGCGGCGCCTACATGTTCAAAGTTCACTATTTCTTCGTTCAAGAAAGTCTTCTTACAGTACTTCCATCAAAAAACCAACCACCAACCAACCCATTTTCAACCGACTGACCAACTTAAGCTCTACATAGGTACCTACCTAAAATACTTTTAGGAATGTGACACTGAACCACCGGCGGCGTCGGAAGATTGATTCTACTCTAAGAAACCCAGCACACAGAAAAAACGGTTTTCTCCGATTAAGTGAAATAATCTTGCATGAAACTAAGTTGCATTGAACTAAGATTATGGTTGCATCATATATATTGAAACTAATATTTTCTCATACTGAGAAACAAAAATACTTAAACTTATAGTTGAAATAATCTTGAATCAAAACAATTCTCGATTGATTGAAGATAATACATCTTCAACCAAGAATGATTAGCATTCTTAATTTAAGTCGATAAATTCTCTTGATGCAAGTCAAGGTTGTGTTTTACCACAAGAAAAAATTTATTTCGATTCAAAAAAAAATCGCTGCACTGCGAACAATAAATGCTTAATTTTAATAGACAAAGTGTTCTTTCAACAATAATAAATCTAGCTTGAACACTAATTTTACTTGATTCAAAGGTGTTTATTTTAAAATGAGAGAGCTATGTCCTCAGATCAATAACTAATATTATTATTTTAATTTATGCTGCCTTTAAAAAAGATAAACCTTTCTTATTTCGTGAAAAAGATTTCTTGGTTTAATAATTTAGTTCCTTGCAAATTAAGTCCTAAATGCTTGTTCGAAGCGTTTTCATGTCAGTATTAGTTTTAGTTAACAAAAATTCCTTCAGGAATGTTAGTAACTAAACAGGAACTCCCAATAGTCCCAATAGAAGTTCTTATGTCGTTTTCTGAAAGGAAAGTCAAAGAGAACAAACAAGGTACCAAAAGAAAAACATATGACATTGGGTTTTCTCTAACAAAATAAAAAGATGTTGTTCATATAAACATTTATTGACACATATATAAAAAGACAACAATACCGATCACAATATTTTAACGTTCTCATCAACCTTTACATGAGCACCTTAAGCTGCTGACATGAGAGCCGTTTTGCAATGAAAAATAACTAAGTTGTTAGTTTCGTCGTCCATTTCGTTGTTGCTGATGTGTCACACACTTCTTAAAATCCAAACACAAGCACGGCACCACAAGACATATTTTGATAACTGCAGACTACTATAACACTATTCACTACTCACTTCCAAAACAGAAAATAAACAGCTCAAACGAAAAGATAAAGTTAAAACATGCTTAGCATGGCGCGCGCACACACACTGACTAGACAAAAGACAATCTGCTGTCTTTTATTAAAGGTTAGCGTGGGTTGACTTACTAAAAAAATCTGTCTCAAGTAAAGATACTGGATATTGAATCAAAACATTTTTATAATTGAGACAAGGCACTATAACATTTTGTAGCAAAACCAGGGTGTTTATTCACAACGAGACTGGATGTCATTAATTCAAGAGATATAATTTTTGAATTTGCTAATGTTAGGATTCAAGCTGATATTATCTTCATTGAAAAGATTGTATCATTGTGATAAATAAACTTTCAGTTTGAAACAAGTAATTCATTGTATTAAAGCAATAAAATCCGAAGTTCTTAGATTAACTTTACTTATTATTCATTTGAAATATTTTTCCTTGATTCTAAAAATTGCAACAAGGAAATATATTTTTTGTTTTGAGACATCCATCATCTAGAAATAAATAAACATTATTTGTTTTAAGACAATTTTCTTTAAAATGACTAAATATTTCAAGAAAACTATTTATCTTGCTTGGAGGAATCCTTTTTTTCTGTGCAGTTCTCTTTTTTTCAAATTATATTTTACAGGGCACAAACTAAATAAACCAGCCTCATAGTTTCTTGGACATGAAATAAAATAAAGCAGAAAATTAAGTAACTCTGTGAGACCTCAAGATACAGTCAGTTTGTACTGTGTGGATAGGAACATTTCTAGTAATGTTAGTGGAAATGATGGTTGCTAAAAAATTGAACTGTTTTGTGACATAGGTACAACATCTTTGTCACACCGTGATCACGTCAGGGCTGCAGTGCAAATGAAGTAAAATATAAGAGCGCAAGTAGAATAAAGTTGTTTTTTTTATGTATCATGTTTGCGTAAATATTGGAAAACATTAAGTAAGACAAGTAGTGGCTTTTTCAGCTTTATAAACAATGGGCGACAATTTAGAGAAATACAGTAAAGAAACGAAAAATATTACATCATGAGATTATGTAGAGGTCACAATAATAAGAAAAATAAAATTGTGTGAATTATCTTTGTCTTTGTCTTATATGATAATCTTTGAATTACCTTTGGTTTTCTCATGGAATTGCCTAACATCTATGAGAATTCACTGGTAATAAACTATGAAATAGTGTTCAGATCTGAATAAAAAAACATCCGTTTGGCAATACAAACCTGTATTGATACCTAGTATATGTATGTTTTTACAAAAAGAGAATATTAAGAACAAGATAATATAAGATATACTGCACAAAGAAAACAAATACAAGGTTTGTGTAATTAGGAGATGTATGGTGATGTTAGAATAATATCAAATGATATTTATAGAGTAATTAAAAAGAACAATAAGCACATAATCATCTTTTAAAAGTGGAGGGCAGAGCTCTCCCTACTTATGAAAATGCATTCGGTCTTGGCATCAGGCGGGACTCGAACCCGCGCCTTTCGCAAGCCGGGCGACTGCACTACCAATTATGCTACCAAGACCATTAACAGACCGGACGAATTTCTCTGGTATATTATACCTGACAGCCAGGTTGGCCAGGTCTTTTTTTCTAGTTGGAATTTGCCTACCTGTATAATTTTTAAAGTTAACTTAAAAAATTACACTTTGAATGGAATTTTGAATATTTCCATCCTTTATTCTGTGTAAGGAGGAGGGGTATGAGGGAGTAGCCCTTTCCCCGCTTGTCTCTTTATTTGCTATATAAATTATAAACCTTGTTGGTTTCTAAATGTGAGACAAGCTGTCAATTAAAGTTAAAAGTTGCAGTCAAATGTTTATTTTAATGAATTAAATGGTGGAGTGTTAGTGTTTTTTTACCAAATGCCTACACAGTTGCATGTCAAAAAAGGCCCAAATGATGAAATTAAAAAGCATTTTTAAATGACTGAGGTCAATCAATGGCTGACTAATGCTTTTACTCACAGGATGCTATGTTTTAAGGATATTCTACAATTGCAGTCTATTTTGATTAGATCCAAGTTAGTTTTTTAAGTAAATATGGTATGCAAAGTAAACAGATAGCATCTAAAAATATTGATAATTCAGCGAATATTTTAAATACATGCAAAACACAAGTAAACTATATTTGTAATAATACCACCTACATCTAGGCATGACATTACAATCAGAAAACAAACAAAATCCCACCTTGTGGCAGATTGTAAATTCCTAATGTTGGCATAAATTATGTATGAGTCACATTCAACAAATAGCCTTTCAGTTCTAATTAATTAAGAACAAATGAGTCTCCAATAAGAGTAAACGAATCTAACGAAACATGACTAAGAAGAACATGACAATTTGCTGCACTCCCTTCGCTGCTCTACAAGGTTATCCGAGGACAACCGCCGGGTGTTCTAAAAAAGGGCATTACTTCAAAATAACAAGCGCTAAACTCACCCAGAGATGACATAATCCTCGATAACGTACAGCATCAACAGTAAACAATATTCCCAAACTCTTTCACACCTACATGAGAAAATTGGAACAGCAACAAGCTAAAAATAATGCAAAGAGCTTACCTGTTGAGCAACAGGCTCCAATATGCTCTCGATGATCTTCGTGTGAAAGACCGGCATCTTGCTGGCGTAAGCACCTATCTACATGAGATAATAAACACAAATAACACAATAATCGCACTTAAAACACAAAATAATAAATAACACAACCAAACAACAAGAAAGACAGAAATACACTGGCTGACTAAATCATAACTAGAGATGGAGATGTTCAGTTCCACACAGGTTGATATTTTGGCACCGGCAGGACGAGTATTTACTCGTATTCCCGTAGTATGAAGGTATCAATTTTTGTACGTACACCATGAGTTGGTTGGTGACCTTAAAACCGGTACATATTATTTTCATGTTTCTAGTTTCGAGACCATTAAACTCAAATAATAATCCGATTTTGGTTAGCTGGTTATTAAATAGACTCGTTCATATTTAAAGTATTATAAGTCATCGATGTGTGGTAGTGGCGTGGGTGCATTCAAACATTGATGAATACCACACATAGCGTCAGATTGTGTTTGATTCATTAAAATTATCATTGTTTTCTTTATTTTTTTGTTATTTTAATTTTTTGTGCTAAATTTATGTTTAGTGAATGATCTTCAATACATGCAGTAGCTAAAATTAATCTAATGTCTCTACATATTCTTAGCGTTTGTGGCCGAGATATATTGCAACAATAAAGTTTATGGAATTTTCGTTAAATTCCAAGATTTAATTGTATGTTGGAATTTAACGAGTGCAAAAGTAGTTTTGGAGCTGGTATTTATTTTTTCACTTCGGGACATCTCTATGAACTGCTGATGTAGATTGACATAATTGACATTCCAATTTAATGTTGCCAGCATATGCAAGTTTGAGTTGTTTATAGTTGGTAGTTTTTCACGTCGAGGTGGACAAGAGGGCTCAAAATTCATTTTGTGAAGAGGGTTAGCCTTTCCTTGATGACATGACACGACAGTGACTTTTAATTAGATGCGTGCAGTAAACTGAGAATAAGACTCAGTTTTGATGTGTATGCATAGTTCTAGCTGTTAGTACTTTATGTACTTTACTAGCGACCCGCCCGGGTTTCGCACAGGTGCAATGGGATTTTATCATACATAAAACCTTCCTCTTAAATCATTCAATCTATTTCAAAAAACCGCATCAAAATCGAACGTAATCGAAATAAGCGAACATAGAGGCAGATAAAGCGACTCTGTTTTATGCTATGTATTCTTTAATATTTAGTAATGTACCTATACTTTATTTACATGCGTCAGCAAAATTTTGTCGTTGCTTAAATACCGTATCATAATCAAGGTGACTTTCCAACTCTTAAACTTGTTTTATAAACGGAATAAATATAATTATGATCACGAGAAAACATCTGTACTATTACTTACCATTATTATTCACTATTTTTCCCTGTGAGATTTTACTAAATCAGGTGATCAGTTAAACATGAGCCTTTTTTAAAGAGATGGGAAATAAAAATAACAAGAAAACATTTTTGTAATAAATTTATTAATAATTCAAATATTTTTTAAATCTTAACACTATCAAGTCTTTAAATTACGTGCAGTAAGTCATACCTAAACCAAATTAAGTAACAATAAATAACATACAAACTTATAGGTACCTATTCAAAAAACTTCAGGTTTTTCCTACATTAAGAGAATTGCACTAGGAGTTCAACTACAGAATGAAACAAAACACTTTTATATGACATGAATTGAACACCTTTCGACTATCGACTATTTATACGACTAGGAATATCACACAAGAACTTAATGAGAAAAGAAATAGACACAGTTTTCTTCTTCACAAACATAAATTAACCACTTGATGATTATATTACTAAAACGTAATAAATGTATGTTCGTTCAAGGAAAAATCAAATATGAACAGCATTTACTTCAATATGAAAAAGTAAATAATAGTCACATTTTTTCACATCTTTAAATCAGATTATTTGTACTGTCGGGCTTTAGGCTTTGAAATGATGCGAACCGCGACAACTTCGCAAAATTTGCCTTGCAACTACCGACCCAACCCTCTGGGTCAAGTCTTTTTTGTCGTTATACCATGTACGGTGGACGGCACATCACTCTACCCATTTCCGGTCAGTCCTCCTTGCTCTATTGCAAAGGAATGACATTTGGCAAAAGCGAGAGAAAAAACGGAAACGGGGTAACATGATGTGCTGTTGACTGTACCATGTAACAGGCTTTACAGTGAATTCGACAGCCCACCATTCGTTTAGTTGAATGGTCTAAGTCATAAGAGAGGAATCCATTTTGATGGGCAGTGTCTGTTTACTCGGTATGTTTTTTAACACTTAATCAATCAAAACTGTGTCTACTTTTAACAAAAAGAAGAGAAGCACGGCACTCATTAAAATAGGGTGGTTGCAGTTGACATGAACGTTCAGGGACTTTACAACGATCAATTAAATCCAGACAGTTGCTATCACAAGACTCAAGTCCCTATCAGGGCTGTAAATGTACGCGTATTACTTATACACATAAAATGTATTCTGATGTGGTAAATAAAGTCAAATTTAGCTTTAATTTTCTTTACTTTACATCTTTTTTCATTTCGGTCTCTATTTTAATTAATTGAGGGTCTAAAATGAGCTTCTAAAAATAAAAACGCCTCAAAATAAAAAGGTTTCACGTTTAGTAGCTACATAATAGGTACAAGATTATAAAACTTGGGTAAACAATAATTTGCTAAATAGTAGAATGTCACTTTCTACAAACACAAAAAAAGTTGAGCTTACCTGGATTCTCTTTAGAATAGTGGATTAAATACCGCAGTTGTAAATTGACTCAAAATCTGGTGGATTCTATCTGAGACTTAAATTTTAGATCATTAACAACATTGCTTTGCCAGTTATACCCCCGAACTCACAAATGCAAAGCAACGTTGAGCATCCCTCAGAAGTTTATGTACCTTTCAGTTCTATTGTCATTTTACGGGACAGCATGAACGTGAGCGCGTGCCCAGCGTTGATTGGCGTTTGTGAATTCGGAAGTACATGAATGTCCACAGGCACATTTAGCTACCCAAAAATTAACGATAATGATCAGTGGGAAATGCATGCGAGTAGATTCCTATCCGTTTAATACAACGTAATTAAATTGTGCGCACATTGAAATTCGATGTTCGAAATAGTTACAATTTCACACGCACTCATTACATGTACAATTTTATTATTATAGACCCGTTATCGAACTTGTCGTTGAATTTACATACTTATGTTACCTTGCTATCGTGTATTCTGCCTAATAAGTTACCTATTTCATACAAATTAAATATAAACATTGATTTCTACTAATGTTGCTTGAATTCCAATTTATAATTACCTACTTATCAAGGTACCTTAAGAATAATTTAATGTTTAAAATATCCTTCAACAACTCGTTGCGATTGCTGAATGAGCTTTTGTTAGCACAAAACATTCATTCAAACCTATGGTTAAATAAAAAAATGTGTGAACCTTGTGTACCTTCAACTTGAGAAATACTAGTATAGTGTTACAAATATTCGACAATGTCACACTTAATTGAAATATTTGGGCAACTGACGCCGTAAGTAAGGTTGAGACTATGCGGCTGGCTCTTGTGCCTCTCAGTGAGCAGTTTGTGGAAGATTGGTAGGATTGCGCACTCGAACAACTCAGATTCAGAGCTAGCCGTGTACATTTTACGCTGTTCTACTGACTCCTGGCGTTTTGAGTCATTCCTACCGTAAGTAGCTGACTTCCGTTCTTCACGAGTGCTTGGTGACCCTGTAGTAAAAAATGACCCTTGTTTATGACCAACTAATTAAACGTTCAGATAGAAATCTATTATAAAATAAGCAGCACTAATAGCATGGCCATAGCTTGACAAAACAGAACCTTAAGTATCCACGACAAAATTAGCACTCACTTAGTCAAAAAAAAAGGTATTTACCTGTTTTATGTCTTGATGCTACATTCGGGCTGCTTTTATGATGATCTGGCCTTGGTGGGTGTGCAGCTTGTGTTAATCTAGGTGAATCCCCAACTCCTTTTGCTCTTTTCAAAGGTTCTGCCTCCTGACGAAGCCTCTTAGCCGGAGAATCTTGGCTTTTAATAACCCTGATGGTGTCAGGGTCTGGTTTCCAAGATTCTGTTTCCGTAGGCGCTTCGGGAAGGGGCTGCTTCCTGGGTATATCATCATGTCTACGAGGTGTTTCCACTTTTTCTATTCTTTCTTCCTGATAAGGTCTCACCTAGAAACATGTTTCGGGTTTACTTATTGTAAAAGTTGATAATTAATGTGTTAAGATAAGACTGATACTCGTAACATAATTTAAAAATAGTCGCAAGAGGTTTTGTTGAAGAAAGATTTATAGGTGTGGTTTATTAAGGCTTACTTGAGCAGAGGACTGTCTCCGTTTAGATTGACTTTGATGTGGTGGTGTACTAACTGGCTGAGGAAACTCTGATCCTCGTCGCTGAAAGAAAAGTTAGGTATTTAGTTAGAATACACTGAATAAAATATATTTACTTAATGAAAATTATTTCTTCATAAACGTACTTTCGCTATACGATCCGTCATTCGGAGAGTTTCTGCTT
Source organism: Udea ferrugalis (assembly GCA_950022985.1). Taxonomy (NCBI): domain Eukaryota; kingdom Metazoa; phylum Arthropoda; class Insecta; order Lepidoptera; family Crambidae; genus Udea; species Udea ferrugalis. The sequence goes on from OX465541.1 coordinate 1,104,943, forward strand.
CCCGATAACCTTCAGGAGTTCCACCTCTTGTAGTACCAGCTGGAAAATTATTATTTTTTAAATTGTTTTTTTTCAAGACTCTCTATTGTTAACTTTTAGGATTTCGTACATAAAAGTTAAAAACGGGACCCTATTACTAAGCCTCCTAGTCTGTCACCAGGCCGTATCTCCCAAACCGTAATAGCTAGAAAGCAGATTTTATACAAATTATATGTAATCCCGTTGCCGCTATAACAACAAGTACTAAAAACAAAAAAAAATATCACATAATACAATAAACGTCTTTTCTTCGTATTTTTACAAAATAATTATTAAGTTGACAGGCAGACACTTTTTTCACAAAATATTCAGTAATAAATATTGAAGCGGGGCGCCCATACAACGAACGTTTTTTTCTTTTATAAGTAGATAACAGTACGGAACCCCCCCGGGTTCCACCAGTGTTTTTACCTACGTACCATAATTTATTGATGCATTTGAAGCTCTTCTTTCTGAGTTCCTAGTATCTGTTTCTCTGCAAAGAACACAAATGTTATGTTTTTACATAACTACAGAAAGTCTGACATTTGCGAATACAGTGCTATTCATTGAACTGTAAGGAACATCAGGTTTTAAGGTGAAGAATTTCTAAAAATTTATTTTAATGACTTATCATCACCATGTTATCATTTTTTTAAATTAACTTATAGTTCTATTTCACCTATGATGATGTGGAGATGATGTTGTCTGTCTGCTTTTCTCCGATACACTTCTCTGCATTGGAGAATGATGATGACCTGTAACAACTAAAATCAGGCGCGCATTTAACTATGGTAGTCCTGTCTGCTTCATGTTACATTTCTGGATATTATTGACTAGCTACCTACCATCTATCTGTTGCCGGCGACTCGGCTGGCATAAAACTAGGCAGATTCTTCATATTTTTATTTATCAAACCGTTTATTAATTACTTTAAGTTAAACGGGTAAATATGCTCATACCTCTGTCAAAGTAGACCTTTGCAATCTTCTGTGCCATAATATTGATGGACTTCCATCGACTACAACTACTAAGTGTACAAAAGTAGTAATAATATGTATAATTCAGATAATGTATAATCTTACCAGGAGGTGATTTTTGACAAGTGTACTGGAACGTGTTTGTATCCCAAAGATCGCTCTGAACAACTATGAAGTTTTCTTTCTTTTTTCTTTCAGAGTCCCTTCTTTGACCTGGAAATAAACACCATGATTACTGGGATTCAGTCAGCAATGCACTGTAAGAGCCTTAGTACTTTTAAAATGAAGTGTGCGCTCGTCTTCTGTTTTTATTTTTATTTGAAAACAAAGTTATTTCTCTATTTACGTCTCCTACCATAATTGTTACATCTTTTTGTTGGAATTATATAGATAATTCGTTTTTAGAAATAATAGTAGATTATTTATGATTGTAGCAGGTATCCCATTAAGCCGTTTGGAAGAGGTTCGTTTCGTTCGTTCGGTTCGAAATTCATCTTCCTTCGTCTTCGTGTCTGTTTTATCATCTCTGAGTGCCGAGGTAAGTAAGAGAACAAAATATTAAAAAGTTAATACGAATTGGTTTTAAACGAACGAAAAAAAAACAGGGCAATGAAAAAAAAAATAGGGCTTGTTCGAATAAGAGATAGATTGTATTAGTTACCTACTAGGTAGGTAGGTACCTTGTATAGATTCCATGGTTTATTAATCAATAAGGCCTGTCAGACTGACTGAGCCACGGTTATAGTAGGTATTACCTAACTGACTTACTAACTTTACCGTAACTGAGCAGACAACGGTGTGCACTACGTTTTGACACTTTTGCCACTAGGTACCTAGGTAGGTACAAATGCTACAACATTATTAAAGTAGACAGGTCACAGGTTCAAGGGCTACGAATATGAATCATATGTTATTTGTGACTACTAAAAAGTGTAACCTACTACGAATGAGTTATTAAAAATCTTACAAGATTTTCTCCTCTCAGCTGAGGAGTAATCCATGTCTAAGTCCAATATGTCCTCTGGCTCTTGCTTCGGCTTTGCTGGGAGAGGAGGTGGTGGATCTCTCTCTTGACCTGAAAAAAATAATACATCAGACTCGCACAAGGCCTGTCCAAAACTTTTTACAAAAATGGACCATAATAAAGGCCGATCGAAATTAGTTAAACAGTTCGATGTTTTCGAGATGTGCTCGAGGAAAATCTTTAGCATCTTCTGGACAGCCCACAGTACCAACGTCTCTATCCTGCGAGTGCTCAAGGTTGAGACCAGGCTAACCACTATATGTATTGTGCCTGCGTAAGGTACTTGAGCACTTCGGCCGCATTGCCAGAAAAGGGAGCGATAACTTAGAAACTCATGGTCAAATGGTCGAGTGGAAACAGCCATGAGGAAAAACCCAGACACGTTGGACAAATCAGATACGCTCCACGGTTGAATTTACAGTTAACGAGGCTATTCCCATCACCACAGATTGACACCAATGGAAGTCAATAATAATAAGACACAAAAGAGAGGTAAAGACCCGTAGTAATTGGTATATCGTCACAAGAAGAAGGTAAAAAACCACTCAAGGAAGAAAATAAATTTAAAAACTACATTATGTTCAGATACATACCTATGACTTTCCTCTCCAAGCCCGGCGGAGGCTCCATGTCATCTTGGTCTACTGACACGTGCATGAGGTCTGTCAGCAGAACTCCTTGGCTGACGCTGGACATCCTCCTGTGGCCTCGAGGCCCTGCTCTTTGCTCTCTTGAAGGAGTGGTCTTTGTGACGGTGTCTTGAGTCTTTACTATCTTCTTCTGGAGTTCTGGTGTCTGCAAAACCATTATTTATGACCAGTGATTACAATAAGTCATCATGATAAAGTAATGCAATTTTAACCTTTATTATAGCAGCTAATTGAAAACGCCTACCTTTTTCACCTTGGGCGTAGCAGCTTTAGTATACATTGGCTCCTGTATTTTGGCGGGCACGGATTTGGCAGTGGGAGTGTCGCTGGGCTTCAGGGCGGATATGGTCTTCGTTTCAGCCTTCACCGGCTCTGGCTGTTTGGGCTTGGGTTCAGGCTGTTTGGGTTTAGGTTCCGGCTTCTTCACTTCCGGCTGTTTAGGCTTAGGGTCTGGGTCCTGAGTGATGATGAGGTAAAGTGCTGGTTACTGTGCGGATAGTATAGAGGAGGTATGGGTACGTGAACCGTCTTGATATTGATTGTGGAATCAGGGAAGAAAGAGATTCATTCATAACCTCTTGGTCACATTCTTAAGTGGCTAAATAAAATCCACTGATCAAAAGACTCTGCATAAGAAGTATTACAGTGGTAATAGGCTTGTTGTTGTAGGCTAGATGAGCTATAGTGGAAAAGTGAAATGACCCTTATGAACTACTTCTTACTTTTCATTAACCTGTCTTTCTCACCCTATCTCTGAATTCATGAATTAATATTATTCCCCTAAAATGTCCCCCTGTTTGCAAAGGCCTCCTCACCACTTTTCCACTATAGCTCATCTAGCCTACAACCGCGAGACTACTTAATGTGAATTTATTCAATAATCCTTTTTGAGTTTTCACTTCAGACGTGTGCTTTATCTTACCTCATTTCTGGCAACCTCGGCAGACCAGCCATATGGCAGTTTCGCCAGCTGATCCTTCTCAGGCACAGCCTTCGAAGCAGGGGGGCTGGTGTAGTCCAGGTGATTCTTGAAGGACACATTCTTCGTCTGTTCTTTCTTCGGCTCTTTGGGAGGAACCTCTTTTATGGGTTCAGGTGGAGCTGTTGGTTTCGCCCTGCAACCAAGTTTATGATATTAATAATGGATGGAGCTAAGCGGTCTCCTTGCTAATCATTTCTACCAGTTCATTTGCAGCGAGTAATTGGGGATCAGTGAAATGTTGCTATGACAAAGCATTATTTACTAATTGATGATTATGATCATAGCTGATTGATGTCAACACTTACTTTTCTGCTAACTGTTGATTCTGTAGGTTATTGTACTCAGCCTCTGCACCAGCTGACGCACTCAGGCTGCAGACTGAAGTTATGTCACTAGTTTCTGTAAGGTCAGAACACATTTTTAACAGAACTTCAAACTTATTAAAATCATTATGTAGAAAATTTGTAGAAATTTGATATCCATTGTGCCGCTTACCAGGATGGCTAATGTTATCTTTTGGAAGGGGCAGTCTTGTACGCTGCGTGGCCGGAGAACGAGAGTCACGGGTAGTCGAGGATTCGGAGCCAGCATCGCTGCCAAGCTTGCTCAGCAGCATCTGTTGAAGATGATTCTCGTGAAGTTTGGCTACTACAAAAGTTCGGGTTTTGATCCTGGCAATTGTGCTGACATACCTGCAGTTCATTTTCCTTCGCCTGCAAAGTGCGTCGATACCGGTTGTTATACTGCCTCAGTTCTTTTAATTTCCTATCTAGCTCAGGACCTGGAGACCGGCACTCATGCGTGGAGGCAGGGCGCAAGGTTGCTCGTATCCTACTTGGAGCTCCAGCTACAGGCTGACCATTGCGACGCAACTCAAGCAGTTGTAAGAACTGAAAAAGCCAAATACAGTATCTTGGTCAACGCATATTCTTCGCCACATCCAAATATTTCAAGATGTTTAGGATCCTACCTTAGGTACAAACACCAAGCAAAGTGTGGCTGTCGTGCAGAATATAATGAAGATAGCAATCAGGACAAATAACGCGTCCTTGTGATCTGACAAAACCTGAAAAAAATACAAAGATAATAATATAAAGCGTACTGGTTGAGAAAGAAGATCAATGTTCAAATAATTATACCAAAAAGATTACGTTACCAGTGCAATCGCAGCACCCATGATGCACATGATGAGGACATTGTAGACAGACAGGCCGATGTGCTTTGAATCGTTCAGGGCAGGAATGGAGACATGGCGGGTCTCCCACGCAAGGAATGCTCCGAACACCTGAAAGTTAAGAAACATAGTTGAAAATATACGACTGTTGCTACTAATACGCAACGATCCGAGATGAATATGTCGCCTATAATGAGCACTGATCGTAGGATATTTGTATCCAGCGTCCTGCAGGATTTCAGAAGCCTACACTACACAGTACAGTATGTAACCATTTAGTCAGTTAGTAAACATTTTGTGGTTTTGCTCAGATGCAGCCAAATATGTATTCTTTGTAATAATATTCTTACCAACAACAGACCCTTATACGCGTAGATAACTCCGATGAAGATGGTCATCCGTTCTGACTGGCAGTACTCGTTCTCTTGGACTATCACGATGTCTTCACTAGATGGATGTGGCTGTTGATAATGCAAAAAAAAATCTGAATGATAAGAATCAATAAATCTTTGTTACAATATCACTAAAAATAGTTACTTTTAACTCGGTCCAGTGGACCTACAGAGTTCTGAGATTAGGGCTTGAAGTGTTAAAAGAGATCCAGGTAGAATAAAACTTGGTAAAACATAAAATGGATTCTGGAAGGGAATAATAAGTCGGTAGCAGTTAATGGATTGAAGCTATCACACTTAAGACGCTCTCTTTCTACCACTCGGTAGGTTTTTAAAGAGTTCAGAAGGTATCTAGGCTTTCACTTACATAAGGTTCCATCTGCTTAGTGGCCCTGTAGAAGGGGTCGGACACTTGCCACGTTGTCATGATAGCTAAATCGATTGCCAGAAGCACACCCACCACCATGAAGAGCTGGTAATCCTTGATCACCTGGAATCACGAAAGGTATTTGGCGTGTTTGTTAACCAAATCATATTTGTATCCACAATATGACAATACCATAAAGATCTCAAAACTCTGAAATCTTTTAAGTAATACGTCTTTTATTATGTCCTTGAACATAATTTGCTACAGTTACTGATTTGAAGTCATTTTGTATCCTATTTAGCGAGTTGTTAGCTTTTTAAATTGTTGAATCTTCTCACCTTCTTATTTAATTTGACATCAGTGAAGATGGAGTGGACTCGCCAAGTCTTGGAAAACATCGCCCCAAAGGCGAGGCTGAACCCGGCCATCAAAAGCCAGGCTCTGGCGGTGCAGATGTATGGGAAGGCAGCTGTAAAGGTCACAAAGTGGGCTAGGTTACAACACAGATCGAGCCAGTTAGCTGGTTTTAGGCTGATCATCATTATGCTTACATTGGGATTGGGAGGCTTTGGCCTTTTTTAACTCTTAGCTGTGACTATTCTGAGAATTTCTTTGATAAATTCTGGCAAAACCGTTAGGCCACATGTCAAACGTAACACAGCAGTTGGGAAACCACTTTTAGTGCGTTGGTCAAAGTATAATAGACTTGACGTGTAGGTTTCGGAACAAAAAATACTAGATTGACCGTAAGCGTAACAAATATCAGCCTATTAATTAATGTTGTATCATACATTCTGTTCAACTGTCTGTTCAAGTGTCTGTTTCATTTCAGAGTTGTATAGTTTGTCTGAGTGTGCATGTAACAGTCAATTTTATATCAAATTTATATATATTTATTTACAATCACTTTAATTCATGCACTGGAATGTATCTTGCAAATCAACTCATCTCCAAAAAAAATGCACCCATAAATAAGGTTTTCAAAATAACAAGCATTGAAGTTAGCATAACTCCTTGTCAAGATGATCTAACTCAAGTAGCAAAAGATAAGGAAGTAACGTATTAAGCAGAAGTTCACATACCCAAGCATTACGAAGATGATCAAGCTATAAAAATATATGAAAATTGTCACATACCACAGAACCACAAAAGCTTCGCGAATGAAGCCAAAGGAATCAAATAAACCAAAACTTGGAAACATGCCGTAGACTCCTGTGACCTAGAACAGCCTAGGCCTTTCTCAGAATCAAGGATCTAGTCTAAAAGAGGATTTGAAGTTCCCAAAATTTGGTTGATGGGACCACATCGAGGGGTTGAAGCTCAAGCCAGGGATTTGGGAAGAAGCTCTTTACCTCCGTGTGGCGTTTCCTGAGAAAGACCTAAGGATACATGAGTTGGATGAGATCAGATGACAAAAACGGCGTGATATATGAAGTGCCAGCGACATGCCGAACGATGTGCTTGTTCTTTTAAATTTTTATTTTAGTTTTTAACTATTATTTGTTGTCTGTTTGGCCGTTTGAAAAATGCTTCCCAACAATTGCTTGTCATAGCTGTAAAAGCTCACCACTGCTACTGATACGTTTAACTCCACATTAGCAACGTGAATATCTAGGTCAGTAAGAAAATAGAGATAAAATATAATTGCGCAGGTTTGCAGGATACGTGAATTACTAAGAAAAACGTATTGCTCTTGGCAATAAGATTAATGAGATTTTCCAAGTTTTTAATCTACTCTTTATTGGATTAGACAATAAGACAAGGTCAGTAACAGCAGAAAGTTCTTTCAGACAGAGTCTAATGCAATGAGAGTTATGAGGTTACCTTCCACCCGGCAAGAGAGAGAAAACACAGAATATTGATGAAAATGCAATTAGGATCACAACAGAGTCAATGCTAAGTAATGAAGGGCTGGTACATACCGATGCTGCTCAAACTGGAGTCAAGGCCTAAGAAAATCACGCTGAGGTAGGTGAGTATGCAGCCCACAATGATAAGATTGTTCAGGTGAGGCGAGGACATTTTTATGTACCTGAAATATATAGAAAAGATGAAAAAACCAGTACTGTAAATGCCATTACCTGAATGTTTTATATTGCCTGGTTGAAATAAGAACAAAAGACAGAGAACACTAACCTCTGGTTCCTAAAATGTATATTCATGGCAAGGAAGCCTGTTGCTAGTAGGATCCCCAGGATGGAGCAGACCACCAACACAGTGTAGATGGTGACGTTGACTTGCGTATGCTCGATGAGGCGAAGCGTGCGGTCTTTCGGCGGATTTCTATAAAGTAAGTATAGAGAAAATAACAATTGACTTCGGTCTGCTATGGTATTCGAATAACTTATTTGTATAGCTGGCGTCTTGATTGTGTTTTTTTTGCTTACTTGATTGTATGTTCTGATAAGTTACATAATTGCTGGTTGTGCCAGAAAAGATTGAAGATATTAACTACCTTAAGACTGGGGGCCTTATACTTACTTCCCGTTCCACTTAAAAGCTTCTCCGCTGCTAAGGTCAAGGTGATCTCTCTCCGCACAGTACTCTCCAACCTTTACCTCTCCCACCTGGTCTCCTTGGAACTGTTTCAGCAAGATAGACGCCTTGCGCTCGTTGTCGTAGAACCGAACTGGACCCTGGAAGCATTAAGCGCTACTTAGTCCGCTGTACAACTCTAACCCCCACAATTTCATTCACAAACGCAAATCAAAATTGGGCATCTCTCAAGTATTGCTGTCCCTTTCAGTTCTATTGACATTTTACGGGACAACATGAGCGTGAGCGCGTGCTTAGCGTTGATTAACTTTTGTGAATTTGGGGGTAACAACTTCAAAATCCCTAAAAGTTTCTATGGCATCTGACAAAACTTTCCTCTCTTTGTTTTTGTGACTGTACAGAATGAGAAGAACTATCAGTATCAGTACTCACAGTAACTCCTTCAAAGGTGACGTTGCTAAGTGCGTCTAAGAACAGCTGCTCCCACTCCTTGTCGCGGTATCTGAAGTCCTGAACAGTCTTCTCTTTGTATTTCAGCTTCACACGCTGTGCTACTGTTTGTATGGCTAGAGCCATAGCCCATATTCCTGGGGAAAAGATTTTACATTCTATCAGTGTAAGTTTCAAGGTGAAAAATTCACATCAAGATATGTCTGTGATAGGAATTAAAGGATACAAGTTCATTTGTTGAACTTGTATCCTTTAATTCCACGGAACACACAATGAGTCTGCAGTGTTTATCAATTTGTGGATTAATTGTTATTGATTGTTTGTTTATCAATTTTTCAATTTTACCATCGTATGTGTAGCCATGGAATCTTGAATACTCCAAGCCTCTTCTTCTGTCGTATTCCACTTGATAATCTTTTGCAGTCTGAAAAATGAAATATAAACTTGTTTCACAAAAGTTAGATAGAATGTAGACTCAACTTTGGATCCAAGATTGAAAAATCTTGATGATAAATAAAGTTTAGACTTTAGATGATGCAGTCACTTCAATATATAATGTAAATACCTATCATTGGAATTGGTACTTACAATTCCTGAAACAGTCATTTCTCCAGTTGTAGACAAAGGCAGAAGGTCTGTCAGTATTGTGGTGTCCAGAGCAGCTGAAAGATCCCTCTTGGAGCATGGAGCTCGTCTCATCCACCACTTGTTGCTGTACGTCCCAAGGAGTAGCCAGGTGTAAGCGCGTCCGTACATCTCTAGCCTGAAATAGAAAGACTGCTGGTAACTTTTCGGGCCTTGAAATAAAACTTTTTCCAATTGGACCCCGAAAAAGAAAAAAACATGAACCATCAATCATACCAACAGCTCTATCACGGAAGACAGAACATCTGATGTAGTTAATTTTTAGTTTGTAAAAAAAAATCTGGTGTCAGGATTATTACATCGAAATCAGAACGACAATGCCTTACTTGTAAGCTTCACAGAAGATTCGCACAGCCCAAGTCTCATTAAAGTTTCCCAGAATGATCCGAACATCTTTCTCCTTTAGTTTGGACAGGGCCGTCCTCACTTCCGTAGCGAAGCTTTGAGTTTCTTCAATCAGGAAACCGTTTGAGTCCAAGTCTGCGAGGAGACGGTTGTGTGCCTGTGAGACAAGAATTTAGATGATGATGGTATACATTCGTTAAAAATGTTCAGAAGTTCAGACTAGCCGCATCAACCGCGACTCGAAAAAGTCGACAGCAATACGGATGAAAGAGACAAAATAGAAAGAAAGACAGAAAGAAAATTTTAAAAATAGTACAGTAGTTAAAATTCTCATTAATAAGGAAGTTACTATTTTTAAAAGACCAGGTTCGTCTATTATGCTGTGGAGGCTAATCCCTACGTGTTCAATGCGGGCATCTAGCGCGAGACTGAACAAAACGAATATAGCTGGCCAACTTCTATATCAGTGGTGAGGACTCGTAGACTCATTCATTTTCAATGAGCTTCCAGTAGGAAGCTTTTGTTAGTCTCTAAACTTTCAAGGAAACTATTACAAACCAGCGCATATCTTGGCTCGTTCTGGTAGATGGTGCCAACCCTGGTCCAGTTGAAGTGTTGCAGCAGGCGGATGCGGGGCAGGTTGAAGGCGTTCTCCGATGGCACGATGCGGAAGAAGTTGGGGAAAGCTTCCTTGGTGAACATGGGGTGAGTGTCCGCGTACGAGAGCTGGAATAGAGCAATGCCAGTGTTCAATGATTTTAGGTCTCCATCTTTTTAATGAAACATAAAACCTTTTTTCATAAAAACGAAGGCAACGCTAAAGCAATTGCAAGAAGCAATTGACGTGTTATGTCACTTACTCGCAAATGGCGGCATCAACAAGAATGAAAGAGACAAAGCGATACAAAAGTTAACGTGTTGTTGAAGCACTGTTTAAGTTTTAATGAAAAAGGGGGTCAGTGTTAAAATAAAAACTTAAACTTCAAATTTAAAAATACATGCAATTTTCAAAATAATCGAATAAAAATTACACTATATTATTAAATTAACAATTGACCTGTGAGGTGGAGTGAACTATAACCTTTGGGTTGGGACTGCAATCGACTAACGTCCGAAGTTTGAAGATATACCAAGCCCCTTCTGCCTAATAGTCCAGCTTGTATCCTAGTTCTTACCTGAGTGAGATGCCAATGCTTCGAAGCCTTCGCGATGGGGTCCGTGACGTGGGTGCACGCAGCTCCGAACAGCATGAGCTTGTGGGGGCCGCTGTGCATCATGTCGAAGAACGACTTCACGCCCACTGCTGCGTTGCACTGTCAGGGATATTCAATGTATTAGTGTCAAACAACAACCTTCAGTTCCTTCCTCTGTTAGACACAATATTGAGGTGGAATGCGCCACACGGCAATAAACATAACGCAGCAGAAACGCCCTTAGCCGAGCCTCGGTCGGCCACGCTTAGGACAATCCCCGCTCTTCCCCCAGAGGGCAGGAAGACCATACAAGGATTCACCCCTAAAAAAAAGGAAGGTGCCTTAGGCACTTGCGGATTGTTAAAGAGAGGTATGGGAGGCTAGTGGCAAACTTAACTGTCTAACCCCCGAATTCACAGACGCAAATCAACGTTGAACATCCCTCAGAAGTATAGCTGTCACTTTCAGTTCAATTGACATTTCACGGCACAGCATGAGCATGAGCGTGCTTAGCGTTGATTGACGTTTGTGAATTCGGCGGTAACGCTATATATATTACATCACAGAAATTGACTGTTCATAGCCCAAAGTATCTATATAAGGTTTACTTTTGTTTTTTTTAAAAAACAAAATCAACTAAGACATTGTAACTAAACTCTTAGACAGTACAAATGCCTGTATCATGGCTGGAAACATGGCTGGTGCAGTGATCGACTCGTGACCCTTAGCCTCATCACGAAGATACGTTCAAAGTCGCGAGAGAAACAAATGAAGATCGAATCACGAACACATGTTCCGTGCATTACAAAGATACGTCAAACGTAAAGAAGTTTACCTCAGTATCGTTCCACCACATATGCAGCCGGTAGTTCCTCAGCACCGAGTCGTGCTCGTTGACGTGGTCCAGCGCCAGCTTGACGCTCGGCATCACCCCTCGACCTACGGCAGTGTTCACGGGAAATTGACTTACACATTCTCAATTTTATCACAATCATTCGCAGCCTTAGATTAGATTAGATTAGATTCATTTATTTCTCAGTATTATTATAACATTATAAATTACATTGATGTCCTATATAAGTCATTAATATTGAGATCGTCAAAAAAAAAAAATCAAAACAATAATTAATAAGATAAGAAAAATAATAATGTCACAATAAATAAAACTTAAAATCAAAAATAAAAATACCATGGAAACAATGTCAAAACTAAATTACAATAATACAAGAAAATAATAATAACGAAATAAAATAATTCATTGTCAAATACAAAATTAAATTAAATTAAAACAAAATAAAAGAAGAATAGAAGATGTCAAGTAAAATTCGCATTCAAATATTCCTTAACACTATAAAAAGAGTTTTCCAACAAAAGGCTCCTCAGTTGGCGTTTAAATGCTTCGTCAGAAGGCTCATCCCTCAATGCAGCGGGCAGATGGTTGTAGAAAGTAGGGCCAATGACACGCGGGTTCTTTTCTGAAAGTGTCATGCGACGAGGAACAGCATATATGCGGCCTGCCAACTGCGTCCGTTTGCCACGATTCATGGACCGGAAATCCGCGATGTTGGACCTAATAAAAGTTATGACATCATACAAGTAGACCGAGTAGTGTGCCAATATACGCTGCGTTACGAACAAATCTCTGCACGAGTGCCTAGGTTTCACCCCGACGAGTGTACGTAATGCGCGTTTCTGCAAAATGAACACTCTGCTGGCATCCGTTGAGTTACCCCAGATGAGTGTTCCGTACGACATCAACGAGTGAAAATGGGCAAAATACACTTGCCTGAGGGCATCGGCAGAGATTATAGGTTTCAATTTGCGCAACGCAAAGACAGCACCACTCAGTCTGTCACAAAGCTTGTCAACATGACACTTCCAGTTTAGATTGCAGTCAATTGTGAAGCCAAGAAATCTGCTTTCAGAACAAAATGGGATAGGGCAGTCTGTCAAACACGCGGGCAAAGCGATAGGACGGCCAGAGAACAGCATTACGTTCGACTTAGTCACGTTTAACATCAAACCATTAGCGGAGAACCACCCCTGTAACTGGTCGCACGCCTCATGGATTTTACCACAAAGTTGTTCATATGTGCGCGCACCGACCACCACGGTTGTGTCATCGGCGAACAACACAGAGAGACCAGTAGTGATTGAGGAAGGAAGATCATTTACAAATAAAATAAAAAAGGTATTCCCAAGTGAAGATCCCTGGGGGATCCCTAAATCAATACAACCAGGGTTTGACAACAATTTCTTACCATTAATAGACATTTGCACAACTTGTTTACGATCGGATAGGAATGATTGAAATATACGGTGAGCGTTGTCCCGAATGCCGTATAATCGCAATTTACGAAGTAGAAGCTCATGATTGACCACGTCAAAAGCTTTCGACAAGTCGCACAGTCTTAGGACTTGTCAAACAATCATCGTGAACGGATCATAGGCCATTTCCTAAGCTGCTGGTTGTATCCGAGTGATGTACAGTCGGGGAATGAAAGGGTTGACCACCCTGAGATCTGTTTTTGCTTGCTCAATGATGACATTGACAAGATCAATTGGTTCGACTGTCAATCGTGAAGGAACATACGTCTAATCAAATTTCAGTTTTATTGTCAGACAGTAAAGCATACTTTTCGACATACTCTAGCCTGTTACACAGTTTTAAAAGGTAACATGTGCTTACAACGCGTAAATGAATGTGTTCGAAAACTGGTCAACCTTTTCATTCCTATGAATGTATCTACCTAACTCCTAAATATTGTAACGGTTTGTGTTGCATAATTTATACCCGAATAACTTTCCGTGGGATAGAAAACTAAGAGGCAATAAATTAATGAGGAAGTTGAGACTGAACTCCACCAAACATCATCCATCATTAAATAAGCGGTCTCTAGACGCGCAGAAAACTTAACTGTTGGCCAAATGTTTATCTATAGAAATACACGATTATACATTAACCTCCTTAGCGGGGTAGTTAGTCTAACACTGATTGGTGCCGTCATAGAAAGCGTAACATTCAGAAGAGCACATTTTGCCAAGCGAATTCAGTAAGTCCGGGTTGCTTGAGTTATCTTATTGTTGTGCTTCCAGCCAGATCAGAACTCAGGTCCACACGGGTTTGAAGTGAGAGAGTTGGGCCACGACGCTCTCATGAAAATCCTACTACCCTACATTATTAGATAGATACCAGTGTTAGAGTTTTCGACGCCTTTGCCGAAAGGGAAGAATCCGGCGATGTAGACGTCAGTGCGCCGGTTCAAGATGGCGTCGAGGTTCGGCTTCTGAGGAGTAGCCTCGCTGATGCTGGCCAGCGCGAGGAGTAGCAGCGGCAACATGCTGGCGTCTGAGGATAGAAGTATGACGAATTAGGAATAGCTACTAAGGTGTGAAAGTAGGTCTATCCTCAAATGTGAAAGAATGTGCTGAAAGAAAAAATTACATAGGGACCCAAAACAGATTTATTGACACAAAAACCACAATGTTGGCCCAAAAACCCATATTAGCATTAACAAAACAAATTCAAACCACAAACAAAACCCAACTTTGGATACCATGGTATCAATTTAAACACGCACATTTTTTTAGGATCCACGTTTTTGTAGACACCCTGTAGACAGGGTGCTGTCTCACTCTCAGCACAGTATTTCATACTGTGCTCTCAGCATGAGCCACTGAAGTTACGTACAGTCAACAAAAAAATAAGCAAATAATGTTAAGCATGTTTAGTTTTAGGTATACATTGATGAATAAGAAATGAGTGCAAACTTGCCAACAAACTGCTTCTGCAGTTTGGCGAGAGGTTAAATATAAAAATGTGTAATGTATACTTGGTAAATAAATAAATAAATAAATAACGGCCCATCAGGCTACTCATTTCCGTTTTTTTATCATGCTCTTGCCAAATGTTATTTCTTTGGAATATTTGGAAGAACCTAAAAGACCACGGTGACCGGCAATGTGTAGCCTGCCCTGCCGTTGACCGCGGCGCGGCGGCCGCATTCTGACCAGACTATAATTAATATTGACTTATAATCTATGGTTCAGAATTTTACGGCTTTAGCAGAAGTGGCCACAGAAACTCTGCTAAGGTTTGTGATGGCTTTCTGATCATCTGTCTCAAACTAAATCTTTAAACCGCTACACCATTTGATTAAATGAATGATTAAATTTGAAACTGGTTAATCATCCTTGACTGCAAAATTGACGGAATGGAACACGCATTCACACAGCAAGAAAATAGTAAATAGGTATTTTCTAGGAAGATAGACATGTACTAGACATTGTACATCATTTCTAACACTAAATAGGTATCTTCATTTACTACCAGTTGAGTCGGTGAGTGAGATTGTGATTCAATCGTTGCCTCGAATTTATAATAAGCGAAGTGATATAAAGTCAGGGAGAACTAAAGGTTAGCTAAAGAAATATATTTGCCTATTCCCAGCATTTAAAAATGTTGGCGAATCGCAGAGTGGATAACGCGAAGCCAAATGCGGGAGAAAAATAACATTGAAAATAACACCTGGACCTAAAATAGTAGCAAGTTCTCTCATAAGAGCTTTTTGTTACCATTTCATCAGGCGTTTATGAAGTCAAAATACGATAAAAAGGCATGATTCTCACCTGAAGTTGTTTCTAGTGAACCGATAGCTTTAGATATTCAGCACTCTGTTATCCCAGGCTCACGAAGAATTGCTATTCATCACATTTCTAAAACGGTCTGACACTTTTTACTCAACATTTTAGCTTAGAATTTCCACATTGTGCTAAAATTCCAAAAACATCCATGGGAATCCGGACTAGAACCACATTTTCAGCTGAAAGTTTTTTTCACTATCTCACGGGGACTCAGGAGCTCACAATGTCTGTCCAAAAATAGACTCTATCTCGGCAAAATAATGATACAATTTTGTATACATCACAAGTTTCGAAAAGGTTTTAAATTTAGGCATAAAGGCGATATCTGCATTTTTTTTATATTGTAAGTTCAATTCTATTCTCGTCCAAATAAGGTGCGATCTTTATGTACAGGGGTTGCATTTCAATGCCAGCTAAAATGTGTCGAGAGGGCAAGCAAGCAAAATTATGCTTTCACGCGGCGAATCGATAGAGGGTACGAGAGTAGTGTTGCGCGTTCCTTCTGGAAAAGCATCGATACCTTTCCATGTTTGAGTTGCAAACACAAAGGTGGAATAAAAAGTAAAGACATAATTGTTATCAATACTGCTTCACTCTGCAGTAAAAACTTGGAATCTCCAAAAAGATATCAAATAGATTTTGGACCTAAGAAGAAAGCTAAATACAAATGTTGTAGGCCAGGGCCTCAGGGCCTCTACACACCATACGCTCAGCCTCCAGCCCTCCGGGTAGCGCCCAGCACGTTAAGACACCGGCATTAGGACGTATACCAAGGGCGTACCCTGGTAGGGGCAGGGGGGGGGGGCAGCTGCCCCCCCCCCCCTAGAAGTCAATTTTCCTTACAAGTGGGTTTTTTTTTTGTTTCAATATACCCGACCGATCGCCTTTTCGAAACAGGTATGAGCTGCCCCCCCTAGCTGAAATCCTGGGTACGCTCTTGACGTATACCACGGGCAGCTACCTACCTTTTGCAGGATCGTTAAGAATTTCGCTATGATTATGAAAGCTGGCTGGCCGGCGGGTTCAATGTATAGCGCCTTTGAAAAAACTGACAAAACTGAATGTATTGTTTGACTTTGCTTTTTTTAGAAAAACCGTAAACGTAAAAACGGAGCTCTTTTGCTGTGCCCGACAGGGTCCGTATTGTTACTTAAATTAATCTTAAGACCAATTTATCACATACGA
The DNA here is from genome assembly GCA_950022985.1 of Udea ferrugalis. Lineage (NCBI taxonomy): Eukaryota > Metazoa > Arthropoda > Insecta > Lepidoptera > Crambidae > Udea > Udea ferrugalis. Next base: position 1,121,488 of record OX465541.1, read on the forward strand.
GAAAGCAATCAATAAATAAATAAATGAAACCCAAGCAGCCCGAATAGCGGCGATTAGGTCGCCCCTTACCTCGTTGGGTTCAAATTCCCTCGGCAAAATGTGGGCTTCCGAATGTTCCGTTCACTATGACGGCATCAATCAGTGAGCCTCTCAAATCAGGAAAATTGACTTCTAGGGGGGGGGGGGCAGCTGCCCCCCCCCCCCTAGAAGTCAATTTTCCTTACAAGTGGGTTTTTTTTTTGTTTCAATATACCCGACCGATCGCCTTTTCGAAACAGGTATGAGCTGCCCCCCCTAGCTGAAATCCTGGGTACGCTCTTGACGTATACCACGGGCAGCTACCTACCTTTTGCAGGATCGTTAAGAATTTCGCTATGATTATGAAAGCTGGCTGGCCGGCGGGTTCAATGTATAGCGCCTTTGAAAAAACTGACAAAACTGAATGTATTGTTTGACTTTGCTTTTTTTAGAAAAACCGTAAACGTAAAAACGGAGCTCTTTTGCTGTGCCCGACAGGGTCCGTATTGTTACTTAAATTAATCTTAAGACCAATTTATCACATACGAGAAAGCAATCAATAAATAAATAAATGAAACCCAAGCAGCCCGAATAGCGGCGATTAGGTCGCCCCTTACCTCGTTGGGTTCAAATTCCCTCGGCAAAATGTGGGCTTCCGAATGTTCCGTTCACTATGACGGCATCAATCAGTGAGCCTCTGACTAACCCATTAAGGATATGGTCGTGCTTGTATGTTTGTATGTAGATACTATTGCCGATTGATTTTATTGCTTGAATCGCTCATGAATCTAGTTTATTTTTACTGGACTACTGCAGGTCAACTTGTTTCCTTTTACAGGTGGGCAAAGATTGTACCATTGGTATAGTACTATCTTGGAATGTGGTCATTCCGTTAATGTCCAATTTATTTATTTATACCCATTTATTCATAACAAAGACATATTTTTATCTTATAAAATATTAAAAATTTCCTTACATCACTTCGTATCTTTACAAAACCACGCAAGCGCGGGGTGTGTGGTGCTTGCCCTGCCAAAGCTAAAGTTAGGTCATGTACTGAATCACAAAAATGTATGTAATTGAAAGCAGTATTATTTCTGGTATTATTTGCATTTTTTAAAGTTGATGGGCATATCTAAAATGTTCTAAAGAAATGTACGCAAAGCCGTAGAACACCATAAATGTTCATTTTCTACCTACCCACACTTTTGTCAGTCAAAAGTCGAAAATCATTAAATTTGATGGTAGACGAATTGGAATCGTAACAGGAGGTGTTAAACGCCATAGTTGATAACTTCGGCCCGAAAAGTGACATTTAAATTATCACGTTGCCATGGTAAATAAAAACGCTTCATACCATGCAATATTTTTTGAAATTTGATTTATTTCATCGTAAAATCTTCGTAATTTTTGACTTTTTATGCGAAAAAGTATGGATTTTAATTCTTTTCCAACCATATTTTTTTTGATTTAATAAATTAAGGAGAGCAAAAGTGTGCATTTTGTCGGGATTTCAAATATTTTTTACGTTCCTTTCCACGTAATGTTGGTGAAACTTCAAAAGTTCCACATAAGCGGCGAGCCACTGACAACACCGTCCGTCAGAATACGTGGCCCGAAGGTTTACGTGATTTGTGTCTCTTGTTTATATTTTTTATTGCATTATTCCGACTAAAATACGTTTTGAAGCCGTAAGTAAATTAAGATGGTTTTGTTCTCTTTACTAATTATTTTTGCGGTCTGTTAAGTGCGTCATCGTGGAGAACGTTATTTACAAAGTTACCAGCCAGCTGTCAAAATGTATCTCACAAGATTTCGTGTAATTAATTGAAATTATCAGTGTATTTGAGTGTTTTATTACAACAAATATCTCAAATGATGTGCCTCAAGTGATAAGCGTTCTGTAAGGCGCTCAAAAATATCAAATTGTGATATAAAACGTAGGACATTCTTTGGTATGAGGTTTCTTGTTTTACCTAATTACAGTCTAATTGTATCACATTAAATTATCTGTATTTACTTGCTCTGGGTCTAAAATAGTACATATTTTTATAGAAGTGAGTTGCACAGAAATAATTTTGATGCTTAACCTATATTTGTAACCGAAAATGTTGTATGGAAATTAAGATGGAAGGCAAACAAATTCTTATCACAGTGATGACACACTTATCAATTGCTACTGTTTTAATAACAGTCCATTTAGTTTTTTCATGAATACAATATTAATTTGGAAAAAAAATGCATACCCATTGCAAAAATGTCATAAGTTAATTGAACTAAAATCATTGTTTTTTTTTACAATTTGTGCTAAGATTACTGGCCTCTGGCCTAAAGAGTGCTTAGTAGAATTCAGACATAGATTTAGTAAAGCAAAATACAATGTGGTACACATCTTATTAACCCTTTAACCAGTAGAACATGTTGCCATTTTTCGTTGGTTTTGGACCCTATTCCAATCATCTAAGGTTCAAAATAAGGTGGCAACTATTCAGCCACTACTGGTGAAAGGGTTAAAATGATGAAATCCTTGGTTATTATGGCAGTTACTGAAGAATTGCGACCCAAAGCCACTTACTTGCATTTTCTGCAGTAGGCTTATGTCCAGTAGTGGCCTTCTAGAGAACTACAACACCTCAACACCACCAACAGCTTTTGTCACCACATAGACATTATAATTGGGGATTTAATGGGCTAGTTTCCTTGAATAGTTATTTAAGAATTATATTTGTACTTGAAAGGTTGAAATATCTATTTTATAACATTTTGGCAGAATAGTAAGGTCAGATATACTGTTCTTCAGGTTTAAGATTCCTTATTTCCTCAGAAAGAATTATTACAAAATTCACTTACAGAGAAAACATAAGTATAAAACAATAATAAATTAAAAACATAGCAAGCGCACACAGTTCTTCATCATAGATTCTGCTGTGTTAAGCCAGAATACAAACCAGAGGGTGTTAGAACTAGAACTGTGACAAAAGTCTTAAATTTTGTGAATGGCTTGCATACCTAATCATTTCAAAGGTATGAAACAATTTTAATTTGTTCCTTCTGATTGGTTATTTCCCTCAAAGAAATAACAAATGACTCTTTATAATCTGCTGGATCGGAGGAGGCCTTTGCCGAAAGGCACACAGAGAATCATGGGAAATTGATGGATAAACAGTGATAAATATATTTAATTGCAGTGATATGTATCTGACAAATAAATAAATATAATCTGCCATAGGTCACAAATTAACTTTTCATTACTAATATAGACTTTGAAAAATATGTTTTGTTTAAAACTGTACATATGTAATGTATGTACTTTATAGATACATTATTTCACTTACATCCTAAAATCTGATGTCAAATTAACTGAAATAAAATGGATGTGTCCTAGTGTCTGCTTGATATTTTTTCTCTGACTCTGTACATCCTTCATACCACTCTAATAATAAACTATTCATCAAATTGTGATTCAATCTATTTTATATCTTTCAGGTAATCTGGCTTCAAACAAGATGATGAATCCGCAATACTTTCCCCCTGGGCCAAATAACAACGCACCAAGCAATCCGCTTGGCTTCCCTCCAACATCTCAAGAATATAATGGAGTTCAACAAAATGCAAACATCTACAGCCAAATGCCACAAAATGGGCCACAAATGGGATCAAAACCATTTGATCAAAATGATATGGCCCAGAAAATGCAGACAATGAACATAAATGGCCCTGGTTTTCCGAACATTCCTTCTACGCAGCTACCTCCTGGGCAACTCCCTCCTGGAACCAATTTCCCTCAAGGTCAATTACCTCCTGGTCAGAGACCACAAGGCGCCTTCCCACCTGGCCGCCCTCCGGTGAGTGGGGCGCCGCAGAGACCAGCCCCTACCTCTACGCCTGGTCCCATGCCTACATCTAATCCAGGATTTGGTCCACCCCCAAATCAGACATTTTCACAAGGACCACCCCCATCTACGCAAGGTCCTCCTAATCAAGCTAGTCAGCCGCAAGGTCATGGACAAATGCCGCCCCATTCTCAAGGTCTTCCACCACAGTCTGGCCCAATGTCTCGGCAGCAGGGTCCCCCACAACAGTTCCCTGGGCAAAATCTTCAGCAACCCGGTCTTCCACCACAGATGGGCATGCCTGCCCAGTCTGGCCAACCTGGTCAACCACCATCTTCCCAATCTGGCCCATCGCCACCGACATCACAAGGCCAATCGCATTTGCAACCTCGTTCCGAATCAGATGGCCCTGGTTTTCCGCTACAGTCAGGGCAAAATTCTGGTCAACCTGGACCCATTGGTCAACCTGGTCCTATGAGATCAGGTCCACCTCACGGTATGCCTCAGCAACCTGGCTTTGGTCCCCAACAGGGTATGCCACCCCATTCTCAAGCTGGATTGCCTCATCAACAGGGTATGCCACCCCATTCTCAAGCTGGGTTGCCTCACCAACCTGGTATGCCTCCCCATTCTCAAGCTGGCTTACCTCAACAACCAGGCATGCGACCCTATTCTCAACCTGGAGTATCTCAACCTGCCGTGGAACCCTATTCTCTACCTGGAGTACCCCAACAACCAGGCTTGCCACCTCATTCTCAGGCTGGATTACCTCAACAAGCGGGTATGCCGCCTCGTCCTGGCATGCCTCAACAACACGGCATGCCTCAGCAGCCTGGTATGCCACCGCAACAGGGCTTGCCACCTCAACCAGGTGTACAACAGCATCCTGGTATGCCTCCACAGCCTGGTATGCCTCCTAGGCCTGGCATGCCTTCTCAACATGGGCTCCCTCCCCAACCTGGGTTGCCCCCTCAACCTGGCATGCCTCCGCAACCAGGAATGCCTCCACAGCCTGGCATGCCTCCGCAACCAGGGATGCCGCCACAGCCTGGTATGCCTCCTCAACCGGGGATGCCCCCACAGCCAGGGATGCCTCCACAACCAGGGATGCCTCCACAACCAGGAATGCCTCAACAACCAGGCATGCCGTACGATCAAAGGCTTCCTCACATGCCGCCGCCTTTGTCTCAAGGGCAATACGCTGGCATGCCTCCGGTTAACCAGCAGCCTGGCTTCCAGCCAGGGTACCCTCCTCAGTCAGGGTATCCACCTCAGCCCCAGTTTCCTGGACAGCAGCCCAGTTACCCCGGGCAGCAGTTCCAGCAACAGAAGAGATTGGACCCTGACAATATGCCTAGCCCAGTGAGTATAATATATTTGCTATCATTGTTATATCGAACATTAAATATACATACATTGAAAAAAACATTTTAAAAAAAACATACCTACAATACAACAGATATTAATTACTATCTATAAATCGTAAAATACGAGATTGCTACCATGTACCTTATTTGTTTCGAGTTTCCGATATTTCGGTACTGTTACAAACCCCATGGTCACGGAGTAACTGAAGATCTTGCGGGTTAGATGTTATTGGCAGACACATCGGTCTACCCTCCTTAGGATTATTTTATCATGTTCGCCAGTTCACAAACTCACAAAGTATTGTCTCGCACCTGTTCTCGACACACAACACTTACACTACAGTATCTGCGCGCGAAACAACACTTTGTTTGTTTTCCGGTTTTTGCACTTCTACAAAATTAAACAACATTATAAAACACTCTTCCAGTTAATCGGTCAACATTAGCTTGACTTCCCATCTGGCGTTGACGCCTTTACGCTTACTAACTCTAGGGTGAAATGAACATGCCGTGTAAGGGGGGGAGTTTTGGTCACATAAAACTTAAGGTTCCTGTCGGCACTATAAAAGCAGCAAGATTAGAGCTGTTCTAGCAGCCCCATACTAGAAGTTACTAGATGAAATGTTGCCTACAAAACTTCCCAATTGCCTGCAGATCCAAGTTATGGCAGACGACCAGCAAAACCGTGGCGGCGTCTTCGTGACCAACGAGAAGGGGTCGGTGCCACCACTCGTCACCACTGACTTCATTGTCGACGACAAAGGAAATGCCAGTAAGTATACAAACACAGAATATTTCTTAGACCAATGTGAGAAGGATTAATGAGTGAGTCGTGGCCTAGTGTGAAGCACTCTGGTCTAAGCCCGTGGTCTTGAGTTCAAATCTGCTAGAGCACCTTCTTTCTGATCTTCGATGGAACTTACAGGTCATGGAAAGCACCGATATAAAACCCAAGAGACCCAGATTACGGCAGTAGGCTGGCCCCTCCCTCGTGAGCTTTTAAATGTTCCATTCATCATTGCGGCAACAATCAGTGTGTCACTCACTAGCCCATTTGGGATTATATGGTCGTGAGCGTCTGCTATGCTGCTGGAGGTGCCCGTGGCGCACACGTGACAGTGATCGGCGACGATCGCTGTTGTGAGGCAACACACGCCGGGGCGGAAATGGGATGAGTGACCACCCTGACCGAAATTTAGTGATGTGTATTTCGGGCATGTCCGTGCTTCGGACGGCAGTCGTTCCCGGTTGACGTCGCTAGATATCAGTAGTTAAGCCTAGTCGGAGGCCTTAGGGCGGCTTGATAACATCTGACATCAAGATTCTCACTTACTTTACACCCCTCCAACAATCCGCACTGAGCCCGCGTGTTGGAGTATGGCCCGTTCCACCTCATAGTTGAAGTGAGGCCTGTGCCCAGCTGTGGGACGTATATAGGCCGTTTATGAGCGTCTGCTATGTTATGTTATGTGGATGACGGTCATTCTGCACTGTTATATTTCCTAAAATAAAGTCAAAAGGGGTTAAGTACTGTCATCAGTGGCCGCATCAGTGATGACTTCGACACTGGTTGTAATCTGAAAATATGCTGATTAATGCGACTCATTTCTGAGTATATGCCTGGCAGAAGCGTAAAATCGGCAACGTTGTATACAGAATGAGTTTCCTTTACAAATATTGAAGTGTATAATTTTATTGTTCTTTGCAGGTCCTAGATATATCAGGAGTTCCATGTACAGCGTGCCAGTGACTGCTGATCTTTTGAAGCAAACGTCTGTCCCGTTCTGTCTAGTCGTAAGTGTCTATTGAAATACGAAATATTTACTAACTAAATTCGGTAGTTTTAAAATGTAATGTTCAAAATTCAGAATCTGTTTCACCTGACTTCCCTAAGTTAACAAATATAACAAGAACCTCTTGACAGCCTACATATTTATTGAATTTTTGAAGGATAAAACATGTAGTTGGGATTAAAATGAAAAAGGTTGCAATGTATTTGAAATGACTTCTATATTACTTCATTATAAGAAAAGATATACGTATAGTCGAAGCAAGACCGTTTTAGTTATCACTTGAAACATAAAAAAGTATTTGCTGGGTTTGTAGGACGTGCTTTCGCCGTATGGCGAGCTGCATTCCTATTGGTCACTAGATAGGCTGCTGTATTGTGTTTTTTAAACTTTTATTTTTTTGTGTTTGCCTGACAACTCATGTTTTAAAAGTTTTAACATAACATTTGATCTGATTTTATAACTTTCTATTTTATTAATTTCATTTTGTATGTGATTTTATTATTATTATTTCATTGTTATGTGAAGTAAACGTTTATTATTATTATAACTCCATGTCATTCTAATGTCATCTAAACTAGAGATCGCTTTTAGCGATAATTCCGCTTACATTGTACTGCTAAATCTCTAAGCATTTTCATGTAATTGTTTTCTTTGTGGAATAAAGTATATCTTATCCAAACATCCAGATATCTCCAATGGCGGAGGTGGTCGGCAACGAGCTGGAGCCTCCTCTCCTGGACTTCGCTGCGCTGACCAACTCGCCCACCATGGGCCCGGTGCGCTGTTCCCGGTGCAAGGCGTACATGTGTCCGAATATGAAGTTCTTGGACGCAGGCAGGCACTTCAAGTGCGCGTTTTGCAAGGCAACCACTGAGGGTAAGTGTAGTAATAGTTCATCGATGCACATTGAAGAATTGGGTAAATTCACCATCTAAATGATGTGTGGTTATTATTGTTTTTAGCATTTTCCATGCGGTATCTTTATTTTAGATCTGTAAACCAGAAAAGGCCATTTGGTCGTCTTGGCATCAGGCAGGAATCGAACCCGCATCTTTCGCAAACCGGGCGACTGCACTAACCACTGTGCTACCGACACCATTAACAGACTGGCCGAATCTTCCTGGTACCCTATGAGCTAGGGTGATTTCATCAATGTTAAAGCCACCTTCAACCTAAATTATGTGTGTTTATGTCACCGGAAAATAACAAAAACCGTAAATTTATAAATTTCCTAGGAAATTTATCAACTTTCGTAGGATTCTAAACGAGACATAAATTGTATTATTTTACGCCCACATTTCCGGAAATTTATAAATTTGCGACGACTCGTGGTAAATTTATCAACTTACGGATATCTATCCGTAAGATTCTAAACGGTTCGACTAATCAGAGAAGAGCTTTTAATTTTACGCTTTTATGAATTACGGAAAATAACACACTGCTCTCTGATTGGTCGATGTTGACAGTAGCAATGCTTGTGTTCGTAGATTATGGTACAATCACACTTGCCAAACTGTACATTTATCAGTTTCGAATACCTACCTGTCTGGACTTTTACTTTAAAACTGGGTAGGTTTAACGGGTTACTTTTTACAATTAATAGGCTAATAACCCCTACTTAATCAAAATAAGACGGCAGAAATCGTGTTTTACGATATCAAAAATGAAATACACTTATAAAATATGACATACAAAACATTGCATACCATCTCGATCATATCCCAAATGGGGTAGTCAGAGTCACACTGAGTTCCCGTCACGGTGAACGAACGGAACATTCAGAAGCCCACATTTCACCGAGGGAATTTGAACCCATCGTGGTAAGAAGCGAGCATACCGCCGTTATCTGGGTTGCTTAGATTTTTTATCGGTGTTTCTCATCGCCGGAGAGTTAGCCGCTAATTATACAATGAACACGAAGATGAATTGTTCTTACAAAATATAAAACATTAGAACCGGTCTTCTACCAAAATTAAATGGCGGAGGAGAGGAATGACACGTGACTAATTCGACCAATCAGAGCGCACATGGCGTTTGGTTACCGCCCACTTATTATTTTACGGATTCGTTCCGAAAGTTTATAAATTTCCGGAAATGTGGGCGTAAAATAATACAATTTATCTCTCGTTTAGAATCCTACGAAAGTTTATAAATTTCCTAGGAAATTTATAAATTTACGGTTCTTGTTATTTTCCGGTGACATTTATACCACGGAATAGAAAAAACAAGTGGAAGTGCAATGCAACCATATTAGTGAAGGAACCGCTGTCGCCAAACTCACACAAATATATTGAAAGTCATATAATGCACTACAAAGAAAAAAGCCGTTTGATTGGTTGTTTCAATTCTAGTCCCAATTAGCTTAATTCACAGATCGTACATCCGGAAATCAACCTTCACACTCTACAGATAATATTTGTTGTGCTTTACTGCTGACAGTATTTACGACTTTTTCTAATCTAATGTCAATTTAGTTATGATTGACGAGTTAATTCCGTTGATCGACCATAGATGGCGGGATTCTCTATTGGGAGCAATTATACATTTAATTGTACAAGCATTAAGATTGAAATTTGCGTTATAAGTCGATATCTATCTGTCCATTGAAATTAACAAGATTTTATTAGAAAACAAATAAAATAGTACCTAGCGATGGTAGGAAGGACCTACATTTTCAAGTTTTTTTATCCTACTATCATTTTTGCACTCCAAAATGGAGCATTACGGCATAACTACGGAAATATGAAGTTGTCGCGAGACGAGCAACTCGATGCGATGTTAGAACACGACTGGGACCAAGTATCTTATTTGTGGCACGCGTGCCACGCCCACTTCGCACTTCCACTGTTTTTTCTGTTCCGTGGTTTATACAGTCATGTTGGAATGTCACACGATTTCAATGGAAAGCAGCTCCCTACATCCGGTAGCTCTTAGTTGATTTCTGGCAATTTTTGTGCTAGCCATTCGACTATAGAGTACCACAGGGTATAGATTTGGGATAAGTATTATTCCTATGTAATATGCAAAGAATTGGAGCAGAGCTCTGCGCGTATTTCGCTAATATTCACGCACAAAATTACAAAAAGGTATTTTGATGCTGCTAAAATAGTTTAGTTTTTTCTGTTCCGTGGTTTATACAGTAGTGAAATATGTAAGAAGTATTTTTGAAAAGCAACCTTATCACTAGATGTTTGGACCTCAAAAGCGCGAGGTCGGCAAGAGTGGAAGACGTATGGGCCTTTGTTTTAGGCCTCTTAATAATGATAAATAATGGCTAAACGAGTGTTCAAACACTCCCTCGGGACCCGATGGTCCTGACGTCAAATCCGGCCGGAACACACTTGTGTTCATTTTACAATTTGCCTCTCCGGTGATGGAAAACACCGATATAAAACCCAAGCAACCCGGATGACGGCGGTAGGCTCGCCCCTTATCACGATGGTTCTAAATCCTTTTGCGAAATGTGGGCTTATGAATGTTCTGTTCACCATAACGTCAACAATCAGCGTGCCTCTTATCACAACAGAATTAAAATTCACTTGTTTCCGATTTTCACATGTCTTTCTGATTGCAGTATTACAATAAAATTGATTTCGTTTAACTTTTGACCTCTACACCAAATGCGGTCATCATAGGCCTTATATTGCGTTAACAGTATTTTTCTTGTTCCAGTGCCTATGGAGTATACTCAGTACGTGAACAGTATGCAGCAGTACGGGCGCGTGCCGGCCGAGATGGCGCTCGGCGCGTACGAGATCGTCGCCACTAAGGAGTACTGCAGGGTACGACTTTGGGAACAGTGCTTTATAGTGTATGCTACAATTAAAATGGGTTAGCTGTCGACCGCATAGCGATTAGACTCCTAATAACAGACTGGTGGATTGTCATCAGAAAAATACAGATGTATAACGTGTTATATCCAAAGCCCATTTAGTTTTGATGACCTCAGTGACATGGGAAGAGGTCACTAATCCCAATAAGTGACATTGCCAGGGTTTCTGACTTAGTTGCATGCAAGAAATCAAACGAGGACGATTAAATTCGAAGTACTGCAAGTAATGTAAAATAAATTGTGTGTGTTTCACTTTGTGATCAAAATACTGAAGTCACCGACGTATCTGGCAAGTAAGCAGGTTCAATTGCAAAAGGCATTCTTGAAAAGGTTTTTACTGGATAGACGAGATCATGGAATGTCACACGATTTCAATGGAAAGAAGCTCCCTACATCCGGTAGCTCTAGGTTGATTTCTGTCAATTTGTTTCGCTAACTATTCGACCAAGGAGTACTACAGAGTATTGATTTGGGATAAGTATTATTCCTACATGATATAACCCTTGACGAATTTATAAACCTTGACATGATAAATGATTAATTAATTTTATTGTAACCCATTGACATTGTTTATTTTGATTTTATTTGTGACTTTTTATTGATCTATTCTTTTATTTTATTGTATTTTTATTCGACTTAATTTTAATTCCAATTAGTTTAATTTAAATTTTATTGTATTTTTATTGTAATTCCACTTCTCTGACGATCTCAATTTGAATGACCTATATTTTGACATCTGATGTAATTTGTAGTGAACTTTAATTTGAGAAATAAATTATCTAATCTAATCTAATCTATGCAAAGAATTGGAGCAGAGCTCTGCGCGTATTGCGGTTATATTCGTGCACGAAATTACAAAAAGGTATTTTGATGCTGCTAAAATAGTTTATTGGCGATAAATTCCTTTATAAACCTCTTCTCACCGTACATGCAATGTTCCTTTTCATTTAAATCGTTTTATAAAGCATACGTTGTTGTTGTTGTTCACAGAACAACACTCTGCCGAACCCACCAGCGATCGTGTTCTGCATCGACGTGTCGTACAACGCGATCAAGAGCGGACTCGTCGACACCGTTTGCGACAATATTATGAACTTCATCGAGGTAAATAGCTTTATTGAAGAAATCTGTCCCACGAGTATGGTCAATATGGTATTATTTATAGTCTTCCATTGTTCTAAAATAAAAACAACTGTAACGATTTGGTGTAATGGTTCAGAAGTGAGCTACTACACCAGTGGTCGCGGGTTCGATCCCCGCACAGTACAAACATTTGTGTGTATAAACATATTGTCTGTTTGTACTTTTCTGGGTGTTTTCTATGTATATAAAAGTATGTATTTGCAAAAAAAAGTATATAAGTAGGTACGTTTATTTATCTGTGGTCTAGTACTCCATAACAAAAGTTTTTTCTATTTTATAAAATATAAATCTCCTATTCCATGCTGCGAAGGCAAATTCAACAAAATAATAACTATGAAAATCTCTTCCGCAGTTCTCGAGTTTTAAGTGGCCGATAAAACCTACCTACCTACCTACCTACTGTTGTGTGTTTTTAAATAAGGATTTTTGCTCTGAAATAAACGATTTATTATTATTATTATTAAAACCCCTCTTAGTTTTAAATACCTATGTAGATTTGAATGTATGGTCAACGTCATGTTAGTAATATGTTTATTTCAGTCAATGCCGAAGGATCCACAGACTGGCAAGTCATGGACGCGAGTCGGCTTCATCACATACAGCTCCACTGTGCATTTCTACAATATTAAAGTGAGTAAAACCTTTTTCATTACTCATACTCTGAAAGTAGGTCATTACTGACCTGAGAAGCGGGCTGAAAGTAATACTTTTCATCCCTAGGGAGAATCACTTTCAACTGACAGCTGTCAAATATATTTTTTTTAAAACTCGTTTTTTTTCACATATCTATTGAACCATGTTCCAACTTTCTATACAGCCACAATGTCAAATTTGGAATAACTCAAAGTTAAGTATTGATCAGAGAATATATCGACACCTGCAGGTTCACTTGGGGTAACTGACAATACACGATTTTGCAGGAGAAGCATTTAAAGTTTTTTTTCGTCTTTGATCGAACATAACTTTGTTTTTATCAACCTTTTTTTAATTTGCTTTTATGAAAATACTTAAAAAATGGTGCATTTTAAGCTAAAATGAAAACATTATCTAAATGTGCTCTATTTTAGGAAATAAATTTCAGTTACACCAATTTTTTTTGATACTATTGACAGTTACACCAAATTTGTCAAAAAAACATTTCGAGTAAATCTGGTCAAATTGGTGTAAAGATTGTGATAAATAAAATGCTTTTTGTCAATTTGATGTAAGGGTCGACGTATTGTTATTTTATTTCTGCACATTCCAGGTAAGTTAAGTAAACGTGTAGACGAGAATGAAATAAAAATCTGTTGTGTTTTACACTAATTTTACTTAAAACATGGAATATGACGGTTTAGATGTTCGTTTGAATAAAAATAAAGATAAAATTAAACATTTTACTAATTTAGACATTAGTCGTTTAATGCGAAACATTAACAGAAAGTAGGTAATCAATCACTGTGCTTAAAAGTAGGTGATTGTAGGCAAGTACCAAGCTTGCTAGGCGGAGTCAAGAGAGGAGTCTTCTTCATTCGTCTGATTGAGCATGTCCTCTATTTTTTTATTATGAGGTAGATTAATAAAGTCTCCCGCGTACCTGGTTGGAATAATGCCATCATTTCATTAAATCGTTTTAACTTTAATTCTGATATGGCCAATCTTTTTCTATAAAGGGGCTTAAATTCTCGAAAGACCTTTCGTAGTCTTGCTTCTAATCTGTCATTCGAAGTTGGTGAACCCTTTCCTTTACTTACACCCTTTCCTTTTGGTTGAGAACCATTGTCACTTAATACTATTTCATACGTGGTCGCATCATTTATCTTTCTTTGGCACGTGGACAGTTGCTATATTACTACATTGCTATATTCAGTTTTTAAAAAAATCTTTAAATTTCCGCTCACTTAGATAATTTTCCTGTATTTCTTCGCATTTTTTTTTTGTATAAATGATAAAAGTTAGTCACATTCTTGTACTCTTGTGGTAAATATAATTTGTTGTAATTCATTGGACAGTAATGTAAAGGAAGATACGGAAGAGATTCAAAATAGCGCCTTGCTGCAGCTATCACAGATTCATCGTATTTTGAATCACTCGGCTTGGCACCTTTCCTCGGTGATTTCAAAGCAATTCCTGGGACACTTTATAGACTCACAGGGCCGTTCATTTCCTCTTTTCTTTAAGTTTTCCAGACGAAGTCTCATAACACCCACCTTGCTCTCTGTTCATTCTCTTCTTTCTTTTTTCTTGTAATTTATTTTTCTAATTTGAAGTTTTATTATGTTTAGTATCATTTTCAGAGCTCGATGACGACTTGTCGCTTTCTTTGCCTGACCATAGATCTGAGCTTTCAGAAGAAAAATCTTCATTTCCAACAAGTTTTTCAAAACACTCTTCTTCTGATATGAATTAAAATGTTCCTTTTTTAGCTTAGGGAGTTTGGATTAGACTTAGGGTATTAGAATTTTTAATATCAGTCATTAGATGTTTATTTTCACAGCTACTAGAATGATGCAGGTATGTGCGAAGATTTATCAAATGTCACTTATTTGATTAACTTTTTGTAAATAAGTGTTTCTAAGGGCAACAAATTGTTTTTATTGTACTGCTTTATACTGACATTCGAATCAAATTCACAGTATTCACAGTAAATAATAATAATACGTATTTATAGTTCGAATCTAATTGGTGTAACGCGAGAATTTATTAAAATGATAGTAACGTCAAATAAGGTAACTGTCAACACATTGGAAAGTGTAGATAATATTTTGGTGTATCGGTGGTTACAATATTTTTTTACCTAAACTAAAAAGTGTAAGAGTAATACTTTTTTCGGTCACATAAATACCCCATTTTATTTTGTAACATTGTACAGATACATTAATTTAACTTTCAAAAAATAATTGAATGCCTGTTACCTTAAAATTAGAATGGAATTGTGAAAAGTACATACCCAAAAAAAGTAGTGTATCTGCATATTTTTAAGGCCTACAGCTTTTTCAAATACAGCATTCGAAAGAGCAAAAAAGTCTGAGAAAAACTGTATACTTAACTTATTTTACGTATTTTGTCAGTTACCCCAATTGAACCTGCAAGTAGCGATATATGTTTAAAATAACTTTATTACAGTTTAGTTTCAACAATTTCTTTAAAATAACTTAGCTTTGAGCAAAATATTTACCATTTTTCCAATGATGAAAATAAAAAATAATGGCTGAATAGCGGGCCGGCCAGAGAAAAAAAAAACAAACAAAATAGGCGGGAAAGCGGCAATTCGATCTTCATTTATTTTCCTCATTTTGTCTTTAGCTAATTCATGTTTTTATTTTTACTTTCCTCGTATTCGTAATGAAAAGCACAGTGTTTACCTCGGGTTAAGGCGCGATACCAGGAAAACGGCTCTCGGGAAAACTAAAGTTTTATATAGAAAATATGAAGTATGAGGCACGAAAAAAATCGTCATAGTAGTCAAAGAGTTGCACAATCAGCTCAAACTTCCAGTATATGGATCAACTTACTAGATTAATGTGAAAAAAAATCAGAATATCGCTAAAAACGTGCAAAACGCACTCCCGTATTTCAAAAGTTTAGGCATCATATAAACTAACAACTTACGTGTTTTAAATAACGTGTAAAGATCAGATATCAAAGAAGCATTGCCAATCAGTTGTTTTTCATTGCTTTATTTCAGTTTTGTGCAAAAAATTCCCAAACATTCCGAATTTTTCGCTTGAAATCTCCATACAAATTACTATGGAGTGAGTGAAGTTTCTTTGATAGCTGTCCGCGCACCGTCGCAGCTCACTCCCCCCCATGTCCCCAAGGTGAGCGCACGTCGCTTTTGACGAAAATGACATTTATAATTACGCGGATAATTTACACGAAATAGGCGCACATAGGGTCTTTTGTTGAAAATAGTACAACTTTATTTTTTTTCCTCCGTACTGTTTGTTCATATGCATTATGCATAATTTATCAAACGTATGATTTTATCATGATTCACCATGAGAGTTATATGGCAGGTTCATATTTATAAGTACACTTGATTAAAAGCTCTCTTGGGTTTGACAATTTCGTACTAGTTGCCATTTCATTTTCCTATTCTTTACGCAGTGACGTGCACTCACCCGGCGTCATGTGGAAGACTGACTTGCGGGACTGCGCAGACGGCTGTCAAAGAAACTTCACTCGTTCCATAGTAATTAGGATGGAGATCTCGAGCAAAAAAAATTAAAGTTTGCGTTTGCTTATACGAAACAGAAATAGTTATTGCAATAGAACATAATGGCAAGTTATTCGAAATGGAAACACACTTCACACCGGAACAGCTTTTACAATTGTACCAAGCACAAATTCGGTTGTGTATGGAGTACTTCTGCCACCTCTGGGATGGCTCTGCCAAGTATCAGCTGGATGCACTGGACTCAGTAGACCGAAGAGCCAGGAGACTGATAGGTGACGAGACGCTCGTTGGAACCAAACTCGAGTTTGGAGCATCGGCGTAGAGTTGCCTGTCTGTCGGTTTTTTATAAGGTGTATTTCGGAGAGTGTGCGCAAGAACTTCATGACCTGATACCACCCTCTACTTTCTACTACCGGACCACAAGACGCCGCGAGGGCTTTCATCTCCATGTGGTCGACTTTCCAGCGGTCCGAACTAAGCGGTTTGGTGCTTCCTTTCTGGTCCGTATCGCTAAGGAGTGGAACGCCCTCCCTGCGTCTGTGTTTCCGGATACATACAACCTTGCTGTCTTCAAGGCAAGAGTGAATAGGCATTTTTTGGGTAAGCGTGGCTGGCAAGACTGAGGTCAAACGCAAACCCATTTTAAATTAAAAAAAATGGATCAGATATAACTTTGATATAAATATGAATTATCATATTTACGTCAGCCATGGAAAAATGGCAGTGCAAGCATTTTTATCTCTAACTGGCTATTTGCACACAGCTTTTCCCTGTAGTAATTTGAATGAACTATACAGACAAACGTTCTAGAAAATATAATTAGCATCAACTATCATTTAGATAGTGAAAGCTTATGTAAAAACAGACAGAAAAACGCGGAGGGTGACTTCCTTTCATACTATGCTCTACTCGTAGATTAATTCCAGTAAGATGAAGATCACGGTGGATTCTGTATTAAATTCAGCGCGATGGCCTCTACAGGAGACTAAAGGTATTACTCAAGTGTTATTATCTAAAATAAATTATCCACTAAAAGTGTCTCAACTGTTGACAACTGTTAAATTCCTCGTTTTAGTTAGTAACAAGATAGCTCCGTTTAATGCTTCTTGCAGCTTTTCATTACAAGTAAGACCAATTAATTAGTGGGTTCTTCTGCATGTTACTAGAAATGGCTCCGTGTATTGCTATATCATATGCATTGGATGTAAGAAATATTTTGTGTTGATGATGATCGAACGGATAAACCAAGTTACAACTAAATCTCGATGGAATCGTCAAGTACCAGATATAACATTGTGCAAATAACGTGGTCAAGAGAATAGATTGCAAATAATAGTGTAAAAAAATAATTGGCAAAACCGCTTGTTAGTATGTTTAATAAAATAATTTTTTTGGTTAGTTTCTTTTGTTTGCCCTATATCCTGAAATATATTTTGTGGCGAAATAAAAATATCTTTGGTGAACGCATCAAATGATTATCATGCCGCGATTTATAATAATAATAAATAAATAAATATCCCTGGACATTATTCCACACAGCGCCATCTAGCCCCAAGTGAGTTAATTATACTCCGTTTTTATGGGATACTAGACAACGGATAAACATACTCAAAACTTTTTCTTTTGTAAATACATACTTATTATACATAGGAAACACCCAGACCAATACAAACAGACATGTTCATGCACACAAATGTTTGTACTGTGCGGGGATCGAACCCGCGACCTTTGGTGTAGTAGCCGACTTCTAAACAATTACACCAAGATGGTCGTCCGGATTTATGCATTGCATTTATGCACGGATTGCACGGCCCAACCACTGTGTGACCATAGCTGTCACGATCGCTTTCAAATTTGACAGATTTTCTCTCCGGCCGACCCTAGTAGCGAACCTTAAAGACTTATTTAGTCCCTCGAACTATTGGCGCCCTCACTTCGTTCCGGGCGCCAAACCCCGCCTCGGGACTAAATAAGTTACTTTCACCCCTGGGGTAACAATGTACTATTATTTTTCAGTTTTGTGCTTTCAACCGTAGACCTGAGTGTGTGTTAAGGGGTCTACAAGAGCTGAATCTGAGTTTCATAGTAACGAAAATTAAATGTTAGACTTCAATGAACAAGATGAAAAAAATATGTCGTATTCTTGAGGATTCTAGAGATGGTAATAGTGAATTGAAAATATGATAATATGAATTATCGGATGGAATTAGGGTCATCCCCAGAAGGGCCAATTTCGCCTACTCCCATAGTAGAAGTTTTGCTTAGTTTTGGGATTAGGCGGCGCTATCTAACAGAACGATGTTTTGTTACCTTCCCAGGGTTCCCTAGCCCAGCCACAGATGCTATCAGTGGGCGACGTGGGCGACATGTTCGTGCCGCTGCTGGAGGGGTTCCTGGTCTCCGCGGAGGATAGCGGGGAGGTGCTGCAGCAGCTGCTCGCCACGCTGCCGGAGCTGTTCCGCGAGAACAAGGACACGGAGACTGTGCTGCTGCCCGCCGTGCAGGTCAGTGTTAGTGCCCCCAGGGTTCCCTAGCTGTTAGTGCCCCCAGGGTTCCCTAGCTGTTAGTGCCCCCAGGGTTCCCTAGCTGTTAGTGCCCCCAGGGTTCCCTAGCCCAGCCACAGATGCTATCAGTGGGCGACGTGGGCGACATGTTCGTGCCGCTGCTGGAGGGGTTCCTGGTCTCCGCGGAGGATAGCGGGGAGGTGCTGCAGCAGCTGCTCGCCACGCTGCCGGAGCTGTTCCGCGAGAACAAGGACACGGAGACTGTGCTGCTGCCCGCCGTGCAGGTCAGTGTTAGTGCCCCCAGGGTTCCCTAGCTGTTAGTGCCCCCAGGGTTCCCTAGCCCAGCCACAGATGCTATCAGTGGGCGACGTGGGCGACATGTTCGTGCCGCTGCTGGAGGGGTTCCTGGTCTCCGCGGAGGATAGCGGGGAGGTGCTGCAGCAGCTGCTCGCCACGCTGCCGGAGCTGTTCCGCGAGAACAAGGACACGGAGACTGTGCTGCTGCCCGCCGTGCAGGTCAGTGTTAGTGCCCCCAGGGTTCCCTAGCTGTTAGTGCCCCCAGGGTTCCCTAGCTGTTAGTGCCCCCAGGGTTCCCTAGCTGTTAGTGCCCCCAGGGTTCCCTAGCCCAGCCACAGATGCTATCAGTGGGCGACGTGGGCGACATGTTCGTGCCGCTGCTGGAGGGGTTCCTGGTCTCCGCGGAGGATAGCGGGGAGGTGCTGCAGCAGCTGCTCGCCACGCTGCCGGAGCTGTTCCGCGAGAACAAGGACACGGAGACTGTGCTGCTGCCCGCCGTGCAGGTCAGTGTTAGTGCCCCCAGGGTTCCCTAGCTGTTAGTGCCCCCAGGGTTCCCTAGCTGTTAGTGCCCCCAGGGTTCCCTAGCCCAGCCACAGATGCTATCAGTGGGCGACGTGGGCGACATGTTCGTGCCGCTGCTGGAGGGGTTCCTGGTCTCCGCGGAGGATAGCGGGGAGGTGCTGCAGCAGCTGCTCGCCACGCTGCCGGAGCTGTTCCGCGAGAACAAGGACACGGAGACTGTGCTGCTGCCCGCCGTGCAGGTCAGTGTTAGTGCCCCCAGGGTTCCCTAGCTGTTAGTGCCCCCAGGGTTCCCTAGCTGTTAGTGCCCCCAGGGTTCCCTAGCCCAGCCACAGATGCTATCAGTGGGCGACGTGGGCGACATGTTCGTGCCGCTGCTGGAGGGGTTCCTGGTCTCCGCGGAGGATAGCGGGGAGGTGCTGCAGCAGCTGCTCGCCACGCTGCCGGAGCTGTTCCGCGAGAACAAGGACACGGAGACTGTGCTGCTGCCCGCCGTGCAGGTCAGTGTTAGTGCCCCCAGGGTTCCCTAGCTGTTAGTGCCCCCAGGGTTCCCTAGCTGTTAGTGCCCCCAGGGTTCCCTAGCTGTTAGTGCCCCCAGGGTTCCCTAGCTGTTAGTGCCCCCAGGGTTCCCTAGCTGTTAGTGCCCCCAGGGTTCCCTAGCTGTTAGTGCCCCCAGGGTTCCCTAGCTGTTAGTGCCCCCAGGGTTCCCTAGCTGTTAGTGCCCCCCAGGGTTCCCTAGCCGTTAGTGCCAACTAGGGTTCCCTAGCTGTTAGTGCCAACTAGGGTTCCCTAGCTGTTAGTGCCAACTAGGGTTCCCTAGCTGTTAGTGCCAACTAGGGTTCCCTAGCTGTTAGTGCCAACTAGGGTTCCCTAGCTGTTAGTGCCAACTAGGGTTCCCTAGCTGTTAGTGCCAACTAGGGTTCCCTAGCTGTTAGTGCCAACTAGGGTTCCCTAGCTGTTAGTGCCAACTAGGGTTCCCTAGCTGTTAGTGCCCCCAGGGTTCCCTAGCTGTTAGTGCCCCCAGGGTTCCCTAGCCCAGCCACAGATGCTATCAGTGGGCGACGTGGGCGACATGTTCGTGCCGCTGCTGGAGGGGTTCCTGGTCTCCGCGGAGGATAGCGGGGAGGTGCTGCAGCAGCTGCTCGCCACGCTGCCGGAGCTGTTCCGCGAGAACAAGGACACGGAGACTGTGCTGCTGCCCGCCGTGCAGGTCAGTGTTAGTGCCCCCAGGGTTCCCTAGCTGTTAGTGCCCCCAGGGTTCCCTAGCTGTTAGTGCCCCCAGGGTTCCCTAGCCCAGCCACAGATGCTATCAGTGGGCGACGTGGGCGACATGTTCGTGCCGCTGCTGGAGGGGTTCCTGGTCTCCGCGGAGGATAGCGGGGAGGTGCTGCAGCAGCTGCTCGCCACGCTGCCGGAGCTGTTCCGCGAGAACAAGGACACGGAGACTGTGCTGCTGCCCGCCGTGCAGGTCAGTGTTAGTGCCCCCAGGGTTCCCTAGCTGTTAGTGCCCCCAGGGTTCCCTAGCTGTTAGTGCCCCCAGGGTTCCCTAGCTGTTAGTGCCCCCAGGGTTCCCTAGCCCAGCCACAGATGCTATCAGTGGGCGACGTGGGCGACATGTTCGTGCCGCTGCTGGAGGGGTTCCTGGTCTCCGCGGAGGATAGCGGGGAGGTGCTGCAGCAGCTGCTCGCCACGCTGCCGGAGCTGTTCCGCGAGAACAAGGACACGGAGACTGTGCTGCTGCCCGCCGTGCAGGTCAGTGTTAGTGCCCCCAGGGTTCCCTAGCTGTTAGTGCCCCCAGGGTTCCCTAGCTGTTAGTGCCCCCAGGGTTCCCTAGCTGTTAGTGCCCCCAGGGTTCCCTAGCTGTTAGTGCCCCCAGGGTTCCCTAGCTGCTAGTGCCCCCCAGGGTTCCCTAGCCCAGCCACAGATGCTATCAGTGGGCGACGTGGGCGACATGTTCGTGCCGCTGCTGGAGGGGTTCCTGGTCTCCGCGGAGGATAGCGGGGAGGTGCTGCAGCAGCTGCTCGCCACGCTGCCGGAGCTGTTCCGCGAGAACAAGGACACGGAGACTGTGCTGCTGCCCGCCGTGCAGGTCAGTGTTAGTGCCCCCAGGGTTCCCTAGCTGTTAGTGCCCCCAGGGTTCCCTAGCCCAGCCACAGATGCTATCAGTGGGCGACGTGGGCGACATGTTCGTGCCGCTGCTGGAGGGGTTCCTGGTCTCCGCGGAGGATAGCGGGGAGGTGCTGCAGCAGCTGCTCGCCACGCTGCCGGAGCTGTTCCGCGAGAACAAGGACACGGAGACTGTGCTGCTGCCCGCCGTGCAGGTCAGTGTTAGTGCCCCCAGGGTTCCCTAGCTGTTAGTGCCCCCAGGGTTCCCTAGCTGTTAGTGCCCCCAGGGTTCCCTAGCTGCTAGTGCCCCCCAGGGTTCCCTAGCCCAGCCACAGATGCTATCAGTGGGCGACGTGGGCGACATGTTCGTGCCGCTGCTGGAGGGGTTCCTGGTCTCCGCGGAGGATAGCGGGGAGGTGCTGCAGCAGCTGCTCGCCACGCTGCCGGAGCTGTTCCGCGAGAACAAGGACACGGAGACTGTGCTGCTGCCCGCCGTGCAGGTGATTGGGGCCTATTTGTGCCCTCTAGGGCTTGCTAGCTGTTAATGCCACCCAGGGTCCGCTGGCTAATTGTGCTTTCTGAAGCCAGCTGGCTGATTGGGCCACCCAGGGGTCGCTGGCTATATGTGCCCCTCAGGGCCAGCTGGCTAACTGGGCTCCCTAGGGCCCGCTGGCTGTTAGTGCCCCCAGTACCTGCTGACTATATGTGCCCCCTAAGGATCGTTGGCTGTTCGTGCTCCTCAGGGCTCGCTGACTTTTAGTGCCCTTAAGGCTTGTTGGCTACTAGCTGGAAGACAAGATTTTTTATGTTTATTTCTACATCATCAGCCTCTGAGTCTCTCAGATGCTGGACGTATGCCTCTTGGATTTGGGCCAAACGCTGCGAATTCGATTCCCGTATATTAGTGTGCATGAACATGTAGGTTTGTACTAGTTTAGGTGTTATATTGGGTGAATATTTTTTTTCACCATGTACAAGACATTCTCAAGTATCTCAAAGCACAAACCTAATTTGGGCCTAGATGGCGCTGAGTGGAAAAAAATCCACTGACATTTATTTATTTAGGCAACAAAATCCACAGCTCTTAAAAATATTACAGAAAATGCTAACTAATTAAACCTAAAGCCAAAAATGGATTTACATTATACTACTTAAAATTAATCAACAGTCACAGTCTGAGCATGTTATAAAAAAATATATTTAACGTATTACTAAATTTAACTCAATGAGAAAAGAACTAAGGGAAAAAGGACACATAGTGTGTGTTTGTGTGTGTCTGTTTTAAGTGTAAGCAGAATGAGTAAAATGAGTTGATAATAATAAAATAAAATAAAATAAAATAAAAAATAAAATAGTTTCTTTCGTTTAAATCTTATTTCTAATTACATGGTTGATTGAGGTCTCCATTTAAGCCAGTTAAGCCTGTGTTTGAGGACCTCGCTCTTCCTTATGTTAACATACATTAATTAACTATCTATACTAGAGAAATACAAAATTAAAAATAAAAAGTGTCAGTAGTAGGGTGTGTGTGTGAGTTGATGTGAGCGCCTTTAACTGTTTTTTTTCCGTTCTCGTCCCCAGGCCGGGCTGGAAGCGCTGAAGGCCGCAGACACGTCAGGCCAGCTGCTGGTGTTCCACACGAGCCTGCCGAGCCTCAACGCGCCGGGGAAGCTCACCAACAGAGAGGATAGGAAACTGCTCGGCACTGACAAGGAGAAACAGATACTTGGTGAGTCACACTGCAACTCCTACAAGTTTTTGAAAAGGACAATTCATCGGTTTAAGTTTGGGACTCCAACTGGAGTTTGGAACTGCAATTGAATCTAAAAAAATAAATTTATTTTAAACTGTATGATTCTTAACTTCATGCGATTCACGATGATTTAAAACTTTCGCTGCGGGTTGATGACACGAACAGGGGTGCTATTCCGGCGGACATTACTGCACATCTCGGTGCTTCACGCTTACTTATATCATCAATACGCTTCACTCTGAATTAGTAATTTCTCTCATTTTGTATGTTAATAATAAAAAATGATATTTGGCTTAGTTCTTCTCTCTCAAACGACCACAGTTGCTTGCAAATTGAACTTTAAAGGTCACTCACCACGAGCGAAGGGAGTTTTGGCGCGCGCCAGAATACCATAGCAGACCTTGTTTTACTGGAACTAGTCCTATTAACCCAAGTGGGCTCCTTTTATTGACAACGTGGCGCCCCCACAGATTGATTGATCTTTTGTGTAGAATTTAAGATTGTTTATCCGTTGGCTAACATGTTTAGTTTAAGGTTAGAAGGCGCTGTTAGGATTTTTGTCCAAGGAAAATGTCCAGATAGTAAGCAAACTACTATTTAGAAATTCAATGAGCTGAATGCCGTATTAATGCTCGGCATGATCTATTTGGGTCTACCCTTTATCGCAGAACTTTTTTTGTAACATGCAGTAACATCACATAGCAGAAAGTTAATATGCAGAATTATCTTTTGGCATACTTTTTATATCCATATAAAAATATGAAATGAAGCAGCAAGCTAATCAGGCAAGTCGTTTCTTGGGTTTAAAAAAAAATAACCACGAAGGTTTAAGTCGCTCCCGCCTTAAACCTTCTAACCTAATCTATCCGTGTCGGTTTCGCCCTAACTCTAGTTTAGGGCAGACAAGTATCCCAATTTGTTCTTATAATAATTACCACGAAACCACGAGAGAAATGGAATGACAATAGTATGACAAGTGAAATTCTACCAAATAAGCATTATGCAAAAAGTAATTATGCATCATGGAATTTTGCCAAATAAAATTCTGCTATCTCGATAGTATGCCATTGAAAATTCGGCCATACAAACTTTCTGCCAAATGATGATTATGCTAAGTATTTTTTCTGCCTTAAACATATTCGGCCAAAGAAGATTATGCCAAGTGTGTTCTGCAAAATGAAATTCTGCGAAAAAAAAATCTGCCAGATAGAGGGAACCCGATCCATTTAACTTCTCTTTACTTCGTGAATCGCGATTCACAACCGATTTAATTTTAGTGATCGCTTGTTCAGCGAAAGCGCTTGAATTTGGTATATGTTAAAGCCTATAGCATCTAGTATTTATTCAGAGGATAAAACAGACACCCACAATATTGAAAAATGGAATTAAATCAACTGAAAATTACCGAATCGTACGATAAGTCGGTTCTGAATCGCCCCACTGTTCCCCTAAATTGCATTTCAAACAAAACTTGTAAGTGGTTATGTGATGGTATAGTGGTTAGTGCAGTCGCCCGGTTTGCGAAAGATGCGGGTTCGATTCCTGCCTGATGCAAAAATGACCAAATGTCTTTTTCTGGTTTTCAGATCTTTAGTAAAGATACTGCATGGAAAATGCTAAAACAATAATAAAACAAGTTTCAATGACTTTTTGCTAATCTTAAATCTGGTCAAAACGTTTAAATATTTAAGTATGTTTATCAGTTTTCTAGTACTAGCTCTTCTAGTTTTGGGCTACTCGCCACTGTGTGGGTTGATTACTAATAAATTTTGTTCTTTCTTCTTTTTCACTGTTCATTTCTACCATGGTACCATGTGATCTGTTTGTGGATAAGCCCAAAAATGTCGCCATGGTCTGCCTGGCCTTTTGTGAGCGCATTGACGCTTCGTATAGGTAATACAGGTGTTAATTATTTATTTATTTATTTATTTATTCTTTATTGCACAAATTTACAACAATAAAAAAGTACAAATGGCGGACTTAATGCCAAGAGGCATTCTCTACCAGTCAACCGCAAGGCTCAACAGAGAGTTTAGGGAGTTTGGGTTGTGCAACTTGCTATAAAAACAACGATATTTTAATTAATGATAAAAATACGTACTTAAAGATAAAGCATAAGACACACGTAGGTTATCACAAATAAGTTCATATACTATATATACATAAATATAGATATATATATATGCATAAAATATACAATGCATACTATACAATACATTAAATATTTACTAATATCTATAAATACATCCATTGCCAAAATAATGTAATCAGATGACCGTTAAAAGTGCGTGGGTGACAAAGCTGTCTGTTTACTTAAAATGTTGTCGTAACGACCTCTTCAGTGAAAATTTGGAAGTGTTAATGAAGTTTGTAAATCAAGATTAGAAATGAAATGGTAGTCTTTTAAGTAACTAAGTTGAAAAAACGCTTTGCTTTTTTTTGTAATGTTTGTGTAATGTTTTTCAATAATAAATAAATAAATAAAATAATTTCTCCCCAGCTCCTCAGACGACAGCGTACAACGAGCTCGGCCAGCTGTGCTCCGCGGCCGGAGTGTGTGTAGAGCTGTTCGTGTGCAACAACTCGTACATCGACGCCGCCACCATCGGACAACTGCCGAGGCTCACCGGCGGACAGATACACAAGTACACTTACTTCACGGTGAGTACAGTTACTCATCTCCTACTCAGGTCGTGTGTAGAGCTGTTCGTGTGCAACAACTCGTACATCGACGCCGCCACCATCGGACAACTGCCGAGGCTCACCGGCGGACAGATACACAAGTACACTTACTTCACGGTGAGTACAGTTACTCATCTCCTACTCAGGTCGTGTGTAGAGCTGTTCGTGTGCAACAACTCGTACATCGACGCCGCCACCATCGGACAACTGCCGAGGCTCACCGGCGGACAGATACACAAGTACACTTACTTCACGGTGAGTACAGTTACTCATCTCCTACTCAGGTCGTGTGTAGAGCTGTTCGTGTGCAACAACTCGTACATCGACGCCGCCACCATCGGACAACTGCCGAGGCTCACCGGCGGACAGATACACAAGTACACTTACTTCACGGTGAGTACAGTTACTCATCTCCTACTCAGGTCGTGTGTAGAGCTGTTCGTGTGCAACAACTCGTACATCGACGCCGCCACCATCGGACAACTGCCGAGGCTCACCGGCGGACAGATACACAAGTACACTTACTTCACGGTGAGTACAGTTACTCATCTCCTACTCAGGTCGTGTGTAGAGCTGTTCGTGTGCAACAACTCGTACATCGACGCCGCCACCATCGGACAACTGCCGAGGCTCACCGGCGGACAGATACACAAGTACACTTACTTCACGGTGAGTACAGTTACTCATCTCCTACTCAGGTCGTGTGTAGAGCTGTTCGTGTGCAACAACTCGTACATCGACGCCGCCACCATCGGACAACTGCCGAGGCTCACCGGCGGACAGATACACAAGTACACTTACTTCACGGTGAGTACAGTTACTCATCTCCTACTCAGGTCGTGTGTAGAGCTGTTCGTGTGCAACAACTCGTACATCGACGCCGCCACCATCGGACAACTGCCGAGGCTCACCGGCGGACAGATACACAAGTACACTTACTTCACGGTGAGTACAGTTACTCATCTCCTACTCAGGTCGTGTGTAGAGCTGTTCGTGTGCAACAACTCGTACATCGACGCCGCCACCATCGGACAACTGCCGAGGCTCACCGGCGGACAGATACACAATTACACTTACTTCACGGTGAGTACGGTTACTCATCTCCTACTCAGCTCGTCAGACGAAATCAAGTCATAAATAGTATAGCTAGTGACTCAAGTCAATAAAGTCATTCAGTATTGTTAAAGTATTTTTTTAAAAAATTAAATCATGTGCAAGAATATCTCTAACACTAAATTTAATCTTTTGATATAAAATTCGAGCTCTTTTCATTTAGAATATAGGTATTTTGTATTTTTTTAAGGAGAGCACATATCCCAACCACAATACTGACAAGAAAAAAAAACAAGGAAACATCACTCATAAAGAGTTACAACCAAAAACATCTAAAATATAAACAAACGGAAAATAAACAAAAAAAGACATATCTCTTAAACTATAACATTTTGCTGAACATACATGGGGGTTCAATCGATGGGTATTAGTGCCCCCTAAACACAGACTTCCGCTGGTACAGGTTTCCTGGGACACCCTGTATATCATTAAGGTCGAATTGGGTAACTTTGAACTTCAGTGTAACATTGAGTCCACTGTTTGAAAACAGTAAAAGTACATACTGTTATTTAAGGTTTGTTTTTGAGCCAATCCCTCATAGACTCAACATCTTTTGATTGGAGTACTTGTTAAAAGTAGCTGATCTAAACGAGTGGATTGAATGTTACACTGAAATTCAAAGTTACCCAATTTGAGTGAATTATTTCTATTTCCATTATTATGTGGTTGACAATAAAACTTTTTGACAATTCAAAGTACTGTGTAATCTTTACTCTAGTGAAAAACTATAGTTTTTGTTATATTATGACTAATTTTATTTTGTTTTGCTAAAGTATTGAAATGTGATAGTTTTGTGTGTTGTGTATAATTAGAATTTTAGATTTGTATAATGTTATGCATGTATAATAATAATGATTTTAATTAATGTTAGCCCCTCTACTACTTATATTTGCGGCGCGCTACAGGGTCCATAGTTGATACCAATTATAATCATAACAACTTATGTACATTATGGTTTGCAATAAAGAATTGAATTGAATGGAATATTGTTGAGAAAATTGTTGTTGAAAATTGTTGAGTCACATTATGTTTGTATACTGTGTATTTATTCATTATTTCTATTATAGTATTTAAGTCTATTATTAAGTGTATTTTTGTTTGTTTGATTAAGTTTTTGACGATTTGAAAGCACTTGTAACAGGTCTATTTAAATAAAGATATTTCTGATTCTGATCTATTGTGTATCTCCCAGGCGGACATAGACGGGCCGCGCCTCGTCGCGGACGTGTTGCGCGTGGTGTCGCGCGACACGGCGCACGACGCGGTGATGCGCGTGCGCACCTCCACCGGCGTGCGCGCCACAGACTTCTACGGACACTTCTTCATGTCTAACACTACTGACGTCGAACTAGCTGCCATCGGTGAGTGATAGCTATAGTCCTGTAGAATAGGGTTGACGACTATGATGCATTCCGCGTGCTATTTTATGTTTACCAATAATAATCATTAAAATCAAACGTATTTGTGAAACCACAATCAAAATTTGGTTCAAAATTAGGCCACAATAGGCCTTCAAAGTTGGGTGGGTTCAAAGTCAATTTTGACAGTATTTTACAAAAAAAAAACCACTTAGTAACCCAGACTATTATGAAGCAATTTTGTTCAAAGGCCATTTTCATAAACGCAATATTTAAAATAGCTATCGAACAAACTTCTGACGCGCTCCTTATAACTACTGAAGTGTGACGTGATAACTCAGTACACGTCTTAATGGAGCGTTTTTAGGAAAGTCCAAAAATGTACAATTTTATTTGTGATATCTCAGGTTATATTGATACTATCAAAGTGATTTAGGATTGCGTTCATAAATGTAACGTCTTTCGATAATAAACAAGAAAAAAATACAGTCGTCTAGCCTTTTAGATATTAAAACAACAAAGCGTTTTGTCTTGTATTATTATTGCTGTCAACACTTTGCTCTAGTTTTCATAAATATACGAGTTTAACTGACTCTGTTGTATTGATTGGTTAAAGAACTGTTAGCAAACTATATTTTTAAAATTCCTTATTGAAAAAACATTAACCAACTCAGTTGCTTGCCAACCGGCAACGGCTGATTTTAATAATCACCGTCATCAACGTGAGCGCTAAAATTGCATTTCTGACCGTACCGTTACTGTCATTCATGACGTTATGCCGTCTGGGGGTCTAAAAAGGTGACATTAGATAAAACGTCAATAAAATTAATCATCTGGTGATTCATCTGGTAAATTGCTTTGAAAACGCTGACATTAAAAGTGAATCATAATAGAAACATCTACGTGACGTTTCATATCTTGAGCATGTTTGATGCCAACATTGCTACAACAAAAAAATAAAATCATTTAGAATTCCCATACAAAACTGGCATATTTGATGAAGCGAAAATGAATTGCCGTATTAGGATTTTGAAAATGAAGCATATTATGAATTATGAATTATGAAAAGAAACAGAAATAGTTGAAAAGAGTAACTGCTGAGTTTCTTCTCGGTATAGAAACAACTTCCCGATCCGGTGGTAGCGTCACATTTATTTAAATACAGTATATATTTTTTTTTTTATTGAAACTTACTGAAAAGTGCCACAAATAATAATGGCAATCTGCAAAAAATGTAAAAAACCACTACCAAGAGGAGAATTCCTGTGTTGCTCTAAATGCCAATCTTACTATGATTTACTTTGTGAGAATGTTTCACTACAACGTTTTCATAACACACTAACACCAGAGCGCAGAAAAACCTGGATTTGTCGTAACTGTCTAAAAAAACCAGCTACGCTGCCGACAAGTACTATCAAGCAATATGCTAAGAAGAAGGCCAAAGCAACCAATTTGTCATCTATAGTAAATATAGCATCAACTTCTACACCTATTCAGGATAAGGATATAGACAATGATAATTCTGTTTTAAGCAAAGTTTCTAACTTGGACTTTATAACAGTGCGCAAACCAAAAGTCTTAGTTGCAACTAAATCATGTGATTCCTTATACGAAATAGACCAAGAACAAGAAAATAGTCGTAGTTTATGTAGAAGCGCTGAATCTTTGCAGGAGTTAAACATTATAAAGGATATGAAACTAGAAATAGAACATTTAAAATCAGAAAGAAATATTATACAGAATGAGCTCGAAAATAGTATTTTAGAAAATAATGAACTTACCAAGGTCATAAGTAACTTAAAACGAGAAATAAGTATTTTAAAAGACATTTGCCAAAAACCTAAGCAAAAGAAGAAAAACAAGAAAAAACTACTGAAGGATGAGGAAACTACTAAGGAAGGAAGGTCAATGTTTGCTCAAAATGAAGAGAGTTCAAAAGCTTTAGACATCCAACATGATTGTTTTTCTGAGACTGATATATCCTCGTGCGTTGACAACATACGCTTCACTGAAATGGAAAAGCAAATACCTGATGTAATGACTCAATTAGATACAGCAAACGATGATATATATAACTTAGAAATAAAAATACAAGAGTTACAAAAAGATTTACAACATTATAATAATTTGTCAAATAATAATTTAGTCAACAGCAGCACGAAGACAAGCAAAAACAAACTTTCTAATGAGAACAGACACAGTCTCTTATCGATTTTAGAGGATGGAAATGTAAAAGCCAAATATGACTATTGTCACTATATAGAAACAGGAGTAGGAGTAATGAAACTTCTTGAAGGTCTAAAATCTAAAACTGAAGAATTTGGTTTAGATGATTTTGCTATTATCCTATTAGGACAGCATGATTTTTATTCACATACAGACCATATCCTTGTTTTAAATATAACCAGGGCTTTGAAAGATTTCTCTCACACAAATGTTATTATTGTACCACCCACCTACATATGTGGAGCACCAATTTACAATTACAAAGTTGAAATGTTCAACACTCAATTATCTCGTGATGTCAATATACACCAGTCTTATTACTGCATCGATTCAAATAAAGATCTTACTACCGATCAATTTTCTTCGATCACCGGAAAGCTAAACAAAGCTGGATTCAAAATCATAATACAAAATGTTTTTAAATGCATTGCAGAAATAGAAAATTATAACACTGCAAGGTTTTTTCGTCGCTAACCTCGAAAATCAAGAAGAAAATATCAGTGAAAATGACAGTAATGAGTCTATTGCAATAGGACATAACCCATTGTTTGGCATATATCATTTAAATATAGCTGGAGTTCTAAATAAGCAGGAAGACTTATTTTGCGCGAAAAGTCAATTGGAAAAAAAACATATTCCTATAGATGCAATTTGCCTGTGCGAGACAAATGTTCAGCCAGGCGCGGAAAAAAATTTGAGACTGGAAAATTACAATGTGGCTGCATTCTACTCTAGGAAACAAAAAAGACGGGGTGGTGTTGCTATTTTATTAAAGAAAGATATTGAGTATAAAGTTCTTAGTTCAGTTGGAAATCTGTCGCAAGTTTTTATTTTTTAATGCGCAGGTGTGGAATTGATTCATTATGGCATCATTATAATATGTATTTACACAAACAAAACTCCCACATCAGCATCTGCATTATTCTTTGAGAAGTTAATGGACCTGCTACAATTGTTTAGAAACAAGAAACGTAAAAGGCTGGTAATATGTGGCGACTGGAATATTAATACCTTGACCAAAACTAATGTTTCTATGACATTGCAAGAAATCATGGAAAATTATAATTTGGATTTGAAAATAAAATTCCCAACTAGAAAAACTAGCTCCTCGGAGACGTGTATTGACCAGATTGCATCGAATATTAGGAAAAGTGTGCAAACCCTTTTGATTCCTGTAAAGGGAAAAAGGCAACCCCTCCGAAGTGTTGGTCGAGTTTAGACGTGATTATTCTGAAGATAATAAGGCAAAATTTTTCGAATGTTTGAAAAACATATCTTTTTCAGAAGTTTACCGGTTAGATTTGAATGCCAACGAATGTTTTAACGAGTTCTATAGCTTATATAAACTTTTTTATGATCTATGTTTTCCTATCTATAAAGTTAAAATGACGTCAAAAAGAACATCAAGTAAATGGCTCACAAGAGGCATCATCAAAAGTTGTAACATAAAGAAAATAATGTATTATAAATATCGTAATAACAAAATGCATTACATATCCTTATACAAACAATATTCTGTGGTTTTAAAGCGATGTATTAAAATATCACTAAAACATTGCAACTTGAAATATATTGATAACTGTGATAACAAATGTAAAGCTGTCTGGAACATCATTAATAGCTACACCAAAGATCTTACTCGTAGTACTATAACAAAGATTTGTACTGAAACAAGTGAAATTCAAGATCATCAAATGATACCTGAGCTCTTCAATAATTACTTCATCAACTGTATTTCTGAAAATTGTTCAGCGAAGCCTAATAATAACAATTGTTTGGGTGAGGATCTGGACGCTGTTAGTTCAAGCATTTTTCTTTACCCGGTTAATGATGATGAATTGTTTAAGACTTTACATTCACTCTCTAAATCTAAATCAGTTGGGTATGATGGAATACGCTCAGATATTGTTAAAAGCAGCATTAACAATATAATTCGACCGTTAAATTTTGTTATTAATCGGCTGTTAGCTGATGGTGAGTTTCCAGAAGTTTTAAAGAGATCTGTGGTAAAACCTCTTTACAAAAAGGGCAAAAAAACGTTGATAAGTAATTACAGGCCTGTAACACTCATACCAATTTGGTCAAAAGTTTTAGAAAAAATATTGAGTTCTAGATTAGTTACATTTTTGGAAGTGAATAATGTATTTTGTGATGAGCAGTACAGGAAATGTAAATCTACGTCATTAGCTACATTTCAGTTGATAAAATCAATAACTTTAGCTCTTAATGATAATGTTCCTGTTGCTGCGCTGTTCCTCGATATGACAAAGGCCTTTGATTTTGTCTGTCATGAACGATTGCTTACTAAATTGTACAAATATGGCATACGAGGTCCTTGTTATGATTGGATCAAGAGTTATTTGGTCGGGAGAGAGCAATGTGTGGAAACAATGAATTACTGTCCTGAAAGCAATCAAGTGCTTAACTATACGTCGTCATACAAATCTACCAAATTCGGTGTTCCACAGGGCAGTATTCTGGGTCCACTATTGTTCCTCTTGTACATAAATGATTTGCCGAAAGCTGTATTACACGAATGTATTCTGTTCGCCGATGATACAACAATAATATTCAAGGGTGTTAAAAATGGTGAGACTGAAGATTTTGAAAAGGACATAAACAGGACATTAGGAGTTATTGTTGAATGGCTCGACATCAATAACTTAAAAATAAACACTGATAAGACAAAGTATATACAGTTTGGTAGCTACAAAAAGAAGAGGCAACTTCTGAAAATAGAATATAATGGAAACATTATAGAAGAAATGAATCACACAACATTTTTGGGCATTGTAATCGACAATTATTGTAATTGGAATCCTCACATTGAACATGTTTGTGTTAAATTAAATAGATTTGTATTTGATTTGAGTCGTATTGGTCAGGTAGTTGCTAAGGATGCAGCAATTACAGCATTCCATGGCTACATCCAATCCTCATTGAGATATGGAGTAATGATTTGGGGAAATTCAGTGGATAGAGTCAAAGTTTTCATCTTGCAATAAAAATGCATTCGAGCCATATTTGGTTTGAAAAGAACTGATTCTTGTCGTCCATTTTTCTGGCAATATTTTTTGTTAACTTTGCCTAGTTTATATATATTTGATATATGTACTTTTGTTCATAAACACATGTACTTGTTAACAAAAAAACTGGGAAACTAGTGATAGAAATTACCGCTCTGGCTACAAGAATAAACTGTTTAAGCCCCCCGCAAAGTTACATTTCTTAGCCAGTAACACCTACATGATGTGCATTGTAATCTATAACGAATTGCCAGACGACTTTCAAGTACTCAAATTCGCAAAATTTAGGCTGTCTGTGAAGGCTTGGCTAGTCGACAAATGTTTTATAGCGTTCAAGAGTTCTTAGGGTATAAATCTTGAAATTGTATTATTTAGTTTTGGTTTAAGTATTACTCGTATGTGTTTTGTGCATATACCTACCTGTAAGGGTAGAAATAAGTGAAACATAAGTTATGAACCAATGTAATGTACCTAATTAGCTATAAGACCAGCTACTGCCTGTACCTTATTTCATGCATAGATAAATAAATAAATAAAGTTTTATTTATAATTTTTTAGTGTTGTCAAATTGGTGAATGATGTACGTACCTGTAATAGGTGTACATATCAGTCTGTTCAATATGTAGTTAGTATAGTTTTAAAATGTACACTGTTGGTATGTCTTTTAAATAAATAAAGCTATTTTTGATTGATGAATTCGATTAACAGACTGTAATTTCTTATCCCACAGACTCAGACAAAGCGATAGGCATAGAGATAAAGCACGACGACAAGCTAACGGCCGAGGACGGGGTTTACATCCAGGCGGCGCTGCTGTACACGCACCGCTCCGGCCAGCGGCGCCTGCGCATCCTGAACCTCGCGCTGAATGTGGCGCAACAACTGGCCGATGTGTACCGCAGCATGGAGCTCGATACCTGCGTCAACTTCCTCGCCAAGCAAGGTAACTAGCAACGCTATCTTCTAACCTTTATCTCAAAAGGCTAAGGTACAGCGTCGCGCAACAACTGGCCGATGTGTACCGCAGCATGGAGCTCGATACCTGCGTCAACTTCCTCGCCAAGCAAGGTAATCAACGCTATCTTCTAACTTTTATCTTAGAAGGCTAAGGTATAAAATTCTGTAGGGTAAAATATTCCACCTCTTACCCAAAATCAAGATCACGCAGCCAAATGTGAGCTCCTGAATATTCCGTTCACCATGACGGCAACAATAAAGAAAGAAAGAAAACAACAGATAAAAACATACAAAACAAAATGGTTTGAAAAACAACAAAAGAGCAACAAAGAACTATTCCACTAGATACCAATTTACCTTTGACTAGCCCATTAGGTCGTGAGGGTATTTATGTATTGTTAGATGAAATATAACTTACAGCACAATAAACTAATCCTTGTATTATTTTAAACAAGGAGATCGCAACTTCGTAACCGTAATTCTTCAAGCGTCACCAGAGAGAATAGAGCCATCTTTCTTATAGTGATGACCCACGCCACGCCAAAGTAGTGAGGGGCCGAAATTCAGTATTCAATTGACTATTAGTATGTATTGGTTAGAGAGCGTGCTCAACATTTATTGGCGTTAATGATTTGGAGCTTCCGCTAGATTCTTTAGAACACTGACTCATTGAGCAAGGTGTCTACTGACTCATTGAGCAAGGTGTCTACTGACTCATTGAGCAAGGTGTCTACTGACTCATTGAGCAAGGTGTCTACTGACTCATTGAGCAAGGTGTCTACTGACTCATTGAGCAAGGTGTCTACTGACTCATTGAGCAAGGTGTCTACTGACTCATTGAGCAAGGTGTCTACTGACTCATTGAGCAAGGTGTCTACTGACTCATTGAGCAAGGTGTCTACTGACTCATTGAGCAAGGTGTCTACTGACTCATTGAGCAAGGTGTCTACTGACTCATTGAGCAAGGTGTCTACTGACTCATTGAGCAAGGTGTCTACTGACTCATTGAGCAAGGTGTCTACTGACTCATTGAGCAAGGTATCTACTGACTCGGACAAAGCAATCGGCATAGAGATAAAGCACGACGACAAGCTAACCGCCGAGGACGGAGTGTACATCCAGGCGGCGCTGCTGTACACGCACCGCTCCGGCCAGCGGCGCCTGCGCATCCTGAACCTCGCGCTGAATGTGGCGCAACAGCTGGCCGATGTGTACCGCAGCATGGAGCTCGATACTTGCGTCAACTTCCGACCCAAGCAAGGTAACTAGCACTAACTGACTCATTGAGCAAGGTGTCTACTGACTCATTGAGCAAGGTGTCTACTGACTCATTGAGCAAGGTGTCTACTGACTCATTGAGCAAGGTGTCTACTGACTCATTGAGCAAGGTATCTACTGACTCGGACAAAGCAATCGGCATAGAGATAAAGCACGACGACAAGCTAACCGCCGAGGACGGAGTGTACATCCAGGCGGCGCTGCTGTACACGCACCGCTCCGGCCAGCGGCGCCTGCGCATCCTGAACCTCGCGCTGAATGTGGCGCAACAGCTGGCCGATGTGTACCGCAGCATGGAGCTCGATACTTGCGTCAACTTCCGACCCAAGCAAGGTAACTAGCACTAACTGACTCATTGAGCAAGGTGTCTACTGACTCATTGAGCAAGGTGTCTACTGACTCATTGAGCAAGGTGTCTACTGACTCATTGAGCAAGGTGTCTACTGACTCATTGAGCAAGGTGTCTACTGACTCATTGAGCAAGGTGTCTACTGACTCATTGAGCAAGGTGTCTACTGACTCATTGAGCAAGGTGTCTACTGACTCATTGAGCAAGGTATCTACTGACTCATTGAGCAAGGTGTCTACTGACTCATTGAGCAAGGTGTCTACTGACTCATTGAGCAAGGTGTCTACTGACTCATTGAGCAAGGTGTCTACTGACTCATTGAGCAAGGTGTCTACTGACTCATTGAGCAAGGTATCTACTGACTCGGACAAAGCAATCGGCATAGAGATAAAGCACGACGACAAGCTAACCGCCGAGGACGGAGTGTACATCCAGGCGGCGCTGCTGTACACGCACCGCTCCGGCCAGCGGCGCCTGCGCATCCTGAACCTCGCGCTGAATGTGGCGCAACAGCTGGCCGATGTGTACCGCAGCATGGAGCTCGATACTTGCGTCAACTTCCGACCCAAGCAAGGTAACTAGCACTAACTGACTCATTGAGCAAGGTGTCTACTGACTCATTGAGCAAGGTGTCTACTGACTCATTGAGCAAGGTATCTACTGACTCATTGAGCAAGGTGTCTACTGACTCATTGAGCAAGGTGTCTACTGACTCATTGAGCAAGGTGTCTACTGACTCATTGAGCAAGGTATCTACTGACTCGGACAAAGCAATCGGCATAGAGATAAAGCACGACGACAAGCTAACCGCCGAGGACGGAGTGTACATCCAGGCGGCGCTGCTGTACACGCACCGCTCCGGCCAGCGGCGCCTGCGCATCCTGAACCTCGCGCTGAATGTGGCGCAACAGCTGGCCGATGTGTACCGCAGCATGGAGCTCGATACTTGCGTCAACTTCCGACCCAAGCAAGGTAACTAGCACTAACTGACTCATTGAGCAAGGTGTCTACTGACTCATTGAGCAAGGTATCTACTGACTCGGACAAAGCAATCGGCATAGAGATAAAGCACGACGACAAGCTAACCGCCGAGGACGGAGTGTACATCCAGGCGGCGCTGCTGTACACGCACCGCTCCGGCCAGCGGCGCCTGCGCATCCTGAACCTCGCGCTGAATGTGGCGCAACAGCTGGCCGATGTGTACCGCAGCATGGAGCTCGATACTTGCGTCAACTTCCGACCCAAGCAAGGTAACTAGCACTAACTGACTCATTGAGCAAGGTGTCTACTGACTCATTGAGCAAGGTGTCTACTGACTCATTGAGCAAGGTGTCTACTGACTCATTGAGCAAGGTGTCTACTGACTCATTGAGCAAGGTGTCTACTGACTCATTGAGCAAGGTGTCTACTGACTCATTGAGCAAGGTGTCTACTGACTCATTGAGCAAGGTGTCTACTGACTCATTGAGCAAGGTGTCTACTGACTCATTGAGCAAGGTGTCTACTGACTCATTGAGCAAGGTGTCTACTGACTCATTGAGCAAGGTGTCTACTGACTCATTGAGCAAGGTGTCTACTGACTCATTGAGCAAGGTGTCTACTGACTCATTGAGCAAGGTGTCTACTGACTCATTGAGCAAGGTGTCTACTGACTCATTGAGCAAGGTGTCTACTGACTCATTGAGCAAGGTGTCTACTGACTCATTGAGCAAGGTGTCTACTGACTCATTGAGCAAGGTGTCTACTGACTCATTGAGCAAGGTGTCTACTGACTCATTGAGCAAGGTGTCTACTGACTCATTGAGCAAGGTGTCTACTGACTCATTGAGCAAGGTGTCTACTGACTCATTGAGCAAGGTGTCTACTGACTCATTGAGCAAGGTGTCTACTGACTCATTGAGCAAGGTGTCTACTGACTCATTGAGCAAGGTGTCTACTGACTCATTGAGCAAGGTGTCTACTGACTCATTGAGCAAGGTGTCTACTGACTCATTGAGCAAGGTGTCTACTGACTCATTGAGCAAGGTGTCTACTGACTCATTGAGCAAGGTGTCTACTGACTCATTGAGCAAGGTGTCTACTGACTCATTGAGCAAGGTGTCTACTGACTCATTGAGCAAGGTGTCTACTGACTCATTGAGCAAGGTGTCTACTGACTCATTGAGCAAGGTGTCTACTGACTCATTGAGCAAGGTGTCTACTGACTCATTGAGCAAGGTGTCTACTGACTCATTGAGCAAGGTGTCTACTGACTCATTGAGCAAGGTGTCTACTGACTCATTGAGCAAGGTGTCTACTGACTCATTGAGCAAGGTGTCTACTGACTCATTGAGCAAGGTATCTACTGACTCGGACAAAGCAATCGGCATAGAGATAAAGCACGACGACAAGCTAACCGCCGAGGACGGAGTGTACATCCAGGCGGCGCTGCTGTACACGCACCGCTCCGGCCAGCGGCGCCTGCGCATCCTGAACCTCGCGCTGAATGTGGCGCAACAGCTGGCCGATGTGTACCGCAGCATGGAGCTCGATACTTGCGTCAACTTCCGACCCAAGCAAGGTAACTAGCACTAACTGACTCATTGAGCAAGGTGTCTACTGACTCATTGAGCAAGGTGTCTACTGACTCATTGAGCAAGGTGTCTACTGACTCATTGAGCAAGGTGTCTACTGACTCATTGAGCAAGGTGTCTACTGACTCATTGAGCAAGGTGTCTACTGACTCATTGAGCAAGGTGTCTACTGACTCAT
Source organism: Udea ferrugalis (assembly GCA_950022985.1). Classification (NCBI taxonomy): domain Eukaryota; kingdom Metazoa; phylum Arthropoda; class Insecta; order Lepidoptera; family Crambidae; genus Udea; species Udea ferrugalis. The sequence goes on from OX465541.1 coordinate 1,160,552, forward strand.
TGAGCAAGGTGTCTACTGACTCATTGAGCAAGGTGTCTACTGACTCATTGAGCAAGGTATCTACTGACTCGGACAAAGCAATCGGCATAGAGATAAAGCACGACGACAAGCTAACCGCCGAGGACGGAGTGTACATCCAGGCGGCGCTGCTGTACACGCACCGCTCCGGCCAGCGGCGCCTGCGCATCCTGAACCTCGCGCTGAATGTGGCGCAACAGCTGGCCGATGTGTACCGCAGCATGGAGCTCGATACTTGCGTCAACTTCCGACCCAAGCAAGGTAACTAGCACTAACTGACTCATTGAGCAAGGTGTCTACTGACTCATTGAGCAAGGTGTCTACTGACTCATTGAGCAAGGTGTCTACTGACTCATTGAGCAAGGTGTCTACTGACTCATTGAGCAAGGTATCTACTGACTCGGACAAAGCAATCGGCATAGAGATAAAGCACGACGACAAGCTAACCGCCGAGGACGGAGTGTACATCCAGGCGGCGCTGCTGTACACGCACCGCTCCGGCCAGCGGCGCCTGCGCATCCTGAACCTCGCGCTGAATGTGGCGCAACAGCTGGCCGATGTGTACCGCAGCATGGAGCTCGATACTTGCGTCAACTTCCGACCCAAGCAAGGTAACTAGCACTAACTGACTCATTGAGCAAGGTGTCTACTGACTCATTGAGCAAGGTGTCTACTGACTCATTGAGCAAGGTGTCTACTGACTCATTGAGCAAGGTGTCTACTGACTCATTGAGCAAGGTGTCTACTGACTCATTGAGCAAGGTATCTACTGACTCATTGAGCAAGGTGTCTACTGACTCATTGAGCAAGGTGTCTACTGACTCATTGAGCAAGGTGTCTACTGACTCATTGAGCAAGGTGTCTACTGACTCATTGAGCAAGGTGTCTACTGACTCATTGAGCAAGGTGTCTACTGACTCATTGAGCAAGGTGTCTACTGACTCATTGAGCAAGGTATCTACTGACTCGGACAAAGCAATCGGCATAGAGATAAAGCACGACGACAAGCTAACCGCCGAGGACGGAGTGTACATCCAGGCGGCGCTGCTGTACACGCACCGCTCCGGCCAGCGGCGCCTGCGCATCCTGAACCTCGCGCTGAATGTGGCGCAACAGCTGGCCGATGTGTACCGCAGCATGGAGCTCGATACTTGCGTCAACTTCCGACCCAAGCAAGGTAACTAGCACTAACTGACTCATTGAGCAAGGTGTCTACTGACTCATTGAGCAAGGTGTCTACTGACTCATTGAGCAAGGTGTCTACTGACTCATTGAGCAAGGTGTCTACTGACTCATTGAGCAAGGTGTCTACTGACTCATTGAGCAAGGTGTCTACTGACTCATTGAGCAAGGTATCTACTGACTCATTGAGCAAGGTGTCTACTGACTCATTGAGCAAGGTGTCTACTGACTCATTGAGCAAGGTGTCTACTGACTCATTGAGCAAGGTGTCTACTGACTCATTGAGCAAGGTGTCTACTGACTCATTGAGCAAGGTGTCTACTGACTCATTGAGCAAGGTGTCTACTGACTCATTGAGCAAGGTGTCTACTGACTCATTGAGCAAGGTGTCTACTGACTCATTGAGCAAGGTGTCTACTGACTCATTGAGCAAGGTGTCTACTGACTCATTGAGCAAGGTGTCTACTGACTCATTGAGCAAGGTATCTACTGACTCGGACAAAGCAATCGGCATAGAGATAAAGCACGACGACAAGCTAACCGCCGAGGACGGAGTGTACATCCAGGCGGCGCTGCTGTACACGCACCGCTCCGGCCAGCGGCGCCTGCGCATCCTGAACCTCGCGCTGAATGTGGCGCAACAGCTGGCCGATGTGTACCGCAGCATGGAGCTCGATACTTGCGTCAACTTCCGACCCAAGCAAGGTAACTAGCACTAACTGACTCATTGAGCAAGGTGTCTACTGACTCATTGAGCAAGGTGTCTACTGACTCATTGAGCAAGGTGTCTACTGACTCATTGAGCAAGGTGTCTACTGACTCATTGAGCAAGGTGTCTACTGACTCATTGAGCAAGGTGTCTACTGACTCATTGAGCAAGGTGTCTACTGACTCATTGAGCAAGGTGTCTACTGACTCATTGAGCAAGGTGTCTACTGACTCATTGAGCAAGGTATCTACTGACTCGGACAAAGCAATCGGCATAGAGATAAAGCACGACGACAAGCTAACCGCCGAGGACGGAGTGTACATCCAGGCGGCGCTGCTGTACACGCACCGCTCCGGCCAGCGGCGCCTGCGCATCCTGAACCTCGCGCTGAATGTGGCGCAACAGCTGGCCGATGTGTACCGCAGCATGGAGCTCGATACTTGCGTCAACTTCCGACCCAAGCAAGGTAACTAGCACTAACTGACTCATTGAGCAAGGTGTCTACTGACTCATTGAGCAAGGTGTCTACTGACTCATTGAGCAAGGTGTCTACTGACTCATTGAGCAAGGTGTCTACTGACTCATTGAGCAAGGTGTCTACTGACTCATTGAGCAAGGTGTCTACTGACTCATTGAGCAAGGTGTCTACTGACTCATTGAGCAAGGTGTCTACTGACTCATTGAGCAAGGTGTCTACTGACTCATTGAGCAAGGTATCTACTGACTCGGACAAAGCAATCGGCATAGAGATAAAGCACGACGACAAGCTAACCGCCGAGGACGGAGTGTACATCCAGGCGGCGCTGCTGTACACGCACCGCTCCGGCCAGCGGCGCCTGCGCATCCTGAACCTCGCGCTGAATGTGGCGCAACAGCTGGCCGATGTGTACCGCAGCATGGAGCTCGATACTTGCGTCAACTTCCGACCCAAGCAAGGTAACTAGCACTAACTGACTCATTGAGCAAGGTGTCTACTGACTCATTGAGCAAGGTGTCTACTGACTCATTGAGCAAGGTGTCTACTGACTCATTGAGCAAGGTGTCTACTGACTCATTGAGCAAGGTGTCTACTGACTCATTGAGCAAGGTGTCTACTGACTCATTGAGCAAGGTATCTACTGACTCGGACAAAGCAATCGGCATAGAGATAAAGCACGACGACAAGCTAACCGCCGAGGACGGAGTGTACATCCAGGCGGCGCTGCTGTACACGCACCGCTCCGGCCAGCGGCGCCTGCGCATCCTGAACCTCGCGCTGAATGTGGCGCAACAGCTGGCCGATGTGTACCGCAGCATGGAGCTCGATACTTGCGTCAACTTCCGACCCAAGCAAGGTAACTAGCACTAACTGACTCATTGAGCAAGGTGTCTACTGACTCATTGAGCAAGGTGTCTACTGACTCATTGAGCAAGGTGTCTACTGACTCATTGAGCAAGGTGTCTACTGACTCATTGAGCAAGGTGTCTACTGACTCATTGAGCAAGGTGTCTACTGACTCATTGAGCAAGGTGTCTACTGACTCATTGAGCAAGGTATCTACTGACTCGGACAAAGCAATCGGCATAGAGATAAAGCACGACGACAAGCTAACCGCCGAGGACGGAGTGTACATCCAGGCGGCGCTGCTGTACACGCACCGCTCCGGCCAGCGGCGCCTGCGCATCCTGAACCTCGCGCTGAATGTGGCGCAACAGCTGGCCGATGTGTACCGCAGCATGGAGCTCGATACTTGCGTCAACTTCCGACCCAAGCAAGGTAACTAGCACTAACTGACTCATTGAGCAAGGTGTCTACTGACTCATTGAGCAAGGTGTCTACTGACTCATTGAGCAAGGTGTCTACTGACTCATTGAGCAAGGTGTCTACTGACTCATTGAGCAAGGTGTCTACTGACTCATTGAGCAAGGTGTCTACTGACTCATTGAGCAAGGTGTCTACTGACTCATTGAGCAAGGTGTCTACTGACTCATTGAGCAAGGTATCTACTGACTCGGACAAAGCAATCGGCATAGAGATAAAGCACGACGACAAGCTAACCGCCGAGGACGGAGTGTACATCCAGGCGGCGCTGCTGTACACGCACCGCTCCGGCCAGCGGCGCCTGCGCATCCTGAACCTCGCGCTGAATGTGGCGCAACAGCTGGCCGATGTGTACCGCAGCATGGAGCTCGATACTTGCGTCAACTTCCGACCCAAGCAAGGTAACTAGCACTAACTGACTCATTGAGCAAGGTGTCTACTGACTCATTGAGCAAGGTGTCTACTGACTCATTGAGCAAGGTGTCTACTGACTCATTGAGCAAGGTGTCTACTGACTCATTGAGCAAGGTGTCTACTGACTCATTGAGCAAGGTATCTACTGACTCGGACAAAGCAATCGGCATAGAGATAAAGCACGACGACAAGCTAACCGCCGAGGACGGAGTGTACATCCAGGCGGCGCTGCTGTACACGCACCGCTCCGGCCAGCGGCGCCTGCGCATCCTGAACCTCGCGCTGAATGTGGCGCAACAGCTGGCCGATGTGTACCGCAGCATGGAGCTCGATACTTGCGTCAACTTCCGACCCAAGCAAGGTAACTAGCACTAACTGACTCATTGAGCAAGGTGTCTACTGACTCATTGAGCAAGGTGTCTACTGACTCATTGAGCAAGGTGTCTACTGACTCATTGAGCAAGGTGTCTACTGACTCATTGAGCAAGGTGTCTACTGACTCATTGAGCAAGGTGTCTACTGACTCATTGAGCAAGGTGTCTACTGACTCATTGAGCAAGGTGTCTACTGACTCATTGAGCAAGGTATCTACTGACTCGGACAAAGCAATCGGCATAGAGATAAAGCACGACGACAAGCTAACCGCCGAGGACGGAGTGTACATCCAGGCGGCGCTGCTGTACACGCACCGCTCCGGCCAGCGGCGCCTGCGCATCCTGAACCTCGCGCTGAATGTGGCGCAACAGCTGGCCGATGTGTACCGCAGCATGGAGCTCGATACTTGCGTCAACTTCCGACCCAAGCAAGGTAACTAGCACTAACTGACTCATTGAGCAAGGTGTCTACTGACTCATTGAGCAAGGTGTCTACTGACTCATTGAGCAAGGTGTCTACTGACTCATTGAGCAAGGTGTCTACTGACTCATTGAGCAAGGTATCTACTGACTCGGACAAAGCAATCGGCATAGAGATAAAGCACGACGACAAGCTAACCGCCGAGGACGGAGTGTACATCCAGGCGGCGCTGCTGTACACGCACCGCTCCGGCCAGCGGCGCCTGCGCATCCTGAACCTCGCGCTGAATGTGGCGCAACAGCTGGCCGATGTGTACCGCAGCATGGAGCTCGATACTTGCGTCAACTTCCGACCCAAGCAAGGTAACTAGCACTAACTGACTCATTGAGCAAGGTGTCTACTGACTCATTGAGCAAGGTGTCTACTGACTCATTGAGCAAGGTGTCTACTGACTCATTGAGCAAGGTGTCTACTGACTCATTGAGCAAGGTGTCTACTGACTCATTGAGCAAGGTGTCTACTGACTCATTGAGCAAGGTGTCTACTGACTCATTGAGCAAGGTGTCTACTGACTCATTGAGCAAGGTATCTACTGACTCGGACAAAGCAATCGGCATAGAGATAAAGCACGACGACAAGCTAACCGCCGAGGACGGAGTGTACATCCAGGCGGCGCTGCTGTACACGCACCGCTCCGGCCAGCGGCGCCTGCGCATCCTGAACCTCGCGCTGAATGTGGCGCAACAGCTGGCCGATGTGTACCGCAGCATGGAGCTCGATACTTGCGTCAACTTCCGACCCAAGCAAGGTAACTAGCACTAACTGACTCATTGAGCAAGGTGTCTACTGACTCATTGAGCAAGGTGTCTACTGACTCATTGAGCAAGGTGTCTACTGACTCATTGAGCAAGGTGTCTACTGACTCATTGAGCAAGGTATCTACTGACTCGGACAAAGCAATCGGCATAGAGATAAAGCACGACGACAAGCTAACCGCCGAGGACGGAGTGTACATCCAGGCGGCGCTGCTGTACACGCACCGCTCCGGCCAGCGGCGCCTGCGCATCCTGAACCTCGCGCTGAATGTGGCGCAACAGCTGGCCGATGTGTACCGCAGCATGGAGCTCGATACTTGCGTCAACTTCCGACCCAAGCAAGGTAACTAGCACTAACTGACTCATTGAGCAAGGTGTCTACTGACTCATTGAGCAAGGTGTCTACTGACTCATTGAGCAAGGTGTCTACTGACTCATTGAGCAAGGTGTCTACTGACTCATTGAGCAAGGTGTCTACTGACTCATTGAGCAAGGTGTCTACTGACTCATCGAGCAAGGTGTCTACTGACTCATTGAGCAAGGTGTCTACTGACTCATTGAGCAAGGTGTCTACTGACTCATTGAGCAAGGTGTCTACTGACTCATTGAGCAAGGTGTCTACTGACTCATTGAGCAAGGTGTCTACTGACTCATTGAGCAAGGTGTCTACTGACTCATTGAGCAAGGTGTCTACTGACTCATTGAGCAAGGTGTCTACTGACTCATTGAGCAAGGTGTCTACTGACTCATTGAGCAAGGTATCTACTGACTCGGACAAAGCAATCGGCATAGAGATAAAGCACGACGACAAGCTAACCGCCGAGGACGGAGTGTACATCCAGGCGGCGCTGCTGTACACGCACCGCTCCGGCCAGCGGCGCCTGCGCATCCTGAACCTCGCGCTGAATGTGGCGCAACAGCTGGCCGATGTGTACCGCAGCATGGAGCTCGATACTTGCGTCAACTTCCGACCCAAGCAAGGTAACTAGCACTAACTGACTCATTGAGCAAGGTGTCTACTGACTCATTGAGCAAGGTGTCTACTGACTCATTGAGCAAGGTATCTACTGACTCGGACAAAGCAATCGGCATAGAGATAAAGCACGACGACAAGCTAACCGCCGAGGACGGAGTGTACATCCAGGCGGCGCTGCTGTACACGCACCGCTCCGGCCAGCGGCGCCTGCGCATCCTGAACCTCGCGCTGAATGTGGCGCAACAGCTGGCCGATGTGTACCGCAGCATGGAGCTCGATACTTGCGTCAACTTCCGACCCAAGCAAGGTAACTAGCACTAACTGACTCATTGAGCAAGGTGTCTACTGACTCATTGAGCAAGGTGTCTACTGACTCATTGAGCAAGGTGTCTACTGACTCATTGAGCAAGGTGTCTACTGACTCATTGAGCAAGGTGTCTACTGACTCATTGAGCAAGGTGTCTACTGACTCATTGAGCAAGGTGTCTACTGACTCATTGAGCAAGGTGTCTACTGACTCATTGAGCAAGGTGTCTACTGACTCATTGAGCAAGGTGTCTACTGACTCATTGAGCAAGTATCTACTGACTCGTTGAGCAAGGTATCTACTGACTCAGTGAGCAAGTATCTACTGACTCGTTGAGCAAGGTATCTACTGACTCATTGAGCAAGTATCTACTGAATCGTTGAGCAAGGTATCTACTGACTCATTGAAACAACCTCGCGCTCAACGTCGCGCAACAGCTAGCCGATGTGTACCGCAGCATGGAGCTCGACACTTGCTTCAACTTACTCGCCAAGCAAGGTAACTATTGCCACTATAGGCCATGGTTTGGATTTTTTTACTGGTTTTTAAGTCTATCTTTCAAGCCGGATATCTATAGACCAACTTCATGGATCTTACTGTGTCTATACCTCTAAAACGCACGAATAGTGTCATAGTATTGCAGAAAAAAACTTCCAGTTATTATTTTTCAAACTTTTGATACTTGTACTCAGTTCGGACTACGTTTGAGAGTTTAGCTGTCGTAATAAGATTTGTTCCTTAAAATATTGCATTGTCTACCTTATCCTAAATAAATAAATTAGAAAGGTATCAAAATCCTTTTCAATGTCATCTTTTTATTGGTTAATTTCTCTGCTCTATAAAGCCTCTTCTTGTCCCCAGCCGTCTGGGCCCTCCGCGACGTGGGCCCCCGAGCAGTCCGCGAGGGCCTCTCCGTCCGTTGCGCAAGGTCCTTAGCCGCCTACAGGCGTCACTGCGCCTCGCCGTCGTCGGCCGGCCAGCTGGTGCTGCCGGAGTCCATGAAGCTGCTGCCGCTCTACACCAGCTGTCTTGTGCGCTGCGACGCCATCGCCGGCGGTGAGTATACAACACAGTGAGGGAACGCCTACAGGCGTCAAGGAAAAGAAAGAAAGGAAAACACGTTTACGGACTCTGAACATCGCATCATCTCTGTACATAAAAATGGATTACTGTTCGTTAGTCTCGCTAAACTCGGAAACGGCGGGACCGATTTGGCTGATTTTGGTTTTGAAATATTTTTGAGAAAAGCAAGGACCATAGTGAAAAACAACAATTTAGTTTTGAGGATGAATCGCAAAATTTCAAGCGCTGATTTGCCGACTACTACACAGAGTACACATTATTTTGTTTCTTATATTTGTATGAAGCTAAAAATCACATAATATGACTATCATTGTATATTATCATTGAAAAGCTTTTCTCAACCAGTATTATCATTTTGGCCACTTTGCAAGTACAAGTGGGTATGCCAAGTGCTGGACTCTACTGTAGTATAAAAAATATTGGTATACAGGATGTTCTTTTTGAATTCTATAATCTACTTGAGACTAGAAGTCATTTTTAACCTTTTTCAGCCTTTTTTACTTGACATAAAGATTAATCTTCTTTTTTAGAAACCAGCGGTTGAAATTTACACTTGCCTTTCTAAAACCTACCAAACTATAATCTCCAGGCCCCGACCTGACCTGCGACGACCGCTCCTGCGCGATGTACCGCGCGCTGACCGCAGATGTGGACCTCTCAGTGGTGTACACGTATCCGCGCCTGCTGCCGCTGCACACGCTGCCTGCGGAGCGCATCTCACCGCTCAGGGCTTCGGTGGACAAGATGCATGACCATGGAGTTTATCTGCTGGGTGAGGGGTTTAACTATAAATAAACAAGTTCAGTGCGGATTGTTGGAAGGGTGTAAGGTTAGTGAGCAACCTTAATGTCAGATGTTATCAAGCCGCCCTAAGGCCTCTGACTAGGCTTAACGACTGACATCTAGCGACGTCAACAATCCGCACTGAGCCGGCGTGTTGGAGTATGGCGTGTTCCACCTCATAGTTGGGGTGAGGCCTGTGCCCAGTAGTGGGATGTATATAGGCCGTTTATGTTATGTTATATTAAACAAGTTGATTCATTAAATTTTTATAGTTTATCATGCATTGTTAATGCTGTATTTTTATTGAAAAATAGAAATGGCTTATTTACTCCTCAACAGTTATCTATACATGATGTTTTTTTTAGCCGGACCTGATAGGCGGAAATGAATAATGTAGAGAAACGCTCAAAAGTTTTCGAGGCTGATTTAGATCAAAACTGAATCGGCATTGTCAAATTTTGAAATAATTGCATGTCTCTACCTCAAAACCATGACAGATATAGCCTCCTTTTTATTCCGTTTGACGGCGTTGTTCCTTGGTTTTGTACCTGTTGAACAGGACAGGATCAACATATTTGCCAGTTTTTGTGACGACCGATTTAGTGTAATGGTTCAGAAGTGGGCTATAACACCGGTGATAGTGGGTTCTATTCCCGCACAGTAGTACAGACGCATTTACATCAACCTTTACAAAACCAATTGCAAAATAGGTCTTATAAATATCCTTGGACATAAATAAATATCCTTGGACATTGTTCCACACAACGGATAAACATACTTAAATACTTTTTCTTTTGTAAATACATACTTAATATACACAGGAAACACCCAGACCAATACAAACAGACATGTTCATGCACACAAATGTTTGTACTGTGCGGGGATCGAACCCGCGACCCTTGGTGTAGTAGCCGACTTCTCAACGATTACACCAAGACGGTCGTCAAGTTATGCCACTGGCATGAGGTGTATCTACCTTTAGTTGATGTGAACGCGTGTGTATAAACATTAGTGTGCATGAACATGTCTGTATGCACTGGTCTGGGTGTTTCCTTAGTAATATCACTCGTATGTATGTATGTATTTACAAAAAATAGGAGAGTATTTATTAGTATGTATTTACAAAAAATTAAATATTTAAAGTATGTATTTACAAAAAATAGGAGAGTATGTTTATCCGCTCTCTAGTATCCCATGGCATTTAATTGCTTAACTTGTGGGCTAGATGGCCCTGTGTGTAATGTATTTATATGTTAGGAAAACCAGAAAAAGACATTTGGTCTGTTGGCGTCTGGGCGACTGCACTAACCACTGTACCGGGACCATTAACAGACCGGCCGGATCTTCGCCCGGTTTGCAAAAGATGCGGGTTTGATTCCTGCCTGATGCCAAGACGACCGATGTCTTTTTCTAGTTTTCAGATCTTGAGTAAAGATACTGCATGTAAAATGCTGAAAACAATAACTGTATTTATATGTTGTTATTCGTCCGGCAGAGAACGGCGTCCACATGCTCCTCTGGGTGGGGTCCCAGGCCCCCCTAGACTTCGTGCGCGACGTGTTCGGCGTGGGGTCCCCGGCGCAGATCGACACGCAAGTGGCCGAACTGCCGCGCCTCGACACTGAGGCTAGCGACGCTGTTAGACGAGTCGTCGCTGAGGCTAGGGTCAAGCGACGTAATGCTATGAGGGTGAGTTTAGATTTACTACTGGGAAATTGTGAGGCAGTGAAATTATAATAAAAAGACGTAGATAGGCTAAAAAAACGTACTTGTGCTAAAAAAGTGGCACCCGAAATCAGAACTGTTTGTTTAATTGTAAGTATATTAAAATATCAAAAAGAATATTATACAAGATAGACATATTTATTTAGGTTAAGTAAACTGACAACTTATGTCATTTAATGTTTGCAATGCCCTTAAATATAGGGCGTCACATGTACCTACCTAAACACTGTCAACTTATTCCTATGTGACCCGCAATAAAGAATGGAATTGAATTGAACTTCTAACACAAGAGCATAGCATTGAAAGTTTGAGACGACTCTGCGCAACGTGTATCTGTCTCTTTTACGCTCTAGTAAATAATCAGTACTGACATAACCTTTCTACGTCTTTTTATTGTAATATCATTGGTGTAGGGTGCAAAGTTTTTCGAAAAGCATTCAATGAAGCTACAGAGTGAAAAAACACCTTTTTTAGGTAGTTCTTCGTAGTTTTACGCACTGGGATGTCATTCTCAATGGACACTTGACTTCACTTTGCTATTGGTTTTCTGAAAAACTCAATAACTGTATATGATTGTTTGCGTAAAAAGAACCAAGCCAATCAAGATTTTGAAATTATTTTCATACCAATGAGGGAGAATACTAATTCAAAGTGAAGCGAATTGACGATCGAGATGTGAATGAATAGAATCATTTAATGCGTTTTGACAATTCGTATATCCACCTGTTTCCATTGCTACCGTTTTCCCGGGAACCACTTACCACCTAGGATGTGCATGAGCTATGCTATTGGAAAATGTACAATTTATAGCATGGTATGCTCTCTATTCTATCTGCATGCCTCCCTTTATATTCTTGGGTAATTTCCTTCACGTTCTTCAGAAGTATGTCTAAAGCAATTTTGGTAGAAACTGCCTATAAAGTAAGTATAATATAATGTAGGTCATCATCTGGATAAGTCAAGTTGGGCGTATGCCCTGTTAAGAGTCGCAAAATTTAGGAGCATACCGGCTTACAACCGCCTCTCTGAACACTGTGAGAGAGGCCTATATTCAGAAGCATGAAATATGACGAAGTATAAAACATAGCTATGTATAGTTATGACAAGTTGCTAACATACATTCGCAAATAAGAAAAAGTCAGGTTACTATATCTCTTATCTGTTTCGAGGAGCTTAAATCAGTTTCAGAAAATTTGAGAGGTTATTTCAATGAAATTGTTACTGACGATTACTATTGTATTGAATGTGCTATTGTCCCATTCACATACCTACATAAACATTCCTTTTGCAGCGTTCGCTGGCTTTTTATAATCTTTGTGAGTCCGTCACGTCTTGTACCTGTATGCTATGTGATAGTGACATTTTGAATAAACACAATACCCCTCCCAGTACTGTGAAACTAAACAACATTTCATTTGCACATTGATGAACCAGTTACAATTTCTTCTTGTCAAAAGTAAAGTCGAAGTATGTCATGTAATTCCTCATAGTATTTTCTGCGGTGAAATTCTCTGCTTCTCTTAAAGCAGTAATTTTAACTATATTAACGCCTAAATGTCCGATCTTCAGTAATGAATGACGCTGGCAATATACGGGACATATATATTTTTTTAATGATATTTATTTAGATTGTGCCGAATATTAATTAAAAAATTAGGTATGCATTGTGGCCGTCCGTCAAAGCTTGCCACTGCAAGTAGTTTCCGCACCGTAAACCTGCCTCTTACCGCCATCCATCCTCACAGCTGCGCATAGTGCACCAGTACGACAAAAACGAGGGTGCCTTCCGGGCGCTTCTCGTGGAGGACGGCGGTCGCGACGGGACCCTGCCCTACACGGAACAGCTGCTGGCGATACACCAGGCCGTGCAGAAGATGCTGTAGGTGCTGACTTTAGCTTGGGAAGGGTTCTTGGTGCTTAGCGTTCGATGGAGCGTTGGCTGGCGCGTTAGACAGCGCGCTAACTGGAGCGTTTGACAGATGAAAACTTTTGGTGGTCGGGTTGTTTTGATGCCTACATTGTTATCTACAGCGGTGTCTGCGTTTTCTGAAACGGTACTTACAATATATCTTTAAGGAATAGATTTTGGTGTTGGGATGATCAGTTTGTTTCGATGAAAAGAGAGATGTGCGGTGTGTTTCAATCACACTACATGTGTGTTAATCTAAGCTCTTTTAAATGTCAAATTTTGTTATCAAAAACAAAACATTGACGCAGAATATGTGTGTCTTTTTAGAACGTTTCGTATTACGAAACTAATGTTAGCAATATCAGATTAATAAATACGTTTTTAAAAATCTTAAAGCGTTAGGTGGTGGGCTATAGTTACTTGAATTTCTAGTGTGTGTGATTTTGTTGCACGGATCTAAATTTTTGTTTATTTCAGATTGTTTCAATGTCTAGTTATACCTTTACAGTACCTTACCCCTTTATTCATAAAAACGAACGCAACGCTAAAACATAGTTTAAGCAATTGACGTGTTATGTCACTTACTCGCAAATAGCGGTAGCAACAAGGATGAAAGTGAAAAAACAATACAAAAGTTAACGTGTTGTTGAATAGCCATTTAAGTTTTTATGAATATGGGCGTTAATATTTAAGCAGTTTTTAAATGTTGTTTTCTGGCTTCTTTTTGTACGCTCAGCAATAAAATACTAAATAATTGCTCTTTGATCTAACGCAACTTTGTTGTTTTTTGATTTTTACAACTATATAGGTCAAGTGTAAACCTTTATAGTTCGTAACGCTATATATGAGTGCAGTAAAGCCCTTTTTGTATAAATAAAAGTTTAATCGTTATTTTTTTGTAATTTTCGTCCACCAAGCAATATAAAAAATGTAAAGATACGTTAATTTCTCCGTTCTACCTATAGTGCGGTCTGTTTTGAGTCAAAAGTGATAATAGCGCGCTCACGTCCCTCGTTCGTATGAGCGTTTAATAATCAATTCGGAACGCGTGTTTGCGCGCTATAATCACTTTTGCCTCAAAACGGACCGCGCCCCTATTTGTCATTATGTGAACTTGTACCCTTTGTTGCAGCTAACCATAATGCGGCAACATGACAAGCTGGAGGCGGTACTCCGGCACTTCCTGGTCGAGGACCGCGGAGTCGACGGAGCTGCCTCCTACGTCGACTATCTGTGCCACGTGCACAAGGAGATACGAGCGTTGCTATAGCAGCATTACTACTACTAGGCCGGACTGGCTGTGTGACAGTAGAGGTAAAGGACTTTTTTAGGGATTGTATTAAATGGACCGAACAACCGACTAATTCTGAAGATATGACTGTTGTTAGAAATGGTTGTAGTGTGATTGTTTTAAGATGTTGAATTACTAAATTTGGGTTTGAAAATACTGCGTTTTTAACTCTAAGCACAACTGGAGGGTGATTTAAACCTTTCAGTAAAATAAATCAGTGGTGGCTTTGAAAAATCAGGGGTCCGCTGAACGAGCGATTTAACTAAAATGAATTCTAATTGGTATAAAGAAAACGGCTTCGTTAACGTTTACGCGATCAATGCGTTTCGATCACACGGAAGCATTTAGCTCTTTGGGAAAAACTGTAGGGCCAATGATAGGTACTTAGTAGTTTCTTTAAATTCGATATCATGCGATTATCATGTTAACGGCATAAAAAAAAATTATTTTGTTTGGGTTGTCGTAATTTTAAATATTTTCATTAAAAGGTTTCGTTTTGAAAACAAAATTGTGTACAGGCTTCATACTTCCAGGTGTGTCGGTTGTCTAAAGCCAGTATCTAGTTAATTGATATAAGTGGATTCGTCCCCTGCTATGCTCGGCTGCGCGTGCGCACCGGAAGCGTCCAGTGCCTTGAGTGCATGTGTCATAGCTCACGCAACTTGCGTAATGCGAGAACTTGTATAAAACTCTTCGGAAGAGGCGCTGCTCAAATTTATACATATTTAGTTTTTCTCATGGTGAAATTCCCACTAGGCACTCTGATTACCAATTTAATGTAAATAACAGACAGTTTTTTTGCATCATTTGGCTAAAATTACGCACACCCGAGGACCTACAAGTAAACGCAGCGCCAGCGACAATCTTAATAGAATTATTTGTAAAAAGAAGTTCATCTGTTTACTTAAAAACACGCTCGCTGAGCGATTAGAATAAATTGAACAGATTGAGTAATTCTATCGTCCGTAAAAATCCCTAAAAATACTACCATACTTCTAACTACCTCACAAAAATACACGAAATGTTGCCAGTTAATGAGGCGAAAAAAATACACTTTGTAGTGACGTATTTTCCTACCATGGTTTGTCAATTCAAAATATATACGAAATGTTTTGGCGTAGCATAATATATTGAATTATTATCAAGATACATAAGCTTGTAATTTTTCGTTGTTGCGGTAATTTAATGATTACTTGTTGTATTTGTTTGTTGGGCAATAAATGTTATTTATTTTTATCTCGCTAAAATATTTAGAGAAAAAGTAAATAAGTTCATACATGCTCTTGTTTGAAGGCACTCATGAGCTGATCTCTCGTCTTGAACACGTTCAAGGGGGATTTCCCTTCAAACAATTTTTACCCTCGACCTATCAAATGTTTCTTTGAAATTATTTTTCTAAATGGGTCTTTTCTCCTGATCAAATCATCGATATCCACTTCTCTCTTTCTTAACAATATTTCCATTTCACATCACAATGTTTACCTATCACATTATTTTCAATAATATCTGTATAAGTTAAAGTAAATACAACTAAGTTAAAATCTCGTTTTTACGAAGTCTCTATTGACTCTCTTTATCGTTTTTTATAAGATCAATTAAAAGCTTTTGTGTCTTGACATAATTCGCTCTTTTGAATAGCAGTGTCAAAGTTATAAATTTACACAGTCGGAAATTTATTGAATATAAATTGTTGAAATTCACTTCACTGCATCCCTTATTGTAAAAATAAAGATGATATTTGTAAAGGGAAATGATGTTTAATTAGTCTTCAGCCTGCACGTGGTAGAATTACCATGGCAACGTAAAAAGTTAATAAAAAAATAGAACTAGTAGTATATTTTTTCTACTAATTAATAGAAAAACTCCATGTAGTAGTTAACGCTAGAATGTAAATGAATGCTTCCAAATTCATATAGAATAATACCGTCACAGTAAATTAAATATTTTTATCAATATGGTGTTGCCATGAAAATTCTACCCAATAGAAATTAAAGTTATACTTGAGCATCAAACTTAGCTGTATTCTAACGAGTATTTTAGTTAAGAAATGGCAATACAGAGATGACTGACCAGTCATGGACAGTACAACAAATATTTGATGCCAATTGCATTTTGAATATTTTTGAGTCTTTTTCAAGAAAGGTTTAGTTATGAATTAATGATGGCAAGTTTATATTTGTTGTACTCAAACATGTTGCCATGTTAATATTAAAATAAATCTACTTATGGCATATAAATCATTCGAGTTATAAATAAATATTATGGTTAGTAAAATTGTTAGATTAGTAATTTTGTAATATATCGTGATGTTTTGGCAAGATGTAATTGGTTATAATTAAGCGTTATTTACGTCATAGTGAAGTGAGAAAGCCTGGAATTTATAAGCACGTAATGCAAAAATAGCTGTTAATATGTATTATTATTGTGTTTGTAAGACAGCTTAATTTTAAAAGCTTCCTAACTTTGATCGTTGAGAAATTCGGAAGAAAGTGTTGTCAATTCCGTACTTTTTACTTATCTAAAGTCAATGACAGCTAGAGCATAAGGCTTGGTTTCTGCTATAGCGGAGCAGAAAAATGTTACAACCAATTCTATATCATTATTTCCACTAGGCTAGGGCAGATGTCAACAAACGAATAACTATTAGGTTGTTGAAAGCTCCGCTCTACAGTCCATTCGCGTTAAGAATGCAGTATTTTTTTTTTTAAATTCTATTGCACACAAAAAACTCAGATCCATAACTTTTGCGTTCGAAAGTATGTGTTCAACTGGTCACTGTGGACTTGCCTTTCTAATTAGGAACGGTTTGAATGGTCAGGGGGCGTGCTAGATCGAAGGACAAGTATGAAATTACTGCATTCCTAACGCGAACGGACTATAGTGGAAAACGGGCCCTAATGAGCTGTAGCAGACTTCTAGGGGGCGTTGCGAAGCGTTTCTGACTTGACTATGTTCAACGTTAACAACTAACGCAGTGTGTTTTGCAAAACTGTTTCTTATGTTATGTTATGATATTATGAAAGCGATAGAAATAGGTGTTTTATTATATTTGTATGTATTTCAGTAACATAAGGCGCGATTGTAATGGAGTGTAAATAAATATATTGGAATTATTATTTTCATGATATTGTTTTTATTGCGTTTTCCGAATGATGTCAAAGTACTTTCCGAAGTACAGTCGCCGTCAGATATATTGTAGCAGATAAGTTGCTATTAATATCTGAACATTCATTATTACACTATTATCTAAACAGACGCCAGTCACCTATTTATACCAAATAATGGCGCAAGAAGCCATTTTTGATTCTTGTGCAGTTGTGTTGACGAACCACGGCAGTGGTCGGATTTTAAGTCAGTGGGAATTCCGACGTATTTATCTGACTGATAGCTTCTAAGCTGTCATCAGCAGTCTAGTTGGCTATGAGGTCGACGGTCGGCGTACTCGCAGCTTTTAAACGAATAGATACGGTGTGAGGTGTATTTAAGGCGTACAGGCGTACTGTCCACGTAACCTCACGTCACAGGCACGCTTTCGTCAGTTGAAGATTTCTT
The DNA here is from genome assembly GCA_950022985.1 of Udea ferrugalis. Lineage (NCBI taxonomy): Eukaryota > Metazoa > Arthropoda > Insecta > Lepidoptera > Crambidae > Udea > Udea ferrugalis. The sequence continues at coordinate 1,177,912 of OX465541.1, forward strand.
GCAGTTTGCTTGCTGCTTGGGTGCATATTTCATGTAACAAAACTGTCCACGGAGCGGTGGGAGCCGTATGACGAACGCAAGACGAGCAGAAGACGCGACGTTAACACTCCGAGGACAAAATTTTGTTTGTATCTATGAAATATGCACCCAAGCTGCAAGCGATCTTCAATTGACGACAGCTGTGCGGTCCGTGATGCGGAGCGCTGACGGCGATTGTAGCCATGCAGATTCAGATTGTAATTCAGTCATTCACAGAATTATCTTGAGGTTCTCTAACGTTTTAGCTTCTGTGACGTTAAAGTAGAAGAAAAGATTTTTCCTGGTAGAGGCATAATCTACCTAAATGGTTTCACACGAAAATTACTGTACGTTCCAATATGGCGCCGTCCAGCTGTCTGCCGTTAGCGTGATATCATCAATTCGGGACGCCTGTGAGCGGCGCTATTTTTGATTTTGACTCAATTCGGAACGCAACCTATGACGTGCGGTTACGTGGACAGCAGGCCTGAGGCTAATGCTACGGACATCTTAACTTGACTGTCAGAGGTTATCAGTCTGTCTCAGGCCTTCGTATAAGCTTGAAGTCAACCAACGACATCAGCAGCTGCTTAACCTCTGATTTGCTGGAGCTCGAGCATATGTCCAAAAATATATAGGTCTAACTTTCGGTCAATCTGTGTCTATATCAGAGTGAGCCAGCAGTATAGGACAATATAGGAAACAACCTCGCATTTGCTATGGTTTAATCAACCGATAAAGTTCAAACACTACACTACATAGAGAAATAATGAAATACTGATTTCTAAAACGTTTCTATTTATTTGGACATTTTGATAATTTTGCAGTTTTTTTACATTTTCGTTTACACATTATAATATTGCTATAAGTAGGTAGCACGCTAGGTTTTAAGTTAGTATACTCATACAGGAAGTAAGGTCGTAGCAAGAAAGATAATCCACCTTTTAGCTGCTTCATGGGTTCTGCAAGAAATAATAGAAAGTGGTTTTGAATACCGGATGGGGTGTTTAAATAAACAGGGGTCACGAGATCAAATAATGCCCTCCGGTTATGGAAAACACAGATAAGTATAAACCCAACCAATCTGGATAATGGTTGTGCAGGACGGCCTTCATAACGTTTAATTAGGTAGTTGTAAATAATAGTTTTGTATAAAGTAAATAGAAAATTGTGTAAGTCTAGCGTCTGTCAGATAGCGTTGTTTATATAGCTGCTCTGCTCTAACAATTAGTACTCTTCTAACAGTTAGCACTCTTCTAACAGTTAGTACTCTTCTAACAGTTAGTACTCTTCTAACAGTGTAAATGTGTAAAGTATATAATGTTTTAGTAATTGTTGTAATGTAGCTTCATCATCATCATATCAGCCGAACGACGCCCACTGCTGGGCATAGGCCTCCCCCAAAGATCTCCACAACGATCGGTCCTGCGCTGTCCGCATCCAGCGGCTTCCCGCGACCTTGACCAGATCGTCGGTCCACCTTGTGGAGGGCCTGCCCACGGAACGTCGTCCGGTACGCGGTCGCCATTCGAGAACCTTTCCGCCCCAACGGCCATCGGTTCTCCGCGCTATGTGTCCCGCCCACTGCCACTTCAACGATGCAATCCTTCGAGCGATGTCGGTTGTCTTAGTTCTCCTGCGGATCTCATCATTTCTGATTCGATCAAGCAGGGAAATACCAAGCATCGCTCTCTCCATTGCTCGCTGGGTGACTTTGAGCCTTCTTATGAGACCCATAGTAAACGACCACGTCTCACTCCCATATGTCATTACTGGCAACACAGACTTTCGTCTTGAGACACTGAGGTATGTCGGACGCGAATATATGCCGGAGCTTCCCGAACGCTGCCCATCCGAGCTGGATTCGACGAGAGATCTCTTTCTCGAAGTTGGACTTACCTAACTGGACTGCCTGTCCCAGGTAAACATAGTGGTCAACAACTTCGAGTGTAATGTTCCCAACGTTAACTGGAGCAGGTGCAACATGGGCATTGAACATGATTTTCGTCTTGTCCATGTTCATCCTAAGACCCACTCTTTGGGAAGCACTACCGAGATCTTCGAGCATTATGTTCAGGTCTTCCAAGGTCTCAGCCATAAGAACTACATCATCGGCGAATCGTAGGTGTGTTAGGTACTCGCCATTGATGTTGATGCCGCGTCCTTTCCAGTCCAGAAGCTTGAAAATATCCTCCAACGCAGCTGTGAACAATTTCGGAGAAATAACGTCTCCTTGTCTCACGCCTCGCTGTAGTTGGATCGGATTAGAGTTCTGGTTCTGTAATCGGACCGACATGGTGGCGTTCTGGTATAAGTACCTTAGCACCTCGATGTACCTGTAGTCTATTTGGCACCTTTGGAGAGACTGCTACACTGCCCAGGTCTCAATCGAATCAAAGGCCTTCTCATAGTCCACGAACGCTAGGCAAAGTGGCAAGTTATACTCTTCGGTCTTCTGTATAACTTGCCGCAGCGTATGAATGTGGTCTATGGTACTATAGCCTTTTCGGAACCCGGCTTGTTCGGGAGGTTGGAAGTCGTCGAACCTGCGAGCGAGACGATTCGTAATGACTCTCGAAAACAACTTATAGATATGGCTCAGAAGCGATATGGGTCTGTAGTTCTTCAAGAGAGTTTTGTCACCCTTCTTGAAAAACAGCATCACATCGCTCCTGCCCCATGCCTTTGGCGTTCTGCCCTCGAGGATGACAGAACTGAAGAGCGTCTGGAGGACCTTGAGTATCGGCCGACCGCCCGCTCTCAGAAGCTCTGTTGTGATTCCGTCATCACCCGCCGCCTTGTTGTTTTTAAGCTGCTTGAGAGCCATCCTAATCTCGTACAGGCTGACGTCCGGGATATCTTCGGTATAGTGTCGGGTAAGCTTGGCTCTAGGGTCTTTAGCCTTGCTTTCAACCGGTGTTTGAGTGGAATACAGCTGTCCATAGAAACTCTCAATCTCCCTCAGGATTTCAGGTGTTGACGTAATGATGCTACCTGCCTCAGTTTTCAGCCTCGTCAGTTGGCTTTGCCCAATAGACAGATCTCTGGCGAACACTTTGGAGCCTTTGTTCCGCTCAATGGCCTCTTTAATACGCTGGGTATTAAATTGGCGAAGGTCGCTCGTCAAAGACTTAGATATCTGTCTATTGAGTTGCCGATAACGATGGGCATCCGCTGAGTTCTGTAGCCGCATTGCGTTTCTCTGATCCATGAGTAGGAGAGTCTGGCTGGAGAGTTTCTTTGACTTTGGACGGCGGGTTTTAAAGTACTTGGACCCTACCGTACGGACGGTATCCACCACCATGTTGTATTGATCGTCCACATCGATGCTGTTCTCAAGGGCTTCGAAGCGGTTTTGAAGCTCGAGCTGAAAGCACTCGGGGTTTTGAATCTGAGCCGGTATTGGTCTGAGCGTGGATTTTATCAGTCGCGCTCTCTCAAGCTTTATGTCGATATTCAATGTGCCTCTGACCAGGCGGTGATCGCTTCCTGTCTTAACAGCGTTGATCACAGCGACATCATTGAATATATGCTTCTTCGTCGACATGATAAAATCGATCTCGTTTTTGACCCTACCGTCCGGACTGATCCAGGTCCATTTGCGGCTTACGGGCTTCTTGAAGAAGGAGTTCATCATAAAGAGGTTCTCCTTCTCCATGAAGTCTGCCAGCATCTGGCCTCTATTGTTCCGTTGCCCAAAACCCAAATTGCCCCACTCTCAGCTCATCACCGCAACGTTGCCCCAACTTCGCATTGAAATCCCCCATCACAACTGTGTAGTGGGTTTTATGGCTATGCATGGCTTTAGAGATCTCCTCATACATAGCCTCCACTTCGACATCGTCATGTTTCGAGGTCGGAGCGTAGACCTGAATGACATTCAGCGAATATCGTTTCGATATCCTGAGTATCAGGTACGCTACCCTGCTCGAAACACTTCCGATAGTGATCACGTTGTTGACAAGGGACTTGTGGACGATGAACCCGACACCACCTACTGACTGTTGATCGCCCTCCCGGTGGTATAGTAAGTTACCGGATTGCAGGGTTATCGAGTCCTCCCCCTCTCTTCGGACTTCAGATAACCCAATGATATCCCAATGTAACTTACCAATTGCCTCTTCCAATTCGACGAGCTTCGCGTCAAGCCTCAGTGTGCGCGCGTTATATGTTGCCAGGTCGAGTCGTCGGTGTTGGCAGCCGGATCTCACCCGGGGATTCCTCGCACCCCATGCCCCGCCGTTACCATAGCCGCTGCCGTAGCCAGGAATAGCGGGGCCGCCGGGGACTGGGGGCCATTTTTTCGGTTGTGCCATCATTAAGGGGGGTTTGCCATAATCGCCACGCTTGGCAGGCGGGTTGGCGATCGCAGTGAGACCTGTTGTTATGCGGAGACGCTGCTGCCCATCTCCTATGGCAGTTTTCCCTCAGTCGGCTCTTACGACACCCACGGGAAGAGAGGGGGTAGTGCTATTCTATTAACGTGCCGGCACTACACGGCACGGTAATGTAGCTTAAGTCTGGCTTATTCCTGTTTATGTAAGTAAGTTTGTATATTCATTAAAACGATTGAATTGGTGTAGTTTTAATACCTCAATTAGGTAGGAGACTAATTAGGAAGGCTAATAAGAGGCCAAATCAGGTAGGAAACTGATTAGGAAATCTTATAAGAAACTAATTAGGTAGGACACTAATTAGATAAGAAATAATAATGGAGATGTACAGGAATAATGTTAGCTTAAGTTTTAACAATAAAGGAAAAACAAATCCTCTAGACTCAAGTTTGCCTAGGTAGAGATAGGAATATGATGCTGTCTCGCTCGCAACTAGTGCTCGTCCATTCGCACACATACGCCGTCCCGCTCTCGCAGAGATGCTGCTGCGCGGCGTTCTCCCGCGCTGCGGTTGGCCGGACGGCGTAAAATGTACTGCGGATGAGAGTTACTACTTGCGAGCGAGAGAATGCAATATAATTGGGCCAAAGTTTACCCAAATTGTGACAGTCCTGAAGCAACCGTGAAGACAAGGCGAACCCCTGCCCGACCGAGAACCGAGAAACCGCGCTCTTAAGTAGCTGTATTAGGTGTCAGCTAGATAGCAAGTTTCATAGGTATACACAGCTTCGAACCGACCTGAAGAGCGACTGCGTCCCGAGAATTTGAGAACGTTAACACCCAGTGACCGGCAATCACGAACAAGAGTTATATGAGTCTAGAGGAGGCGTGTATTTTTAAATACAACCACTCTTTTACTATTTCATATCCCCCACTCTCACAACCGACAGACCAAGTACGCTTGGCCTGTACGTACCCACCGCATATCCGTGACGGGCCAAAGTTACCGAAGAATCGGGCGGTGCGGGTACAATGGTGGTAGAGTCGATGATTAGTGAAAATAAATAATTCGAGTAATAATAATTCGGGAGGTCCCTTCTGCCTTGTTGTTGGTTTCTAAGAAAGCGCAAGATCACCCAATTGTACCATTGAGAGATCTCCATTTGGCGACCGACTTGGTGTGATGGTTACGAAGTTGGCTGCTATCCCAGAGGTCGCGGGTTCGATGCCGTGTTTGACGCAATTAATGATTAATATTGTTTTCTTAATCCGCTCAATTGTTGTGCGCTCAGCTTCATAATCCACAATAAATCAAGAGACCCGCTTATATCCACTGCCTACGAATAGCATTCCCTTTAAAAGCGAACGTCCAACTTTAAAAATGTCAGACTGACAGAATCACCAAGACGCAAAACGTCCAAGCTGCAAAATCACCGAGTTGCAAAATGCCCACGTTGCAAAATCACCAAGAAATCACCAATTATTACTACATACTTCAGGATAAACGATTTCAATGATGGGTCCATTGTAGTTGCAAGCCAAGCAGCTGTCGGGACAGCGTCGCCGCTTGCAGCCCACCACTGATGACAACCACAGGCTGATAAGTAGAACACGCTGAGCCAGATTCATAGTAACAGAGGTCTGGTTCTGGAACAAATCACATTGAATAATTTCAGGGCAGTTAGCAATTACATTATAATAAAAAAGAGGTAGATAGGTTCCTATGCTAAAAAGGTGGCACCCAAAATCAGAGCGATCGTGCACCTGAGCAAAGCATTGACAGTTTGAGACGACACTGCGCAACACGTATCTGTCTCGTTTATGCTCTCTAGAAATTTTCAAAATATCTTGTTTACACGGTCAAATTATAGGTACGTACCCCAAGGGTCAGTTTTCGACTTCGCATCAGTACTGACATTTCCTACCTCTTTTTTAGTATAATGTCATTGGGGGTTGGCCATAATCGTCACGCTTGGCAGGCGGGTTGGCGATCGCAGTATGGCCTGCTGTTGTATGGAGATGCTGCTGCTGATCTCCTGATGGCAGTATTCCCTCTGTCGGCTCTTGCGACACCCATGGGAAGAGAGAGGTAGTGCTTTTCTTTTGTTTTGTGCCAGAACTACACGGCAGTGTTTTTCATCACCGGAGAATCACGATGCAAATGAGCTTCTGGGTAGCTTTTTTATTTTATGAGATATCCCGTGAGTAAACGAGCTAGAGCAGGTGACCACCTGATGGAGAGTAATCACCTCTGCCCATAGACAACTGCAACACCACAGGTGTCACGAGATGCGTTGCTTGTCTTTCAAAAAGGAATACGCTCTTTTCTTAAAGCCTTTATCTAGGTGATGAGCGTGGAACTTCAGCTTATGACGCGTTGGTTGAATTTATTAAATTAAGTAGGTACTGACCTTCCGCTGAGGAATTTCCATATTTCTTTTTTGTTGTTCGAGCTGGAGTTAAGACGACGACGCTTGCATCCGTGCACTCCCATCAGCCATTGATACACAAGCAGGAGGGCGAGGGTAAGACTTGAAGCTGTCATGCTCGCTTACTCTAATTTGTACTGGAAAGCGTAATAAAATAATACAATTTCATAACATGGAATAACGATCCATGCACAATGACACGACACGACGCCGCGTCTAGGACGTGGCGCCAAATTTTTGGCATAAAGTATTGTAGAAAAAACGAATACCAGATTAAATTCCTAAAAAACACACTCCACCACCAAACACCTACTCCAGAACGGTATCATCAGACTGCGATTATTCGCAATGGATAAACAGTATCTGATTACCATCAATGGATCTAACGCAATGGATTAAGTGGGCTCCACCCGTACGAGGTACCCACCTTTTTGGGGTAAATAATTTCAACGTAAGGTCCTTTGTAAGTGCAGGGCAGGCAGTATTTGGGTATTCGCCTTCGATGCCTACCGCGTCTACAAGCAACGATTTCTGACATCCACAGACAAACTTGGAGGAAGAATACCAGGATTTTTCCGAGAGACATCGTTATAGTTGTGTTAGTGTTTAACCTAAAAACAAAAAATGAGAATGAAACGATCTAAAAAAACCGTCGGCATTGACGTCCCGCTGGGCACAGGCCTCATATCAACTACATCATCAAGCTCGTGCGAGCTATACTTCAACACGGTGTTCTTACTGCTGGAAACAGGCTGTACCAACCACTAAGGCGTGGTCCTAATACAACGCGATGACACGACCATCCCTCGACTAAGTGAAGTAAGAAAAACAAAACACGTACGTACCTTATTTTTCGACTGCTTGAACTTCTTGCCTTTTTTCTGTTGCTGGTCGTCTTCGCATTTGATTGTTATCTCCTGCATAACCTCCTTCCTATGACTAAGGTCCAGCACAGAGACGGCAATGTGTAGCAACAACATCATGAACTCATTTAAATACATCATGATTGCAATATTTTTATTTCTTTTCTTGAGTTTATTTTCAGCCTCAGTTACAGTTTACAACTGGGACGATTTATGGTAGTATGAAGCTGGGTAAGAGAAACAGATCATTAGTGCTATTAACGAGCTGTCATTTTGTTTAACTTAGGCTGTATTATCCCGCTCCTGGGCAAAGGTCCCTCATACCCCTTTCTCGTGATGTACTTATTTATCTATCGTCTTGCTATAAGTTTTTGACGATATCCGTCCTCAGGTTGCCACTTAGTGACGATCCTGGCTTCTTTTTTTATACTCTCAGTACCATCTCCTACCGGAGGGAAAAGATATTCTAACGCTATTATTAAAAGTATTCTAGAGGCCGCTAGATCGGATCTGGGCTACTTATACTATTTAGGTAGTCTGAATACCTAACGATGGAGGATCCTGTTGGAGAATAACTTATAGTTTAACAACATAGGTAGTGTATTCTTTTTCCGGCTGTTACCTTCATCTTGGCTGTTTCTTTTGAGTGGGTTGTACCTTACTAGTCTAAATAAAGCAGTGCGGGCTTGTCGTTGCGTACCTCAAACCAGCAAGTTCACCTCCAATTATCTTCCAACCTTCACGATATCGCTGCGGACCACAAGCCTGCCTCAGCAAGTCACTTCTTGTCACAAAGCTGGTTGTTCTCGCTGCAAGTCACGTACTTGTGGCGCGTGCAGCCGAAGCAGGACTCCAGGAAGGACAGCAGCAGCGTCACCATCAGCACCACCACCTCTTGCATGAGCTCCGTGTCCATGCCTTGCCAGACTGAGGTGTGGAAAGCTTTATTATTACGCTTGATTACGCGAACAGTGAGCGGCTGACTGTATGCTTACAGTTCGCGTAACGTTACAAACTGCGTACATTCATCATCATCATCATCAGCCTGTTGCAGTCCACTGCTAAACATAGGCCTATCCTTTTATACGCCACTGAACTCGAACTTCGGCTGCTCGCATCCAGCTCCTGCCAGCCATCCTGCGTACATCATCACTCCACTTTGCCTGATGACGTCCTACATCACTGCGTTCATTACAATAGGCCAATCAGCAATTGACAGTTAGCGGCTCACTGTTCGCTTAATCGTAACGCGTCCTTAATATTTCACTAGTCAACAACTTCACAAATAAATAAGCTTTATGTTTGCTGATTTTCGCCTTCAAAATGAACGGAACATACAGGAGACCACATTCCAACAAGTGAATCTGTACCGCACAACGTGGAGAGAGAGAGAGAGAAAGAGATCTATATAATTTAGCTTTATGTGAAACTCAATAACTATAGTATGTTCGCCAGAAGAATGCAGTAGTTTTTTAATTTAATTCCGTTACAAACATCAAAGCTCAGGCATAAAACCGTTGCGTTTGGAAAAATGCGTTCATTTGGGCACTGTAAACTTGACTTTGTAATTAGGAACGATTTTATTGGTTAGGTTAGGTTAAGTCAAGGACAAGAATTGCCACGGTCCCCCCCCCGCCTGTCGTAAGAGGCGACTAAAGGGGGGCCTTCGGGGTCGCTGGGAGTGCACACGGCGGGGGCCGTGTGCCTTCATTACAAGTGGCCCCGGGGAAGGGCGGCGGTGTGGGGTGACCTCACATCGCCGTGCACACTGGCAGGTGTTAGAGGGGAGGAACAACTCCCCTCGAGATGCGCCGAGCAATCGGCAGAGCGCGTCAGGGGTCCACCGGTAGAGTCCATACCAGGGTCCTCGGGGACCTCCTGGAATCGCGCAGAAGACGGTCACCGGGGGGTTTACTCGGTATCCCTGTCGCTCCACGGCAGGGGAGCCCGAGACACCCCCGCCCTTCCCCCGGAGGGCGGGAAGTCCGTAAAAGGATTCCCCTCGTCAAAAAAAAAAAAAAAAAAAAAAAGGACAAGAATTAAATCACTGCATTCTTAACGCGACGTACTTATAGCCCTATAAGTACGCGACTGCGATCTACGAACGAACAAAGCCACATATAAAATTTTCAAGTCAAGAAAGACGATTGAATTGACCATGCTCAACTGAGATCGAGGTGAGAAATTACGATCGCAGCTTTCATTTGAGTGAAAATGACGTCGGAAAACTAGAGACAAATTTAATTAAAAACACATTTGTGCAAGAAGATACTGAAAAAGATAGATACTTAGGTGTAACAAAACGTTATCATAGATTCAGTTTTTTTTGCATGGTTGGTTCGGTCCACAGACAATCCGTTTGGGACCGCAGCTGCTGACCACTTGTAAGAGCAGTGTCGCAACAATGATGAAGAGGAGGCTTACTCGTGCCCACATCATCTGGAACAAAGTTGAATATTAATACTGAAAGTTGATAATATTCAACCTTGCATCAGATTCGGTTGCCACAATGGTCGTAAATGTGCTATCTTTTTTTAGGAAGAATACTTGTTTTTCTTTATACCACGTCAAAGTCAAGTCTGGAATTAATTTGAGAAAACCCTAAAGTCTAATTGAACTTTGACGAAAAGTACTAACCTATACAAAAGCAGAAATTAAGAACAAAAGGGTACTTACATAATTGTTCCAAAAATATTGTGCCTTGTAAATCGAATTAAATTATTTCACATGTTTTCCATTCTTCAAAAGGTTACCAGTTCCTGTAAAAGAAAAATAACGTTTTGAGTCATTCCACCAAAGCCACTAACGCAACTTAAACTAAAACTAAGATTTTAAAATCTACGACGACTAAAAGTGTGTACAAAAGGTGGAATTTGACCCAAACCGTTATTTTTCTTAAGATGTATGCGGGTCCAATTGCGATTTAGTACAATTCCGAGGATTTGACAGCAGTGTCTATTGCTGTAAATGCTAGCCCCCTTATTCATAAAAACGAACGCAACGCTAAAGCATAGTTATAGCAATTGACGTGTTACTCGCAAATGGCGGCAGCAACAAGAATGAATGAGACAAATCGATACAAAAGTTATCGTGTTGTTGAAGAGCTGTTTAAGTTTTAATGAATAAGGGGGTAGGTCAACATCTCTGTCTTTGGTTGTGTCATGGCGCGACTGGACGCTATCGGGTTGATGGATAGGCGCCACACCATAACACACAAATGTGAACCTTCGAACGGAACCGTTAGCGTTGAATCGCGCCACGACACACCCCGACACAGTAATATGAACCTGGCTAAGCTTTTAAATGAAAGTCCGTAATGAGGTAATGATCATATTATTCGTTTGTAAGTAGTTTGGCTGGCTCATAAGACAGTAAATTCATTAAAATCAATACAATTAAAGCTGCACTTTCCCTGAAACGTAGCGGAGACGAGTTTTTACATTAACTGAAATATGGAATGGGATTGAACATCTGTGATCTGGTTTCCTTCCATCGGTTGTAAGTGTTTTTAGAGTTTCCCAAATAAAAGTGTTTGATCAGTAACTTATCATGATTCTGCACTTCATGTTTGAGTTTTTAGTTATGACTGGACTTAGTTCCAGCTATTGCTTCCATACTTATTTATCTTGCTCTTAGCAAATCATGGGTGAGTTAGATCCATTTTAGTTTTAGTGAATTGAAGAAAGTTCTTTTAGGCCGGATTTCAAGTACATATTAGGCTACATAGTTACTTTAGTTTCAGTCATTTGGTGACTATTTTCGTAAGATTGATCAGTTCCGATAGGGCCCTCGCCGGCAGGGGGCGCGGCCAGCACAGGGTATCTTCCTTCGGCAGCAGCCAGACGCGCCCATGATCAGCATCACCAAGAATGTGAGAATGATAGAATACAAACGGCCAATGTCCAATTTACCCATTTTAGAAGTCCTGGAACAACAGTAAACATATATAATTATACTATTTAGAATTAAATGCTGATCACGTTTTAGTAGATTTTCGTAACACATTTTTTTTCCTTAAGACACGGTAAAGAAATATAACAGTATTGTGACTTCGAACAAGCGGACGGAACGCAAGTTATACCTAGGCGTCCCGGCGATGTCGTTCATAGATCGGCTCTCAGTCGCGAATGCGCCGCGCGCCGTGCAGTGTCGGACGGACAGTTTTGTGTGTTTTGTACCATTTTGTGAACATAATATTGTAAATGTACTATGGCAGAGCAAGGTAATTTTTTTATTGTGCTGTGTTTGGTTGTTTAAATTAATCAAGGACGCACCCAGAGTTATCATTCTTTACATTACCTACAAACTCCGAAACGTAATTTTAAAATTTATGTTTCGTAGGTACCTACATAATAGCCTTCCGTGCACTTTCATAACTAAGTTTTGTTAACTGGTTAAGAAAAACCCTTTTTTATTATTGTTTTCACAACTGGTTTTTAAACAAGAATACGAAGTGTTCATTCATAACTGACAATCAAAAATAGTTAAGAAACGAATAATTATGATTATGTTTTTATAACTAGCTACAGTCAGCATTAACATTTTTCCTATAACCTTAAATCAAACACAAAATGTAATTTAGGTAAATTAACTTTCACTTAATATTTAAATGGGGCAATTATTTCTAAACAATGTCCAACAGTGATAGACTTATTTGTTAAAAGATGTATAGTGTCCGCAATTTCTTGGTCAATCTCTTGGTAATTTTTGTTCGATGTGTTTTTGTTTGTTTTGAACGACATTGAAATTTTTGTTTCTTTAATAAGAACATTCAGAATTGTTGCTAGCGACGCTTTTTGGCGTCCAACCATTCTATTAAGTCTTGCGTGCCAGCCTTCTAGATTGTTGGTGGTCCGAATTTCCTCGCCGTAGCAGCACCAAGTCTTGATAAAATTTACCTCGCTGAACCAGTAACGGTTTAGGTAATTGTTGAACTTTATCACTGCTTCAGTTTTCGGGGATTTGGTCATTGTATACTTGTAACCTGCCATGACATATCTCAATGGCAATCGGGCTAAGCCAGCACATCTCGCAATATGTCGTCTTTGTACTGTAGATTTAATCCCTAATCGTTTCGCCTTTTTAAAAAGGCTGGCACAAAAATGATAATAACATCCTTTCATTACTGCATTCGGAAAAATTTTACGTATTGCTTTCATTGCTGAGATTTCGTAATCCAGTGTCAATTTTACGGGGTTCCATTCACGAATTTGTGACTTTATCATTTTAAATATAAGTTTGTAGGTATTTTCAGTTTTATTATGAATGAAACCAAAGAATAAAGGTACCATTTTTTTTGTTATTTTATGTAGTCCATGAATGGTATATATTTGTGTGAAAGGTTCAGGGCAAGACTTAAAAGTTCCATCCAGAAAGAAATGTTCGAAATTGTCCAAATACGTTTTTATATCAGAAGAAGAAAATATTAAAATCCTGTTGTTTGTGTCATTGTCGTTATAGTCAGCCAGGAGGAAGTTTTTATATTTTTTTGGTATTTCTACTTTAGTTGGTGATTTAAAATGGAGCTTAGAAACTCCTAATGCCTTATTTCTTGCTTTGTATAGACCACTTTTAATATTGTCAAATTTTGGTAAGTCAGCAACTAAGTGCATGCCATCGTCTTCCAGTTCGCATACTACTTCTTCAAACTGTTTTTGTATTGGATCGACATTAGCTACTATTTTAGTTTTCAAATCTTTCATTTTCTTCAAAACTAGATATTTTGCACTATTAGGTAAACAATCAATATCGTGCACGCCCTCTTTAACTATATGGTTTTCATTGCTTAATGTCACATTACCTTTACAACCGGTTTTATTGTAGCATTTCCAAAAAACATTTTCGTTCACATAAGTTTTAATTTTATGGTACTGACGGCCGTCGTATAGTAGTTTCTCGCGATCCCTTTTTGTCGTTATGAACTCCATGGTGGGCTTAGAAAGCGACATAGTTTATTACGTTCTGGCTGACAATGTCTAGTCTCCTAAAATGTCCAATATGCCAAAGAGTCCAGTGTCCTATTACGTCTAGTCTCACAATGTCCAGTGTTCTAAAACGTCTAGTCTCACAATGTCGTGTTCTAAAACGTCTAGTCTCACAATGTCCAGTGTTCTAAAACGTCTAGTATTTATCCTTTAGGAACATAATGTTGAATTCTCATAATGTTGAATTCTCAAAAAGTTGGATTCTCAAAATGTTGAATCTCAAAATGTTGAATTCTCAAAATGTTGAATCTCAAAATGTTGAATTCTCAAAATGTTGAATCTCAAAATGTTGAATTCTCACAATGTTGAATCTCATAATGTAGAAAAACAAATTAATGTTGTAAAAACAAATGAACATCGGAAAAACAAATGAACATCGGAAAAACAAATGAACATCGGAAAAACAAATGAACGTCAGAAAAACAAATGAACTTCAGAAAAACAAATGAACGTCGGAAAAACAAGTGAATACCGTAAAAACAAATCATCATCATCATGTCAGCCGAACGACGCCCACTGCTGGGCATAGGCCTCCCCCAAAGATCTCCACAACGATCGGTCCTGCGCTGTTCGCATCCAGCGGCTTCCCGCGACCTTGACAAGATCGTCGGTCCACCTTGTGGAGGGCCTGCCCACGGAAAGTAAAAAAAAAAAACAAATGAACGTCGAAAAAACAAATTTCCGTAAAAACTGAAAATGAAATAAAAAAAATATTTTTTTCACAAATGATTCATGTCGACGTTCATTTGTTTTCACGGTATTCACTTGTTTTTCTGACGTTTTGTGTTTTCGATGTTTATTTCTTTTACCGAAGTTCATTTGTTTTTCCGAAGTTAATTTTTTTCCGGTGTTAATTTTTTTTTCCGATGTTCATTTGTTTTTATGGCATTCACTTGTTTTTCCGACGTTCATATGTTTTTCCCACGTTCATTTGTTTTTCCGATGTTCATTTGTTTTTCCAACGTTCATTTGTTTTTCCGATGTTCATTTGTTTTTCCGATGTTCATTTGTTTTTACAACATTAATTTGTTTTTCTACATTATGAGATTCAACATTGTGAGAATTCAACATTTTGAGATTCAACATTTTGAGAATTCAACATTTTGAGATTCAACATTTTGAGAATCCAACTTTTTATATCCCTATGGTATAAAAATTTCTTTATTCTAGATCGATTGTTTTACATAAATTTACCAGAGCATAGAATCGAAGCTTCCGAGTTTTCTAATTTTACATTATGTGACACGCTGGACATTAGTAATTCTGATATACTAGACATTATGTTTGGACACTTGTCATTATAAGACACTGGACATGTTTGGACACTTGTTATTATAAGACACTGGACATTGTGAGACTAGACGTAATAGGACACTGGACTCTTTGGCATATTGGACATTTTAGGAGACTAGACATTGTCAGCCAGAACGGTTTATTACTTAAGTTTTCGGTTGCTATATATTTTATTTAAATTGTACTCAATTGCAATAGAAAACTAAATAATACTAAAATGACAATGTCAATGTCATGCCATTGCAGTTTACATATCAATAATAGATAATAATTTATTGAGATAAGAACCTCATCCGTTTTCCGCATGCAATACTCTCGATAAAAACTCTAACTTAGTTGTTTTTATTTTGATTTATGGTTAAAGGAAAAATGTTAATGCTGACTGTAGCTAGTTATAAAAACATAATCATAATTATTCGTTTCTTAACTATTTGTGATTGTCAGTTATGAATGAACACTTCGTATTCTTGTTTAAAAACCAGTTGTGAAAACAATAATAAAAAAGGGTTTTTCTTAACCAGTTAACAAAACTTAGTTATGAAAGTGCACGGAAGGCATAATAGCACGTAATTTGTTACAATATGTTTAAAGACAGGTATTTCGCTTTATCCTCCGAGTAATACTCCTAGATTATTGAATAAATGAGTTGACAGGGTGAAGGATAGTGACAGACAAGTGAAATAGGTGGTTCATCGGTAGGTTGGATAAGTAAGTAATTCGTAAAGTACGCTTGCATTGAAATTTGCGGGTTTACGGTTTAATTTCACCACACCGGGTGAATGACCTTAGGTCGGAAATCCTTTGCGCGCATGATACGTGCTTCTCAAGTAAAGGATTTGCTAACGCAATAGTTTTATAGCTAGTCCGCCGCAAAATTTGGTTCATTGTAGGTATTAAGAAAGAAGGTCTTTCAAAAAAATTTACGCTCTAAGTAATCTTACTTCCTACTAATATTGTAAATGCGAAAGTTTGTGAGGATGTATGTATGATTTTTTTTTCACTTCAACACATCCTTTTTCATTCACATAGGAATTTCATTAATTTAAATAGAAATACAATATTTACCATCACAAAAAACAATTTCAAAACAAGAAAGAAACAATCCGGATCCGGATGTTTTAAAATACTACAGGCGGCAGCCCTATCGCGTGGTGACGAACCGCGCGGCTGTAGGCACTTAACTCAAGGACGGGGCCGAGTCATATTACTGTTATATTTCTTTACCGTGCTTAAGATAAATATCTTCAAACTAGCAATCATCCATCTTACTTCCTTAAATGACATGCTACTACACCAATCACGAAGTTCACGACGAGTAAGCACTCCTACAAAGTTGGCTGATAGTTAACGAAATAAGCCGAAGTGCGTCTCTACCTACACTATTGTATTCATCTCACTTCGATAAACTTCGCGAGAAGTGTTTATGTACAAGAAACTGAAAAAGACAACTTAAAACTAACCTTATTTACTTGCTGCAGGGTGCAGGTTGTCTGCAAGCTATATAAACTTTTTTGGTGCAACCTGTGGCGTGACCGAGAAATAGTAATGCTGTCAGAATCAGATAGATGGCGCCTCGCACCGGGTCCATGTTCCTATCGTCTCACCACCATGGCTCGTGTTTCTACCTGAAAAAAGATACCTACCTAACCAAAAGCTTCCAATCTACGCGCATAGGTGGCGTTCCTTTGCACAAGATCTTTTTGATTCTTTAGAACAACAGTAGTTGGTGTTTACATGCAAAAGTTTACTTGATTTTTTATTTTATTTCCAATTTGACTTGGTTCATCCACTTCTTCAACATGAAAGCACGTTTTATCACCATCATTTTGTACTAAAGAAAGGTTGACAGAACATCAAGGGAGTTTGGGTCAAATTCCATACATTACATTTTTTTTTCTATCCTGGATTATCTAGTGACTACGCCGTTAAATTTTAAATGTTACCTGCAATGCGTTTGGTGGTTGTAAACTGTTTTTGGTGTTTTCACTGTAAATTTTGTCTATAAAATTGCTGTTTGATGACAGCACGGAAAGGTTGGTCGGCCTGCCAGATGGAACAGTTTGAATTGACGTTTTGAATTTTACTATTTGTGGACAACCAGTGTTGGAAAGAAAGGAGTTTCTACATGTCAAGTGCTTCTAAAAAAAGGGCGGTTTCTATAAAGCATTTGTTTGTGGGTAACCATTTTGTAGAGTTTTTTCACTCAATTTTAAATTGACACAGAAAGAAGAAATTACGTGAAACTTACAGGTATTTCCAACAAGTTGGCTGGGCTTGACAACACTAGTTTTTGAATATTAGGATACAATACTCGTAGATCCCTGACTATCAGAAGTATAATAATTTGAGATTCCAACTCAAAAAAAACTGAAAACCTCTGCTAAGTACTCTTTAGGACGGCATAGGATTTAGGTGCAGGTGACATTGGCTCATGCGTCATGGGGAAGCCTTGGCGGACACAGGCCCTTGATCTTGATCAGAGTAGCAAGAGCATCTTTTGGCTAAGATTTATTCATCAAAGGTTATCATTATTCGGCATAAAAATTTAATTAGACTGACGGGCCTAATTTATTTTGTGTTGCCTCAAATCGTTTCATGTTCTCATGGGTTGGAATTCACAAACGCAAATCAAAGTTAAGCAGCCCTCAGAAGCATTTTCAGTTCTATTGACATTTTACGGAGCAGCATGAGCTTGAGCGCGTGCTTAGCGTTGATTGACGTTTGTGAATTCAGGGGCAAGTGCCTCTGATTATCCCGTTTATAACAGTATGTCACTTACTATATCGAGAAAGGATTCTTGGAGGAAGGGGACAAACAATAAATTCGTGACAATTATGACTTTGAACCAGGACTCGACTGCATTTGTTTACTTGTCCAAAAATAAATGTGCCTGGACATTTTGAATGACAGTCTGGCCCAAAACCAAACACAGCTATTATTGTCGGTATCAGAGACTCATGTATAAAAATATAATTATACATAAACATAATCGGCCTATATACGTCCCACTGCTGGGCACAGGCCTCACCTCAACTATGAGGTGGAACAAGCCATACTCCAACACGCAACAGTATATAATTATACTTAATAGCTATCTTAGAAATTGTAATACGATGAAATTTTTGTTTGTTCTGAATGAGAATCAAACCCACTACAACTTATTAGGATATATTTTTTCAACCAAGCCAAAGAGTTAGTCGAAAACGAATAGTTTTTATCTAAAAAGCTCTAAATCAACGAGTGAAATAGTGTGATATTTCACAACAGCCGAAAGCGTTTTATGGGAGCGTTTGAAACCCGAAATAGGACAGTATTTTACACTGTTCTATATTTAACTTTGTTGCTTAGTCGAGAAATGTTCAATGAATCTCCGCTCAACACGGCATGCAACAATATTTTTAGTTACTGTTAGGTATATTAAGCACTTATAAACACAGGTGGTTGTCAAACACCAGTCGAACCTTAAGTCGAACTGTAATGGAAAGTGCGAAAGTTCAAAAACAAATCGTTAATACCTATATTTTGTTTGTGACGTCCTTGTGTTGTCTTTGTTTTAGGTGGACCGATGACCTGGTGCAGTTTGCGGGTGGCCGTTGGATGCTAACGGCCCAAAGCCGCATGCTGTGGCACTCTAGGGGGGAGGCCTATGTCCAACATTGGACTTCTAGAGGTTGATGATGATGATGAAAAGGAACTCAATAAGGAAGCAGTTTCTTTCAATGAATTTATATATTTATAATAGACATCTCCACCGGTCACCCTCCAATGTGTCTTTTTAAACATTGTGAGTCGAAGAAGTTACTGTACTGTGTGTTAGACAAACCTATATACTTACACACACCGGCCAAACTACTCTCAAGAAATTCAACAGCATCACTTGACATTGGCGGAATAATTATGCAGTCTTAGCATGATTGAGGCCAATCGAAAAAAACAAAATCGTTAGGTACGTCTCGACTGTGAATCTTTGTAGAGAATTCGATCATTCGCCAAATTTCTCTTTGAAAGTTTAAGAAAATTGAGTGCGTCGTGGCTCTGTGGTTAAACACTGGGTTCAGAGTTCAAGACAGGCCGGACTACTTACTACACTATACAGGGTGTTACAAAAATACCCCTAATAACTGAAGTGGGTTATACAAACTCCTGAAAGGAGTCCCTTGGTAATTTCTTAGAGTCGTAGCTCATAATTAGAATTTCGAGTAAATTAACGTAAAATAAAAACATCGATCATAGAATTTCCCAGCACAAATTCGGGTTCATGAACCCGAGTTGACCCTACCGGGAGTGACCAGGAGCGACCTCCATTGTTCACGCCCCTACGTTTTCTAACTGTCTCTCTTTCTAATACTTCAAGTACGGCAACCAACCAATAAGTTCTGTGTGCCTAGTACCTCTGTACGATCGCCTCTGCTTCACCTGTACAAAACCATTGCAAAATGCGTCTTAAGCTAGCACCATAAGGTGCCTTACGTAAAAAAGGTTTATGTGACGCCTCAACACCATCATTGCAAAATGGGTCTTGAGCCAGCAGCATAAGGTGCTTCTTTCATGTGAACGCCTCCAATATTTCAACCGCAAAAAATAAATTCGTATTGTTATCAACGTAACAAGTTTTTTAACACGAACCGGTAGGTAGTCAATCAAACCGGAGACATTTAGGCCAAAACTTTTATAGGTAGGTACGTATTAGAAATCGTAGATAGATATCGAACACACAACCTCTGGTGCCGTTTTCATTATCACTAATTGTACAGTCAACGGCACATCAGCATAGTACAGTACGGCCCTGTACTACATATTCCTTGTCTGTCTGATCCATTGAATCGTGTAACACAAGGATATTTATCGTTACGTTGAGAGTTGAGACGAAGTATGCAGGTAGGTTCGTAGGTACCTATCTGTATCGCTCCGCAAAACGGCAAGTCGCTACATGTTACGTGTCCTTATGGTATGTAGGGTCATTTCGCTGGTTCGCGGCCCTGCGTTGTTTCGCGGCCTTTCTAAGTACCAACCGCATAAAAATTAGAATAACAAGAATTCTATCGCACCCTTCCGAACGTGTTGTAGGACTTTAAAAAGTAGGATAGTTCCGAAACGTAATGCCTCTTCAAATTGGTCGGTCAACCTTAACCACGTGCTGGAAATAAATCATCAATTTTGCCTGCCGCGCTCTCAGCGCATACACGTACGCAAAGTTGCCCAAAAAATAGTGAATAGGCCTCGCTTCGAAAGTAAGTATTTAAAATTTACTATTACTTATTACTGTTTTGTTTGTTTATGGGTGATCATAGTTGTTTTATTTACGTCATTTTGCATTCATTTTGAAAGTAAATTACTTTAATAACGGTTTTATTTGATGGCCGCCAACCAACACTTTATTTTTTTACTAAAGTTGGTTTACGGCCGGGTGGCCGCGGCACTAACTCATTGAGTCAAATAAATTTTCCTTTTTCCTAATATTAATGTATTTAAAGTCTCGTTTTGTGCAACAGTTTTTTCATTGTTGGGATTGGTTTGAATGCTATGGTTAGTTCACGGCCGCCAAAATATAATTTTAAATGTATGTTAGCTATTATATGGCCGCTAACTGAGACAGCTGGTACAGACAAATCTGGTTCGCGGCCGTCCTTAAATTCATATGAAAAATAGACGGCCGTTAACTGACTGTATGGTCAGTTTACGGCCACTTCTATCACTCTCAGTATTTGGTTGGTGTTTAGCTAAAATTTTTGATTATAGAAGTCTACCAAAAAACTGAAACAAAAGACTGTGACTAATACGCCTGAATCTCTACAGCAAGCACTAAAGGAAATTCGCGAAGACCATATTCCGATCAGAGAAGCATCTCGTAAATTTGGGATTCGAGATGCACAATTCAAGATCGATTAAGTGACAGAAGGGCTGAGGAACTGAAAAAACAAGGCCCAGAACCGGTTCAAGGAGAAAAATCATCATCATGTCTGCCTAACGACGCCCACTGCTGGGCATAGGCCTCCCCCAAGGATCTCCACAACGATAGGTCCTGCGCTGTCCGCATCCAGCGGCTTCCCACGACATTGACAAGATCGTCGGTCCACCTTGTAGCGGGCCTGCCCACGGAACGTCGTCCGGTACGCGGTCGCCAGTCCAGAACCTTTACCCAACGGCCATCGGTTCTCCGCGCTATGTGTCCCGCCCCCTGCCACTTCAACGATACAATCTTTCGAGCGATGTCGGTTACCTTAGTTCTCTTGCGAATCCTATCATTTCTGATTCGATCAAGCAAGGAAATACCAAGCATCGCTCTCTCCATTGCTCGCTGGGTAACCTTGAGCCTTCTTATGAGAACCATAGTGAACGACCACGTCTCACTCCCATATGTCATTACTGGCAACACACAATGGTCTAAGACTTTCGTCTGAGACATTGAGGTATTTCAGACGCGAATATATGCCGGAGCTTCCCGAACGCTGCCCATCCGAGCTAGATTCGACGAGAGATCTCTTTCTCGAAGTTGGACTTACCCCCAACTGGACTGGACTGCCTGTCCCAGGCGGGTGTAACATGGGCATTGAACATGATTTTCGACTTGTCCATGTTCATCCTAAGACTCACTCTTTTTGAAGCATTACCGGGATCTTCGAGCATTATGTTCAGGTCTCCCAAGGTCTCAGCCATAAGAACTACATCATCGGCGAATCGTGGGTGTTTTAGGTACTAGCCATTGATGTTGATGTCGCGTCCTTTCCAGTCCAGAAGCTTAAAAATATCATCCAACGCAGCTGTGAACAATTCTGGGGAAATAACGTCTCCTTGTCTCACGCCCCGCTGCAGTTGGATCGGATTAGAGCTCTGGTTCTATAATCGGACCGACATGGTGGCGTTTTGGTATAGGTACCTAAGAACCTCGATGTACCTGTAGTCCATTTGGCACCTTTGGAGAGACTGCGAGATGGGTGAAATGGCCCACAACGAGCGGACCGATCACCCGGCTCAACGCCAGCGTCCCCAACCGAAATAATAATTTTGGAGAGACTGCAATACTGCCCAGGTCTCAATCGAATCAAAGGCTTTCACATAGTCCACTAACGCGAGGCACAGTGGCAAGTTATACTCTTCGGTCTTCCGTTTAACTTGCCGCAGCGTATGAATGTGGTCTATGGTACTATAGCCTTTTCGGATTCGTTCGGAAGGTTGAAAGTCGTCAAATGCGGGCGAGACGATTCGTAATGACTCTCGAAAACAACTTATAGATATGGCTCAGAAGCGAGGTGGGTCTGTAGTTCTTCAAAAGAGTTTTGTCACCCTTCTTGAAAAACAGCATCACATCGCTTCTGCCCCATGCCTTTGGCGTTCTGCCCACGAGGATGACAGAACTGAAGAGCATCTTGAGGACCTTGAGTATCGGCCAACCGCCCGCTCTCAGGTGCTCAGTTGTTAGTCCGTCATCACCCGCCGCCTTGTTGTTCTTATGCTGCTAGAGAGCCATCCCAATCTCGTACAGGCTGACGTCCGAGATATCTTCGTTATAGTGTCGAGTAAGCTTGGCTCTATGGTCTTTAGCCTTGCTTTGAACAGGTGTTTGCGTAGAATCTATGGACAGCTGCCATATAAACTCTCAATCTCCCTCAGGATTTCAGGTAGGACATGAAGTTAAGAGAAAAAAGGGAAAATTTACTGCAGTTATTAAAGACCAGGGTGTGTTAGGAACTTAGGAAGGCAAATGTGCTGTGGAGATTAGAGATACGATGTTGAATTGCTTGACCACATATTACAAGTAGCGTACCTGTGAAAACGTGAATTGTTGGAATAGATGTAAACTTTACACTAGGTGCACACTTGCAAAGGTTAAGATGACAAAGAAGAGATGAAAATTGAGGGGAAACATGATTTTTAGGATTTAAGGCATCTAGTCATAATCGGGATCCAATACCCAATGATGTTGAAATTCAGGATTAGACCAAATACTGTAAAGAGGCTACGAAAACATTATAAAAGTCTGAACCAGTCGGAAGTCAATATTGTATGTAAAACAGACGGCCGCGAACTGATCTCAACGTGGCCGCCAACTGAAAAAAATGGCCGTCAACCGGCATTTTGGGTAACTTTTAGTTATTTATTTCTTTAAAAAAAATCTAGCACAACATCCCTTTAATGATCATGTCAACAAAAAAGTTGACTATATCTGCAACGCCTACAGAATCAATTGGAAGTTGAATTATGGACTTATCAGACCGATTTCGTGGAGCGAAGTTGGGAAGGCGACTAAAAGGCCGCAAACCGGCGCAATGACCCTATTTTGTGTACCTACTGAGTCTTGCCACCCTAATTAAAATTAATAGGTACCTACCTTAATACGTTGCTCGCTAAGACCACCTTCTCGTGGCACTGCCGGAACGCCCGTGAAGCTTTTGAGATTGAGACGTTACAATTACATTGAGAGGTTATCAATCCTAAATAGTCATTAGCTTGCGAAGACGTCATAGAAAAAGTGAGATAGCGCGCACATTAACTCACACACGCACTTAGTTTTTTCTAAACACACGCACTAATACCACGGCCTAATACTTAATTACGAAACTACACTTAATCACTCGCGCTTCCACCACTTCCACGAATCCGCCATCCGTACACACTAGCTCGGCTGCGCGCTGCGACACAACTAGCTAAAATAATGTAAACAAACAAAGGCAGAGGCCGCGGCGGTCTCTTTGACTGATGCCGCCTCGCCACCCGTCGCCTTTCGGCGCGCGAGACGCGAGTGTTCGGCGCAATATTTGAATTTACAGCATGGGGGGAGGCAATGGCGGCTAGAAGACGGTAGGGACGGTATAGGGTAGACGACTATGAGTCATTTTATTTTGCATGTTATTTTATGTTCACCAAAAATTATAATTGAATTGAAATGTTATTGTGAAACCATAATCGATATTTGTTTCAAAAATAGGCTACATCGTGACAATAGGGGTCTGCAAACTTGGGTGGGCAAGTCCATTTTAGTCGGGAATAGTGCGCCCGCACAAGTTAGAATGGGACGGCAATGTAGCTTTGAGTACCTACAAGATAGAGACGGCGATCTATTCTAGAAAAATCGCATAGGTCCGTGAGCTGTCGCGGGCTCGCTTCGAAGGCGCGAGAAAGAGAAAGATGGCCACACTCATATTCGCGCCATAACAGAAAGGTAATAATATCGTGTTTCCGGCCGCCCCGCCCACTCCTTTTGTCTGAGTCATTGTGTTGTGGGGAATTTTTCCCAATTAGAGGTGAATAACATTTTTGGTATTTTCATTACTTTTTTTTTTCATTTTAAGGGAAGATTATGTAGGACTTTCAACGAATGGCAATTTCACTAGCTTGTATTCTGGATATGCGTTTCTCTTGAATGGGATAACGATGGGTTGGCTTTCAAAAGTGCGATAGTGGTTTGATTTCAGCCCCAATAACGGTGTTAAAGGTTCTGGACACAAACATTATTATTATTGGGCCCCCAAAAGCTGCAGCCATTAACATAACACGTTGATGGACAGTAATCAGTCTTAATCATAGTCTTAATCAAAGCGTAAATTCGTCCATGTATGGAGTACCGCTGTCACCTCTGCGACGGATCCGCCAAGTACCAGCTGGCCGCTTTAGACTCGGTGGAGAGGCGTGCTGAGGCTTGTGAGGGACGCTGACATCACAGATAAGCTACAAGACCTTGAACACCGCCGGAGGGTGGTAGCTTGTTTGTCGGTTTTCTACAGGGTGCACTTCGGAAAGTGTGTGAAGGAGTTGCGTGACCTGATTCCACCAGCTCCTTTTCTTCATCGGACCACTAGGCGCAGACTAGCTTTCCACCCCTATGTTCTTGACATCCCAGCAATTCAAACCAACAGTTTTGGTTCATCAACATTCATAATGCGAACAGCAAGGGAGTGGAATGAGCTTCCCGCTGAAGTGTTTCCACAGCAATACAACATTCTGTGTCTTCAACATGCCGATTGATTGATCGATTGACAGTACTCATTTCGAGTCGTTAATTTATTAGTGCCATTATGTGCAGTGTCTTTATTAATAAAGTACTTGGTATTTTTTTAATCATCACGTTAGACCGTTACCGTCCACCTAGCGTTTTCCGCTTCATATTTCATACTATGGTACACTTTTCCAATAATTTATTTAAAAAAATCAAGCAACGATATAACATTAGTATTTAAGTACGGTGTATTTTTTTTCAACAAGATAAAAATCGAATAAGTTGTTTGCCAAGCAAGCCAACTTTAAGTTGTATCTAGGTGCAAAATTTGCAAATGTTATCGATCTCTGCCAAATTATGGTTTCGTAAAAATGGTAAAAAACCAAAATGCGCGACTTCATGTTTCCCTAGTACTTCTGCTTCTGCGTTGCCCTTCTAAGCAGGCAATGCGATGCCTTTATTGAAATGTCTGATTAAAGGCACACAGGCGTTTTTCATCCTGCTCTTCCAGAGTGACATTATTAGCCAAGAGCAAGGAGGACTGACCGGAAATGGGTAGACTGTCATACCGTTTGAACATACCTTTTTTGCTATCGTTCTAATGAATTTGTTTTACTTTGTGTTACTGAAATCAAAAAGGTTTGCATCAGCGCTGATGCTGTCGCACAGCTGATGACGAGGTAGCTCTAGCCCAGAACGCGGTTCTATGCTGCTCAACTTTGTGCTTGTGACTTCATGAATTTGCGTTACTATGTCCCTGTCCCAGTGGAGATTCCAGTTTTTACATCTACGGGTGAAACCGGAACAATGGACAAACTAGGTAGGTACAGTCAGCCAAGAAAGTGGTCTACCACTTTTGACAAAAGTTTCTGCGAGATCATTACGATCGCTAAGGTTGACTTTTCTAACAGAGTGTAACACAATGCACAATAATGTTATGACGTTTTGTCTGTTATCTGAGATGCCTGACATTTGATGTCATTGGGTGACTTAGTTCAACCTCATTGAATGCGTTAATCTATTTTGCTCAACTAAAGCCATGTCGATCTTTTTGAAGAGAAACTTATTACTATCTACTGAAAAAGAAAGTCTCACTGACAATTCTACTGTCAAATATTTCCTTCAATGAATATTAAATCAATCTGTTACATTATAATAATTCAAACAAGTCTCAAGTTTGAAGCATGACGTTATATTATCTTAAATGACAATAGAGCAAGAGTCACTGACACGAACTTATTGCCAGGGAAAATTGACCTTGTTGTTTCATGACGTTCAAACGAATCTCAACCGTAGGGTGGTAGACCACATTTTTGGCTGACTGTACTAGGATAGGCTGTGTTACGGTTACACATTAATTTTGTAAGGTAAAATTGAAAATCGGACGATGTGTTTTTTATTTATTTCTTCCGTAAAACTATTTTGCCAATCGAAACATTCACTTTACAAAAAACTTAAAGTAAAGCTTAAAAAAAGGGTAATAAAATAGAATATTCATCTCTTATCCCCGGCGTTATACACTTTTACTTACGCCGTACTTACCTACCAGCTATGTCAAAGGGCGCCGCCGCGGGTCCATATTGACTCACCTAAAGTTGTTTCTCCGAAATTGTTCTTCCTAACGATTTGTGATCCGAATGATCACTCTTCCTAAAATTTTTAGTCCTAAAGTTTTCTTTCATACTTTTTGTAGTTCTAATGACGATGTTCATAACGCTCATGTTTCCTAAAACTTCAATTCATAATATTTTATCTCCTAATGTTGTTTTTCATAACCATAATTATAATGAATACACACATTAATAAATGCACATTGCTAAATATCATAAAAATTGCTCGGGTTAACGCAAGCAGCAAGCTAATCAGGCAAGTTGTTTTAAGGGCTTAAAAAAAATAACCACGAAAGCTTCGCTTCGCTTCGCTCCCGCCTTAAACCTTCTAACCTAATCTATCCGTGTCGGTTTCGATCGGATTCTAGTATTGGGCAGACAAGTATACTAATTAGTTGTTATAACAAATAATTCATAGTTTTTCTTATAGAACAGATTCATTTTCCCAGTGTAGAATTAGGGACAAAGACGGTTAGGTTGACAAAAATTAGGATATAAGTGTTTATGGCTATCGAAATTATGAAGTTGAATGATTCGGAACTAAAACATTAGGAAAAGAGAAGTTAGTAATTGGGATTGTTAGGATGAAAAATTTTAGGAAGAAAATTTTCGGAGTTCCGATTTTAGGAGTTACAATTTTAGGTGAACATTGGCGCACCCCGCCGCCGCGCCCGCGCTGCAAAGCAAATGCCGAAAAGGGAAACGAAACCAAAGAAACCCATCATATGAATATGAATCGTAACTCGGGCGCATAGAGACGAAATTCGCCTCACCCCCCACCCCCCACCAATCAGAGGTGCCCAAGGACAAGGACATGTCCTAAACTTTGTGAGAAAACCGACTTTAGTTTGTTTTTGCACTTGCCGCGTCCCGTGACGTGACCGTGGCCACGTTAAATGTGATGACCTTATTACTTTTACGTAAATTAGGTCCGTCAAGTTAGTTGGATTGCAGTGTGTTTGTGTGAATTTTCTCGTGAAAAGATTAATGGTTTATTTATCTTTAGAATTCAGTTTCTTTCGTGGCCGTTTGAGAGAAAAGAAAGCCAAATAACATTTTTCATTTGAAAATACTAATTCAAAGTGAAGCGTAGGTATAATTGATTGAAGTACAACCGTGAAGAACCGAGATGTGAATTGATGTTAGCTGGGATTACAACAAAATAGTGTGATCCTCGAGGAAGGCGGCCACTTAGAACAATTATTATTGAACTAATACGTAACCTCAGGTAAGAAATGAAAGCCTTTTTGCCTAAATGATAAATGCGATTTTCCAAATCACTCGTGTGTTTTTGTTTTGAATTTGATTATCGCAATTGCAACCAAGGTTGATACGTAGGTACCTACTCGTATGTCAGGCGGGCGCCGCGCGATTTTCTGTGTTAAGCACGTGTGTCGTAGCAGTAGGTCCTATTGCGTAAAAAAGCGTTAATCGTGGGCGGTGCCTGGTAAATATGTTCTTTGGAGAGCGGTGCCACAGCTTTAAAAATCAAATTCACTAACATAACGACAAAATAACACTAATTACAGGTGTCCATGGCTCAGTGGTAACAGTGCATGGGATACGTTAGGCAACGGACGCTAGGGTGATTGGATGGAAATGTAGTAGGTACGTAATCCATTTTCTCAAATGACAGTCGTTAAGACTCGTCGGGGTAGCTTGATAACCTCTTACAGTAGGGTTTATCATTGGCCTTACACCCTTACAATAATCCTCACAGAGCCTGCGTGTTAGGGTATGGCTCGTACCACATAATAGTTGAAATGGAGTTCCGCGCTCCAAAAAGGCCGCTCCACACTCGAAAGCGTACTCATTTTGATACGGAACTCAATGAAAGTCTTACTCCTGGTACCGATCGGAGGAGGTTAAAGGACTAGGGCAAATGGCATTTAAAGATGGAATAACTTCAGATAAGTCGCTCGAAATCACGGCAAAGCAGGCTACCTAAAATATTACTTAATTATTTCTTCCGCAGTATTTGGAATATTAACGCAGTTAACAATAATTATGTGGCTATCGGAAGTATGATTCATGTACGAACTTAATTCATTTCAAGTGGTTTGACTTTAATAGCTGAAGTTTTCTCATTTTTTTCTCAAATTTACGTACATGTGAAGTGGTATTGAGTACCAATTTCAAGTTAGCTGTTTTTATCACGGCGCAAGCATCATTTTTACACGTTGATGAAGGAGGTAGGCACAAAGTACAGATAAGTTACATTCTGTTTTTTTTCAACTCTATGGGTCGATGACGCAAATGGGTTCGATGACATGGTATGACCGCTTATCAGGGTCAGGTAGTGAGGGAATTAATATCGATATTTTTGTAAACTTTCGATGTACGTTTTTATCGAAACCATAAGAGATATGAAAAAAGGGACAATACCTACTATTTCAGTTTCATTAAGTTTCTATGCCATTTCAGTCTTTAGGGGTATTTTTGAAACACCCTGTATACTTACTACACACTATACTTACTTACTATTTGAGGCTAACTCTCCGGTAATAGAAATCAGCCCCCCGATTACGGGCTATCACGTTAGTGAAATGTGGGCTTCTAAATGTTCATGATGGCAACAAATCTAAATAAATTACCTGAAAGTGTGAAAAATTAAGACAGTCGCAGCATTTCTCATAAAAAAAATTAAACTATTCTTAACTGGGAAATGATATTACACTATAACGAATATTTAACAGAAAATACATAAATGATGATAAGATATTATTTAAAAGGGAATTCTGAAATAAATTACCAAACTCTGCTTGCTTGCTTTGTCAACGATAGAAATTAAGTCCGATGCAATGTTTTAATTGTCTGATTTGAATGTAAGCATAAGTAAAGCCTAACGAAATGTTTGAATGTTAACTGTTTTCTCATGTAAGTGATTATTGTAATCTTTATGGAAAATAAATGATTCTTTAAACCTAACCAAATATTGAATTCATTGTTATAGAATAAATGAATTACAAATACACACACACTATCATTACACTGCCATACACTGTCATTTCATGTAAGACCTATGTATTGCAATGTGATAAACAATAAATGAAATGAATTGAAATATATACATATTCCTTAAATTGCCCTTCCTCTCTCCTAGCTCTTATGTTGCGTACCCGACAGGGCCCACCCAAGTAACATTTTGGGTTTTAAAAAGGTTTTGAAAAGGTTCTAAAACCTTTGTATGGAAATTTTCTCGTAAGTCTTACTAGGCTCAGTAACGTTAAATTAACCTTATATTAACCTCCTGTGTGCAAAAAGGGCCCACGTTTCAGAACCATTCGGAGAGCTACAGCCAAACCTGAAGCTCAAATCCAGAACCTTTCGAAGTATTTGCACAGAACCTAAATATAACCTTCACAACTATAATTTAACGTTAATATAACCTTGTAAGGAAGCCTTTAAGCTCTCAATTAGTAACTTGATTTAACACTATCACAACCTAAAACGTTTTTCATAGACATGAATAAATACCTTTCCAGGACTCTCGGGTTTTAAAATGTTTCTGCGTAAGATTTTTTTACACAGAAACATCCATTGTGGACTTGAAACAAATTTTTAATGGCGCCATCCTACCGTTATACCAAATTACAAAATGGCAGTGTTAAAAATTAAAAGTAAAGTCAGGATAAATGGAAAAAAAACGTGCGGCCGGCACTTCATCGTGAAACTTTAGGTTAATAGTGCTGTATACGAAACGGGCCTTTCGTAAGTTTAGAATTTCGAAGATTTTTCAATGAAAAAAATAATTATGAAATTAGGTAATCGCATTAGAAATAAAGCTTTAGTTTATTTGAAAAACATTTATTTTAAACTGTATAAGCACACGATACCTAATGTTGGCTTAATGAATGAAAATATTGCTTTTTGGTTAGTTTTTTTTTATTTCAGTGAAAAAAATATGGCCGGCTTAAAGAAATTATTAGAAAGCATTAGACTAACCTAAGAATAACCTTTCCAGAACTGTAATAGCTGGTAGCTCTTAATTTTGTCCAAAATAAGAGCTAAAGGTAAATGTGCGGAGCTAATTAAGATTACAAAGCTTTTTCCGTTATAATATTTAGCTATAAGGTTATTCCCAAGAGTAGTTCAAGACTTCCCCGCCGCGCCCGAGCACAAACAGCTTATACAGGCTGTATTTGTTGTGTTAAAGTGATTATTAAGCTTTATTATGATAATATTTATGAATAAAAAGATTATGAGAATTCTTTCAAAAGAATTTATTTTTATGGGCATAAAGTTTGTAGTAGTGGAATAAACACAGTATAATCATTGCATGAAACCCTGATCAGTTTGCATTTTATGTCTGACAATGGTTCGTGCAACTGTCAAAGTGGCGCTAGTAGAGCAAAGACCAATAACAAAGACGTTTTTGTATGAATTTTGTAGAGAATTCATAATTGAGGACGAATAACACACAAATTCCCGGGTGATGTGTTCCAAATTGCAAAGAAACTAGAAGCCACTAGTTTCCCCGTAAAAAAATGTGGCCCAAAGCAATAAGGAGAGTAAAGTTCGAGCCTTCTATTATAATACCTCAAACTCTTTAAAACTAGGTAGTATGAAGTTTCGTGTTTTCATTACTACTAAAATGATAAAATGGTTACACACTGGCTAGTCTAACATTTAATAAACTTAAAAGCAAGTTCCAAGACCTTAAATTGAAAAAATAAGAAGGAATTCATGGAACACAAATTTCCATTTAATTAGGGTTGCTTTCCTTCCACGGAAAGAGGCGCCTCTTTTCTTAGTTCTTCTTTCAACTTGCTTCTTATTTTACAAGTGGAATACATGTTTAAAGGTGGGGAATTATTAAGAAATGGGGCAATTTTTATTGTTTATCGCACTGCCACAGATGAACAAGGGTTCATGCTATGGTGCCGCCATCTAAGATTAGCTTTCACTTGTAGGCCCCATTAGAAGATAGTTTCATAAGACATTAAATCATTTTAATTGACAGTAGATGCAGTGCCACAGTAAATATTTAGTTTAGATGAATCTATTGGCTTCAGAGATTCTTTCGTACTTTACGTT
This sequence comes from Udea ferrugalis, assembly GCA_950022985.1. NCBI lineage: Eukaryota > Metazoa > Arthropoda > Insecta > Lepidoptera > Crambidae > Udea > Udea ferrugalis. Next base: position 1,209,414 of record OX465541.1, read on the forward strand.
GAAAACTTCCGCTCCGTTGTTTCGATATCACCCTGTATCGGTTCATGGAGAAGTCACGGAGACAACTGATAATTTTTAGAGATGCCTTTAAAGCTTTAAAATATTCTTGTAGAACTGTAAACATGCCTTTAAATTATGAAAATAGCTTATTGGTTTGGTTGTTCACTACGAATTCCTAATTTGTTTATTTAGGCAACTCTCATAAAGCCTAAAGGTTAAAATTGGGTTTAAGAAATAGCTTATAAGCGATTTCAACATTTCATAACTTTATGGTTGCATCAAAGTTTAAATTTAAACCTTCAGGTCTAACTTAAGCATTTTGCTAGCCTTTTTAGAACCTATTCAGGAGTTTATGAAAACTATAAGACCCTAGGATTATATGCTCTTGAAACACAAGTCAACATAACGTTAATGTAAACTCTTGTCAGTGGCTCCGAGGTTGCAAAAATAAACAATTAGTTCTAAAACTTACTAATCATTCTCAAGTACTTAAAATGATCAGATAGCATAACGTTAACCTTTTTAGGACTAATATAAAACCAAAAGGCATTTTTTACAACCTTGGCCCGAATAAAATGTTACTTGGGCATAATACTGGTCTCACCTAAAATGTAATTATGGTTTTGCAATAAATTATTGAATTGAATTGTGCCTCTGACTAAGTACTCCGCCGAGGATATAGTAGTAAGCGATGGTATGTTATTAAATGCGTGTATGTCACAAAAGCTCACTGACAAATTAACTATACATAAAGTTACACAGTTTATCGTTGTAATACAAGCTAATAAAGTATCGACCATCGCGTGCCCATGACACATTTCCGGACCATTTAGCAACAAGTGAGTTAATGTAATTGGAATAGGTGGTAGGTGGTAACAAAGGCAGTTAATTTCGCCATTAACATAGCTTTACGTTGTACGGAACGAGTAAATTTAAATAGTGAGTACGCGCTACGCGTGTGTTGATGTGAAACTATAGCTTTCGGGAGTAGTGATGTGATAGAATCGATAAACGATGAACGTAATCTATGAATGACGAAAAGTGTGTTATTGTTTGTGAAATTTATTGTTTTCGTATACATACATTGTAAGGTCTGGTAGACAATGAGATAGTAAGTAAGTGTCTTCACATTCTGGTGTAAAATTGGGACCCCTGAAAGCGCCGATTTTAGACTTTGACTCCATTGTAGAGAGCGACGTTTTACAAAATAAAAAGTAAAAATGATATTTCTTACTTAATCAAATCTGCAAATCCCAGTTGTAATACAAGATTTACATTATGCTCAAACTAGTAATCTAGTTTGGGTTGATAATACCAATTTGCCCAATCGACTTAATGCCTGAGTTATTTTAACATCCTAAAATCTGGCCTGAGTAAGTCCAATTCAAGATCCATTGAGTTGATTTTTAGTATTATTTTTATTTTATTCTGGCACGGTCGCCATGTGGCGATGGCCTTTGGTGGCGAAAGGTTTTCGAATGGAGACCATTCGAAGGCAAATGCAGTGTGGACCCATGACGTGATGGAGAACGTAGGATTCCCGGTAAATGCAAGCTGCCCACAACGGGTCGCTCTACAAATATAAGAGAACATCTCTACAAATAAAAATGGATTACTTTTCGTTAGTCTCGCTAAAACTTGAGGGCGGCTGGACTGGTTTGGTTAATTTTGGTTTTGTTGTGAAGGTTAAGGGAGAGTTTAAAAGATGAGTAACATGTTCTCAAGCGTTTCTACCTGCCACGTGACAATGAATGTTTGACAACAGAACGAAGTCTGTCAGGACAGCTAGTCATCGATATAATATAGCAGTGTTCCCATCCCTAGCCCCAGTGCAGTCACTCGCCGCGCCCGGCGCTCGCGCACCACGCGTCGCACTCGTCACGAACACTTCCGAGTTCCGATCGACTCACGAATCACATTCGGTGTATTATTAACACATTCAACTCTCTCAAAATACAAAAATGGAACGAAAAGTGAGTAATGTAAACGTGAATGTATTTTAAAGAATAAGTGAACTGTGTTGTGGTGGTTGGAAAGTTGGGAAATAAATGAACAGCTACACCGCCCAAAAACTGCCCAAAGGATTTTAGGGCGGAATTCCTGGAAAATCAAAGGAAACGGTAAGTTTGGAGAAATATTTTGAATTTTTGAAGTTGCATACTGTGTCGGAAATAAGAGGAGTTTTATCTAGCGTTAAATTTATTTTATAGGACAAAGACAATTATTTTGTCTAATAAAAACATTAGTTAATGCATTTCACCTTTTTTGTTTGCCATTTCTCCGTGTTGCAAAGTAGGCTTACTTATTTGTGTTTGGATTTCGGAAATTGTATAAGAGTACCAAGTTCCTTCAATTATGAGAGTGTGATTTGTAGGTAGTCGTGTATTTACTAACCCCCTTATTCATAAAAACGAACGCAACGCTAACGCATTGTTTAAGCTATTGACGTGTTCTGTCACTTACTCGCAAATGGAGGCAGCAACAAGAATGACAGTGACAGAGCGATACAATAGTTATCGTGTTCTATAAGAGCTGTTTAAATTTTTATGAATAAGGGGGTTAATATTTAGATCGAAGGCAGAATATGAGCTCAGGCCTCTTACAATGCGAGGATATACCAAATTTCACTGAACATTATAAATAAACATTGCTAGTCTTAAAATAAGTGCATAGGTATTATAATTTAAAAAAAAATACGTATATCTATTCTGATGTGACAGAAATGTGACTGCTAATTTAACACCACCTTACTTCAAGAATTACTCTTAGACATCATAGTATGTCACAGTCCTCAACATAGTTAATGTGAATCGGTGACTGAATATAAGATAAGATAAGATAGACATTATTGCACAAAGAAAACAAATTACATAACGATTCTTAAGATATGTAGAATGTACAATACAGGCGGTTTTATCGCTAATAGCGATCTCTTCCAGACAACCTTCAGGTAGAGAAACTGGAAAAGAAAGTAAATGCGGTGGTGCAAGATGGTTATCAGAAAGATAATATTAATATATAAAAACAAAATTGTGTTTTCTAATCTATATACACACATCAAAAGTGGATATCTCAAGCATTTTCATACAAAGTATAGCTATTGGGGAGGCTGTAAAAATTAAAATATTGATACCAACGTAGAAATTTTTAGGACACAGAAACTGCTATATCTGCCCTTTCAGATTGTATAAAGAAATTCATTGTGGTAGCATTATTGTACAATCGTAAGGACGTTAAAAAAAAGACAGATTTTTCTTTTAAAAGGTTTCAAAATTTTAGCAAAATCAAACGTTTTTTTGTAATATTCTTAACCTTTATCTTATGCCTGTTTCCTCGAGTTATTCTAAGATAATGCTGAGCATTATCTAATATCTTTGATTTTGCTAAAATTTTGAAACCTTTTAAAAGAAATATCTCTCTTTTTTTTAACGTCCTTACGATTGTACAATAATGCTACCACAATGAATTTCTTTATACAATCTGAAAGGGCAGATATAGCAGTTTCTGTGTCCTAAAAATTTCTACGTTGGTATCAATATTTTAATTTTTACAGCCTCCCCAATAGCTATACTTTGTATGAAAATGCTTGAGATATCCCTAGACACTTTTGATGTGTGTATATATATAAAAGAAAGTCGTGTTAGTTACTCCACTTATAACTCAAGAACGGCTGAACTGATTTAGAGCCAGGAGAAGGACATAGGATACTTTTATTTATTTTCCTTTTTTTTTACTTTTTTTTATTTATTGCCCTTAAGGCGGAACAAAGTTCGCCGGGTGAGCTAGTTATAAAATAAACATACATGCAGTACTACGCGCAAAATAATAAACTTACATATACCTAGTAATGTATTCGCCTATTGCGTCAGCCTCATGATAAGTACAATGTAAGCAGGAATATTAATATTTCCTTTAACCCATAAAAAACTAATAAAATATTGATAATCAGATCGTAAACTATACTTTGTTTCATCTAAAGAATAGACATACGTGTGATTTGCATGTTACGCCTAGTTATTTCACGGATCTTTACAAGAGTCGTAAAAACTTAATAGTTTTGTTTTCGGGAAACCCTCCACACCTGATTAACTCACGTGTCCGATATCAGCAGAAAATTAGTATATAAGCCATAGCTTAAGCCTACTAGATCATTCTCATCGACGCAGCTCTGATTGTTTTACTATAATTCTGTATCAAGTGTAAAAAGTAAATATAAAGAGTAACCCAAAACTCTTGCCTTTAATTCCAACAAATAACCATAAATCCACGAAGAAGTCTACAACTGAAAGCTCCAAGATCCCTTCGCACAGTCACGACGGCGAAACTCTTACTACCTACATAAATATAATACAAACAATATATCGGAAATCTCAGATGACGAGTGCCGTCGAAACACATTGAAGATAGTTGAATGTAGTAATGTATTAAATATCATTGGTTTCACACGTGGTGAAGCTTGACATTGCAATAGGCTCTAGTCAAGAGTATTGGATATCAGTGGTTACGTAACAGATTATACAGACAAACACTAAGGCTGGCTATCTGTGTCTATTTCTTTTTCGAAAGGGTGCTCCATTGAATCTTATTTGCAAGTTCCACAGCAATACAACTTGGGCCTCTTCAAGAAGAGAGTGAACAGCCATTTGTTAGGCCGGTATGTACCACCTCAGACCACATCATCACTTACGATCAGGTGAGATTGTGGTCAAATGCGCGCTCAACAAAGTCATAAAAAAGTGCGACTTCCTCCTTTGAATTTTTTAGCCCAAGTTCGAGGGGGTGCTCTCTACCAATAATAATTAAGTAACGTGCCTTAAGGGCCACTCTTACTTACCCCCGAATTCATAAACGCAAATCAACGTTCAGCAGCCCTCAGAAGTAAAGCTGTCCTTTTCAGTTCCATTGACTTTTTACGAGACAGCATGAGCGTAAGCGCGTGCTTAGCGTTAATTGACGTTTGTGAATTCGAGGGGATACCCCCTTTAGTCAAAATGTCAATCAACGCTAAGCAAGCGCTCATGCTCGTGCTGTCCCGTAAAATGTCAATAGAACTGAAAGAAACAGCTACACTTTTATGCTCAACGTTGATTTGCGTTGTGTGATGGCAGTCCTATGGAAACCTATGCTGCTAAGACCTACGTTCAGCAGTGGACGTGTTGAATGCAATTACCAGTTTGTATGAAATAATTATTTATTATTCATTTATTTAAGTCTCGCCTGATGGTAAGCGATGACGAGGTCGAAGCGACGAGTAAGCGTGTTCCACACGCTTACTCAGAAAATGCCTATTCACTATTGCCTTGACGACACCGAGGTTTTATGTTTTCGGAAACACAGACGCAGGGAGAGCGGTGCACTCCATAAAGGTGCAGACCAGAAAGGAAGCAGCAATCCGCTTAGTCCGGGCCGCTGGAAAGTTGACCACATGGGGGTGAAAGCCCTCACGGCGTCTTGGGGTCCGGTGGTAAAGCTCTGTGACTAAAAACTAAAGTTCACCCAGGCAAAGTCGCAGGCGGTGACTAGTCTGAAATGAAATACATACCTGATAATAATCCCGTGGTATTTATAACGGTGTTAGAGTATTAAATCGAAGTTTGTGTTGGCAGAACTCGAACACAGTTCACTTGCGGTATGTCGACCCGAGAAGCGCTTTTAATGTTCTACGAGTAATATATTTTTATAGTGCAATAACTCTACGGATGTCGGCGTTTTTAATGCGATACCATTTTGTTAGCAAAGTATTTTAAGTGCATTCGATTTTGAAGTCATATCAATAGACATCCTAAACCGTTGTTCACAGGGAGATAAATTAAAGTTCTGCCTAAGTAACAGGCTAAGCTTGATCAATGGCTCATGATCAATATTGATATCAATTGATATCTCTAAGACACCTTTATACTCCAAACGAAATACTTCGATAGAAAGAGAAGAAAAGAAAGAAGGAATTGTAAGCTTGTACAAACTTGTACAAACAGAATAATTATAATAAATAACACTTAGAACGTAAAATTTGAAGTGAAAAAAGCAGTTTTTTTTTCAAAAAAGTCAATATTACAAATAAGCTAGACCGCGAACATACATTCTTTCCATTTTATAGAAGCACACATGAAGACACACACACCCCTTTCTACTTCTTGCGGTCCAAAGCTACTTCCGGCCAGCCACTGAGATGATGGTCGAGCTCATTCAGAAGTCTCTCATTCCCATACATTGCATAAATACTTAGTTACTTATGCATTTGGCAGAAAGCCACAACTCCAATTTCCAGCACCTTCAGAAATCATGATTTTTCATTCTAAGGAAACATCTTTCAGCGTTTCTTTAAACACTTTTCAACCTTTTCTGGTATAAAAATGAGATCGAGGCCTTATAAATCATGAAAATGTACAATTTAAACTATCAATTATACTCACGCTGAGCTGCCATTGAAATTTCAACTTTACTTCTTTTGTTATAGGATGCATGCTAATGGCGATGTTTTAGAAAAGCGAAAAGATCCCAAATAAATACAGCAAGCGATGAAACATGAATGAAACTAATTAGTCAATTTGAATGTGTCAGGAAAAACGAGCGATTATTTGTTAGAGACTTTTATTAACTGTTTATGATTTGGGCAGATTAGCAAAGACTACGGGTATTTGTGACTCCGGAGTTCTTTCAACTCCGACTTTATATTAAACTAGCGACCCGACCCGGCTTCGAACGGGTGCAATGGGATGTAATATTATGTTATACACTCTACGTAGGTTTAAAGATTCAAGCAAACTTAGGGACAGAGAAAGCGACTTTGTTTTATACTATGTAATGATATTAATTTAAGTAAGAGTAAATGTCAACAAAAGTGTACGTAAGTATACCCTTATTGTAAAGAATTCCTAGGACATAATAGGTAGATACAAAACCAACAACGACTTTTAAACGCCGGTTCAGTGAGGTTTTCTATATAGAGATCTACTTAATATTATAAAAACACGTAGATAGGTTACTTGTGCTAAAAAAGTAGTACCCGAAATCAGGATTTCGACCACCTAAGCAAAGCATTGACAGTTTGAGACGACACCGCGCTAGATGAATCTGTCTCGTTTACGCTGTAGTAAATAATCATACTATCTTGTACACACGATCAAATTAAAAGTACGTACGCCAGGGGACAGTTTTCGACATCGCATCAGTACTGACATAACTTACCTATTCTCTTAAATATCATTGTTCACTTTGATTCTAAACTTTACAACGGAGGTTTCGCATAAAACCTCCGTCCCCTTTGTACGTCGGAGTCTCAATAGGTCAGTCAGTGAATGCTCTATATGTCCATTGAGTGTCTCTACTCTATGAAAGCGATGTAGAGTCACCATTGTAGAGTCGCGACGAAGTTACGCCGACGTGACGCGGAGTGACGTTATCAGACGCTGAAGGCGCTACGCAAACACGCACTTATGTAGACCGGGAGGGGGATTTTAATAATAGGTACATGATAGTATTTAGTCTACATGTTATCGTTTCCCGTCAAAGTGGTCTGGTGGAAGAAATCTCTTTTAAGAGATGAGCTCACCTGTACTTTTAATCTCCTTATTGTTTGTCTATTATAATTGTCTTAAACTAATAAAGTAAAGTAAAGTAAAGTAAACATAGTCTTTATTCATGTAAACTTATTAAAAAGCACTAATGACAAGTCATAACATAAAAATTGAAAAGTAATAATGTGATTCTACCACACAAACTCGGTAGTTACTCTTTTTTAATCTTGTTTGTTTACAATAATTGCGATAACAGAGTAACAACAGTAAAGTCAAAATACATGATGTGCAGAGGAGCAGACAATTTCTGAGTCTTAATAAATAAATATTGACACGATAGTGGTTCGTAGAAAGAGTAAACTTTCACTTAACTTTTAAACCTATAACTTAAATAATATCTTAATGTCAAAAACTAATCCCTTGCACCACCGCCCCGGATCTACTTCTAAGTATTCCTGTTTCTCAAACTGATGCTTTTAGCGATAAAGCTGTCTGAATCTTAGGTAGGTACTATGTTTGGTACCTAATTCTATGTAATAATTTTTGTGTTTTTTTAAGCATGTTTATTCAAATACATCTCACCTTATTATAAACTGATGCGGCAGTGTCGAAGGACCAATGGATGGACAAGTGCTTAAGTGGCAAACGCATTCTCTATTCTAGAAGTGTTTAGTCACAGCACCTACTTGCTTGCTGCTTTTGCAGTTTCGCAAAACCGTACTGTGTATATCTGTTGTTTTGGTGTGCAATAAAGAATATATCTATCTGAATCTTTTGTACCATTGATTGTTGTGAAATTAACACTAAAAATAAAAATAAACTGCTTAAAAATAAAATGAAAAGAAATGTTTTTTTCTGAATTAATAACATCATTTAGTTAACTAATAGAATAAAATTGTATTCTGTACAAGGTCAAAATAAAAGTACCTAATTAGGAAGACCCTCCTCCCGCGCTATCCTCCCAGTCTCCAAGAGTCGTCGCTGAATAATATAACAGTTTTGTGTGTGATTGTGCCGAGGGCCGTGTGCGGAACTAGCTAGGGGTAGGGGGATAGAGTGGCAGGTAGTGTTGTAACTGAATCCAGTTATTAGCTTAGATTCTAGAACTAGAGTCCAATCTTTCAGCTTGCTTTGCATCAACATCATCATCAGCCTGTTGCAGTCCACTGCTGAACATTGGCCTCTCCTTTTGCACGGCACTGTACTCGATCTTCGGTTGCTCGCATCCAGCTCCTGCTAGCCATCCTGCACAGATCATCACTCCACCTTACCTTGCTTGCTTTTCGGCAACATTTAATACTCATACATCAATTCATACTTTAGAACTGCCATGAGAGAGATAATTATAGTCAAGGTCTTTATATGGAGTTTTACACATTGCTATAGGCTGTGGTACACAAGGTGGTCTATTGCAAACTACAAAAATACTGCAGGCTTGGTTTGCGTTATAGAAATCGAAAACATAGGTAACACATCTGTGGAACCTAGGTACTACCTACTGTGGGTCTCTACCCATAGTCAATGATATTACAATGAAAAAGACGTAGATAGGTTAAAAATTGACCCCTGGCGTACGTTCATATTTTTATTATAATATCATTGCTCCAAGTATCTAGGTTATTGAAAACATTTTGGGTGAAAACAATAGTAATTAAACCACATAATTATGTTACTGGGTTTAGCCCGTTTTATTGGGTCAATAATTTCTAGTTCAGTCTTGGTCTAGACTTTAGACTCAAAACTCGATAGATTCGCAACACTAGTGGGAGGGGGTGTTACATCGATAGTTGATAAATATGAACGGAAAATTTTCTAGATGATTTTACAGACAGGAAATGGAAAGCTATCAATTATGGCAAAATTGGAAAAGACACGAACTCTGTGTTAGGGCTTAAAGATAATATAAACGAAAATAATAGGCTTTCTCAAACTAACCTACTTGTATGTTTTAAAGGAGACAAAAGTGGTCTGTGAACCAATAGCGACACTATTGTGGTATGTGGGTATACCTCTTCTTATGTCACGTACGAAATGCTACCGAAATCTGATCCGGCAGTCTTGAGAAAAAACTAACTTGAGAATAGTTATCTACATAGTTTGTACAGAAAATTAAAATAATTAATTAAGATTTCATTCAGTTTGAAATCTATGTTACTTCGGTAGGACTTAATTCTGGGAAATAATATCATATGGCAAACTAAAGAAAAGGTCTCCTGTTTAATTAAGTGCCCTCTCTTCGTCAACCGACTTTAAACGCCAAGGTAAGGAGCAAACCCACTACCGTCATCCGGTCTGCTTGGGTTTTTAGCGGTCTTTTCGATCTTCAGAGGGATCGCTACTAGTTGTGTGTAATGAACACAACTGATGACATTCTCATAATGTCAGTGTTACTAAAATGACTTAGGTCTGGGGTCTCTGGTATCTCTCTCTATTAGATGTTCCGGCCAGACATGAACACGGGATCAACCGAGTTCCAAGCCAGAGTATTTAACAACTGGGCTACGAGACTCTCGCTGGCCGCGCTTACGCTCAGTCACTACATAGTACAAAACAAAGTAGCTTTCTATGTCCCTATGTATACTTGAATCTTTAAAACTAAGCCACGGATTTTGATTCGGTTTCTTTCAATAGATAGAGTGTACTAAGTTTATCATGTATGTACATACAAAAATAGTATTTAAGTATGTTTATCCACTGTCTAGTATCCCGTAATACAAACTTTAGTTAGTTTAGTTGGTAGCTACGTGGCGCTGTGTAGAAATATGTCCAGTGATAACTATTGTAGTATATCGATACCTCCCACGTAAGTTGTTGTATCCCCAAAACTGCAATTTTACAGGAGAGCGTTTTAAACATTCAGATTGGCCTAGAAACTGCATTTATTTATGTAGCTTTGTGAAATTTGTTATATGAATAAAATATATGGTTTTACTGACTATGTTGAAACAAATATATGAAATAATTGCGTATGTTCGGAGAATTGTGGCTTACAACATTTTACTACGGAATCCAGACTGTGACAACTGTTGTATCTCATACATACAACATTATACTGTGGAACACAGACTGTGCCAGCTGTGATATCTCATACTTACAAGATTATACGGTGGGGTCTTGGTTTCATCTTTAGTTGTATCTCATACTTAAAATATTATTTTATGAAGTTTAAGAAAAAGTTCGCTGTTGTAAATGATTCTAGTTTCACTGTATGTCACATTAACAATACAATTTCAAGTGTATATTATTGATATTGAATAAATATTGTCAGTTAAGAAATAAAAGTTCAAGTATTAATACCAAAGAAGAATGGTCACGTCCCATACAAAAAATCCCAGTCCCGACAGAAACGTAACATATCTCATTTTTTTTGGTATATTGTGTATTGTTAAAATACATATACTTTATATTCGAAATCAATGGCTAACACCAAAAAATATTGCCGTATGTTTTTATTCCGGCGATACACTAAAAAAATGCAAAACGCCTATTATCTATAAAATTCGTATAAGTATGTAATTAAATGACGAAACAATAGCTATGGTATGTATCTAGGTGATCAGGAGATGCAGTTGGATTTATAAATAAACTCGTAATACAACGATCAACTTAGGATTCATTGAAATCGTGGTAGGTTTTCGATCATTTAGTAGCATCTATCAATTGCCGGTGGAGGAGGCCTATGTTCAGTAGTAGAAAGCTATGGGTTGAAATGATGATGATTATGATCTATCACTTGAGTTTCAGAATTGAAACAAATAAAAATAAAACTAATAGGTATGTCGACATAAAGTTATATTGAATTTCTATAATATCTCTTGAAACAAAATTGTTTCTGCAGCCTGTTGCCGCTGGATCTCTATATATTTCCATATTATATACTCCCGCGGCTTTTAAATTCTCACTGCAATACGACCGTGCTAACCTCACGTGATAGGTGCCGATTGAGAATTTAATTAACTCTTCAATTGTTAATTGTGGAAAATGTTAAATATCCGAATCATTTCCAGTCAGTTTGTTTTAAACACTCCTGTGAAACGACACTCTTTGTCGGTTTAAATTATTTTCCTTCACATACTCAGATAATTGATTGGGGCGTTGTATATTTTGATTACTTATTTCAATGAAATCTTCTGTGTATGGAATGTCTCCGTAAGGATCTTGAAAATAATTAATTAAAGCTGCAGCAATTTCGAAATCTTCTAGTAGGTATAAGCGGCACATGTTTGTTAAATAGTCTGTTTCTAAATATCTTGAAGTCGCGCTTGAATCTCCCGTTGATAGTTTCCACGACCCATCAAACCATTGTGATGAGGCGTGATTTATTAGCTTCTTCGGTGCTTAATTGTGTGTCTTGTGGTCGTTTGGTTGGCGGCATGTGAGCAATATAGCCATATGTTTCTATTAAAAGAATAAAGCCTCGGTCCAAAATAAATGAGTTTCCTTCATGGGAAAAAAGTGGAACGGTCCGTCTTCAATGGGTCCATCATGGTTATGCAATCTCATTTTCATCATATGCATCGGTTGTCCGTACAGAGTACGGACCCAATATATCCAAAATATATCCATCCGCGCACACGATCATAAATGGTTTTATTAAGTTCCTAAACTTATGAAGGCTATAACTGCGGCGTTGAAATAAAAAGTAAGAACTTTTTTCTATGTAGGTTCCATCGAATATAACTATTGGTTTTGGTGACTCTTCGTTACCAAACAAAACATTTGGCAAAACCCGGTTGCGGGCTATCACTTCGTCCCTGGTAGTATGGTCTAAGTCTAGGTGCAATGGAACAAAGTCAGTAATGAGACACTGCCTGACTTTATGTATTTTTCTTCCAATGGTACGCTCAGATATATTAAAAAATTAAGCCATTCTATTATTCGGCTCCCCTGATCGAATTTTGCACAAGTAGATAGCCAAGTAATTTCTCGGAGTATTTGAGGACCGATTAAGGCTTAGTATTTGACTCAGCAAATCGTTGAACGTGGCTCTGTTTCTTCAGTCCAAAACCTTAACTCGTCGTCAGAAACGTCATCTACTTTGAACGTATCGTATAAGCAGTTTGTTCTTCTGTTGTGTTATCGAAAAAATCACTAACTATCAAATTCGTAAGCTCATTCATTACTGATTCATTGAAACTTATTGAAAGAAAGAAAGAAAGAAAAACGTTTATTGATTCTGAACATCGCAACAGATAAAAACATACAGAACAAGGTGGTTAGGAAAAAATAAAACAAACAATAGAAAAACAAAGAATAATTTCGGCCAGGCAGCAGTGTCATGATGTTCAAAATTAAATGGACCCCACTCAGCTAATGCCTGGACCTGATAGGCTCAGACGCTGATTTTCAGTAGGGCCAACCGAGTGGACGCACGGACATTCGCAGCGACTAAGCAATGATAATTATAAAAATAAATATTTAAAATACATAAAATATAATGTGACGTGTACCTACCCAGTGTAAAAGTGTGCAATACAATACATAAATACTTTAGGGGATGTGTATTGGTAATGGAGACTCGAAAACAAAAATGAAATATGAAATTCGATTGCTTGTAAGCAAGCTATCAATTAAACGAGCAAGGTTAAGGCTCATTATCGGTGAATCAGTAAAGAAAGAGCGCTCTATAAATTACTTAACTAAAAATATAGGAATATGTCGTAACATTAAGCAAAAAATAAAACAAATTTTGCCTATCAACTTCCGATGCAAACATCATAATTTACTACATACCACATTTATTTTTATTTTATTCCAACGTAAGACATTCTATGTATTACATACAACATTTTTTAATGGACGCTTTACGACGTAAAATGTTGTATGTATCACATACAACATTTTCTTATACTCGCTCAACATCGTAAAATGTTGTATGTAAAACATACAACATTTTTGAATGTATACTTGACAACGTATACTGTTGTATGTAATCTGTACAACATTTTTGGTTGGTACCTTTAAAAAAATACATGATCCTAATTATTGCCTGTGAAAAATAAGAAAAATTAAACATACCTGTGTTATTTCTGAGACTGGATTCGTAAATAATGTTTTGTTCAGATTCAATAATTGTCACATCGATATTTCGGACAGGTGTCTGAGATTGTGCACTCGTATGATTTACTAAATCACACAATATGCACCCCCTTGTCATAACACCTGTACGTGTCATAATTATAACGTATTCTAATCAGTTATCAAGTCCTAATAACGTAACATGTGCGGAAAACTTAAAGCGCTTGACACACGGACCGTTTCAGCTCTCTCTCCGGCGTAGTCTGTTTTATCTAACCCATACAACACGCGAACGCGCGATTTGCCCCGCCCCGCGCACCGCGTAAACTGTTGTCAAGGACTATATAGTGTTATAGTCCGTTCCCGTTCAAAAGTTACAACTCTTTACGTCTTGAAATTGCATGAAATAATTGTGTTTTCGTAAGTTTTAATTTTTTTATGCATAGATTACTAATAATAAAGCTCATTTTTAGTAAAAACGCAAAATCGCATTTTTGTGGGATACAACAACTTACGTAGGAGGTATCGATATGTTGTTCATGCACTGTCAGATCAGATCTGAAAAAGCGAAAATACAGCTTTCATGATACAACTAGCCCACTGGTCTGCTTTCACGACTCCGCTGTAAACTTCGCAAAGAGAGAAATGAAAATATTTTCACGTTAGTTCTCTTTTGTGAAAGTAATCTGGGGCATGAAACGATCTGACTTGGTAAACAAGTATTTAGTGGACAGTACAGCTGAAATAGGGCTTTATTCATAGCATCATTTTAGGTTATTCACGTTAAAGGTAAACGGAATGAATTAATGATGAAACTCTACTAGAAAAAGGAATACAGGCAACATCAGAATCGTGATGTTTCAGAGCAGTCAGTTGAGTCTGTAATAAGCGTTTACGAAAATGATGGTTTTTGTTAATCATTCTATTTAAAATTGTTCTTTCAAAAAGTAATACTTATTCTAGTGGTAGTGGTTATTCTTTACTTATTAAGGTATTGTATGCCCTGTTATTACACGCTGAAGCTGTGACTGTCAATATATTCGTAAAAGTAAAATGTAAATTCATTTTCGGCTGTCGGATAATACTTCAGAAAGTACTTAGTTGTTATGCACAAATAAGTAAGTTCTTTCTGAAATATTTTTAAGGGCTGTGCCGCTGTGGATTTTGTTGTTATAAATGAAGAACTTTCAATTCAAATAAAACATCATTATTCTCGTCTATATCTCAAAGATGATAACGCTAGAAATCGAAGAGAATATGCTAATTAATAAAGGTTGTTGCAATTTTTAGCCATTATTTGTGGTCCTCCTCTACTCCTAAGGTGGTATTTCCTGTTCCAAGATTGTCCTAATTATTTAATGGGTATAGAAACGTAGCCAAAGCATTTTTAAAATTTTACTATTGACTTAGGGCACTACCTAATGCAATTTTAACTGTACCATGTTCGATGGGCCTATTTTAACTATGTACTAAACGAACCTATTCCTTTCCTACCCATTCTAACATAAGCATGCATGCTTATGCAGGCATTCCATAGTATAGTATTCAGATATCACCGTCGTAGCACTACGACCCACTCGTAGTAGGCCGCTGCACTCATTCCGTAGCATGTAGCTCGTAGTTCGTAGCGCCCCCGGGGACCTAGCCTGTTTTGACACGGGTTAATATTCCAGAAACACTCCATTTCAGTTAATATTTTAGCCCCTGCGTGCGTGCAAGGGGGCGGGGAAATACTTAACTAGTTCTTGCGTTTGTAAGGTTTTAACGTGTTTGAACAGTGATATGAAACACGATGTTCAGTAGTAGTAGAAGTAGTAGAAAATTCAGAGCGAAAAGCTTTCAAAAATGTACTTTAGTTTTATAAGCAAGGTAGAAAGGTTAAGGCAGCAACTTGTGGTTGAGGAGCGAGAGGTGAGAGCTTAGCAATGGAAGTTAAAGTTCAATGTTTACAGTCCATTTGCGTTAAGAATGCAGTGATTTTTAAATTTCATTCTGTTGCACACAAGAAAACTCAGATCCACAACCTTTGCGTTCGAAAGTATGCGTTCAGCTGGTCACTGTGGACTTGACTTTCTAATAAGGAACGATTCGATTGGCTAGGGGGCGTGCTAAATCGAAGGACAAGTATGAAATTACTGCATTCTTAACGCGTACGGACTATAGTTATGTTTATAAGATATTATTTCGTTTCTAATCTTCAGGAAATTAGTATCGCTGCTTACAGTCAACCTTTAACGTAGTCTTAGTTAATGACTCCTCAAATGTGATTAATTCTACACGTCGACAAGATAACATTGTTGGATAATGTATAATATCAGCCTACGACGTGCTACGACGTAGCTCAGCCGTCCGTAACGCGTGGTAGCGGAGACCTCTATGAACAGTTTTACGTTAATATTATACTTAGATAAAAATAACTTTTATACTTACATTCAAATGCAAACCTCACTGACTTGTTCAATATTTCAAAGCCAATAATATTTAAAAGGGGTATAGATGCTTTATGTCAGTACTGACGCGAAGTTAAAAATTGACCCCTGGCGTACGTTACGTATCTATGATTTGACCATGTGTACAAGATAGCATGATCATTTACTAGAGCGAAAACCAGACAGATATATGTTGCGCAGTGTTGTCTCAAACTGTCAATGCTTTGCTCAGGTGGTCGAAAGTCCTGATGGGTGCCACTTTTTTAGCACAAGTAACCAAAGCAGAGCCAAAACTGCTGTTTCTAGAAGGGGATCCTTTTATGATGTAAAAATGATCACTAAGAAAAGTTCCACGGACATAAACCTTTATAACGGCCGGTAAAAAACTTCGACATAATATGTATATGATTGACTGGAGATCCTGCATATAGCGCCGTAGGTCTTGAGTTCGATTCCTGCTCAAGACAAACATTTGTGTTTGTTCTGTATCCCGGTGTTTTAAGTATGTTTAACATAGCATGACACACCTTCACGACCATATACCTAATGGGTTAGTCAGAGGCAGACTGATTGTTACCGTAATGGTGAACGGAACATTCAGAAGCTCACATTTCACCGAGGGCATTGCAACCCAACGTAGTAAGGGGCGAGCCTACCACCGTTATCCTAGTTGTTTGGGTTTTATATCGGTGTTTTCCTTCACCGGAGAGTTAGCCGCAAATTCTACAATGAACACAAAGTTGGTGGGTTCCGGCTAGATTTGATCTCGGGACCATCAGGTTCACCAGAGATTTTAACCACTGGGTCACGACGTAAGTATGTTAGACCAGAAAAAAAAATACGGCGTGCTTAGCATCGATTGACGTTTGTGAATTCGAAATCTGTTATCCCTAATCTAAACTCTGCTTATTTAAGGTCAGAAAAATATGACCCAGCTATTCATAACAATTTATCGAACTGAATTGCAGTTTTTACTCAACATAATTATCTTTTTACGCATCGGAGAGGACGAAAGAGGTACTATTGAAGAGGAAATTGTAAAGAGTGTGTAACAAAGGCATCGTACAGCCATTTATGATACGAGAATGCTTCCCTGGCATCATTAGAATACCTATGAGATATTTAACTTCGACTTGTACCTTGGTTGGTTGCCGGTGGCGCAGTTGTGACAGTGATCGGCGATGATCGCTGTTGTAAAGCGACACACGCCGGGTCGGAGATGGGATGTGTGACCACCCCGCCCGAAATTAGTGATGTGTATTTCGGGCATCTCCTTGCTTCAGAAGACACGTTAAGCAGTTGGTCCCGGCTGTCTTCGTTAGATGTCAATCGTTAAACCACTTGATAACATCTGACATTAAGGTTGTTCACTAATCCTTCACCCCTCCAACAATCCGCACTGAGCCCGCATGTTGAAGTATGGCTCGTTCCACCTCATAGTTGAGATGAGGCCAGTGCCCAGCAGTAGGACGTATAAAGGCCGTTTATTATACCTTGGTATAGCCCGTACGCCCCTGCGACGATATCAATAATCGTGTAGATATTATTTCTAAATAAGTTGTCATCATCATCAACAGCCACAAGACGTCCACTGCTGAACATAGGCCTCCCCCATAGATTTCCAGAGCGGCCGGTTGTAAGCGGCCTGCATAAACCGAAACCCCGCGATCTTTATGAAGTCATCCGTCCACCTTGCGGTGGGTCGTCCAACGCTTAAGTAAATGGTCTCCACTCAAGGACTTTCCGGCCCCAATGGCCATCAGTCCTTCGTGTTATGTGCCCTGCCCCAAAACCACTTCAACCTGTACGCCGGCGACCTTAGTTCTCCTACGGGTTTCCTCATTCCTGATTCGATCTCGTAGCGAAACACCTAGCATAGCCTTCTCCATACCCCGTTATGTGACTTACAACTTTCTTATGTGGCCCATAATAATAAGTTGTTACACAGTGATATTTAAAAAAGTTCCATTGTTACAATTTTTTTTTTTTTTTAGTGATAAGAAATGCCTTAATACCTTAATGCCAAATTCTTCTTCAAGGGAAGTATAGGTACCGTAGTAATTAATACCCTAGTAATTAGTAATTAGTACCCTCACAAACTTTTGTATAGAAACGCAAGAGCACATAGGTACGGTGGAAGCTCTCATCAATGACGAAAATATTGTCTAGAAATGCCCTTATTCTTTTAACTTATCTTTCGTATTTTTCTCTAAAGAAAACCAGAAAAAGACATTTGGTCATGTTGGCATCAGGCAGGACTTGAACCCGCATCTTTCGCAAGCCGGCTAAAAACAATAATAAAATATTTTCTTTCGTATCTTTGTATTTTTTTCTATCTTTGAAACTTGACTTTGATGGTTGGCTAGTAGATGTTTTTTTGCATTCAATCCGCCTTTTGTACTTTGTGCATTAAAGAGTATCGCTATGATATTTCGGTGGGCGCCAAATCTCACTTCCCTCGTTGTGAGATAACTTTAAAATTTAATTTCTATGCAACTGTGTTCGTTTGAGACAAAAGAACTAAGCCAAATAACATTTTTATTGTTAACATACAAAATGAGACCGATACTAGACTAATTCAGAGTGAAGCGTATTGATGATTGAAGTACCTAAGCGTGAAGAACCGAAAGGTCGATTCTCCGAAAATTACTTGCGAAAAGCGATTGTGCAAGCGACTATTACCGTTTGTTATAGTTACGCTATAACAGCTGCAGGGCTTTTATTTTCGTGTCGAAATCATTGCACACTTCCAAAACAGATTAAAAACATTCATAATTTAACTTTTATGAAGTCTTTTTTTCGTGCACATACTCGACTAATCCCTAACGGGGTAGTCGTTGTCGATATGGTGAACAGAACATTCAGCAGCCCACATTTCGTCGAGGGAAATTAAACCCGTCATTATTATTGAGAGCGTCGTAGGCCAGTGGATAAGCATTCTAGCTCGGAACCCGATGGTCCCGAGATCAAATCTGGCCTAATCACACCTACTTTGTGTTCATTGTTCAATTTGCGGCTAACTCTCCGGTGATGGAAAACTTCGATATAAAACTCAAGCAACTCGGATAACGGTGGTAGGCTCGCCCATTAGCATTTTTCGGTGTGTTATCGGGGTTGAATATAATTTGAAAATGTCGATTTCAGGGAAAGTTGGCTAAGCGGTTGAATTTTTGAATAGAAAACCAATTCGAAAAATAACATTTGTTTAATTACGAGTATGTTGCAATGCCCTCATCTAGGGTCGTGTGTTGTACTGTTTTAGCTTTAGGAACTTGTAATAAATAACTCTGAATTTTAAGCTTTCATTAATTTTTAAGCACATACGCTAGTGTCTGACAACCGTAGGGAGAACTAATCCTAATCTAGGGGTCAAATAACCGTAGTAATATTTTATGAATTAGTTTTAGTTTTTAACTAAAACAACTTGACTTAAAATTATATTTAAAAAAAGACAGTCAGAGTTCCAAAAGTTCTAGACCAAGTAGGTATGTCTAACTTTCCTCATTTCCCATCTTCTCAATCAATCAGATCTATAACCACCTGCATCGTAGCGTCACCTGGAATCTGCCACCGCTAATAATAACAAAGTGCGTACTGCAAGTGCGTTGCCATTTTCAAAATAATTCATCACTAAAATTAGGTCACTCCACTGGTGTGAAGTTGCCTCATGTCCGCGCATCGGCCCGACGTTCGTGAAGCTGCGCGCGCAACCCGCACTGCCAAACGCCCATTCTCGGAGAGCCATCAAAACCTTTGCTCTCCAAAAAAAATAACAAGAAAAAGGCAAGGCGTGTTCGAAATTCAAATTCTAAATTCGAATAGTTTCTAATAATGGCGACCGGCGCGCCTTCGCGGTACTGCGGCTCGTAATGGCGGATATGTTGCGCCCTTTCTCTGGGACCTAGTGTTAGATTGTAAAAAATCATTGTTGTGTGTAATTTGTGTGGTGAATGTGACAACGTTCTACCTAATTGATTTTACCGAGCCTACTTACGACCAATAGGTAAGTCATTTTCTTATTTTTTATTTGTAAATATTTTTTGGAAGAAAGTATCCTCTTTGACATTCTTTGCCGCTGGAATTATAGTAATTTTCGGCTAATTAACCTGAAACTACCATTGGCTAAGTAATAAACATTGTAATCAAATAATACATTTCAATAATTTTTAACAGATTCATGTGCAAAGAACATGTAAAATACAACTGAAAAAAAATACAGATTGGTTACTTTCTTTAAGAACATTAAATTAATGATACTTGCTTAATACTTAAATATGTGTAAATAAAATACAAACATAACCACTGTGAACTCTACAATCTTACGTTAGATATGAATCTTATGATCAGGGATATGGAAAACTATCTATTTTTCAAACGCAAGGTTGGACGTTCTTCGACGTTATACAAATACGTAGAATTACGTTACTTAAAAGGTAGGTACCTAGTAGGAGGTCGAAGAAGCGCTTAGTTAGGGCGTGAAGGCGTGCATGAAAGAAAGAAAAAGAAAAAAAAGGCGCGCATGATAGAAGGTCCAAGTGTGAAACATAGATAGATACTTATTTGATTTCCCAAATAATGATTTTACTACAAGTTCTATGACAGAATAGGTACCTATAGTATTTTTAATTGAAATCGTCAAAGAAATAAAACTACAGTAAATATTTATTGTTTTTTTTTACATTGTTAAATAAATGGTCGCTTAATCTGTTTAACTTTTATTTCATATTGATTCGTCTTTTGTATAGCTACTAATCTAAATCAGCCCGTACTGTCCCACTGCTGGGCAAAGGTCTCCCATTCTAATCTTCACCCCACACGGTTTTAGGTCAATGTCGGCCAATCTCTCTCAAAAGAATCCAGTTCGTCTCGCCACCTGCCTCCTAATATTGTAATGAAATAAACTGTTTTTACTATCACTGAGTATGTATTGTAAACAATAGCAAATGAAATGTCATCTGAAGTTTAGGTCATAAATAAGATAAGATAAATATAGTTTATTTCACAAATAAATCTGTTTAGACATATTAGGGAATAGAACACTTAGCATTTGTGTAATTTTGGGAAGCGATCTCTTCGAGCTCGAGGTAGAGAAAATTAACTAGACTTAATAAAAATTACAAGAAAAACAAAATACATTATAAATACTCGTTCGTAAGTATAACAAAACATAGGAAAGTGAATTATTGTTTTAACTTAAATACTTTAGTACTTGCTACGCGTTATACCTACGTGACATCTTCAGGTTAAACAACTTTAACTTTTAATTATTGTCATGTTATGGGGTTTAACTGATTTCTCAATTACAAAATTTGTCTTCGGCCAACTTTCTTTGACATCATGGTTTACGTCAAACGAGTTCACAAATTAATTACACTGGTAAAAGGAGCTTATTTACATACACGCTGAAGTTTGCAGCTGTATGCGTTACACGAAACATAACTAGATAGGTAGGTACCTACGCGTTGAACATTTTGAGAACGTCAAGGCATTTTTATTTTATTTTTAAATATCCTAATGTTTTAAAAAAATAGTGTAAAATTTATTTTAGTACTCTTGAATATCATTATTAAAATGGTAAAGTGTTAACTTCTTTTATTCACCGACGCGTACTTTTTTTTTGCTTGTAGAAAAAGTGCGAACATGAAAAGTTACCTACTGTATAAACCTGGAGTGTTTAACCACTTGGCCACGAGCTTTAAAAGTGTTACCAGAAAGATATGACATTAGAGCTTTCAAGGAAAGAGCGTTTTTTAAAGCCAATGGCGGTGACACCATATAGGTACTTACGATATTAGGTCATCGCATGTGCAAGTGTTCGGACACAGTATAAACAGTAGGTTATGGCCGCCCGCCAAGTTATTAGCCTAGCGTTCACACAGACACGCGGCACAGCCCGTCCGTACTGCCACCACCTTATCCCCCCGTATTTTATATTAGCGTGTGCGTGAAATCGCGTGCCGACACGGCGCGCGACGCGCACGCAAACATTCATACCGAGTGCGGCACGTTTTTATGTAAATATTTTACTGTTCTTTGTGTACTGTGGTTCGGATACGCGGTAGATGCATGGTCGGAAGTGACTTATAGTGTCGGGGTGCAACTTTTGCTCACTCTGTCTGCTCCTCCAGTGTACTTTGTACAGATTGTCTTTCCCGTTGTCAACATGGACTTTTCAAAGTTTACGATATTAGGTCATCGCATGTGCAATAGTTCGGATACGCGGTAGGCACAGGGTCGGAAGTGACTCATAGTGTCGGGGTGCAACTTTTGCTCACTCTGTTTGCACCTCCAGTGTACTTTGTACAGATTATCATTGCATTGGTCAACATAGACTTTTCAAAGTTTTGCGATATTAGGTCATCGCATGTGCAATAGTTCGGATACGCGGTAGGTGCATGGTCGGAAGTGACTCATAGCGTCGGGGTGCAACTTTCGCTTACTCTGTTTGCACCTCCAGTGTCTTGTACAGATTGTCTTTGCCGTTGTCAACATGGACTTTTCCATGGTTTTCCATGACAAGGGACACCCACGTATTGCCCAAAGTTTGAAGAGCCAGTCGGTCAGATCTTTATATAGGAAAGAAACAAGCAGTCTCGTGTCTATCTGGCGCTTTGTACTCTATACTTTAAACTAAGCTGTGGTTTTTGAAGCGGTTTTCACTATAATTAAGATACTAAATGTTGGGTTCCATGCATGCAACTCGTCATGCACACGACTGTTTGTACTGTGCGGGGATCAAACCCATCAATTTCATTTGATCAATTTGTTACACTAAATTAATACCAATAGAAAAACAACAAAAATTTCCACCTTCAGCTAATGCCTGGACCTGAAAGGGAGATACGATTTAACTGACTGAGTGGATTTTAGGTGAATGTTCTAAGCTGATTTCTCATTGTAAGTATTTCTAGTATTTCATCCCACAGTAAAAGTAATGTCTTCAAAATAGAAGTTACTAATTGGATGAAACGTTATTCACAGAATGACTTTAGAAAATTCTTTCAGTCTTTGAAACCGACGTCGCAGAAAATGTGAATCATGAAAACTTTGGGAATCATAAATATTTACAATTCTTTCGTTGATCTTGGGAATAATTTATGGACATACTTGTGTTATGAATGAAGTTGTTAAAATGCGGAAACTTCGCAGTACGGACTAGATTGATATTTTTTTAAAGCTGCCGTAATGCCAAGCCATAAGATAGATAGATAGATATTCTATATTGCACAAAAACATTGCAGTTTTATTAAATTACAATACAATTTACAATTCAGGCGGTCTTATCGCTAGGGAGCGATCTCTTCCAGACAACCTTCAGGTAGAGGATCGAGAGAAAACAAAAAAAAAACAAATGTGGGTAAGGTAAAATGGTAAGATGAGAGAGTAAATAATAAACAAGATGTCACCTTTCGCCACATTGGGTATGTATTCACTCAGTGTGAGATTCTGAATGTTCCGTTTCATGACGTCAGCAGCGAGTGTGCTTGAAGAGTCACTAGCCCACTAGTCAACTTAAAAACATCCTCTGAATGTTCTCTTTTCCGCAATCGTCCAATCAATCCATACCACATTGTACGTAAGTATTATTTTTATGTATAAATATGTATGTTTATTAATTTGGTCATAGTATTTTATGGTATGTACGTCTATTTTTATTTTTATTGTAGTAACTTATTATAGCATTGATAGTCTCTCAATAACCATCTTGCAACACCACATCTACTTTTCTGACCTTTTCTTTCTCTACCGGAAGGTTGTCTGGAAGAGATTGCTTTTAGCGATAAGGCCGCCTACATTGTACATCTAAATCTCTGTAAGCATTGTAATGTAATTGTTTTCTTTGTGCAGTAAGTATATCTTATCTTATCTTGGCCCGTTCGAAAGAGATATACAAATATTATTCATCCCAAACAATGCATTTACAATATAAATCGAACAAATGGTTTGAGTATTTTCGTAAGGGCAAGAACGAACAACACGCCAGTGAAAATAAAATTTTATTTGATACTCTCGCTTGTATTGAATTTTGTAGCTTTCCTCTTTTATTGTGTTGTTGTTTTTAACCCCCGGCGCAAAAAGCCGTGTTAAGTAATTTAACGTGTTTATTTGTGAATATCTGTGCCACTCAATCGGATGAACCAATTACGATTTGGAGTTCCGTGCCACATAAGAGTAAACGGCAGCCGTATCAAGACGCCTGACAAGACTCTTACCCCCGAATTTACAAACGTCAATCAGCGCGAAGCACGGGCTCAAGCTCATGCTGTCCCGTAAAATGTCAATATAACTGAAAAGGACAGCTAAACTTTTGACTGAGGGATGCTCAACCTTGATTTGTGTTTGTGAATTTGGGGGTTACACTCCCAGAAAACATCCCAACAATGGTATAGTACCTAGACTATTATTGGGTGATCAACTTTGGCGAAAAGCAATACCTACAAAAAGTAACAAACGAAAATATCTACAATCAAATAGATCTGTCAGAAGTACTTTCAAAATTCGAATCGTCAAGTTAACCCAAGGAAAATTTACTTGACTCAATGACAGACAGAAAAATAATAATAAAATGGATTTATTATTACTTAAGTAAACAATTTCCAATGCTGAATTAATTGTGCACTTGCGAACCCGTCCTATCATATTTCCTCTGCCTGTAGGTTGTCTGGAAGAGATTGCTTCTAGCAATAAGACCGCCTAAATTGTACATTCATGTGAACATGTATTCCTTACAAATGTGTTATTTTGTGTGCAATAAAGTGTCTATCTATCTATCTTATTTTCGAAAGATGTAAAATTAATTTCTCACCTGTACTACCATTAGAAGCATGTGTAACTGTGAATTCTTTTCTTCACCTGTCGAAGTTGCAGTAAAACTGAAAAATCATCAGGTAGGTAGGTAGTCCTAGACTTTGTAGTCTCTGCCAAGACTCGTCTGGCGCCGACATCAAAGTCGCTGATGATGCACTGTTTGGGCACAGTATAAACCATACAGTAGGCTATCTAAGGCCGCCCGCCGAGTTATTAGCCTAGCGTGCACACAGACACGCGGCACAGCCCGTCCGTACTGCCGCCTCCCTATGCCTCCCTATTTTATGCTAGCGTGTGCGTGACATCGCGACACGGCGCGCAACGCGCACTCTCACATTCAAACCGAGAGTGGCACGTTTGTATGTAGATAGCTTACTGTAAGATTATACTGTGGTTTGGGAGAGCGGTATTCTTTAAAGTAACCACGTGGTTATAGTTACTAGAACTGGCTATTAAGTATTAACCGTGTATTTGGGTCTGAGGGTTAATCACCTTCATGTGATAAGTATTATCGTATTATTATGATACTAGCGGCCGCCCGCCACTTCGTCCGCGTGGTCTTAAGTTGAAAATCTTTGAAATTGAATTGTAAGTTTTTTTTATAAATTGTAGCCTATGTGCGATTCAGACGTATAAGCTATATTATTGTAAAGTTTCATCAAAATCCGTTCAGTAGTTTTTACGTGAAAGAGCAACACGGCACATCCAGACATACAAACTTTCGCCTTTTTAATATTAGTAGGATATTAATTTGTTCTTTATTGCACAACAATTAATGGTGAAAGCGTCGTGGCCCAGTGGTTAAACACTCTGGCTCGGAACCCCATGTTCCCTAGATCAAATCTGGCCACAACACACCTACTTTGTGTTCATTGTACAATTTGTGGCTAACTCTCCGGTGATGGAAAACACCGACATAGCAACCCGGCGGTAGGCTCGCCCCTTACCACGTGTTCAAATTCCCTAGGCAAAATGTGGGCTTCTGAATGTTTCGTTCACCATAACAGCATCAGTGTGCCTCTGACTAACCCACTAGCGATGTGGTCGTGAGGGTATTTATGTTTATGAATGGTGCAAATGGCGGACTTACATTCTTTAGCTAGCAGAAAAGTTAACAGTATTCATGTGATACATATTTATATTATCTTCCACCGCCCTTCATCCCTTTTAGACACCTTCAGGACACTAGTTAGGGTTATTTTTTTCAAGAAACATGGTAAATTAAATCTCTAAACTATGGGGAATACTACACAAAAATGTTCAAAGAATATTTATATCAATTTGATTCCTGAACCAAATAAATAAGAACATTTTTGTAGTCGGTCTCTACCCACACTCACCACACAGCCTTTTGTAGTCTAAGCTAACGAACCTGCAATCGGCTTGATCGGATTGTCAGGAATCGAACCGGCGACCTATTGACTGAGCCGGCCATCCATTGTGTCTTATAATTGGATACTTTAGTGATTCAGCCAGACCGATGTATTGTTAGGTAGAGATTAACTCTTGAGTGGACAGTGAGGTGTTGATTAGGCCCTTTTGTGAGAGCACGCCTAGTAGTTAAACACTTTGGCTCGAAACTAGAGATGCACCGGATCCTACTTTTATGCCGGTTAGCCGGGTACCCGGTAAAATTACCCGGCATGAAAAGACGTGCCCTCAACGGAACATCACGCTACCCGTTTCCGGTCAGTCCTTCTTGCTCTATTGCAAAGAAAAGTCATTTATAAGAAACAAAAAACGGAAACGGGTAGCCTGATGTGCCGCTGACTGAACCTACAAGCCACTTCCCTGTTTGCCCTATAACCATAATTTACCTCTTTTGAATATACTTCTACTGTTACACGTTAATTATAAATGAATATCCGTTTTTGCAACATTTTTATAAAACCGGATCCAAAGCACCCGTCCAAGGTACCCATCCCATATCCACTCGAAACCCGGGTAGAGTTTAAGACTGTCTGGAAAACTTACTTTGTGATCATTGTACAATATGCGGCAAACTCTCCGGTGATGTACACCGTTGGAAACTCGACAAAACCGCATGACCTGCGGCAGACTCGCCCCTTAAATATTGCCTCGGCTCGAAAATTCGCTAGGCGTTTGAGCTCGAGCTTCTGAATGGTCCGTTCACCATAACGGCAAAATTATTGTGCCTCTGACTACCCACCGTTCGGAATATAGTCGTGAGCATATGAACAGAGGCACGCGCATCAAACCTTACAAAACCATTGCGAAATATTTCTTATGTCCGCATGCATTGCAGTATAAGATTAGGTGCCCCTATGTAAAGGTTGATGTTACCGTTAAAAACCTTCCTTACTTAAGCTATAATCTCTATCTCGAGCCTAAATGCCTCGCCGAAGCTAAAACCTCATATTAATCGCGGTAATTTGTCCTCGGAGATAAGAAAGCCTCATCAGGCTGAAGTGGGCGCTAATGCAACAGTACTGTTGACTACCCTCAGAGGACGTGCTTTAAGCCTGTTTACTTTATATTAGGATACTTGATATTTATAGACACAGGCTTTAGTGCGCCCGGTCACGGAGCTAAGAGCCTGTTCACACCTAGCGTTTGTTCGGAGATTTCACGTGCTCGCAGCGTACACGCGGCGTTTATTTTGTCGCGGAACTATAGCTCTGAGATCGCTGCGCACTCGCGGTTGGTATTGCGGCAGGTGAACGCCTCATCCATCAGTCAAATGGAGCTCACAGCGTGCTCGCGGCGTTCTCGCGGCGTTTATTTTATCGCGTAACCATCGCTACGATATTGCGGGGGTGTGAACAGGCGTGGGTGTGAACAGGCTCTAAATGTGTTGGCCAAGCACATCTACTTAGGGCGATTGTGTTTTGTTTAGCAAGTCATTGGCTAAATAATTAGGTTGGTCTATCTATTATTAATCATTCATTTTACCGTCATCATCATGTTGCCCTTTTTTCAAGCTGTTTCTGGATGGCCTACATCACACACGAACATTCATTTACACTAAGTAAACATTACAGTTAATTGGTACATAGAAGATTAGTAACTTTTATTTTGTCTCGCATCGAAAACTATTTAGTGGCAACACTTTGCTTTTGCAATAAAGAAATGTTACATCTGCCTGACTTGCAAGCCTTCAAGGAATTATTGATAGATAGATAAACGCTTCATTGCACACAAAATAACACATTTGTAAGTAATACAGTCATGTTCACATGAATGTACAATTTAAGCGGTCTTATTGCTAGAAGCAATCTCTTCCAGACAACCTACAGGCAGAGTATTGGTTTGTCATAAAAAGGTTCGTTGTTTGGTGGATCATATTTAACTTAACAATTTTCGTATTAATAGTCGTCAAAATGTTCTATCGAGTAAATATAGTCACCGATATTATTACGTAACAGTTGCGGTGGCCAAATATTGGTATTAATGATGAAAACGATTTCTTAAATTTTTCCAAAATGATAAGGAAAAACTTAGGAAAAAAGGCGAACCATTGGCTTTATGAGAAGTCTAAAAAAAGATGGTTGAATAGAGAGAAATGAGAACTCTAATATTTGGCAACCGTGACTGCTACTTCAAATATAACGCTGACTGTACTTGAGAAATACATGATTGTTCTCTAAACCCGGGCATCCTAAAACGCCACTCAAAGTTAAGATGTTACTTTCAGTTTGGCTGACGTATTACAACACTCGACAACCCCGAGCTTGAAAACTTCACCATAACTTTGGTTCCAGACGTTTAGAATTCGGAGATTGGAGATATTTTGACTATATTTTCTTCACCAAAACATTGGGTAACCAGCACAAATATTTGATTAACCATGGGTTTTGGACCGGCATCTTCCGCTAACTCGGCGGATGCTCTAACCAGTAAGCTACCGTGACCCTTACAGACCGACGAATCTTTCCGGCGTTTTTTGAAATGTATGCAAGCCAGGGTTTTCCATCAACGGCTAATCACGGCTAATCAGATGAAGTATATATGTATTTTTGCAAAAATTTTTGCCTTCGATAAAGTTCAAACTAGTTTTTGTCGGCTTTGCTATGGTATAATGATAATATAATTCTGTTTTCTTCCGGTCTTTAAGCTGTCGAAGAATGAAATGAAATTATATCGTTGAATTAAATGTGTCACATGGATAAAAAAGCAATGACATAATAAGCAGCGATCATAATTTTGGTACTTACAAAAAAGTCACCAACTGAAATAAAAATTTTCATCAAGTTTCCAAGCCTTTAATTTATTTTTTAAACAGGGTCAGTGGAACTAGGTTTGACATTGTATTTTTTTCTCTTTGATCTAGGGTAGGGCACTACATTGGATCAGATTTTATTTATCGACATCTGACATCGAGTCATTGAGCACGGGCGGGGTGGAAACACACGGGTCATTGTTGCAGACGACTTTTTAAAAAGAGAAGTAAAAGCGAACTAAGTGAGAGCGTCGTGGCCCAGTGGTTGAACACTCTGGCTCAAAAACTGATGATACTTTTCCGATGGAACTCCGTGCTTCGGAAGGCACAATGAGCTGGTCCCGGTTGACGTCCCTGGATTTCAGTCGTTAAGCGTGGTCAGAGGCCTTAGGGTGGCTTGATAACATCTAACATTAAGGTTGCTCACTAACCTTACACCCCTTTAACAATCCGCACTGAGCCTTCGTGTTGGAATATGGCTCGCGCCACCTCATAGTTGAAGTGAGGTCTGTGCCCAGCAGTGGGACGAACATAGGCCGTTTTTGTTTTATATGTATACGTTTAGGTTACGTATAGTCCTTCTTTTTAAACATGCATGTCCGTTTTATTTATTCTGTTGCACACAAAAAAACTCATGAAGGTATACGTTCAACTGGTCACTGTGGACTTGACTTTCTAATTAGAAACGATTTGATTGGATAGGGGGCGTTCAAGATCAAGGACAAGTATGAAATTACTGCATTCTTAACGCGAACGGACTATAGTGAGAACCGCGTCGTGTCTGCGCGGTCTCGGCCCTTCTTAGCCGCTGCAGTCTGCACTCTCGAGCGCGCGGCCGAGCGGCGCCGAGTGACGTGCGTATTGCGTACTCATTTTAGATTACTTCTCTATCTGCAAACGTCCGTCTGTCCATTCAATTATGTCTTATTTCAATTCTGGCTTGTAGAGATTTTTAATCCACTTAAGAAACTTTTAATAGATAATTAATGATTAAGTAGGTACATCAAGGGTAACCTGGTAAAAGATGCCTGTGGATTTATGGTCAGCGTACGTCCTTTGATTGATGGTAATGTATATTGGCAAAAGGTAAACTAGTAACAAAATGGTAATATTCAATGACTAGACTAGCACTTTTTTAAAGCTCAAATTTGACCTCAGTTTCGCCTGGTGGCAAACGATGACGAAGGCGATGGTGGAACAGGCTTACCCAGAAATTGTCTTTTAACTCTTGACTTGAAGACGCTAAGGTTGTATGTATGCGTGTAGCATTCCACTTAGAAAACCTTTTTTGCTCAGAATGCTGGAAGGTCGAGCACATATTATGGGGCCTTAAAAGCTATCCCGGCGTCTAGTCTAGCTTTCAGTTTGGTATACTTAAATAGGGATTTGCATGCAAACAGAAGGTTTGATGAAGTTACAAAGGAAAGAAGTAGCTATGCTTTAAGTCTTTCACCGCCGCCGGTCACTTTAACAATTGAATTCCTATTGTTTGTGACCGGCGTGGCGTTCAACGTGTTAAATATCTAAGGTCATCAAGATGTCTTAAATAATATTTTTGAGAAAGATGGGAAAATTGAGACAACACAGTTTCTACTGCAAAAAATGTGTATCAGTGGCGCTATCAAGCTTACTCTGCGTTTTCCAGGTCATAGTTTCCATTCAAGTATCCGTTCTAAGCGCGACACTAGCGCCTCCATTGAGCGGTGTGTGGATTCATATCCGAGGAGTAATCGGCCGCGAATGAGCGAGTGTAGGTAGGGTTGCTACTTTTCCCTTTTGAATATTTAATGGGAACTTTACAAAAAAATAAAGGAAAAGATGGAAAACGATGGAAATTTACTAGCACAAAAATGAGGAAAACACTCATCATCGGCCTGTCATAGTCCACTGCTGGACGTAGGCCTCTCCCAAAGTGCGCCACAACTCCCGGTTCTGAGCCTTCCGCATCCAGTCCGATCCCACCACCGTTCGCAGGTCATAACACACAAACACACAGCACAACACACATACACACACACACACACGCACACAGAGAGGAAAACACTAAAATTTCAATATTATCAAGCGGCCCTGACTCCTACTTCGCAACAGCTTACTACGGCTACGGCTTTAATACATTCACAATTACGTGTATATTATGTTCATTATAGTAACCACCCTATGCATCAACCAACCGAAAACTTTAAATGCTTACTGTAAACCTGAACTTTCAGGTAGGGTTAGGATTACGTTAAGTAAACTGACAACCAATGTCATTTAATGTTTGCAATGCCCTAAATACAGTTAGGTTTAAATAATTTATTTCTCATAAAACACAGTGTTCTATTACAATGAGATACAGAGTTAAAAAACAATACCTACATGTTATGATCTTTCTTCACCTCTGGATACAATTCGAAAGTTACATTTTACAATTATATTTAATTCAATATTACTTCAAGTACTTACATTATTTAATTCATTATATTATTATTTTCGTCAGATGTTCAGTTTGTCACATGTACCTACCTAAACACTGTCAACCTATTCCTTTGTGTCCGCATTAAAGGTAATTAAATTAAGGCTTTACAAGCATTCTGACCTCCGTTGTTTCTGTACTGAAAGGTAGTGGTAAGAAACTCAAATTACTTTTGTCAGCATGTTCTTCACAATAATAAGTCAATACATTCCTACACAGTCACACTCCTACACACAGTCTTTCACTGTAACTTCCATTCGTCTGTGGAACTCCTTACTCCTATCTTTAAGAGAGTCTTAATCCATAGCCATTTTCAAGGCTAGGGTCAAACCTCATTTTCTTTCCCTTTGACATGTGTCATCTCTGCCTTTTACTGTTATTTTTCTCTTGCTCCACGATCATTTCTGGTTACTAATTAGCTGGTCAGTTTGTATGGGTATCATTATATTTTCTATACATCAGTGATTTTTATTTTACATACATTATGTTTATGTATTTTATTTTAATTATTTTGAATTTAATATATTAATATATATTATTATTGAATAAATGTATGTAAGTATCTATGTATTTAATGTAAATTGCCGTTAGTTTCAGTTACTATTATTATTTCTTGTGCACTTACCTACCCTTCCGGTCGGTTTTCCTCAACCTGTGGGTTGTTTGGAAGAGATCGCCTTTTAGCGATAAAGCCGCCCAAATTGTACATTACCGTTTATCTGTGTTTCTTTGTTGTTGTTTTCTGTTGTTTTGGTGTGCAATAAAGAAAATCTATCTATCTATCTATCTACATTACATGTTTCTTATATTTATGTAAAGTGTATTCAGTGCCACCCCTGCACGCATGACCCGCCGACCCAGATGCGCTTCGCCGCACACGACACTCCGCGACGCTAGCCTATCGCCGCCTACTGCTGGGACAAGCCTTGTGGAAATTCAACATTTCGGAGATTCAATAAAACAAGTTTTTGTCAAAACAACCTCTGTGGTGAATGAGTTTTGCGGATTGCCTGGTGGTAAACGGTTACCAAGGCTTTTTGCTATCTTATTATTTAAAACGAACAGCTTATTAGCATTTATTAACAATATCACTGTTTTCACTTTTTGAGTTTTTTTCTTATTTTTTATTCTAAGTTTTTTCTAAACTGGGTGTTGCCATGTCAAAATTGGTTATTCAGTTTTTTTTTAATGTTTATGGCATTCTCTACCATTCAACCGTACTTGAACCGCCAATTGTACTTTTTTTTAGTTTTTTGCAATAAAGAATAAATAAATAAATAACAAGTTAGTAAATTACATAATTGATATATTTATGTAAAGTGTATTCAGTGCCACCCCTGCACGCATGACCCGCCGACCCAGATGCGCTTCCCCGCACACGACACTCCGCGACGCTAGCCTATCGCCGCCCACTGCTGGGACAAGCCTTGTGGAAATTCAACATTTCGGAGGTTCAATAAAACAAGTTTTTGTCAGAACAACCTTTGTGGTCAATGAGTTTTGCCTGTTATTAAACTATTACCGAGACTATTAGCTATCTCTGAAAATTGTTCAAGAAATGCTGTATAGCAATAAGCTGATTAGCAATAATGAGGAATGTGCCGTGATCCAGGGTCTCAGGTACCATGAGTGAATTGCTTGTATTTAAAACTAAGAACAAGTCCCACAAAGTTTCACCTATTTTATGGATCACCTGGAAAAGCTCTACATTTAATCTGTATTTGCTTGACACCCTTTAAGAAACAACCTGTGTAAATATAAAGCAAATTAATGCCCTTTCCAACAGTAGAGTATCATCATCAACAGCCACTGCGATCTTTACAAGGTCATCCGTCTACATTGTGTCACCACGCTGTGTTTAGCCTCAAATGGTCTCCACTCGAGGACTTTCCAGCCCCAACAGCCATCAGTCCTTCGTACTATGTGCCCTGCCCACTGCCACTACAATCTGCTTACACTATATTATAGTAAAGTATAAAAAGGAAGTTAAAAAACATCTATTCTTGTAAGCATAACGACAAGTATAATTACAAGCATTTATGAACATGTCATGACAAAAAATACATAAGTTGATTCTAAATGAACAAAGTGACTTTACCACCGGTTTGGAAGTTGCTTTCTAGAAGCAAC
This sequence comes from Udea ferrugalis, assembly GCA_950022985.1. Lineage (NCBI taxonomy): Eukaryota > Metazoa > Arthropoda > Insecta > Lepidoptera > Crambidae > Udea > Udea ferrugalis. The sequence goes on from OX465541.1 coordinate 1,242,954, forward strand.
TTCCGAAGCTAGCGAGAAGATTCCGGCAAGATACTCGACACTAATCAAAATAGACAAATACGAACCTGTTCATCCAAAGTTAAAATACGAGGTTCGACTTTGGCTTTCATTTCATTTCCCACGGTACATGTGAAAGTAATCTTACGAGACAAAAATACGCGCAAAAAGGTGCACTGTAAAAAGTCCCGAAACGAACACTACCCAGTTATAAGCTAGTGTTGTCAAAACTCGTGTTCGTGAGTCTACATTTTAGGACTCAACTCTAAAAGGACTACCCCCTTATTCATAAAAACTAAAGAAAGCAGCATTACTTTAGAGATTGACGTGTCTTGTCACTTACTAGCAAATGCCAGCAGGATTAAGATTGAAAGAGACAACACGGCTATATGGCTCTGCTTGATTATTTATGAGTAAGGGAAAGAGAATCTAATAATTTTCAGCGAAAAAGCAGAGATTTTTCAAGGAAGGAGGATGGATTGGAAGGAGGATGTAAGGAGGTTGTATTGTATTTTTGGCAAATAAATGATTTGTTTGTTTGTTGACTGATACGACTGCATTTTACACTGGAGCTCGTGCTTGATTCGACTCTAAACGCGTGAGCATTTAAAACCACAGAACTCTGTACTATTAAGTAGAGCACAAAACCGAACTGGACTGTTTTTTTTCTAGTACATGTTTCTATCGAGTAATGTAGAGTCACAAGGTCGAATCCACAACACTAGTTAGCGCTGCTCGCGGCAGATTTGCTTTTTTTGTATTTTTTACTTAATCATAGGACATGGCGTCCGTTGAACGCGATGACTTTTAACCTATCTCTGCTCATACTAACTTTTGCCAGGTACTTCGTGATTACGAATGAATTTTCATAGTTTTATCTTTAGACGACAGAAAGTGAATTTTCTATTTCCGGGTGGTCAAAGTTGAATTTTTTACATACTTTTATAAGCTTGTGCTTTTTACTCTAACAACCTCATTTGCGAAGTTACTGAGCTTTATAGAGGGCTAAAATCAAAGTCGATTGAGAATGACTCACCAACTGAGGGAGATCGAGACGAGAAATGATGATTGCTAAAAACGCTCTCGCGTCCAACTTCGAGAAAGAGATCTCTCGTCGAATCCAGCTCAGATGGGCAGCGTTCGGGAAGCTCCGGCATATATTCGCGTCCGAAATACCTCAGTACCAGTAATGATATATGGGAGTGAGACGTGGACTATGGGTCTCATAAGAAGGCTCAAAGTCACCCAGCGAGCAATGGAGAGAGCCATGCTTGGTATATCCCAGCTTGATCAAATCAAAAATGATGAGATCCGCAGGAGAACTAAGGCAACCGACATCGCTCGAAGGATTGCATCGTTGAAGTGGCAGTGGGCGGGACACATAGCCAGGAGAACCGATGGCTGTTGCGGCGGAAAGGTTCTCGAATGGTGACCGCGTACTGGACGACGTTCCGTGGGCAGGCCCTCCACAAGGTGGACCGACGATCTTGTCAAGGTCGCGGGAAGCCGCTGGATGCGGACGACGCAGGACCAATCGTTGTGGAGATCCTTGGGGGAGGCCTATGCTCAGCAGTGGGCGTCGTTCGGCTGGCATGATGATGATGAAAAACGCTATACTGGTATTGGAGCGGTATAGCTACTATTTACCTAAATGATCCAGGCTTTATTGAAATTTTAATTATCTCCAAAACACGCAGCGAGAGCCCTTACCTGTTTATCCCCAACCGAGGTTTCGAAACCGTCCGCAAATAAAACAAACTTCCAGCGAAATTAAAAACAGTTGCGAACTTCTGGCCTGAAAGGGATGCCGAGTGTTTTGTGCGGGTATTACGGAAATTCGGCTTCGTGAAGTTTTGAATGTTTTTGCGAAATTAACTAAAAAAACGTTCCAACATCTATAGCGATATGCTTTCTGTCCCGATTTCCCCGATGAGCCATGGCGTTTCTTTAAAAGGGGTTTGAGGAGATTCTTGCAGGGTTCAAGTCATCTTCTCTCAGAAAAGCCCAACCCAGTCTCCTTCTCTGGCTACCGGCTTATGGCCATTCTCCCTTTTAAATCGAAAGTTATAAGTAGTGTGTTGTACGATACCAAATAAGCCTTTTCGTAGCAAAAAAACATCTCCATTGAACTTCGGTCAAGATTACTGATGACATTCGCCTTGTCATGGATGATAAACGTTTGACTGTGTTGGCATTGCTAGATTTTAGCAATGCGTTTTATACGGTTGACCTTGAGATTCTGCTTGGTGTGCTATAAGTTCTCTTAACATATTTTGTTATGTCCAGCAGTGCTTGACTGGTTTCGTAGTAACTTGCTGAGAAGCCGGTGACGCATACGCGTTGAAGATCGTGTTATCCCTGCCGGAGTACCGCAAGGTGGCGTCTTGTCTCCTATCCTTTTCACATTTTTTACTAACTCAATTTTCCGTAATCTTTCTTCTTCATATCACCGGTATATAGATGATTGAAAAAATATTCTCAGGGTTGAAAATTTCTAACCTAATCACCACCAAAATAAGCAAAGTCAAGACCCCCCAGTACTAGAGCTTACGTAACTTGAATGACGCGCATCAACTTCACGTGTAACGGAAACCGTTGCTTGTGCAGCCATCTTGAATTTTTTATACACTAACTTATCGTTCTGTCATTAGGAATGACAATGTGTGTTAAATTTTTAATCGACGGTTACGAGTATTAACGAGTCGGTCAGGGCTGGTTAACTTTGACCAAACGGTGTGAATGGCGGTCCATTTTATATTACACATAGCACCGCTCTGGTGGTACTTTTTTTGGTTTTAGGTTATAAGAGAAAAAAATCTTCTAACGGCAATCGTTGCCGATATAATGTCACGACTGAGCCAAAGGTATCTCTTGGAGGATATAGTAACTTATAAAGTGGGGGAAGCAATGGTTAAGAATGAACAAAAATCTTACGATTTTTGGAGAAAACTTTTGCTAACTATTACTCATCCCCATCATCATCAGCCACATTACGTCCACTGACCTTGAGCTTTCTTATGAGGCCCATAGTGTGGTCTTTCTTATGAGTGACCATGTCCCTGATCCTTTGTCTTCACTGGTAACACACACTGGTTATAGCCCTTTGTCCTTTGCACTGAGGTTTGTTAGAAGATAACAGTTTACCCAATTTCCCTCACTATTACTCAAAAAAAGAAAAAAAAACAACTGGAATTGATAGCCCGCATTTACTTCATCCCCTCAAGCGGGTGAGTACAGTGACGTCACGCAACCTCACGCCTGATTGCCGCAGTATCATTTTGCATTAATTATTACTAACCAGAAGGTAAGCCTGTTGAGGCAAAGTGGAGGTAGGACGGCCTCAGTCCTGCTGCAAGAATAATGGACTTAAACATTTAGAGCATAGAATCAAAACTCGCTTGGGTCTGGTCTCAAACAAAGATATTTTAAAAGAATTAAATATCCCTGGTCATTACTCCACACAGCGCCATCTAGCCCCAAAGTGAGGTACTCAAACCTCGTATTATGGGATACTAGGCAACGGATAAACATACATAAATACCTACCTTTTACTTTTGTAGATACATAGGACTAATGATATTATAATAAAAAGACACTTAATACTAATGAGAATACTTAATACATAGAGGTACATGCTTAATACTAATGATATTATAATAGGTTATTATTATAAACACTAAATAACCGGGTTTTCTGCAACATATAAACTACTATAAAAACTACTATTTTACCTGTATTTGCCCGACGTTTCGGCGACAATTGCGAGTGCCGTGGTCACGAACGGACAGGTTACTAGTGCTTAAAAAGTGGCACCCGAAATCAGGACTTTCGGCCACCTGAGCACAGTATAAACAGTAGGTTATCTATGGCCGAGTTATTACACGCTTTTGAGGTACACAAACATCACCAAACCTCTACCTACCTTTCATTACCTACCTTTCATTACCTACCTTTCATTACCTACCTTTCATTACCTACCTTCCATTACCTACCTTTCATTACCTACCTTTCTACCTACCTTCGTCTAGGAAAATTTTGCAGAAACTTGGTCCTTTCGCCGAAATACTTTTGGCATGCACTCATTTACCAATTTTATTTTACACTCAAAACGGACAATTTAGTAGGTCAGAATCAGTTTTAAGCGTAAGTTATCAATGTAAATATACTATATAATAGTTTACATTTAGAATCAGCTTTAACTCCGGTGCTGCGAGGCTCCGTCGCTGCGTGGCTCCGGCGCTACGAGGCTCCGGCGCAACGAGGCTCCGGCGCCACGAGGCTCCGGCGCTACGAGGCTCCAGCGCTACGAGGCTCCGGCGCTACGAGGCTCCGGCGTTACGACGCTCCGGCACAGCGAAGCTCCGGCGGTAGTTGGATTTATTTCAGTGATCAAATCGGACCGGAACTGAACTTATCTTTTCATCGTTGCGGTTTGACAAAAAAACATTATATAGATAATAGTTTTTCTGTAGGTCTAAATGGAAAGAAAATACGTTAAGTAATAGTAAATAATTTTATTTCTAATAATCCTAACATCAAGTCTTTTAACCGGTTTGGAAAAATGGGGAAGTTTATTCATGTTCATTATTATTTTGTGTGAAAGGGTATAGTTTCAAGGCGGTCCAATGGTCATCAGGTCAGGATCTAAGGATGTAATCTTGGAGAAACCAAGAGAACTATTAAATTCTTTAAACGCACTCGTAGTGATTTTGGTATTTTCAACAACATGAAACTTCTTCAAGTTCCTTTCCTATTGTTTCTTTCTTTTCAAGGCCTGCTTAAAGTTCAGGTAAACATAGCCTTCAAGAATTTTGTCGCCCGTGTTGGTGTGAGCGTCTACCATCACCTTGGTCTTCTCTATCGGCCATAGATATGGGAAATCTTCCATCGGCACTGACATGTTCAATAAGTGATACACGGCCTGTGAACAGTTATTTTATGAGTTAACATCAAGCTGATTAGGTATCCTTTGCTTTTGAGACCAACTTCAAGACAAATTGAGAGAATTTGATAGAAATGTCAAAAACAAAAAAACGAACCTAGACGTTTATTTGCAAGAACACAATTGAGTTATAAGGCTACTTAGTTTATCTCATGGCTATAGAGCCAAAACTGTGCTTACAGAATCAAGATGGGTGGCAATCTCGATCAAAATTCAGTGACACGGTCGAGCATTTTTCGTGCATTTCTTTGTTTCGTCCGGGCGGCTTGGTAACCTCTGGCAGCAAGGTTCATCACTCACCTTGCACTCTTTTTTTGTTGGGGAAATCCTCATGGATACCTCGCCGCCCGGGGCAACGACGAGTTTATGTCGGACTCCTAGCGACTAAAACCCCCGGCACACGGCGACGAAGCTAGATTCACAATGGGCTAGATCTACTAACGATGCCCCCTCCAACGGACCCACTAGGACACGCCTGAGTTGTCTTGGCTTCCCGGCGGTCTGCGGTACCATCGGTCCTGAGCTCCCCCCCACATGATAAGGCGAGAACTGATGACCTTACACTCCTCTAACAATACGTACAAAGCTTGCGTGTTGAAGAATGGCTTGCAACATCTCATGGTTGAGGTGAGGTCTGTGCTCTGCAGTGGATTCTACAAAAGCTGTTTTTTGTTGTTGTATGTGTACTTTCAGGTGTTTAACAGTACGCTTAACTAAAAAATAATAATTTGAAAATATTACCGCTGGGATAGGACAGGTGAGGTTGTATTGTTTTGTGATCATTCTTCCCACGTAAGGGTCGTTCAGCATGTCACAGAAATGTAAGTGGAACTCCACGAACGACCTCCGGTACTCGTTGTGCAGGTATTCGTAGAAAATGAAGTTAAACTAAAATAATAACATGACATATTATTACAGAACCAAGACACAGTCACAGTAAACAGATAGCAGTAAAATATCTACACACAAACGTGCAGCTCTCGGTTTGAATGTGTGCGTGCGCGTCGCGCGCCGTGTCGGCACGCGATTTCACGCACACGCTAGCATAAAATATGGGGGAATAAGGTGGCGGCAGTACGTACGGGCTGTGCCGCGTGTCTGTGAGCACGCTAGGCTAATAACTCGGCGGGCGGCCTTATATAACCTACAGTACTGTTATGTTTACTATGCGGTACTCTTCACTAGGTTGAGTGTTCTATCATCTTTGGTAATAATACGTAGAGTTTTTCAAAATTGATTCCACAATATTCCTTCCCGTGCCACGTGTTAATAAATAACGGTATTTTTATACGTTACAGTTTGATAACTTTATCTATTACGATAATAACGAAACATAGAAAAATTAAATTAAATGCAACGCGACGTATGACAGGAAAAAAGTCCTAATGTGAATATACAGATGAAAACTACACCCTCTATAGGTTTAAAAATAATCTGATTCCATGAGAAATATATCTTACGGTGACGTTGGTACCCCACGCGTGCTTCAGCTCTCCTTCTATGTTTATGTAATAGGGGCTCTTGCGACCCAATCTTGTAACATATCCTCTGGCGAAACCCAAATATTTCTTGTTGAAAGACGTCACATTACCACTCTGTGGTATTACTTGGAGGCAGTTCACGATATTTCCATCAAAACACTGTTGACAAAGGTCTACAACCAATTCATTTAATTTTGCACATTCTTCACTCTCTTCAACAGTTACCCTTCCTAGTATAAGTTATACCTAGCCTATAAGATAAGTAGTGATTTTCACAATGATATTATGATAAAAAAGACGTAGATAGTTTACTTGTGCTAAAAAAAGTGGCACCCGAAATCAGAACTTCGAACACCTGAGCAAAGCATTGACAATTTGACACGACACTGCGCAACATGTATTTGTCTCGTTTACGCTCTAGTAAATAGTCATACTATCTTGTTCACACGGTCAAATTATAGGTACGTACGCCAGGGGACAATTTTCGACTTCACATCAGTACTGACATAACGTATGTACCTCTTTTGAATATCATTGGATTTTCAAAGTCATGATAAATAGTCAATTCATCGTACAGCACCCTCTAGGGGACTTAAAGTGAAGAACTAAAAATAAATATTGTCCACTAAAATTCCCGACTGTAAAAACACGATCTTAAAATTAAAAAACAAAAATGGTGTCCCCTAAAATTATAATACATAGGTCATACTGATACAGTTTTTTTGAAATTCTAGCTGTCATGTCAAAATAGATTCCTTAAAATAATAAAATAAAATCAAAGCGTACTTAGTTAGGGGCTTGGGCCGAGTGCACTAAGCTACGATTTAATTTTATGTCCACGATTTAAAATTATGAACGTTAATGTTATGTACCCAATAAAATATTTTTTTCTTTCTTTGAGCTGAACGCTTACCTGTATAAAACAAAATACGTAAAACATGACTTTTAAAACCACCTTCATTGAGCCCATGATGCGGTTCAAATACCACATTATTTTAATAATTAGTATTTATTATTTATAAGGAAACAAATGATAACACACATCAATAAAAACCAAAACAGTGTCAATATCCATTTTCCTAAGCCCTTTTTATACCTATACTTGTAAATTAGATATTTGATAACCAAATGAGTATTTGATTATGCAATTATGGCAACAAATATACCGAAGTTGAATATACTAATGATTCGACTGACAATCAATTTTGGGGTTCCACAGCATTTGTGCAATAATAAAAGACCCCTGGTTGGACCAAGGGTCTTCTATTGCCGAATCGTTTAGTAGGTGTGAATATTCAAGTGCATTTTATCCTAAGAAACTTCGTTTCGTCGAAAACCTTTTGATATGCAATCAAAACGCACGATTTTTATAACCAAAGGCAGAAATGTCATAGTCATAAAGTGTACATTCAGAATCATCTTTAAGAACACATTTTCTCATTTCTGCTTAAACATTGACATTTGACATGCTTTGAAAGTTAGCATGCAGTATGTGCAGTGCATTCTTCGTCGTCCCGAACACTCCAACTCGTCCAACGAGTATGGCTCGTTCAACCTCATAGTTGTTTTGAGGCCTGTACCCAGCAGTGGGACGTATATAGGCCGTTTATGTTATGTTATGTGCATTCTGCCACGTACGGCTCCGGCGCTACGAGGAGCGAGTTGCAGATGGTTTTCATCCATCAGTCATCAGTCAGGTCCATAGGCTCCTTCGCTCGCGAGGCGCCCTCCCACCCCTTGGCGCCTACTCGGACTTAAACTACACTCTAGGGGTAGGGCAGACTATAGTCAGTGATTTCATTTCTGTCCTCCGACCTAGCACGCCCCCACACCAATCAAACCGTTCCTAATTAGATAGCCAAGTTCACAGTGCCCAGTTGAACGCATGCTTTCAAACGCAACGGTTTTGTACCTGAGTTTTTCGCCGTGTAATGTAATTAAATTAAAAAAATTCTTTATTCTTAACGCGAACATACTTTATACTACTTACTACATGAAGTCGATTTTGCAGCGATTCAAAAGTAAATCTCAATTTTCATTCTTTTTTGTAGTGGAAGATGTGACACTGCAAATGGGATAAATGAAGTCGTTGCGGTTTGATAAAAACACATTGGTATACAAATTTTCTAAAATTCCTATCGCTATAGTCAGAAAGGAAGGACATATTTTGTTCAGTTTTTTGAGTGGTCCGATTTTATCACCGACTTAGTAATAGTTATTTTCTACTAAAACAATAGTTAGACATTTTATTTTCAACTAGCGGCCGCCGGCGACTTCACCCGCTTGGATTTGAGTTAAAAAAAATGTGATATATCATTATAAATTGTAGCCTATTTCTTATTCAGTTGCATAAGCTAAGTACATTACTGTAGAGTTTCATTTAAATCCATCTAGTAGTTTTTACGTGTAAAAATGGAGTAACTTCTCCCGTTTTCTCAATATTACCCTTCACTGCTCTGCTCCTATTGATTGTAGCGTAATGAAAAGTATACTATAACCTGCCTAAGAGTATGAAAAATAACTGTGCCAAATTTCGTTAAAATCCGTCGAGAAGTTTCTGTTTCTATAACGAACATACAGCAGACAGACAGACAAAAATTTTACTGATTGCATTTTTGGCATCAGTAGCGATCCCTAATAACCCCTTGATAGTTATTTTTTAAATATATTTCATGTACAGAATTGGCCTCTCTATAGATTTATTATAAGTATAGATAGTACGCTGTCATACAACTCAATCGCCGGTTTAAAAAGGGTAGATACTTAATTTTTTTTAAAACTGCAGCCAATGCTTCCTTTTTCCCAAGACCTTTTGTATAAAGGTAGTATACATAACCGGCAAATATTTTCTCGCCAGTGTTAGTTTGGCCGTCAATCATGATCTTGGCCTTCATCAAAACACTATTGACAAAAGTAAATAACCAACATTTTAAATGGGTTCACACACACACACAATCTATCTGTTCATAGCACAAGAAAGCTTTATGCTTGCTGCGCTGTGAGCCCCTAACATAAGGAGAGGGAAATATTTGAAGTATTCTGGTATGTTATATCTTTCGAGTCATCGTAGCTCCTGAGAGGAGGTACCATTTTTGAGCTACGACGACTGTGTAGACAGATTTCGAATTTTCAAAGTTGAGGTGAATGCTTACCTGTATAAAACAAAATATATAAAACATTGATTTTAAAATCACAAAAAAACGATCCCAAGATGCACACATATCTTTTAAATAAAATTAGATGCCTATATTTATTTGATATGGAAACAAATATTAAAAATGCAACAGTGTCACGTAAAATTTTACCTAAAGCTGTTTTATACGCTCCTATTCTTGAACAAAAAATAACGATAATATCTAAAAATCTGTTTTTGACAACCAAATGAGTATTTAATTATGCAATTGCGGCAACAAATGCACCAAAATAAAACATACTAATGATTTCACTGACAATTTTATATTCACCTTCTGGGGTGCATGAACAACAACAAACTAGGGGTCTACCTTTTATAGCCGATTTTTCATGTCATAATATCAAAATGCATAACATCCGATGGCATAAACTTCATTTCGCTGAAAAGCATTTGCCATGCACTCATTTATCATAGGTACTCGCAAAACGCATAATTATCCTAAGTCAGAATCAGTTTCAAGCGTAAGTTACCCATAACAATAAACAAAGAAATGTCACTTATGAAGTTTACATTCAGAATCATCTTCAGGCATATATTTCTCATCTCTGCTTGAACATACATGAACCATACCTGCGTTGCAAGCAAGCATGCAGCATGTGCCTTCTGTCACGCACGGCTCCGGCGCTGCTAGGCTCCGAAAGTCTCACGTGAGCTTACCGTCGCAAATGCTTTGCACTCATCACCCCCACATTGTATTGCTGCAGCCTCTGTCCAGCCACAAGCTTCTTAGCTCGTTGGCCACCTCGCCGCACTTTCACTCCAAGGGTATGAAGTCAAGACTATTCGGTGGCGGTTTTGCAACAATGCCTTTCCGTCACGCAATTTTTGTTTCACAAATGTTTTATGCATCATTTTAAACCCTGATAGTACATTTTTAAATCGTCAGCATAAAGATGGTAGAAAAAAGAGATACTATGAAAATAGCGAAGAGAAAAGAGACAAGACATCAGCTTGTTGAACATCAGCACGAATGTCACGCCAAGTGTCGCCAAGTGTCACGCTGGATTAATGGATAAAATAATTTGAATCGTCAACAAAAGGAATTTGCAAGGAGCTATTTCAGTGATCAAATCGGACCGGAACGGAACTTCTCTTTTGAAAAAACTAATTGGTATTTAAATTCTCAAATGAAATACCTATTGTTACAGTCCGAGTAGTCCGATTTGACCACTGACTTTTTAGGTTTTTTTTTAAAACAGGTCTAAATGAAAAGAAAATACGTTAGACAATAGTAAATCATTTTATTTTCAATAATCTTAACATCAAATCGTTATCCACCTAATGTTTATTTTTTTTCAAGACCTGTTTAAAGGTCAGGTACACATAACTGTCGAAAATTTTCTCGCCCGTTTCGGTGTTCGCGTCTACTGTCACCTTGGCTTTTTCAATCGGCCATAGATATGGGAAATCTTCCACCGGCACTGTCATGTTCAAGAAGTAATACGCGGCCTGTGAAAAGTTATTTTACGAATTACCATCATGCTGATTTTCTTTTCTTCTTTTTTGTGGGAATTTGACAGAAACATCGCGTGGCTCAGAACAGTTGTGACAGTGATCTGACACGCCTTTGTGAAGCAACACTCAAAAAATCGTGAATAGAATAGGTGGTAACCCCAAACGTTTAGAGAGGTATTGTCGGGCTCTCCTTGCCTCGTTCGAGCGGCTTGACAACATCTAGCAGAAAGGTTAATCACTAACCTTACACCCCTTTAACAATCTATATTAATCTCGCATGTTGGATTATGTCAACAATCTTTATCGCATGGTGGAGGTGAGAGCTGTGCTCAGCAGTGGGATCTACAAAAGCTATTGTTATGTTATGTGTGTTAGTTCTTAAGCAGTTTAACTAAATGAAAAATACGAAATATTACCGCCGGGATTGGACAGGAGAGCTTGTATTTTGATGTGATCATTTTTCCCACGTAAGGATCAAAGTTCAGCATGTCACAGAAATGTAAGTGGAACTCCACGAATGACCTCCGGTACTCGTTGTGCAGGTATTCGTAGAAAATCAAGTTGAACTAAAAACATAACATAATATTACAAAACTAGAATACAACTCCGCCCGCAAGGTGGACGGATGACCTGATGAAGGTCACTGGATTCAGGTGGATGCAGGCCCCACGGTACCGGGCGCTTTGGAAATTAATGGGGGAGGCCCATGTTTAGCAGTGGACTTCATGCCAATGATGATGATAATGAAAATACAACTCGAGCCTCTCCTACTGCCCAGGAACATAGCTTGGTAGGTTTCGTTCAACATTGCAGGTTCTTGTAAAATTGTCATACAACGTAAAAGCCTTCCATATCATTTGAAAAACGATGACCTAAGAATTGGGTCCCAGCTGGATTAGAAAAAAAAACATTTTTTTTAAAGAAACTGAAATCATAAATCATTAATTTGCAATAACTGCATAAGTTTTAGATTATGCTATTTTGCAAACAAATATCTTACAGTTATGTTGTTACCCCACACATGCTTGAGATCTCCTTCTATGTTAATGTAATAGGGCTCTTGCGTCCGAATCTTGTAACATAACCAGCACCAGAATGCAAATATTTCTTGTTGATGTATGTCACGTTACCTTTCAGTGGTATTACTTGTAGGCAGTTCACAATAGTTCCATCAAAACACTGCTCATAACATGGGTAGAGTTTTTTTTTAAATATTTAGCCATCTATTCGAGGTGGACACAAATGTAAAACATGAAAAACTATTAGTTTGGTACTTTTTGAGTGATAGTAATTGTTCGAACAGTACAAACTCGACTTTGTATACAGGTTGAATTTTTCTAGTGAGGTTTAAAAGGCCAAGGATTATAAAAAGTTCATCAAAGGATTATTATGTCATGTCATTGTGTCGCTTAAATAAAGATCGAATTCCAGAAAATTTCATAATATTGTGAAATGAAAGTCTCATTTATAAAGATCTAATAAAATATTTTTCTTTCCCTCTCATTTCAGAACAAGAGACAGTTCTACGACTTATGAAATTGGCAAATGATTTCTAAATTTTAACGATGTGGTGAACGTTTACCTGTATAAGACAAAAAATGTGTAGAATAACTTTTAATATCACAATAATTGATCTCATAATGCGCTACATAAACAACACTTACTACTTTTGAATAAAATTAGATGCTTAATACTTATTAATGATGAGACAAATCCATAAAAACTACAACATTGTCATTTTAACTTCCCTGAAGGCCTTTTTATGCTCCTACCCTTTGATAAAAACGATCATATCTTTTAATGTATATTTGATAGCTCAATGAGTATTTAATTATGTAATTACTGCAACAAAAAACATGTATATAGTATGTCATATCGATGGTCATGAATTGAACCTTCGTAACTAATATTTTCACCAAACTCGCCATCGAGGGCAGGCGCAGTTATAGGTACCTAGAATTATTATGTTGATATGAGTATTTGTTGAATTCACGGATCCAGGAGGATTCGGTCCTTTGAAGCTTGTGTGGCGCCGAAGCCAACACGTAGAGACTTTTACCATTTACTCCAATTTGAAAGGTTCTGTTATTATTAGGAGCCTGTAATGTCCCACTGCAAGCCAAAGGTCTCCCTATCCCGTTTCCCATATTGGCGATTTTGTGCTCCCCTCAGGCCAAAAAATTGCTCTAAAATGACTCCAGCTCGCAATTTAAAATCTGATTCTTAAAAACGTAATTTTTAATTTATTGATACCTTGTCGATTTTTTTGTTTGTAGATTTTTACAACAGGTATTTAAATAGCAATTTATTTATTATTTATTTATTTTCAGCCTATGCTGTCCCACTGCAGGGCAAAGGCCTCCCCTCCCACCTAACAATAACAACAATATAACAATATCCTTATAGTATAAAAATATCATTTCATAAATTCATTATTAAACGATAAAGCCCAATGTATAAGTTAGTTATGACTTTGACCAACAGATGGCGTTATACGTAAATACCTCGCGCTATCAACATTTTTTATGTAAACTATATATAGCTTAGGTGCTTTGAGGATATTAAAATTAATTCATATCAGACCGAAGTTTGTCTTTTATTTGGTAGCCAATACCTAGGGAACGACCTGTGATTTGTACACCCAACATGTCTCACTGTTTCTCACACACCCTTCAGTCACAAACCAAGAAAGCTTTCTGCTTGCAACGCTCGCCTCGCCCGCTCACTCGTTTTCTGTTACTGTACTGACCTAACCTATACGTTTGCTTCGGCCTCCCGCCCCCTTGTCAATGACTTTCATCAATAAGACAAAATAAGGTTATTTTTACTTTCGCAGTTTGGTGTTACTTTCTTTTCTTTACTTTCTCGTTGAGTGAAAATGTATACGGAAACGATCGCTGTTGTAAAGCAACACACACCGGATCAGAAATGAGATGACTGACCATTCCGACCGAAATTTAGTGGCACGTTAAGCAGTTGGTCCCGCTTGTCGTCGCTAGATGTCAGTCGTCCAGCCTAGTCGGGGGCCTTAGGGCGGCTTGACAACATCTGACATTAAGGTTGTTCACTAAACTTACACTTTTCTCCTGACTTAAATGAATAGCCTAATATTAATTTATTATGGAAACAAATAATCAGACAATTCTATAAAAACTGCAACAGTGTCAATTTAAATTTTACCTTGAACCGTTTTTATATGCGACTATATTTGAACAAAAAATGACGATAATACCTATCAATCTATGTTTGATAACCAAATGAGTATTCAATTATGAAATTGTGGCAACAAATAATAGTAAATCAATTTATTTCCAATAATCTTAACATCGAGTCATTAATCGGCTATTTCCTATTGCTTCTTTTTTTTCAATACCTGTTTAAAGGTCAAGTACACATAACCGTCGAAAATTTTCTCGCCCGAGTCGGTGTTAGCGTCTATCGTCACCTTGGCCTTTTCTATCGGCCATAGATATGGGAAATCTTCCACCGGCACTGTCATGTTCAAGAAGTAATACGCGGCCTGTGAAAAGTTATTTTACGAGTTACCATCATGCTGATTAACTTTTCTTCTTTTTTGTGGGAATTTGGCAGAAACATCGCGTGGCTCAGAACAGTTGTGACAGTTGATCTGACACGTCTTTGTGAAGCAACACTCAAAAAATCGTGAATAGAATAGGTGGTAACCCCAAACGTTTAGAGAGGTATTGTGTGGGTCTCCTTGCTTCGTTCGAGTGGCTTGATAACATCTGGCACAAAGGTTAATCACTAACCTACACCCCTTTAACAATCCGTATTAAGCTCGCATGTTGGATTATGTCACACAATCTTTATCGCATGGTGGAGGTGAGAGCTGTGCTCAGCAGTGGGATCTACAAAAGCTATTGTTATGTTATGTGTGTTAGTTCTTAAACAGTTTAACTAAATGAAAAATACGAAAATATTACCGCCGGGATTGGGCAGGAGAGCTTGTATTTTGATGTGATCATTTTTCCCACGTAAGGATCAAAGTTTAGCATGTCACAGAAATGTAAGTGGAACTCCACGAATGATCTCCGGTACTCGTTGTGCAGGTATTCGTAGAAAATCAAGTTGAACTAAAACATAACATAATATTAAAAAACTAAAATACAACTTTGCCCGCAAGGTTGGATGACCTGATGAAGGTCACGGGATTCAGGTGGATACAGGCTCCACGGAACCGGGCGCTCTGGAAGTCAATGGGGGAGGCCTATGTTTAGCAGTGGACTTCATGCCAATGATGATGATCATGAAAATACAACTCGACCCTCTCCGACTGCCCAGGAACATAGCTAGGTTCTTCCCATTTTAAATACGATGGCCTAACAATTTGGTCCCAGCTGGAGTAGAAAAAAAACATTATTATAAAAAAAAATATTTGAAGTCAGAAATCATTCATTTGCAATAACTGCATAACTTTTAGATTATGTTATTTTGCAAACAAATATCTTACAGTTATGTTGTTACCCCACACATGCTTGAGATTTCCTTCTATGTTCATGTAATAGGGGCTCTTGCGACCGAATCTTGTAACATAACCTGCACCGGAATGCAAATATTTCTTGTTGATGTATGTCACGTTACCTTTCAGTGGTATTACTTGTAGGCAGTTCACAATAGTTCCATCAAAACACTGTTGGCAAAATTTCAGTTTAATATCAACGGTTTCATAATATGAGTGGAGTTTTATGAAACATCGAGTTCCATCGGAAACTTATTTTACTAACAATCAATTCACAAATATTAATTTTTCAAATGCTTCTCTTTCCTAATGTTGCACTTGCTATTCAATCTTTATTTAATTTTCATTGGTTTAATTTGCACATTCATTTGGCAAAATGAAGTTTATGCTAAACTCCCTTCAGACTTCGTTATGTTACATGGTTGGACTGTAACAGTTCAAGAGAAGCAATAATTTTGATGTCGATCCATTCTTATTTATGTCATGAGCAAAACCCAAGAACATTCTGATAATTAACTGAACGATATATTTTTCAGTTAACTATCCACTTTTTGAATATTTAGCCATCTATTCGAGGTGGAATCAAATATTTAACATTGAAAACTATCAGTTCGGAACTTTTTGAGTGATAGTAATTGTTCGAACAGTACAAACTCGACTTTGTATACAGGTAGAATTTTTCAGTGAGGTTTAAAAGGCCAAGGAATATAAAAAGGTCATCAAAGGATTATTATGTCATGTCATTGTGTCACTTAAATAAAGATCGAATTCCGGAAAATAACATAATATTATAAAATGAAGGTCTCATTTATAAATATTTATTAAAATATTTTTCTTTCCCTCTCATTTCAGAACAAGAGACAGTTCTACGATTTATGAAATTGGCAAATGATTTCTAAATTTTAACGATGTGGTGAACGTTTACCTGTATAAGACAAAAAATGTATAGAATAACTCTTAATATCACAATAATTGATCTCATAATGCGCTACAAAAACAACACTTACTACTTTTAAATAAAATTAGATGCTTAATACTTATTTACTTATTAATGATAAGACTAATCCATAAAAACTACAACATTGTCATTTTAACTTCCCTGAAGGCCTTTTTATGCTCCTATCCTTTGAAAAAAAAGATTATATCTTTTAATGTATATTTGATAGCTCAATGACTATTTAATTATGCAATTACTGCAACAAAAAACATTTATTTAGTATGTCATATCGATGGTCATGAATTGAAATTGAAATTCGCAATAGGCACTCAGATTATCTTAACGCCAAAGTCACATGAGACAGATTGAGGGACTGTAGTCAGAGGCCTTAGGGCAGCTTGATAACATGTGACAGCACGGTTCATCAGTAACCTTACACCCTTCCAACAATCCGCACTGAGCCCACGTGTTGGAGTGTGGCTCAATGGCTCTCACCATTTCATGGTAAAGGCCAGCAGTTGGAAATTTAAAAGCTATTGTTTGCTTTGGACGTTAACTTATTTTTCAGGTGTTTATGAAAACTAATAGCAATATGAAAATATTACCGATGGGACAGACAGCCAAAAGTAAATATCTACAAAAATAAATAATAAATTCTTACTGATGGATGTCACGTTACCTTTCTGTAGTATAACTTGGAGGCAGTTAAAAATAGTTCCATCAGAACACTGTTGACAAAAGAATAAAACCAACGTTTCATACTAAACTAACAATTCATTGCATTTCGCGAATTCTTCTCACTACAGATGTTACCAACCATGAATATTAAATCAATTTGGATTCATTTGGTTGAATAACGTATAACCTAAATATCATTTCATAAATTCATTAAGGAACGATAAAGCCCAACACGTCTCTCTGCTTCTCATTTATTTATTTATTTATTTATTCATAATTTTGTTACATACTGACTTACAGTTTCCCAAATCGTCAGTATGTTTATTTCACATGTCAGACTTAATACTAAATTTCGAAAAATAAGATAACAATAAAAAATAATAAACAATAATACAAAATGACAAATCAATAAAAAAATTAAACAACAAAACAAAGTCAAATTAATAGGATAAAATTTGATTTACATTCATAATTAATAAATTAACAATATTATCATAGAATACAATTCACATAATGGTTGGCTTTCCTTACTAACGATCCGAAGTGATCAGCAAATAGGTCGGTACTAAAGTCATGGGCGAGCATGTCACTAATAAGGTTAAGTGCGCGGGTAGTAGGCGCGTGAGCAGCGTACGCGGTGCGCGTCTGCGGCTGCCACAGTAGGCGCGGGCGCCCTCATACACACTTCAGTTAGAGAACTGTAAGCTTCCTGCTTACTACGCTCGCTTTGCTCGCTTTTTGTTACTGTACTGACCTAACCTAAGCGTTTGCTTCGGCATCCCGTAAAATAGGGTGATTTTTACGTCACCAGTTTGGTGTCTTTGAGTGAAAACGTATGCGGCAACGATCGCTGTTTTAAAGCAACACACTGGATCAGAAATGACTGACCGTTCCGTCCGAAATTTAGTGATGTAAGTATTTTTCGGGCATCTATCTCTGTGCTGCGGAAGGCACGTTAAGCAGTTGGTCCCGGTTGTCGTGGAGTGATAAGGCGTCTGTGAACAATTATTTTTATTATTTCATGAATTTACATCGAACATAAATATCTCCACTCCAAAGTGCTAAATGTTATAAAAGTAAATGACCATCATTCAATTTAACGCTAAGTCAAAAGATGTTATGGTAATTGTTGTTATATCAATGAATATGGATGCAGGACCAGACCAGTCGGATGATTACATCATTACGTTTTAAGTGCAAAATAAATGTCAAATTACAGGAATTAAAATGAAAAATGTCATTAGTTATAATAAAGGTTCAAGTATAATGGAGACTAAAATAGAATCATCGCGAAAATAGAAGCAAATCATCATCATCATTTCATCAGTAGCACGAACTGCTAACGTTTTTGTAATCGTAAAGTAAACGTAATTTTTTTTAA
Source organism: Udea ferrugalis (assembly GCA_950022985.1). Lineage (NCBI taxonomy): Eukaryota > Metazoa > Arthropoda > Insecta > Lepidoptera > Crambidae > Udea > Udea ferrugalis. The sequence continues at coordinate 1,261,498 of OX465541.1, forward strand.
GCGTGTTTCGGCAGCGAATGTTGAAACGCATGTCAATCGACAAAAAAAGTGATTACAAACAAAAAAATATTACTTACCATATATCTGAGTGAAACGGTTGTTGAGATATTTGAGTACGAAAACTAAAAAATACCGCAGCAAAAAAATGTGTAGATGATCAGACTAAAAGAAAGACGGATGTACGGTCAACGGCACACCACCCATCATCACCAAATTCAAATTAATTCAAATTCATCGTAATATATAGGTTTGGAGGTCTAAGCGTAGTAACGTAACCATATCACACACTTTCACATTTACAATATTAGTCCATATAGAATACTTATAGCGAATACTACATCCTGGAACAGGAAACACTTCCTATGTAGCAAATGCCACGTGTAAACCAATCGTCATCAAGTTTTCGCAACAAGGTATAAGCTTAACCCACTTGACAGTCGCGAACGGGTTTTATAAAGCACAGTTAGCAAATAAAAGTGTCATAATATAGTGTTGTCAGTGATCTAGACTCACATGGGACGTCCCGCAGGTGCCCGTGACGCAGTTGTGACAGTGATCGGCGACCATCGCTGTTGTAAAGCAACGCACGCCGGGTCGGAAATGGGATGTGTAAACACACCGACCGAAATTTAGTGATGTGTATTTCGGGCATCTCCGTGTTTCGGAAGGCACGTTAAGCAGTTGACCCCGGTTGAAGTCGCTAGTTTTAGACGTTAAGCCTAGGCTCACCAGTGAGAGACTTTAGGGCGGCTTGATAACATCTCACTACCCTTACACCCCTCCAACAGTCCGCACTGAGCCCACGTGTTGGAGTATGGCTCATTCCACCTCATAGTTAAGGTGAGGCCTGTGCCCAGCAGTGGGCCGTGTATAGGCCGTTTATGTTATGTCACGGTGTATTTTTTAGGAATACACCGCAACATAATTAAAGCTAAAATATAATTTATCTAAACTTAATACCTACCTAATAATAATCTAAATACTACCTAATAACTAAAAATAATAATAAGAACCTAAAAACTTAAAATAACTTAATAAATATAATTACTGTGATCCTACGATCCCTCCGAAAACGCATAGCACTATGCTATGTGCCTCGCGCGCCGATCGCGGAACCAGCTGCGAGAGAGGGACGCGGTGAGTGAGATGGACGAGCGCGGGCCTGCGCCCGCGCATAAAACTAACACACACGCCGACTCGTCCTCTCACTACCGACCAGCCTCCTAAGAGGACACACCTAGACCTAGCTCGTGTCGCCGCGGCGCACGGAATCTTCCGTCGCGTCCGCGGCCCTAAAGTATCTTTGTTTCTAAAAATCTAAATAATGTAATATATCTATGTGCGTGCAAATCCCCGAAAGGGTAAGTGATGACAGTGTATTATTCTAAACTCGTGCTAAACCTACCTATCTACCTTGCCTACTTAATTACTTAAATATTAAATCTACCTACCTAGTGCTATAGTTCTTGTTCTAAATTCCTTTTACCTATTTTATTTGCTAATAATTGTGTAACGTAAAATCACTTGTGCTAATTGTAAACTCGTCTGCTTGCTATCACCGCCACCTCACATCTACTTCTGTCCTGGGGCTTGGCTTGGTGATCGCGATCAGACACTGATCTTTTGTGCGTGGCTAACGCTGGGTTTTTCTACAGGGTCTACCTCCAGGGTTCGAACCAACCTACCATCCCTAATACCATCTTGGCTGCTGAGCCACTGCCACGCACCACATCGTTCTGCTGCGTCCCAAGTCGGCCACCCATCATCTCGGCCACCATCTGCAGGGAAGTCCCAGACCAGCGAAAGTGAACACAATCAGACGGGCCCTACGCCCACGACCCTAGTGCTAACTATTTCGGACCTACTTCGAATAAATACCTATTTCTAATTTGTTAACGTCGTTTTGAATTTCTCTAACTACCGAAAAAGCGACCGTTACAATGGCGCCCAACGTGGGGCAACCGTTACAGTTAAGGGACGTCCCGATCTCCAGACAGCAGAGCGATTTTCACGTTGTACATACGTCCCACGACTGAATTTGAAGGGAGATTAAATTTTTGCTTGTCAGAGTGAGACGAGAAACTTAAGCTGAGTGATTGTTTAATTTGGGGCTAGATGGCGCTGTGTAGAATAATGTCAGTGTAATTTATTATTGTATTTTATCTGTCCCGCGGTACTGAGTACTAGATCCCGCATTACTATACAAGGTACATGACAAAGCAGACCAGTTTACGGCAGCCACGAGTCGGTCGTTAAAGAATTATGACGTACTCGCGACATAGTCCAGCTATGATTGGAGTCCGTGGAGTCCTAAGAAACTTTGGAATACTTACGTGTATCCCACTCATGAATTACATTCAGCCTTACTATAAATTTTCAATGAGGTTTCATCAAAATCAAATTGAATATTTCTTTATTCAAGTAGACCATTACACAGTACTTTCGAATCGTCAAGTATCTTAATTTTAACCACTTATTAAACATATCATAAGTAAACTTGAGCATGACAGTTCCCGAAGGTGGCACCTGTTCACAAGATGACGAGTGAGCCAGACATCATCCCACTCACCTACATTTTAGGGAATGGAATGACCCGTCATACAACATCCATAACGTCCAACCAGTAATAGGCGCAATTTGAACTGCATCATCGATCTACGCGACAACTCTACCACCCCTACTACCTTGACAGTTGGTAGAGCTCTACTGTTTGTTCACAAAAAAATACTTTTCGTCCATGACGAGGAAGTTGTACGTATAATTAAGCAGGCGTCATTTCCCAGGACCGCAAACAAACTAATTGGAATTCCTCACCTCCCCCCCCCCCCCATCTATCGAGAAGACCCCCCTTATTGCGCGATGGAAATTATGCCGTTGATTACAAACGACCATCATCGCCTAGGCACAGTATAAACCATACAGTAGAACATCTAAATACAAACGTGCCGCTCTCGGTTTGAATGTGTGCGTGTGCGTCGCGCGCCGTGTCGCGATATCACGCACACACGATTCCACGCACACGCTAATATAAAATAGGGAGGCATAGGGAGGCGGCAGTACGGACGGGCTGTGCCGCGTGTCTGTGTGCACGCTAGGCTAATAACTCGGCGGGCGGCTTTAGATAGCCTACTGCATGGTTTATACTGTGGCCTAGGCAGGAGGTAGGTGAGGAGTACGTGTCATTGTTTCCTACCGACTTTAAAAAAGAAGAAGAATTTGTCATGTCTTACTTAACGAGTATCTTTTCATTTCAGTAATTGGTAACGATAATATGCTGAAAAGCGAACGTTACTCGTTGCTTCTTCAAATCATGTTCTTTTAAAACCTGGAGCACCATGTCCGAAGTGTGGTCAATGTTCTGTTACTAGTAAATATTCTAGTTTATCCTCACCTTATAACGAATTTCTCTTTGTCACCGAACAACAAAAGGATACCTACTTACTCACTTTATGAGAAACTGGCTTCTTGTTGCTTTGTTGTAACTTTTAGCGAGAATTAGTTTTTCTTTCTTGCTATATTTTCTTTTATTGCACTATTTTCGTGGTTTTCTTCGAACTAAGTTAAATGTGTCATCTCTGTTAAGAGTTTTTCCTCGTCTTCGTTATTTAGTTTTTCTGTACAGTTTTTTGCTTTTTTAGTTTTCTGTTTAGTTCAGTTTTTTTGTAATCTTTTGGGAGAGAATATTTATTTTTCATATGTTGAAAACCTCTACAGCAAATTATTTAACCAAATTTACTTGCTATTACTGCTTAATGCCGATAAGGCATTCTTTGCGACTGCAAAAAAACAGTTTTCAACGAGCCCTTTACCCAAGCCCTGTTTTGGTAAATGGAAACGTGTCTAGGTAAACCCCTGGGCTCCGAAAGAACAATTAATCATCAGATTTCCGAGGGACTCCTCGCTTTTGCTTTTTAATCTAACTTTTGGTTGAGGAGAAACCAGGTATTGTAAGGTAACAAATCAAATCACTTTTTCTATGACACCAGTAACAAAAAGTAGAAAAAGTACTCCGACAAAATGTTCATATTTGCTCAATTTTCTTGATAAGTCTTCCCAGCGCCTTTGGTTCGAAAGTCTTTAGCGCAAGCGTCTCTTCATCTCTCAACTTTCGCTCAAGCGTCATTCGCTCAAATTAAGTCATTTGAGTTTATCTAGCCCACTTTTTTTCTCAGGTGGCTTCGCTCAAATGTCTTTTGTGCAAGCATCTTTCGACCAAAAGGTCTAACACAGACATCTTCCGCTTAAGTGTATTTAGCATCAGTGTAAGTATCAAATACCAATGAAAGGTCAGCTTGCGTGATAAGCGTTACCTAAGAGCTACGGGTTCGGCAATACTCGTACTCGTGTACTGTGTAAAAATCGCCAAGTAAAAAGTACAAAAACAACGAACAAGAGGCCTTAATGAACATCGTCCCTGAGTTTTGTTTTTCACAGTAAAAACGGGTTCGTTCATACTCGACCGATATACTCAGCTTATAAAATGTTTAACCCCGCTGTCGTATGCACTAGGAAAAGGACTCTGCCCTTGTCGTTTTAAGGTTGTTAGTGTAAAGAATTACGGCTTTGCTCTTTTGAGACTGGCAAGTGGTAAGATGTTGTTCAAGTGTTGATTGTTTTCAATAAGTCTCTTAAAAATATGAAGAGAAGACTTGTAATACTGTTGAGGGGTAGTTAACATGCGTTTAAATTATTGTTATGATGCCAGGGCAGGGATACTCACGTGTTCCAATATCATCCATATTTGCTTGAAATCAAAACATACGCACTCATGTGCGTATGTTTTGATTTTGTACTCATGTACGAAAAGCTTAAGATAGATTTTTGAAGATATTTACAAAGCAGGTACAAGCCGCATGAAAAATGAGAGCTTTGGAACTTACAGAGTGGCCAAAACTGTTTGCGAAATGCAATTCTAATACTAATAGGCTAGAGGCACAATTTTGTTTGTAACGTCATTCAAATCTAAAACATTTGAATTTATAGACATTATCCTTTCGTGCTTCCACCATTCACTTGTAGACTGGACTATACTTAGGAAACCTAAGGCCGAGAATGTTTCTATGAATTTCCCCATTGGCGTCTTAATTTCGAGAAATGCTTATTTTTTTCCACGGTCCAAACATTTTTAGGTTTCTTCACCCCATTTCTACCGAAAGGAAAAACTTTCTTGCGCAATTTAACTACTCTCTGTTTTTGTACAGAAGTCGTATTGTTTCGGCCTGAAGTTGTTTACATAAGACGATTTTGCAAGCAATCTTGTTGAGGGTTGATGAGGTTTTTACTTGAGTTCAAATGTAAGGCATTGTAGATCTCATTTTATTCTTTAACCATCTGGGGTGGCATTCCAGCTGACGTCACTTCACATCTGGGTGCTTCACGCTTACTTCAATCATCAATACGCTTCACTTTGAATTAGTGTTTTCTCTTATTTTGTTTGTTAATTATATCAAAAAAAGTTATTTGGCTTAGATAGGTAGTTCTTTTCTCATAAACGACCACAGTCGCAAAAGAAATTGAATTTGAAAGATAACTCACCACGAGCGAAGGGAGTTTTGGCACCAACCGGAATACCATAGCTGTCCTGGGCTCAACAGATGACGTTCTGTCAAATGCGATCGGTCTGAGTCAGTTTAACAAAAACAATAGCTTCAAATTATGTTTTGTTTAAATCGGTAACTCCTACAATCATTTTTCTATAAGGAATCCTCGAAGTTTAGGATTAGACTTACCACGACTCCTTTCAGCATCTTCCTATACTTCTAATGGTTAAGAATTTGGCCTACCACGACCTCGTGAAACATTCACCCTGTATTTATTTATTTCATCCAAAACTCGTTGAAATTTCGTAAGTATTATTACTTTTGTATTAAACGATTTCACATCTCTATGAAAGGATATTCTTGGCCTAAGTTTGTTTTACAAAACAATTCTTTTGTAAAGAATAAGATCGTCTAATATAAATGCGACTCTGTCGTCCTTTATTGTGATAAATTTGCATAATCGACCCCCCTTCCTGTCGAAGGGAGTTCCGACGACGCGACAAACAGACAAACTTGTCGCTCGAGAAGTTTCTTAGTTGATTATAATTTATTTGTTGTTTCGCTTAGTTTGGTGTTGAAATCAATACTAATTAGGGATCTTTAGAGATATCCGTGAGTCTGTTGTGAGTGGCTCAGCAACAATTCCGGTGTGTACCAAGCCTGACTTCAAGGCCTCCGACTAGGCCTTGTAGTGAGACTAGGGTAGTGATTCACTCGCCCTGTAGTTCGGGGCGCAAGAATTCGACCACGGCACATCGTGTGCCTTCATTACAAGTGGCTTCGGGGAAGGGCGGCGGTGTGGGTTGACCTCACATGCCCTCGAGATGGGCCGAGCAATCGGCAGAGCGCGCGCCAGGGGTCCACGGGTAGAGTCCATACTGGGATCCTCGGTACCCCCTGGTATCGCGCAGAAGACGGTCACCGGGGGGTTCACTCGGTATCCCTGCCGCTGCACGGCAGGGTAGCCCGAGACACCCCCCGCCTTTCCCACGGAGGCCGGGATGTCCGTAACCCGCAAAACGGATTCCCCCCGTCAAAAAAAAGAATTCAATATTAATAATTCGCGTGTACAGCGAAAGCGCCTAACTTATGTTTATGGTAAAGCCAATGGCATCTAGTAATTATAAAGAGTATACTTAATACATACACTATGAGGACGAAAACCCTGACAATGGCGAAGTGCTATAATGGTACGAAGTATTAATTCAAGTTATTTTAATAGTTTCGATGAAAGAAAGAAAGAAAATTTATTCGACTGTAAAACAAACAAATCACAATATTTGTTGAAAAAGCAATAATAATACAAAAAACAAATAAAATTACTAAATTATACAAACAACTAAACTGAATGCTTTATAATTAAAAAGTAGAACAGTCGAATCGGCTGGCTAGCTCAGCATTATGCTACAGCCTGAGCTGAAGCGCTGGTTTTCAGCTAGAGCCGTTAGAAGAAGAGGAAGACAGGTGGCTTGTTACACATTAAGGAAAGTTAAAGAGAAGTTACAGTGAAATTATTATTAAGTTAGCCTGAATACACAAGTTTTTTATGTTTATTATGTGTTGTGTACTAGTGTTAATGTAGAATTGTGCGTAGTGGGGAGAACTGCATAACAAAGGAGGGTTATGAAAAATAGGGGTTGCATTTGAAGTTAGAGAAAGATGAAGTAAACGATAATCATTGCGAAGAAAGTTGTATTTTGAAAAAAATATCTTTTATACATTAACGAAATGAGACAATAGAAGTGAGGTTGCGTAAAGGAGGAGGTATGTTATTCCATATTTTTGAAGCAGCGTACTTAAAACTTCCTTCAAAAGCTGCAGTTCGGTGTGCAGGAACCGCAAGCCGAGCAAGACCAAGATGACCAGGTTAGCTTCTCATAGAGATGCAAAGGCTTTCGACTCTTAATAATGCCAAACAGGAGAGATGCTACTTATTGCAAAGGTATCGTGCTCACGCACAGAGTTAAGACAATTTATAGATGATATCAATTGGCGGAGTGTGGGCACTATTTTAAGCGTATGTGGGTCATAGATGCACCGTCTGCACAATTAGTACCAGCGATCGGCATTGTTGCCAAGAGACGGAGTGTAGTTCCGCCCGCGGTACTGGGACTGGGACTAAAATATACCCCCACATCTACAACGAAAAATGTTTGCTGGTTACTAAGTCAACTTCTTGTTACTGATCGAAAAAGAAGGTACTAGCGAACTGAGCCCCAAGTCTGCTAATTTAAGAACGCTTCAATTGAATCGTAATTTAGTCTCAACTGTCTGATTTGACATATTTTCATAGAAAATGTGCCAAATTAGCCGATTGCGACTCAATTACGATACGACTCAATTGAAGCCTTCTAAAATTAGGAAACTTGGGGCCCTGCGGATGGTTGGATGGAAGGACCTTGGGCTTATTGTTACAAAACACCGTTTTCTCATCAAAATTGCTCAGCTGTTTATTTTTTTCAGTGTTTATGGAACTTGAACTTGAGATGTCGCCAATTTTTTTGAATAATCATCGTAGGTGATTCAGTAATACGTACATATTTGAACGTAGTGGTTTTGATGGTTAAGAGATGGATATCGTCAAAGAGGTATGACGAAAAAGAGAAAGCGGGACGATCTGGTTAAAAGTTTTTCAACGACGTGACGTTCAAAATCATCCTGTATATGAAATGCTATTTGTCTAAAATCCAAATTCGTTCCTGTAAGTCAAGAAACGCTCGTTCCTGCGCCGGGAAGTAATCAGGCCGCCATTGCCGCTGGATGTTGGTACTTTGGTAGGCACACATGGTTAATTCTATTACGGAATACACTGATGGAAGTTGATCAAGGAATATGGCCCACGACCGATAACGGAGGCCGATTTGGTGCAATAGTTCAGAAACGGGCTTACACCATATTGGTAGAAAAAAATGTGAGTATGAACATTTTTTGTTTGTACTGGTCTGGGTGGTATGTATTTAAAAAAAAAAGTATTTAAGTATGCTTACTCGTTCTCTAGTATCCCATAGCACAAACGTTTAGTTCCTTAGTCTGGGGGCTAGATGGCGCTGATTAGATTAGATTATTTATTTCTCATATAAAATATCACTAAAAGCTACATAAATGTCATAATATAGGAATTTTGAATGAGATCGTCTAAGAGATAAATTAAATTAATAAAAATATAAATTAAATTACATAAATTAAGACTAAAATCAAATGAAATGAATTTAAATTACATGAAATTATTAAGATGGACATTTGAATTGAAACATTAAGTAAAAACACAATAAAACAAAAATAATCAAATCAAATATAACAATGTCAAAAGAAAATAAATTAATCCATGTCACAGTTCACAAATTCGGCTGTTGAATAAAATGGAGTTTTCAATAAAAAGGTTTCTGGGCTGGCTTCTGAACGCCTCGTCCGACGGCTCGCGTTTCAGCTTAACGGGCAGTCTCTCATAGAACGTAGGCCCAATGACACACGATTCTTCTCTGCAAGTGCCAAGGAACTGATCTCAGACGGCCTGCGAGATGGGTCCGCTTATTGGTATCCATGCACTCAAAATTTCACAAATTTGTTCTGACGTACATTAAAATTTCAAAAAGATAGACCGAGTGATGAGTCATTATACGATGCGTTACAAATAAGTCTCTGCATGAATGTCTAGGTTCACACCGACCAGAGTACGTAACGCACGCTTCTGTAGAATGAAAACTCTTGGCGTCGGTTGAGTTTCCCCAAAGCAGTGTTCGATAGGACATAAGAGAGTGAAAGTGCGCAAAATAAACCTGTCTGAGCGCATCAGCAGAGACTAGTGGCATCGCAAAGACTGCACCACTCAGCCTATCGCACAACTTGTCTACATGGCACTTCCAGTTGAGATTTGGGTCGAGAGTAAATCCGAGGAATTTACTCTGAAACACAATGGCATTGGGCCCCCTACTACGCAAGCAGGCAATGTGATATTTCTTCCCGAAAACACCATGACGATTGACTTGGCAACGTTCAATAATAATCCATTTGCAGAGAACCATTCCTGCACCTGCTCACACGCTTCGTGGATGTTTATGCTGAGTTGCTGAGTTGCATACGTTCGAGCACTCACTACCACAGTTGTATCGTCAGCAAACAGCACAGACAAGCCAGTCGTTACAGAGGACGGAAGATCGTTGACGAAGACGAGAAACAAAGTGTTTCCAAGCGAAGAACCCTGTGGTAACCAGAGAAATTCGTCCGGTCTGTTAATGGTCTCGGTAGCATAATTGGTAGTGCAGTCGCCCGGCTTGCGAAAGACGCGGGTTCGAGTCCCGCCTGATGCCAAGACCGAATGCCCTTTTCTGGTTTTCCTATCTTTAACCCTGTGGTATGCCTAGACTAACGCAACCCGGGTCAGATTTCAAGTGCTTGCCATTTGCTGAGATCCGTACTGTTTGCCACGGCCTGACTAAAATGATGTAAGCTGTGTGGCATAACGTCCAGTGATACTCATTTATTTCTCCAGTGATATTTTATTCGTTGTAAGCCGTCTGAGCGCTGAGCCGGAAGTCTACCGGGATCAAATTGAAAGGTCTGACAAAATGGGACAGTATATTAAATATATTTGTGTGGCCAGTTGAAACAGGTAGAGGTTTTGTCTAATGTGCCAAAGGACGTGATGACCAATTCGGTAATTTTAAATGAATAACGCATATACATCCCATAGCAGGGCACAGGCCTCATATCAGCTATGAGGTGGTTTAAGCCATACTCCAACACGCGGATTGTTAGCAGACATTATCAAACCGCCCTAAGGTTTCCGACTAGGCTTAACGACAGACATCTAGCAACGTCAGCCGGAACCACTTAACGTGCCTTTTGAACATGAAGCGTCTCATCTCACTCGTGGTAGATTGGGGTTCCGGCTGACGTTGCTAGATGTCTGTCGTTAAGCCTAGAGCCGAAGCATCCACGCCCGGTCATTACCTGCTCCATCCTGTATGAGAGAGACCCATGAGGATTTCCCCCCAAAAAAAGGGCTACCTCACCAACATCTGCGCCAAAGTAACTAATGACTCCCGGCCTATTGAATAGGCCTTATGAACCGCGATGTGACGCAAGCGTGAGATAAGACGCGTCGACGAGTCCGCGAGGCATTAGCCAACTCATCTGTGCTCTGATCACCGTGAACATTAGGCAGCTGTTCCACCTTCAGAGAGGAAGACTAACTTGCTAGCTTACGGAACGTACAATAGGTCATTAGTAAACAAAAGAGAAAAGATAAATATTAGGTTCTGCAGAAGAATAGATGAACCGGTAACAAACACTTTCGGAAATAAAAAACTCAGTAAGTAAAAGGGTGAATATTTTTTGTACCGCTGGCGAGAACTTACTCCTCTGGGTTTTCCCTGAGCAACAAGAGCTATCAAAGAGAGTACTGGCTTGGCGATCCCGCCGCACACCCACTCTTGCTTAAAGCCCAGCGACAAAACTATCGGAGATACATTCACGCTTACCGCAGCTCTCCGGCAGCATTCATAACATAACATACCCTCACGACCATGTCCCTAATGGGTTAGTCAGAGGCACGTGATTGTTGCCGTCATGATGAACAGAACATTCAGAACACATTTCACCGAGGGAATTTGAACCGAACGTGGTAAGGGGTGAGCCTACCGCCGTTATCCGGGTTGCTTGGGTTTTTTATATCGGTGTTTTCCATCACCGTAGAGTTAGCCCCAAATTGTACAAATGAACACAAAGTAAAGGAGTCTTCCAGATTTGATCTCGGGACCATCGGGCTCCGAGTGTATAACCACTAACTGGGCCACGACTTTCTAGTTACTAGCTTTACTCGCTTCTCGTTCGTTGCCGGCGGTGGGACAAAAACCTAAGTTTTTCTTCGTCAGTGTCTTGAACATTAATGTCCTTTTATACGTTCAGTGGCCATAAGATTTTGTGTACTTGCACAATCTTATAATTAAATGGAGATACGTCTCATCACAGAATTAGGTGTCGTGTTTGTAATTGTAAAACACTTTTTAACCATTTCCCTTCAAATTCAATATTTCTTTATTTAAGTAGGCCATTACACAGTACTTTCGAATCGTCAAGAATCTTAATTTCTACCACCACATTTGAAACATACACATAATAATAAAATATATTAACAATACTTAAAATACATGTACATAATGTGACTCTACAAGTACCACCGGCGTCCTTACCACAGTATAAACCATACAGTAGTACATCTAAATACAAACGTGCCACTCTCGGTTTCAATGTCTGCGTGAGCGTCGCGCGCCGCGTCGCGATATCACGCACACGCGATTTCACGCACACGCTAGCATAAAATAGGAAGGCATAGGGAGGCGGCAGAACGGACGGGCTGTGCCGCGTGTCGGTGTGCACGCTAGGCTAATAACTCGGCGGGCGGCCTTAGATAGCCTACTGTATGGTTTATACTGTGTCCTTACCTACGAACCTTTACTGTTTTCGAAAGATATCGAAATATTCTTTACAGATTTTGAAATAAGCCATTGAAGAAAAACTGATGTTTTGTTCTACGTTATGTGAATCTAGAATATTATTATTATGCACGTGACTGTATCTACTATTGATCATTCAAAGAAATGTAGTACTATCGTTCGTCAAGCTTATATTGACGCAGTGGTGACTGTCGAAGTAACGTTTTGTTCATCTTAATAATACGGCTTTTAGTTTTGATTTGGAAATATACTTCATAAAATATTAATATTAAATGTTAAGATATGCAAATAATAAAGGTCATAGCACATTTTGTCAGCACGGCAAATGCACGGCTCCGACCCAGTTATTATCTTACTATTCAAATTTGAACCTGAAGTTGTTAGGACGCGAGCTAAGTGATCGGTGAGCGCGCTGACAGCTCGCCGTTAGCTCTCCGTTAGCTTTCTCATATTAATATTGCAAAATATATTGTACCGCTCACAACTCAATGCTCAGATAATATTTGCTGGGTTGCAGCCGTACAGTGGATGTGCTGGTATAAAATAATAAATAAGCACTCAGTATACGAACATAATGTGACTTAACCACCGGTGTCGAAAAAATTTCTAGGAACTTATCTATTTTAAAACAGTTCATAACGCAAGTTTTCTTTGTTTCAGGGGACCAACCTTCACCAGGATAAAAGACAGCGACGACTTATACAATAAACCTACCTTTAATTATAATTTAGTCCTTATACCTCCAAACTCTCGCCTAATAATCCTCTTTATAAATTTAAAAAACTTAGTTATACCCTAATCACAAACCACAACCAAAAATAATTTTTTTTTTTTTGCCAAATGGGTAATAGAGAAGTTAGAAGTTGTGGCAGAGTTAAATATATTTAAGTTTTCTTCAGTATTTTGAGTGTCAAGTGTAGTGTAGTTAAGTGTCATCAGTGATTAGTGGAGGGTATCCAGTTGCGCATGGAAGCAACGGGAGGACGCGGTTTGATTCCTGGGCTGATCGGAGTTTTGAATAGGTAACTATTCAATTTTGTATTACTATTAAAAATTACAGTTGGCTCAAAATTATATAAGAAATTAAGTTTTTGTCATGGCTTGCTACTTGTATGAGTGGCTTTTGATAGCATCTTCATAATTTACATGACAACTTTAACAAAGTTAATGATTGTGACATCAATCTAAACTCTGAGTATGTACAAGCTAAATGTACAAAGTTTAACTCATTGTACTTCGTAACATTACTTTCTTATAAGAAGAACTACCCTACATGACTGGCAGTCGATTTATGTCCAAAATTGAAATATTGAATTAAACATGCTTACAGCACTTTCCATGAAAAATATATGTAACTTTCATGAGGATCAGATAAAATATGACTTTAACACTACATGGTATAAAACAAAGTCGCTTTCTCTGTCTCCATGTTCGCTTAAATCTTTAAAAATAAGCAATGGATTCGTTGTGGAGATCCTTGGGAGAGGCCTATGCCCAACAGTGGGCGTCGTTCGGCTGACATGATGAAGCAATGGATTTTGATCCGGTCTTTTTCAATAGATAGAGTGGGTAAAGAGGAAGGTTTATGTGTATAATAACATCCCATTGCACCCGTGCGAAGCCGGGGCGAGTTGCTAGTAGTAAATAAATAGAGAACTGAATAGATCGGTCAAGTAAATGTGCGGCTAATCTCGTCTTAAAGTATAAGCCCCGTCGCCATCTTTATGACGTCATAACTATCCCCTGTAGACTTTTAGGAAGAGTTGACTTTTGGGATGAAGTTAAGAAGATAAGCCCAAACAACTATACAGGTTGATTCTTTCTACAGGATCGGCACCCTTAAATATTATTATTACTACATTTACAATAGTATTTCATTTTTTTACATTTTAGTGACGCTTCAAACGACATTTTACCACTCTGTTGGCTCACATTATTTTGATACTTAGGTAAGTACGACTTTAAAGTCGTACTTTGAAGTTGTGAAGCTCCATCAGCATCACCACACAGAGCATGTTTTTATTTAATCAAAATATTTGAATACCTACTAAGTTCTTAAGAATGCCGCGCTCAGGAGCACTGCTCCGCTTTTTTTTCGTAGGGAAATCCTCATAGATACTTCGGCGCCCGGCGGGGGGGGGACGAGGTTATGTCGGGCTCCTACCGATTAAAATCCCACGGCACCCAACCGTGGCACTTTGGCAGCATGGTTGGATTCACGCTAGATAGACGGCGGAGCAGTGCTTTATTACTTTCGGTAGGATCCTGCTTCGGCGCCAAAGTGCCACGTTTGAGTGCCGTGGGGTTTTAGTCAGTAGGAGTTCGCCATATTCTTCACTGAGTCCGCAGCCGACTGTGTCGCCCTTAATGGCCGCAGCGGGTGGGTGGTAAGTCCACCACACTGCCACGCTTGAGTTCTCTTGTGCCCAACGATAGCTATGCCACTGATAACAACACAAATTCATAACCCTGTTCCTATCCGAAAGAATCGCAGAACAAACGAATGTAGATAATTATAGAACAGTAATATACATATAATTCGACGTTTCCGGCCGGCCAGTCATAATGTTTACAGAGCCACATATAACGGAACATATGGCGAGGATATTACTGTATGTACAGTCAACTCAACTGATTTGTGATCATTTTGAGGTTAGACTTATCTTACGGATAGTTACTATCTGACAGTTAAGTTGCGCCTTGGGCCTAAGGCAAGGCCAATTTTCGACAATGTAATTAATATAAAGGATGGTTTTTGCTCATTCAAATTAATATTTTTTACATGAACATCAGAGTACTGATGTGTGATGTCTTAAAATCAAGTGTAATGTGAAATGGAATGGTTTATCAATATTGTTTATCGACACCGTTTTCGGAAATTTGTGTAGGTAAAAAGTAAATTGTCAAATAAACCGCTAACGCGAAATGAACAATTAGTATTTTGTGAGTAAATTTTGGGGTATTTTTTTTTTCTTAAATTTCTTTATTTGTGAATACCATCAGAATATATTGTGCGATGCACGAGTTGAACGACAATTAGTGTGGTAGACGTTTTTGTCTACGAAAATCAGCCCAATCCTTTCTTGACATATTTTTCAGGTTATTTTGATACATTTAAAAAAACACCACGTCTAGAAAAAAAAAATGAAGATGTAGTTTCATAATACTTGTAAAGACACCCTGTATACATTTGAGCTGCTACGGGAATCGAATCCTTTAAGTCTCGTTACCACCGCCCATAATCGTCGTCTGGCATAGCCGGTGTTGACTGTACTTCGGCATATGACCGATGTTGGCCGGCGTAATGACAAGCAGATTTATTTTGACATTAATTATACAAACTATTCGCCTGATAATCTAATCATGTCAGCTGTCAAACCATTAATTGATGAGGATATGAGGAAGTGTCCATAGATCATGAGACAAAATGATGTGCCGTTTCTCAACCCTAAATATCTATGTTATTGTAATTATTTATTTATTAAAGAAAGAAAGAAAGAAAGAAAGAAAAAACATTTATTGATTCTGAACATCGCAACAGATAAAAACATACAGAACAAGGTGGTTAGGAAAAAACAAAAAAATAAAAAAAATAAAACAAACAATATAAAAACAAAGAATTATTTCCACCAGGCAGTAGTGTCACGATGTCCAAAATTAAATGGACCCCACTCAGCTAATGCCTGGACCTGATAGGCATATTATATATTATTATATATTTTATTATTATATTTAAATCAAAATCGCTTTGAATAATAATAGGTACTTACTTACCATTTTACCGCGCTCCTGTCGTAATTGCAATAAGGATTTTGAAAATATCGACCTACCTACTTTCCTCCCCGTGCTGCCCCTTTTTCATTGTCACCTTAGCTTAATTATTCATTTTAAATAAGTGGAAACTTTATTGGTTTTAGTGTTTACATGTGTTAAAAAAAGCTATTTTGAAATAGATATATTTTACCCAGCTATATGTATGTCTTATAACCCCTGAATTCACAAACGTCAATCAAAGCTAAGCACGCGCTCACGCTCATGCTGTCCCGTAAAATGACAATAGAACTGAAAGGGACTGTTATACTTCTAAGGGATGCCCAACGTTGATTTGTGTTTGTGAATTCAGGGGTAAGTGACTAATAAAAACACTTTATAAGGGGCCGAAAAACAATTCAGGAAAAACACTAGATAAGATTTTTATATTGAATGGATAAAATCAGAGAAAGATAGAGTTTAGATTATTTTCCCAAACCAAACAGTATTTTATACTACGAGTATAAACCTTTTTGTAACCAAAGATACAAGATTAAAAACTTCTTCAACTTCCACAAGTTTATAAAAGCTTTCCGTCTAAGAGGCTTCACAGTTCAATACTTCTTCTAAACTAATCGTTTGAAGTCCTGAAATTCTGACATTAAAACTCTAATTAACTATAGTTTGAACTTTAACTTGACTGCTCTTAAATTTTAATCTTCAAACTAATCACGGGGAGATTTGTTTCATCTTTGTAACTTACATTACCAAGTTAACTACATACACACACACACACAAACAGCGCGTCACATACCTACCTAAAAACTGTCAACCTATTCCTATGTGGCCCGCAATAAAGAGTTTGAATTGAAATCAGCTGGATGCATTGGACTCAGTAGACCGAAGAGCCTGGAGACTGATAAGTGACGATACGCTCGTTGGAACCAAACTCCAGAGTTTGGAGCATCGGTGAAGAGTTCTAGAGGTCTATCGGTTTTTTATAAGGTGTATTTTGGAGAGTGTGTGCAGGAACTTCATGACCTGATACCCTCTACTTCCTACCACCGGACCACAAGACGCCGTGAGGGCTTTCACCCCCATGTGGTCGACTTTCCAGCGGTCCGAACTCAAGGCAGGTCGCAAACATAAAAAAAACTATAACATTAACTGCCTGTATACGTCATACTGCTGGACACTAGCCTCACCACAACTTTGGGATTGCGCGAGCCATACTTCAAAAGGCGATGCGATACGGTGTTCAGTGTTGGATGGGTGTGAGATTAGTTGTAAACCTTAATGTCAGATGTTATCAAGCCGCCCTAAGGCCTCTGACTAGGCTTTTTAGGAAAGACATCTAGCGACGTCATCCGGGACCAACTGCTTAACGTGCTTTCCGAAGTACAGCGATGCCTGAAAAATACGTTAAATATTTTAACAATCTCCAATTTGTGCGATGACAAACCTTATTGGTACGAGTAGATGTTATCAAATCAATCAAATAATCCATTGCGGTCAGGATCACCCATCCCACTTTCTTCATAGCATAATGATTGTGGTCTCATGATGTTAACAGTTTCTGAAATCTTAAACCGGTTGGTCAAAGTTCTCAGACATTTCTTCGTGAAAAATTAAAAAAGCCCAACTTAAATGCTTTTAACTTGATACCCTTATAATGCGACACCGTTGGAAATGCAGTAATTTTCAGACGGATTTTGTATCACAAAACGAATCTTGGAAAGCAAAAAAATTTGTACTAAAGGTGAGTTAAGCTACTTATTGGAATAATGCTGGTCGATGATCTCGAAACAATCAACTAATAGTATCTACAATCAAATCAATAGTGATGATTGCTAAAATTTTAATACAAGAATTGATAGATTACCTAATGATTTATACAAGCAAAATAAGTAAACTGTGATTATTTTAATGTTTACGTACATTAAAGTCAATCTTTCTAACGTTTACATTTAAATTATCAACAATAGCGCAGATATAAACGATGCCGTAAGCTTGAACTCCCAATGTAATCAGTCAGATTTTAAATAAACATTACATAGCCCAGAATGCCTCCCAGCAGAATCTCGCAACTCTGTTATTCCTTATGCTACTTACCATCAATCTGACTCATAATGTTATTATGAATGGTATCAGGAACTAACCCAAGGTCGGGTCCGAAATAACCACTACTCGAGTGGACTAGTCAGAAGTCTGGAGAGCCGATTTCGATAGATCATCAGTTATAATAACGATCCAATCGCCCTTCGAATAGACTATAATTTCTCGGTTAGATTGTTTGTTTTACATTTAATAAGCAGGCTGAAAAGTACGCAGGGCAAGACTGTATCGCCCGAATTCACAAACGTCAATCAACGCTAAGCACGTGCTCACTAGCCTAGTCAACGAATGATTTGTGGATGGAAAAGTCGAAAAAGACAGCGGTCAGCTGGAAGAAATTTCTTATTAGATATAATTCCCGTACTTTTATGTTATTTTTTTTCCATTTTAACTATATTTTTGTGTACGAACTAATAAATAAATAAAAAACCAGCCAAGCGCGAGTCGGACAACGGAACGGAAATCCAAAACTTGTGAAAACTTCAGCTTTCTGGCTATCACGGTCTAGGAGATACAGCCTGGTACCAGACAGACAGTGAAAGCTCAGTAATAGGGTTCCATTTTTACCTTTTGAGCTACGGAACACTTAGAAGACATGTTGTTATAATATTGTAAACACTGTTAAAAATACCAAAACAACCCGGATTGAAAATCATACGCTTGGCGAAGTGTAGTTGAACTTCGCATGGCGCCAATATTGAATTTGCCTTTGACTACTTACCCTATTCATGATGTATATGTGTAAACAGATATTTATAGGTGACCCCTTTCGTTAAAACCAACAGGTTTGATTCCCGGCCAAGGAAAAAGTTTTTTGTGTAGTCTGAGTATGCAGTTTTAGTTTTTTCCCAAAATACTTGCAAATTCTTCCCTTTAACGATAATGTCTGTTGAAAAAGATGTACCTACATTCGATCTTTATCATTTGAAGCCCTAACCCCAAATTCACAAACGTCAATTAACGCTAAGCACGCTCAAGCTCATGCCGTTCCGTAAAATGTCAATAAACTGACAGGGACAGCTATACTTCTAAGGCATGATCAACCTTGATTTGCGTTTATGGATTTGAGAGTTAGTCTCTAGTATATAATTATGTTATATCCTGAAGATAAACTAAAATATGGAAAGACAACAGAAGATCGATGTACATAGTTAGTTACTACGAAAAAACTATAAAATGTTGGAACGAAAACAACTAGGATGATCACTGAATAATTACGCATAGCGAACAAATCCAACCAAATGGTCTTCATTCCGATTCAGACGTGTAATCGAAATTATATTTGACGTTCATACAACAAAAATAAACTTGAGTCGAGCGAGTCATTCACTATACACACTGAAAATAATTTGGTTTTCTTTGAGAATTCCCGTTGTGGCCGTTGGCATTCTGAGAATGCGTTATCTACACTGGCTGAGGAAGTTAGTGAGTAACAGGATTTAGCGGAACAGCTTAAAGCTTTTATAAATATACTATATGTATATTTACATAAGCTTTGAGCCGTTCCGCTGTACGTCCCACTGCTGGGCACAGGCCTCACCTCAACTATGAGGTGGAACAAGCTCTACTCCAACACGCGGGCTCAGTGTGCGGTTTGTTGGACGAGTGTAAGGTTAGTGAGCAACCTTAATGTCAGATGTTATCAAGCCTTAAGTTAAGCCAGTAAGTTTCTTAACACCCGAATTCTAGAAGAAGTGCTAGATCAAAAATAAAGGGGCCACTTTTAGCAATGGTTCAAAAACAAAGTTGATATATGAATAAATACTAAACAGAAGGTACTTATTCATTGGACTTACAGCAAAAACGGACTTTACTATCAAACAAAAATATTATCATCGTGATTTTTACCTAACAAACAATGTGGCCCTGTCATAATACCAGTGCCGTTGCACCTATATGGCTGCAGCCCCAAATGCTGAAACAGGGACCTAGTTGGAAGGCCACATTTATATTTTTTTTATGAATTTATTTCATTGTTAGATACCTACTTGGTTTTTCCTTTCCAATATTTTTTTACTATCTTTACTTGCTTGCCTTCATTGTTTGTAGCCAATGTTTATAATTATTTCTTTCTTCAAAGAAGTTGTTTTTTTGCAAATACGCTTGAAGTCTGTCCCTTGCCTCGTATTCGAATTCCTGAAATCGCACATGTCCGAGATGAAACGTGGCATCGGCATTCGTCATCGCGAGTGACTCGTGCGCAGCGAGTTCTTCAAATCGAGATCTTCACACAGGACTGAGGAATGCTACGGATGGATGCTTCATACGTTAGTTATGACGATCTGAAAAGGAATAGGTGACCATTCCGACCGAAATTTACTGATGTATTTTCAGGCATCTCCGTGCTTTGGAAGGCACATTCTAAGTGAGTCCCGGTCGACGGCGCTAGATGTCAGTCGGCAAGCCTAGTCAGGCTTTAGGGCGGCTTGATAAAATCTGAAATTAAGGTTTCTTACTAATCTTACTCATCCATCTGCACTAAGCCCGCGCCGCGTGTAGGAGTATGTCTCGCGCCACCTCATAGTAGTATGATTTGTATGTGCCCAGCGGTGGGATGTACACAGGTTGACTTTGACTTACCAAATTTAACTAAGTATGTGTCTATCAGGTAAGAAACAGTAATATAAATTGTTTATCCTCATCCAAGACTGATTCCACGATCTAGGCCATACGTTTTCACTATTTATTTGTGTAATTGAGTGATTTAGTACAAGAAATCGTGGGAAAACCGTTCAACCTGCCAGCAGCAGATTAGTGAGGGAAAATAGTTATTTTATACGCATTTTATAGAGCAAAACTTCATGTGTTTTTATGTAAGAAAATTATTATTACACACATTGAACACGATCAATGGAAATCACTTATGTGTGACAAAATGCATATTGTGTACCTATTATGTATGTCTAAACTAAATTAATTCCGATTTTTGTTTTAGACAATTGCGTATCTTTTTTAATTTCAAAAAGCCACCTGTTCTGAACAAGCGTCCGGGTAACCGGATAGCTAAAAAGATTCTATAATGATTCATTTCGATATTAATTGCAAGAGACAAAGTTTATCTGTAATTGTTGGGCAAAGAGTGCCTTTCAAAATACAGTCCTTCATCAAACCAAAGCAACATAAACATAAAATACGTTGACAGGTTCAAGGCCATACTTGCTATGTTTACATCAGAATAGGATAAGATATTTGTGAAGACTGTTCAAATAGTAAATGCATATTTTTACGACGGGATGTGGTTGAAGATCTTCAAAGCAAAAATGTGGAGTTTGGAAAAGTACCAAATTATCTTGTTGATATTTTATTGTGAAATAACCCAAATAATGGACTCATTAACGTTCTTGACATTGCTTACGAACGCAATTTTCCGCGTTTAAACATTCTAATAAAGAACGAAACGCATCTGCGTCTCGCCACGCGGTGAGAGGCGCCTTGATAAATCGTGGGAAATGTCACTTTTGGCGGGAAACACGCGCCACTTTGTCGTAGATGTCACTTTGAATAGTAACGTGCTCGTTAAATTTATGTTTCTGTGGTAACTAATCTCGCCACACTAAACACTTGATACGCAGTGAAAAGGTAGCCAAGTTTGTTTCTGTCTTCGATGAGATATTTTCTACTTTGAAAGCCATACGAGTAGTCTACCTACTTTAATCACTGATAGGTATTATGCAGAAAAAGGAAGATACGTTACGTTTATATTTCGCGAATTTAAAAACTAAATGACGAGCACGCATACAAGTGTCATATTACTGCCGTTATCCGGGTTGCTTGGGATTTTTATCGGTGTTTTCCATCACGGAGAGTTAGCATAAAGTAGATGCCAGGACCGAATGTTTATTTCCGCATTCTTAACTCGAACATACTATATAGTAGTTAATATGTTAATCCGTCTGATTGAAGCCGACGAGGTCGGTTTCCGAGTGGCACGGTTAAGTTGCGTGTTTACATGATGTGACCGACACGGGTGTGAATAGTAATTCAATTCAACGATTGCTTTGGGTGCTAGAATACATACACCCAGATTGAATTAGATGGGGTAGGTTTGAATGGGCATATAGTATGAAGAGGTATCTACCATTGAATTTAAGCTTTCATGATTTTTGCACATAGTGGGTAGCAAAGAGACCAAAAAGGGCCTTTGATTAATGTACTAGTTCACATCTGGCCTGGGCCCCAAGTCTGCTAATTCTAGAAGGCTTCAATTGAATCGTAGTTGAGTCTCAATCAGCAAATTTAATTAATTTTCTATGAAAAATATGTCAAATAACTGTCTCAACTCAATATCCTATGAGACTCAATTACGATTTAATGCAATCAATTGGGTCGGCAAATTTTACAGATTTTCTATGATAAATATGCCAAATAAACTATTGAGACTCAATTACGATTCAATGAAAGCGTTCTAGAATTAGCAGACTTGGGGCCCAGCTAGTACGAGTATTGTTTGTTTATAATTTCTAATTATTGTGCTTTTATTGTTGCAATTGTTTTTTTGTGGCAATATTTTTGTTTTTTTTGTTATTTCATTTTAAATTTGCTATGTTACGGTGTCCTCCTAAATAAATGTATTTTCTTTCTTTCATATAATTGAAGGCCGTTGGTAATAAGTCTGAATAATTGTTCGACGTACTCCTTAAGTTCGTAATTGTTTTCAGACTTCGGCCACGGACCTCATTCCCGAGGTTTAATTATATTTTTTAATCAGTGTCTCTACTTTCAAACAGCCGTCCTTGGTTCTTTAGCATGTTTTGCTTATTTTTATTTTTATAAGTGAGAAAATAAAGAAAAATCGGTTTAGGTAATGAACTACTTATTTGACCAGATGTTTATAAATAATAATATAATTAAATTCATTTATTTCGGGTAACTAAGACCCACACTGGCGACCATAACAAACAAAAATTTCAAATAAAAATTACAAGTTAAAACATATAAAACATCATCATTGCATATTTATAAATACATAAACACTTGTTTTATATAAAAACACAAGGAAACATAAAAAATGAACAGACAGGTAAAGATACTAACTAAATTATACGTACAACTCATAACAAATGTAAAATAAAAAAAACAGCTGACATGAGCGTGAGCCTGTGCTTAGCGTTGATTGTCGTTTGTGAATTCGGGGGTGAGTCTGCTGGTCAGCTCAGGGGTGGCATTCAGCACATTGCATGAATATGAAGTCAGATTGAATTTCTCGTTTTGTAAAACTCAATAACTACGAATTTGATCGTTTGAGTGAAAGGATCTAAGCCAAATAACATTTAAAAAATATACAAATGAGAGAGAATACCAATCCAAGTTGAAGCCAATAGATGATTAAAGTGAGATGAGATTTGGCGTAGGCCAGAATAGCACATATTCTGGCTAACGCCAAATCTCATCTCATGATGCTGATTTACGCTTGTTTTATATCAGTGCGCGAGTCTGACTCGCACTTATGTTTTTTTAGCTGATTGTCAGTCATAAGACCAGTTAGAAATATGAACATCAAAGAGTAACATCAAATATCTGAAAAAAAGGCATCTAGTAAATATCTCGTGTCTTCTTTTCAGGAAAAGATGAGTGCAGTGGAAACTGCCGAGGTGGAGCCAGCCCCTCCCGCCCCCGGGGCGGCCGAGACGCCCACGGGGGCGGCCGATGGCACCGGCCCCCTCATACCAGTCCCGGCCGCCCCCAGGTATACATCATCTTATCAGAATTTGTTCTTTCTGGCAGGTTAGCGAAGTCAAGAGCACATTGGTGAACCTGAAGATTCCATCAACAGTTGGATGGTGAATGGCACCAGCCAACTTTCACGCGACCTTCCCTAAATGTAGTTCATTCAATGATTTAGTGAGAACCCTGAAGTGGAAGATGCTACTGTCTACACTTGAGCCCGATCGCACCAGTTTCTCAATCAGTTCGGGCGTCCTTGGTACTTCAAACTTTTTCAAAATGTAGACCCTACAACATGAGTGCAGTGTGGATGACGAGTAGGTTTCAGCCCTTGAGGCAGCTGATATTGACAAACCCTTTACACCAGTCTCTGCCACCAACAGGTAAGGTTATTGACTTTCTTATGTAAGGTATTTCTTTGAAATAAGGCATAGTTTTTCACGGCACAATTCATGAATATACTCCGGTGGGTACACGCTCTGATGTGAACGAACATTTTGAAGTATCTTTTCGAGAACAGATCAAGGTTTGATAGATCAGCTCTCCAACTTTACCGCCTCATAAGAAATCTACTGCTATTTGTTTGGTACATAACTCAGTAGCAAGACGTTATCTGAAATAATGCAATTCCCAACTTTAGGTATTTTTTCATAAACTATATTTTCCGTAGGAAACCACCACGGAGGGGGCCGAAGGTGCAAATGGAACGACCCAAAAGGGCAATCTTCTGTCTCACTCTGAAGAATCCGCTTAGGAAGCTCTGCATCGACATCGTGGAGTGGAAGTATCCTTTTAATCTAAATCAGCCCGTTCCGTCCCACAGCTGGGCAAAGGCCTCCGCTCCCAATCTCCATCCCACACGGTATAAGGTCAATGACGGCCAATCTCTCACACAAATTTAAAAAAAAAAAAATATTAAAAAGATAGATTAAAAAGGCTTACCCCCAAATTCACAAACGACAATCAACGCTAAGCAGGGGCTCACGCTCATGCTGTCTCTTTCAGTTCTATTGTCATTTTACGGGACATCATGAGCGTGAGCGCGTGCATAGCGTTGATTGACGTTTGTGAATTTCTAAAAAACTTTATTTTATACCACTTTTGTCCGCGTCGAAAGTGTCGCCATATAATTTTCAAAAGGATTGAAACGTTATTTTCTGTAGGTGTTATAATGGTGAATAGCCAACAATTAATAAATTAAGGATTATTACCGTTACGAGTTAACATAAATGGCATCTAAGCACTTATGTAATTTGAGTTTATTTTGTAGTTAAATATGAAAGCTTGAATACTAACATCGATGCAAAACATGCGACATTGCATGGTTGTTGAAAATTGTAAGTTTCTGTACATTTCGTCAAATACAGGGGCAGATTGACAGCGTATCGTGTGCAATACCATTTTAACAAACAAATACGTTTCATAAGACGTAAAAACCCTCTTTTGCTTCTCTACGGGTGAAATGATTTGGAATGTGCAATTTTTTGTATTTGCTTGTCACATGGTTAACATGGTTTTACAGGTGTTGTTCAATTCCACAGTGCCCACATCCTACAATGCACACATGATACCCCGTAGGGGCATTGCAAATATAGGAGAGAGAACGTCACTTAAACACAAGTACCTAAAAGATTAACAGAGATACCCAAATCATTTGTAGCGACTGTTCTCAAAAAACTCTTTTAATGAGTGGAACGCTTTTTCTAGAAGGTAGAGCTTGAGTTGACCTAAGAAATTCTTCGGTCAAAAATCACAATCAGAAGCCCACTGATTGTTGCCGTCATGGTGAACAAAACATTCAGAAGCTCTGACTTCGCCGACTAAATTTAAACAAGGTAGGTTAAACCCAACGTAGTGAGGGGTGGGTTTTTTATCGGAACAATAAGACAAAGTAGGCGAGTCACAGTGTTCAACTACGGTCACAACGCTCTGTTGCTTTAAAAGGTATTTTTATACTAACTGAAAAAGACCAAGCTCGTTATGCAACTACGTAGAAGACATCGCAAATTTCCTTTAACAAACGTTGTCTTGTCACTAACCTTATTTCTAAGGAGCTTAAGAAGTTCTGTGCCACAGTTGCGAAGTGCATTCTTGTGTTGTAAAGTCATAAGTTCAACATAATATCCTCGCCTTAATTGGCTACTTAGAGTTTCAAGGATGTCGCTCCTTTACGTACAAGAATAAAGAAAAATGGTTTACATAGTCACTTAAAACCGAGAATAATATAACATCCAAACGAAAGAACGTGGTCATGCTTTTGGTCATAGTACCTTCGCGGCTCTATATCAATCGGAGTAGTCAGAGGCACTGCTCCCTTCGTAGTGAATGGAATATTCAGAATCCCACACCTTGCCGAGAGAATAAAAACCCAAGGATGTGGAGCTAGTTTAATAAAAACTTCATAGAACCCATTCACGAAGCGTTAACTTCCGGTGCTCCACAAATGTACGATTGGCAGCATTCCAAGTGAAAGCTACCGCACTATTGTTATTAACACACGACGAAAGTGAGCTATCAAACTGTAGTTCTGCCACATCACACCTAATAGAGCATGTGATAGAGATCTACTATCGTAAGACGTAAGTCATGTGAAAACATACGGCTTCGATAATACTGGTAGATGGACAGTTCCTTGCGAAATCTTTCTAAATATTGTCCAAATATTTTGACACATTAGTGTTGAATCCATCCTTTTTATGTCATGAAGATGAAGTGCAGGGCAAATGCCAAAATGGCAAAAATATCTGGGACACATCTGACCCCTAACAAGTTAAGCTTTCTCCTAAGGGTGGTGGTAAAGGCAAATTTTTAGCGCTATAGGTAGGACCTTGGTAGTAACCAGCCTAGTCCTCCACTGCCAGTAGCAGATGCCATTCATTCACTCGCGCGTTGGACTGTCGCCAATACATATATTTGCGCTGGAGTTTCCCCGGTAACTGGCTATTAAACCAGTTATGGAGGGCATTGTACTAGCAGATGATACACTTGATCTCTGAAGACTGAAAGTGCTATTTCTGATATTGATGTCGATTAGTAAATAGTCCTTTTTGATCATTTGGAAAAAAATTGCATAGGCAATAGCAGCTACATGGTGGACCCCACCGAAATTATACCGATGATTCAGGGAACTGGCCCAAAAAAGCCCAAAATAGAAGTTCTAGCCTTCGCCCAGCAGTGGGATCCATGCCGTTCCGAGTAGCCGATCTTACAAAGATATTTTGACGAATCTTATCCGGTGATCTTCCGAACTCTCGGCAAGGAGTTGAAATCATAACTCTGATATCGAAAACTGACTGAAAAAGTTTAGTACACAGAAAAAATATAAGTATGTGTAGATTAACCATGACTTAATCCTTATATGTTGATGCGCATTCATTTTTGCTGCACTAGCTTCAATTTCTAGATTCAGGGTATTCAAGGTATTCTAAATATGAAACACTTTATAAAGATAATTATTATACACCTAGATATATTCCTTTACCTAGTTACTTGCTATGACCAGTTTAGTTCCCATTTAGATGAATGTAAAACATAGGTAGAGCATTGTTTGTTTGAAACTATTAATAGAAAACTAGCATTCTGCATTAATTGTCCTTGACTCCAAGCTACCAGGCCGTTCGAGTGGATGATCTTGACCACCATCTTCGCGAACTGCATCGCCCTGGCTGTCTACACACCCTACCCTGCCAGCGATTCCAACTACACCAACTCCGTTCTTGTAAGTAATGCCATCTTTTTTATTCTTTTTAATTCGGAAACTCAACAGCATTTTTTTTACAAACATTCTGTGTATGAATTGCAATGTTTGTTGAATTGAAAGTTCAGATGCTTTATTTATTTATTCTTCAGGAAACATACAGTATGTAAATTATCTACAGTTAACACTTATAAATTTCACTAAAACCAATAAAGTTTCCACTTATATAAAATACATGATTAAGCTAAGAACAGAAGCTTTACGAACAGTTTCTGAATTCTTTCCAGCCTTTTGATATATTTAGCGTACTGTGGCGACCATATCGAACTGCCATACTCGAGAATACTACGAGAATATGCGTAGTACCGGGTGCGGCAATTGAACTGTCCGCCTCCTTGTAACTATTTTAAAATTCGAACTACTAAATCGAACGCGGCAAAAATTTTAAAATATAATCTGTGACACATTATCTATGTTACTTCAAAACTATTCGGTCGTGAGAAGAAACGTTCTAATTTTAAAATAATGGATTTAAAACGCAATTCAGTGATTGCTCTTTATTTGGAGGGAAAATCGAACATCGACATTCGTCGAGCGCTACCAAATCTTCAATTGAACGAAAAATTTGTGCGTCGTACTATCCAAAGATTTAACGAGACTGGCAGTGTTAAGAAACGCTACGGGGGCGGTCGACGCCGTACTGCAACGGCGCCAGCAGTTGTCGAAAAGGTGCGACATCGTTTACGCAGAAATCCAGAGCGCTCAGCAAATCAGCTCGCCCAGGATCTTAAGGTGAGCGACCGCAGCGTTCGTCGTATATTAAAGGAAAAGCTTAAGGTTAAACCATTAAAAAAAACTTTTCGCAAGAACTCACTGCTTTGCAAAAGAGCAAACGGCTGGCTCGATCAAAGGAGCTGATTCGCTTGCTCGACACTGGCGAGCTTCCCAACTTGGTATTTTCAGATGAGAAAACTTTCTGTGTTGAGCAGTTTCTTAACAAACAAAATGACCGTGTGTGGTTGAAAGGACGTGTCAGCGATCATTCGGATGAACTGAGAGTCACTCGACGACAAGGAGCCGACCAAATCATGGTATGGGCGGCGGTGTCCGAAAAAGGACGTTCTCCGCTTGTTTTTCTCCCAATGGGTCGCAACCAAGCCAAAATAAATCAACAAATCTATCAAAGTGAAGTCTTAAAAACAGGATTGATACCGTGGGCACACAAGACATTTGGTTCGGAGCGTTGGACGTTCCAGCAAGACTCGGCGCCATCGCACAGAGCAACTGGGACGCAAAATTGGTTAAAAGCGAACGTTCCTGTGCTGATCGACCGAGATATGTGGCCGTCGTCTTCGCCCGACTTAAACCCTCTAGACTTTTGTATTTGGGGTGTTTTACAAGCGAAGGCCTGTGCTAAAAAACACACATCGGTGGAGGCGCTCAAAACTACTCTTACACGAGAATGGAACCGTTTAAATGAAGACGTTATTCGAGCAGCCTGCGCTTCATTCAGAAAGAGACTCAAGCTTGTAGTGCAGGCTAAAGGCAGTTGTATTCCATTAGAATAAATAAGAATATAATTTTTGACGTTTTATTTTCATATGTAAAAAATATATTAATAAATATTCAAAGTAAATAAAAATATTTAATTTTTTAATATGGACAGTTCAATTGCCGCACCCGGTAGACCAATTCCATACTGTGAACATTTTTGAATGGTTTACAAGTTCTGATAATGATCTCAGATTGCGGTATGATCGGTTGGTCACATTATCAATATGCTCAGAAAATATCATTTTGAATCCAACAGAATTCCCAAGTCCCTAACAGTCTTTACCGGCACAATTTCTGCCCCGAGTGCTACTGTACTCACAGGGTACATCATGCTGAGCGTGGCCTTTTTGACTAATGCCGTCATAATAACACACGCAATGCATCTCGTTCTTTTTGTTGATCATTTTTATATTAATTAGTTTTTTTTTTTGTTTTTTCTACAATTAATTAATGCTGTTTAATGTTTTCCATTGGGAAATGTTTCTGTCTTATTTCTTGCATTTAGATGTGTTGTGGGGTCAGCTTAGTCAATAAAGTTTCTTAAAAATGCTAAATTAGTCACTAGTCTTTGCTTATTTCCAAATGATAAGACAAAGCCTAGGTTTCACACGGAGAGTCCATGCATAACTACAAGACCATATAAGTATTATAATAACCAATACCTACCTTTCCTGTCCTTATAAATAACATCTAAGGTTACTAACAGTGTTAGCGAAAATTTGCCACCTGGCGTTTTTCTCATGGTCCCATTTAAGGCATCATGTGGCAGACAGGTATCATTTCCATAACACTTAGAAAGTCGTTCTGATGCGAAAAGGTCACAAGGGAGAAACAGACAAAAATTGGCCACATTAAATTATCATGCAGTGGGAAAATATGTAAAGCGCTACATGGCCATTATACATTTGTTTATGTTGATACGAACTTGACTCCCGGCCATCGCTCATCAAAAATCCTGGCCTTCTTTATATTTAGAAATCTTTAAATCCCATTTTGTGTTCCTTGGGTTCAGGTCCTCAGGTTTAGATTAATTTTTAATTCAACTCTGAAATGATGTTGTTTCTAACATTGAATGAGTGGACTTATCACCACGCTTTGAATTGCCAATTGATGTTTATGACATTTCCGATAAACCTATTTCCCCTTCTCTCTCATCTATTTATACCATCACTCCTCTTTCCCAACGGGGTGGGCAGAGACAAATACTTTTTTGCACTTGCCACGTTCCTGATTCTGACACACACCTTGCGCCTTTCTCTACTTTCATGGGTCCTTTCACACATCCTCGACAGTTACATGTACTCTTGACTTGACCCTTTCTGAGAACATCTTGAACTTGTCCAATAAACGTTTGTCTACGTTTGTTTGTCTCTTCCAACAGTTCCAATGAACCTTGCCTTATAAATCCGTTTCGCTAATCGCCTTTCATCCATTCTTTCCATATGACTAAACCACCTCAGCATTCCTATCTCAATTTTAGTAACAACGTCTTTCTACCTACCTACCTACCTACCTACTTTTCATCAATTTTGTCCTTAAAAAAAGTACATACAATGAAACCTTAATTTAATACTAGAAGTTGACCGCTAGACTTAAAAAAATAGGAAGTAAGTAGGGTATGCAGTAGGAGCTTTGACTGTTCCGCTATTTTTTTTCAACAGTCATCATCTTCACTATTCGAATGTCTAATTGCAGGAGAAGATAGAGTACGTGTTTCTTGTCATCTTTACTGGAGAGTGTGTGATGAAGATTATCGCGTACGGGTTCATCATGCACCAGGGCTCGTACCTCAGGAACGGGTGGAACTTGCTCGACTTCACCATCGTCGTTATAGGGTGAGTTTTAGTTTTGGAGTTCTCGTAAAACTTTTTCCTAAACAAATGTTCATCAACACCTGAGACGATCCATTGGAGATCGACCATAAACATTGATTGTGATAATTTTACATGCAATTTACAACAACGCGTAGGACTGCTATGAGTTTTTAAGTATTTGAATATGATTTCATCAGCTCCGTTACTATCCAGCTTGTAGAAAGGCTTTGTGTGAAATCCTACACATTTGTAGGCAGGCTTCAAACGCTATCTGTAGGCCTAGCACTCGCTAACGTTTTGGTAATCGAACAGTAAACGATACTTTTTAGAAACACACGCTACACATAGGATAAAGAAAAGAAAGAGTATCGTTTACTTTTCGATTACCAAAACGTTAACAGTTCGTGCTAGGCCTACAGTTGCGTAGGATAAAAGAAGACAAGACTTCGAAGCTAGCGAGCAGAGCTAGTATGGCCTCGTTCTCTTTGTTGGGTTTGTGAAATCTTCAATTTTGTTATCTTTCCCATCCGGTTCCAAAGCGAGGCTAACATGCACTTTCCTAATATTTCCAGTATGGTGAGCACAGTACTCTCAAGTATATTCAAGGATGCCTTCGATGTGAAAGCCTTGCGAGCTTTCAGGGTGCTCAGGCCTTTGCGACTTGTCTCTGGAGTGCCTAGTAAGTACAGACTATAACTGAATAACTCTTTTTGATGTGCCAAAGGAACACAATTGCTTATAAAAACCACTACTCTAAATAAAATATGATGTACATTATGTTAGATTGTTCTATAGAGCTTATTTAATGTAGTGATTGAAATTTCATCCTGTATAATGTGTACCTATGACAGAAAATTATGCAAATTATTCAGTTTTAGACCAACTTTCGCGACTTGACTACAACCTGACTATTTTCGTTTTCAGGTCTGCAGATTGTTTTAAACTCCATCTTGAAAGCCATGGTGCCTCTTCTTCACATCGCGCTGCTTGTCATCTTCGTCATCATCATCTACGCCATCATTGGTCTCGAATTGTTCTCCGGAAAAATGCACAAGAGTTGTTACAACAAGTTCACAGGTTTGTCAAGGTTGCTTATTGACAGAACTTAATTTTTGCTGTAGGTAGAATGGAATCTTTTGACTATGTGTCACAGAGAAGAAATACTTGAACAAGCTGCAAACTTCAAGTTCATAACAAGTTTACATAATTCTTATATCTACAACTTATTAAGGTGTTAACTAATTAAGGTGTCTCAGAGTTCATAACAGTGGAGTGTGCTTCCATTAACAATTCCTGATATGGTATAATTCAAATATCACATCGTTGTCAGACAGTTCTATCGTATCATTTTTCAGATGAGATCATGGAAACTCCTCATCCTTGCGACATAGACAACGGCTTCAACTGCTCAACCATCGGCGAAGACATGGAGTGCAGGGACGGCTGGGACGGCCCCAACTTTGGCATCACCAACTTCGATAACTTTGGCCTCTCCATGCTGACAGTCTTCCAGTGCATCACGCTTGAGGGGTGGACTGATGTCATGTATCATGTAATAATTGTATTTCCACACCTTGATCAAAATTTTTGGTTTTTCATCACACTGTTGTACCTACATTTCTAATTCTAAAAGAGTTCTTGCATGATTGTGATCTCTGTAGCTGTTTCACAATCTCAACTTATTTTTTAATGGAATTCAATAAAAAGAAACAAATCATATTGGTGAAAAACAAACACTAAATCAAGCTAATCGCCTACCGCTAAATCTAAATTAAAAGTGGTGAGCTATGTGATTTGTTTACATTTTATAGCCAACTTTATTCAATTTTAATTATTTGAAACTTCAATTTGACCGAACATTGTTTCAATTTCATTTATGTTTAATTGAAAACCACATAAGTTAGTTGTTGTTAACTACTTCTGCTCATCCATGTAACAATTTATTGTTTTCAGATACAAGACGCGATGGGCAACAGCTGGGAATGGATATATTTCGTGTCCATGGTCATCTTAGGAGCTTTTTTCGTCATGAACCTCATTCTCGGTGTGTTATCCGGGTAAGTTTTGTTATAGCTTTTAAAGAACTCAGAGTGACAGCTATCCTTGTAAGGGCTGATTAAATTTGATTGGATTTTTTTGCAGGGGTT
This sequence comes from Udea ferrugalis, assembly GCA_950022985.1. Classification (NCBI taxonomy): domain Eukaryota; kingdom Metazoa; phylum Arthropoda; class Insecta; order Lepidoptera; family Crambidae; genus Udea; species Udea ferrugalis. The sequence goes on from OX465541.1 coordinate 1,294,234, forward strand.
AGCCATTAGCATACAAAAACAAACTCAAATGTCAAACTGTCAGTAAGTTACCATGAAACTCTAGTTCCTCTATTTTGGGGAAAACTTAAATGACAACATAGGGATAGACATACAAGTAAAAAATAAATAGTTAAGGCTTCACACTTTAAAAATAATATTTCTGAGTGAGTAGTTAATTGCATTAGAAAGTTTGCTAGCTTTACTTTTTCACGATTCCAGAGAATTCTCCAAAGAAAGAGAGAAGGCAAAGAACAGAGGAGACTTCCAGAAATTAAGAGAGAAGCAGCAGCTAGAAGAGGACCTGAAGGGCTACCTCGACTGGATCACGCAAGCGGAGTACTTGGAGCCGCTGGCGGATCAGGCGGACCCCATCGACCAGAAGAGGGACTATGGTATGGGTGACCTAGAATTTATTTAAAACTCAGCACCGTTAATGGCAATTATGTTGAGCCCGTTGATTTCTGTTAGAGAAAGATTTGAAACAATGAGGCCCCCCTTCAGTGTTATTTCACGCATTGCAGGTTTATTGATTATACTAATAAGTACGTTATTAGGTATTTCAAATGTGATGTTGCTTTCAGTTCCTTCCGAATTTTCAAGCAAGGGTCAAAACCGAGCTAGAAATGGAAGTTTGCCGAAATTCAACCTAGAACAAATCCATATAGATAGCCATATAGATGGCGTTTTTGAAGTTAAAGAGATTTCCGAATCGTTCAATAAACAAAAACTTTGAAGAGACGAAATAGCATCGCGTTTGCTTTTGGATCAATATTGTAAAAGCCTTTTTTGTATCCGTAAGATAATATTATTTCACCTTATTTTTTCTTCTTCACTTACCAAGCCTGTTGTATCATTGCCGATTGTTAAACACGGGGCATATGTTACAGGTCCGACACCGAATGAACACGACTCGACGGATCACTTGGGCATCGAGCCAAACGAGCAACAGAAGGTTTCTATAACAAAAATATGGAAGAAAGACTTCGATAAAGTAAGTAACTTACCGCCGGGGATTTTAGCAAAGGGATTGACATAATATTACAACATAACATACGCTAACTATAGCCTTCATGGTGAACGCAACGTTCAAGAGCCCAGTGAATTAGACCGGTGAATTAGATGGGTTTCCAAAGAAGATGTCTATCTTTCCTTTTTTATCTAAGATTTCAACAAATTTATTGCATTACTTAATGTATGTACTGTTGATTACATACTCATAATCACAATTTGGAATTTTATTGATAATCATAGAAATCTCATCAGCATATATCGATATCTAGTGATAGAGGAACGATCATTAACATTAGCATCAAAAATAGAGGTCCAAGAAAACGTAAATGTAAAATTTACAATGTGCAGTTGCCGTGCTTGTCAAGTGTACAACGAGCTCTACGCTCTTATCGATATCTTTAATAATGTGGACAGCTAAGTAAAGAAACTCGCTTTTCACGCATGTATATCGAAACCGCTAGTCTGGGTCATCAAATCAAGAGTGAATAGGCATTTACAGGGCAGGCGTGTACCATCATAGATCACATCGTAATTAATCACCAGGAGGGCATTGCAGAGCCGTGTTACCATAAGATTCAGCAAAATTGTAATATTTTTTTAGTATCTTTATTAAATTGTTTACTAAATCTAAATCAGCCCGTTCCGTGTCACTGCAGGGCATATATTGTTTACTACTAGAGGCCATTCAAAGCTTCAGAAAAATTGAGATATTTACAATATGTTAAAAAACTAACCACTATCACTGGACGAGCAATTTACTAAAATAAAAATAAAATTACTGAATTTTTGTATAGCTGGATCGTGGTTCTGAATCCATACCCAGGTAAGATTGTGTTCAATTGACAGCCTACTTTAATAAAAATAAACCTCTGCTCGCAGGTGAACCGACGGATGAAGCGAGCGTGCCGGAAGGCGGTGAAGTCGCAGACGTTCTACTGGCTCATCATTGTACTGGTCTTCCTCAACACAGTGGTCTTAGCTAGCGAACATTATAAGTGAGTAAATAGATGGGTTAATCATTTATGACACAATTTGCGGGGAAAAAACCTAAAAACAACACAACAAAATAGACAAAATTTAACACGATCTTAATTGAAGCCCTACTCAAGTGTACGGAAGACGTGCAATGCGACGCAATGAGTTATTGAAGTCAAACATGAAATGCGAATACGGTTTTTTTTTTTACTGATAATGAATTTACAATCACATACAATACCTATAAATTCTCTACCCATAAGACGAAGGTGAAGTGAAGTAAAATCATAAGTAATAATAACATGGTTTTATATGCTCCATAAGTTGACGTTATACCACCTAATATACTGACGGTAAAAAACTTTGTAATCACATTTAACTGATCCCAAACATTTCATTGAACGAACACACTGACACCGATTATACCTACCATTAACTCAAGTCAAGTAAATCAGAATTTCACGATATTACTACAGTCACTCATAAAATGGTAATTTTTTTAATGACTCTTCAGTACATACAATCTTTCTTTCTTTTCAGGCAGCCAGAATGGCTGGACCTTTTTCAAGAATACGGAAACGCATTCTTCGTAGCTCTTTTTACAATAGAAATGCTAGTGAAAATGTACAGTTTAGGATTACAGGTGAGTTAAAAATTCTACATATCAACAAATTGTTATTTTTATTATTATTTCTCTTCTGTTGTGTTTGAATTATTGTTTGAACGTTTTAAGTTTGAATCTTGACTGCCTTTTCGTAAGTTGGATCTTGCATGACCATGGTCGCACAAAAATGCTATTGGAGTAGGTAAAGGTGTGGCTATGTGGGACACACAAAAAATACGCTATACAATTCTAAATACTATGTGTATGATAAAAATGATTGACAGTTAGGGTAATCTGCTGTTATGCATGTTAATCAATCAATCAAAAATATCTTCATTTAAATAGACCTGTTACAAAAATAATACTTTTAAATCGTCTCTTATTTATCAAACAAAAAAACACTGCTTAATAGACTTAAATACTATAGTAAAACTCACTGCGTTGTCGGTGCACATACGTAAAGCCTAATGATGATGAGAATGGAACCATAGTTAAAGTACGAAGAATATAAACTGTCGATTGTTTTCTACGATATGGTCTGAAAGTCAGAAGGCTTCAACAGCCAATCAATTTATTTTCTTCTGTTAAGTTATTCGCGTAATTCTAGATTGTTAAACGCATATTTTGTAGATGTGAAAATTGAGTAACTACACTACATTTTTAATCATAAGATAAAGCTTAAAAGTCTTTTTATTACTATAAAGATAATGAAAGTCAGGCAAATAACTTAACAGAACAAAATATCCCATCCTTCATCATTTACTAACATTATTTTAAGTTCGTTTTGGTTTTTACTTATTCTTTTAACGCGGATTCATCCGAAGGGCGAAGATAATACGAAAGTGGCTCTAAGTTTTCTACATCTCAGGGTTACTTCGTATCGTTATTCAACCGATTCGACTGCTTCGTGGTAATTGGCTCCATCAGCGAGATGGTGCTGACCAAGACAGAGGTCATGCCGCCTTTGGGGATATCCGTGCTGCGGTGCGTCAGGCTACTGAGAGTATTTAAGGTGACCAGGTTAGTGGGTATCAGTGATTGAAAAAGTCTGTGACTGACTCCAATAAAAACGTAACTTCAGTCGTTTACAGGTTCTGCAAAGTCTAACCGTTGCCTAGAATATGAACGGAACATTCAAAAGAGCACATGAGGAAAAAACAGTAAACGTAGCTAGAGGCAAACCGTCACTATCCGGGTGCAGCATGTATTAATCGTATATGTGCAAAATTTTCTACTTTGTGCTCTAAAATGCTACCAACAAAAGTAAAAGTAAAACCTTTTCATAATCCAGGTACTGGCGTTCCCTGTCCAACCTCGTGGCGTCTCTGCTCAACTCTATCCAGTCCATCGCGTCGCTGCTGCTGCTGCTCTTCCTCTTCATCATGATCTTCGCGCTGCTCGGGATGCAGGTCTTTGGGGGGAAGTTCAACTACGACCCCGTGGAGGAGAAGGACAGGCACAACTTCGATTGCTTCTGGCAGGCGTTGCTTACTGTCTTTCAGGTAATTTTTTCAAGCTACAGAATTTTTATCCAGTTTGACCGGTTTTACAATACAACAAGTTTTCAACTGCAAAAATGCCTAAGAACGAATGGAAATTTCATTTCAAATTTGAGTAAAATAGAAAAAAACGAAGACAGTTGTTCTGAATAAATAAGTTTTGGATACTCAAACTGTCGTGTCGTTGTCGTGTTTATCAATGAAAATAAAAACTTGAATTGATTGATGTCTTGAAAGAGAAAGATAACTAATTACAGCATACAAATGTTTTTTTTTGTTAGTTAATAAAATCTACAGTATGATGAACTCGGATCGTTGTTTTTTTTTGCATTTGTTAGCAAGATATTCTGTTAATTAAACCTGCAATCAATATCCAGTAGAATGTAATGTCATTCGAAAAACTGGTAGGATGTTTTTAAAACCCACTGCTTGTACCATTCAAGCAGCTATTTTAGTTTTTTATGCAATTGTGTCACGGAGTGGTCAAAAGTGATCTGTTTGATTTGATATTCGTGGGAATTCGCAGACGGCGGAGGGGGTTAAACTTGAACTATTTCCGTTTCAGATACTGACAGGCGAGGACTGGAACGCGGTCATGTACGAGGGCATCAAGGCGTACGGCGGAGTGGGCTCATTCGGCATCCTGGCTTGCATTTATTTCATCATTCTCTTCATCTGCGGCAACTGTATCCTTTACTTTATAGTCATCATATATCAGATCAATACAAACAGATATAGAAAATGAAAATTTTCTAATTAGTTTTAACTAGAAATCTGTCATAGAATACTATTTGTGATGAATCTGCTAGACTAGCAAATCCAAAAGAAAATCTTTCATATTTCGCCGTATATTAATTTATTCGTAATTAAGTCATGAAAATAATAATTTGGTCGCATTATAATATGTATCACGGGAGATAGGAATTAACCTGTAACTGATACATGGTTTGCTCCATGTGTATCTATTTGGAATGCCTAGTTTTAACTATACACATTGGTACTTTCTTGACAATGCAAGCGGCAAAGAAATGTTATAAACTCCCTATTCAAGAAAGAAAAACACACATAGCATTTATTATGTCAAAAAATAAAAATAATCTACACGCAGTTTTTAATAATTTCCCTAATTAATACCTGTACAGATATTCTACTAAACGTCTTCTTGGCTATCGCTGTAGACAACTTAGCCGATGCCGAATCATTAACCAACATTGAGAAGGAAGAAGGAGTAATAATCTTTTTAGACTTTTTTGAAATGGTTTAAATAAAATAAATACATTTTTGTTTAAGGGTTCGGAAAATACTAAAATAGGAAATTGATTTCGCAGGCTCCAGAAGAAAAAGAAGGTGGGAGCGTTGCCGCAAATGAAGCGGGACAAGCAGACACCGATGACGAGTACATACACGACGACGATGCGTACACAACGGACAAGTAAGGTTGCCTCATTAAACGCGTTGCGCTGCGTCGTCGGAATGAGATCTGATATTATTATGTGCGACGATTTAACGCACTGCACTAATGAGGCATGTCATTATCACTAAGGTTGATGCCACATTAATGCGTTGCGCTGCGTCGCAGAATCAAATGCTGCGTCGTTTTAGATATATTTTTAATGGCCTGTATGCATTGCGTCGGCACAGTCTTTTTTTTTAACGCTACGAGCTCGTAGCGTTAAAAAAAAAGACTGAAAGGCATTAGCTTATGAGGCCTCTCCCTAGGCATACAATAAACATTTAATTTGAAATATTGTATTTACAAACGAATTTTATTTCTTATTTTTAAGCATGAGATAAGATTTTGATCTTTGAATCCGGAATTTCTCTTCTCTTTGAATCTAAAAATTCAGGAACATAAATTATAATTAAGCTTAGTGTGATTTTGAATCAAGATATTTTTTGGAATAAAGACAAAAATATTGTATATTCAGCTCTGAAAGGGAATATGAAGAAACAGGATCGGAAGGTGAGAACCCAGCAATTATGGAAGGTGAAGAAGAGTTAGAAATGGGAGAAGAAGAAAACGATGGTGAGAGGATCGAAGACGAGCAAGAGAGGGGCGAGGACCAAGAAATGATGGAAAGCCACCAGAGGAACCATATAGGTAGGTACATGTTTGGTAAAGAGATAACGACTAAATTGATTGACGAAGGTACTTTGGTAGGTCTATTAAAAATCGGATAAATAAAAATGTTTTGTAATTAATAAATCTTGGATCTTTTCAAATATGATTTTACTAAACATTCTGTTTTTTTCTGCGCCTCGATTGTAAATCTAGCATTAATTAAAATGGTAAATGTAATTTTGAATTTCATGATAGCAACTTGAATAATGCAATTATAAACATTGTATATGCTGAAGTATGTGGTAACCATAGCTAACCATGTGAAAATAGTGAACACAGACATGGATGAAGAGCCGCGTCTGAAACGAAAGCCGACGACGTCGTCGGCTCGCCCGCGGCGCCTCTCGGAGGTCGATATTCACGACACTAAGAAACCCATCCCTGAAGCCTCTTCACTCTTCATATTTTCCAAAACAAACAGGTTAGGGAGATGGCACCGGCGGATATTTGAGCTTACTGAATTGACTAGATGTTATTTTCCTTAAATTAAGTATATTAATTTAGAACCTGCCTTTGCTTGGCTCCATTATCATACCAGGACTCAATCAAAGGCATTTATTTTGTATATTTAACGCCTATCGTCTTTCTTAAATTTAAAACTTTCGGATTATGTCATTTTTTATTAATATTATTTATTTTTCTCACACTTTATAAGCTAATCTCACCTTATTTATGTTTGCTCTTATACATTTACTATGATTGAATTTAAATTTCAGTTCTATATTTAGCATAGGTACTTTAGGTAAGGATTCCTAAAATTAGGGTTTAGAATAACTATTTACAGGAGTCTCAGCATGGTTCCTGTATAGTTTAATTTTATTATAGTGTAGTGTTATTAAAAACAGAATTGGTACAAAAACTGTCGTCGTATGTTTATCTCACAAAGATGCCGGCCAGTCGGAGGAGGAAGGCACACTGGTTACTGCCAGACCGCGGCGTGTCTCTGAACTGAATATGCCCAATCAGACGCCGCCAATACCGAACGCTAGTAGTTTCTTCGTATTCTCACCAACAAGCAGGTGATTGGTGAACAATCCACCTTTGTGGTACCCGTCTCTCATTGTACGAACAATTGGCATTGTGACGTCAGACGCGAACCTCTCATTTCACTCATCTGTGACTGTCCTGTTGAGTCCACTGTCTTTGTCGTGACGTTCGTAATTGTGTAAAACGTGCACGAGTGTTGTGACAAGTTGGGTTTTACCCGGATCAAAATTTCAAACAATGAGAAAACTGGGTACCTCTCTGTTCCCCTATAGTGGTTAGGCGTGTTAGTTTCCAAGCATGGAATCTTTTAGATGAACCTAGTATTAGTTTAGATGCCCTTTCTACAGACTTTAGGAGAATCTAGCATGACTGCATGTACTACTTTACGTAACATATAAGCTTTTTGACTGTTTTTATTTGCATGTGCTTTATCCTATGGCAGTGTTTTTTGTTGATTTTCATTGTAAACCGGCTTTTAATGTGTCTAATATTATTTAAATGTGTTTAAATAAAAATAAATAAATGTTAAAAATAATTATATGTCATTTTGTCCTAAAAGCTTTTGATGTTGTGCGTGTAACATATAAATAGTAAAGTGTATTAAACAATTTGAAGATATACCTAAATGTACCCTTTTCGAGCATGCACGTGTAAACATCCAAAAAATCTGCAATTTTTATCCCTGTCTCTAACAAAATTTAAATATAAATGCGCTGTTAATTTTATTCATCTAAATATTCTTATCTTGCATTTCATTATCAGGTTTCGAGTGTTTTGCTACAACATGTCCGCCTCATCAACCTTCGGAAATATCATCCTGGTCTGCATCATGTTCTCTTCCGCCATGTTGGCTGCTGAGGATCCTCTCGATGCGGCACAGAAAGGATTTAGGAATTGGGTAGGTGACTTCGATATTGTAGCTGTAGTAACTGTTGCTGCTGCCATGTCTTTATGCATTAAAGATCAAATAAATAAATAATACAAAAGCTGTAAAAACATACCCATTCAAGAAAGATGTGGTTACAGCCAAGATGAGACACGGTCAAAATGACTTTACACACCTTCCCAAAATGTCCAACCGGTATAAAACACCAATTTTACAAAAAGCGTTAAGTAGAGCAAAGGTTGCTCATTTCTCAGATTGTGCTTATTATTTTCACTGGCTGGACAGTTCAGCAATCAGACGATCTGAAAATGTACTGTATCCTCGATAAAACTTTGGTTTTTAAATATTGAAAATCACATATGTCTTGATTTTATTCGCAGCTGCTAAGCCAGTTCGACGTGTTCTTCACGGGTATCTTCACACTGGAGTTGTTTCTCAAGCTGATTACTTACGGCCTGATACTCCACGAGGGAGCCTTCTTGCGCTCTGCCTTCAACGTCCTCGACATGCTTGTCGTCTGTGTCTCTCTCATCTCCATGAGTTTTAAGTATGTTTTTCTCATTCTCCTTGTAACTAAAGTTTGAGGAAATTTTAGAGGTGCCAATTCTAAAAAATATTTTTGTTTATTTTAGGTCTGGTAGCATATCTGTGGTGAAAATATTGCGAGTGTTCAGGGTGCTGAGGCCTCTTAGGGCCATTAATAGGGCCAAGGGCCTTAAGGTGAGTTACTGCATTGAATCATTTATCTATTTAATCAAATGTTATAAGAATGAAAGCTATAGTTTATATGATATTATTAAGATGGTTAAAAAATATGAGCTGTATATTTAATTTGAAAACACAATCGAAACATGTTCTTCATTAATTTTTTCCATGATTATAGCACGTTGTTCAGTGCGTGATCGTTGCAATCAAAACGATCGGCAACATTTTGTTGGTAACATCATTGCTACAATTCATGTTCGCGGTCATGGGAGTCCAAATGTTCAAGGTAGGGGGCACTTCTTCACACAAACCCTGAAGACATACCACCAGAGTATAAATATTATATCTTCATTATCCTTTACAAACAACACATCACGTGTGAAACACAGAGTGGTGTGAAAACATTTATAAATTCTTATGTATAAAGTGTAACTCATATTATCACGTTTTTTCTCGCAAGTCTAAAGCATATTCAATTACACCTTTGGGTATCTGTTCACATTTTTATCAATATACCCTAATCTGATCTCTTTTATTCTTTTTCTGTCCATCACTCATTTCTCATGATTATTTTTTCATAATTTATCTTTTCAAAGGGTCCATTCGAAGCTTTATCATTCTATTTTAGCATTTTAATTTTATTTCTGTAATAAGTTTCTCTTTTGTGGCAAACGTCTATTACATTTTCATTTTGTTTGTATTTATCTTATACCGTGTCCATAACTGCTAGGACAACTGTGTGTCAATTTTCTAAGCCGACAATTGGTTATCCGGCATAATATGACGTGTAGCCTTATTATATTAGTAATTAATAAAAATCAAGTGAAAATTTTGTCGTACTAAAGTCTACTACCATCGAAAATAAAAGGATGATGTAATGCAGCATGCAGTAAATCAGTTGTAGAAACTTAAATAACCCATTTAGACCCTTTAGTTGGTTCGAAATTATTGTTTAAGTGTCGTCTGAATCCGTCTGGCATGTTTGAATTTTTTACCGTTCAACCCAAAGGTGTAGTAGCTACGTGTATAAACCATAGCATTCGTTGGAAACGTAACAATCCCCCTACCTTGGCGTTTACTTAAAATGTTTTACCCGTAGTAGGATCTAACGATTAGTCCTTCCGAGATGTAACTAATAACTTAGAGAGCGTCCCGTGTCCTTAATAAAGCCCCATATGTGATTAAAATGGTTTGCTTGTCCCCTTATGTCCTGACGCTGCGGTACCGGACAATGTGGCTGTCCTTGCCCTGGTAACGTATACCCGACTAACTCGCACCCTCGTACCATGATTTTGTAGTATGTGGTGAAATGTGTGATAGTAGCGATTAAGACAATAGGAAATATAATGCTAGTTACGTATTTATTACAATTTATGTTCGCTGTCGTCGGTGTACAGTTATTTAAGGTGAGCTTCTAGATGTCGTTAGTACGAGTAAAAGCGAGATTTTCTTGCCTTTTTTTCTATTTTTATTTTCTAATATTTATCTATTACTGTGTGAGAGTTAGAAGACGAAGATCTCGCTGAGCATGAAATGTAACAATTGGCTGTAATTCTTCAGTTTATCAATATTGATACGTGAATTGTATTCGTTGCCTGTAACTCTTGGTAGTATTGATGTCATTAGATGCTGCATGAAGACGGTATTTGTTAAGCATTTTAAAATTAAGATTTTAATTACGAAATAGTAAATCAGATAATATTTAGCAATCATATAGGTATTAGGCTTTTATAAGCACCGTTGATTATTGTAAGAATTTTATCAGCTCTAAAAAGCTTGAAAAAGTTAAAAACTGAACGTAGGTATTTCATCATGAGAAATGAGTTTTTTTCTAAGAGTGAATAAATTGATTTCGTCATTTTTCAATTGATTGTTTTTAGATGTCGTGGCATGATTATTATTTTCTACGTACTTACGTTTTTTTTCGTTTTTGAGTATTTTATATTTGATCACTGAGCTTTTGTTTCAGGGAAAGTTTTTTAGATGTAATGATATTTCAAAAATGACAGAAGAAGAGTGCCAGTGAGTAGCAATGCATTTTTAATATTACTAAAGATTGGATACTAAAGCAACAAATAATTTCAATTGCAATTGTTTTTAGGGGGACGTATTTAGTATTTGAGAATAATAAATATGTAGTGAAAGACAGAGAATGGACAAGATATGACTTCCACTTTGATAACGTCATGAAGGGAATGCTCACTTTGTTCACGGTTTCGACTTTTGAAGGGTGGCCGGGGTAAGTTTATGTAGACGACATGCTCGTGTGGAGTAGTTCTTTCTGAAGATTACTCAGGGAATTATTAAATTGTTTGTTATTTTTTCAGGCTGTTGTATGTATCTATAGATTCGAATGCTGAGGATCGTGGTCCCATAACTAACTTCCGTCCAATTGTTGCAGCCTACTATATCATTTATATTATTATAATTGCCTTCTTTATGGTCAGTATAATACAATACAACGTGCAAAATTATTTTAAAAGAAGTGTGTAACTAAAATATTATAACGAATTTTTAGGTTAATATATTCGTCGGTTTCGTCATAGTGACATTCCAAAACGAGGGTGAACAAGAGTATAAGAATTGTGAGTTAGATAAGAATCAGAGAAACTGTATTGAGTTTGCTTTAAAAGCAAAACCGATTAGAAGGTAATAAATGAAAATATTATTTCTGCTCCACTCAAGTAATTCATCTTGAAGAGTTTTAAATGAATTATTTTAACCTTCAGGTATATACCAAAGCACCGCATCCAATATAAGGTGTGGTGGTTCGTCACGTCTCAACCATTTGAGTACGCGATATTTGTGCTCATCATGATCAACACAATCACACTCGCCATGAAGTATCACAATCAGCCTGCAGAGTATAGCAAGGCTCTAGACATGCTCAACATGATATTCACAGCCGTGTTTGCCTTGGAATTTATATTTAAACTGGCAGCTTTTAGATTTAAGGTACGCCTACCTACAAATCTTTTATATTCATTTCTTTATTCTTCATAGCACAAAATTATAAAAAGTACAATTGGCGCACTTCATATATCCTGCAAGATGTAACTCATGTTACGTAAAATAAAAAAAATGTAAGAAGTAACTTTTACAGACTGTCTGTAAAAAATATATTACATTGCCTTTGTAAATCAATTCTTGAAATACTCAATATTCAATCTAATAAAACAAATGAAACTAACATTTTGTTTCGTTCACTCAGAATTACTTTGGAGACGCTTGGAATACTTTCGACTTCATCATCGTATTAGGTAGCATCATCGACATCGTTGTATCACAAGTAAACGAACTAAAAAATCAGGTAATACTGCACATTTTTGCACTCCACATAAAGGCCACTCCAGTTAGAAAACCACCTTCACTGGTATGCTACTTGATTTTGAAATATCCATCTGATTGTAAAATCACGCATTTATCTTTTAATTATAGTAAAGTAGACTATTTCAAAATAAAGTAGGTATGGTTACTGTCCCGAGCATGGACAAAATCGATGTTGTATTAACAATACTTGCTAAAGCAATCTCACTTTTATGTTGTTATGACAATGTTCTACATCGCATTGAAGATAATATTAATTTCAGGGAAGTGGAATGTCAAGGTCACACGTTGTTAAGGTAAGTCACACGCTTTCACGCAACACATTACATTTAATACATGAAATTAGCTGAACACTAACACGATTATTGGAGTAGAGCTTAGATAAGACAAAGAACGCGATGAACAAATGGCTGACCGAAAATAAAAATAAGAAGAAGCTGACTGCTTTAGATGTTGTTTGAACTGCGGTTAGTGTAGCTTTAGATGTTATATGTATACAATATGGGACAGTAACAATGAATGCAATTGCAAACACTGTACAAAACTCGCAAATAGGAATATCTCAACACCTGTAAATGTTTAAGCACTTTAGAAGCAAACATGAATAGATTGGCATTTCGCATTTGGTTACCTTTGAAGAAAAATCTTACAATTACTTTTACGATAAAATTAGTAAGTTTCTCAGGTTAAAAACCCAACTACACGGTTCCTCCAAAATTAACTACATTTTTTTTTATAACTTTTGGAGTTTTAACTAAATAATAATTTATATAACAGGAAAGTTCGATTCCATCGATAAACTTCTTCCGGCTGTTCCGAGTGATGAGGCTGGTGAAGCTCCTGTCGAGAGGAGAAGGAATCAGGACACTTCTGTGGACGTTCATCAAATCATTCCAAGCGCTGCCCTACGTAGCACTTCTCATCTTGATGCTTTTCTTCATTTACGCTGTGGTGGGGATGCAGGTTTGTTAGAAAAATTTACTATTATTGACCATTGGCCGACTGCGGTCATGAACTTAGGTATCAGCTATCCTGATTCGACTACCATCACATCCTCTTTAGGTACTATGATTGTTATTCTATTGTCTTGCGAAGTCGACTTGTGCCAAATTGTGAGCATGGAGTCTAAGCTACATACTGTGTTTTTAAAACCCGCTTATTCAATTAAAGAGAGGAAAAAGATTTCGTTCCTTTGGACAATATTACTACCATTTTCATTACATTTCCTGCTTGAAAATACGTGGTTTTAAAATAAATTGTGTTCCCATTTCAGGTTTTTGGAAAAATTGCGATAGATGATGAGACGCCAATCACCAGAAACAATCATTTCCAGACATTTCCTCAAGCTATCCTTGTGCTCTTCCGCTCTGCCACAGGTTGTATTCTATATACCTACTTTCTATCGAAATATAATTTAAACAACGTCATTGTTTATTATAATTCAATAATATTTGCAAAAAAAAAATCCTTCTTTCATATTCCTGTATAGGAAAAAAGGCAACATTCCCAATAAATTAACGCTTGCTTCATTGTCAAGATAAACCTACAGATAATATTGCATTAGCAACCTTTAATTTCTGTCAGTTATCCAGAAATAAATTCGCTATGAACCTTAGGACTAACGATTGTGAATAAGTGGCAGTAGAAACAATATTAAGAATATACGTTTGCAAAAATCTAGGCGAGGCGTGGCAAGACATTATGATGGGCGTGTCTCCTGAGCCAGAGGTGAAGTGCGACAAGAACTACGATGAAGAGGGGGAGGAGGGCGGAGGGACGTGTGGCAGTGTGCTCGCCTTTCCCTACTTCATATCTTTTTATGTTCTTTGTTCATTTTTGGTACGTATATACGTTTTTAGAGTAAAACTAGTTCCTCTTTTTTAAACTAAATCAATGGTACTAATGGTAAATCGTTTCTCGCCAACATGGCCTGCTGCAAAAAAACTCAACTATCCACTTTGTCTGCCTTAAATATTTTCATTTATATTGTGTGCACGTGTGTACGAGCTAACTTGGTTTTGAAAAAGAAATATAGCCGTTATTTACACACTATGTATTGAATGCAATAAGAAAAACCGAGGTTGTTGTTTCTATTTCAGATCATTAATTTATTCGTCGCCGTCATTATGGATAATTTTGACTATTTAACCAGAGACTGGTCAATATTGGGTCCACACCACTTAGATGAATTTATAAGGTAGCTATCGTCATTTTTGCTTCCTAATATTGTTTAACAGTAATCAAATAAATAACGTATGTTTTGCTTACAGATTATGGAGTGAATATGATCCTGATGCTAAGGGTCGAATAAAACATTTAGATGTAGTTACTCTATTACGAAAAATCAGTCCACCGTTAGGTAAAATATGAGTGATATTTAATAATGTCTTATTACAAGGAATTTCTTTAGAACTTGTGTTAATATCACCAAAAAAGACTTGTTTTGATCGCTTGATAAGATTAATTGAAACTATAGAAATGCATGATTCGTACAACTTGCTTTTAGTTATTACATCTCAATTTTGACATAGATATCTGTATTTCAAGGGTTTGGTAAGCTGTGTCCACACAGAGTAGCGTGCAAAAGGCTGGTATCTATGAATATGCCTCTCAACTCCGATGGTACAGTCCTATTTAACGCAACATTGTTCGCTGTAGTGAGAACTTCGTTAAAAATAAAGACGGAAGGTAAACATTTTAACATTTTCAATGATAATCATGAAACCTAGTTGATCGAGTTCATTAAAAGATTCTTCTTTGGATTCTCCACAGGCAACATAGACGACTGCAATACTCAACTGAGGGCAGTTATCAAGAAGATATGGAAACGGACTTCTCCTAAATTATTAGATCAGGTAGTACCGCCGCCAGGGGACCCTAACGAAATCACCGTTGGAAAATTCTATGCTACGTTCCTCATACAAGACTACTTCAGAAGGTTCGTAAATTCTTGAAGCTCTTTTTGTATTTAGGGATTATTAGGGTATTTTCACCATTTCAAAATATTTTTTACTTCGAGTTGACGCAGTTTTTCTGCAATGTATCTAATTAGAGAAAGGCTTGTCTGGTATGATGCACATGTTTTAGAAAATTTAAGCGATTGTTTATCAATTGGACGAGACTAGTTTCATTCAGTAGGCTTCAGATTATTTCATACAGTTGTTAAGTTTTCTAGTATCTAGTTATAGGTTTTTCCCAGGTTCTTTAATAATTTTCCCTTGTTCTTTGGATTTTTTTTCGGAACTGACGGAGTTATTTTTGTTTCATAGGAATCACGCGTAAGTAAAGAGAGGATACGTATGTTTATAGGAAAGAGAGAATGTTCCCCTTTTTTAGTGTTTTTAATCATAAAAGCTGCGATGATCCTTTGCGAATTAGATTTTAATATAAATATTAGTACTATTTTATTGTTAACCATCCGGCGATACTACGAATCAGCTGCGTTTATCAACATTCCCATGCATGGTGCCCTTATTTTTGAGACTAAAGAAAATAATCGTTGCAATAGCTTTTTGAAATGAACCACTTTTCCTATATTTACAGTCTAAACTTGCTTCCAGTAAGCATGCAGATTTTTTGAACATTGAAATACCCAAATCGATGGTTTAAATTTGAAACACTCATTCCCTTTTGTGATCTTACATGTTGTGTTTTTGTGATATTTTGTACCCAAAATAATTTTAGATCTAGATGTTACGAAATCAATAACGTCACATGCAATACACAAATATTTCTAGATTTTAAATTGAAACACATTTTACTTAAAATTTTACAAAGTCATGGCTTTTTCATAAATTCAATTTTGAGCTAGATAAAACATTTCTTAAATTAATAGACGATAAATGTTACTTTTTTTAGCATTAAAACAAAAAATGATAATAATTAGATGCTTAAAGATTAGATAAAATTTTCAATATGTACACTCAAGTTTTTTTAGCCTAGACGCAAATAGTTGCACTTCAATTCTATTCTCAATATGCATATATTTACAGTAAATACTTTTAAGAAATGTGTTGTATGTTTAGATTCAAAAAGAGAAAAGAGCAAGAAATGAGGCAAAGTGATGAGCAGACTCACCAGATGACACTGCAAGCTGGTCTCCGCACCCTTCACGAAGCAGGCCCTGAACTGAAGAGGGCTATTTCAGGAAACTTGGATGAAATTGTCACTGAAAGTGATGTGCCTATGCATAGGGTGAGTCAATTCGAACATTCAGAACAGTGGTTTTCAAACTCTTACAAATGTTTAGGAGATATTCAGCAGAATCTCCCTAAGATGTCAAAAATAATAATCTAGACGTTTATTTGAGGCAATACATGAAAATTATCTGAGAATACCTTTACCTTTATCAGAGGAACCACTCCCTATTCGGCGGCGTCTGGTCGAGCATACGAAGACACGGTCCCAACAGACACTTCCACAAGCACAGAAAACACGGTGACCCACCAACAGGTAATACTCCTCTTTTGACATTGTGCTGTAATGAGGTACTTCAAAAATAGTTTCACTGTTGTCTATCAACGAAATCTTGGACCCGAATTTATGCCCTTCTGGCTAGCGGAACAAAGTACCTAAAACATGGACTTCAGAATATCTTAATTTGATTATTTCTGCAGATGGCGTCGGCAATCACTTAAGTTCCATGATGCAGCGAGAGTACGGAGCTGTATCTATACCTCTTGCACCAAACCTGTAAGTAGTATAACATTCAGTAACACAAAACTAGTCAAAGATACAAGTTAATAAAGACACAAATTAATACTTTGAAAACATTTTAGGGCCAACGGACAACCTAAAGAACAAATACCTCTAAGACCTTTAATATTTAACGGGGAATCAGAAAAGATTTACCAAGTATTAGAGTAAGTACAAAGAACATTATAAAACAAGTGCACTTATTTTATGTATTACAATCATAATTATGAAACAAATTTGTAGACTGATTATAATACTACATCGTAACAGTGTAGTCTCAATCAACGCTTGTTATATTGCAGAAGAACCACAAACGATCTAAAGAACGCTATCTACGCAGGTAGTCAAACGTGTGGTTTTGCAGTGACCTTTTCCCTCTAAACCTCCATTCGCACGTATTTTTTTTTATCTAACTCACACTAACGCTAACACGCACTCGCGTCTCGCACACACAGCAACCAAAAGTCGAACTACCCGGAGATGCTCGGGCAGATCGGTCTGGCTTTCGGGTGCGTCAACTACCTCACGTCGACCGAGCGCGCCGGGCCGGGGCCGGGCGGAGTGGGCCTGCGGCAGCGGGTGCACCCGGAAGAGGCGACGACGTCGCGTGAGAGGTTGGCGGTGCCGCGCAAGGCGTCGCCGGAGGACAAGACGCCGTCTCCCGGGGCGGTGGAGGCGGCGATCCAGCCGAAGATATCGCCGCTGCTGGCGAGCGAGTGCACGCCGACGACGGAGTCGCGGACGATGACTCTGTACGGCTACAACGCGGCGGCGCGGCTGCCGTTCGCGTTCTCGCACGCGGCGGAGCGTGTCAACGCGCGGGGCGGGGAGCGGCGCAGCCTGCGCACGGTGCGGCCGGAGGGCTGGGCGGGCGCAGGTCGGATGGTGCGCAGCGCGTCTTCAGGCGCGGCCCCGCATGCGCCGCCCGCGCGCCTCGTAGAACGCTCGCACTCGCCAGGTCCGCACCGCACTTAGGGGCTTCCTTCTCTCTTTTTTAATCTGTCGTTTAAACTCAAAGGTGATGTTTATCAAATCTTTCTAATTAACATGTTTAATTTCGATTTTAAAATTGAATGATTTCGTTTAAGTAAATATTTCGCGCTTTGAAACGAAACAGGGTACAGTAAATTTATCTTAGCATTTTAAGTAACAGAAAATTAGATATATAAATGAATATACTTTTTATGATATGAAATAATGCAATCATTATCTGAAAAGACCAATTATGGTTATTTTGGTATTGTTTTAGCAATATTACCTTCAACGGTTTTTAATAATTACCTATCTATCTTGTAACGTGTTTTTAATTCTCATTTTGATTAAGACCACTAAGGAAGGGAGCTCCTCTCAGAACATAAAGGCTTATATCACTGACGAACATTCGAGTATTTCAGGAAATCTTTTAGCTTCTGAAAATCAACGCGAATCAACAAACAGTATGGTACGCGTATCACACCACTTTGCTTTTGCTGATTTCGAATATTATCGCAAACTTGCAATAAATTCACATAATTACATTTAAATTATAACACATGATCACAGCGACACGAACTTGCACATTCTCTATTTTGAAGGTAAAAACTTTTCTCCCCATTTCACTACCATATCTCGTTACAGTTTTTTTAAATAACCAACTAAAAGAGATGATTAACTTTCATCAAAAAATATTAACCGCATGTAATCTAACACGCCATATCAGAAGCTATACTATAGTACTGCATTAGTTTAGTTGAGGACCTAGCAGCTTTTAGAAAACATGAATACTGTAGTTTACATGTAAATGAAATGATATGGAGTAGGGTTTGCACGAGAGTTTGGTTGTAAATCATAAAATATTCACGAGGACGCCACATGATTTAGATGTATGTGCCGCAGATATAGCATCAGAGTCCATTGCTTTAGAACAACAATAGAATTAGGCTGGCTAATGAGCTTCGAGAACTGTATGAAATAGATTTTTATCAAATAGAATAGAAAATCAATGCTGAAATTGTTAAATTTCAAAATGGTACATTTACAAGCAGCACAAAGTTCAATTGGTATTAAACGTTTATAACTCTAGTAACATTCATTTTTTTAAAAATACCATTTAAGAAACCAAGTTTGTAGCTTCTCGTGTCAATTTAGAAAAAAAAACTAGTTTGCAATTTATTCAAAATTTCTCAAAAAAATGTACAAAATGTAACATCGTCTATATACGTCGAGTTTAGCATATTTTGTGTTACAGGCGGAGATAGCGCGGGCCGCGGAGTGGTCTCGCTTCCGGGAAGCCCGCGGAGCGTCAACACTTCGTCAGTACCCGTTGTTGGATCTGCCGAAAGCTTAGTTACTAGGGTAATTTGATCATTTTTACTTGATGATATCCATTGCATTAACCTAAACATTGTATGAAAAAAATTATTTTTGCCTATTTTGATCAACTATTTTTTGTTACTTTACTTTTCCACATTTGTAATGTTATTTCAATTAATAATAATTCTTTATTTGCAATAGTCTCGGTTTTTTTAACAAATTAAACTCAAGTATTCCCTGTGTCGTGGTAGACTAGTCTTTTCAATCCAAAGTATTACATTTTTACTCAAATACATGAGAAACAGTGTAAATCACTAACAAAATATTTGACTTTGTGTCCATTTAGAGATGTTTTAAGCATATTTTATGTTTTTAATTATTCATTAATATTTAACAGGTACTAGCCGAACAGGGCTTAGGAGCGTATTGCGACGCTGAATTTGTCAGAAACACTTCTAGGGAAATGCAGGAGGCGCTAGAAATGACACAGGAGCAAATGGATAGGTAATTTCATTATTTATAACCATAGAGGGAAATGTTTTATTGATTCTAAGAATTCAATACTAAGTAATACTTTCGTTGTAGAGCCGCACATCAACTGATGATTCAAGAAAAGAACATAAAACAAGTCCAAAACCAACAACCACAAGTTGTAAGTATTTTATAATTACATAGATTTGCTTCACTATCTGCAATTTGGAAACAACTATTTTAATCGTAATGCAATGATGTAGGCCCAAAACATTATACTAACCGCATTTGTACCAAATAACGTAGCTTTAGAGTTGGATAGTGAAGCAATAATGAAATTTGTTGTCACTAACACAATCGTTATGGTAAAAATGAATGTATAGGGTACGATTTGGGTTATAGGGCGACATCCTAGCCCGCCAGTACCACCCTTTTCACCAGCCCGCGACTATGCCGCCGCCCGTTTACAAGCGGTTATAGCACCAGCTACAACGCAGCGGTCGCCGCTCGACGTATATGACGACGCGCAACATGCCGCCCAAGACGCCGGCAGACGTCATCCACACCAAAGGCGGAGAAGAAAAAGAAAACCAGTGCTGGTTTAGAAAATTACTAGTAAAACTTAGCACATACGTTTCGTAATACGAGTAAATTGGATAAATAAGCTCTAGAATTGAGACTTGATTGGTGATGCTCAAAATTTCTTTAACTTTTTTCTCTTAATTATAACTGTAATCCAATGACCAGGCGTTGATCCAGCGTTAGATATTTAATAATTTTAAATTGAATTTTTCTAGTAAAACTGTGAATAACAGTAAAAGTGAGATTTGTAGTTCAATAGGGTAATTAATAAAAATAAAATTGTGAAAAGTTATGGGCCAAGTTTAATGTTTGTAAGGTCAATCGTTAAAAATTGAAATGATTATATCAAAAACGATGACTTGGCCTGATTTGATAACGTTTAATTAAAGATAGAGAATAAATTTGAAATTTTGCTTAATTCTGAGAGAGAATTAATTATCTCGTAAAACAATAATAAGTAGAGATAATTTTTATAATAGATAATGTTTTTTATAATTTCAGAATGAATTGTCAAGTAGAGTTAATTGTTGATAATTGCGTCATTATTTCAAAATGACTATAAAATTTATATTTCTTGTTAAAATTAAACATGCCAATATGTTTAATTCCAACCCTAGTTCAAATTGAGATTCCTAAAATATACTGCCCTGTCAGATAATCATAAGTATGGGACGTAAAAAGGGAAGCTTCTTTTGTTTTATGCTCACGCATATTTTTTTCGAAATTGCTTCGAGTAAACTCCTACTCAGTATTAATGAAGTAAAAATATTCAGAACGTGTCAAACGGTCTTCGTAGATAATGGATTATCCAGTAGTCGACTTATTTGCTATATTTTTACGACAATATTCATTGGAAAGACTTCAAAGAACTGATTTAAAACACCCTAGACGAAGGGATATCCAATTTTCTGTAGTGTGTGATATGATGATGCTCAATTTATAGAAACGCACAAAGTTATCCAGGTTTTTATAAAGCCTTTTTTCATTTCTATATCCTAAGACCAATCATTTTTAAGATAGAGTAATTTACATGATTGCTAGTAGAATCATTTAGTGCGTTTTATAAATTGAGTTTCTTCGAATAAGTATTTTAGTCTCGTCTCGACCATTTTTAGAAATATACTGCTATGTTAGTTGGTGCCAAACTAATAGATTAGTTAGAGGCACTAATAGCAGAGATCGAGGTTTCGCAAAAGTAAATATGTTTAATAAAACAATGCCATGATGACACAATCGCATTTCGAAAGAACAAAAGTGTTTGATGATGAGTGTTGATAGAATCGGTGTAAGTAGCTAATCCACTGAAAAAAAAGCATATTCTGATAGGTACCTAGTTAAGTAAAAATAGAAACATCTGTAATGTTTGCGAAACCTCGACTTTTTCATCATAGCCAAAACCTTTCACTTCAATTAGAAAAACACATTTTAGGAAATCTTTGGATGCGCCTTGCCTTCTAAAGATGAGAGAAAATTCATCAAGTCTTTTAGATCCTTACTCATCCTCATACAAAGGAACTTCACTACTATTCATGTTGAATTATCTGAAAGAACAGTTAGGTTATTGACTGTCTTCTAAAAACACCTTTTATAAAAAAAAGTACCTATGTAACTGCTGAATTTTAGGCTAGACCTTCTTATTAGAAGAACTATTTCGGTTGTTTTAGAGGGCAATAGAAAATATTTGACGATCTATATTTAGTTGCATTTATGAGTACAACAGTACGTGCGCCCAAAGATTTCCGTAAGAATTACCTACAATAATCATCATAATTTAGAGTCTGCACTATTATACGCAGAACTGACGAAAGACTAAATACAGTCAAGATTTCGTACTAATAATCTTTTTAATTTTTTATTTACTTCTAGCCATAATGTCAATTCAAAACTATCTTTCTAATATAATAATATGCATTGTTTTAAGAAAATGTTCCTTTGAGTTAAATTATTCATTCATTTCGGAATGTTACGTTAAACTTCGTGGTATATCTACGTTTACGTCAACGTTAAGTGACGCCGAAAATTGAGACGACGCGAAACTTAAATAATAAAGAGTCTGTCTAGTCTGATATTTTTACTGGAAATACGTTTTGACTTGATATTACTTTAGTTTCTGCAATGCTTTAATGACAAGATAGAAAGACAGCAAATGGATAACAACCTAAAACTGAAGCAATGTCTCAGTTTTTGTCCCCATGGTAAGGCAACTCTTGTTATAGATTCAGAATGTCTAAATTCAAGACAATCTAGATAGATCTAGATATATTACAAGTGCTTTAGAATCAGGTATGTATAATACTTGCGCTATAGTCAGACAAGAACAAGCGCGAACCTATTGCTGGGAAGCAAACGTTAACTTCGCTAACTCATGCTCGCATTAGGAATTACGATCAGTGTGGTTCAGAGTACCAGTTTCTATAAATATAATAAGTACACTCTCGTCTCTCTTCCTGGTAAGTAAATTTAAATTATTATCATTAGAACCAAGAGTTGCCGCGATCGAAACTAATCTTTTCTATTTTTTTATAACGCGTTGTCAAACATTGCTCGTTAGCAGGCATTGTGAAGACTAGAAGTAATAATCGGATAAATTGTATGGATAACTGCGAAATCAGTATCACTAGGTATCGGTTTAATCGATGATGGGTTGGCAACATTTTAGAAGGACAGGATGGGTGAGTGACCCACAACAGGCGGACCGATCACCCGGCCTACTGCCAGTGTCCCCGATCGAAATTAATAGGACAGGATTCTTTCGAATCACTTACCTACGTTCAGGGAAAAGAAGCCAATAAGAAAAATGTGTAAGTAAGACAAGCCTAAAATTGGCGTGAATGTCACCAATTTAAACTTTGTATCTTTAACGCTATTTATTGAAAAAGAAACTCACACTGTATGCATATACAATGTGAAACAACGTATAGTATAACCACCCTCGCCGGTCACCCAACAATCACATTCCTATAGTGTTAAATAAATAAATAACTAATAAATTTTTAACCACTCCAAAGATTTTCTTTTGATTTTAACAGCGAAATAGCTTTACCCCAATGCTTCCGACGAAACATACTCGTACTTTAAGTGCCAATTATAAAACTGAAAGGAGAAAGTTTTAAGTAGCAGGTTTATATATAGTTCGAGTTAAATTTAGAACCTAACTCAATAGCAAAAGTGCTTCGAAAATACCACCTATGGTCAATCCCATTTTAAAATGACCATTTTTTGAAATGAAACATATGAATATTGCTTCTTTCAGTGTTTTTAAGCAAACTGTTTCCATTGTAAACCTTTTATACTCGTTCTTACCTACTAATTTGTTCGAAATAATAATTTTATTCATGTTATGTTTCTGTCTCTAAGAAGACTTTTGGAAGTTATGAAACACTTGTGTGTATTTTATTAGATGTGTTACCTAATTATTATGACTGGTTTTTATTCTGGTATAAAGTAGGCACTACTTTTTATGTACGGACCATATATAGCATATCAGGTTGCCAATAATGTCTAATTCTACAGGGTGTTTCAGAAATACCCCTAAAAACTGAAATGACACACCGTAAGAAATTAACAAGGGACTCCTTTCAGGAGTTTGTATAACCCCCTTGACTTATTAGGGGTATTTTTGTAACAGCCTGTATATGTCCAGTGTGCTCAGATCGAACAATCATGGTAGTTTTGCGTGTGTGATATCAATTTATTCAGTAAATATCCTTAGCACTACTAAGGAACAACATTAATTTAACTAATCGTTTTAAACCTTTTTCAGCATTACAAGTAACTTAGTCTACAAACTCATAAGCCTTGTGGCATGTATTATCAGCCGCGTGAAGTTACTCCATGATATTTTAGTATCACAATACCAGTATTTTGATGACTACTAAGCAATAAAAATACCAACTTTACATTGGAAAGTTATCCTTGTTCAAATGTACAGACTCTGGGACACTTTGTAACCTGATTTGCTGGCCACTGTACTTTAAAATGAAACTGTTGTAATTATGAAATTTAAAAAATATTTCAGCACTTATTAGATTCAACAATTTTTTTGTTAAAAACTACCCAATCAAGTTTTTAATAATGTAAATAATGTACAAATTACTGAACTCATACTCAAAACCGTCATTTTACGTATGTAGTTCCATTTTTATATACTAGCGCGGTGGCTAGCTGTAACTTTGTACATATTTGTAAATATGTGAAGAATTACAAGTGAATGATGTATTCATTCCGTCAGTCATATTAAATTGAGACATTATTACTATCTATTTATTGTTTTAAAGAAACATTGTAAAAATTGTTTTCATATAATTAAAAAATGAGAGAAATAATGCGGAGTTTTATTCTGAATCCCCATTTCTAAGACTTATGGTCACTCTTGCGCTGGTGAGATACGAAGGGTCGCGGGTTCGATTCCCGCACGATTGCACCAGCACAAATGTTTCGGTGGAAAAAATATTTGTGCTTGATCTGGTTAATAGTGGCATCTATAGAGCTTGCTCTTCGTAACATAAGGCCAAACAGTCAAAGTTAATATATATGTACTTTAATGCACACAACACAAAAAACAGGTATATTTTACAAAAACTTTTAAAATGTTGTAATATTGATAATTACAAATACCACTATTATTCAGAAATGTTACTAGCTATATTCTGAGCTTTGATGCTGGTGATGGTATGATCACTACGACACTAATGAACGACATTGGTATAAGTACTACTAATCAGGTGAGGAGGACTTGGAGAAAATAAGACAATTCAATTTCACATAAACGGCCTATATACGTCCCACTGCTGAGGCCTCACCTCAACTATGGGGTGGAATGAGCCATACTCCAACAGGCGGGCTCAGTGCGGATTGTTGGAGGGGTGTAAGTTTAGTGAACAACCTTAATGTCAGATGTTATCAAGCCACCCTAAGGCCTCTGACTAGGCTCAACAACTAACATCTAGCGACGCAACCGGGCCCAACTGCTTAACGTGCCTTCCGAAGCACGGAAATGCCCGAAATACACATCAATAAATTTCGGTCCGGGTGGTCACCTATCCCATTCCCGACCCGGCGTGTGTTGCTTTACAACAGCGATCACCGATCACCGTCACATCTGCCACGATTCGATTTCATTTAATTTAAATGCAGGTGCTCCGGTTATGCCACCAAGTGATTTCCCCAGCTTTACTTCTGTAGGTTTTGATGAGAATAAGTAAAAAACAAAACTGACCTACTAAGCATTTATTTATCAATCAAAGTTCCTCTGGTCCGTTTCTCTACAGCTTGCGCTGGGGCCTCGGCTTGTCTTTTATTCATTCCTTTGCGCTCCAGCTGCTTCTCGATAATCCTGGCATTGTTGGCGTAGCTGTCTGCCACTTCCCTTGCCTCTATTTCATCTTCTTCTTCATCAATCGTTGATACTGTCACAGAACTGAACTTACCCATATTCTTAGTATGTTTGGTGACCATAATCTTTTTAGGTTGAGCTAAGGCAACTTGTTTGTAAATATCTGTCACTTCACCTTCTCCAGCCGATTGCACAAGGGCTCCACGCATTATGAAGACAATGTTGCTTTCTTGATCATATTTGTAGTACAGTGGTATGGCACATTTCTTGCATTTTAATCTGTTGAAAATAAAACATTAGTTTTTAGAGCATTGTAAATATTTCTTCCTTTTTGTCATAGAAAATTCATTCTTTGTTGTGCCAAAGGCTTCTATCAGTGAAATTTAGTCATTCACAGTCACTTTTACAAATGAATAATGAAATATCACAACAAATTAACTTTGACTTACCTGTATTGTCTCTCAATTCCTTTCTCTCGCTTCAAATACACTGTCTCGTCGGGATCGGAAGTTATTTTATGGGCATGCTTAGACCCGTCGATGACTCTTGCACCATCTGTGGGCCTCAACGGCAGTCTGTCAATGGTGCAATCCAATATTAGGGTCATCTGACCGCAAATACAGTAATAGATGTGCAGGGGCTTCGTCTCATTGTATTCCTCCTGATCTTTTGTGTCAGAACAAACTATACTTCTTGATACTACTTTCGGCATTGTTGTTCTATCAGGAAACCAGATATAAGTTCCAACTGGAGTTCAGTTTATGTTCACTGAGTAAATAATCACTGTCCTGCCTGCCTGACACAAAACCTGATGTTCCTGAAGCTATTATGGGAAAAAAATGAGCTAACACGATGACTTTTAGTTGCAAACTTAGACTGTAACTAAGTTAGTACTGTTAAAAATATGTATTTTTCACGTTCGAGACCCCAGTCCAGTTTTTTCGAGTAAATAGAAATAGAAGACGGATGATGACAGTCTTTTGACGTTTGCTTGACAATCGATGGCTTTTTAAAAATAAATCTGGAAACCGGCTTAGGCAAAGCGTTTTTAGCCATAAGACCTTTTGCTTGGGTGTGTATCCGAATATGATCCGAATGAAATAACGTTACCAAAGCGCTATTTCAACGTTGGGTGCGTTCCTAATTGAGTCGAAATCGATTACAGCGCGCTCACAGAGCGTCCCGAATTGAGATATCGCGCCAACGGGCCATCTAACGTCAGACAGCTGTACGTCATGGGTGACGTCACTAACGGCGCCATATTGCGCTCACAACGATAATGCTCCAGAGCGATATCACCGTGGGCCTTATGTCAGATTCATAGATGAAACGTCAAACAGACATTTTCGCGTAAAAATATATTTGTTAATATTCCTCAGAATAAATCTTTGCTGGGACAAATCTTTTTCTGTGATAACGTAACAGAAAGTTTTACTACAAAAACCGCAAGTTTAACCTGGGAATGATAGAAATTAAAAGTTAAAAATTGTTAGGTTATGTGTCACTATCTAGCGGTCCGAATTGGTTTTGACGCTGATAGCGCTGTGAGCGCTGTTGACGCGATATTTCAATTCGGGACGCCTGTTATCGCCGTGAGCGCTCATTGACCTGTAATCGCATTACGGACCGCACAGGTTATTTCGTCTATGGTTTCAGCTGTCATGTTGGTAGCGTTTGCTGTCAACTTCACACTGCTGCGATTGTCTTTTATTCCACAGATTTCTTGCACATGTTCATCGATTTCTGTGGAATTTAGGGAAAGTATAGTGAATTACTTTATAAAATGGGTGGTATAGCAAGCAGATACCGTGTCTCGAACGCGGGGCTCACGCCAACAGACATAACAAACATAGATAGTGAGAACAAGCGTGAAAACCCCGGGACATTAGATGAGTTGCACAAAAAGACCAAAGGTGAGGCTTCTACACGTTTATTCAATGAATTTCTGCATGAGGAGTAGTCTCAACGTGGTTTAGAAGCACGCTCAATGATTCTTTTATCGCATTCAGTCAGAAATCGTCGGTAAACAAACATAGGTTTTGGTCTAAAAGTTTGGTTATCCTGTGATGTAATAAAAGGCTCTACTTGTGTATTGCCTTCAGTTCAAGGTCTTCGCTATCGCCAGCGTAATTTATTCACTACAGAATGCCTATGAATAAAATTTCAGTCAAATTACAACTCAACTTTTTCAGTTACCCATAAGATAATTTCACATGCTCCAAAGTTTGATGTTTGCTTTTTGATAAGATATCAAACGTTTCTCATTGGTGGTTTGTTGGATATTTTTGGCGTACTGTGTCTTGATTTGGGATTATTACTATTTCTGGGTCATTCGGTTAGGAATTGGCGCTTAGGCGTAGCTCAATATACTTAATTGGTTACTGGTTTAGTTCAGCTAAATTGACCTATCGCTATACCTATGAATAGTAGTCAAGCAAAGTTGTGAAGACTGATTTTTCAGACTTAAAATTTTTTCACAACTTTACAACCTTTTTTTTTGTTTCAGATGTAATGCCAGTTAATTTTGAGGGAGGTAAACTAATGGTCAATAAAGGCATCTCAAATCATTTTCAGGTAAGCTGAACTAGTATAGTGTTGGACTAGAATTTTAATGTCATTACATGTTTATACTTCATGAAACATACCATCACACTAATCACGCCTCTTTTTTCCAAAGGGGTAGGCAGAGACACTTCTGTGCATTTGCTACGATCCTGACACACATCTTTCTTCTACTCTCATCAGTCTTTTCATACATAAATAAAATAGAATAAGCCTTTATTACTGCTAGTTTTTACATATAAGATGCATTATTGTAACTTGGAGTTTTATTCTCCCTCAGCTTGTCCCAAGACATAGGCCTCCATGGGCTCCATGCCCCAGCACCCTTCTAGAATCCCTTCATCATCCTCCCATCTTTTGTATCGTCATCCACAATTCATTTTCCCATCTTGAACCACTTGTTTATGGCATGCTCAGCAGTTAAAGGCACTCATCACCTGACAAACATGAAGCAAATCATTTTAATTTGTTTATTTAATATTCAACTCATTCCACATCTCTTGTTTATCTCAAGTCAAATTCAAATTGTTTAAAATAAGACATTTATTTAGGTTTAAAGATATTTATTCTCATAAGAACTTAATATTAAATACAGAGTTTGCTTAGAATGAGATTATTTCTACTTGCAATCAAGATGTTTGGTGCAGTGCAGCTGATTTGAATTATAATTTACACTAACACTAGTTCAAAGTTCCACACATTACACACTCTATGCTTTAACTGTTCATTCCTAATCAAGTAAATAATGACACCAATAAGAATACAATGGAATCTGTGACAACCTGAATGTCATTTACTGTAAATAAAATCTTTTTTCAGATGTCACACACATTAACTATGAGCTCTCAGCAAAACGGCTACAAACTTGGAGCTACGTACATTGGCACAAAACAGCTATCTCCGACAGAGGCATTCCCTGTCATTCTGGGTGATGTAGACCCATCAGGGAATGTCAACTTCAATCTTATTCATCAACTCACTCCGGAAATTAGGGTTAAAGGCGCCGCACAAGTGAGTTATTTTACATTTAATAAAACAATATGAAAACTAAATAAATGCTAACCCCCTTATTCATGAAAACGAACGCAACGCTAAAGCATAGTTTGAGCAATTGACGTGTTATGCCTCTTACTCGCAAAAGGCGGCAGCAACAAGAATAGAAGAGACATAGTGATACAAAAGTTAATCTGTTGTTGAGTACCTAGCTGTTTCAGTTTTTATTAATAAGGGGGTAAGTCATTTGAATGAAATCATTTAAAAAAAAAGATTAGCGTAAATGAGAAATATTTTTTCATGCTTGGTGGCAGTGTTGTAAAGGTCTGATCATTATTTAAAGTTCAAAAACAATACTGAAATGTTTTATCATGATTTTGATTGTAACCTACTGTAACCTGTGTTTGACAAATAAATGATTTGATTGATTGATTGATTGATTCTCCCTTAAAGGCCAAATGCAAAAGCACATTTAGTAAGATCTGAAAACTATATTACATATTATTATGGTCTTAGCTTCAGGAGAGAATTCCACCAGATACTGCATGGAAAATGCTAAAAATAATAATAACATAGTCATAGCCTATCATCTTAATCCGAAGTTCAATATTTTAAATAAAATTTATTGTTGAAGGTGTATCTGCCTTTAACATTGATAGAATCACCCTGGCTCATAGGGTAAATATACCAGAAAGATTCGGCCGGTCTGTTAATGGTCTTGGTAGCGCAGTGTTCAGATCTTTAGCAAGGAAAATGCTAAAAATAATTTGCATATCTTTTTGCCTTCAGGTCCAAGAATGCAAGCTCACAGCCACCCAGGGCACCTTTGAATACAAAGGCTCCGACTACACGCTCGCCATGGCGGTCGGCAAGCCTGACTTCAGTGAAAAATCTGCTGTTTTCGTCGGACACTACCTGCAGGTAACCAGTGATGTTTTAATAAAAACGTGTGAACAAGATAATATGATTATTTACCAAAGCGTATACGAAACAGATGCGTATACAAGCGTTTGCGTCAAGCTATGTTTTCAACAACCAATAGAATCACATCTCCATGTGTGAATAACGCAATTCCATTGGTTGTTGAAAACACAGCTCGAGGCCGCACATCTCCACTCAGCTCTGGTGGAGTCTGGGCCTTAAGCATATTTTTCGGCATACTCTAGTCTGTTACACAGTTAAAAAAGGTAACATGTGCTTGCAACGCGTAAATGAATGTGTTTGAAAACTGGTCAACCTTTTCATTCTGTGTCTTTACTTACTGGGGTGGTGAACCGCCCGGAGTGCCAAGTATGGCAGGCACACCGCTTTTGCTCACTAAACTGTCCCGAGTCGGTAAACGCGAATTTGTATGGCGGTGAAGCACAACCACGACCCTGACGAATTTGAAAGTCATCTATATCAAGTAATCTGCCAGTAAATAATGACCTTCTTTATTTGGTCGGCTTACTGCACTTATGCCAACTTAAGAGAAAGAAAAAACCGTGCTCACGGGGAGCAAAACTGTTTGTGCGTGTCGTACTCAACACTTGGATACTTACTGATGATGTGTTTCTTCACCAGTCGGTGACGAAGCGGCTGGCGTTGGGCGCGGAGCTGGTTTACCAGTCTGGAGCCAGGGTTATGGGCGGGGAGATCGCTATCACCTCGGCTGCGGCGAGGTACTCCATGGAGGGTGAGTGCTAACCATACTGCTAATAGGAAAGAAAACAAAGGAACAAACAAAAATAACTTTATTTAAGTAGTAGGAATAAATTACTTTTAAATCGTCAAATCTAATTAACAAACAAAACATACTTAATAATAGACATGAATACCTTGATATTAGATGTTAACAATAAATATAATGTACTTAATAAATGTAACGCTACCACCGATCAGAAAGTTGTTTCTGTACTGCAAGAACCGGCAAGGAGCGGTTACTCTAACAATCACAGTAAAACCCGCTTAAGATGAATTGTTATGAAATCAGGCCACAAGCCTTGGTTTTTTTGTTTTTTATTAAAAGGTATAAAAAATGATTACGTCCTATTCTCAGGCCTAACAACATACATACCAAAATTTATCAAAATCAGCCAAGCCGTTTCGGAGGAACGAATTTTATATTATTATACATAGATAGAATAGAATTTTATATAGATTTATGAAATTGCTAAAACAAACTCTCAATATTTCTTGAAACTTATTTCAGATTCTGAAGTGTCTGCAACCCTAGGCGCTGCAGGCTTCCATTTGTGTTACTTCAAGCAGGCCAGTGAACAGTTACAGGTATGTCATTATAGTATTATCTATATATTGATGACCACCAATGATATTATAATAAAAAAACGTAGATACTTGTGCTCAAAAAGTGGCATCAACCACCTGGCCAAGGTATACAGTTCACCTTCTGGAGAAAAATACTGTTGCCTACAATGATATTTATAAGAGGTATAGATACGTTATGTCAGTACTGACGCGAAGTCAAAAATTGGCTCCTGGCGTACATACCTATGATTTGACCGAGTGTACAAGATAGCATTATTATTCACTAGATCGTAAACGAGACAGATGCATGTTGCGCAGTGTTGTCAGGTGGGCAAAAGTCCTGATTTCGGGTGCCACTTTTTTAGCACAAGTAACCTATCTACGTATTTGTATTATAATATCATAGAGTTTGATAATGACTTTACATGTTTAAAAAGGACGGGAGTTCTGAGTCCTCTGACAAGTAAATATGACTTCTTGACAAAATTGGCTGGTTCTTGACTGATATTTCTATACTTTATCATTGAAATGTATCTGTTATTTTATAGATCGTCGCAGAAATGGACACGTCATTCCGAGGCATGGAGTCGGTGGGCACCATCGGCTATCAGGTCACCATTCCCAAGGCAGAGCTAGTGTTTAGAGGTAAATAAATAGAGAATAGAATAGAGAATACAATACAATCCATAGAGCTCGAAATGTAGAATAGAACTGCATTAAAAATCGTTATCGTTGTATATTGTCATCTATGAGGTGCCCGTGCCGCAGTTGTGACAGTAATTGGTGACGATCGCTGTTGTAAAGCAACACACGCCGGTTCAGAATTGGGATAGGTGATGTATTTTTCGGACATCTCCGTGCTTCGGAAGGCACGTTAAGCAATTGGACCCGGTTGACGTCCTAAGATGTCAGTCGTTAAGCCTAGTCAGAGGCCTTAGGGCGGATTGATAACATCTGACATTAAGTTTTCTCACTAACCTTACATCCCTCCAACAATTCGCACTGAGCCCGCGTATTGGAGTATGGCTCATTCCACCTCATAGTTGAGGTGAGGCCTGTGCTTAGTAGTGGGACATAAATAGGCTTTATGTTATGTATTATGTTCAATAAATCTGTTTCAAAAATCTTTCTCCCCGATTCATAACTCCCACGGCACTTTGATTGACAATCAAAGTGGCACGTCTTTACTAAGTTTTAGCGAGTCTAACGGATAGCAATCGATTTTTATGTCATAGAGATAGTGATGACCACAAATACTTAAATATAGAAATAACCCTCTACATTATAGTTACCTCTTCTCAGTTGTCTTGAATTTAATTTAACAAACCTTTTCCAGGAATGGTGGACTCCAACTGGAACATCGGAGCAGTCCTCGAGAAGAAACTCCAGCCCTTGCCTTTCACATTCGCCCTCTCCGGGATGGCCAACCAGGCAAAACAGCAGTTCAAGTTTGGTTGTGGTCTCATCATCGGCTAGTCATGGTTCTCGGGTTAGTGAAGTGTCAGGTCAGATGACCAAGTGAAAGTGTTATTCGATCGGACACATAAAGTGCGTAAATGATATGACAAAGTGACATGGTCCTCGAAGTCACAGCCACTAAGACTCCTGGTAACTGATGAGCGGAGTCTGTCAACTTATCAGACTTATACGCCTTATAACCTGCCGAATTGATAGTTAAAAGTTGGCTACAACACCAGGGGATGTAAGTTCAATCCTCGAACACTACTTGACAAACATTGTGTCCATGAACATGTCTGTTTGTATTGGATGCTGTTTCCTTTTATAAATTGTGTATGTTTTTACAAACCAAAAATAAACTTAAGGATGTTTTTTACCCATCAGTGGTCTCTCTAGCTAGGTGGTTGACAGACTTTTCATAAATCAAAAATCAGGCATCTAGTGGCTGTGAGGTTGCTGCATATCGCATTATAGTGGCGCCTCTGTTGGCACGTTGAGGTAACTTGTTTTTCAATGCATGTCTGCGTTTGCGCATTCGATGGGTGTGATCGAGTAAGCTCGCACTAGGCCCTAGGTATGTGGTGCATTGGTGTGGTCTGGTCTCTTGTCTCTGGTATTGTGAATAAAATGCCTATAAAATTGCTGAAACTTGAACACAATATTGTGTTCACCATCTTTACAAACTTTATGAGAGCTGAGAAAGTTTAAAGATTGTTGTTCTGAAATGACAAACTTCATAAATTTCAATATAAAGGCAAACTACGGACTCAAATCAACTCTAAAATATTGTTTCACTATTTGCAAACGTCAATCATGATGTTAAAGGTGTTCTTAACGTTGATCAATATTTGTGAATATGGTTACTTGACACGAAAATAGCTTTCAAAATTGTGAAATTGTTCAAAAATAACATTATATTGCAGAGATGGACTATCATTGCTATCATTATTGTTCCATTGTAAACAATCAACCATCCAGAATTGACATTTTCGTCTCTATCTTGTTAAAAATGACAAAGTGTAGTTAACATTTACATTTACCAATTCCAACCTCTCTTACCTTTAAGATCCCACTGCTGGGCGAAAATCTCCCCTCAAAACTACTTACAAAATATTATATAACAATATTTTTTTGTTGGTAGACTTATACCAAAGTAATATGACTTTCAAAGGTGATCACGTGTTTCATTTTCAACCATCAAATGTAAATATTTCCAACGTTTTTTGTTACTATAATCCGTTCATTTTTACAGGCATTTTAATACATTTAATAAAATTGCAGAAATTATTGTTAAAATTATATTGTAACTATGGCCCGTTAAATGTTTAGGTATATATAAAATTATTAAAATGTGTTTCAACCGATTAGGTTTAATTGTTGACAGAGTGTGAAAGTAAAAATGGTAATATGAATAGATGAAAATAAGAAGAAAGGTACAATATTATAATGTCTTGCTCTCTGTAAAACGAATGTAGTTTTTCTTTAGGATATTTTACTTGCCTAAAGACATTACAATATTGTATCAACTCTCTTTTTCAAAATATGTGTCGAATCAATGATATTATAATAAAAAAGACGTAGATAGATTATGTCAGTACTGACACGAAGTCAAAACTTGTCCACGGCGTACGACGTAGTTAATTTGACCGTGTTATAACGTGTGACCAAGACAGTACGATTATTTACTAGAGCGTGAACGAGATAGATACATGTTGCGCAATGTCATCTCAAACTGTCAACACTGTCAATGCTTTGCTCAGGTATACGAAAAGTTCCGATTGCGGGTGCCACTTTTATAGCACAAGTAACCTATCTACCTATTTTTATTATAATATCATTGGTTGAATGGTCTTATGTTTATCAGTGACGGACGATATTACAGCATCACTAACTAGAATGCATCTTTAGTTTAATAAATGACTGTTGACTGCAGTTTGTGTTGTGGTGAAAATATTTCGCTCTTTGAAAGAAGAACCTAAATATCATATTTTTTACTTCATTCGCTTTGTAATAAGATCCAAACTAATGAAAAATTATGACCTTGGTAGGCATGCAGTACAGAAGGCTGTCTTTGATTTTAATGGATAGCTTTATACTACATAGTATGTTCGCGCTAAGAATGCAGTAATTTTTTAGTTTATTTTCCGTTACACACATAAAAACTTAGGTACAAAACCGTTGCGTTTGAAAGAATGCGTTCAACTGGGCACTGTGAACTTGGCTTTCTAATTAGGAACGATTTGATTGGTTAGAGGGCGTGCTAGGTGTAAGGACAAGAATGAAATCACTGCATTCTTATCGCGAACGGACTATAGTGACTCATTACCCGATTTTTAACTACGAAGTCTCTATAGACGTCATAGTTGTTCCTTTTTTTACTTGTGAAAAACGAGTTACTCTATTTTATATTCCACCTTATCATTCTCCACAATACAAACTTCATTTATTTGTTTTAATATAGACAATTGCGAACTTGTACACTTAGCAACAAAAGTGACTGGTTAAAAATATGACCCTAGGCCCTGCACTCATGTTATTTGAATATTGCGTTGATAAAATATGGCATAGAAAATCATTAAATAATACAATTCCTGGTTTCTTTAAATCTAGTGTAGTTATTTAGTTATATTCCATTAACTGTTTCTTTTGAGTATCCCAATAGAGCGGTGTGGAACGGAAATCAGGTTTTGTTTTTAGTGGTGAATTTTGATTGAATAATATGTAAATTTTGTTAACAGTGCAGGTTTTGGCTAACACCAACCTTAGATTTGTTATAAAAAACATGTTTGAATGTATAGGTGAAACACTTTTGTCGCTATCTGTATCATCAACAGCTGACTGCGTGAGCGCATACGATATAGCGTCATGTAAATGTATTTGAGTTTTTCCGCTTTTCTTTTCTACAAAAACGTTTTTATGTATTTGTTATTATTATAAATATTGCTGCGCACCAGATTAGCATTTATTAATGACGTCACTCTAGGGAGATATGATTTTAATGTTTAATTAGTTTCTGTATGTATGTTGTGCCTTGACCTGACGTTTTTGTCCAACCCCAAAAGGTTGAGAAAAATATGTAATTTCACAAATATGGTTAGACAAAATGAGATATACCTACTAACCTATAATTGTATCTCCCACTAGCTTCTTACTTATGGTCTACTCTCGTGATACGTTTTCGAAGTTTCGTAGTTCTTTGAAATACTGAAAAGTTTATTTAATTTTTAGCATTAGGGATAATGCATTATCATCTTACTAAAGATAGGAAAACCAGAAAAAAAAAAAAAAAAGTAGTTTCATCTTAATCGAAAGTCAAATATTTGCAATAATGTTTCTTTCGAGTGTTTAAGGTATATGCCTAAACATTGGTGAAACCAACCTGGCTGTCAGGTATAATATACCAAGGAAATTCGTCCGGTCTGTTAATGGTCTCGGTAGCATAATTGGTAGTGCAGTCGCCCGGCTTGCGAAAGATGCGGGTTCGAGTCCCGCCTGATGCCAAGACCGAATGCCTTTTTCTGGTTTTCCTATCTTTACTGAAAAGTTTATTTGCTACTAGCGGCCGCCCGCCACTTGGTCCGCATGGACTAAAGTAAAAGTATTTTTTTATAAATCATAGCCTGTCCTATTCAGATGTATAAGCTGTATTATTGTAGTTTTATTCGACACATATCTTTCGCATTTATAATATTATTAGGATTATATTCACGACCGAAAATCAATGTTGAGCATCCCTCACAAGTATAGCTGTCTCTTTCAGTTCTCTAGACATTTTACGGGACGGCATTCTAAATATTGATTGCCATTTGTGAATTCGAGGGTAAGGAATAATATCTAAATATCAAGATGATGATTTTACTATACTTTCTGTTTGTGCTGTCTCTTTGTTGTTGATTTCGACTAAGTTTTAAAAAACTTCACTCGGTAATATAACAATTCCGTACCGTGTAATGGCTAACTACGTGATACTGGCAGAATTGTGTTAAACACAGATATTGCCATCAAACCAAAAAAAGAAGAATTACTATATCTGTTGGCAGAACGAGAGTAGACCTTTTTTTTATACCTTGTGCACATGATTATAAGGGCCAATGTTGAGCACCTCGTCTACCTAGAGTGATAATCATCAAATCCTATCGCGAAGCGTATTGTATGATTGTAGATAGAAATGGCGAGCTGTATATAAGGCCTGTTGTTAAAATGTTTATTTTTAATAGAGTTATGTTAATAAATCAAGTTGTTGTTTTATTTTAAGTTACCTACCTAAATTAAGTAAGTTAATTCTGTCAGTATTTGACAGATAAAACATGGGTTGGAACGGTAGGTAAATCACGAAGCCCATTTACTACCTGGGGGGCTAGCCAAGAGCAAATCGCTAAATGCATTAATATTGCATTATACACAGTTATTTTGAAAGTACCTACTTGACAAAATTTTAGGAGCGACTTGGTATCAGGTATCAGGAACTGAGTAGCTTTCCGTGCAAAAACTTTTTTCTTCCATTATTTGGGTTTCTGATAAGTTCTGCGGTATTTTTAAATTAACTTGCTTAATATACTTCGTCTTGGTCTCGGCTGGCCCCCTAAACTGAATTAAGCGGTGATGAAAAATAAGTTACACACAAAAAGTTAAAACTATGTAGTAAGCTGAGCTGTTGTATTTAGATGTACAGTCTCAGGTTACAAATGTCAGACGTTGAAGGTTGCAGTTGAACAAGGTTATAAGGAAAGGATGTAGATTGTAGTCAAAACACAAATATAATTTAAAAATAACGTAAGTTTATTACATGCAATGAAATAAAAAAATATTCTGTTACATGTATTCAACTGATTCGGGACGCACCCCGCTTATCAATTTGGTAAACAATATCTCGATATTAGAGACCCGATTATCCGACCGAAACAGCTTTCTAAACCCGATAATCGGGTCTCTACCAGTCCTTAATCCGACGACGATCGTGACGCCGCCAAAAATGTCAAACGTTAAAATCTAATTCGAAACTAGTCTCTCAAAAACGTCACGAAAGCCGAGGCGGATATTTGATAATGTACTATGCATAAGTACATACAATAAGCGCGTACAATATAATGTACATAAATCATTTCAATCCCGTGGCCAATGACATTTTTGCCGACTAAGCATTACACAGTGGGCGACAGGTCATGCGTGAGCGTGGCAGTTAGTAAATGACTTTGGCGTAAGGAGATACGAACTGTCAGTTTTTACGCTTGACATGCCGTCTACTGTACATGAAACAGGGCCACTGGCACCACAATAATAGATTACAAAAAAATATGATTTTCATGACGATATTTAAACCACTTTTCATAAGGCTGACAACGCGTATAAAAATGATCTAATTAACCGAAGATAGTTATTTTCTTTCATAGCAGAGCTAGCCATAAACTACACGCCGCCCTGCGAAGTGGAGAAAGCGCCAAAAATGATTTTTAAATGACATATGTCATGATGGCTTCTGTCAGGTCTATTTTAGGCGTGTTGAAGCTCATATTGAAAACAGACACAAAAAAGGAAGGAAGGTTTCCCATCACAACAGATGGGCGGATGGACAAAAGCGCCAAAATATTTATCGATTTGACCTCAAATGTCATTTGACTTCTAATGTCATCTTATAAATTTTCCGCGCTTTCTGAATGTCGCTGGGCGGCGCGTTGTTCATACCTAGCCCAGGAAGTGTATACAGAAGGCTTAAATTAAAGGGCAGTCTGTCTGAGGAAGCTGATGCGTTGAACTAAATTTTAGAAATGAGTGCCCATAGCTAACTGATTCGCTTGGACATGATATAAAGGCGCGAACAGGCGGTCACTCTTGGTATAGTTGTTTCATTGAGAATTATAGCAAAAAGGAGGCATAGCCCGTCCTGACTTTCACCCATTTTACAATGCAGTTTGAATACAAGGTCACTTTACAACAATCTAAGAACTGATTGCCATAGTGGTTTATCAAGGGAGTTAGATGGGCAATACTAGCATACATGACATGGCAAAGCAGAAAATTCACATAATACATAAATATTTCACATTTCATTATTGCTCTTTTACACTACTACATAACACATCTGGCAACAAAAATCAAAAAAGTACATTATTAAATGTCTGCCTTCACCGTTACACGAATACCTACTACAAATCGACATCACTGACCACAACAAATTTAACTAACAAATCAGTTATTAGTCGGGCTAACTTCCGGATGAAGTTGAAAAAAGTTTGCCCAACTTTAGACTAAAATTTTACATGTTACCTCCTTATACCAAAATATATTATTATGGCTTGAGTTATCATTTCAAAGATACAATATAGTATTAATATATTCTTCGTATTTATATCTATTAATAACCTACACTTATGTAATAAATACGTTTGCAACACTTTTAGTTCGCAACGTGTCATTTTAGAGATCTATTGAGATGTTCTGTGATGTTCTTTTTGTAGTACATATATATTCATTTATATTTCGCTGTCAAATGATAGATATGTTAACATTTCAAAAGTGTAAGGCAAAGCGATCGTAATTGCTTTATTTAACCATACGTGATCTGTACCTATTAATATTTAGTAAAATATTAAGAAGAATACTCTTTAAAGGAAATATACAAGTGATATTACACCATGCTCACTCAATTGGCAAAATACAGTAAATAGTGAGGTTAAACTATGTTCTTAGTATATCTTAGCTTTTGTTACTCAGTCTAGAAAAACAATGTTTATTTTTTAACAACAAATGTTTATTTTAAAGTCTATTTTATCTTTCTTTCTCAAAAAGAACACCACAAACTCGGCCATTTACCAACATTGGCAGGATAACTGTCGACGCCAGTCACCGAGATATTTAAGAACGAAATGCTAGTTATTTGGCGTAAGTGGACATGGTTAAACACAGCATTCAACACCGTCCAGGCAAGGTGTCTTGTACCGGACATTAAGGTTGTCTTGTACCGGACATTAGGGAGTCTTGTACCAGACATTATGGGGGGCTAATGAGACAACGCAAATCAATGTTACAAGGTAATGGCTGCTCAAACTACTAAAGGTGACAGCTATACTCATAACCATTTTGAAGACCGAACAAATTGCAGAATTCAAGTCAATTCAAACATTTAGTTTACAAACGCTTAGGGCCAACCTGCACGTACCACAACCACACCACGTGGTCGGGCGTATATTATATATTGAAAATGAAAATAACTATTCACACATACCACATTTTGATTTTATTTTTTTAATAAAGAATAAACAAATCAAATGTTATTGTTCTTGATTTCTCATTGATTGAGTTTTAATTTTGTTTAAATTAATTAAAAAAAAACAATATTCTGTAAAAAGTCGCCATAATTAAGCACATTTTAACTTAAAAACAAAATATAGAAAAATGTTGAATTAAGTAAAGGATTTTAAAAGACGGTGTTGTATGCGCTCAAACTGAAAGATTGTGCTAAACAAACAAAACATCAAAAAGTGAACAGACCCAGATTTACACTAAGTACAACGTTATTTAAATTCACTCAAACTCAGCAATGACAAATTGACATAACCACGCAAGGCCGTAAATTAGAAAAATACTTGTAAACTACCGATAAGTATAAGTTTTCATTTAAATTACATTATTTTGAAATCACCAGACATTACCTGAAGGTTATCAATTTTTGCATTATGCAAAACCATGTACGCTCAACGGCATGACAGGGTACCCATTGCCGGTCAAGCCTCCATGCTCTATTTCAAAGAAATTTCATTCGGCAAGAGCAAGATAAAAAACGGTAATGGGTAGTCTGATGTGCCGTTGACTGTACATTTGTGTTCTGCTCTTAATATTTATTACAAATTGAGAACGCTGGCATAAAACGAACTGACTACATAACAAGAGCGTTACAACAATACGTAACTACAACAACCAACACCTTCAAAAACCCTGTGCACTTAAAGACCTTGGAAACTACCATTAATAGAATCATTATTGCTGATTGTAATACTTTTTAAAAAAAAAAAAACTTTAACCCATCGAGAAGTCTGCTTATTTTCAAAATGCAACAACCATAATACAGCGCCATCTATTGAAAGACTAACAACAACTTTTCAAACATGATGCTTCCTAGGTTTACGGCCTTGCTTCTCTCACAAAAAAAGGAAGAAATAAATCACAGTCCGTGTACACATTAATACACAAGTGTCAAAACAGACTAAAGCATAGACTATTTAAACTTTAAAGTGTTGCCAATATAAAACAAGTCACATAATAGAGGGATAGACAAAACACAATTGAACATGACACATTATTTGTTTAAAAATTAACACTAATAATCACCGTGAGTTACGAAAATTATACAGATAGGGTACTCCAAAGATTGATCTTGTTCTAATAATTTTCATGTGACTTATTGATACATACAAAAAAGAAGATTTATTTAATAAAAAAAGAAGCTTAGATTTAGTTAGGTTTTGAGTGCATAAAACATGTTTCGAAATTTATTACCAATTGAACCATAGATTAGATCGTTAAAAAGTCTAAATCACTTGGAGATGAAGTTTTACTACCCTTCTTTGTAGTATCCCCTCTGTACGAATGTACTCAGCCGGTGCTATAATAATAAAAAATAATTAAATACCTATGAGATATAAAGTGATGACTGTAGTCCGTCTCGCGGGCTATTTATATATTTATGTTGGATTTATGCTATGGGGACAGATTAGAAGATATTTACAAAATGCTATCTCGCTCACTCATTCCACCGTTGTTGCCACAGATAATAAAATATCTTTAAAAATGTTGAGTATGTCGACCGCTAACTGCTTAGTAGTTGACTAAAACATGTCATCCAACTAAGATATAGGATCCTGTTAGCATACAATTAAATTCTAACGTTTAATACATTTATTATTAAACATAGCTTAGGTTAATTTTAATTTCAATCCGTCTTCTCATTCCAAGCCAATCTATAACTACAGAAGTTAATTTCGAATCGTGAACACCATTTTTTTCTATTAATATTGCTGCTAACCTTAAGCATAGACACTAACGATCAAAGACAAGCCAATACATACCTAGATTTTTTTCCAACCTTTTCCGATACACCGAAGACTCCCCCCTTATTCATAAAAACTTAAACAGCACATAACTACTGTAAAGTATTCTCTCTTTCATTTTAATTGCAGTCAAAATTTCAAAGTGACAGCAACCAAACGCTAAATCAATGCTACAGAACCGTTTTTTTTATGAATAACGGGGCAAGAATTTAAAACACACTTTTAAGGAATTTAAAGTGATTATTTTATAATCAATATAATGTTTTTTTTACTTTTCTTCAATAAATGTAAGCGTATTTTAGTCACGTTGGCTGCCTTGTAATTCAAATGAGCATATGTCATCATGTTGAACTAATAATCTTAAGTTGGCAAATAGTGGTCCATGAAAAATAATGAGAATCTAATAAATTTTATCACACGAAGCAACAAAATATTCGAACACGGCATAAAACTGTTAAGCATTATTTTAAAATATTTTTCTGAAAGTTTGCATACTTTTTTTTGAAATGAGTGAAGGATATTGAAGATATTTAACCAGGAAAACAACCAGTAAGTTTTTTCTAAGGGATGAACTTTTTCTGCAAATTATAACGTTTTTATGCTCATGGTGCCTTTGAAAAATCTTTAAAAGAAAGAAGTTTTATTCTGACCCCTTCAAAGAGGGATTAGGTGAAACTTAAAGATAATCATACACCCATTCATTTTAAAGCCTCATAAAAAGTTATCAGCCTCAGCTTATTGTTTGAATAAAAAGTGTTAATATTAAGTAGCATCGTGTGATAAGTTATTATTAAAGTCCAACTAATCGAAGAAATACATTTTGACAGCTGTCAATGTCAATAGAAATTAAACTCTAAGCAATGCCAGAAGGGTTCAAGTGCTCTGTCAGGCTCAAAAGTCCAGCCACAGTTATTGAATCGTATTTCTATTAGATTGAAGAACAATTTCCAATGACACTGACAGCTGTCAAAATGTATTTCTTAGATTAATGGCGCTGTCGTGACATTTGTTAGGCAGCCAACAAGACGTATGCTTTGATAAATCACAAAGACAGTGGCAATATATAAGCCTTGCGGTCAGCCTTGTCTATGGTCTCACAACGTTCGCTCAATTTAAAACAAGATTAGTTTTAGTTTATTGTCCATACTCATTGAATCTTCTTAAAAAATACCAAGACATTACAAGGTGTGAGAAAAGAGTAGTATATTTTGGGGTTGACGTTACGTTACGATATTATCATGTGTATAAATGACTGAGAAAGCATTATTTAAAAAATAGAATTAATTTTGTATGTTGAAAAGGGACTATATTTCAAATGGGGTAGTCAGAGGTACACTGATTGTTGTGGTTATTATGAACGGAATATTCAGAAGCCCACACGTTGCCGAGCGAATTAGAACCCAACGTGAAAGACATTGTCTTAACTCCTGATAAGTTATCAATTAAGAATGTCAGCGTTATTGATTTTCTAGGTTGAGTTGCATAGGTAGTAAATTATGGAAATATTTTTTTGATTAAACTTGAAACCGTGTAAGTTTGAATGGGGAATATGAAGACGTATAATGGCCAAAAATCAAACACCTCTTAAAGTTTTAGACGCTACCAAGAATTTTTTGGTGTATTTGCTCTAACTTTTAGTCGAAAAACTAGTTTTAGGCAGATTTGAAGCTAATTCCGGGTATTTCTACCACCAAATATGCAATATCCCTTTTTCACTACTACTCTCTTCACACGCTGCATTGTAACTACGACATACAACATCTACCCTCATTTTAATGTATTAAACGTCACAAACCTGTCAACTGTCACTGTCATCTTCCTTATCCGGCATCACTCCGACTTGGCAAATGTCACCATTCAAATTTGAACATTACGTTGTGAGTAGCACAATGTATTTTGCGAACGGCAAGCTATCAGCTCGCTTCTTTACAACTTAAGGCTCAAATTTGAAT
Organism: Udea ferrugalis; assembly: GCA_950022985.1. NCBI lineage: Eukaryota > Metazoa > Arthropoda > Insecta > Lepidoptera > Crambidae > Udea > Udea ferrugalis. Next base: position 1,337,981 of record OX465541.1, read on the forward strand.
GGCAAGACAACTGCTCTGTCGGAGCTGTGCCGTTCAAGTATGCGATGATAAGACAGTCAATATCTTAAAACAGATTCATACGCATTCCGATTCAAAGGCAGTAATTCGTAAAAGCGGCCGAACAGTAAACCATAGACAACACCAAACCTCACCTTACGTAATACCCTGGCCGCGTCTCAAACAACGGCAGTGTTAAGTGAGCGGTCGCCTGACGTGCGTTATAACTCCATATCCTGAGCTTCGTCGTCGCTGAAGTCGCTCATGGAGCTTTCAGAGTCAGAGTTGTTGTTCCCGTTGGGTTTTGAGGAGGAGGCGGGGGCCCCGCCGACGCCTGTGATCGCGTCTTTCTCGAGTAATGCCTCTTCTGTCGCGAATCTTCGGACGTAGTCTAGAAAATAAGAGCTAATATTAATAAATGTTATCGGAAATTAAAGCACACAGTGCCATCTAGCCCCCAAACAAAGCACTATGGGAATAGACAATGGATTAATACACTTATACTTTTTTTATATAGCAGAAAACCAGATTAGTACAAGCAAACATGTTCATTTATTTATTACAGTCATCTTAAAAGTTAACAGACATACATCCAAATCACTAATAAGAATAAATTATGCATATTATTAGTATTACAATGAATAGGCATGACGACAGTATCAAATAATCAACGATTTGAATACATTAGGGGAAAATACATATTAAAAGGATTTAAAAGACACATTTAGTTTGATTTTAAAATCTGAGATTAATCAGATTTTCGATAAAGTAAAAGGATAAAATACTCCAATTCGCCATTTTGACTCAAACGTCAATCACGCACTATGACGTCACTGTAATGGAAATCAACAAATGTCACTGTCGTATTTCATACAAGTGAGTTTGACAGACACTTGATATTTACATTACAAATACGTCACACGGACGCCATGACACCTGCGAGCGTTTTCGCGCGCTGTTGATAAAATACTAGAATAATGTCCTCAAACTTTGTTAAACTGACCTTTGAAACCGAAATAAAGTTTTTTTAGTATACAATACATGTGTACCTTTATCACGAAAGAAGATTTCAAAATTGTTCGTCATGCCTATTGTCGGTACACAATATTTGTCAAAACAAGAACAGATTTAAACAAAAATAGTAAAAAAGTGCATAAAAAAATGTTCAAGAATAAAATCATAGATAGGAAACACCCAGACCAATACAAACTGACAAGTTCATGCACACAAATGTTTGTACTGTGCTGTAACCCGAGACCTTTGGTGTAGTAGCCGACTTCCCAAAAATTACACCAAATCGGTCGTCATCGTCATAATCACCTACTAGAGCAACATTGTAACGAAGAACTGATGGCCACTGGAGCCGAATGTGGAAAATTTACAGCCAAACGCAGCGTGAGACGCCCACCCGCAAGGTGGAGGGATGACCTGATAAAGGACGCAGGGTTTCTGACCGAAAATCTTCAGGAGAGGCCTATGTTCAGCACTGAATGTCTTGGGGCTGTTGATGATGATGAACACAGAATTCCGTTCCACACATCAAAAGTAAAAATCCGTTGCGTTGGAGCGAATGCGTTCATTTGGGCACTGTGCAACTTGACTTTCTAATTAGGAACGATTTGATTGGTTAGGGGGCGTGCTAGGTCGACGGACAAGAATGACATCACTGCATTCTTAACGGGAACGGACTGTAAGTAGTATGGACTCACCTGACACTTTCTTCTTGTACTCTTCGGGTTTGTGCAGGTACATAGCTGCTGCGTCACCGTTTAGTGGGTCGATCGGGTTTGGGTACGTGAGCAGCTGTGGTAGGAACGATTCGAATATGTTCGATAGGTCTGCGGGCAACACAAATAAAGGTTTAACACAATATAGGCAGTTTTGACGGTGAGATGTAACATGTTGGCCATTTTGGCCACGCACGGAGTTTGAAAGCGGTGAAACTGACGTTATTAAGGGGCTTATTGCCAGTCGTTTACACGTGCACCCTAAGGACAAAATATACGCAGAAAGCCTACAGCTAGTACAATAACGGACTCAGAGACTGTCACACTACTGCAGGGACCCAGGAATCACAACCCTGATGCAGCCGCAGGGTTCCACTTGACAGCCAACGGAAACGACAAATACTGATAGAGTTGTAACTTCCGTGATTAGACGTATAAGTCTGATCTATTGACAGATTTCATTCGCTTGATATAAGTTTAGTGACTGTAAGGTCGATGTGTTATCCGGAAGGGGGAATTAGGTTATGAAATCCCAGTGTACGCTTTCTAATCTAATCCAGCCCAAATGGGCTTAGGCCAGCCCGAATGCCTTGCAGTGAGACTATAAAGTCTCAAAGCAAGGCAAAGACCTCCCCCCACGCAACATAAATATCTTGATAAATATCCTGATATTCACTGATGGATCCTAAAAATGTAGGTAAATAAATATTATGATCCATCAATACACTACCCTACGCGTCGATGAATATCTTGCAATATAGTCTGACGGATCAAGATATTAACTTGTGTGTGGGGTTCGCCTAACAGTCTCCAATTAACCTCACAGGAGTTCATCTCGCCACATTCTCGCCAGCTTTCTGCGCTATCTCTATACAGTGTGTCTGGTCACCGATGTCGGACCCGTTAAGGTTCATTAATATAATGAATTTTATCAACAAATCCAATGTTTAAAAAAAAATTAGTAGATTTGTCGATAAAATTGACTATATTCCTGAACCTTAACGGGTCTGACACTGGTGACCAGACACACTGTATATGAAAATGGTTTAAAATTGCTGTTCGTAAGTCTCGCTAATACTCGGGAACGGCTCTACCGATTTGGCTGATTTTTGTTTTAAAATATTTCTGAAGGTCCAGGAAAGGTTTTAAAGGTGAGTAAACATGAGAAAATGGTAAGAATATAGTGAAAAACCACAATTTAGTTTTCTCTTAGCAAATGTTTCTACCTGTCACGTGACACTGAATGTTTGACCCAGAACAACGTTAGTCGGGACAGCTGGTTTAAAATACAAAAGAGCTTACCATAAAGTGCAGTCCAGGCTTGGTTGATGACGTCGAGGCAGACCGTGCCGGATACCTCGTCTATGTTGGGGTGGTAGACCTTGTTCATGAAGCCTATCGACGGCGACTTGAAAGGGTAGTGGTCGGGCAAGTGGACTCGCACACGCCAGACTCCTCCTTCGTATGGAGCTGCAATTAGAAAATTGAAAAAGTCGAAAATTTTGTGTACATAAGACTACAGTCCGTTCGCGTTAAGAATGCAGTAATTTCATACTTGTCCTTCGATCTAGCACGCCCCCTAACCAATCCAATCGTTCCTAATTAGAAAGTCAAGTCCACAGTGACCAGTTGAAGGCATACTTTCGAACGCAAAGGTTGGGGATCTGAGTTTTTTTGTGTGCAACAGAGTTAAATTTAAAAATCACGACATTCTGAATGCGAACGGACTATAATTATGTTCCCCACATTTTTAGAAATTGTAAATCACTGTACTAGTAAATTAAATTGTTTTTTTTTGTAAATCGCCTTTACTTGGTAATTTTTGTTATGTTATCGAATTGTTTTTTTTTAAATCATCAGTTTAAAAACGATACTTACTGCCTGGGGGTCCGAAAAATTTGACACAGAACTCGTTGAGACCGCCAAGAATGGTGACTTCGTGTTTACTTTCAATACTGGTGTTCAAAGGTTCAGGAAAACATTGAATAAGTCATTATAAAATATAGAGTCAGTTTTGAGAAAAGATAAAAATATGAATAGGTATCATAATTATTTAAATATTGTGAACTTTTAATTTTAAATGGGATGGGTGACCACCTCGACCAAAATTTATTGATGTGTGCCGATCAAAATTTCGTTAGCAGTGATTTCTATCGGTGTAATAATTTATGTGATGTTGTCTCAATTTATTGAATTTCCTAACATAACTGAGGGTTTTGGTAAAGATCACGAAAACAGGTAACGTTCCGAAATCCAAAACACACTTAGTTCAACCCGCAAGTTTTACATGGAACCTATACACTCGTATACTGCAATTTAAGTTTCAAGGACCCTTTTCGATGCATCCATTAGGATTTTTTGCAACATAACACTTCTAGTAGGTACCGCAATTTCTAGACAACAAAGAAAAGGCCTGGAACGGGCTAAGAGCAATGTCCTTGTTATTTTCTGACTATTAATTGACTAATGGGCGCAGTAGAAATAGAGAAAAGTTCATTTAGCCACCTCAATAAGTAGGTACACGATAAATAAGTATAGGGAAGTGCTAGAGGTGTAGGGAATGCCATACCGGGATACACGGAACCCAAAATATGCGGCACTAATCTAACTCATTTGTGTGGTATTATTAATTGAATAATATCCCTGGACACTATTCCACACAGCGCCATCTAGCCCCAAACTAAGTCTGAATGCTTGTACTATGGGCTAAACAACGGATTTTTGTAAATACATACATATACAATACATAGCAAAACACCTAGAACAGTTCAAACAGACATGTTCATGCACACAAATGTTTGTACAGTGCGGGGATCGAACCCGCGACCCACTGGTGTAATGGTCCACTACTGGCGGAACTAAGGACATTGCACGAATAAACTGCACCTGATTCCGAATACCTTATAGTATTCGGAATATGCCGCTGCAACATGCTGTAATGAAATTTGCAAGCTTTGACCAGTCAGTTGTGCCAAACTGCCAACTTTTGAGCACCTTTTGATACGGTAGCCCCTATTTCTCGACGGAGAAAAAGGGTTATGCGTTAAAAATGGCGCCACCAATGACATTTTGCAAGCAAAACAGCATCATAAAAGATGTCACGCTATCTGACGATAACACAAACGCGTCAAAAACACTTTATTCGGCGACAACCTGCTGTAAAAGAAATATCGAAAAATCAGTGCAAGCGCCTGAGCTTTCAAATCATGTGACGTCACTATGACTTCGAGTACTGTGTCGTCTTGCTGCGTACAAACCAAAAACCCTAAGTGATTTGCTTATGAACCGATTTAATTAAATCTTTCACGATTGCATAGGCATCAGTTCCATTACAATAATCCTATCAACTAAAACACTCAGCATAATTGCGTCACTTGGTCAAATCGGACCGTAGGCATGCTTTAGGAAACTCCACAATAACAACTTTGTAAGGAAGTTTACTACAGAGAATGATAAGCACTGATAGCAAGATAAGATAACAACGAACCTAATGCACTACATTGATAATAGCAACGATACGAAATTTTATTCCCACCAGACAGTTTGGGATATCATTTTCACAAGTAGTAATCTACTAAGTTTTAATATTCAAACGAGGCAGATCAATTGAAGCAAATAAATAAGTGTCTCTGAATTCCCAAACTATACGTTGCGTAACTACACAACTTACAACTGCAAGGGGTACGTGGCAACCCCAAGGTTTAGGAGGTGCAGACACAAACCAGGGCGTTTAATTAATACTGAAGGAGTAGAAGAGAAGTCCAAAATTGAAACATTAAATGATTATTCAAATGAACAAAAAAATACAATAAAAAAATTGTCGCGCGTTTTCTGTAGTTTAATCAGATCAGATCAAAAAACTTTGGTTTTTTATCCGTTCCATAGTAAATAGTTCAAAAGGAAAACGTATCCACTCACGCCACGTATTTCCAATCCTACTAATATTATAAATGCGAAAGTTTGTATGTGTGGATGGGCCGTGTTGCTCTTTCACGTAAAAACCACTGGACGGATTGTAATGAAACTTTACAATAATATAGCTTGTGCCTTCGAATAGAACTTTTTTAACCTATGTATGTCCACGCGGTCCAAGTCGCAGGCGGCTGCTAGTGATGAATAAAAGGCAAATTGTGGTGAAAATGTGTAAGTAAACGTCATCATATCAGCCGAACGACGCCCACTGCTGGGCATAGGCCTCCCCCAAAGATCTCCACAACGATCGGTCCTGCGCTGTCCGCATCCAGCGGCTTCCCGCGACCTTGACCAGATCGTCGGTCCACCTTATGGAGGGCCTGCCCACGGAACGTCGTCCGGTACGCGGTCGCCATTCGAGAACCTTTCCGCCCCAACGGCCACCCAACGGTGGGTGCCGTAAGAGCCGACTGAGGTAAAACTGCCATAAGGAGATGGGCAGCAGCGTCTCCGCACAACAACAGGCCTCACTGCGATCGCCAACCCGCCTGCCAAGCGTGGCGATTATGGCAAACCCCCCCTCCTAATGATGGCACAACCAAAAAAATGGCCCCCAGTCCCCGGCGGCCCCGCTATTCCTGGCTACGGCAGCGGTTATGGTAACGGCGGGGCAGGGGGTGCGAAGTAAACGTAATAGCAAATATTTCAAAGATGGGGGGAAGAGATAATTTCGAGGAGTGGGCGGTTGAAAACTTCCCCGTGCTATATAAATAATAAATTACGTGATTTAAACGGACGTAAAAAGACGGACGTCACCTCGTCTAATCATGAGTGAAGCATATTATCAGCTGCCAGTTTAGGTGTGTGCGTGACAAGCACGTGTCATTGGCGCTAGGAGTAAAATGGCGAAGTTTGTAGCACCTAGTGTGTTTGTGGGAGTGTAGCAGGTCGTGTACAACAACCGAAATTGTAGCACCTTTCATGCTTTACATTTTTTTAAGTGTGATGTTCGGTCAGTCTTTCTTTTACGTCTGTTGTGATTTCAAGGTTTTTAGATTTTCACATTTTAAGGCCGTAAAATTGAGAATGTTTGATTAATATTTTACAGGAAGTGAATAAATAAACATTCAGAGTTCAATGTTCATGATAATGACTAAATGTCTTAAGAATATTTTATCTAGGCTTACAAGGCGCAGTCTGGCGATTCAGCCCCCTTTCAAGGTCACGTCTAGAGTCTGGTCGTTAACCCGATAACGTTATTTTGGAACTTCAAGAATAAAGAATGAAGTTCATTGAACCGTTAATCAAGTTCAAAGTTCGAACATAATTATTTGAATAGACCTGCTACAAATACAGACCTGATGTTTTGGTATCAAATATATTTTATTTCTTTCTTAATTGGTATCTTCTTGCTATTCTTTTCAATAGCAAATTTTTCTAATAGACATGTAGGATAACGCTTAATTCATTGAAAATTATAGGAAAATACGGTCATTATTTAAACCTTTTTAAAAAGAGCTTACGCTTTAACCTAGCAATTTAAAAACCTGTTTTTAAGTTCACCAAATTCACGAAAACTATTAATGGGAAAAGATGGCGTCAATTTAAAGTAATTTTGTATTGTAACTTGACGTATAGAAATGAAATGGAGAATTATTGAATTGAGTGTTTTTTCAGGACGTAGATATTTCCTCAAATTTTTTCCCAAAATCCTCTCTTTTATAGTTTTGCAATACGATACAAAGTTTAAAACTCCTGGTGTGTTTTGCACACAGTAACAACAACCTTCAGTTCTGCGGTCAACAGTAGATAGATAGATCTTCTTTATTGTACAAAAACATTGCATTTGAAGTAAATATAGTCATCCTCATAGAAGTTACATTATATTGTATGCCACTGGAATAGGGTTTGAGGTTATGCGTATCCAAGCCGCAAGACACATGCGGTTTAGGAGTTGTAGGTATTTCATAATATACACATAACAGAAACGGCCTATTACGTCCCACAGCTGGACACAGGCCTCACCTCAACTATGAGGTGGAACGAGCCATACTCCAACACGCGGGCTCAGTGCGGATTGTTGGAGGAGTGTAAGGTTAGTGAGCAACCTTAATGTCAGATGTTATCAAGCCTCTGAATAGGCCTAACGACTGACATCTAGCGACGTCAACCGGGACCAACTGCTTAACGTGCCTCCCGAAGCACGGAGATGCCCGATAAATACATCACTAAATACCGGTCGGGGCACCTCCATCCATGTGACATAACATACGCTCACAATTATATCCCAAATGGGGTATTCAGAGACACCCTGACTGTTTCCGTCACTGTATTTTATACATACAGAAGCCTAAACTTTCGCCGAGCGAATTAAAACACAGGGTGGTAGAGTTCAGTGTGCTTCCATTACACAAGTGAGCCCGAGGAGGACGACGGAGTCGGGTGGCCTCGCGTCGCCCTGCCGTAAACGGCGGACAGGTGTAAGAGGGGAGGCACCACTTCCTCCAAGGTGAGCCGGATTGCCGGCACAGCGCGCCAGGGTTTCACTGGTAGAGTGCCTCTTCGGGAGAGTTCTCGGGAAACCCTGGTCAGGCACAGAAGAAGGCCGCCATAGTGTTTTGGTGGGTACTAACACCCCCTTCTGCGGTGTGCGAGTCCCACACTCCTCCGCTGCCCTCCCCCAAGCAGCGGAAAGTGCGTAAATGTATTTCACCGGGTAAAAAAAGGGGTGGTAGAGTTACTGGAGAGTTATAACGAAGTAGAAGGAAGAAAGGTAGAAAAACTGTTGAGGAGCTCAGCCTACACCGTTTATCTTCTTCTACCTTCCCTTATAACAGAAAAGGCGAAGTGCCTGTGGCTCAGTTATGTGCCTCCAGCAATCCGCACTGAGCCCGCGTGTTGGAGTATGGCTCGCGCCACCACACAGTTGAAGTGCCTCGTAATAGCTATTGTTGTTTACTTTAAGGAAACAGGAAATAGATCTTTCTAAATTCAATCAAAACTGAGTAAACTGGGAGACAAAGAAAATAGGTACTCTGAATGCGATATTAACAAAGATTGACACGCAAACGGACTCGTCGTTTGCAATCAATGACAAATGCAAATAATGTTACTCTATGTTTTCTATGGCTCAATGCTCAAATCGGAAGTCGTAGGTTCAAATCCATTGCCCTGTGGTATGGGGCATTAGAATACTGCCAAGGTTTCCCGCCGCCTGTCGTAGGAGGCGACTAAAGGGGGGCTAGGAGTGCACACGGTGGGGACCGTGTGCCAGCATTGCACAGATGACTCCGTGGAGGGGCGGCGGTGCGGGGGGCCTCGCACTGCCGTTAACACCGGCGGGTGTAAGAGTGGAGGTATAACTCCCCGCGAGTTGAGCTGGGTAGCCGACATAGCGCGCCAGGGGTCCGCCGCGGCGCCGGTAGAGTCCCTCGCGGTGGTACTCCGGGACCTCTGGTAACGCACAGAAGATGGCCTCCGCGGAGTTTAGTGGGTATTCCCTTCCTTATTGGGGTAGGTGAGTCCCACACTCCCCCGCTCTCCTACCCTGGTAGCGGGATAGTGCTTAAATGCATTCTCCGCGTCACAGAAAAAAAAGGTTCAAGTCTCGCGTGGACCAAAATGTTTATATATGTGATGGGAGCTGGTTAATCTCATTGAGATTAGCCGCTTTCGAGGTCTGCTAGAAAGTTGGTGCAAACGGTTTATTTGTGCAGTCTAGCATATTAACAAAATAGAGTAAAGGCAGCTTCTGGGGAGGGGGTCTACCAGCACGTGACCAGTCGCTTGGTTCCTCAAACCTAAGAATAGGTGTAATTATTCTAAGTCTCAATCTTACTTTCGATTGCCATCTACCAGTAACGTCAATCTATACAATCAACGTCCTCTACATATGTGTATGTAAGTAACGCATCGGCTAGACAGACAACCACCCGGAATATTGATTTTTCCGTCTGCATTTATACTTACATAATTAATGAATAATCTAACTGAGCCACAACAGAATCAATTGGTCTAACGTCTGTAGTATGATATTTAAATTTTCACAAAGATTTTAAGATTAAATTGTATTTCAATGTTACTTTATCCCAAGTTCAAATCACCTATATTTTTGTACACTTGGGGTTGATGTAGAACACCGATATAAAACCTAAGCAACCCGGATAACGGTGGTGGATACATAAATTTGGTAGCCAGTAACACCTACATGATTTGCATTGTAATTTAAAAAAATTGCCAGACGACTTTAAAGTTCGAAAAATTTAGGCTGTCTGTGAAGGCTTGCCTAGTCGACAAAATGTTTTTATAGCGTGCAAGAGTTCTTAGGATATAAATATAAAGATTGTATTAGGTATTTAGTTTCGGCTTTAGTATTACTCGTATGTGCCTTATGCATATACCTGTAAGGGTAGAAATAAGTGACACTTAAATTATGTACCAATGTAATTTACCTAATTATCTATGAAACCAGCTACTGACTGTACCTTGTTTCATGCATAGAAAATAAATAAAATAATTATCCGGCCGGTTACCACAGTGGTTTAAAATGGTAAGCGAAGTGTGGGCCTACCTCGTTAGGGATAAAATCGTGAGCGTGTGTAGGTGGGTGTGTATGTGTGTGCGTGTGTGTGTATGGTGGACGGCACATCACTCTACCCATTTCCGGTCAGTCCAGTCCTCCTTGCTCTATTTCTAAGAAATGACATTTGGCAAGGTCGGAAATGGCGGAAATGGGGTAACCTGATGTGCTTGACTAAACATGCGCGTGAGTGTGTTGTCTCATATTTCTGATTTGTCAGAGATCAGTCTCTAAAACAGTAATGTAATCAATGGTCAATACACCCTAGTTACCTTAAATATTTGAACATTTATTACCTACTTCATTAATATCTGAACATGACATGACCAACCACCACTATTTGACTAAAGAATGGTGGAAATTATAGATACAATATCTAGCTGTAAAAGCATGATAATGAACAAACCCCAAATGTCATTGTAACTATCCTGTGTACTAAAACACTTCAATGTCATGAGTTATTATGAGTTGTGATGATGCAACTCACCCCTAAGTTAGCATGTATGTCCTCACAATTATTTACTGGAAACCACTGATATTATAATAAAAAGACGTAGATAGGTTACTTGTGCTAAAAAAGTGGTACCCGAAATCAGAACTTCTATCACCTGAGCCAAGCATTGACAGTTTGAGACAACACTGCGCAACAAGTATGTGTCTACACACAGTCAAATTATAGGTACGTACGCCAGGGGACAATTTTCGACTTCGCATCAGTACTGAAATTACGTATCTACCTCTTTTAAATATCATTGCTTGAAAAATATTTACATAGATTATGTATAAATTGCCTAATGTACATTGAGCACTAAATCATTACTTAATATTTGTAATTAGTGTAAGTATTAGCAAATAAACTTTCACATTAAAATATAATCATCCATTAGTTCAATTACACAACAGATAAAAGCAACATTAAGTCCATGAGTATTACTTAAATTTAAGCATTTAAAAAACAGCTTATCATAAATTGATGTAGTAAAATGATAATGCTGCAATAAATCACAAAAAATCCAAGAATTACAGATGTTTTGTCTCATTCTTTCATCTTGCTATCAATATTTGCAAGTCCTTACTTCCCTTTCCCTTACGTCCTTTGTCCCTTGACAGGACAGGATCTTCAATTGTTAAACCAATGCCTTTATGAACTGAATACATGCAAAATCAAACTTTTATTAAGATTTCCATTCACATTATTCATTAAATTTCCACCATTTTTTCAAACTAAAATATGTATGTAATTTTTGTCTACTAATTTTAGTCATTTTCCTGGTAACAATGCCGCAGCAGAGAACAACTACAATGTTCTGTAATTGTATAATTTTTCTTGTCATTTTAAGAATTCAAACTTTGATAACCCAATTATGACATAAAATTTAAGAAAGTTGTTAAATTTTGTAACAGTAAATTTTGTTCCAAAAATAAAAAAATTCTAGGTTGAATTACATAGTTTTTCTATTTGTTGAGAAGAGCAGATGTTTTGGTTTTAATGGTTAAGTAAGCAGCTGTTTGACCACAATATCAGCTTATGGTAACTGATATTGTGGTCCAAGGTACCTACGAAGGTGACAACAATGGAATGGAATTACCATATTTTATGTGATTGAATGAGTGTGTTGCTGTTTATATTGAGTAATAAATGGATTACTCATGGTTTTAATCAAATAAATAATATTTCTCAAAATAAAACTTAAGGAAAGTATTCAATCAAGGCATTTTAGTGGATCTGAAAGCCAGAAAAAGACATTTGGTCATGTGGGCATCATCAGGCAGGAATCAAACCTGATGCCAACATGACCAAATGTCTTTTTCTGGTTTTCAGATCTTTAGTAAAGATACTGCATGGAAAATACTAAATGCTTTGTTTTATGAATGTGCTGTACAAATTTTATACCTAAGATTTACAATTAATAAAGAGAATAATTAATTAATTAATTATTAATAATTTGTTTCTTTATCTTCTTTATATAGTTTGTAATTATTCCAAATAAACTTTCTGTCCGAAAATAAAACATATTTAGTGGAGTTATGGAGTTTTAAAAATATCTAGGGGTCAGTAAATAAGTTTGGCAAAATATCAACAGCACAATGAACTTCAGTTTGACCTCACAAATGATAAATTTGACGAAAATGCTTAACTCATTGTTGATAATGTAGAATTTAATTTAGACTAATTTTTTTTATAACTTTGTTAGGCTCAAGAAAATGTACAGCCTTAGTTAAAGTGCAACTGCCTATATCATTAACTACGCATAATAAAGAGGATAATCCCAGCGAGGCGTGCAACACATATAGAAAAAAATACGCAACACAGACCATGGCCTACATTCGAATTACGAAATATAAGTCCCGTAGTAAACGCGGAAGAGCATCGCGCGCAACGTTCATAGCTGGTTATCTACGCGATATATATAGATACGTATACCCACGGAGTCGCACAAAGAATGCACGCTCCCATCACAGATGAATAGCCAAAGGTCTCATCACTGCAATTATCACTGAGCAATCACTTAACAAAACATTATTAGCAACTCTGTAAGCTAGAAATGCTATCAAAAACTAACATAATAAGGCCCCATATCGATTTTAAGAAGGGTCATGACAATCAGCTGATGGCCCTTCGGCCAGTTATTTACATGGTGGCCCTCTAACGCAATAGGTTCTTTGTAATGACGATAACAAAGAAAGGATACAGTTTGATGACATCTGTGTCCATGCGACGTTTCCCAGCGCTCGGCGACGACATCTTCGTGATCTATTTCGAATAAATCACAATATCGAGCACGAACACTATCACAAAGTCACACTCGACGCAGCGAGATCAAATTATTCGTCCACCAGCAGCAGTCAGAAAAATAACATTGTAGAAAAACAATGGACACATACCAGAGACTAAAATTTTGAAGGTGATGTGTAATGAAAGAATGTTACCAGTAACAAAAAGTTATAGCGTTTTATAACGTTATAGCAGGTGTTATTTCTATGAATCCGCTAGTGTGTTCCAGGCTTAGCTCATAGACAGTGACCTTTTGAGATGTTAATGCGTCAAAAAAATAAAAAATCAAGTTTTGTCTATGCGTCATTCATCATCTACTCTTCGCGTGTGTGAATTCGTGAAATTATTAATAATTTGGTTTTAATTACTGATTAACTTTTAAATACTCATACTATAGTTATTTTAGGAAATGCTCATGTGAAAGCGATACTTACTGACTGACTTTACGCTGGTGGAAACATGTGTTTTGATGTGAACATCAATGGTGATAGCTGATGACACCTAGGAAAATACATGTCAACAAATTTTAATTATCTCTTGGACATCAAAACGTGGGATTGTGTAGTGAACTTCCAGTGCTGTAGTTTAACGTTATCCGAGTGCATCGTACAGTCGTGTAAGTTGCAAAGGCCGGTAGTAATTATGAAGTAAAGTAGCTTCCGGTAGTGATGTGATGTGGCCCCGGTAAATATCCTCTGCTGTGTTTTCCACCTGGCTGCAGCATGGCGAACCCTGGAATCGGGGTCTCTTTCGACCCCAATGACATGACCAGGTAAGGTTATAATTTTGTGCTAATAAGTAGAAAAACAACACCTAGATTCTAGTTAAATCTGGTTTTAAACTTACCCATTGCGTACTAGGACACCTTGGAATGCACTTAATTGTAGCTGCAACAGCAATATTGATGACTGTCAAATAATATGACTGAAAATTATAATTTAGTCAAATTCTCCAAGTCACTAATTAAAATGTTTGTCCTATCTGGTATTTATATAGAACTTTTAGACACAGCCACACAATGTATATTGCTGAACAAAGTCCTCCCCCATAGATTTACAAAGTGGCTGGTTGTAGGCAGGATCATCAGCCAATAACCCAACTGACACCTATCCCTGACTGTCTGGGACATCTAGGGTACGTTCATAAAACAAGTAGTGTAGAGTGATTATTACCCTCGGTGAAAAGAAGAAGACAGAACTATGAATAAGAAAGAGAAAACACAAGAGTGATAGAATGGCTTTAGGAACGCTATCGAGTGATTTTTAACGAGAGGTTGTTTTTGAACGGCTTCGGGTAAATATGTCAGTGTCAAATTTTCAAGCCAATTTTCCAAACAACGCTAAAGTTCAAGGTATTTAAAAAACTAAAATACCATCTGAATTTATTCAATAAAACTTTTTAAAAAATGATCAGTTTGTCTGACTGAAACTATCTACTGAAAGTAGCAAAACTTCTACCTGACAGCTGTCAGGTGAATTCTACCGGTCCCCAGACATCGGTAGAAATCGCACTTGTCAGTGTAAAAATTACTCTCACCCAACCCGTTCCAAATTGCATGTAAAGCTGTCAGAGTAAACGGTCGGTTACTCTCGGGTTGCTTTAGGAACGCGTCAGAGTGATTCTGGCACCACCCAGAGTGACTTTTGCTCGTTTTGGAACAGACCCCTAGTAGGTAATAAAAACGAATAATAACTCTCAACTTGGCTGTCCTTCAACATAGGCACTCTCCATAGACTCTATAATGGGTAATTTTTCATCATTATGATTTGGTAAATCATCCTGCAACCTGCAACCTTATAAAAAGTTTTCCTCATCTATGTTTCCTACCTGGGATACCATTAAGTAATCGGTTGACACCACATTTCTGGTGTGATCATCTTCATCATGTGGCAGGTTCATCCCCATTTTAATGTTTTTATTACATCAATTAGGTACTTTTGCCCTGCTATGTTTACTTCTCTCTAGCTGTTTACTTTTTTAAAGTATTCATAGAACAGGCTAGATGACTGTATTTGTGACGTCACTCGGATAGTAAACAAGTAAACAATACGTACAACATTTATCATTTAATCTGAAAATAATGAGTTCTGGTCCATTTTATTGGTGTCTGGTTCCTGAATCCAAGAACACAAGTGTTAAAACGCCACAAAAACTATGGATTCAAGTGCAGAGTGATATCAAACTGAGAAATACTTGGTTAAAACTGGCTAGAAGAGATCCAAAATCATTATCCACAAAGACTAGACTGCATTTCTGTGAAGACCACTTTGATGTAAGTGATAAGAACTATAAATAGTAGAGTAATAATCTAACAGGACAGACAAAGAACTAAATATGAGGCTTAACCTCTTATTTAGTGGTTTTGTCTGCGCATTATAGGTTAAGTTTTTGTACATAAGTTATGTAATATTATTTCATGTTTTAGCTGGAAAATTACACAGGGTATAAATTAATGGGTTCTGTCAAACGCATTCGGATGAAACTAAACTGCGTACCATCCAGAGTTGATTGCCAAGTGGAAGGGAAACATAAGTTAACACCAAGTGAACCTCGACCTGCATTTAACAAAAGGCAATGATTTTCTACCATAATGGAAATTAGAAGAAACTATGAAGAATAAGGAATGTGATATCTCATTACCTTCTTGTAGTCAAGGTACTTATTTCCTTCTGAGTTGTTTAATCAACATTGCCACTTAGACCGATATTACAAACATTGACTAAACTTTTCTATTATTTTCAGATTTGATGGTTCTTGAAATGATTAAGAATAATGGTAAAGCAGTCCGATAGCACCAACTCAGGAACACAAATCCATTCAAGTCTGTCGGATGACAACCTTTGATCGTTATAATAAATATTTAACTAAGAGTAATTGTTTTATTGCTTAGTTTAATATTATTTGTATGAAACATACAATAAAGTATAATTTATGAATTTCTCCATAATATTTCGGCATAAAGGTAGCAATAAAATAACATTTTTTTTATAAAATGGATATATTTTGATAAATATCTACAGAAATGGCAACTATTAACTATGAGTGCACGGACGGGGTTTCGGTTCGGCGGTGTAACCACAAAAAAATGCAACACTATGTTTGCAACCACCTTCTGATGAGGCACAATCGTGGCACTTGACACTAGTCACAGATTCTTCCTCTTCATTAACAATACTGTTACTGGTGTTTCTGCATATGGCTTGGTACGCACTTTATGTTCAGGGCATACCGTACACTTAACCAAGCATGTGTTTTGAATTCGCTTGACCTGCACATAGCCTATTGCGTCGTGTATTTAACATTTCTCAACTCAGCAAAACAAAAATCGGGATTGGACACAAAGAACTTCGCCACCATTATCGAATCAATTTTTGGCAGATTTCTACTATCTGCTTTTACAAAACCGTCTTCCATGATGAAGTTTTAATAATGTATCCAAAATAGTTTAAACAATGTAGACTAACAACCAAATAACTGAGAAAAATTAAAAATTTATCACAGAATACAAACTAAAGGTTACTTGTTTACTATCGGAGTGTTATCATGTCATATCGGATTCCAAAATGGCGTTTGCTGTTTTTGACATATTAAGAACAGATTAAAAATGTCGATTCTTAAAATTAAATTATTAAATTAAAACATTTAATTTTGGCGAAATATCAACGTTTTTCTATACAGGGTGTCCCGAAACGTGACGTCAAGCGGGCACGGGATGATAGGCTAGGTTATACCGGCTCTGGGAAAAATAAAGAAAAAAATCTATGTCACTTGGTTCAGTAATTATAATAATATTTTTGAAAATTTGGGAAATCGACACCCTTAACTATGTTTTCATGTACTGTACTCACAAATGACCAAATTTTGCAGTTTTATTTTTTTATGTTATCCCAGAAAACTATGCTTTTGATTGTAGTCACTCTTATGATGATCAATATTGGACATTTAGTAAAAAAAATTAAAGTTCGACTGAGTCATGGTCAAGAATTTTTATGTCAGCTAACTTCATCCCTTATTTTCTTTAAAAAACATTACTAAAGCATCCTTGGCAAGTTGTCTAGAAAAATAGCCCATTTAATCAAGATTTCAAAAAGGTGAAATAATAACT
This sequence comes from Udea ferrugalis, assembly GCA_950022985.1. Lineage (NCBI taxonomy): Eukaryota > Metazoa > Arthropoda > Insecta > Lepidoptera > Crambidae > Udea > Udea ferrugalis. The sequence goes on from OX465541.1 coordinate 1,355,077, forward strand.
ATTTCCTTGTCTTATGTTTCCATGAAAAATATTATGAACCATAATGGGTCGTTCAAAACTTGAACTAGGTGAAGTCTAAAGTATGCTATTGTTGGTTAATGAAACAAAAGTGATCGTAGGTTAGTAGCGGTAGCAAATAAGAAATGATTGCTGTTGCTAAGCATTCCATGCCTTAGGTCGGTTAATGTGATGGGTGACAACTCCGATCATTTTTTTAAATATCTTTTATAGCTTCTCTGTCCTTCGAAGGCACGTTAAGCGGTTGGTCCCGGAAGACGTGTGCCCAGTATTGAGCATAAGTGTCTCTACTTATGCTCAACGTTCACGCTTACGGTCAACGCAACTATACCGTATTGCTATAACGTCATACGCTAACATGTGGGCATAGTGAGCTAAGTGTGGATCGTGGTACAGTCACCGGCATCTCAGGCTACCTATTTCCATATTTTATCTTGCTCTTGCTGAATGACGTTTCTTTGCAATAGAGCAAGGAAGACTAGTAATGTATTTTTCCGATATTTCCGTACTTCGGAAGGCACGTTAAGCAGTTCGTCCCGATTGACATCGCTAACTGTCAGTCGTAAAGCTTAGTCGGGGGCCTTTGGGCGGCTTGATGACATCTGAGTTTTTTTTTCAATGATTTTACACCCCTACAACAATCCGCATTGAGCCCGCGTGTTAGATTATGCCTAGCGCCCACCCTTGTAGTTGAGGTGAGGCCTGTGCCCAACTGTGGGACGGATATAGGCCGTTTATCTATGTATGTATGTAAGGAAGACTGAACGAAAATGGTAAGCGTGATGTGGCATTTACCGTAAAAGTAAGATACCAGAGCTTCTATTGAGCCATGCAGTCAGATGTTATTAAGGCGCCCTAAGGCCTCTGAATAAATTTCGCGGCTGACTTCTACTAGCAACGTCAGCTGGGAACAACTGATTAATGTCATGTGTACGGAGATACTATAAAAAAAGAAGAAATGGTCACCCATCACATTAACCGACCAGGCATAGAATGCTTAGCAACAGCAATGATTTCTTATTTGCTACCGCTACTAACCTACGATCACTTTTGTTTCATTAACCAACAATAGCATACTTAGACTTCAACTAGTTCAAGTTTTGAACGACCCATTATGGTTCATAATTTTTTTCATGGAAACATAAGACAAGGAAATAGTTATTATTTCACCTTTTTGAAATCTTGATTAAATGGGCTATTTTTCTAGATAACTTGCCAAGGATGCTTTAGTAATGTTTTTTAAAGAAAATAAGGGATGAAGTTAGCTGACATAAAAATTCTTGAACATGACTCAGTCGAAATTTTTTTTTTTTTACTAAATGTCCAATATTGATCATCATAAGAGTGACTACAATCAAAAGCATAGTTTTCTGGGATAACATAAAAAAATAAAACTCTACAAAATTTGGTCATTTGTGAGTACAGTACATGAAAACATAGTCAAGGGTGTTGATTTCCCAAATTTTCAAAAATATTATTATTATTACTAAACCAAGCGACATAGATTTTTTTCACTATTTTTCCCAGAGCCGGTATAACCTAGCCTATCATCCCGTGCCCGCTTGACGTCACGTTTCGGGACACCCTGTATATTTTGTTCAAAATCTATCACATAAATGCATTGTTATATTTTTTCTTACATGGTGTAAAATACCCTATTCAATTATGCTTAACAATTATTAACTAAAATTTAATTAAGTTAAGTTAAATTATACCTTAAAACTTTATTCGAAAAAATAGGAAACCTACTGTCACTACATTAAAGAATGCAATTAAATTATTACTAGCTACCACCAACCCCGACTTCGCAGGGGTGCAATAGAATGCTTTTATACAGGGTGTTACAAAAATACCTCTAATAACTGAAGGGGGTTATACAAACTCCTGAAAAGAGTCCCTTGTTAATTTCTTACAGTTGCAGCTCTTAAGGGTAGACAGAAGTAAACAACGAAATTTTTTTTGCTCTTGTATTTATTTTAAAATAAAATATTTACAGGTTAAATTCAATGTTTTAGTAAGTGTATTTCAAGTCTATACTCTGTCATTTAACATCTCCTAATCTTAACATCTATAAACTGTACCTGTGCATCATATAATGGACCTCTATAGCAAGCTATCCAAAAACATGGCGGAACTGGGTGATTTATTCACAAGGCAAATGGAAGAACACCAACGGAAACTTCAACAGGCACAGTCCAGTAGTTCCTCAGACACTACTACTAATACAGTTGACACACTGGCGCAGGAATTTCAAACGTTCAAGTCAATTATGTGGAAGTCCCTCGGAGTGCTCAAGGCCCAAATGGAGCTGCTTATGGTCGGGCTGGACAGACACGAGATGGCTGCGCGAAGGAAGGTTCTACTGTTCCATGGTGTGGAGGAGTCTAGTGGTGAGGATGTGGTCAAGGTTGCTGCAAGCGTTATAACCGGCCAAATGGAGTTGCCTGCAGATAATCCAGGGCAAATAGCTGTATGTCACCGACTAGGGGCCCGAAAAGGTGATAAGGCAAGGCCCATTCTTGTCCGGTTTGCCAACTATGAAGCGCGTAAGGATGTGTGGAACCATAAGTCCTCCCTGAAGGGCACAGGCATCACGATATCTGAGTTTCTCACGAAAACCCGTCACGAGGTATTTATGAAAGCTCGAGATCACTTTGGCATTGGGAATTGCTGGACCATGGACGGTCAGATCATTCTAGTCCTCCCAGACAGTTCTCGCCGCAAGATCGAATCGCTGCGTGATTTGACTCCACTTGTCAACAAGTTTGAGAAGCCTTCTACAAGTTCTTCGGGTAAATCAGAGTCGAAGCCACCAGCGGGCGAGGTTAGCAGGCCTAAGAAGAAGACTTCGGCGCCGCTGACCGTTATGGCGCAGCCGCAAGTTCAGACCCGGCGACAACATCAGGGGACTTCGTCGAAGAAGAGCTAATTTGTTGCAGTCTTCATTTATCCGTATTATATTCTATTAGTATGGTATTCACCCGTGATGGGAGGTAGTATAACTTGCAATGCTAACAGCCGTAATTCTAATTAATTAACTGAAAACCCGCATTTTGTGGAATTTTGTGAGCGGTACCCAACATTATTTTAAGATTGTTTGTGACAGAACTGACAAATGTCAAACTGACGTTTGTAGTTTTTTTTTTTTTTTTAATTTATTAAGGCATTGGCGACTGGGCCATCAGCCAAAAAGCAAACTTAAAAATTACCAATACAAAAAACTTGAGATTAAGTAGTAGTTATTCTATTCTACACATTACTACAAAAATCATACAAATCAAAAGTAACTATATTGCTAGTATGTACAAAAACTTAAAAATAACTGATAACTTAACATGGTGATCAATCAATTCAATCGCACATTGAAAATACAGAAAGGAAAACAAATAAAAATTAAATTCGCCCGAAGGTATTAATTATGAAACAATATACAATAAAATACAATTCAGTGATACACAGTAGTTTTTGTGTATTATTAGGCAAGTTCCCCTTTACAATATTTAGCGCTTGAGCTATTAATAGTAGACGTTGAATAGCAAATTGAGGACAAACAAAAATTAAATGATCGAGATCACAAAAATCAGAGTCACAATGTGGACAGGAAGGACTTTCTAGGAGATTAAGACGATGTAGATGTGATGGAATTCTGCTATGACCGATTCTTAAACGACTTTGACGTTTGTAGTTTGTGTTCATTCATTTTTTTTTTCTTCTTTTTTACCGCTCTGAAAATTCAACGAACGCGCCGTTGTCTAGCGTGCGTTCGAAAATCATAAGTTGTTTTTGTATGGGTCTAATCTAAAGTTCCTGCCTTGCTATCTACATCTATTTTACATCCTGGTTCACTGTCTTTCATTGTTTTTTCTTCTGATTATTTATTTCACTGGCGAGTGTATTATGTTAAGTAGCTTTTTTTTTTAATACTGTTCAATTATTCTACGAAACTTTTATTAATAACTCCAAGTTTTTTCTTTCACTACTATTGATTGACAGAGTATGAATGAAAACGTAAAGCCGTAAAGTAAAATCAATATAGCGTAATCAGTTAAGTATTTTTATATAACATTATTATTTTATCTATAATATTATTTTTTATCTATAATATTCGTTTTATGTATTTACATATATTTTTATGGATCTTAGTTGCAACCCAAATAATAGTTCCTTCTCCTGTTCGTCCAATGAAGAGTATCTCAGTGCTGATGACGACTCGTTTAGTACGTTCTCACTTAATGATCAACTTTCAGTTACTTTTGAAAAACATGCGTCCAACTTGAACATTGTCCACATCAACGCCCAAAGCTTGATCAGTCACTATGATGACCTCCTGTCTTCTTTTAGTGATCAAAGCATTGATGCTATATTAGTGTCGGAAACCTTCCTTAAGCCGTCCTTATCATCAACTATGTGTGATCTACCGTCATTCCAACTCATCCGTAATGATAGGACTGGCAAGGGCGGTGGGGGGGTGGCAATCTATCTCCGAGCTGATATCCCATATAAAATTGTTAATAAGTCCCCTAGTAACTACTCAAAGTCGGCTGAACATCTTTTTCTCGAAATAATAATTCATCACTCTAAAGTACTTCTAGGTGTGCTTTATAGCCCTTCTCGTGATATTGACTATTTTCTCCCTCTTGAAAACCTTCTTCATTGTCTCTGTCCAGAATTTGATCATACTCTGCTCCTTGGTGACTTCAACACCTGTATTTTGAAAAATGATCTTCGCACCACTAAGCTCACGTTGACCCTAACTGGGAGTGACCAGGAGCGACCTCCTTTGTTCACGCCCCTATGTTATAAATCTATGAATCGAATTAATATCGACATTTTGGTAAACATTTAATGTACGTTTTTATCGATACTGTTAAAGATATGAAAAAAGGGACGGAGGGTTTTTCAGTCTTTAGGGGTATTTTGAAACACCTTGTATACATATAAAAACCTTCCTCTTCAATCACTATGTATTAAGAAAAACCGCGCCAAAATCCGTAGCGTGGTTGTAAAGATTTAAGCAAACATAGTTACAGTATTGAATCATACCTTTTATAATTGTTTACATTTATCCTGGTGGACCACAAAATTGAGTCAATTATCTAACAAAAAGTCGTATAAATTCGTCTGCATGAATAAAATTGTGTAATTAAGGGATATAGTAAAAACCTTTTTTGCACAGTCCAACTCTCTGGTTCCTGCAGAAAATCCTCTACCTAAGGTTGTCTGGAAGGAATCGCTTTGTGGCGATAAGACCACCTGAATTGTACCAAAACCCGGAAAATATATTTTTGTGCTATAAAGATTATTTGAAAGGTTTGGGGGAGACCTTTGCCCAGCAGTGGGATCTTGTAGGTTAGCAAAAAAAAAAAAAAAGATTATTTAACTTCATCTTATTATTTTACTTACAGTTGGTACCTCCGGGAGCTATCTCGCGCCGAGGCGACCAGACTCCTACTCAATGAGACTGAAAGTGGCGTGTTCCTGGTCAGGGACTCGAAGACCATACAGGGTGACTACGTGCTATGTGTCAGGTAGGTCACCGAATAATGCATCAGGGTGTTTCGGTCAGTTTTTTTTTTTTGACCTTACCTTTTTTTGTTGACCCGGAGGAAATGCCTTTACGCATACCCGCCCGCCGGGGGGCGAATGGGTTATGTGGGACTCACCACTGAGGAGGAGACACCCAGTTGCATACCCACTAAAAACTCCGGTACTCCCACTCATCGTCCATGTTGGGGGAACTGCGATGGCTGGTACGAAGCGTTAGTTATTGGTAGTTAATTAATTTCTGTATAGCTAGGGCAGTCTTTCCCAATGTGGGCGATAACGCCCCCTTGTGGGCGCTGCAGGTCTCAAGGGGGGCGGTAAGAGACCCAGAAAAAAATGGGTGCGTTGTGTGTTGTATGTTACCTACTGCGCTCAGGTTTCAAGTTGCGGGTTATAGTAAAAGTTTCGTTTAGAATTCCCCGTTAATATACATATATAAGTCACAATAATTAATTAATTCAATTTGAAGTTATAGTGGTTTTTAAATAGGTGAAAAAATGGGGGCGCTAAAGAAATATTTATTCTCAAAGTGGGCAGTAGACAAAATAAGTTTGGGAACCACTGAGCTAGGGGCTGCTCAGGAGCGACCAGCTACCTACCTTTTCTACCTTTTTATTAAAATATGGGTATTAAAGATTTAACTGAACATGTGCTTTAAAAATAAACGTTTAAACCAACAGAGAAGACGACCGCGTCTCCCACTACATAATCAACCGCGTGGTATCCTCGGACGGCACGGTGCGGTACAGGATCGGAGACCAGCTCTTTGCTGACATGCCGTCGCTACTGTCCTTCTACCGGCTCCATTACCTGGACACGACGCCCCTGGTGCGTCCGCTGCAGCCCCGGGCGGCTGCTGCCCCCGCTGTGCCCGCAGCCCCCTTACAAGTCCTGGAATTAGTGATTGCCAAGTTTGACTTCGATGGCAGTGTGAGTATAAATTTTACCGATTTATAATATTTAAAAACGTGAAATGAGCTCGGGATGAGCTAGACACCCACCTAGAAAACTGATCTATCATAGCTCTGGGCCGTACAGAGTGGAGAAGTGGGTGAGGCCTTTGCCCAGCAGTGGGACACTTTAGGCCAATAATTATAATATATCATTATAATTTTATATTGATAGATGTCAGTCGTTAGGCCCAGTCGGAGGCTTTCTATTCTATTTAAACAATATTCTAGCAAGTTGCAAGTTCAAACTTTTTGAATCAGCGGTTATGCCTTGGTGTTGACTGGTAGATAATTTATTTACACATTAGAAAAATACAAATCCTACTAACAGGTTATAATATGACATGACCTTTTTTTGATTTGATTTGAATTGATTCTACACTATTAGATTATCACTAGAACTTGCTCTAAATATTTTACTACCAGAAAGCGAACTAATATATCTTTGAAAGATTTGGTTCAAAAAAATATATTTCAAGGAAGTTCCACTGAACGTTATCTAATATTAGACTTCCTAGTCTGTTCCAGCAGAATGTGGGTGACTAACTGGGCCGATGATTCCTGGTCTTCCCTTGTGCGTTTTAAAAATAAACTATATGTAGGGCGCATGCGCGATGACTGATAGATATGTTCCGCTAATCGTTAGAAACGGTATAAAACGGCTATAATAATTTACCGTGTTGACGCTAATGATATTATAATAAAAAAGAGGTAGATATTACTAATGCGAAGTCGAAAATTGTCCCCTGGCGTACATACCTATAGTTTTACCATGTGAACAAGATAGTATGATTATTTACTAGAGCGTAAACGAGACAGATACATGTTGCGCAGTGTTGTCTCAAACTGTCAATGCTTTACTCAAGTGGTCGAAAGTACTGACTTCGGGTGCCATTTTTTCAGCACAAGAAACCTATCTACCTCTTTTTTACTATAAAATCATTGGTCGTCGTCATGTTGGCGTTGTGTATGTAAGGTTTTTGCCAAATCTTGAGCTACGAAAAATGTGTGCCACAGTGACATAATTTATTGGATTCAAATTCAATTCAATATTTCTTTATTCAATTACCGCCGCACTCAGAGACGTCAATTAACGTTAATGGTTCATTAGAGTCAAAAATCCATTTTTGAAAAGTGACTTTATAACAAATGGAATAAAGAACTTTTAAGAATGTAAAATTTTGACCCTAATGAAGCATTAACGTTAATTGACGTCTCTGAGTGCGGTGGTTAGACCATTACATAGTACTTTCGAATCGTCAAAAATTAAAATTACATAATAAACCTATAATAATACGATCCATTAACAATACTTAAAATACATGTACATAATGTGACTCTACCACCGGCGTCATCCCATTTCCGACCCGGCGTGTGTTGCTTTACAACAGTGATCGTCGCCGATAACTGTCACAACTGTGCCACAGGCACCTCCATAGTCTGTGTAACATAAACGGCCTGTATACGTCCCACTGCTGGGCACAGGCCTCACCTCAACTATGAGGTGGAATGAGCCATACTCCAACACGCGGGCTCAGTGCGGATTGTTGGAGGGGTGTAAGGTTAGTGAGCAACCTTAATGTCAGATGTTATTAAGCCGCCCTAGGGCCTCTGACTAGGCTTAACGACTGACATCTGGCGACGTCAAACGGGACCAACTGCTTCACACATCACTAAATATCGGTCGGGGTGGTCACCCATCCCATTTCCGACCCGGCGTGTGTAGCTTGACAACAGCGATCGTCGCCGATCACTGTCACAACTGTGCCACAGGCACCTCCATAGTCTTTGTGACTGATGATTATTGAAAGATGAATGGTATCTCTTCCAGGACCCTGATGACCTGCCTTTCCGCCGCGGGGAGAGACTCATGGTGATTAACCGTGATGAGGAGCAGTGGTGGACCGCGAGGAACAGCCAGGGTCGCACCGGTTCCATCCCGGTTCCCTATGTGCAGAGGGTAAGCTAAGAAATACTTTATTGCACAAAGAAAACAAGTTACAAAACAATGCTAATAGATATTTGGAATGTACAATAGCGGTCTTATCGCTAAGAGCGATCTCTTCCAGACAACCTTCAGGTAACTGGAAAAGGAAGTAGGGTAAGCTTATTTAACAGGTACAGTCGCGGAATAAAAAGGTTGACCACCCTAAGATCTGTTTTTGCTTGCTCAATGATGACACTGACATAACCTGTTAATCACATTTGTAGTTTTAAATACTTTTAATCAATAAGCAAAGGGGATAATAATTCGATTTATCAAACTTGATACTACATGGTAATGGCAAGATCAAACCAATAAAAAATATTGGTTCAACTGTCAATCATGAAGGAACTTACGTCTAATCGAATTGAAGTTTTATTGTCAAACAATAAAGCATACTTTTCGACACAACGATCTAGCCTGTAACACAGTTTTAAAAAAGTAACATGTGCTTGCAACGCGTAAATGAATTTGTTTGAAAACTTAGCAACCTTTTCCAAATTTTAAGTAATCCTGTTTGTAACGGAGAGTCTAAGATAGCAGCACCTATTTTAGTACAGTCTGCTTATTTAAGACACATTTGTTCACATTTTTTTTACAAAAACATTTATTTCAAGAAACAGTCAAATGTAGGCACATCCAATGTTACAATATAAAGAAAATATTAACACTATCCATCGTAACACCCAGTTGAAGGTAGATATTGTTTAAAAAAAACTAAAACGATTACCGAAAATATTTCTGTGCCAAACTGCTGACACTTCTGTCTGGTGAATTTCTTTTTTTATTTCATTTTTGTTATTTTTATTATTTATTTTTTCTCTCACCATTTTGTTTTGTTTGTTTATATCTGTATGTGTACGATGTCCAAGATGAATAAACGTTTTTTCTCTCTTTCTTTCTATCATACAACATAATGATACACTGTATTTTGATGTTGATTGATGTATGTTATCTGTGGCAGATCCTGGAGGGTTCCCCGGCCGCTCTGGGGGGCCCCGCAGGCCCGGGGGAGCCCCCCTCCCCGCCGGCCGCTAAACACGCCCACCACCACCCCAACCTCCAGGTAAGGGCCACAACCACACACCGTCTGCCCCAAACATATTTATTTTATTTATTTATTTATTATTGAAAAACATTGCACAAACATTACACAAAAAAGCAAAGCGTTTGTTCAACTTAATTACTTAAGACTACCTTATTTGTAATCTTAATTTACAAACTTCATTAACACCTTTATTACCTACTAGCTGTCCCAACAGACTTCGTTCTGTTGTCAAACATTTAGTGTCACGTGACAGGTAGTAACATTTACTAAGAGGAAACTAAAATTGTGATTTTTACTATATTCCCAGCATTTTCTCATGATTACTCACCTTTTAAACCTTCCCTCGACCATTACAAATATTTCAAAACCAAAATTAGCCAAATTGGTCCAGCCATTCCCGAGTTTAGCGAGACTAACGAACAGCAATCCATTTTTATATATAGAGATACGAAGCGTCATTGCGCTCACATAAAGCCAGGCAGATCATGGCGATATTTTTGGGCTTATCCACAAACAGATCACATGGTACCATTGCCACGAGTTGGTTCAAAACACTTAGGCCACGTACAAGCGGCGAAAACCAACGAGCCTATGGTCTGGCTAAGGGAACCGCTAGTGAATTTTCCGGTTGATGTTTTCTTATATTCACGCGAACACTATACATCGAAATAAAACAACTTTTTTCTAACCCGACGTTTCGACTACTTCACAGCAGCCGTGATCACGGGATGACAAAGATGTTTTATGTCACAAAACAGTACAATTTTTTAGCAACCCTCACTTAATTACCGTCATTTCCACTAACATTATTGGAAATGTTCCTATCTACGCAGTACGAACTTACCGTATCTTGAGACCTCACAGTATTGTGCTACCCTCTGGGATTGATCAAGCGTATAACAGGATCCCAAGCAGTCGGGTTAGAAAATGAAAGAAAATATAGGACCGCGAGTAGAATCCGTAAAGTTGTTTTATTTCGTATTCGCGTAAATATTCGTAAAATGGGGTTAGTTTTACCGGTATTTGTTTCACACAAAGTAGAACACGGGCTCTGATACAGAGATTTGTAGAAGGTCCCCTTTGTCCAAAACCCTCCTAATCTTATCTTAATTAATGATTTCTGTTGATTTGTTACAGCGCACTCTACCGGCGCTGGCACGAGTAAGGCAGAGCCGCGTGCCTAACGCTTACGACAAAACCGCGCTCAAACTTGAGGAGGGAGACATAGTTAAGGTACGTACTAAAAGAACGCGTTGAAACTTATGTAAATTAAAATCAAAGTAAAATGCTTCATTTAAATAGACTTGAATAATCCATAATCACACACACACACACTCACTAATTCACGCTCATATTCATATCACTTTTCTTCATTACCTCACCATAAACTTCCTTTCTTTTTGTAATCATTTTACATCATGCACACATCGACATACTCGCTGATTTATAGGTGAGACCTGGAGTCCTAGTTTAGGCTCCAGTCGCACAATTGTTAAGATGTAACATAGATGTTAATAATTTTCCTAAAATGTTCCTACTTTACTTTTGTGTGCAAATAAATAAATTTTTATTTTTTTTATAATTCTCGCCCATTGCCAATGCGCCTGGCCGCCATTTTTGTGACGTATGTTTTGACATTTCAACGCTCAGTACCGTTTGCAAATTAAGCGTCAAGTACGCGAAATCGAATTGTGACCACGCACTTTTTTATTGTTATTATTTTTGGTTACCTTGTTTTATTTGTTACTATGTTGGTAAGTTTTGTTGTCATTCGTTATTTAGTAACCATGCTTTTTTAAAAATATTTTTAAACATTATGATTTTCACTTTATCCTAATGCTACAACTTTTTTATTCACAGTAATAAATAATTGTTAAGAATCATACGTACATGATTTGACAGTTGTAATCTGCTATTAAAATTACTTCAAAACAACTGAAACAATTAAAATATGTATCACTTTAAATCGTTTTTTTGCGAACTGTGTTGTTCGAGGTCACTTAGTTTTTAGTTAGACAAGGTTTTTAGCACATTAGCATTTGGCGAGGATTATACCATACATTTTAATTAATAGGGTTTCATTATATTATACATTATACGGGGTTAGTTTTTCAATGGGGTGTGGTAGGCCACATCCTTAAATAAGAGGAATTTAGATAAATGCTCAAAAAAAAGAAGACCAGTAGGTTTTTAAACTTTCTTGTTGCATTTTTCACTTTATAAACACTAAAAAACCGGGTTTAAATGTTGTAGAAAACCCGGTTTTTTAGTGTTTATACAGGGTGTCCCGAAACGTGACGTCAAGCGGGCACGGGGTGATAGACTAGGTTATACCGGCTCTGGGAAAAATAAGGAAAAAAATCTATGTCACTTGGTTTAGTAATAATAATAATATTTTTGAAAATTTTGAAAATCGACACCCTTGACTAAGTTTTCATGTACTATACTCACAAATTACCAAATTTCGCAGCGTTTTATTTTTTTATGTTATCCCAAAAAACTATGCTTTTGATTGTAGTCACTTTTTCGATGATCAATGTTGGACATTTAGTAAAAAAAAATAAAGTTCGACTGAGTCATGGTCAAGAATTTTTATGTCAGCTAACTTCATCCCTTATTTTCTTTAAAAAACATTACTAAAGCATCCTTGGCAAGTTGTCTAGAAAAATAGCCTATTTAATCAAGATTTCAAAAAGGTAAAATACTGACTATTTCCTTGTCTGACGTTTCCATGAAAAATATTATGAACCATAATGGGTCGTTCAAAACTTGAACTAGGTGAAGTCTAAAGTATGCTATTATTGGTTAATGAAATAAAAAGTGACTGTAGGTAAGTAGCGGTAGCAAATAAGAAATGATTGCTGTTGCTAAGCATTCCATATCTGGTCGGTTAATGTGATGGGTGACCACTCCATTTTTTTTTAAAAAATATCTTTTATAGCTTCTCCGTCCTTCGAAGGCACGTTATGTGTATGGTCCCGGAAGACGTTACGTGTGGCCAGTGTTGAGCATAAGTGTCTCTACTTATGCTCAACGTTCGCGCTTACGGTCAACGGAACTATCCCGTATTGCTACAACGTCATACTCTAACATGTGGGCAGAGTGAGCTAAGTGTGAATCGTGGTACAGTCACCGGCATCTCAGGATACCTATTTACGTTTTTTATCTTGCTCTTGCTGAATGACATTTCTTTGCAATAGAGCAAGGATGACTAGTAATGTATTTTTCCGACAGCTCCGTACTTCGGAAGGCACGTTAAGCAGTTCGTCCCTATTTATATCGCTGGCTGTCAGTCGTTAAACTTAGTCGGAGGCCTTAGGGGGGCTTGATGACATCTGAGAATAATTTTTTTCACTGATTTTACACCTCTACAAATATCCGCACTGAGCCCGCGTGTTAGAGTATGCCTAGCGCCCACCCTTGTAGTTGAGGTGAGGCCTGTGCCCAACTATGGGACGGATATAGGCCGTTTATGTATGTATGTATGTAAGGAGGACTGAACGAAAATGGTAAGCGTGATGTGGCATTTACCGTAAAAGTAAAATGCCAGAGCTTCTATTGAGCCATGTAGTCAGATGTTATTAAGGCGCTCTAAGGCCTCTGAATAAAATTCGCGGCTGACTTTTGCTGAATGTCATGTGTACGGAGATACTATGAAAAAAATAATCGAAATGGTCACCCATCACATTGACCGACCAGGCATGGAATGCTTAGCAACAGCAATCATTTCTTATTTGCTACCGCTACTAACCTACAGTCACTTTTTGTTTCATTAACCAATAATAGCATACTTGAGACTTCACCTAGTTCAAGTTTTGAACGACCCATTATGGTTCATAATATTTTTCATGGAAACATAAGACAAGGAAATAGTCAGTATTTTACCTTTTTGAAATCTTGATTAAATAGGCTATTTTTCTAGACAACTTGCCAAGGATGCTTTAGTAATGTTTTTTAAAGAAAATAAGGGATGAAGTTAGCTGACATAAAAATTCTTGACCATGACTCAGTCGAACTTTATTTTTGTTTCACTAAATGTCCAATATTGATCATCATAAAAGTGACTACAATCAAAAGCATAGTTTTTTGGGATAACATAAAAAAATAAAACGCTGCGAAATTTGGTAATTTGCGAGTATAGTACATGAAAACTTAGTCAAGGGTGTCGATTTTCAAAATTTTCAAAAATATTATTATTATTACTAAACCAAGTGACATAGATTTTTTTCTTTATTTTTCCCAGAGCCGGTATAACCTAGCCTATCACCCCGTGCCCGCTTAACGTCACGTTTCGGGACACCCTGTATAAGAAGACCAATTCTGACAAAAACTGAAACTGCATACACAGATTTCTAAAAAGCTTTTCTTAGCCGGGAGTCGAACCTGTTGATTTTAGAAAGTAAGAAAAAATAGTTTATGTGGTGATACAATATAAAGAATCTAAATAATAAAAACTAAAAACAAAAAGGCCTTTTGTGGCCACATTTTGAAACAAATTCCGATTGTGGTTTCACAATGAGATTTGAATTCGACTATTATTTTTGGTGAACATAAAAAACATGCAAAATTAGTCATAGTCAGCAACCCAATTTAGGCGACGTTGTCGCTAATAGCGATCTCTTCTAAACTTAATATTTATGTTTTTCTTCTCAGGTCATAAAAATTAACATGAACGGCCAATGGGAGGGGGAGTTGAACGGGAAACGAGGTCATTTTCCGTTCACCTACGTCGAGTTCTTGGACGACAATATCGCCAGCTAAGTGATTGCCCAGCGCTGGGACGGTCACGATGCCATGACTTGAACCAGTTCATCAAATAAGAACTTCATGGCCTAGGGAGTTGTGGTGCCGAACTATCGATAGTTTAACTATTGATGGTTTTTATCGATAGTCAACTCGTCTATCGATGGAGAGGTTTATGTCGAACTATTGGCACAGTATAAACCATACAGTAGAACATCTACAAACAAACGTGCCACCACGGTTTGAATGTGTGCGTGCGCGTCGCGCGCCGTGTCGCGATATCACGCACACGCGATTTCACGCACACGCTAGCATAAAATAGGGAGGCATAGGGAGGCGGCAGTACGGACGGGCTGTGCCGCGTGTCTGTGTGCACGCTAGGCTAATAACTCGGCGGGCGGCCTTAGATAGCCTACTGTATGGTTTATACTGTGCTATTGGTTTAAAGCACTTTAATATTGTACTTTTAGTATTGATATTATTTGCCAACAATAGTGACTATACTATCGAAAGAAGAATTCAAGAACTTCAACAGTATCGATACGTTTATCGATAGAGAGGTTTATGTCTTTAATGATTAGTAAATAGCAATAGTATTGATAGTATTAGGCCCAATAGTGACAATACTATCAATAGTATTATCTATCAATACGGTCGATAGTACTATAGAAAGTCCTACTGATATCAATAAACTACCGTATGGTATCGATGTTTGACTATCAAATTGGCAACACTACTAGGTTTTCGGCTAAAGTAAATAGGACATCTCACATCAAGATAATCTGAGCCCAAACTAATATAAGCAGAGCTTGTTATATGGGCCTCAGAGACTGATATATAAACATATATATTATTATTGCATGCTTGTAAATCTCCATGTTTGTAATAAAAAAAACATTTAAAAATACTGAAGTCACTTTTTGATATATTAAGAAATTGTACAACTTTACACTATTTGGTTAGTCATATCATATAATGATATTATAATAAAAATAAAGGTAGATAGGTTATGTCAGTACTGATGCCAAATCAAAAATTGTCTACTGCATACGAACCTATAATCTTACAAACGTGTGACTAAGATCGTATGATTATTTACTAGAGCGTAAATGATGATACATGTTAAGCAGTGTAGTCTCAAACTGTCAATGCTTTGCTCAGGTGCACTAATAGTTTTCATTTCGTTTGCCACTTTTGTAGCACAAGTCCCCTATCTACCTCTTTTTATTATAATATCATTGGTAACTTATGATTCTTTAGTTTTCCACTAGCTGCCCCGACAGGCGTTGTCCTGCCAAAGGATGAACTGTCAACGCGAATTTTATAAAGTTTCTAAATGTTTTAATTTAATACGCAATTTTCTTTCCTTTTTTGAAATCATGTTTTGGACAAACCCTGTCCTGACAACATCGACCTTACAGCTACTAGACGCCTGATGTTTGATTTCTGTATAAAATTAAGGGTAAGTTGCACCATAGTAGAAGTTAAAGTTAAAGTTTTTGTCAAATTTGACAATTTGACGTCATTTTTGCTTACCTGACCGTTACTTTAACTGAAATTTTGATGTTTGTTATTGTTAAAGTCAGATGGTGCAACCCAACCTAAGTGTGTCAACTACCTGAGGCGGGGGGCAACGTCACTGATTGGTCAATACGCTCATTGTCCAATCAGTGACGTTGTCACTTGACAGTTCACGGATATTGGTGAAAACTCATTGGGTGTTAGATTCTGAACTTCGACGTATTTTAAGATCGGTTAACAACTATACGGTCCCATGAGCCACAAAATATGACTAATACCATATCAATTCGGTAAGTGTATTTCAAATTTATTATCGAATTTTCTATAGTTATACTTCCTGGTTAGTTAAGTTGTTATATTATGAAATAGAAATAGAAAAAAAAATGCAAAACCAGGTGTTATACAGGACATATGTATTAAAGCCTGCACAATAATGCAATATAAATAATGTATTCTGTATTTATACATTTTTATCATAGTTTTACCCACCGGATATAACAACGTAATCTTATTTATATCAAGAAATTCAAGTCAACCGCACAAGTCTCAAGGTGCAGTGCAATGGTGTTAATAAACTCTAAATAATCAGAGAATGAATCTGAAAAAGTTGGTTTTCCCTTTTTTCATATTTTAACGGTTTCGATAAAAACGTACACACAGTCAACAGCACATCAGGTTACCCCATTTTCGTTATTTCTCTCGCTCTTGCCAAATGTCATTTCTTTGCAATAGAGCAAGGAGGACTGACCGGAAATTGGTAGAGTGATGTGCCGTCCACCGTACATCAAATGTGTACCAAAATGTCGAAATTAATAAGATTTATAACAGGTCGTGAACAAATGAGGTCGCTCCTGGTCACTCCCGGTTAGGGTCAACTTGGGTCCAAGAACCCAAATTAGTGCTGGGTGTTTCTATGATCGATGTTTTTTATTTTACGTTAATTTACTCGAAATTCAAATTAAGAGCTACGACTGTAGGAAATTAACTAGGGACTCCTTTCAGGAGTTTGTATAGCCCCCTTCAGTTATTAGGGGTATTTTTGTAAAACCCTGTATAGTCCAGTTACAAGCACACAAACTAATTAGGTACCTAGTGTAATAGGTCTAATTACATTGTTACAAGCAGTTTACCGCTAAACTGTACATATATGCTTGCGTGGGAGTCGTTCATCTCGTATTCAGTTCTATGTCCAGCAAGTTAAAGACTATTTGACTGTGACTCCATTGCAAAGTAGTAAAAGATATTAAAATTCCATGAGCTTATTATCGCTGTTTCACTCTAGCGTTGCCAAACTGTCGATACTTAAACTATCAAAAACATGTACCCTATCGATAGCACAGAACAATACAATACTAGTAGCATTATTGTACAATCATAAGGACTTTAAAAAAAGACAGATTTTTCTTTTAAAAGGTGTCAAAATTTTAGCAAAATCAAACTTTTTTTGTAATATTCTTAACCTTTATCTTATGCCTCTGTCCTCGCGTTATTCTAAGATAATGCTCAACTTGTAAAAAAACTTAACTTTATGAAATATTTGAAGAATGATATCCCTAGACAGTTTTGATGTGTGTAGTTGATAGTGATTGACTATTAAACCTGAAAATTGTACACAATACTATTGTAGATTGTAAAACTATCGAAAGTCCAAAACAGTCGAAAGTATCAAGTATCAATAATTTACGAGGAACAATAATATCGATAGTATTGCACTCGTCCGATAGTATTGCCTTGTTTTGTGCTATCGATACTATTGGTATGTCTTCACCTATCGATAGACTTACATCGGCAACACTATTTCACTCACGTAGTAACACAGTCACAATCGCATGGGCTTGCAAACACAAGGCAGCTTGTGTCGATTCCAAGAACTGAATTGTTTATGAAAATAATATTTGTAAGCGGAACACATAACATACGCTCAGGGCCCCGTCTGCTAATTCAAGAATAGATTGAGTTTTAATTGTGTCTCAATGAATCTGAATCCACAAACGTCAATCAACGCTAAGCACGCGCTCAAGCTCATGCTGTCCCGTTAAATGTCAATAGAACTGAAAAGGACAGCTATACTCCTGAGGGATGATCCACCTTGATTTGCGTTTGGGACATAATTACAAGTCAATCGAAGCATTCTTAAATTAGCAGACTGAGGGCCCAAGTCTATATCTTAGGCGGACTAGTCTGAGACACACTGCGGCGGTTTTCATTGTGAACGGAACGTACGTAAAATCATATATTTCGCCGTTCGAATTTGAATCTAAAGTGGCTTACTACCGCTATCGGGGTGTGTTTATCGGTATTTTCCACCATCGGAGAGGTAGCCGGTTGTACTATGAACACAAAGCAGTTGTAAGCTAGTGTTCACCACTGGGCCAGGACGCTCTCAACCTTTGACACAATAACCCCCGAATTCACTCTAAGCACGTGCTCACGCTCATGCTGTCCCGTGAAATGTCAATAGAACTGAAAGGGACAGCTATACTTCTAAGAGGTGCTGAATGTTGATTTGTGTTTGAAAATTCGAGTTTAACAGTATATCTATTAGTACAGTAAGATTGAAAAATATATTAGGTCTCCAGACGTAGAGGTCCTGGGTCCTTAAACAATGTAATGTACCTATAAGCTCATCAGCTTATAGGCACATTACATTTTGTTCCAAAATATCCTTAGATTAGGTTATTTGCCTACATATTTATATGTAAACGGTTAAAAACCATTCGGTATACCAATAATGACCAAAACGCAATAAAAACATTAAGCTTATTTTTCTGTATTTAACATTTATAATGCTGTATTTTTGTCTAAAGATATCTTTAGACAAAAATACAGCATATAATAATATGAATCGGTCAAGGAGTCGAACCTGGGTCTGGCCCAAGCTTCTTCTAAACCACCAAGACCCTAACTAATTAGTCGAATCTTTCTGCTGTATAAAAATGTAAATATTATGCTTATTATAAAGTCTCATAACCCTTCTAACTTCTTTCTTCTTAGCAATTTGAGTTATCTGGGGGTCATTCTCAATGCACACTTCGAACTCGAATTCGCATGTCAGAGAATTTATTAGGTGTGTCGTTTTTAGATCTGCCGAGTGACTCTGTAAATCACAAATAACCTAATGACTTTTTTCTTAAGTTGAATAACATTTTACGTTAGACGTAAGAACGTAAGACGTACGTATAAGACGTACCCAATAAGTAGTTGTCTGATGAGCGAATTCGAATTCCATATCGCATTGAGTTCTCAGAGTTACTAGGCTGGCCTTAGATGAAAATTGTAACAAATAAAACGCCTAGAAATTGGAAACTTATATCGGAGTATACATATATGTTTCTATAAAAAATATGTTTTTATTTCGATATATGTTTCTGCTCATCTACCTTAAATTAAATGAATTTTCTTTTTTAATCGTAAAATGTTGGTTAGTTCTACAAATACAATATTAATGCTATAAAAAGGAATTGGTATTTGCGATATATTATATACATCGAATAGTCATTAACTGAATAGATATTTTACAATTTTGTACCGTATTGTGTAACAAATAGAGCTGGTATTGTTGTAATTAAAGGATAATGTACACGTATAGTTAATTGATTATTTATTTACTGATTCGAATGCATTACAGTCAGCAACATGAGTAGGTAACTAAATACTTAAGTAAGTAAGTACCTATCAAGTCCCACTCAACTCAAGGGCGTACCCAGGTAGGAGCAGGGGGGGGCAGCTGCCCCCCCCTAGAAGTCAATTTTCCTTACAAGTGGGAATTAAAAACGTATTTCTCTCTCTACGAAAAACGAAACAGGTATGAGCTGCCCCCCCCCCTAGCTGAAATCCTGGTATGAGCTGCCCCCCCTAGCTGAAATCCTGGGTACGCCCTTGACTCAACTTACAATGTATGTAAGATACCGCCGAATTCACAAACGCCAATCAACGCTAGGCATGCACTCACGCTCATGTTGTCCAGTAAAATGTTAATAGAACTGAAAGGGAAAGCTATACTTCTGAGGGATGCTCAACGTTGATTTGCGTTTGTGAATTCGGGGGTACGTAAGTTTATTAATTGGCTATCGTATGTCTGATTGTTGGAGTATTTTTTCTTGTTGACTATTATCATCTTGCACAACCGCATTTGTTTTTACTTGTGTTTCTCTACCTGGAGGTGGTCAATAAGAGATCGCTTTTCCTAAAAACGATCTCTTCTAGGCTGTCTAAAATGAGTTCCTGTATATGTACAGTCGGGGAATGAAAAGGTTGACCACACTAAGATCTGTTTTTGCTTGCTCAATGATGACATTGACAAGATCAATTGGTTCAACTGTCAATCGTCTAATCGAATTTTAGTTTTTTTGTCAGACATACTTTTCGTCATAGGTACTCTAGTCTGTTACACAGTTTAAAAAGGTAACATGTGCTTGCAACGCGTAAATGAATGTGTTTGAAAACTGGTCAACCTTTTCATTCCCCGACCTAACTCAACTGTTTTGTGCAACAATATATAACTTGTCTTACGTAGGTGCGGCATGACAGGCTACCCATTTTCAGTCATTCCTCTTAGCGTATTGCAAAGAGTTGTCACCTGGCAGTTCAGATACTATATCTAACAATGCACTGTTATATTATGGACTTCTGTTGCCGACTGTACAGTTATTTCTTATAATCGGTGACCGATTCTTTGTTAGTGGAAAATATAACGTACACATAGTACAACAAATACGCCCTACAAAATCTGTCAGAAATGAGCAGAAATATGTCTAATTTTTTGAGCGGTCCGATTATCGGCCTTATAAAAAGTCGATCGCGCTCGTTCAGAAAGAGTAAAAGTAACAGCTTTTTTTACTGGCGTTTGAATACTGAAAAGTTATCAAAAGAGGTTCAATGTCGAACATAAAAAACATTTGGATTAAAAGTTTATATAACTTATGTTAAGAATAAACCCCTCCTGCTAGAAAATAATTCGGTATTTTTGAACGTCAGGTCCTCTTTTATACAGTTAATTTTAGAATCATTTTATTCTGTTTGTACGAGTGATTCTGAATTCCTTTTGAAAATTTGGCAGATTTTTGTGTAGGGCATTAAATAAAATATGTCCCTAGGAATGCCTGAAGAGTGTGAAAGTGTACGGTCAATGACATGACAGGCTACTCCTCCTCCTCTAAAAAAAAGATATTTGGTAAGAGCAAGGCAAAAAATGGAAAAGCCTAGCCATACTAAGTTATGTCCTTTTTGGCACGTAATGTCAATAACTGAATGAATCACTCATGGTAAAATCAAGTCAAGTTTAGAAAATGACTGTACAGGTCGTTAGCGCCGTTTGACGTTTGTGAATTTCAGGGGTTTCATGTCAAAGCAAAAAAAATGGTGTGAAGTTGTCAATGCATGACGCATTTATTTTATTAATTTTAATAAACGACCTAAAAACTTTGTAAAGAAAATGTTTACTAATACAGTAATTTAAAACGCTTGTATTAATGTTGTAAGGATTGGCGATAAAGAATTCACCAAATATTATTATCATTGTATAGAAAACATATAATAATGTGAATATATTTTTTTGAGATTGCGTGTCATAAATATATTGTAAATTTTTAAGTCATGTACTGTCAGTAATATTGTTTTTATTAAGTTATATGTAACGATTAGGAAATAAACTTTAGACAATTAAAAGAAACGAGTTATCATTTTAAATTTCCCATGTGAAAGGCATTGATATAAACAAAAACAGGTCCAATGGACCTATTTGCAAGCTAATATGACAGCTACTTGTTTGTGTCCACGTTTTCCATACGTCAAAGTCATGTGCCAGTTTTAGAATTAGCGAAGTATGAGCATAATGTATCTTCCTTTTTTTGTTTAGATCAATGGTGAAGGGTTAATTATTTTACCTATTTGTTGAAAAGCAACCACTACTGTATAGAATAGTGTTTCACATCGAAATAAATAAATAAGTAAAAAGTTTATGTGACATTTTAAACGACGTACGCCGCTATTGTTGTAGGTAGTAGGTATTATAAGATTGATTTCATCAAACCTTTACCAAGGTGCCTTTAAATAGTATTGACAAAATAATTTTGGCCACTCTGCCTGTTCCTATGAACTTAATTTTTTGTACTCTTGAGCTTTAACCACTAGAGCTAAGGTTCAAAATAATGTTTACTAAAGATCCGAAAACCAGAAAAAGACGAGAAATATTTGAAATAATATTTAAATATTTGAAATAATATTTCCTCAGAATGTTGAAGTGTATCTGCCTTTAACATTGATGGAATCACCCTGGCTCATAGGGTAAGTATATACCAGAAAGACTCGGCCGGTCTGTTTATGGTCTCGGTAGCACAGTGGTTAGTGCAGTCGCCCTATGTGCGAAAGACGCGTGTTCGATTCCCGCCTTAAGTGGAGACCAAATGTCTTTTTCTCTGGATTTCGGATGTATAGTGAAGATACTGCATGGAAGCTAAAAGTAATAATGTTAGCGACCGGTTAGGAATTTGTGGATCATCAGAAAGGCGCTCCAACATCACACCAACCTTTACATAGGGGCACCTTATGCTGTGCACGTAAGACCCATTTTGCAATGGTTTCGTAAAGGTTGATGGTTGATGCCTCCTATGTTATCTTAATAGTAGGTACCGAGGCGTTGGCATCAACCTTCACAAAACAATTGCAAAATGGGTCTTATGTCCGCAGTACAAGGTGCACATTAGTAAATGCTGATCTTGCTTCTGTACCTACCTACATACTTGGGTAAGTTCCTAGAAATGAATGGCCGTAGAGGGAAATATATTATAAATGCGAAAGTGTGTATGTGTGGATATGCCGTGTTGCTCTTCCACGTAAAAACTACTGGATGGATCTTAATGATACAACAATAATATAGCTTTTGCATCTGACTATTTATTTATTTATTAAAGGTATAGGCTACAATATATAGTAATATCTTCGGCAATTGCAGTGCAGGCAATTGCAGTCTCTCCAAAGGTGCCAAATAGACTACAGGTACATCGGGGTGCTAGGGTACCTTTACGAAAACGCCACCATGTCGGTCCGGTTACAGAACCAGAGCTCTAATCCGATCCAACTACAGCGAGGCGTGAGACAAGGAGACGTCATATCTCCGAAACTGTTCACAGCTGCGTTGGAGGATATTTTCAAGCTTCTGGACTGGAAAGGACGCGGCATCAACATCAATGGCGAGTACCTGACACACCTACGATTCGCCGATGATGTAGTTCTTATGGCTGAGACCTTGGAAGACCTGAACATAATGCTCGAAGATCTCGGTAATGCTTCTCAAAGAGTGGGTCTTAGGATGAACATGGACAAGACGAAAATCATGTTCAATGCCCATGTTGCACCCGCTCCAGTTAACGTTGGGAACATTACACTCGAAGTTGTTGACCACTATGTTTACCTAGGACAGGCAGTCCAGTTAGGTAAGTACAACTTCGAGAAAAAGATCTCTCGTCGAATCCAGCTCGGATGGGCAGCGTTCGGGAAGCTCCGGCATAATTATTCGCGTCTGAAATTCCTCAGTGTCTCAAGACGAAAGTCTTTGACCAGTGTGTGTTGCCAGTAATGACATATGGGAGTGAGACGTGGTCGTTCACTATGGGTCTCATAAGAAGGCTCAAAGTCACCCAGCGAGCAATGGAGAGAGCGATGCTTGGTGTTTCCCTGCTTGATCGAATCAGAAATGATGAGATCCGCAGGAGAACTAAGGCAACCGACATCGCTCGAAGGATTGCATCGTTGAAGTGGCAGTGGGCGGGACACATAGCGCGGAGAACCGATGGCCGTTGGGGCGGAAAGGTTCTCGAATGGCGACCACGTACCGGACGACGTTCCGTGGGCAGGCCCTCCACAAGGTGGACCGACGATCTTGTCAAGGTCGCGGGAAGCCGCTGGATGCGGACAGCGCAGGACCGATAGTTGTGGAGATCTTTGGGGGAGGCCTATGCCCAGCAGTGGGCGTCGTTCGGCTGACATGATGATGATGATCTTCGGCAATCTAAATATACACACAACATGATTTTCTCTTAACTACTCTAAACTAATTTAGCTAAGACATAGGCTATAATTTATAAAGTTATACTTATTACAGTTTTTTTTAACCCAAGTCCACGCAGACGAAGTCGCGGGCGGCCGCTAGTACAATAATAATCGCGCCCTTTGTTTCTTGTTAGTCTTGAATATTGTTTATATTAACACCATTTAGATTTAATAAACCATATGTTAAGTCCGGAGCGTCTCAGAAACATTTTGTAGTTAGTTTGCAAATAAGGGTCACTAAGTTATAAGTGCTTAAATTGTTGATATCACCATGTAGGTATCCACTTAGTGAGCAAATAAAGTTTTGAAGTTTGAAGTTTAAACACTTTGGCTTTGTTAGACACGCTGTTACCGGAAATGAAAAGTACAGTCATAATTTCGAAAAATATTAAAATACAGTAGCTTTGTTGTGCTGGGGCTAATTTTTGGATGAAAGGGAATGCATTACGCAACAACTTATGTAAGGATTAAATGAACTTACCTTATGTGAAGTTCTATCCGGATTATAGCTATAATGCTTTCTCCAATAGGTACTTATTAAAGAAATTAAATAGCTAATATTCGGAAAAACTGGGGTAAGTGTGACTCGGAACTCCTGGGGAACAGAGACCCCTATGGACTCATGGTGAATGGTAACATTCAGAAGGCCATAGGTATTTCACTGAAGGAATGAGAACTCTCTGTTGAGCCTTGCGGTTGACTGGTAGAGAATGTACAGTAGAATATCGACATACACGTTTGTGTATGTAGATATTGTACTGTACGTTTATACTGTGGTAAAGGGGAGGTATAACTCCCCTCGAGCTGGGCTGGTTATGCCGGCATAGCGCGTCAGGTGTCCCCCGATCATTTCATGATCAGAGATCACGGGGACCCTCTGGGTATGCGCTGAAGGTCACCGGGGGTTTAGTCAGTAGTGTCTGATACACCTCCGCCCTTCCCTCAAAGGGGTTGACTGCCGTAAAATGATTCCTACCGAAAAAAAGGGACCAGTGGGTTTCGTGGTGTGTAGATATAGACGAACAGAACAAGTCCTTGCCTGTGAGTTCTTTGTTCTGATAACGCAAATTGAATTATCTTTTTCTAATCTGTCTTACAGTTAAGGTGCTTGATTGATAAGAGATATGAATTGGCTAACGAAAAGACCATTCATAGACCTTTCTATCTCGGGTAATAACATACCTTTTATTGAAGTTAAGTGTTTTTTTAAAGTTGGTACCTATTCATAGTTGAAGTAGAAATGCAGTTCGTTCAACTGCAAGAGTGAATATATGTAAGTTCAGTTTGCTATACAATTTTTATTAAACATGGTGTCCTGTAAGGAAATTCAAGGAAATGTTAAATGATTTCACAGCGCCAATAGTACTTAGTTAATCTTTATTCAATTTATCTAGTTGCATTACATGTGACTTACCCCCGAATTCACAAACGACAATCAACGCTGAGCACGCGCTCAAGTTGTCCCATAAAATATCAATAGAACTGAACTAACGATGATTGTCTAACGTTGATTGTCGTTTGTGAATTCGGGGGTTAACCCTGAATTCACAAACGCAAATCAACGTTAAGCATCCCTCAGAAGTATAGCTGTCCCTTTCAGTTCTATTGACACTTCACGGGACAGCAAGAGCGTGAGCGCGTGCTTAGCGTTGATTGACGTTTGTGAATTCGGAGGTAGCATCTAAAATAAGAGGAAGGTAGGAAAGGAATATCATGGTATTCGTGTCTATTAATAAGTTTTTTTTTAATTCATTTATTCAGGATTATCTATTTTGTTTATTAGATTTGACAATTTGAAAGTAAGGTTGGGTTGCACCATCTGACTTTAACAATAACAAACATCCAAATTTCAGTTAAAGTACCGGTCAGGTAAGCAAAAATGACGTCAAATTGTCAAATTTGACAAAAACTTTAACTTTAACTTCTACTTTGGTGCAACTTACCCTAAGTAGGTATTTTGTATTGTAACAGCTCTATTCGAATGAAGTTATTTATGTTTGTTTGAAGTAGGGTGACCTAGTTAGGGAATAAGGAGTAAGTAAGTAAGTATCTACCTACTTAACAAAGAATTAACAATATGCCTGCATTTTACGGCCCTACCACATCTGGAGAGTCCCTCAACGATTTTCGGTATTTCATTATTTGAGCATTCATTGTTTTTTTTATAACTTAGGCGCACATTTGATCAAAATCTCACCCGATCATGTGTGATTGTGAAATTAAGATGAATTATTATCTATGTACGGTCAGCGGCATGCCTTACAACCCTGATAGCCTGATGTACCCATGACTGTACAATGAGTCATTTCAATAAAAATAAATGCCTGGATTGTATGTAGATATATTCAATTAATAATTAATATATATATAAATGATTCTTGTTAAAATTTGGAATCCTGGATCATTGTATTAGTGTAAGTCTTGTTGGTGACCTAATAAATAAATAAATAAATTGCTTTTTAGAGCCATACTACACTGTACCACTTTTTTGGAAATCATAATGTTAACAAGTTAGATGTTTTTTCATCATCAGCAGCCGCAAGAAGTCCACAGCTGAACATAGGTCTCCCCCATTGATTTCCAAAGCGCCCGGTTGAATGGCCCGGGATGTTTCTTATTTTCTTTTTATTTGGACGAATAATAAATTATCTAATGAACCATTTTTTTTAGATTGGTCCCAATGTCGAAGAAAGAGAAACTGATTGCCTGCCTTAATGAATTAGGGAGCAGACATTCTGAGCCAGGCACCAAAAATCGCAACAAGAACGCCGTAGCAGTTGCAGAACGAGTTTTGAACCTTATATTCGAGATAGGCACACTGAAAATAAAATTTTGTAGCGAAGAGAAGGAAAAGATTGGTCATCATCTGGCTGAGGGAATACGAGCAATTCGAGCCAATATTGAACGTACGGGCTGCTTGTACCGGACCCGGCTGGACTCCGCCACGCTCAGGAAGAGGTCAGCACTCCAGTTCCTCGTCGACGACTACGCTGATTTCCCCACCGGTGAAGGAGAACTTAAAAATCTCCTAACACGAGTAAACTTTCAAGAAATAATACACATTCTTGACGACGTTATCTTTATGTGGCACGATCAGTCAGACTCGGAAGTAGATTCAGACAGAGAAGCAGCGCGGGGCGTTCCGGCATCCCATACCTGGTGGTCTTTGTAGCTAATAAAATGGATTTGATAAACGCACTTCCCGTTATAGGGCACGTGAAAGCAGTCCTTCATTTAGCGTGCGGAGATGTCAAAAACGCTGGAAAAGCATTCTATGCTGCAACCCGAACGACCGCTGTCATGGCAGGTGGGGTGGCGGGCATGGCAGGTGGCCCGGCGGGCATGGTGGCCGGAGCAGCCAGTATGGGTTTCTTCACTGATACCGTCGCAACGGTAGCCACCGGCAGCGCTCATGGAGTTTATGACGGCGCGACTGCCGTCCTCACTGACCTTGAGAACGGGTCAATTCCCGTTGTATCAACTTTGAAAACTGCGTTGTACGTAGGAGGTGACGTTGTTAGCGGCTTGGGTGGCGCTGCTATTGCCGAAACTACTGCAACCCTGGCCAAACAAGCTGCATTAAAATTATTGAAACCTGCCTGCCAAGTTGTGTTTGCTGGCACATTGACGCGTAACCTTGCTGAAGCTATTGAAAATAAAGACACCACGACGAAAAAAGACCCCCCACCAAATCCAACACGTTCTCAACCCTCTGCGTCGTCATCAAAACGCAGAAATGCTAAAGCCAGTAGCACTTCTAATACGATGTACACCAGTGGATCTGGTTCACAACCACCGAAAGACAATAATCTAAATTCTAAAAAATCACATGAATCGGAGCAAGACTCTGCGCATTTGGCAGTTTTATTAAAATTATTCAATGTACTTACTTTAGACGACGTCACTGTATGCGGAGTACATATATTTCGGAAGCTTGAGTCTGGACAGCGGAAACATTTGAAGAAACTTATTAAAAAATTAAAGATGAATGGGTATTTAGAAATATCAATAGAGATAGTCAGGAAATTATTCAACAAAATGAACGTCCAAGATGTAACGTTTCAAAATTTTATAAGCATGGTTGAATTTGTGGCTACTTACATTGGAGAGCGTGTAGCTCACCGCTGCGAGGTCCAAGTAGCTCGCAGTGACCATTTGAGCTACGACCTAGAGTCTTACGAAAGACGACGTCTGAACAATATCTCCCTAGCGGCGGAAGATGCATTGCAACCAGACGAATACTCGTACCATATCCTCACTGTTTTCCGAAGATTATATTCTCAAATTGAAGGATTCAAGTGTGTGCCTAACTTTCGAAACGTTTTTGCAGCCGTCTATCACTACTATAAACACAGGCTGCCCCCTGCGAACAGTCAAGTTCTGTCGGTGGCCGAGTATTTTAGGTTGGTATACATGATGCTGGACAGAGTCAGAACGTTTAAGGAGTACTCAGAGCTGACCAACTCTAAACATGCTCGACGCGAGCTGGTCTTTGATAAGGTGATCTCGCTCTTCAGGCGGAGACTTAGACTAGTCTTAAAGATACAAGACGGGGTGCTAGAACTTTCATCTTGCTACTTCTTAGACGCTATCTTTGCAAACGATGTAGGGAATGATGAGTACGTGGATGGTGAGAAGAAAATTTCACGATTTTGCCAACTGTTATGATCCGTTCAGCCAGACTCAGCTGACAGTTGTGTGGAGTAGGCAGATTCGAATAATAAAGAAGAGTGACCTTACCGGTCTGCAATACAACAATATTCATACTTATTTTGGAATTTTATTTTTGAAGTCATGCATCATACGTCACAAATGAATAAGCATGTTGACACAGAAGTGACTCTAGCCCATCATAAGCTCACGTCCAGACCAGAGCCACAGAGCCCAAGGTATTTGGCATTTCGCCAGGCTTGCACAAGGCACACCTGGACACTTGCACACCACACCTGGAACCCACCACCACCACCCACTGCACACCTGGAATACGGTGCCCGTCGCGCAGTTGTTACAGTTGATCGGCAACAATCGCTGCTGTTAAGCAACGTCCACCAGCTCGGAAATGGACTGGGTAACCATTCCGACCGAGAGATGTACCTACTCGTATATCTCGAGCAGTTGGTCCCGGTTGACGTCGCTAGATGTGAGTCGTTGGGCCTATTCGGAGGCCTTAGGGCATCTTGATAACATCTGACATAACGTTTTCCACTGACCTTACATCTCTCCAACAATCTGCACTGAGCCCCTGTGTTGGAGTATGGCTCGCCCGACCCCATTGGTAGTAGGTGTGAGTCCTGTGCCCAGCGATGGGACGTATACTCGTATAGGTCATTCATACAGGGTGACTTTTTAAACTCCATCCAATTTAAGTGTAGAAGTCATTTTTGTGATCGAAAATTAGGCCAGCCAATCCTTTATTGACTTATTTTTAGGGCATCTAAAAAAATGTTCAAAAAACCATTATTTACTATGTACATTTTTATAAGTTTAGTGTTCAATAAATTTTATTTGTTCAGCTCATGTTGTAATCAGTGGTCGTGGGTTCGAATCCTGGCCAGGACGTTTATTTTTTCAGTAGAACTGAACATGTTTGGATGATATGAATAGTAAAAGAAATACGTTGTTCAAAAACTACAATGAAAACAATTTAAAAATCTTTTATTATTTTATTTTGAGTAAATGAACCATATGACCGCAGCCATAAGGCCTATTTTCCAGTGGAACGTGACTGATGTAAGAAGTAGCTTACGGTGTATTCAGCTTTATTCAGCAGTATTGTTCTTATTATTTTGTAATGAAATATTGTATTATTCTTCCTATATTATATTCTAAATAAATATGTCTTTCAAACTAAAATATTTTATTTATTCAAGGATAGTAATAATGATGGCGAGCTGGCGTTAGGGTTGAATGCTCGCAGGGTGGAAGTGAAACACGCCTAAGTCGCGAGTTGGTGAGGTGGGAAACCACCTCGCAGAAAGCGGTGCAGAGCCGCTCACGGCCCTGTTGCCGCCTTCGCTGGCTTTAAGCGTCAGCACTTTTGGGTGGCCCATTATGTGAGCGGCTAGTCACCGTCTGCCTGGAGAACAAAACTTGGGAGACAGTTTGCATGGCAGACGTCTGTTGTCTCAGGTGAAAGCCAGGCTTTAATTCATTTTCTTCTATCGCACAATAGTCCTTGCATCTTCTGGGTGTTATCTTGGAATGGATTTACAATATTTATGCAGAGATAAAACTTAGAAGACGTATCTACTCACTTCAAAGTGGATCAAATGGACCCAAACGGCCTCTACGTGTTGGATTCGGCCCCGCGCAAGCCTCAGAGGACCGGGTGCCTATGAGCCTGTGAATTGCCAAAGTACCTCCCAACATAATAATAATAATCATTAGAGTCCGGCCGAAACTGGTTTTCCGGCCGAAACCGAAACCGAATGTTCGGCCTAGGCTTCAGTTTCGGCCGAAACCGAAACCGAAACCGAAACTTACGTGGTCGAGTATAAAATACCTACAATAACTGAATTCTGAAGCTTTTTACCGATTATTCTGATAATGACAATTAAACAAAGTTACGGCCTAATTTTTTTACCTCAAGATCTTAGATCCCACCGCTGGGCATAGGCCTCCCCCATTTTTTTCCATTGCCCCTTTCTTTTGCTAAAGTCCACCATCCACCGGGGTAATTTACCAGGTGGTCGCACCATCGTTTTTTAGGCCTCGCCCTTCAATGATTCAGTTTTTGAGGAGCCATTGGGTTGTGTTATGATTTGGCCCGGGTGAATTTTACAGACATGAGTCCCATTTCAGTTTGGCGACTTTCTAGCCCACGTCTGAGCTAGAAAGCCGCTGGGCCTGAACAAGGCTTGAACGCCAGTTTTAGCGCGGTTCGTGGTGACCATATTATGTTTGTGTGTTTAATGTCTAACACACTCAACTCCATTACTAGAGTTCAGTTTCGGCCGAAACCGAAACTCACGTGGTCAAGTATAAAATACCTACAGTTGCTGAAATTCTAAAGCTTCTTACCCATTATTCTGATAATGACAACAAAACAAAGTTGCAGACTCATTTTTTTATCACAAGATCCCACCGCTGGGCAAAGGTCTCTCTCAATTGTTTTCCATTGGCCCCTGTCTTTTGATAAAGTCCACCATTCGCCGGAGTAATAGTGGTCGCAAGTTTGATTTTTAGGCCTCGCCCTTCAATGGTTCAGTCTTTGAGGAGCCATTGGGTTGTGATTCGGGCCGGGTGCATTCTACAGACATAACCTGCCAATTCCCATTTCTGTTTGGCGAATATTTAGCCTACGTCTTGAACGCCAGTTTTAGCAAGGATCGTGGTGACCATATTCTGTCTGTGTGTTTAATGCCTAACACCCTTCACTCCCTTGCCCTTGAAAAATTCCGAGCTTTGACTAAAGGTGTTCCGTGAGCAACGAGGCTTGGGCACCGTTTGTTAGGATGGGCAAAATGCAAACGACGAGAAGTTATCGCTTGAAAGATATAGGAAGGTCGCACTTCTTAGAAGCCTTGACCAGTTAGCTCCTCCAGGCAATTTGGCGTACGATTTCCTTATCTTGCCTGTTTGTATACAACGACGGTGGCAAAGAAGCATGCGGATTGCCTGATGGTGACCGGTTACCCCAGCCTATGCACACGTGCAACTCCAGGGGATTACTTGCTCGTTGCCGACCCAGCAGGAACCCTATCAAACACCTCTTGCAAAACTGCATGCTAAAGCTCATCGGGAAAACCATGACAGGGAGTTCGTTCCACAATTCGAGTGTCCTGGGAAGGAAACATCTCAGGAACTGGACTGCACGAGATCATGGCGGCTCCAAAGTATGTGGATGAAAGCCCTGACGATGGCGGGTGGCCTGTTTTCGAACTCGAACTACTTTGTGTGCCGTTTGTCATCAATTTCGTTTTCGTCTGGTTCATCACCAGTCCAATGTGATAGCACACTACCGTTAGTTCTTTGAACATTGTCTGCTTTGCCACTCAGCGGGTGTGTTGGCGAAAAGCACGTTGTCGTGGGAAAAAGTTGTTTTTTTTTAATTCGACATCGATTCCTTTATTAGACTAGGTCTTACGTACTGCCTCCAATACGATAGTAAATAATCTGAGTGATCCAATATTGGACTATTTACATCATTCAAGTACAGAAACGAAACGATAACTTGATCGTCAGCATCAACAACCACTGCTGAACATCAGGCCTCCCCCATAGAATTCCAGAGCGGCCGGTTATGGGCGGCCCACATTGACCGAAACTCTGCGATCTGTATCAGGCCAGCCTTTTTCTTCGCTGGTGGGAGTCCCACGCTGCGTTTGGCTTCAAATGGTATCCCACTCGAGAACTTTTCGCAGTAGCCATCAGCTTCTCGTGTAATGTGCCCCGCCCACTGCCACTTCAACCTGCCAACCAGCGCAGCCCCACGTCGCGAATGCGTTTTTAGTGCCCAGCCGTGTTAGATGCGGCGATTAACCTTTTTCTCGAAGGTGGACCTGCCTACTTGGAACATTTGGCCAAAACATACTCGTCGACCACTTTGAGAATCGAGCTAACAATAGAACAGTCTCAATGTAAACCTACATGTAATCAGTTCCGTCAAAACAATACCCCTGAAGAAGTTTTGCGTCTGGTGATAACGCATTGACCAATTTGTGTTGCTACGGAGCCATTCGAATGTCCCACGATAATTCTCGAACATTGTGGAGGCCACCAGGCTCTGCCATAGCGTTGCCGCGAGAAACGAAGTTATACGAGCGCGCCCGAAAACTTCCGAAATGATTTTCGGTTTCGGCAAAAGTTTCAGCCGATTTTGACCGAAACCGAAACTGTGGCCGAAACTTGATTTTTTTGCCGAAACTGGCCGTAACCGAATGTTCGGTCGGACACTGGTATAAGTACTGGAGAAGAAAGGATTTTTGTATTTGTAATGATCCCTTACGAATTTTACGCTGTCGTGTATTCAGTGTACAAGCTAAAGTAAGTTAGGCCTAGGTAGGTTAGTCGCATGCTCGCCCTCATGACTCCTCGCCTTGTCGTGGCGGGCGGGGAGGGAATAGCATCGGTGGTAGCGGCAACCGCCGGGAACCTTAGAGACCTCAGGCGTGGCAAAAGTTGGTTTACTTTAAAAGTTGGTAGACTGATTTGAGGTTCCAGAGCAGTGCTGTCATGGCGCTACAAGAAGCCCGTGAGGCCTATTTAGTTGGACTATTCGAAGACACCAACCTCTGTGCTATTCACGCTAAGAGAGTCACTATCATGCCGAAGGATATTCAGCTAGCAAGAAGAGTGAGAGGAGAGAGGGCGTAATATCTTTATTCAAATAGACTATGAGTCTTTACTTTTGAATCGTCAAAATATATAATTTATGATTATGATTGTTATGACTTACCCGCTGCGGCCCATGAGACGTGGCGATACGTGGGGTTGCCCAGTGGAGAGCCAAAGGCCCATATCGTGGGGGCTGAGTGAGTGAAGTGGAGCCTGCAAGCGCTCTGATGGGCGTGATGGTGGCTGATCCCCCATGTGCGTTGCGGCCCAGCTCAGGAACGGACCGCCGGATGCAGCAACGGAGCCACCCTTCGGCTAGCTCGTGGTTGCGGCCCCAGTAGGGTCTGCGTCCGGTGGGAGCCTGCGGGCCGGAAAGCATGTGTTCCTTCCTAGCGGGGCCCCCCGAGCTAGACTTGTAAAACTAATGGCAATGCTTTGGTGGCTCAATGTACCTTTCGAGTTTATCATCAGAATTGAATGTACCTCCACCATTTTGGCAGAAATTACGATAAAGTGCCTGATCTTCCCAGCTGGGCCCTCGGCTGTTTAACGTTCGAAATACATTAAAAATATACTGATCTAATATATTTCCAATGTACCTCCCGATTTATGAATCAATTTCAAGGAATCCATTATGGTACCAAAGAAATTCAGCTTGAAAGTTTTGTCTTCCTAGCTGGACCCTCAGTTATTAAAGTGAATAGGAATAAGAAAAGTATAAAGTTTTTATGTTTTTCCAATGTACCTCTTAGTTCTTCGCAATTTACCAAATTTAGATGCAAAAATTAAGATATTCGTAAATAACAGAACACGCTTGGTAAGTATGGTTGGCAAAAAAAAGTAGCTGTGTCAACTAAATGAAAACTTGTTGTTTGTTAGGAAAATGTTGATTTAATTATAAATACGGAGTTATCTACTTTTAATATTATAATATGTATGTGATGTTGTGAAATATAATAATTATATTTTAATAAAGAAATAATAATTAATAATAATTATTAATTATTGAAATATAATAACTATTCACAGCAGCTGGGTAGCTGTGAATAGTTTGTCATATTGACAAATACCTATAAT
This sequence comes from Udea ferrugalis, assembly GCA_950022985.1. Taxonomy (NCBI): domain Eukaryota; kingdom Metazoa; phylum Arthropoda; class Insecta; order Lepidoptera; family Crambidae; genus Udea; species Udea ferrugalis. Next base: position 1,389,287 of record OX465541.1, read on the forward strand.
GAGGGTTCATTGCCGCAAATATAATATTGCTGACCTTACCTTACCAAGCGTGTACTGTTATTTACCAATATCATAATTTTGCATCTAAATTTGGTAAACTGCGAAGAACTAACAGGTACATTGGAAAAACCGAAAAACTGTATACTTTTTTTATTAATATTCACTTTAATTACAAAGGGTCCAGCTAGGAAGACAAAACTTTCAAGCTGAATTTCTTCGGTACTATAATGGATTCCTTGAAATTGATACATAAACCGGGAGGTACATTGGAAATATATTGGATCAGTATATTTTTTATGTATTTCGAACGTCAAACAGCCGAGGGCCCAGCAGGGAAGATCAGGCACTTTATCGTAATTTCTGCCAAAATGGTGGAGGTACATTCAATTCTGTTGATAAACTCGAAAGGTACATTGAGCCACCTAAGCATTGCCATTAGTTTTACAAGTCTAGCTCGGGGGGCCCCGCTAAGAAGGAACACATCCGGAAAGCGGGGTTGCTCTGGTTCGCATTGCAACGCACGGTAATAGTAGATATTATTTTTACCGTGGCAGAAGTGACTGCGTACTCCAGGCGCTATTGTTGATAACGTCTCATTTTTAATAAAATGTTTTTTTCCTTAGGTTCACAAAACTAATTACTAAGTTTACAAATTGTTCGAAAGGGCACTTATTATTTGAAATTCGAACTATTTGCACCAGTAAATTTTTCGCCTGTGATTGAGAGCGCTGAGTTCAGGGGTGGCATTCCGGCGGAGATCACTTCACATCTCGGTGCTACACACTTACTTCAAACATCAATACGCTTCACTTTGAATTAGTATTTTCTCTCATTTTGTATGTAAATAGTTCAAAAATGTTATTTGGCTTAGTTCTTTTCTCCAAACGACCACAGTTGCAAGACCACGAGCGAACTGAGTTGTGGGGTCCACCGGAATACTATTAAATAAATATATTATTATTAATATCGAGTCAATTTTATTTTTTTAGTTTTGTGATTGTTTGGAAAATAAATGTTTTATGTAAAAGAGACCTTTCATTTAGTTTGCCATACCTATAATGTTACTTCCCAGAAAATTATTCTCATAAGCTACACTACGAGATGGCATAATAATACAGTGGCCTTTTAGTTAATATTTAATTTAAGTTTAAGTCTTATACAGGGTGTCCCGGGAAACCTGTACCAGCGGAAGTCTGTGTTTAGGGGACACTAATACCCATCGATTGGACCTCCATGTATGTTCAGCGAAATGTTATAGTTTAAGAGATATGATTTTTTTGGTTTATTTTTCGTTTTTTTTTATTTTAGATGTTTTTGGTTGTAACTTTTTCTGAGTGGTGTTTCCTTGTTTTTTTTTCATGTCAATAATGTGGTTGGGATATGTGCTCTCGTAAAAAAATACAAAACACCTACATTCCAACTTTACTGAAAACAGCTTGAATTTTATATCAAAAGATTAAAATTTAGTGTTAGAGATATTCTTGCACATGATTTCAATTTAAAAAAAAATACTTTAACCATACTGAATGACTTTTAAATAATCTTAAAAACTTTATGGGTTCCTTAACTTTAAAATAGCTACAAAAAAAATACTACTTTATAGGGCATTTTTACGCGGAAATGGAGTTTAAACTTGTCATAGCCAACAACAGGAGAAGGAGAACAACCATTTCGTACCCAATAATGAAAGTGCCGACCAGACAAAAATACTGCCATCCTATTGGGAATGCGCCCTGAAAGTTTCTTTTTAGCACAAGAACCGTCTACAATTAACCCTTAGACTGCTACTTGAGTTTGAAATTAAAATATTTTTTTTTTTTTTACGAGAGCACATATTCCAACCACAATACTGACAAGGAAAAAAACAAGGAAACACCACTCAGAAAAAGTTACAACCAAAAACATATCAAATAAAAAAAAATAAAAAACATATCTCCTAAACCATAACATTTCGCTGAACATACATGGGGGTCCAATCGATGGGTATTAGTGTCCCCTAAACACAGACTTCCGCTGGTACAGGTTTCCTAGGACACCCTGTATAAACCACAATTAATAAAAACCATTGGTGGCGCTAGTGGGCAGTGAACTGCCAAGGTGACATTTCATAGTCATGTAAATTCCTACAGGCCCTAGGTCGGTGATTGTTTAAATAAAACCACATTAAACTTCAGTAGGCAACTTTTATATTGAATAAAATATGTCAAAATCACAAAATCAAACAATTTTACTTACTATTATCAATAATTAAAAACAATTAATAATTAAAATATGTCTTAAGCCGCGTATCCACTAGGCAACAATTGACGCGCAACACGTAACGCTTATGTAGGTACAGCAACGTTGCACAGCAGCGAGCGTTGTTTCCAACATGACGCGCGGCTTGTCGTTTGATACTATGTGCACTGAGAGAGCAGTTGCGCGTCGTTGATCAACATGATGAGCAACATGTTGTGAAACATGTCGCGCTTCGGATGTTGCCTAGTGGATACAAGGCTTTAAGCTCATGGTTATGAATTATTCGGTTACATTTGAGAAGAGGTAAAATCATAAATTTAATAATAATCAAAAAACTACTAACTATCTAGACACTAACATGATAGCAAACCATCTGCGGTTTTCTGGCTAGTTGTTTTATATTTATGCCCATTATACCGCCACCCAACTGCACCCGCAGCTCGCGTCCTAACCTAACGACTCAAGGTTCAAATAGGAATGGCAAGATAATTGCTGTTGCCGTGCTGGTATAATGTGCGATGAGCTTAAACGTAAATTTGTACGGTGGAGCGCGTTTATGCATTGCAGCCGTGATCAAATAGTTACAAAAACTAAATTTGGCACTTTTGGGGTTTCCTCGAACAACTGCTTCGAGCGCTTAAATTAATAAAACTTACACTATAGGCCCTCTGTAACATCAAACCAACGTTTTGCTTGACGACGAGAGTTGGTGGCAATATCAAAAAGTGATTAATATCCAATCTGAATATCACCAGATCCGAACCCTTTGTGAATTATTTTTTCAAAATTCTTCTGTAATATAGTTACACATTTTTACTATGCCAGGGTTTCAAGGCCGAAAAGAAGAAAGTATCACAATCAGATAGGTTTTTAAAACTATTAAACTTAATTACCAGGTTTGTTTAAGCCCTGGGTTACGGTGATGATACGTGACTTTCTAATTTTACTAAACTCACAGCTGGGTTACAATTCCTACCCACTTTGAGGAATAAAAATAAAAATTCAGAAACAGTAAATACTAATTCAGTTTTAAAAAGTTAAAATCTTACTATCTAATACGAAGGGAATGAGTCACTGAGTCTTCTTGTGGCTATCGATAAACTCAGCACTGTCAACGTCATTGTAGTCAATAACGTCTACTAAGTAGCACGAGGAGAGTTCTACCTGCCCGTCCTGCACCTTCAATACCACTCTAACTCGCCTTCCAAAATCTGTGTACGCCCTGTCGAACACCAGCTCCTGGCGAGCATGTGCCGGATCCGTCAGCTCTGCGTATTCCTCCAATGTCCTCACTTTGTGCAGCATTGAAGTTATCAAACCAAAATACTGCGGCACGGACAGAACTGCAACCTTTTTAGGAATTACCCTATGCTTATAGTAGTAGTACTAAAAGGGAAGCTCAGAAAAACGCATTAAACCATTTAAATTACAATTTATTCACAAACTAAAACAAATGCAAGTTGTACAAGAAAAAGAGTGAGCGAGATAGCTATACAAACGTCAAATAATGGCGGGGAATACTGCTCTTGACAAGTTGCGTTCGGAAATGCCTAACAGTCGGCCTTCCTGTACCACTGCTCGCCCCGAGCAGTATTCTCCATGTAAAGCAACGTAAAAGTAAAACTAAGCTAAGTAATATTGACATACCCAGGTGACTTCTTAATGCCACCACAACTGACTTCTTAATGCCAGTTCAGCTGACTTCTTAATGCCAGCACAACTAACTTCTTAATGCTAGTTCAGGTGACTTCTTAATGCCACCACAACTGACTTCTTAATGCCAGTTCAGCTGACTTCTTAATGCCAGCACAACTCACTTCTTAATGCTAGTTCAGGTGACTTCTTAATGCCACCACAACTGACTTCTTAATGCCAGTTCAGGAAGTACACCTTCCAAGTCGCGACTTATACAACACCTCTTAAGGCAAATCTCGAGATTTAAACAGTCAGTCAAATAACAAACAGTCTGAAACGTTCTTAATCGTTTCCAGTTATTTAACAAGTCTGAAGCGTTCTTAATCGCCTCCAGTCAAATAACTTACAGTCTGAAGCGTTCTTAATCGCCTACAGTCAAGTAACAAACAGTCTGAAACGTTCTTAATCGTTTCCAGTTATTTAACAAGTATGAAGCGTTCTTAATCACCTCCAGTCAAATAACTTACAGTCTGAAGCGTTCTCAATCGCCTACAGTCAAGTAACAAACAGTCTGAAACGTTCTTAATCGTTTCCAGTTATTTAACAAGTATGAAGCGTTCTTAATCGCCTCCAGTCAAATAACTTACAGTCTGAAGCGTTCTCAATCGCCTACAGTCAAGTAACAACAATGAGCGAACAATTATCGCCTTCTTAATGGCAGCTCACTGAGTAATATTACAAACAATCACAAACAAATAATATAAATCAGATAATGTAACAAAATGAGCGAACAATTATCGCCTTCTTAATGGCAGCTCATTGAGTAATATTACAAACAATCACAAACAAACAATATAAATCAGATAATGCAACAAAATGAGCGAACAAATATCGCCTTCTTAATGGCAGCTCACTGAGTAATATTACAAACAATCACAAACAAACAATATAAATCATATAATGTAACAAAATGAGCGAACAAATATCGCCTTCTTAATGGCAGCTCACTGAGTAATATTACAAACAATCACAAACAAACAATATAAATCAGATAATGTAACGAATGAGCGAACAAATATCGCCTTCTTAATGGCAGCTCACTGAGTAATATTACAAACAATCACAAACAAACAATATAAATCAGATGATGTAGCAAATGAGCGAACAAATAACGCCTTCTTAATGGCAGCTCACTGAGTCATATTACAAACAATCACAAACAAACAATTTAAATTAGATAATGCAACAAAATGAGCGAACAAATATCGCCTTCTTAATGGCAGCTCACTGAGTAATATTACAAACAATCACAAACAAACAATATAAATCAGATAATGCAACAAAATGAGCGAACAAATATCGCCTTCTTAATGGCAGCTCACTGAGTAATATTACAAACAAACAATATAAATCTTAAGAATACAAGAAGTAATGTTTCATTCTTATTAAGAATAATCAGAATGGACTATATGATTTAAAACGATTCAGTTTGTCACGAGCTATCACATTACAGTATGCTTGACGGCGACTATGTGTATAGTCTTAATCACATTACGGCTTACACTTTTACAATCCTGAATTTGACTATCTAAACTTGGTGCAAGCCTGTCACTTCGTTACCCCTTGCACATGATATTACGTTCACCAATAACCATGTCACATACCTCAACAGATCTTAACTTAACACATGTGAAGCATAAAACGCAGAACGACTTAAAAACTTTGTCTAACATCGTAAAACAAAATAAATCATCCAAGTCAGATCACCAAGCTTTACCATTGACATTCAACATCACTAAAGCGCCCAAAATGATTTGTCATTAAAATAGGTAGTAGACTTGCTCATTTACGCGCGGATTGACAACAGCAGTCAAAATGTATTTTATTTGTTTCTTGTAGACCACAGTAATCCTTAAAATACTTACAAATGAAAGCTTTGTTTCGGTCGCATACAACTCCAAATATCTGTAATACTATAATAACACGAACAGCTTCTAACTACAAGAGCTAGAGTGAATAAATTTCGTAAATCAAACACCAAGGTGGCCCACGTATATGTACTATGTGTAACGGCAACGGCATCTTTCATGAAGAATACAACAACACTGCTTGACACCCTGTATATTTTTCACGCAAAGTGTTAAGAGATGCAGCCATGTACATTTATTTTTTGTTTCTACAGCGCCGTATTTGCCAAACCAGTTTTTAAATACACCACCTAGATAAAAGTAAGCAAGTTCTGTCAAATAGTCACTTTTAATTTTACCTTAAAATAATTAGTCAACAGTTGAACCAATTGAATAGTCTCCCTGTTGCATTGCTTCTATAGAAGTAGGTACTAAACATGTATCATTTATTCGCTTAACGGAAATGACATGGTTTCGGCTAAACCCATCCAGGTGGCCCGTTGACTTACCAGCACGGTATTCGACCTTAATCAAAGTGTCAACTTTGTACCTGGAGCTACCAGCGGGCTATATATGGTGACAAATCTCGTTTCGACGAAGTCCAATTAGTACAATCGGTAACTACTTAACTTAATACCTGTAACATACACCTTCAATTTAAACAAACTTACAACAACAGCAAGGGTCTCTTAATTAATACTTTGGCTTCTGCTAGGCTGTAAGTGATTCACCAGTCCCAAACATTCGTAAAAACGAGTTAACTCAAAACGATGTAGGTACTGCCGCTATCTTTCATCCGCTCGGCCATCGACAAACTACAATACCTATAATATGAGCGCTTTGAATCTGTAAGCTACGCACTTTTTGTAGAACATTTATCAATCTTACAATTACAGAAAAAACAATTCGAAAATTCATCTGATACTCATCAAGACTATTTCAGCAGGTAAGCTTTCGCCGATCTCATAACCACAGTATGTCTTCAGACAACGATGCATGCAATGCACGACGCTCACTGATCCTAAGATAATGTGACCAACGTGCGGATGTCAATTAGTTAAGGTATTACACACTGCTCTAGACACTCCGTATATATTATATTGTAAACCCTGAAACATATGATTGTGTGCCTAATATAATTGCACTTGCTGTGGCGCAACGCCACAACACCAATGTGAATATGATTATCACATTTGAACAAAACTGATAGCCTTTCTTTTGTCTTGTCACGACACACCCCGTCACAGCAATATTATGTTGGTCTGTATAATTCGTGTACTAATATCCGTATTAGGGTCCTTCCTACAACGGTTTGGTTGTCACGAATCTAAATAACGCATAATAATAAATATGAGCCTCGCTCTGTGAAACCAGGAACAACGAAGGTACCACAGACAACCAGATTCAGCACAAACACTTGTTTCATCAACAAACCCCGCACTGTGCGGAAATCGAACACGCGACCCCTCGATGCTCAACCGTTGAACCACTGCGCTAAACGGGTCATCAACGACTCAAAACAAACGAAATATCAACATCAAAATAACAAGTTCGAATCTAATCGACAGGCAATTATTTAACACCTTGTACGACTGCACTTACATTTGGCAGTTCGATTAATTAATTTTGTAAATACGAAACATCTACTACGTTTTTTAAATAACACAAATCACCATGACAATACTCAAACGCTTAGTTGGTAACAGGCTGACTAATATTAACCTCTGTTTTGGGCACAGTTTGGCCTCATCAGCCACCTCCTTGAAGGATTTATTTTCGAATTTATGACATACCTCAAATGCCCAATGGTTGACTGGCAGATATTGCGCTCAGCATGAAGCCCGCCATACCGTACTATTATGTGCAATGAAGATGAAATAAATAATTAAATATTAAAAATTTTAATTGAACAACTAGACTTGCATGGATTGAATATTCAACTGTAACTGTAACCTCTGGGCTCTGTATAACTCTGTAATTATTATTATTTTACGCAAGACAAGACAACTGAAATCAATAAAAATGACAACTAATAATTTGCAGCTACAGTAATATCTGTAAATAATTAGACATAAGTTTGTCTGAAGTAACAGTTTACTTCAGGACATTCATTCTTATCATGGCCTGTACGATGATAACAGTGTGATGAACACCTTTTCTACCTAATTGTTTTCATCATCATGACAGACACAGCCACAGAATGCACAAGTTTTATGAATTTTGTAATGTTGGTGCAATGTGACCACAATGCTTACAACTGCATAATTTAATTATTAAATCAGTAACACTTGACTTACTTCAACGATGAAAATTAATATCTTAACATGCTGGACGTGTCCTGATAACCAGCAGAAATAGCATCAGCTTTCTGGTACGAAAGGTACCTACCTGTTATTGCTTCTTTAACCTGCATCGGGTAACCCACAAGCATAACCTTAAATAGATCTTGTCACATTAAAATTTTTAAATAATATTCAGAACATTACACCATAAGCATTAACTTAGTCACACATCTGACTAACTTACTGATTGGAAAGAAAGGCAGTTAATAAACATTAGAGTTATGTAAGGTTGAGATATTAGTTCAGGTTTAGATAGTTGTTAGTATCAATGTTCGGCATACTTTTTTTTTTTTTCAAATTTAAAAGTCCTAATAAGTTTCAGAAATAGTTTTCTCATCACCAGTCATACATCCACAGAATACAAAATACCTTTATCTTTTCAGATTAACTTACTTACTCAATAATAATTAACAGATCAGATAGGATCAGAATCAGAAAATGTATCATTAAGACCAGCATAGACTTGAACTAAATCAGCTGTAGGTTGCCAATGGCACAGATGAAATGGTGGGGTACTACTGAAGTGGGGTAAAAACAGACCACTACTGTGGCTACTGGTTTCCATTATTCAAAGTACTAGGCATAGTAGATACCTAGCACTTTAACTAGGAGTAGTTTGACGAATGAAACTTGTTCAGGTTCGCAAGAACCTGCTGCTTAATCACTCTCCCATCAGGAGCATGATGAACACTCCGCAATAAGAGAGCGATTAAGGCAGAGGTCAGTGACCGCGCACACGGTCCGGTGCCGCGGTGCTCCAGCGGACTCCGCTCGGGACCGCCAAAACGCTGCCGATTTGAGACACTATTCAAAAGTTCACGAGGCAACGTATCATATGGGTACACCGTCCGTCACTACTACACATTTCAAAGATGACAATCCGATATCATGGAAAAGTTCACGTCCACTTATTGTTATTGGCTTGAAAGTTACTTTTATCACAAATTCACAACAATCCCCAATACACTCGATTCGACAATTCACTCACAGTACCCGTGCGGCAACAGGTACGAACCGGTTTTTGTTTTCTGCAAGGCGTCCCGGTCGGCGCGGCCGCGCTTAGCAAATTTTGGAAAACGATACAGAAGTTACTTCCACTTATTGTTTCGTCAGGAAAACGTTTTTGTAGGCGCTCGGTACACTAATCCCGCTTCTGAGCTAAAAGGGAAGCTCAGAAAAACGCATTAAACCATTTAAATTACAATTTATTCACAAACTAAAACAAATGCAAGTTGTACAAGAAAAAGAGTGAGCGAGATAGCTATACAAACGTCAAATAATGGCGGGGAATACTGCTCTTGACAAGTTGCGTTCGGAAATGCCTAACAGTACATTACTGAGAATACGTCTCGGAAATTAGGTACACAATTGAATCTTGAAATTTGGGAATATAAGTGTTTGGATACTGTGTAAATATTGTCCTCGCCTGGTTCTACTAATTTGTCAGCCACGACGTCTACGTTAATTTGCCGACGAATGACAAATTTATTGAAAAAGACATTCTTTCTCCTTGGATTTCCGTAATACGCTAGGGTGTCTCCTTGGCAAAGATGAGCTACACGTTCCCCCACGACAGTAGCCACGAACTGAGTCAAGCTTAAAAAATTCAGAAATGACACATCTTCTAGATTCATGTTATTAAGTAAATTTCGAACAATCTCCATTACTCTCACCACATATCCATTTATCCTCAATCGCATAATCAGTTTGGCCAAAGAGTCCTTCTGTCCAGCCTCTAAATTTGAAAGCATATGCACCCCGCCAAAAATATTACCCTCCTGATTAAGAACGTTAAATGTTTTTAAGAAAACTGTCATATGCGAGTCGTTCTGATCTAATTGTTGCTCATTTTTTAAAGTTGGGTTGTTATCTTTAGGTGGTTGTGACTCAGAACCGCTTGTGACATTAGAGTTTACAGTACCTTCCGAACTGGTGGGCTTTTGTGGGAATGCTGAACTTGTATGCCTATCAGAGATTGCGTAGAGCCTAAGAGCACTTCCAGTTTCCATACCTTCAGCGACGTTCCTCGTCAAAGAGCCGGCTGCAACCAAACACCACCAGGCGTGGGTTTTTGGCACTTTAGAGTAATTTGCTGCTTCGAATGGATCCGCTTCCTCCGGATCGTACTGGTTGTGCCACTTGCCTATTATGTCGTCAAGAATGTTAATACTTTCTTGAAAGTTATCTTCTGTAAGCCAGCATTTAAACGTTTCATGATCGTTTGCAAAATCAGCGTAGTCATCGAGAAGAAACTGAAGTGCTGACCTCTTCCTGAGCGTGGCGGAGTCCAGTCGGGTCCGGTACACGCAGGCCGTAATTTCAATATTTGCTTTAATATGACCGATGTTTTCTTTCAGCTGATACCCTATATTCGTCTTGTCCTCGCTACTGAACTGCAGCCTTTCAATACCTATCTTAAATATGAGGTTCAAAAGTCGTTCTGTCAATGCGTCCGCCCGCTGTGCTTTTTCAGGGTTGGTAAAACTATACCTTTCATAACCTAATTGATCCAAGCATTCGACGAGTTTCTTCTTGTCCGACATTATGGCTAAACTGTGAACAATAAAATAGCTTATTAAAATAATTAGAAATAAAAATGGTTGTTAGAATTTTAATCTATTGCATGTCGTTGTTCAATAGAATAATAAATAGAATAGAGGACGTTTATTTGGCACATACAAAACAAAATTAAATAAAATACAAAAAGGAAAAGAGAAATACAAGAGACTTAAATCTAACAAATTAATGTTCGTTGTTAACTATAAGTTAGACTTTATTTAGCACTGTGTTTATCGTATTTTTGTATCCTTGATCATTGTATTAGAAGATATATGTATTGTTGGTGTTCTAATAAATAAAAATTAAATTAATAAAAAAACAATGTTATGCCCAGGAACTTGAATGAAACGTCAATAAAAAAATGCTATAACCATTTTTAAATTACACAACAAGTGAGATGGGCTAACTAATGAATAATATGAATAGATATATTGAGATATACGCACATATAGCACAACTAATACGCAACCGAAATAATCGGGACAGAATGAAGAAAACTGGCCGAGAGAGAGTCGGACTCGCTCACTAAGGATTAATTCACCCAGGTGATCTAAATACTCGCCCTGCGGTCTGGGGCGCAAGAATGCAGCCAAGGTCTACCCCCGCCTGCCGTAAGAGGCGACTAAAGGAGGCCCTTGGGGTCGCTCGGAAAGCACACGACGGGGGCTGTGTGCTTCCATTGCACATGTGACCCCGAGGAGGACGGCATTGTGGGGTGGCCTCGCACTGCCGTACACGGCGGACGGTAGTAAGAGGGGAGGCACCACTTCCCTCGAGGTGAGCCGGACTGCCGGCACAGCGTGCCAGGGTTTCACCGGTAGAGTGGCTCCTCAGGAGAGTTCTCGGGAAACCCTGGTCACGCGCAGAAGAAGGCCGCCCCGGTGTTTCAGTGGGTACTCCCACCCCCCTCTGGGGTGGGTGAGTCCCACACTCCTTCGCTGCCTTCCCCCCAAGCAGCGGAAAGGACGTAAACGTATTTAACCGGGTAAAAAAAAAGTGATCTAAATATGAATCTTCGTCTCCAAAGATCACCTGCAGTCATAACGGGTCATTAGGCTTTTCGCACCGCAAGAGATTCGAACCGCTGTGCGAATCGCCTAAGACCTCCTTTTGAATGGGTCCGTTTTTTGAAAATTCAAAATCATTTTTGAATTTTCAAAAGAAACCTTGAGCGTTCCATACCGCTGTGACTACTGCGGTGCGAACGGACCCATTCAAAAGGAGGTCTTAGGCGATTCGCACCGCGGTTCGAATCTCTTGCGGTGCGAAAAGCCTAATGACCCGTCATAACACCTGGGTTGAACACCCAGGTTATCAGACCCAAATTAGACATAAGTTTTATTATATTTTCTGTTTCCCCCAATCAAATGCGTTAACTTTCACAAAAACGATTATGCACATAACTAGTAGGTATACGCTATATTTTTATTGGCGTTTTTCTACTCTCTCGTATTAAACCAAGTGTACAGTACCGTATTGTCTTCATTACAATTTCTTATCATGGGTATTGTACAGGCATTTAGTATAATCATTATGGCAAAGATGCGTACAGTGTTTTTATGTGCCTACTTACTAACTTGTTTATCAATCAAGATATTGTAACTGATATTTGTAATGAATTTGTATAATGTATTATTTTATGAATAATTTAATTAAAATAATACACACATTTACAATTTATTTAAAATGAAAACAAAAACGAACACAAGTATTTAAAAACCTAACCAAATATAAAAACTGAACTACTTATGATTGAAAAAAATCTTCTAAAAGAGGCACTTGAGGCATGGCCGTATTGCCGCGCTGGATAGCCAGTGACAGGCGCTGAGTAAAATACGCATCAGCCCTAGGGTTCCCTGAAGCGTTGAACAGCTTGGGCGCAATAGCTTTGAACAGCTTTTTTGCGTCCAAGCTCCACGGACACAACGTTTCTACCGCGAACGCCGCAAACTCGTGGTCACCGAAGAAGAAGAGATGAGTATTTACGGCGTTCAAGAAGTTGAGCCTGTTCGGCGCAGGTAGCATCCCAAATTAGGATTCCTCCTAATCTTAACGTCCACGGCACAAGAATAGCACCGTCGGGTCTTTTGCCACCGTCCCTAAATAAGCCTCGCGGCTGAAGTGTAGCGGGTATAGAGACGGTGGCAAGAGAGCGACAGATGATGTCGCTGAGGGCATTGTGATGTGACGGTAAATGCGACCTGAGCTCTGCGAGCAGGGAAGCTGGCCCACGCTTCGTCCACAATGGCAAGCATGTAGGTATATGACATAGCTTGCTACCGAGCCGAAGGCAGCAATCTATGCTCAAGGTACTGGCGTCCAGCAACGTGCCAATGTTTTTTGAAGGCAGTGCGTGGAGCCAGTAACCAGATTATATTTCAGAGACCGCAAGGAGCCTGACACGGTCCGTACTGTCCATACTTTCAGTTAAAAGAATGGACTGTTCTAATTTTAAAAACGATAGGTCCCAATGTTTTTGGCTGCCAGTTTCATTAGGGACTGACTCAGTGGGATGAGCGGCACTCCATGCCAATCTGGCTTCGGATAAGCAAGCTACTGTAGACGACAGGTCGACATGGCAATCGGGGCATGAGGTGGCGGGGTCGCCCCGCACACCCGCACAAAGAAACATTTTTTATGAACTTTGTTTACCTATATCAATGGCGTTGACCCAAAAAAACCTAATGTTATGTTAACACAGCCGCCATAAAGTTTAAATTGATCTATGGGTCTTCAAGTAGGTACCTAACTACCGTTACTAACCTCCATAATATTAGTAAAAACTGAAAAAAACAGGCCCTCGCAACGTTACCTACCTACTACGATAGGACTACTAGATAGGCCAGAACTGGGGGCTTAGCCAAAGTAACATTTAGAAAACGACAGCGAAGTTAGAAAAGAACAAATTGTATGGGATTGACATAAGCCGCGCCAAATCACGTGATCAATCGTCATCGTTATGGCAAGTTGGTAGACAAAGTGACAAATTCGCTACGAAACCATAGATAGCAAATTGATATCCAACGCTAACCATGCCGCTATCATACCTACAAATGCGTAGACAAGAAGCAGTTTCAGTGTTCGCCTTCGTCACGATCGCAATCGTCAAAAAAGTTATTGAAACGAACACTCGGATGCTGTAGTTATCGAAACAAAATAGCTGGTTTCATTCATCAGCTGTGATTATTAGGTTATTTTAATTACGGCTTAATTATATTAATAGAGCCTAAAATGCATGCCTTACGTTTATTGTGGGCTGCACATAACAAAAACACCTGGGAAAGACGCCAAAAGCGATTAAAATTACGACGTCAGTTGGAATCGATAAAAATAAAAAAGTAATTAATAAATACAAGTTATTTAAACTACATTTTAAGACAAGCAGTCAACTTATCTTACTTTTCTGATTAGTAAGAAACAAAAAAATATATAATATGAATAAGTTCCTTTTATGATAACCTAGACTGAATAAAGACTTTGAATAAAATGAATATAACCATAGTTAATAAACTCTACAAAATTCAAAACTTATTAATATTAGTTTGCCATTTCAGTTTGCTACATAGAGAAAGATATATACCAAAAGGGTTTCCGATTACAGACTTGTCACAGTGAGACAAATTTGTCTGGTTACCAGACAGATTTGACCAGACTCTGGTAGGCTGCGATCCGAATAAAGCTGAAAGTACTTTTGGCACCCATAAAAGCGTCCCGAATTGCGCCGAAAGCACTTCGAGCGTGATTTTAAAAGATATTGCGAAGCAATAAATGACGTCACCAACTTTCGCCATTTTGTAAAGCACTTTAAGTGATAAAATCGCACTTTTTAATTCGGACCGCAGCCTTGTTGATCTGCTTGAATTAGCGAATAAAAACTTCGAAACAACGATCGCGACAGGGATGGTACATTGGCTAAAACATTGGTGACGCTATCTCAGAGACGAAGACAAATTTCAATATCGTTTCGCTAACAAGCGAAGTTACTTTGGCTAAGCCCCCTGGGCGAGAAACGCATTCCAGCGAGGTGCACAGATATTTCCGACGGATTATATTTATTCTTCAGGCACACAAAACAGTCAGAGGGTAAAATTAATATGGAAATTAATTGCAACTAAAATCACAGAAGCCTTCCAAATAAACTAAATAAAATTGTAGGTATCTATCTACCTACTCCATCATGATCATTCTCACTTTATGGAAAATATAAAAACTGTTAGGTACCTTTTATAAGACAGCTAGTCGTTATTCATTCGAAGCACTGAACTGAATGTTTTTACAAAACTTCTTGAAACCTTTATTTTCGCATTTATTTGAAAAGAGCACGAACGACGTTGTCTTTTGAGCTTTCGTGCGGCCGACAGCAGAGCCAAAAGACAACAGAAAGAAACTAACCGACAAACCGTCCTCCATCACATCAGACACAGTCAGTTCGTTCAGACAGACCAGTGTTGCCAGCTTCTCTCAACAAAATACCCCTAAAACCATTTTAAAAAACCCCAATTAGCCCCATTTTTTTTATTTTCAATAATAATGTTTTGTATAAATACCTATTTAAGAATATCATTGAGAATTGAGAGCGTCGTGGCCCAGTGGTTAAACACTCTGACTCGGAACCCCATGGTCACGAGATCAAAACTGGCCGGAAGATTCCTACTTTGTGTTCATTGTACAATTTGCGGCTAACCTCCGGTGATGGAAAACACCGTTATAAAACCCAAGCAACCAGATAACGGCGGTAGGCTCGCCCACGTTGGGTTCGAAATTCCCTTGGCGAAATGTGGGCTTCTGAATGTTCCGTTCCCTATGACGGTAACAATCAGTGCGCCTCTGACTAACCTATTAGGGATGTGGTCGTGAGGGTATGTATGTATGTTTATCATTTTATATTAATTTATTCCCTTTCCGTCCTGTTTTTAAATTGTTCGTTTCTTGTCAGACGGTTTTTTAAAGTTTTGCTCGTTGTAAGTCTGTCCGGCTTGTGATGCATGAAATATTATAAGCCCCTTAAAATAGCCCTAAATTAAGGTCCTTAGCTTTGAAATTGCCGTTATGTATGGAATAAGTGAAACTAGGTACTGGTGAAATGAGGTGACTCACAACACTATTTGGAGTTTACTCTTTCATATTTTTGTCAATTCGTATTGGATTTCGAAGAGATACATAGATTACATGAGTTACGATCGTATCTATTGGTTTTATTCACACCTGGATAATCCATATTGAAATAAAGCAACTCTTTGGCTTAAATACACCGTGTTGTGAGTCACCCCCCCCCCCCCATAGGGGGTCAATAGCATCATTGAATTGTTTAATTTTCTTTTCCTAATTCCATCTGTTTGTAAACCGGTATGTTCGTTAAACAGGTTTACATATTTGCGTGAATTCACACTTTTTTCAGCCAACAATCTGGCATTTAAATAATAAACAGAAAGAAACTCAAAAAATACATTGTCATTTTAAAACGAATCAGAATTATTTCAACTCAAAGTTATTGTAGGGAATGTTAATTGAATTAAAATAAAGTTATTACATGAGAAAATATAAATTGTCAGACAAAAAAACAGTTAAAGCACCTATAAAACGATTTGAAGATCATGAACGCAACTCTCGGCGAAACATAGTTAACTTTTGTAGTTTGAAATTGTTGAATCTACAAACAGTTGTATCGACATTAGTCGTTTTAAAGCAGTGCAACTCCTAATATTTACTTTCTTAATAGTGTATTATCGCGATTAATACAGATATTATAACGCTTTTAATTTGAAACTTTAATTAAATTTTCTGTTTAAATAATTTTTATTAGTTCCAACTTTCACTTTTGTAATCTTGGTTTTCTCGATGGCTTTTATTTTTTGGCCTGCTTCTTCTTTTTTTAATGTTTTTTCCATAAAAGTGTTGTGATACAGCTCGCTGTTGTGGGTCACCCCGTCTTATGTCTGTTATTCATGCAATCGACGCATCTATGCCAACACAATGGCATTTATCGTTGGCCTTCTTTTAAAAATCAGTTAGACGGAAGGCAACAAACTCCTCAAAAGCATGTTGTACTGCCTCTCGGCATGATGAGGCAGAGCTTCCAACTCCACATATTTCAGCTTGGAGACTGTCTGTTGTGCAGAATGGGGTCGCGCGTTGTCGTGAAGGAGCAGTGACCAAAGGTGGTTGCCATTGTCTTTCACAGCATACTTCAGCAACGCTCATGCCGTTTTGTAAAAGCGGTGGTGAATCAAACCCGCATTTAACCACCAAATAGTGATCGCCTTTCTAAGTGCCAAAAACCAAACCAAATGCCCTTTTTGGTTTTGAACCAGCATCTAACTAACTCACTGAGCGCTTTCGATTGTCGAACAGAATACACTTTTCATCACACGTTACAGTTCGGTTCCAAATTCCTTCATTTCTTTGCTTAGTGAGCAGGGCAGGGCGACGCAGGTCTCGACGCGTACGTTGCGCTGATCGTTGAGTTCGTAGGGCATCATCTATCAAGTTTTTTTACTTTGCATATTTGTCGCAAATGGATCAAAACTGTTTTCATGCAATCATCAACAGCTGCTGCTAGCTCAGCTGTAGATATAGTTTCGTTTGCTTCCACAATCGCCTTAAATCAAAATCAAAATTTTCATAACGGAACTGGGAAAACCAATAACGAGTTGGGAGTTTGGTTGTACAGTCCTCTCCGTAAACTGTTTTGATGTTACGTGCGATTTGGGTTGCGATGGTTACCCGAATAGAATACAAAGCCATTCCGAACATTTTTTCTATTTGAAATAACCAGTCCTGAAGAACAATTATTTGATAGGTAATTGTTGGTGTAATTTCATAGGTAAGGACCTATTATTATTTCCAGCCAGGCCCTAAAAAAGCCCACCGTGCTAAATTTTTCCCTAAATTTGGGGCTAAAAGCCCTAAGTTGGCAACCCTGGAACAGACAAATGGAAACTCACTCTATGGAATAGGTGCATGCTCTATGGTAAGAAAAGAACTTGATTTGTACTACCACAACATACACAACCAACCACAACGTCGCTATATCAAGGTGTTTGGGTGTTGCCAGCAATCATTTTTGATTCATACTTACTTAACCTATTTTTAAGAAGTGAAACTTAATTCGCATCACTAATGAACTCGTTGCTTCTGTCTACCTCATCTACCTTTGTCCTTTAAAATTTCTGTGATGTTTTTTTGCGCAGAATGAGTGGCCATAATAGAAATAGAGGTTTCGTTTTTAAGTAAGTGCCATAGGTATATTTCATTTAATTCCCGCTTAACATATTCGTTAGCCGTCAAAATATAATTTCTTCCGTTGATTTTAGTCACGCGTCGATTAACTTATGGCCCAATCAAAAATAATTGTTTCATTCATAGAGCTTGAAAAGTACCCAAAGCTTGAAAAGCTCATGGAGTAATGAAGCGATGAAAATAGAAACCATAGGATATACGATTGTAAATCCTAATCACAACCTAATAGTACATTGTTACACGAGGGGTGAAAGTAACTTATTTAGTCCCGAGACGGGGTTTGGCGCCCGGAACGAAGTGAGGGCGCCAATAGTTCGAGGGACTAAATAAGTCTTTCACCCGAGGTAAACACTGTGCTTTTCATTACAAATACGAGGAAAGTACAAATAAAAACATGAATTAGCTAAAGAAAAAATTAGGAAAATAAATGAAGATCGAATTGCCGCTTTCCCGCCTATTTAGTTTGTTTTTTTTCTGTGGCCGGCCCGCTATTCAGCCATTATTTTGTATTTTCATCATTGAAAAAATGGTAAATATTTTGCTCAAAGCTAAGTTATTTTCCGATGACCTGCGAACGGTGGCGGGATCGGACTGGATGCGGAAGGCTCAGAACCGGGAGTTGTGGCGCACTTTGCGAGAGGCCTATGTCCAGCAGTGGACTATGACAGGCTGAAGATGATGATAAGTTATTTTAAATAAATTGTTGAAACTACATTATAATAAAGTTATTTAAAACATATATACTCTCTGATCAATACTTAACTTTAAGATATTTCAATTTTACATCGTGGCTGTATGGAAAGTTGCAACATGGTTCAATAGATATGTGAAAAATAACTAGTTTTTAAAAAAAAAAATTTGACAGCCGTCAGTTGAAAGTGATTCTCCCTAGGGATGAAAAGTGTTACTTTCAGCCCGCTTCTCAGGTCAGTAATGACCTACTTTCAGAGTATGAGTAATGAAAATGTTATTTTTATACTCCCTGCTCGTCAATGGGACATTATGTGTCATGTAAGCCGGGACATAATGTTCATAATGTTGTACTGAATTTTATTATTTCCCTAGGGATTAAAGTGATTTGAATTTGGAATGCAACCGTGTAGTCAAAAATGTTTAGGTGCAATGAGATTTTATCTTGAGTTCGAATGTCGTACTGGCCACTAACAAAATAGATGCCAAAGAAAGAAAAAAGGCGCCAACGGCTCAAATAGCTCCTGAGTCCTGTGCTGATATGAACGTACCAAAGATTGTAATTCATCTTTCCAATGTCTTCGCACAACTGTCTTATGTTTCTAACATCACTTTTAATTTTTGATAAATACTAATTTCTCATATTTAATTACCTACCTATTTTCACTTGAAATAAATACTTAAGCACTTATTTTTTCCAGCCATTAATTTCGATTGCCTCGCAGAAAGTATAAAAAGTAGAGTATGCATCGCGGGCTTAAAAGTGTATTTGTCTTGGGCGGTCTTGAACCCCTCGTATTCAGGATTCTAACTTTAACTCCCTCGCTCCGCTCGGGAGTTAACCGTAGAATCCCTCATCCTCGGGGTTCAATATGACGCCTGGGACATAATACACTTCTTTAAGCCCTTGTGGCATAATCTACTATTCATTATGTCGCACGGCCTACTGTACTTTTCTGTTTAGCCTTATGGTTGACTGGTAGAGAATGCCTCTTTGGCATTAAGTCCGCCTTTTGTACCATTCAATGTTGTGCAATGAAGAATAAATAAATAAATACGGACATGATACAAGAGGTAAAGAGAAAGAGAGATCACACTAAAATGAGACCAACATCGCATTCGTGTGTGGGTGGACACAACTACACTCTAATGCCACAAGATTGAAAAGAGTAACTATTGAGTCCCTTGCCGAAATCTACTCGATAGAAGCAACTTCCTAACCCGTGTGGTACAGTCACTTTGTTCATTTAGATGTGCTTTAAATGCTTTAACAAGCCTTTATGACAGCCTCATTATTCTTCTTTTTCTTTGCGTGTCGATGGCAGACAATTCTAAATTTGATGAGACCAGTATTTTGCAACCCTTACGGCATGAGTAGATACTAGCGCTTATCAGGTCATCCCGTGTGCAGCTGGTTGGACACATCGGGCACGATATTAAATGGCTCATGGTTTGGGGCAAGGCCCCACATTCACACACATTGTCAGCTGGCTCGATGTACCCCCATCTGCTTAGCCTCATTAATTGGTTCAGCATATCAGCGCTATCAGAGCATCTACCAATAAATTCATCGATGGCCAAATTTTATGTAGTTAGGAAATGATGTTTGTACTGTGCAGAACCTTATATGTACTCCATTTGTTATAACATTAGAAAAAAGAGGCTCATAGAAGCAGGGGGGCTAAACAATGCCACACACTATGGCCAACGCTGACTTTCGTCAAATTCATAGATTCTGAAGTTGTTTACTTAAAATGAGTTTCTTTGCTGTACTTCTGTTAATCTGTTTTAACGTAAGTTTAAGAATAATAATAATGTAATACGAGGCGACTGGAGGAGCGGAGTCTCCCACCACAGGGATTTTATGCATAAAACAAATCTCCATTGACAATAATTTTTAAAAACATTTTATTTTATTTATTTCTACAAAAAAATACGTAGGATATTTTTTTTAAACCCAATATCTAGTTAATTACATGCAATTGCTAGGTAGGTACCTAATACTTCTCAACAGGCATCTCTCCGTCCCAATCGACAATTTCTTTGTTAAACCACACATATTTTCCTCTGACGGAGTCCGGGGCTGATAAAGCCAGAAAAAGGGGGGCTTCCGCCCCTTGGTCAATAGTCAGGGGGCCCGTGTGTGACGTCATGTCCGTGTCCACGTAGCCTGGATGGACCGCATTTACTTTTATGTCTGAAAAAATAGTAAGTTACATAATAATTTATTTGATATACAACTAACAATAAATATTAAAAAACAATTACTTAATACATAAGCATAAACTATGAACTAAATAATACAAACTAAAAATAAAACTTAAGCTAAAAATCATTTAAATAATTCATTAATTTAAAGTAAGATTTACATTAATTTTAAATTATCCCTTAATCAGACAATGGTATAATATTTGCCATCAAAATTTGAACCTTAATGCATCGATATAACGGCGAAAACCAATGAAAAATTTAACTATGCTTTATCTAGAGGGCATGCCTCATAGAGGTTACAAAAAGACCAAATACTAGGTACATTATTATAATATAAACTTATTCAAGGGGTCTTTTTCTACGAAGTAAATCCTAGTTATATAGTATATAGATGTTATCCTTGACAGGATAAGTATCTTCCTAGTGTCTCGAAGAAAGATCCGAACGAAAACTTAATTATCAAAGCCCTTACTCAAAAAAACTAACTCAGTGGGAAAGCATACAATAAGGCGCATTGCAGGTGGTGGTGGTGGTCAATTCACCAACGCACATGAAGGCACGAAGGGCAAAAAGTCCGCGCCGCAGAGTCCCGGCGGGCACTAGAGTCACGGGCATCGGCGGGCCAGGCGCGGTCTTTATTACTAAGGTTTTTATGAATAAGGGGCTAAGAATTCCTTATCTATTACTAGCGACCCACCCCGGCTTCGCACGGGTGCAATGAGATGTTATTAATTATACATATAACCCTTCCTCTTCAATCACTCTATCTATAAAAAGAGACCGCATCAAAATCCGTGGCGTGGTTTTGAAGATTTAAGCATACATAGCGATATAGGGACAGAAAAAGCGACTACTATGTAGTGATGTGACGTACCTCTGTCATTAAGAAGTCTTTGCTGAATCATGGTCAAAGCAGTCATCGTGACCTTCGACACTGCATACGAAGACTTTCCCCAATCCTCGACGTGTGTCCCTTGCTTAGCAGCGTCCACATACTGCCGCATCAGCCCAGATAACTGCTCCACCGTCAAGTTGGGATCCGACAGGCGCTTTCTTAGCTCTACACTGGGAATTTTGCTCAAATGTCCCATTGAGCTTGAGATGTTCACAATTCTACCGCCATTCCGAACGATGGGGATAAGTTTCTCTGAACTGTTTAGAAGTGCATAGTAATTGACAGCTATTGTCTGCTCCGCTTGCACGCCAACAGGTTCGGTAGCGTTACCTTTGAAAGCTATCGCTGCATTATTCACCAGAACATCAATAAAACCATGTTTCTCTTTCAGGTAGTCGCGGAACTTTTCAACGCTTTTATTATCAGTGATATCTAGCTGATGGTAGCTCGGATGCAATCCCTCCTTTTCGAGTTCGGCTACCGCTTTCTGCCCGCGTTCTTCATCTCGTGATGTGAGGTAGACTACACCTTTAAACTCCTTGCAAAGGCCACGTACGATGGCATATCCAATCCCTTTGTTTGAACCGGTCACAACTGCTACTTTTGACATTATTAAATGTTTTTAAAACTACTTATAAAATTATACTAACGCTAGCTGTTCACGTGTGATTTAGTTAATGCTTAGGTACACTTGAGGACACTATCAAAAGTAGAGAAAGAGAGTAGGTGGCGCTGCCATCCGAGTAACTTTGGCTCCGTGTTTGAATTTCAATTAATTTCATAAATTACAAGTTTTATACCCAAATTCATATCTAATCTGTTTAAAGTGTTACAACTGCCCTGTACAAATGAAGGCAATGCTCAATATTCACCCGTTTGCGTAAAAAACTAATTTCCATAAGTGAAGTGCGTTTGTGTGATAAATATCAATTTACCGCCTTATTTGTTATGTTTGTGCCTGATCATCATTTATCAAGTTACTATCGTGGACTGAAACGTGAGTTTTTTGCTTCTTTTTGAACTTAAGTGAAAAGTGCAACAATTACACGAACGTTAATTTGAAAAATTAACATCGCTTGTTTTAAAGTCCTGATATCACGGGCTTACTAGCGCCATCTTTGCACTTCACCAAGAACCACTCGAACGTAAGAAGCACCAATACACGTAGTACGTCACCAAAGAATAGAGATGGAGCCACCTGTCATTATTAATAATGCAAACATTAAAAATTGTGAAAGATGTGCGCAGGAGATCATTACAAGAGAATTTTTGCAATGCATAGCATGTGAAAAGTTTTATGATTTACAATGTACAAACGTGTCTGAAAAACGCTTCTATAACACCATGACGGACATTCATAAAAAAAATTGGGAATGTGAGAAATGTCTTAACATCGGAAAGACATCCAAGAGCGGCGACGCCGATTGTTCTAATGTTACAGTAAGGAAATTCCGAACTAATGCATCTCCTTCCTCTGACACCACCGTGATGGCCGCTACGACAGATCTAGTCGTAGAAATGAGGCTTTTTCGCGAAGAGATGAAAGCTGTTAGAATTGAACTGCAGGAATTCAGAACCTCTATTTCAAGCCTTACCTCTGCCGTTACGTTATGCAACACGCGTATAGACAGCCTTTCGTCTAGAGTGGAAGCCATAGAACGTCAGCAGCAAGAACAGGTGACCACATGTAATACCTCTTCACTCGAGCAAACAATTATTGAGCTTAAATCCGAGTTGAACGACCGTGACCAGCTAGCGCTTTGTAATGACATAGAGATAGCGGGCATACCGGAGGAGACGCACGAGCAATCCACACATCTCATACTTTCTATAGCTAGTAAATTGGGAGTCACATTGGAGGAGCGGGACGTTGTAAGTGCAGAGCGTGTGGGGGCAGTGCGGCCTACTGCCGCGGCGCCGGGCGAGGCAGGCCGCCCGCGGCCTCTAGTGGTGCGGCTGGCGCGACGCGCGCGGCGCGATGAGCTGCTGACTGCGGCCCGCGTGCGGCGCAATGCTACAACCGCTGGCTTGGGACTTACTGCTGGAGAACGCCGTTTCTACGTCAATGAGAGACTGACTCGAAGTAATCGACAAATTTTTCACAAAGCCCGCAGTGAATCAGTGCGCGTGAATTGGAAATACGTCTGGACGAAGGATGGGAAAATATTTGTTCGTAAAGAACACGGCTCTCCTCGCCACCGTATCCGTTCTGAAACTGACATCACTAAGATTTTTGGCCAAACTTCGAGTTAGACCTTCATAAAGTAATAAGTTATGAAATTATTAGTTACTTTGTAATTTTCTTTTGGAATGTTGTTGCGATGCTTTGCTTTTTGTGTTTTTCAAAGTGTTTATTCATAGTTTTTTGTTATTTTAAATGTCCGATTTTATTGATAAACTGCTATGTGTGTATATTGGCAAGTTACGACACACATTTACTATTTTCATTAGGTTTGCCTTTTTTATCTGTTTGTGATGAGTTTTATTTATACAACTTCTTTATTAAAATTGTTAAAGTGTCTCAATTGATAGTTTATTGTGCTTCTAAGTTATTTTTTATTTGCACAGCGGGTTTTGTTAAATTTAACACTGTACTAATGCGTTTTGTGTTCATGTTTGTGTATGTTAGTACTTTGTGTTTTTGCTGTGGTTTTAACTGTAGTCTAATATTACGACAACCAAAAAATTGTTTTTTTACTATATGCGCTGTGTACCAATATCGTTCTCATAATGAATGGAATGTCTCTTTTTCAAACCATTGTATTTCATGTCTTCTTAGGGGCTGTAACTATTTCTTATGTTTATTCTTTTCACATACAATACACCTGATAAGATGACACGCAAAAATCTTCTTAAAGTTGGTTTTTATAATCCAGGGTCCCTAAGTAAACATCATGATGAGATTTTACTAGCAGTTATTCATCACTCAATAGACATTCTGGCCATCAATGAGACTTGGTTGCGACCGAACGAGGAAGGCAAGGCCCCCTCTTTACCCGGGTACACTCTCCGCAGCGTCCCTCGACCTGCGAGTGTCCGCAACGGCCGTGGTGGAGGTGTTGCGTTTTATATTAGGAAAGGCATTCGGGTGAAAATTTGTGAACATCCTGTATGCCCAACTGTTGAACAGATGTGGGTTCGGCTTAGTATGGGAGGCGTTAAGATTGTTTTCGGGACAGCTTATCGTCCAGAATGGCTAAATGTTGACACCTTTTTCAATGCCCTTGGTGATTCAGTGAGCTCTTTTGGACATTTTGATAACTTGGTACTACTTGGTGATTTTAATATTGATTTGCTCGATACAAATAGTACAAATTCTAAAAAATTTAACGATTTTACGAACATGTTTCAACTAAAACAGGCAGTTACAACTCCAACGCACTTTACTGACCATAGCCAAACGCTGATAGACCTGGTATGCACTGATGCTCATGTTCGAAGCCTGGTGACGGACGTAATTGGGAGCAAGCAAAGCAATCATGCTTTCATTTCCTGTGAATTGAACGTTAAGAAACCCAAAATTCCCCCTAAATATATAAATTTTAGACCACTCAAGAATATCAACACTGCTCTGTTTGCTTGTGATTTAAACTCTACCTCATGGAACAGTATACCTAATAACTTCAATGTTAATCAAATGGTCTTAGAATTCAGTTCCCTCTTGCTAAATTTATTTGATGCTCATGCTCCTAACAAAACCGTTAAAATTAGATATAATTCCTATCCTTGGATAACAAGTAACATAAAGCACATGATGAGGTTAAGAAATGAAGCACACTTGCGTTACCTTCGCACTAAAGAATTAACACATAAAGAATACTATAAAGAACTGAAAAATCTCGTCAATTCCTCATTGAGTCATGAGAAGCGGGCTTATTTCAACTATTACATAAACCAAAATATCAGTAACTCTCAAACTCTTTGGAAGAATCTAAAGACAAATGTTCTTCCACCTAAAGCCGATAATGAGCTTCCAGCTGGCCTCCGCTCTGCTGAGGCGATTAACAAACATTTTTTAGAACTTCCGAATGCCAATGACGTTGAAATCTCTAATTTGACTTACTTTGAATTCAATAGATTTAGTGCTTCCTCTTTTTCAATCAATTGTGTGAGCCAGCATGATGTTGCTAAAATAATACAATCTCTTAAATCGAATGCAGTTGGCACTGATAAAATCTCACTAGACATGTTATTAATGACATTGCCTAATACCCTTCAAACTTTAACTTCTATTATTAACAGATCCATCATCACTTCCACCTTTCCTGAACTATGGAAAACTGCCATTGTACAACCGATTCCAAAGTCCACCAATCCCTCTTCGTTCAGAGATCTCCGACCTATCAGTATCCTGCCTTGTATATCGAAAATTATAGAAAAAGTAGTGTACTTGCAACTTATGAACTATCTGGAGAGTAATAATATTCTTCCCCAGGCACAGTCGGGTTTTCGTAAAAATAGAAGTACAACCACAGCACTGCTGGATATTACAAGCAACATTTTGGAGGAACAGGATGTAGGTTTGGGTACAATCCTGGTTTTATTGGATTTTTCCCGTGCTTTTGACTGTATAAATGTACCTTTATTACTGTCAAAATTGGCTTTTTACGGTTTTGACGGTCCTAGCGTTAATTGGTTTAATAGTTATTTGAGTGACCGATATCAGTATGTCCAGGTTCGCGGTGATGATGGTTCTTCTTCTTTTTCGTCTGTATCTCCCGTCACTAGAGGTGTGCCTCAAGGTTCTATCTTAGGGCCCCTTCTTTTTATTCTTTACAGTGCGGACATCGTTAATCACATAAAACATTGTAAGTTTCATTTGTACGCAGACGATCTTCAACTGTACCGTTCGAGCCATCCCAACGAAGTTGTAGCATCGGTGGAATTGATTAACGAGGATCTGAACAGTATTCTCAATTGGTCTAAAAACAACTGTTTAGTGTTGAATCCCAATAAATCTAAAGTCATGGTATTGGGTTCAAGGCTCCAAATTGCAAAAATAAAATCTAAAGACCCATACATTAAGATAGCAGACAACCAAATTTGTTTTTCGTCAGAAGAACGTAATTTAGGGCTTATAATGGACTCAGAACTGCGATTTGAATCTCATGTACAAGAGCTAGTACGCAATTGCTTCTTTCGTCTAAAAGTTCTATATAGAATTCGGCAATATCTATCCACGAACCTCCGAATCAACCTGGTAGAATCCCTTGTGCTTTCCAAATTTAACTATGCCGACTCTGTGTATGGTCCGAGGCTCTTAGCAAAGACCAGAAACCTGATACAAAGAGTACAAAATGCATGCGCCAGGTTTTGTTTTGATATTCCCCCCCGTAGTCATGTTTCCCCTTTTATCAATCGAGCTAAGCTGCTTAACATGCACTCAAGACGACACTTACACTTCGCTACGCTTCTCTTTGGCCTTATAAAGAATAGGAAACCTCCATATCTTTACGAAAAACTGTGTTGGTCTTCTCGCATTCGGCTAAATAGACTTGCGGTTCCGCCTCACAGAACAGCTGCGTTTGAGGGGAGCTTTAAGTGTGCAGCCACAAAAATCTGGAACATCATTCCTCCTCCCCTTCGCAATCTCTCCTCTATTTACACTTTTCGTAAAAGCGTCAAAGAACATTTTTTGAACATTCAACTCTCCCTTTAACCGGCTTTTATCTTCTAGTACCACCCCATGCCCACTTTTCACCACTCTCACTCGCAGACATATCACAATCACTCACACGCTAATCTCACTGTCACAAACACTCCCATTTTCGTTATTTGTTTATATATCTTCCTCACTCTGCTTGATATAATTTATAATTTTTTTGTTGTTATTTGAATTGTCATGCATTACTTTTTGTTATTTTATTTATTGTAAACCTTCGTTGTATATGATGGCGTCACCCTACCTCAAAACACGGCCTCAGCTGAAAATCAGCGCTTTAGCCCAGGCTGGAGCACAAAGCTGAGCTGGGGACCGATTCGGCTAGTTACATTTAATTTACCTTTAATATTTTTTATGTTTAAAAAAATCTGTTGTTTTTGTTTAATTTTATTTTATTGTTTTTCTGTCTGTATTGTAATTTAGCCGAATAAATGATTCTTATTCTTATTCTTATTCTTATTCAAAATTGGAAAATGTGTTTAAAATTATCTCCTATTTATATAAATATTGACTTCAAGATAGCTACAGATAAGTTACCTCTATAATAGCGTCTGCTATTTTTATATCTTGAACACATTCAAGTACTGTTTATGAAGTACGATTTGATAATGAAGTGGTTAACGATGTTTTTCTTTCCTTCACTTTAGTATAAATATGGGCTTACTTGCTGATATTTTGAGATAAGATAGCACAAGTGAACATTGGACGAATCAACACCGAACTGACCGAACATACGAGTAACAATGACAAAGCAACTTTAGGAATATGTTTTTGCTGAGTAATTGTTGACAAGAGCTTGTTGACTAGGCCACAGTGAACAGTAAAATATCTACATACAAACGTGCCGCTCTCGGTTTGAATGTTTGAGTGCGCACCGCGCGCCATGTCGGCACGCGATTTCACGCACACTCTAGCTTTAAATATGGGGGAATAAGGTGGCGGCATCAGTACGGTACGGGCTGTGCAAGAGTAGGGGGCCGTTCAAGTATTACGTAAGCACTATAGGGGGGCGGGGGGGTTATTGATTTGCTTATTTTGGGTGACATGGGGGGCAGGGGAGTCTAGATCTAAAGGGGGGCCCCGGGGTCGCTAGGAGTGCACACGGTGGGGACTGTGTGCCTCCATTGCACAGGCGACTCCGTGGAGGGCGGCGGTGCGGGGGGGCCTCGCACTGCCGTTAACACCGGTGGGTGTAAGAGCCTAAGAGGGGAGATATAACTTCTCTCGAGTAGAGCCGGGAAGCCGGCTTAGCGCGCCAGGGGTCCGCCGGTAGAGTCCCTCGCGGTGGTACTCGGGGACCTTCGGTAACGCGCGGAAGATGGCCTCCGCGGAGTTTAGTGGGTAGTCCTTTCCCCATTGGGGTGGGCGAGTCCCACACTCCCCCGCTCTCCTACCCAGGGAGCGGGATAGTGCGTAAATGCATTCTCCGCGTCAAAAAAAAAGGGGAGTCTAGATGATGATTACGTCATCGGTAGTATTTTTATTTTTTTACCGAATGGCAACCTTACAACACATTGTCTTTGCTTGAAATCGAAACGCATTTTCGGGGACTCCCGCAAATAATGCATACGGTTAGGCACTCGCTTTGATTTGGAACCGAGTAGGGGAATTACCGCGCCGCGCGCTATTCACTTGTCTAAATTTCCTCTGTCAGTGTATTTTTAAAATTATAATTATAACTTCTTAATTACAATATTTAAAAAAACAATACATTAATTGCAAAATGTTTACGTAAGCATGGGGGTAGGGGGTTACTTTTGCTGACAAGGGGGATGGGGGGGTAAATAACTGTAATAAATCTGCTTACGTAATACTTGAACGAGCCCTAGGCTAATAACTCGGCGTGGCGGGCGTGGCCTCAGATAACCTACTGTTATGTTTACTGTGACTAGGCCAAGGGCGTGACGCGTGACGGATCGATTCAGTAGATGAATAACCTTACGCCGCGGCGTTGAAAATGGTCATTAAATTGGAATCTTTCTTTCTACCATTATTTGACACAGCTTCTGACACTAAACTGAGCAAAGCTTGTTGTTGTTATCAACAGTGCTCAATGATAATATTATAGTAGATAGGCTACTTGTGCTAAAATATTGGCACCCGAAATTATTACTTTTCGTTAGTGTCCGACCGAACTTTCGGTTTCGGTTTCGGTTTCGGCCAGTTTCGGCCAAAAAATCGAGTTTCGGCCACAGTTTCGGTTTCGGCCAAAATCGGCCGAAACTTTGGCCGAAACCGAAACTCAC
Organism: Udea ferrugalis; assembly: GCA_950022985.1. Lineage (NCBI taxonomy): Eukaryota > Metazoa > Arthropoda > Insecta > Lepidoptera > Crambidae > Udea > Udea ferrugalis. Next base: position 1,418,911 of record OX465541.1, read on the forward strand.
TTCGGAAGATGTCGTGCGCGGTCGTTTAACTTCGTTTCTCGCGGCAACGTTATGGCAGAGCCAGGCGGCCTCCACAATCTTCGGGAATTGTCGTGGGACATTCGGATGGCTACGTAGCAACACAAAAATTGGTCAGTGCGTAATCGCCAGACGCAAAACTTCTTTAGAGGTAATGTTTTGACGGAACTGATTACATGTAAGTTTTCGTTGAGACTGTTCTGTTGGGAGCTCGATTCTCGAAGTTGTCTACGAGTATGGTTTGGCCACATGATTCAAGTAGACAGGTACACCTTCGAGAAAGAGGTTAATTGTTGCATCCAACACGGCTGGGCACTAAGGCAAGTAGGTTGAAGTGTCAGTTCGCAGGGCACATTGCACGAGAAACTGGGCCATCAGTTTGGGGTTGAAAAGTTCTCGAGGGAATATCGTTTGAAGCCAAACAACCATATAGAGATGGCGGGGTTTGGGTGGATGTGTTCCGCCCATTACCAGCCACTCTGGAAATCTAAGGGGGAGTCCTGATGTTCAGAATTGGACGTCGTGTGTGTGGTGTGTCATGAAGTTTTCGTTTCGTTTCTGTACTTGAATGATTTAAATAGTTCAATATTGGATCCCTCAGATTATTTACTATCGCATTGGCGGAAGTTTTTAGGCAGTTGGCAAGACCCTAGTCTACTGAAGTAGTCGATATCAAATTATAGAAATCGACTGATCGTTATGCCGACGACATCATGCTTTTCGCCAACACATCCGCCGAGTGGCAGGGCAGACAATGTTCAAAGAACTAAGTGTAGCATGCTTTTGCATTGGACTGGTGATGAACCAGACGAAAACGAAACTGACGACCAACGGCACACAAAGTAAGGACGGGTAGACGGCAGACAGTGTTACTTTGATAAGTATACTGTATATTGACTTGAGCCAGATTGTCTCCTTTCCTTCCCCCCACCTGTCGTCAGAAGCGACTAAAATAGGACCTTCGGGGTCACTGGGAGTGCACACGGCGGGGCTGTGTGCCTCCATTCCAAGTGGCCCCGAGGAAGGGCGGCGGTGTAACAGTGACCTAACACCGCCGTACATCCTGGCGGGTGTAGAAGGGTAAGGGGAAGGTGTAACTCCCTTCAAGGTGGGCTGGTTAGCATAGCGCGCCAGGGGTCCACTGGCACAGAGTTCTTGACCAGAGATCACGGGGACCTCTGGATACGCGCTGAAGCAGGTCACCGGGGGGTTTAGTGAGTAATATCTGCCGGATCTGGCTGGATTGTCCATAACCAGTCCAATCCATAAACGGATTCCCCCCGAAAAAAAAAGATAGTCTTCTTCGAGAACAGGCAGGATGAGGAAATCAAATGCCGATGCCGAATCACCTAAAGGAGCTATCTTTTCAAGGCTTGTCCTTGAAAAGTTAAATAAATGAAGTGCCACCTTCCTATATCTTTAAAGCGAAAGCTTCTCGACTTTTCTTAGCATTCTGCCCACAAGCCTGGTTGCTCATGGAACACCCTAAGTCAAAGCTCGGAATGGGTCCAAGGGTAATGAAGTGGAGAGTGTTTGGCATTAAACACACAGACAGAGAATGGTCACCACGATCCGCACCAAAACTGACGTTCACAACCTAGGCCAGAAAGTCGCCAAACTGACAAAATGGGAGAGAGCACTGAGCAGTCTTTAAGATGCATACAGCCCGAATGACAACCCAATGGCTCCTAAAAGACTGACATCATTGAAAGACGAGGCCTAAAAAGCGATGGTGCGACCACCTGGTACATTATTCTGGCGAATGGCTGACTTGAGCAAAAGGCAAGGGTAAATTGAAAAATTTGGTGGAGACCTTTGCCCAGCGGTGGGATCTTGTGTTGAAAAAACATGAGTCTGTAACTTAGTTTTGTTGTTATTAGCAGAATAATGAGTAAATTTTTTCAGAATTTAATAATTGTAGGTATTTTATACTTGACCACGTGAGTTTCGGTTTCGGCCGAAACTGAAGCCTAGGCCGAACATTCGGTTTCGGTTTCGGTTTCGGCCGGAAAACCAGTTTCGGTCGGACTCTACTTTTCGTGTGTGCTATTTAGTTAAATGGCTCGGCAAGACAGTTTACTAAATAGGACAAGTCAAAACAATATAGCTCTTCTCTATTCTACTTTGACAGAATATATTAAGCCAACTTTAAAAAAGCAACTTTTGTAAGAAGAAATATTTGGACTTTGAATCTCACTTGAAAAGGACTTCAAAAAAACAAAAAGTAAGTAGAAAATACGTATTTATTTCAACATAAGTAAATCAAATAATTTTTACAAACATAATAAATCAAATAACAGAAAATTTTGGAAGGTTACGTCCATTTCTCAGGAATTACACCATCCCAATCAACAATGTCCTTATTAAACCAGACATACTGTCCTTTCAGGGTGTCTGGAGCTTCCAAGGCCAAGAACAAAGGTGCCACGGCACCTTGGTCGATACTCAGAGTCCCTTGGTGAGAGGACATGTCCGTGTCTACGTAGCCCGGATGAACTGCATTCACTTTTAAATCTGTAATTAATCATATGCTATTATTATTGAATCATCGTTAAGCAGCATAATGGCTAGCTCACATGTCAATTTGTAAACAGTGGTGTAATTAATTTTCAATGTACCGTGGCCAGCACATCACGCTACCCATTTCCGGTCAGTCCTCCTTGCTCTATTGCAAAGGAATTACATTTGGCAAGAGCGAGAGAAAAAACGGAAATGGGGTAACCTGATGTGCTGTTGACTGTACAGTTAACTTTGGTTTTGGCCTTCTGTAAAACTAAGCGGCCTAAGATTTCAAAATTAGTTTAAAACAAATTAGGGCTAAAACTAATTCAAGGTGAAGTGAATAGACCAGTGCTTTCCAAAAAGACACTTTATAAAAATTGACTTAAGAACTTTTTATAATGTCCAATTAATGGACCTCAATAAAGTGATTTGATTCCTACACCATACTTATAATATTTTTTTAAACAACAGATACCTATTTGGGAACCCAGGGGAAACCTCACTCCTCATTTTAAAGTTCACTCACACGAGCAAAGGGAGTTTTGGCATCCGCCGGAATAGCATAGCAGAGCAAGGTCTAATTTTCAATTCAAATTATTGATTCAAGTAACCAAGACTCAATTTTGTTAGTGAAAGTACTTAAAATAGTGTTAATATACATGATTCAGTTACAGTATTATATGGCAACATGAGGTTAAATATTATATTTATTTATGATGCTTAGACTGTGACTGTTGATTAATTTTAAGTGGCAAAATGTAAATTCGTTTATGGCTTTAGGTTTAATTAGTTTGTACTGGCTGTAATATTTTTGAGAGCTGTGGACTTTGTTCCCTAAATAAATAAATGATGATGATAACTGACATGAACACTTAGCTTAGTTAGATTGAAATTACCTCTATCATTCAGAAGTCTTTGTTGAATTCTGGTCAAAGCATTAACTCCAACTTTGGACACTGCATATGACGAGTTACCCCACTCAGCAGCGTGTGTTCCTTGCTTAGCAGCTTCCACATACTGCTGCATCAGTCCTGATAGCTGCTCCACTGTCAGATTGGGATCCAATAGCCGCTTTCTTAGCTCAACACTGGGAATTTTACTTAAATGACCCATTACACTTGAGATGTTCACAATTCTGCCGCCATTCCGAACGATGGGGATGAGTTTTTCTGAACTGTTTAGAAGTGCATAGTAATTGACAGCTATTGTCTGCTCCGCTTGCACGGCAACGGGTTCGGTAGCGTTACTTTTGAAAGCTATCGCTGCGTTGTTCACCAGGACATCAATAACACCATGTTTCTCTTTCAAGAAGTCGCGGAACTTCTCGACGCTTTTATTATCAGTGATATCTAGCTGATGGTAGCTCGGATGCAATCCCTCCTTTTCGAGTTCGGCTACAGCTTTCAGGCCGCGATCCTCGTCTCGTGATGTGAGGTAGACTACACCTTCAAACTTCTGGCAAAGGCCACGGACTATGGCGAAGCCAATCCCTTTATTTGAACCGGTCACAACAGCTACTTTTGACATTATTTATATTGTTTTAAAAAATAATATTTAATGACAAACAAAAGCCGACTACCACTTAGCTAAAACAAAAACAATCAGAAACTCAGAGACTGACAGAGACTGAATGGACGTGACGGTCGAGTTCGTGCGAGCCGGTCGGTTCGGTCGGTCGGTCGGGGGGGTTAGCCAAGTGTCAACGTCAACCTGTCTGTGTCAACTGTCAAGCGTCAACTAGGCGTCAGCGTGTTTATTGCCAAAGTTGAAAAATAGAACATTCAAATTTTAACAAACAAACAAAACATTAATTTGCAAAGAATACTATGTAACGACACGCGACGCGTTTGAATTAAAGTGTCACAATGTACAGAAATGAATGAATAAACAATACGGCTGCTAGTTATACCCGTAGTGGGTTCAAAACAATAGTTATAGATAAAAATAATGTGGTTCATGTGGTTTTTTATCATGTAGGCACAAAACAAAAATCACAGTGTTTTTGTTTGTTACGATAATGCATACATTAATTTGATAATAATTAAGGTCTTGTGTTTGTAGTCTGTTTTGAAAGGGCGATACGGTAGTAGGTAGATAATTACGGCGGCTTGATAACATCTGACATTAAGGTTGCTCACTAACCTTACACCCCTCTAACAATCCGCACTGAGCCCGCGTATTGGAGTATGGCTCAATCTACCTCATGGTTGAGGTGAAGCCCGCAGTGGGACGTACAATATGGGCAATTTATATATTTATGCAACACCATGCGCATTCCCCCCGTATTCAGGACGCCCAGGCAATGGATATAATATCATCCGAGACATTTTTTTTACCCGTTGAAATACATTTACGTACTTTCCGCTGCTAGGGGGAGGGTAGCGGAGGAGTGTGGGACTAACTGGGAGGTGTGGGGTGGGAGTACCCACTAAAACACCGGGGCGGCCTTCTTCTGCGCGTGACCAGGGTTTCCCGAGAACTCTCCTGAGGAGCCACTCTACCAGTGAAACCCTGACGCGCTGTGCCGGCAGTCCGGCTCACCTCGAGAGAAGTGGTGCCTCCCCTCTTACTACCGTCCGCCGTGTACGGCAGTGCGAGGCCACCCTACACTGCCGTCCTCCTCGGGGTCACATGTGCAATGGAAGCACACAGCCTCCGTCGTGTGCTTTCCGAGTGAGCCCAAGGGCCCCCTTCAGTCGCCTTTTACGACAGGCGAGGGTGGACCTTGGCTGCATTCTTACGCTCCAGACCACAGAGCGAATATCATCCGAGCCTGCACTGCACCGCCCAACTGGGCGAAGAGAACTACCTTCACATTCAAGTATTGTTAATGAATGAAGAAACACATCATTAATTATCAAACCGAACTTGATCTATACGTTCGAATCGATTTGATAATAATGTGATTAATACCTCTACTTTTTATTGAGCGTGGACATACATGCATAACATTATGATAAGCTAGTACCTACCCACAAAAGAAGATAAAACCAAACTGATCAAACATACGAGTAACAATGACCAAGCAGTATAAGGAATACGTTCTTGCTGAGTAATTGTAATAGTTATATTGTTAAATATTAAATAAATCATTCGGGATTACTACCTCAAGGCCATTCTACTTTACCCTTCTTTTAAAACGACAATCTTGCCACGTCCGTTTAAAAAATATTACTGGTCATTAATCCACACAACGCCATCTAGCCCCAAATGAAGCAATTAAGTTGCTTGTGCTACGGGATAAACATAGGTACTTAAACACTATAATATAGGAACGCACGTACACCCAGACCGTAGACAGTAATGTAAGCACAAACCTATGATTATCAACACGCATGTTATTACTGTGCGGGGATCGAAGCCACGACCTTTGGTGTAGTTGCTTACTTCTTAACCATTACACCAAAACCAGACGTCCAATTTATTTGATAGTTCGTTACATTTTCTTTACCCACTTTAATGGTAATTTAATGTTGTTTTTTTAATATTCTGGTAATACTTTTGAAAAAGCATATTTGCCATTTTCATAGTAGGTATCTAGTGTATAAAGTGAACGATTTAGTCAAATAAAGGTAAAACACTAGTCTTACCCCCTTATTCATAAAAACTAACGCAACGCTAACGCATTGTTTAAGCTATTGACGTGTTCTGTCACTTACTCGCAAATGGCGGCAGCAACAAGAATGACAGTGACAGAGCGATACAATAGTTATCGTGTTCTATAAGAGCTGTTTAAGTTTTTATGAATAAGGGGGCTAGTGTTTACGACACCCATAACAACAGTGCCATGTCACAAATAAATGTTCCTATAATACATAGTTAGTCATAGTTCATAATTTCACCATTTACTAAACAAGAGGGTATTTTACACCATGTAAGAAAAAATATAAAAATGCATTTATGTGATAGATTTTGAACAAATTAAATAGAAAAACGTTGATATTTCGCCAAAATCAAATGTTTTAATTTAATAATTTAATTTTAAGAATCGACATTTTTAATCTGTTCTTAATGTGTCAAAAACAGCAGACGCCATTTTGGAATCCGATATGACGTCACTCCGATAGTAAACAAGTAACTTTTCGTTTGTGTTCTGCGATAATTTTTTAATTTATCTCAGTTATTTGGTTGTTAGTCTACATTGTTCAAACTATTTTGGATAAATTATCAAAACTTCATCATGGAAGACGGTTTTGTAAAAGCAGATAGTACAAATCTGCCAAAAATTGATTCGTTAATGGTGGCGAACTTCTTTGTGTCCAATCCCGATTTTTGTTTTGCTGAGTTGAGAAATGTTAAATACACGACGCAATAGGCTATGTGCAGGTCAAGCGAATTCAAAACACATGCTTGGTTAAGTGTACGGTATGCCCTGAACATAAAGTGCGTACCGAGCCATATGCAGTAACACCAGTAACAGTATTGTTAATGAAGAGGAAGAATCTGTGACTAGTGTCAAGTGCCACGATTGTGCCTGATCAGAAGGTGGTTGCAAACATAGTGTTGCATTTTTTTGTGGTTACACCGCTGAACCGAAACCCCGTCGTGCACTCATAGATAATAGTTGCCATTTCTGTAGATATTTATCAAAATATATTCAATTTATAAAAAAAATGTTATTTTATTGCTACCTTTATGCCGAAATATTATGGAGAAATTCATAAATTATACTTTATTGTATGTTACATACAAAAATATTAAACTAAACAATAAAACAATTACTCTTAGTTAAATATTTATTATAACGAAGTGTGTCATCCGACAGACTTGAATGGATTTGTGTTCCTGAGTTGGTGCTACTCGGACTGCTTTACCATTATTCTTAATCATCTCAAGAACCATAAAATCTGAAAATAATAGAAAAGGTTAGTCAATGTTTGTAATATCGGTCTAAGTGCCAATGTTGAATAAACAACTCAAAAGGAAATAAGTACCTTGACTACAAGAAGGGAATGAGATATCACATTCCTTATTCTTCATAGTTTCTTGAATTTCCATTATGGTAGAAAATAATTGCCTTTTGTTAAATGCAGGTCGAGGTTCACTTGGTCTTAACTTATGTTTCCCTTCCACTTGGCAATCAACTCTGGGTGGTACGCAGTTTGGTTTCATCCTAATGCGTTTGACAGAACCCATTAATTTATACCCTGTGTAATTTTCCAGCTAAAACATGAAATAATATTACATAACTTATATACAAAAACTTAACCTATAAATGCACTAGGTGCAGACAAAACCACTAAATAAGAGGTTAAGCCTCATATTTAGTTCTTTATCTGTCCTGTTAGATTATTACTCTACTATTTATAGTTCTTATCACTTACATCAAATTGGTCTTCACAGAAATACAGTCTAGTCTTTGTGGATAATGATTCTGGATATCTTCTAGCCAGTTTTAACCAAGTATTTCTCAGTTTGATATCACTCTGCACTTGAATCCATAGTTTTTGTGGCGTTTTAACGGTTGGAGTGTAGCAAAGGGTGTGCAAGGCGTTTGGGACTTAGAATAATTTTCGTCAAAAATATTAAACTTCATGAAATTCAAATGTTTGTCTTTTAATGTATAAAGAGGCTCAAATTAAACCCTTTTTATACGTGTAACTTTTTTTCTCAGACACACGGTTCAGCGGTAAAATGCGATCTTAAAGGTGTAGGTTTTAGGACTCTGAAAAATTTTCGCCAAAAAATTTTTATCTTCTTAAAATTCAAATGTTTGTGTTTTATCTTATAGAGAGGCCTTAAATAAACACTTTTTACTCTTGTAACTTTTTCTCTCGTACGTACGGTTCAGCGGGAAAATGCGACACAATCTTAGACGCGTTTGGGATAACTATTGCATTTCCCGATAAAAGACAAACATTTGAATTTTAAGAAGGTAAATATTTTTTGGCGAAAATTATTCTGAGTCCTAAAACCTACGCCTTTAAGATCGCATTTTACCGCTGAACCGTGCGTCTGAGAAAAAAAGTGACACGTATAAAAAGGGTTTAATTTGAGCCTCTTTATACATTAAAACACAAACATTTGAATTTCATGAAGTTTAATATTTTTGACGAAAATTATTCTAAGTCCCAAACGCCTTGCACACCCTTTGCTACACTCCAACCGTTTTAACACTTGTGTTCTTGCATTCAGGAACCAGACACCAATGATATTGACCAGAACTCATTATTTTCAGATTAAATGATTTATGTTGTACGTATTGTTTACTTGTTTACTATCCGAGTGACGTCACGCGGAGAAACATCATGGCGGCTAGCGTTTTCGCACGTCAAAGTCAAGTCCTAATTTTGAACATAAATTTAGACCATTTATCGCTATTTAAAAATTAAAATAAAATTTTTGGTAGTAAATTACGGCATAAAGATTGATTTTAATCAGTTTTCAAAAAATGGTGTAATACCCTATTGAATCGCGCTAATTACGTGCTAGTCAAATTATAAGCCTTCAGAGCATTTGTATGAGTCACTTCAAACCACAGTTCAAATAAGATCAACAATAAGAAGTACCATGTTTTAGTGTTATAGCAATATAGCTTTTAAAGTCTGTGCAGTCCAGTGTTTCATTTCAACCAGTGCCATCAGTTCACCAGCTCATATACACTAGAAATGGCGAGAGAGAGCTCTCTGCGCTCTGCGCTGACCTTATAGTCCGGTTAAGCTGTCAAGGCCATGTTAGGCCACACAGCAGTAGTCATTTAGAAAAAAAAATGGGGATTGTTCACTAATCGGCCACATGCTGAGAAGGACGAGGTTAGGGATGGCATTCCAGCGGACATCACTTCACATACGCTTCTTCATTCACATTCGATTTCTAACAAAATTTACACAATAAAAAGTTTTAATAAATATTTAATCAATCAGCAGAAAGTTTTGGAGGTTTTTTTTAGTTTTAGAGAGTTAAAACCAGGGTAATTGTAATGTTATTTCCATGTAGGTATTTCGTACAAAAATGATTTATGACTCTCAAATCAGGAAATTTAAGATATTTCAGCCGGTTGAATAACATTGAGCAATTCCAGAAACCTATCCTCCAACTCTTATTTATTTGTTATTGCACAACAATGAACGGTACAAATGGCGGACCTAATTTCGGCATTCTACCAATCAACCATAAGGCTAAGCAGAAAAGAACAGTAGGCGGTGCGACAAAAATTCAATAACGTTCAAGTAATTTAACAGCAAGATACAACAATAACAATTTAAGTAAATACCAATAATCAAAAATATAAACATATTTATTATAAATAAAGGTTGCTCCCCCAACAATAAATACAATAGAATTACTCTTATAGAATTAATCTACTATTACGTCCATTTCTCAGGCATAACACCATCCCAATCAACAATGTCCTTATTGAACCAGACAAACTGCCCTTTAAGGGTGTCTGGGGCTTCCAGGGCCAAGAATAAAGGTGCCACGGCGCCTTGGTCGATAGTCAGAACGCCTTTGTGAGAAGACATGTCCGTATCTACGTAGCCCGGATGAACTGCATTCACTTTTATATCTGAAAATAATAAGAAGGTATTGTTAAATTATGGTTCTGTAGCTGGATGGCTGGCTCACATATCAACTTGTGAACAGCCGTGCTATTCCGGCGGTGCACATCGGACATCACTTCACATCTCGGTGCTTCACTCTTACCTCAATCATCGATATGCTTTACTTTGAATTAGTATTTTCTCTCATTTTGTATGTAAATAATTAAAAAATGTTTTTTAGCTTAGTCCTTTATCTCAAACGACGACTGTCGCGAAGGAATGGAATTTTAAAGTAACCTCGCACAAGCGAAGCGAGTTTTGGCGACCACCGGAATAGCATAGCAGGTTGTATTTGGTGCCTTGACTGACTGATTTAAGATTAATGGCTGCACTCAGACTTCAAATTTTGGTGTTCCAAAATTGCATTTTGTAAAACAGACTTTAAATACTCACCAAATTGGAGAACTTTTCAGAATGTAAAATTATTACCTAATGTTGAAACCCAGTTAGGGGTTGGACCTAGTACCAACTTGAGTTTGTTAAAAAAAAAAACTGGTTTCGGGACCAGAGCAAGGCAACATCAACTTAATTATTATAGTTATTCATAATCACATTTGTCATGGTAACAACCTAGCATAGTATCTAAGTTAAAAATTACCTCTATCATTGAGAAGTCTTTGTTGTATTCTGGTCAAAGCATTAACTCCAACCTTGGACACCACATACGAGGAGTTCGACCACTCAGCAGCGTGTGTCCCTTGCTTAGCAGCTTCGAGAAACTGCTGCATCAGGCCTGACAACTCCGCCACAGTCAAGTTGGGATCCATGAAACGCTTTCTCAGCTCCTCGCTAGGAATATAGCTCAAATGACCAGCGGCACTTGAAACGTTTACTATACGCCCGCCATTCTTCACAATAGGTATGAACTTCTCACAAGTATTCAATAAGGCGAAGTAGTTAACAGGTAGTGTTTTCTCCGCTTGTTCCGATACGGACTCAGGAGCGTCTCTTGTGAAAGCAATCGCAGCATTATTCACCAGTACATCAATAAAACCATGTTTCTCTTTGAGGTAGTCGCGGAACTTCTCGACGCTTTTATTATCAGTGATATCTAGCTGATGGTAGCTCGGATGCAATCCCTCCTTTTCGAGTTCGGCTACAGCTTTCAGACCGCGGTCCTCGTCTCGTGATGTGAGGTAGACTACACCTTCGAACTTCTTGCAAAGGCCACGGACTATGGCGAAGCCAATTCCTTTATTTGAACCGGTCACAACAGCTACTTTCGACATTATTTATAGCAAAATATTGAAAAAACAACTTTTAATTTAACAAAAGCCGCCTTCAACTTTACTATCTTAAATAAACAGTTAAAAACTAACAGTGACGGTAGGTCAGTGTCGACATTGGCTGTTTGAAGAGCGCCTGTATTGCCAAAGTTGAAAAATGTAAATTTAAAGGTAAGTATTTATTAATTTCTAACGTATATGTTCGCGAATCGCGACGAGTTGTTTTCGCTTGATAACCAACACAGTAATGGATTAATATTAAGCAATAAGGCTGCTATTTATAGAAAGTTATCAATTGATAAAGATAAAAATATGTGAGTGTTTTTTATCACGTAGATAGGCAAGCGGGTTGTCTGTGGGTTTACCCACAGATATTTCTTGTTTGGTTTCGATAAATTGGTTAAATTAGCTATGCTATTTTGGCTAACGCAAAATCTCGTCTCGATCTCGCTTAGGAAAAACGGCAACGAAATAAAATAACTTTACGGATTCTACTCGCGGTCTTATACTTCCTCATTTTCTAACCCGACGTTTCGACTTCTTTACAGCAGCCGTGATCACGGTGATAACATAGATATTAAGGGTAAGTTGCACCATAGTAGAAGTTCAAGTTTTTGTCAAATTTGACGTCATTTTTGGCCTAGCCGGTACTTTAACTGAAATTTGGATGTTTGTTATTGTTTAAGTCAGATGGTGCAACCCACCCTAAAAGTCACAAATCAGTAAAATTTTTCAACAACAGTCACTTACCGTCATTTCTACTAACATTACTAGAAATGTTCCTATCCACGCAGTACGAACTGACTGTATCTTGAGATCTCACAGTATTGTGCTGCCCTCTGGGATTGATCAAGCGTTTTACAAGATTCCAAGCAGGCGGTAGATTTCAACTATCCTCACGACTGAAATTTTGATGTTTTTTAATTTCAAGCATCCTTGCCACGTACAGATTTTCTCTAGCAAGGACTTGCGGTTTATTTAATCGTATGTAATGGCTGGGCTTATCGAGGACATGTTCACAAACTGCTGATTTTGTAGATCTCCTATTTTTAACATCACCTCATTGATGGAAAGCGTTCACCGCAGCATATTGAAACATGCGAGTAAAATACGAAGTATAATAATAATAATAATGCGATTAGGTAGTTAATATTTTCTTTTATTAGTCAATTTTAATAATGTCATACGTCCGACATTAATTCCAATCACTTATAAGAAATACAATAATATTTATAATTAAGTAAGTCGTTTAATCTTACAATTACTGGAAGGAAGTTTACCTTAAAGCTAGGTACAGTCAACGGCATAATAGGCTACCCATTTCCGGTCAGTCCTAGCTATATTGCAAAAAATTACATTTGGCAAGAGCGAAATAAGCAAACGGAAATTAGTCTGATGTGTCCTTGACTGTACAATAATATATGCTATACATATTTCGTATAAGGTCTACAATAACAATCAGCTGGCCTTCTAAAAGTCTGTCGAAAACACAAAAATGGTTTAAAAACATTTCATCGTATGAACGAGTTAGATATATTATATATTGTTTTTCTGTGTCTTCAACACGCCGACATGTATTTGCACACATTCTACTGCAATCATTTCGAGTCGTTTATTTATTAGTATCTTAATGAATGTCAAATTTTGTGCAATATTTTTATTGTTTAGTCTTTTTCAAAAACCTTACGTTGGAACGTTCTCCGCCTAGCGCTATCCGCTTCATATTTCATTCAATCGTATACTTTTGCAATAATTAATTTTCCCTTTAAAAAATCAATTGCAGCGATATAACATTAGTATTTATCTAGGTGCGGTGCTTTTTTTATCTTACTCAACAGGATAAAAATCAAATAAGTTGTCCAAAGATGCGTTTTTGTAGATGTCACCGGAAAATAACTGGTTATGTTTATCAATTTCCGGAAATGTAGGCGTAAAATAATACAATGTATCTCTCGTTTAGAATCCTACGAAAGTTGATAAATTTCCTAGGAAATTTATAAATTTACGGTTTTTGTTATTTTCCGGTGACATAGACATGCTGACGGTACATTTGAGATCGAACGATGCGTGCTCGCTCATACGTTTGAGCTTAACCAAGAACTGAACAACCAATCATAATTGCATGTTTTTTGCGTACATATACATTGTAAAATATTGTGCACTTATAAAAGTAACCGTTATTAAGTATGATCTTTTCAAAACCACCCAATAATAACACTCCGATAAGACAGGACCGATCGATTTTTTATTATTCAAAAGATAAAGGTTAACTTGGAGACCTAACATCAATGATATTACAATAAAAAAGACGTAGATAGGTTATGTCAGTACTGACGCGAAGACAAAAATTGTCTACGGGGTATGTACGACGTAGTTAATTTGACCGTGTTATAACGTGTGAACAAGACAGTACGATTATTTACTAGAGCGTAAACGAGACAGATACATGTTTAATTTTAATTTATTTAAAGACATACCAACAGTGTACATATTAAAACTATACCATAATTAACTAACTACATATACACGGTCTGATATGTACACCTATTACAGGTACGTACAACATTCACCAATTTGACAACACATGTTGCGAAGTGTTGTCTCAGACTGTCAGCACAGTCAATGCTTTGCCAAGGTGTAGGAATCGTTCGAATTTCGGGTGCCACAAAACCCCTTTTTTAGCACAAGCAACCTATCTACCTATTTTTATTATAAAATCATTGCCTAACATACAATGCAATAACATAAGCAATTTATAATTTCACACGTCTCAGGGCAATTTCAACGTTAAAGTGACGTGGATTATATCACTTAAAATACCTAATCTTAAAAATTATAATTTTAAATACAAATAGGTATTTGTTTTAGCACCAATTTTCTTGAGAACATGCTACCTGAAACAAATTAAAACATATTATTTAGGATTAATGGAAAAATCGACAGTAACATTATGGACAGTTTCAAAATTGTGTTTCTAAAAAAACTAGGTTGGTTGTTGACAGTGATCGGCGACGATCGCTTTTGTAAAGCAACACATGCCGGGTCGGAAGCAGGATGGGTGACCACCCCGACCGAAATTTAGTGATGTGTATTTCGGGCATCTCCGTGCTTCGGAAGGCACATTAAGCAGTTGGTCCCGGTTGACGTCGCCAGATGTCAGTCGTTAAGCCTAGTCAGAGGCCTTAGGCGGCTTGATAACCCTCCAACAATCCGCACTGAGCCCTTGTGTTGTAGTATGGCTCGTTCCACCTCATAGTTGAGGTGAGGCCTGTGCCCAGCAGTGGGACGTAAACAGGCCGTTTATGTATGTAACTCACATTGTCAGCGTTCAGCATTAAGCAGATACGGAACAGCATCATCAACGCTAACATCCCCGACGAAGCCGACGAAGAACACATCCTCCAGGAACGGCCCCGTGAAGCTCCTGAGCACCGGCAGCTGCAGCAGCAGCGTCGCCAGCCGCTCCAATACTATTACCACCCAATGGCGCCCTACAGATGCTTGTTGGAGATGTTGGAGAGCTTTGGGTTTGCCCAGCAGTGGGACACATCAGGTAATAAAAAAAAAATATATCCGATATTTTGATATTGATCATAAATATCCGATATTTTGATATTAATCATAAATATCCGATATTTTGATATTAATCATAAATATCCGATATTTTGATATTATATCCGATATTTTGATATTAATCATAAATATCCGATATTTTGATATTAAATCCGATAGTTAGATATTAATCATAAATATCCGATATTTTGATATTAATCATAAATATGCGATATTTTGATATTAATCATAGATATCCGATATTTTGACATTTACCACAAATATCCGATATTTTGATATTAATCATAAATATCCGATCGTTTGACATTTAGCACAAATATCGGATATTTCCTCACCCTGAATTATTCAACGAACTCACAGCAGTCAGCGTTCAGCATTAAGCAGATACGGAACAGCATCATCAACGCTAACATCCCCGACGAAGCCGACGAAGAACACATCCTCCAGGAACGGCCCCGTGAAGCTCCTGAGCACCGGCAGCTGCAGCAGCAGCGTCGCCAGCCGCTCCAATACTATTACCACCCAATGGCGCCCTACAGATGGACATCGCCGTAGAGGAAGGGCCCGTAAACGATGGTGTGACGACTTGAGCAAATATCAGATACATATTTTGATATTAATCATAAATATTAGATATTTTGATATTGATCATAATTATCCGATATTTTGATATTGATCATAAATATCCGATATTTTGACATTTACCACAAATATCCGATATTTTGACATTTAACACAAATATCCGATATTTTGACATTTAACACAAATATCCGATATTTTGACATTTAACACAAATATCCGATATTTTGACATTTAACACAAATATCCGATATTTTGACATTTAGCACAAATATCCGATATTTTGACATTTAGCACAAATATCCGATATTTTGACATTTACCACAAATATCGCATGTTTTCACACCCTGAAACAAAAGAAAGCAACTCACAGCAGTCAGCGTTCAGCATTAAGCAGATACGGAACAGCATCATCAACGCTAACATCCCCGACGAAGCCGACGAAGAACACATCCTCCAGGAACGGCCCCGTGAAGGATACTCTTGCAACTGCTGAGTTTCTTGCCAGTTCTTCTCAGTACAGATACATTTTCCCGATGCCGGTTGTTGAGTCACATTATTTTTGTTTAATTACTGTGTTTTTATTTATTATTTTTATTTAGGTCAAATATCAAATGTTTGTTTTGTTGGCGATTTGAAGGAGCTTGCGCTTGCGCAGCCGCTAGTATGTCATAAATATCCGGTATTTTGATATTAATCATAAATATCCGATATATTGATATTAATCATAAATATCCGATATATTGATATTAATCATAAATATCCGATATTTTGATACTGATCATAAATATCCGATATTTTGATATTAAATCCGATATTTTGATATTAAATCCGATATTTTGATATTAAATCCGATATTTTGACATTTACCACAAATATCCGATATTTTGATATTAATCGAAAATATCCGATATTTTCGAACCCTGAAACAACCAATGGTAGCAACTCACAATCAGCGTTCAGCATTAAGCAGATACGGAACAGCATCATCAACGCTAACATCCCCGACGAAGCCGACGAAGAACACATCCTCCAGGAACGGCCCCGTGAAGCTCCTGAGCACCGGCAGCTGCAGCAGCAGCGTCGCCAGCCGCTCCTCCTCCGGCTGGCAGCAGGCCTTCAGCGAGCGGAGCACAGAGGCCTGGTACTCTTGCAACTTGCGGGTTAGGAAGTCTGGCACACCGTCTGGGAAAACGAAAAATTTCAGTATTATTAAAGTATTAAGTGGTTAACCGGAAAAAGACATTGTCGTCTTGGCATCAGGCAAGAACCGAAGCCGCATCTTTTGTAAACCGGGCTACTGCACTAACCAAATGTCTTTCTATGGTTTTCAGATCTTTAATAAAGATATTGCATGGAAAATGCTAAAAACAATAATAACCATAATAAAAAGGTTGTCCACCTTTTTTATGTCCCGTTTATGTCCACCTTAAGAGCTCTGTTTGCTTGATGAATGATGGCATTGACAGGAACTGTTAATCACGTTTTCACCCCACCATCTCGGAAAATGTGTTTTTGCTCTTCAATATCTGAGTGCAAAAGCTGTTTTTACCCTCTAGAGCGTAACATAACATAACATAAACGGCCTATATACGTCCCACTGCTGGGCACAAGCCTCACCTCAACTATGAGGTGGCGCGAGCCATACTCCAACACGAGGGCTCAGTGCGGATTGATGGAGGGGTGTAAGGTTAGTGAGCAACCTTAATGTCAGATCTTATCAAGCCGCCCTAAGGCTTCTGACTAGGCTTAACGACTGACATCTAGTGACGTCAACCGGGACCAACTGCTTAACGTGCCTTCCGAAGCACGGAAATGCCCGAAAAATACATCACTAAATTTCGGTCGGGGTGGTCACCCATCCCATTTCCGACCCGGCGTGTGTTGCTTTACAACAGCGATCGTCGCCGATCACTGTCACAACTGCGCCACGGGCACCCCAAAAAAAAAAAAAACTTGTATGTAATTAGTAAAGTCTGCTCTATAGCCTTCCATGCAAAATTTATTATTACTTATGCCTTTAATTTTATTGTGTTAGAACAAGTTGGGTAACTTTAAAGGACATGATAAAAAAAACCAATATCGCCAGGAACGAGATGTATAAAAATGGATTCACTTTAGTAACTCTAAACCGTATTCAAAAAATCAGCTTCCTAAACCACGTAGTAGAGAAGTTATAAGACCGTATAACTTCATTAATATAAACAAAAATAGGAAAAGACGGTATCCGCGTACCAAATGTGGCCACACAAAAAAACAGGTGCAATGGACCTGTTTTCAAGCCAATAATATGACAGTGAATTGTTCGCGTGCTAGATGCGCCTGGCGCATTTGTGACAGTGATCAGCGACGATCGCTGCTGTAAAGAAACATACGCCGGGTCGGAAATAGGATGGAACCATTCCTACCGAAATTAAGTGATGTTTTTTCGGGCATCTCCGTGCTTCGGAAGTCACGTTAAGCAGTTGGTCCCGGTTGCCGTCGCTAGATGTCAGTCGTTAAGCCTAGTCAGAGCCCTTAGGGTGGCTTGATAACATCCGACATTAAGGTTACTCACTGACTTTACACCGCTCCAACAATCGCGCCACCTCATAGTTGAGCTAAGGCCTGTGCCCAGTAGTGGGACGTCTAAAGGCCGTTTATGTTATCTTTAGACTTACCAGGTGAGAACAGGCAGAGAGCCCTCAGATGCGCGTGTTCCCTCTCGCTCACTCGCAGCTGTTCCATGTTGCCGATGAACTGCTGGAGGCGAGTCAGCATGCTGCTGACTTCGGCGATCCTCTCGTCTGAGTAGTCGGCCGGTGTGATCTGAAAAAGTTACTTATTTATTTACTCAATAGACAACATCGTGACTAGTAGTAACTAGTGCAACATAGTTGTAATTCTAAGAATACCAGGCTTTTTCATCTAACCTATTACATATTACTGCTGAGCCAAGGTCACTACCAATACCTTCCATAGATTTCGATCTTGTGCCGGACTCTGCCTATCTTTCTCATGATGTCTTAAATCGTCACCACCCGACGTTTGCGCGGCTTTCGATTTTGTTTATTTATTTATTCTTTATTGCACAACATTGAATGGTACAAAAGGCGGACTTAGTGCCAAAAAGGCACTACTAGTCAACCATAAGGCTAAGCAGAAAAGTACAGTAGGTGATTTTTATATGTTAGTTTTTTTTCCATTTATTATCACATAAAAGATCTTATAAAAAATACAGTAGGTAATTTAGCATAGCAAAACCAATAAGGTTTGAAATTATACTAAGTAACTAGTTGACAATAAGCCAGCCTGCTGGTAGGTAGGTACTGGGAACAAAAATACAGACAGGAATTGGACGTATACATGCTAAGCGGTTATAATTGCGAATTGCGATCACAAACATTATGAAGAGAATGGAGAAAATGTACTTTAAGCTTGTTTTTGATATTTTGTTGAGTAAATTTTTCCCGCAATTCCGTAGGTAGTTTATTTATCAGTCGAGTAACAATAAAAGTAAGTAATAATAATAGTTACCTCCGGCTGCGCTCGGTCCCCTTCATCAGTCGCCAATCCACCTCTTTCGCGCAGAACCGACTGCAGATGGCTGACCAGCAGCGGAAGTCGTTTACGCGGCTTTTGATTTTTGTTTATTTAATCATTCCTTATTGCACAACATTGAATGGTACAAAAGGCGGACTTAATACCAAAAATGCTCTACCAGTCAACCATAAGGCTAAGCAGAAAAGTGCAGTAGGTGATTTTTGTGTGTTAGTTAGCACCAGAACTCAAATAAAAGACGTCATGCAGAATGCTGCTCAACTTTAGTAGGACTGGGCTTTGGGCCAAGAGGGCTACTGACTGGGAGCCGAGCAACAAGAGACGTCCCGGTAGACCAAGGCGACGGTGGAGAGACGAACTGGATGGCTACTTGAAGGACTGGGCATCACTAGCTCTCGATCGCAGTCAGTGGAAGAAGAGGCCTTTGCCCTGCAGTGGGACACAAAGGGCTAATAATAATAATATAGTTACCTCTGGCTGCGCTCGGTCCCTCTCATCAGTCGCTAATCCAGCTCGCTCCCGCAGAACCGACTGCAAATGGCTGACCAGCAGCGGCAGCAGCGACGTCAGCGACAGCGCTGACGAGAACTTGCCCAGACCCAGCACGAACAGCTCCGGCCACGACTTCTACAGCAGGGTCACTTGGATCTCGTTATTATTCATGTGTTAGTTACCTCCGGCTGCGCTCGGTCCCCTTCATCAGTCGCCACTCCAGCTCGCTCCCGCAGCACCGACTGCAGATGGCTGACCAGCAGCGGCAGCAGCGACGTCAGCGACAGCGCCGATGAGAACTTGCCCAGACCCAGCACGAACAGCTCCGGCCACGACTTCTTCAGCAGGGTCACTTGGATCTCGAATCTGGGGCCAATGGTTTGACTGTTATTTTGTGATAGCGGTACGCGGGAGAGAAATTAAACACAAGAAGATGGTTTTAAGACTGACTTTATTTTAATAAATGGACCCTTTATATAGTAATTAATTAGGGTTTACATGATGTCATAGTATGGGTACCTAGATGGTGTCATAGGTTGTTGCCCTCTACGGTATGTAGGCTAGGCTTCAGGTTACAGATGTTTATACTTAGATACTATCACAACCTCAATTACCATATATAGAATTATATCATACTAGCAGCCGCCCGCGACTTCGTCGCGTGGACTTAGCTGTATGTGAAAAAAGAATTTCCCGCTTTAAAAAAGATTTTCCCGCTTTTCTGTTGAAATTTTCCTGAATTTTCTTTGCTATAAACCTTACGGAGCCTGAGACCTTTCCAACGAATGCAAAACCTTGGAAATCGGTTCGTGCGTTCTGGAGTTATAGCGTCAGGAAGGAATACCCGACTTATTTTTATATAGTCATATTATATATTATGCATGTTACAATATTAATTCTTCGAACTATTTTATCTTATACCTATTACAACTTATTGATTTATTGAAGAAAATTACAAGAAAAAAAATTACAATAGGGAATATGCCCTGTTCTTTTTTATATTTTTTTATGATAGCTCATATCGTTTTATGACTGATCCGTAATATTCAGCACCAAAAATGCGAAATGTAGTATAATTATAAATTGTTAAAAACTTCAAACTTATTCAAGCGTTTCAAACGCCGCCATTATGGCGCGCTCGGTTGTTATGGACTCTGACGTCACACAAGTCTATGACAACACAAATGTAACTTACAAACTATTGAATTCTTCTTCTTGTCGCGCTTTTAACAGTGACATACACAAGGACTTGGACGTCACACTCACACGTGACTGTTTCAACTCCTTTGAATTTCCCACATTTTTGTTTGCACTTTTCAATAATTATTTTTACATCGAAAAGAAATAAAATTAGGAAATATTGATAGAGACGTAACGAGAATTTAAAATAGTACTTAAAAAAATAATATGGTTCATCTGTTCCAAGTGCATATTCCCTATTGGCGGACTTAATGCCTACAGACATTCTCTACCAGTAAACTGCACGACAGAGTAACTGCTATAGTTATATTGATATGAGAGTGATACACATGGTGAATTAATGAGTTTAAATTGATATTAATCTACACTACAATATAATCTAGGCTCCTTTCAGCATTTTTCGATATTCCTCATAGTTTAGGATTTGGCCAACCACAACCACTTGAAAAACTCACCTCGTATAAAAATCATTGCTGTTCGTTAGTCTGAATAAAACTCGAGAACAGCTGGACCGATTTGGCTTATTTTGATATTGAAATATTCTAGTGTCTCTAGGTTGGTCTAGTGTCTGGTGTCTAGTGTCTGGTGTCTAGTGTCTCTAGGTTGGTCTAGTGTCTGGTGTCTAGTGTCTGGTGTCTAGTGTCTGGTGTCTAGTGTCTGGTGTCTAGTGTCTGGTGTCTAGTGTCCGGTGTCTAGTGTCTGGTGTCTAGTGTCTGGTGTCTAGTGTCCGGTGTCTAGTGTCTGGTGTCTAGTGTCTCTAGGTTGGTCTAGTGTCTGGTGTCTAGTGTCTGGAATGAGCGCAATGTACTCACGGCAGGCGCATAGCAGGCGGCAAGGCTCTAAGCCAGCGCGCGGTGGCGGCCAGCAGGCGGGCCCCGGCCTCGCATACTGCGTGCAGGCGAAGGTGGGGGGGCGCCGGGGGAGGGAGCGTCAGGTCTAGTGTCTCTAGGTTGGTCTAGTGTCTGGTGTCTAGTGTCTGGAATGAGCGCAATGTACTCACGGCAGGCGCATAGCAGGCGGCAAGGCTCTAAGCCAGCGCGCGGTGGCGGCCAGCAGGCGGGCCCCGGCCTCGCATACTGCGTGCAGGCGAAGGTGGGGGGGCGCCGGGGGAGGGAGCGTCAGGTCTAGTGTCTCTAGGTTGGTCTAGTGTCTGGTGTCTAGTGTCTGGAATGAGCGCAATGTACTCACGGCAGGCGCATAGCAGGCGGCAAGGCTCTAAGCCAGCGCGCGGTGGCGGCCAGCAGGCGGGCCCCGGCCTCGCATACTGCGTGCAGGCGAAGGTGGGGGGGCGCCGGGGGAGGGAGCGTCAGGTCTAGTGTCTCTAGGTTGGTCTAGTGTCTGGTGTCTAGTGTCTGGTGTCTAGTGTCTCTAGGTTGGTCTAGTGTCTGGTGTCTAGTGTCTGGAATGAGCGCAATGTACTCACGGCAGGCGCATAGCAGGCGGCAAGGCTCTAAGCCAGCGCGCGGTGGCGGCCAGCAGGCGGGCCCCGGCCTCGCATACTGCGTGCAGGCGAAGGTGGGGGGGCGCCGGGGGAGGGAGCGTCAGGTCTAGTGTCTCTAGGTTGGTCTAGTGTCTGGTGTCTAGTGTCTGGAATGAGCGCAATGTACTCACGGCAGGCGCATAGCAGGCGGCAAGGCTCTAAGCCAGCGCGCGGTGGCGGCCAGCAGGCGGGCCCCGGCCTCGCATACTGCGTGCAGGCGAAGGTGGGGGGGCGCCGGGGGAGGGAGCGTCAGGTCTAGTGTCTCTAGGTTGGTCTAGTGTCTGGTGTCTAGTGTCTGGTGTCTAGTGTCTGGTGTCTAGTGTCTGGTGTCTAGTGTCTGGTGTCTGGTGTCTAGTGTCTGGTGTCTAGTGTCTGGTGTCTGGTGTCTAGTGTCTGGTGTCTGGTGGTGTCTAGTGTCTGGTGTCTAGTGTCTGGTGTCTAGTGTCTGGTGTCTAGTGTCTGGTGTCTAGTGTCTGGTGTCTAGTGTCTGGTGTCTGGTGTCTAGTGTCTGGTGTCTAGTGTCTGGTGTCTGGTGTCTAGTGTCTGGTGTCTGGTGGTGTCTAGTGTCTGGTGTCTAGTGTCTGGTGTCTAGTGTCTGGTGTCTAGTGTCTGGTGTCTAGTGTCTGGTGTCTGGTGTCTGGTGTCTAGTGTCTGGTGTCTAGTGTCTGGTGTCTGGTGGTGTCTAGTGTCTGGTGTCTAGTGTCTGGTGTCTGGTGTCTAGTGTCTGGTGTCCGGTGTCTAGTGTCTGGTGTCTAGTGTCTGGTGTCTAGTGTCCGGTGTCTAGTGTCTGGTGTCTAGTGTCTCTAGGTTGGTCTAGTGTCTGGTGTCTAGTGTCTGGAATGAGCGCAATGTACTCACGGCAGGCGCATAGCAGGCGGCAAGGCTCTAAGCCAGCGCGCGGTGGCGGCCAGCAGGCGGGCCCCGGCCTCGCATACTGCGTGCAGGCGAAGGTGGGGGGGCGCCGGGGGAGGGAGCGTCAGGTCTAGTGTCTCTAGGTTGGTCTAGTGTCTGGTGTCTAGTGTCTGGAATGAGCGCAATGTACTCACGGCAGGCGCATAGCAGGCGGCAAGGCTCTAAGCCAGCGCGCGGTGGCGGCCAGCAGGCGGGCCCCGGCCTCGCATACTGCGTGCAGGCGAAGGTGGGGGGGCGCCGGGGGAGGGAGCGTCAGGTCTAGTGTCTCTAGGTTGGTCTAGTGTCTGGTGTCTAGTGTCTGGAATGAGCGCAATGTACTCACGGCAGGCGCATAGCAGGCGGCAAGGCTCTAAGCCAGCGCGCGGTGGCGGCCAGCAGGCGGGCCCCGGCCTCGCATACTGCGTGCAGGCGAAGGTGGGGGGGCGCCGGGGGAGGGAGCGTCAGGTCTAGTGTCTCTAGGTTGGTCTAGTGTCTGGTGTCTAGTGTCTGGAATGAGCGCAATGTACTCACGGCAGGCGCATAGCAGGCGGCAAGGCTCTAAGCCAGCGCGCGGTGGCGGCCAGCAGGCGGGCCCCGGCCTCGCATACTGCGTGCAGGCGAAGGTGGGGGGGCGCCGGGGGAGGGAGCGTCAGGTCTAGTGTCTCTAGGTTGGTCTAGTGTCTGGTGTCTAGTGTCTGGAATGAGCGCAATGTACTCACGGCAGGCGCATAGCAGGCGGCAAGGCTCTAAGCCAGCGCGCGGTGGCGGCCAGCAGGCGGGCCCCGGCCTCGCATACTGCGTGCAGGCGAAGGTGGGGGGGCGCCGGGGGAGGGAGCGTCAGGTCTAGTGTCTCTAGGTTGGTCTAGTGTCTGGTGTCTAGTGTCTGGAATGAGCGCAATGTACTCACGGCAGGCGCATAGCAGGCGGCAAGGCTCTAAGCCAGCGCGCGGTGGCGGCCAGCAGGCGGGCCCCGGCCTCGCATACTGCGTGCAGGCGAAGGTGGGGGGGCGCCGGGGGAGGGAGCGTCAGGTCTAGTGTCTCTAGGTTGGTCTAGTGTCTGGTGTCTAGTGTCTGGAATGAGCGCAATGTACTCACGGCAGGCGCATAGCAGGCGGCAAGGCTCTAAGCCAGCGCGCGGTGGCGGCCAGCAGGCGGGCCCCGGCCTCGCATACTGCGTGCAGGCGAAGGTGGGGGGGCGCCGGGGGAGGGAGCGTCAGGTCTAGTGTCTCTAGGTTGGTCTAGTGTCTGGTGTCTAGTGTCTGGAATGAGCGCAATGTACTCACGGCAGGCGCATAGCAGGCGGCAAGGCTCTAAGCCAGCGCGCGGTGGCGGCCAGCAGGCGGGCCCCGGCCTCGCATACTGCGTGCAGGCGAAGGTGGGGGGGCGCCGGGGGAGGGAGCGTCAGGTCTAGTGTCTCTAGGTTGGTCTAGTGTCTGGTGTCTAGTGTCTGGTGTCTAGTGTCTCTAGGTTGGTCTAGTGTCTGGTGTCTAGTGTCTGGTGTCTGGTGTCTAGTGTCTGGTGTCTAGTGTCTCTAGGTTGGTCTAGTGTCTGGAATGAGCGCAATGTACTCACGGCAGGCGCATAGCAGGCGGCAAGGCTCTAAGCCAGCGCGCGGTGGCGGCCAGCAGGCGGGCCCCGGCCTCGCATACTGCGTGCAGGCGAAGGTGGGGGGGCGCCGGGGGAGGGAGCGTCAGGTTCAGCTGGATGGACTCGGGCGTGCTGAATATTGAGTCGGCGTCGTCTGGGGACCAAGATTCTATGTTTTATGATCGTTTTGAGCATTTTTCATGCAGTATGTTTACTAAAGATCTGAAAACCTGAAAAAGACATTTGGTCATGTTGGCATCAGGCAGGAATCGAACCCGCATCTTTCGCAAATTGGGCGACTGCACTAACCACTATACTACCGAGACCATTAACAGACCGGCCGAATTTTTCTGTTATTTTACCCTATGAGCCAGGGTGATTTCATCAATGTTACCTCTAACACTCGGAAGAAATATTATTTCAAATATTTAACTTCCGATTAAGACGAAAAAGCTATTACTATGTTTTATTATTGTTTTAGCATTTTTCATGCAGTATGTTTACTAAAGATCTGAAAACCAGAAAAAGACATTTGCTCATGTTGGCATCAGGCGGGAATCGAACCCGCATCTTTCGCGAACCGGGCGACTGCACTAACCACTATACTACCGAGACCATTAACAGACCGGCCGAATCTTTCTGGTATATTTACCCTATGAGTCAGGTTGATTTCATCAATGTTATAGGCATCCACCTCTAACACTCGGAAGAAATATTTCTTCAAATATTTAACTCCCGATTAAGATGAAAAAGCTTTTACTATGTTTTATTATTGTTTTAGATTTTTTCATGCAGTATCTTCACCAAAGATCTGAAAAACCTGATTACGAGCCTGATGCCAACATGAGCAAATGTCTTTTTCTGGTTTTCAGATCTTTAGTAAACATACTGGCGCGCCGGGGGAGGGAGCGTCAGGTTCAGCTGGATGGACTCGGGCGTGCTGAATATTGAGTCGGCGTCGTCTGGGGACCAAGATTCTATGTTTTATGATCGTTTTGAGCATTTTTCATGCAGTATGTTTACTAAAGATCTGAAAACCTGAAAAAGACATTTGGTCATGTTGGCATCAGGCAGGAATCGAACCCGCATCTTTCGCAAATTGGGCGACTGCACTAACCACTATACTACCGAGACCATTAACAGACCGGCCGAATTTTTCTGTTATTTTACCCTATGAGCCAGGGTGATTTCATCAATGTTACCTCTAACACTCGGAAGAAATATTATTTCAAATATTTAACTTCCGATTAAGACGAAAAAGCTATTACTATGTTTTATTATTGTTTTAGCATTTTTCATGCAGTATGTTTACTAAAGATCTGAAAACCAGAAAAAGACATTTGCTCATGTTGGCATCAGGCGGGAATCGAACCCGCATCTTTCGCGAACCGGGCGACTGCACTAACCACTATACTACCGAGACCATTAACAGACCGGCCGAATCTTTCTGGTATATTTACCCTATGAGTCAGGTTGATTTCATCAATGTTATAGGCATCCACCTCTAACACTCGGAAGAAATATTTCTTCAAATATTTAACTCCCGATTAAGATGAAAAAGCTTTTACTATGTTTTATTATTGTTTTAGATTTTTTCATGCAGTATCTTCACCAAAGATCTGAAAAACCTGATTACGAGCCTGATGCCAACATGAGCAAATGTCTTTTTCTGGTTTTCAGATCTTTAGTAAACATACTGGCGCGCCGGGGGAGGGAGCGTCAGGTTCAGCTGGATGGACTCGGGCGTGCTGAATATTGAGTCGGCGTCGTCTGGGGACCAAGATTCTATGTTTTATGATCGTTTTGAGCATTTTTCATGCAGTATGTTTACTAAAGATCTGAAAACCTGAAAAAGACATTTGGTCATGTTGGCATCAGGCAGGAATCGAACCCGCATCTTTCGCAAATTGGGCGACTGCACTAACCACTATACTACCGAGACCATTAACAGACCGGCCGAATTTTTCTGTTATTTTACCCTATGAGCCAGGGTGATTTCATCAATGTTACCTCTAACACTCGGAAGAAATATTATTTCAAATATTTAACTTCCGATTAAGACGAAAAAGCTATTACTATGTTTTATTATTGTTTTAGCATTTTTCATGCAGTATGTTTACTAAAGATCTGAAAACCAGAAAAAGACATTTGCTCATGTTGGCATCAGGCGGGAATCGAACCCGCATCTTTCGCGAACCGGGCGACTGCACTAACCACTATACTACCGAGACCATTAACAGACCGGCCGAATCTTTCTGGTATATTTACCCTATGAGTCAGGTTGATTTCATCAATGTTATAGGCATCCACCTCTAACACTCGGAAGAAATATTTCTTCAAATATTTAACTCCCGATTAAGATGAAAAAGCTTTTACTATGTTTTATTATTGTTTTAGATTTTTTCATGCAGTATCTTCACCAAAGATCTGAAAAACCTGATTACGAGCCTGATGCCAACATGAGCAAATGTCTTTTTCTGGTTTTCAGATCTTTAGTAAACATACTGGCGCGCCGGGGGAGGGAGCGTCAGGTTCAGCTGGATGGACTCGGGCGTGCTGAATATTGAGTCGGCGTCGTCTGGGGACCAAGATTCTATGTTTTATGATCGTTTTGAGCATTTTTCATGCAGTATGTTTACTAAAGATCTGAAAACCTGAAAAAGACATTTGGTCATGTTGGCATCAGGCAGGAATCGAACCCGCATCTTTCGCAAATTGGGCGACTGCACTAACCACTATACTACCGAGACCATTAACAGACCGGCCGAATTTTTCTGTTATTTTACCCTATGAGTCAGGGTGATTTCATCAATGTTACCTCTAACACTCGGAAGAAATATTATTTCAAATATTTAACTTCCGATTAAGACGAAAAAGCTATTACTATGTTTTATTATTGTTTTAGCATTTTTCATGCAGTATGTTTACTAAAGATCTGAAAACCAGAAAAAGACATTTGCACATGTTGGCATCAGGCGGGAATCGAACCCGCATCTTTCGCGAACCGGGCGACTGCACTAACCACTATACTACCGAGACCATTAACAGACCGGCCGAATCTTTCTGGTATATTTACCCTATGAGTCAGGTTGATTTCATCAATGTTATAGGCATCCACCTCTAACACTCGGAAGAAATATTTCTTCAAATATTTAACTCCCGATTAAGATGAAAAAGCTTTTACTATGTTTTATTATTGTTTTAGATTTTTTCATGCAGTATCTTCACCAAAGATCTGAAAAACCTGATTACGAGCCTGATGCCAACATAACCAAATGTCTTTTTCAGGTTTTCAAAACAAGATTCTAGTTCAGCTATGCTATTCCGGTGGTCGCCGACACTCACTTCGCTTGTGCGAGTTAACTTTAAAATTCCATTCCTTCGCGACGGTCGTCGTTTGAGAGAAAAGAACTAAGCCAAAAATCATTTTTTAATTATTTACATACAAAATGAGAGAAAATACTAATACAAAGTAAAGCGTATTGATGATTGAGGTAAGCGTGAAGCGCCGAGATGTGAAGTGATGTTCGATGTGCACCGCCGGAATAGCACGGCAGATATTGAAACACGGAACAGAAAAAACAGTGGAAGTGCAAAGCAGGCGTGGCCCGCGTGCCACAATATATTGAAAGCCATTGCTGAGGGGTTAAGCGTAGCTACGCATACTTGGTCCCAGTCGTGTTCTAACATCGCATCGAGTTGCTCGTCTCGCGACAACTTCATATTTCCGTAGTTATGCCGTAATGCTCCATTTTGGAGTGCAAAAATGATAGTAGGATAAAAAAACTTGAAAATGTAGGTCTTTCCTACCATCGCTAAGTACTATTTTATTTGTTTTCTAATAAAATCTTGTTAATTTCAATAGACAGATAGATATCGACCTACAACGCAAATTTCAATCTAAATGCATATGCAATAGGCATGATGACTGTATTTTTTTTTTGTTTATTATCGAAAGACCTTACATTTATGTAAACAATCCTCAAAGAATCACTTCATCTGGATCAATACCACCAGAGATATCACAATTTGAAATGCACATTTTTGGACTTGCCCAAAAACGCTCCATACAAAAGTGACAGCGACAGTGACGTCACTGTCGCTGTTTTTGTAAGGAGCGCGTAATAACTTTGTTCGACAGCTATATTCAATATTGCGTTTATGATAATGGTCTCCTAACATAATTCCTTCATAATAGTTTGGGTTACAAAAAAGTGATATTGTTTTACAAAAATTTAACACATATGAAATGGACTTGCCCACCCAAGTTTGCAGGCCTATTGTAGCCTCATTTTGAAACGAATTTCGATTGTGGTTTTACAATAACATTTGTAATCAATTATTATTTTTGGGGAACATAAAAAAACATGCAAAATCACTCATAGTCATCTACCCTATTAAATGTATAATTGCTCCCAATAGAGAATACCGCCATCTATGGTCGATCAACGGAATTAACTCGTCAATCGAAACTGAATTGACATTAGATTAGAAAAAGTCGTAAATACTGTCAGCAGTAAAGCACAACAAATATTATCTGTAGAGTGTGAAGGTTGATTTCCGGATGTACGATCTGTGAATTAAGCTAATTTGGACTAGAATTGAAACGACCAATCAAACGCCTTTTTTCTTTGTAGTGCATTATATGACTTTCAATATATTTGTGTGAGTTTGGCGACAGCGGTTCCTTCACCAATATGGTTGCATTGCACTTCCACTGTTTTTTTCTATTCTGTGTATTGAAATTTCTTGTTGCATTTTTCAGTAATTTAACCCTAAAAAAATCTTTTTTTTACAGCAGTAACAAAACAGGTAATAGTACATTGTTATCCTAGGGGTGAAAGTTACTTATCTAGTCCCGAGACGGGGTTTGGCGCCCCGAACGAAGTGAGGGCGCCAATAGCTCGAGGGACTAAATAAGTCTTTCACCCGAGGGAAACACTGTGCTTTTCATTACAAATACGAGGAAAGTAAAAATAAAAACATGAATTAGCTTAAGAAAAAATGAGGAAAATAAATGAAGATCGAATTGCCGCTTTCCCGCCTATTTTGTTTGTTTTTTTTCTGTGGCCGGCCCGCTATTCAGCCATTATTTTTTATTTTCATCATTAGAAAAATGGTAAATATTTTACTCAAAGCTAAGTTATTTTAAAGAAATTGTTGAAACTAAATTATAATAAAGTTATTTAAAACATATATATTCTCTGATCAATACTTAACTTTAAGTTATTTCAAATTTTACATCGTGGCTGTATAGAAAGTTGGAACATGGTTCAATAGATATGTGAAAAAGAACTAGTTTTTTAAAAAATAATTTGACACCTGTCAGTTGAAAGTGATTCTCCCTAGGGATGAAAAGTGTTACTTTCAGCCCGCTTCTCAGGTCAGTAATGACCTACTTTCAGAGTATGAGTAATGAAAAAGTATTTTTTAACGGAGTTAACAATGTTGTAGAAAACTCAGTTTTTTGTGTTTAAGAGGTAAAAAAAGGTTTTTTTTAGCGTAGTTGAAAATTTTGCAGAAAACCCGTTTTTTTAGTGTTCAATTGACCAAGATTCAATTTTTTATTTTCAGAACGTAATAGCAGAGACAGAAGTAAACTTTACAATCAACAGCACATCAGGTTACCCCATTTCCATTTTCTCTCGCTCTTGCCAAATGTCTTTTTTTTTGCAATAGAGCAAGGCGGACTGTCCGGAAATAGATAGTGATGTCCCGTCCACTGTTCATACTAGACTAGAAATATTCTCTAACAATGGGATCCATATTGACTCACCTAAAGTTGTTTTTCCGTAATTGTTCTTACTACCGATATGTGATCCGAATGATCACTCTACCTAAAAATTCTACTCCTTAAGTTTTCTTTCATACTTTTTGTAGTTCTAATGAAGATGTTCATAACGCTCATGTTTCCTAAAACTTCAATTAATAATATTTGATCTCCTAATGTTGTTGTTCATAACGATATTATAATGAATACATTACATTAATAAATGCACATTGCTAAAGATCATAAAAAGTGCTGGGGTTAACGCAAGCAGCAAGCTAATCAGGCAGGTTGTTTTTAGAGCTTAAAAAAATATTTAAAGCCCTAAAAACCACTTGACTGATTAGCCTTAAACCTTCTAACCTAATCTTTTCGTGTCGGTTTCGCCCCGACTAACGTGTAACGACGGTTTGTATAGGGCAGACAAGTATACCAATTACTTGTTATAACAAATAACATTTATTTATCCAAAATATTTATATTCGTAGTTTTTCATAAAGAAAAGATTATTTTCCCAGTGTAGAATTAGGGTCAAAGACGGTTAGGTTGACAAAAATTAGGATATAAGTGCTTAGGATGTTAGGCAGCGATGAGGCATGGGGGGGGGTGGTCACCTTCTGTGACGACGTTATGTCACAGAAGGAGGCCGCGGAGAGGGCCCGTGAGGATGATCCTCTAGCGGCGCCTCTCCGGCGTAGACGGCGGGGGGCGGGAATGCGGCGGTTTAACCGTTATGTCATTCCTGCTCCCTAAAAGTGACACCAGGGGTGCGGGCTGGGGAGCCCAATCCCCATTGCACGGTGTCCCCGTCTGGGGGTGTCCTCGTATATCAGGATGCCCCCCGTGGCGTGAGGAGGCCCGGCGTGGAGGCCGGGCCGCCGCAGGGACGATGTGGCAATCGATCAGAGCCATGCCGTCCCGTAAGCGGTGAAGGTATACCGGTGTATTTTTTAGTGCGGTATTCCCACCTCCTTCAGAGGTGGGCGAGTCCCACACACCCCCACCCCTTCCCCGAGGGGTGGGATAGTGCGTAAATGCATTTTTTGACACCGAGAAAAAAAAAAAAAAAAAAAAAAAAGGATATAAGTGCTTATGGCTATCGAAATTATGAAATTGAATAATTCGGAACTAAAACATTGAATTGGGATTGTTATGATGAAAAATTTTAGGAAGAAAATTTTCGGAGTTCCGATATTAGGAGTTATAATTTTAGGTGAACTAACAATGTGTACTGTAATGCAATCAGAATATATTCTAAACTTCCCACTATAGTATGTTCTCTTTATCATAGGCACATACAGCTTCACCAAAACTTGCTTAAAATAAGAAGGGTGCAAATATTTCATCAAAGAAGATTAGTTACAATGAATTATACTACGCACGGCGAATGATGATCCCTATGACAGTTCGACAGCGCTTAACATTGTACGGACGTCCTGTCACAACAAATTCATTAAAAAATCGAAAAAAACATGATTGTGTACATTTGTAAATTATAAAAATGAATATTAAGAAATTATTACGTAGTGTTCGTAAATAATGGAAAAAAACTCAACGCAAACGTGCATGGTACGTGCTGCAAAAGTTACGTCGTCAAGCTGTTATCGACTAATAAGGGACACATCGATGAACAAAATATCGGTAATTTGTTGGAAAAAATTAACAAATGCTTTGAGTTTGTATTTTATTTATATCAATCTGAATCTGATACAGGGTCAAGCGGATTTTCAGAATATGGAAGGTCCGTGGCCTCCTTTTGAAAATGTTTCATGAACCTGGCAATTATGAACTCTTTAAAATTTGATTCAAAAAGAATTCTAAACTAGTTAAATTATGAAATTTGAATAAAAATGAAAGTATAGTAAAATATAATAAGCCTGTTACTTTTTTATCTAGTGTTTTATGTACAGTCAACAGCATATCGGGTTACCCCATTTCCGTTTTTCTCTCGCTCTTGCCAAATGACATTTGTTCGCGATAGAGCAAGGAGGACTGACCGGAAATGGGTAGCGTGATGTGCCGGCCACCGTACATCAATGCGCGCAAACTTTTTTTTTTCAAAATAAATTATTATTGCTTATTATGTCGAATGACCTGGCTGAATGACATGACATTTGCCTCAAAAAATAGTATTTTATGGAAATTGTTTCGCATCACTAATACAGCTGTCAGTTGAAACGTCATAGGGATCATCATTCGGCGTGCGAACTATAGAAACTTAATACTTATTGTCATTCTTCATATTAATACATTTGACGACCGTCTTGGTGTAATTGTTGAGAAGTCGGCTACTACACCAAGGGTCGCGGGTTCGATCCCCGCACAGTACAAACATTTGTGTGCATGAACATGTCTGTTTGTACTGGTCTGGGTCTTTCCTGTGTATATTAAGTATGTATTTACAAAAGAAAAAGTATTTAAGTATGTTTACCTATCCGTTGTCTAGTATCCATAATAACGGACTATAATTAGCCCACTTGGGACTAGATGGCACTGTGTGGAATAATGTCCAAGGTTATTTATTTATTTATTATTTCATTATAAATTAACATTAGTAAAAGTTAATCAATAACATTATTCCCGAATTAAGAACTAAATTAAAATAACATAAATAAAAATAGTTCAAGTCAACTCCGTGCCTCTAATTTGTTTTTAATAAGAAATCGTTTTATTATTCGTTATACAGTTAACTCTTTTTTTTAAGAAGGATTGTAATACAGGATGGAAGACAGGATGTTTTTGCAAATATTGCCCAATTTTTAGGAGCGGCTTGGTTTCAGAAACTAAATAGAGTTTCATGCATTTTTTAGTTTTTTTCATTGTGAGGTAAGTATTAATTTTTTAGTTTGCTTCATTCCTGTATATAATAAATACGCATTTTTTTTTAAAAACACAGTTTTAAATAAAACTTTTTATATCGTTCTAAGAGTTTTACTAAAAATTTTACTTTTAACCCAGCAACTTAACAATAATTGTTTTCAATGCTTACCTTCTGCTTGTTGTGTGTCGGCGGCGGAGTGTAAAGCCAGCGGCACTTCGGGCGGGGTCGCGGCGTAGGCAGATTGCAAGTATTCGTTTATAGCCCCTGCAACCAAACAATTAAGTATTATTCAATACTTGTTAAGATACTTCATCGCATTGGATCATTCCTGTCATGATATTGGTAAGACTGTATAATAATAAATAAAAAATATATTGAAAAAAAAATTAGGAAGAAGAGATGGCGCTGTGTGTAATAATGTCCAGGTATATTTATTTGAACGAAAACATTACGTTTAAAAAGAATACGACCCAAACGAAGGTTATATTTATATTTAGTTTGAAAATTAGGTAACAAAATTGTAAATACGTCCTGTTGTTAGATCGTTCATATTTACATTTCGTTCACAAGAACAGAGTACGGTCAACGGCATGACAGGCTACCCATTGACGGTCGTCCTCTTTGCTATATGAAATGTCATTTGAGAAGAGCAAGAAAAATAAACGGTGATGGGTAGCCTAATGTGCTGTTGACTGTACAGAGGCGCACACATCAACCTTTACAGAGCTGACATTAGACACATTTTGCAATGGTTTTGTAAAGGTTGATGTGTGCGCGTCTGTACGTAATATCCGTTTTCTTTATCTTGCTCTTACCAATGGCATTTCTTAGCAACAGAACAAAGGGAGGACTGAAAAGAAATGGGTAGCCTGATGTGCTGTTGAGTGTATACGTAATATCCGTTTTTTATCCTGCTCTTACTAATGACATTTCTTAGCAACAGAACAAAGGGAAGACTGACCAGAAATGGGTAGCCTGATGTGCTGTTGACTGTATACGTAATATCCGTTTTTTATCCTGCTCTTACCAAATGACATTTCTTAGCAACAGAGCAAAGGTAGGACTGACCAGAAATGGGTAGCCTGATGTGCTGTTGGCTGTACATAAAGTTTTATGGAAGGCCTCTGGAATTTTATGGAATACAAAGTGTAATAGTAAGTGTCCTTACCAAATTGCCCCATCTTGAAGAGATTTTTAGCAAGTTGTGTCTGCAACATCAGCTGTTGCCGACGAGCTCCTTCAATGTCGCTCGGACTACCGGCGTTCAAGTATGGCGACACTGTGACAAAAACACATTTATTAATTTTTTAAAGGATCAACAACATAAGAATCAGCATTTCAATCAACATTATAAAGTATGGTTGCTTATGGCTAACTGTTCTCACAATGAAAGGTAAACACAACATGCATAAAAAAATATATTTAACAATCTTTAAATTTTAAATACAAAAATAAACAATCCCTATGGGATAACAACTTATTTATAAATAAATAATAAAAATTAAAATCAGCCTGAATGGCAGAAATCTGCAAAAAAATAGTTACACTGCGAAGTTGGGAGTTTCATGCTAGCCATGAAGCTGGAAAGGCTACGGATGTTGCCAACAAAGGTGACCTCTGGTGGCAGCTTATTAGTACTGTAGACCATATTGCAATTTTCATTGGTTGTGTACTCTACTCTAATGGAATAAGGTTTAAAATGAGGTGCCCGTGGCACAGTTGTGACAGTGATCTTCGACGATCGCTTTTGTAAAGTAACACACGCCGGGTCGGAAATGGGATGAGTGACAACCCCGTCCGAAGTTTAGTGATGTTTGCATCGGGCATCTCCGTGCTTCGGAAGGCATGTTAAGCTGTTGGTCCCGGTTGACTAGATGTCAGTCGTTAAGCCTAGTCAGAGGCCTTGGGGTGGCTTGATAACATTTGACAATAAGGTTGCTCACTAACCTTACACCCCTTTAACAATCCGTACTGAGTCCGCGTGTTGGAGTGTGGCTCGTTCCACCTCATAGTTGAGGTGAGGCCTGTGCCCAGCAGTGGGACGTATCATAGGCCGTTTATGTTAAGGTTTAAAATAGAGTGGCCCATATTTTTTCACACTTTAAGTTACTAAAAGCGTTAAAAACATAGGTAAGTACAAGTTATTGAATTTTCAATTTTCAAAATGATATAAGATTCTAACACTACCTCATAAAGAGCTAAAACAGAAATGAACAGGTTGAATACCTTGGTTTTTGTTGAAAGCAACAGCGGCGGCAAGGGCAAAGTTGATGGCGGGCGCGGCCGGGGACACTGAGCCGAAGGCATCGCTCGGTTCTTCCTTTGGGTTAATCTGAAACAAAATGGCCTATGACATAGACTCAGTATGGTCATTATTGTGCTAAAAAGGGTATTTACTATTTCAAAAAAGAATGATAGAAAAACACAGCTTTGTTTTTGCTAAATTCTATACTAACATACAGGCTGAATTATTCAAGTGGGCATGGTAGGCCA
This sequence comes from Udea ferrugalis, assembly GCA_950022985.1. NCBI lineage: Eukaryota > Metazoa > Arthropoda > Insecta > Lepidoptera > Crambidae > Udea > Udea ferrugalis. Next base: position 1,454,621 of record OX465541.1, read on the forward strand.
AATCTTTAAGTGAGAGGAATGCAGAAAGAAGGTCAATGGAGTCTAGGCTGATTTTGACAAAGCCTAAACCAATCGAAACGTTGGTTTGGCTGGCCTGTATTATTGCGCCATCTCCTAGTGTCGCAAACTAAAGATAAGATCTCTTTTTCAATAAAATATGTTAATTTTCCTTACATTCACAAGGCTAACTAATTATTTAGTTCGAATAATCACTCCTTATTTTTAATTTGAATAGCTGAAGATCTCTTAGTCAGATAGAACAAAAATTGTTGAAATATCTGAATTAAGAACTCTTTCAAAATCCGCATGTTACCTGTGCACACTGCGCCTGTGCAGCCCCAGCGCCTCCAGCGAGTCCCAACAGCTTGGAGTACGCGGCCTGACGCTCATGGTGTTCACTCTTGGCCTTGTCCACTATGGGCTTGCGTTCGTGCTGGACCGCTGTAGACAATGTGCAAGAATTACTGCTCATTGCGTTGTGTGCTGACTGTTTTATTTGAACGCAGTGACCCATGCCACAGTAAACAGAGAACAGTAAAATATCTACATACAAACGTGCCGCTCTCGGTTTGAATGTTTGCGTGCGATTTCACGCACACGCTAGCATAAAATATGGCGGAATAAGGTGGCGGCAGTACGTAAGGGCTGTGCCGCGTGTCTGTGAGCACGCTAGGCTAATAACTCGGCGGGCGGCCTTAGATAACCTACTGTTATGTTTACTGTACCCATGCCATAGTACAATAAAACAAGTAGGGCAACTTGGATGATGAGCGAATGATAATACAACCTACTCATGTAGGTGATGAAGAAAAAATCATGAGAAACAGTTTCAAAATAAGATTAAAGTTAGTGAGCCTGCTTTACATTATAGTTAGTATGACAAAAGTGCAAAAAATAAATTATGATGCTAAATGCTAAGATAACATATTTCTACCAGATAGCAATCTACTCACAGTCACTTCTCATTCCACAAGCGAGGCACTTCTGCAGACGGCAGTACTGGCAGCGGTTGCGGTGATGCTTCGTCACCTCGCAGTTCATGCTGCCACGGCACTGGTAGCCTAGCTTCTTGCGGATGGACCGTTTGAAGAAGCCTTTGCAACCTGTCAAATTAAGAATTTACATTAGTCTCTTTTACATAATATTTTTGTTTTGAAGACCTGGACCCTTAAGACTGCTAATTTTAGAACGCTTCAATTGATTTGTAATTGAGTCCCAATCTGCTAATTTGACACATTTTCTATGAAAATTAGATTATTAAGACTTAAATACGATACAATTAAAGCATCATCATCATCATTAAAAGATAGGTTTTATGCTGTTTGAACATTAGGGGTAATATGTGGATACCCTGATTTTCTGGTTCCATAATGTGCTTGTGGGTCAATGACAAGGTAACGTCAAAAGCAATTGGTTAATTATGGTACATTGACTAACCTTCACAACTGATGGCTCCATAGTGCCTCCCAGAGGCGCGATCTCCACATACTATACACAGCTCTAAGCCGCCCACCTCAGCACCTCCGCTGTATTTTATCTCCATCTGGTCTTGGCCGTCCATAACAATTCTGGAATAGGGGAAATTATATTTCCTGTTAGATCTTGAAAGGGTTTTGATGTGGATGTAAGGACATTTCTTCCTTTCCTTATCTTCCAAGATACCCATAGTACAACTAGGACAAGCTATGCTTAGATTTTATAAGTTTGAAAACTTGTTGTCATTGTAATAATTCAGAGAATTGTAAGACACTTGGGGTCTGAGAGTTACAAATTCACAGAATGATGAACTAAAGAAATTGCTAAAACAGACCTATGGCCAGGGAATAACTTGAGAAAATGCATGCTTGCTGAGATTCCCTGGCCAAAGCACTCAATTGTGTGACTGCAGTCTAAATTTATTCCCCAAAGGCAGAGGCCAAAGCACTGAAGTGTGTGACTGCAGTCTAAATGTATTCCCCACAGGCAGAGGCCAAAGCACTGAAGTGTGTGACTGCAGTCTAAATGTATTCCCCACAGGCAGAGGCCAAAGCACTGAAGTGTGTGACTGCAGTCTAAATGTATTCCCCACAGGCAGAGGCCAAAGCACTGAAGTGTGTGAGTGCAGTCTGAATTCATTCCCCACAGGCAGAGGCCAAAGCACTGGAGTGTGTGACTGCAGTCTAAATTTAATCATCACAGACACGAGGTCAACATTTTTTGGGAGTAAAATCCGCTCATCTGCATCACCATCCTCTGCAAAATTAAACACCTCTCTAACTGGTTTGTTCTACTATTTAGGTGGTTCAGTACTTGTATTTTGAATACATAGACGTGACTATTGATTTAAATGAATTAATACCAAATACCCATTGTTCGACAATAACAAAACAAACAAAACGTATGTTACCTACCTTTCACTTTTGGGACCACTTTGCATTTTCGAATCTACGAGACAAAACTACGGTTCTAATCGTAAAACAAAAAGTCTGCTCTCAAGGAATACGCATAAGCGTAAACACCACGCTAACGCAGTCGTGGTCATCCAAGTGAGGATAATTTAACAAGCCACGATACAGTTACAAGACGCTTCTTTCTTCCCAATACAATGAACTCACCTTTAGCCTTTTCTTGAACGCTGCTTATTAATAATCAAAATTGTTTATCTGATAATCTATAAATATAAGACAACATTAAGGCACCATTATTCACCCCTAAGTTAGTGTGTAAAATTATAAATTGTTTACAAAATCTCCAAATGAATAAAAAATGCACAAAGCATCGCTCGACATGACTGACAAGTCAAATGTCAAAGTCAATCATCAGCATCAAGCACCGGATGTAATTTGTTGGTTATTTGAACGTTTCATGTCAACAAACGCAGCGATATATTGCTACACACGTGAACACAACGCCAGGTTTCCGACCGATTTGTGAAAAAGTAAAAAAGTCAAAACCGCATTGACAACATGCACAAACTAGATAGGGAACAGGTTCAGACGGGTAACTTCCGTAGCAAAAAACTCGCCTTATGATCCATAGAGATTTCCGCATATAAAGATTTTGATAGCTTTTTTTTTTAATTGTTTTTTCATAATGCGGCAACGATGTTAACGTTATAAATCCACAAATAAATACAAAAAGGTTTTATGTTAAACCTTTGTTATTTATTTGTGGATTTATAACGGTAAGCGTTATAAATAACGTATATTATAGGTACCTACCTAAATTCTGCTTGTTTTCTTTGGAAATATAAATTGGGTATAAATTAAACAATTTTCACTTAGTATGCCTTTTATTTCTTAATTTTGTTTAATATTTAGTAAATGCTTTACGCTGCATACAGGGCAAAATCGTCTTTTCCAATCTACAAACATCCGTACCTTGAGATTTTTGTTTATAATGTTGCACCAATTGAACACAGTTAATCGCAGAGTTAAATCAAAACAGCTTTTCGCAACTACACTTTTGTGTTGCTTACAACCCAAAGAATCATATGAATGCTGATGAATGCTTGGACTGAATTTGATGTTTCAACTCTTTTATTAAACCCTGTTGATGTGGGCTATTTTCTAAAACTTGATTGTCTTCTACAATTATGTTTCCAAACAATCTTACCGCATTTTCTGATGGGTAGGTAAGTTTATTTTCTTTTAAGCATTTATATTTTCTGAAAAAAATATAATTGTTGACACAATGAAATAAAAACCAACCTGACAATACTTGACACAAATGACAATCAACAAAAGCGTAACCTAGGTTACAAACCAAAGACAATCCTTAGACTAGAAACCTCATCATCCGCGGGAGGAGGGGAAGCTACCATTTCCTATAAAAGCATCCATAGACAAGCTTAACCTTAATGCTATTATTTTTTAAAGGAAGAAAATCGGCCGTGACAACATGCGACTTGTCAGCCAGCATAACCTCATATTTTTGTTGTGTTCATTTTTATTTTAACAAAAATAGTTCATGAAAAGTTTAAAAGAAAGTGGTTTAACTTTTAGTTCAACAGACAGCCACCATGGCGTCAAATATAGATGATATTATTCAAAAATTTGACTCCTTTACACAAAAGCCAGTCAACTTTCTCACCGTACAGACGGGTGTTCGAGAGGATATCAAAGGCTTGGTAAAATCTATTTATGACTATACAAAAGCGGAGGAACAGAGTGAGAAGAAGGCGAAGAAGGCTGCATTACCAGAGCTTATTGTCGAAGACTTCGATGAGGAACAAATATGGCAAGAAATTGATCTTCAAAACTCAGAGCGTTGGGACCAACTTGTATGGGAAGTCGCAAATTGCATGTCTTCTACAAAAGACTTAGTTTTTCCTGTTGATGTTGCTTCAAAGAAAAAAGATAACGAAACAGATAGATCAGTTGTGGCATCAGACGAAGAGCTTGATGAGGCAAATGAGAAACCCAAAAAAAGTAAAGCCAAGTCTAAAAAACGTTTAGGAAAGACAGCTGAAGCCAATGAAGCTGATTCTGAAAACAATTCCGAGTCAGACACACCCAGAAAAACGAAAAAGTCTAAATCAAACAAACATACAGAGGGAAAAGGCAAAACTTCAATTGTTGATGATGAGTTTTTCAAACTGTCTGAAATGGAGAAATTTTTGTTAGACGAAGAAAAGAAAGATGGTAAAAAAGTTGCTTCAGATAGCGATGAAGAATCTCCGCCCCTATTTGAAGATATTGATGAGGATGAAGGAGACAAAAATATGATGTACACAGACTTTTTTGAAAATGAAGAAGGTAACGGTGAATATGGTAGATTTGATAATGATGAACTTGATGAAAGTGAAGACGATGATGGGGGTGAAATGGAGGAAGATTTCTTTAATGAGTCCAAGAGTAAGGAAAAAGATGATGATCACAGTGATAAAGATGACGATGAAATTGACCAAGATAGTGAACATGAACAGACCAGTAAAAAGGTAAAGAAGAAAAAGGTTACCTTTGCTGATGGATCATCTGACGATGATTCTGAAGACAGTGCTGATGATGAAAATGCTGTACCAAACCAGCAATTGAAGGATGAAAAGAAATCAGAATTTGAGCTAAGACAGCAACGGCTACAACAACACATTTCGAGGTTAGAAGACAAAAATATAAAAGATGCACCATGGCAGTTAAAAGGAGAAGTTGATGCTACAAAACGTCCACAAAATTCCCTGCTACAGGAAGTAGTTGACTTTGATCTTACGAGCAGACCAGCACCGATAATAACTGAGCAAACCACAATAACTCTAGAAGACATAATAAGACGCAGAGTTAAAGATAAGGCTTGGGATGACGTCATCAGAAAGGTAAAACCTGTGGAAGATCAGCTGTCCTTTAGAAAGACTGAAATCATTGACCAGTCTAAGAGCAAACTCAGTTTAGCACAAGTCTACGAAGCAGAGTATTTGAAGCAGAAGCAAGCATTATCTGGCGATGTTGAGGATGAAAAAGAACCCGAAAGCCACACTCAGATCAGAGATTCTATGAACAGATTGTTTTCTAAACTGGACGCATTATGCCACTACCATTATACTCCAAAAGCACCGCAGGCTGAAGTCAAAATCGTTAGTAACACTCCAGCGATATCCATGGAAGAGGTTGCACCTGTTGCTACAAGCGAAGCAGCATTATTGGCTCCTGAAGAGGTTAAGAAGAAACGCAGAGGTGACTTGATGAGCAAAGAGGAAAGAACGCAAACAGACAAGAACAGAGAGAGAAGGAAAAAGAAAAAGTTGCAAAGAAAGAAGGGGCAGGTGACCAAAGTCACAGATAACAGGAACACTAAGAAGGCTACTGAAGCCAGCGACAAATCGTTGAAGACGTCTAAAGCGTTCTTCCAACAGCTGAATGATGATTCTAATAGTTTAATGAAAAACAAACGTAATGTTAAGAATAAAGGTCAATAAAAGATTTAGATTTGTTTGAGAGTGTTGTATTATTTGTTTATTTAAGTAGTAAAATAATTGTATTCATTTAAATAAATTAAAAAAATGATCCTAAGTCCAATCCAATCTTACACTGTAAATGCGAAAGTTTGTAGAAGTGAATGGATTTTTTTGAAACTTTTCAATATTGAATGATGATGAATAATGGGCTTATGAATGTTCCGTTCACCGTGACGGTAACAATCAGTGGGGTTGCGGCCGTTCCATTATGTTTTCATTCCATTTTGAAATTCGTAGGCGTTCGGCTTCTCGGATCGAGGGAGTAGCGGCTGGCCCCACTCAGTGTGCCTCTGACTACCCCGTTTGGAAAATAGTCGTACGGGTATGTTATGTTATGTTGCATTAATATAGCTTATACATACAGAATAAGATACCAGCTACAATTTATAAAATTTAACAAAACAAAGATATCTTCATTTCAAATAGGCCTTTAAACTAGGTACTTCATTTTACTTGAAGAACTTTCGAATTGTCAAATCAACCAAAGAGAAATATACTAAATAATAAACATATTTTTTAATAATATAAATATACAAAATAAACGGCCTCTAAAGGTACAATTCCAAGACAGACCGCAGACCGCAAACTGCTAGTGACACACTTTTGGCCTAAGTGCGGCGCTGCAGCCACGCTTGGAATCATTTCCATAGAGATTCAGTCGCTTGCAGTTTGCGGTCTGCGGTCCGTCTTGGAATTGTAGCCTAAATGTCCCACTGCTAGGCACATGCCTGACTTACACTATGAGGTGGCGCGAGCTATACTCCAACACGCGGGATCAGTGCGGATTGTTGTGGTGACCCTGCCGTGGCATAATACAATAAAACAAGTAGGGTCACTTGGCCCCCGAGCAAATAATAATTGCCTAAACATGTATGGCTATCGCTACGCGACCGGCAGCGCCGCGAGAGCAACGAAACACAGGTGGGCGCGGATAGGGCTCGTAGGAGCCGTACGTAGGGTAGGGCTCGGCCGCGACCGGAGTATCGTTAGAATCAATAAATCCGTCGGTATGTGCGTGCGCCGACGCGTTGTTATACTGGGTATACTGTGCCTTGGCCACAAAGAAAATATTTTGTGCCTTGGCGCAGTTTTGACAGTGGATCGGCAACGATCGCTGCTGCTGTAAAGCAACATAAGCCGGGTCGGGACATACTGTGCGGGGATCGAACCCGTGACCTCTGAGATAATAGCCGACTTCTCAACCATTACACCAAATTGGTCGTCAATGCAAGTGTGATTGGTTACCTACAAAAAGCTTTTGAACAACAAATACCATCGTTTAGCGTTTGATTGTTTAACTTTGATGTACCTTTTAAAACTAGCAGTTATAGTGGCTCTATACAAGTAAATACTGTTGCTTTTCTTTTCTAGTCAACACAGCGGTGGGTGTTCTAAACGGAATGGCCGCCGCAAACTGCGCTGGCGGCTTTCGTCTCGCGCCATATCCGCGCGTTTTTCCCGCGCTAATTACGGTGCGCGCGCTGCGGATGAGAACTACGAAGAAAAAATGAGTAGAGGTGGCATATTCTTAAAAACTATGCTTTTACGATACATGGTGGCCGGATGACGTTCGAAGGAAAAATTCAGAAAATGACGGTCAACGGCATTTTTCCAAGAGAAGGACAAAAAAGGAAATGAGATGATGCATCGTTGAGATTAGAAGGGGGTGATTCGAGTATACTCACGGACTTTAAGGTATTTGACCTTTGGTTTTGAACATACTCTTCCCGGCCATCAGAAAGTATGATGTAGATTTACTTAAAATTATTGCGGCCGACTGCCATTCCCAGTAACACCCTAAGCCAAGACTCACCCACCCTCCGCGGGGAGGCTCTTTGGGCACGTTATTCAAATATAAGAAAGAGAGAGTTGAGTGAAAGCTTTGCGCTGTTAAAGCTATAACTTGTGCAACATCATACATGGGTAACTAATAGTGTTTTTAGCGACTAAGCCTCGAACTCTGTCGCGTACTGGGTGAAATAAAGATGTAGCTTCATTTTATAGGGGCTTTTATATTCACTTTGTCATGTTATAGACAATTTGACTCAGTCAAATTACAAATAATTGAGATTGAAACAATATTTGGGCTAAATACGTAGCATTTCGGCATAACAAACTTTTAGTTTTATTCGTAACTCTATGGTCGTGTCTATTGCATTGAGCTTCCGCCTCGAAGTTGTATAACGCGGGCTATTAGTTTTAAGGTTCAAACGTTAAACAAATATAAGTCTAACAACATAGTATCACTGCGAGCTTATTGCCGAATAAAATGATCCTAGAGAGAAGGTAATGCCAATCCTTTGTTGACGAAATTGTTGATAAAAATATCTCGCACGACGATTTAACTTGCACCACTCAACTTGCGAGGTGTGCTCCTACTAATATTTACAGAAAAAATACAAATGAAGTCATTAGAACTACTACTGAACTAAGCTAAACGCGTTAATATACGTTGGGAGTTGGGCGAAATTAAATTTTTCGCGACTCCTACAAAAAATTCAGAGCAATTTGTAGTAAACGGCAGTTTGCATTTTGGGATATTAGGCGCTTCCGTGTTTGCGTTGACAATTGCAACTTTTGCGAGCCACGCGAAATATTTTACTAAAGGGTTTTGGAGTTTATGCATTGATAAACTATACTTTTTAACTGAGACACGGTATTGGGTGCATTGCAGTGCTAGAATACACGGGGGTTTATAAGGAACGGGCCTAAAAAGCTTTTTTTTTATAAATTGTAGCCCATTTTCCCATTCAGATGTGTAAGCCATATTAGTTTTATTCAAATCCATTTAGTGGTTTTTACGTGAAAGACAGAAGAAAGTTTTTTTTTTCATTAGCAACAAATAGCAACACGGCACATTCACCCACGTAACAACAATTGAGTCTAGTGAATAGTTTACCGAGTTACCGAGTTTCTTGCCGGTTTCTTCTCGGTAGAATCAACACCTCCGAAACGGTGGTAGAATCACATTATTACTTTTTAATTTTTATGTTGTGACTTGTCATAAGTGCTTTTTAATAAGTTTACATGAATAAAGACTATTTTTACTTTACTTTTACTTTTTAGTTTCTAACTAATGGAATGGAAGTCATGAAACTCCATTATTTTAATGATATAGGGAGTAAACGAGCGAAAGGGTCACCTGATGAAGAGCAATCACCTCTGCCCATGGACAACTGCAACACCAGAAGCACAGAAGTGTCACGAGATGCGTATGAAACTCCATAGGATAATAATTTACGCAGACGCTAACGATGGCGTAAGAAAAATCAGCACCCAGTACTTAGGAGCATGTTTGTAACTTTATTTATGCATTTTTAAGGTCATTCATTAAGTTTGCCTCATAAACCCGCTCAAGAAGATAGGTGGCGCATGGTAGCGGCGGTAGGTAGGTACTCTGGGTGGCTCGTGCCGCGCTACACTACATCTAATCCCCCGGCACTCGGTCACAAAATTATAATTTGTGTAATTACCGCACTGAGACATTTGGCTTTGTAGCTTCTACAATGGTATAGAATAGAACTGACCAAGTTTCCTTTATTTGAGATAAACTAACCTAGATACTTTAGAAGTGTCGCGCAAAGTACCTACCTATCTAGTTATTCAGTTTCATTTTAAAAGACTTAGGCCTAAAATTTATTGTTTTTCTTTAATTTTTGTGTCAAAATCTTACAGTTCACAGAATAGCTACATCTACTAAGAGCTAAGTTACAACAGTATAGATACATACATAGTTTCGTAAAAAAGTGGCTGTGACATACGGATGGACACACAGACAGACATGGCGAATCTATAAGAGTTCCTTTTGTAAGGAACCCTAAAAAGTAGTATTTGATTTTTAACTTATTCTGTTTCAGTTTCCATTTTTCATTCCATGAGTAACGACTCGTTACTTTGACCCCCGAATTCACAAACGCAAACCAAGGTTGAGCATCCTTCAAAAGTCTAGCTGTCCCTTTCAGTTCTATTCACATTTTACGGGACAGCATGAGCGTGAGCGCGTGCTTTGCTTTAATTGACGTTTGTGAATTCGGGGGTAACTCAGTCATACGGTTTGCTGCAACTCTAATCTGAAGCTGAAGTGTCTCCACAGAAATATAACTTGGGCCTCGTCAAGAACAGAGTGAACAGCCATTTGTTGGGCCAGCATGTAGTTACCACCTTAGACCACATCATCACTTACGATCAGCTATGGTATTCCGATGGGCGCCAAAACCTTAGACAATTAGTGCTCTAAGGCCAGAACTCACTTTGCTCGTGGTGAGTAACTTTAATATTCAATTTCTTCGCAACATTAGTCGTTTGAGAGTAATTGAGAGGAAATAACTAGAATAAGCCAAATAACATTTTTTAATAATTTACATACAAAATGAGAGAAAATTCTAATTCAAAGTAAAGCGTTTTGATGATTGAGGTAAGCGTGAAGTACCGAGATGTGAAGTAATGTCCGCCGGAATGCCACCCGTTGAAATTGTGGTCAAATGCGCGCCTAACCAAGGTTCAAAACAGGCATTTCGTTTGCTTCTTTGTCATAGACACACCAAATATACTTTTTTTAAAGATCCCAAGCCCTGTCTACAGCCTCCGAGGGAGGGTGCATCAGGAAAGCGAGCAGACAAATAAATTCAGCCCACGATAAGCGAACTATAAATCAGGCCAGGGTTGCCTCTGAGGAAGTACTTCGGTAGGCGTTTTAATCTTTTAGCCGTAATAGGGATGCATTTAGCTAACCTAATAAGATGTGTAATTGATCTGCGAATTAATTAAAACCTCCAGTGGGCCGCCCCCTACAACTCACATACAATAGGATGCCATTTGACCTCGGTTAAAGTTTGTATTTGAGAGGACAGTCAGAGCACATCAAGCTACCCATTTCCGCTTTTGCTCTTGCACTTGCCGAATGACATTTCTTTGCAATAGAGCAAGGAGTATTGTCGAAAAATGGGTAGCGTGGTGTGTCGTAAATTATTTAAAAAAAAGGGATGACTCGTTGATTGATAGATCTTTACTAAGAGTGAATCTTAGACAATATAGAAATGGACTCGCGATTGGGCCGCCCGTCAATGCAAAAAAGTCTGTCCCTTTTTGCGGGGGCAGGGGGAACACTCACACAAAGAAACTTACCTCTACTATAACAGAAGAGGCTTGTTGGCACAATCGCACACAAACCTAAATAAGCAACACAGGGATAATTTACACATAAATGTCAATAAAATGATTCACACTACAACAACTTTTGACATTAGTTATGTCTCTACACGGTACTTATGTCAACTTGGCTAGTGCTGACCATAACACAGCTATTGGATGTACAAAAATAAATTGAACAAATGTTTCGATTAGAAATTGTGAATTATATTATGTATTGGAAATTACGCACTTCCCATAATTTCTAAGCCTGATTTTAACTGTTTACGTGGAGAAATCCACGTAAACAGTTAAAATCAGGCTTTTTACCTTTATGAATATTTACTTAAAACTAGGTATTAGACGAATATTTTAAATTACAAACTTATTGAAACGTGTAGATTCTTCTAATCTTTTAAAGCGATATAGCAGTAAGCAATCATTAAAAAAATTATTAGAGTAAAAATTTGGACTTAGGACCATTTTTGAGGATTAAAAACTTATCAGACCTATTGGTCTGATAAATTAACAGGTTCACTGTCCAAAAATATATAACCATTAAAAGCTAATTGTTCGCAGCCCATATGTGGGCTGTGGACTGTGAACCGGTTAACCCCTTTATTTTTAACCTATAATAACGCCGCAGATTTTAAAATCTACCTATGACTAATGCATAGTCTGAAATGGATGGTCCACATTTAGATTTCGTAATTCAATATTTTGAAATCTGTCGAGTTGTTATTTGTTCATCCGATAACTTTGATCTAACTGAATAATCTGCCCTAAATGAAACGAGCTGTATTTATGTATCTAGGGCTTGACAGACTGCCTAAGTTAGTAAACTTGATATATATTATGTGATTGGAAACATCGGTTTTAAATGCATGCTTTCGTATTGTAAGATAATGAAGCTTACAGCTGGACAAATAACAAGTTTTATTTCAAACAGTGTTACCTACCTCACCCACAGTAATTTTTTGGTGAACATTTGAATCAATTCTCTTAATTAATCAACTGATAAAAAATCATTTCATCCGATTAATTTCTATAAATGAATCGGATAATATGATGTTATCATAGCCATTAAAATTCATTTTCCATGTCTGTATAACATTGTAGAATACATGACGTATGCATTCGATAAAAAAAGCCTTTGCATTAATTTCAGGCAATCACTTATGACGAGTCAATTTACTGCCTAAAACGAGATAGTCGGCTTACCCGCCCAACAAAAAAAGGAAAGTACGTTACGTTCATACTTCGCAAATTCGAAAACTGGCACATGACAATAACGTAAATGAATGACGTGCTCGTAAACAAGTTGCTGCAATATTGGCTCAAAAGTTAGGTCCGTTGGACCTAGCTTACTGTGGCCACTTTTGGTACGCGGGTGTCGTATCTTCGTCTTTTTGTTAATATCAATGCTTATCGCACTTAATTTGAGAAAAATTGTAACAATGGGGACCCATTGACCCATTCTATAATGGGTCCCGACTCCCGACCCATTCTAGAATGAGTCCCGAAGCTAAGTGCCATCGAGTATGCCAACTTTCCTGTTTTCCTGTTTCCGGTTTTTACATCACACAGAACCGCAGTGTGGTTTTTTAATTTTTAATTACCTTTTAGATTATATAAAAATGAATTTGAATGTTTTTTATATTGTTAGGCCCAGTATCACTTTCGCAGTAATTACAAATCTAACGACAAATCTCAAGCTGAAATAAATCGACCCGTTCAGGCTGCAGAGCGTGTCAAACACTTTTACATACAAACATACTGACATGTATACATACATACACTCGAAAAACATAACCCGCCTTCTAGCGCAGTCGGATAATAAATAAATGAATCATTAGAAACATTATTCTTACGTCAATTCGAACTAATTGAAATATTGTATTCGAGTGCAATCGAAACTTGCCAATCGATTTTTCTTGACATTAACCCCAACACTAGTGTGATTACGAAAACACTCAAATGTCATTCCAAACAATGTTTTAGGTGTTTTAATCATTGGTGATTTTTTGCATGAAATTGAACCAAAAAAATACATATGGATGAAACATAACATTATCCTTCTTCGAATTTGAGTTTCTCGAAGTGTTCTTACAACTATCTACAGCACAAAACGGCATTTTTGAAGAGCTCTTTACTCATCGACGCATGACTCGTTATGTCAAAATTTCCGAGTTTCAAGTAGTTTTGTTCAACGTTCGGATTTTTAATCGTAACGTGTGCAGAGGGGTAAGGCACGTAAGGCATCTCCAGTTCTTAATGCTCTAAGGAGTGAATGGATGAACTGCTAACGCGATGAGGTGGGACATTAGTCATCATCATCATCATATCAGCCGAACGACGCCCACTGCTGGGCATAGGCCTCCCCCAAGGATCTCCTCAAACATTTTTACTTTACAATAGTAAGATGATAATTACAACATAATCCTTTTAAGATAAAATTCAGAAAAGATACAATTCAAAAGATTTCGTGCATTTCTGGTTTTCCAACAAGTCCTTTTTCAAACAAGTAGTGCGTAACAATAAATATTATATCCCAATATTTTCGTTGGCAACCCTGAAATCAGACTTACGAGCGTAAAACCGTATGGCGCTCTAAGTATATGGTGTCATAGTTTTTAACTTGGTTGTTAATAAAATATTGTGAAGATGGGAGCTGGAGATAAAATGTTTTAAAGAAAACAACGATAAAATTAATACTAAATAAAAACAAGCATACCATTACGACCATATCCCAAACGGGGTAGTCAAAGGCACACTGATTGCTCCAGTCATGATCAACGGAACATTCATTCGTCTACATTTCGCAAAGAAGAACCCAACGTGGTACGGGGCGAGCCGACCGCCGTTACCGGGTTGCTTGGGTGTTTGACAGCCGATGTTGACAGCTCACGGAATTTGAAGAAATTCATTGGTTGGTAGATTCCGCTTCCGACACGTAGGTATTGTTTGTTTGTCATTATAAGAATGTTGGCTATCATGTCGATGCAACTGTCAAATGAATTCTGAAAATCACAATTTAAGCGACTGTTTTTGGGGTTTTTACTTATCCACAGGTTCAGGTACAAAAGTAGAGCGTCGCAATCTAGTGGTTTAAAATTCTGGCTTGGAACTCGTGTGGTGCGGAGGTCAAATCTGACCAGAACACCTGTTTTGTGTTCATTGCTAACTCTCCGGTTAAGGTAAACACCGGTCATCGACCTTACAGCCACTAGAAACCTGATATTTGATTACTTGTATAAAATTACGTTTAAATTACGATTGCACAATAAGCGTATTGACCAATCAGTGACGATCTCGCTGCTCAAGGAAATGGTAGAAACTCATTGGATGGTATATTCCGAATTCCGGCATATTTATCTGACTTTGTGACCATAGCCTCTTGCCTGTCATTAGGGGTCTATTGGCTATGAGGTCAATGACACCGGTAAGTAACCCAAGCAACCAGGAAAACACCACACCACGTTGGGTTTCAAAATAAGTACCTAGCTCAGCAAAATGTTCCGTTCATCGTGACGGCAACAATCAGTGCACCTGTGCCTATTTGACTAAATTGTTTGAACTATGTTAGTAGAGATCGTCTTAGTTGAACTGACGCACCCCTCCAGTGCATCTACGCATTCAAGCAAACACTCTTGTATACGTTCCGTGGGCAGGCCCTCCACAAGGTGGACCGACGATCTGGTCAAGGTCGCGGGAAGCCGCTGGATGCCGACAGCACAGGACCGATTGTTGTGGAGATCCCTGGGGGAGGAGTATGCCCAGCAGAGGGCGTCGTTCGGCTGATATGATGATGATGGTGTTAACTACTTGACACTTATCGATCTAATTCGTTTTATTTGATAGATCGTCATTGGTGACCGCGGTAGTCAATCCCCTGCCCCCTGCACCATGAGACCAAAGTAGCCAATATCCCTGGATAACTTCAGAGGCCACATCCTTGCTGAGATGTTTTATGACCTTCCACTAAGCGCGGAAGATTGCAATTTGCTCGTTGGACATTAAAATGCGCCGCTGGAATTTGTGGATATTGGATAGGAATTTATATAACGGGGTACGCGGGGGCAACGCCTTAGGAAGGGGTAGAGTGGTCTTCAAGTCTAGTTTTAGAAAAATATGAAGGATAGTGAAAAAACCTTCCTTATTCAAATAAAGCCATATTTTAAATCACAGAGTTAGCAGTCATTTGAAAATCTCACCACTCCCCTACTTACACGTTACGTCCGTGCTTACTTGGCTGTCTAGTAATTACCTATTCACTAATTTCTTGAAAGAGTTAGATAGTAACTAACATCTTCTAACTTCACCTGCAATTATTAGAGTGGATGCATGAAATACCAGTACAGTATTAAGTTACTGTTATTATGGTGGCTAAATGAAAGTTTTCTATTTATTTTTTTCGATAAGAAGTATTTTTTTCAATAATAAATACAGGCATAGGAATACAATTTGCAGGCAGTACAGAGGCGTTCACATCAACCTTTACGGCACCTTATGCCGCTGACATGAGACCAATTTCACAATGGTTTTGTAAAGGTTGATGTGTACGCCTCTGTACATGCAATCGTAGTTGAAAGTGTTTCAATCAGTAGGTCGGGTTTACGCCTTACAAAGATACTCATTACTACGTAAAGGTTTCGTAGTCCCGTAGCAGTGACGACTACGAACAGTCGTAGTGAGTGACGGAGTTCTACTACGAATAATATCGAGTACAGACACCAAAGGTGCTCGAGGCTCAGTAGCGACATAGTATTGCGGTTCGACTACGAAAACCAAATGGTAAGATTAATAAGATAGGTTTGCTTATTGAATTGGTGACCAACATGGATTTATGTATATTTCAGTTGCTTTCGTATTATAACAGGCGTAATAAGCAGTGTTGGCCTAGCTAACATCGCTTGATGGCAGTTTTTAAGCTTAGTCAGAAGACTTAATAATATCTGACAGCAAGGTTCATCATATTTTGCCTTGTATAAATAAGTGGGGCATACGAAGTATTTGCAAGTTTGGCAGGTTATGGAAACTGTAATCTGCTTCAATGCTAGTGGTAACTGCAACTACTTGTGTTTCCACCCTAAAAAAACCATAAGGTAATTTCATCCATCAGCCTCTAAAAGTCCATTCCTTGGAGAAGGCCTCATTTGGTCCATTGAAATCCAATTACAAAACAAGCTGCACCCATTTTCTTATTCCAATAAAGTATTACTGTGCCAGGTCTGTCGTGAGATTTCATCACTTTTAGTTTTTGAACGAATGGTGAACGGATGTTTTGCCCTCATTTTTATCGTTTAAGTTAGTGTGTTGCAGAACCCTCGGTCAGGTGTTCAATTTGAAAAAAAGTGTGGCAACAATTTAAAAAAGCTATTGTCTTCTTGTTAATTTCTTTTATGCCAGGTCTGTTAGAGGCATCGCTCTGCGCTTTCCCCGATTATCCTCCGGTGTTAGCGGCGTGGTGTTAGCACTTCTGCGGGGGCGCGTTTAAGTAAACTCTTGTAACGTGTCTTTAAGATGCTAGAGTCACTTTATTTTGTGTGACTTTGTTTACTCAACACCTTTTTATACTGTGTTTGGGTTTTAGATATTTCTATTTTTGCGGTACGTAAATTTTTGCAATTACCTATTTAGCCAGTCTCTTCTAGGCAATCTTCATTTGAAGATCAAATGAATATTATCTAGAAGAGACTGGTTTTCCAGCAATAGAGCCGTCTAGTCTATACCTTTTTTTTGGTGTTATTATACATATAAACATTCACTTCCATCATTCAATCACTCTATCTATTAAAAGAACAGCATTAAAACCGTTGCGTAGTTTTAAAAATTTAAGCATACCTAGGGACAGAGAAAGCGACTTTGTTTTCTACTATATAGTAATGTTAAGTAAGGCCCGGCGCCCACTATCGGCATCGGCACGCTTCAGGATTTTAGGTGGCAAATAGCAATAAACTATAACATAATGGCAATAAAGCAGAAATTTCCGTGAAATGTGGTCGTAATACAAAAATACCGCTTCGGCATGCTTGAGGTTGCTGTATCGGCAGTCTTGAGCATGCTTTAGGGCCGGCGCCGACTATCGGCATCGGCACGCTTCAGGATTTTAAAGTGACAAATAGCAATATACTTTAACATTATGGCAATAAAGTAGAAATTTCCGTGATGTGTTCTCGTAAAAACAAAATGCCTTTGTTCTGTTTCTGTTTCGGCATTTTCTACTTTATTGCCATTGTGTTAGAGTATATTACTATTTGCCACCTTAAAAGCCTGAAGCGTGCCGATGCCGATGGTGGGCGCCGGCCCTTAGGATGCTTCGGCATCCTTCGGTACGCCGCCGGCGCCGAGGCAACCTGCGGTTCGGCATCCTTAAGGACGCCTCGGCATCCTTAAGCATAATTGCCGATAGTGTGCGCTTGCATGTAGGATGCCGAAGGATCCCTTTCCTTGCCGATGCCGATAATGGGCGCCGGGCCTTAAGCTCCATAGCCTAGAGTTGGTTCAAACGCCATGAGATAATAAATAATATTGTGGCAGTCAAAGCGACCATGACCGAATTCTTCTGAAGAATTTAAAATTTGCAATAGTAGAAGTAGAAGTACAAGGCACCATAATATCTGAACATTCATTATTGCATTATTATCTGACCAGATGCTAATCATTAAATTCCAAACATAAAACTACTCTATTTGGAGGTTGGACAAATTATTATTTTTCTACAGAGTACACAAGTTTTTTGTATGACTCTGAATTCGAACATCCCGTTCGTTTTGTTATTGGATTTTGGGTTTTCATCTTCCAATGAAGAAATTGTGAGCTAACTTAAACAAGAGCTTTTTTAGGTACTTTGGTTTTGTAGCTAGGCGCAGGTCACTCTTTAACTATAAGGTTGTGCGAGCCATACTCGAGCCAAACAAGCCAGCACTCCTGTAAGCTTAGATGCAGTGGAGGGGTGCGTCATTTCAGCTTAGACGACCTTTACGCTAATATCTGAACATTCATTATTGCGTTAATATACGGACAGATGCTAGTCAATAAATTCCAAACATTCAACTAACGTACTTTGAGGTTGGACAAATTATATTTTTCAACAGAGCTCACGAGTTTTCAGTATGATTCTGAATTCGAACATCCCATTGTTTTTGTAAGTAAGTACTTGGGGTTTTCCAGTATGAAAACTCAAAGTTAACATTTTCCAATAAAAAAAATGACAGCTAAATCATACAATTGCGCATTTTTAGATACCATCCCATCCATCCCATTAATCGACCTGGATAAGGTGGACCTCTTTCAAGATATGATTTTATCTTTCGGAAATACTACCCCTGAGAGGATTTACTGGATGAGTATTTGTATGGAGAGGTTGGACAAATTCACATTTTTCTACAACGTTCTCCGTCCACAAGTTTATTGTATGACTCCGAATTCGAACATCCCATTGTTTAGCAGCATCGTTATGCTATAAAATTCAGAAAACCAGCAAAACTCATTGATGTATCAACGGCAAAAATCGCGCCCCCGGCAAGGCGCAGCCCGTTTCTCTTTTTAATTTGCGCCCCGGACTTTATGCGCCGATAACTGTGAACTGTGGCCGCTATCGCGCCGAACATCGCGAACGGCTGCTTGAACATTGGTCGGTTTGTGCATTTACCCTGCTTTAATTGCGTTTATTTGCACATTTGCGAATGTTGTGACTGGTGGAGTTTTGTTACTGTAAGTACTTTGGGTTTCCCAATATGAAAACTCAAAGCTAACATTTTCCAATGAAAAAAATGACAGCTAACTCATTCAACAGCACTTTTTTGGGTACCATTCCACTCATCCCATTACTCGACCTGCCTGGTGTGGATTTCTTTCAAAATGCGAATTTAAGTAACTTTCGGAAATACTACCTCTAAAGGGATTTAAGATTGGAGTTGAGTATAATATGTATGAAGAGGTTGGACAAATTCACATTTTTCTACAACGTTCTCCGTCCACAAGTTTATTGTATGACTCCAAATTCGAACATCCCATTGTTTAGCAGCATCGTTACGCTATAAAATCCAGAAAACCAGCAAAACTCATTGATGTATCAACGGCAAAAATCGCGCCCCCGGCAAGGCGCAGCCCGTTTCTCTTTTTAATTTGCGCCCCGGACTTTATGCGCCGATAACTGTGAACTGTGGCCGCTATCGCGCCGAACATCGAGAATGGCTGTTTGAACATTGGTCGGTTTGTGCATTTACCCTGCTTAAATTGCGTTTATTTGCACATTTGTGGATGGTGGAACTGGTGGAGGTTAGTAACTGTCCTTGGGTTTTCATTTTTTAACGAATAAAATGACAGCTAACTCAAACAAGAGCTTTTTAGGTACTTTTGTAGCTAGGCGCAGTTCACTCTTTAATATAAGGTTGTACGACCCATACTCGAGCCATACAAGCAAGCACTCTTGTAAGCGTAGATGCGGTGGAAGGGTGCGTCATTTCAGCTTAGACGACCTTTACGCTAATATCTGAACATTCATTATTGCATTAATATACGAACAGATGCTAAGCATTAAATTCCATACATATAACTAACGTACTTTGGGGTTGGACAAAATTTATTTTGCAACAGAGTTCATAAGTTTACAGTATGACTCTGAATGCGATAGTCCCATTGCTTAGCAGCATCGTTACGCTATAAAATCCAGAAAACCAGCAAAACTCATTGATGTATCAACGGCAAAAATCGCGCCCCCGGCAAGGCGCAGCCCGTTTCTCTTTTTAATTTGCGCCCCGGACTTTATGCGACGATAACTGTGAACTGTGGCCGCTATCGCGCCGAACATCGCGAACGGCTGTTTGAACATTGGTCGGTTTGTGCATTTACCCTGCTTAAATTGCGTTTGTTTGCACATTTGCGAATGTTACCTATAACTTGTGGAAGTTTGTTATTGTAAGTAAGTACTTGGGGTTTTCCAGTATGAAAACTCAAAGCTAACATTTTCCAATTAAAAAAATGACAGCTAACTCATACAACAGCTATTTTTGGGTACCATTCCACTCATCCCATTACTCGACCTGCCTGGTGTGGATTTCTTTAAAAACGCGAATTAAAGTAACTTTCGGAAATACTAGCTCTAAGGTGATTTAAGATTGGAGTTGAGTATATGTATGAAGAGGTTGGACAAATTCTCATTTTTCTACAACGTTCTCCGTCCACAAGTTTATTGTATGTCTCCGAATTCGAAAATTCCATTGTTTAGCAGCATCGTTACGCTTTAAAATCCAGAAAACCAGCAAAACTCATTGATGTATCAACGGCAAAAATCGCGCCCCCGGCAAGGCGCAGCCCGTTTCTCTTTTTAATTTGCGCCCCGGACTTTATGCGCCGATAACTGTGAACTGTGGCCGCTATCGCGCCGAACATCGCGAACGGCTGTTTGAACATTGGTCGGTTTGTGCATTTCCCCTGCCTAAATTTTAACTAGTGGTGGTTTGATATCGTAAGTACTTGGGGTTTTCCAATACGAAAACTCAAAGTTGACATCTTCCAAAAGAAAAAATTACAGCTAATTCATACAACATCTCTCTTGGGTACTATTCCACTCATCCCATTATTCGACCTGCCTGGTGTGGATTTCTTTCAAAATGCGCATTTAAGTAACTTTCGGAAATACTTCCTCTAAGGGGATTTAAGATTGGAGTTGAGTACATGTATGAAGAGGTTGGACAAATTCTCATTTTTCTACAACATTCTCCGTCCATGAGTTTATTGTATGACTCCGAATTCGAACATCCCATTGTTTAGCAGCATCGTTACGCTATAAAATCCAGAAAACCAGCAAAACTCATTGATGTATCAACGGCAAAAATCGCGCCCCCGGCAAGGCGCAGCCCGTTTCTCTTTTTAATTTGCGCCCCGGACTTTATGCGACGATAACTGTGAACTGTGGCCGCTATCGCGCCGAACATCGCGAACGGCTGTTTGAACATTGGTCGGTTTGTGCATTTACCCTGCTTAAATTGCGTTTATTTGCACATTTGCGAATGTTACCTATAACTTGTGGAAGTTTGTTATTGTAAGTAAGTACTTGGGGTTTTCCAGTACGAAGACTCAAAGTTAACATTTTCCAATGAAAAAAATTACAGCTAACTTATACAACATCGCTTTTTTGGGTACCATTCCACTCATCCCATTACTTGACCTGCCTGGTGTGGATTTCTTTCAAAATGCGAATTTAAGTAACTTTCGGAAATACTACCTCTAAGGGGATTTAAGATTCGAGTTGAGTATAATTATGTATGAAGAGGTTGGACAAATTCACATTTTTCCACAACGTTCTCCGTCCACAAGTTATTGTATGACTCTGAATTCAAATGTCCCATTGATAGCAGCATCGTTATGCTATAAAATCCAGAAAACCAGCAAAACTCATTGATGTATCAACGGCAAAAATCGCGCCCCCGGCAAGGCGCAGCCCGTTTCTCTTTTTAATTTGCGCCCCGGACTTTATGCACCGATAACTGTGAACTGTGGCCGCTATCGCGCCGAACATCGCGAACGGCTGTTTGAACATTGGTCGGTTTGTGCATTTACCCTGCTTAAATTGCGTTTATTTGCACATTTGCGAATGGTGTGACTGGTGGAGTTTGTTATTGTACTATAGGTTTTCCAATATGGAAACTAAATGAAAAATTGACAGCTAACTTATACAAGTGCTCTTTTTTGGTACCATTATTAGGCGCTAGTCACACTTTAACTATAAGATTCTACGAGCCATACTCTAACACGCAGGTTCATGAATTTTAGGAGAGGTGCTGGTGAAAAACCTCTTTGTCAGATGTTATCAAAACGCCCTAAAGTACGCCCTACGCAGGCTGTAAACTGAGACTGGGTCTAACGACAAACACTGATCGACGTCAACTGGTACCAATTGCTTCTGTTAACGGGAACGCGGGGCCTTAGGGCGGCTTGATAACATCTGACGTCAAGGTTGCTCACTAACCTTACACCCCTCCAACAATCCGCACTGAGCCCGCGTGTTGGGGTATGGCTCAATCCACCTCATAGTTGAGGTGAGGCCTGTGCCCAGCAGTGGGACGTATATGCCCGAAAAGTGTATCACTAAAGGGTCAGGGCCACCCATCCCATTACTCGACCTGGCTGATTTAGACCTCCTTTGAGAAGCGATTCCTCTTTTGGAAATTCTACCCCTAAGGGGATTTTAAATAGGGGTTGAGTAATTGTTTGAAACTTCCTAAATAACATTTTACAGCTTCAATATACAAGCTTCTCAAAAAGTGTAGTGTTTGAATAAAACTCTGAACTTAAAATACCCACAAAACGGCAGCTTTATTTAACATATACAGAAATTGGTAAAATGGACAACTGAATACACTAAAACCTACTAGAAGTAATGGCATTTAAATATACAAGTAGATTTTTATAAATAAAGTAGGTATTTCATTTTGAAGGCATGTTTAATTTTGGTGTAAATTAATTTTCCCCCTCCAACAACCGCACTGAGCCCGCGTGTTGGAGTATGGCTCAATCCACCTCATAGTTGAGGTGAGGCCTGTGCCCAGCAGTGGGACGTATATCCGCCGTTTATGTTATATTAATATTTTAGAACTTTATTGCTTGAATTCTGACCACAAATTCAGACGCTAAATAATAACGACCATGCTGAGTGGCTCACATAGGAGATAAATATTGGCTTAAATAATATTATTTAGATGCGCATTAATATGGCTGACTTATCCCCGATTTCACAAACGTCAATCAACGCTAAGCAAGCGCTCACGCTAATGCTGTCCCATAATATGTCAATTGAGCCGAAGGGGACAGCCATACTTCTGAGGGATGCTCAACGTTGATTTGCGTTTGTGAATTCGGGGGCAAGCAATTTAGAAGGGAGCTTAGATTTTTACATTCGAATATTGCCATTCAAAAGAAGTCGGTTTAATTACTACCCTTAGATTTTGTGAAATGCTCAAAAGAAGTATATTGATAGTCTTTTCATTTTAAATTTGGCCTATAACGCCCATCCTCATCAAAGTCGGTTGAGTTATAACACGTCGTACGTACGTATAAACAAACAGTAAAGCAGTAAGCAGCAGATTCGATCCTCGCCTGTAGCCCAGAACGAATGTCTCTTTCTGGCTTTCCTATCTTTAGTAAATCAGTCCTTTAAAATCCAAGATATATTCTTTCCCTGATCGTACAACGTTAGTTAGTTTTATTTCATAACAATTCCTATCAAATCGTATCTCAAGATGAAACGAACTGAACGCTATAGGATAATCTAATATAAGGCCGGGACAGACGTGCGGCGGGCCCACGCGACTGTTCCGGGCCTAATATAATATACGCCCCCGGATTTTGAGAGTACTACTTGCGCTATATTAGATTTACTACACTCTGATTATTTACAGAGTAGGCGAGGTACAGAGAATGCATGTGTTTTTTCATTATTATCTAACGGGTCCGGGGACAGGAAAGCAACGTGGCCCCGTGGTTAGACACTTTGTCGAGGAACCCCCTTGAAGCCCTGCTGCTGGCCCAGAGTTGAATCTGGCTGCAACACGCTACTTTGTGCACATTATACAATTTGCGGCTGTCTACGGTGAAAAAAAATACTGATGAAAACTCAAGCATCATAAATTTTAAATAGCAAAATAAATTCGCTCGGAAAAATGTAGGTAGGTTTCTGAATGTTCCATTCACTATGACGGCAATGTCAACGTGGCTCTAGGAATCCCGTTTGAGATAACGTTGTGTTATCTTACGGCAAACCACAGCCACACCTAACTCTACACACTATAACTCTAACTGACATAACCCTAACTGGCCAATTCCTACCTAGGTTTGTCATACTACTTAATCGTCCGTCATCTATACTTTATATTTTATGCTGTGAAGAACTAGGCTTCTCAGTACAGAAACAACTTTCCGACACCGGTTGTTGAGTCACATTATGTTTGAATACTGTGTATTTTATTTAATTTCTATTGTTAAGTGTATTCTTGTTTGTTTGATTCACTTTTTGACGATTTAAAAGCACTAGTAACAGGTCTGTTTAAATACAGATATTTGGAATTGAATTGAATTGAATTAATAAATGATAGCCAAAGTCACGAGTGACAATTTTTTTTTCATGTTTCTCTTAATTGGGCACACCCTCTGTCCATTCATTAACCTACAAAGTGCAGCGCGACTGCAATAACATTACACTGCACTCCGCTCACATAATGTCGCTAATACTAATCGCTACACACATACATATTGTGTATGAGTGTTTGTATGTATACTCCAATCTGTTAAGGTTGACACATTGCCTAAAAGCTAGTAGATTATAGGATACTAACAAAAACAGAAACAAGTTAGGTACCAATTTTGAATTTTTAAGTTTTTAGGGATTGGTTGAACTCTACATTAAACCATAAAACCCTTAAAAAAATTATTCAGCAACTATTATCTTACGTTACATCAATTTTTTTCTGTAACTCAGTAAGTTTAGATCTTTCAAGATAGTAATTTAACGCATTTTTCACTTTCCAATTAAAATGCGAAATAAAATATAGATAGATAGATATTCCTTATTGTACAGAAACATTACATTTCGAGCAAATTATAGAGAACAATGTATTATTTAGGCGGTCTTATCGCTAGAGAGTGATCTCTTCCAGACAACCTTCAGGTAGAGGATCGTAGGTAAATAAAATAAACCAAATGTGGGTGAGCTAAAATAGTAAGTACTGATAATAAATAAAATAATTGAAATAAGGTCAGAAGAAATATCTGCATTATGTTGGGCTGGGTTGTTTGTTTGGTGGGGGCCTCGCTATTTACTCATATTTATCTAGTAGTAAATGAACGATCGCTTTTGTAAAGCAACACACGCTGGGTCGGAAATGGGATGGGTGACCACTCCGACCGAAATTTTATCATGTGTATTTCGGGCATCTCCGTGCTTCGGAAGGCACGTAAAGCAGTTGGTCCCGGTTGACGTCACTAGATGTCAGTCATTAAGCTTAGTCAGAGGCCTAGGGCGGCTTGATACCATTTGACATTAAGGTTGCTCACTAACCTTACATTCCTCCAACAATACGCATTGAGCCCGCGTGTTGGAGTATGGCTCATTCCACCTCATAGTTGAGGTGAGGCCTGTGCGCAGCAGTGGGACTTATGTAGGCCGTATGTATCTAGTTATTGCTACTATTCATGATGATATTTTTTTATTTCTGACGACCGTCTTGGTGTAATTGTTGAGAAGTCGGCTACTACACCAAAGGTCGCGGGTTCGATCCCCGCACAGTATAAACATTTGTGTGCATGAACATGTCTGTTTGTATTGTTCTGGGTGTTTCCTATGTATATTAAGTATGTATTTACAAAAGAAAAAGTATTTAAGTATGTTTATCCGTTGTCTAGTATCCCATTAAAACGGACTATAAGTAGCCCACTTGGGGCTAGGTGGCGCTGTGTGGAATAATGTCCGGGGATATTAGACTTTTTTTTTTAAATATTTGATTTGCTCGAATAAATAATTAGCAGTCGCCAACCCTTGTGTCGTGTGCTAACATTGGAGCTACCAGTTTTAATCGGGTATTTGGTGATTAATTGCAAACGAAATAATAGAGTATTTCACGTCAAATACCACACGATGAAAGATATAGTAGGTATAAGCGTCGGATAAAGTGTACTCTAAAGGAGCTTCCTCACCGGGAGCATTCGCGTGTAATGTAACATCAAATAAAATTAAGTACAAATGGCGTACTTAATGCCTTTCATTAAATGGCAATAATGGCATTCTCCAAAAGTCAACTAGACAGTCAGACAGAGAAATCACTCAACTAAATCAAAACCTTATTCGGAATTCAAATCTCTACTGAATGTTACATTTTACGTGAATGCTCGTCAGTCAGGGCTTGATTGTCAGTTTAAATAAATAATGTAATACTAATAATCGAATTTGAGCATTGCATTAAAATACTTCCTCACATCACATTAACATTATGGATTTGACTTTGATTGAAGTCGAATCTATAATGTTCATAACACGAGCATTTTCCCCAGTCTGGGAGGAAGTATGGTAATGTAATGCTCAAATCGATTATTAATGTTCCATTATTTATTTGAACTTTATTGCACAAATGGTGAATTATATTGAATACATTACACGCGAATGGTCCCAGTGAGAGAGCACCTAAACATAACGCTCACGACTTACCCCCTTATTCATAAAAGCTTAAACAGCTCTTCACCAACACTTTAACTGTTGTATCGCTTTGTCTCTTTCATTCTTGTTGCTGCCGCCATTTGCGAGTCAGTGACACAACACGGCAATGGCTTAAACTATGCTTTAGCATTGCCTTAGTTTTTATTAATAAGGGGGTAATACCTATATTACAAACGGTAAATGCTTGAATTCATTTAAAAAAGATTCTGGTTTTCGAGGAGCATTTAATTGCATAATTTATTTTCTAAATAACAGTAGTAGGTACATACGATGATATCAAAGTTACAAAGAAGTAGATAGGTTACTTGTGCTAAAAATGGCTCCCGAAATCAGAACTATTAGTGCACCTAAGCAAAGCATTGACAGCTTGAGACGACACTGCGCAACATGTATCTGTCTCGTTTACGTTCTAATAAATAATCATACTATCTCGTTCTCACGTTACAACACGGTCAAATTAGAGGTACGTGCGCCAGTGATAAATTTTTGACTTCGCTTCAGTACTGGCATAGCTATCTGCCTCTTTTTTATTGCAATATCATTGAATAGGTTATATTTTTTCCAAAGATGAGTCTACAATGTCTACTCAATACCAAATGCATCTTGAATGGTGGTTTGACAACATTATGTGTTACTCCAGCAAAAGATTGCAAGTTAAGGTTTTGGTTGGGGAAGTTTTAAATTATATCTGTCCAGTCTTTAAAACTGGGTCATTCACACATTAATATCTGTAAAGTTTTCAAAATATTATATTTTGTATCGTGACTATACCACCGACACGGCGTCGTAAGGTCGTGTTATCTGAGAAAATCAGGAAAAAATAGAGCAAAGCTATTTAATTTAAATTACAGTTGTTGTACACATTTCAGGCAATTCAAATAGTTTTTAACATGACTAGCTCAATCTCAGAAACTTAAGAGGTTACTCAACTTGCCCCAAAAAACATATTATTACAAAACAATTTAAACATGGACATGGATTCAAATCCACTATATTCCATTTCCAGACGGTTACCCACTGAACTCGCGCGAAAAACAAAACGCGAATAGAAAATTATAATAATCCGTCGAAAAAATCTGCCTAAAACCGTCTCCCGTTCCGCCCAAGCAGTGTTTTCCACACGCACACACACTCACGCATGAAGTGACTTTTATAGATGCGTCAGCTGAAAAACTCACTCATAGAAATATAGTCGTTCCTCCCTTCAAATAAGAGCGGTCACGCTTAGCAAAAAAGCGGCTAAATTAGGATATTTCAAAAGTCAAACACAACACTTAAACTTTTCTCAACCCAATTCAAATACAACCTTATAGTTTAAAGGATAGAGCTGAAAATGGTGAGTGTAAATAAAAGAGATATGTCATGGACTGCGTTCCGAATTTGAAAGAGCTTTCCGAGAGTTTCCGAACGCTTACCGATCGGGCCCGAACGCCGCCGAGACGGGACGAGAGCCGAGTGCATTACGGCGTAGTGGTATAGGGCTGGTGAGGAAGAAAAGCATGGCAAAAAATATTTGTTGAAAAAAGTTTGTCATGTTTTATTTTCAATCACTTAATTCCGATATTTCTCTTTGCTTACATGTGTAGCCAACAAAAAGAGGGTTAATACAATCAGTCTTCGAAATATTTCTTTTGTTCATTTCTAATGTAGGTACCTAATTTCTTTTAAGCCAACGAATTTTGAGACCGAGGTCACAAAATGAATGTCATTTTGTATCCAAGATGTATCTTTGATTAAGTACCTGAAAATTCAACAGTTTATTCTTTAAGGAAACGTTATTTTTCTGCAAAGTGCAGACACAATAAAAAACTGAGAATATCCTATTTTGATGTTGAGTTTTGTTAGTTAATCCATTCTCTGAGAAGTTTAACCCAAAATGTTACAAAACATGCTCGACATTACAGTTTTACATAATAGAAATCAAACCTCGATATGCAAAAGCTCAGCATACGACACATTCACGTAACTTAGACGAATGCATGCAGAATATAAACAAAAAAAACTATCATCAACAATCTCCATTAAAAGCTCTAGAGCGAGCGCAAAAAAAGGTCGGAAAATTGTGAAAGCGGCAGCCCTCAAGGGGGCGGGGCGAGAAGGCCCGGGAAGGGGAGCGCGGGGCGCGGGGCCTCGCCAGTGTGACGCGGGGCGCCGCGCTGGCCGCACGCGATATGCGCCACATTTAGCGTATTATGTTCCTTCCCGACCTCCCGCGAGCCTGCATGGTGGACGACGTAGCAACATACCTCCAAGCGCCCTCCTCGGGACAGGTGGCTGACAATATATTAACAACAACCCATATGTAATTAACAATGATCATATTAACAGATGTTGTGAGCTACTGTCGCTTACTAGCGTTGCCGCCCGGGTATTTTAGGGACGATTTAGTCTGCCGATCGATTACATGTGATACGGGCTTACATCTTGTTCCGAATTCGTATGGACGAAGAAAAGTTGTGTAAGTGTTCAAAACAAACTGAAGTAAACAGATCAATACGCGGGTAATGTCGGGCCCTGGCTTAATGTCATGGGGGGACGATCAAATACTTCCCTAAGAAGGGGGGATATGAATCCTTCTTAGTGCAAAACCGGTATGATATCCCTAGTGATTTCCATTCAATTCAAATATTACCAGCATTTCTATAAAATGCTCCAAATTCGTTAAAAAGTAAGTAAATCTTAAACTTGAAGAACTAAAAGTATTAAATAATCTACTATACGTAAATGTAAACTTAATACTAACTACAAAACGCAGAAAAATTAAGAAACTGTATAAAACAATAAATATGCACCGTAACCTTTTCGATCTGCAAAATTGAATGTGATAGATTTCATGACTCAATGCGTCCTTGTTACACCATGAAATTCACAAAAAACCCACGAAAGTTATGAAATAAGCTTTAATGAACTTTTCCGGAAAATTCCAGTCTGCCGTAAAGAGGTTACAATCCCCTCAATCACAAAAGTTAAAGATAAAAAACAGTTTCAAGTGCAAAAAAACCAAACTACATCAATAAATCTGATAACAATACGTCTAAAATTGCATAAATTCTATCAAAAAAATAAACCGCCGATTGTTTACAAGATGCCAGCAGCAAATTTGTCGATTTTGGACTCTAAACGTAAAGAGATAACGTAATTTTTAGTATTGCAAAGTAGATGGTAAATCGATATGGTGTAGAAGATGCGAGGCGAGCTAACTGCAGGGAAACTACGGCATTGGGCAGCATAACGCCCATTCATCCGCAGTTGGTCCCTTTTTAAATTTTAACTTCGACCTTTTTCGTTTGTTTGTCGACCTCTTTCGAGATGAGCGTTACTGTCGTTGTTTATTCTGTGGCATTTTTATTTTTGTGAAACTTTTTCGTAGACTATTCATTTTGGAGGTTAAATATTTGGAAATATTTGCAGATTCTAATTCTGAATGAGAGACAACGTTACGTATTGGCCTACTATCACGCTAAAAGCATTTCAACTTATAAGAAAATAACAAGTCACTAGATGCTCAATATGTAGAATTATTGAATTTATGAATGTTTTGATTATTATTGTAAAGATTCTGAAACTGTTCATATTGGTTGGACGTATTTGGATAATTTACATTTCTTGAAGAATCTCCTTTGAAAATAACATTAATAATTTGAGCACATTTGTTCCGGTTTTGTAAGTAATTTCATTATTAACTGATTACATTTTCTTCGTTTTCTTCTGTTAATAGGCCAAATGGGTGAATGTAATGACCCGATTTCGCAAGGGTGGAAAACCTGCATATTGCGCTGGTGGTCGTAGATTCGATTCACGCAAGGAAAATATTAGTTTGACGAACATTCGTGTTTGTTTTGTGGGAGAAGTATCTAAATAAGAATATATATCTTTAATACGTCTCACTCATCAGTTTCTGCCATCAATACGGGTTAATAATTATAAAATATGAGCAATGGAATTTTGAAAAAAGGTTCAGATTTAATCTAGAAACACATTTCAAGATACGTTTAGCCAAACATTTGGGTAATGGAGATTCAGCGATTTGAACGTAGCAAATTCAAAGAAATTTTGAAGATATTATGACTGAGTTTTCACTCACGAAGTAGAAAAACCTGTCAAAAAGAAATTCCTAAATTTTGATATTCCAGTGTTGTGTTTTGGCAGTTTCCTCTTTACAACACTCTTTAAACAAGAGTTTCAGAGATTCATCATTATCAGGGGGTGCCATCTTCAACCCTTGGAGGTCAGCAATTACAAACCCTCGTGGTTCTGAGTCACCCGTATCAGTTCATAGTAACGAAGTAATGTCTGGTCTTTGATGTCACTTTCCGCTTTCTAGTCGGCTGGATGGTGCTCTTCTGCCCATTTCCTCCTCGAATATACTACACCAAAAAAAGGCATTTTCTGAAAAGAATACATCACTCGCGCCTACTCTTGATATTCCAAATTAAGTCCCATTTCTAACGCCTGAAGACGTCCACTAGGGTTTTTAAAGACCTACCAAACAGAAAAGTCGGATACCCTGAAGGTTGATACATATACATGATAGATACAGTACGCCAACGCAGAAGTTAGACAATGTAAATCAGGATACTCAAGATGGGGATAAAATCCACGATCCATAGCTTGGAAGGCAGGATCATCAGCCACCGAGAAATCAACCAGGAAATTACAATAGGCGAAAGCTGAAACCCAAAGCGCGTTGTCGACCAATTTGATATTTAATTTTAACTTCAATGTTAGTTTTTGTAATTTACATTACTTTGAACAATCAAAATCCAATAAATTATGCATTTGAATTTGGTCTTCCATCAAAAAAAACGTAGAAGGCCATACATTTGATTAACATTTCAAAATAGAGCAAGAAGCGTATCACCACTACTTTATTTGACGTCCCCAATACCCAGGAGTCAACGGTATTTTGATAAGCAAACATTTAGTGATTGCGAGTAAAAACCAAGAATTTCTCAAATTAAATTTCTTTCTTACTTCTGTCACCTGCAATTGCTTTAATATGTGAAATCCGAACGAGGAACTCGTTTATTTGTTTATTATTCTGCTAGGTAAGTATATCATGTATTTTCACAGAAAAGTAATCATTCTAAAACATGTAAGCACATTGCCATCAGTACAAATCACTTTCAATGACTGCACAAGATGCATTTCCATATAAATAATGTGAAACAGGTCCGAACAAGAATGCCTCAGCAACTTAGGCAAAGTTTAAATGAGATTTTCTTCTAAACATTCGAAATGGCCGTTCCGGCTGGCTGCGCGGGCCTGCTGAGTCGCCTTAGAAACGTAGCTTTTGCAATGACACTGGACTTGCATTCATTCTCGTTTCCACCAGGGTCCGATGTGTGTAAGAAATAACAGAATTGCTGTTTAGTCTCTGGTACAGCGACATTTAATACAATACAAATTTGAATGTGCAAACGAATTGGGTAGAGTAGAAAAACGGCGTAAAATCAACTCAGTCAAGGTATCCGATAAATTCTATTTTTGAGAATACGAATAGTATAGTATAGTATATTATTATCACAATAATTTGTAAAAAATGTCAGTACTTTCGAGTTAGAATGGAACAGGATTGTAAAAGATGTGTCACAAATCACAATCACAACCAATCATCACCATTGCACTAGAAGTAAAATTGGAAAATGGCTGAAGTTTGAATCTTCACTCAAGATAGATTGAATCCTGTGGTTTAAATTATGAAATTCAGTCACCTGAATCTTTGTTGAATCTTTGCTTGAGTGTAAATCTTGTATTAAACGTTAATTAAGATGTATTTGTTTGGTCTATTGAAATATGCTTATCATTAGGATGAGCATCTGATCCAATGAGATCTTTTTTGTGTGCTATTAAACTAGCGTCAGAGCTTTTCAAGCATCTCTTCTCAATCGTCTTCCATGGCTTGTTTTTCCATTGTTATCTATCTGCTAGGAACAAAAATCTCTTTAACTTCCCAGATTAAAAATTTTTGAATTAAATCAATCTGTAACAACAACAAATTGTCTATAAACTAACACCGGCCCGTGCCTGAAAGGCCCGAAATATCGGGAATCCTCCATAGGATCCCAATCAAGAATCTTAAAATTTGAAACACATTTCGTAAATAGTTGCTGTTAACTATGCCAATTAATTTAATTAAACCTTAAACATGATCAATCAATGGAATTAGCTTGATTAGTCAGTTACACGCGGATTAATTAAATATCAATCACCTACAGTTATTTTAAAACATATCGAACAGAAATAAAACAAAGGATTCAAACGAATCATTAAATTTCTAAATTCGTTCCCAACTAACACAACGAATGTTCAGAAAATTAGACCTTCATTAGCTATTCCACAGACGCAAAGATAATCTTAACTATGCAGCCTCCAACGACTTCATTTACAAACATCACAGCCTAAGGACTTGCGTGAAAAACAAAACGTCTTTGACAATACTACGGAAATAAACATGAGAGGAGAAAAATGAAGGTCCTCTCTGGGAAATGAGCGAGAATATGAGAGGGCGTGTTTGCGTAATCAGGGCATGGCCCTACCAATCGGGGGAGGGGGTAGGGGGCAAAGGAGCAGATTATTACAGGGATGCACTGGAAGAAATGTTTGATAGTCACTCATTCAAGTTTTTGTCACCGGTTACCCACAAGAAGGGACAAAAGTTATCTCTTTACCAAAATTAGCTGTAATTTATTTAAATACCAAATTTTGTGCCTTCTAAACCAAATATAACACAAATGTTATTTGATGTGTTTTTGCGAATTGTTTAAAACATAAACTGAAATAAAAATAGGAAACCCTGAATAAGAAAATGAAATAATCAACACCCTAATTAAGAAGAAATTCAGTTTTGCTGAATTTAGGATTGCGAAAGAGTATGCAGAAACATTATTTATGTAAAAATAAAGCTGCGATAACAGCTTTTAGTTGGAACAAAGAATGTACAAACAATTTTGTAGAGATCATTGTAAGCAATCACAATGTTTCATTGAAAAATCTTATTCAAGCTATAGCTGAAAATGCTCAACGTTGAAACTACTAACTGACTTGACTACTGACTTTTTTAAAAAGGTGAGCGCAAAAAAAATAGAAATAATATGTGGAATGTTATAAAAAACGTAACAAGTAAACTGATTAAACCAAGATTTGTTGAAGATCGTAAAACGGAACGTTAAGTATCTGTGAAAAAAAGCAGAGTTGACAATAAAAAAATGTCCAAAAATACCCGGCCGGCCACGCGACGCGCATTCGGTGTTTACAAAATATATTCGATGTTTTCTATCCCCCTCGTGTGTTTGTTTCTCTTTCTATCACTTTTTCTTGCCACTATCGGTGTTTGAATGTTTTTCACTAACTGTTAATGTTGATATATAACCCCTTGTATTTTAAATGTAATTAGTTTCATTGCTAGTTGTGTGAAATTTCATTTGTAAGTAGTTATCAGTTTTTGTGAGGAAAGTCGATTAAAACATAATTAAAGTTTCAAGATAATTTAATGACAATTCACACAACATAGTCGTATATTTGATTTACATTTTAATGTTTCGTGATCAGAAACATATAACTAAAAACACCACAGTATGACGAAGAAAATTAAATTAAAATAGCTAATATCAAATTAAGCTCTTAGTAAAATCACAAAGTGAAGTCATTTTTAATTTAAATTATTCGATTGTGTAATAGTAGAGTAACAAACATGTTATAAATTTGAACAAGTTTGTGAACCTCTTTTGTCTAAAAAAATATTTCATTAGCATAAATTCGCCTGTGTTCGCAAGTTTTATATTTTTCTGGTCATGTTAGTTAAAAAACTTTGTAAATGTGCATGTTTCCCGAATGCACTAATCCCCAAAGCAAGAATGTTTTGCACGTTTCCATTTTCCTATTTATTTTTGACTTCTTTTTTAATTTACGTGTTCCGGATGTAAAGCCGACTCCATTAGTTGATTGGTTTAGCACATCAATGGTTATTTGCTAGATGTAAGGTTGGACGTGTTTTTTATTACTGTTTCTTGTATATCTACAATTTTTATAATGTGCTTCTACTATAACCATTTTTTATGAATTTTTCAGGCTATCAGAACCACATAGTGCGTCATTGCGCAATTTGTATTTTTTTGTAAATAGCATTCTTCTCGAAATTCGAATGTTTTGCAAATATTAATAGACATTTCAGGTACCGTTACTAGCGTTAGATTCAAGATTTGTAATTTTATTAATAAATTACGTTTTTAGGTAGATTTGTAGGCTATAATTTTCAAATTTTGAAGAATACCGTTCTTATCCCTTATTTTTCTTATTATTTATTACAACTATTCACATCTGACAATCACTCACATTTAAGGATAAATATAGGAAGAACATGTTATCATTACAGTAAGTACTTTAATTAAAACATCTTAGTTCCGAATATGTTTTTTTTCAGGGGATATGAACAAAATACTCTCTCTATTTCTATCAAAAACGTATGATAATACAGCCAAAATCCAATAGCAAAACTGTAAAATGTGTGATTTGATGAGCTTTTGAATCGTACGCAAGGGAAGGAAAAATGGAAGGAATGTGTACCTACGTACTTACATACGCTGAATTAACAAGAGAGAAACATTAATGCAAAGTTTTCAAACAATGCTGCAAACATGATTAAATTACAAGAGCAAATGAAATAGAGAAATATGCAGGAAGTAATTTCCATAATCTGCCCAATTTTCAATTGTAAATTAGGTTTTTTTGATGCGAATGTTCTTCTAGCTTGATTTTGGAACCTCCATAAGAAATTGAAACTGCTGGTTTCGGAAACAAAATTCTGTGTTTAATGATTTAATTCCGAATATAAGTAATATTATGAGACATTTCAAAGATGACAATGTACCTGTTAGCCAACACCGACTATTTGAGATACATTTTAGCCTAGCTTTTTTCGGCATTTTCTTTCACATTGGGCGTCTTACACATCATATTGTGGTTGTCTCTTGCAAAAGAGACTGAAAAATTGAACCATAATATTCGTTAAACTTCCAAGTGGCTTTAAGCCCGGCTTAAGATTACACAATATGAAATAGCAACGAAATTTGCAACCAAACTGCATTATGAAAGTACCAACAACATACATGTACGAAACAACAAATCCATACAGAGACTACATTAAAACCAATAACAGTCTTTACTCCCTTACCCAGACGAGTAATAGCTAGGGTTGACACATTTTATACTTACCACCCCTTCGGGGATTTCCCAGTACTATTTCGTTAGATGTCTACTAGTTTAGTATTGGTTTTTAGACTTTATATATGAAAGGGAATTTTTAAATTCATTTGTGGAGGAACACAGATCATGATAACTTAGTATACAAACAATAATCAGCATACGATAAAAGGCTTGCGATCTATCAAAATCCCATCTTTATTCAGAACTTTAAATATCACTATTTTTCGGACCCGGGGTTGGGCTTCCAACCGCGTTTGCCATCAAATGGTCTTCTTATGAAATGTCACCATCATCTGCCACTTCCACTCGCGTTTGACATCGAATGGTTTTATTAAAAATGTTACCATCATCTATAACCGGTGCTCCGGTGTGTTTAGTAATTAATAGTCTTCATTCCTGCAAACGCCCACTTTGTGTTCATTGTGCAATTTGCGGCTAACTCTCCGGTATTGGAAAACACCGATATAAAACCCAAGCAACCCGGATAACGACAGTAGGCTCGCCCCTTACCACGTTGGGTAAGAACTCCCTCGGCGAAATGTTCCGTTCACCATGACGAAAACAATCAGTGTCCCTCTGACTAACCCATTAGGGATATGGTCGTAAGGCTACGTTATGTTATGTTCCTGTTCATTTCTGAACGTTTCGGTTTCAATTCTATGCCAGAGCGACTTCGATTTAATCTAGTTACCAGCTTGGCGAAATAAATGATTATTAATAATGTGGTTCCACGCCTAAAAGGTGACAGTGACAACCCTACCTCTAGCAGAGCTCGAGTGCCACTGCAATTACTGCGTCTCTCTCTATAAATCGCCGTCCCGCTCACTCGCCTCCATCTATTCTTATTTATAGGCTTTTCCGTCTCTTTTTATTATTTTTATTGTCCCGGCTAAATGAGAACGACGTTAGGTTCGGGAAAGGCTCGGGTTGAGTTTTGTTAGCGAAATTATTGAATTTTCCATATTACGCAGAAAAAAAGAATCTTCCGAAATGATTGCAAAAGACGCAGGAAGTGTTCGGTTCTCAATACCTTTTAGAAATAAGAAAAACATACCGATAACGAAATTGGTTTCACAATTATCTGGATTTAGAACGCCGATACTTTAATTTCGTTTAATAACTATCTTTTTTGACTTGAGACCTTGAAATTACGGCAAACTTAGGAACAGTAACATTTAGTTGGAAACAATTTCGATTTTGCCACTAAATTATGAAATACATTTTGCAAATGGCTCTTCTTGGTAGTAAACCAAGAGATTAGTATAGTTTAAAAAAATAATAATCTAATAACACTTATGTGAGGAGACTTTCAACCAAACATTATCTACCGAAATCTTTTAGTAGGCAACATTAACTAGTAATTCTCAGCCTTGAACATACTAAATCATATCCACGGGAAACATATTTTTATCTGAAGCACTATTTGTAGGGCGGCGAGACTAGCTCTGTTTTTTTCTAATACACCCCGTGTGTATTAGGAAAGATCAAAATTATTTATGCAAGTGTATTCCATAATCAAACAAAAATCAAGAAGGAAAAGAATAAGAAGGTTGTATGAATTTTATTTTTAATTTCGAAATTCGTAACGGTGTGGCTAGTTTTTAACCTAGAAGTTGATTGATGAAATCCGGAGCCTAATATTTTTGGGTTCCGTACAACATGACAGTTAAACTAACTATGTTTAACTGTCACTGATCATTGTCATCATCATTTAACAGGTGTAAATGCTTCAAATGAAATAAATCCCTGAACACTCTCCCTCTCCGCATACACACAACCTTGGTGTCTTCAAGGCAGGAGTGAATCTTTGTTAAATCAAATGTGTCCCACCTTCGACCTCGTCATCGCTTACCATCAGGCGGGACTGGGGTCAAACGCAAATGCTTTTCAAATAATAAAAAATAATGTATCGGTCAGCAACACAACGCCGCGTTTGAAATGGTAAAATTTTTCACAACTACATTTTGAATGATTTCACTATTGAGAATGTCTTGAACGCAGCTTTGAGCAAATTAAGTTATCGAATCCTGGTTCTTGACATGTTTAATCAAAATAAATTGTTATTTTTCTATATTCATGGAGCCCATTGTTACAAGAACCGCGTAATTAAGATACATACATTAATGTAAAAATGTTACTCTACCACGTAGAGTTTTGCTATCAATTTTCGTTAAAAATAGTAAAAGCAGAAGAAAATGTGAATACCAGTAAATGAAATAAACAGACGACTAGGGTAATTAAAGTCCATAGTGTTATTAACAAGCTTTTATTTTAATTATTAGGAATATAAGTACTTTCCAATTAAACATCAAACCTTGCTTTATCAACTTGAGACTAAAACTTCTAAAGAGATAGTTTCCCTATGCCATACATCCAGATCTCAACACGTTTAATTTCATCACATTTATGTGCAAAAACTCATTAAGTACGGGTTTATGCCGGTATTCAATTAATCCTGTGATCGATATAACTAAACACGTTTCTTCGGCACAACTTTTGACCTAAACATTCGCTCTAAAGCATATTTGACCTAACACACTTCCCCGAAAACCTTAATCCAGAGAATGAATGAATTTCCTACCAATTTCCCTTGTCTTATCAGTATAGACTTCAGAAATTTGAATGAACCAAACAGCCTCACATCAAGGTCATGCAGATCTAAATGACAGGTCATCCCGCGAAGGGTCTACTTTGGCAACCCCCCTTGGCAACGCCCCACCACTATCTGTTACGGTCGGTAGTTCGGAACAACGTTTATTTCTTACCATTAAGACTTAAAGTTCTCCGAGGCTCGGTCCCATTTATGTTTTTAACTTCATCGTTGCTTGAATATTGGTGCTTAATATCGTAATGTCGAGTGTTAATGGCGTTTCTTCGTTTTAATTTGTTTCTGTTTCAAGACTTTTGTCATTGTTAGTCTTGTTATATGCGGTTTTGAATTGTATTTCGTTTTGCTGTAAAGTAGTTTCCGTAGCAAGCTATTAGGGTGACATTTCAAGATAGACTTTTGTCTTGAATCTCAATATATCGAAATCATGTCGCTTTGGCTTATTTTCCATTCGTATTATTGTTCATTGGCACCTCTCTAAATAAACAGTATACAAACGCGAAAAATCGTAGGGTCAGTTAATAGGGATCCACCCTTGAGCTTCATTAGCAACCAGGGCCAGTATTCATAAGCAAAAATACATGATCAATATTGGACTGGTGTATTATTGGGGTGCGGACATTCATTTAGCAATAACGAAGTACACATGTAGGCAAATCTCTGACCCCTTCAGAAGTACAAGCGCCGTAGCGTTAGGGGCTGTTTCACTTATTTGTTTTCAGTTGGTAACCTGTCGAAGTTGATCAAAAGCCAGTGAAATTAGAAAAATGAATTCGTGTGATCCATATTTTTAAAGTCTTAAAGTAAATAATGTCTATTTGAATGCAATTTAAGTGTGTATGTTCGGTTTTCGACACCCAAATTCAAACCCTTTTTAGGGTTCATAGTCACACTTTTACAGCGCTCTGCAGGCTGCAGACAAACTATGACTGACCAGAACTTTTAAAAGATTCAAAAACTAAATCTGATCAGATGCAGTATAACAGTTTTCTTTGAAAAGGACAACGGATAGAAAGTTAAAGTTAACAAAAGGGGCGCGAGAACGAGTGTCGACCAATCGCTCGTCCGGAGTTCCTCTACAACAGACGATATTGGCTTGAACGGATTGAAATACCACGGTCAAAGAGTTTGGGAACTGTTCGCGGAAAGGGCGCTTGACTTATTTCTATTCGAAGAGTGGTTATTCATACACAATGTGGCTAACTTATTTTGACTCAATGGTTCACAATTCTTAGCTTTAGCTTAGCTAGCACAAAACTGAGCTTTTAATAAAATTGACAAAGAGTTTTTCATCATCCATCATTCATATCATCCGACAAAAGTACTCTATCTAGAATACAAACCAATTTAACACTAAACTCTGTATAAATACAAGTAGATACTAACATATTTGCTAAAAATTAACATGACAGTGCCTCAGGAAATGCATCTTTGGTTTCGGTTTCTATCTAAATTTGAAATTCGCAGAAATGGAATATAATGCCTAACACCAACATGTGCATTGCCGTTCACTAACTAGAAATCTATTAGTGCAATAAGTGTTTTATACTTAAAGCAAATTTTGAGAGACAACCAGAATCAACTTGAAATTAAACAGACGTAAGATTCATGATTGTGAAGGGAAAAATCTGAACTTTGGCCTTATATTACCAAGCTGGTTAGTTGTAAATTTGTATTTTTATTATTCTATGAATTATCCGTACATCAATGTACTTTGACACTGAATCCCAAAGAAAAACGTTAATTTGGAGGTTGACATGACTCAAAAAAATTACAATTTAAAATACGTACCTATAAATGTAGGTACATAATTAAAACAACTTAATACAACTTTTAAGAAACATCTCTCAATCACTTTAAGTAGAATTATTTAGGATATAGCAGGCAACGACACGGACAGTATTAAAATTTAAGAATATCACAGAACAGAAAATTCCTACTGTGAATATTCCTACCAAATAATAATATCTATGTAGATGACTTTATTGGGGAAATGTTTACCCAAATCTAATGACAGACGAAATATTTAATAGAATAGAAGTTTTTCAGAAAGTCATTCTTAATTTTCTATTACATCCATTTTGTCCTGACAATAAAACAAAAATTGTCATGCACGACATTGACATTGGCAGTGTCAAGGCTAGCAGGGCTGACGATGCTTGGCACGGACCCCGTTTGTGGGCGGCCGGTCCAGGAAAATCTGTCTACGTCACATCTTACCATGTCTACTCTATTTCCCTTGACATATACGAGTACTTGCGCATTCTGGTTCTCAATATGATTGAAACAGTACTCAGAAGACTGCTATTTTAGAACATTTTATAAGTATTAGGATAGTATGCTGCTTCGCAAAAGATTTCAGGTGTTTTTGAAATTGTCATCGCTCTCTTTTTATAGTGGGCATGAATACAGTCTAAACGTAACACAGGAGCTGAAAAAGAATCCGTACTCTAGTGTTGTTGATGTCTCAAGTATTTCAATCTATTTTGCCAAATGTTTTCTTCAATTCTCCCTGCATATGTGATAAATGCTGAAATAATAAGCTATCTTTGTCAATTTTAGTAATAGCATATGAAACAAATTTAGAAGTTGCATAGTCTGACCTAAAATATATTCAAATATTATGTTTTACATGTCTGTTTTATTATTGAATTCGTTGCTCTAGCGATGTAATTATTTAGTAAGGTTTTACAAGAAAGGGAGTAACTGCAAAGCATCTCAAGGAGTGGCTTCCAGGAGGACTCCAGGTGGAGTGGAGTCATCAAGGAGTGGCTTCCAGCCAGATTTTGTAAGCTCTTACTAGGCGGCGGAACAAGGTACCAACATTGTCTATGGTAACCAACATTACGTATTATTGTCACAAAAGATCTACATAGTCTGGGTTTTTGCCAAACACTAGTACATAGACAATACTGTCTTTTGTTTTTGGTTTTTCTCTACCAGAAGCTTGAGTTTTGTTACAATCACTTAATTCAAATAACACTCCACTAGCGTTTTTTGAAATAAATCTCTTGTTTGCATTTACAATGCATTTCTTGGATAATAATAAGAGAAATAGACAATTGCTTCAGCTGCAGATATACCTCTAATATCGCTGATCGCAGTATCTTGTCAGCAGCAGACCCGATAAATTTCTGCAGCGAAAAACTGAAATTATTTTCCGCTTTTCGGCAACGAAACGACTCGGGGTCGAGTAACCAATTTTAGAGAAGCTACGGCAGTATTTATTATGATATCAATAATTTTGAAAGACCCTCGGGAGGGTGTGTACTTTGTCATTAAAAACTAGTAAAGAACTGCCTAAACGAGCAATTTTGAGAGTGTTTCAGGTGAAGCTGAACAATATTTTTATATTGCTAAGTGTTTTATACCTTTGTGTCATTAAGTCCATAAAACATACACACAAAAAACAATGTTAGTAATGCTAAGTCATACTGTAATATATGCTGACCTCGTAACTAAAAGAAGATATCCAAAAATTGGTAATGCGTTTGACAAGATTGGCGTCTGCCGACATTTTTAATTTTCTTTAGAATCCAATGAATACAAAATATCAAAAGAATCCGGAATTCTTGACATGGAACCGTTGATTTGATTACCGAGTTGATTTACGAGATGTAGTTACTCTGTTGCTCAGCAATCTAGACTGCGTCTTCTTGTTAAGCTAATACGAATATTTATTTTATGTGAAAGTGCTTGTTCCTACAACCCTTCGTCAAAGAGAACAGGAAAGAAAATTGACTACTGGTTTCGTTAGTGCCACAAAATGTGAAGTATCCTCACAATACTACAATTTTTTTAGCGCAAATATACAAAATTCATGCAACATGTTCTCATGTTCAACAAAATTCATGTTTTTTTTGAAAAGGAAACAATCTATTTATGATCCAAAAAGGGAAAATTGCATTGGCATTTTGTCTAGTTTATGACAACCGGCCGCTCTGGAAATCTATGGTTGAGTTTAATTTTTAGCAGTGGACGTCGAGTGTCTGTTGAGGATGATGACCAATATGATTGCTTTAATTACCTAGCTTCGTTTTATAGAGCGATCTATTGGTCCTTGAACAATATCCCTCTCACCGCATCCTCGCTCATCTCTGTTGGAAACGCAGCCTAGGAAGGGACTGAATAGGCCTGTGAATGCAATTATTTACGCGAACACTATACATCGATATAAAACAACTTTGAGGATTCTACTCACGGTCTTATATTTTTTTTCATTTTCTAACCCGCGTTTCGACTACATTACAGCAGCCGTGATCACGGGATGACAAAAATGTTGTCACAAAACAGTACAGTTTTTTAGCAACCTTCACTTAACTACCGTTATTTCCACTAACATTACTGGAAATGATCCTATCCAGACAGTACGAAACGCATCTAGAAATCTCTCAGTATTGTAACGTATTATAACGTCGGGTTAGAAAATGAAAGAAAATATAAGACCGCGAGTAGAATCCGTAAAGATGTTTTATTTCGATTTAGCTCTGTGTGTTTGTCTTCTTTTCTATTTTTTATGTCTCTATCCGGTTTGATAGCTGTGTAGTGTTGTATGTAATCGTAGTTTATTACAATAAATCCTGAACTGCGTATGAGAACTATCGCAACTCTGAAACACAAATAGAATTCACCACTTTGTTGCTGTTCACTACCATACATCGATACAGTTAGAGGTTAGATAGATATGTAAACAACATAACATAACACCGACCTCAGGACCGTATCAAAAAGGGCTAGTCAAAATCGCCGAGTGAATTTAATGCAAATAGGTAGTAAGGGCCACCCCTGGACTGGCGCCTACTGCCATTAAATGTTAATAGTTTGGTAAAATACCAAAATTCGATACGATTGTAAAATGAATATGAATAGATGATGTAATATCAAAAAATATAATGTGGACGAATTGACAGACTTTCCTTTATGCGTCACCTATCACAGATTTTGTTCTTTTTTACATAATGCTGAAAGCATTTTGGTTTTAGTATTGTATGTATGTCCGTTGGTGTAGGGACCCTTGTCCAAGATGGGCAATACACTCGTACATTCTAGAACTGTTGTTTTGTTTGTAAGGTTTCTGAGTAGGTTTCTCATCATGAAACCTTGTCAATGTCTACCCTTTTTTAAGGTTCGTTTCAAAGTCTTAAATCTGACAGTGACTGAAACCGTTGGGCTGTCTCCATGTTTGTTTACAATAATCTTATGCCTTAGTCCAACTATGCTGTTCTATCTTTTCGTTCGAAACTGCTACGAGAGCTTCCGCATGTTTCGCGCTTTTTCTTGAAGAACACGAATTCGAAGATTGAGGATTGATGAGTTTATACTAAGGGAACGTTCCCGGCCCTGTCCACCGCAATCCGCTCCAATGCTCGCTCCGTCCATTTTTCCGATAATAGAACTTGCCTTCTCGCTCTTGCGATCCGCACGTTGCGCAAACGGCCCCTGAGCTAAAACAGGGGCTCATACTAAATTTAGTTCTGCAACACTGCATCGCGTCGCGTACCCATAGAAAACATTAACACCGTTATAGCGAGGATATATGGACACCGCATATTACCGCGGATTCGCAGCCAGATTTTCGGGAACACAAATTGCTGTATAATATTCAATTAGGTCGAGCGATATTGATGGGAAGCATGCCGGTCGGCAATTTCGGTCGGCGCATCTGCCGTGCGGGCGTGCGTATGGTTTGATATACGATAAGTTTTCGAGCTGGTCGGGATTATCGGCTGCGATATACTCCTATGTCGCCCTCAAGGTGTGTCGCGGTACGATCTAATTTTAACCGACCACGAGTCCACTCGTCTGCTCGATTTTTCCGCCGGCTCGCACGACCGGCACGATGCCAGAACTACGTCACACTCCCATTACCTCATAAACGCTAAACTTTGAGAAAGGACTTTAAAATTAGCAAGGACGCAGGGTTCAGCTGTATTCGGCGGCGACAGCTAATTACGCAAGAAACGAAGATGGCCGCCGTCG
Source organism: Udea ferrugalis (assembly GCA_950022985.1). Classification (NCBI taxonomy): domain Eukaryota; kingdom Metazoa; phylum Arthropoda; class Insecta; order Lepidoptera; family Crambidae; genus Udea; species Udea ferrugalis. The sequence continues at coordinate 1,498,679 of OX465541.1, forward strand.
TGGCGGGAAAAGACGCGGGAGAGGAGAGATGAGCTGTCACGGGATATTTATGAAATTCGAACTAAAATAGATTCGGTAGTGGCTTCGGACGAGTCACCTTGACGGTGCGTTATATAACCTAGCTCGCGAACCGAACGTGAACACCGGGAATCTGAAAAATGCCTAACCATGACGCCATTTGTGACGTCGCATGAGTGACGTAGGTTAAGTGTTGCCACTCCTCCGTGGACTAATAAATTTATTGTTTGGCATGTAAACGGATGCGTTCGAGCCAAGAAATTACAGTGTTCGGTAAAAAAAATATTGAATGAATGGAATGATGGCGCACACTGATCGGGCCGCCTTGCATCGCTGCCAAGGAGTATTTACACTTCAACAGTTGCAAAAGATTTTGATTATGGAATGTTTACTACACCTTGGCTTTTTCTTTTGCGAACGAGCGGGGTTATTGTTCTAGGATTTTTTATCTGCCTCTTAATTACTTCTTTCTTCCCTAATGACGTCGAGCAGCGACCACTTAGGCGAGGGTAGTCGGAGACGTGACTTTCTTTTATTTCTCGTAAGTAAATATTTTTCAATGGGAACGCTTAAGAGGAACGAATGTGTTTTTTAGGAATTGTTCGTGGAAAGTTTTTATTGCTTTCGGTAAAGGAAAGATTGTAATCAAAATTTTTATTGGTTTTCTTGTATAGGTTCGTTTAAATCTAATTTCAGCCAAAATAAAATATCGCAGCTCTACATTTTTTCAAAGAATAATGAAATGCATTGCAGAAAGATTAAAAAAACTTATTTCTACGCTTATTGATTTATAATATAATGAATACTATTAAATACTCTTATCAAATTAAAGTCCGTGGTGACTTATATTTTCAGTTTCTTAAAACCAAATCATGAGAGATATTTTGTGGATAAAGCGTGAGAACCGTCGAAAGACATGTAGCAATAACTAGAAGGTTGTTTTACTTTTACGCTTTGACCAAAAACCACAGGTTTCACTTCCATTCTTACCAAATAGCTTCGTTGTTATTGAGTTTAAATATATATTTTGAGAACACTCAATATATTTATCTAATGAGACATTATTTCTAATAAACGAGCACTATCTATCCATCATCTTGGGTAACAATATCTGTGAGTTCCTCATCATAAAACTACTCCTCCTAAACCCCAGATTAACGGTGGAATTCACAAAGGCAAATCAGATCACTCACTCAGCTAATTAAGCCATTAGTTTAATCGCACGCTTAACTTAAATGCTATTCACAAACGTTCATTAAGCAGTTTTCTACCGTGATCAGCTGAGCATCTTTCAAACAAACCGAAATGCCAACATTGCAAAAAGAAACATTCGTTCTCGCTAACCAATTGATGGAACTATGGTTTTGTGCCTCGATTCGTTTCGTTGTTTGTCGAAATTATTGCTGGAAATGAACAATTCTTGGGTTTTTTCACAGTTCTATCTCAATTTAAGATGACTGTAACGTAGCTTGGTTATTAATTCGAAATTTACGCATGTTTGAACAAAAAAAATAAATGGAATAAACAAAACAATACTTTTTCATTTTTATGTAAAAACGGAACGCAACCAAATGTCAAATATGTGTCAATCAGTCATTTTAAGAATTTAGGTTAGAATTACGTATTAAATTAAATTTTAAATTTGTTTATAAATGTAACTACATTTTCAAGTAACTATCTGGGTTTCTGGAGAATCATCGTTACATTCAGTGTAAGATCTTGCACTTGATCTTATCAGATCTTGACTGCAGATAAAGTACCTGCAAAGACAATAACTCAAATAAAATAAGCCAAGCTGAAAATGGATAGTTTGGAAATGGATTATTAGGTAAGTAAATAACTCTATTTAGCTGAGTTTACAATCTTCAATACAGTCAGTTAAAATCAAAACAGTTTTTTGTTTGATGTTAAAAGTTCCACTGTGTAAATTTAGCCATTACCTACCTTTCTTTATTTGCTGTAAAACAAATGTAATTAACAAGTATTTTACTTTCCAGCTCTTCATGGAGTAGCAGATAACCAAAATGAAGGAAATAATTAATAAGGCAGTACTACCACAAAAGTTGAACATAAAATATGATGATATTGCATATTATTTGCCAACTGTGACCGCTATAGTGACTAACTTTATATGGAGAAGGAGACCTAGAAGGTGCAAGAGAAGAAGAATTATATTTATGCCAAAACAATCAATTTTATTGGTAGTAGACTCTATTTGTTCAATAGAATATTGACACTGAGGAGCATTTAATGTATTTTTGGGAAATTATTCAGAAATGCACTCTTTCATAGTAAAACAATTATTGATTTGTTACTAAATCAAAACAAAATAGTTCCCAAAACCAAGAAAATAGGAGTTCACCCGCAATGCACACAATATTTTTACAAGCTTATTTCATGATGGATATTAAAACAAAAGTGCGCGCCTAAATTTATGTGATTGACAGAACGCCTCGATCTATGGTGGTCGTCTATGGTTCGGGTAGTGTACATCCTCTGTAGTGTAGTGGCCCTTTACGTCTGCCAAGGAGGTTCTGCTAACACGGCCTCTCCTGACACTGAGACGTCCACGTCTTGTTCGGACGTATGAGGTACAGGTACAGCTGCATCCTTCGAGCAGCCCAGTTGTTGCCTAGCATCCTTTGAGCAACTTGGATGCGACTCAGCATCATCTATAGTTTCTAAAATTCACGTATGAGTATAACTTATAACATCAAAATATTTGAGCAAGCAAGCAAAAGTGTTTACTTGCTTTTAACATGTCACAGAGACACAAACAAGTTGGCATGTTACAAACAATAAGCAGAGGCGCCCATAAGTAAGCATGCTTATACAACACTCCAGTAGTAGAGGCACACACAAGTAAGTTTGCTACGAGCAACACCAGTAGCAAAGGCGCAGACAAGTTAGCTTGCTACAAACAACAACTGCAGAGGCACACACAAGTTAGCTTGCTAAGTAATCAACACCAGTAGCAGAGGCGCAGACAAGTTAGCATGCTACAAACAACAACAGCAGAGGCACACACAAGTTAGCTTGCTAAGTAACCAAAACCAGTAGCAGAGGCGCAGACAAGTTAGCATGCTACAAACAACAACAGCAGAGGCACACACAAGTTAGCTTGCTAAGTAATCAACACCAGTAGCAGAGGCGCAGACAAGTTAGCATGCTACAAACAACAACAGCAGAGGCACACACAAGTTAGCTTGCTAAGTAATCAACCCAGTAGCAGAGGCGCAGACAAGTTAGCTTGCTACAAACAACTAGCAGAGGCGCCCACAAGTTAGCATGCTAAAACAACGCTCCAGTAGCAGAGGCACACACAAGTTAGCATGCCACGAGCAACACCAGTAGCAGAGGCGCAAACAAGTTAGCTTGCTACAAACAATTAGCAGAGGCGCTCACAAGTTAGCATGCTAAAACAACGCTCCAGTAGCAGAGGCACACACAAGTTAGCATGCCACGAGCAACACCAGGAGCAGAGGCGCAGACAAGTTAGCATGCTCAAACAACGCTCCAGTAGCAGGGGCACACACAAGTTAGCATGCCACGAGCATCACCAGGAGCAGAGGCGCAGACAAGTTAGCATGCTCAAACAACGCTCCAGTAGCAGAGGCACACACAAGTTAGCATGCCACGAGCATCACCAGGAGCAGAGGCGCAGATAAGTTAGCATGCTCAAACAACGCTCCAGTAGCAGAGGCACACACAAGTTAGCATGCCTCGAGCATCACCAGGAGCAGAGGCGCCGACAAGTTAGCATGCTCAAACAACGCTCCAGTAGCAGAGGCACACACAAGTTAGCATGCCACGAGCATCACCAGGAGCAGAGGCGCAGACAAGTTAGCATGCTCAAACAACGCTCCAGTAGCAGAGGCACACACAAGTTAGCATGCCACGAGCAAAACACCAGTAGCAGAGGCGCAAACAAGTTAGCTTGCTACAACAAAACCATAGTGGACAAACGTAACATGATTAGCACACAATATTATGACAGAGGCACCCCCAAGTTAGCATGTCATGAAACTACACCGGGGTTGACTCCAGCATAACTAAAAATATATTGGCAAACAAAATACAAAGTGTCAAATGTCTCACCCTCAAAGAAAGCCACATTCTTCCGAGGCCCGCTCTAGACTTCCTCAATTATTTTCAATACGAACCATGTTCAAGTCCTAAAATCTTACGAACTGGCTTTTTATTTCATGGCTAAGGAGCTTTGACTAAGGATTTTACTTTATGTCGGCTCGGTCTAACCTGACCTTAGCTAATAATACGTCCAAGATACTCAATTTCAGTTGTAAGGAAGGCACATTGGCGCTTTCAATAGTCCGCAGACACAGTGATTTGAATTCAATTTGGCAATAACCACGGCTTTGCGTCGCCTTAAATACAATTCCCAACTCGAGAAAGACACTCTCCGTCATCCCAACGATCGAGGGCCCTAGCGCCGTCGACTTCATCACACCAAGCATCAATGTTGTGAAAATGGGAATCAAAATTTGAAATATAATAAGTAGTGGTTGGACCTCACCGGATTCATAGCGTTTATTGCCTCCACAATTCTGCCTGTTGAGCCACGCGGAGACCCTTCCGAAGGCCTCTCTAAAGCGCTAATCTCCATCATACTCGTAGGTTGGTCGGTCAATCTGCTTCGACTTCTACTACGTCGACGACGATGCTTTTCATGCGGTTTGTTAAGCATCTTGAATTACTTTAGGAACCACAAATAAGTAAAAAACTTATTTAAGTACATACGTCAATGTAAGCTGAAACAACATCTTTGTCACAAACTTATCATTCGCAATCGCACATTCGCTTAAAACCAGATTTTTCATTTAGTTGTAAATGGAAAAAGTCAACGGGAAAATTATAAATTTCCAACTATACAGAAATTCAAAAAGATATCAAGCTAAGCGGTAAGGCAAACGAATCCCACTTCTGATTTTGGGAAATTATTCAGAAATGCACTCTTTCATAGTAAAACAATTATTGATTTGTTACTAAATCAAAACAAAATAGTTCCCAAAACCAAGAAAATAGGAGTTCACCCGCAATGCACACAATATTTTTACAAGCTTATTTCATGATGGATATTAAAACAAAAGTGCGCGCCTAAATTTATGTGATTGACAGAACGCCTCGATCTATGGTGGTCGTCTATGGTTCGGGTAGTGTACATCCTCTGTAGTGTAGTGGCCCTTTACGTCTGCCAAGGAGGTTCTGCTAACAGTATTGTATGTATTGGTATTGTTTGTAAAACACATAACTTACTATAAACTTTAATTTGGCAGGCATTACAGCAAAATATGTATTTCATAGCTGTTTGAATCTTTAACCACTTGCATTAAATCAATAGTGGACACTGAATATATAATACGATATAAATATAATGTTTAAAATGATAGCCTTTTTTTTAAAAAGACAGTACCGTTCTGCTGGGTATTTCAGCAACAAACTAGCTTGACTTGTAGGTTGTCTGAAAGAGATTGTTTTTAGCAATAAGACTGCCTAACTTGTATTTTATGGTGAGAATGTATTACTTTCATAACAATAATTTTGCTAATAATTTAGTGTGCATGCAATAAAGTGTTCCTCATCTTAACAAATTGTTATCTTGTGATTTCACATTGTAATGTTCTATTTCAACTGTGTGAACCTATAGTTTATTTGTTATTTTTGAATTATATAAAATAAATTATTCATTTTTATTTTGTGTTTTCATTAATTATCATGAAACTCATAATTTATATTCGAGATCCACACCGGGGTCACTGCTCCCAAAATTTAGCATAGATCATGAAGACTGAACAAACACTATTGTTTCTTAATACATAGGTACTTTAGTAAATAGATATAACACCCAAACACAGGATAGACACAAATATTCATTACACAATTTTAGGTGTATAGTGGGAAACAAACATACAACCTTAAGTAGGTGCACACCTTTTTTAGTTGAATAACTTAAAAACTGGGAGTGATGGCTTTTCCCCTGCAGTGAGACATGATGGGTGGATAGATTAGGAAAAGAACTTGTGTTTTAGAACTAATCAATATGATGTAAAAATTAGTTGTTAAATAAAACAATTATTGATTTGACGGTGTTTATTTATGCAGTTCGTGTTCACTACACTATTACATCATGTTAGGTGCCTTCTACACAACACCAACGACTTAACTTCATGTATTCCTAACAGAGCCCGCAGTACACTGCACATTCCACTGTTGTTGGTGGGATTATAACTATACCAACAGACCATTCCCAATAATTGATATAAATAAGGACAAGAAAATCTTCTTTTGAGAATACCAAACAGTCTCTTTATTATGGTCCAGAGCCTTTAATGAAGCAATAATGTGTTTGTCCAGCAGCTATTCTTGAAATTTAGATAGAAACATGGGTAGCCACACTTTGAATCACCAAGTTCACTACACTCTAGAAAGGCACACTGGACTTTTTTTGATAATGGTACTAACTATTCTTTTGACCCAGGATTTTTGATAACTGGCATTGGCATCCAAGCTTCAGTTTAGCAAACATTGGAGTCTGGAAGAGTCTTTTGGAAATGGTAGTATCCTGTTCTGATTGTGGGTCTTTGATAACTGCCCTTGGCATAATAATGGAGAGCGAAGAGTATTCCGTATATTGGCTGTGTTGCTTGATTGCTTTTCTTCCAATTTGGGGACGTGCTGACTAATTTCTTTTGTCGGAAACTGCAATTCTTAGTAGCATTTGAAATTGCGTTTTGACATATTTCTGTAGTGTTTTGTCGCTTTATTCAGCGAAAGAGGTGACGAATGCTATAAAATCCATGCTCCGAGGCAAGTCCCCCGGGCATGACGGGCTCAGCATTGAGCACCTGCAGCATGCTGGACCACATATCGCAAGAGTCTTGTCTATGTTCTATTCCCTTTGTGTGGGGCACTCGTACCTACCGGAAGCTTTTATGAAAACGTTAGTAGTGCCTATAGTGAAGAATAAAACGAGCGATTTGACAGATAAAAGTAACTATAGGCCTATCTCGCTAGCTACTATCATAGCAAAAATCTTTGACGGTCTGCTTAACGCTCAGTTGAATAAATGTGTTGAGCTCCATGACAATCAGTTCGGTTTTCGTCCTCGATTGTCTACTGAAAGCGCCATACTGTGTTTGAAGCAGACCGTTAAATATTATACGGATCGAAAGACGCCTGTGTATGCGTGTTTTCTCGACCTGTCAAAAGCCTTTGACCGCGTCGGCTACAGCCTGCTGTGGGACAAGCTCCGTAAGATAAAGCTACCCCAGGAACTTATCATGATGTTCCAGTATTGGTACGCGCACCAGTCCAATGCGGTCAGATGGGCGGGCACAGTGTCAGACACATATCGGCTCGAGTGTGGGGTTAGACAGGGTGGCTTGACCTCACCGACCCTTTTTAACCTATACATTAATGACCTAATTGTGGCGCTCAGCAGTCGTCGTGTGGGATGCCATGTTGACGGGGTGTGTGTTAACAACTTAAGTTACGCGGACGACATGGTACTGCTGAGCGCTTCTATTTGCGGTCTAAGGAAAATGATCCGTGTATGTGAGGAGTATGCATCAGGTCACGGCTTGTTGTATAATGTTGATAAGAGCCAGTTCATGGTCTTCGAGGCTGGCGGTGCTAAATGTCCGGACGTTATTCCACCACTCATTCTGGATTGTGTGACTCTACGAAGGGTCACCGAGTTTCGGTATTTGGGGCACGTACTCACCGCCACCCTCAACGATCACTCCGACATGGAGCGGGAGCGGAGGGCGCTGTCGGTAAGAGCGAATATGATAGCTCGTAGGTTCGCTCGATGCTCAAAACAAGTTAAAGCGACGCTCTTTAGAGCGTATTGTACTTCGCTTTATTCGTGCAGCTTGTGGGCTAATTATACGGCTAAAAGCTACAGCGCTCTCCGCGTCCAATTCAACAATGCGTTCAGAGCGGTGATGGGGCTGCCCCGATTCTGCAGTGCCTCGGGTATGTTTGCGGAGGCGCGCGTGGACTGCTTCCACACTACAATGCGCAAAAGGGCTGCATCTCTGGTACGCAGAGTCCGGGCCAGCTCCAATGCCGTCCTGACGATGATAGCTGGAAGACTGGACTCTTCCTATATTCAGCATTGTTGTGCTAAACATGTTACGGTTCCAATGCCAAAGAGAGCCTACTGACATCATTTTATTGTATTTTAATTTTGTATTTATTTTTTTTTATTTTTTTGACATTATTTCAAATTTAATTCATTCACAACATTAATTCATTAACTATTTATTTTCAATTTTATTTCTATTTTATTGATTGTCTTATTTTTATTTCTAATTTAGTGATTGTGTTGATTTTATTTAAATTTTAATGATTGTTTTAATTTTATTTCGATTTTAATAATTGTGTTTCGTCTGATTTTAATGTTAATATGTGTTTTAATTGATGTTGATTTTAATTTCTCTTATTTTAGTGTGTATCACGTTATTTGAAATTTTGTATGGGTGTAACTTGCCTGAATAAAGATTTATATTATTATATTATTATTAGGTATTACACATTACAGAGACTTCTAACAAGGGGTACTTCTTCTAGCAAAGTCCTTAAAACGGGCGTTAAAGCTGAAATACTTCCAAATCAAATATTTAAGATAGGTCGCGACCGCTCTCAACTTTTTAAATATTTGAGCATGGTATTTGTCACATTTTATGGCATTTTATTATCTGTGGCACGCTGATTGTCTTTCATGAATACGATTTTCTCGTTTGAGTGCTTAATCAACTTAGGTTAATCACGTGAGAGGAGGAGCAATTGATGAACCTTTGTGAATGCGAAAAAACAGTTTGAGCGTTGTTCAAGTATTTGTTAAACGCTCAACTATTTAATTTGCTTTTGTGAATTCCACCGTAAGGCCCTTAAAGAGGGTGCAGATATAAAATCAGCACCAACCCAAGCCTGGAGACAAAGTTCCCAAATTGGGTTAGCTTTAATCCGGTATTAGGCACTTGAGATTCTGCAAGCACGTGCACATATTCTAATAGGTGCGCTGGAGGTTGCGTTATTCATAATCGCAACTCCACGGCGCCAACACTTTGCACATCTTGACTGGTTAATACTTAATAGTCATGCCAGTTGCAGTTATAGCACTTTGGGGTTCCATATGTGCATAAGTAGCGTTGGTTTTAGTTTGTTCTTTGTTGAAGATGATTTGACTAGCTTGTTGGCTTACAAGTCTTTCTCAGTTACCCCGAATTCACAAACGTCAATCAAAGCTTTTCTTGAAAAGTTCGCTTACCTTTGAATAAGGTTTGTTCGTTCGGGGGTTCATATGCTTCAGGTTTGGGTTTATTTTCAACGCACTTACAATCGTTGATTTAAGTACAATTGTGTTTTTGGGTGTTTAAAAAGCACTATCTTTCTTAATTCAAAAATATCGATCGCTGTAGTTTCCAAAGTTCAGTGTTCATGAAATGTATATCACAATTGTAATTCGTTTCTTAGTTTAGCAAGAAAACTCATTACAATCTCTTAAAATTAAAACATTCAGTCACAAATCCATCTTCTGGCCTGAATATTTATACTACAAATCATGTTTTATGTGGCAGTGTCAAAAAAATATGTGATTCTCTTTACTGCGTTGGTAAGTATCGTTTGGTTATGTTTTAATAAATTGAAAGTCGTAAAAGTGAGCTGTAAGAAGATAGGCATCAGAGCATTTTTGAAAAGGTTTTCGAAGCCACGTTAGATGTCTCGAACTATTTAAGAACGCGTGCGTTGCATCTGAAATGTATCAAAACATCCTCCCTTTAACCTCGATCGATATGAGTTCCATGGAGGATGCTGCGACGTTTTCATTGATTCAGGATTTTTACTGCTACGTTACATTGTGTCATGAAAAACAATATATGGGTTAGCTGATTGGGTTACTTAATGCGAGTTGTCATGAAAAACACTTTACTTATTGCTATTACGGTTACTTATTACGAAGTTTTAATTATAAATAATTTCTAAAGGCAGTAGCCTAACGGCGATTGCTAAATGTTAGGCTACATTTAAATTTTGACTATAAAAGAAAATTCAGTAATTTCTGGCATTTTTTGCTTCCGTATATTAATATTTGTTGTATGGGCATTTGTTAAAGCTTCGTTATTATTAGAATTTAACTCTTTCAATGCAAAAACCTCAATATCAAGTGAAAATACTCAATATCAAGTGAAAATACTTGTGATTCAAATCACTGAGTAATCTACACATCGCGAATGCCAATATATCCCGGACACGACCGCACTTACAAGAAGGTCCGAAATCATACCATAGAAGGATATAATAATTTACAAGAGAAAACACAATCCCAGCATTTGAACAAAGACCTCTCACGCGTCATGAATTTATACTATTAGGTCCTGTTATTATTTAAATATCTTAGACTTCGTCTGTAGCAAACCTACTTCATGATTTATGAACACTAGGAACACTAGAACTGCTACTCACGCATTGTTGACTTTGTGAGAATCTTTCTTATTGATTTACTAACTGGAACTTAAGTAGGTACACCTATACATCATTACAGAATTGTCCCTTAAACGATCTATCTAACATCAATGTCTAACATAATGTTGAAGAATTCCATGCTACACCTCTTTTGCATTCACGGTTTAAGCGTATGTAGGGAAGATTACAGAAATGTTATTCTTTAGATCAAAATTCGTGTTTAAACGGTATAAAATGTGTCAGCAAAGTCGCTCCGCGAACTGAAGTGGTTCGGAGTAAAATATGATTGCAGTAAAGTGTTTAAGATGCAATAACATTTCGAATCCATTACAGGATTTACAGGTCTTCACTTTCGAATGCGTATTTTCAGTATCGGTACCATCTTATCTGCAAGGTACAATGTATCATCATCATCAAAGAAATCTGCATGACGTCCTATGCTGAACCTAAAAAAGGGCACTTCACAAAACAATGTATGCGTTGCTGGAATTGCCACATTTCCGACACTTAAACAAGATCTAGTTATATTATGTTCCTGAAGAATATAAGATACATATTTGAGTAAATTTTTATCGCATGAAGGTCGTTTTCACAAAAGTGCCTGACAGTAAATCTGAGAAAATCATAATTTTATATTTCATCTGTTTTTCTTTTGCCAGAAACAACTCTCTTTTTTGTAGCTTCCTCAGCGTAGTCTTGACTATTTTTCAAATCTAGTAGGTATTTGATGGATTTGGCGAGGAAATATTATTGGATGATAACTATCCGTGTGCTATATTTATGGGTTACTTGATCAGTTTTGACCCCAAAAGCCGGCACTCCATATGTTCATATGCATATGCAAACAGATATATCCCCGCTTAATAAACAGACTGCGCAGCCCCAAATCTCCAACTAGAGACACACACTACAAATCCCGTCAAAACTGTATATTACGGCCAATACACAAACATACGGGCCAATATCTTACCCTAAGCCGACGACAGGGTGTAAGCTAACTTGCGGATTAGTGATGTACCGAGTAATCCTAGGTATATCCCAACGTGGGGACGACACGCCATTTGCATGCGATTCCAGTTAAACGTCATCTGTGGGATTTGAGCCGTCTTAGGATCTCGGGGTTAGGTGCGAATTATTCGTCTGCTAACGGGAATGCGCTTAAATTAGTTTTTATTTGAGTGTGTTAGGCAGGCTGAGGGAATGGAGGGGGAGAATTTTAGATCAGTATTTGGATATGGGATGCTCCTTTGTTTGGTTATTTTTCAGTTTGAAGTAAGGCATTGTGAAACTGGATAAGTCCAATTTAGTTATTCTCATTTTTAAATACATAAGATAACACTAATTCGTTACTTGGTGTCTTGACTTTCAGTTCAAGAGTAAATCCTACAAAATTTTAAAACGCGAAAGTTTGTAAACTACAGAATGGATTTTATTGAAACTTTACAATAATATAGCCTGAACATCTGAATAGGATTCATGTAGGATTTGAATAATATTTACAAAAACACCTTTTTTTACCTTTGTCCACGCGGACGAAGCCGCGTGCGGCTGCTGTAGTGTGAAAAAGGACGGAAGGCCCATCTAAAATACTGTTAGCTTATAGAAAGTTTTTCAATTGAGAATCTTTGGGGATTTATAAAGAGAACTTCCAAAGTATATACTCACCGGGTTGTAATAATTATTTTAGTCCTTGACAAATCGGTGATTCTAAAACGGTCAACATGTAGTCACTGCTGACGTTTTAGGAGTGCGATCATTATCATACATTACGATTGAACGATATTGCGGATCATTGACCCGTGGTGGAGCTGAGAATGTGCTTAAATATTTTTAGCTTTTTTACTAAATTAAAGATTAAAATAATGTGGAAAGATTTACTTCATAATGTTAAACAGTAGGAGTACGAATAAATAAATTACGCAAAACTCGGGTAAAAAACCCGTAGTGCGTAGACGAAGATATTTGACATTAAAAGGATTTTTTCTTATTTAAAGTATTAGGGTTCAGTTAAGCATTCAAAATGTTGTTATTGATTTTTTGTTGTAAAGCGATACAATTTATTCGCCATTTCATGTTTTCATTATTCAAAAGACAATAACGAAAGGCTAAGGAAATCCTGGACCCTAACTAGGTTACGCAACAGTGACGCATGGACAACAAAACAAATTATAATTCTGTATTAACATAACATTATACAACCGTAGGCACAACCTGGTCCATTGTAAAAAATGGCGCGTGATTGGAATTTTATGCTTGTATTTGCAAATAATTGAGGCAAGTGCATCGGCCTCGTCTTACCTTGTGTTACGTATTAGGAATGTGAAATGAGTGCACATTGTCAGGAATCTAGCGAACGTCGAGGATTAGAGAAGGTAGTTTTTATGGCGTGGGATTTCCCGACTTGACTTTCCGGGATTCAGTTTAACGAGGGCTTGAGTAAGCGAGGATACGAATAATACGATAAATATCTTTGGGAAACTCTATATACATGGTCGATTCAATTCAATTCATAATCCGATCTTTAACTGCACTAGTACCTATAAGTATCAGGAACATTCTCAGATAATTTCGAATACATACTTAGATGCGCGTACAATAACCGAAGACAAAAGTTTGTGCTAGGTGCGAAAAAAACTAATATTAAAAAATCTGATATTGGTGTGCTTTTTGGTCATGGTTGAAAATAAATGTTAAGTAGGTATCTAAAGCAAAAAAGCTAATCTAAGATCACCCATCAATGGTAGCTATGTTAATTACAATCTTGGAAGATTTTGTCCAAAGGGAGAACGGCATAACCAACCAACTTCATTGTTTTGGTCACTGATGAAAAGAGCAAACGCGAGGAACTAAAAAGAAATGTAGCGGAGACGATAGTTGAACTTCCCTGGAGTTAGTTGTTTGCCGGCGTCTCTAATCGTAAAATGTATCATGGGAGGTGTGAGTATGTGTATTCTCCAAAAAACATCTTTCGGCTCTATTAATGACGACAATCTAGCAAGCTTTAGTTAATTAGCATTTTAATCAACACAAAAAAATTGCAATACTTGTTCTTAGGAACGAAAATGAAGAGTTAAAACTCTAGCATTAAACTTGTTATTTCGTCCAGATGAATCGAAGAAATCACCATTCTCCATCAATTTTGTAGTTTCGTAATTTATGTTCCACAAAGTTCAAAGTAACTTGTCAATTAGATCCTTCTAACCTAATTAAGACCTCCTCACCATTACAGCTGATGAGAATATATAAATCTTCCATTTGTCTACCACTGACCTTGAAAACTTTGCTCTAATCTTTTACTTGAGCTGGTGCCAAATAAAATATGGCATGGCCGTACTATCAAGTCTGGAGTCTGGAGGTTATGAATCACAAAGTTACACTGCAACTGCGGAAGTAACAATTTTGTACTGATTGATGACGTATGGAGAATGTTTCTCTAAGTTTTATTAAGTTACGGGAAATTTGTTGCTATTAATATCAATAGCATAGTCTTCTTCTTTTCGTGTGTCCTAGTGTTAGAACTTTGTTATCTATTTGGGCTTTTTACAAGGCTTATTTTGTTGTGCTTTGAAGCACAGAGACTTAAAACAGGATGTTTCCATATTTTCTGGGAAAGAATACAGTACTAAATTCCAAAATTTTCCTGTCAAACCTTGCGGTTGAATGGTAGAAAATGGCTCTTTACATAGCGTCCGCCAATAGTACTTTTTTAATTCACCGAATATGATACGAGTAATTCTGCATTTCCCTGGTATCGCCGACGCATACAATATTTAAAAAAAAATATAATGAGAGAAGCGTATTCCTCTTGTGTCTGTCAATTCTTGCATTGTGTTTAATGTAACAATTTAAAAACTTGTAAAATAATTACTAATTCATCTGAATACTAGAAAAAACGTGGTTTTAATTAAAGTTTCATCATCAACACATGGGCCTTAGCAAATTAACGTTATGTCAATTTAGATAGATTTGCAAAACAGGTTTTTCAATGTTGTGACCACCTAAAAGCGGTACTCACAAGGGTCGTGCGCAGTCCCGGATGCGCGGAGCCCCCGCGTCTGCGCGCGCAGCGTAGGTGCGCGAGCGCTGGTAGGGAATCCTAATAACCGCATTTATTTTAATGACGGAATCCTTTAGTGAGGTTAGCGGGAATTTCTATTGTAAGTTTTAGTACTGACATTTAATGATTTTTCCTTCAGAAACGATATAAATAATGCCATCTTAAATGATGATGATTCGGTTATAAAACTGAATTTCAAATATTATTGCAATTGTTGATCATTTTGTACTTCTTCGAAGCCAGTTTACTTTAGTTGATATTTGATAATCAAGTGATTCAGACTCATTCAAAACGACACATAAAACTTATAGAATCACGCTCGTCATTCAAAGTTTTAAAAACCGGAGCACCAAAGTAGATGCCTATAGTGAGAATGGGATGAAATAGGACGAACAATACTTTTATGGAAGAGAGATTCTTTCTAACTTATGCCTACAACGATTGACTATGATCGTTTTATTTTACCAAACACTTCTCATTTAGCCTGTCAAGAAGGTTTCTTCAAGTGCTAACCTTACGCCGCGAAACTTGAAACCTAAAGCAAGCAGACTTAGTTTTGCATAAATTAGCGAAAATGTCACGCTACAGAAATTCCAAATTGGCCGAGCTTATGACCCAAATGAATTTGCTAAATAAGGCTGTCCTCGCACTGCGGCACTTCCGCGCCACTAGGATATCTGCTAACACGCGACGCTGTTATTTATACACCTTTTTATCATAATAGTTGGCTAAATTTCCAACTATGCCAAAGTTAATGTTTTAATTGAGAGTATACTGTCTTTGCTCCATAATTTTATTTAGACGTTGCGGTTCGGTATCGGTATAAAGACATTTATTCTCATAAGAATACAGGAATTCACTTAAATGAGAAATACAATGAAACAAAGTTTAGGTTAAACAATAAGTTGACATCGAGCGTGTCAGGCAATTCACAATAGTGTAACATACTAAATACAATTTTACTAAGATTAGTGAGGGTAGGTAGGTATTGACTCATTATTACCATCGCAACAAGATCCCACAGCGCAAAGAACAAGCAAGCGATAACAAAATACATGGATCTGCGTCGGTATGTTTCGCTGGATGTGACTAGGCAAAATGTTACCACAGGAGTTGTTTTATGTGAGCGATTTGTATTAATTGGGAAGTATCTAAAGATTTATTGGATTTTTGATTCCCGAAAACAATTTAACTTTTAAATATAATATAAATTTAAATATAATATAATATAATAATTATTTTTGTTACATGTTTCTAGTTATTTAACTCATTTTAATTAGGTTTTGCTTTTGAATTTAATTATTATTAAGTGTTGAAAAATCACCTACATGATATAAACATACATATACAAATATATACCTTCTTTAATTATTTTGTTAAATTCATAGATTGCTGTTTTGTAAATAAGTTCTTAGTAGTTTCTTGAATATGAGCATACTTTTAACTTCTTTTATGTCTGTGGGTAATTTATTGTATAATTGTGCGCTCTCGTAGGTGATGGCTTTTTTCCCGTAATTTGTTCTTGGAGGCCGTAAAATTAGGTTATTTGAACTTCTCAACAGTTTTGTTTGTATACTTTTCTTTTTTGTGAACACTATATTACTATGTATGTTTTTGTTTAGAATTTTTCGTACAAGGATGCAAGAATAGTATTTGTATGTTTGTTCTATGTTGAGTATTTTAGTTTCTTTATATAATTTAATTGATGATTAAACGAACTTACCTTAAGTGAAGTTCTATCATAATTATATGAGTCGCTGCATCCGAAGGGATTTTATCACAAGGTAGTACATTTCTTCATGTACCAGGCATCAACACGTTTTAGAGCTGGTATCACTGAAACAGAAAAAAAAACAAATTCCCTCCCTACGGTAGGTGCGTCGCTCTGACAGGTGACAAGTTCATCATTCTTTTAGAGACAGATTTCCCTAAAGTTACTCGGGTCAGTTACCAAAGGGTATGATGGTAACTATGGGTAGGGTGGGAGCTAAAATCCCTTCGGATGCAGCGACTCATATAATTATGATAGAACTTCACTTAAGGTAAGTTCGTTTAATCATCAATTATACTTCGTCGCTGCATCCTCGGGATTTTATCACAAGGTAGATGTTTAGAGGTCTAGGGAAATCAATATCAAGGATTTACTAAATTGAATTTGATACCAAATTTTATTTTTGATGTGAAATAGGTAACGTTTATTATAATTTTACCTGTTTACTATAAAAACGCAACAAAATTAAGGACCAATGACCAAAAGTCAAAAGATCATCTCAGCTTCAGTATTATGTTCCAAGATGAATATATATTAAGATAACTTCATGTTATAAATATGCTTTGCATAATAATTAATATTAATTTAAGCAATGTTAATTAAAAAAACTTAATGGTAACTGTATGAACTTTGCTGTTACCACACACAAGAACAGGTATACATATACCACCCAATAATAAAACCTAATTTACTCGAATATTTAATCCATAGTAAATTCGGGATCAAAGAACGACGTCTATTGAAACAGGTTAGCAGCTTGAGCTGCAACTTTTCCGTTAATATTTTCGTAATAAATGTAAAGTAAGGTGGTACATAATTATATACAAGTACACTGGGCAGTGGTTTATTACAACAATTTAAATGCTCAGCATTGTATGTGCTCGTTGTGTGGGTCACACATAATTAGTCACCTAACTTAATTCAACTAAAGCTGTTGTTTGGAAAACCTATTCCCAAATAGAACCCAACGGCAGTGGGTACTAGAGTAAGTTAGTTAGTAATTTACTCTCCTAGTTTTTGCTAATAATATTTCTTAATGTAAGTATGTTGTCTACTGCACAGAGTAAGCAGACTTTAGAATCCGAAAATTTTTCTTAAGAGTTTCTATGACTCTCATTGATTGAAATGTCCTTCCAAGATAGAAACTACACATGACCTAGTCAATGCAGCTGGCCTATGTTTTTAATCTAATAACCTAACTGAGGTATTATTACTTAGGTAATTTATGCCACTCTGGTGAAAGCTGGGGCGTTTTGTAAGGATGAGACGTCTTACTATTCTTTATGACAATGTTTTCGTGAGTGGAAATCGTCTATTTTTAACTATCGCTATGCGAATAATATCCGTAACACTGTAAGTAGGTAGGTACCTACAGTTCCCTGTTGGTACAGTTAAGGTTAGAATTGCATTAAGATATTCTACTGACTTCTCTCCTTAAATCTTCTTACTGTGAATTTCTTATTAAATGTCAAATCTTGTTTGGCTTGGTACACTACTAAAGTGTAAACTAATAAAAGAGCTGTTGCTTATGCGAAGGTGTTATTTTTCATTAAATTATTATTGTGATTTCAGTCCTATTCTCACGAAAAACTTAACTTATAACCTATTGCGGTAATTTTAAAATGAAAGACCACGATGTCTTCTACTCGTGAGTGCGTATGCAACAAATTCTTAATGGTGGTCACCTACCCACATAATATAAAATACTAAAACTATTAAATTGTAATTTAGCATCTGATTGCAATTAATTTCTTAATCAACAAACCTTGCCAGATGCGAACAATAAAAGCTAAAACTACTTCCTATAAATTGGTAATCTGCAAATCATTACCAAACATTTTTGTCTTTAGGTATATGCTGTCAGAGTATTTGCAAATGACTAAGTACTAGTCTTACTGAAATCGAGACAAGATAAACATCTTTTTCCAATACATTTCCTGTATTCAGAAATGCGATCAATGTGAGATGGTTTTAGTTCAATTTATAACTTTGAATCCCAAGTCAAAACCAGTCTTGGCTTGGATATGGTTATCCACTATACCTATTGATTGCTTTTGTTATTTCAAAAAATTACCACGGAGTCGAGGTACTAAATCAAGTCTACATTACAAGTTGTGCCTATTGAACGGCTAAAACAGCAGTCATACCTTTAAAAATTTAACGCTTGCTGAATTATGAGTAGTCACTAATGTTTGCTAAACGGCAAAAGCGTAGCATTTTGCATATAAAAGAAATCCGCGTGCGTAGCACACCACTCAACAACAAGTAAACCAAGTAGATACATGTATGCATATACATTTAAAAGACGGCTGTGTTTATGTAAGTACTTACACCATTATTAAGTGTTGTTATTCAACTTGTTATTGTTAAACGCGTGGCTGCATTAAATACTTACTGTGTTAATTATTAGGTGGATTAGGTTTATCGCTTCATAAGAATAAACTATTAATAATAAAGAATTTAAGTGTCTCTTCAATTCATGTTGTTTCAAATGCTTTTGCTTATTTATTATATTAAAATAAACTACTATATAAAAATAAGTCGGGTTTTCCTTTCTGACGTTATAACGCACAGACCGATTTCCACGGTTTTGCATTCGTTAGAAAGGTCCCGCGCTCCGTGAGGTTGATAGCTAAGAAAATTCAGCAAAATTTCAACAGAAAAGCGGGATTTTTTTTTTTTTTCACATACAGCTAAGGCCACGCGGACGAAGTCGCGGGCGGCTGCTAGTCATAGATAATTATTTCTTGAATAATAAAGGAAATTTTGGAAAACTTACATGGGTTCTCTGCCACCAGGTTATCAAACCATCGGCAAGGTAAGATACAGAAAAATACTGGTAAGGCTAGGTTGTTTAATACATACCTGACTTTTCATAATCACCATGAAAATACTTTTCATTTCATTTTATGTTTTATTTTATTTCATTTTATTTCATTTTATTTCATTTTATTTCATTTTATTTCATTTTATTTCATTTTATTTCATTTTATTTCATTTTATTTCATTTTATTTCATTTTATTTCATTTTATTTCATTTTATTTCATTTTATTTCATTTTATTTCATTTTATTTCATTTTATTTCATTTTATTTCATTTTATTTCATTTTATTTCATTTTATTTCATTTCATGGGCCATTCACGGATTGAATATAGGCCCTTAATTCAGATATTGCGATATCGTTACCGTCATGTTGACTCACGGCCAACTCCCAGGTTTGTTCCTTATGTACAGATCAAGCTATTAAGTCTCAAATTTGAGATCATTTTTCTGTATTTATATGCCTTCGTGATGACTCGCGGCCAACCCCCAGGTTTTTATTATACCTTCGTGATGACTCTCGGCCAACCCCCAGGTTTTTACAATACCTTCGTGATGACTCTCGGCCAACCCCCAAAAAAAATAATAATTAGGCACCGGTACTCACCGGGATGGTTTTCGGCGTCGGCCTCTAATTACATAGCTAATTGAATACTTCATTCTGCTAAATCCGCATTGGATTGTCATTTTCTCATATGTTGTGAACTTCGTGGGCAGCAAGCCTACGTGAGTGGTTATCCCGTGGTAACACGGGTGTTAGCCTTCATCATATTATGAATATTGTAAACGGTAACCACGAAGTGGTATCAAATGTATTAAAATATAAATTTTATAGCAACTAGAGTAAGTTATGATGTAAGCCATAGCTGTATGGCTACAAAAGCTGTGGCGTGGCTACTCAGATGTGTCTGTGTAGTAGCAAAATGAAACATTATTTCAATGTCAGGTACTTCCATTACTAAGACTTATTCTTAGTCGTTAGTTTTCAATTGAAATTACAATCTTATTCTAGTAGTTTTTAGGTACTAGTGTATATAGAAAGAAAGGTTTTTGTTATGCAAGGATAGCACAAAATAACTTACAGTTTGGTCTTCGATTTGATTTTCACCTTAAAATGCTTTCGAAACCACACTCGCGTTGTGGGCCTGGCCGTGCTTTCGTTACGGGACGTCCTCTTGGACAGGAATAAACAGGAACCTTTATTCTGCTTGGCTAATTTGTTGTAAATGCACCGACCAACTTGGTACGGGAAAAAACAGGATCTTCTTCTTCTGTTTGTCTCGTTTGTTGGAAACACACACTCAGTGTGCGTTTTATCGTAATCTCGTTACGGTGGGTCCATTTCGGACAGGCCTCAACAGGATCATAAACAGCTAAAATTAATGCCAACATTGATTAAGACCACTTCACGGTCTCGTCATTGACGTGTTTTGTTAAATTTAAACATTGCATCGTCATGCTATTGCTTAGCTTTGTTTACAGACATACGAAGATTCACTTTTAATCACGAATTCTCTTATTAAAACATTTTGTGCAAGAAAATGTGGGTAGATTTTTATTGTAGATCGTATTTAGTTATTGTTTAAAACGAAAGGTAAGTACGATCTTAACGTTGTATTTCATTTAGGATCTATCGATTTACACTACTACAACTATTGCGAACACTTCAGCACTTAAAGAAACCGTTATATAAAAAATATAACGAGAGAGGGTGTGTCGATGCCCGAACACTAGAAACGAATGATGAACTTGTCACCTGTCAGAGCGACGCACCTACCGTAGGGAGGGAATTTGTTTTTTTTTCTGTTTCAGTGATACCAGCTCTAAAACGTGTTGATGCCTGGTACATGAAGAAATGTACTACCTTGTGATAAAATCCCGAGGATGCAGCGACGAAGTATAATTGAAGGCGTTAGAAAATCGTAAAAGAAAAGCGTTTTGATTAACCTATTTTGTGCAATCTGAACAGCATTAAGGTTGGTTTTAGCGGCCGATCCCCAGATCTCTATTAAGTAATCAATATGTGGCTTAGCCAAGGAGTTGTAAATATTGTAACGGACCTTTTGTGGTAAGCAGTGTACTATTCCACGTAGCGCTCCAGTAAGGGACATTAGTTTTTGTTCATAGAATTTCTACTGTAATTCTAGTGAAATTTTGGATCCAATCCTAAGCAAGCTCGTAAGAAGGTGCTCGGATTAAATTGTTTTGAGAAGAGACATCGCCTCTCGTTGCGTTTGTTACCGCCTATTGTACAATGGGTTTTGTTACAAAGAACTGTTTGATATGCTTTCTACGGCCTTTTTTTATTACACTGCTGGCTATCATCAGGATTTTTCATTTCCACGAGAGCCATGATGGTCTCTTACACCTCGGTTCCGGAGATATTGCTACCTACCTACTACCTACCTAGACAATCAACTTGTTAAAACAAACCCCCTGTCGATGATTTCCCGTTGAGCTCTAGCTTGAAATAGTTCGAGAGGGGCCATTTAATTGTCATACTCCTGGTGTTGAGTCCATAGACTGCGGTAACCGCTTACTTTCAGGTGGTCGGCATGCCTCTTTGCCACCGTTACACTGCTAAGAGATCATTGATATTTTATTGTCTAAGAAATAATGAATGATCTTCAAAGATTGCATCAGGTAATTTAATTTTGTCACTGTTTTGAGCAAAGGAGAAAAAGGGATGAAAAAAGACGAAATGCCCGCATTCACCGCATATCCGTGAACTGCCTCATCACCATTTGTCTTGCAATAACCAGGAACGTCAGAACACAAAGAACGTTCCAGATTGCATTACCATCGGCAACTTCGATATAAGATCAGAAGGTCGGAGCTATTGCAGCTCGGGTGTGGTATCACTGCAAGCGATTCGAATGTTAGCATCTGCATCGTCTTGACACAGAACTAGTTGATAATGGCCCGTTTCCTCTGTTACTTTTATTGATATTCGTATATTGAACTAGGGTTCAATTTTATAATAGTGACATATTGCCACATTATTAGAAATGAACAAAGGTCTGCTTAAGAGAGCGCCACCAAACACGAACGTTTGCCCTTCTCATCCAACCACTTTCTGCCACCATTATTGGGTCGTCTGTTCATAAGTTTATTCCAAGAAATAAATGATAACTTAAAGTAATAGACATATCAAATAACCTATGTCTTCTTCTCGGGCATTTTAATCTATGTGATTTACCAAATATTTTGAGTCCTTTAACAGTGAGACGCCTGATAAACAGCATCTTTTGAAATTGTTATATTTTAGTGAAGACTAAAGAGGGCTCGTAATACTAATAAAACTTGGTAGGGCTCGGCATGAAAATAGCTAATCGCGACTAGAGCGACCACGCCCTTAGTTCTTGAAACTATTTTCTATTTCTGCACAGCAGTTCAGCTGTTGCTGGTCTTCAAAGTTGTTGGTATAATGCGGTATAAATACGCCAGTAGATGCCCATAACACTGGTCTGTTTTAGCGGCCAATATTGCTGAATATTTAACAACGCATAGTCATAGTCATTTCATAAAACAATTACAAATTGTGTCTGAAATTGATTAAAATACAAGAATGTGTCAAAATCTTGCAGACATATTATCTCCTTTACTCTTTACTTTTAAAAGTTCATGATTTCCGAGAAAATGCTGTGGCTTGAAATAAAATATCATTGTTATTAGAATTAAAATTATTGATTTGTTTGGCAGGTCTAAATTGAATAGTCTCACATTTATACCGCTAAAGTTAAAACTAGACAGATATAACTTTAGTTACTGTAAGTTACTAACTTCAGTTGTACTGTGACGGAATCACCAACATTACATCTCATTTAATAACCCATTGCGGTTCCAAAGTGCAGTATATTAGACAATACAGCTCTGTTCCTACTAAAGAAAGACCCGGTAGTAATGAAAACTGCACTTTATTGGACATAGACCGATTTAGTGCCGAATCAGTTTACGCTCAATACATTGCCTATAAACTAGACTATAGATTCATTGACGTCAGACGAGAGAGTGAAGAGCAATGGGGTAAATATATCGTGGCTTATGTTTCAAATTGATTTGAACATTTTATTTAACACTAGCTAACCCAATAGACGGTGCCTTTTCAAACGCCGAACTGTGAAACTCGCGCAGTTAAAAAAGTCATCAAATTTTCTGTTCTTTCTATCTTTTTTTTTTGTATATACAGGAAAAGAGATATCTTTTTGGAGAAGTCGGTCTGAAATTATGGCCGTACCGTACTGTGATTATTTTTTGGTAGGTATAGATTTAGGTAGGTATTATATTGTTTGTTATGATCTTAGGCTAAATAGATGTTAGTGTTTCCTAAAAAAATATGCTTTTCACAAATTTTCTACTGACTTCTTCAGTGGTATGATAACCGCATCCGTTCGCATATACTGAGTATCCGGCAGTAAAACCGGCAATATCTAACCATAAGTGTTTTTGATTCAAACTGTGAGTTTTATGCATTGGTCTTTTTACTAGTCAACTATTTTGAAATTACACAATCAAGTCTCACATTAGTTATTTTCGTGATGCGTTTGTATATGACAAACAGCTAGGGCCGTAAGATACTACCTTGCGGTACACCAAACGTTGCGAAGGAAGCCAGTTACGAAACTATCGTGTTTTCATGACACCGTAGCTTTACGATGCCCGATCGTAAACCGAATTTGTGCCATTCAAGTCCCAAATGGACGCAATGGTATTCTGGGATTGGCTTGTGTATTTTTAACGGGAGGTCTTACGTCAAGAGTCATTTGGAAGGGCTGCTGTATATTTTCTTAGAAGACCAATTCATTATTAGATAACTGATTATTTGGCGCGTCAATAGTTGTTGAGTTGAGTCATTGCTGCAATGCAGTTAAGCACTTCATTTCATATTGTAATACATCATTTAAGGATCATTGTTATAATTTAAACCATATTCTTGTCGATTTTTGCTTCGTTACCTAACATTGGTTAGAATAAAAATGAGCAATTGCCACACGTAAAGGCAACTGTCTAAATATTTAGACAACTTTAACTAAGGTAGTACAGTGTCGTGCAAAAGGAGAGGCCTATGTTCAGCAGTGGACTACAACAGGCTGATGATGATGATGATGAACTAAGGTAGTATTGAAGTCATTGCTGTTGCTCTTATAGTCACAAAGTTGTATACGTTAATCTAGAATACTGTTTGTTGTACTGGACGGCATCGTTTATCATAAAGTTCAACGTGATAATGGCCTCCTTTTGTTCCTTTGACTGTAACAATGTAAAAAGCTAGTGTTCATTCGAAATCGGCGCAAAGCGCATCACGAATGTATCTTCGGTTGCTGAATATCAATTCAAAACGCGCGTTTAAGTACCCCAATGCATATAATCGAGACATTACGCATTCCGCTTACGGCCACAGGATTTATTGTAAAATTACGCGCGTTGTTCGCGCAAACGCATGCAATGCCCGCCAAAATGGCGCGTGGCAAAATGGCCGAATGCAAAAATCAAAAACGGGAGAGAAACTAACATTTTCAAATAATCAGGCAGCCACACATGTTTTGTTTTGTGGTAGATATAAGTGGGCTGAAACGCTGAACTAAGAAAAGTTGTTGTCTTAAATTGAAAAGGTATTCCTAAATCAGAATATCTCGTTCTAAAAGATGATATATTTTTAGGCTCATGAGAGTTAGTGAATAACATTGTTCTTAGATTTGCAGCACTTAGTGAAAATAACTTCATGATTGTAGTCTCACAGAACTGAGTTTTTCTTAGTCAGGGAATACATGTTACGAAGTTTTCAGGAATAAACACGTATTTAACAGACGTGGTGATAGGGTGATACCCAAACTCATAAATTGTAGGATATAACTTGATCTCAAAAAGACCTCTGACCTAGTACGGTTTTTATGAATATGCATTTCTTGCCAGTTATGTTTTTCAGCTCGTGCTTAGCACCCTGCACGCTAGCACACTTTGCTGAGTCAAACCATCCAATTGAACCCAACAGCCGATTTTGAAAAACCATCAGTTTTAGATTTCAGTCAAGTTTGAATCGCCCTATTCGTTCGTGCGCACTGTCTTTGTGGAAACGCCGACAAGCTACAACTTCTTCTTCTAAGTTCGATGTGCAAGTTGCACCAAAACATTTGTGCGTGGATTGTTCCACACACGCTAGCCCGCCAGAACGGCGCGTGGCAAACGTTACTTTGCTTTTTTCACGGCGTATTCACTCTGGTGAGGTGATTTTGGCCAACTTTACCGTGACGTCGACGACCTAGTTAGCATCGCCAACCGGTGCCACGGCCAAGTCCAGTGGGCAACCCCAATGAACCGGCGCCAATATCTATAAAATAAATTGGACCGTGTATAAGACAGAAAAAAATAATGAAGGAAACGTCAGACAGCGGATTTGCCGCCAAAATTTTCAGGGTGAACGCACTCCAGTGTTTTGGCATGGTTCAGTAGTTGGAAGTTGTCCTAATAGTTTGTTTGATTTGATAAGGTGGGCTAGTTTTTATTGTCTTTGGTAGGTGGCGTTTGTAAACAAAGTTTGTTGGGAAACTCTCACTGAGAAGGACTCTAAAGTCTATTTGGAGTTGCTAAGAACAATTTACTTTTGTAACACTTTTTATAGACATAGCAGAATTTGTAACCACTGTTCTATTCCAGCATATTTCTGCAGTTTTGAGTATCATCAAAACGTTCATCGTGTATCGTAAAATAAAATATCAATCAAGTTTGACGAAGTATCACTTCTGTGGGAACTTAAAGTTGATTCAAAACTTCAATTCCTCTCCTTATTCATGTCTCAAGCTTTTGTTAAAAATCTAATTAAATTCCTGAAAAGCCTTAATCTTCTTCCTTGAAGGTCTTATCACACTTGCGTCTACACAAAGTTGTTAACCTATTTTTATTTCATGATTAAACCTCAACATATACTACGGTATCCCCGTTTATTAGCACGGCCTGTGATATCATCGGTGAATCCAGCTGGCTGCCAACAATCTTACTACTCAGCATTTGTTGTTCTTATATTTGCCAAATATTCGCACCTTATCGCCGCTGTGTTGTGATAGTTTTACGAGGACCATTTTTATATTTCTCTTTCGCGCGCTTTTGGCCGCGCTTCCAATATGGCGGTTTTCTCTCTATTTGGTAAGGTTCTGCACTTTTGCAAAATTTGTTTCTGAATGCAGTTACTGCTTTAGAATACAGTGTTATTTGTGCACTTTTGTCTGGTGGAGCGTTTATCTCACTCTCTTGAACTATTTTAATAGCCATAGATAGGTCAGTTTCTTACTAGAAAGCTTAGCTTATGGAAGATTTAGGAAGAAAACCACAGGACAGGGTTCTACAATCGAGAATCAGAAGCGTTTACGAGTTTTTCTGGCATTGATCGTCTGGACTTGCGGGACCCCTGTAGATGGTCATATACTGGCTTGACATAGTTCAAAGTACAGTTTTCAAAATAGTCCGTTCGCGTTAAGAATGCAATGATTTCATACCTGTCCTTCGACCTAGCACGACCCCTCACCTATCAAATCGTTCCTAATTAGAAAGCCAAGTCGACAGTGACCAGCTAAACGCATACTTTCGAACGCAAAGGTTGTGGATCTGACTTTTTTTGTGTGCAACAGAATTACATTTTAAAAATCACTGCATTCTTAACGGTGACTTACAATAGGTATCAAAACTAGTATTCCAATAGGCTCATGAACCATTGGTTATGACGAAATATTCAATAGGTACGTAACTAAGTTGTCGTTAAATATTAAATGCGGTTAATACCCACTCGAATTAGGCAGGCATTTATGTAAAACAATCTCCAAATACAGACATTCAAGTTTAATAACTTTATAAACTTATTGGCATCATTGAAATGTGCAGTGAATTTGAATTTGCGAATTAAACAATATAATTATTTACTGTCGGTAATAAACTGGCTGACGTCTTCTTTATTGAATGGTTAACAACTTCAGTCAGGATTTTAATATTCATAAGGAACTTCCACTTTTCAATAAGGATACCGATTTTGTAAATAATTTGGTTTGAATGCACGCTGCTTCGAAAACTTTGATATCACTCCTATATTGAATGACGTCAAGTCTTCAGAACATATTTTAAGAAAAAGAGGCAATGAAGTTTATTGCTTGTCTAGTATTTTCTAAGTTGTATCTAGTATATCTAAGTTAATTACGAATGTAACGATTTAATAATAACGTAAAAGCGAACAATATCTTTATCATCTTACTTTAATGGTGTATGGTGCACTACAATAACCTTTTTTACCATTCTCTTTGTCAAAAAAAAAACACTAAGCAAGATCTGGTATAGCAGCACTCAAATCACTCGACCACTTTAGCATACCAAAAGATACGTCAATGCCCTAAGATCGTCACCAACACGATGTCCAACATTTCACCGTAGCCGGCATCAGCTGTGAGACACATGGCATCGACGGCACGGTCCGCGCCAGGAGATTCCGTGACGTCACACAGGGTCCTGCCAGCAAGGGTTGGCAGCGGTGGCCATGTCTGCGGCACTGCCAACTCGGTGTTTTGACTGGATCTTTGTTTACTGTGCCATGCGAAGTGAACCAGACTACGATCAAGAATTGAACTATGAAGGTTTCAGTTTAATTCGATTTTCGGTTGGATATTTATAGTATATTGTGTTACTAGCCTTGATATGCCACCATAAATACAAACAATTGCTGGGATATTAAAAAAACAGAATCAATAGGTTTATTTATTCCATGAAATCTCGGCGAACAGGAATATTCCTAAATTGATATTTCTATTTTCTGATCCACGATTGCATAAGAGAACAAACAGTGCTATTTTAACTAGGTCTATGTTTACATTTCAACGTGCAATCGTCAAGATTTTGATAGATATGACGTAAGTCAGTTGCAGTTTGCACAGTATTCTAATTTGTAACTTCTGCTCAAGTGCAACCACACCGTAAGTACGTTGATAATTATTACATGCATCATGGCACAAGATAGTAATTATTGAAAAAATTAAAAAGAAAAAAAAACTAAAATTAGCCTCAACACGAGAACAGAGATAAAGCCGTTAAATAAATTCTTCTACTTGTTAAGCCTGGAAAGCAGATGGTAACGGTTTTATCAGTTATACATGAAAAACTAAAAAAATACACAGATTTTAGTACTCCCACGTGAGAGTACAACAATGTGATAGTAAAAATAGTTCTTAAAATGTATCTGTCATTTATCTGTGATTCCAGAATTACAATAAAAATGGAGCGTAAAAAGAAAGCGAGGGCGTTAACCCTACTCTGTTTTGTCATCATCTGCTTGATCCACTCCAACTTTGAGACCTATTTTTATATCGTCTGATTCATTGAGCTTAGGTTTCTTTGGAATGGCGGTGATTCCGCAAACGTCATCAGTTTTCGAGTCCTGCCAAACTGGCACGCTCTCAGTCTGTGGACCCGGCCAACTAGATGTTTTGACTACAACTTGGTGTTGCAACTGGGGATTTTTTTATCAATGAAAAAGTTCGTGATTCATTGATGAACGTTATAAAGTATTTTAGCATTAAAATATGGATATTGTCCGTTGTTGCCGTCGCCATTTGGAAATCTTGGCGTTGTATTCATATTTTTCTGTGCTAGTTTAGTTGGAGAATACTCGTAATGACATTAAAAGCTACATCCTAACGTAGACCTCCACTACAGATTAGGATAATGTCCAATTGTAGGCGACCAGCATTCGCAAAAATCTTGTGAACTTTATCATGTCATTAGTCTCCCTATTTTGTGAGAGAAGGAGCTAAAGAGCTTAGATAAACTGACAGAAAATGTACCATACCATAAACCAAGGTTCTTAATGACTCTTTTGAATGGCAAACAGTTGCAGTGGCCTAACAATAAAGAAGACAATTGAACACACCTGCAAAGGTTGTGCAAAATACGATCAAAGTGGGTCAACAATCTCAAAATTGATCGCAGAATATGTAAAATGCTAACAACCCATCAAATACTTTCACGAAAAGTAAACAATGTCGGATCCGTGTTATAAGTCCGCGAAACACGAATAAATCAGCAATACACATTATCATACATTACGATTATGATTCAACATACAACAATACAGTATTTGTATGAGGCAGTGAGCAGAATAAGTGATTAGCTGTATGTATGGTCAGAGTGAGTGGTGTATTTTTTTGTGGGGTTCTATTCAGGCACATTCTTTATTGTATCGAATACTACATTTATGATTTATATCACACCAAATCTTTAATTATCCACTTTATCAAAATTGTATTTACCCAAAAGTTACTAGTTAATTCAACAATGAAAATCATTAGCTAATCTGTGATGAAGATTCGGAGCGATTTGATTAGTGGTGTATTGACTCAACAGAGTCTGCCATTTGCAGCCAGCCCATGATCTGTAAGAGAGCCCAGCTCATCCTGCCATCTCTCTCTAGCTTCATCATGGCCGTGTTGGCTAGTTAGTTAGGATCCAGTTTGATGTAGGTGGATTCCTGAATTTAGCTTTGAATGTTTGAATATCATTCACTCTTTATCATTTTCTACTTTATTTATATTGGATTGGAATTCTAAAATTATATTTTTTGTTTTGTCTGAATTGCGCCCTAGAAAATAAGTCCGGGATTGACACTGTAATGGCACATTACGATTTATAAGTACTATACTAATAGCATTATAGTGTGTTTAGTAAAATATTCGTTATTGTTAAAAGTCAGATTGTGAACGGCTGTAATTTTTCTTCTTTTTTACCTACTGTAAAATGTTTTTTGTTCTATTTTTTTATGGTTGGTTGGTTTAAAACTTCCGATTCTTTTTATTTATTTATCTTTGGTATCCAATTAGCTATTTTGTGAAAGTTTTTTTTATAAAAACAGTTACCTATTAGACTAAATTCAAAGGATCATTTTCAAATTGGTAGAGTAGCGACAAAAAAGGAAATAGGTTAGAAAATATAATGGAAAATATAGAACCACAAGTAGAATCTGTGAAGTTGGTTATTGCAATCTGTTAGAAAGCTTCTGATTAATTAATTGAAATTATTTACTTAGTTTAGAAGTTATTCGCGTCTCCAGTTAAAGTTAAAATTCAAGCAATATTTTTTAAATAAAGAATAGCCAATTAATCGTCTATACTCTTATAAATATTACGTGTTCGTCAGAAATCTCTGTCTTATTCCGGCTAATTAATTCCAAAATAATTAATTGTGTTGATTTAATATTTTGAGAATGCTTTGTGTGCTATACAATGGACTCTTCCACTTTCATTTGCAGATATACTGTCTTTTTTAAACAGTAGGAATCTGATAAAGGAAATATTTTTCACATAAAGGTATTCTAAAATACAGAAGTTTTACTTAATATTAATTTATTTTAAATTTAAAGAAAGATTATAAGAAACACTTGACATAATAACATTCTCAATTTCACTAATCGTTGTTTTCGAATTTTCTTGGTATGAGTCTTGCTTGAAAAACCTTGTAATGTTTTTGAACCGTGAAAGTGGAAGAGCCCATTTAGAAACATGCGCACTCTGTTCGTTTCGTGTTTCGATGTTAATATCTATGTTGCCAGCTGATAACACTTAACTTAACATATTTACATCATTAAAAGGAGGAACAATCCTTTGAATTTTATGGAGAAGTGTACATAACAAAAAATATGAAAAATCCCATAGGTACAGAACATCTGATCTATCCATCCCTAAAAATGGGCTTTTATCAATCATTCCAAATGTTTTGAAATTATGTTCGATTGCAGTCAGAATTTAAAAACTTGCTTTAGGAACTTAATTTAACGTTTCTCCTTAAATTGGCTAGTAAATTATTATGAACATGAATCGGATGTATCTCCAATTCAGATCCCAACCGTTTGTTTAATATCTTTCATTTATGCTTTGAAGACAGCAAATATCGTTATGGTTTATACTCTGTCATAACTCAAACTTTATGATTACAACAAATAGTAACATAAAGCATTTTTCAAAATTATATCTCCTCCACCACGTTGGGCGCCATTTTTGCACGACGGCGTCAACACAGCATGTTTGGAAAACATAATCAATTTGTTTTGGCACTTATTGGACTGTTCACAGGACGAGTTCCATCCGTTCATAGAGGCCCTGATGCCTTTTGTAAAGTCCTTTTCGTACACGTGGTTCAATTTACAAGCGGCGAAACGGAAGTACTACAAGAAACACGAGAAACGGATGAGTCTTGAGGAGGAGCGGCATACCAAATACGAATTACAGGTGAGAATTTTGATGTATGCTTTTTTAGTTTTGAACGCCATAATGAGTTGATTGGCGAACACTTTTTTTTTTTTGTAAATAGCTACTGCTGTGTGGCCTCAGATGGCCTTGACAGCTTTACCGGACTGTTGGGTGAGCGCTTAGGGCTCTCAACACATCTCTCGTCTAATAACCCCAAGTATCAATGGAATATGAAAACATTGAATTTTATTCTAAAAGAAAACTCCTAACGGCCTTTGTAAGCAAAAGAAAATTTACTGCATGTTATACGTAAAAGTTATGTGATTGGCTTCTCCCAGTAAAGTCTGTTCAATCCATGGACCCAATGCTGATAAGCCGTCACAGCTAATACTGCATAACTTTTGGAAACTACAGGTTTATTATTTTTATTTGTACTAGTTTCTGTTATCTTTCATTGTGAAAGTACACTACACTAGATTGTAGTCTGTAAAGTAAAATATTCAACATGGTTTTGATTAACCATGCAGTTCATGTAATTGATGAAACCTTGTATTCGGTATATCTGGGTTTAGTAGGTAGCTAAATGTATTTAAGTATATTCTGTTTGTAATTAAGAGTATTAAAATGTATAAAATAATGTTTATCAATCTCTGACACTCTTAGTACCAGCAAGAACTAAGCAGACTTAGTTTTGGGTTAGATGATTTCGGTGAATATTTAGCTAAGCACGTTAAGCGACAAATATTCTGGTGATGTGGAAGTGAAATCAAAGAAGACTCATATTAACTTTTTTTGGATAACTTTGTAACCTACTAAAAAGTAAAATAGAGTTCAAATCTAATAACTGTTTTCGACTTGCTCATATTTCTCGTGAGAACATACCTGCAAGGTAGAAACCAAATCAACGTGGTTCCATTTTGGAAAATGCGAGCCACCCCTAACCGGCTCCACGTGTGTTAATGGACGAGACTTAACTTAAGCAGTGAATATCTTGCGGCTGATGATGATGAAGACGATTCCAGCATAATTAAATTCACCTATTTAAATGTTACAGAACGAAAAAGCAGAAGTAAAACAAAAATGGGCGTCACGGTTACTAGGAAAGCTTCGGAAAGATATAACGCAAGACTGTCGAGAGGACTTCGTTCTGAGCATCACAGGAAAGAGGCCAGCTGTGTGTGTGCTCTCCAACCCTGACCAGAAGGGCAAGATGAGGAGAATAGACTGCTTACGACAGGCGGATAAGGTAAGATGATTTATCTGCCATTACCAAAATATGCACATAGTATATTTTAAAGAGTTTCTAGTTCAGTTCTGTGCCCTTTTCATAAATGGTGACAGGATTAGAAATCCTTGTGTAGTGACTGTAGGTAAAACTGTTGATTTGAAGAGCGCTGATAATATTTAATGTGAAGCTTCAGCTCATAATATTAACATTTTAGCCAATACGGTTCTTGAAAATAGATAATTTAGCAGAACAAGTATTTTCAAAAATTAGTCCGACATTGGGGACACCCTCATCTGCTAGTGGGCGTCTAGAGGATTATAACTCTACACCAACATTGAGCAGTTAGCCGTTGGATCGACTTCCTCACTAAAGAGAGACGACACGATGTTCATGTTTTTGATGTAGATTGAAAAGGAGAAGTTTTTGAAGAAAAAAATGGGAATTTTGATTAGAAAGCAGTGTTAGAATTTATATTTGGATTAAATAACCAACTTTTCCGTTTTCCGTTCCAGGTGTGGCGTTTAGACCTGGTCATGGTGATTCTATTCAAAGCGATCCCATTAGAAAGCACGGACGGAGAACGGCTCGAGAAGCACCCAGAATGCACCCAACCAGGGCTCTGTGTGAATCCTTACCACATCAACGTGTCAGTGCGGGAGCTCGACCTGTACCTCGCCAACTTTATTAACAGCTATGGTAATAGGAGCGACGGTCTGCCAGGTCTCTCGCTCACTTACATTAACATCTGAGGGTCTGCCTTGAGCTTTCACTAACCATAGCGTCTGTGTACATTATTTGAAAATAAATATCTTTACATTTTTACGATCACTAACATTAAAAGGGATTTGTAACATTTACTTATATGTTATGATGAGTTAAAAATATTTCGGAGCTGTTACCATGGTCACGGAGTAACTGGAGATTCAAAAGCTGATATTTTTGATTTTTTGATGATTTTTATGTCATTCTTATTTTTGCCATTATTTTTGATGAATCTCGGATAGCATCTCTAGTGGACCATGAAGAAACTTCAAATCACATAATTTGCACAGACATCAGTGAAAAATCATGGTTGACCTTTGTAGCTTTTAGCTTGTTCATTTTAATGATGAGTCCACTCGTAATACTTACTTTGGATTACTCCATCCAATCTTTGAGAGTGTAGTAAAAAATCAGCATTTACGAGTATGACTCAATTTCACAAGCTTTGTTGGTTCAGATCGCACACAAGACCAGATTCCAAGATTAAATATGAAGAGAAGTAGTTTTGGAAATGTAACTCGAGTGTGGAATAACTCTACGCCGACAGTTGTCGAAATCAAGACTAAAAGCGATTCGTTACAAAAAACCCCAAGCTGACAATTTACTTAAGCTCTAATGTCCAACTGGAGTTTACTGGAAAACATGCTAGGTCACATTATACATCGAGACGTAGAGTTTCTGTCAAGTATTAAAATGTAGACTCAAGAACTCCAGTTTTAGACAATATAGACTTACTTTATCTCTTGACTGCTGCTTATATCTATACATTCTACAAGTGTACGTTATCTCAGTGGTTATAAACATGGACTGTGATCCTTCTGAATTTATGGTAGAGGCCGAAATGGTTAACTTTTTACGTTTGCTTAGAAAATAAATATGTTGGTGGTTTAAATAATATTTTATTAAAAAGTATTACAAATGGACTCATTCATATTTGGGCGTTGATCCTGTTGTGTTGCTATTCTAGTCATAAAATAATTATAATTAAAAGTAACTTCATTCCATTCGCGTAAGGAACATGGTTATTCATCCACCGGTTTATTGTGTGGATGACGATTTCTCTCTGTATTCCTAACCTGAATGGACTAATTAAACAACTGTCTACTAAAATGAATAACACACGTAATATAATTACATGATCTCCAGTCTGAAGTGTATATAATAATAATATATTGAGGTTTCATGTTAAATGCAAGCAGCTTACTTAAGGAATGTCATCCTCTGCAAAAATAGGTGAACATACCGATCTTATGAAAAGATTACTTGTTTATTAGCAGATTTACCTATGTCTAAACATTTTTTCATAATTTCTAAGAATTAACTGCATACAAAAATGATTACGGTAGGAATATCAGATATAACAAACAGGAGGGCTATCGCACAAAATTAGAATGAGTTACAGATGTTACTACTTAAAATTTATATAAAATATGAATAAAAAGAACGAATTATGATAGAAATGCCAGAAACCATCAACTTCCTCCACGTGTAAAGCAGGAATTAAACTTGCACCAATTTGGCGGGTCGAGCTACTGCTGTTCCAATAGAGCTCTAACTACCTACCTTACCTAAAAATTTTGTATAGCCTGCCGCTCAGCTCATTTTCCGCTATAGTAAGACCAGAGCCACATCATGTGCTAACAGCTAGTCCATTTAAAAATATATATATGCCGTTCACAATGACCAGAATAAGACCTGATGGGAAGCAGCAGTGAGGTCCAGATATGGGGTTGACAAGTACAGTTATTTAGGTCAATCTCATCTGCTGGTCAATTTCACCCTTTCCTTTTGCTTAATCGTACACGTGTAACCCATCCGGTGTGTTTCAGATATCCTAAGCGGGTCGCTCTCCCCCCACCCGACTAGGGACAAAGAGATCGAACACGAGGCTAAGAACAAAGGTAACCCCGGTCTCGATGTCGTGTCGTGTCTTGTCGTGGCGTTCTTTCTACAGTTTTGTGGCAATCAGTGGGTTGGAATTGTGACTTTGGGATTCCATACAAGCGTTATTAAAACTTTTTTTTTTGGACAAACAGCTTTTAAATTCAACAATTCAGCTTTGCTTCATAACAATATTGTATTGAGTCGCTACCTACGCGGCTCATTTTTTCAACTTCAACAAAAATATGCCTGCGACTGTTTTTATGATCATTGTGGGTGGCAATTCTGTTACAGTCTCTCATACAAATTTACATATTATACTCTCCTTTTCTTCCAAATGAAATCGGACAGACTATGAGATATCATGGACAGTCAGTCAGTTTTATTTTTTGGTTTGAAAACTGCTAACCATCTCTTTTTATGTAGTTTTGAGAAAAGAGAGATTAGTTTTCAATCTAGAAAACTGCAATACAGGAGTATCTTCGACTGTGTGAAAGTCAGAATTAACTAATTCATGTGTTTTTTTTATTTTAATTTTGCGCTACCACTGATTGCCACATGTCAAAAATTGAAGAAAGAATTAGTTTGATTGGTTTCGCACAAAAATATTTTGGTGTATTCATTTTGTTCACAATTTTGTGTATTTTTTTGAATACTTGATTATTAATCCCAGCGTCCGCTTGCACTCACACCTCTCATGCTTCGTTCGAATTGAAAACTGCAATGAAAGTAATGTTTGGTCGTTTGTTTTTGAAGTTATTTGTATCTGTAGTCGGTGTTCTTTCTCTTTTCTATACCATTTATTCAGTGCTTTTCTAATTATTCTAAAAACTTAGCTTATTTTGATAAACATGTTCGTTTCCTTGAAAAAAACTTTTGTTTACGTTGGTAAACAAACATATTTTCGAGTCGTACTATCACATATTTGCGTAAAGTATAAAAGTTTTTAAAAGCACACTCAATTAGAAAAGCATTTGTTTTAGATTTAGAAATGTTTTCACTTCTGGCTTGATCTGAAGTTAAGTAAATATTATCACTGTAAATATTATACAGGTCACTTAGATCCCAGATTTTATTTGTTCAATTACTTGGTGTATTTATTTATTAGACGTTTCGTAGTAAATGTGGGTCGTAGAGTATGTATTTTATAAATTAAACAACTTCTTTTTGACGGAAGTTGGTTACAGATGTTTTGATGATTTTAAGTACATAGTCCCTTGGTCACTATTCGTTTCATTCAATCTATTTTAGTGTGAATTGCGTGTTTATTTCAAGTATTTATTAGTTTTAGTTATTTCGTCGGTTAGTATTATGTTATTATCAAGTTTGTGTTTGTGTTTTTTTTTAAATTATGTATTTTTACAATTACTCGTACATACACTTTTTATTTCGTTTTAAACAATCATTTAGAACATAATTTAGTTTGTGATCACTTTTTATCTCAACTCTGTGCATATTTTCTAATCTTTACTCGAACTTCAAAATAACACACAACTCACACCACGCTTTGTGTTTTTGTGTAAGAGCTGGTAGGGTGTGACTTTTTGCTGTTATACAACCTCCTAATCCATTATCAGTTTTAAATTAGGAATTATATCAATAGAATCGTACAGGAATTATGATCTTACATACAAAAAAATGATGTTAATTATTGTAAACTGTGAATGTGCTCAATGAATACAAAAAAGAGCTTATCTAGACAGCAACATGCGATCATTCGGTATCTCCATAGAACATTTGTAACGTACCCAAGGAAAGCCATGAAATTAGTACAAAACGTTCACAAAGTTTCTGTGGCGAGTCGGTTGACAGGTTTTCTTGATCAAAAACATTTGATGATTCGTTACTGTTGTATATTTCAACGAAGCTGTATTGCTGCAAAAAGTCAACCTAAATGCTCAAAGTTTGAATGATACGAAGTTATCTACCTCCATAGTTTGTTTCCTGAGACGACAATTGCAAAATAGTTGTTCTTATGGCCCAAATGCCCACTTTCCCACTGCTGGGCAAGTCTTAACGAGTGTCTGAACTATTTGCAGGCTATAGCCACAATCCGTACAACGGAGTAATTTGCAACGATATTATTCTAGCCACTGGTGTCTTCTCTTCGAAGGAACTATGGAAGTTGTCTAAAGGTACGTTTGGTTTTTATTAACAAACTAACTTAATTTATTAAGCACGGATATTAAGTGAAACCTAGACCGAATGAATAAAGCTATAAATATAAAAATTAATTACTACATTTTTGATAATACTTTCTACGTGGATGACATTGGGCAAACAAAATATTTTCACTTTTCATGTATAATCACCTTTTTTTTCATGTAGAGTGTGTTGTCATAGTTGCGTCGAACCAAAAATTTTAAAACATTGTAACTGTCCCACAAACAGGGACGACTAAGCCACTGCCTGTCGTCCGTCGTATAGAGGCCTTCTCTTGGTTGTATTGTGAATCAGTATGCTTTGAAATCATTCTCACGGTTTACTTAGTCTATAATTTTTAAGGAGCTCTAAGATTCTTAGTATTGAGATGTTTTTTTCAAGACACATACATTCCCACCCTCATCATATTCGGGAGTTTTCCCTATTAGCTTTCTTAAGTTCTACAACTGTGTAAGTGTTCCCGGACGCCTAGAGTCCAAGTCAAACAAAAAAATCGGCAAATAGGTATATCAGTTTTGCGTCTTATTTTAAATTATCATAAAAACGCAACACATGAATCAAGATTTGCCTCTTTTGCAATAGGTATTCAATGACTGATGAACTTTCGTTGATGTGTACAAGTTAAAGGTCTCAACTGTGTTTTTTATGAGGTAAACAGACTCTTTCTTGAATTTCAAAGTTGTATCCCCTGAAGTCGATCGGGAAGTTCCCTTGCTAATGGTAGTTCATAAACGTCCGATAAATCACAAAAGTGGCCAAACCGCAGCGGAATAGGCCCAGTAACGAATGTTAAGTCGATTAATGGATCTGGTTTGGCACGCGACCTGCAATGTAGAACATTTACCTACTGTGTATCCGCGAATTTGATTCTTTGGTTAAGGCTTCACTTTTTATTGGTTCATTCGCTCGGAGTTCTTACTCAAATAGAGATGTGCCGCAAGGTGGCATTCTGGACACCTTGCTTCCCAAAAAAATAGCCTTGACTCCAGTTTTAGGAAATCTGATCATCGCAATAGTTGGCTCTTTATTAAACAAATGGCAAATTCTCAAGGACAGCTAATCATTGCAATAGTTGGCTAATTATTAAGCAAATGGCAATTTCTCAAGTGATGTGATTGGCTGACGAAATTAAAAAACTCCTTGCTAATAAAAACTGAAGCAACGCTGCAGCATTGGTTTAGCGATTGCCGTGTCCTGTCACTTACTGGCAAATGTTGATATTAATAAGAATGAAGGAAACTTTTCATGAATAATGGGTTTAGAGTAATTAGTTAAGCCGGATAGCGATAAAGGAGAGTTTTTAAAACTGCCCAAATTAGTCTTTTCAAAATATAACAGCATTGACTGGGAATTTTCTGAGGCAAGCTTTGGTCTTTTTTTTCATAGACAACTTTCCGTAGATCTGGTTGTCTCGGGCAGTGGACAAGAAAATAAAATAAGAAAATCTTTCTTACATTCCTCTGGTAACCAAGTAAGGTTTTTTCAAGGGAATCATAAGATGACATCACGGTCCAGGATAAATATTCATGTCATCAACGAATGTTAGCTTTCGTCAGCTTTGTTGTGGTTTGTCAACCTTATTGTATTCTCTGTTATGTTCTGTTCCAGCCTCGATTCTCCAAGAGACCGGGTCAGAATCTCCTAGTGGATCCGGAGGCGGGATTAAGCTGGAGTCGGGGTACTACTGCGGGTATAACAGTCCAGCGCCACCTGCCTTCGAGCCTCCGCCTGAGAGAGCCACGCCGTCCATGATCGTTGGGCCTTGCTTTAGTAAGTAATTTATTACATTTTAAATTAGAATAAATAGTTGCTGAGCACGTTTGTTGTATGCCAGAAAATGTATGAATGGGAACAGCTACTGATTACAACGAGATAGAACTCGACCTCGTCGAGTACGAGCACGAGCTCAACTCGCACTTCAAGGATTAGCCAGTACTGACTATTTACCGCTGTTGGTGGACAGAGGGTGAGGGGAGATGCCTTTGCCTGGAAGCGGGACATAGCAGGCATGCAAGAATAATATTATTACAACAATTTTTAGAGTATAATATGTGGTTATTGCAATGACCAAATTACTTGATATGTTTTTTAGCTCGGCGCAAAATGCTCACACCTCTTTTTCCCTGAGGTATAGCTCATAAATAATAGTTCTGTTTGATGAGATTTCATCAGAGTTCTTGGTTCAGCTTGGGGCATCAAGGGACGTGTCTTAGTTATCTTTTGATATAGTATAAAGGTATAAGTTAATGAGTACTTCAAGCTAGACCCCCAGCACGCTGTACCAACCTATGGTTCAAAATTTATAAATACCAGCCGCCATATTTAGATGACGCCATATGTTTGTGTTTTTGTGTTATCAACGTTGTCGATAATAATACTATCATTGAAGATATAGCTTTTGCTGCTGGACAAAACTTGGTGAAGTTTACTTCTTGATTCTTAGATATATCAATTTTAATTTTCTGCAGGGCGTGATGTAGATTAGCTTACCTTGAATTAATGGCAGTTAATGAACAACTCATAAGGAGACTCGCATAATAATCATGCGCCGCACGGTAAACGCACCG
The DNA here is from genome assembly GCA_950022985.1 of Udea ferrugalis. Lineage (NCBI taxonomy): Eukaryota > Metazoa > Arthropoda > Insecta > Lepidoptera > Crambidae > Udea > Udea ferrugalis. Next base: position 1,538,648 of record OX465541.1, read on the forward strand.
TTTCGACGAAACGCCTAAATTGCAAAGCTTGAGTTCTCCAGTTTTTATCTTCTTCTATTTTTAACTTTCTCCGATTTACAAATTTTGCCATTTTTCAGGCACTCACAGGTGCTCACAGAATATCAGACGCTGCTATTCTGTGTAACTATTATTATTATGCAGGCCTTCAAAATGAGATTGACCAAAGCTGATTGGCAAAGTAGTTCTCCATTACTGTGCTTGTCAACCCCATATCTGGACCTCACGGCTGCTTCCCATCAGATGGAGTGAGATCATCATGAAGACCACTATATAAAGAAGCTGCAGTGGCTTATGCTGAGACAGCATCTATTTGGCGACACTACCTCTGGTTTATTATGTCTGTTTCTTGTAGCTATCCTTCGTATTCCAATCTCAATTCAAACTTTTTGTCTCATTTTCTCATTGTTGTTGAGAGTGGTGACTCTTCCAGCGCATGTGTTTCCTCCTTCCCACAATCCCGGGTTTTTCAAGTAGGGCGTGAAAAGGCATTTAAGCAGGCCTACAAAATGAGATTGACCAGCTTAGAAGTTACTTCATTACTGTTCTTGTCAACCCCATATCTGGACCTCACGGCTGCTTCCCATCAGCTGGAGTAAATCATCTCGAAGACTAAAAGAAAATAAAATAAATTGTTTCTGGTCTCATTTCCATATAATCCTGACGCAAAAGAAGTTCTGATATCCATTTGATGGTTCTTCCCTTTATACATTACGCAGCATTTATAAAGACTCAATTAAGTATTATGTCTCTCTTTCTAATTTCTCGCGGCTGCGCACGAGTCGGTGATAGGTATAAATATGGCGGCTATAATTAGCTCGCCACGTGCGTTACAACGTCTAATTAGGTTAGTTGTCGATTCGGGATCGTGTCAATGTGAAGTATACATGTAACATGAAAACTGGTAACGTGAATTTAAAAACAGAAGATGTTTAAAACTCAAGTAAGGATGTGTGTTTGTCAAGCTAAAGGTGGGCTGATAAGCTGTAATAGCGCGCATAAGCGAGGGCTTAAGTCCGAAAGTGGAAATATTCAATGATAAATGATTCAATACAATTTTGCAAGAAAGATATTACTGGAAATCGACTTAAGCCATGGGATGGTATGACCACCCCAGACTGAAATCTAGTGATATATTTTTAGGGCACCACAGTGCACCGTGCACTGTGCAAGGTTCATCCCTAAAATAACACCTCTCCAACAATCCGCACTGAGCCCGCTTGTAGCAGATTAGCTCGCACTACCTACTAGTTAAGGCGAGGCTAGTTGCCTAGCCGTTTAAGAGAAATGTGTTGTGACCTAGCTTCGCTCAATGAAGTGATTCTATTGGTTCTTAAAAACACATTCCTCGCAACGCATCTCTGGTGGAAACGCAGCCTAAGAATGTTTGTTTCTTGAAAATTGACCCTAGACCCTATGCTCAATTTAGCGCTTGTCTTTTGCAGATATCCCCCACAGTTCAGCGGGTATCAGCGCTTCGCAGGCGCCGCTGGTGCCTTCAAACACCATATTCTACCAGCACGCACCACCGCCCACAGATACCCATCCTACTGGTAATTTAACAATGTCTTAGCGCTGGCTAAAATTACGTCTGGTTACCATCTCCCAGAAATGCACTAAGCCAGGGCTCGGCCTCCCCTGGCGGCACCCTTAGGTACGATATGTAAATATTAGGGGCTGAGACCACATTGCCCAGTTATTAAATTGGTAGGTTCTGGTAGGTTATGAGAGTGAGACCAACAACCGGACGACACAGCCACTCTGTTGAAACCAGAAATTACAATTACGATCTCGAATTTAGTGAATTATGCACACTCGGAAACTTAATTTAGGTCTACTTCTCAAACCACAATGGCCATCAAGTCTTGAAATGTGATGAAATAAAACATAAAAGCCATTCAAATCATTCAAAACGGGATTGTTACACTCCGTGACCATGGCGCTTGAAACAGAGCCGAAATATCGGAAACTCAAAACAAAAAAGGTACATGGTAGCAATCCCGTTCTGAATGTTTAAATGTTATGACCATGAAAGTTTCAAGAAATATATAAAAGCCATTACTTGTACAAATTCGGATGTCAGTTTTTGAGATGTGATACCTTAGGATTCAATTATGGTGTTTATTACACACAAATAGACATTTAAAGAAGAATCGACATTACTTACCAAATAGGGTGGAGCTCCAATTAACAATTAATGATGTTCGAAATTATATTGTTAATAATACAATTCATAAGTAATTCTTCCAGCCAACGATCAGTAGTCAGATATTTTAAATATTGCCTTTGCAGCATCAGATCAGCTAACAAGTCAACACTCAAGTGGGAAGTACGACGGAGCGCCTCAGGATTCCCTGGACTTCGTCACCTTCGTGTGCCAAGAGCCTTCAGCGGATGTCCAACAATTACAGGTCGGTCAAACATCTCTATATATATAAAAATGGATTGCTGTTCGTTAGTCTCGCTAAAACTCGGGAATGGCTGGACCGATTTGGCTAATTTTGGTTTTGAAATTTGTAATGGTCGAGGGAAGGTTTAAAAGGTGAGTAAACATGAGAAAATGCGAGGAATATAGTGACAAACAACAATTTGGTTTTCTTTAGCAACCGTTTCTACCTGTCACATGACAACATGTTTGTCTTCTCTTTGAGTGGAAGTTAAGCCACTAACTGCCGTACTCAGAGACGTCAATTAACGTTAATGGTTCATTAGAGTCAAAATTCCATTTTTCAAAAGAGACTTTATAACAAATTCAATAAAGAACTTTTCAGAATGTCAAATTTTGACTCTAATGAACCATTAACGTTAATTGACGTCTCTGAGTACGGCGGTAAGCAATTAAGAATTGGGTCCTTAGGATTGCTGCTGAAAAAGTAACAAGATTTCTTACCCGCTGGTCGACCGGTAGAGAATGCCTTTAGGCATTTAGTCTAGTTATTAAACTTAACTTTTTTTGGGCAATAAATATAAAATTAATTAGTATACCAGATTGTCTATACTTCCTTGTAACAGTGGTGCTAATTTCATTTCATTAAATTACAGAAATTTTCTGAAATTTAATGTTTGTCCCTGTCATTGATGCAGAATTACAGACATAGAGCACATCTTTTTTCTCACAAATTTTAATATTTTAATAAAGTTCTAATAACTGTCAATGTTACAACAACTTCTATATTACCATTATCAAAGTTTCCGTCACTTACTAACAGATGTGGATCGGTATTAGTTCTTAAATGAGAATACCGTTAAATCTTTCTAAAGAAATGTCTCACTCTATTTCAGGTGCAAAGTCTATCCAGGAGTCCAAAGCCAGCTTACTTCAGCAGCACAATGCTCCCTCCACCTCCGCTGCCGCCGATGGCGAGGCCTGTCGCCATTATCAGGTCAACAGGTGAGCTCCACGACCCTCGAAATGAGCAGTCATTTCAAGGTGTCCAAAAGTAGGGAATAAGCAATGCCAAGATGCTGTCAGAATCCAAAGAGGATTGGCAATGCCCAACCTACAAACTAACCAGGGCCCCAATGCAATTTAAGAATGCTTTGATGGAATCGTAATTGAATCTCTATTGCCTTTTTTGACACATTGTCATACCAAATGTGTCAAATTAGACGATTAAGACTCAATTACCATTCCACCGAAGCATTCCTAAATTAGCAGACTTGGGGCCCTGATGATGACAATGATAAAGATACGACCAAACGTCACTCTAAATTGAGAATACATCAAACTTACACTGTCTTTATATTTTTAAGTTGAAGTAAAAACGTAACCTTCACTAGTTAAAACTGCTCCAATTCGAATGGTGGATAGTCAAAATTAGCTGTTAGGTGTGGAATGTTACAAATAAATACTGAATACCTTCTCCCCTGGCATAAAAAAAGGACTTCTTTGGCATGATGAACGAAATACCACCAATCAGGCTGAAGTATTTAATGTTATCTCATGTGAGAGACAAAACAAAAGACAGCACTACATTATAACTCTGCAAATGACTGATTTACCCTGTTTTGAAAACTTTTGCCCCTCATTTGGAAAAGCTTCTACCAGTGTTGAACTATTTCATAATGATGAAAAGACCTTTACTCGTTTCCAGCCAGTGAGATGGTGGGCAGCGGCGGGGGGTCCCCCGCGTCGCCTGAGGTGCGGTCCCCTCCCGCCTCGCCCCGCCGCCGCTCGCCTCACTCGTACCGATCTGACTGCCACCCGCCCATCTCGCACTTCAACCACTTCCACACGCAGCAGCAGGTAACTATCCGGCTCGAAGGATCTACTGTTAACTCTCATTCAAGGGATTGAACGGTTGATCCGGCTGAAAGGATCTTAATGTGCCACTGGGTTCTTTTAAGTTTCCATCCATATCCCAATTCAATGAAGTACATCGTCAAACAGCTTAAGGTAACTAACGGACCCAGCTCGAAGGACCAATTATTTCTCCTTTAAATAATGTGTGCCCAACGTTTAATATGATTCGGGAAATAATTGGTTTTGGATAATAATGTATTTCAGTTGAAACACTGTAAATGTATACCATTTTTGCTTCAGGTTTATGCAAGCTACGGGTCAATAGGTGGCGTTGGACTGAGCGGGGGAGTTCCCAGTGTAGGATCCGTTGGGAGTGTTGGAGGCGCTGGTGGCGGTGGAGTGTCACCTCCTGGAGGCTTAGGCCTTTACGCGCCAAGGGCGTCTACTAGAGCACCACCAAGGTAAATTCAAATAGAAAAGAGGGATTAATCCGGTTGTAAGGATCAGATTCCAATCCGGCACGAAGGACCAAATATTAATTTCTCCCCAAAATAAATAAATAAAATGGGCAGTATTTGTACACATTATGGGCACAAAAAGCTGACTAGAGATATAATACTTACTGAATCACTTTGAATTTTTTGATGTTTACCGAAGTTTACATTATTTTGATTTTCTTGTCTGTTAAAGTCATGTTGGTTTAGCGTATCCAGGTTGCTTAGGTTTTTAATGGTGTAAAGAAAACAACACTGAAATTGTTAAACTTTGAAAAACTCGTAATTAATATGTCTCTTTTCAGATGGAATGCGCCATTCACGAGTTTAGAAGATGAGTTCAATATCATGACCGCGCCCACGGGGCCGGACCATGTAGTGTTATTAGACGATGGTGAGTATTATACACGTACGTATCTTTTCTGACAATTTTTAAACCTACCTATGTATATAACGCTTTTAGACTTATTTAACTTTCAAAATCATGGGCCTAATTCTCGCACCTTTATCTAGGCATTTCATTTCCTTTTATTATTTGTGACATTATTTGTATTTATGCAACAGAACTGGGTTTCTTTAGTAAGCAAACTGAGAAGTTCAGATCATACAGTCATACAAATTATTGGATTACTTTAATGGGCATAAAATCGTTCTCATTATTTTTCTTGCCATAAAGTTAACTTTAGTGCCTACTACGAGTATGGGTATAACGGAAACTAACATTTCATCACGAGTTACAACCGTATCTTAAGGTTTCTTAATTTCGTACCTGTAGCCACTTTCAGTCTTGCTGTCAGTACAAAATCATCATCAATCAGCACAACAAAAAAAAACTTCTGTAAGCAAACACTTGAGAATTGTTTTACTTTAACTTCGTAGACTGCTCCTTCGCTTTTCCGCTTTTGTCCTCAAATCCTCCAATTCTAACCCCAATCGAAATCCCCAGAACGTTTCTTCCAATCCAGCGTGATAACCTCCGAACCGACCGCAATGGACACCACCGGCGCGTCCGTCGGTCCGGTGGTCGAGCCGGACGACATCGCGCCGGACAAACCTGCGCCGGACCTCCATTCCCCGTGATCCACGCCCCGCGCCGCCGCGCCCCTCGAAAGCGATGCGAAAGAGTACGCAGGTACTGTGCTAAGGTGGACTCCCGCGCCGTTGCCGCATTGGCGACCTGTCACGCATAGGACTGTGTAGTTTGTGAATTGTTTTTCATCGATTATTGTATGGGTCTTGGAATTTTTTGGCCAAGCTTTTATTTAGTGAATTTGACAATCAATATTCTGACACATGGAGAGCGATACTCAACACGCACGTAAAACGTAAAGAAGAATTTGACATTCTGTAAAACTCATTACGAACTAAGCTATATAAGGTTTTATAGTTATGCTAACACCAATGAGGAAGTATACATTCAAGGTGAACATAGAATCGCTTGACAGGCTGTTGAACCAGTCAATATCTATAATCTTTCTCAAGTTGGTTCACCTATTTCTGGCGCCTATGTAACTACCAGTTATTCATTGTAAATAACTGGAGCTTCAGTCTAAGAGTAAATCTATGGCAGAAAGGAATACCAATCTGCCACCAAATTCTGATACACTAGCTGGCTGACCTGGAAAATATTGTATGTAGATAGTGGTCCATTGGTGGAATATTTGCTAAATGGGCGATTTGGTTTGACTGTCATCTTGCGACAATAGATCTAAACTAAGTTGATCATTGCATAGCATTATGCGAGTTCTCGTTTGGTGGTAAATTGGATATTGCAACGAAAAATTCTAAGACCTAAAAATAATTATTTTTATTTATCGTCCAACTGAACTTAGGTTTTAAGTGGAAGTCTGTAATCAGTCGTTTTGCTTAAAGTTGGATGTAATTTTGGTGTAAATTAATTATGGACTTTTTGCAATTTTAGTTTTTCATATTTCACAGTATATTAGGTGGTGGTTTTTATTTTACATTATTTTACAACTTCGATAAGTAATTTAAAAATAGCGGCGGTGATATACTTAAGACAAGGGGCTAAGTGTAAATATAATTAACTTAGGAGTGGAGGCGGCAACCAACTTAGTTGAAATTTAGATTTTATAATTACCTAATACAGTGTATCGAATCGACTGCCTGCAATTACTAAAATACCTACTTACTAATAATAACGTCAGTTGTCAAACGCGCTTTTCGGAAATTTAGTAAATTACTCGTCCGACATGACTTTGTTACGGCGTCTAATTACAAAATTTGACACAAGTAACTACAGACAGTCGATGCAGCTCCAATTTATTACTCATAAGGCGATAACAAAATACAATACTCCAACGATAATTACTATGTAAAAATAAAGCTACGAAAATTAAAAAAACAACATATTATATTCTAATATTTTTATAGAATATAAAACAAGTATGATATGATCAAGCCTTCCAGTAATTTAGTGAAATAAAAAATGTTAATTGAAAGTACAGCTTGTAAAGTATTTTTTTGCTAAGCTGTAAGACAGGAAAGCGGAAAGTATAAAATATGCTTCCAACTAGCGTCAAAAAGATTTTTAGATTGACGAAAGTGTGATATTATAAGTTGTTTTTTGTTTCGTTGTTGTGTGTTTTGTATTGAAAAGATAGATTAAGCGGTACTAGATTACATTTTTTAATTTATTGAACGAATATTTAAGAAAGACGAGCCTTGCTTAAGATTAGTTTAGTTGTATTATTAGTGGCCATGTTGTATTTTCGATTCGAAGTTACCATTTACATGAGGATGGTTCTATTACATGGCTAAATTGAATTTAAAAGAGACCACAATCAAAAATGTGCACTGTTCCAAAAGAAATTTTAATTAATATGTGCATTGACTTCAATGGTTGTGAAGGGAGTCGTCAGATAATACTGTATGACCCCCGACTAGTTGATTTAGATTTTGTATAAGTATAAACCGTAAAAAATACCTACCTAATACTGAAATAAAGTACCTACTCCAGCGCACAAAAGCATTCAAAGCCTCTTAATACTCAAAGTGCTAAGCACAAAATTATGCTTAATTTTTATACTTTTTAAGGCAACAATCTCGTTGAAATGTAAAATGTAAGAACTAGTAAGAAAAATAAGTAAAAAGGCTACTTATTTTTGATCTCAAGACAACTCTACAAACAATTCGTTGAAATGGTAACTTCGGCACGAAAGCAATAATTCGATATTTGTAGTTCGACGACGAATGTTGAGGGACATTTTATAGGTGCCTTTCATAAAAGATAATATTAGAGACTTGTAAATTGTAGTGTTTTTTTAATAAATCCATCCGCTCATACCTGTAACCTTGCAATTCATTAATACCTAATTAAATTTAAGGTTACGTCATTTTGTTTTCTGTAACCAAATTACAAAAGAAATTACATCCAAGGCGTAATTCCCAATTTGTTTTTGGTTACAGAATAAAATAAGAAAATTAATCCCTTTTCTTTAGAGTCCTAATATTTGGTATATTTCTTCAGTAATACAATTTTGTTTTGCAATCCGTGGCCATACGAGAAAAGCTAGTCATTAGAGTTACAATGTAAATTTAATATAACTTAAAATGAAAAATATTTACATATATTAATGCCCTTTACACTTATTAGTAAGGGGCTGAACTTAAAATTGTGGCCAAATTACACTTAATAAAATCCAAATATATATACACGATTTTGAATAGATTTAGATTTGTAAGTACTATAAGTTGTAGTGAAATATGGTGAAGAATGACATGTGACAGAGAGACAGCTCAGAATAAGAAAAACTGTACGTTGAAAATATTATTACTCGATAAGAATGAACTAAAATGAACTCTAAGACTAAAGTAATTGAAGTTGTTCATTGAAAACTTAATGTTCGCTGTCACATCATCATTTTATTACAAGTTTCACCAATTATGTAGAAGCCATTTTTTTTAAACAATATTCAGGCTTTATTTTTCTCATAGATTTTGTATGAAAATAAAAATTTTGTTACATTTACCAATTTCAGTTGAATGCCTTATTTTTTCTTAACGTGTTTAGGTAATAGGTCGATAGGTAACGTAGCAATAAACGAAAGCAATAATTGTAATACTAATTATAAAGAAACAGCTTTAGAGAAGCTAGAGATTGGTACTGAAAGTAGTTTGATCCTATATTCATAACAGTTGACTTGCAAAATATTTTTTCTATAGAGGAACGTGGCTGAACAGACTGGGTTATATAAATTGGAATTTAAATTATAGAAGCGGTTTGGTACAATTATAACATAGCTATTTCACAAAACAAATAACTATATTAGACTATAATACAGCTGTATAGTTCAACTAGGCAGAAAGCGGAGATTAGTCAATTGCTAGCTATAGACATTAGAAGATATAAAACAGTTAGAAGAATAAATAGTAATGTCACTTAAGGCTTGTTGATTACATTGATTCGAAGAACCTAAACATTTTTGTCGTATTGTAAAATCTGAACGAGGTGATCTTGAAAAGAGGTATGGCAGTATAATATTGGTGACGAATTTAAAAGCTCATTGGTGCCGAAAATTCTAGACTGTGATTCAATTGTTCATTCTGAACGTGTCTTATATTGAAATAGTTGTTTTGTATGATTGGCAATATGCACAGCTAGTGCTGATGAAATGAGTAATACTTACACTGTATTTATAACAAACGATGGACAGAACATGTTGTATGAAATGCATTTGTTATTATTGTAATAAAGATTTGTATTCAGATAAATGTAAAGCAAAGAGGTGTAATTTAACTTTAATTTATTAACAGCATTAGTAGATTGGATAGTAGTTTGTTAATAGCTTTGCTATGAGTTTGGTATATATCAGTGACAAGTGCAATAACTCCAAAAGTATTACGATACATGTACACAAAATTTATACCATTTGTCACTGTTTATACAATTTAATTATTTTTTATTAGCACCACTGTTACGATATGGAGTAATAATTGAAAGCCTAAACATTATGTGCCTTAGATACAACAATATTGTATGATATTTATGATGCGTTCTATACAACGTGCTAACTAGAATAAAGATAAACGTTATTTTCAAAGCCTGGAACTTGGATAATTGTCTTCATTGTTAGAGTTAATTTCAGCGAAGGCTTATGTGTGGATCTTTAAAGATTATTTGTCACCCAGCACTCTTCCTGAAGCTAATTTCTTTATTCTTCCATTGTTATTTCGAACTTAACAACCAAGTATTTAAGTTGAACCCGTTGATTTGTCAAAATTATAAGAAACTGGGCACCCAACAGTCTGGAAATTTATTTCGAATCCAGAGTATATTACAATTATAACCCTTACCTAATGTTTATTCTACAAATTAAGTAACGCTTTAATGCGTAGTTTGCTGAACATATAAATAATTCAACTATATTGTATAATTTTAGTACTACCTACATTATACCCATTTATGTACCTATTATATACTTTACTGGCATGTATATCTTAATCTACGCCAAGATTTAATTAGGCACGCTTTTTATTTGAAAAAAAAAATACTAGATAAATATTTCATTCTCGCATGGCTTTTTACTATTACCAATAATTGAAAAATATCTATCTATTATGCAAATAAAGAAAATATGTTTTTATGTTATTGACCTTATTTTAGATTCACATATTAATAAAAGTTCTAATTAAAATGGAACTCCAATCCGTCTTATTATTAAGTTTGTGGATTTCTGAAATTGGAATAACATACATACGTAAATAGGAAATAATTATAAGTATAATTAACCAATAGTAAAATACTCCTAGTTATGAAATTTTAGTTGATTGTATGTGCAATTATGATTAATTGTTTTTTTAGCGAATTTATTAATTAAATATAGAGTACCTACTTGTGTCCATGACCATATTGTTTGTAAATATGTTCCGGAGTGTATTTATAATTTTTATTTTTATTATTTAACTAGAACGGTTTTTGATAACTGCGTTCTTCGTAATTTATATCTTTACTGTGCTTTCATATTTTTAATTTCTTTTTTTACAATTTGATTTGTACTTCAAGCGGTAATGGATCAAATGTACTATTTGCATTAAAGTTAACACGCGTACCAAATATCGATCGTTTCTCAAAACTCTTCGAATAGTTCATTTGATTTAATAATAAACTAAAGATAGACTTGTAAAAATGTTATAACATGTATTTTTAACCTATACATAGTAAGATATTTATAGATTTTTAGTCGTTTAATTATTTCGAACGACTTGTTATAAAGAAAATTGGTGCTTAAAGCTTAACAAAAAATGAAACGGCATAAATGTGTCGGGTGTGTATTGTCATGGGGGGAGCCAGAGCATTATGACATAGCATGCGTTGTTATGCTTGCATTCCGTGTGGAATTGTTTGTGGCCAGCAATTTTTGAACAAAAATAACGTCAACGAAAATACGCCTCTACAAGGTCATTACGTGTTGAAAGTAGCTTGTCAAAATATTTTCTCATAATAATTTTTAGAATATTTTCTTTAGTTTTATATTATTGTTTTAGTATGTTATTTGAGTTGAAACGAACAATTTCACATGACTATGTAAGCAGTTATAATAATGTAGGTAAACTTTGCTCAATAACGATGAAAACTGAAAGTGTTACAGTTGATGCAATACAAACAAACAAACACAAAATTGAGTTTTATTTAATACTTATATGTATGATACTAAAGGGTGCACTTTTTTGTTTCCCGTCTAGCCAGAACATTTACTGTGTTCGTTATACAAGTTGCGGCTAAAGGTAATAGCACATAATGCCAGCACGGCAACCGTACGGCTCCGACCGCGCGACCCAGCAATTAACTTGCATTTTTAACTTTAAGTTAAAGGACGGGAGCTGCGAATTGAGTGGTATCGTAGCGGCGCACGTTGACAGCTCGCCGTAAGCTCGCCGATGGAGTGCTGGCATAATCTGCTATGATGAGGTTAACTCTCCCTCCGGTCATGGTAAGCATATACCACCGGTTTGGTGTAATGGTTGAGAAGTTGACTACTACACCAAAGGTCGCGGGTTCGATCCCCGCACAGTAATAATATTTGTGACATGAACATGTAGGTTTGTACTGGTCTGGGTGTTATTTATGTATAACAATTAGGGCGCGAGAACGCGCATCAGGGGTGGCCCAAGTCCAGCTGTGACATAGGCTGATGATGATGATGATCGAGGCTATCCTCGTTCATCAGGGCATCATCGATCAGGATAGGGTACAGACCCTATGGTCCTATCCTCGTTCATCAGCATACTGCCCTCTACTCATCGACTTACTGCTGTCAATTTACTGATTCAAAGGCATTCATTTCATTGAGAACTAATAATAAGCACACAAGACAAGTCAAGAATTGACATACAGTAAAAGAAAACATTGTGACTCTACTACCGGTTCGGGTATTAGTCTAACTTCGTTCAGCTTCGCGAGTAGGTAGCGTGTAACTGGCATTAGCGTCGCATTATTTGGTGTAATGGTTCAGAAGTGAGCTATCTACTACACCTCTGGTCGCGGGTTCGATCCCCGCCCAGTACATTTGTGTGCATGAACATGGCTGTTTGTACAGCTATGCTCTTCCGGCGGACGCCAAAACTCCCTTCACTCGTGTGAGTGAACTTAAAAATTCAATTTCTTTGCAACTGTGGTCGCTTGAGAGAAAAGAACTAAGCCTAATTTCATTTTTTAATTATTTACATACAAAATGAGAGAAAATACTAATTCAAAGTAAAGCGTATTGATGATTGAGGTAAGCGTGAAGCAGCAAGATGTGAAGTGATGTCCGATGTGCACCGCCGGAATAGCACGGCTGGTCTGGGGTGTTTACTATGCTAAGTACCTATGTATTTACAAAAAAAATATTTAAGTACGTTTATCCGTTGCTTAGTATCCCATAGTACAATCATTTAGTGGCTCAGTTTGAGGCTAGATGGCGCTGGGTGGTATAATGTCCAGTAAGGGCCGGCGCCCACTATCGGCATCGGCACGCTTCAGGATTTTAGGGTGGCATATAGCAATATACTTTAACATTTTGGCAATAAAGTAGAAATTTCCGTGATGTGTTCTCGTAAAAACAAAATGCATTTGTTCTGTTTCTGTTTCGGCATTTTCTACTTTATTGCCATTATGTTATAGTATATTACTATTTGCCACCTTAAAAGCCTGAAGCGTGCCGATGCCGATGGTGGGCGCCGGCCCTTAGCAATTTTAAGCCCTCTACTACAGTTTTTCGCCCTAAAGAGTTGCATGATAACGCAGCTACCACAGTGCTCTATTCCAACCCTCGCATTAAGTTGTTAAACAATGGAACAACCCCAAACACCTCGAGTAGAAACGGGGTACAGAGCACGCTATTTCAACTTCGATAAAACCATTGCAAAATAGGTCTTATGTTAGCGGCATAAGGTACCGTGTAAAGCTTGACGTGGTGTCCTGTGTACATTGTGAAGGGGACGGAATCAGCTTCGTCTGCTCTTTTTATGTTAGAAAGTCCATTGAGCTCGGTTCGGGGTTCGATTCCTGATAAAAACACTTAAAAAACAATAAATTAACATTCAATATTTTATTTTCGGTCTTGTGCCTGTGATTGACTAATAGGGAATGCCTCTTGGCGTAAAAGCCTGCATTTTTACTTTTTGTGCAATCAGTAATAAATAAAGTTGAGAGAAGTGCAAATAAAATTTAAGTCTAGAAACAAAATAATGATGTTCCTATTGCAATGGTTAAGCTTTAGACTTTACTGAAACTAAGCTAAAAGTAATTTATATCATACTATTTAAGGCTTCATTATTCATGAATAACTTGAGAAAAGTGTAACTGCATGAGATATCAAAATATTCATAGTCGAAAATGTGGGCTGCTGCGAGTTTAAATGACCATGACGTCAACGGTCAGAGCGTATAGAATTTAGTCATACAAACTTTAAACTTCTGAACAACTCGAACTTTCATAAAGTCATGTTATCTAGATGACATTTAAATATTTAAGACTAGCAGCCGCCCGCGACTACGTCTGTGGGAACTTCGGTTTCCAAAAACAATTGTAATCTTTTTCTTAAATTGTAGCCTATGTCTTATTCTGATGTATAAGCTATATATAGGTTCCAATAAAATCCATTCAGTAGTTTTTACGTGAAGGAGTAACAAACATCCATTTGAACATACTTTAGCATTTATAATTTTAGTTCACGTAAAAATTGACGCAAGCCACGTTTCTGGGAAGAAACGTATTTATTCTGTACCTTTAGAGGTCCGTTGAAGTTAAGAAGCCGTTTAAAGTAAACTTATTTGCGCCGAGTTTCTTGCTAATTATAGGTACGATCAGCGGCAGTGAAGTACAGTCCGCTTCAACTATAGTATTGGGGCTTCCCTTCCATGTGGTCGACTTTCCAGCAGTCTGGAATAAGCAGCTGGCTTGCTTCCTTTCCGTTCTTAACTTAACGTAGGCTTCCGAAGCTCGGAGACACCCGAAAAATATATACAGTACCACAGTACAGTGGTTGTTACTACCACGTCCTCTGCTTATCAAAGGAGTTGCTGAACAAAATGTGACCCGGCAGTTTTGAGAAAAAAAAAACTTGAATGGGTACCTAAGTTTGAAGAAGAGATGCACCGGATCGTATCCGAGTACCCGGCAACTGAGTAAGGTACCCGGCGCAACCGTATGCCGGCAAAATTATGGGTCTTATGTCAGAAGCATAAGGTGCCTCTATGTAAGTAAAGGTTGATGTAAACGCCTCTATACATACGAGTATTCCACTTCCCTGTTTGAGCGCGACTGACCATCAAGTCAAGCGATTCTTCTACTTTTACACTCACGGACGTAAAAGAAAGACGGCCAGAACATCACACTAAAAAAATGTGCAGCATGTAAGGTGCTAGAATTTCGTTTGCTGTACACGACCTGCTACACTCACACAAATACACTAGATGCTACGATACCTGCTAGTCACGAGCACACCTGAACTGGCAGCTGATAAGATGCTTCACTCATGATTAGACGAGGTGAAGTCCGTCTTTCTTTTACGTCTATGGTTACGCGTTAGACAAAAATATATGCCCGTTCTGAAATATTTTTTCTTGAATTTAGCCTAGAATCCTGAAAAATTTCTCCGCCGGGTACCGGATACAAACCGGGTACCCGCCCCATCTCTAGTTTATAGAGATCGTCTAAGCTGAAATGACGCGCCTCTCGAGCACGGTAAAGGATAATACTATTACCTTGCTTCCACCGTATCTGCGTAAACAAGAGTGCTTACTTGTATGCATAGATGCAGTGGAGGGGCGCGTCATTTTAGCTTAGACGATATCTCAGTAGATATCGTCTAAGCTAAAATGACGCGCCCCTAGGTAAGTACAGTTACTTACCTACCTATTCCTTCCTCTATCCACACTGAGCCCGCAGGTTTGAGTAGATTATAGGTAGCTCGCGTTATGTAGGTAGGTACCTCAAAGATGAGGTGAGGCCTATGCCCAGCTGTGGGACAGTGTAGAAAGACTGTTTGTTCCAAACCACATGAAAAGCTGTGAGGTATGTAAGTAGGTACCTACAATGAAGATATTCTTATATGATTTGATTTGTAAGGTAGGTACCTACCTTACAAATCAAATCACTGAACATACCTACCTACCGACTTATATTATTCTAAGCTTATACCCACTTAGTATGGTTTTTTTTAATTGTTAAATTAAGTAGGTTAGGTATCTACCTAACCTACTTAATTTAACAATTAAAAAAAAACAATAATGTAAGTCGGTCCATACAAAGTACCTAGTAGGTAGTAAGGTACGTTCTAAGTGGGTATAAGCTTAGAATAATATAAGTCGGTAGGTAGGTATGTTCAGTGAGTTGTGTGCGCTGTGCCTGTGGTGCAAATAGCCCAAATAGGCACTTTTCCAAACCTTAAGCCTTAGTTTTAACGTTTCCTCTCTTAATTTAGTTAGCACGCAATGTCCACAACAAACAAAGGGCTAGAGTTTTTCGATAAATCGAAGTTTCGCATAATCATCGGCCTGCGGATCGGAAAATCAATACTAGTCGATGTCGCCTCTCTCCCTACTAGCGTCCACCAACGCACACTCAATTCTGCCATACACCTCTCCAAACCCATTTTCAACTCAATACACAGCGAGTTAAAGCGTGAAGTTGCATGAATATAACAGCAAAGTTAGAACCGTACCGAGTAACGAGCGACGTAGCAGATAATCGACGGGCAGCCTTGTGCGATATCGATTTAGCAGGGTGCACAAAAACGCACCAACCCTACTACCCCTCTCTCTATCTATCTGCGAAGAAAATACGACAGTGCAAGCGAGATAGCTAGCTGTCATTACTTCGTTGCGATTCTAGTCGCCGGCCGCGGCGTTGCTATGACAACGGGTCACATGACGAAGGCAAGATTTCCAATACACGAGATCGCGGTAGGGTCATTACGCTGGTTCGCGGCCCTGCGTTGTTTCGCGGCCTTTCTAAGTACCAACCGCATAAAAATTGGAATAACAAGAATTCTATCTCACCCTTCCGAACGTGTTGTAGGACTTTAAAAAGTAGGATAGTTGCGAAACGTAATGCCTTTTCAAATTGGACGGTCAACCTTAACCACGTGCTGGAAATAAATCATCCATTTTGCCTGCCGCGCTCTCAGCTCATACACGTACGCAAAGTTACCCAAAAAATAGTGAATAGGTCTCGCTTCGAAAGTAAGTATTTTAAATTTACTATTACTTATTACTATTTTGTTTGTTTATGGGTGATCATAGTTGTTTTATCTACGTCATTTTGCATTTATTTTGAAAGTAAATTACTTTAATAACGGTTTTATTTGGTGGCCGCCAACCAACACTTTATTTTTTTACTTAAGTTGGTATACGGCCGGGTGGCCGCGGCACTAACTCATTGAGTGAAATATATTTTCCTTTTTCCTATTATTAATGTATTTAAAGTCTCGTTTTGTGCAACAGTTTTTTGATTGTTGAGATTGGTTTGAATGCTATGGTTAGTTCACGGCCGCCAAAATATAATTTTAAATGTATCTTTAGCTATATATGGCCGCCAACTGAGACAGCTGGTTCAGACAAATCTAGTTCGCGGCCGTCCTTAATTCATATGAAAAATAGACGGCCGTTAACTGACTATATGGTCAGTTTACGGCCACTTCTATCACTCTCAGTATTTGGTTGGTGTTTAGCTAAAATTTTTGATTACAGATGTCTACCAAAAAACAGAAAAAAAAGACTGTGACTAATACGCCTGAATCTCTACAGCAAGCACTAAAGGAAATTCGCGAAGACCAAATTCCGATCAGAGAAGCATCTCGTAAAATTGGGTTTAGAGATGCACAATTCAAGATCGATTAAGTGGCAGAAGGGCTGAGGAACTGAAAAAACAAGGCCCAGAACCGGTTCAAGGAGAAAAATCATCATCATGTCAGCCTAACGACGCCCACTGCTGGGCATAGGCCTCCCGCAAGGATCTCCACAACGATCGATCCTGTGCTGTCCGCATCCAGTGGCTTCCCACGACATTGACAAGATCGTCGGTCCACTTTGTGGCGGGCCTGCCCACGGAACGTCGTCCGGTACGCGGTCGCCATTCCAGAACCTTTCCCCAACGGCCATCGGTTCTCCGCGCTATGTGTCCCGCCCCCTGCCACTTCAACGATACAATCTTTCGAGCGATGTCGGTTACCTTAGTTCTCCTGCGAATCCCATCTTTTCTGATTCGATCAAGCAGGGAAATACCAAGCATCGCTCTCTCCATTGCTCGCTGGGTAACCTTGAGCCTCCTTATGAGAACCATAGTGAACGACCACGTCTCACTCCCATATGTCATTACTGGCAACACACACTGGTCTAAGACGCGAATATATGCAGGAGCTTCCCGAACGCTGCCCATCCGAGCTGGATTCGACGAGAGATCTCTTTCTCGAAGTTGGACTTACCCCCAACTGGACTGGACTGCCTGTCCCAGGCTGCTGTTCATGTTCATCCTAAGAATCACTCTTTTTGAAGCATTACCGAGATCTTAGAGCATTATGTTCAGGTCTTCCAAGGTCTCAGCCATAAGAACTACATCATCGGCGAATCGTAGGTGTTTTAGGAACTAGCCATTGATGTTGATGTCGCGAAGCCTTTCCAATCCAGAAGCTTGAAAATATCATCCAACGCAGCTGTGAACAATTTCGGGGAAATAACGTCTCCTTGTCTCACGCCCCGCTGCAGTTGGATCGGATTAGAGCTCTGGTTCTATAATCGGACCGACATGGTGGCGTTTTGGTTTAGGTACCTAAGAACCTCGATGTACCTGTTATCTATTTGGCACCTTTGGAGAGACTGCAATACTGCCCAGGTCTCAATCGAATCAAAGGCTTTCACATAGTTCACGAAGGCTAGGCACAGTGGCAAGTTATACTCTTCGGTCTTCTGTATAACTTGCCGAAATGTATGAATGTGGTCTATGGTACTATAGCCTTTTCGGAATCCGGCTTGTTCGGAAGGTTGAAAGTCGTCAAACCTGCGGGCGAGACGATTCCTAACGACTCTCGAAAACAACTTATAGATATGGCTCAGAAGCGAGATAGGTCTGTAGTTCTTCAAAAGAGTTTTGTCACCCTTCTTCTTGAGAAACAGCATCACATCGCTTTTGCCCCATGCCTTTGGCTTTCTGCCCACGAGGATGACGGAACTGAAGAGCATCTTGAGGACCTCAGTTGTTATTCCGTCATCACCCGCCGTCTTGTTGTTTTTAAGCTGCTTGAGAGCCATCCTAATCTCGTACAGGCTGACGTCCGAGATATCTTCGGTATAGTGTCGGGTAAACTTGGCTCTATGGTCTTTAGCCTTGCTCTCAACAGGTGTTTGCGTAGAATACAGCTGTCCATAGAAACTCTCAATCTCCCCCAGGATTTCAGGTAGGACATGAAGTAAAAAGAACAAAGGGAAAATTTACTGCAGTAATTAAAGACCAGGGTGTGTTAGGAAGGCAAATGTGCTGTGGAGATTAGAGATACGATGTTGAATTGCTTGACCACATATTATAAGTAGCGTACCTGTGAAAACGTGAAATGTTGGAATAGATGTAAACTTTACACTAGGTGCACACTTGCAAAGGTTAAGATGACAAAAAAGAGATGAAAATTAAGGGGAAACATGATTTTTAGGATTTAAGTCATCTAGTCATAATCGGGATCTAATACCCAATGATGTTGAAATTCAGGATTAGACAAAATACTGTAAAGAGGCTACGAAAACATTATAAAAGTCTGAACCAGTCGCAAGTCAATATTGTATGTAAAACAGACGGCCGCGAACTGATCTCAACGTGGCCGCCAACTGAAAAAAATGGCCGCCAACCGGCATATTGGGTAACTGTTAGTTATTTATTTTTTTTAAAAAAATCCAGCAAAATATCCCTTTAATGATCATTTCAACAAAAAAGTTGACTATATCTGCAACGCCTACAAAACCAATTGGAAGTTGAATTATGGACTTATCAGACCGATTTCGTGGAGCGAAGTTGGGAAGGCGACTAAAAGGCCGCAAACCGGCGCAATGACCCTATCTGTTTTCGATATTTTAGGCCACACGTTGAATTATGTCTGAATTAATATTTAACTTGTTTGTTAATGGCAAGCGAATAAGAATTAGCGTCGAGCCTGATGAGGAAAACGAAGAGAATGTATTTTACGAGGAGGTATGAATCTTTTTGTTGATTTTAGACAAAATGGCGGACTGAACGCATTGTCATTTTTGATTCAAACAAGATCTAGCCTAGCTTTTATTGATTTATTTACAGTCTACGTGCTTAGGTAGTTAAATATTAGATTTTTGCTGGATTATTGATTTTATTGAACACAATGAGTTTGATTTTAATTCAATTTCTTACTCTGACGACGAAATGCATTGAAAATGGTCGATGGTTTTTCTATCTCAGTGAAAATTGTTAAAGGTAGGAGGGAAACAAAGATGTACCTATGCATCTTTTAGATGCGGTTTTTAGTAGGTACGTGTTATTTAAAGTACCTACTAGTAGGTGCCTAGGTATGTAGGTAAGTACATACAGTCAGCATGAAAATGATGTGTGCTAACAGAGTGATCAAAAAGGTATTGGCGGTTTGACAAAAGCAATTTTGATACTGCAAATACAGAGTCGTATGTCATTTGAAGCGTCACCAAACTCTATATTCATTAAAATAATATTTTAATCGCGTAGTAAGTACCTAAAGAGATTGCTTTCTTTTAAAATTTCAGACTTAATTGACCATTTTGTACACACCCATCATTACAATGCTGACTGTACAGTAAGCATCAATTCAAGCGTCACATTGCCGTTGAAAAACGACTTTTAAAACAAATAGTCATAAGGTGATGTGAACTTACAAAGTGTTAGTGTCATTTGTACTTTGTAGGTACTTTATGACTAGACCAAGTTTTTGATTGTATATCTATTTTTAGGGACAGGCAGCTTTTAGCAAAAAAGTTAGATCTACCATGAAATTCTGAATTTGAGTGAATGAACATTACCTACACGTAGACGGGAACGCTATGCAAATGGATAGGTACCTACCTACCTAAATAGGAAGTTACCTGATTGGCCAATTCGATTTCGAGTTCATAGAATAGCTCTGTTTAAATCTTTCTCAGCTCTGTTTAAACTCACTTTAAGTCTACATATTTCCAAATCAAAGTTGGAAAAGTAGGCCCATGTACAGTCGACCGCATATCAAGCTACCTATTTTAGTTTTACGCCTTGTTTTTGCTAAATGACAGTTCTCTGCAATAGAGCACGGAGTAATGACCGGTAATGGGTATCCTGCCATGCCGCTGGCCGTACCTTGAATGAAATTCTAATTTATACGGAAAACCTAATCCCAAATCCAGAAGTTTTAGAAATCATCAATATTTTAAGAGATTCTGACGTTGTAGGGTAAAAGTAAGTAGTAGCAAGTTACAAATTATTACTTTATCCACCTATACCACTGTTCTCTGTTTCTCTACCAGTCAACCATGACTACTACACACATCAAAACTGTCTAGGGATATCATAGGGATTTCATTTTTCAAATATTTCATAAAGTTAAGTTTGTTTACAAGTTGAGCATTATCTCAGAATAACGCGAGGACAGTGGCTTAAGATAAAGGTTAGGAATATTACAAAAAAAACGTTTGATTTTGCTAAAATTTGGACACCTTTTAAAAGAAAAATCTGTCTTTTTTTAACGTCCTTACGATTGTACAATAATGCTACTACAATGCATTTCTTTATACAATCTGAAAGGGCAGATATAGCAGTTTTTGTGTTCTAAAAACTTCTACGTTGGTATCAATATTTTAATTTTTACAGCCTCCCAAATAGCTATACTTTGTATGAAAACGCTTGACATATCCCTAGACACTTTTGATGTGTGTACTTGCTTTCTTGCCTCCTATTATCCTATAATTACTGGTTTAGAAGTTCCGAGCACATCCAACCATCTTGCACCACCACATCTATTTTTCTTTATTTTTTCTCTACCGGAAGGTTGTCTGGAAGAGATCGCTTTTAGCGATAAGGCCGCCCACATTGTACTGTTATATCTCTGTAAGCATTTTTATGTAATTGTTTACTTTGTGCAACAAAGTATATCTCATCTTTATGTGTTTTGCTTCGCCGCACCGTAGTCAGGTAAAAATATTTCAGCCTTTTTTCTAGTAAAACCATAAATACTCAAGGTCTCTTGTGTCAGGAGGCTGCGCTCTTCCTTATCAAAAGCATTATTTTTTAAAGACAGCAATGTATACAATTTCATATTTGAGTAATGTCACAAATAAGAATATTAAAATGTCCACGTAAGGTTTCGCTGTCCAATAATTGTACAAGGAAATAGGGGTTGGGGTGGAAGCGTCATGCTTCACAGTGTTGCCACATCCTGTTCCGTACAATGTCTTCATTGAGTAGGGACTTCCCGTAGGCGATGCATAGACCTTGGTGTCTTCAAGGCAAGAGTAAATAGGCATTTTCTGGGTAAGCGTGTTACATCTTCGACCTCGTCATCGCTTACCATCAGGCGAGACTGAGGTCAAACTCAAACCTATTTAAATAATAATAAAAAAGACCGATTTGGTGTAATTGTTGAGAAGTCGGCTACTACACCAAAGGTCGCGGGTTTGATCCCCGCACTGTTCAAACTTGTGTGCATGAACACTGTTTGTGTTAGTCTGGGTATTTTCTATTTAAGTATAATAAGTATGTTTTACAAAAGAAAAAGTATTCAATTATGTTTATCTTTACCCGTTGTCTAGTATCCCATAAGAACGGGCTTTTAATTAGCTCCTCTTGGGGCTAGATGACGCTGTGTGGAACAATGTCCAGGGTTATTTATTTATTTATGTTTTGAATGAGTACCAATTTGTTGCTTGTCCGTCTTCGTGGTAGAATCAACCCCCTTACGTTAATTTCTATTGGTATTTAATTGTTAATGAGAGCGTCGTGGCCTAGAGGTTAAACACCCTGGCTCGGAACCTAGTGGTCCCGAGATCAAATCTGGCCGGAACACACCTACTTTTGTGTTCATTGTACTCTACCATGTTGGGTCCTAATTCCTTCGGCGAAAAGTGGGCTTCTGAATGTTCCGTTCACCGTGACTGCAACAATCAGTGTGCCTCTGACTAACCCATTATGGATATGGTCGTGAGGGTATGTTATGTTTCATTGTTCTCTTATATTTAGCTAATACTATAGGTACATCGAAATGAAACAACTTCGTTCGTTTCGTACTGCGTGGATAGGAACATTCCTAATAATGTAAGTGGAAATAACGATGACGAATTTAAAGATTTAGTAGGTATTGTAGCCAGTTATTTCTTTACTAGCGGCTGCCCGCGACTTGGTCCGCGTGGACTTAGGTTAGAAAAATGAAATAATATTTATATAAATTGTAGCCTATGTGCCATTTAGATGCATAAGCTATATTATTGTAACGTTTTATTAAAATTGCTTGCTTGCTTTAAAATTCATTGGGATAAACGTAATCTATTGTGGACCGAGCTGTTTAAACCTGTAAATCTATACAAGAGACAGTTATTCATTTGTGTCAAATTAACCTGCCAATGTCAGTACTCAAAAAAAAAAAACAACGAAAAAAAAACCTCAAGCAGGATTCATTCACCACAAACCACTCGACATAAAAACACAGGTCAACGCACCCGGAAGATAGTGCCGCACGCGCCGCACAGGTGGTCGCTCGATAATATCGATTGCGTGAAGAAATCGATGCGTGACGTCACGAGGGTGCGCGCGCAGCTGTCATTCTAACCGAGGGTCACAAAAAGGGGTGATTTGAACTTTTTAGACACGCGTTCATGTTGGACTACTAAGTTGACAAAGGGGCATGTATTTATGCAGAATTTATTATTAGGATATTATTCTAATTTTAACATTTTGTGCTATTGTAATGGAATGTCTTTGCGCACAGCTGCTGTTTTTTTGATTTTTTGTTTTGGGTCACATTTTTTTATCTAAATCAGCTCATTCCGGACAACTGCAGGGCAAAAGACATACATGCACTGAATGAAAATTATAAAAATATTACTACAGTATACCTACATAAAATAAACAAATCTACCTAATACTATGCGTAGCACCTATTTTGTTTTTAGTGAAACTAATAAACTCTTTCAAGGCCATACTATATTTTGTACTAAAACTGTTGTGATGAGTAATACTTGGTATTTAGTATCATTAGCATACCTCTGTAGGTATCAGTGACGTAATAGGCGAGGCAGGTAACGCACAGGACGTGCTATAGGGGCAGGCGGTTGCTAGTACAGTCCCTTTGGCAAATGTCGATATCGATAAATGAATATGAAAATAAATGACACTTGTAACAGTTGAAAAAATGTTAAGAATAGAATAGTTGGTAACGCCATTTACGTAGCGTAGAAATTGCCTGCTACGCCGTAGCACGTCGTAGCAATATGAAACCTAGCTACGAACTGTGAGAGATAAAATAGTCAAACACAAAATATTCACCGGTTTTTAATGTTTTCCAAGTTATGCTTATCTTTTGTGGTTTTGTCATAGTGTTAAACTGTCAGAAGGCTTGCTATCATTTTTTAAGGTCTTGGTGTGGTTGACTAACCCTTAATATCGTTAAGAAAAGTCTGTTTTTGTCGGTGTCCTCAGTACAGAAACTACTGTCCCGCTAAGCGCAGTGGTTAGGGCCGCTGGAGACGCAAAATGTAGCGGGTTAGAGTCCCAGACCAGCACAAATATTTGTAAATGTTAATGCTAAGTTTAGTGTCTTATAAATTTTTCTTTGTTTCTTTAAATGGAATAAATATTTGAGTTGGGTGTTTTCCCTTAAATGTTTAAAGTTTCCATAACACACACATTAACCCTAACATAGAAACAACGTCCGTAGCGTTGGTAGAGTTACATTATTACTTAAATTATTATCTTTTTATATGTTTTTTTTTTTTTTATTCTTTTTTATTCTATTCTATTCTACTTGTAAAAGTTTACATGAAATTGCGTTGGAGTTCTTTTTTTTATTGGAAGCTATCTAAAACCCGTCTAGTTTCAACTCGATACTAGTCTCAACCCTCAAACCCTCCAAGAGCCAGGTGGTCGCCACCGGTGTCTGTGAGGGTGCTCGGGGTGAATGAATAATAATATCGGTGCTTTGTTACTCACAAAATGTTACTTTGTTTAGTTGTACTCGTGATAAAAAGTTTGGGACTGCGGGGAAATTAACTTTTCTGATTTTTATGCATTTCATGGAACTTCTGTCGATGTAAAACTGTCAGTTGAGTATTTTAGTGGAATACTTAAAAGAACAATTTGTATTGGTTTTCCGCGCATATAGGTATAGGTATAACTTTCATAGGTTACCATTTTCCGCCATAAAAATGAGAAGTTGTTATTCATTTACGGTACGGCTCTTTTTAAGTGGGTATTTTAGGTTAATTCAAACCATTTATAACAAACCTATTATATCTCATCTCCCATCTCTATTATATTGTTTGTTTGTTTGTTTGTTGTTTTTACTTAAATAATAATAAACAACTGTAGTCCACTTTGCATGCCGTGGCAGCCTAAAATTTGTATGTGTGTTTGTCTTGTTGGTTGTCCTAATAAATAAAATAAATAAAAATAAATATGTGAAAATAAAAAAAAACTAAAACTCACTACATTTTTTAATGTGTGGCAGCATTTGAAGTATTTGTTATTCCAACTGCAAAAAAAAAGAGTTTTGAAAAAACAGCTCTCCTCCCTTTGAAAGTAAATTTTCCAGAAATATTATCTTCGTGATATACCTAATAATCACGTTTTAAAATAAAATAAATGCAATTTTCAACTTTCTTACTCTAGAAAGTGGAACACACCCCAATCGCTAAGTGAAGATGTTGGTTAACACAACCGTTCACGGGTTCGACTGCCACACCAATACAAATGTTTGTTGATGAAATAGATATTTGTGCTGGGTCTGGGTGGTTATGGTACCATCGCTGTTTCAGCTTTCCATAACACAAGAAAAAGCTTAGTTTGGGGTCAGAGAAATGTATTTATTTCAATTATAAATGTTCGTCACAATTAATACTTCATAGGTTAATATCGTAGATTTCCAAGTTATAATTTTGCAAAGGTAAACCAGTTTTAAAACTAGGTCGCATTAAGATATCGGATCCTAAAGAACTCGTAGTTTAAGGTTTTCATAGCTAAAAGTTCCGCCATGAGGTAGGCTAAGTACGTAGGTCGCTCAGTGACAGCAATGTTCCAACGAGGGCACTCTCGCTACCAAATTATACTAAACATAGACAAAAATACGAAAACGCCTTCAAAAATTACATACATTGCTACTTCCAACTCATACAGAAAAAATATTGCAGACGTCGACGCAGTAATGGTTGAAGTAGCAGAAAATAGAGTCTAAACACCAGACGCAACGCCCCAGGGTAGGTTAAGGGTGCATTGTAGAGTGTTCACGTCAGATAGCCAGACAAAAATGCTCCATCCAAACCATTCTCAACCTAATCTGCGTTATTTAAAGTAGATTTTTGATTGATTCTTGTTACAGAGGGTAAAGGAACAGGGGTGTTTGCAGGATGCGGGGCGAGGAGAGGGGTCGCGGCGGCGCGCACGCGTGGTCCAGTCGCCCGCGCGACCCCGCTGCCGCCGGCCGCGCGCCATGGAAGATACCCGGCGAGACCGCGCTCCACTCACCGTCATTGTGGCGCCCAGCAACGCGTCGCCCCCTCGCCTATCCCCGGCCGACCTGCTCCCTGATGGCGACGCTGCCTTCCACCCACTCTCCGCTGTCAACGGCCGATTAACTCCACCAGGACTAGAACCTGCCTCATACGCCACTTTAACCCCTTTATTACCATTACCGCCCATCAGCACAGTCTCAGACAAATTCGCCTACCATGCCGGAGGCACTTTCACAGTTATACAGCAGCAGCAATCATATGCGTCATTGTCTCCTGCACCGTACAATGAACCTTTATCACCGCAATCAGCGTATAGCAGACGAAGCGTGTCGCCTAATTCTTTTGAAAGGCGATCGCCGACGCCGCCTTTACCGTCCCCAGGACTTGATCTCAATGCGGCGCTTATGGCAAGAGAAGAGCAACAGCAACAGCAGCAACAGGACACAGAAGAAATAAACACAAAAGAATTAGCACAGAGGATAAGTGGAGAATTGAAGAGGTACTCGATACCTCAGGCGATATTCGCGCAAAGAGTTCTGTGCAGGTCGCAAGGGACTCTTAGCGACCTCCTTAGAAATCCGAAGCCCTGGTCTAAGCTCAAGTCTGGGAGGGAGACGTTTAGGCGGATGTGGAAGTGGCTTCAGGAGCCTGAGTTCCAGAGGATGTCTGCCTTGAGGCTAGCAGGTGAGGTTTGCATGATGCTTTAGTTGTTATGATAGATGTTTTACTATTTAGATGTTGATGATGAAAACGTGCACTATTTGGATGACTTAATAGTAGGTACGCTAAATTAAATTGACGGTACAGCAAGACATACATCAAGCGTATCAGTTAGAAAGTGACCTTTAGTTCATTGATATGATCGGAACTGTCAAAGTGTACCTATACAATTGACCTGTGACCTTTTGTACAAGCGTACACATGCCAAGCACAACAATACAGACTTGATACAGTGAGGGCTCAGCTTGTACTGGTGGTGTTACGCTGTAGTTGTGGTTCACCATTATTAGTGCACGGATTCAGTTTTTTTTAACTCTGTTATTATTATCATTGACTTTTGAAATGGTTCAGCTGTTATTTATGCTGCAAAAAGTTTTTGTGATATTTTAATGTTAAAATGGGGTACCTACCAACCTACACGTTTTTCAGAAAATGCAGTTTTGTCGAAGAGATTTAACTGTGCAAACTTTTACTTCAAGACTTTATTTTCTTCATATTGGTACAATTTAAGCAATTTGGATGTTAAGAAATCAAGCCTTTATAAGCAATCAAATGACACTGCTCTTTTCTGTAGAGACATGTAATGTTTTGCAAAATGATTTCATTTTGGATATGATTAGATCAATCAGATCTAGAATCTTGTGACAGTACAACAAAAAACACAATCACAATCATTATTAGTTGGTGTCCGCACAAAACGTGACAAGTAGCAATAACATAAAACCTTTAACCTATAATTAGTCTTCAATCTAATGGATTGTGGACGCGTGCACAGCTCATTTGATTCCGTGAATTATAGTTTTTTGGATGATTTTTACAATGAAGGTTAACCTCAAATGTTGACAGCAAGAAGCATGGAAGAGTCAAGACTTTAAAGTATTTGAATCTTCAGCCTGTAACTGCAAGTAGAAGGCAGATAGAACGCCACAGCACCGATATGTAATATTATTACCGTGATCACAGCGAGCGGCTTAGAGCCGTGACAATTGATATGATTGGTTTAATGAAAGCTGGTTCTTTAAAAATTACAGATTTTTCAAGGAAGTGACAGACTTTTCAAGGAAATGACAAACTTTTAAAGGAAATGACAGACTTTTTAAGGAAATGACAGACTTTTCAAGGAAATGACGGATTTTCAAAAGAAATTACTGACTTTTAAAGGAAATTACAGACTTTTCAAGGAAATGACGGACTATTTAAAGAAATCCCACATTTTCTGTGAAATAACCTGTTGTTTTCCTGCATAATTAAATGTCCTAGTATATTAACTTCAATTTGAGTATATGTCAAAATGTTATTCGTTTTTTTTTGTGGTTCAGGCGGCGCAGATCTGACTGGTGACCTGACAGGCACCTGTTCAGGCAAATTTGCTGGGCATATTATCTGTCGGGTTAAAGATGGCTATTGTCGTGAAACCACTTCAGGCAGAACAATAACTTTTTTATAGAATTATAAAGAAGATAGCCTTGTATTCATAGGGTTAGTAACCCTTGCGAGGCTTCGAAAAACTAATTTTGATGCTGATTGTGTTTACAGAAGTTAATGAACGCTTTGGACGTTTGAATAAACACCTAAGCGCTTTTTGCCTAATTTTAATAGTTGCAATTTTCTTATCTGATTTCTTAAGTAGATGTTTTGGTTCAACAATGCTTTTTAAAGCTTTCACATGAAATCCTAAATAATATACAGTTAGTCTGGTTTTGCGACTTGACTGGTTTGCCAAACACAAACACAGTTTGGATTGGGCATAATTAATATCTGGTGTTGACATCTGACGTAAGTGGTATAAAATGGGCCTCATCGCATTGGAATAAGGTTAGTTTTCAGAGTGTTACGCTCAAGGTGTGGCTGTTTGTATAGACTTTTTGCAATGGTTTGGCTGGCCACCAGTTGTAGCATGGAAAATTGAAGAGAGGTTCGCAAAGGTTCTGAGAGTGTCGGCTCCCTAACCTCCCGGCCAAGACCTTATCTTGCCATTAACTACTGAAGGTACTCTTAACCCTTTCTGAAAAAGGTACATTCGTCTCTCCCTTTCCAAAGTTCTTTCAGCTTCAGGTATGAATCTCTTCCGTTAATTGCTTCTAATTTTTCCACTTGACCAAACCACTCCCAAGTCAGTCTTACCGGTGATAACGGTAAAGTTCCT
The DNA here is from genome assembly GCA_950022985.1 of Udea ferrugalis. Classification (NCBI taxonomy): domain Eukaryota; kingdom Metazoa; phylum Arthropoda; class Insecta; order Lepidoptera; family Crambidae; genus Udea; species Udea ferrugalis. The sequence goes on from OX465541.1 coordinate 1,567,446, forward strand.
ACCAATAGCGCAACGATAATTGTCGTCTTGTGTAAACCGCACTTCAAACGTTTTTTTGCAAATGTCCGCCTCCTTTTTTGGCGTTTTTGGCGCCAACTCAGCGTCAAGTTCAGATCGATTTACTACGTCCGCGTAACTCTTATCGCGACTCGTTTGTAAACAACGACGCGAACGACGGATCCTCATCGATTTGAAAGTCCTAACGAAAAGCCACGATGTGTTGTCGGTACGGCACGGGCAACTTCGTTTTTTCTCTGCCAACAAGCCTCTGGGTTTTAAAAGAAAAGCTATCAGTGTGTGCTATCCATTGTGACTTGTGAGTCTGAAATTTGGATCTTTTCCATGGTAACCTTTTGTGAAGGCTTAAGATCGCCCAACGTACTTTGAAGAGGTTTTTATTCAATCCAATGGATCCCAGTGCATGGCAAAGATCTTTAACAAACTTTTCCATTGGTTCCTTATTTTCAGCCTGGCACTGGCTTCTTTAGAGTATTTCACCAGATCATCACACCATTTTGTTATTTGGACAGGTCTATGGTCGGCCATATGCTATGAGATCGAATCAGTAATGATGAAATTCTTAGCTTCAAGCTTAGCTCCAGTTTACGAAACATTGTATTTTATGTTAACAAGGAAAGTGACTGATGTTATTACGTAGGTATTGTTTTGACTGATATCTCTTTATCTATATCTACGTGTAGCGATACTGCTGTTTACAGAATGTCAACAGCCCGCATCGATTTTACCGTATCGATTGGCGAAAAACCGGTTGAGTGCGTCACTAGCGGTTGTTGGTTATCATTATGTTATCATTATCTTTGTATTCTGAAGCAATCATCGGCTTTCACGTCCAGCAGCTCAGGAAAACAGACCTCAAGACATCTATGGGATGGCACAAGCCACGATCTAATCAAGTCTTGCCTTGACTTTTTGAGGCATATAGCTATCGTCATCCCATTTCTACAGCGTCATGCTTATTCTGGGCCCAAACAAACTCATCGAAGGAAGCAACCTGGTTGAATCAGTCAATTGGTTCGTTCACACGTATTGTCTTTACCTCCAATATTAATCACTGCCTCCAAAATAGTCTTATCAGCAGGAGTAAGCAACGGGGTCGTCGCCTGCCCGCATTCATTATGTGCCTGTCAGCAACCTCAAATCGCTTCATTTTGCATAAAACGCGGAACGTCATCCAAACACATCTTCCTTTCCTTTGATACAATATTAGAAAGAAAGAAAAAAATGTTGATTGATCTTGGACATCGCAAGGTACAGTTTACAGAACATTCAGCTGTCCACATTTTGCTAAACTTTGCTAAAAAATTCAACCTTAAGATTAAGGGCCTGCGATTATGGCGATTTGCTTGGGTTATGATCGGTTTATTTTTATCACATTATGAACACAAATTAGGTATTCCGGTCTGATAGCCACTGGGCCACGACGCTCTCATCAACTTAGTAACTGCTCCACGCCCTCCACTTCTTGATATAGATCCAAACCGGTCGACCAACCGAAATCTTAAAAAAGTGCGACTAAAATCGCCATCTCACCTTTTCATCCAAAACCGCTATCAGTCAGCGAACAAGGCGACGCCGTCAGCTGCCCGCATCGATTGCGCGACATCGAGCGGCCCGTATCGATTCGCGGGAAGCGTACAGTCGATACGGCGCGTCACTAACAGGTGGGGTGGTACTCGGTCGTGTTGTGGCCCACTTGTGTTTTGCGCAGTTTTATCGTGATTCAACTTTCGATAGTTGATTGATACATTTTGAGATAATTGTTCGATGTATGTACGTGTATGACAAGACCGATTTCATGGTGCCTTATAAATTTTAAGGCTTCAATGGTAGTTAGCTGTAGAACATAACACATTATAACTATTAAAAAAAACAAATCAAAACGAGTCATCATGAAATTAATAAACAATAACATTATTTTCAATTAATGGTTCACAAAAATACAGTGTTTGCTAGTCGAGTCGTATGATAGCCTCTCAGTGGGGCATTGTAACTTGGGGTAGCTACCATGAGTAAACTTGTGAGTAAAGTTTGCATGGCGATCATAAAGATGCCACTTGCTGGCTGAGTAAAGTTGAGTACTTTTGAAAACGACGAAACAAATGAAATAATCTCTGAATTAAACTGACTAAATAATAGCTTTACTATAAATTTTTGCATAAAACTACCAATTGAAATGATACTAATTAGAAAAAGTTGTAATGTTTCTTTACACACAAACAAGTAACTAGTTAAGATAGAAATTGCAATATAAAATACGTCAATGTAACGTTGATAGCTTGACGTCGTGTCGTGTAAAACCGCTATCAGTGTAAACAACGCGGTCGTCAGCTGCCCGCATCGATTACGCGGCGTCGAGCGCGTCGCATCGATTCGCGTCGCATCGATTCGCGGGGCGCTCGGCCGGTCGATGAGGCGCGTCACTAGCTCGCAGGTGAGAGGGTGCAATCACACCGCTGCACTGTTCAATAATTAAAAAAATATTGTTACTTTTTTATATATTATAACTGGCCAGTATTCTTTCGTATTATGAAAGTTACTCCTTAAGAATAGAATGAGCTCGTTTTACAAATATTTAGATCATCCAACAGATGTCACTGATGGCACTGTGGACAAGATCGGAAATGATTGCTGCTGTTAAAAAAAGTACGCTGGGTCGGAAATGGCCCAGACCTTATTTTGGTTTGGGTGGGGTGCTGTATTTTTCTGGCATCTCCGTGATTCCGTAAGAACGTTAAGTTGGTCATCCTGTCAAATTGAAATTCAATAGTTCTTTATTCAAGTAGACCATCACACAGTACTTTCGAATCGTCAAGAATCTTAATTTAAACCACTTATAAACATACACATAATAATACGATATAGGTATAAATAATACTTAAGATACATGTAGGTACATAATGTGACTCTACCACCGGTGTCACCACTTCTGCAGTTGCAATGTTTGATAAACCAACAGAGTCATACAGTTACAGGATAATAACTAAAACAGAAAGTTAATAACTGAACTTGGGTAAACTAAGTAAACTTGAGCAGACTAGTTCCCGAAGGTGGTACCTGTTCACAAGTTGAGGTGTGGGCCAGCCATCATTCCACTGAACCATATTTTAGGAAATGGAATGACCCATCAGATATTTGGATCCGCTCAAACCCGTGGATTTCAGGATTTCATCCATTCTAAGGCACCAGGTTGCACTTGTGAATCAAACACCTCTCTAAGCCATCGTCAGATTATGACGATTTCTTATCTGACGACCAGGATATCAGGTTGATTCAGCTGTGATAAATCTGCCGCGATTGTTTTGTTTTCAATAATTAAAATTAAATGTATTTTGGAGGAGCAGTCACGAGGTTGCTCCTCGTCTGATTCATCAATCTTTAAAATAAGAGCTTTTTTTGAGTAATCTCATCATCACCGTTGAATTTGAATATGGCATGTGAGCGCTTTTTTACATTCTTGAAAGTTTTAGACACTCTCTACATCAGTTTTCTTGTCTACTATCTAATCTTCGAAATGTGCTAGCCCATTTATTCATAAAATCTAAAGCAACGCTGCGACATTGGTTAAGGTATTGCTGTGTCCTGTCACCTCCTTACAATTGACAACAAGTTGGAGTGATTCTGTAGGGCTGATTGAGTTTTTCTGAATTTGAGAGTTGTTCTCCACGGCGCTTGAGTCAATCCACATTTAACCTTGTGGGCTTGGTAGGGACACCAAAAGTAATATCCGAACCACCGCGACACTGTTATAATAATATTTGGATTGGGGTCCATCATCACTCATCATCATCAGTCGTAGTCCACTGCAGGCCTCTTCCAAAATGGGCCAATTGCACATTCACCGTATGGGTTGAATTTCTGGAAATCCTTTCTTAGAGCTCAGTTACATCATGAAAGTACCAAAGATTCTAGCTAGGTAGTTTCCGTTGGGCGTTGATATAATATGTCAGTCAGGTTTGCCTTTTGAATATAGATATTCAATGTGAAACCGTTTCTATGATGATAAATAATAAATGACTTAAGTGTTTCCAAGTAACAAAGTCACTAACATGCAAAGTACTATAAATGACGTTTATAAAATGATGAATGTAGATAATAGCTCTTTCTATGACTGTTATTATAAACTAATTACTAATGTTTTGCGTACAATAAAGAATTTATATCTATCGATATTGCAAGAGAACTACTCAACGGACTTTATTTGTCGTGGATATGAAATGCTGTTATAGCATTCAGCTCTAACGCCCCAGTCAAGAGTAAAGGCAAGCCAGAAAATAAGGTTTTATGCGGCCTCTACTGGGGTCTACTCTCGCCAGCCAATGAAGGCAAGTGGATATGGAATACCTGACCCACTCTAGCTGGAACTTGGGGTCGTGGTGTCGCTGCACACTAAAGGCTCGCCAAAAGCTGCCCTGTGTTAACGTTGAGTTAGCCTGTGGTGCCGTAACGTACCAATAAGTGATGATTACCCCTTATGCTTATTATCATTAGGAAAATCTCCTGAATGGTCATTTTAAGTGAGCCTGCCAGGCCTAAGGCAAGTCGGTAAAGGCGGTAGTCTCCTCTCTTACCATGTTGGATTCTAATTAGCTCGGCGTAGAGTTTGCTTCTGAATGTTCCATTCACCATGACGACTAATGTTAGTGTGCCGCTGACCACCTCGTTTGTGATATAGTCATGAGCGTATGTTATGTTATATCATACTTATCTTATTTTTTTCCAGCGTTTGGACTTAGTTCTATACCGTTGGGCTTTTTCAAATATTCCAGTTTACGATCAGGAAGCTAAGTGCTCTTGTAGGGCACCGCCTCTCGGCCGCACAAAGAAGAAATTTACGATCAGGGAAATTTAAAATCCCTATAAAGCCTAGGCACATTATCCCTACCTAAACATAATACCTAACTACTTAATAAGGGAAATGAAACTTTCTTCCAGGGAGCCCAGGGTGCTTGTTATAAAAGCTACGATAGTTGGTAGAGCTGGTAGTATGGTGCCAGCCAGTAACACAGGCTGCCCTGCTGATCAGTGTAGAGCCACGGTTAGTGGTGGTTCTGTGGGGATGGCTCAAGGTTTTTTAAGTGGCAGAGGAGGAAATAACTCAACACAACACGAAATCTGATAATTCATAATGGATATTGCTAATTATATATGTTTTCCTATACGTTACTTTAAGAGTGTCGCTTGTGAGTCATCAGCATCAGTATAAACTGCCTACACCTTGCATCTTAACGGTCCATTTACTACCTTGCAAGTAGGACGCTGCTGAAGCCCGATACTTATTCGAGCTGACTTGTACAACGCGAAATATTTGTTGTATAAGTACTGCTATAGTTAAAGTTTGGTTGGATTGAAACGAATGCTAGACATAACTTATGAAAAATCTACCTGTGGATTCCTTAACTCCCCAGATTTGTAGTAATTATATTAAACTATAAACATTTTCCAACATACCATTGATAATTATTATTTCTTTATTAAAGGCATTAGTGACTTACTGAAAAATACTCGTACGAATATAAAAGGCACGCGGATAGCGGCCGCGGCACATGGCGTCCCCCTGTGACGTCACGCCCCCCCGCCCCGCAGTATCGATCGTGCTACCCCCCTCCCGCCGCTGCGACCTGCAAGCGGTTGTAGGTGTTATTATGTCGCTGATTTCGGTTTTCTTTGCTTTAATACAAGATCAGATAAATTTATTCTTTTATTTAGTAACGTTTTTAGAGAATGTACTAAAGAAAGACTTGAAAAAGGTTCTGTAAACATTTAAGTAAACAATTTTGAAATCTACAATCTACCTACGAAATACGTAAATTTTTTACCTGAGTAGGTATTTAGATTATAAACAAATAATCAAAACAGTACAAGTGCTACCCTCCTGGCTTTTTGTTGCTAGGGTAATATTTTCAAATAAAATACCTACTATAACTATAGTTTTTGTAGCGTGACTGAACTTGGATTATGATAATCAGAGCACCCAGTTCAGTTATTAAGCTTGTAAAATATTATATAATTATTAGTACATGATATGAATATTCCATAGAAATATCTATACAAATATTATAAAGAGGAAAGGTTTGATTTTTTGTTTGTTTGTTTGTATGAATTGAATAGGCTCCGAAACTACTTGGCAGATTTGAAAAATTCTTTCACTGTTGGAAAGCTACATCATTCCTGAGTGACATAGGCTATATTTCATTTTCAGAAAAAATAGGCATCCTTACTAAAATTACGATAACGTTAGTCCACGCGGACGAAGTCGCGGGCGGCTGCTAGTACAATATAAAGTGGAAATTATACATAGGAATTACACAGAATAATAATGTTGCTAATTAACTAACTTTTGCAGAAAGTTTTATAATTACTATAGTTAATCCTAAACTAAAAAGAAATGTATAGTATTCATTCATATAGGTAGGTATACATCATAATATGCTCAGTTAACGTTGACTCACTAATATCTAATTTCCAGATACGCCAAATCAACAAACGTTAAAAGGCGACAATGTAAACAACACAGCACAACAGGCTTACTGCCAGCCTCGGGAGTACCAGGCTGGGGCCCCAGGCCCCACTATGTACCCGCCGGGCCCCGCCCATTGGGACCCACAAGTGTATGAGCCAGCCGGGGACGTATCTTGCTTGTGAGTCCTACCCACATCTTGATTTTGATCCTGGTTTCCTTCAAATCCCTATTTCCTTTTTTCCCAACTTTTCTTTAAAGTTTTTATTTTGGGTTAAGTCTAAATTAATTTTGATTTTGTTAAATGGATTTTGTTTTATTCCATTATCTATTTTTTGAAGAAAAAAATACCGTTTTCAAAAATAAAAAAATATTTATTTCGATGACTTTATTTTTCTCAAAAAAATTGTTTTTTTAACAATTTAATGTTGTACAATATACTTGTTACCAAAATAATTATTTACCCTCCTTGCCCACCCATCCTAACCTGTGGCTGCGTAGCAGTGGACTTGGTTTCTTTTAGGTGTAACATATTCATAGCTTGTCGCAAAGGTAAAATAAAAGTACAAATGTAATTTATTTATATTTAATGTAATAATAATATGTTTATAGCATAGTATTTAATTGTTTATTTATACAGGTCGCTTTATGACAAGCCTGATATTAGAGATTTAAAGAAGAATGTCTGGATGGATATATATTTTTATTTTATTTATTTACAAAATAAAAACTAAATGTGTAAAATGTATAGAGTTTTGTTCTAATAGATGTTCGTTTATTCAATTTGGATAGGCAGTATCATTCCTTAGCTTGAGTTTTTAAAATGAATTTCTTTTTGATATGAATGTGAAATTGGCAAAGGTACTGCCTAGACAAAAATCATTGTTAATGTCCTAGAAAATGTTTTTGTAAGATTATTTTATAGACGTAGGTAAGTGTATTTTGTTAGCTTCAAGAAGCCAAGATGAATGTTAGACTGCTACCGCTGCCCCCTCCTTCCCTTTTTGTTTTTCCCCGCGCCCGGGCTGCTATAGTTTTGTTTGAACTATTATTTTATAGGTGCCTGCGTGATTTCAGAACCCTTTGTTAATGTTGTTTACATTGTCGCCAGGTATGCATTTTTAATTAATACGTTTGATGTTTAGATTTAAATCCAATCATTTTGGAACAAAACATTTTAAGCTCAGTGCTCGTATCCTGAGTTTAAGTTTCATTACTTGTTCTGTTTGCGGATTTGGGTTCCAAAATGTTGGATAATTAGAATAGTGATTAGATGACACAAAATGTGTTATTTTTTGTGTTCTAGTCGAACAACCATTTACGGGTGTTTATGAAATCTACGGTTGTACCATGAAGTGTACCTACAAGTTTGTAAAAGACCAAAATGCTGATACTTGTAGGTCATACTTCATTTTCATTTAGCATTTAAGATTATTATCGGTGTTTAGATGTTAAAAAATTTCTATTACATCCTATTTCTTCATATGAACTGTCGTTTTCTGAATCGTCTTAACACGGGTGTTTTTTTCCAAATATTTTTTCTACTATTTTTAATGCCAGTACATATGAAGACAATAATAAATGTTTAGGAGCATGTTTGTTGTCTTTAGATGTTTAAAATTTTAATAGGTATTTTAGTGCCTTTTATTCTTTTCCTCTCAAGCTCAAATCAAGTACAAAACATTAAAATTATTAATAGTGTGCAGTGGCACATATATCCACATCTACATCACTATCGTGAATTCTTTGCTATATTCGAAGAGATCCTGTAGCTAAACATTACTTTGATCAAAAAACGTTGAGATGGTAATTTCTTTTTTCATTAAAAAGTAATCATACAAATCCTATCGTAAGTACTATTAGGTAACATTTTCAGCAGGCAGTTTTTAGCTATTACTGATTTTAGACAATTCAATTCAAGCTGCGTGATATAAAAAAATGTATCACTCATACGTGTGGTCATAAGAAAACACCCAATTGCACAGCACTGGGAAAAATAATTTCTCCCTTAAGTAGTGTAGACAGTTACAACTTAAACTTTAGAGTGTTCTTGTATATGATCACTAAGGAGTATATCTTAGACTTAGGTTTTAAGCGTCAACAGAATATATTTGTAAGAAATAGTACATCGCCATACAATGTGGTGGTTTTAACCTTGGTATCACTGAAATTTTTATTTTATTTCAAAATCTACAACCATTAGTGATCTGAAAACGGTATTAGTGAAAGTAGAAGTTAGTAAAGAGATATACGATAGTGATGAAGATGAAAAAATAAAACAAACCAAATTAAATTATTTGAAAGTTACAACATTCCTTTTTTTAAATAGATAAAGAACAACATTTCGTATTTGATACTCATTGTTCAATTATTTTTTAAAGATATATTAATTTTCTTTGTTACAGCGGCCCAGATTCCACAGAGAGGCAGTAAGTAGTAGTCTTTAACAGTTGTATGTCTATCTAAAATCAATAATCTAAAGGAAAATATAAATTCAAAGTTTTTGAAGAGCATTGTTACGTTTAGGCTGTATACCACTCAAGACTCTCACAGATGTTTAGTCACCTTTAGCGAGCCTGCGTTTGCGGCGAATTCTTTAAAAACTTGCCTTTTTCCAATCAGCTTGTCACTGATTATTACTCTTACAGAAAGCTTTATTTCACCACATTTATCACAATATTTGTTATTTTATTTCCAGGCTGCAAGCGCAAGGAGGACATCCATTCGGATACTCATCCTTCCCCGAAGAAGCCCCGTTTGGTTTTCACAGACCTCCAGCGACGTACTCTACAGGCTATTTTTAAGGTTTGTATCTACTGTAACCTTAATCATAACTTTATTTAGATCCTTTGTACTGATCATCGCTTATCGTTCATGTAACTTCCTTCCGTCCTTCAAAAACTCCTATATTTAATTTTCTGCAGAAATTGTTTGTTCTCATTTGCGTTTTCACTGTATTCCAGGAAACAAAAAGGCCGTCGAAAGAAATGCAGGTGACAATAGCAAGACAATTAGGCTTAGAGCCGACAACAGTAGGGAATTTCTTCATGAATGCGCGGAGACGTTCCATGGATAAGTGGAAAGATGACGACGCGCCATCAGCAGAGATAGATCAACTTGGGGAGCCAGATCTTGATCATGTTCCAAGTTTGGACTCGGCTGACTCCGAGGAAGATCACGATGATCCCGATGACCATCTCTTGTGACGCCGTATTTCGCAGCAACAGCTCATTGTACTTTGAATGGGGCTTGAAGTTGTCAGCGATTGTGAATGTTAGTCAGCACACCAGGAAATTATTTTAAATGTCAGTTATATTTTTCTTTAGAGTCATTCCGATATTGTAAGAACTGTCCGTATTGAATTGAAGATACAATTTTTTCCCTTTCTTCTACATAATCTTCTTTCTTCTCCCACATCAGATTTCAAAATACTATTTTATGGTTAAGTCCTTCCAAAACAATAGTTCAAAAATCGTCAAGTGAATCTCTTAGTACTTCTTCATTGACTTCTTCTGTTTCTTTCTATCCTACTAAAACTAAAACAATAGGTTTAACATCATATTCTTTTAGAATTTCAGTTTAGTGCTTCGTAACACCTACTCTTGAATGTGGTGACGACTTTGTTCAATCTTCAGGACAACTTCAAGATACATAATTATGTACAGTAATATTAGTATTGTATAAGTGAAAAGCAATGGTGATCTTTGCTGCGTTTTACTGGGCTGAGGGTGAGTTTTCCACAAAGATGCGACAGGACGTTTAATTCGATTAGTAAGATATTCTTCAATAATCTCACTTGAAGTGAATGATAAGATCTGTTGGTCCTTTGAGTTTTTAAGTAACTTCGTCTTCTTCAGGCCTTCGATGTAATGGGGTTTTACGGCTGTCATCTAGATACTTCTGGACTGTCCTATTTGTTGAATCGAATTTTTCATTAATCAGTTGCGAGAAACATTATTAACAATAGGTAACAAAACAAGTCACACAACTGAGATTCACAATGTGTGATCTTAGTATCTTAGTGTTGAAAAGTAGTAGACTAGTCGCAATAATTCGTCTTGTCAAACATTTGTGGCATTCTTATCGTTTTTTTAGGGCTTAAGGTCAGAAACCGTTGATCTCTCAAATATTGAACGTTTTCTAGTCAGACGTCGACATAGCTAATGATAATTTAATTGTAATCGTTCTTCTGTAATTTTAGAAGAACTTATGTGTTTAATTTTATGTAAGTTATTAGGTTGGTACTTGTGAGTGTTTTGATATTTATTGCGATGTTCTTCTGCTGGCAATGTATTCAAATGATGGTTACAATTTTTTTCATAATAACACTTCTTTAGTCCAACTAATTTAAAAAATACCCTTTGTCAGCTGTCAGTGTCATTGGAAAAATTTAAATACTATAACAACTATTCGTAACTCTTACAGTCGAATGTGTCATAATGATTTATATCAATAGTATCAAAATATTCCCAAGTAATGTATCAGCTTCTATTAATAGTTAATAGCAAATAACAAAAACAGTTTTTTGAAAAATAAAACGGTTTTTGTAGATGACTGACAGGGCTTTGTATAGCAGTTTTTGATAAACTGTTTGTTGAAAAGCAAAACTTAGTGTTTTCGAGAAAGCTGTAAATAATTAATAAAATAGATTTAAAACTTACAAAAACAAATGCTAACACTTAGAACTTGAAAGTTAGTCAAAATATCCGATGAAATCGGATGTCTGCAATAGTACAGTCGGAAACAAAAGAAATAACTGGTGTTAGATTAATATATCTATTGCAGATGCAAGTTTACTAGCTAGTCCATAAAGTAGGTAAAATTTCCAAGTGCTATTTTGTTTTTGACTGGGTATTACGATATTTACGATTGAAATGTATCAGTTTCTTAACATTCCATGTTACAATTTTCTTAATAGAATGGTTGAAATACTTCTGAATAAAAAGATAATTTATTTAAAGTGGTAGTGAATACTTATTGTGATATTTCGAGAGGCAATATTGGAAAAACATCACTTTTTAGTGCCACTTTATAGACTAAGTTAGCTTGACATAAAACAATTTAATTCGTTTTTTTTAGGCTTGCGTAGTTTTTCGGTATTGTGTGTTATGTTTTCTAGTCCACAGATCTCACACCCAGTGTTAAAAGAGAAATGTAATCAGAAATATTAGTAAGTTTATGCGTGATATTACCTTTTTATTAGCGTAAAACTAATTTATTTAAGAGTTTCAGATAATCTGAGAATCTAGTCCGAACACCTTAGCTAATTTATTGCAAAACGACATGCCTGTCACAATTTGACACATTAAAAACTACTTACAGGTTTGACAAAGGTTTTACTAAAACCAAAGAAACAGGAAACAGTTTTATTTTATTACTGTTAAAATGTGAAGACCTGCAAATGTTGTTTGATTGCAACTTTGTCTCTTGGTAATTGATTCAATAAAGTACCGCTGTTTTTCTATTATTGAAAACCAGATACAAATGTCAAATGTCAAGTACATTTTAGTTTCAAAGATGTTCTGACATTTTCTGACGACCATTTATCTCTTGGTCTCGAAATTGATTGGTTATTTTTGGAGCTGATTGTACTTTGAGTCTGTTTTCATTGAATTGTAATATTTATTTAACAAACTTTACAAGTTTTTTGCCATTACAAAAAGCAATTGACTCCATTAACAAAAGAAAAGCATTTTTAAACACCTTTACCGTAAAATAAATTCGTTTGTTTTATATCTAGACTGTTTTTTAAATTGAAAGGCATGCAAATATTGTTTTCATAATTTAAATAATAATTAAAGAAAAGCAAACGTTAGGTCTATTTGACGTAATTTTTCAGCATATAAATTCGAATCAAAAAATTGTAATCTACGATGTTAATGTTAATTTAAAGGTATGACTTGAAATTTTTCAAGATATATGGATAGGCTGAGCAGACATGATCATAACCTATCACCACTTAAAACCTTGATCTGAATGTCTAAACTTATACGAAAAATGACTGAGCTTATTCTCAAAGCAAGCAAAAAATACTAAATACTTAGTAATTAAAACAATTTGGACTGTGTTTTTAGTTATTTCGCGTTTCATGGGTATATTACAATGTCAAAAACTGGCAACAAAAATCGACGTCCATTAAATTTGTCACTAACACGTTGTTCGGAATGAATATTGACTACTACAAGTCAAGATTCATACTTTTATGATGTAAAAATCGATAGAATAAAAATCTGCTTACTTAATCAAGTAAATTTTTGGTAAAACTTAGTTTTCATTCGTAAAAAAACAAGCCACAGAATAAAGTTCTCATGAGATTGTACTTAATAAAACTTAAAAAAACACAGTAGATGAAAATGATCCCAAACTGAATTACAATTTTATTTAAAATGTCAAGACGGTTACATTTCTTAAGACATTTTCTTAAAACATTTTATTTATTTTCTGCAGTTGTATGAAAATTTAGTATCTTTTGGACTGATGTGTGTATTATAAATAATATAGGTATTAAAACAAATTGCTTACGTTATGTTCCACTGAAACGCAATTTTAGTCAAAAATATAAAATGTAAGTACAATTAATGTACTTGTACATAATAAATGTACAACAATGTATAACAAGAAGAAGATGATGTTAAGTTAAGTTATATAAGTATAAGTTAACAGTCATTATTATCTACGTCATAAATTTTATTTATATTTGTTAGATTAAGTTAAATAAGTTATAATTTATTTATTTTTGTGAGGAAACTAGTCTTTTTTTTAAACACACCAAAGTATAAGGAAAAGTGCAATTTTCAGTTGTAATAAGTCAAATAGCATTTTCTAAATGGCGAGTTGCGTTGCGTTGGTAACGCAATTTTGAATAAATTGTACGTCGCAGCGCAGCGCAAACCAACGAGCTAATACCCTAATGCTAAGTTAAACAGATACTTTAAAATAGTTTTAGTAAATGTTGTTTTAAGTGTGAAACAATTATAATTTAGTACAGCCAAAGTAGCTCCCACTTTAATTAAAATACATAATTTAAATACTATTTATTTTTTGTTTTGACTTACCATTTTGTATGATGTCATGTAATAAGCACTGTACACTCCACTAACAAAACATTCCATATTAATGTGTTTTTTTAAACTGACTCAATTTTTTTGATTTTAGAAGAAGTTTGTAGGTAGTATTGATTCGTAAAAAAGTACTCGAAAAATAATAGATGTACAAAATGATGATCATTCCATACATTTATTCCACTAACTATTAGTGGCATAATTTATTATATTAAAATTGACATGTTTATTTTCTAATAATTTAATAATGTTCATTTATGATTTTACTTAATCAAATCGAGTCGCGGTGGTCTAATAGTGGATTAGACATCCGTTTCCAAAAGATGAGTAGTTCGCTTCCCAGACATTTTTTCCTGAAAATCACACAGCTACGATTAATATTTGTGTTAAAAGAGATAATTATTGCATAAATGATTAAAAGAACACTTAAATTTGCGCACAATAAAAATGGAAAAACAATTACAAAAACTGATTCATACAATTTTCTGTCCGTTGTATGCATGGCTGGACAGTAGAAGTGAAATTCATTATTTTTGTGTATGTATAGTGCGCTTTCGGATGTACATAGTACGTGAATATGTAATGTAAGATTAAATGTACATTTTACAAAGAGCTTGTTCTATTTTATTTATTTATATTAAGTATCCTATTCGCCGTCCAAGATCTGTAGAGATTCTTAAAACTGATTTCCAACTCGAATTACTACTTGTATCTCATTCAAATATTAATACCAACATAAAAAACGAATCTTTTAATATCTACAACTAATGTAATGAAGAAAAAAAATTGTGAAAAAAGTTAAAAATTAATAACAAATGTTTTTTAATTTTTTTCACTAATCTTTTGGGAATAATCCTGAAAAAGAAACAAAAAAGAACAATCAGGTAAAATGTAAAAAAAAAAAAAATGTGTAGTGTATGCCGACGTCTTTGCCGAATTGGGCTACACAGTCATTTCAAAATAAAAACACATCAATATAACATAAAGAGAGCATCCTATGCAGTTTGCTACTAATAAGATTAAGGGTAAGGTGCACCATAGTAGAAGTTAAAGTTAAAGTTAAAGTTTTTGTCAAAGTTGACAATTTGACGTCATTTTTGGGTCTAACCGGTACTTTAACTGAAATTTGGATGTTTGTTATTGTCAAAGTCAGATGGTGCAACCCAACCTAAGTATTTTACGTTGTTAAAAAAGACTCAAAATGATTATTAGTGTTCGATGTAGGAACCAAAAAGTGTTAATAACATAACATAAATAAATAAGCCTAGTCAGTGGCCTTAGGGCGGCTTGATAACATCTGATATTGAGATTTCTCACTGACGTTACACCCCTCCAACAATCCGCACTCAGCCTGCGTGTTGGAGTATGGATCGCGCGCCCTCGTAGTTCAGGTGAAGCCTGTGCCCAGCAGTGGGACGTATTCAGGTCGGTTATGTATCGCCCGCATTCTAGCCACCTTACCCCCGAATTCAGAAACGTCAATCAACGCTAAGCACGCGCTCACGCTCATGCTGTTCCGTAAAATGTCTATAGAACTGAAAGGGACAGCATGAGCGTGAGCGCGGCTTAGCGTTGATTGTCGTTTGTGAATTCGGGGTTTAATTCAGCGATTGAAATGTCTTTTCTTTGATCGTCTGAAATCTAAAACAGTAACTCCAAGAACTAGTGGCGCCATCTTTGCGAGCATTGGCACAGTACCTAATCAAGACGTGCTCTAGTGTAGATCGTGCCGCCATCTCACAAAGAACAATGATAACATTTATTCGATCAGTATTATTTCAATAATAAAAGATGGCGACGTGGGTAAGCGGGTGCGGGTACGTTTTTATTAAAATGGAGCTTTGGGACCGATTTCGCAGTGATATCTTATTATTAAGTTGCCAGCTGCAACTTAATAATAAGATATCACTGCGATTGCAGAACATCGTTGAAGTCATATTACCTATATTTTTTTTTTCTTTTCTAGCATTTCCATGACGACCAATTTGGTTAAATTATTAAGAAGTCGGCTACTACACCAAAGGTCGTGGGTTCGATTCCCGCACAATACAAACATTTGTATGGATGAACATTTCTGTTTGTATTGGTCTAGGTGTTTTCTATGTATATTAAGTATGTATTTACAATATTTAAGTATGTTTATCCGTTATCTAGTAGCCCATAAAAATGGGCTGTCATCAGCTCATCTGGGGCTAGGTGGCGCTGTGTGGCATAATGTCCAGGGTTATTTAAATATTTAAATTAAAAAATATTTAAATTACAGTTCATCGCTATTTACTTATTTCTTTATTTGGAGGTGCCTGTGGCGCAGTAGTGATGGTGATCCGCGACGATCGCTGTTGTACAGAAATACACGCCGGGTTGGTAATGGGATGGGTGACCAACCCGACCGAAATTTAGTGCGTTTCGGGCATATACGTGCTTCGGACATTTTAAGTAGTTGGTCCAGGTTGACGTCGCTAGATGTCAGTCGTTAAGCCTAGGCAGAGGCCCTAGGGCGGATTGATAACATATTCTGACATCAAGATTGCTCACTAACCTAACACCCATCCAGCAATCCGCACTGAGCCCGCGTGTTGGAGTGTGGCTCGTTCCATCTCATAGTTGAGGTGAGGCCTGTGCCCAGCAGTGGAACGCATATAGGCCGTTTATGCTTTTTTTTACTGCACGTGTATTGTGAGTACCTACTGTGTGAAGCGTTGAGTGACGTACTAAGTAGCGTAAAAAAAACACGTTCCCGTTATACCTACGTGTTTTTTTTCGGATTTCGTGTTTTTTAATCATTAGGTATTTTCTAATTCTTGATACCGCAACTGGGCGAATGTTTCAAATGCCTCCTCAGTGAAATGTCAATTTGACGGAAAAACTATAATTTTATTGAAATAACTATATATTTTTGTCAAATAACTGTCTTTCGTTGAACCAAAATAAAGTACAAGTTTGGTATTTCAGTTAATATTTAACCTCATAATATCTCTATATTAAATAACTGTACCAATTATTTCCTACTGTATTTTCAGGAACGTCTGGCACGTGCGCCGGCGCAGATTGCAGCTGTTCGCCACAATTAACAGGCCCAGTCACTGATATCGAGAAAAGGTTACATTTCATCGCTATTTATTAGTGACTGTAGACACACTGTCATGTACTGGAAATACTGGTTATGTCAGCAAGGTACAATAACTATCAACTGTTGGTGACTGCCAACAATTCACACACGGGAGATCCTTTTTAGTTATTTATTACACCAAAATCACTATTTCCACATTTCCTTGATAGTATTCTTAGTGGTAGCACTTATTCGTATAATAATTTCCTCCAAGTACAGTAAACGTCTTTTCAATCCGAGCGCCAGCAATTGAATGCCCAAGTTCCACCTGCCAGTCCAAACGCTTTTTCGCCTGGAAGTGAAAAAGCGCGGCAACCGGAACTTAGACTTAAATTACAATTTTGAATAAATCACTCTTAACTAAATTAATAATATTTTCAGTAAATCATTTAAGTGTTCCAAATAATTAAAGGTATTAATTAAATCCTCGTTAAATTTATAATGCGCCGGAAGTAACATTGGCTTTAGAGGAATTACTTTGGGAGGGATATGGCTGGGTAAGGGATTTATCTGATTTCTTTTTTGTTGTATTTGATGAATCTGAAAAAGCTTCATAAGGAGAAAAAAACATTAAAAACACGAAGAAAATAAACAAACCCAATTTTAACTTACTTTGATAAGTAGAAATCAATCGACATTTTGTTGGCTGTCAAATATCACTTTCATTGAACTCTCACAGTCCTACGACAGACGTCGTTCTGTCAAGTAGTATAGGACAAAAAAATTACATATTCCATACTAGATCTACCTAGTATGAAATATTATTATTTGTATGAAAAAACATACTTTTGAAGGCGCTCTCTGTATTACTGCTCTCATAGTTAATCCTGCGGTTAATCTTTGTAAAATAGGAAGTGTGTAAAGTGTAAGCTTGCAAAAACACGGCCGCAGCTTCGATAAGCTCGATAAATCTTAGTCAAGACGACTAATCTTACTTCGACAGCCGACCTCCGTTATTGTACAAAGGATTATCCGACCTTGCACATAGAAATGTTCAGTTAGGGACCATGTCTACTGCTCTTAGGGGTTTAGAGGCTACGAATACTACAGAGGTATCTCTACCTCTAGTGGGAGGCGACTAAAAGGGTAGGGCTAGGGTAGGGTAGGGGTAGGGCTTTCCATAACATAACGGTCACGATTATATTCCGAACGGGGTAGTCAGAGGCACAATGATTGTTGCCGTCATGATGAACGGAAAATTCAGAAGCCTACATTTCGAGCAAATTGGATTCCAACGTAGTAAGGAGCGACCCTATAGCTGCTGCATGGGTTTGAATCGGTGTTATCCAAAACTGGAGGGTTAGCTGCAATTGTACAATGAACACAAAGTAGGTGTCCTGGCCAAAAAGGCCGTTGGGATCGTGCAATATGCGCGAAGGGGCCTGGGTGAGTTTCGTGAAACGATCTTTGTAAAATAAGATAGTGCATGTCTTCAGGCACTGTTTTCTGTATTATTGTGTATTGTTCTGTACTTGTGAAAAGCAAGCCGAAAAGTGGCCGAGTGCGCTTGAGTGTATTGTGTAGTAGAGTGTATTGTGTAGTATCGCACGGGGTTCCCGTCCCCGTTAAAATAGAGAGACAGTAGACAACAGACCTTAGTAAGACGCCTTTATAGGAATTGACTAAATTATAGGAGACCATTTCGACAGAGGGTTCACAGTGGTAACTTATTAAATTATTCAATGCAACGTATAGTTAACTAACTACTTGTAATAGTTAAATACGACTTGATGGGAAAAAACCATTAGTTGCAATCAGAAGCAGAAGTCTTTTGACATTTTGAAAAGATGAATTTTTTGATTTCATGAAAGAAATGATCATTAAATAATGAACTAGGCCGCGCTGGGTAGCATTTTAATATTGAATGATGGAACTTTATTTAAACACATTGTAAATTCAACTCAAATGAAATCATAATATTAACGCGGAGTTTTTGCTCCCAGAATCAATCAGTCTGATGAGACTATAATTAATTAATTGAAATGAGATTTAATTAAAACGGCTATAGCAAGTTAATGAGATACCAATTTTTATGGTCACCGAGCAAACAAACAAAACATAGTTATTTGCAGGAACATCGATTAATAAGGAACTTTTTAACTCAACAATACTGGAAGTCAGTGGCTCAGTGGTTAAGTATTCACGCTCGCAGTTTGTGGACTTCGGTTCAAATCTTTCAAAGAAAAATCTTTTTGCTCAATTTATTAGTTCTTTTTACCAAACGATCATAATAGCAAAGTTATTGAGTTTTACAGGAGACCAAATCAAAGTGAAGTGGAGCTTGAAGTGAAGTGAGCACTGAGAATGACACCGCTGAGCCTGAGCCCATCAGTGGAATGTAGAGACTTCAACCCAGGGTGCAATTCTTAGGTGGTGCTGGTTTGGTGTGCAATAGATGTTAAAATTTGAGGTTATAAATATCGTGACGATATGAATTATGAAGTTGTGTTAAGGTCAATAATTTCCATTCAGAAGAAATGCTTCGTTTGTGTTGTATAAAAATTAAAATAATTTATGAAATGACGGAATATCTTAAATCTTTTACCGAATTCACATCATCAGAATACAGGCGCAACTGGATACAATAGAAAAAAAAATCAAATAGTTACCGAAGTAAATGTAAACGTTAAATGTAAAAGAAAACCAGAACATCTAAAATTGCATCTCCAACGCTTTTACAGGTTCTTCCCATTTAAACTTCAAGTTAAAAGAGGAAATCTTATTAAACGCACAGAATACTGCAAAGTACAGAAGATACACTTAGCAAAGTAACAACGTTTACTGCCTAACCCCGTCCCGCCTCTCAGAAGCGCATTAAATTAACACCACTCTCTTTCAAATGCGGCCCATTTGCTCTACGCCAAGTCCAAAATGTCTGAAAAAAAACAAATGCCGCCCCAGGCCTCATTCAGGCTTTTCACTTCCTGAAGACAAAAGGCTTTTAAAAAAACTCTTTAGAGCAGTGAAAAATATACGAAAGGTCACTAGAGCTTAGAGGTGTGCGAGCGAGATGACGTGATAGAGCGGCGCGGCTGGCTGAGCGAGATAGGCGTATGAAAATCAATTTATTAGGTCGTGACGTCACAGGACGCGCACGCGTAGTGCGACGTTTCCCGGGAGAGGGTTGCTGAGAGTAAGAAAATTTACCCCGGTTGTGGGTACTTACAGTATTTCTAGGGCAATCAATATACAAAGTGTATTGATGAATATAAAATTATCGTTTTGATTGGAATATTTTGTAACGAAATATTGGGTTGCAACTATTACAATATTAGCAACACATGTATAATTTATCAGTTTGCGTAGCGTATAATATAAAAGCAAACGAAGATTTATGATTCATGTATAATTATTTTTTTAAATTTTCATTGTTTCTTGTACCGATTACCCCTTTGCAAAATGTTCCCGAAGGATTAAAAATAAAATAAATTAAGAAAAATAAAGCAAGAAAAGAAAGAAAGAAAAACTATTTATTGGTCCACACAAACAGCAAAAATATACACCAAATTAAACGACAATGACAAAGAGTCAAAAAACAAAAAAAAAGGCAACAATTAAACAAATCAAACGAAACAATAGAAACGAGAAATAGACGTTTCTCGACTGGCCATTTTGCGATAAAGCTAAAATGACTACAATTTTACCAAAATATTAAATACTGTTTATCAGTCACAAAATAAAATTGTTATAGGTGCCTTTTTCTTATTTTTGGGATTAAAGCCAGTTTCTATAATTTAATTACGTAAAGTTAAATTATTAGCTTCCTTTATGTTTTGATTCTTGATTGCAATGTATTAAAAAAAAGTGTTTAGTCCATTCAAAAACTACTGGCAATCACGCTGTAAAATTTCCCGGTTACCACCAAACTGTGGTTAATTTTGATCGTATTCCTTGCAACACTGCCGTCTGGGCGCCAGAAATAAGCGCACGCGGGGGCAGTCTGAGCGGGGACGGCGACGCGTGAACGCCATGGCCTCGGTGGCCGCTTGGCTCCCGTTCGCCCGCGCCGCGGCCATCGGGTGGGTCCCCATAGCCACCCACCCGCTCCCGCCCCCACCAGTCCCCAAAGACCGACGCCGGGCCGAAGACGAGAAACTCCTCATCAACGTCTCCGGACGACGCTTTGAAACATGGCGCAACACCCTCGAAAAATACCCCGATTCACTCCTAGGATCCACCGAAAGGGAATTCTTCTACGACGAAGACAGTCGAGAGTATTTCTTTGACAGAGATCCTGATATCTTTAGGCATATACTCAATTATTATAGAACTGGAAAGTTACATTATCCCAAACATGAGTGTTTAACCGGATATGATGAGGAACTCGCGTTTTTTGGCATATTACCCGATGTGATAGGTGATTGCTGTTATGAGGACTATAGAGACAGGAAAAGGGAGAATGCTGAGAGGCTGATGGATGACAAATTGAGCGAAGCAGGGGATCAGAGTCTACCTCAGCTGACAGATTTAAGACAAAAGATGTGGAGGGCGTTCGAAAACCCTCACACGTCGACTGCTGCTTTAGTATTTTATTATGTGACTGGATTTTTCATTGCCGTTTCTGTGATGGCTAACGTTGTGGAGACAGTGCCCTGCGGCCACCGGCCAGGCCGTGCGGGCACTCTCCCGTGTGGTGAGCGCTACAAAATTGTGTTCTTCTGCCTTGACACGGCTTGTGTCATGATTTTCACGGCCGAATACCTTCTCCGACTGTTCGCGGCTCCAGATAGGTGCAAATTCGTGCGATCTGTAATGTCAATCATTGACGTGGTGGCTATTCTTCCGTATTACATCGGCTTGGGGATCACTGACAACGATGACGTGTCAGGTGCGTTCGTGACCTTACGAGTGTTCAGAGTGTTCCGAATCTTCAAGTTCTCCCGGCACTCCCAAGGTCTCAGGATCCTTGGGTACACGTTGAAGTCGTGCGCTAGTGAATTAGGCTTCTTAGTATTTTCGCTGGCGATGGCCATTATCATATTTGCAACTGTCATGTTCTACGCTGAGAAGAATGAGCAAGACACAAACTTCACGTCCATTCCTGCTGCCTTTTGGTATACCATCGTGACGATGACCACACTTGGGTAAGTCTTTTTATTTGCATAGAACATTCAAAGCATGCGCGGTCATGTTCAGTGAGAATGACATAATTTCACTTTTAAATGTTTATGCTCGGTATCGTAGTTACTAGTTATAAATATCAGTGTTAAACATGTAAAAAATCGATTATTTAATGTCGCAAATTATTGCGCTGCTCCGTGAAGCTACCACCTGTCGCCGCCATTAAAAATTGAGGCGGGAAAACAACTGTCATGGCGTCGTTGATTTCCCTCCATAAAAGGTTTAAGGCCTGAAATATTGATGTCGGTGTGTTGTTTTAATTTCGTTTTCATTTATGTAATGGTCCCATGTTCGGCCCGGGCTATTTGGGCTAAATTGCCTTGGGCCCGAAACTCGTCAGAGTCAAAATGGTTTATAGCCTTCTATCGTTTCGGGGTGGACACTCCTGACTACGACAATACGGATTTGTGTACGGAAAAGAATTTAAAATGGATGTGTTAGTATTATACAATAGCGAATGAATTTCACCTGCAAAAGGTTCTTCAATTAAACTTAGAATGTAGATTGATGATAGGTATTACTTGATTTAAACATATTATAATGTGTCTAAGATGTTAATTGAATTCAAAATACCTATTAATGTTTTATGTTACCCACTCACGTTTTTTAGGTATTTATTGAAAATGAAAATTATTTATTTGCTTTAACATGGTGATACACGTCCGCGTGGACTTAGGTTGAAAAAAAGTAAGTAATACTGATATCTATATAAATTGTAGCCTATGTCCTATTCAGATGCATTAGCTATATTATGGTAAAGTTTCATTGAAATCCATTCAGTAGTTTTTACTTGAAAGAACAACACGGCACATCCACAACATACAAACATTCACTTTTTAAAATTAGTAGGATTTACATTTATAATATTAGTAGGATTGTGAGGTAAAGCTGACCTATCGTCCAGGCGCTATGGGACTCTAGGCTTTCAAGGCAATTAGTTCCCTTCCTAACTCTATTTCCTCGTCTGTGCGGAAGGGAGTCGGTTCCTTACTACCACTTAGCTTCCTGGCCGTACGCAAATGAATAAAGTATAGATACAGGTTATGTGGTTGTGGCTGGATGTCAGTCGTAAAGCCTAGTTGGAGGCTTTAGGGCGGTTGCATCATATGTGACCACGAGGTTGATCCCTACTAAATATCTGAAAACCAGAAAAAGACATTCGGTCATCTTGCCATCAGGCAGGAATCGAACCCGCATCTTTCGCAACCCGGCGACTGCACTAACCTGTTTTGCTGGTTTCCAGATCTTTAGTGAAGATGGATGGATGGTGGATGTGCATGGAAAATGCCAAAAAATAATAACAAGGTTAATCCCTAATCTCAAATTCCTCCAACAATCCGGACTGAACCTGCGTTATGGTATGGCTTGCACCATCTCAAAGTTGAGGTGAGGCCTTCCCAGCAATGAGAGGCTACTGTTTCTTACGTTTAATTAAGCTACGTTAAGCTCTATAAAACATGCCAGTTAGAAGTTAACAGGAACAAGCTAACCTTAATAAAATTGCCGACTCTTAGGAATACACTGTAAAAATGATTGGTAGTTGCTTCTTCGTGGTGTTTCACCACGTTTAGTGTTAGTGGAGAAAACTATGTTTTAGTTTTTACTAAATTCCTATAGCATTTTTTCATGTTTACTCACTTTTTCAACCTTCCCTGAACTTTTAAATAATTTCAAGGCCACTGGCCATCAAGCTTCCTGACCCTCAAGATCGTTTGCTTCCTCTTACTTAAATAAAAACTAGCTTGAAATAAACAACTGGGTTGTTACATACATTAAAACCTTGAAAAACCTTGTTTTTTCTTATACATCCTCCTTTCCCTTGTTTCCTATCGATTTTACGTCGATACTTCTGAAGGCTGGTAATGAAAGTCCTCTTGACACAAAGCAACGCTTCCTAACTTAAATATTGGATGTCGAGGCACTCGCAACTCTCTAACTCGAACCCAATATGTGACGTCACAGCCTGTCGAGTCTTTCGGCTGTTACGTTCCGTTACAAGAAGTGCTTCCTTTGGTTGGGAAATTTGATTTTCGAATATGGAGTTGGAATTTTTTGCTGCTATGTTGGAATGGTGTTGTGTGTGTATTGGGTCTGCAACTGTAGTTTTCACTTTGAAGTACTTCTAGTCTGAGTGTCTTTCTTTCGAACACTATTTGTACTGTAAAAGTTTATCATGAACAATATTGACAGCAAGCACGGAAAATTAATTTAAATTGTTTTTTGGTCAACTACATTTTATCAATTTTATTCTCCTATTTCCGACAAATCCTACAAATAAAACCATGAAAAGTGTATTATAAAAAACTAGCGGCCGCCCTGGAGTGGACCCCCCGCCACCACAGCACACATCACGTGATGACATATTATAGCCTATTAAAATAGCCTTCGTAAAGAAATGGAATAATCAACAAAAATACATTTTTTCAATTCAAACCAGTAGCTCTGAGATTAGCGCGTTCAAACAGACAGTGTTCAGCTTTATGTTATAGATATAGATTTTTTAAATTCTTAAGGTATGTTTTGCAATGGAAATTAGGCACCCGGGGTGCAATTCTTGGACAAAGGCCTCACATCAACTATAAGGTGACGTAAATCATTGACCTTACAAACACAAGACTACCTGACTGAACTACCTGAAGCGAGGGGAAACGTCATTGGTCAATACGCATAATGTCCAATCAGTGACGTTGTCGCTTGACAGCTCACAGAAATGGCAGCAACTCCTTGGGTGATAGATTCCGAATTCCGACATATTTGTCTGACTTTGTGACCATAGCCTCTCGCCTATCATTAGGAGTCTATTTGGTTGTGAGGTCAATGACGTAAATAGACTCTCACACACAAGCTAGACGTGGATTGTTTGAGCGGTGTATGTAAGGCTAACTTAGTGATAAACCGTACTCTTGGATGTTTTCAAGCCGTCGGATATTCATAAGGCTTCCGCCGACCGATATACCTACTGACCACAACCACTCTGTCAAGAGTGAACGACTAACCTTCAAATTCATAAATGTCAATCAACGCACGCGCTTCGCTTACGCTCATGCTGTCCCGTAAAATGTCAATAGAACCGAAACGGACGGCTGTACCTCTGAGGGATGCTCAGCGTTGATTTGCGTTTGTGAATTCGGCGGTAAGAAAAAGAGAAAACTCTTTTGAGTGTACATAACCAAGCCTCTTGATTTAAAATATATTTTCATTTAAATGAGGGAGAATACTATTTCGAGATAAAGCAAAGACGATTGAAGTGAGCGTGCTCTCCTGTGGGAGATGAGATATGAAATGATGTTAGTGAGAATAGCTGGGATGTTCACAAGTTGATGTGAGTCAGCCTTCATTCCACTTAAGCATATTATGTTACTAGCGGCTGCCCGCGACTTTGTCTACGTGGACTTAAGTTGAAAAACAAAAAGTAATATTTCTTTATAAATTGTAGCCTATGTGATATTCAGATGCTTAAGCTATATTATTGTAAAGTTTCATGAAAATCCATTCTGTAGTTTTTACGTGAAAGAGCAACACGGCACATCCACTCAACTTTCGCATTTATAATATTAGTAGGACTAGCTGTCCTACTAATACTAGGCAGACGTCGTTCTGTTGTCAAGCATTCAGTGTCACGTGACAGGTAGAAACGGTTGCTAAGAGAAAACTGAATTGTTGTTTTTCACTTGATCCTAGCATTTTTTCGTGTTTACTCACCTTTTAAACCTTCCCTAGACCTTCACAAATATTTCGAAACCCAAATTAGACAAATCTGTCCAGCCTTTCCCGAGTTTTAGCGAGACTAACGAACAGCAATCTATTTTTATAAATAGAGATGTATATTCTATACAGGATTCAGAATCTGGGAACACTAGCCCGAATGTTTAACCCCTCTCGATTATTATTAACAACGCAGAAAAATAACTTTTGTTAGTATAACTTTGTTAGGTTTACCTACTTATATGAAATATTAACACACTTTTGGGGCGGAGACTAACTTTGAATGTGAGTTTCCCCTGTTCTGTTAATAAGCACCGATTTGTTTATAACTTTAAGGCTTTGTGGGTTTTGATCAAGTTTAGAAGGTTTTGTTAACAAGAGAGTTTTAACGTAGAATGCCCTCACGACCATATCCCTAATGGGTTAGTCAGAGGCACACTGATTGTTGCCGTCATGGTGAACGGAAAATTCAGAAGCCAACATTTGGCCGAGGTAATTCGAACCTAACGTAGTAAGGTGCAATCCTAACGCCGTTATCAGGGTTGCTTGAGTTTTACATCGGTGTTTTCCATCACCGGAGAGTTGAACACAAAGTAAGTGTGTTCTGGAAAGATTTAATATCTGGACCATCGGGTTCCGAGCCAGAGTGTTAATCACTGGGCCAAGACGCCGTCCCCTCCACTTTTTATCTCGTTTGGGGTGTCATTCTCAATGCACACTTCATTTTACTTTGATTTGGGCCTTCTGTAAAATACAATAACTTCGTAACTGTGAGTGTGTGAGTGAAAAGAACTAAGACGAAAAACATTTTAAAAAGTACACAAGACCTCGCTTGTATACGTAGATGTATTGGCGGGGCGTGTCATTTCAGCTTAGACAATCTCTTCCTAGTTTTACCTAGTGTTGAAATAAGTTCCTGAACTAGCTAACAATTAATAGAACCTAGGTAGGGCTTAGTAACGTTAAGTTGATTACCTGTAGACGGCTAGCCGCTTATTCTAGCCCGCCCCAGGCCTCCACTTAGCTGACTAAATTATAGCTAGGTCAATCCTACATTAATGTTACCTTAGGTAATTAGTAACATGTGCTATTCGACATGACCGTTCGTGACCCCACTATTTACTGTTCTGGTAGAGTTTTAACATTTATACTTATTTATTTATTTAACCCCCGTATTCATATTTCAAAAACTCAAACAACTCTTCAACAAAACGGTAACTTTTGTATCGCTTTGTCACTTTCATTATTGTTGCTGTCGCCATTTGCGAGTAAGTGACATAACACGTCTATTGCTTAAACTGTGCTTCAGCGTTGCGTTCGTTTATGAACTTTCTTTAATGCACAAACAAGTCGAACTTGATACTAAAAGAATTCTCTACCTGTCAATCATTGCGTGAGACAGAAATGCTGTTGGCGGTGCAAAATTCTAAATTACAAAAGTAGGTATTTATCGATTAGAGATGAACTAAGAGATAAATACTTATAAAGATTAAAAACTTATAAATAGTTATAAAAAACATACACCTGAAGATACTCTTATATATTTGCCAGAATAAAACGAAAGAAGATTCCTTGGATAGACGACAAACAATGGGAGTCAAATCTTAGAAAGACAAAAAAATTGACGGGCATATTTTTTGAAAGTCTACTTATTAGACGCCATACGATGTGTCTGTTGTCCTATGAGCAGGAGTTACCAGACTGAGCAAGTTACAGAAGCGCTGTTTACGCTTCCGAATATATCCCAGACGGAACATGCAGTAGCCCACACTTCGCCGAGTGAAGCTGTAAAGAGCGAGCCTGCTTTCTTACATAGAAGCCGGAATACTATCAAGATCGAATGAAAAAAAAAAATGAAAAATTCTTTATTGATCTCTGAATTATCTTAGACTAAACATGTACATGGCATTTTAAGGCTTTTGTCTAATACTAAACATATATGGCATTTTTAGTCTAAGCAAACTTAAATATAATGAACAGGGGATCCCAAACTAGGCACAGCCTGAATCTTGGGCAACCAAAAGACGAGTTTTAACAACAGAATAACAATATCTATTACTATGTAGGTTTATTAGATTGGCAGAGATACAATAATTAAAGAAATTTTGCGTAATTGAGAGGAATAAAAAATGTTTTGCTTTCATTGTAAGTGTCTGTGATGTGCGTTTAAAGGAATGTCATACTCATAGTACAAACCTAAAATGGCAAGATAAATTCTGTTGCGCTATAGTCCATTGTGAGTAACCATTCAAATAGTGAAATTAAAAGCATAGAGCAAAATGTCTTCAATTTTCTTCAACACGATTCCTCAATTTCGGCAAAGATTTTCAGAAAAGATTCTTGAAGACAATAAAACTCAATGAGTTAATAATGTCGCAGTAGTTTGCAGTTCGGAAGCGGAAGTTGGAATGGCCGCCGGCAGACAGACCGACGGCCAACTCGCCCACGTACTATGTATCGATATGCTGCAGTCAAGTTTGAAATTGTGACATTTCATTTGATTACTAGGCCTCGTGTTCGCTGTTGAACACGCTGGTTCGACCAGATCCCCACTGCTCTCGTTCAACAACGTCTGCCGTACCGCTAGTTAATACGAGTATTCAACGGCAAATGAAAGGAAAAGTCATGTTCACTAAATTGTTTCTGGGGTGGTGGCGTTGTGTGTCATTCTATTCCCTGAAATATGGTCAAGTGGGATGATGGCTGGCTCACACGTCGACTTGTGAACAGGTTCCTTCGGGAACTGGGGGCTTAGCCAAAGTAACTTCTCTTGTGAGCGAAACGTAACCATAGATAGCGAGTTGTTATCGAACGCTATCCATGTCGCTGTCATACAAATGCGTAGACAAGCAGCAGTTTCAGTGTTCGCCTTCATTACGATTTCGATCGTCAGAAATGATATTTAAACGAACACTCGGATGCTGTAGTTATCGAAACAAAATGGCCGATTTCATTCATCAGCTGTGATTCTCAAAAGAATTTGATTACGGCTTAATATATTAACAGAGCCTAAAATGCATGCGTTACGTTTATTGTAGGCTGCACATAACAAAAACACATGGGAAAGACGCCAAAAGCGATTAAAATTACGACGCCAGTTGGAAACTATTGAAATAAAAAAGTAATTTATAAATATGTGGCGTGCATGAATGTCGACGCACCTCAATGATGTGGTGCGCATTATTGTCGACGCACCTTAATGATGTGGTGCGCATTATTGTCGACGCTCCTCAATGATGTAGTGCGCATTATTGTCGACGCACCTCAATGATGTGGTGCGCATTATTGTAAACGCACCTCAATCTTCTATGGCAGCGATTGAGGTGTGTCTATGCCAAGTGACGCTTAGCCTAGCCACTTTTTCCTGACGCGCAGAGGCGATCATCCATTAATGTTAACCGGCAAATTCCTAAATATTATATCTAACGTTGTGAAGAATTACAAGTTTCGCGAAGCAATCCAGCATTTCATTTTTAAAAACAGAACATCTCCGATAAACAAGCGCGGGCAGGCAGACCCGCACAAATACAAGTTATTTGAACTACATTTCAATACAGGCAGTCAACTTATCTTACTTTTCTAATTACCTAATGAGTAAGAGACAAACAAAATATAATATGAATAAGTTCCTTTTATGATAACCTAGACTGATTAAAGCTTTGAATAAAATTAATAGAACCAAAGTTAATAAACTATACAAAATTCAAAACTTATTAATAATTTATCTATTAGTTTGCCATTTTAGTTTGTTACTTATAGAAAGATAAATATATACCAAAAGGGTTTGCTATTAACAGACTTGTCACAGAGAGACAAATCTGTCTGGTTACCTGACAGATTTGACCAGACTCTGGTAGGCTGCGGTCCGAATATAGCTGAAAGTACTTTTGGCACCCATAAAAGCGTCCCGAATTGCGCCGAACGCACTTCGAGCGCGATTTTGAAAGATATTGCGACGCCATTAATGACATCACCAACTTTCGCCATTTTGTACTTAACTGCACTGAAAGCACTTTAAGCGATAAAATCGCACTTTTCAATTCGGACCGCACGAATGTGCTAAAAGCGCTTACTACTTTCAGCGATATTCGGACCGCAGCCCCTGTTGATCTGCTTGACACTGACAGTGACAGCAAAATTTCCGAATTTTTCGATACCATAGCCAATATTTTACTTTTTAGGGCCTAACAACTTCGAAACAACGATCGCGAAAGGATGGTACATTGGCTAAGCCATCGAAAACGATGACTTTTGAACGATGGCTTATGTCAATCCCATACATTTTGTTCTTTTCGAACTTCGCTGTCGTTTTCTAAATGTTACTTTGGCTAAGCCCCCTGGTCTGCTCAAGTTTACTTAATTTACCCAAGTTTACTTATTAATTTTCTGTTTTATTTATTTTCATGTCCAAACTGTTGGCTCTGTTCTTTTTATTCAAACATTCACTTTGTACTGTAAAACATTGGACGATTTAAAAAGAGTAACTGCTGAGTTTCTTGCCGGGTCTTCTCAG
Source organism: Udea ferrugalis (assembly GCA_950022985.1). Taxonomy (NCBI): domain Eukaryota; kingdom Metazoa; phylum Arthropoda; class Insecta; order Lepidoptera; family Crambidae; genus Udea; species Udea ferrugalis. The sequence goes on from OX465541.1 coordinate 1,597,433, forward strand.
TAGAAACAACCTTTCGACGCCGGTGGTAGTCTCATTATGTTCATTTATTTTAAGTATTGTTTATAAATTGTGTTATTATGTGTATGTTTATTAAGTGGTTAAAATTAAAATTCTTGACCATTAGAAAGTACTGTGTAATGGTCTACTTGAATAAAGAAATATTGAAATTGAATTTGAATTTGAAAAGTCTAATTCACAAGAATTCTGAATATGCTGTTCACCCGCAACGTGAATTTCACCCACGTACAGCGATATCAGAGCTGCTGCAGTCGTATAAATTACAATTTCAAGTGTTTGGGCCTGAAATTAAGCTTTCGAACTGTTTGATAACCTTGTCTGCTAGTGTTGAATATTTTCCGATTTATTCAATACCAATAACCTTGAAACGTCCATCAACGAAAGTAAAGCATGTTCTCTCACGAACCGAAGCAAACAAGTGTTTAAAAAAGCAGCCAGATAGATATAAGTATCGTTTTTATTGAACTATCACACCTTATTTAAATGTACCCTACCCTACATATACATAGGAAACATCCAGATATGTTCATGAACACAAATGTTCGTACTAGGTCATTTAACTATCAACAGCATAAACTATATGTTTCGGTCAGAATCAACTTAGGACCATGCGATGCCAAATGTATAAGCATAAAAAAATAGTTTTTTCGCTTAATATCCATGCCTAAATTTCGAAACAGGCATGAATTTACGATAGCCATGAAATCGAACTAGGTACTAAAAGTCACGCATAAAACTAAATAACGGTATTTTTAAAATGTCACGCACCTTTATGAAAAATGACAAACACAGTTACGAAATTTCACTGAAAATAAACAAGGTATTTGTGGGCTGGGTCAGGCATCGAACCTTGATCCGGTAACGCGAGGGCAGGCAATGACCCATATTTTTTAGTTCGATCTGCAAAACAATTTCGTTAAAAAATACTCGAATTCACCTGTAGCACCTAATGTAATAAGAGTAAGGTAGTATTTATGTAAGGAGAAGAGTAGTTGAGTTCATGGTAAGGAAAGACAGGGTCACTGGTTCGATTCCCGTCTCAAAACATCTGATAAAACAAAGTCAGATTTGATATAGCACTTATGAATTAGAAAACAGCTGGACCGATTATCATAGTTGAAGTTGGTAGAGAATGCAGTATCGGAATTTAGTCAACGATTTGTCCCAATTTACTGTCCTCCAACGTAATATTTTCTTTATTGTGGTCTTCAAGATGACCGCACTCCACATGATGAGAAATAGCCGTAAGAAAAAAAAAAAAAAAAGTTGTCAAAAAACTATTATGATTTCCGCAAATGTTTCTGGGGTTATACAGGGTGGCCCAGCGACAGTGGTCCAAAAATTTTTTTCAGTTGGAGGGCATCATAACAAGTCATTTAAAAACAACATTAGTTCCGCGAAAATCAATACTTTAGAAGTTATGATTTTTTCAATTTTCTTTTGAATTTTCTCAACTCCAATCACTTAATTCACTCTTGTTTGGAAACTATCACACTGAATCAGTTCAAATTTGGTATAGATGTACAATAGTAATGTAGAAACCATATTATGTACGAGTTTTGAGTTTATTCTAAGACAATTTGTTTTTTTTTTAATTTTCGTCAATAAATTTCGCCTTTTCAAAAACTAATTTAATTTTCAAAAAAACACCGCTGCAATGTTTATGCACTTGATGATTTGTTTATAATCTTAAAAACTGTCCATAAGTATGTTAATAGTCTACGCAAGAACTGGAAGTGATGCAACCAATGGAACACTTTCAAAATTAACATCATGTACGGTAAGTCGCTAAAACTCAGAATGGGTCATTTCTGCACTGACCCTAATTTAAAAAAAAAGTAGCCAAAATATTTTTTTTCGGATACAGGGCATCATAGCGACTCATTTAAAAAAAACATTAGACAGTCGCAAACCAATAGTTTAGAAGTTATTATTTTTTAAATTTTAGGCCTAAGTGGTTGAATTTCAGAGACATAGACAACTTTTGTTCGTAAACTATCTGACTAAGGAACTTCAAATATGGGATGACTTAATAATTAATCCCGTACTTTAATTGGCTTCGCTTTATTTTATGTTGACTGGTAGATAATGCCTTACAGCATTAAGTCCGCCATTCGTATCACTCATTGTATTGTAATGAATGAATGAGATAAATCCTTCTTCACTCTCTTCTATTCTCACTCATTTTGAAGTTCGTCGGTCGGATAGTTTACAGACACAAGAGATTTATGTCTCTGAAGTTCAGCCACTTGTGCAGAAATGACCCATTCCGAGTTTTAGCGACTTACCGTACATGATGTTAATTTTGAAAGTTTTCCATTGGTTGCATCACTTCAAGTTCTTGCATAGACTATTAACATACTTATGGACCGTTTTTAAGATTATAAGGCCTCCTAGTCGATTCCGACCACAGCGGCTAATCTCAACGAGATTAACCAGGTACGCAGGAGATATTATAGTGCTCAAGTGTGCGCGCAATACACAGGTGCACTCCCTATTCCATCACCTTTCTATGACCCGATGGGACGACAGTTCGACACGACCGGAGAAAGGTGAGGCGCAGGACCGACTTTTTACATGCCCATCCGACAGCATGGATCATCTTACTTTTCGGACTCGAGGTGATCGGCCTCCACTGTCCTAGCCAACTCGAAACAACAACACAAACACAACATGTTGTTGGTTCGCGTGGGATTCGAACCCACGACCTCCGGGTTGAGAGCCCAACGCTCTAACCGCTACACCACGGAGGCAGTTAAATTTATTAAGATTATAAACAAATCATCAAGTGCATAAACATTGCAGCGGTGTTTTTTTGAAAATTGAATTAGTTTTTGAAAAGGCGAAAAATTATTGACGAAAATTAAAAAAAAAACAAATTGTCTTAGAATAAACTCAAAACTCGTACATGATATGGTTTCTACATTACTATTGTACACCTATACCAAATTTGAACTGATTCAGTGCGATAGTTTCCAAACAAGAGTGAATTAAGTGATTGGAGTTGAGAAAATTCAAAAGAAACTTGAAAAAATCATAACTTCTAAAGTATTGATTTTCGCGGAACTAATGTTTTTTTTAAATGACTTGTTATGATGCCCTCCAACTAAAAAAAATTTTTGGACCACTGTCGCTGGGCCACCCTGTATATCTGCCAAAAGGGACGGGATCGACATAATATTTGTTGGTTGTCAAACATAAATCTTGTAGAACTTCCTCAGTCTAACAGCATTCGACAGAACGACAATTTTGTCGGGACAGGTAGTAATATACCGCCGACAGACGACACAGAGTTTGCCAAGAGACATTTAGGAATATCAACGCTTTGTGAGTTGGTTTTGGTCAAATATTGTAAGTAGCATTTCAGTTACTACAAACTTAGAACACATTTTCTAGTTCAGACTGACAATGCAATAAAAACAATGGAAACCCTAATTTCAGATGTTAGCCAGCCATCCTAAGGCCACAGACTAGCCTTAACGACTGACATCCACGTCACTGGGACCAACTGGTTAACGTGGCTTCCGAAGCTCGGAGATGGCCGACAAATATCTACTTAACTAAATTACGGTTGCAGTGGTTAGACCAATTCATCCATCCGTATTCCGACCCAGCCTGTGTTGCTTTACAACAGCGATCGTTGCCGATCCACTGTCACAACTGCGCCACAAGCACCTCTCTCCGCAGATTTTTTGACTATAACATACATAACATAGCCTCACGACCATATCCCTAATGGGTTAGTCAGAGGCACACTGATTGTTGCCGTCATCATGCTGAACGGAACTTTTCAAGCCCACATTTCGCCGAGGGAATTTGAACCCAACGTGGTAAGGGGCGCGCCTTATCCGGGTTGCTTGGGTTTTATATCGGTGTTTTCCATCACCGGAGAGTTAGCCGCAAATTGTACAGTGAACACAAAGTAGGTGTGTTCCGGCAGGATTTGATCTCGGGGCCACCGGGTTCCAAGCCAGAGTGTTTAACCACTGGGCCACCACGACTCTCTCTCTTTTTGGACGATATAATTATTATTTTTAACCACGAGACTACAAGAAAATTTAAGATATTTAATAGATACAAAACCTGAAAAAGATCGAAAGCGTTGCATTTTGTTAAACAAAGAGAATGCTGTTTTTTAGATACTGAATGACTCCCATTGACTTTCTTTTCATCACGTTTATAGCTTTTGCGTGTTTTATCTTTGTTTACGTTCACGCTGTACGTTATTTTACAGGCATGTAAAAGGATCGTTTAATTTATAGCTGAGTTACTAAATGGATTTTATTATTTTGGTTTTCTACCCTTGCATCTCGAATTTGACCTGTTTTTGAAGGTGGAGAGCATTGTGGACCATTGGTTATACACTCTAACTCGAAATTGTGGTGGTCCCAGGTTCAAGATTGGCTGGAACTCCTGAGCACTTCATGATCATTTGATTTGAGCCAGATTTGAACTCGTGACCATATAGATTGCAAGCTGTACTTCTGAATATACAGAATTAAATAAGAAGTAAATAGATAAGTTTACAAAGGTTGACACGAAAAAATTGTGCAGTGAAATGACAGCTAATTTGACAGATTTTCTATCAAATAGCCCGATAAATCTGCATCTGAGTTTTTTGAGGGTACTCAAATGGAAAGCATGGTCGATCTATTTTTAGATTTTAACTAACATTAATGAATGAATTAGGTATAAGTATACCATTTAAGTCACATGGTTTGTCGTCAGACAAACTACCATGAACTTATGGCACGTTGAGAAATGGCAGCCACGAAATAAACTCAAAAACTCCACGAGGCATTGATACCAGTATTTTGATGTTCACTTGCAAAGCCATAACTACACTCGACATTGTCAAAATGCGAGGGTAATGCCGTTGATTAAAAAAAACGTTTTAAAAGTTTGAGTATAGCAACAGTAACAAAAAATAAATTTCATTTATATCACAATCACAACAACAATGTACCTATTAAAAGCGAGAGTGAACTTCGCTATGCACAGCTATGTTTACTCTTTGCTATCATTAAACTCTTTTCACATCTTGCCAACCACGTGTCTTGGCCACCGTGGGCTACTGTTTACTCAAACAGCATCACATGCCTTTATCTTTTTGTTTTCCGTAATCTTTTTGTTTTCCGTTCGTATTTCCCCGAAATCCGCAATAACGAATCCCCCTTTTGCGAAAATAAGGTTATTATGGTTTGAACAGAGGGTAATAGAGTTATCTTATGTTTGTCTAAGAATGTTCGAGATTGTTGAGAGCGAAAAAGAAAGGAAATTCGAAAAAGGCGAAATTTATTATCCTAAATGAAATAAATGCTAACAGCCAATTATATCTATTGTATAAAAAAGATGAAGTTAGGATACTTGGGCTAAAAATGTGGCACACGAAAACAGACCTTCAAACACCTGAGCAAAGCATTGACAGTTCGAGACGACACTGCGCAACATGTATCTGTCTCGTTTACGCTATAATAAATAATCATACTATCTTGTACACACGGTCACATTATAGATACGTACGCCAGGGGACAATTTTCGACTTCGCATCAGTACTGACTTATCATATCTTTTAAAAATCACAGCACAACAAAACAGTGGAATTTGTTTATAATGACATCGAAGCTTAATAAAAAACACATTCTCTGCCAGCCAACCAGTCATTTTTGTACTAAAAATAAATTAACAAATCTTCCACAGCCACTAAAACATTAAACTCCCATATTAAAAGTACTAAAATGCAATCTGCAACCGGGAACCAAACCTTGGGTGGTTTGCCGCAGAGACATTGACCCAGATGTCAGATCGGCACTCCACAGGGGAATTTATGGAACGTAAATAATGTTACACGATCGTGGACAATGTAAATATTTCGAGAGATAAAAATAAATCTCAGTTGACTCTATTTTTATCTTTATGGAATACTGAAAGTTTTATGCGGTAGAACTTTAAGCCTTATGGGTGTATAAGCTAGTTCTGACTTTGGCCAATAGATGGCATTATACGTAAATAACTCGCACTATCAACATGTTTTATGTTACCTTTAAAGAGCTTAGGTACTTTGACCTTTTTGAAATTAATTCGAATAAGACCACATTTTTGGTAGTCAATACCTAAAAAACGACCACTGTTTGTACAATGGGTTCACAGTGGATCCAACAATTGTTGGTAGAGTTCGTAATAGCTGAAATGACGCGCCCCTCCACTGCAATCTGCATGTACGCATACAAGCTTGCACTCTTGTATGCGTAGATGCAGTGAGTGGCGCGTCATTACAGCTTAGACGATCTCTAGCTCATAACTAATTTTATTTGATTTTTATTTTATTTATTTGGGAAACAGACAGTTATTATAGATCACACAATAAACACAAAAAATTTCATGCTTAAACCAATTAAGTTTCCACTTAAATTATAAACAAAAAGTGAGCAAACTAAGGTATCCTATCTTACAAATGGTACAGGCAAGGCAAAAAATATTATGACAGTGATAAAGCTACAAACTACAATAAAAAAATTAAGCTAAAAAGATGCTGAAAGTTCTCTTATAAGTTTTTTAAAGCTATACAGGGATACATTAATATTCATCTTTATGTTTGTGGTAGCCAAAGTGACTTGCAAGCTTATTATCAACAACAATACCTACATAGTGAGCATGCCGTGTATAGAAATACCTACACATGAAAATCGATCATAGAATTTACAGGCAATTAAACTAAGCTTACAATAGGCAAGCCTTAGGCACATACGTCATACAACTGTACTAGAATAATATAACATTTATTAACCCTCCAACCGTATAGGGTTAACATAGCAAAACGTTCGTGCGTTACCCCCAGTTATAATATTTAACCTAAAGGTGCTTCCTCACCGAGAGCATTCGCATGTAATGTACTGGTATGGGTTTGAGCATTTCAACACTGAGGGAGGCGAACCGAGCATTACTATGCACACCCGGTATTGATGTACTAACCATTTGCTACCGAGACCATTAACAGACCGTAGCATAGCATAGTCGTTAAGTGCAGTCGCCGAGTTTGCGAAAGATGCGGGTTCGATTCCCGCCTGATGCCAACATGACCAAAATGTATTTTTTGGTTTTCAGATCTTTAGTGGTATAAAGAAATTCGGCCTATGAAATTTTCGAGAATCGGTACATCGGTATGATAAACATTCGCGATAAGGTAATTCGTCATTGCATACTTTCTAGCTCACGTAGAGCTTTCTAGCTCGTATTTAAATGAATACAGACAGAACTTTATGAATACAGTAATTCGGTATCTTGAGTTTCGATATTCGGTGTACAGTCGAAAGCTCCCGGTGAGGTAGCACCTTAACGTTACGTACTCAAAGGTTGAAGGTATTGTGATTTGTGAAAACAGTCGTTATTAATGAGGTCTGGGCTGGTGGAGAATTTTAATTAACACTTAGGGGTTAAGTGAAAGCTGGTTGAGTTAGTTTACTTTTTAGTACAACTACCTAAGGGGTGCCACTTTTATTGCACTAGTTGTACCGAAAGGGGGCGGTTTTTTTACCATTAATTCCATTGTTTTATTCCGAGATAGTACTAATGCCAATAACACTCTTACCCCCTTATTCCTAAAACGAACGCAACGCTAAAGCATGGTTTAAGCAATTGACGTGTTATGTCACTTACCCGCAAATGACGGCAGCAACAACAATGGAAGAGGCAAAGCGATACAAAGGTTAACTTGTTGTTGAAGCGTCGTTTACGTTTTTATGAATAATTTGAAAAAACAGCTACAGTCCCAATAATCTAAGAAATACATTTTAACAGGTGATAGTATCATTGGAAGTTGAACTTCAATTAAAAATAAATACGATTTATGAGTTAGCTTATCTTATCTTACATGGATTAGTTGGACTATAGTTCTATGGGAATAACCCCCTTATTCATAAAAACTTAAACAGCTCTAATAGAACACGATAACTTTTGTATCGCGTTGTCACTGTCATTCTTATTGCTGCCGCCATTTGCGAGTAAGTGACAGAACACGTCAATAGCTTAAACAATGCGTTAGCGTTGCGTTAGTTTTTATGAATAAGGGGGTTAATCTTCCTGTCTGCTATTGGAGTGTGACAATTCAATACACAACAAAAGAATAAAAAACTACCGACTGCCCATTTTCATTTTTTATGCCTCCCTAGCCAAATGACAACTCCTAACAATAGAGAAATAAGGACCGGAAATGGGTAGTCTGTCATGCCGTTGACGGTACAGATCGTAATTTATCAACTCTTCACGAGTTCTTCTCATAAATGTACATGCAAGTATTTTGAGTAACGGTCTTTCTTGAATCATTTTCTGTCCACAGGTGATTGGTTTTCTTAACAAAAAAAATATTAAAAAGTCAATAAAGGATTGGGCGTATTTTCGCGCACTAAAATGACTTCCACACTTGTTTTTCAACTCGTGCAATAATATCGTGACGTTCGCGGGCGTATTTATCTATGAATTAAGTTACTTACTTATGAAGAAAAAATAAAAACACAGGATAAATATCCAAAGTATAGAACAATAAAAAAAGAAAGTACCAAGTTCTATTAATCCTGATACAAAATCGCTCCTAAAAATTTGGCAAGCACTGGAAAAGTCCCCCTGTATAAGATGATAATCCTAAAAACCCTTTTCAAAGTACTTGAGTTGTGAAGAGGCACTTTTGACCAAGTTTCAAGAGTATCGTTACATTTGTTCCGCTTCTCGAAAGTAATATATATTTGCCGTGTATAAACCGGAAAGGCCGGTGAATGGCGTGCGACTAAGGGAAATCGCCCGTTACCGATAAGATCGCAGGTCACCTTCGTAATAAATCCAGCAATAATTTACGTGTGTATTTTTTATTTTTTACTATTTAGTACTGTTTTTGTTTTAATTGTGATCATGTTGCTGTTGAGTTTTTGTGTTGGGATATAGGTTTACTGACATGGAACCAAAATTTTAAAATGGCTCTGATTGCCAAGCCACTGGTTGTGGTTCGATCGCTATCTTGGACAAACATACGTTGTTATTTTGTTTTTATTCTTGTTCTAATTAAGTACTGTTTACAGAGTCGTCCACCGACCAGTGTCAGTCTATTTCATTCCCGAAATAAATGGATGTGTGAACTAAAGTATAGGGGTGAAATTAAGTTTTTTTTGTTTTTTGAGTCATCATTGAAACCGCAATATGAGAGGCCTCTGTTGGACAAAGGCTTCCCCCTAGACCGCAACTGGGTGTGGTTTAGGGCTGTCTGCATCCAACGGCTACCAGCAGCAGGTCATAAGTCCACCGAGTGAGAGGCCTCCTCACGCTGCATCTTTCAAATCCTGCCAAGAAAAGTGCCGACATTTGTTGTAATTTTACTGTATGGCTGCTTTTCTCGGTTCTAGAAATTAATAAGTGAAAGACTCTTGAGTGCAAAAGTTTGGCATATTGTCATTGAGCTTCAAATGTTTTTTTTCTGAACATCTCTGGTATAAACATCCCTGAAACATTTCGGGTATTTAAAGTTTGTCGTGTATATTTTTATGTTTGTCTGTGGCATTCTAGCTCCCGAACGATTGAAATCAACTTGATTCCAGTATTCTATCTAGTCTATCCCAAAGAAGACAAAAAGGTTTTTGTGAGGGTATGACCAAGTATATTATTTGTTAAACTTCAGGATGACAGAATAATTAGCAACTATGCCCATTCCTCTTCTCTGTTACTCATAATCCTGAGTATTTCTTGAGTTGGAGACCAGCCAGATGGCGTGTGCCGTCGGCTTAGATTAAATCTACTTTATTTATTTTACCCGCAGTACTTAATTATAAAGGTTTTAATCGTCGTAGGCTCAGGGTGGCAAATTCTTTGGAGAAAAAAATGGGGTAGTTTTTTGAAATAACATTGCAAAATAGGTTTTATGTGGACTGCATAAGGTAGCATGTTGATTTTGACATGAACTCGTGTGTACAACGAATTTCTGTAATTGTTGGGTTGAATTACTCTTTTTAGGAACAGTGGGCTTACCTACATATTAGCTGTAATAAAGCAGTTTTTATATACCGATTTGGTGTACTAAGCAAAGCATGTAGGTACATACCTACGATGGTAATAAGACAACGAATAAAGAAACTTTAAATCCCTTTTTTTGTAAATACTTGGCTTATAAACAAAGGAAATACTCAGACTTATACAAACAGGCATGACAGTTATTTTATATTTTAGCATAAGGTATAATGCATTATCATCTTATTTAAGGTATATGCTTAAACATTGGTGAAACAACCTGGCTGCCAGGTTTAATATACCAGAAAATTTCAGCCCGTCTGTTAATGGTCTCGGTAGCACAGTGGTTAGTACAGTCGCCCGGATTCCCGCCTGAAGCCAAGACCGAATGTAATTTTCTGGTTTTCATCAACAGTGTTTGTAATGTGCGGGTATCGAACCGCGACCACACTAAATCTCTCATCGTGATCTTATAAACATAACAAAACATATACGCCCACGACCATATCCCAATGGCTTGGTCAGAGGCACACTGATTGTTGCCGTCATGGTAAACGGAACATTCAGAAGCCCACATTTCACCGAGGGAATTTGAACTCAACGTGGTAAAGGGCGAGCCTAAGGCTGTTTTTTCTTCATCACCGGAGACTTAGCTGCAAATTGTCTAATGAACACAAAGTGTTGCGGCCAGATTTGAACTTGGAACCGTTGGGTTCCAAGCCAGAGTGTATAACCACTGGTCCACTACGCTCTCGTTCTTATAAATATACTGTTATTCCGTGCTACTGACAGTATTTTTGTAGTTACTTATTCCATACTCGTTATCTCTAAAATTATGACATCATTAGCTGTTTATTTATCAGTAAAAACAAAACGTTGAGTGGTTTTATTTCTAGGTGAACATTTAAAATAAGATTTGTGGTGATTTCTTAAATATCTCAAATTGATGCTAAGTGACTTATTTTATAAGTAAGTGACTTTCATATTGTGAACAATTTTAGTTAACCTCTTAATTTTTAATGTTGTATGCATTTTTGTGAAATTATGTCTGTATAAGACTTGCTCTGCTTGTTTTCTTAATATTACAATAACACAACCAAGAAGTTTTCGTTAAAAAAGATTAAACCAAATATTGTTTATGGTATGTTTTAATGATAAAATCTTAAGCTAGGGATTTAAGGGATAAGCGGATAAATAAGGGTAGGTTTAAAACGTTCAGCTCACTGCGGTCGCTTTTTTTCAGTCCTTTCCTTTTAATAAAATTATTCTAAACGTTTTTAATCTGTGAAGTTATTTCTGCACTTAAAAGAGGAAAAGCTTAGCGGTCAGATGAAATTAAAGATGGACCACGATAAGCTTTAAAGGGAACTTAAGGTGCTTTTAAAAGATAACTAACGGAATTTGAACGCTACTTCTAATTCGTAAAGTGAGATTTTCAACCCTTTAAAGCTCCAATGCTCACTGAAAGCAAACCGCTGAATCACTCTAGACCAGTCATATCCGTATCGATGATCCTGGACAGCAAGCAAATAGAATACCAATAATTTAGGTCTCAATTAAAACATAATTTTAAGTAAACGAAATACATACTTTACTGTTAAAAAAGTTGTTTAACAAAGCTAACTTTTACCTCATGTGCAGCTTCAAAAATCACATTAAAAGTTATGATATGGTTTTTGAAATTGTAAAAAGTTTACTGTCATTATTGAGATCTGGCTTGTAGCTATATGCTTGCCTTACATCCAGATGAAATTATGAAACTATTTAAACATTAGAAAAGTTTACCATCTGCAGACGGCATAAATATTAAACGTGCTACTCGTATAATATCCTTTAAAAATGTAGCGTTCGTGCCAAAGCCACGACTTGGCTATATTTTGTTGGTCTACAAGAAGAGCGACCACATTTCTTATAACAAGCGTTAAGATAATAAACATTTTACGATGTTTTAGAGATATAATCTACAGATTCCCAAGCATGTACTCGCAACTCAAGGAAAAAGTTAAGAATTTACGAGAATGTTTGTTAATATGTACTAGTTTATTTATTTGCAATCAGTCGGAAAGTGAACCATAATATAAACAGTCACTTCACTCGAATATTGGTCAGTTGATGACTGTTCAAGACCTGTGTATTCCGGTGGGCGCCAAAACTCACTTCGCTCGTGTGAGTGAACTTTAAAATTCGATTTCTTCGCAACTGCGGTCGTTACAGAGAAAAGAACTAAGATAAATAACATTTTTTAATTATTTACATACAAAGTGAGAGAAAATACTAATTCAAAGTAAAGCGTAATTGATGATTGAGGTAAGTGTGAAGCACCGAGGTGTGAAGTGATGTCCGATGTGCACCGCCGGAATAGCACGGCTGCTGTGGTATTCCGGTGGGCGCCAAAACTCACTTCGCTCGTGTCGAGGTAACTTTACAATTCAATTCCTTTGCGACTAGCCTATAGTCCGTTCACGTTAAGAATGCAGTATTTTTTTAATTCAATTCCGTTACACGGAAAAAAACTCAGATACAAAGCCGTTGCGTTTGAAAGAATGCGTTCAACTGGGCACTGTGAACTTGGCTTTCTAAGAACGATTTGATTGGTTAGGGGGCGTCGAAGGACAAGAATGAAATCACTGCATTCTTAATGCGAACGTACTATAAGCAAGTTGCGGCCATGTTCACTCTCCAAGCTTTACAGTAGTTTAAGTAGTGCAGGATATTCAATCTTGTAAATCTCTCAAGGTTAGGAAATCAGCATTTTGCAATCGAAAATCAATCAATTCAATTCAATTGTAATCGGAAAGAAGTGATGTTGACAGCGGTTAAACTGCAGTGTTCCGCGGAATGCGCCCCCTGCCAGTTTGGCCCTGATGCATACATTAACTAGGGCTGCATACATCTTCTTATTTATTTCTTCTTCTTAATCTTTTTTTTTTGTGGCAACATCTGAGTTACTGGTGACAATACACGGCACGGAGTTGTGACCAAACGCACGATAATTGAAATTGAAAAAACTTCATTGCCACAAAACACACTTAAAATTACAAAAGTTGTTGAATACAACTTAAGCGAATTAATCGAACACTGTCCAGTACAATTTGCTGGCAAAGCATGTTACTAGGCATAGAATAGTGCTGCTTTTCAGACTGGTCCCTGTGACCAGTCAGTCGAAATTCTAATAGTACATTGTTATCCTAGGGGTGAAAGTAACTTATTTAGTCCCGAGACGGGGTTTGGCGCCCGGAACGAAGTGAGGGCGCCAATAGTTCGAGGGACTAAATAAGTCTTTCACCCGAGGTAAACACTGTGCTTTTCATTACGAATACAAGGAAAGTAAAAATAAAACATGAATTAGCCAAAGAAAAAGATTTAAAAATAAATGAAGATCGAATTGGCGCTATCCCGCCTATTTTGTTTGTTTTTTTTTTCTGTGGCGGGCCCACTATAAATATTTTGCTCTAAGCTTAGTTATTTTGAAGAAATTGTTGAAACTGAATTATAATAAAGTTATTTATAAAATATGCATTCTCTAATCAACACTTAACTTTAAGTTATTTCAATTATACATCGTGGCTGTATAGAAAGTTGGAACATGGTTCAATAGATATGTGAAAAATAACTAAGTTTTTTTTTAATAATTTGGCAGATGTCAGTTGAAAGTGATTCTCCCTAGGGGTGAAAAATATTACTTTCAGCCCGCTTCTCAGGTCAGTAATGACCTACTTTCAGAGTATGAGTAATGAAAAATATATAATATGATATAAATTACAATGAAAATTTAAAAAAGAGGTTAGGTTAATGTTAAACTTTTTTTTTTTAGTAATTGCGTCCCCCTTTTTAAGCGAGGGTATTTTGCCAATGTCGAGTGTATCTGGTATCGTGTATTTCAGTGCTTCGTGAAGTTTTTGAGGTTATTCACGCGTCTGCAATTTCTTGACATGCCATAAGGTCATGGGGGTTTGTCTGACGACAAACCATGAGACTCAAATGGCATGTTTGGCATGGCTTAATTAAAACGATTTATTTCAATCATACTAATAATATAAAGCTGAGGAGTTTGTTTATTTGAACGCGCTAGTCGCAGGAGGCTCTAGTTCGATTTGTTTTTTTTTGTTTTGAATAGTCCATTAATTAAGGGAAGGTATAGGCTATTTGTTCTAATACCATGATAAATTATAACTATATTTTATACAAAACATACATATACGTCCCAGTGCTGGGCACAGGCCTCACCTCAACTATGAGGTGAAAATGGCCATACCCCAACACGCGGGCTCAGTGCGGACTGTTGGAGTCAGTTGTCAAATGTTATCAAGCCGCCCTAAGGCCTCTGACCAGGCTTAACGACTGACATCCAACTGCTTAACGTGCCTTCCGAAGCACGGAGATGCCCGAAATACATATCACTAAATTTCGGTTGGAGTCACCCATCCCATTTCCAGCCCGGCGTGTGTTGCCTTACAACAGCGATCGTCGCCGATCACTGTCTTTCACTATTTATTTTTTATTAACAAATACCTTACACAGCCCTAACTACAGTCAGCAGGCGGTACCAGGCAAGTACTTGCCTCTCAATCTGCGCTTCAAATTCAATTTGATTCCGAGCAAGCCAGGCCATTTGGAAGTTTGCATTTCGGCAAATCAGAAATTGGCAAGATGATGAGATGAGGCTGTATGCTGACAATATGTACTCCATTTAGAAAAGGTATTTTATCATAGTAGGTGAAAATAAAAACATTAGGAAGAGATTCTCTGATACTTTAAATCTAAACGCTCCTTCAATGTGTTTAAGTCCCATGTGGACAACAAGGTGAACCCAGTTTGGGTAGAGTTTCATTAATTCAGTAACTTCATTATTTTCATACATTTTCATTTAATTTTTGAACTCGAAAAATATGCCTGCCTCAATTACACCACAGGAATCCTAATATTATAAATGCGAAAGTTTGTGTGTGTGGATGTTTCGTGTTGCTCTCACTTAAAAACTACTGAATATTTTTAATGCAAAAATATAGCTTATGCATATGAACAGCACGTAGGCAACAATTTATAAAGATATATCACAATTTTTATTTTTAACCTAAGTCCACTCGGACAAAGTAGGGGGCGGCCGCTAGTACCCATCTACATATTTCGTTTTAGATAAGACAAACCATACTTACCTAAATGATTTCTACGAAAATTTCGTCTACTGAACAAGTTTTTGCTAACATTCTGCTCGTAGCAGTTTTATCAACGTCTCAATTGAGTGATGTAACAAGCAATCAGTGTTTTCCTTGCGTTTGCAAGTTTTTGGGCAGAAGAAACTTGAAGAAAGTTACCAATTTGTAATGACGATTACTTTTTGCTGAAAAATGGTCATCAAATCCCCACACATCGCTTTTATCCAGAGGTAATAAAAGCTGTATATGATGGTAATCAAAAATGTACATCTTACATTGAATAAATTGTAGCTTATTACCACATTATCCTAAAGATCATGATGGAACGAGCCGGTCCTTCGCAGTACAGACACAAGAGACTGTCGAAAACGAATAGTTAGGTCACATTATGATTGAATTTATATTCTAGTCATCATGGTTCAAAGCCGCATGATGTCCACTGTTAATAATGGGCGTCTATAGATTTTCAGAGCGGGTTGTAAGCCTGCTTCCACCTAAATCCTATGATCTTTGTCAGGTCATCCGTTCTTCGGGCCAGCTGGTGTCTCACGATCTGTCTGGCTTGGAATCAGATCCATTGAAGAACTTCTCGACTCATACGACCATTAGTTCTTCGTGCTATGTCCAGCTGCTATTTCAACCTAGCCTCAGTTCTTCTACATATTTTCACATTCTCAGTCTCAGTCTTACCCCAGAATTCACAAACGTAAATCAACGCTAAGCACGCTCATGCTGTCCCGTAAAATGTCAACAGAACTAGGACAGGGACAGCTATACTTATACTTCTGAGGGATGCTCAACGTTGATTTGCGTTTGGGAATTCGAGGGTCTGTTCAGTCATATAACAATTGGTTGATTAGTTTTTTGCAATTTATGAGTATATTTCCACAAAGATGTGTTGATCTGATATTTCTTCACACCAAAGCCTTTCCAATAATAATTTACGTACTTTTTAAGACTACCAAAACAGCGCTGACCTAGTTCTCAGATCCGATCCACATGACCTGAAAACCAATTTTCACAGTTAGTAACAAGTCGCTGAGCTTTGAACTCTATTCAAATGATTGTAAGAGCGAATATGCTGACTTGCATTTGATCATGTGTAAAGAAAGGAGGAGCAGATTACGGAAAGAAAAATCATTTTATGACTCTTGGCAGAGTCTTGGTAGACTTGTGGTAGAGTCAGGTTTTTATTTGTTTTCATTCATTTTGACTAATCGGACTTTTTTCATAAGGGTTTTATTTAATTTCAAGATATAGATAGAAGACATCCGGATGTTTGAACCTTGCGACCTCTGGTGAAAGCAGCCAACTTTTCAACCATACATACTTTACACCAAATCGGTCGTCTAACATTGTTTCTTTCATATTTCTGACGAGATCATGTTTGGGGCATGTTGCAAAAATTGCAACTATAGTCCGTTGCCGTTAAGAATGCAGTGATTTTTAAATTCAACTCTGTCGCACACAAAAAAAACTCAAATCCACAACCTTTGCGTTCGAAAGTATGTGTTCAGCTGGTCACTCTGGACTTGACTTTCTAATCAGGTACGATTTGATTGGTAAGGGGACGTGCTAAACCGGAGGACAAGTATGAAACTACTGCATTCTTATCGCGAACGGACTATAGTCTATCTGAGTTTTAAACTGTTGTTTCATCCTGCTAATAAGAAACGGTAATGTTGAGTAGTAATTGTGTAAAGCGCGCAATTCCCGCATTTCCCGTGGCAGGTGCAGCGAATACCGGAAGCTACTACTTTGTCCGGAAAGTTTGACCGTCTCATTACAACTTTGGCCAGGTCCATTTCAAGTTTATTATAGGTTTCCAGGCGTTTAATTTAGGCAGTGAGCAATGATAGCTAAGTAGGGGAGTTACATTTACAAGGTATTGACCTTAGAGTTGACTTTCAATGTTTCAAAGTTGACGCTTCTAAAATAAAGAGTAACTGCTGAGTTTCTTGCCGGGTCGTCTCAGTAAAAACCCGCTTCTGAAGCCGGTGGTAGAGGCAAATAAAGTATATTATATCACCTATGCATCGTATTATTATACATTTGACTATATTCTATCTATAATGTGGTCAACATCGCTCTTATGAATATGATCGAAGGTGGTCAAAAATATTTTTTATTCGACGGTTTTTTTTAAAAGGATGATTTTATGAACGATGGTCTAGTTAAATAAATATTTCTTGAACTTTGCAGTGTTCAACCGCCTCCAAAATTTGCAAAGTAATAGATTTTATCTATGAACTTCACAAATTCTTATTATTCAAATAATCTACCACATAGTAAACCTGATATCATTAACTTCGCTAAAACTAGTAAACTTAAACTTGTGAAGAGGCTGTCAAACATGAGAGAGTCCCAAATAGAACTACGACTGACTATTAAATAGGTATGAATCAACATGCATGTACAGAGTCGCTTACATCAAACTTTACATAGGGGCACCAGCTTATGCTGTTGATTTAAGACCCATTTTGCAATGGTTTTGTAAAGGTTGATGTGTGCGCCTCTGTACTTTTTCATCGCACCGATTGATATAAAACATAATGACAGTAACTATAGGCACATTTTCCACCTAATATTAACTCTGTGGTTAATGGTTATCGTAATTTCCTTGGGATTGGTGATTTACATCAGTAAGCAGTCAATTGTAACTTACATAAACATAAACTGCCTATATACGTCCCACTGCTGGGAACAGGCCTCACCTCAACTATAAGGTGGAATGAGCCATACTCCAACACGCGGGCTCAGTGCGGATTGTTGGAGGGATGAAAGGTCAGTGAGAAACCTTAATGTCAGATATTATCAAGCCGCCCTAAGCTCCCAGACTAGGCTCAACGATTGACTTTAGCGACTGCTTAACGTGCCTTCCGAGATGCCCGAAAAGTACATCATTACGGTCGGAATGGTCACCCGTCTCATTTCCAACCCAGCGTGTGTTGCTTTACAACATACAGCGATCGTTGCAACCACGGGTCACAACTGCGCCACGGGCACGTTATAAGAACGTTTTATTACGTACTAATATTAATAAGCTTTCGCTTCTCAATCAGTAACTTTAAAAGCCAACCCTTAAAAGCGCACTAAGACAGAAATTCCCAAACTCACCAAATTAAAAAGTGGAAGTGCACAAAAATAGTTTACCCCCGTGCCGGGCCCCAATTACGTTACCCCCGCCCCCTCCGGGGGCCTACCCCGGATCTGGGTCAAATGCCTCCCTGCGATTTGACTGGAGTACCCGCGAGTGCCCCTGGCTTTGCGTGTTTCGTAAACGTTCGTTGAAAATGTATTTGAAAAGTTGCAACACTGATTGGAGCTTTTTTATGAGGAAATGCTTAGAATTTCTACTAAGCATTTCCTTGAAATATTAGAAAACTTTATCAATAACATCGATTTCTCATAATTTTCTTAGTAATATTGTAAAGATACCTTCAGTTAGCTCACTTTTTTGTAAAATTAAGTTAAAACTTATTGGTTTTACCTTAAAATTCTTGTATTAATTGTATGATTTGTAAAAACTTGAATAAAATAATTAAAAAAAAAAACTTATGACTATGGTTAGAAACAAAGAAATCTAATGATTTTTTTGTGAGTAAATTATTTGCAATAAAGAAATACTTATTCAATTTAGGACCACGCGAAATACACTAAGAGCGCTCAAACGAGTCTTGAGTCAATCAAAGCGCATCGCAGACTGCGTGACGCCTCTAAATAACGTTCCTAGCGGTAACATGTTGCTCTCAAATGATTGTTCTACGACCACACCTTCGCTTTAACAAATTGTCATCAGTTGTGAGAAAACTAAAAAGGCATAAACACAGTCCTTTAGTAGTTTGTAAACGTAAGAAATAACTTGAAATCAATATGCAACCTTTTTTTTTCACTGCATTCTTAACGCGAACTATAGGCGCGAAATCTGCAAATCGGAATGTAGCCAGAATTTTCCCTTTTATACAATTACTGCTAGTGATCGTCTAAGCTGAAATTACGCGCCCCTCCACCGCGTTGACGCATACAAGAGTGCTTGCTTTGTAAGCGTTATGCAGTGGTGGGGCGCGTCATTTCAGCTTAGACGATCTCTACCTACCTAAAGCGAAATGTTAAGGTCTTCTTTTTTACTCATAGGTTTTTCGCCGTGAAAACCTACGGTTAATAATTTGAATTTCACATTGGGTTGCCAGTGTTAAATTTATTTATTTTTTTACGTGTAAATATGGATCATTGTATTTATTTTTTTGGTTGCAAATTAGCTGTGTGAGCTTGTTGAGATAAATGGTGGTGACATTTCTCGGCGAATCTGCCTTGTACGCCGTACGATCAAGAAAATGTGCCGTGTACAACCGGCCTTAGGATTGTTGAGTCATCTCAGTCACTGGGCATT
This sequence comes from Udea ferrugalis, assembly GCA_950022985.1. Classification (NCBI taxonomy): domain Eukaryota; kingdom Metazoa; phylum Arthropoda; class Insecta; order Lepidoptera; family Crambidae; genus Udea; species Udea ferrugalis. The sequence continues at coordinate 1,616,984 of OX465541.1, forward strand.
TGATTGATTGATGTCCACAGATTAAATTGAAAACTATTTTGGCAACATGACATCAATAGTGTTGTATTTCCGCCGACCTTGGCTTTGTAACTTATCATAATCAGCTTTCAGTTTCTTTCTCGATTGGTCTAATAAGTAGTTTCGGAGTAAACAACAACAAATCAAAATAAATAATAGTAATATTTTTTTTTTTTTTTTTTTTTAAAGTAGGGGAAATGCCTTACGCATACCCGTCCACCGGGGGACGGACGGGTTATGTCGGACTCACCACTGGAAAGGTGGTATACCAGTGGCCCTACCGACTAAAACCCCTACTACTCCCTCTAATCGTCCGTTAGTGGGGGAACACGGTGAATAGCGCCTGCCTGTTACGCGTTCCCCCGGACGAAGCCCGCCTGCACGGCGGGCCGGAAGCGACCCCCCCTTGGTGAGGGGAGGCCAGAAGGGACAGCCGAGGATGTCAAGCCGTCCCTACCAGGCAGCGGTGAAACCCGTGCAATGCTGGCGGCGGCACCCCCGTACCACGCGCCAGCTGGCCACCGTACGCAGGCCCTACTGGGCCCGCAACCACGAGCCACCCAAAGGGTGGCTCCGCTGCCGTAACCTGCGGTACGGCCCCGCCGGGCCGCGACGCACAGGGGGGATCAGCCTCGGATCACTGGCCCCCACCAACCGGTTGTGCGCCGCGGCCCCAACCACGCGCCTCAAGGCGCCTGCAGGCCCCACTGGCCCCGCATCCCCGCGTCGCCCTTACGGGCCGCAGCGACCCTACTGGGCCCGCAACCACGAGCCACCCAAAGGGCGGCTCCGCTGCCGTAACCGACGGTACGGCCCCGCCGGGCCGCGACGCACAGGGGGGATCAGCCTCGGATCACTGGCCCCCACCAACCGGTTGTGCGCCGCGGCCCCAACCACGCGCCTCAAGGCGCCTGCAGGCCCTACTGGCCCCGCAGCCCCACGTCGCCCTTACGGGCCGCAGCGGGTGGGTGTCCAGTCCACCACGCTGCCACGCCTGGGTTCTCTTCGCTTCCCGGTGGTGCCCCTACCACCGGTACTAGGCCCCCTCGCCACGCCGAGGCGAGAACCCATGAGGGGGATAATAGTAATATCCAACACTAACATCATAACATACCCTCACTAACATCATAACATACCCTCACGACCATAAAATATCCCTAATGGGTTAGTCAGAGGCGCACTGATTGTTGCCATCATGGTGAACGGGACATTCAGAAGCCCACATTTCGCCTAGGGAATTTGAACCCAACGTTGCTTGGGTTTTACATCGGTGTTTTCCATCACCGGAGAGTTAGCCGCAAATTGTACAATATACACAACGTAGTTGTGTTCCGGCCAGATTTGATAAAAAAAAAAAAAAAAAAAAAAAAAACACCATGCAGTATCTTTACTAAAGATCTGAAAACCTTATTTGGCCTATGATCACTTTGCCTAAATCTTATTTTACCGAATATTACTAGATCACAACTACGGTACGATAACGTTCAACGTCTCGTTAACGTCGATTTTCAGTAATTTCAACTTCAGGGCGAATCCGACTCAGTCAACCCCGACACCACGGGGTACTTGTTTTGCCCTACCCCAAGAGTGTTATTTAAAAGCGCGTAGGCATGGAGGCGCTGAGACGTGGTCTTTAACTGTTGGCCTTTTAAACAAGCTCAGAGTTGCTCAGCGCGCTATGGAGAGAGCTATGCTTGGAGTTTCTTTGCGTGACAGAGTTCGCAATGAAATTATCCGCGAAAGAACTAAGGTCACCGACATAGCTTCTCGGGTAGCCAGGCTGAAGTGGCAATGGGCAGGCCACATCGCTCGCAGAACCGACGACCGTTGGGGAAGAAGGGTTCTGGAGTGGCGACCACGAACTGGAAGACGCAGCGTGGGGAGGCCCCCCACTCGGTGGACCGATGACCTGGTGCAGTTTGCGGGAAGCCGTTGGATGCTAACGGCCCAAAGCCGCTCGTTGTGGCGCTCTATGGGGGAGGCCTATGTCCAGCAGTGGACTTCGAGAGGTTGATGATGATGATGATGATGAGGCATGGAGGGGCGAGGCGGCCCGCGGGCTGAGGAGCAGGTGGCTAAGCGCGAGGCGCCGCGGCTGAGGCTGGCCGGCGAAGCCGGCCAACAAGCCGAAGCTTCGGTGCTGAGCGAAAGCCATCTGCGACGATTAGCACGCGAGGAACCGCCGGAGCCCCGTAATGCCGGAGCCGTGACAGAATTCTTGTGTTTTCCTTAAACTTGCACGCTGTTTGCCTGCGTACATGCTGTCAATTTCTTATTTTATTTTAAATCCAAAAATCCTTGTCTGCTTAAGCCGTAACTTTTTTATGATCGTTTGGCAAACTAAAAATATGGCAATCAAAACAGTGGTCTAATGATTGTTCTGTAAAATAATACTTCGTACAAGTGTCATTTCGGCCAATCATCACTTCGGTAAAACGTTCTGTGGCCTAATAAAACGTCTGGCAAACGAAAAAAATCCAGTTGATAATTGGTCAACTGATACAGTGGCTAACGTGATTTCGGGAAAATGAAAAAATGCCGAACGAAAAAAAAGCGAAACGTTTTTGGGAAAATGAAATTCGGGAAGAGAAAATTCGGTCTTATGATAGGTAACCATATTTACCCTATGAGCCAGGGTGATTTCATCAATGTTACTCAAATCTTTCCTCCATAAAAGTATGGATATAGTCATGTTTTCTTTCTTTTCATACTTGTAGAAGTTTCTTTTCAAGAAACCCTACAAAAACTGAGGACGCAGCGTAACCTTATCAACGTCGCTCAAACTGCACTCGTGGCACTTTTCCGCGTCCGAAAATGATTAATGATTCCACTCTGTAACTTTTCACGGGAACTGGGTCAGAGGAACTCTTCGTCTCTTGATTTATACACTCATTTCAGCGTCTGGCTTTTGTTGAGTATGGAATTTTTAATTAAGAAGGACTATGAAGGGAATAAACTTTTCTTTAAGGTGACCCCTGAAAACCAGTGTCATGGTGGCTTTGGCTCCCGGCTTTTGACACTATACTACAATTTTTGATGTTAATGCTAAGTTTAGTGTCTAATACTTTTCTTCCTTTCTTTCTAAAACCCTTTCTTGTAGTTAGGAAGACTGTCAGTTTATTCATAAAGTTTGGGACTGTAACGTATGATAAGTAAATAGTATTTTCTTATTACAAGTCCGAAAATGATTAATGATTCCACTCTGTAACTTTTCACGGGGACTTGGTCAGAGAGGAACTCTTCGTCTCTTGATTTATACACTAATTTTAGCGTCTGGCTTTTGTTGAGTATGGGATTTTTAATTAAGAGGGACTATGAGGGTAGTAATCTTTTCTTTAAGGTGACCCCTTGGTGGCTTTGGCTCCCGGCTTTTGACACTATACTGTACAATTTTTGATGTTAATACTGAGTTTAGTTTTAAGTTTAGTGTCTAATAAATTTCTTTCTTTCTTTCTAAAACTCTTTCTTGTAGTTGGGAAGACTGTCAGTGTATGTCAGTATTCATAAAGTTCGGGACTGTAACGTAAGATAGATAAATAGTATTTTCTTATTACAAGTCCGAAAATGATTAATGATTCCACTCTGTAACTTCTCACGGGGACTTGGTCAGAGAGGAACTCTTCGTCTCTTGATTTATACACTAATTTTAGCGTCTGGGTTTTGTTGAGTATGGGATTTTTAATTAAGAAGGACTGTGGAGGTTGTAAAACCCTTTTTTGTAGTTAGGAACACTGTTAGTGTATGTCAGTATTAATAAAATTCGGGACTGTAACGTAAGATAGATAAATAGTATTTTTTTAATACAAGTCCGAAAATGATATATTATTCCACTTTGTAACTTTTCACGGGAACTGGGTCAGAGGAACTCTTCGTCTCCTGATTTATACACTCATTTTAGCGACTGGCTTTTGTTGAGTATGGAATTTTAAATTAAGAAGGACTATGAAGGTAGTAAACTTTTCTTTAAGGTGACCCCTGAAAACCAGCGTCATGTTGGCTTTGTTGCCAACATGGCATATGCCTATGCCGTGTCAAAAAGCCTCCCGCCTTTTGACACTTTACTGTACAATTTTTATGTAAATGTTAATGCTAAGTTTAGTTTTACGTTTAGTGTCTAATGAATTTCTTCCTTTCTTTCTAAAACCCTTTCTTGTAGTTAGTGCATGTCAGTATTAATAAAATTCGGGACTGTAACGTAAGATAGAAAGATATGCTTTTTTTACTACAAGTCCGAAAATGATTAATGATTCCACTCTGTAACTTTTCACGGGAACTAGGTCAGAGAGGAACTCTTCGTCTCTTGATTTATACACTAATTTTAGCGTCTGGCTTTTGTTGAGTATGGAATTTTCAATTAAGAAGGACTATGGAAGTTGTAAAACCCTTTCTTGGAGTGAGAAATACTGTTAGTGTATGACAGTATTCATAAAGTTCAGGACTGTAACGTAAGATAAATATATATCCCTTTTGTTACTACACACTAAAAATGTACAGTAATTAATTAAAGATGTTCAATTTGAACGGTTCCCCCCGAAGGTGGAAGAGATCGCTTTTGAGCGAAAAAGCCGCAAAAGAAGGATAAAATTCAATAGGCATGTTAATTTATACTTGGCCGTAAACTATACCTAATAATAATTGTTGTTGTTTTAGTGTGTAATGAAGTATTACTTATTCTGTTCTTTCAAGACTTTTATTTCCTTCTTGTTATCTTTAGTTGAGTACCTTTAATTATTGAGGTCAATAAATTACTTTCTCTACTCCCTTCTTCTCCATTTTCTGTCACCACTTGTTACCAAAACTCCACTCTACGTAACATACGAGTAAATTGGTATTTGCTATTGCATAATATCGTCAACGCCCCAAAATTGCATTTCCAATCTTACTCTCCTACGAACAAGGTTCATAACTGTTTACCCTTCAGTTTCCAGGACTCGTGCATCTGACTTACCTCGTATACGTATATGGGGGGAAGTGGGGGGTAGACGGTAATTAATTATAACGCCAGCGCTACCATTAGGCGTCATTTGCAAACGTTTGCCTCCACCGAAATATTGAAGCGAGAATTGCCACTGAAAAGATTTGCTCTACCCTCCGAAGGGTTAAGATCGGGATGCTGAGGAAAGGGTTTTAATGAATTTTAAAAGAGTTTTGGTGATTTTAACGAATTTGGGACTGTAACATCCGAGTTTAGAATGCCTATTAAAGTTAAGCACGCCTTCAAAGTCCTGATGTCCCGTTATTTGTATGTAGAACCGAAACATGGTAATTATTATTTTTAACATATCTGTTCGTGAAGTCTCCTATTTCACCAATTTCAGTATCGTATTGTATCTCAGCGACATTTTTTAAAATCTTAGCAGAGTTTTTATGTCAGAAAAGAGTTCAAAATTTTATGAAAAAATAATAATAATAATACTTCATTCTAAACTTATTTAAAGGGTGTTACAAAAAGCTTCAAAGGGTTGAAATTCTCACTTTACAACAAAGCATTTCATTTAGGTATACAGGGTGTTACAAAATACCCCTAATAACTGAAGGGGGTTACACAAACTCCTGAAAGGAGACCCTTGTTTATTTCTTACAGTCGTAAGTCGTAGCTCTTAATATGAACTTCGAGTAAAGTAACGTAAAATAAAAACATCGATCATAGAAACACCCAGCACTAATTTGGGTTCATGGACCTGGAGTGACCAGGAGCGACCTCCTTTGTTCACGCCCCTACGTTTTATATCAATAAATCGAATATATATCGACATTTTTGTAAACATTTGATGTACGTTTTTATCGGAACCGTTAAAGATATGAAATAAGGGACAACACCTGCTATTTCAGATTCATTCACTTTCTATGCCATTTCAATCTTTAGGGGTATTTTTGAAACCCATATTATAATAATGCTGTGTCTAAGTACCAAAATCCTGTAATTATCGGTTCAGCTAAGTCCCGTATTTAAATCGTCAACCCTCATTTGGCAAGCGCTATGATACCTCAATACCTGTCACATGTCAATGTCAATACGGTGTTGAGTAACCAGACACCAGAAGATTATACCAAATAACTATGTAGTTATTATAATTACAAGCGACTTATTAGTCATGCTCACTAAAATGTTTCCGGGGTGGTGGCGTTGTTGGACGGGTCGTTCAAATCTCTACAAATAGGTAACCTGCAATAATATAACAATAAAAGAAAGTTACGTCGAAAATAAGTCGTACGAAGATAATTTGACTGTAGAACAAGATAGTATGATTATTCACTAGAGCGTAAACAAGACAGATACACATTTGGGCCGTGTCGTCTCAAACTGTCAACACTTTCAATGCTTTGCTTAGGTGCACTAACAGTTGTGATTTCGGTTACCACTTTTTAGCACTAGTAACCTCTTTTTTATTATAATATCATTGTCCATATTTTTATGCCTAAGGAGATAGCGCTGTAGGCATATTAGACCAAAATCTAAATAAACAAATATTTTTTGTCATTATTCCACATAGCGCCATCTATATAATTAGCAAAGCATTTAACACGGAATACTGGAAAACGTATAAACATACCTACTTGAATTTGTTTTTTACAAATACAATATATTCAATAGAATAGGTACATAGAAAACACCCAGACAGACTTACGACATCCTATTTGCTTAACGCGGTGGTCAGAGGCACCGTCATTATGAACGGAACATTCAGAAGCCAACACCAACTTGGCAATGGCGAGCCTACAGCCGTTTCCCAGGCTGCTTAGGTTTTGTATCGGTGTTTTCCATGACCTCAAAGTAGGTGTTCCAACCGATTGAAATCGGAACCACACGGGTTTCAAGCCAAAGTGCTTCTACTAAAACCGATATAAGAAATAAGTACGCTGGTTTTATAAACTTACCCAGTATTTCCAACTCAATTCGTCTGAAAATATTCCCAGCTAAAGGAAAGAGTCCAATACGACGGTCGGTGGCCCAGTGGTAATTAATTATACCCCCACCCTCAACCCCCCTTTCAGCCCCCACTTTCAGCCCCCTAAGGGCCTGGACTCATATCTTACACGCCTTCTTGGCGATTCCGAATATTGTCCTCAAGGTAGCATTATTATAATTAAGGATGGGGATACGGCAGTTGTTTTTGTTTATACCTGTTACAAAAATGTTGCTCTCGTTGAATTAAAAATCATATCATAGACTAGAAAATAAATATTAACGAATCTTATGAACAGTCAGCGTCAAGAATATGGTAACACATTCGCACAGTCAGCTATGTCTGACTGTAGGTACAGTTTTAACAAATACGACAAAGTATTAGTGCAAAAAAATCTTGCCGATTCTTCTCAATACAGAAACAACTTTCCGACACTGGTGGTTGAATCACAATATATTTGTATAATGTGTATTTATTTATTATTTCTATTAAAGTACGTATATAAGTCTATTGATAAGTGTATTTTTCTGACGATTTTAAAGCCCTTGACAGGTCTATTTAAATAAAGATATTTCTCATTATGATTCTGAATGCATTGTTAGGACAGACTGATTATGATTTTGAATGCATTGTTAAGACAGAACTCAAAATGTTGCACTTAAATTAACTTAAAAAAATGAAAACAGCGTTTCAACAGATTTGGAAAGTAGTACAAGGAGGATGTTCTATAAATCTTGTCTGGCATTCTGCATATCATTAACTGTGTATGAGTTAAACTAATGAATAATTTAACTAATTCTGCAATGTTAATGATTCATCATCATCATTAATAGTGGCATGACGTCTAATGCTGAACATGCTACTCCATAGATTACCAGAGAGCCCGGTAGTAGGTGGCCTGAGTCCATCCAGAGAGAAACAGTTGAAAAGAGTAACTGCTGAGTTTCTTGCCGGTTCTTCTCAGTACCGAAACAACTTTCCGATCCGGTGGTAGCGTCACATTTATATACGTACAGTATTATTGTATACATTTAAATCATTTATTAATATGGTATTCGTGTCTATTGTTAATTATATTTTGTTTGTTAATTATATTTGACGATTTGAAAGTATTTTGTAACAGGTCTATTTAAAAAGAAGTTATTTTTGTTTGTTCAAATCCTGCAACCTTTATCAGGTGATTGTTTTGCGTCTCATGCTGCATTTGCACGGCTATCAGTTCTTTGCAGTATGTGCCTTTTCTATTGATGGGGTAATGCTTTGCGCATACCCGTTTGCCGGGTGGCAGATTTCTTTTGTAGATTTCCTTATTCCTCTAACGACCTTTCAGCGACTGCAGAGTACAGGTCCGTCCATTGCACCTTGAGCTTTCTAGCGAGGTCCATAGTCAGTCACTACGACTAGGTGTTATTGCTAAATATTTGAAAATTTGCCCAAACCACCACCTGAGCTGCGGTTTCGAACTCTTTTCAATGACTATTGAAATATGACATAATTTCCACTTTTCCAATGGATGATTTTCACCGCAATTTGAATGACCAATGCCTTCATAATAAATCTAACCTAAACAAACATAAAAATTGACATAAGAATGAGATAGATATACCTACTGTTTAAGTATTTAGCGACTAGTATTTACTATATCATTTCTAGGGATCTAGGGGCCTTTAGATTTAAGTGACCTATATCAGCAGCGATATTTTCTCAATAAGGGTCACTCAATTGTGAAGGCATCTGTGCCTGTGAATCACTTCTTTAGCTCAATGTTGCGCTTAGCTGACTAAATATCTGTTACCGTTATATCGCAGTTCCACGTATCGGAGCGATGATAATTGATATCACGTGACGGTAAGGGTGCAGGGTGCTCACTCACCGGGAACATTCGCGTGTAATGTAACATTATAGATTTGACTTTGAGCATTACATTACAATACTACCTCCCCGAGACGAAACTGCGCGTGTAATGTGACACTGTAGATTCGCCTTTAATTACGTTACAATACTACCTCCTAGATAAGAACATTCGCTTAAAATGTAACATTTATTGAGTATAGACTAGCTAAATTGTGGTTTTTCACTATATTCCTACCGTTTTCTCATGTATACCTTTCCAACCTTCCCTGAACTTCCACAATTATTTCAAAACCAAAATTAGCCAAATCGGTCCAGTGGTTCTTGAGTTTTAGCGAGACTAACGAACAGCAATCCATTTTTATGTAAAGAAGATTTGAAATTCGAACATTCACTATTGATTTAGTTGAGTGATGTTACAAGTTGTAGTAAGGTATTACACACTGTATCAGTACAAGGTAAGTACGCATTGTAATGCTGCGTTCTCCTCGCACACTGATTAAATGCTTGAGGCCCAGACTCCACCAGAGCTGAGCGGAGATGTGCGGCGTCGAGCTGTGTTTTCAACAACCAATGGAATTGCGTTATTCACACATGGAGATGTGGAGATGTGATTCTATTGGTTGTTGAAAACACAGCTCGACGCCGCACATCTCCGCTCAGCTCCGGTGGAGTTTGGGCCTGACCCTTACGTTACATTAACCTCACCGGGAGCATTCGCGTGTAATGTAACAGTACGGGTGCGAGCATTAAATTTCATCAGTGAGGCAGGATAACCGAGCAATACAATGCGCACCTTGTTTGTAATATCTTGATACAACTTGTAACATCACTTAAATACATCAATAGTGAACGTTCGAAATTCAAATCTATACTAAGAGCTACATTACACGCGCATGTTCTTTGGTTAGGGAGGTAGTATTGTAATGTGGTCTCAAAGGCGAACCTGTAATGTTACGTTACACACGAATGCTCCCGATGAGGCACCTTAACAGCACGCGCGAACACTTGCAAATAAACGGATTTGTAGCGACCGTGTCGAGCTATTGTTTGCTATGGCTTCCGATTTAGCATATTACTACTGTTTCTAGTAAGTTGTTGCTTAGAAAATGCGTTGTTAGGAGCTGGGGGAGGCGCAGTCTCTTGGAGAAGTAGGTATTAGTTATGCTATTAGAAGTGAAACAAAAATCAATGCTTATACAATTTTTATTCCATTTTGAATCGACAGGAAGTGTCAAGTAAGAGGTCAACTCTGTGATAAAAACATACTGACTTATCTTACAGTTTATTATAATTTTTAGGTACCTCTGAACAAGATATTTTGTTCTTTTACAAAATAATTAAAACCCGAAAACTTCACAGGTGTATTTGTTTTATTGGCTTTTCAGCTTTACAAAGTTTGCCGAAACTTGGTCAATGCTACAATGTAGCGAGTACTTGCCCTGTAAACATACGCGCTCTAGCTCGCTAATACTACGTCGTAAAATGTTCGTACTTAAGTACCTCCTTTGCGAACATCTTTTACTTTCTGTATGTAGCCTCTTTTACGAGAACTCTGCTGAGCGAAGCATGAAAAGTGGGGTTAAGTGTGAATTGCATATAGGAAGAAAACCTTTGTTGCAAACTCGTCAATATGACTTGCCCCCGAATTCACAAACGTCAATCTACGCTAAGCACGCGTCGCACTCACGGTCATACTGTCACGTACAATGACAATAGAAGGGAAAGCTATAATTCTGAGAGATGCTTAACGTTGATTTGCGTTTATGAATTCAGTGGTAGTGTATCAAATGTTTAAAACCCTATGTCTTAAGATTTTCTCACTACAAATTCTTGGACTAAAGCAGAAGCAAGTCAGTGTTGAAGTGAGTAATTGAAAAATATACTAAGTATACATTATAGCCTTACAAGGCTATCACGGAGATAAGATCGGCGAGTCAGCAGTAGATAATGGCTCTCGAGACGCCCTCTATCGGCGCTTCTAGAATCAACGCTTACGCCTTTTTAAATATTAAATTTTACACAGTCAAATCTGTTTGAGGGCTTAACTGGATGAAGGGAGCTTTTAATTAAGGTGGTAAGGTATTTAATATTAAAAAGATATGGTTGTTTATTTTACTATGACTAAGTTAAGTAAGTATTAGGTCCGATCCTTTGGGGTTTATGTATTTACCCCCTTATTCATTAAAATTTAAAGAGCTCTTCAACAACACTTTAACTTTTATTTTGTATCGCTTTGTCTCTGTCATTCTTGTTGATACCGTCATTTGCGAGTAAGTGACTCAACACGTCAATTGCTTAAACAATGCTTTAGCGTTGCGTTCGTTTTTCTGAATAAGAGGATTATTATCTTGCCCCAAAGTAAGCATAGCTAGTGGGCTTCCCAAGTAACATTTTGGGTTTTAAAAAGGTTTTGAAAAGGTTCTAAAACCTTTGTATGGAAATTTTCTCGTAAGTCTTACTAGGCTCAGTAACGTTAAATTAACCTTATATTAACCTCCTGTGTGCAAAAAGGGCCCACGTTTCAGAACCATTCGGAGAGCTACAGCCAAACCTGAAGCTTAAATCCAGAACCTTTCGAAGTATTTGCACAGAACCTAAATATAACCTTCACAACTATAATTTAACGTTAATATAACCTTGTAAGGAAGCCTTTAAGCTCTCAATTAGTAACTTGATTTAACCCTATCACAACCTAAAACGTTTTTCATAGACATGAATAAATACCTTTCCAGGACTCTCGGGTTTCAAAATGTTTCTGCGTAAGATTTTTTTACACAGAAACATCCATTGTGGACTTGAAACAAATTTTTAATGGCGACATCCTACCGTTATACCAAATTACAAAATGGCAGTGTTAAAAATTAAAAGTAAAGTCAGGATAAATGGAAAAAAAACGTGCGGCCGGCACTTCATCGTGAAACTTTAGGTTAATAGTGCTGTATACGAAACGGGCCTTTCGTAAGTTTAGAATTTCGAAGATTTTTCAATGAAAAAAATAATTATGAAATTAGGTAATCGCATTAGAAATAAAGCTTTAGTTTATTTGAAAAACATTTATTTTAAACTGTATAGCACACGATACCTAATGTTGGCATAATGAATGAAAATATTGCTTTTTGGTTAGTTTTTTTTTATTTCAGTGAAAAAAATATGGCCGGCGTAAAGAAATTATTAGAAAGCATTAGACTAACCTAAGAATAACCTTTCCAGAACTGTAATAGCTGGTAGCTCTTAATTTTGTCCAAAATAAGAGCTAAAGGTAAATGTGCGGAGCTAATTAAGATTACAAAGCTTTTTCCGTTATAATATTTAGCTATAAGGTTATTCCCAAGAGTAGTTCAAGACTTCCCCGCCGCGCCCGAGCACAAACAGCTTATACAGGCTGTATTTGTTGTGTTAAAGTGATTATTAAGCTTTATTATGATAATATTTATGAATAAAAAGATTATGAGAATTCTTTCAAAAGAATTTATTTTTATGGGCATAATGTTTTAGTAGTGGTATAAACATAGTATAATCATTGCATGAAACCCTGATCAGTTTGTATTTTATGTCTGACATGCTCTAAGCTGACAATGGTTCGTGCAACTGTCAAAGTGGCGCTAGTAGAGCAAAGACCAATAACAAAGACGTTTTTGCATGAATTTTGTAGAGAATTCATAATTGAGGACGAATAACACACAAATTCCCGGGTGATGTGTTCCAAATTGCAAAGAAACTAGAAGCCACTAGTTTCCCCGTGATGAGCAACTTAAAAAAATGTGGCCCAAAGCAATAAGAAGGGTAAAGTTCGAGCCTTCTATTATAATACCTCAAACTCTTTAAAACTAGGTAGTATGAAGTTTCGTGTTTTCATTACTACTAAAATGATAAAATGGTTACACACTGGCTAGTCTAACATTTAATAAACTTAAAAGCAAGTTCCAAGACCTTAAATTGAAAAAATAAGAAGGAATTCATGGAACACAAATTTCCATTTAATTAGGGCTGCTTTCCTTCCACGGAAAGAGGCGCCTCTTTTTCTTAGTTCTTCTTTCAACTTGCTTCTTATTTTACAAGTGGAATACATGTTTAAAGGTGGGGAATTATTAAGAAATGGGGCAATTTTTATTGTTTATCGCACTGCCACAGATGAACAAGGGTTCATGCTATGGTGCCGCCATCTAAGATTAGCTTTCACTTGTAGGCCCCATTAGAAGATAGTTTCATAAGACATTAAATCATTTTAATTGACAGTAGATGCAGTGACACAGTAAATATTTAGTTTAGATGAATCTATTGGCTTCAGAGATTCTTTCGTACTTTAAGTTGAAAACTTCCGCTCCGTTGTTTCGATATCACCCTGTATCGGTTCATGGAGAAGTCACGGAGACAACTGATAATTTTTAGAGATGCCTTTAAAGCTTTAAAATATTCTTGTAGAACTGTAAACATGCCTTTAAATTATGAAAATAGCTTATTGGTTTGGTTGTTCACTACGAATTCACAATTTGTTTATTTAGGCAACTCTCATAAAGCCTAAAGGTTAAAATTGGGTTTAAGAAATAGCTTATAAGCGATTTCAACATTTTATAACTTTATGGTTGCATCAAAGTTTAAATTTAAACCTTCAGGTCTAACTTCAGCATTTTGCTAGCCTTTTTAGAACCTATTCAGGAGTTTATGAAAACTATAAGACCCTAGGATTATATGCTCTTGAAACACAAGTCAACATAACGTTAATGTAAACTCTTGTCAGTGGCTCCGAGGTTGCAAAAATAAACAATTAGTTTTAAAACTTACTAATCATTCTCAAGTACTTAAAATGATCAGATAGCATAACGTTAACCTTTTTAGGACTAATATAAAACCAAAAGGCATTTTTTACAACCTAGGCCCGAATAAAATGTTACTTGGGTTGCTTGTGTTTTGCGAAACTAGATAACGGGGGAGTAACCCGCGACCTTTGGCGCACAAGTTTCACACGAATCGCCACAAAATAGAGACATTGCCTGTATGTGTAAAGATCCGAAAACCAGAAAAAGACATTCGATCTTGGCTTCAGGCGGGAATCGAACCCGCGTCTTTCGCAAACCGAGTGACTGGGACTGGTATACTTACCCTGGCTCATAGGGTAAATATACCAGAGAGATTCGGCCGGTCTATCAATGGTCTCGGTAGCACAGTGGTTAGTGCAGTCGCCCGGTTTGCGAAAGACGCGGGTTTGATTCCCGCCAGAAACCAAGACCGAAAGTCTTTTTCTGGTTCTCGGATCTTTAGTAAAGATACTGCATGAAAAATGCTAAAAATAATAATAACATTGTAAGTGAGAGGTTCCCGTGGCGCAGTTGTGAGAGTTGACCGTGGCGCAGTTGTGACAGTGATCGGCGACGATCGCTGTTGTAAAGCAACGCACGACACACGGAAATAGGATGGGTGACCACCCCGACCGAAATTTAGTGTTATGTAATGTAATGTCCTTAAGGCGGCTTGATAACATCTGACATTAAGGTTGCTCCCCTAACCTTACACCCCTCCAATAATCCGCACTGAGCCCGCGTATTGGAGTATGGCTCGTTCCACCTCATAGTTGAGGTGAGGCCTGTGCCCAGCAGTGGGACGAATATAGGCCGTTTATTTTATGTTATTGTAAGTGAAAACATTGTGTGTGTGTATTTATTCTGTACTAATAATGTATTTTAATTTGTTACAGGTAAGTTGTCAAGGTCGTGAATTGTGATATTATTGTGAGTTCTCAAGTCAATGTTATTTGTTTTGATAGTTTGTAAGTTCGGATTTGAGGAGGAAAAAATCTTTTGCTTAATTTTACTGTGGTTCAAAAGTTTTATTCAGTTATAGTTAGTCTTCTTTTTTTCAGTTACACCCAATTGTAGGGAGCTGAATATCATTTTTGGACGTCATTTTCGACCAACCTGGGCCCCAAGTCTGCTAATTTTAGAACGACTGTGTCTCAAATGTCAAATTTGACATTATTTCTCATAGAAAATGTGTCAAGTTAGACGATTGAGACTCAATTACGATTCAATTGAAGCTTTTTGAAATCAAAAATTCTAAAAATCAAAATCAAAAATAGCTTTATTTAAATAGACCTGTTACAAGTACTTTCAAATCGTCAAATCTAATTAACAAACAAAACATACTTAATAATAGACATGAATAGCATAATAGCAGACTAGGGATGCAATGCAATGAATTAGCAGACTAGGGGCCCTGTATTCAAAATAGCCCTTTATTGGGTTGCTCAATTTTTTATTATATAAAAATGCGATGAAGCTAAAAAAGATCGAGTTTCAACCATTGACTACAACATACAACTAAACTAACGTACACAGTGTGTTTGCCGTCTGATCGTTAGTGTCGCGTTACGTGTGAAGTGGGTGCTTGTTTTACGCGATTTAACGAGTTATCTGTGTTTAACGTGTGTTGACGTCTGCATTAAGTGCTGATAACGTTAAGCGTTGAACCACTGTGTTGGACTGAGTACGTTCAGGAAAAAATGATATTATCCAACCTGATTACCGTCAAATGATGTTAGTTTTGAGGTGCCCGTGGCGCAGTTGTGACAGTGATCGGTGACGATCGCTGTCGTATAGCAACAAACGCCGGGTCGGAAATGGGATGGGTGACCACCCCGACCGAAATTTAGTGATGTCTCCAACAATCCGCACTGAGCCCGCGTGTTGGAGTATGGCTCGTTCCACCTCATAGTTGAGGAGAGGCCTGTGCCCAGCAGTGGGACGTATATGGGCCGTTTACGAGTATGTTATGTGACAGGTTATTTTATTTTTTAGCATTGGGGATAATGCATTATCATCTTACTAAAGATAGGAAAACCAGAAAAAGGCATTCGGTCTTGGCATCAGGCGGGACATTGGTGAAACCAACCTGGCTGCCAGGCATAATATACCAGAGAAATTCGTCCGGTCTCTTGATAGTCTCGGTAGCATAATAGGTAGTGCAGTCGCCCGGTTTGCGAAAGACGCGGGTTCGAGTCCCGCCTGATGCTAAGACCGAATGCCTTTTTCTGGTTTTCCTATCTTTATGTTATGTGATGTTAGTTTTTACTAATTTTCATCTGTTTATGTTATCTGAATACTGTCATACTACAAAATAATGATGAAATGTCATGAATACCAGAGAAGCATCCAACATTTGAGGACCTTCAGGCCCTTTTGTGAGGAAATACTTTCTCATTACTTAAACAGAAACAATGAAAGATACATCTGTTAATTCCCCACAGCTCTCGAAACTAATTAATAACACCTCGACGCAGACACGTTGAAGACTTGGCACAACGCCATCTCTCGGCCCAAACAATCCGCTTTGCGGAACTCGGTTTGTTTTGTCATTTTTATTGTTGATAATGTTCCTGGGGTGTTATAAAGTCGTTGGATGCAATACAAGTGTTAAATGCTACTTTGGCATATCGATAGTTTATAATACTGTCAATTTTGATTTTAACGTCGGATCCGTAATCCGTTCGGTAAGTCAAGGCGAGGAGTTTATTGAGGGTACTCAAACGGGAGACATGGTCAATCTGTTATTATACATTTAGTGGTTCTTAGTGAATAAATTAGTTATCAGTGTATTCAGTAAAGTTAAGCAGTGTTCTTAGTTAAACAAGTTATTATAATAAATTCTTTCTAACATGACCATATGTAACATTATGTCTGACGACAAACCACCATGACCTTGGTATGTTAAGAAATTACCGACGTGTGGCATTTAAGCACTCGACATTGGCAAAAGACCCTCGTATAAAGAGGGTGTCGCCATTAAAAAAAACCATCAGGGTGAATTCGAGTGACTTGCCCCCGAATTCACAATCGTCAATCAAATCAACGCTAAGCACTCGCTCTGGATATCCATAGTAGGTAGGTCGACGCTATTAAAAAAGGTCAGATCAAGAGTGCAGTTAACCGACGAATGTGTGAATGAGGGTGAAAGAAAAACGTTTTTCGGTGTTCGAGTAGTCAGAAGTAGCCAAATTTCAAATATAAATGAAAGTGCAATGTACAGTCGAGGAATGAAAGGGTTGACCACCTTAAGATCTGTTTTTGCTTGCTCAATGATGACATTTGGTTCAACTCTGTCAATCGTGAAGGAACATACGTCTAATCGAATTTTAATTTTATTTTCATACTTTAAAAGCATACTTTTCGACATACTAAAGCCTGCTACACAGTTTAAAAAGGTAACATGTGCTTGCAACACGTAAACGAATTTATTTGAAAACTGGTCAACCCTTTCATTCCGCGACTTTACCTAACTATGGAGAGGTAAACCCAATAATCGTTTCAAATTCTTCAAAACATAAGCTGGGTTCGAGAATACAATACAATTACAGTAGAAGCCTTTTTTCTACAGAGAGAGATATAGTAAATTTTGCCTTGTCTAATAATGATCTACAGCAATGAACAGTCAGTGTAAAAATATAATGTAAGCACTTTACTTTTTGTCATAGTGGCTAATTTGACATTACTATATCATTTCTATGACACGCAAAAAAAGCTAAAGTACGAAGAGTTTTCCATATTATCGACGCTGACTGTACGTTGTGCTGTCTCATTTTCATTCTTAAATATTAAGTTGGCTTTAGAACATAGAGCGACCAATCCTTAGGGCCTACAGACGCAAACCACTTGCATCTAAATTACTTCAACCAACTTCACTGCAGCCAATAATTCGGTACAGCTAGCCCAGTCAGTCGGCTGATACGTAGGCCATTCAGACTCGACTAGGGATTGCAATCCCGCTTTGCAATCCCGCGTTCCCGTTGTTCACTTATTGGCTAATACTGCTAATCCCGCAAGTTTGAAAATTTACGCCAAATCTTTTGCATTGGTCATAATCAAAATTGTGCTTTTTATGCTTAGACAAAAGCATTTCAAAATGTGTCAAACCTCTGAGCTTAGCATTCCAGATTGACTTTAGCAAAAATGTTTTTTTTGTAATAAAGAACTACATTCAAATTATACCTATTTAGTAGACAACACATTTTTTAAACGCCTTTTGTCATTAATCCAGACCACATCTAGCCCAAGCTAAGCAAGGATTGTACCTACCTTTTTATTGAATTAGTTAAAAACACCCAGACTTACAAGTACGATAGACTTGCTTATGCACACGATTGTTTGCACTGTACGGGAATCGAATTCACGACCTCAAATGCAGTTATCAAGGGTTTCTGTTGCCTACTTATTAAAAAAACGGTAGTCGTACATGATAACTAAGTATCACGTTTTTAAAATAGTCATAGTAAAATTATATGTAACATACGTCATAAAACTTTTTATGTCATAACCTTAAGTTTCGCTTCGCTTCTAAGTATATTCTAACTTTTTTTTTATATTGCTCCCTCTCATCCTAAAGTGGACTCTGCCCTTTCACTGCTGGGCAGCTTGTTTCAGCTGATGCCCTTAGATTAAAGGAAAGAGGCTGATACCATCATGACCAAATGTCTTTTTCTGGTTTTCAGATCTTTAGTAAAAAGATAGAACAATAATAAAACATGGTAATAGCTCTTTCATCTTAATCGGAAGTTAAATATTTGAAATAATATTTCTTCCGAGTGTTAGAGTTGGATGCCTATAACAATGATGAAATCACCCTGGCTCATAGGGTAAATATACCAGAAAGATTCGGCCGGTCTGTTAAATGGTCTCGGTAGCAAAGTGGTTAGTGCAGTCACCCGGTTTGCGAAAGATGCGGGTTCGATTCCTGCCTGATGCCAACATGACCAAATGTGTTTTTCTGGTTTTCAGATCTTTATCTAACAATTATCTAAAGATGTGGGATCCCGCGTAATCCCACATATCAGTATTGCAATCCCTAGAGCCGACTCACCAATTAGCCCACACTCGGCGCGTCTAATGAAAGCCAATTTCAGTCGGCGGCCGACTATAATTACATAACATAAACGGTCTATATATGTCCCACTGCTGGGCACAGGCCTCATCTCATCTATGAGGTGGAACGAGCCATACTCCAACACGCGGGCTCAGTGCGGATTGTTGGAGGGGTGTAAGGTTAGTGAACAACCTTATGTCAGATGTTATCAAGCCGCCCTAGGGCCTCTCACTAAGCTTAACGACTGACATCTGGCGATGTCAACCGTGACCAACTGCTTAACGTGCCTTCCGAAGCACGGAGATGCTCGATAAATACATCGCTAAAATTCGGTTGGGATGGTTCGCTGTTGTAAAGCAACACAATATGCCGGGTTGAAAATGGAATGGGTATTCCATTTTCAACCCGGCATGTGTTGCTTTACAACAGCGATCGTCGCCGATCTTTGCTGCCGATCGCAACTGCGCCACGGGCACCTCTAATTCGCTTCTTTATTAATAATTATTTAAAGATGTGGGATCCCGCGCAATCCCACATATCGGTATTGCAATCCCTAGAGCCGACTTGCCAATAAGCCCACACTCGGCGCGTCCCTAATGAAAGCCAATTTCAGTCGGCGGCCGACTGTAATTATGTTGCCGGAACTAGATTGTGCAATCTACCTTCTGGAATGCCATTTGTGAGGTAGATATACAGCTTTGCACATTTTGGGAGATATACTGTAGTTAAATTGGATTGGAATCTTGTAATAAACCGTGGATTCTATAATGCACAAAAACTTTACAGTAAATATCACTGGTTCCACTCAGCGCCATCTAGCCCCAAACTAAACTAAAGTTTGTATTTTGGTGTAGGAACTAGACAACGGACAACCGTACTCGACTTTTTTTAATTTTGTATATACAGGGTGTTTCTTTTAAGGTGTCAAGCCGGCGCCAGCTGATAGTAGGGTGCCATACCTATCAATTAACCCCCATGTATGTTCTACGATTTTTTGTAGTTTTCGAGATAATGATGTTTTTGTTATTTTTAAAAAAATTATGAGCACGTGGCTTTAAATAATTATAACTTTTTTTTTGTTTGACTTTTATTAGATATTTTCTTTTTATTATAATGTCTATTATTTGCAGTTTTATGATTAAAATAATCTCTCTCCTAACTTAACTACAAGATACAAAAATTTTGATTGATAGTGAAAAAAAAGTGAATCATGCAGATCATAAGCAAAATTCAATCGTAAATTAAAAAAAACAAAAGGTATTCCATAGCTTCTTACTAATTTCAAAAACTGCGCAGCATCATAAGCTTTCATAATAATACAAGAAAACATGTCCTTTGTGGGGCATTATTCGCTGTAATCGATGCTCAAGTCTTGAATTCAAGTCTTGAAATGAAGAATCGGAAATCAGTGTAATTTTCATACTTAATCATTTTCTAGTATTTTGGCATAATTTTGTCATTTCTGAGATTTATTGTCTTCTAACATTTAAACAAAGCTCATTTGTTAATAAAACAGTCATTTTTTAACTTCCAATCATTCGAAAGTCACAACTCCTGGTGTAATAAAAAAATTAAAATTGAGGAAACCGGACCATCTTTATTATTGTTTATGTACGCGTATTTTACACATAGTAACTCAAAACAGTTCCATAATCGATTCAGAACATGTTCCGGTTTCCTCAATTTCAACATTTTTTGGTTTTCCAGGTTTTCCATAGCTTCTTACTAATTTCAAAAACTGCGCAGCATCATAAACTTTCATAATAATACAAGAAAACATGTCCTTTGTGGGGCATTATTCGCTGTAATCGATGCTCAAGTCTTGAGAATCGGAAATAAGTGTACTTTTCATACTTAATCATTTTCTAGTATTTTGGCAAAATTTTGTAGTAATTAAATTAATTAAATAAATTACAGAGACCAATGGGAATTTTAGTCGGTCTTATCGCTGGGGTCTTTTTTACAACCATTAAGGTCTTTCTACGATCCTCTGATCGTAAGAAAACAAAAAACCAGAATAGGCAATATGCACTTAGAACAGAATATGAGGGTAATGTATGTAATTTTTTTGTAGTAAGTAAGTACTATTTTGAATTCTCGTTACGTCTCTATCAATATTTCCTTATTTTATTACTTTGTTAATGTAAAAATAAAAGTGCAAAAAATGTGGGAAATTCAAAGCGGTTGACGTCGATGTCTACGTGTAAGTCACTATCAAAAGCGCGACAAGTAGAAGAATTCAACAGTTTTGTAGGCTAAGTTTGTAGGTAACATTTGTGTTGTCATAAACTTGCGTGACGTCAAAGTCTAAGAAAACCGAGCGCGCCATGAGCGTGCCATAATGACGACGTTTGAAACGCTTGAAAAAAATTGTTTTTTTTACAATTTATAAATAAACTACATTTTACATTTTAGGTGATGAATATTATGATCAGTCTCAAAACGATATAAGCTATCTTAAAAAATATAAAAACCCTATTTGTACTTATATCCCAAACGGGGTAGTCAGAAACACAAAAACAAACAAACAAACAACAGTTATCCAACTACTAGTGTACTGCCAACTACTAGGCATAAGCCACACCTGAACTCTGAAGTGTTGAGGGCCTCACTTCAGCACGTGTGGGCTGCAAATTACTGAAGGGTTCATGATGGCACTTAATGTCAGATGTTTTCAAGCTTCTTCACCGGGAGCATTCGCGTGTAATGTAACATTGTGGTTTCAACTTTGAGCTTTACATTACAAAACTTACTACTCTACATTATAATAACTACCAGGCTGACGAATGAGTGTGTAATGGGAAGTTATAGATTCGACTTTGAGCATCGCAATAAAAAACTATCTCCCTGACTGACGTTCGCGTAATGTAACATTTAGTATAGATTTGAATTTAAAACATACACATTTAGTTGAGTGATGAGTGAGGTCATCTTAGAAAAAACGCAGCCTTTAAACTGAACATATACCAGTAGAAAAACCTTTTGTAAATCATCTAAAACAATTATGAATTAACAAAACCTACTACTCTTCACAACCAGCACAAGACCGATCGTTGTGGAGATCCTTGTGGAAGGCCTATGTCCAACAGAGGGCGTCGTTCGGCTGACATGATGATGATGATGTTGACTACTCTTTACAAGAGTTCTTAGATGATAAACTCAAATAAAACAAAAAATACATAATTAGACAATCACTACATAGTAGGTATAAAACAAAGTCGCTTTCTCTGTCCCTATGTCCCTTTGAATGCTTAAATCTTTGAAACTGTGCAACGGATTTTGATGCGTTTTTTTTTTCAATAGATAGAGTGATTCAAGAGGAAGGTTTATATGTATAACTAGCTTCTGGCCGCCGGCCTACGGCCGACTCGCGGCCATAAGCTAGGTCTGCGACGCTGGCCGCTCCGGGGCTTCGCCCCTCCCGCGGCTGCGAGGCCCCGGGGGGCCTCGCCGCAGCTCGGCCTTCGGCCTCGCATTTGTGTGACGATGGGGTTGCAATTTCGCGAATGGCGCTCTCGTTCTTTTCTGGGTGGAAGGTGTTTTAGCAAAAGAATCCTAGTGCGGGGTTGGCCGCTCCGGGCTTCGCCCTCCTGCGGCCGCGAGGCCCTAGGGGGCCTCGCCGCAGCTCGGCCTTCGGCCTCGCAATTGCTTGTAATGGGGTTCACTGTTCCGGAACAAAGCTCTCGTCCTTTTCTGGGTGGTTGTTGTTTTAGCAAAAGGATCCTAGTGCGGACGCTCAGCCTGCGGCTTCGCGAAGTTACTTGGAGGTCGATGATGGACGCTTCGGGCTTCGCCCTACGCGGAGTTCGGCCTCTGGCCTCACAGTCGAAGCTCGGCCTGCGGCCTCGCTGGGGGTTGAATGCCCACGCTTCGGGCTGCGCCCTACGCGTAGTTCGGCCTTCGGCCTCACACTCGGAGCTCGGCCTCCGGCCTCGCCTTTTAGTAACTGAGATAATTAACTTTGGGCTTCACCGTGTGCGGGCGCTCAGCCTACGGCTTCGCGAAGTTAGTTGGGCCGTCGTTGGGGGACGCTCCGGGCTTCGCCCTACGCGGAGTTCGGCCTTCGGCCTCACATTGGAAGCTCGGCCTGCGGCCTCGCAAGTTTTTCGATGGTTGGTGGGATATTCACAAGATTTTTACATACAAAGTAGCATTTTCAAAGACTCCCAGTACATTTAGTATGGGATGTCTTAGTATGGCAGGCCAAAAGTTAACGGTCCTTAATTCGTACTTCAAGAGGGAAAACTACCCTTAAATGGGTCAAATCCTTAAGAGTGGATAGTTTTGAACAGGATGACATACTTTTTTTTTAAAAACAAAGCAATTTTGTTTTTCGGGTAAATCTCAGAATTTACCCTGAAAATGGGGTATTATTTTTTAGCATGCTGTAGGCCTTACTAAACCTAACAAAAAACCCAAGTAACATTTTCCTGTAAAATGACGACAACTACCTGAAAAAACAAATTTAGTGAATTTTTAAAATGACATATTTTGAAATGGCCGCCAGTGTACCTGCCATATTGAATTCTTGACATTTTAGACTTCTTGTGCAATGTCAGTTATTTTGCACGAAAAACGGTATCTTTAGTTTTTTTCTATCTTGCTCACAACTCCCTTAAGAGACCTTCAAAGTGACCCCTTCCAAAAAAAACTTTTAATTCTCATTCCCAGTGTTGCCAGTTGATTTTCATAAAAATAGTCAAATGTCATTTTAATGGTCGCATTTAACCGGCCTAGGGCATTTTTATTACTGAAAAGTCTTTATTTCTATTTTCGACTTTTTCGGGCCATTTCTCAAAAACTACTAAAGCTACCAAAAATATTTTGTAACCTGGCAACCTGCAAGCACGAGCTACACGATTGGCTAGTACATTTCATCCCTCTCAAAAATTGGCAACACTCAAAAAATCTCAAAAAACAGTTTGAAAATCGCAAACTTTTCACAAAATGGCCGCCAGCTCGCCCGCCATCTTGAAATTCAGAAATCCCGTATTTTTCCCATAATCTGGACTATATATGGCAAGACTTGGCGTTTTCTTTTTTTTTCTACCATATGCGGAAGTATCCGTCACTAACTTTAAAGTCACCCATGTCGAAAAATTTATTTTCTACCATAGTTCCCAGTGTTGCCAGTCGATTTTTGCAAAAATACTAAAAGGTCATTAGGTACCTGAGTTGCCATGAAATTGCATTCAAGTTTTTTTGACAGCTGTCATATTTCTCATTTCGACTTTCCCGAGCCCTATCCCAAAAACTACCATGAATTTGGTACAAATTCACATTCCTGGCAACACTCGAATAAATTACCTACAGTCGGTGCATACTATGAAAAACGCTCAAGTGTTGCCATCTACCGGAAAAATCACTTCAAAAATGGTCGATTTCGCTGATCGGAACAAAATGGCCGCCAGCGCCGCCGCCATCTTGGATTTTTATAATCTGTGGATGAGGATGGCAAGTGAACTATACAAGCAACACTTTAAAAGAAGAATTTTGAAAATCGAACAGAAACTCTATTCACTATGGCAACGCAAAAATCACTCTAAAACCCGTTTTTCAATCCAAGATGGCGGCGAAACAGTATTTTTTTTTTCAAAAATATTTTTTCAAGATACTCAATTTTGATATGGCAACACCCAGTAAAAAAAGAAAAAATTCAGCGCCTCAAACAAAAAAGTTGATGTCTCAAAAAGAGCCGCCATTTTGTTTTTTGAAAAAAAAAACTGAAAAACCTGCGTTGATAAAAATAACAAAAATTCCCAAAAAGTGAAAATGACCCTAAAACACCTCTAAATAAGTGAAAAACACCCCTGATCAGTCAGTGAGTCAGTGAGTCAGTGGTAATCGAGCTTTATATATAATAGATAGACTAGCTTCTGGCCGCCGGCCTACGGCCGACTCGCGGCCATAAGCTAGGTCTGCGACGCTGGCCGCTCCGGGGCTTCGCCCCTCCCGCGGCTGCGAGGCCCCCGGGGGCCTCGCCGCAGCTCGGCCTTCGGCCTCGCAGTTGTTGGTTATGGAGTTGCAGTTTCGCGAATGGCGCTCTCGTTCTTTTCTGGGAGGAAGGTGTTTTAGCAAAAGAATCCTAGTGCGGGGTTGGCCGCTCCGGGCTTCGCCCTCCCGCGGCCGCGAGGCCCTAGGGGGCCTCGCCGCAGCTCGGCCTTCGGCCTCGCAGTTGCTTGTAATTGGGTTAACTGTTCCGGCACAAAACTCTCGTCCTTTTCTGAGTGGTTGTTGTTTAAGCAAAAGGATCCTAGTGCGGGCGCTCAGCCTACAGCTTCGCGAAGTTACTTGAAGGTCGACGATGGACGCTCCGGGCTTCGCCCTACGCGGAGTTCGGCCTCCGGCCTCACAGTCGAAGCTCGGCCTGCGGCCTCGCTGGGGGTTGAAAACCAACGCTCCGGGCTGCGCCCTACGCGTAGTTCGGCCTTTGGCCTCACACTCGGAGCTCGGCCTCCGGCCTCGCCTTTTAGTGACTGAGGCAATTAACTTTGGGCTTCACCGTGTGCGGGCGCTCAGCCTGCGGCTTCGCGAAGTTAGTTGGGCCGTCATGGGGGACGCTCCGGGCTTCGCCCTACGCGGAGTTCGGCCTTCGGCCTCACATTCGAAGCTCGGCCTGCGGCCTCGCAATTTTTTCAATGTTTCGGTGAAGATTCACAAGAATTTTTCATACAAAGAAGCACTTACAGAGACTCCCAGTACATTTAGTATGGGATGTCTTAGTATGAAAGGCAAAAAGTTTACTGCCCTTAATTCGTACTGCAAGGGGGTAAACTACCCTTAAATGGGTCAAATCGATATAAGTGGATAGTTTTGAACAGGATGACATACTTTTTTTTAAAAACAAAGCAATTTTGTTTTTCGGGTAAATCTCAGAAATTACCCTGAAAATGGGGTAATTTTTTTCACCATACGGTAGGCCTTACTAAACCTAACAAAAAACTAAAATAACATTTTCCTGTAAAATGACGCCAACTACCTGAAAAAACAACTTTTGTAAATTTTTAAATTGGCGTATTTTGAAATGGCCGCCAGTGTACCTGCCATGTTGAATTCTTGTCATTTTATACTTTTTGTGCAATCTCAGTTATATTGCACAAAAAATGGTATCATTAGTTTTTTTCTACCTAGCTCACAACTCCCTCAAGAGACCTTCAAAGTGACCCCTTCCAAAAAAATATTTTAATTCTCATTTCCAGTGTTGCCAGTTGATTTTGATAAAAATAGTCAAATGTCATTTTAATGGGCGCACTTAACCACCTTAGGGCATTTTTATTGCGGAAATGCCTTTTCTTCTATTTTCGACTTTTTCGGGCCATTTCTCAAAAACTACTAAAGCTACTAAAAATATTTTGTAACCTGGCAACCTGCAAGCAAGAGCTACACGATTGGCCAGTACATTACATCCCTCTTAAAAATTGGCAACACCCAAAAAAACTCAAAAAACAGTTTGAAAATCGCAAATTTTTCACAAAATGGCCGCCAGCTCGTCCGCCATCTTGAATTTCTGTGATCCCGTATTTTTCCCATAATCTGGACTATATGTGGCAACACTTGGCGTTTTTACTTTTTTTCTACCATATGCGGAAGTGTCCGTCACTAACTTTAAAGACACCCATGTAGAAAATTTTATTTTATACCATAGTTCCCAGTGTTGCCAGTCGATTTTTGCAAAAATACTAAAAGGTCATTAGGGACCTAGGTTGCCATCAGACTGCATTAAATTTTTTTTGACAGCTGTCATATTTCTCATTTCGACTTTCCCGAGCCCTATCCCTAAAACTACCATGAATTTGGTAGAAATTCACATTCGTGGCAACACTCGAATAAATTACCCACAATCGGTACATACTATGAAAAAAGCTCAAGTGTTGCCATCTACCTGAAAAAGCACTTCAAAAATGGTCGATTTCACTGATTGGAACAAAATGGCCGCCAGCGCCGCCGCCATCTTGGATTTTTATTATCTGTGGATGAGAATGTCAAGTAGACTATACAAGCAACACTATACAACAAAATTTTTGAAAATCGAACAGAAACTCTATTCACTATGGCTTTGCAAAAACCACTCCAAAACCAGTTTTTCAATCCAAGATGGCGGCGAAACAGTATTTTTTTTTTTCAAAATATTTTTTTAAGATACTCAATTTTGTCATGGCAACACACAGTTAAAAAAGAAAAAATTCAGCGCCTCAAACAAAAAAGTTGATGTCTCAAAAAAAGCCGCCATTTTGTTTTTCGAAAAAAAAAAACTAATAAACCTGCGTTGATAAAAATAACAAAAATTCCCAAAAAATGAAAATCACCCTAAAACACCTCTAAATAACTGAAAAACACCCCTGATCAGTGAGTGAGTCAGTCAGTCAGTGGTAATCGAGCTTTATATATTATAGACTAGCTTCTGGCCGCCGGCCTACGGCCGACTCGCGGCCATAAGCTAGGTCTGCGACGCTGGCCGCTCCGGGGCTTCGCCCCTCCCGCGGCTGCGAGGCCCCCGGGGGCCTCGCCGCAGCTCGGCCTTCGGCCTCGCAGTTGTTTGAGGGGGGGTTTGTGTTTCGCGAATCGCGCTCTCGTTCTTTTCTGGGAAGAAGGTGTTTTAGCAAAAAAATCCTAGTGCGGGGTTGGCCGCTCCGGGCTTCGCCCTCCCGCGGCCGCGAGGCCCTACGGGGCCTCGCCGCAGCTCGGCCTTCGGCCTCGCAGTTGCTTGTAATTAGGTTCACTGTTCCGGGACAAAGCTCTCGTCCTTTTCTGGGTGGTAGTTGTTTTAGCAAAATGATCCTAGTGCGGACGCTCAGCCTACGGCTTCGCGAAGTTACTTGAAGATCGATGATGGACGCTCCGGGCTTCGCCCTACGCGGAGTTCGGCCTCTGGCCTCACAGTCGAAGCTCGGCCTGCGGCCTCGCTGGGGGTTTGGAAACCAACGCTACGGGCTGCGCCCTACGCGTAGTTCGGCCTTCGGCCTCCGGCCTCGCCTATTAGTAACTGAGGCAATTAACTTTGGACTTCCCCGTGTGCGGGCGCTCAGCCTACGGCTTCGCGAAGTTAGTAGGGCCGTCATGAGGGACGCTCCGGGCTTCGCCCTACGCGGAGTTCGGCCTTCGGCCTCACATTCGAGGCTCGGCCTGCGGCCTCGCAAATTCTACAATGTTTCCGTGAAAATTCACAAGATTTTTTCATACAAAGTAGCATTATCAGTGACTCCCAGTACATTTAGTATGGGAAGTCTTACTATGGAAGGCGAAAAGTTCAATGTTCTTTATTCGTACTGCAAGGGGGTAAACTACCCTTAAATGGGTCAGATCGTTAAGAGTGGATAGTTTTGAACAGTATGACATACTTTTTTTTAAAAAACAAAGCAATTTTGTTTTTTGGGTAAATCTCAGAAATTACCCTCATAATTGGGTAATTTTTATGACCCTAAAACACCTCAAAACAACTGAAAAACACCCCTGATCAGTCAGTGAGTGAGTGAGTCAGTCAGTGGTAATCGAGCTTTATATATAATAGACTAGCTTCTGGCCGCCGGCCTACGGCCGACTCGCGGCCATAAGCTAGGTCTGCGACGCTGGCCGCTCCGGGGCTTCGCCCCTCCCGCGGCTGCGAGGCCCCCGGGGGCCTCGCCGCAGCTCGGCCTTCGGCCTCGCATTTGTGTGACGATGGGGTTGCAGTTTCGCGAATGGCGCTCTCGTTCTTTTCTGGGTAGTTGGTGTTTTAGCAAAAGAATCCCAGTGCGGGGTTGGCCGCTCCGGGCTTCGCCCTCCCGCGGCCGCGAGGCCCTAGGGGGCCTCGCCGCAGCTCGGCCTTCGGCCTCGCAGTTGCTTGTATTTGGCGTCAATTTTCTGGGACAAAAGCTCTCGTCCTTTTCTGGGTGGTTGTTGTTTTAGCAAAAGGATCCTAGTGCGGACGCTCAGCCTACGGCTTCGCGAAGTTACTTGAAGGTCGATGATGGACGCTCCGGGCTTCGCCCTACGCGGAGTTCGGCCTCTGGCCTCACAGTCGAAGCTCGGCCTGCGGCCTCGCTGGGGGTTGAATGCCAACGCTTCGGGCTGCGCCCTACGCGTAGTTCGGCCTTCGGCCTCACACTCGGAGCTCGGCCTCCGGCCTCGCCTTTTAGTAACTGAGGTAATTATCTGTGGGCTTCACCGTGTGCGGGCGCTCAGCCTACGGCTTCGCGAAGTTAGTTGGGCCGTCGTTGGGGGACGCTCCGGGCTTCGCCCTACGCGGAGTTCGGCCTTCGGCCTCACATTGGAAGCTCGGCCTGCGGCCTCGCAAGTTTTTCGATGATTGGTGGAAAATTCACACGATTTTTACATACAAAGTAGCATTTTCAATGACTCCCAGTACATTTAGTATGGGATGTCTTAGTATGGCAGGTCAAAAGTTTACTGCCAATAATTCGTACTTCAAGGGGCTTAACTACCCTTAAATGGGTCAAATCGTTAAGAGTGAATAGTTTTGAACAGGATGACATACTTTTTTTTAAAAAACAAAGGAATTTTGTTTTTTGAGTAAATCTCAGAAATTACCCTGAAAATGGGGTAATTTTTTTCAACATACTGTAGGCCTCACTAAAACTGACAAAAAACCCAAGTAACATTTTCCTGTAAAATAACTCCAACTACCTGAAAAAACAACTTTTGTAAATTTTTAAATTGGCGTATTTTGAAATGGCCGCCAGTGTACCTGTCTTGTTGAATTCTTGACATTTTACACTTTTGGTGCAATCTCAGTTATATTGCACAAAAAATGGTATCATTAGTTTTTTTCTACCTAGCTCACAACTCCCTCAAGAGACCTTCAAAGTGACCCCTTCCAAAAAAAAGTTTTAATTCTCATTTCCAGTGTTGCCAGTTTATTTTGATAAAAATAGTCAAATGTCATTTTAATGGGCGCACTTAACCACCTTAGGGCATTTTTATTGCTGAAATGTCTTTATTTCTATTTTCGACTTTTTCGGGCCATTTCTCAAAAACTACTAAAGCTAAAAAAATTATTTTGTAACCTGGCAACCCGCAAGCAAGAGCTACACGATTGGCCAGTACATTACATCCCTCTCAAAAATTGGCAACACCCAAAAAAGCTCAAAAAACAGTTTGAAAATCGCAAACTTTTCAAAAAATGGCCGCCAGCTCGTCCGCCATCTTGAAATTCAGAAATCCCGTATTTTTCCCATAATCTCGACTATATATGGCAACACTTGGCATTTTCACTTTTTTTCTACCATATGCGAAAGTATCCGTCACTAACTTTAAAGACACCCATGTCGAAAATTTTATTTTCTACCATACTTCCCAGTGTTGCCAGACGATTTTCGCGAAAATACTAAAAAGTCATTAGGGACCTGAGTAACCATCAAACTGCATTCAAGTTTTTTTGACAGCTGTCATATTTCTCATTTCGACTTTCCCGAGCCCTATCCCAAAAACTACCATGAATGTGGTAGAAATTCACATTCCTGGCAACACTCCAATAAATTACCCACAATCAGTGCATACTATGAAAAACGCTCAAGTGTTGCCATCTACCGGAAAAATCACTTCAAAAATGGTCGATTTCGCTGATCGGAACAAAATGGCCGCCAGCGCCGCCGCCATCTTGGATTTTTATAATCTGTGGATGAGGATGTCAAGTGGACTATACAAGCAACACTATAAAACAAAAAATTTGAAAATCGAACAAGAACTCTATTCACTATGGCATTGCAAAAAACACTCTAAAACCCGTTTTTCAATCCAAGATGGCGGCGAAACAGTATTTTTTTTTTCCAAAATATTTTTTCAAGATACTCAATTTTGACATGGCAACACCCAGTAAAAAAAGAAAAAATTCAGCGCCTCAAACAAAAAAGTTGATGTCTCAAAAAGAGCCGCCATTTTGTTTTTTGAAAAAAATAAACTAAAAAACCTGCGTTGATAAAAATAACAAAAATTCCCAAAAAGTGAAAACGACCCTAAAACACCTCAAAATAGGTGAAAAACACCCCTGATCAGTCAGTCAGTCAGTCAGTGAGTGGTAATCGAGCTTTATATATTATAGATATATATATATAACATCCTATTGCGAAGCGGGGGCGGGTCGCTAGTAATATATAAATGTACATTCATGCATATTGAATTCTAATTTTTCTTAAATACGAGCGTAAGGTGACTTTTCAACTCTTCTATGTTGCTGTGCCCGACAGGGTCCATAAGGAATAGGAATATGAATATGAAAATTCTGCGCCAGATTTGCTAAAGCAGGCTTATTAACACCTCATTTGCTGACGTCACGAATGACGCACATATGGAATCAAACTCGAAATGTAATATGAGCAAAATCGAGCAAATATGATAATGATGAACCCATGAGCCGACGTGCTGTGATTGATCGGTTATATCTCATATTAGAATATTTATATCACGGTCGACAGGTTGGTATTTGAAAAGCTGCACGGTTCTTGAATAGCCTTATTCATACCATCGAGTTCTATCTGTTTTTATGGTGTATTTTGGAGTGTGTGCGCAGGAACTTCATGACCTGATACCTCTCTCTATTTTCTACCACCGGACCACTAGACGCCGTGAGGGCTTTCACCTCTATGTGGTCCACTTTCCAGCGGTCCGAACTAAGCGGTTTGGTGCTTCCTTTCTGGTCCGCACTGCTAAGGAGTGCTTGGTTTCTTCAAGGCTTCTTTGTTATGAATAGAGACCTATGCTCTAGCGTAAAACATTTAAATTATTTTGCTCAAACACAGCTAGTGTCTTTGCGGAGTAGTCGTAATAATTGGCACACAAGATGTTATATTCGATTTTATAGGTAAACAGATAAAAAATTAAGGTCATGTTACTAATGTTTTTATGACGAAACGTTTTATTAATCAATTCGTTTTTAACGACTATTACTCTTAGAGTCGAGTATGAGAACATCTGGGTGGATAAACATGTTTTAATCACCTATTTGTAGAAATAGTTTATTATTAGTTGGCAATAACCATTGGATCTAAGGCGTTGTTTGCATTAGGCAATATTTGTCGCGCAACATGTAGCGTCATGTTGATCGACGACGCGCAATTGTCCTATCGGTATGCATATAGTCCGTTCGCGTTAATAATGCAGTAATTTCATACTTTTCCTTCGACCTAGCACTCCTTACCAATCAAATCGTTCCTAATTAGAAAGCCAAGTTCACAGTGATCAGCTGAACGCATACGTTCGTACGCAAAGGTTGTGGATCTGAGTTTTTTTTGTGAGCGACACAATTCAATTTGAAAATCACTGCATTCTTAATGCGAACGGACTATATTATTATCAAACTACAAGCCGCGCGTCATGTTGGAAACAACACGAGTTGTTTAGGCGCCGTGCAGACGGTGGGGCAGACGCGGTCTTTATTACTTCGCGGACAAAAAGACCGCCCCAACCCGTCGTCTGCATAGTTCCTGAGTTGTGCAAGGTCACCATTCATGTAAAGGTATGATTTCGAATCACGCTACACGCAGCAGTGCTGCCAAGACACTACTGGTCCCCATACAATTGGTATGAGCTTATATGAGATTACATTCCGAGCTAGGCAGCAATGTCGCGGCAGCAATGCAGCGGCAGCACTGCTGCGCATCAGTTTTGCCCTATCGCCGCGACAGACCAGTTGTGGCACGTTTGCCGCCGCAACTTGTCAACTCAAAGTAAACTGGTTAGTTTACCTGCGTGGCAACCAATCAAAACAACGCATCACCGCGAACAGAGCGACACTGTCGCCTTGGTCGGAATCAGAGCGACAGGCAGCAACTTAGTGGCAGTACTGCTGCGTGCACCGTGATTCCTAGTCATACCTTTAAGCGTCAGATGTTGCGCATAAATTTGTCCGAACATCCGACAGCATGTGGTACTTAGACGTTAGAGCAATTTATTCTCAACTTAGAGGTTGCGGGTTCGAATCCCACCTAACACGTTTATTATTGTGTCGTTGTTTCAAACTGGCAGAGACTCGAGTTCATATTTAGTTCACACGCTTGTTTTCCGCAATCGTAGTAAAAAATATACCAGTACTAGCGGCCACCCGCGTGGACCGCGTGGACTTTAGTTCAGCCACCGAGTACAAATTGTAGCCCAAATGTTATTTCAATGGTAAACCCTTCTAATTCGGAACGCACCCATAGTTACGCTAATGACAGCAGCGGTCTGTCATCAACTGTCATGCCATACCACGTGATGCTGAGTACATTTTTATATTTTACTTGATATTTTCAACAACTTACACAATATCTTTATAAATTGTAGCCTATGTGTTATTCAGATATATAGGCAACATTATTGTAAAGTTTCATTAAAATCCATTCAGTAGTTTTTACGTGAAAGAGCAACACAGCACATCCAGACATACAAACTTTCAGCTTTTATAATATTAGTAGGATTAGCGTAAAATGTCAAGGTTTTTCAAATACTGGACTGGACTGCCAAACCTGAGGATAAATACGCAAACATCGGAAACCCATCGCTCATTCTGAATTATTACCATATAGGCCCACAGCTGTTGTGGCTGAGTGCCAACTGTGCCAGTAAGTTTATATGGCATAACAAAGTCCCATGGCTCATAGACAAAGCCATAGCGGAAACGGTAACTGATGTTAAGCTACGCATGCCATGTCGCAGAATCAGATGGGTGACCATACTGAAAAATTTGGGAGGTATTTCACAGTTATACTATTTAAAACAGTTAGTGGATGATGTTTTGCATCTATGTCAGTCGTTAGGCCAAGACGATGGCTTTATAACGACTTGATCTGTTGATGCTGTTGAGATTGCCTATGCCCAGCGGTGGGACGTTTTGCCGATGGCTATATTTTTTCCTTAGAGGAAACTTGACTTGAGGCGTTCCACTTCTGTATAATAGTGGCTGAGTGCCAACTATGCCAGAAAGTTAGCCGTATGTTTAACAATGTCTTCCGGAATTCAAAATATTATGATAGAGATAACAATTTAGGTATTTTAAAAACTGAGTCTCTACGACAACACAACAAATAATACCATTTTCAACCCCGTAGTGATTGTGCACTTGTTTACCCTTTCTATGATCTTCCTATACCTGAAGTTTGTCTGGAAGATATTGCTTCTAGCAATAAAACCGCCTAAGTTGTACATAAGCATGAAAATGTTAAACTCACATTTATACATAACTAGCTGACCCGGCGAACTTTGTTCCGCCCTAAGGGCAATAAATATTTTTTTTTTTAATTGGAAAAAAATAAAAAGACGGGATAAAAAGTATCCTATGTCCTTCTCCTGGCTCTAAACTACCTCCATGCCAATTTCCAGCTAAATCGGTTCACCCGTTCTTGAGTTATAAGTGGAGTAACTAACACGACTTTCTTTTATATAATACTAGCTTACCCGGCGAACTTTGTTCCGCCTTAAGGGCAATAAATAAAAAAAGAAAGAAAAGAAAAATAAATAAAAGTATTCTATGTCCTTCTCCTGGCTCTAAACTACCTCTATGCCAATTTTCAGCAAAATCGGTTCAGCCGTTCTTGAGTTATAAGTGGAGTAACTAACACGACTTCCTTTTATATATATACAGGGTGGCCCAGCGACAGTGGTCCAAAAATTTTTTTTAGCTAGAGGGCATCATAACGAGTCATTTAAGAAAAACTTTAGTTCCGCGAAAATCAATACTTTAGAAGTTATGATTTTTTCAAGTTTCTTTTGAAATTCCTCAACTCAAATCACTTAATTCACTCTTGTTTGGAAACTATCGCACTGAATCAGTTCAAAGTTGATATAAATGTACAATAGTAATGTAGAAACCATATTATGTGCGAGTTTTGAGTTTATTCTCAGCCAATTTGTTTTTTTTTTAATTTTCGTCAATAATTTTTCGCCATTTCAAAAACTAATACATTTTTCTAAAAATCATAGCTGCAATGTTTGTGCACTCGATGATTTGTTTATGATCTTAAAAACTGTCCATAAGTATGATAATAGTCTATGCAAAACCTTGAAATGATGCTGCCAATGGAACACTTTCAAAATTAACATCATGTACGGTAAGTCGCTAAAACTCAGAATGGGTCATTTCTGCACTGACCCTAATTTAAAAAAAAAGTAGCGATAATATTTTTTTTCGGATAGAGGGCATCATAGCTACTCATTTTAATAAAACATTAGATAGTCTAAAACCAATAGTTTAGAAGTTACATTTTTTTAAATTTTGGGCCTAAGTGGTTGAACTTCAGAGACACAGCTCACTTTTGTTTGTAAACTATCCGACTAAGGAACTTTAAATATGGGATGACTTAATAATTAATCCCAAACTTTAATTGGCTTCGCTTTATTTTATGTTGACTGGTAGATAATGCCTTAATAGCATTAAGTCCGCCTTTTGTATCACTCATTGTATTGTAATGAATGAATGAGATAAATCCTTTTTCACTTTCTTCTATTCTTACTCATTTTGAAGTTCCTCAGTCGGATAGTTTACAAACACAGGTGATCTATGTCTCTGAAGTTCAACCATTTAGGCCCAAAATTTAAAAAAATTATAACTTCTAAACTATTGCTTTTAGACTATCTAATGTTTTATTAAAATGAGTTGCTATGATGCCCTCTATCCGAAAAAAAATATTATGGCTACTTTTTTTTTAAAATTAGGGTCAGTGCAGAAATGACCCATTCTGAGTTTTAGCGACTTACCGCACATGATGTTAATTTTGAAAGTGTTCCATTGGCAGCATCATTTCAAGGTTTTGCATAGACTATTATCATACTTATGGACAGTTTTTAAGATCATAAACAAATCATCGAGTGCACAAACATTGCAGCTATGATTTTTAGAAAAATGTATTAGTTTTTGAAATGGTGAAAAATTACTGACGAAAATTTAAAAAAAAACAAATTGTCTGAGAATAAACTCAAAACTCGCACAAAATATGGTTTCTACATTACTATTGTACATTTATACCAAATTTGAACTGATTCAGTGCGATAGTTTCCAAACAAGAGTGAATTAAGTGATTGGAGTTGAGGAATTTCAAAAGAAACTTGAAAAAATCATAACTTCTAAAGTATTGATTTTCGCGGAACTAAAGTTTTTCTTAAATGACTCGTTATGATGCCCTCTAGCAAAAAAAATTTTTGGACCACTGCCGCTGGGCCACCCTGTATATAAGATAAGATAAGATATATAGACTATGTTTATTTGGTGGTCTTTGTAACCTTTACCGATGAGCGTTTCAAAGCATAAAGATAGTGGAAGATGCACTAAGTGTGTGTGGATTGTAGCTAGAGACACGTGAGAAAAATAGGTTGTAATTGGCTGATTTCTCTTTTAAGTTTATGGAAACTTTTTTTTTTAAATGGTTAAAAAAAACTTTCTTGAACTTTTTGGTGAAGAAAACTTTGCCCAGTAGTGGCATACTGGGCAAAGTTTTCTTCCAAGCTCTTCCACCGGACCTATCCTCAGTCTGATCTTGCCAATCTCCAGAGTAGTTTACCAGGTCATCGCAACATCGTTTCCCAGGTCTTCCTTTTAGACGATGACCGTTCGCAGGGACCCAAAAGGATAGTTATTAAGGAGATAAAAAATTAAAGAAAACAACTTCAAAATGTAAAAACCACTATTTTACTTTACTATTATTCTTGTCCCTGTTATACTCAATGAAAAAATAGGTAGATGCGAAAAAAAAGTGGCACCCGACATCAGAACGATTCGTACACCTGAGAAAAGCATTGACAGTTTGAGACCACACTTCGCAACATGGATCTGTCTCGTTTACGCTCTAGCAAATAATCGTAATCCGTAAACGTAACCACGTCGTACCTACCTCGTGGACCATTTTAGTGGCGTCAATACCGACATAACCTTTTTTTTTTTTTTTTTTTTTATAGTAGGGGAAATGCACTTACGCATACCCGCCAACCGGGGGGTTGGACGGGTTATGTCGGACTCTCCACGGGCTACCCCAGTGGCTCTACCGACTAAAAACCCTACTACTCCCTCTCATCGTCCATGGTGGGGGAATACGTTGCGTAAGCACGTGCCTTTTACGCGTTCCCCCGGACGGTGTATACCGACATAACCTGTCTACTTCTTTTTTCTTGTAACATTATTGGTTATACTGGTATTTTCAATAGTGCAGTTACTGTAAACGCTGATTTGTCCCCCCCACCAACCCTCGACCGTGATGTTAATAAATTGGGTCGCCGCATTACCATATTGAATAGTTCACTGTGATTGATGTAGATTTGGGTCCTGGTGATGGAGATTTGATGAAATTAATGAAGCCGTTGTAAATTCAACAGTACAACTCAATTCTACGAGTATATCACATTCAGGCGTTTTACTGCAGTTTTAAAGAAAGTGATGACTTTTTATATACCGAACTAGCTGTCCCGACAGACTTCGTTCTGTTGTCAAACATTCAGTGTCACGTGACTGGTAGAAACAGTTGCTAAGAGAAAACTTATTTGTGGTTTTTACAATATTCATAGTATTTCTTCATGTTAACTCACCCTTTAAACCTTCCCTGGACCTTCACAAATATTTCAAAATTCAATTTATCCCAATGGGTAGAGCCGTTCCCGAGTTTTAGCGAGACTAACGAACAGCAATCCATTTTTATTGGCTGACTAGCTCAGCATCATGCCAACCTGAGCTGAAGCGCTGGTTTTCAGCTAGAAACGTGAGGAAACAGGTAGCTTTGTACTAAAAAAGAACAACAACAACAAGTGCAACTCTTCAACTTGCGAGTAAACTGGACGAGCTCAAAGTTGAACATCCCTCACAAGTAGGAATATCTGCTCTCTCTCTCTCACTTTAAGTTCTGAACACATTTAACGGGACGGTATTACGGCATGTTCGACATTAGTTATAGTTAGTGAATTCGGGGAATAATGATTTTAAAAATTGAGTATAGCGCGGAAGCAAAGTTCAGTCTTGACAATATAAAAAATACTCAATTTAAGACCCAAAATTTGGCAAACATGCAAAAACTTAAAAAGAGCTATTTTTATGATACCATCGATACACTTTTGCCATATTTTAGCGGTCTCATTACTTATTATTAAAACAAAGTCGCGTTCGCTACTTACGCAACGGATTTCGATGCGTTTTTTTAATAGATGGAGTGATTGAAGAGGAAGGTTTATATGTATAACAACATCGTTTGCTAAAAAGTAAAATGAAAAGTGACCAATAAAACACAGTGA
Organism: Udea ferrugalis; assembly: GCA_950022985.1. Taxonomy (NCBI): domain Eukaryota; kingdom Metazoa; phylum Arthropoda; class Insecta; order Lepidoptera; family Crambidae; genus Udea; species Udea ferrugalis. The sequence continues at coordinate 1,654,792 of OX465541.1, forward strand.
AAAGCGAACGTGCGTATCACCTTGAAGCAGAACATCTGTTCCCACTTCTTATCAACACAGGCAGTAAAAGAAACACGAGCCATTTCGATCACTCGACCACGCCCTCTGACGTCACGCCACGGCAACAGCTGTTGGCCGAGAATTTCACGCGATTTATACCTGGAGTATATTGTTACGTCATTTATAATGTAGCTTTTGCATAGCTTTTTTTAAAGAGGTGTTTCAGTTGTTGTGACAGTGGATTGCTAATGATTTATACATCATTACAAATTATGTTACTGACTTTTCATAAACACTTGTAAAAGTTTACATGCAATAGATAATTTTCATTTCATTTTCATTCCATTTATTTCGTTTCATAGCCGTTAAAAAACAACACACGCTGTATCCAAAATGAGATGGGTGATGACTCCGAGTGATTTATTTTTCATCGCAGTTTGTCTTTTCTGACGTCGGAAGATGTCAGTCTTTAAGACTACTTGGAGGTCTTAGGGCGGCTTGGTCACATCTAACAGTGATTTATCACTAACCCTGGCATTGAGCATTTTTCCAGTGTGATTCTATCAAAGCAAAAGTGTAAACTGAAAAGGGTTGAAAAATTGTCGCAGTTTCAAATACAGGGTTGTTATTTCAATCCTGCGACAAAATCTCAAAAAGGGTTCATTATTTCAGCCCTACACCGTGTTGGTCCGAGTGTTGCGCATAATTAATGAAAGGGGGGAAGGAGGGATGTATTAATAATCTCATTAGGGATTACCGTCTTTAGCGTTTAGACATTAAAGTTTATTCAATTATTCAAACGATGGCATACATGATGAAGCTTAAAATAACCCTCATCATCTTTCTTACGATGTCATACATATAACAAAAGGGGCAGTCAGAAGCACACTGATTGTTGCCGTCATGGTAAACGGAACACTCAGAAGCCCACTTTTTGGTGGGCGGATTTTAAATCCAACCAGGTAAGGTTTTTTTGTTCGGGTTGCTTCGGTTTTTTACTGATGTTTTCCTTCACCGGAGAAATAGCCGCAAATTGTACAATGAACACAAAATAGGTATTGCGTGTACGCGACTTGAATTCGGGATAGCAAGAGTTCACAGACAGTGTGTTAAACCACTGAGCTAGGACGCTCTTGTTTCAAATAAGTTTCTTTCTTAGTACAAAGTAAGTAGAAGGAAGAGATCGCTTTTAGCGATAAGGCCGCCTACATTGTACTGCTATCTGTAAGCATTTTTATGTAATTGTTTTCCTTCTGCAATAAAGTATATCTTATTTTATCTTCAGTATCACCCTTGTACCATTTGTAACACTTACAGTGTTTCGCTAACTAGAGGTTGTATGGTAGATATCGCTTTTAGTGATAAGGCAACCTAAAGTTTTTTTTCTAAATCTTGGCAACTTTTTAGTGCAATACAGTTTTCATCTTATCTTTTAAATAAAAACAAAGCTTTAGTTAAAAATGCACGTAAAACTGAATTCGCCTTTGTAGTTTTAAAATTAAAAATTCTTTGTACCATTTATTGTTACTTTGAAGTCTGTGAAATTTCTACGATGCAACTAATAAAACACTTTATTCACTCTTATAAAACATTCTGCAGTATTCCTAGAAGCCCGTTTAAAACCCAGACAACCTGGTTTCTTAGAACCGCTATTTTGTAGGAATAGTAGGATGAAAAGTCACTGGAAAATGTTCCTGTGTTTTTAAAACCGTCTCCGCACAGGCCACACTCCACAAGATGGCGCAACTGGCATATTTCCTGTAGTTCTCATACATTTAATATGGACTTGATGCACTAGGTATTGTCGATGGCAGCCACTCGCCACACGCCACAAAATAACCAAATTGACGGTCATTGATAAATATTTATTTTTTACATTTATAATATTGATATTACATATAATATGATATTTGTTCTATATGCGAGGCGCAGACAATACAACTAGCAAAAACCTTGGAATTCGGGATCAGAAAAGAAGTGATGGGAGTTTGTAGGTTTTTTTCTGTTTCTAGGTACAGTGAATGAGCAGAGGTCACCCAAAGATCGCGGGTTCGATGATTTCAATGATTTGTTTACCCAGTGAAATAGTGTGACCTAAACATTTTTCATTCACTAATATCATCATTCTTGTTTAAAAAACAGTGCATAGGGTAAACAAATAAGATATCTAACGTTACCACGCGCACCCTTCCGTAGAATTGAAAACATGAATAAAAACGAAAATCAATATGGCGCCCTGCGTACCATCAGCATAATAAGCAAAAGGCCGTGGCTTCCAAGCAGCGGGGAACGCGAACAACGCGGAAACGTTACTGAGAGAAAATACTATACTGGAAACGCAAGGAATGTATTGATCATCCGTTGGTGTTGCGGTTGTCCAACGGTGGATATCATTTTACTCTATTAGATGACTCTCAAGCTTGTTTGTTCATAGAAAGAAATAATATTTTCGTTCTTTGAGGCGCTTTTGATTTTTGATACGAGTTATTGACTCGAAAAAAGCGTACCGTTAAATACGCCAACTTTGCCACCAGGGGGAACATTGCCCAATGAAGTCAGGAGTACACGCGCTATTCTGTGTTGCGACAGGTATAGTTTACTTTCTAGCAATGTCATCAATGTTGCCATAACTTTGTAACTTTTTTAGATATTAGTAGATTGCCTTAGAAATTGTGTTATGGGCAATGTTCCCCCTGGTGGCAAAGTTGGCGTATTTAACAGTAGGTATTTTAAAATTATGCATACATCTGAACAGAACATTCAGAAGCCCACATTTTGCTGAGGGATCATGAACACAACGTGCATGGTAAGCCTACCGCCGTTATCCGGGTCAACCGGGTGCGGGGCCGCACTTAAACGTTACTTAATAGTAATGGATTTTAGTAAAATGGGCTTATAGATAAGAATCAAAAGAGGAAACTTTTTTGTGTGAAACCAGCTGTGCGTGATGTCACTCAGATTTGAACTTCAATTATCACCTAGACTAGGAATTCACGCATATCTTTACTTTGATTTTGCCCTTCTGTAAAACTTACATCTCGACTGATCGTTCGAGAAAACTAATCCGCATAAGAATTCAAATGTTTTTAATCTCAACGCTATGATAGAACCACAGCCTTATGGATCAAGGTGGATTCTGGTAAGAAGGCAGATTTACATGATCATTCTGATGTAAGCCTGGATGCTGTGTATTATTTTAGTCAGGCATTCAAATAATTTTATGTATTGTTTTGAAAATAAACCACAGAGGTTATTTGTCGCAATCGCAACTATTTGCTATGTGAAATACGAAGGAAAATAATGTTATTTTTCATGAAATGTGGGTTATTTGCAATGCTAAGTTCTTAATAATTCTCCCTTATGACAAGAACTACTTTTTATCACCTTTCACTCCTCTTTTCCACGTGACGCTCTTTACTTAAAATCATCCATATTTAATGATTTGATGCAAAAAAAAGACGGTTTGTCTTTTATTTTAGCACTTAATAAGACTGCCTTCTTAATTTGAAAGCATTGTCGATCGGTCACTCATCACTCATTATCATCAGATCACTTTTGACCAGAATGCTTTCTGCCTTGACACACTTAAGACAAATAAGTATGGTGGTTCAACAGAACCACCATACTTATTTGCCTCGGTTTATACACAAAGGTTGTCTAGAAAAAAACGCTTTCAGCAATAATGCTGCCTCTACTTTATACTGCCTATGCCTTTAAGAGTTATTGTACATACATGGCAGGTGCCCGTGGCACAGTTGTGACAGTGGTCGGCGACGATCGCTGTTGTAAAGCAACACACGCCGGGTCGGTAAAGGGATGGGTAGTCCGACTGAAATTTAGTGATGTGTATTTAAGGCATCTCCGTGCTTCGGAAGGCACGTTAACAGGTTCACAGTCCACAGCCCACATATGGGCTGCGAACAATGAGTTTTTAATTGTTATATATTTGTGGACAGTGAACCTGTTAAGCAATGGTCCCGGTTGATGTCGCTAGATGTCAGTCGTTAAGCCTAGTCAGAGGCCTTAGGGCGGCTTGATAACATGTGACATTAAGGTTGCTCACTAACTTTACACCCCTTTAACAATCCGCCCTGAGCCCACGTGTTGAAGTATGGCTTGTTCCACCTCATAGTTGAGGTGAGGCCTGTTCCCAGCAGTGGGACGTTTATAGGCCGTTTACGTTTTATGTTTATGTACATACATCATCTACTTAACAGTTTCATGCAATAAAGAATATCTTATCTTATCTATACTTAATAATAATGCCGCATACACAAGAACACGTTTTAAAATCTCCGCCGGCCAGCCCGCAGCGCTTCCTCGTAAAAGTTTCGCAGTAAAACAACACTAAATTTAAGTATAATAAAAATGTCGAAACGTCCGTCTTAGGAGAGATCCATCTGAGCTGATGACGTTGTAAATTATTCCTGAACTGAAAACACGTTGAGGTTGACCCGTGTTAGTTTGGTATTTTTAAAACTTTATGGATAGGCACATTAATTTCAGTTTATAGTCTGTTCGCGTTAAGAATGCAGTGATTCCATTCTTGTTCTACGATCTAGCACGCCCCCTAACCAATCAAATCATCGTTTCTAATTAGAAAGCCAAGTTCACAGTGCCCAGTTGAACGCATTCTTTCAAACGCAACGGTTTTGTACCTGAGTTTTTCTCTGTGTAACTCTCATACTATAGTAGAGCGATCGATCGCTGTTGTGAAGCAACACGCGCCGTGTCGGATCTGGGATGAGTGACCACCCCGACCGATATTTAGTGACGGATTTTTCGGGCAACTCCGTACTTTAGAAGGCATGTTAAGGAGCTGGTCCCGGTTGACGTCGCTGGATGTCAGTCGTTGAGCCTAGTCAGAGGCCTTAGGGCTGCTTGATACCATCTGACATTAAGGTTGCTCACTAACCTTACACCCCTCCAACAATCCGCACTGAGCCCGCTTGTTGAAGTATGGCTCGCACCACCTCACAGTTGAGATGAGGCATGTGCCCAGCAGTGGGACGTATCTAGGCCCTTTATGTAGAGCAATTCTGTAACCTCTTTTCGATTTGGAAGAACTTACTGTTTTCCGCTGAAGCTGAAGTCCGCATTTTTGATTTGAAGTCCCATTTTCCAATATCTATGTCTATTGTTAGTGTAACTTTTGATAATTACTGATGATTTAAATTTTGGCGCATAATTCAGTTGAAAACGAACTTAACAACTGCACAAACTATGTGCTATTGGAAGCTAGGACCATTTTTCATAGAAACCGCACAATACTTTGCACCATAACGCCTTCACACACGGTCTAACTTCCCTTACCAGTAAAGTTCGCCAACCTCGTTGGGTCCACATCGTACTATGGCTAAGGCTATTAGTGTACCAGTACCTTCACGAGCCCTCGCCCTCAGGCCCTCAGGGCAAACTCATTAATGCTGGCTTCTCAAGTGCTCAGCTTAGTTTGCTTTTTGATTTACTTTGTAGGCATTAAGCCCGCCTTTTGACATAACGAATGAACATGTTGGTTTTTGAAAAATGCCTAAGGTCTGTCTTGTATTTCAAAATTTGTGTAGTTTTCTTGAAGATACTCGTGAAAAACGTAAACAAGGGAAATACTATTCACGATATTGCATAAATTTCGTATTTAATTTAAAAAAATATAGTTATTCCAATTCTGGGTCTACAGTGAACAAATTTTCTTATTTTTTGAATTACGCTATCTTGTTCAAAGTTCATATTGTAACAACGACTAACAACGATTGTAAAAAGAGAAACAGAGAGAAAAGAGTAACTGCTGAGCTTCTTGCCGGTTCTTCTCAGTACAGAAACAACTTTCCGATCCAGTGGTAGCGTCACATTTATTTAAGTAAGTACAGTATATTTATTGTATACATTTAATATTATGATATTCATGTCTATTATTAATTTTATTTTGTTTGTTAATTAGATTTGACGATTTGAAAGTACTTGTTACAGGTCTATTCAAATAAAGCTATTATTGTTTGTTTGTTTGATTAGCTACTATTACAAAGTACTAAAAGTAATCACTCGCTATTGACGATGACTCTACACAAGCCAACTGTAGCACATCACGAACTAATCTTCAGAAGACCATGGTATTTTCTAGTAGAGGTCGTCTAAGCTGAACTGACCGCATCTGCGCAAACAGTAGTTGGAGTGGAAGGGCGCGCCATTTCAGCTTAGACGTTCTCTAGTAGTTTGCAGGGTAACTATTTAGTCATACTCGTAGATACATTTTAACGTTCCTATAGATTTGAATATGGCAAGACCGAAAAGACGTAAAACGTGTTATTATTGAAATAATTCAACTTTATATAAAACATTAGTAAGTTTGTGCGTCATTTTAAAAATAAGCTAAACCTACATGTTGAATAAAGTGGACCAAAAAATTTATAATGCATTTTTAGAGCAGTGAGTGAGTAGACTTAAGAGACATAGGAACATCAATATTCCCTTCAAATTGTTCTTTACTTTCAGTAAACCAGAGTTCCACTGTGAGCCTGTAAAAGCCTGTCATTCTTCTTTAAGTGTTTGTAAACAGCTGTAATCATTGTTTTAAACAAACACGTCCCTCGCGATCTCAATCAAAACTTTAAGCATTAGGAGGAAACTTGAGTGAAGACAGACAAAATTCTTTAAAACTCATCTTAAGCATACATAGTTGCGTAAATTTTCAAATAAAATACAAACTTCTTAAAAAAAGGGATGATATTGAAGTTTTTTTATTGAAAGATTGGATTCTCAAAATCCTGGCGACTAAAACTATGTTATTTAGGCTAGCAATACACTTCAGTGTCAGATAATATCAAACTATCATGGAGTCGATTAGGTTTAGCAACTGACATCTAGCGACGTCAACCGGGAACAATTGCTTAACGTGCCTTCCGAAGCACGGAGATGCCTGAAAAAATCATGGCTAAATCACGGTTGGGGTGGCCTCCCATCTCATTTCCGACCCCGCGTGTGTGCACCCGCATTTATCGCTGCCAAAAAGGCTAAAATGTCAGCTTCAAAGTCCTTACTCCAAAGCAGAAATTAACAACTGTATCCGTTAAAAATTTGAAAGAGCGAGCGGCTTGAGCGGAGTGGGCGAAACGAGCGAAGTACTCCCGATAGTATTAAGCGGAATAAGCGTGATGAGAGCACTTATGAATAATAGAACAACTCGTTTCTGTCGATTTTATACGGGTGTTAAGCTTTATTAAAATTTCAGTCTTTTCCAATTTCACTGATGACAGATATTTTAAATATTCATACGGAATGTTCAGAAAACTATTAGCCAATAATCGTTGCAAAAAATCTTTCAGCCTAATGGTCTCCCATGGTATGATATGGTATAGTAACTCGTCGTTGCCAGTACGTTTGCCAGCTTCAAACCTTTAGAAGGCAAAGGGAAAATAGTTACCACCATAATATGAACCTTGAGTTGACAGAATAAGGTTTAAAAATCAAGAAATATTCCGAGTGCTTATGCCCATTACAGGTGACAGAAGCCCCTCTTGAGAACCTTAGCAGAAAGTTAACCGTAAAATGAAGTGCCATGTAAACTTGGACATGTAAAAAGCACCTAAAATGTAGACCAGGTGTTCCAAATTTATTTTGACTTGTCGTCCATGTAGCGACTTAAACAAAACAAACAGGGATAGAAAGATGTCATCCGCGTGAGTGCAAAAAGAGCGGTAGCACTGAGACGAAAGAGATAGTAGTCACCGATGTGCGCCGATAATTCCCGATGCAGCTAAACGTGCCGCTCTCACACGTTTTTGTATTGTTTGTCTTGCACATTCTGAAACAGGTCCATGGGACCCGTTTTCAGGTGGTCACTTTTATCTGTGGTCATAACATACATTTTTTCGCTTTCTACATTACGTCGCCTTGTGGCGTTCGTTCTATTCACTTACGGGTAGCTTTCCACTTGGAAAAATACATTTCCAAACCTTATTCGGCTCTTGAGTAAGAATATTAGGTCAATAACCTGTAAACTATGAATAAATCGGCAACACCAGTAATATTTTCCAAGAAACTAACTTGAAATGGAAATTGCAGTATTTCTGAGCGTAACCAGACAAACTGCAAACTTCATGAAGATTGTACAACTACGTGACGTAATGAATAAAATAACTAAGCAAAAGTTTCAATGTACAGTCAGCATCTAAAATATGTGAGCTCTGGTATTTTATCAAACTGCCTAATTTGACAGCATGTTTAACAATAATGTTATAATAAAGAAAAGCTAGATAGGTAACTTGTGCAAACCAAGTGGCACCCGAAATCAGAAGTTTATTGCACCTGAGCAAAGCATTGACAGTGTTGACAGTTTGACACGACACTATGCAACATGTATCTGTCTCGTTTACGCTATAGTAAATAATCATACTATTCTGTTCACACGTTTACACTATTATAGGTACGTACGCAGTGGTTTTCTTTTTACCCTATTTGAAATTGTTCGAAAGTCTTTACATGTTTTAGACGCTGACTAAAAATACTGTTGCTACTGGATTTCGTTTGAAAATGAATCTGCATAGATATAATCAAATCTGTTAGTACTTATCAAAACTCGCGAAGGGGCTGATTTAAACATTTTCTGTTTCAAATATTAATAAAGTTCACCGATTTCCCTTATGAAAACATAAATAATAACCAGAAAAAATTAGAAAACAAAAAAATACATTCAGCTGCTACCTCAGGTCAATCGCTTTTGAAGAAAGACATCGGCCAAGGCAGCTTATAGATAATATTGTATCCAAAAATCGTAAAAACTTAGTATTTGCAGCTGTTTTCAACCTCCTAACTTTTGAAGCTTTTAAACTGTTAGTTTTTTATATTCTGACTGTACGTAGGTACTTGCTGTAAGTATGAAAGGAATATCTGTCGCCCCTATCTTCACAACTTTGAAGTTGGAGCGAGTCATTTTATTACTATACTCGCTTCAAGCTTTGTGAAGCATTGTAATGCTCGTATACTTATACAAATGTTGAGTTATGAATTATATCACAGAGTGAAATCTATCCGGTTTCCGAATAGTGAAAGACAAAATGTTGTGTTAGCTGGATCGTTCAATTCTTATCGTGAAAAAGAGCGTCATGGAGTTGGTAAAGGCAATTTAATTTACAGATAAGATAAGATATACTTTGCACAAAGAAAACAATTACATTACAATGCTTAGATTCAGACGTACAGATTAGCGTTTTATACGCGCACATAAACTCATTTTTGCACTACTCAAGAACTTCATGACCTGATACCACCCTCCACTTTCTACCCCCGGACTACTAGACGCCGTGAGGGCTTTCACCCCCATGTGGTTGATTTTCCGGCTGTCCGGACTAAGCGGTTTGGTGCTTCCTTTCTGGTCCGCACCGCTAAGGATTAGAACGCTGTCCCTGCGTCTGTGTTTCCGAATACATACAACCTTGGAGTCTTCAAGGCAAGAGTGAATAGGCATTTTCTGGGCAAGCATGTTCCATCAGACGAGACTGGGATCAAACGCAAACCCATTATTAATATAAAAAAACTCACACTCTAAGCTGGTTGTTCTAACGAGGGTTGACGAACTTCTAAGCGCGAGGCGTAATGTTCAGTTTGAGCAAACACACGAGTCGGTACTTCAAGCGGGAAGTGTAGCGTGCTTATGAGAGCGTATACTGTAGACCTTAGCTAGTGGCCGTCTGGGCAGAAATGTCCTGGACATTTCTGCCCAGACGGCCACTAGCAATATATTTTACAATATATTTCTTTAAACTTTCAGGGTCACCAACATTTAAATCATTAAAAACGGGATTGCTACCATGTACCTTTTTTGTTTTGAGTTTCCGATATTTCGGCACTGTTACAAGCGCCATGGTCACGGAGTAACTGGAGATCTTACGTGTGAGATGTTACTCCGTGACCATGGCGCTTGTAACAGTGCCGAAATATCGGTAACTCGAAACAAAAAAGGTACATAGTAGCAATCCCGTTTTTGATGATTTAAATGTCCTGGAAGTTGTAGTTTGCAGTCTGCCTCAAAAATAAACCCTAAAAACAACACAATAAAGCATAAGCACTTAAACTCTTTATCGGTAAGACCCCGGGGGCGCCCGAAGAATGAAACAAATTAGTCATAAACTCCTGAGTGGTAGTGAGAGCACCTGAGGGGGTTTAATACGAGGCGTTCGATGTCAAGGTCAGTTTATCGATAACGTGTAGAGATCGTCTTAGCTGAAATGACGCGCCCCTCCACTGCGTCTACGCAAACAAGAGATTGCTTTACTAAAGATCTGAAAACCAGAAAAAGACCAAATATACCAGAAAGATTCGGCCGGTCTGTTAATGGTCTCGGTAGCATAATTGGAAGTGCAGTCGCCCGGTTTGCGAAAGATGCGGGTTCGAGTCCTGCTTGATGCCAACATGACCAATGGAAACATGCCAGCATGCCAGCATGGAAAATGCTAAAACAATAATAAAAATGAGATTGCTTGTATGCAGTGGAGGGGTGCGTCATTTCAGCTCAGACAATCTCAACCAGTATAGCGGTTCTTGCAAATTTTAATTTCTCATATCGATCTCACCAGTTGACGCCGTAGACGTTCAACCTAGCGATTCTAACTACCATCACTTCACATCTCGATGCAGCACTCTCAATTCAATCGTCTTTCCGCTTCACCTTAAATTATGATTATCCTCATTTGATTGGGAAAAACTTTTCCCTCAAACGATCACTGTCGCTAAGTTATTTAGGCCAAAATCAGATTGAAGTGAAGTGGGCATTGATAACAACATGTCAAAGTGTGTAGAGAATCGCTCTCCCGCCTCTGTACAAGACATTCATAGTATATTGCACCCTTTTGTTCACCTCTTCATGTGCCGCTTCTGAGCATCTTACCATCTTGCACCACCACATCTATTTTTCTTTCCTGTTTCTCTACCGGAAGGTTGACTAGAAGAGTTCACCTTAAGCGATAAGGCTGCTTACATTGTACGTACTAAATCTCCGTTAAGACATCTGATATGTAATTGTTTTCTCCGTGCAATGAAGTATATCTTATCTCACAGTCCGCTGCCATGTTTCCAATTGCCTTCCTAAAGCTCTGAGTAATAGTAGCGCCATCTTCTGTGTGATTCTGTAAACCCATTACCAACAATGATATTTTAATAAAAAAGATAGGTTATGTCAGTAGGTACTGACAGGGAGTCAAAAATTGTCCACAGGGTGCGACTAGTTAATTTGGCCGTGTCATAACGTGTGAACAAGATTAGTATGATTATTTACTGGATCGTAAACGAGACAGGTACTTATGTTGCGCTGTGTCGTCTCAAACTGTCAGCACTGTCAATGCTTTGCTCAGGTGTACGAAAAGTTCTGATTTCGGGTGCCACTTTTTTAGCACAAGTAACCTATATACCTCTTTTTTATTTTAATATCCTTGATCACCAAAGCTTTAGACAAGACTCATTCAATGCCACCGACATTAAAGCACATTCTATACCACAGTTGTAACATGCCATTAGATTAGATGACAAGCATTACCAAGCATCTCTGGATAACAATGGTTCACAAACAACGTATGGTCAACGCATTAGTGCTGAAGTCACAAATGACGGGTGTCACAGGGTGGCATGAGGGTGGTATAACCAAGATACCTTTCGGAGGCAATGATATTATCATAAAAACACGTAGATAGGTTACTTGTGCTAGAAAAGTGGCACCCGAAATCAGGACTGCGACCACCTAGGCAAAGGCATTGACAGTTTGAGACGACACGGCGCCACATGTATCTGTCTCGTTTACGCTCTAGTAAATAATCAATCTTGTGCACACGGTCAAATTATAGTACGTAACGCCAGGGGACTATTTTTGACTTCGCGTACTGACATAACCTATCTACGTCTTTTTTATTGTAATATCATTGTTCGAGGGGGTTTGGCAAGGAAAGGGAGAGCATCGTGGCTTAGTGGTTTAACATTCTGGTTTAAAACCTGGGAAAAACCCTAAGCATCCCGGATAATGGCGGACGAACCTCCTAGTAACATTATGTTTCTTTCCTTACTTTTACTGTACCTACTTAAATAAATTATATGTATTATTGAATTATCATTATAATTATTTTAAGAATTGCTAAGTATCGCATTAGGCTAAGGCACTGTAATGGTGGCATAAGCTTTTTATTGAATAAAATAAGTAGGTACGGGCAACAGCATGACAGGCTACCCGTTTCCAGTCAGTCCTTCTTGCTCTATCGCGAAGAAAAGTCATTTGCAAGAGCAGTTTATAAAATGAAAATATCAAGCCTGATGTGCCGTTGACTATACTTATCATGAAGTCTACATGAATAAACCTTTGACTTACTTTTTTTCGTTTTTGCTTCAATATTGTGATAGCATCGTGCCGACTAGACTAGGAGACACTACAACACTACCTACTGTAGCCAATATCTAAAATAAGAAATCGATCAATACTCAATTATTTATTGCATTTCACAGTGTAACTTAAAGATCTTACATTAGTGGAAACATTAATGTAACTTACATTACATTTTACAACAATAGTGGAAAGGAGGAACACTCTATCACTATCCTAATGAAAAATATTGTTAAAAACATAAATACCGGATACTTGTTATTTACAATAATAACTCATAATATTTAAAAGAAATCTACCACTCAATAATTCATTACGTCAGTCAGTTAATTCTATTTCTATATTGAGATACAGTGCTCTCAATAAAATGGTCGGTAGTAAATATCTATTCGCGGCGCCCCCCGCATCGTACACATACAGCATGGCGCCTGCAATAGGCCGGTGTTGTAGCCACAAATGGATACGGAGTGTTTAACGTGCTTACTTAGCACATTTGTATTTAGAACCACATTCTATACCACATTGCTTAAAACTGTTCATCGCTAGATGGAGTTATCCTCCGATAGCTCGCGCAAGCATTATGTTTTTTCGTAACGATAAGTTCAAAAAGCTAACAAGAAGTTCAACAACAAGCTCACAGAAGCTCTCAGGAAACTGTTATCCCAATAAATATGTTCAAACAAGAGACCTAGTTTTACTGTCTGAAAGGGTAGCTTCGACCAAGACCTAACCAGTAGGATTTTTACGGAGTTATACGTCCCACTGGCCGGTGATGTAGCCACAAATGGATACGGATTGTTTAACGTGCTTACCAAGCACATTTGTATTTAGAACCCTTTGTTTGAAACTGTTCATCGCTAGATGGAGTTATCCTCCGATAGTTCGCGCAAGCATTATGTTTTTTCGTTTGTATTTAGTGTAATGTCATAATTGAACCGATAAGTTCAATTAAAAGCTTAACAGCAAGCTCACAGAAGCTCTCAGGGAACTGTTCTCCCAATAAAAAGTTCAAACAAGAGACCTAGTTTTACGGAGTTTGCGGACTACTGAATTTTATATAAACGGCCTATATACGTCCCAATGCTGGGCACAGGCCTCAACTCAACTGTGCCTCAACTATGAGGTGGAACGAGCCGTACTCCAACATGGGGGCTCAGTGCGGATTGTTGGAGGGGTGTAAGGCTAGTGAACAACCTTAATGTCAGATGTTATCAAGCCGCCCTAAGGCCTCGGACTAGGCTTAACGACTGGCATCTGACGATGTCAACCGAAACCAAATTGCTTAACGCGCCTTCCGAAGCACGGAGATGGCCGAAAAATACATCACTAAATTTCGGTCGGGGTGGTCACCCATCGCATTTCCGACCCGGCGTGTGTTGCTTGACAACACCGATTTATTGATTTCTATATTGAGAGACAGACTCTCAATAGAATGTTCGGTAGTAAATATCTATTCGCGGCGCCCCCCGCATCGCACACATACAGCATGGCGCCTGCGAATAGGCCGGTGATGTAGCCACAAATGGATACGGAGTGTTTAACGTGCTTACTTAGCACATTTGTATTTATAACCCTTTGTTTAAAACTGTTCATCGCTAGATGGAGTTATCCTCCGATAGCTCGCGCAAGCATTATGTTTTTTCGTTTGTATTTAGTGTAATGTCAAAATTGTATTGATAAGTTCAATTAGAAGCTCAGCAACAAGTTCTCAGAAGCTCTCAGGGAACTGTTCTCCCAATAAATCAAAGAACCAAATAAGAGACCTAGTTTTACTGCCTGAAAGGGTAGTTCCAACTAAGACCTAACCTAACCAGTAGGTTTTTCACGAAGTTTGCGAACTACGGAACTTTAAAACGGCCTATATACGTCCCACTGCTGGGCACAGGCCTCACCTCAACTATGAGGTGGAACGAGCCGTACTCCAACACGCGGGCTTAGTGCGGATTGTTAGAGGGGTGTAAGGCTAGTGAGCGACCTTAATTTCAGATGTTATCATCTGACGATGTCAACCGGAGCCAAATTGCTTAACGTGCCTTCCGAAGCACGGAGATGCCCGAAAAACACATCACAAAATTTCGGTCAGGGTGGTCACCCATCGCATTTCCGGCCCGGCGAATGTTGCTTTACAACACCGATTGATTGATTTCTATATTGAGAGACAGACTCTCAATAGAATGTTCGATAGTAAATATCTATTCGCGGCGCCCCCCGCATCGCATACATACAGCATGGCGCCTGCAAATACTCCGGTGATGTGGCCACAAATGGATACGGAGTTTGCGAAGCTACTGAATTTTAAATAAACGGCCTATTTTTAATATACGTCCCACTGCTGGCCACAAAATTAACCAAATGTGAGTTTTACAAAACGCCAAAATACAATCGCACTTCATATTCGTTCGATGTACAAAATGCAGAATGCCACCTCTGCTATGTTATTCCGGGGGGCGCCAAAACTCACTTTGCTCGTGGTGAGTTATCTTCAAACATCAATTTCTTTGCGATAGTGGTCGTTTGAGAGTAAAGAACTTAGCCAAATAACATTTTTTAATTATTTACATACAAAACGAGGGAAAATACTACTTATTTCGGAGTGAAGTATATTGATGATTGAAGTAAGTGTGGAGCACCGAGATGTGAAGTGTCGTCTGCCAGAATGCCACCACTGGTCGGTAAAAAAATCTGTGATAGTCGAAGCATTTGTGGCTGGTTAGCCAGTGGTTAGTCATTGGAGAGTTCTCCAGTGATGTAAAACACTGACAAAACCCAAGCAACCTGGATATGGGTAAAATGCTCGCCCCTTAAGGTGTTGGGTTCAAATTCGCTTGGCAAAATCTGGGCTTCTGAATCTTCCGTATCCCATAACGGCAACAATCAGTGTGCCACTGCCTACCAAGTTTGGGATATAGTCATGAGTAATGATATTTAAAAGAGGTAGATACGTTGTGTCAGTAGGTACTGATGCGAAGTCGAAAATTGACCCCTGGCGTACTTACCATTAATTTGACCGTGTGTACAAGATAGTATGATTATTTACCAGAGCGTAAGCGAGACAGATACATGTTGCGCAGAGTCGTCTAAAACTGTCAATGCTTCGCTCAGGTTTTCGAAGTTCTGATTTACGTCTTTTTTATTATAATATCATTGGTCATGAGTGTATGTATGTCCTGCCGCAGATACTTCATGTTCAGCGGCAAAAGTATTTTAGCGATGTTGGTACCATGTCATATTAACATTGTAAACATTTTCATAGAAAAAAATTAAGACGCTGTCAAACTAGCCAGTGTGACAGAGTACTAAAATCCACAGTACTAGTAATACTATGAAGGAGCCGTTCAACTGGATTTCCTTTGACGTCATACCTTATGCAATGACGAATGAGGATGACCCAATATTAGCCGGAGCGATTAAGAGTGCACTTGGCAGGCGTTGAGAGTCCGAATTAGACCGACATCTAGATTTAGACCGGTTATTAGTAAACAGTTTTGACTTGCATGTTCGGAACTGAAGGAGGTGGGGGCTCACTGCGAGCGTGTGTGGGTCAATCTTGTCTTAGAGCTCGTACACAGTTAGACAATGCGTCCGGTCGCATCGTGCACCGACGTGGCATCGTGTGAATGTTGCTTGCTCTTTGAAGATTCTCAAGACACGACGTCGTGCCGTGAAACGTCGAAACGTCATGTCGTCCCAACGTTCTGTAAGGGCTATTAGAAATAATGATTAGCTGTTAAAATTGTATGCCACTCTGGGTTGCATCAATTTTTTTGTGTTTGTGATTTTACAGCTTATATGTATAAATTATCTCCATCCGAGTCTGACTCTGTGCTATCTAACTGTTGGCTGTTTCTACTTTACGCCTAATGGCGGCTCCAGACGTGCCCTACGGATCCAGTGGATCGCCAGGAGCCATAATACAAACAAAACAAATATCTACTAGAAAAAAGAGGGACATACCTACCTAAATACTGTTTAGTTGTAAATACTCCCTCAATATACCTAGAAGGAAACCCACACGCCAATACAAACAGACTTAAGAACACGAATATTTATCTACTATATAAAAATAAGTCGGGTTTTCCTTCCTGACGCTATAACTCCAGAACGCACGAACCGATTTCCACGGTTCTGCATTCGTTGGAAAGGTCTTCGGCTCCGTAAGGTTTATAGCAAAGAAAATTCTGGAAAATTTCAACAGAAAAGCGGGAAAATCTTATTCCACATACAGCTAAGTCCACGCGGACGAAGTCGCGGGCGGCTGCTAGTACTGTATGGGGGTTGAACCCGCGCCCTCTGGTGTAATGGTGCACTTTTTAACCACTACACTTAATCGTCATAAACCTCCGACAATAATGATATTTCTTATTATTAATGATGATCAATAATGATATTCCAATATAAGCGCGCCATTAAGGGTGCATTTAGCAGATGTAAAAGCGCAAAATAGACTTCTAGCTATTTTTAGACGGGTTATGAATGACTCGCACGTTCCGTACTCACAAAGGGCCCGTGTAACAAAAGAAGGAAGAACAGTGTCAGCTTGCACAATCGAAACAAAAGTCTGAAGTTCGAGTCCCAGTGCAAGCGTGTTCAGTTTGACAGATTTACAAAAGTTACACAGTTTAGTCTAATTCAAAGTGGACTCATTTTGTAAACAATGTTAACATGCGCATCGTACAGGTAACAGTCATGACTGTTAAAACATATTATGGGAAAAAAAGTGATGATGACATCATAAAAGTGATTTATTATTTAACACTTATTTGAACACTAAACTGCTGGCTATTTTATTCACTCTTCCAATTCAGGATCTAAGTTTGAATTTAAAACACTGCAATCTAACTGTGCCATCAACACACATGAAAGAGCCTTCTTATTGATTCCTTTAATTAAAACATGACTCCACTCACGGTCTTCAAATGTACGATAAACGATCTTGTCAAAAACTATTGATTTTGTAGATAATCCGCTATCAGTTGGACACACCCTTATGAGTAACATTAGGTTTGTAGGTCCGACATCCGTGTAATATATTGGGGTCGATTTAGGTATACTATAGTGTTCAGTTTATAATGCTATTTTTGTATGAAATTACGTTAAATAGAAAGTACCTTAAAGTCAAGCCTTTATAAATTTGCAAGGCGAAATATATTTATTTATTTATTCTATATTGCATAACAATAAATTGGTAGAAATGGTAGACTATATGCCGGTAAGCCATTCTCTACCAGTCAACCATGGGGCATGGATAGAAAAAGAGCTCCTTTGACTCACTTTGACTATCCCGTATGTCATGTTATCATAATTATAATATGTATTTGTGAGTTTTGAGTCGCCGATACCGGTATTGACTTTCATACCTACCTAGTTAGCCAATTACGAAAATAAAGATAATTGTCGATGAAATTTTTGTTATATTTCTAGATCACAAAACTCCATCCGCCTAAAATTATAACAAACGTCCGTATGACGTCGAAACACCTTTATTTCTTCAATACACAAGAGTTGTGTATTTTTCAAACTCATCGTGTTTGTGCTAGGAAAGACAAACAAACGGAAACGCCAATATTTTTTGACACGCCGCATCGTTGATTAAGGCTCCTGTATACCTATCCTCTGTATCTTTCTCACCTATTCTAGAAGAGTTTGATTTCCCAGGACAAGTCCTGCTTTTTGGTCTCCTGGATTTTTAAGGCATGCTGGAGAGCGATTTCTAAGCACAAGACTTATTTTTGTTATTATCATTACTAACTCGTCTTTTGAATAAGATATTGTTTACTTAGATTGGTTACTTGAATAATGTTTGAATTTTAAATAAACATTTAAATCCTACAACATTTGTGAAAAGGAAAAGACATTCAGTCTTGGCATGGGCGACTGCACTAACCACTGTGCTACCGACACCATTAACAGACCGGCCGATCTTTCTGGTATATTAACCCTATGAGCTAGGGTGATTCCATCAATGTTAAATAAAGGCAGTTCATCATCATCATCATCAGCCTGTTGTAGTCCACTGCTGGACATAGGCCTCTCCAATTACTGCATGGAAAATGATGAAAATAGTAATGACATTGCTTAGCCTTTCTGACTTCGTCCCTTTACCTTTGGGATGTCTGGAAGAGATTGGTTTTAGCCTGCTTTTGTATTTTGTGTCAAGTTTTCTGGTGATAGAGTCGTAAGGACCAAATTCTAGATCCATAAGCAGTAACAGGTACCACTGGTCGTAAACTTCCTCCTACATTCAAATTATAACATTACTAAAAGCTATCAGCCTCGTCCAAGTGTATACTTAAACCTTCTTCAGAAATAATCAGTTCATTCAGCATTCGTTCATTCGTTCCGTTTGATCGTGCGTTCGCGTGTAAACGAGCCTAAACGTTCCGTTTCGCGCTCTCAACGTTTCGAAATAAACTAAAACGCGCCGATACGACCTCAAAACCGTGCCTCGTAAATGCTACATAAAGTCGCAACAATAAACAAAGTATTTTACGTGCAAATAAAACATCGGCACTTCGCAAAACAATGTCGTACGCACCGACGGTATATTGATTTGGATTTATCGCTGTAAAATGGTCTAAATCACGTGATAACAAATAGGCAAACATACTATAGTCCATTCGCGTTAAGAAAGCTGCGATTTTATTCTTGTCCTAGCACGCCCCCTAACCAATCAAATCGTTCCTACTTATAAAGTCAAGTTCACAGTGCCGCAATGAACGCATTCTGTCAAACGCAACGGTTTTGTACCTGAGTTTTGATATGTGTTACGGAATTAATTTAAAATAATACTGCATTCTTAACTCGAACATAGACTATAAAAGTGTTTTTATTTTGTGTGTGAGTTCAAATCTAATCGGAGTCCTCTCTTTGTGTTCATTGTACACTCTGACGAAGGAAAACCCAAGCTACCCGAATAACGGCGGTGATCTCGCTACTTACCACATTATAGTTCGTTCGCGTTAAGAATGCAGTGATTTTTAAATTTATTTCTGTCGCACACAAAAAAACTCTGATCCACAACCTTTGCGTTCGAAAGTATGCGTTCAGCTGGTCACGGTGGACTTGGCTTTCTAATAAGGAACGATTTGATTGGTAAGGGGCGTGCTAGGTTGAAGGACAAGTATGAAATCAATGCTTTCTTAACGCGAACGGACTATAGGTTTATTCGGACTATAGCTTTTGCATGTTTCAATTGGCGTATCTTAAGTTAGTTAAAAAGGTGGAGCTCTCGTAAAAAACAGGAATTATTAGCATAACCTACAAAATAACGGGCATGTGTAAAACCCGTGAAAAACGGATCAAATGCGGCCTAAATAAATTATTCAAACTGGTTGGCTGGTTCTTGAGATGATTTTTATATGAAGCTTCTGCCGACCGTTTCTCATACTTTAATATCTTTAGGGAATATGATACATTTTTATCCGACTGCGGTCAGACTGTGTAGTATAACTCTTATAACTTAGTAGCCTGAATAAGGCTGGCATTTTTATTTTCGTCTTCAAAGTGGTTATTACTCGCATATTTTTTTAATAAGAAAGGTTTCTTAGGTTCGTTATAGTAACTGTAATATGACAAGTTAGGGTTTTTTTATCCAAGTGTGGGAATTTGGAAATGGCGTTCAGAGGTAAAAGCTCTCAATATTTAGTTGATTTTATTCATTTTTATTGCATAACAATGAATTAACAGATAATATGGTACGCCCTATGGTTAACTGGTAGTCCGCCCTTTGTGCTGGTTTGTTCAGATTAAATAAATAAACATGGCTGGCTTAATGCCGATAAGGCATTCTCTACCAGCCAACCATTGGGTCAGCAAGTACAACTACAACTGAACTTAAAAGAAGAAGTAACAACACGAAGGAAGATTTTAATTAAAACTGATCACCATTATTTTTACGAATAAAATAAGATGAATTATTTCTACTTTACAGGTATGTTCAAAGAAGTGTCAGTATTTCAGACAGATGAAAAGCCAAAGGTCCCTCCAAGCCAAAGGAAACTCCTTACTATTCCAAACTTGTTACCAAATGTTGAAATATTAAAAGACATTGCTTTTTTTTGGAATTGGGGTGATATGGCGTGTTTGTTACATATTTAACACAACACGCGTATACTCCCCTGTTTGTGTTTTTATGTTTTATGTATGTTGTTTATGAAAAGCATATTATTTTTTACTTAAAATTTGTGATTTTGACTAAAACGAGACTTACTTCGGCACAGTGGGCAGAGTATGTGGTAGGGTCACTTTAATTTTCTTAAGATGTATTATTTTGTCTTTATTTGTATTAAGTGCTGTTCATAAGCTCACCTGAATAATATTTTTCGTAGACTTAGTTTAAAGAACAGTTGTGATATAGCTTTTAAAGTAGTAGCCTATTCAAATACATGCTATATTATTGTAAATGTTCGTTCAAATCCATTCAGTAGTTTCCACGTGAAAGAGCAACACGGCACATGCATCCACACATACAAACTTTTGCATTTGTAATATTAGTAGTATCATCATCATCATTAGCAGCCGCAAGAAGTCCACTGCTGAACATAGGCCTCCCCCATTGATTTCCAGAGCACCCGGTTGCGTACGGCCTGCATCCACCGGGATCCCGCGACTTTTATCAGGTCGTCCGTCCACCTTAAAGGCGGGCGATATTAGTAGGATAGTCACTCAGAAAAAAAGAAAGAAAAATAGGTAATATCTTTCGTTTTTGGTTCACTTTTTGAAAGAAAACAAGTCTCGTTCACCGACATCGGAAACCTACGTGTACGTCATAGATCTTGATTATTAGTTATAATCGTATCTCCCTCACCTGTATCCTGTTAACATTAGCCACATTATTATTGAAATAACTTCAAAGAGTTACTTGTTTGTTACATTTTGGCAAGTTGTAATAAAAATGTTTGAACAGTTTCTTGAGCTTTGTATGACGTGCTGAACCTGGAACTTTATTTGTAAATAAAAATCAACCCAAAAATCAATATCTATACATTATCTTCACTCGATATTATTTTACAACTAGCGGCCGCCCGCGACTCCATCCGCGTGGACTTAAGTTGAAAATAAAACTTAATATTTCTTTATAAATTGTACTTCAAACTTTATTGCATTCATGTTGTAAGTACATTACAGATCTTAAATATAGTTTTTGGTTCAGAACATGAACCCTGTATGTGCGATTCAGATTTATAAGCTACATTTTTGTAAAGTTTCATTAAAATCCATTCAGTGGATTTTACGTGAAAGAGCAACACGGCACATCTACACATACAAACCTTACGCTTTATAATATTAGTAGGATACATTTTGTAGCCTATGTGGAGGACGCTATTTCAACTTTCCATAATTTGTCATACAACAAATACTTTTTGGCCACCCTGGACGCATATATCATTTTAATGCTGACTCTACCTATATTAGTGGAACTGCCTAACACACTTTTGGGCCCTCCATTTTGCATTACGTATGTTAGTTGAGAAAACAAGCAGTTTCCGCCCCTGCCCAGTTGAACAAGAAAATTTTAACATACCTTTACCCCTTCATACATTTAAGTGCATTGGTTCACAAATCGGGATTTTAAGTTAACTTAATTTTTTAGCCAAGGATACTTTAAAGTTGACCACGTCCTGCTTTTTATGGTATGACAGATGAAAAATGCTATTTTTATTTTTATTTGTTGCAAAAAATCACAAAGAAAAAAATTCAAGGATTCAATACCTAGAAGCATTCTACCAAGATTTAACGGAGAATTCAGGAAGTATAAGCTGGCCAACTTGCTGGAATAATAATGAAAATAGAAAACACATGATCATCTTATGAATCGTAAAAAACTGTTTTTAATTAATGACAAAAGTTTTTGTTATTAGTGAGGCTTTTACTGTGGTTAGCAAACCCAGAAATAAAAACATTCGTCTTGGGCTCAGGCGGGACTGCGAAAGAAGCTGGTTCGAGTCCCACCTGACCGAGGTTTTTTTTCTGGGTTTCCTTTGGTAAGATGATAATGCATTATCTCTAATGCTGAAATGAAAAGCACCAATTTTACTACGCTGTTCCTGAAAATACCCCAGATAAAATCTTGACCTGAAAATGCGTTATTTTCTGCAGACTAGCCCAGTTGAATTCCCAACTCCTGTAAAATTTACTATAGAAACGTGATAAAAACGAAACGATTTACATTAAAGTCTCAATTTCTAATCTGTAGTGCACTAAATTAGCTGAAGCACACAGACAGCTGTTTACACTGACCGAAACGGCTGCAGCGGGGCTTGATGCGTCATGCAATCTGGGGGAAAGGCTACAGCAGTGTTTCCCATTTGAATATAACATAACATACATAGGTACATAACATAAACGGCCTATATACGTCCCACTTCTGGGCACAGGCCTCACCTCAACTTTGAAGTGTAACAAGCCATACACGCGGGCTCAGTGCGGATTGTTGAAGGGGAGTAAGGCTAGTGAGCAACATTAATATCAGATGTAGACTAGACTTAACGACTGACATCTAGCGACGTCAACCGGGACCAACTGCTTAACGTGCCTACCAAAGCACGGAGATGCCCGATATACACATCACTAAATTTCGTTCAGGTGGTCACCCATCCCATTTCCGACCCGGTGTGAGTTGCTTTACAACAGCGTTCGTCGTCGATCACTGTCACAACTGTGCCACGAGCACCTCCCATCAATCAACTCATAAAAATGTATAATACGTAGAATTATTCATTTAAAGCGAAAAAGCGAAGTATAAACAGCTCTAAATGATTAGTTCCACGTCCGTTGAGCAGCAACGTATCCGAATTTAATCTCAAATTGATTGACTGACAGATCCACCAGGCTAAGCCGATGGAGATATTAAAATAAACAAATTATACAGTCTAAAGGTCGAACGATACTCTCTTTGAACAGCCGATTACAAGGCTGCTCGTTATAGGTTCAAGATAAAAGGTTATAAGTTGTTATCTTTTGAAATTAGCTTAGTTTTTTTCAGTCTTAAACAGTGTTAACAATCCTATTTCGACGGCCGGTTTGGTGTAATGATTAGGAAGTTGGCTAGGTCGTCTAAGCTGAAATGACGAGCTCCTCCACCGTATCTGCCCAAACAGTGCTTGGTAAGGCAGGCTTTTAAGTGGAAAATTAAATCACAATTGAAGAAACAAGGCTATTATAATGTTAAAGATTATTTAAATGACAAGAATTTGTGGTCACCATAGGATAATCTTCTCCTCTGCACATTTTGTTATGACTGTACTCTGTTACTTCAATAATTGCCAATTTGGGGCTAGATGGCGCTGTGTTGAATGTTGTCCCAGTGTCCAGTGATATTTATGCCGAACTAGCTGTCCCGACAGACGTCTCTTTCTGTCAAATTTTATTAACCTTTTGCACCATGTAAACCTTCCCTAGATCTTCACAAATTTTTCAAAACTATCAAACGGAAACGGAAATCTATTTTCAAATATTTAGATTTAGAAAAAAGCTCAAAGGAGCTTCGAGACCGATTTTGACTAAACTAGTAACTACTATATAGACTACTACGGTTGTACGGTTGAAAGACAAACGACCCTGTCGACCAGTGATTAGCCAATTAGGGAACCGGACCACAATTAGCCGGTCCGATTGTTGCACTAATCGAACTCGGCATTTGCGGGTAGATGTCGATGATTGCTGTGTGACGTCATGAATGACGGATCAATCACCGGATTACGGCGAAGGGGCGTAAGTTCAATTTTCATTCCTTTTTCATAACACAGTTTCAGTTATGGTTATTATAGTTTTAGTATTTTCCATGCAGTATTTTTCCATCAGTAGTATTTTCGGTCATCTTTAGTTTTTTTGCCTGAAGCCAACGTCTTTTTCTGGTTTTCAGATCTTTATGGTTATTATAGTTTTAGCATTTTCCATGCAGTATCTTTACTAAAGATCTCGGCATCAGGCGGAAATCGAACCCGCATCTTTCGCAAACCGGGCGACTGCACTAACCACTGTGCTACTGAGACCATTAACAGACTGACCGAATTTTGCTGATGCCAAGATGACCGAAGGTCTTTTTCTGGTTTTCAGATATTTAGTACAGTTTCAATTTTTGCCCGGGTCATTTGTGACAGTTGATCAGCGTTTTGGAGCGTCACACGTCGTGTCAGAGGTGACCGTGCGCAGAGGTGCCCGTGGCGCAGTTGTGACAGTGATCGGCGACGATCGCTGTTGTAAAGCAACACACGCCGGGTCGGAAAAGGGATGGGTGACCACCCGACCGAAATTTAGTGATGTGTATTTCGGGCATCTCCGTGCTTCGGAAGGCACGTTAAGCAGGTGGTCCCGGTTGACGTCGCTAGATGTCAGTCGTTAAGCCTAGTCAGAGGCCTTAGGGCGGCTTGATAACATCTGACAATGAGGTTGCTCACTAACCTTACACCCCTCCAACAATCCGCACTGAGCCCGCGTGTTGGAGTATGGCTTGTTCCACCTCATAGTTGAGGTGAGGCCTGTGCCCAGCAGTGGGCCGTATGTAGGCCGATTATGTTATGTATGTTATGTACGTCGTGTCAGGAATGAGATAGGTGACCACTGCAATTGAAATTCAGTGAATTCATGATGTATTTTCTAGTCCTTTTTATAGTTCGGAAGACATGCATTACGTTAAAAGACGTTAAACAGTTAAGTGAACAACTGAGGCTATTTATTTACCGTGAACGATTAGCGATATGTTAATCTGCATAGCTGTCATTTAATTTTATAAAGAAATTACGAAACTTTCGTTAGTTTATAAGTAGCTTTTTATCGGCAATTATAAATTACATGTCAAAATAGTTATACAGGCTGAGGTTGTAAAAGGTCCAATTATAAAGCCTTTCCGTTAGTAGGGCGTTCCTACACGCGTCGCACTAATTACAGCTGTACTGTAGCGCGCTAATCAGCCGCGAGCTGTAACAAGGCCACAAATCGGTGTTGGTTGGAACCTAATGAGCTAATTAGGTTACAGCTTTTTGAAATAAACATAACATGACATACACATAACATACCTCACGACCTTATAATATCTTGGTTTTTAAACTTTCTTGTTGCATTTTTCACTATAGGTATAAACACAAAAAAAACGGGTTTTCTGCACATTTAAACTACGGTAAAAACTACCTATGTAAGCTGAAAGGTCGGGCAAATCTGTATTTAAATCAAATACAGATTTGCCCGACCTTTCAGCCTACATAGTTTTAAAATAGTAGTTTTTACATAATATCTAGTCAGAAGAACACCGATTGTTGCCGTCATGGTGAACGGAACATTCAGAAGCCCACATCTCGCCGAGAGAATTTGAACCCAACGTGACAAGGGGCGAGCTTCCGCCGTTATCCGGGTTGCTTGGGCTATGGTGTGTGGTGTGGTGCAACAAAGTCGGTGCGTTCAGGCCAGATTTGATATCGGGAACATCGGGTTCCAAGCCAGACGTGCAGGAACAATTAGATATTTATTTTGGTGCAATTGCGATTCTGAATAAACGCTTGACTGAACTTTGTACGTACGTAGCTTAAGATCATAAAGTAATTACGTAAATATACTTTATAGTACGTATTTTTATCATTAATTGAAATATCTTTGTTTTTCTAGCAAGTTGCACAACCCAGACTCACTAAACTCTCTGTTGAGCCTTGCGGTTGACTGGTAGAGAATGCCTCTTGGCATTAAATCCGCCAATTGTACTTTTTTTTGTAATTTTGTGCAATAAGAAAAAAAAAATTAATAAATAATTAGGTGCTCAACCGTACCTACCAATTATCGGATTTTGTCTGCAATTTGTGAGGCAGTTGGTAGCCAGTATACCTATTTCTTCTATGTCTAGAAAATATAAGCTTCATCATAAAATCAACGATTCACCGCCGCTTAAGAGGACTACTAGACCTAACTGAAATCGAGAATTTAGACACACACACATAGACAACCGGTATATCGCCATCTATCGGCGCAACATGAAACTACCGTGTCAACATAAAACTACAATGAGATCTCGCCATTTTTCCAAGAGATGTCGCTCATCTACACTTATAATAAATCTGTAGAGGCCAATTCTGTACATGAAATAAATTTAAAAATTAACAATCAAGAGGTGATTAAGAATTGCTACTGATGCCAAAAATGCAATCAGTAAAATTTTGTCTGAACAAAAACTACTCGACGACTTTTTTAACGAAATTTGAAACAATTATTCTTCATACTCTTGGGCAGGTTATACCTATGTATACTTTTCGTTATGCTTTAATCAATAGGAGCAGAGCAGTATACAGCTTATGAATCGGAATCATGTGCTACAATTTATAAAGATATATTATTATTTTTTTAACCTAAGACCACGCGGCCTAAGTTGCGTGCGAACGCTAGTCAATAATAAATTAATTACGACCGGAAGGAATTTCACCTCTATTGTTACATTATACCTATTAACTAACTAGCTGCCACCAGAGACTTCGTCCACCTGGACTCCAAAAAAAACAGGTCTATAAAATAGTTTATGGCATATCTCAGATTTAACAAACGTAGGTATGTACAGTGAACAGCACATCAGGTTACTCCATTTCCGTTTTGTCTCTCGCTCTTGCCAAATGACATTTCTTTGCAATAGAGCAAGGAGGACTGACCGGAAATCGGTAGCGTAATGTGCCAGCCACCGTAGCATCATAACATTTTATTAAAATCGCCCAAGCCGTTTCGGATGAGTTTGGCAACGAACACTGTGACAGTGTGTGAGAATTTTCTAAAAAAATAAAAAAACAAAGAAATAAGTTCATTTCAGAAAACATAACGAATTATCAATTGTAAATAATGATATTTAATGATATCATTCATGACCTAAAAACAATTGATAATTTTACTTTACTTTTGATATTACATTAAAGCACCCATAGATCAAACAACAAAATAGACAAGACATTTATTTTATTTATTACTAGCGGCCGCGCGGCCGCCCGCGATTTTGTCTGCGTGTACTTAAGTCGAAAAACAAAAGTTTCATTAGTTTTGCCGGTTAATGTAAGCGTATAAAAAGTACAACGTTTAGTTTTAAGCTCAAATATTTAGTGATGGCTAAGCATGGGTTAGTTTTAAGCTCTTGTTAACGAATTATGTTGTTTAATTGAAGCTTTTTAGGTGATAGTAGTGGATATGAATCATGTTATTCTGGAAAAGCGAGATGACATGCTTATTATAATAATATTTACCTATAATTTTGAAAAATAGTAAAAGCACTGGTTATGATGACATAACTACAGAAATATTAAAACAAATACCAATTAAATTATCTCACATTTTAAGTCACATTATTAACAATTGTATTTCAAAAGGCACCTTTCCTAATAAATTAAAAAATAAATTAAAAAGTACAATCATTGTACCTCTTTTCAAGAAGGGTAATAGACGTGATATTACATGTTATAGACCAATAGCATTGGTGCCAGTCATTTCGAAAATATTTGAGCGAGTGATTTAAAGCTCCTTGAGTAACTATTTTGAAAAATATAACATCTTTGCCGAGGAACAGGTTGGTTTTAGTTGACATGCGCCCTGTACATGGACTTAACAAAAGCATTTGATTGTGTTGACCATGGTATATTATTAAAAAAACTGTCTGCGTATGGTATAAGAGGTAACGTACTGAAACTTGTTGAGTCGTATCTGAGTTGCAGAATTCAATCCACTAGAGTCACCAGAATATGCCCTTTTAAAAAAACTGAAATTAATTAATATTCAGAATTTGAAAACATGTCACTTGGCGTGCCACAAGGTAGTGTCTTGGGGCCACTGTTATTTAGAGTTTATATAAATGATCTGCCAAAAATCACCAGTCACCAGACAGTATTATTTGCTGATGACAGTACCATTGTTGTATCGGGACCTGACAAAGTTCAGTTAGTACGCGAAGTAAATTACACTATGGACAATGTTATAACTTGGCTAGATACGAACAATTTAAAAATTAATCTTACAAAGACGAACGTAATGACATTTGGAAAAAGAATTCGTGAAATTATTGGAATGGACATTAGGTATTTAGAATATAAAATTGACCAAGTAGATAATACAACTTTTTTAGGTTTAACTGTTGACCATAATTTGGATTGGAAGACTCATATTGAAAAAATGTGCTCGTCTAAACCAGCATTCATATGCCCTCTACATGCTTGCAAAGACAGTAGACATTGACGCCGTTTTGACAGCATATCACGGATATGTCCAAATAGAAGTTAATTAGTTTATCTTTCATCTCGTTTTCCCACATAAAATCATTTCGCTCAATCATTTCCGTTTTCAATTTCTCCTTCTCATTTGCCCACACGGCAAACAGGCAATATTTCTTTTGGGTTACGTGTAGCTGACCCTGTATCTGGAAGTACCAAGCATGCCGTTTATTAATAGCTAGTTCGCCTGTTGTCGTTTTGAGCCAGAAAGTTACCTTTTTTTATTTATTGCTGATTCTAGACCCATTTTACTGGCCGTCAAAGGGCACTTAACTTCTACCCGAGTATGTTCACCCATCAAACCATCAGGCGTGGCACCCAAAAAAGGTAATTCGTTGTCATTAAATACGGCCCACACGGCTTAATGGCAACATTTTCTTGCAAGCCCAGCTGAGTGAGAGCTACTTTTTCATTGTTCTGGCCATGACTAATAGATTCTACATGATCCAATTTTTTATTGTAAATAATGTCCTTCACTAAGGAAGCACATGGTGTTGTTGCACGGCGTCTTATAACCCTGCTGAAGTTAGATGCAGTGAGGAGAGATCGTCTCATTTCAAGCCATTCTCCGTTGGCTCTTTGCAAAATAGCTTTTCTTTCCACCGTAGCTCGCTCTTCGTCAGGTCTTTTCAAATTTTTCAAGAAGTTTTCTCTCATTTTATTGTATATCTCCTATACAATAAATACCCTGATGGGTTTCCGCATTCCTGGCCAAAGTGTTTATCATTTCTTTTTGAGTGTAAACCAGTCGTCTCTTTTTCTTGGCATACCTTTTCCTCAGTAATATTCCTTTTTTTTTCTATCTTACCACATTTTCAGTTTTCAGTTTTACGCAGCATGCAAGCATCATTATTTCCAGAAAAACTGCGACAAGCCAAGTCGCTACATTTCTCGCCGGAAGAACGACATAGTGGCGCCACCAGTTCGGCTGTCACTGCTTAATAATGGGTCTTATTACATGGCAATAAAAGTCTACAACCATTTACCAAACTCCTTGAAAGCTGTGCAACGCAAAGAGTTTGAAACTAAGCTTAGGAACATGCTCATTGATAATTCTTCTTATAGCATCAAAGAATACTTTGAAGCTAAATTACAATAAAAAATCGAAATCATACATTTCGTTTGACTGGCACCTCTTATTTTTATTTTTTTTGTACGCCTGTAGACATAGATAGATTTGTAGATTTTTAAATATTCTAGTTGCTTTGTTATTTTTTTTTGTTTTTGTTAATGTTATAATTCGTTTTTTATTTTTTATGTGTAAATTCACAATACCTTGAAAAGGTGAATTTATGCCTACCATCTACAATTTTACTGCTATCCTTGTACTTTCTGTTACAAATTTATAGTGAATAAATGAATATGAATATACATGATACCTGTCTATGCATTATATAGATCTATGGTTTCACAACCTGCGACTACGAAATAATTTTGCCAGATGCAGAGCGTTCACTAACATTGAACCAAACTCGTCAATCTGACCAACTGAAGTATTAGAAGTATAGTAACTTTCTTATCAAATTGAACTCTTACTTACTTTTGAAAAGTGTCATTGCAATCTTTGTTTTCTGTGACAAGCCTCGGTCTTTTTCTAAAAATGACTCTAAACAAGTCATGACAGGGATTGGCATGAAGTAGGTCCGTTGGACCTATTTTTCAAAGTAGGTCCATCGGACCTATTTTCAAAAGTAGGTTAATTGAAGCTATTTTTGAAACTAGGTCAATTGGAGCTATTTTCGAGAGCAGGTCCATTGGACCAATTTTCGAAAGTAGGTTCATTGAAGCTACTTTTGAAACTAGGTCAATTGGACCTGTTTTTATAAGTTGGTCCGTCGGACTTGCTTTTGTTTGGTACGCGGGGCCATTTCTGTCATATGGGCTAAAATTAGGTCCTACTTTTGTAGAGCCACTTTTAGTACGCGGGTACCTATATCTTCCTCCTTTTATTCAAAGGCTATAAATTAAAAATATAGCTTGATTAGGATGACAATTACTAGTAGGACCTTGAATACCTACTTCACTGCCTTATAATAATTACAATTATTCTAAGTTTACTGCACTGACTGTGTTGTCTACTGAAGCTTACGAAAATACCGCTTACCTTATAGCATCGTGCATTCTTCGGGCGTTCCTTTTATAAGACATTTTTTTTATTTTTTGACGAGTTTTCGTGGCCCACCCGTGTTGGTGTACACAATAATCGAGTACTTTTGAAAAAATAATAAAATATTATTTCAGCTAAGCAATGCGTCACACGTCCAACCAACGGCCTCGGCCGGTACTCGTCGCTACTCGAATTCGCTTGTCGCTACACGGCGTCTCACGCACACACGCACACGCACTGTGCCTGAGAACCAATTGAACAGTAACCAATAGTACAGGCGTTTTTTGGAAAATATACGCATTGAATCCCAAAAATAAAAAGATAAGACGACTTTGTTGACTTTTTGGTGAGGTTTCATGTCCCATGCAATCAAACAACCAAAAATATACTAAGAATAGACTTAAATACTACAATAAATACTAAATAAATAAATACAAAAAATAAACAATGGATTTGAACTCGGGACCATAAGAATAAATAGTTTATCGGCTGTCTCATAATTACGCTCCTCCACCGCGTCGACATCTCTTAACATCGAAAATAGCGGTTAGTTTATAGCATAGTCCATATAGACTTGAATACTTTTAAATAAATTCACAGTATACAAACATAATGTGACTCAACCACCGGTGTCGGAAAGTTGTTTGAACTCAACTGAGAAGAACCGGCACGAAACTTTCGTGTGGCTACTTTCAAAATTCTGATTGAAAATTAAAGTAGTTATTGGAAATAAAACTATATACAAATAACGTTTTATTGTTATTAAAATTGCCAAATAACTTTCATTCTAATCATAATCAAGCTTTATCCTACGAACAAAAACAAACATAATACAAAAAGGAAATCCAGGATTTGATCTTGCGACCATGGGATGAGGCTTATTACGGCTGTGTATTAATCATGTTCCTCCACCGCGTCGACCACAACATTGAACGAAAATAGCGCTTAGTTTAAAGCATTGTCCATTTTATGGTAATTTATTCATTAATTCATTTTATAAGACGTTTTTGTTGACTTTTTGGTGAGTTTTCGTGTCCCATGCATTATTATAGCATACGCAATATTCTAACAGTGATTACTAAGCAATTAAATATTATTCAAATGCGGAGCGCAATGCGCGACACGTCCATCTAGCATCAGGCCACGGCCGGTACTGTCTGTACACGGCGTTTCACGCACACACGCACACGCAATTTGCTTGAAAACAATTATTGGTGTTTTTTGGAAAATATACGCATTAAATCACAAAACTAAAATGAGCACGCTCTAGTATTTTATAAAACACACATTCTGTGAAAAGAACAGAATGATAGCATGATGTTTAGTACAGTTTTTTTTCATTCTAAAATTTTTTTAGACCCATCTTTGCGATTTTTTTCTATCGAGCCGAATTTGTTAAATCGTGTTTTCAAATTGATAAAACCAACCCTTGAATCCTCAAGAATACGACATATTTTTTTCATCTGGATCACCGAAGTGTAACACTTAATTTTCGTTACTATAAAACTTGGATTTAGCTCTACTAGTCCCCTTAAAGGCAAATTTATACGAAACAGGTGCATTTAAATTCAAAGGGGATTCGCGCTAACGTTTACAATTTGAACAATTTACAATTGCACCAAATTAGACGTGGAAAACTGCGCAAACCATTATTTGTGCAAATGGTTTGCTTAGCCGACTGAAGCCCTTTGTAGTGGTTAGTTTACCCTGAGCTTAATTCAATATTATTATAGTCACATTTCATGCTAGTACTCGATTGTATCATAAGTAACGAGTAACCACGATACGAGAGTAACGAGTGTCAGTCGTAATGTAACGGAATCATTTTTTCGTAGCTTTATGCTCTGTCGGAAATTGAATCATTTAAGTAGGTACAAAAGGTAGGTAGTAGGTAAAATTCCAATGCATGCATATGCAAAAAGAAGAAAATATTACAAAATTCAGAAAAAATCTAAAGAAATATCTTATTGGTAAAAGCTACTATTCGCTGTCAGAGTTTTTTAATGAAGAGTCATAAATGTTTTCATTTGTAAATTAGTATAGTATAATTAATTTTCATGATATTCCACTTATTATTGTTTTTTTTTTGATTGCCTTACAGGGTTCATGTTCTGAACTAAAAACTATATTTAAGAAGTGTTATGTACAACATGAATGCAATAAAAGTTTGAAGTTTGAAGTTTACACGTTCTCACCACGCGGCAAATAGTCCGTTCGCGTTAAGAATGCTAGTAATTTCATACTTGTCCTTTGACCTAGCACACATCCCCTTGCCAATCAAATCGTTCCTCATTAGTCCACAATGACCAGTTGAACGCATACTTTTGAATGCAAGGTTGTGGATCTGAGTTATTTGTTCATAATTGTATTAAGATTGTATAAACTCGTTTCCGAGTTCATCCCTGGCGGATCGGACCTAATCAGTTTATTTTACGGCATCTGATTGGATATGACGTAGAAAGAATATTTATTACAATCTAAAATAAACCGAACTACTCATCTTTAGATTTACTTAAAATCTTGCAAAAACAATAATTAAAATTCCTTTGCAGAAAAACACAGGAAGCGATTTCTAAGGTAAATAAACAGTCTACGGCAAACGCTACTTGTTTGAAGCGTTCCCATTGCGGACGATTGTAAGCTTTAACAAGTTACGTATAAAGATGTTTTCGCCATGAGTTTATAAAGGGCTTAACCTTGGCATGGCATTGATAGCTTTGAAAACATACGTTTGGATTTCACTGAAAAAAATACGTATTTTAAAATGTTTGATTTTTTAAGTTCGTTATAATAGTTAGTAAATATATATTTTTATTACGTTAGCTAGCAAATAGTTTTATAAATAACCGAAACTGAAAGTTGTATAATTCTCCTGTTCACTTAATACAAACACACGAATTAGATTAAGTATATCATGATAGTGTAAGATAAGGATAAATAAATAAATAACAATATTCGCATTATTTTCTTTTTCACAATTTATTCCGGTGACTCTAAGTTTGAATATAAATTAAAAAAAGTAAGTTCGTGCAAAAAGATTTCCAAACATTTCTAATTTTTAGGAGTCCTGGTTCTAGATCAATATGATCATCGATCGATCGATGATTATTTTGCAGGCTTATTCGCGCGAAGAATACGTTGCAGTAGGACAATGCCACACGACACATAAACGGCCTATATACGTCCCACTGCTGGGCACAGGCCTCACCTCAACTATGAGGTGGAACAAGCCATAGTCCAACACGCGGGCTCAGTGCGGATTGTTGGAGGGGTGTAAGGTTAATGAGCAACCTTAATTTCAGATGTTATCAAGCCGACCTTAGGCCTCTGACCAGGCTTAACGACTGACATCCAGCGACGTCAACTGGGACCAACTGCTTAACGTTCCTTTCGAAGCACGGAGATGCCCGAAATACACATCACTAAATTTCGGTCAGGTTGGACACCCATCCCATATCCGACCCGGCGTGTGTTGCTTTACTACAGCGATCATCGCCGATCACTGTCACAACTTTACCACGGGCACGAAAACCTGTGCGTGAACGCCGCCACTGTACTGCCGTGTGTTTCCAAATTCACACTGAACTCATAGTGCTGAAAGTTTAATAGTATAATTATCGTAATTTTATAGCCGCGCGAATTGCACCTGGGCCTGACCCTCAGCATCCGGTGTTATACAAATAAACATCATCATCATCATTAACAGAAGAAAGAAGTCCACTGCTGAACATAGGCCACACGCATTAATTTCCATTGCATAAAAAAATAAACGTTACCGGGACACCGGGATCCTACTAATATCCTACTAATATTTTAGATAAAGGCGAAATAGTAGAGTGCCGTAAGGCATAAAAATGGTCGAACCTCGGAACCCAGGGCCAGTCAATGAATCTGTATATCAAGTATGAGACTGCAAATAAACCTCAAATAAAAAAGTTAAAAAAAAAAAATTGACCGATCTCGATTTTTTTTTCTTTTTTTTTTAAGTCAGGAAATGCCTTTACGCACCATGACACGCGACTAGGGGAAGTCGCGGGCCGTGTGTGGGACTCGCCCCTGAAGGTGACTTCAAGGGAATACCCACTAAAACCTGACTGTTCCACTCGCACCAGTTTCTGTCCAGGGCCACAAGAAGCGTGAGCATAGCATTTGCGACACCTGGCTGGTCTTGCCCGTTGGGCTGGCGCCTTAAGAGAGGCCACCCGGAATTAGGCGGCCATCATCTTGGGTCTGCAGTGCAATGGCTGGGAGCCCCCCCGAGCTCCCGGCCTGCAAAACATATTAGGGCGGACGCTGGTCGTCCACCCTTCTACGGCGGCGTGTGCGCCGAGCGCGGCATGGTAGTAGAGCCTCCCGCTCTCGCACACGCTCAGCCTCCTCCTTCGCTACAAGTACCGCTTCACTAAACTTAGCAGTAGCGTCCCACCTCTCTTTACTGGTGGCCATCGCTCGAATGATCGAGGGGAAAGAGAGGTCCTGGCCGACGCAGGCAATAAGGTCCTGCCGCTCTTCAGACCAGGCTGGACACACAGCAAGGGTGTGGGTCGCTGTGTCCAGGGGTCAGCGCAATGATGGCACACGGCAGTAGGCTCCCGAACAATGCGGCATACTGTCAGCATTTGGCTGAGGCGGTACGTGAGGTGCCCGTGGTCTCGCTCCACCCACTCTTTGAGCATAGGCCTTACAGCCAACACTGTGTCTCTGCCAGCTGTGGGTTCTTCTAGCCGGTCAGTCCATTTTGCAATAGCAACTTGGCGCAGTTCGTCACGCTTCCCTTCCATCTCCCGGGGCGCCATGCGGTTGTCATTGGCCACTTCAGTCCTCTTCCACTCGTAAAGAGCGGCAAGGGAGCGGGCTTCCAGGTCCCATGGCACTTCTCCAGCCAGAGCAATTGCAGCGTCGTGGGACACCGTCCGGTATGCCCTGATAGACCTGACGGCCATTACTCTTTGCGCTTTTTTGAGCGACTTCACGCAGCCCGCCGCCAGGTCATCTGCCCAGGCGGGTGCACCGTACAGCGCAATTGCATCGTCGGACCGAGCACTTTGGCCCACCCAGATTAGGAAGGAGCCTAGACAGACCGCCAGCCGCAGCCTGCAGTTTCGGGCCCAAGCTCTCAAAATGGGGCACAAACGTCCACCTTGCGTCGAGTATCAGCCCAAGGTATTTTAGTGTGGTCTTCACGCTAATCGTGACCCCGCCAAAAGCAATGCCAGACCCTCTAGGGGGCGCGCGCCGCGGTCCGTGGAAGCATATTGCTTCGCACTTTTCAAGGGCGACCTTCAGGCCCAGGTTCCGCATTTTGGCGACAGTATGCGTCACCGCGACCGTGGCCAAGACTGCCGCATCTCGGTAGGAGTTCTCAACCGCTGTGACAAGGGTGTCGTCGGCATAGGCTGTTACATTAACTCCTCTAAGCTGGTCGCCCCTCAACCTCGACCTGCAGTCCCTAAAGATCCAAGATCAAGTTTTCAAGTTTGTAATAGTTGTTCTTTTTAAAATATGACTTTTGACTAATATAAATCAATGAAAACTCCAAAAAATTAATAATTGTTTATAATAATAAAAAAAAATTGAGAGCGCGGAATTTTTTTTTTTAACATTTTTCTAAATACTATTAAAATCATATTTTCAAGGTTTATATTAAGATTCATTGACTGGCCCTGGATTCCGAGGTATAAACCTTACGGCGCTCCACTAAAAGTTTGTATGTGTGGATGTGCCGTGTTGCTCTTTCACGTAAAAACTACTGAATGGATTTTAAAGAAACTTCACAAAAATATTGCTTATACAACTGAATAGACATAGGCTACAATTTATAAAAAAACGACATGTTTTTTTCACTTTAGTTCACGCGGACGAAGTCGCGGGCGACCGCTAGTTATTACATAAAGCCTTCTTACCCCAAACGACGAAAAGTTAGTACTTAGTTCGCATTCCTGGCAAAGAAAAAAGGCTTTTCTTTGCCAGGAAATAGAACATGTTGGTTTTGAAATAAAAAGTCAAATTCTGGTAAGTAACATGATAGGAGAAATTAGACGAAAGGACTCATATTTAATAAAATATGTTTATTTTCTTCACAGTGGTTTAGAAGAAAAACCTATATAATAGCAATAGCAAGTTAGTCTTGGAGTATTCAAAACGATTGTTTTAATCGTCCAGTGATTCCATTTTAAAATCAATAAAGAACTTTATCAACTCACACGTTTCGTTTAAGTTAAATTTAGTCCAAAATTCAAAATTACTTTGTTTGTGCTCTGAACTCGTTGACCCGGACGAAACTAGACAAATTCGTTTCAGACGGTCAATAAACTTGTTTATTTCCAGACTTTTATTACTTGAATTTCTATATAGAATACCATAAACATGAACGAACTATTTTGTAGCAACCATACATACTCGTAGAATTAACGTGGAGGTATGAAAGCAACTAATTTTTCAAATGCATGGGTACTGAACACATTATTGATCTAACGTTATCACCGATTTTGAAACTGTATTTTAATCACGAGGAGGTGCCCATTGTGCAGTTGTGACAGTGATCGGCGGCGACCGCTGTTGTAAAGCGAAACACGCCGGTTCGGAAATGTGTTGGGTGGGGTGCGCCAAAGTTCACCTAAAATTGTAACTCCTAAAATCGGAACTCCGAAAATTTTCTTCCTAAAATTTTTCATCCTAACAATCCCAATTCCTAACTTCTCTTTTCCTAATGTTTTAGTTCCGAATCATTCAACTTCATAATTTCGATAGCCATAAACACTTATATCCTAATTTTTGTCAATCTAACCGTCTTTGACCCTAATTCTACACTGGGAAAATGAATCTGTTCTCTATGAAAAACTATGAATTATTTGTTAGTAGCTGACCCGACGAACTTTGTTCCGCCTTAAGAAACTTCACTTAAAAAAAAAACTTAAAAAGTATCCTATGTCCTTTTCCTGGCTCTAAACTACCTCTATGCCAATTTTCAGCTAAATCGGTTCAGCTGTTCTTGAGTTATAAGTGGAGTAACTAACACGACTTTCTTTTATACAGGGTGTTTTTGCTAAGGTGTCAAGCCGACGCCAGCTGATAGTAGGGTACCATACCTATCGATTTAACCCCTATGTATGTTCTACGATTTTTTGTAGTTTTCGAGATAATGAGGTTTTTGTTATTTTAAAAAAAATTGTGAGCACTTGGCTTTAAATAATTATAACTTTTTTTTCAATTGACTTTTATTGGATATTTTCTTTTTATTATAATTTCTATTAATTGAAGTTTTATGATTAAAATAATCTCTGTCCTAAATTAACTACAAGATACAAAAATTTTGATTGATAGTGAAAAAAAGTGAATCATGCAGAACATAACCAAAATTCAATCGTAAATTAAAAAAAACAAAAGGTATTCCATAGCTTCTTACTAATTTCAAAAACTGCGCAGCATCATAAGCTTTCATAATAATACAAGAAAACATGTCCTTTGTGGGGCATTATTCGCTGTAATCGATGCTCAAGTCTTGAGAATCGGAAATAAGTGTAATTTTCATACTTAATTATTTTCTAGTATTTTGGCATAATTTTGTCATTTCTGAGATTTATTGTCTTCTACCACCATCTTTATTATTTTTTATGTACGCGTATTTTGAACATAGTAACTCAAAACAGTTCGATAATCGATTCAAAACATGTTCCGGTTTCCTCAATTTTATTTTTTTTATTACACCAGGAGTTGTGACTTTCGAATGATTGGAAGTAAAAAAATGACTGTTTTATTAACAAATGAGCTTTGTTTAAACGTTAGAAGACAATAAATCTCAGAAATGACAAAATTATGCCAAAATACTAGAAAATAATTAAGTATGAAAATTACACTTATTTCCGATTCTCAAGACTGGAGCATCGATTACAGCGAATAATGCCCCACAAAGGACATGTTTTCTTGTATTATTATGAAAGCTTATGATGCTGCGCAGTTTTTGAAATTAGTAAGAAGCTATGGAATACCTTTTGTTTTTTTTAATTTACGATTGAATTTTGGTTATGTTCTGCATGATTCACTTTTTTTTCACTATCAATCAAAATTTTTGTATCTTGTAGTTAATTTAGGACAGAGATTATTTTAATCATAAAACTGCAATTAATAGAAATTATAATAAAAAGAAAATATCCAATAAAAGTCAATTGAAAAAAAAGTTATAATTATTTAAAGCCTAGTGCTCACAATTTTTTTAAAAATAACAAAAACCTCATTATCTCGAAAACTACAAAAAATCGTAGAACATATATGGGGGTTAAATCGATAGGTATGGTACCCTACTATCAGCTCGCGTCGGCTTGACACCTTAGAAGAAACACCCTGTATAGATAATAACAACTAATTGGTATACTTGTCTGCCCTATACTAGAGTCGGGGCGAAACCGACACGGATAGATTAGGTTAGCCTTAACCTTCGTGGTTATTTTTTTTAAGCCCTTGAAACAACTTGCCTGATTAGCTTGCTGCTTGCGTTAACCCCAGCAGTTTTTATGATATTTAGCAATGTGCATTTATTAATGTGTGTATTCATTAAATGGTTATGAAAAACAACATTAGGAGATAAAATATTATGAATTGAAGTTTTAGGAAACATGAGCGTTATAAACATCGTCATTAGAACTACAAAAAGTATGAAAGAAAACTTTAGGACTAAAAATTTTAGGAAGAGTGATCATTCGGATCACAAATCGTTAGGAAGAACAATTTCGGAGAAACAACTTTAGGTGAGTCAATATGGACCCGTGTTGGGTGACTACCCCGGCCGAAATTTAGTGATGTGTATTTCGGGCATCTCCGTGCTTCGGAAGGCAGTTGGTCCCGGTTGACGTCGCTAGATGTCAGTCGTTAAGTCTAGTCAGAAGCCTTAGGGCATCCGACATTAAGGTTGCTCACTAACTCGCTCACTTACACCCCTCCAACAATCCGCACTGAGCCCGCCTGTTTGAGTATGGCTCGTTCCACCTCATAGTTGAGGTGAGGCCCGTGCCCAGCAGTGGGACGTATATTGGCCGTTTATGTTTTAATCGTATTTACTGAGTTAGGCGTCTTTTACAGCCCTATATTTTTCAAAGCTGAGTCCAGTCGTCCCTTAGTTTTGAAGCTCGTGTCATTTGCCCGAAAATCTCACTCTGTGTTTATTAGACAAATGAAGTTTTTTTTTTAAATTTGGTGGAGTAGCTCAGCTGCAGAGTTTGACTCGATAAAAACCTGACGGAAGACGGCAGTGGGTTTACGACATTCATTTTGATGCAGTAACAAGAAGGCCTTTCTACTCACATAATTCTGAATCTACAATGTTTGTTCTCTCTCTTTCCAGTTACGGTGACATGGTGCCAGGCACGATAGCTGGCAAGATTGTTGGTGGTGTGTGCTCCTTGTCCGGAGTGTTGGTCATCGCCCTGCCCGTACCTGTCATCGTCTCCAACTTCTCACGCATCTACCACCAGAACCAGCGAGCTGACAAGAGGAAGGCTCAGAGGGTATGTGTCAATATTGCTCATATTAGAGAACTTGAACCTTATGTGAA
Organism: Udea ferrugalis; assembly: GCA_950022985.1. Classification (NCBI taxonomy): domain Eukaryota; kingdom Metazoa; phylum Arthropoda; class Insecta; order Lepidoptera; family Crambidae; genus Udea; species Udea ferrugalis. The sequence continues at coordinate 1,695,021 of OX465541.1, forward strand.
GCAGGTTGCAAGCCTATATCCTCCAGCTCTTGGATGGAACACGAGGGCATATTATTCTTTATTCCCCGTTTCTAGTTATTATTAGTCTTCATCTTCATTTCATTTTATTCTTCTGAAAGATGATAAAAGGAATTACTTTACAAACTGTTCATACCGCCTCGGGCATTTAAAATGTAGAACTTCATTGTAACAGAAATATAGTGCCTGATAAACAGATCAATGATTTGAGCTGCTAATGCCCATATTGCGAAAAATCCTTGAAACCAGATATAAACTTAAGCATTCATTGTCATCTCTTTAGTTTAGATCGTTACTTGAGTTATTTTCCCAAAACAGCTTCCATTGTTTCCTTAACTACTTCATTTCTCATCGTATCATTAAAAAAATTACAGAAAGCTCGCCTTGCGCGAATCCGCATTGCCAAGGCGTCTTCTGGAGCAGCTTTCGTGTCCAAAAAGAAAGCTGCAGAGGCGCGCCTGGCTGCGCAGGAGTCGGGCGTGGAGTTAGACGACGCGGGACGTGATGAAGACATTTTCGAATTGCAACATCACCATCTGCTGAGATGTCTCGAACGTACTACGGTAAGAATATCTCCGTTTCTTGAACAGTTTATGTGTGAAGAGTCTACTCGTAAGCATTGTTCATGTATGGATTCCTGTATCATATTCTCAAAAAGACTGATGTCTAGCAGGACACAAGGCACTACTTAATTTTCTCGACTCATATACCAAAGTAATGCAATGTCTTTGAGATGATATAGTACCTGGCGCCTTAAAATACTTGATTGCCACATATTTGCTCACTATAAATATAACCCCTAAATACTGAATTTGTGCTTTTTGCTTTTAGTAAACTTAAGTTGGCACTATATAGCCAATAGTGCTAATGTCAGCAGAAGTCCGCCCTAAGATGATCAACCTTTCCAAAAGACCAGATCCAGAGCTGTTCTACTCCGGCACAAGATCCCACCACTTCTTGCGATGCATGATACCGCACCAATTGACTAGAAACTCACGAAGTCCATTGATAAAGCTACCTCTAACAAATCCAAGTTTGACGAAGATCTCTTCACCAATTTAATGTTCCCTACTAAAATTCGATCTTTCGTTTCCTTAGGCTAAAAAAAATTTTTTTTTGCTTTTTCAAGGATGGCCATGGCAAAGATGCTCATGCATATCAAGCCGCCCGGGGAAACGACTTGATAGTGTGGGACACCCCTCCCTCTGCGGGACCTGCCCACTAAAAGTCAAGTGTAACCCGCAGCAGCCTTGAGTGGAGGAACACCTGGGTAATACTACTGCGGATGGCGCCATGCCAATTATTCGGCTCCTTATTCAAAAATGCGGGTACACCGACATACACTAAGAGAAATTAAGCCAGTGTCTACTGGCTCCCGTCAGCTCACTTTCTGGCTTAAAAAATCAGATAACTCTCCTCTCTATACGGCGTAAGGCGCTGACTTCCTTGAAGGTAGCACTAAAGTAAGCCTTAAGCGCTCATTTCTCCTGTATCCCCAAAAGCTTAACCTCACACGGTAACCTCATTAGTTGTGAGCTGTGCCTTAGGCTCTATGAATAACCCTGTCATGTGGGGTGTTACCAATGTGGTAACAGGGGAAAGTACTTGCAATCTCCCACTCAAAGTAGCAGTCAAACTTTAAGCAGCCACCTACCTCTATTTAACTTCTAACTCTGTACATTTTATATTTAGCTTAAGGTTTTTTTGCACATTTGCGAAAAAAAACTTCACTCATAAATTCAGTCATAAAGCCACAATGATGGTCCAAATTGACTGAGAGCTACCGAACCTTTTGACTAACGGTGTTCCTATAAGGCCGGAAATATGTGTAAATACGTTTAGAGGCTAAGAACCCGAGAAAGGTGATAGGAAAATACTTGATTTAGGCCTTATTAAATCTGTCTAATCATTTACCCGGGAGAGAACTACCGTATCAGCATCTTCGTGTCTAGCTTCTAAAACGTAAGTACAAAATTTGCTTTCTTATTCCTAAAACCGTTAATAAAAAGGTTCAGTAACAAAGCATGTTTTTATTTCAGGAATGATTCGCTTCTTCTCTTTTAAACCTTCCATTATAAAGACTACACGCCTGCAAATTCACGATTTGACGTTTCCAGGGTTGCTCTTCAGCTATGCAATTCTCTGAGATATCTCGACGCTGCCTGAATGTTGCAAACTTGACATTCTGGCAGATTTTTATCTTTAATAAGCTTCACATCATTACAGCTCTGGCATGTTTGAGGAGTACCAACCGGATTGCTTCTAAGCAGTCCTACGCAAAAAGACCACATCTCTTAAAACCTATTGAGAAACAACTCCAACATCATCCTTGAGATACTACCAAACCGACTCACATCACCACTGTGGCAGTTCCTTCCCATCTGATGTATATTTCATTCCCTCTCACATTACTATAGATATTGTCATTTTACTTACTTTTGTGGATGTGCTTTTCCAGAAACTAACTATTTTTTTAAAAAAAAAAGTGCTGAGAGCTTAGAGAATTGCATAGCAAAAGAAAAGTTCCATCACGACTACCCCTAACGGACGGGCTTCTGGAAGAATTAGTAAAAGCAGATAACACACGATGTGTTAGCGAGTGGAAATTAGTACCAGCCTACACATAGAAATAGAGGTGATGGTATGTTTTATAATTCCAGGACCGCGAATTTGTCGAGATGGAGAACCCTTTCAACGGAGCAGCGAAGCGGCCAGGCTCGCCGTCCCCGCTCGCTTCGCCCGCTCACTCGGGCCGTGCGCCTGCGCTGCTGGCCTGCTGCGCGCGCTGCGGCTGCTGTCCGCAGAAATACCAGGTAACGCGTCATACTTAGCTGAAGGCTCTGAGATGGACTTGAAGATAAGCGTAACAACTCGCTTTTAACTTAATTTGATGGTTATAGAAGGGATTGGATACCTGAAGATGAGCGCGCATAATTGGTATCTTTGAAATATTCTACATTGCATGTGCAGCAAAAAATGCAAAGTAATAACTAATAATTAATTATGCATATCACAACATAATCTTAACCATGAATAATTTCAAAGTTCCTAATAAAACCTTTTGACGTTACTTATAGCTAATTTTCTTTTTAATGCTGATACTCATTTTAACACTAACTACTCATCATTTTAATTTCGTTGGTTAGCTATCATTTTATCTAGATTGTCTAAACATACTCTCACGACTATATCTTAATCAGGGCAGTCAGAGGCACAGTCATTGGTGCCGTCATGGTGAAGAGTAGATTCACAAGCTCACAATTTTCTAACCTTATTGGGTTTCCGTGTTTTTTTCCACTGGAGAGTGAAGTTTGCGGCTAGCAAACTGTATTACTAATTAATATAGTAGGTACTTTTATTTTTATTCTTGGTTACTTCGATTATATTATTTTTACATTATTTTGGTAACAGTGGCGCCGACGATCTGTGCGGTGTATAAGTCCTCTAAGCCCTTTAGGGCTCGCGACGTGCCCTAGAAGAGAGGTACTATGTTGTCATCGCTAAAGTCAATGATCATTGTCAAAATCATTACGTATTGTCATTCTACAAAACAAAAAATAATTATTACAAAAATATTTATTATATTTTTGGACAATACGTAATTATGGTCAATATTGTTGCTTTTTTGTGGCTAAATTGTTGTGGCCAGATAATATGCTCATGTTGTGACTATCTGTCACCAATTGCCATACATATATACTGCGTATTTATACGATGTAAATATTGCTATTATTTTTGTAACGAGCTAGAATTAAAAATAAAAACACAATAGTTAATAGGTAGGTAAAAAATATTTTTAAAAAATTGGAAAGTTTTCCTCATACCTTTTTTTATTTGATTTCCTCATTATTCATTTATGTCTTAGTAAGTATTCTTTTTTATCATAGTCGTATAAATATATCCCTTACAAAACTCTGAAGTAACTATTTAAAGTTTTAACTAATAAATAAAGAACATTCGTTCAGTAAATTTGATTGGATCTAAGTACTTTAGAACTAGAATTTTCAACAACTTTTTATGATAATAATAATATAGTTTTTACATTTTTCTCTTAGAGTTCATAAATATAAAATAATAATATACTCGTAATAAAATGCATCTTACAGATTTTCTTATTGTTGCATCCGTAAGTATTGGATAAAAGTTTAATGAAATAATGTTTAGGTGTGTTCTAGATGTAATAATATCTATTTATTAGAATAGGTATAAAATACATTGCTTACAATATATTTAAAATGACGTCTTAGTCTTACCACAGTAGATTATAATAACAATTTAGATTTCATAGTATTACATAAATATTTACACTATTATCGCACACAACACTACAAGTCAAACTATTAAGTTCCAATCACTTCTAATTCTTTTTTTAGTAATATAACTGGCAGGAACACTCCACTTGTACTCGTTCAGTAAAAAAAAATGTTTTTTTTCTTAAATACACAGCTTGGTATCGAATTGGCTCTGACAGGTCCTGCTTTTAGACTCGAGTAGAAAAGGCCGGATGAAAGGTGCTCGCCGTTACACCGCGACCTCTCGGCCTTCTGATACGTCTGTGTCGGCCGCTCCCAGCGAAGATCCCTTACCAGTATGTTTATCGGTGTTATCACGCAGTGAAGCTCAAAAGGGGGGTTATAGTAACAAGATGACGTAGATTTAAAAACGAAAACTCAAATGGGAAGTAGAATTTCATGGGAATGAAAGGAAAAAGAGACTCAGTAATCGCTGTCACTGGTGAATTTTCCCGGGTTGTGTTGGATTTCAGCCCTTCTTTGAGCTGTATGTCATATTGTGGGAAATTTTCTGAAACTTTTAGCTCTATTGGATAGAGTATGGTTAATGGTATTTTGATACGCATTTACCAGGCCGTGGTTTGCAGAACTTAGCAAATTTCCTAGGGAGATACAGGCTCACGATTACAAAACTTTTAACTGGAAAGTTTTTTATAAAATTTACTCTTTAGTGGGAATTTTGGAGAAAAATATATTTTTTTAAGTTTTTAATAATCGTCTTAATACATATACCAACCGCATTTAGACTCGACGTTTAAATCAATATTATGTTTTTAGATGTTCGATGTAACTGTTGATTGAAATGTAATTCAAGCCGCATTTTGAATCTCCTTTGCGAATTTGCAAGTTTCGGAAATATTCCATATATCAAGGTTCTAGGAATATGAGCAAATTAGGGAAATTAGTTAACACTAGGTAGATTTTCGAATAAATTTTACGGAAAATAATATATTGGAAGCTTATCCTGAAATTATAGGCATACAAAGGAGAATAATGTCGCTATCGGACAGTCTGCAAGGACTGTGAATTTCTTAAATTAGAAATTGAACAACAAAATCCGTTTTTATTCAAAGTTTAGGTCTAACAATTCACTGTGTGATAGTAACCGAAATATACAAAACTTGAGGCTTTAAATGTCTGCAGGGTGTTGGCTGCAAATTATATATATCGCTTTAAAGTTTATTCTACTTCTAAAACGTCTATGTGACTTTATGTTGTATGTATCAATGTCTTAAAACTTGGAGCTTGCGCTATATCGTTGCTGTACGGTTAAGCATTTTATTTATTAGTATGAGGTAAACATGTAATTATATTTAGGAATATATATTGATATGTATTTATATAAACTGCCTATGTATTGTGCCGTTGTATTCTTCGTCTGAATTTTTGCGATTTGGAAGAATGGAGCGGTAGTATTTACAAGTAGATCCAAAAGTGTTGATAATGTATATTATTATCATATTTAAAGGGATGTCACTGGAATGGTTTATACAGCTAAATGAATATATATGTTGAAGCATATACTATGACAATGTTTCAACGGTAATGCCAACACACTGCACACATTTCAGACTTTAATTGGCAGTAATCCAAATCAGCAGATAAATACATATTTTTATTTGCTTTCAAAAATTGGAAAGCCTTCATAAATAATGAAGATGTGACTATTCACTATATTCAATATTGGGAAAAATATCATTTTAATGTCATTTCCGTGCTTAGCAAAGAATTTGATATCAACGAAATGCCAATAAATTCGACATCCAAACATACATTGAAACATAACATAACATACGTTTATTTACACATTTCACGCTAATGGGTCTACAATTTTTTTTCAACCGGCATGTTGTCGCACACAATATATTTTCACAATACACAATCACACTGCTACTGGCTATTTCACCATCTTTTTGGAACACTTTTTATATACAGGGTGGCATAGAATGACTGACAAAGCTGGAAATATTTGAAAATATCTTAAAGATTTTTTTGTAAGTTTGGAAAATTTGGAAATAACGGAATAAATTTATCTATAGTGTGATAGTTTCAGAATTCAACTGTTATGATCTTAGTACTTTAAAGTCATATAATATCAACATTAGTTTATCAACAGCTGCTGTTAACTGTTTGTTGTAGAAATTATCAATTATAAAACTATATGGGAAAACGTTACCTTACATCACTTTTTATGAAGATCATCATTGTAATTACAGTGTTTATTTGATTCATGTATCTTAAACAAAGAAATGGATCCACTCTCAAGGACTTGAGCTTATATCGAGTTTCTCCGCTGTTGGTTAGCATCAAATTTCGGGTTGCGAAAAACTATGTTTTGATGGAGTGATCAATCTACCTGTTGTCAATTATTATTAACTCCTTTTAAAAATTGTAAGTGCATTGCTGTGTTTATAACTACTGTGAATAAAAAATGTTTAAGTCACGTTTTACCGTGATAATTTCAGCTTTGTCAGTTGTTTAAGACCGCACGGTATTTTATTTATATTGTATCGGTGTTTTTATTTATATCCAAGGTTTACCAGCAATGGTATATGTGAGCTAGCTTATTGATGTCCAGCTTATATTTCAATGTGTATGTAAAAATGTGTAGTTAGATGTAGGTAGGTAAAGAAATATAAATTGATTAATAATATTTAAAATGTTTGTTGGTAGTGATTTCGGCTATTTTTGTGAAAATTACAGAAAGTGTTTAATTTAAGGTGTTTTGTAATTAAATTTGTTACACCATTTCTTCATTAATATATTATTCGAATAAAGTTTTCATTGTGTTTTTTAACTAGGCACGTTCGGCTAGATCCTAAAATATGGGGAATATTAAAAAATATTACATTTATTTGGTACTTTTTTAAATTGACCTTTAAGAGAGGCCTACGCTCAGCTGAGAAAAAAGACAGGCTGGTGGTGAGGAACGATATTACAGAATGGACCTTTTTATTCAAAATAACTTGTTCAATTCTTGGCTAGGAAAACCTTTTTTTCTCTCTACGTCTATTTTTCAAGTTTTAGATTTATTCAAATCGGCCTTAAGATTCCTCTCGTAATCCTCATGCTTTAGGATCCTAGCATGGGTAGTTGAAAAATCAGCCTGTGTACTTTTTAGCTACATTACAAATAAACCTACACAAAATAAATTTTAACATACAATAGTTGCCCTTGAAACGAAATCTTAGAAAAATGTCTTACGTAATAATAATTTAATTTCAGAAACTGTTGCTAAATGCTTCAGAATTTCATATTTAACAAATTTAACTACATTACCTACTTTTAATTTATTTCCCCAGTATTTTCAGTGTATCTTATTTGAGCTTCTTTGTAGAGTCTGTTCTATATGCTTCATTCTAAAGTCTGTTTTATATTTCACAGCAAGCATGCGGAAAGTACATTCCTGCTGGAAGCACGGTTCAAGGCAATCAAACTGGTGTGGCTATGGACGGGACTTATTTAGTTGAAGCGTCTTTCTAGGGCCCGTCCTCATGCACACACATGGAGAGCTACGTGTAACGCGGGCCTGGGCCCACCGGGGCGAGGCCCTGGGCCTCGACCGAGCCACCCCGATACCCCGGGACTCGTCGGACTCTCGCTTGAGCCCACCCCGTGTAGCCCAGGCCGTCTCCAGGCCTTCGTGCAGCCAGGACATTAAGGCCCGTTCCAGACTTACATAGTGGTACCCCACAGGACTTTCCGAAGCCTATTTCACAACAATTATTAGGTTATTCGGTAATTTAAAAAGTCTTTAAATCTAACACGATACTGCCCACAATAATATCCGATTCGTAAAAAGGTGTTGGATGTTAGTTTTCGAATGGGAACACTTGTGTAATTGTATTGTATGTGATGTGTAAAAAATATCCTCGTAACGAATCAGGTTTTGAAATAAGATAAAAAGTAACCAGTCACTATTGACATTACTATAGTGGGACTACTGTACACGTTTAATTGTTTGCACAAGGACTTGTTAATATTGTATTCATAGAATCAAGGTAAATTATTATGACATGGCAATACCACCGCAGTAAGATCATTAATTGACCAGTGTTTCCATTCAGAACATCTATCGTTGTCTTAAAGATGTATTTACTAGGTAATAAAATGAAAAACAGTACTTAACATTACTTTTAAGGTTTTAATGTTAATGACGGACAAAAAACGAATCTCGAACTTAACAACGAGTTATCGAGATAATGATGCTTTATTAAAAGACAAATTATTTCGATCTTCAAATATAGTCAATAGTTATTCGAATCATATCATATTAGGGCAGATTAATATTGAATAGTTCTAACAAGAAAAACTTCGATTAAACCTTATAAATTGGTTCAGAGAAATGGACAATTTGATCCCAACACAGTATTTTAAAATACTTTGAAAATTTTTGTTCGTTTCTTTAACCCACTAGTACTCTAGTGCCTTCGAAATTTTTTCAATGATAATCATTACTAAATTGTTGCTCTATGTTAGTGAGACATAGGACTAGATTCTCTAAAATGTGAATTTCGTGATTTTAAAAAGTCGCGGTTGGAGGTAGATGTTGCTATTATTGCAACGAATGAAAGCTCAAGGCACATAGGCGAAGCAGTAGAATATGAGTTGTTAATACACAACAGGAATAAGATTCTCGCTTGCAGGATAAGCGGTTCTTTTTAAGACAATAGTTAAGTAGGAACATACGAACTTAATATTATAATATGTATCACATCCCTAGTGGTGTTAAATATAATACAAAATGAACACCAATTTAGGTCTCATTTTTATTAATTATCTACTACTTCGCCAGCGGTGCATAGGGCTTGCAAAATTGTGACCTCCATTTTGGAAATTAGTGACTCCAAATTGGAAATTTTTGACCTCCGTTTGGAAAACTGTCCTCCAATTTGGAAATTTGTGACAACCATTTTGGAAGTACGCAAAAGTTGGTAGCTTAACTCATTCGTAATAGATATAGTTATGGACGTCTTATGAATGCAATAGATCGGAAATGTTGATTAGATAGAACTTTATGTGGTTAAACTAGATATTAATTTAATACGTTATATTTATAGTAATAAAACGAGATGTGTATTACTTAATGTGGATGTATTTACTGCATTGAATGCATGACTTTTTGCGAAGGTAATAAAATAAATATTAGGTTTATTTGTAGTTGTTATGAAACCGAATTCGATGTTGAAAGTCTCTTCCAAATTTTGCCACAATTTCTATTAAAGGTTAAAAAGTATTCAATAAATTTGGTAATAATATTTAAACACTAAATATTTAAGAATCAAGTTTGAATATTTAATCTTATGAATATTTGTATTTCTCAAGTCCTTTCCGTAAAGTCTGTTAAGTTTATCATGTCTACCTATATTTAACTGATTCTATGTAATTATTTGTAGTTATATCAGTATCCCTGTGATTCTTAAGGCTGTTATCCCTATTCTGTTTGTAAATACGCATAAATGAATTCAGTGTTTTAAAATATTTTAATCTAAATACAAAAAAATACAATATTTTAACCTCGTATATTTTTGCTAACGTAACTTCCTAAGAATATAACAAAAAAACGAAGTATATTTATATAATTATATACTTCTGGCTACTCTAAGACAACATTATTTTATGAAATGTATATAATGCGGGAAGCCGAGAAATTTCCTCACTAAAATTGTCTATGCGTATATATGAACAGGATATTATTATAATGTAGGTCTATTAAAAAAATAGCAGTATGTTGGAAATAATAATAACTGTTGCTAAAGGTTCTCCTATTTGGTTGAATGGCGTGGGTTCGATCTGACATTCATTGATGGTCCGGGTGTTATAATCTACGATTATTTAGCTAAATTTCCTCCTATATTGTGCTCCAAATTGGAATAAAGCAAAGCATTTAATGCTTAATGCTCAGATTTCTGCTAAACGCATTCGATCTAAAATTTACTTAATTCTGATTTACCATTTTTATTTGATGTAAATAATAATTATTATTTTAAGTATTAAACCTTACTATCTGTTATTAATAGATCTTTAACAACAGTTGTTATTGAAACAAAAATATATATTTCTTGAACAGAAATGTCTATTGAATTTATTCTGCGTACAGCTAAAATAGGCCTAAACATTGTTAAGTTTTGTGTTTCAGATTTTATTCACGATTTTAAGCTTTTGGTTATATTTTTAAACTCAAAAAACTGTTACAAACTGTATAGTTTATCTGAACTCTTACTGCGCTCTTTATGTTATTTAAATTAAATAATATTATATAGTAATAAAGGCGGTGTCACACTTGGAGATGATTTGTTAATGAACGTTTGTACTTGCTGTCGACTACTTGAATTTTTTTGCATGGTAAAGCATAATATTGAGCATGATTTACCATTTATAGGCTTATTAACTTGTTGAGAGGTCTGGAAAAGCAGGAACGCGTCATCCGACTTCGTACAGTCCTGGCTCCTATCACTTTAAATCTTGTCTTTTTTCGCTTCATCAACAAGTGATTGTCCTCCGTCCTCTACCACCCTCGACATAAATACTACAAATTATTGATTCAGTTCAGAGATGACATTAGGACCCTTTAGTTAATTGTATCCTGCTTGTTTTGAAAAGGAAAGTAACAAATAACAATTGACATTCGTGAGGTCTGCTTAGATTCAAGCGAAGATTGAAGTATATGCAGTGCAGTAATGACGTATTACTGAAATGGATACCTATTATAAAATATGATAAAATATGATATGACACGTATTTTAGGTCTTATTTTTTCAGTGAGCTTTGAGTTTAAAAATGCTATAAAAGGCAGTCTAATTGACTTCCATTACCACCAATAAAGAATTAGCTTTTCTTTTTCTCTTCTTGGCTAGCAATATGTGCTGTTGCCACAATTTTGCCTTTGACATGCTGCAAGCCTAAACGAGACTGTTATCTGAGTAGATTAAATTGTCCTCCAAGTGTGTCAACGGCTTTAATGTGACAAAAAATCTTAACTTTTTTGTGTTCTAAAGACTGTATCGTTTTAATATTAATGTGTACTTGTCGAATATAATGTTGTCGGATTCGAAGTTTTGTCGGACCAATATGGGTATTTGCGCGAGTAGCTGGTACTAGGTGTGTGTGTGCCGATTATAATTTTTTAGCTATCGAATAATAATATCGATTATTCAACTATTTAAATTAAAATGTTGTAATTTAAGGTCCTTGGTTCTAAACCTTTAGCTTAACGATTCTTTGTTATTTTGTGAAAAAGAATAAACTTAATTGTGTAAATAATTTTTGTGATTCTTTCTCGCTCTTGCGATTTCTCTTAATTTTCTTTTACCACCAGGCCTTCTCTCAAGGGGGAGTATATTTCATCGCATAACATGTAGCTGTAATCTGAGGCTATCTGAATCTTCTTTTTTTTAAACCGTAAGAAGTGACCACTAGAGACTCTGATACAACGTCGACAACTTCCCTATCCTATGAGTCACATATGACTCATAACAATGGATTTCCTATTGTTTTGTTTCCTGGACAGTACGTTGTTGTGAAGACCCGTATTGCTACCAAATGGCACCTTCGTGAAACAAGTCATATCGTAGCAAAGAAAATAAAGACTAAAGAAAATCCATTGTTACGTTTGTTACAAAGAATTAATAATGATTTATTAGGTAACTAACCGCCGAATTCACAAACGTCAATCAACGCTAAGCACGCGCTCACTCTCAAGGTGTCCGGTAAAATGTCAATAGAACTGAAAGGGCCGGCTATACTTCAACGCTGCCGTGCTATTCCGGCGGTGCACATCGAACATCACTTCACATCTCGGCGCTTCACGCTCACCTCAATCATCAATACGCTTCACTTTGAATTAGTATTTTCTCTCATTTTGTATGTAAATAATTAAAAAATGATTTTTGGCTCAGTTCTTTTCTCTCAAACGACGACCGTCGCGAAGGAATGGAATTTTAAAGTTAACTCGCACAAGCGAAGTGAGTGTCGGCGACCACCGGAATAGCATAGCTGATTTGCGTTTGTGAATTCGTAAAACGATAAAACTATCAAGCTGGCCGTTCTTGTGGGAAATAGATAGTGATTCAAAAATTGCGATTTAGGGCCTAAGCCTGAACAAATAAGTGTTATACGCCACGATAGTAAATTGCTAAGTAATAGCAAATATATGTGCTGCCAACATGCTTCAAATGTTAATAATAAAATAATAAATAAAGAGAACCGGTCAACAGCGCCATCTAGAAATCATACTGTGAACGAGTACAAACCATGCCCAACACCATCTAGTGTAGTAGCTAAGCTTTAAAACAGACTGGTATTTTCCGCCTGGCTTTAAAACTTTTAGTTGCAATGAGATGTCGCTAGCATCGGATAGCATTTGATTACGTCTAGCTAGAGCATGGCTAGAACCTAAGGGCCGGCGCCCACTATCGGCATCGGCACGCTTCAGGATTTTAAGGTGGCAAATAGCAATATACTTTAACATTATGGCAATAAAGTAGAAATTTCCGTGATGTGTTCCCGTAAAAACAAAATGCATTTGTTCTGTTTCTGTTTCGGCATTTTCTACTTTATTGCCATTATGTTAGAGTATATTACTATTTGCCACCTTAAAAGCCTGAAGCGTGCCGATGCCGATAGTCGGCGCCGGCCCTAAATTAGGGCCGGCGCCCACTATCGGCATCAGCACGCTTCAGGATTTTAAGGTGGCAAATAGCAATATACTTTAACATTATGGCAATAAAGTAGAAATTTCCGTGATGTGTTCTCGTAAAAACAAAATGCATTTGTTCTGTTTCTGTTTCGGCATTTTCTACTTTATTGCCATCATGTTAGAGTATATTACTATTTGCCACCTTAAAATCCTGAAGCGTGCCGATGCCGACGTGCTCACGCTCTCATGTAGAATGTCCATAGAACTGAAAGGGACAACATGAGCGTGAGCGCGTGCTAAGCGTTAATTGACGTTTGTGAATTCAGGGGTTATCCTTAAAATATTAAAAGCTTGAATCGCAAAAACTATCACCAGTCACTACCTGATTACCTACAAACACTATCGTTTATGAATAGGTATACCAAAATGAATTTGAATTTGTTGTGTTAAGACTGTGTCTTTAATTTGGGTTATAGTGGTCAAGAATAGAATAGGGGGCAAGAAGTGTAAATTTAGTTAAGTTACTCCTCACGATCCGGTGTTATCTAGCCGCCCTAAGGGGTCTGACTTGGCGTAACAACATCGGTTGAGACCAACTGCTTAACATAGCTTCCGAGCACGGAGATGCCCAAAAAATAACATAACATAAAATAACATACCCTAACGGTTATATCCCAAAATGGGTTAGTCAGAGGCACACTGATTGTTGCCGTCATGCTGAACGGAACCTTCAGGAGCCCACATTTCACAGAGTTAATTTGAACCCAACGTGCGAGCCTACCGCCCTTATCCGGGATGCTTAGGTTTTGTATCGGTGTTTTCCATCACCGGAGAGTTAGGGGTGCTCACCCATCCCATTCCAGACCTGGCGTGCTTTACAACAGCGATTGTTGCCGAATTCACCATCTCAGCTGACCCCTGGTAACAAGGTATACCTACTTACTAATAATAGACTGCCTATATTATACGTCCCACTGCTGGGCACACGTCTCGGCTCAGTAACGAGGTTTTTATTGTAGACCTATGACGATAAGATTTATCCACTATACAATGTAAAGAAGTTAACATTTCTACTATTGTTATGAGCAGTTTGTATTGTAAATGATGTTCCGGCAAGAAAATGGTTGAAATAAGTTCACTAGACATAGACTAAATTGGAAAAGAGAAGCACCACTTGACTTGTTTTACGGGCAGTGGTTAAAAAGGTCGCCTATTTGATTTCCGGTTTATGTTTTTTAGATTTTAATCATCGGACTTTTTAGTTTCTTTTTATCTACTGCTATGGTATTCCGGCGGGCGCCAAAACTCACTCCGCTCGTGTTGAGTGAACTTTAAAATTCAATTTCTTTGCAGCTGTGGTCGTTTGAGAGAAATTAGTTCTTTTCTCTCAAACGACCACAGCAACTGCGGTCGTTTGAAAAGAAAAGGACTAAGACCAATAACATTTTTTAATTTTTTACATACAAAATGAGAGGAAATACTAATTCAGAGTGAAGCGTATTGATGATATAAGTAAGCGTGGAGCTCCGAGATGTGTAGTGATGTCCGTCGGAATAGCACACCTGAATTCAGAACAGCAAATCAAAGTTAAGCAACTATTACAAGTGCAGCTGGCACCTTTAGAACTCTTCAGATAATATTTTGCTCCAAATCAATTATATTATAATAAAAATGACAAAGATAGGTTAATTGTGCTAAAAAGTCGCACCCGAAATCAGAACTTCGAACACCTGAGCAAAGCATTGACAGTTTGAGACGACACTGCGCAACATGTATCTGTCTCCATCACTGTTAGGTTTTGAAGAGATAATTATAATGTCCCAGTGAACAGAGAGCAGGATATTTTTTCACTATAAAACACACAACACACAGGGCAACTCACGAGATCAGACTAAACAAAAAAACTACATACAAACGTCATTGCACAAAAAATGCACTTCCAAATTGAAAAACATTTGTTAACAACAGTTGTTATTGGTGTGTGTTTCAAAATAGTCAGTGAGGGAATGTAATGTTATAATGATAAACAATAATTATGTTGTGAGGTGACTAAAATGGTAAATTCTATGCTATTCCGGCGGACGCCAAAACTCCCTTCCCTCGTGTGAGTGAACTTTAAAATTCGATTTCTTTGCAGCTGTGTTCGTTTGAGATAAAAGAACTTAGCCAAATAACATTTTTTGATTATTTACATACAAAATGAGAGAAAATACTAATTTAAAGTGAAGCGTTCTAATTAGGCACGATTCCATTGGTTAGGGGACGTGCTACATCGAAGGACAGGTATAAAATTCCTGCATTCTTAACGCGAACGAATGATAGTGGTATGTTATGATGATAAACAATAATTATTTTGTGAGGTGACTAAAATGGAAAAGTATTATCTGCGTTTAATTGATCTGTGACGCTCGGAAGAAGGAAAAACGAAACGGCGTCTAAGTAGGTGCATATTAATAGTCGATTTGGACGCCCCAGTGCGCACGCGCCGCCTGCATCGTGCTGCACTCTTCTTAACTATTACGACCCGTTTAGCGCAGTCTTAAGCACCAGCACAGTATAAACCATACAGTAGAACATCTACATACAAACGTGCCACTCTCGGTTTGAATGTGTGTCGCGATATCACGCACACGCGATTTCGCGCACACGCTAGCATAAAATAGGGAGGCATAGGGCGGCGGCAGTGACGACGGGCTGTGCCGCGTGTCTGTGTGCACGCTAGGCTAATAACTCGGCGGGCGGCCTTAGATAACCTACTGTATGGTTTATACTGTGGCACCCGCATCAAGTTGCCAGCCTATCGGTGCTTTGCAGACTGCATTTCGGGGAGTGTACAGGTGAACTGCACGAACTGATCCCGCCACCACCCTTTCACCATCGGAGCACTAGACGCACTTTAAAGTTCCACCCTTACGTTATGCCGACTCTTATCTATATACTGCGGACAGCTATGGAGTGGGACTCGCTTTCCGCGCATGTGTTCCTTCACCAATACAATCTGGGTATCTTCAGAATAAGAGTGAATAAGCATTTACTGGACAGTCATGTACCACCGTAGATCACATCTTCACTCACCACCAGGTGAGATAGTGATCAAATGACTTCCCAGTCCCTAATAATAAAAAAGTGGTAACGAGTGCCAGGGGAGACTCAAGGGCCGTAGGTTTTATATTTGCATCAGCACCAAGTGTTGAATGTTTGTGGTACCTTTGACCTTCGTTTCTTTTGGTTACTATAACATACTTTGCGTCCATAGAAATGTATTTTATGTTGTTTTATATTTATTTATTCTTGTGGCATTGAAGGTTGTGGGTTGGGTATCCGGATGTTATTAATTAAATCAACAATATTTATTTAAATCATTCCTGAACTCTAAATCAAACAGAACTTGTATAATCAAACTTGTGCCACGAACGAACTTTACTTTTTTCAATGCATCATACCTACTGCACTATTACTAGGCTGACTTTGAATTTGTGTATAATTCTAACAGTTTTTACGTAGTCATTCACAATAGTTCCACCGAAAACCAGCGCAATGGCATCTGATTTTACTTATGCTGTGTGAAAACCGTTATAGTTAGTTGTACCTACTAACTACTCTCTCTCTCTCTTCCATGCTATATATCCCACATAGTGGTGGAGTCAGCTTTCCTTCATATCCTTCAGCACTACAGTTTTTGCTTGCACATTTGCATTCTACCTATAATGCGAAGTAAGTATGAGCTTTTCTTAGTTTGGGACTAGGCGTCGTGAGGAATAATGGTGATGATGATATTTATTATTAATATTTACCGGAACCTATGTGGACTAGAGATCAAATCTGCTCGGAACATCTTTGTGTTAATTGTATAATTTGCAGCTTAGAACTTAACTCTTCGGTGATGGAAAACAACGATAAAATCTCAAGCAACCCAGATAGCGGTGGTAGGGTTGCTCTGACGCTGAGTTCAAATTTGCTTAGCAAAATGTGGGCTTCTGAATGTTCCCTTCACTATGACAACAATCAATGTGCTGAATATGCTTACTTGGGATATAATAACCGTGAGTGTATGTAAATATTTGAACCATCATTAAAAAAGAAGAAAAATTCCATCTACTAGTCCAAAGTGGTATAAAATGATGATAGGAAGTTGATTTTTTCTCCAGTAATCACAATAATAAGTCATAACTCCGCACATACAAGTGTGTTGACCCGGGCGCGCGCGCACGTGCTATTTATTTATCAATTACGAGCGGTAGAGATCTGAACTTCTCGGTCTGCCAGCCAACTGTGGCCGCTTGGAACGGTGCCCGCTATGTACAGGCGAACGGCGTTATGGTTTGTGGTGTGTGCTCAATTACATTACAATACAAATACGTAGATGCTGCTAGATGTAGATGCGTGCTTAAAGAGTGGCACCCGAAATCAGGACTTATGCCCACCTGAGCAAAGCATTGACAGTTTTGAGACAACACTGCGCAACATGTATCTGTCTCGTTTACATACATCTTTGACATAACGTATCTATACCTCTTTTAAATATCATTTTGTGTTGGTTTGGTTGTAGGGTTATGTATCTTGGTAAAAAACGGAAGTCTTGATCATTTTGTGGTTTGTCTGTCTGCCTGTGTTGCGTTTAGCAAAAGCCTTTTTCAAATAAATATGAGGTCTCAACCTGAAACTTATAAGTAAAAAACAGTTTTTTACATGTTCAAGCGCAGTCAGAAGCTTTTGCGTGGTTCAACCTGAAGTTAATCCCCAGTCTTACATACACCCGTTCGGAAATTCATACTGAACGTGTTGGAGTAAAGCTTGACATGACCAGACATCGTGCCTCTGGCTTCCCCAAACGGGGCATGATGTCCATTGCATTGGGGCATTGAGCGAGCGATATAGATATATCAATAAATAGAAATCGAAGCTCGACCAAAATTACTGACTATTAGTAGCTGGAATTTGGACAGAAAGGAACTCAGATGCTATTGAATGGCAAAACCCACGAAAGAAGATTTGGTGGTGTAAAAATTGCATACTTACCCTTTAATTCATGAAAACTTAAACAGCCCTATAGTATTACTTTAACTACTGTAGCGTATTGTCTATTTCATTCTTATCGCTGTCAATATTTACGAGTAAGTGACAAAACACATCACTTGCTAAACCAATGCAGCGTTTCTTATGTTTTATGATTGTGGAAATAGATACGTATTATTGTTTTTTTTTCATTCAAGAGGATCCCTGGCTGCTTAAGAGGGCGAAGAAGAAGGTAGGGACACCTTCAGATTTGAGTAACCTATCTCAATAGTGTCATTTTCTCAGCATAGCAGAAAAAGACATTCAGTTATTCGGTTTGCACAAGATGCGGGTTTGATTCCCGCCTGAAGCCGAAATACTTTTTCTGGTTTTCTCATCTTTAGTAAGATGATAATACATTATCCCTAATGCTAAAATAAAATAACCTATTAGGTCACTGCATCGGACAAGTTCATCTTGGTGCGAAGCGTTCCATTTTTTATTTATTTTTAAAATCCTAATCCTCCATCAAGTTCCTAGTTCTACTATAAAAATCAACACCTCTATCCACAACCGCCTGCGTCTATACCTCAAGTAAGGCACACTCCGAGCGATTTTTTATTCTCTCCACAATTACTCTTTGCTTGTGTGCGACCTGCGCCGGCGCAGTGTGTGTGATAACTGTTCACACAAGGAAATTGTTTGAAGTAACATACAGCACGCTGTCCTCATAATTAACGCAGACTTTGTTTTAAGTATAAATATAATATAATCTGAGTAAGATCATGATGAGCTGTAATTTTAGTTTATATTATATGAGTGGAAAGCCCCCTAGTGTATATTTCAGTCACAGACAGTTCAGATGGTAGGAGACCATAACCATAGGAATCCTACGATGGTAGAAAACTAAGTGTAGTTTATGAGCATGACCGAGACTTAAAGATATAGTTGAACAAATATCTGGTCCTCTACCCGTAGGTTGCCTGGAAGAGATCACTATTAGCGATAAGGCCGCCTAAATTGTGCATTGGTTTCAATGTATTACTAAGCTGTAAGTTTTTACTGTTAATGTGCAATAAATAATATTATCTATTTATATATCTGGTGTCCTATCTTTTTGCAGTAGCAAAAGTTCTGTTCACCGGAAATAAATTAACGTAGGTATTTGATGCTTCAATGTATCTGAGAGCGTCGTGGTCCGACATTTAAGTGCCCAAATGCATTATTATTAATTAATTTATTAACACTATTTGCGGCTAGATCTCCAGTGATGGAAAGCACCGGTAAAAAAACCAAACACCCCGGATGACGGAGACAGAGTTCAAAATTTCCCAGATTAAATGTTGGCTTAGAAAGGTTCAGATCACCATGACGGCAACAATCAGTGTGCCTCTGACTGCCCCGAAGCTTTCAAGTTCAAGTATGCGATCTATGCAAATCCTACTTGTTAAACGGTAAGTAGTTACTTAACGGAATACTGGACACGGTCAAGCAACTCAGGATATTTAACTAAGTACAGTTAAATTAAACGTGTCTACGAAACTCATACTATTTAAAAGTTAA
This sequence comes from Udea ferrugalis, assembly GCA_950022985.1. NCBI lineage: Eukaryota > Metazoa > Arthropoda > Insecta > Lepidoptera > Crambidae > Udea > Udea ferrugalis. The sequence continues at coordinate 1,714,527 of OX465541.1, forward strand.
GTAAAAATAATGTTTAACTGCGTAAGTTTTATAAACTTATCACAAGTCGTACGAAAATCTTCTCCATATAAAAATGGATTGCTGTTCGTAAATCTCGCTAAAGATGGATAAAAGACCAATTTGGATAAATTTAGTTTTGAAATATTCGTGTAGGTCCAGGGAAAGTTTAAAAGCCGCAAAAGTTGAATAACATTTGACAGAACGACGTTTGTCGGGGACTAGTAAGTAGTCAATAAATAAATGAACCACTCACCGGTTCGAGCGTTGATTTTATCGAGAGGATTCGATAGAGAGCTACTCTTTTCGGCTTCTTTCCTTTCTTAATAAGTACCTTTACATTGTAATACCGTTGTTCCATTAATTTTGCTTTATTTTCGATCTGTGAAGGGGAAGTTCAACTAGTGTTTGAGGTACTTTACCGAAGAATTGACCCACAAATATTTTCCCTGCGCCATGAAGTCTAAGATTAGGATTTACAAGTCTTTTTTGTTAATCTATATAATTTGTTAAGATGATTGTCAAAGCCATAATTAGGACTGAAAAGTGTTTCAATAGAGAGGTTTTAATAGCAAACACTCCTAGTGTGGATATAATAAGTTTTGTCTTCATGAGACCTCTACATTATTTAAAAATGATAAGTTTTATTTTCCTTAAACATTCATGATGTAGGCAGCGTAGGCAAGTATATCAATATTTGCCTACGCAAATCTGCCAGCGTAGGCAAATACTGATATATTAATATTGATATATTTGCCTACGCTGGCAGATCACATTGGTCTGATGGTGACAGGTTTTAAAGGTCAGATGGTCTCGGTCTAAGTAGAGATGTCGCATAATTATGTTGTTTTCTAATGTGATTTTTTTGAGTCCACCTTCTTTTGCTTAAAATGCGACTATGTACTTACATGACTCTACCAGACTCTTTGAGTTATAAGTACCTATGCAATAAAGATGTTATCCTAACTCTACACGTTTTTCCTATTGCGATTAGTACAAAACTCGCTTCAAATTTCCCCATAACATTTAATACCATAATTGCATCAAAATTTTTTCCCTAGCAATTTTCTGATTTCATCTTAATGTCAAGTGTAACATCAATCATGGATACTAGAAAATTCCGTTACATACATACGCCCCTCCACACACGCACACCACTGTATGACGTCTGTATGTCCTTGCGCATGTGTGCTGGGTAAAAAGTAAGCGCGCGCGCCGCTAGCTGTCTCTTTTCGACTTATGGGATTATCTAAGTGTGTCTCTCTCATGTAGAATTGGCGTGCGGTACTGCTGGCAACGATTTAATCGTTGTATATATTTTATTGCTTCCATATAGGCAGTCTGGTTTAGGACCGGTTTATCATGAGGCTGTATCTTTATGTGGAGGTAAGTGATTCACAGCCAGCTATTGGTAAATCAAGTAATTTGCTCGTTGCTCATTAAAATGTGGCAATAGTGTATGTAATCAGTTACAAGACCTCAAACGGACAGCCTGTTTTCATGATTGTACTAACTATAATTGCCTGGCTATATTCTGGGGTGTCATTCTCAATGCAGACTTCGATCTCGACCTCGTATTTGTCAAATTAACTATGTGTGTCTCTTTTAGATCCAAGGAGTGATTTTGTGAATTTGAAATTACGGAATGAACAATTTTTTTGAGTGAAATTTAAGTACCTACCTATAAAAGCCTATGATATCATTTTTGAACAGAATCAACCAGATAACACGCTCACCTAGAAATGTATTTTTTTTAAGAAAAATACCAGATACTCGAACTCGGGACTCGAACCAGCGTCTTCCGCAATCCGGGCGACTGCATTACCACTGTGCTACCGATACCATTGACAGTCCTTCGATGATGAAAGATCTTGAATGATCTTTTTAGAACTAATACATATTTAACCCAAGTAAGCTAAGAAGGGATGTTTCATATTGGCGGAAGTCGCTGGTTCGAGTCCCGCTTGAGCCCAAGACCGAATGGTTTTTTCTGGGTTTTCTGTCTTTAATTATCCTCATGCCGATTCTCCGGAAGGCGAATTTGAGTTCGAGAAGACGGTTGCTAAGAGAAAACTAAATTATGGTTCTTACTTTATTCCTAGTAGCATTTCTTCATGTTTTTCCAATCCAACTTTTCGTGAACTTCCACGACCAAAATTAGCCAAATGGTAAAATAGCAATCCCTAATATTATAAATGCGAAAGTTTGTAAGTGTGGATGTGCCGTGTTGATCTTTCACGTAAAAACTGCTGAATGGACTTTAATGAAACTTTACCATTATGAAGTTTATACATCTGAATCGCACATAGGCTACAATTTATAAAGAAAAAAAAATATTACTTTTTGTTTTTCAACTGAAGTCAACGCAGACGAAGTTGCGGACGGCTATTAGTTTCTACATATAAGAAGGAGAGAAGATTTTCCATTGCACGATATGATTTTTGATTCAGTAAGTGCGAAGCTATGCATCATTTCATACAACCAGACTTTCAAAATTTCAAGTTAAGGGACACTAGAAAAGCTTCAATCAATTCAAATCAATTGTGCACTTGCAAACCCATTCTATCATATTTCCTCTGCCTGACGGTTGTCTGGAAGAGATTTCTTCTAGCAATAAGACCACCTAAATTGTACATTCATGTGAACATGGATTACTTACAAATGCGTTAATTTAGTATGTAATAAAGTGTTTATCTATTTATCTTAAAATCAAGTAAAACAACAAAAATGAACGTCTTTTCAAGCTGTTAATAAAACTGATGAAACTCTACAGCTAGAAGCAAGCACATTTATAAACAGCAGACAACCTGTTGGAAAAAATCTCTCGTTGTAATAATAAGTAAGGAGAAATTATTACTCGCTTATCGCAGCACTAGTAGGGTAAGAGGGGAAGACGCCGCACAATTATTGTACTTCCGTTCCAGGATGTTAGGGATGGGACTGAGAGATTTTTTGTCGATTTCGATAATATTTTTTTACTAACAGTGAACTTGTGGTTACATCAAACATCTTAAAATACGGGATTGAAACCATGTCCCTTTCTTGTTTTGGGTTTCCAATATTTCAGCAATTTAACAAACGGAGTAACTGGATATCTTGCGGGTGAGATGTGATTGGCAGACATATTGAGAGGTCTATGTAAAGTTAATGATAAACATTCCTGTCATAATTATTGCCAAACTGCTGCTAAGCCACCGAAATGTAACAATCATTACAGTAAATAATGTTATGCTTCATTTATAGTCTGTAAGGTATTTATGTATGGACCGATTATGTTTTTCAAGACCTGTAAATGTAATTTATTGCCTGAATTTAATGATATATTATTATTATTATTACAGTATTGTCAAGAAAAATCAAGTGGGGTTAAAGTCTAAACCTATTAAGAACCTATTAATCTATTAAGAACGTAAAGATGAACAGAGCTGCTTCTCTAGGAAATTGAGCTTAGAAGGTTATAATTAATTTAAAATACCTTTCGTCTTCTTTTGTTCGAGAGCGTCGTGGCCAAGTGGTTAAACACTCTGGATCGGAACGGAACCCCGTGGTCCCGAGATTAAATCTGGCCGGAACACACTTACTTTATGTTTGTGTCTCCGGTGATGGAAAACACCGACTTAAAAACCCAAGCATCCCGGATAAATACAGTAAGCTCGCCTCTTACCACGTTAGGTTCATATTCCCTCGGCGAAATCTGGGCTTCTGGATGTTCCGTTCACCATGATGACAACAATCAGTGTGCCTCTGTCTAACCTGTAATGCCCGTTTTTCAGCAGAGCAACAGCACCGTCTATTGGTCTCTTGATGCGACTCAGACTCGGGACTCATGACTCTGGCGGTGCCAATCGCCAACATCCTCAGCCGTCTGTATCTATTGAGGAAACGCAATGCTTGCGCGATTCATTGACGGATAACGCCATCTAGCTGTTGCCTGCGTGAACCTCGCGTCTTAAACATAATTTATTAAATTATTAATAATTACAAAATTTGGATAATTGGATTCATTCGGCGCGAGTGTGTTCGCACCGTTACCTGTAGGCTGTGCGTTCCCAAGCCGCGTCGGTAAAGAAAAAAGAAATAACTAAGGAGGTAGTGTCATGGCCGGCGGGCTTAAATCTTTTGCTAGTCATGCCCAGCAGTTTGTATTTTTGCTGTGTAATTTCCCTTTGCAGTGTTAGAACCTCAGCAGGGTGTTTTAACCGGATAATTAGTGTGGTTGGTGCGGATATTTGTGCATTTGGTTGGGATGCACGGTTACCCATTCATTTTTTACCCAAGGGTGTAGGTAGGCTGTACCACCATCTAGAAAAGGAAATATTTAAGGGATATTTCCTAATTTCATGATTCAATTGTTGCTTACGGGCTAGGAACAAGCGCATCTTCGCCGTTCCTCCTTGTTTTGTTGTGAACTTGCCCCAAAAAGGTGCAAAGATGTCTAACTTACATACCCCCGACGGGCCTAGAACAAACTGTCCTCCCTAACCCTTACTTTCTCTGGCTCAATTCCTCTCTAATTGAGTCCAGTTAAATATTTTATACTACAAACCATTAGGGTCATGGTCGTGAGGGTATGTTATGTTATGTTTCGTCTATTACTCTAGAACTTCCGGAAAAAGTATCAAGAAGATTTGATTTAAGCACATAATATTGCTTAAAGAAGATAATAATTTACTTAGCATCATAACAGAGTAGGGTACAGGCGAGTTCTAATTTACTGTCAATGTACAAATAAGGCAGCCTTATTGCTAGAAGCAAAACGAATGATAAAAGACGTTTTACCATCTTGTCTTCTGATGAAAACCAGAGGGAACACCAGAACTTGTACGATCCGTTGTCGCCATTGACCAAGAGGTCTTTAAATAATTTCTTTCTTAATCTGTAGGTTTTCTGTAAGATATTTCAGTTGGTTGGTGGCGATAACGTATCGTACAATAGTCAGTACGTTGCATCTATAATGTACAAAAAGGTTTTATTGAGGGTTATGAGCTAGGGCACCATCATAGACCTTGAAAGGCACAGCAAAAAAATTGGAAAGGGGAGGACTATGCACACTTTTTCAAAATATTCGTTTAAGCTGTGATATTTTTTAAAAAGGCTGCTGTTAGCTTGTAACATTTATCGCTATAACATAACATAAAATACCCTCACGACCATTACCCTAATGGGTTAGTCAGAGGCACACTGACTGTAGCCGTCATGGTGAACGGATCATTCAGAAGCTCACGTGGTGAATGGCGAGCCTACCGCCGTTATCCGGGTTGCTTGGGTTTTTAAATCAGTGTTTTTCATCACCGGAGAGTTAGCCGCAAATTGTACAATGAACACAAAGTAGGTGTGTTCCGGCCAGTTTTGATCTCGGGTCCTTCGAGTTTCGAGCCAGAGTGTTCAACCACTGGGCCATGACTTCTTCTATCGCTATCCACCTGTTACTTATCGATAAAAGACACTTGCGCACGCGCATCCCTCGCAACCCCGGCTGCGCGGGCGGCGCGGCGGAGCGCAACGAAGAAAGTACAACCGTCGCGTAACGGCCGCCGGACCCTTCGCCGCTAAAGCGGTTATTTGTTTATACTTTTATTCTGTCTTTATTTTAAACTAAGTTCTGAGCATCAAACTTATTATTATTCTTGTATTTATCGTTACTATCATTCTTATTGTTCATTCGTCATCATGGAGTTCAAGAAGTATTTGGTGGCGGCAGCTCTTGGTTAGGTCTTGATAAGCACTGATTCCACGGCGATTAAAATACTATCCTAAAACTCCTAAAATTCAATTTGACATCTTTTTTTCTTTGTAATATACCTATAGACGATGGCCAATAATTTTGACATTCTTAATTTTTTTTTCTTTATTTATTATATCAAAAATTTCAGTTGGTTTGTCATGATATTGTTTTGTTATAAATAATTTCGTATGCTAATCAAGGCGAATCGTGGAGTTACACACCTCACACCTATCAACCTTTTTATCACCTATGATGACGAATAAATAAATTTGTATTTGTAAAAATACTATTCAAATAAGAGCATTTTCATCACACTCACAAAAAGAAAAATAAAATATTGCCTAAACCAGGTAAATTACAGATATAACTGAATTAAAAAATACAAAAAACAGGTTAAAATAATATTACTTGCGTAGAGTAGAGGATAGATCTTGCGAATTAAAGAAACAGCTCTAATAAACGAATGGCTATTTGATGCCTGGGTCTGAGAGGCTCAGAAGTTTTCCAGTGGGCCTGGCGGAGTAGCTGTGCAGTAGGTTTATATCTTTCAAAAACATAAATTTGAATAGCTTCTGATGCCCTCTGGCTCTTGCTTCTGATGAGATCAGTTCTTTAAAAACATACTCTTATTGCTAATGCTGTCGATCTGTCATGAGGTAGTCAATACTACTACTTTACTGAATGTCAATTCTTGACTTTACAAAAGTAGTTTTCATTAAGACTACATTGAAATAAATGCTTTTGACTTTAACTAAGGGCAACAGCAGACATAATACTGTAAACATCATTAAATTTAAAAATCACTGCATTTTTGTCATGTAGTTACTAAAACGCGTGATTCCGATACCACGCTCGAACGCAGAGTATGTACAGTCGCGAAATCGCCGATCGCGGATGTTAAAAAGTAACATGTCTGCCTGTGGCTCTACAACTCAAACCTCTGAAACTGCGTCCCTAACATCCATCCAACATACTTGATACTGAAGACGGAAGTCTATAACCAGTGTGTGTTATCGGTGGTGATCTATGCAAAAGATAGGAAAACCAGGAAAAAACATTCAGTTTTGGCTTCAGGCGGGAATCGAACCCGCGTCTTTCGCAAACCGGGTGAATGCACTAACCATTGTGCTACAGAGACCATTAACAGACCTGCCAGCCAGATTTGTTCTACCAAAGTTTAGGCATATACCTCATCTTTATGTGATCTATGCAGCTGAGACGTGAGAAACGCGAGACCGTCTTATCTCGTAATGTCAACTTCTCGAAATGCCAACTTTTGAAGAGGCAGACCGGCACGCATAAAAAAACCTTTTTGTGAAGTTGGCATTTTGCGAACGGTTGGCATTCTGCGAAGTTCGCATTATGAGATGAGACGGCTGAGCGTACGTGGTATATCAGTGTGGACCTCAGAAGAAATCTCAACTATAACAAGCTGTGCAAAGCTAACAAAATTTGGTAAATAATAATTTGATCAAATTCTCAAAAAAAGGACCCGTTGGACAAAAAAAATGTTTCTAACAATATTTACCAGTCAAAACTAAAAAGACTAACTCCAAAATAGACCTAGGCGTGCAGTGTCAGTCGGCACGTTCCTGATAAACTGAGGCGCAGCGCGCGCGCCGCTCTCGCGCTCGGTGTACCTGGTTCTCAAACTGTAGTAATCAAACTACTAATGACTAAAAACTGGTTGTTAAATAGTAGCTACAAAATCTAATCAAATTTCGAAAGAAAACACATGGTCAGTGTTTTTTTTATGTTTCTGTTTCTTATAGTTGGTTTCAATTTCGAATAACAACAAATTATTTAAGAACCCGCTTGAATGGCATGTTAAATATAAACAGTATTACAGTCTAAAGACACTTGTCTTGACACATTCTAGAGGAAGCGCTTCAAGCTAAACGGCTGTTTAGTCTGAGGTCTAGAAGCAATAGCCAGGGCTATGCTTGTCATTTTGCTACAAAAGTTTTGAAATCTAACGAAGAATGGAGAAATCCGTAGGAGGACTAAGGTCACTGACATATCCCAGTAGCAGTGGGCGGAGCACATAGCGTGAAAAACTGATGGGAATAGTTTCCGAATGGAGATCATTTGAATGCAGCCAAATGCAGCGTGAGACGCCTACCAACTATGGTGAATGGATGATTTGATGAAGATCGCACGCAGAGTTTTGTCGGATGCAGGCCGCCTACAAACTCTGGTTATATATGGGGGAGGCCTAATTTCAGCAGTCAACGTCATTTGGCTATTGATGGTGATGGTAATGATGAAAGAAGCGATTGCCAAACGGAGAACGAACCTGCGATCTGATGTTGGAGACAATTATTAAACTTGATCACAAGAATTTTAATTGAAACAGTTTGAGAACAGCTGCTTAATAAAAGTCAGTTACGACAACCGGCCGTTACAGTTGTCCATTAACTAGTGCCTTCCGTTGGAGCAGGACGGCGCTATCCACCACCCCATTTGTCAGAGGGAGATGGCGACACATCCACCTGTCTGCTCGTAGTAGCCACCACTTTTTGTTCTTTCTACTTTTCGATTTTAATTACTTATAATGGTGCAATATTGAACTGAATGCTGACTTTTGTAATCTTTTTAGATTTGCTCGGAGTTTAGTTTTGCAAGAGTTTTCTTTATTTATAACTAAACAAAACATTGCTGAGCTATCAAATACTATTAAGCTAGATTAGAGCCTTTGAATAGGCTAAATGACTGACATCTTGCTATATTACATTTTACTAATAACACCAAAAAATACAATCTAATACTGAGCTCAACAAGTAAATTCCACCAAAAATTTCAAAAAATGTTTCATTGTACAAGTTTTTATTTAACTTCCAATATAAATGTTGGTTTGGAATAAATATTAACAGTTTAATTGCTAGTTTACTGTCTTTTCTGCATTTACTACGATATTACTGCAAACAATCTGAATAAAATGAATGGTAGAAAATAAAATATCAGGAAAATTAAGTTGGTTTAAGTATCAGGCGAACTCTTTGAAACTTACCTAAACCCACTGCCTTTTGCTAATTAAATGACTAATCTCCCAATTGTACTATCGATACTTTTACATGTTATACTTTTTATTTGATTATTTATTTGCAAGCCTTATTCTTGTAAATTAAACAAAAAAAGTTCAAGTTGTCCAAATAATATTTTATTAAAATGTTTTGGTTACAGAATTACTTATTATTCATAATAGCCGAACGAAAACAATACCTCATAATAAATCAACTTGTAACCAAGCAGATCCGAGTCAAGGGTAAGGGTTGTATTTAATTGTAATTTTAATTCTCTGACGATCTCAATTTGAATGACCTATATTTTGACATCTGATGTAATTTGTAGTGAACTTTAATTTGAGAAATAAATTATCTAATCTAATCTAATCTAATCAAAGTACAGGCTAGGATAATGTACAGTTAACCAAATGACAAGGCGTGGTGAGTCGCGACCGCTTTCTTGAGGAAAGTGCTATGTTCGTTGATGTCTTTTGTTAAGAAAGTTTTCGAGCCGTTTATAAAACTGCTGTTTTTGAATCTCTTATCAAAAATTAAAGTTTTTTTAGGTATTAAGTGATATTGGTTATTTATGTAAAATTAGTTAAGTTTAAGTTTTATTTTATTTATTTTTGATTTGTTAAGATTACTTTCTTTCTGTATATTTGAATATGTGTGTGTGTGTACCAAATAAACTTTTTTCTATTTATATTTCTATTAAACAATAATTGTAAGGAGATACTATATTTTCATTGAAAACACAAAACTCAGTCCAGAATAAAAAAATAAACTTTTTTACCTTGATTTAGCTGACAAAAACAACTTGGAGGCCCTATATTAAGATTACTGGTTCTTAATACGGAGTCTTTAGTGTTTTTTTTAAAACGTTATTCCGAATATTTTGTCTTAGTAGTTAGGAGGTTTTGAAAAGAATATGATGTCGTTTTGCAGTCAGCCTGCAGTGTTTTTAGAGTTCGAGATCGGAATGACTTCACAGAATCTTTCTATTGCCCTTTCGGTGTTTGTCTCTGTCACAATAAAATACGTTAAGGAGTAATTACTTACTTAATTTAAATTGAAAATCCACTTATAGATGAGGCATCTAATCGAGTACCTTTTGTTGAGAAGATGCCTGTGAGTTATCAAGGTCAACACAGAAAGAACAGATCCAATGAATTGCCACATTACATACGCTTACTTCTTATATACCAGACGGAGGGGTCAAAAGGTAACTCGAGTGTCATGCTCACCAAAATGTTTTCTGGGGTGGTGGCGTTGTGTAACGGGGCATTCCATTCCCTAAAATATGGTTGAGTGGGATGATTGCTGGCTCACACGTCAACTTGTGAACAGGTGCCACCTTCGGGAACTGGTCTGCTCAAGTTTACTTAGTTTACCCAAGTTTACTTATTAACTTTCTGTTTTATTTATATTCATGTCAAAACTGTATGAATCTGTTGGTTTATTCATACACTCACTTAGTACGGTAAAACATTGGTCGATTTAAGAAGAGTAACTGCTGAGTTTCTTGCCGGGTCTTCTCAGTAGAAACAATCTTCCGAAGCTGGTGGTAGAGTCACGTTATGTACATGTATTTTATGTATTGTTCATATACCGTATTATTGTGTGTATGTTTATTTAGTGATAAAAAATATGGTTCGTGACAATTTGAAGGTACTGTGGAATGGTCTATTTGAATAAAGATATAATTGAATTTGAAAGGCACACTGATTAAACGTAGTAAGAGGCGAGCCAACACTGAACAAATAGCTAACCCACAAGTTAGTCCTACGCGGGAATCAAACCTGTGGCGACAAAATTCAGTTAGCAATGTGAATAGAAGTCCTGCCTAAAATAAGACCGAAAATTTCCAACACTATTCTCACTATTCTACCCTGATACAAACTGCTAACATCCTAAGTATAAAATAACATTTTTGTTTATATTAACGTCGCTTATATTTGTGACAAATAATTAACTTACTCAATTAGACGATACGACGTCACGTCGCACCTTGCAACGACGTGGCATCGTGAGAATGTTACTAGCCCACAGCAAATTATTCATTACACTATTCAAATGAGTTAAAAATCTAAAAATATCCCTTACAATGCCACATTCCGAAACAAATCAGATTCCTAATTAAAATCCCACTGTCATCAGCGACGAAATCCAACAGTAATCACACTTTTCCGTCCTGCGTTCAAATTATATACATTTTACATAAGGACGCTACTTACATAAGGTACGCGTGTGTATGTGTGGTCGCAAGCCGCTGCGCCCGCGCAGGCCTGTTCCACTCAACCGCATTTGAGTAACAGACGCGCTCGAGAGCGGACGGCCCGCCGCGCGCTCCGTAAAACAAAAAAAACATCTCACAAAAAACACCAAAAGTGCCAGTGTTACTTGTGCTTGACTGTGGCTAGAATTCAGTGATTTCTGATAGAAAGTTCGTTTTTCAACACCAAAAAAGAGGTTACGTGGTGATGGCCACGATTTTCCGGTAAAGGTATGTGTTTTTTAGTGAATACAATTTTACATTGTTCGTGTTATGAAAGGTATTTAATTGGTTTAGTAATTGAGTTAGGAAGCAAGGAAGTTCGTTTTCAGGAAGAATTTGTTATTTATGAATGCATTTCTAGCTCTTGAAAGTGTGAAAATGCGTATAAGTAAGAAAATGCTGTGTCTGTTTTATAACCTCTTAATCATTCTGACTGCTACTGTTTTTCACGAAATAACCTTCGTCTTTTTTATTAGGCTATTATTGTAATGTCTACGTTGTAAGATAATTTAGACTTTATATTTGAAGTTATATTTTCACGTGCATTTCAAAACATAAGGTTTGGTTATGATGTTGTAGCTGAAGATTTTACAATGACTCATCTTTCTCATTCTTTCTATACTTTTGCAATTTGGTTCTAAATTGAATATTGAGTTTCTATTGTAAAAGTTTATCATCTTATTGGTTCACAGTTAGAATTTTGCGAAAGTAGTTCTTGCATTAATTTACGCAAACGGAACGTTTTTTCCGTCGGAATGCTGTTTATAAGTAAAACTACTTTTTCGTTATGAAATAGCTGTGCTGGAAAACTGTAAAAACGTTTCGTTAAAACCAGACGACGATGAATCTAAAATGTTGCTAATAGGTTGAATGTAAATTAACAAAAGCTATGTGAATCAACTTTCAAAGTTTGTAAAAAACACCACAGTTCAGGACACTCTAGGAGGCGTATAGAGAAAAACAATAAGTGATCATACTGATGATACTTACTGCTTATTAGATATGAATTCTATAAAACAAAATAAGGTTTGGAATTAAGAAACCAATTTGCACCATAACTAGGCAAATTTTTGAACGCTTAAAAACACTACTAATTAATTAGAATCAAATAGAGAGAACTCAACTAAGACTAAGTAGTCGGACTTAGTTGAGGGTTCCCACTTAGGTAGATAGGTAGTTACCTAGCTTGCGTATACGACACCCACCTTAGTTTAAGTGATGACTGAAGAAGAGACTATAGACTAAGATGCCCTTTTAAGGAGAAATAAGACTGAAGAGCTTATTTCTTCTTAAAATAATTCCAAAACCATTTTTCCAAGAGATATCACAATGTCAATCTAATTATGACCCCCCCTAAAAGAATTGGTTTACCCTTGTTTGATCGAACAACGTTTCGTCGAAAATCAGTTGGTCGAATTTCAGTTGCAATAATATCAGTTCGTAGAATTATTCATTTGACCGAATATTTAATTGGTAAATTTTTATTTGATGTAATTATTTGTTTGAACGAATTTCATTTGAACTAATTTCATATTGTCGAATTTTCAGATGCACTAATTTTACTTGAATGAATGTTTCATTACACTAATAATGGTTTAGTCGAAACATCGTATCAAATATTTAATTATTTATTTTTTCGTCACTGCCCTATACTATAGTTTGGGCGGAACCGACTCGGTTAGATAAGGTTAGAAGGTTTAAGGCGGGAGCGAAGCGGAGCGTAGCTCCCGCCTTAAGCCTTCGTGGTTATTATTTTTTTTAAACCCAAAAAACGACTTGCCTCATTGCATGCTGCTTGGCATGTTATACCATCTGAAAATTACATCAAATGAACATTCTACCTTTTGATCATTAGTGCAAACGTTGTTATAGCAAATAAACATTCGACGAACTGAAAATTCTATCAAATGATATTATACACAGTGATGATTTTCTCAAACGTTGTTCGACCAACTGATTTTCGACGAAACGTTGTTCGATCAAACAAGGGTAAACCAAAAGAATTACCCGTCGTATGAAGTGATCTTCAATAGTGAAGTGATCATGCTCATCCGTTTTGAAGAGCAAGTCTTTATATACCAACACTACTGTCTTATTAGACAGCTCATGAAATGTCGTCATGCCCTGACGCTGATGAGATAAACTAAGATATTTATAGTTGTTTAATTTATTTCACCTTTAATAACTGAAATAACAATTAATGAAATAACAACAAACAAGATAGAGGTGCAATGTTCAAAGTAGTAAAACCATTTGTTTCATTAAAATAAAATTCACAGCTCTCATTACAATTTTAAACTTTATTATAAAATAACAAACATGTAGCCTAGAGACATTTTAACTTTTTAGCCACTAGAAATACAATACAAGCTAATTTCGGATCAAGTCATTTCTAAACAAGATTGCATTCCAGATAAGTTATAAAAATGGCTTCCTGCTTGAGTTTTTCTCAACAAGCCATTTTCATAGCAAGCGTAGTTACAATTTTACCCCCTCATTTATAAAAACCAACGCAACGCTAAAGCATAGTTTAGGCAATTGACGTGTTGTGTCACTTACTCGGAAATGGCGTCAGCAACAAGAATGATGCTGATGATGAGAGCTGTTTAAGTTTTTACGAATACGGGTGTTAGTCGGTAGGCATGCTTAACATCCATTTTAGTCATAGCATTGAAAAACCTTCTTCTAAGTCCACTATCGTATTTATTAGCTAATAAAATCCTATCCTCATAATCTGACAATTATAATGATGTAAACTCCGGTATAGCTATGGGAAACATAGACAAAGAGTTTTAACCTAGACCTCATGTCACAATGGCGGTTTCCCACACTTGGCCTAAAGATTAGATAAAAAGCTCGTTTTCACTTGCGTCGGTTTATGTAAGCTTTGTTTTTAAAGTTTTAGAGGGCAAGTTTTGAGGACACTTGTTGAAGCGCATATATATTTAGAAAAAAATACCAATTTACCTTTAAATTTGAAATAAAGTAGGTAACCTTCTATTTTGACGATGTATTTGTATGTGTTTTCATAGTATATGGAATAGTATAAAACACAGCTCTATGACCAAAGTTTATATATCTTTTAAATACAAATTGGAACTCAAAGTGAAATACTAACAAAGCGAGATAGAATCTTTAACAATAACAGGTTAAATAAAACACTATTTATAACATGTAAGAAGGATTAAAACTCAATAGCATTTATTTCATGTAAGTCTTGCATTCAAACGGGATATAAAAATATAACTAAGTAAACTTTAAAATATATTTTTTACAAGTGTTAGAAAGTTACTAAAAACTAAGTTAAAAAACACAAAATGTTACTCTACCACCGGTTCGGACGTTGATTCCATCGAGAAGAATAAGCTAGCTGTTTATTAAATTATTTAAAAAATCTGTGTCTTAAGAAATAGGTAATAAGAAAACTATACCTTTTTTTTATAATTTATGTTTTTCGGATAAGGTGATAATAAAATACCATCTCTACCAAAATTATAATTGCATAAGATACATACTGTTTTTTACATCAAACAGTTTATTAGTTCGCGCAGTCGCCAATTCCCTAGACCAGCGCGCGCGCAGTTTAGAAAGTGCCGCTGACCGCCATTGTTGTTTTTGTCTCTTTTCGTCGAAAGCGGCCGAAAGGCGCTGGATTACGCCGGTATGGACACTGTTTTTTTTATAAAAAACTAGACAAATAAATTATACTTGGCTATTGTGAATTTAGGTGAAAAATATTTAAATTTTCTGGTAGAGGAAATATAGGAAAATTCACGACCAAAGATGCTAGAGAAATGCCAGTGTTCTCTGATAAAAATGACGAGTAATGTGGTTAAAAAATTTCCTAAAATTAATTTATTTTATGTAAACTTCACAGGCACCGAAAAGACGTCAATTTATAAGAAGATAGTAAAATAGATAAGCATATATTTTGACTCTACTCACAGTTTTAACTTTAATTTTGGGGAACTTAAGTAAAAACTCAATAGTACATACCAAAGGTACCAAAATCGACCGTTCGCATTGTTGTCAACTTTGGTTAGAACACTAATTTTAAGTCCTATTCTAACAATGTAAAGTACTTGCTCCTCTTCGTAATAAACTGTACATAGAATTTTTCATTGTTATGTTCTATTGATAACTACATTTTACTCAATAGGGGCGCCACATGGCGGCTAAATAGGTCCTAAGATTAAAAAGCACTGAAGCATTCTTGAGAACCCGTTCTTATCCAACACTTATACCTAACCTCACCAAACGTTATCTGACAGTTAGATGACGTGTCCTGGACAGCTGACCGTGAAGATGTTACTATCAGGTCCATCGCATGGAACGCTGCACCAGGACCATCCACCGAGACCTGGCGTGGTCCTGCTCCATTGGACCATGTTACGGCATCAGCTGTGAGGTAGTGCCTCTTGGCACATTTCATTAATAGGTTAGGGAAATCAGGTGTTTCTCTTGAGTTACAACGGTCAATGGGCTGCAGGTTTATTAAGATGTCCTAAGACATTCAATTTATTCAGAAGACTTTTCATGATAGAGAATCGGACAGCGTGGTGACCTACTTGTTAAACACTCTGGTTTGGCACCCCCGTGTTCAAGACCCACATCTACTTTGAGTTCATTGCCCAATTCACGATTAACTCTTTGGAGATGAAAAGCACCAGTAAAAAATTCAAGCAACCAGCAAAACGGCGGTAGGCTCGTCCCTTACCACATTGGGTTCAAATTCACTCGGTGAAATCAGGGGTTCTGAATATTGTGTCAGTCTTCCTCGTTTGAGATAGAGTCAACCTATATTGACATTGAGGTGCCGTTCAGCTAGAAGGTGCACAATTGTGACAGTCATTGGCGACGTTGTAAAGCAACACACGCTGGGTCGGAAATGGGATGGGTGACCTAACCGAAATTTAGTAATGTGTATTTCGGGCATCTTCATGCTTCGGAAGGCAAGTTAAGCAGTTGGTCCTGGTTACCGTCGCTAGATGTCAGTTGTTAAGCCTAGTTAGAGGCCTTAGGGCGGCTTGATAACATCGGGCATTAAGGTTGCTCACTAACCTTACACCTCTCCAACAATCCGCCCTGAGCCCGCGTGTTGGATTTTGGCTTGTTCCACCTCACAGTTGGGGTGAGGCCTGTGCCCAGCAGCGGGACGTATATAGGCCGTCTAAGTTATGTTTGGGCATATTGACCTTGGATTCATTGGTCACAATCCACAAGCCACGTGGTTACCGCGCCAGTGCGCAGGCGTCGATGCGCCGAATGTTTGATTCGCATGATGGCTGCACAGGTCACAAACCTGAACTCATAGAAACATTGGGAAAAAAATATCAATGGAGTAAAAACTCTTTTCCATAGAGTAACTGCAGAGGATCTTGAAGGCTTTTTGAAGTGGCAATGACATCATGATTCCAGTGGTAGAGTCGCACTCATGTTTAAGTCTACTAAGGGCTGACTTTGCAACAGTCATGAAATTTTATCAGATGGATATGAAGAAAAATTCAAATTTCAAATGTTTAGTACAAAAATCTACGATTATATCGGTTATTGCAACATCATTTCTGTCTATGGTTTATTTTGTTTTTTAGGTCTGACAATTATTAGAAAACTAAGTGACTATTTCAAAATATATTTTCCTACTTGTGCTATACTTAATACAGTATTTGAAAATAGTGCGTGTCCGTTGTAACATTATCTAATAATTTTAAAACAGCTTTTTAAAATTTTAACTTCCTGGTGTATAGAAACAGCTCTCCAAAAGTCACATTATATTAGTATACTGTATATTTAATATGCATATTGCTGTCACTAGAAAAAGTAAAAATGAGCGCACTTTTGTGTACAGAATTGTAGAGGCACTTTCTTTGCAATTACTATGTATTTACTTACATAAACGTATAGAAAGTAAAACACAGTATGAGAGAAACATTCAAGCAAAAACTAATTTTATTCAAAGAAAAATTGGTATGTTTATACAGAAAATGACAAAGTAAAGGAATGTTGTCAATTTATTGTCAAACTACATTTCGAATTAACAAAATGGACTCGTATTATTTTTTGAACGAAACACAATTCGGCTGAAAATTATAATCATAGCTCGATTAAGATGCTAAGCCAAAGTAAACAGACACTAGAAAGTGTGACTTATAAATAAAAACCATATTCAATAACTCGTCTAAACTGTTTCTATTTGCTACAGAATATAATAAAATATGCTACGAGTACATTGTAATTAAAGCTTAAAATTTACTTAACGAAATAATAATATGTACTTCAAACAAATGGTAACAATTTTAAGAAAAGTTTTAAGCAAAGGACACACACACAATTGTAAAAATACCAAGTATTTGCTCTTTCATACGCATTGCGAAGAAACCTCAATTACTGAGATTTCTCCTTAGAGATAATATTTTATTTTATTTGAAGAAAAAACTAAGACTACTGTAGTAAGATTAACTGACCTAAGGTCTCAACAGCAAAAGGGAGGAACTGATAATAATGTAGAAACTGTTAACCTATATTTAAATTATTTAATGAGCATTATTAATTATTGGAGAGCTTTGGGGGAGACCTTTACACAGCAGTGGGACACATCAGGTTAAATTTAAAAAAAAATGTAGCATTTCCATTTATGGGTATAAAAGTGAATTATAAATAGAAAGCAGTGATTTTTTGGCATTTCTAACTGGCTGTGCTGCCTGGTTGACAAATATTTTTGGATGAAGTGGATATCCAAAAAAATAGGGCTAAAAAAATATATATAAAAAGTGAAATAAAAAATTGAAAACCAGTTAAGTATAACAACCTGTTATACCAAGCCTGAGTCTGGTAAACCACTAGTGGTTTCAGAGGGTGCCTCCGTTACGGCATGGAAGAGT
The DNA here is from genome assembly GCA_950022985.1 of Udea ferrugalis. Lineage (NCBI taxonomy): Eukaryota > Metazoa > Arthropoda > Insecta > Lepidoptera > Crambidae > Udea > Udea ferrugalis. The sequence goes on from OX465541.1 coordinate 1,732,413, forward strand.
GACCCAGGCAGTCAACGTGCGAATCAAACATTCGGCGCATCGACGCCTGTGCACTGGCGCGGCAACCACGTGCTAACCAGCAGACCATCTACAAGCCTACAGGCCCTCTGACTTCGTTCATGGTCGTTTTGGCATGCGTCGTTATGAAGAACTGTTTCATTTTTTGTGGCAAACAAACATGCAACGGACACATATTTACATTTTCTTAGCATTCTTCATCCCCAGAGGGGTAGTCAGTAGAAGAGGCATAATAACTGTTGCCGTCCCAGAATTCGGAATCCGGAACGTATGATGAAGTGAACACTCAGAAGAACGCATTTCACCCAGTGGATTAGAACTCGACGTGGAAAGGGGCTAGTCTGCCGCCATTATGTGGGCTGTTTGGATTTTTTATGGGTGGTTTCCCTCATCGGAGATTTGGCCGCAAATTGTACAATGAACACTAAGCACGAGTTGCGGCCAGATCTGATCTTGAGACTATCTGAGTTGCGAATCAGTGTTTAACCACTGCGCTTTCTCAACACAACCAAAAATAAATGCTTCACTAAATATAATAACAAGTTGGTTGCAGACGTCGTAAGACAGATTTTTTGTCGAAATAGCTAGTGCTGCTTAACCGTTGACGGCTGACAGTTTTACCCGACTGTAAGCAGAGCATCTAAGGGCATCCCAGAGGAGTATGGATCTCGACTTATGGCATTACTAGGCTCTCCCAGTCTCCCAATCAGTATGTCTGATTCCCTCTGGCAATCAGACTTATGTTTGGGGAGAAAACATAAGTCGCCTAAACAGTATTCGTATAGAAATAACTTTTAAGATTTCTTTTAAAAACATGATAAATACTTCGACAGAAAGATTCTTCCACGTTCCTCTTGGAAAACCTCTACTAAAAAACCATGGTGGTTTTGGGATGGGGTGAGGATGATCATCACAACTGCGAGGGAAGCAATAACAAATAGTAGTCAAACCATAGGCATCAATACTTAATTGACCATCGATTTCTTGGAATCATTAGGAAGTTGGCTACTACACCAGAGGTGGGTACACCAGCTTTAGTTTTGGGCTAGATAGCGCTGTTCCAATAAATTTACAATGATGTTTTGATAAAATGCTAGTTTGTGAAAAACATTACATTTAATTTTGAAATAGTGGAAGATTAGTAAAGATTCTCTATTTAATTAATTCGTATCCTGTTTGATTAACTTCACAGAATAAATCTAAATCTACTCATAATCATCCTTCCTATTGCTTTTAATTGCTCCACAAAAAGACTAAAGAGAGCCATACATTTCGTTATTAAGATCGCGTGAAGAAGAGTATAGTTTTCAAGGTCATCACTACAAAAAGTGCCACCACGCATCATGGTTGGCTGGCCTGATCCGAGTCAGTGGGCACCCCATCCGTGGCGTGTGTCTCGCTCGGTGGACTATGCTCCCATTCAGCGTCGGTGTATTGCCCCCCTAAAGATTCATAATGCTCATTTAGATTTCAAATGTGGAAACTAGTTGCTAGTTTGAAAATGCTGGGGCATTTTGGAAATTTTAGAGGACTTAGTTTTTTTTCTGGTTTTTGGAAAATAAAACAACATCTCTACATAGGTAGTAACCTATGTAGAGATGTTGTTTTATTTTTTATGACCTTTACATAAAACTTTATCTATTTTTTGTAGCCAAATTTTGTATGAGCGATGATGAGATATTTTCAAGTCACATTTCATAATTCATATGAAATGTGACTTGAAAATATTTTAAGTTGGATTTTTGAATAAAAATAGTTCAAGAAAGACTACGTTTTCTAAAGGATGATTGAAAGATAAAGATTCTTACTAAAAGACGCTAAATTAAATTATGTTGTCGTTTCTGAAAAGTAGGAAGGTAATTTAGATAATTTTAAATAAAAAGGAATAGATTATAAACATAACAGCAGCATTTAGTCACAAAATCTAGAGTACAATTTCTGCGGTCTTAGAGACTGTTTCATTTCTAGAATCGATATAGCCTACATTTCAACATGAAAATTTTCTCAGAAAACATTTTAAAGAACAAAAATACTGTTTAAATAATACCAATCAAGCATTATCTCAGAATGTAACTTCAATTTTAAATAACCGTTAATAGCAACTTAGTCATTAACGGATAATCAACCGTTTAATTATTACCTCACACTTCCGTCACGATGCGATTACAAATGACGAAAAAACTCACAAAAGGCGAGTTACTATTGCATCTGCTGGTAAAAGATATTTCCCACTAACACAGTTTTTATAAAAATAATAAAATCATTTTTAAAGTATTACAGAAACTTATGAAAAGGTTCAATAGTTGAAGACTGTAGCTTTTAACCCGTGTGGACAAAAATCTAAATCTGCCTGGAACACCTCATCGTCTTCATTTCAGCCGAACGACGCCCACTGCTGGGCATAGGCTTCCACAAAGATCTCCACAACGATCGGTCCTGTGCTGTCCGCATCCAGCTGCATCCCGCGACCTGGAACACCTACTTTGTGTTAGTTGTACAATTTGCAACAACTCTCCGGTGATAGAAAACACCGACAAAACCCCAAGCAACTAGAAACGAACCTTACTCCTTATTCCTTAATTTGAATCCCACCTGAAGCCAAGCATGATAACGCATAACATAACCTATTTAAACCTAGTTTCATCTTAATCGAAAGTCAAATATTTGCAATTATGTTTCTTTCGAGTGTTTAAGTTATATGCCTAAAACACTGGTGAGACAAACCTGTCTGCCAGGTGAAATATACTAGAAAATCGGCCGGTCTGTTAATGGTCTCGATAGGACAGTGGTTAGCGCAGTCGCCTGACAGACGCGGGTTCGATTCCCGCCGAATGTCTTTTTCTATCCTATCTTAAGTAAGATGATAATGCATTATCCCTAATGCTAAAATAAAATACCCCAAACAGAAGGAGACGGTCAAAAGGAAATTTAAACAAACAAAGCAAGGGCCCTTGTCCTACTCCAGATAGAACTGACCCTAGTACCCAAATTGGTACAAAAAACCACCAACACTGATGATGATCGTTTGCACAAAAACTGTCGGAGGTCGATTGATCAAGACCTTTTTTTGTTCACAATCCGAGGCCGAGTGTACTTTAGTTCTGTCGTAATCTCGCCCTGATAGGTTTCTATAGTTGTTACTGTGATATTACCATAACACTCACCTATTGTTATCCATAGTTATTAAATCATTTGACGACCAATTTAGTATAATAGTTAACCCCCTTGTTCATTAAAACTTAAACAGCTCATCAACAACACGTCAACTTTTGGATCGCTTTGTCACTTTCATCCTTGTTGCTGCCACCATTTGCGAGTAAATGACATGACACGTCAATTGCTTAAACTATGTTTTAGCTTTGCGTTCGTTTTTATATGAATAAGGGGTTAAGTAATAATCTACCACCCCAGACCTTGTGTGATTCCCGCACAATACAAACATTTGTATGTTAGCAGAACATCGTCTGTTGCTATTCGGTCTGGGTTTTTGTTTTGTATATTGTGTTTTTTTTACAAATAGAAAGTATTTTAGTATGTTTATCCGTTGTTTAGTTTCCATAGTACAAGTAAAACATTTGTTTAAGGGGCCGCTTACTGGCGCCACCAATCGCTTTTTATAAATATGATATTCAAACAAAAACTACTCAATTATTGAGAGATAAGAAGTTCTCTGTATTTTAAGATGTCAACAGAATGAGTTATCTCTGTGTTAATAAACCAATGGGAGATTTTAGCTGAAAGAGGTCATTTTAAGCTGTTTTGGATTGGTCGAATTTTGTTAAAGTATTTTAAAAATAAACCACAATCAAGAAAAAACAACGGGCCCCTTAATCTGGGGCTAGACAGCCCTTTGTTGGGTTGTGTCCGATGATTCCTACCTTTTTTTGAAAATTCTCAATAAAAGAGCAGGAACGGAGGGGGGATCATTGTAAATTTAAAACCACAATCCTAACTTACATCGTAGCCTTCCATCTCATCTATCCACGGAGTTCTGAACTGCAACCTCGCTCAATAAATTCAATCAAACAATTATACAAAAATAATCCAATGACAGATGTACGCAAAAACTGAGGCGTGGCCAAATGTGGCCTTCTACCTAATCCGGTCTTGGCCTCACCTTGCTCCGACTTAATTTAGTTGACAAACAAATTTTTGATCTTGACATAAATTAAGTTATTTGAGATTATGTAATTTTCTACAGATATACGAGTATACAAAGTCGAGTAGCTCGAAAGCTACTATATTGTTTTTCATGGTATTTGATTTGTTGGGTATGCCTTTGCCATGAATAGGAGACTAATTCATTATTTCTATTTAACTTTCACAGTCTAGTACAGGGTTTCTCAAAGAGGGGTACGCGTACCCCTGGGGGTACGCCATTCGAGGGCAAGGGGTACGCGACAAAATTTACGTAATGGCGGCTTGATAACTGGCAGAAAAACTAAGTACAGAAATCGACTTGATGCAGAGTCAGAATTGAGGTTAAAATTGACCAAAATTACACCTAAAATTGAATCCCTTTGCGACAAGAAACAAGCACATCCATCACATCAATATTAAAAAGACATTTCTTTTGACACTATGTTTGTTACCTTTTATTTAAAATAAAAACCTTATTTTCTTCAATAGTCAATTTTATTATTTTCTTGGGGGGGGTGGGGGGAGCAATTAATTAATTAGGGGTACGCTGTCACCTGGAAATTTTAACAGGGGTACGTGGTGCCAAAAGTTTGAGAAACCTTGGTCTAGTAGATAGATTTGACAGCTAGCCGTGGGCAATTTTACCGGGTGATATTTCTAAAGCACCTATTTTTTATCTCCGCTTGGAGTCTGATATGGCAATATACCTAGTATTTTTTTTAAAGCTGTCATCCAGTGCATTTACCAAAAACATCATCTAGTTATTAAGTTGATGAGATATCATTGAAGATAAACCTAATTAGATCCAAGGAATCAAATGCAAGATCGCCATAATCTTGCAAGCGCAGACAACCGTCACGTTGACAAAAAGCACAACCTTTTAATACTAAAAACAAAGTCAGAAACAAACAATTCAAAATCAAAAAGAGCATCAATGTTAACAAAAACTCTTTCCCTCAAATTAACATCCTTTCCTGCGGGAAATCCATTTTACTCGCTCCCATTTCCCATGCCGACAATGGTGCAGACGCAGACGACAAAATGGCGGCTGCTGACGTCACCGGAAATGCTCCGTTTGAATTTGGAACGGTCGAGCGAGCAATGGCGGAGCATCCGGCGCGCGAAGACGTTACAATGAATGCGCGTGCGACGGTGAATGTTCATTATTGATCGGTTATTGTTTTATCTTTTGGGGGGATTTTAATCGATTTATTTGTTGGGTATATTTTGTGATGTTTCCGGACTGTTACACGAGCGGTAGTTTAGCTTTAGCATTTCTTTGTGTGAAGTTTTGAAATAAATTTGGGGCTAATAGTAGTTCAACTATATGAAACATTTATGTGGTACAGGTTTAGCTTTTATTGAAGTAATTCGACAACTGGGTGAATGAGGCGGCCTTGAATGAAATGTGGCACTTTCACACATTTCATTTTAACTAAAATCATTAAGGAGATACTACAAAAAATACGCTACTTGTTTAAATAAAGAGCCAAAAGAAAAGGCTAAAAAATCTCGAAATTTGTTTAATCATTGAATCTCTTCTGAATGTACGTATTATAGATATTAATACAGATACAAAAAATAAATAACCGGTGGCAGCCGTCGGTAATGGTTGGAAATGGTAAACGAACCGCTAATTGTGCGGTTGAAGCTAGTGATGCGACTGGTAGGTTTATATTGCTAATAAATTTTAAAGGAGAATATTTTTTTCTTCGCAGTAACTTTTGTAATAAAAGAGATAAAATTTCATAAAACATATAGTATTAAAGATCTGAAAACCAGAAAAAGACATTTGGTCACGTTGGCATCAGGCAGAAATCGAACCCGCATCTTTCGCAAACCGGGCGACTGCACTAACCACGATGATGCCAACATGACCAAATGTCTTTTTCTGGTTTTCAGTTCTTTAGTAAAGATACTGCATGGAAAATGCTAAAAAACAATAATAAAACATATAGTATTCTTAAAAAAAACTGTCTCAAAGTATCTGGGAACAAATTTCGTAATTTATTAACGAAAGCTCTGCCTGAACCACATAGCGCTTTTGCGATCTGGAGCTCAGAAAACATACGATATTGAAGTCTACGAGTATGTAATGCTACGAAAACAAACCGAGAATCTTGCTTTCCTTTAACTAGACGTTGCGCATCTTAATACGAAACTGACAATAGTTAGTTATTCTCAATCTGTCTTGTAACTTTTTTATAAAGCTCTTGCTGTGCGTAAACAATTCATCGATATTTTTTATTATTGTTTTAACATTTTCCATACAGTATCTTTACTGAAGATCTGAAAACCAGAAAAAGACATTAGAGTGTTAGAGGTGGATGCCTATAACATTGATGAAATCACCCTGGCTCATAGGGTAAAATATACCAGAAAGATTCGGCCGGTCAGTTAATGGTCTCGGTAGCATAATTGGAAGTGCAGTCGCCCGGCTTGCGAAAGATGCGGGTTCGAGTCCTGCCTGATGAAAACATGACCAAATGTCTTTTTCTGGTTTTCAGATCTTTAATTCATCGATAGTTTCATCGACTACCGGCGCATCTCTAAGCAATTGAAGCCTCAGTCCGCGGCACTAGAAATCACAATATTGTTGTTCGATTCCATCGGTAATTCCTTAATCATTTCATTCGTTCCAAAACAAAGCTAGGTTATTATAGAAAATGAGCTGGTTGTTCTTTATTTGGTTTAGCTACCGGATTTAGATAAAGCAATCATTTGAACACTTCGCTTGCTTAATGATTAGACTAACGCTGAAAGTACTAGATATCTTTGCTTTTAAGTTATTCACGTCAGTAATTTTATCATTACAGTTAGTATTTGGTAACAAACCAAATATTCACTGACCCAACAAGAAATTATCCTGACGACCGCAGAAGTAACAGACGTGTGAGGTCTAAAATAGTAGTAGTTAAGTTAAGTTGTAAAGCCTAGTCGGAAGCCTTAGGGCGGTTTGATAACATCTTACATTGAGGTTGCTCACTAACATTACACCCCTTGAACAATCCGCATTGAGCCCGCGTGCTGGAGTATGGCTCAATCCACCTCATAGTTGAGGTGAGGCCTGTGCCCAGCAGTATGACGTATATAGGCCGTTTATGTAATAAAAGTGAAATATGAAATTTTTGAGTATGACATAAAGCTTTTATCGTGACATAAGTGACTACATGAATTTTGACAAAATGTGGGTTTCTAGGCGTTCGGTTTACCACGAAGGTAACCTCTCGTAAAGGGTGAGCAACGAATTAATTCTGCAACGAATGTCAGTGTGATTAACCAGTATGCTCTTTTATTGTTCAATTATAGGTCACACGTATAGATAATTATGTAAGTTGAAAAAAGTTCATTTAGTGAATTTATCTAAGGTCATAGAAATAGCTGAACTTTTTCTGTACATAGATAAACAGCTTTAAGTTTTACAAGATATCAATATAAAATACAGACAAGGTACAGTTATCATAAATCCTTTCCGTTAGTTTTACAATTTAACCTCAGGACGTGAAATTATTTATAAACCGTTCTTACAACTGGAAGTAAAGGCTTTTTCAAAATGGAGATTCAACTAGAACAAATCTTGTGCATGCAATTCATTTTTCGAACAGTAATAAAAAGGAAAGATTTTCTTTTTTTTAATAGCCAACAGTCAGAAATTCGAAAAAAAAAATTATTTAAGTTACTTAAAAATAGTAAAAATTTTACTGACATTATGACACCCTTTTTTGTTTCGAGTCCCAAAGCTTTATTCTTTTTTAATCAAAGTTTTCCTAAAAATTACAGTAGACAGAAAAAAACTTAAATCCAAATAATTTTACTCCTTACTTTAAAATCATAGCCTTGACTTGTGCAAGCTAACATAAAATAAATAAACACCGACACTACGCAATACCACACAAGTCCACTTATAGCTAAAATACCACAGCACGTCCAACTTTCTATATTAAAACCATTGGAGCCTTTACAATGGAAAGTCCTCGTCCCTATGTTTACTCAAGCACTAGGCAGTAATCTAGAAATCTAGTCAAAATGCAGACCGTCTAGATCTAGCCTGGGGCTAGAGACTGACGTCTTCTTTTGTTATACTTATCAAGGTTGCTGTGTAACTGGTTTTATTTAGGTATAACTATGTTTCGTCGGTAGAAGCTTACCTTCGTTCATAGAACTTTATATAAATATAATAAAACCTTGCAAAAAAACTGGTTAGAGCATAAATATGGTAGGTACTAATAACATTTTCATAAAAAGAGGTTTTCATAAGAATAGGTTGTGGCAGTACTGGTGCGAAGTCAAAATTGTCCACAAGCATGTACGTACCTATAATTTGACCCAGTGAACACGATAGTATGATTATTCACGAGAGCGTAGGTAAACGATACATAGTGCGCAGAGTCGTCTCAAACTGTCAATGCTTTGCTCAGGTGAACTAACAGTTTTGATTTTGGGTGCCACTTCATTAGCACAAGTAACCTACCTCTTTTTTTATTGTAATATCATTGGGTATAACTATGTTTCGTCACTAGAGGCTTACCTTCTCAAGACTTTAAATGAAATATGAGAAAACAAAAAAAAACAATAAATACGCTGGCGATTATATTCCAGGCCCACATTTCGTCTAGGGAATCTGAACACAACGTGCCTACCGCCGTCATCCGTGTTGCTTTTGTTTTTTATCGGTATTTTCTATCACCGAAAAGTTACCTGCAAAATTATACAATGAACATGAAGTAGGTTGTCCGACCAGTCTTGAAATCGGTACCACGAGGTTTCAAGCCAGAGTGTTTTCACCACTGGGCCACGATTCTCAACGAGATGACGCTCTCAAAAAAGTGATGGGACAAACACTTGTTTTTGATTGGAGTCTGGGTCTATTTAAAATGTTTATAAATAACTAACTGGCAAAACGTCAAGAATAATTAAAAAGACATTCATCGTACTTGAGAAAGTAAAAGGTTTAATCATTGGTTTTGTACATAACAGCCAACTTCTAAGCTATATTTACAGTATTTTTATTTCTAGCTATCTAAATTTTTTGTCACTGCCTAGATAAAAAAAACCAGGAACAACCACACTGAATTGCTATAAAAACTACAATTCCTATTGATTTTGCAATTTAAACCTTGTAACCACAAAGTCACAAGTCACACAGCTTTTCTACAGTTAATAAAACGCGTTAAAAGAACCTTTTCTTACCAACAACCAGTCAAGCAGTTATCAACCTAATGGCTAGAGGAATACGTGTGTTTGCTAGGCTTTTACTAAATTGGCGGCAAACAGCTGATCGCAAGGGTTGTGTGAAAGGGAAGACCTTTTTGTAGGACGTAACGGAAAAACTCGACACCTGTCTTGGTTAGGTCAGGGTAGGGTCACTGACCTGTATTAGAAATGTTATAAAAGATGGGAAGAGTATTTTTTTCTGCAGGAATTTTGATTAATGTTTTTCAAAAGACTTTCTAATTTTATCATTCGTTAAAGAAATGCTCAACCGCGAGAAGAAACTAGCGGGAAAATACTATTGATAAGCATCTGTACTCTTAAGTTAATCGATATAAAACACAGACGGGTTTGTTACAACACTTAAAACTCGAGAATTACTGCAGGATCGATTTTCATGTGGTTCATTCATTGATTCATTCAAAGGTAGTTATTTCAAAAATAGAAAATCATTGAAAATAAATATCATGTGAATCGTATTATTTCGGCGATAGAAAAGAGTGACAATAGTGACATGTTCTCGTCAGTGGTAGAATCACATTATTATTTAAAGCAGTGTCTGAAGTGCTTTTTATTAAGCTTACAATAAACTTTTTACTCTAATTTTACTTTCCTTCCCGGTGCGTATTAGGCGTACGTTAGGCCCAAAGGTTAGGTGATGTATTTTGTGGGTATTTCCGTGCAGCCTATCCTAAATATACGTTTTTTAAACCTCCTTATTTTTTTTGAGGAAGTGTTTTTTCTTAGGAGAAGGAGTAACCGAGCTTTTGTTCATGGCAACACCACGGTGTCAGATGCGTTGCTTGTCTTCCATAAAGGAATACGCTCTTTTCTTGAACGCACCGATGTTACGATCTTCCGGTAACACTGCCCCTGGGAGACCGTTCCATGTATTAGTTGCAAAAGGTGGCACATGAATCGCACACTTGTAGACAGCCAATCATACAAGTGATGGGCGTCCAGCTACGGCCTATGGCGCGTTATGCGGTGATGGAAGCAAGAAGCCAGTATGATTTTAAACAACTATTCGGAGCACTCCCCATTGTATATCGATACAAAACACCTTGGGACGCAGCGTCTCTACGTAAAGCCAAAGCAGTGCGGTCCGTTTTGAGTCAAAAGTGATATTAGCGCGCTCACACGCGTTCCAAATTGACAAATTGTATGAGCGTGAGCGACTTGAGCGCGCTATTATCACTTTTGACTCAAAACGGACCGTACAATTGTTTTGTTTCTGATGATGAGTAAAATCTCTTTTTTATACCCAATTCCAATCACTAAGCCACAAGGCTTTCCCGCCAAATCGCCGGCCGTTGCAACCTTGTAATTACACGGGAGTTTTTGTACCTTCCGCGTCTTTGTGGGGACAGGAAATTACTTCATCACCATAATTGGTGATAGTGACGATTTGAATAAGGTATGGAGAACATGTGGATGTGTCGTTTATTGGGTATTTGGAATATTCAACGTTTGTGGCATGTGCCGTTGTTTTTTGTGGAATTGTTAGGTTAGGTTGATATACGTTGGTTAATGTGAAAATTGAGGTAAATAGCGTCTGGATGAGCCTCTTGACCACTAAAGTATCGAGATCTGAGTTAGCTCTATAATTAATTAGTGGAAGATTCTTATATCTAAACTTTCATGTCCCTCACTGGGACCAAACTTCCCTCTCAATTTTGCTTTACCTACGTTGTTAAACACACAGGAGTGGTCTCTGCCTACCCCGTTGGGACGTGATGATATGTATGTATGTATGTATGTATGTTAAAGACACAACGCGTTTCCTATCTGCATTGTGGTTGGACGCCGATGGTGAAGGCATATTATGTTTACGTATCGTATTAATAAATAAAGTTTTGTAGAGTGGTTTCGAATAAAAATACAACAATTGGAAAATACTATGTAATGGACTACTTGAATAAATAAATTATAAAACGAACATGGAGTTAACTACAATTATTAAGTCGTTAGAATCTGCCCATGTAAAATTATAGTTACGTTAACAGTAAAATAATTCTTATATTTGGGAAAATAAAAACCGTAATTTTTTGTGCCTAGTGGAAATCAAATGTTTGGCTTTTTTACATTATTTCTTATACCTATATACGAGTACCACTAGGAAGTTGAAAAGGTAACAGAACCAAAAAAACAATGTTTGGTAAAGTGCAGTCGCCCAGATAGCGAAAGATGCAGGATTAAGTCCTGCCTGATGCCAACATGACCAAATGTCTTTTTCTGGTTTTCAGATCTTTATATACACACATCAAAAGTGTCTAGGGATATCTCAAGCATTTTCATACAAAGTATAGCTATTTGGGAGGCTGTAAAAATTAAAATATTGATACCAACGTAGAAATTTTTAGAACACAGAAACTGCTATATCTGCTCTTTCAGATTGTATAAAGAAATTCATTGTAGAAGCATTATTGTACAATCGTAAGGACGTTAAAAAAAGACAGATTTTTCTTTTAAAAGGTGTCAACATTTTAGCAAAATCAATCTTTTTTTTTTTGTAATATTCTTAACCTTTATCTTATGCCTCTGTCCTCGCGTTATTCTAAGATAATGCTCAACTTGTAAACAAACTTAACTTTATGAAATTTTTGAAAAATGATATCCCTATGATATCCCTAGACAGTTTTGATGTGTGTAGTAATGTTTGGTAAAGTTTAATTCAAAACTGTCACTGTCAAAATGATTGCGGCATATGGCGTACCAATACAAATTCACAAAACCGTGTATAATTACAGCTACGCCTGTCTTTTTCATCTATGCAATTTCGAATCATTAATTTTTGATAACTTCCGCGATATAAATGTCTGACTATCAGTATCTTGTCAAATATTATGTCGTACATTAACAATAAACTACTATAGTATGTTCGCTTTAAGAATGCAGTATTTTTTTAATTTAATTCCGTTACACGGAGAAAAAATCAGGTATGACACTGTTACGTTTGAAAGAATGCATTCAACTGGGCACTCTGAACTTGACTTTCTAATTAAGAACGATTTGATTGGTTAGGGAGCATGCTAGGTCGAAGGACAAGAATAAAATCACTGCATTCTTAACGCGAACGGGCTATACGCTAATTTGCGAAAATAATTAAAAACACAACTAACACCTAACGAAAAACGAGCCTAAATTGGAACAAAACCGTAACAATAAAAGAAACAGTTACAAAAATGGATTAAGTATCGATAAAAATAAACAAAAAGCACTTTCGCGCAACGCCGCGACTGGTGTCGGCGCCCGCGCAGACCGCAAGGCACAGGTGCGCACGCACAGCGATGCGTGATTTTTTACGCGACCTCAAATGTCACGGGTTCAAGTTTGTTGACTTCTTGCTGGAATTACTTTTTATTTTCAAAAACTTAGTTATTAGAGACACTGACTAAAAACCCAAACAGCTTGAATAACAGTAGGTTCGCCACACTTTGGGCTCTAACTAGTTCGGCAAAATATGGGCTTCTGAATGCTGAACAGTTAGACATTTATGAAACATTATTAGAGTAAAAATTAAAATTTGTAATTAACGATATACATTAAAATCTTTCGATTAGTAATTAATGAATTTCAAAAAGCTATGAATTGAAAATCACCACTAAAAAAATAAACAAACATTATTGTGACTGCTATCTTTCTACTAGTCTTGGCTAGCAAAACCCACAACCCTTAGGTCACTAACATTTCCTAAGTATACTTCACTAGTACACTGACACTTCCCAATCCCCGACTAGGAACGACTAGGAGCGACTAGGAAGTGGTCATTGCATGCGTAGGCGCCGCTCCACCCCAGGGTTGTCACTCATTTGAAAGTCAAATGCAACGAGCTACAACAGGTGGTGGATTTATGTGGGAACGTTAAGTATTTGCATATCGGTTGGTTGTGGTGGAATTGGGAGAGTGGTGAGTAATTTGTTAGTTTGTGCATTTATTCTATAATATACTGTGTCCATTTGTTCTAAAATAGAATTTGCAAGGCAGTGGGCAATTTTTATAAGTCGAGATCTAAAGTTTTATATGGAAATGTTTCTTCTCTAAGTATTTTAACTCATTGGGTTGGGATCTTACCGCCTTTCCTTAAAACGTTGACACAACCATCAAAGTTAATATGTGTACATACGCCTAATTCGTTTAGGGCCAAAGTTGTCATCAATTGCATGAAATCAATAATACAGTAAATAAGCTATATTATTTAGATAAAATATAAAAAACGCCGTTTGTTGATTATATTTTCACAATTAGCCAAAACACAAGTTATTATAGAAATTCTCAAAAACTGGTTGCGTATTTTTTTTTTGCTTGAGTATGTGAGTGTGTGTGCTTAACCACTAGGCCAAGAGTTCCTCTAAAAAAACTTATTACATTTTAGGTATTTTCATAAAAAAACAGGTCAAACTTTCTACAATGTCGTTTCATTCAGGTCACTATCTTTTTCACGATAGTGATTTCATCATATTTCTTAACGACCTCATAATTTATACTAACTTATCCTTTGTCAACCCTGTCCTACCTTTTGGCGCGAAGAATCTATAGCTACCCGGCGCGTGCGCGGGATTCCGTTACGTCAGGTGTCACCCCCCACCCTTACCCCGCACGACCCCTGCAGGTGGGTCTAATGACCCTAGGGTACTCACCCCGCGACAGGTTGCCACCGATTAAAGATAGATTTTTTTATGCCCAACTGACTGGGGTGTTAAGAATTATCTATGCGTCGATTTTGTATTGTAAAGTCTTGACGAGATATTATGATGACGGCTTATCGTGGGATCAAATGGCGGCGGTAGAAGTATAATTAATGCATGCCGAATCACCAGGCTAGTTTAAGTAATTTTGTGTCCAAAAATATTAGGAAAAAAATAACAGAGTGAATGTGTAAAAACCTATACCTAAATGTACCACAAAGTTTCAGTTAGGAACTTTTCTTTTTTTTAGCCTAGATCGCTCTAATATTTTTTATGATGTTCGATTTTTTCAACCGTCATCTTTAATTGAGTTAATTGTCATTTTTTTGGAAATTCAACCTATTAGTCTGCCCCGAAGTTCTACAAATGTTTCTGTCCTGAGCCAAAATTTGCCACTTTCCGGAGTCTGCCCCAAAGTTCTCCAAACGTCTCTATCCTGAGCCAAAATTTGCATCTTCCTGGAATAATAGGATATGTCATCGCTCCATTGTTTAAAAATTAAAAAAAAACATTATTAATTTAAATTTAAATCGTTAAAAAATTATTAAAATTATTATTCAACTGAAGTGTTTTTATAAATCGGCAAACCTTTAGCGACCGAACTTAGTTTGGAATCTTAAATACGGAAATGAATTTTGATGTATCTTATCTGAGTGTGATACATCCCAGAAATGTATTTATAAAACTCTAACAAGTAAATTTAGCTTCCTACAAGTCAGATAGAGAGAGTTTGAAAAAATAAAGATAATGACGTCATAATTTAAAACTATTTGTAAGGCCAAGGCTCTACCAAAATCAAATTTGTCTCTACATAGGCGCCACACTCACCCAATGCGGGCTACTGATAATAATGACACCACATAGCTCATTATAAATATGTGAAATAAATGATATTATAATAAAAACACGTAGATAGGTTACTTGTGCTAAAAAAGTGACACCCGAAATCAGGACTCCGACCACCTGGTCAAAGCATTGACTGCTTGTGACGACACTGCGCAACATATCTGTTTCGTTTACGCTCTAGTAAACTTTCATACTATTTTGTACACACGGTCAAATTATAGGTACCTACGTACGCCAGGGATCAATTTTTGACTTCGCATCAATACTGTCAAAACCTATCTACGTCTTTTTTATTGTAATGTCATTGCAACTATTTTAAACCGGTACTAATAAATTTTTCAATGTCATCAAACGTTCCTCCTTTCAAAACTTACCTAAAAATTAACCATTGGCGAAACGATGCCTTATCAATAAGAGACAGGGTTCAACGAACCCCTTTAATTACTGATTGTAATACAATAGGACAAAAAAACAACAATCCAACAATTACAGAGACTGCGCAAAAAAGTAATTATCGCTTATACTTATAACATCCTTTACCATCAAAGCATACGTTCACTGATTATAATAATTCATCATTTTAACGTCAATTGTCATTGTGGGAACACACGGTTGCCAATTTTTTGATGTTTGATCAGAATAATTAAATAAAATTGCAATGTTCTAGGACATTTCTATTTTCTACCTGGAGCACGTACACGTTAAGCAGGTGGTCCCGGTTGACGTCAGTAAATGTCAGTCGTTATGCCTAGTCAGAGGCCTTAGGACGGCTTGATAACATCACACATTAAGGTTGCTCACTAAACTCACCCCTTCAACAATCCGTACTGAGCCCGCGTGTTGGAGTATGGCTCGTTCCACCTCATAGTTGAGGTGAGGCCTGTGCCCAGCAGGCCAGCAGTGGGACGTATAGAGGCCGTTTATGTTATGTTATGTTTGCGTGTCATAACCTATGGATTAATAAACAATCTTCCAACGTCCCACTGCTGGGCACAAGCCTCACCTCAACTATGAGGTGACACGAGCCATACTTCAGCAGGCTCAATGCAGATTGTTTGATGGGTGTAAGGTTAGTGCGAAAGACTCTGAGGCCTCCGACTAGACTTAAAACAAAAGACATCTAATAACGTCAGCCGGGTGTTGAGACCAAAATAAAATAGAAATCAATATCTGGAGCTTTTCATCACCCGAGAGTAAGTTGCTCGTAGTAATTATCTGAAAGTGAGTGTTGCAATAATATTTGATCCAGATACCACATGGACCCCGAATAACAGAACCTAATTGAGCCACAACGTTTTAGGTAACAACTATCTCAATATAGTCAAAATGGTCATGTCTATACCATGTGCCATTAAAATAGTCCTAAATTATTACAAATAAACGATAGATAACATAATATGCCAGGACATAGTAAAAAGGACCTTATAATAAAACCGTTTTTTTGTAAAGACGGTTACTAACCCGCTCCAAGATAAGACAGGAAACGTTAACTTAGGGGAGAAGTAACCGACTTTGAAGAAAGTTGTTAATGTTACGTCGCGTGTCAGAGAGGGTTTGTAGAGACAACTAATTGGTCACGATAGGTGCTTTTTTGAAAAATAATTGCAGAAAATCGCAAGTTATTGACCTTAGAAGATGATTGTTGAAACTCTCTTGAAGCAACCCATGATAATCTATCCTTTCATGAGAGCTTCCAAAGCGTTCATTTTTTGATTTTTTGATGCATATTAAAAGTATAAATGACGGACTTAATGATGAAGGGCAATCTCTACTAGTCAACCACACGTTTGTTACACCTTTGAGAATCATAGCATTGTGATAAAAATGTGGACTATTAAATGTTCCGTTAATCATGACGGTAGCCATCAGTAAGTCTCTGAATACTACCCTCTTTTAGGACATAGCCTTCAGACATGGTTTCACTTATTTGTATTTACCATAACACGACTAAAGCCTTAAAATTCTCATCTTTTACTAAGGTTAATTAACTACTGAATAATGTTATGAAAATGACGCCATTCAAAGTCAGATCAGTGACGCGTTGACCTTGTACGGGCGCGCCTTTCATATCTTCGCGATACCACAAGTAGCACAGACAGTGTGACTCAAGAGATAAACATATCTATTTTTTGGGTTATTTTTGAAACAGTAGGTGAACTAAGTAGAGTATTTTATTGTTACTGAAACAAAAAGCATTTTAGAGCCAACGATGAAGATAGAATGTTCTGATAATTTTGTACCCCTTAGGAAAAGCAGGGGTCCTAAGATATACCCTTGCAGGACTTCCAATTGAGCCGGTGGCCTTAAGGATACGCATTTGTTCACAAATCATCAACATTTGATTTAGAAACTTCGATATAGCATCGATAATATAGCATTTGAGGTATTTTATTTTTGTAGTTAGAATATGGACCTTTTCCATGAGAGCAAACATAATAATATTTTGTGTTGTTGTTGTTTCGAATCAAAAATTTGATCTTCATTTTTTGGTTAAAAAGAATTGTAAGCAAGAAACTAACAACACCAGCTCTAGGGTGATTTTCTACATTTCGTAAATAATTGTGTCTGCCTTTTTGAAATTCGAAACCTACCTATCTGTCTGATTATTACTTAAGCTTATTTTTATGACTAACAGCCCTTGCAATCCCGTGAAAAAAATCAGACTTGACAATATGAAAAGTGAACAAAAGCCAAAGTAAAGTGTACATTCAAAGGGATGAAAAGTGTACATTCAAAAGGATGAAAAGTGTGAATAACGTGAAAATTCTGATTTTAATGTATTTTTAAATGGAAAAAACAAAAATAACTAACAAACAACAAGTTAATGCCCACACGAGACATCTTTCCGATAAGTCGTGGAAGTAACCTAGTAACAAACAATAAGTGCCAGTTCACACGCGCGTCTCCCACGCAGTGTCTAGGGCGCGTGTGAACCAAGCCTAACAATGTCTTACGTCAACCGACGTAAGCTTGAAAGGAAAATTCTCAGTTTTGAGGTTAGGTCATTCTTGCTTTCGGCGAGGAAGAAAGTAAGGTTAAGGAAATGATCTTGAAAGAAATAGTAGTTTTTAATCTGATTTTTTACTTGAGGTTTGGAGGTGATAGCAGATCGGTCACAATGGGTAATTTTAATGAGACATATGATCACTCCGACCAAAAAATATGTATTTCTTAGGCATCTGAGTGCTTCGAAAGACACGTTAGGCAGTTGGTCCCGGCTCTGCTCGTATCGTACCTCGTATCACCGCATCCAGAGAGAGGAAGCCCAACTCTGTTATGAGCGCGGCACTGCGGAGGATGCAGTACACCGCCCATTTGCGGTGTGTCAAAAGTGGGCCCCACAGCCCAATGCCCTTCCGGCTAAAGTTGGCCAAGATTTGAGCCTGCCTAGCGTCGTCCTAGCCATTTTGGCGGAAAAAGACGCATGGAAGGCAGTCGGTGCCTTCTCTGAAGAAGATGACGCGGTTTTGAATCACCCTCCAAAACCAAGTTATTGTACGATTCAGTAATTTCCATACAAATCTAAATCCCTTTTTTAATGTGGAAGGTGAATGCATTATGTTATTGGCTTTAACATGTCCAAAATTCAAGCGCTTGAGCTGAACAAGCGATTTACTAAAATTTTATGAAAGCTACCGAATCTTCTCTGGGCGGCTGAGTTGCTGTGCTTCACAAGCATTTAGTTTCCTGTTTATTGCCTTAAAATAAGGATAATCAATCATAACTCCCCCAGTCTACTTATTGGTCATTTTAAATTACTTTCGCTTCGACAGATTTTCGCTCCAACAAACATTCCCATACAAAACCGTCAAAAATCATTCACACAGTTAAAATAAACAACTTAACATGCAAATTAAAAGCGCCACTCAACTAAACGGTTTCCATTTAAGTTAACCCCCCCATTAATCAAGTCACGCGAGGTAGTTCTGACCATCGGAACGCACAGGGTTAACTCGGAAATTTAATTTTAAGGGGTCGTAATGTCGATTTTTATATGAACGTGGGAATTTCCCTTACTACAGGTTCTAGATTTTTGATAATATTCAAATGAGTTGGCAGTGAGATTTTCGTAATGAATTCGAACGTGAATAATTATTTGTGTTCGTGTGATAATATTGTATT
The DNA here is from genome assembly GCA_950022985.1 of Udea ferrugalis. Taxonomy (NCBI): domain Eukaryota; kingdom Metazoa; phylum Arthropoda; class Insecta; order Lepidoptera; family Crambidae; genus Udea; species Udea ferrugalis. The sequence goes on from OX465541.1 coordinate 1,751,438, forward strand.
ATGCATGTGTGACTGAAATATAACCCGAGGTACTTCGTTTACAGTTAGTCAACACATTCAAAAAACGTATTCCCTAACAATTCAATTCATTCAATCAGACAGTCAACAAATGGAACAATTACAAATGAGATTTTAAAAAATTACAACGAGTTTTAGCTGGTACGTTTTATAATAATAGATAGGGTTACTATGATATGATATGTTACTCATATAAAAGTCTGAAAAAGGAAGAATAATTCAAAACTATGTGTGAACATTTTGGTTATTTCTACATTACTTGCCTATCACTTTGAAAACTAAGAGTGGGTTTAAATTATAGTAGTGTGAGCTTCTTAATACCTCGCTCACTCTAATGGCAACGGCACGCAACGGTCAGTGTTGCCTCTCGTCTCCCTCGTTTCAAATATCGTCGTGAATCGTGGACGTAAATGGTTGATCAATCGAGAACTCATAGTAAGGTAATGACGGAGGGTAAAAGTTCCAATTATGTATTTTTTCGCTGCGCTTACGCAGGGCAAGGTATATCTACCGGAAAACTACCATTGTTTACAAAATAAGTAATTTTGAGGTTCTTCGCGGTGATAGTAAAACCACTTTCTATAAAACATGAAATTATTTTTGTGGAAAATACATAAGTACCGTTTTTAAATGAAAAATGTTTTCTATGGTTAGAGATTATTTTTTGTCATATACATTAACAGGATCTTAAGTACTGCATTTAAAGCAATACACCATGTACTTGGCATTAGAGGCAGTAAAAAGATAAAAAGTTTTTTAAAAGTCTCCAAATGCCGAATAGGAGCTTCTTTGTTAGATTATAAATTTTTGCAAATAATCATAACACGGAACCAATGGCTGAAATTCTCAGTAACACTATATTTTTGCAGTCACGGCTGAACGATAATAAGCCTGTTGCGAAACTAGACTGAACTCGTTCTAAAATCTAGATTTGGTAAAAGTTCATAGACGTGATTGGTTTATGACAGCTGCAAATAAAATCGAATAATGATAATGATAGACAAGGGTTACACATTTTTTTAAAACATTTGCTTACTGTATAATAATAACTGTTACGGAGTAAATAAGTCCTCCTTTGATGTTTTTAAATGATTTGCCTTTTTTCTCCTCTGACGTTTATGAGCTGTCACTTATAATTTGGTCTGCGATTTGGTATGTTTTCCCTTCCCGTTTTATTATTACTGTGTTTCCTCTTGCTTAAAAACTTAATATACCTTTATTTACCTATTGATATACAGTCCACTTATTTCCTCTCCTCGTATTACTTAATTTATTGCTATGCTAGGTTATTTTATTTTTAGCATTAGGGATAATGCATTATCATCTTACTAAAGATAGGAAAACCAGGAAAAGGCATTCGGTCCTGGCATCAGGCGGGACTCGAACCCGCGTCTTTAGCAAGCTGTTTCACCAATGTTCAGGCATATGGTATATGCCTAAACATTGGTGAAACCAACCTGGCTGTCAGGTATAACATACCAGAAAAATTCGTCCGGTCTGTTAATGGTCTCGGTAGCATAATTGGTAGTGCAGTCGCCCGGCTTGCGAAAGACGCGGGTTCGTGTCCCGCCTGATGCCAGGACCGAATGCCTTTTTCTGTTTTTCCTATCTTTATTGCTATGCCTTTTTATTATTTTCTTTGCTTGTTTGAATCTGTTGTACTTTTACACCTACTGCCCGTCCTACAGATTCAAAAATCATTCGATGTAGGTATTACATTTTCACAAAGGGCGTTAAATTAAATACATAGCAGTTTCAATAAAGTTTAAAGTCCTTGAAGACGTTTAACCGATGGACAGCTCGGCGGGATCCAAAACCAGTTATCTTCAAACCTAATTCGCGAGTACGGTGACCAATGGTTAAGGATATCAAGGACTAGTTGCATAATGTTATAGCGACTCGCGTCTTCGTACGCGTGGACTCGTGATGTTTTATAGCCTATAGCCTTCCTCAATAAATGGACCAACTGTCAACAGTTGGTTCATCATCCACTCAAAATTTCATTCTTTTTTCAAATCGAACCAGTACTTCTTGAGATTAGCACGTTCAAACAAATAAAGGCTTCAGCTTTTTGTTGTAATAGTTTGGACATTATTTTACACAGCGTTGTTTAGCTCCGAAATGAGCAAAGATTCTACTGAAGGATACTAGAACATGGATAATCATTCTAGTTTATTTAGAAAAACATATACAGTAAAGGTGCATGGGGATCATCTACACCCCCATATCAGACATTTTCATGCACACAAATACAATACGCGCCACTGCAACAATATCACCGCCAGCTTAAAGAACATCTTACACAGAGTAATTTGATTCTTAACTTAATAGTGCTTATGCTGTTAGGTTTGTCATCTACTGCCTACCTTTACTAATTATTCACATAGTAAAATAATAAAAAAAACCCTATTGCAATAATACTATTCAGATGTTGAATATTCACAAAAAGCTCGAGTGTTTATGATAAATGTCAAGCATAATTTTATCGAACGAAAATTATTACATTATGCTTTAATGAGCATGTTAATAGTACCTACAAGTGAAACTCCTTAAAATAACTAATTCTTGAATTAAATAATATTTGCACGGAATAAATTATTAGTGGACTCGGTCACTGTCCTTTCAACGCTTACTGGTTTTAGAACAAAAAAAATACAATAATAATCCATGTAGGTACCTACTAAAAGTAATTAGATAAGGTAAAATTGATGTCGGTAGAAATAGTATTAATAATATTTGTAAAAACAAAAAATATAATTTTTAAAATACTTCCTTCTGGGTAGAAGGGGGTGCAACTAGTTCATAAATTATCGACAAAAACTTGAAATATTTCTTTGCACTGCATGAACTTTATTCACACTTAGACATCTTTTTAAATGTGAACACTAATTTCAAAACATTGACAGAGTTGCATATGATGATATTAACAAGACAAACGTTTCCCCATTTTGTCCCTATTATTTCTTGTTAATCATGGTCACCATACTTCTAATTAAATATGCCTTTGTCTAACATTTCGGCTGAACAATTATCTGTCGGTTCAATGTCGCCATTTTTTGTCCATGTGAGAATTATATACCCCGCCATCTTGCTAAAGCCATGCTTAGTTTGATTGCGATCAGTATTGGTTGCTTAGATTGTTTTTTTGATATTATTCTAACTAAAATAAGTTTGTCTAGGACATTGAGACATGATGACATGAAACAACACAAGAACAGAAACAGTTTCTAAAAACTTAAACTTAAACTTATTTTCGTTAGTAATTTGAAAAATGTGATTGCGGTCCTTCAGAGAGACACTGTAAATTTGGTTTCAGGCATTCATCTTAAACAGACAACCCATGAACTAATTTTAACTTCATCCTAAGACCTTACCTAGTTAGTAAATTTAGTCTCAATGTAACAGTCAGGCTTTGAATTAGTCAACATTTCAAACGGTAAGTAGCCGGTAAAAACCAAAGTACTTTCATGCCTCTGCGAGGTTTTCTAGGTTAATTTATTGGCAGTAAACCAAACGTGTGACTGCGTTGCTGTTATAATTGGAAGTAATTTCAGGCCAAAAACAATTGACAAATACAAAACGCTCCACGGAAACTGAACTTGAGTTCAGTCAACCTTAACATTATTATTTATTTATATATTAAAGCCTATGCTGTCCCACTTCAGGACAAAGGCTTCCTGTCTCACCTTCCACTCCTTAAACATTATCCGAATATAATGTGTACTAATTATTAAGTGGAAAATTATTCAAAATGTAAGTGTGAAGATTTTTCTCAAAGCCTAACGCAGCTGTTGACCAAAAAAATGAAAAACACTTTTAGAATACAACTTGTTCCGGACTGGCAGCCTTTTTAACCCCTGAAAAAAGAATTGTCACTTCTTTATAAATTTGCTTTCACTTTTTATTTTAAAGTTTGTATTTTATATCAGTGTCAGCCTAATCTTCTCACTTGCCAGTTATCCACTAAATTCTGACCAGTTTTTTTCCTATTGTTTACAAACGTGTCATTATTTCGAACTTACAGCGGGTGTGAAGCCTCTTCTCACGGATATACTAGATCGTTAACTAGGTTTTTTGTTATTTATAAGTGGTTTTAGATGGTTACTGTTGATTTGACTTGTTTTGACACTACCTTGTTTTGGGAATTAACTATGTTTTGGGTTTTTCTCGTGTGACAATGTATGGCGATCTCATGCGTTGGTGGCTTTATCATTATCAGAACACTTTGTAACAATTATTTAAAAAAAACTACATGATAATTTTAACTGTAATATTACATTAAAAGGGAAGGTCTCTTCATACATTATATTTAGTGATATGTAGTTTTATTTTTACTTATTAAATGTATTTTTTTCTCTACAGTAAAGTTTGATTTATGTTATTAAAATTTTTGATCATTCATTTCAAACTCACAGTCTAATCATAAAGTAAGTGTTAGTAGTGTAGGTCACTTATTTTAACATTTATTCAAGACTGAAAGATAATTCAAGCCTGTTTACGTAAAAACACAAAAAAAAATAAAAACTTAAATACTCACTGATACTGTGTGTGTTTTTAAACAATCAACCCAAACGAAAATGTCTAAAACATAGTCATACGGTAGTAAACAAGATACCCATCACTGGTAATGTGTGAATAATTTGCTTAAAGTAGGCACACATCGCACCATGATTCGAGGATACGTGTGAAGATAGTTATTTAAAGTTTTATGTTACTAAAGCAAGATAAAAAATAACCAAAGTAACTTCTGAAATGTATTCAAATACAATGATAGAATCAAACTTTTTGCATATTCAAAACCAAGATTTCTGTAGGTTTTTCTTTGCTTAGTAAGAGTTGTCTCTTGTTTGTTAATTATAAGTGAATGTTAATTCAAATTATGAACACGAGATTGAACCTTCATTACATTCGTTTCTCCAAAATAACGGGCACCATATGATACGAATGAGATGAGACGAGGATATAGAATGACTCATGCATGCTCCATGATGGTCTATCATGCTGCCGGTATGTATGAAACCTAATAGGTATGCTTAAAACTCTTATTTTAATATAAGTAGGTAACTGTCGATAAAGAGGCGAACATTTTCTAAATTATCATACAATTCATTAATTCATACAAACATTAGGGCTCTATTTTAGAAACTGCGGACAATAATGTACAGTTGGCGGACCTAATGCCAAAAAGAGTTATCTACCAGTCAACGCATGGTATAACAGAGAATAATCTTAGAATTACAGTTATTTGTAGACACTCATCACCATCATCATCATTAGCAGCAAGAAGTCCACTGCTAAACATGGAAAAACATTATTATATTACTGAAGATGGTAATATGGTATCTTCAGTAAAGATACTGCATAGCAAATGCTAAAGGCAATAATAACCATATTATTAAATTTGCTTTGGAATCAAAAGAGAGAAAGATAAACAAAGAAATCCCAAGATATATCCTCAGAAACTTACTCCAGTGTGTGCCTTTGTATTGTATGACCGTTCCCACAGCCTTGCCTGTAACCTTTTTGCGTCGGGTAAGGGATGACTCACGAAACGTACCTCATTTCGGACAAACTTGTTTCGTCCTGTATACTGGATGTAAATATGTAAAATATAATGTGTTTGAAAGAGCAACGTCCTTTCTGAGCGTTCGATTTGGGATTCAAAATTTAAGGATTCATTATTGGTATTTTCAAGTGGAAATTATTTTTTGTGAGTAAGTTGTGTGCTAAAAGTATTGATTTTCGTAGAGCTAATGTTTTTTTTATGATGCTCTCTACCTAAAAAAATTGTCACTGGGCCACCCTGCACATAAAGGTGAATGTTTCTGAAATCGAAATAATTATGTAGTTTTAGGATATACGTAAGAAGGTACCATGTTGTTTCTCATATTTACTCAAATAATGTTTCTTTTCAATTAAAACAATTCTGAGTTTGATAACGCAACTGTTTCAAAGAAAATAAAATCAATAAAGGTGACAGTATAAACCAAATTCTATATTTTATTCCGGGAAGCCTGTTTTTTTAAAAAAGACCTATTTGTTATTTTTAACTAGAATGAAGGAGAAAAAACGTTGCATGAGTTAACGTGATGGTTTTACAGCAGTTTGAGTTTTTATGAATAGGGTAACGCGTATTTAAGCAGCAACTTTAAAACCAATCTCTCAACTTGGACCACTACTGACTAGTGTTACTCTTGTAACTTTTGTGTCTCTCAACAAAATAGTTTTCATATTTTTTTTATATTCAGTACTTAATTCTTTGAGAATAACCAAGTCTCCTTGCCCTTCAGGCACTTCAGGGTAAAGTCTGGTTTTTTTTTGGAAAAATTATAACTCACTAGCAGCCGCCCGCGACTTCGTCCGCGTGGACTTAGCAGTATGTGAAAAAAGATTTTCCGGCTTTTCTGTTGAGATTTTCCTGAATTTTCTTCGCTATAAACCTCACGGAGCCCGAGACCTTTCCAACGAATGCAAAACCGTGGAAATCGGTTGGTGCGTTCTGGAGTTATAGCGTCAGGAAGGAAAACCCGACTTATTTTTATATAGTAGATTATTTTATAATTGCATTGCTTTAATGTAGTCAAATAAAATTTATTGCATGCCATTGTAACCTGTAAGTGAGGCTTCATTTAGCATTGTTTTCGTTGAAATTTTGAATCGTGGATCATTGTATTAGTGTAAGTCTTGTTGGTGACCAAACAAATAAATAACATCCATACATTAAATAACATAACTTCTACGCCAAAACAACTGAATGAAAACCATCCTGAAGCGAGGTGCGCCTACGCAGATACGAGTATTATTCAAGCCGCATCCGTTTTGCAAACAAAATGTACATCCATTTATTTAGCGAATCTACGACGCGGCTCGTGCCTCGGGCAAGCATTGTTCTTTGGGACGTTAACGTAAGAAACATGGTTAGATGAGCCAAATTTCAAATTTACGTAGTAACCAATGATAATATATTAAAAAAGACGTACATAGGTTACTTACTCGTGCTAAAAAGTGGCACGCGAAATCTGAACTTCGAACACTTGAAAAAGCATTAACAGTTTGAGACGACACTGCGCAACATGTATTTGTCTCGTTTACGCTCTAGTAAATACACGGTTCTCTATTGTGTCTCATAAAATTTTTGGCCATAATTTAACGTGTCATAATGTTTTCTGACATAATTATCATTTGTCCGAATGATAGGTAGCCCTAATTTACTGTCTCATAATATCACTTGCCCTAAAATCATAATTCCGAAATGTTATATGTCCTAAAATTCTTTGCTATAACTATCACAATCTATAATATTTATAACACCTAAAATCTTTTCTCATAATAGTGTTTAGTCCTAACGTCTCTTCTCATAATATATCGAGCACTAAAATCGAAATTGCATAAATGTTAATAAATGTCCTAAATGTCATTTGCTATAAAAATTGCAATCGATAATTTGCAAAAAAACATCGGTTTTCTAATCATCAATTCATCGGATTCACCTTCCTCATTCAGCATGCAAGCAAGCATGAAGCATGCAGGCAAGCATGCAGCATGCAGGCAAGCATGCAGCATGCAGGCAAGCATGCAGCATGCAGGCAAGCATGCAGCACGCAGGCAAGCATGCAGTTATGCAGCATGCATTTTATTTTAGGGTTTGAAAAAAAAATAACTAACCCTCGAAGATTAAGGCGTGAGCTGCGCTCACGCCTTAACCTTCGAACCTATCACGTCCATGTCGGATCCGCCCTCGGCATTCACCATGTAAACAAGCATGCAACATGCAGGCAAGCATGCAGCATGCAGGCAAGCATGCAGCATGCAGGCAAGCATGCAGCATGCAGGCAAGCATGCAGCATGCAGGCAAGCATACAGCACGCAGGCAAGCATGCAGCACGCAGGAAAGCATGCAGCATGCATTTTATTTTAGGGTTTGAAAAAAAAATAACTAACCCTCGAAGGTTGAGGCGTGAGCTGCGCTCACGCCTTAACCTTCGAACCTATCACGTCCATGTCGGATCCGCCCTCGGCATTCACCATGTAAACAAGCATGCAACATGCAGGCAGGCATGCAGCATGCATTTTATTTTAGGGTTTGTAAAAAAATAACCAACCCTCGAATTCGGACTTACATTGTTATAATAAACCACCATTCGGACAAACATTCATTATGTCAAATCATACTTAGACCAAGTGATTTTATAGCTAGTAAAATTAGGACGTCTAATTATTATAGCACTCAATTTTATAACACAAAACCATTATAGTTGTAGACGATTAGGTAAAACAAAGTTTCGTATACGAGAGCATTATGTATAGTGATGATTATAGAAAACGCGTTCGGGATATCGATTTTCGGACGTACGATATTCGGAGAAGAAAGGGACTACCAAATACACACATCAAAAGTGTCTAGGGATATCTCAAGCATTTTCATACAAAGTATAGCTATTGGGGAGGCTGTAAAAATTAAAATATTGATACCAACGTAGAAATTTTTAGGACACAGAAACTGCTATATCTGCCCTTTCAGATTGTATAAAGAAATTGATTGTGGTAGCATTATTGTACAATCGTAAGGACGTTAAAAAAAAGACAGATTTTTCTTTTAAAAGGTTTCAAAATTTTAGCAAAATCAAAGATATTAAGTAGATAATGCTCAGCATTATCTTAGAATAACTCGAGGAAACAGACATAAGATAAAGGTTAAGAATATTACAAAAAAAACGTTTGATTTTGCTAAAATTTTGAAACCTTTTAAAAGAAAAATCTGTCTTTTTTTTAACGTCCTTACGATTGTACAATAATGCTACCACAATGAATTTCTTTATACAATCTGAAAGGGCAGATATAGCAGTTTCTGTGTCCTAAAAATTTCTACGTTGGTATCAATATTTTAATTTTTACAGCCTCCCCAATAGCTATACTTTGTATGAAAATGCTTGAGATATCCCTAGACACTTTTGATGTGTGTAATTATACTATCTTGTACACACGGTCAAATTACAGGTACGTACGCCAGGGAACAATTTTCGGCTTCGCATCAGTACTGAAATAACGTATCTACACTCTTTTAAATTTCATGTGTAGAAACGGAATTTTTCAACTTTTAACTCTTAAGCTCGCCCCACGACAAACACTATTTTATCTTTGTTCTGAATACTCGTATCAAAAGAGGCCACATGAAAACAGGTCCAATGGACCTATTTGCACGCCAACATGACAGTGACTTGTTTATGTGCACGTCATTCCTACGTCAATGTCATGTGTCAGTTTTTGAATTCGCTAAGTATGAATCTAACGTATCGAAGTGTGGGCTTCTGAATGTTCCGTTCACTTCGACGGAAACAGCTTAATAGAGTCATGAATGAGTGTACGTTAATTTGATATTCTATTAAAACTGATAGTAACTTTTTGAAGGTTTCCACTTTCTTAGCTCCGTGGGAGCCGTTTCGTATCCCACAGGATGCCTTTTGTTCGCATATTCAAATGGTGGAATGCATCTAAATACTACTGCGTTTTTACAAGCATTTACATAAAATGCAAGAATAAACTTACACGTTTTACATGTATGAGTGAGATTTTAAAATCAGTGGTGAAAGTCAAAAATAGTTTGCACGTGGAGCTAGTCAAAACTACAAATCAATAATCAAAAATACTAAAACTGTAATTTAAATTAAATCTGCGATATTATTATTATTTTTTGTACAAATACAGTGTAATGAGAATGAATAGGAATTGTTATTTTTCTCTTGTAGGCCTCGGACATTTTGTCATTTTTGTCACTAGATTCCCTAATTAGCAATGCTAGAATTGTTATTTGTTTGCTATGTGATATCTCGAAATTTTTTTACAAAAAAAAATAAGTATAATTTTTTTTTTGCTTTGTTACAGATATGACAATGCTGAGCCTACGCTCAAAAATACGGAAAAGACGTCGATGAGAAGATCTTCAGAAATCAACCTAAATCAAACAATGTGACAGTTACTCAAAACTGTCAACTTCCAAGAAACTTTCCAGTACTTCCAACAAAAATACTCTTCTATACTCTCAAATAGTCTTACACCTGAGGAAATAAGTGCCAATAATAGTGCAAAATTAATAAGAAGAATATGAAGTTTTAGAAATTCAACGAACATTTTTCAACGATCCAAACAGTGCCACAACAAAATAATACTGCCAACTGACTTAAAAACTAGTGCTGTGTTTTAACTTTTCGAATAAAAAAAGTGCAAACATTCGAATTTTGAAACTTTCGCGCCAAATTGTGATCAGTGTTTTTTTTATAACACAACTTTTCCTGCCAGTGTGAAGTGAACTATCTACTAGTGTTTTTTTTAAACTGATCAAAATAAGGTTATGCAAAGCTATGGATCTCCACGCGCCTCCCATGGTAGTTCATGGTTATGAGCCCCACGCGCCGTTGCTAGAAGTGGAGGGCCTGGACCCTCATAGTCCTCAGCAGAAGGTGTTGATCCATGCGCCTACGCTGCAGAGCCAGGAGTTGATGAGCGACCATCGGAATGGAGGTGAGTATTAATTTTTTCACACAAATAATCAGAGGAAACTCACATACACTTTTAGAACAACTGCAAATTTTCAGATATTTTGAAAAATGGTGGTCACAAAACTCATTTTGCAATCTAAAATCAATAACAAGTCCACTAACGGTTTGAAATCTCCGTGCTGTATCATGTAATGAGATTCATTATTATACAGGGTGACACAATCATTTATTTTTAATACTGCTATATTAAGGTTACTCGTTACTATGGTTACTCGTTATTACAGTTAATACTTATTAAATTAGATAAATTAAAATGTAGAATTATTGACAAGGAAATGAAGAAAATAGCTCGAAGATTATTATCTCACTATTACCCAACAAAACTCTGCATACGAGTAGTCTTCCATACATAATGCTAGATTTTGGTGAAGTATCTAAATAGAGCAATCCTTTCAAAGGCCAGCCATTTAATTTCCTTGAACTGACACTTTTAATGAAATGTTTTTTTATTTGAAAAAAAACACAAACCGTTGAGCATCCCTCAGAAGAATAGCTGACCCTTTCAGTTCTATTGGCATTTTGCGGGACAACGTTTGTGAATTTGGGGGTTAGTCAAATGAAAAGATCGCCCAATTTAGATGGACCTATGTTAGGTTTAAGAAATATTAGTGTCGAGAGCAGATGTGTCTTATCTGACGTAGAGTACGACTTTTCAGATGAGCAGCACTACGCGCACAGCAGCAACCAGGGAGGAGATGGTGAGTTCCTAATAATTATTGTTTATCTTAGAATAAGGATGTTAAGAACAATCACCCTGTATAACGTTTTTAGCTTAGTATTATACTAATAATGAGGTGCCAGTGGCGCAGTTGTGACAGTGATCGGCGACGATCGCTGTTGTAAAGCAACACATGCCGGGCCGGAAATGGTGACCACTCCGACCATGGCTATCAGAATGGTTAGTGCAGTCACCTGGTTTGTGAAAGACGCGAGTTCGATTCCTACCTGAAGCCATAGACCGAATATCTTTTTCCGGTTTTCCTATCTTTATTAAAATTGAAATTAAAATTGAAAAAAAATAATGCCACCCAAAAAAACACTTAAAATTAAATACAACCGCGGTTAAATCTTTTTTTTTTTTTTTAACCCGGTGAAATGCCTTTACGCACTTCCCGCTGCTTGGGGGGCAGCGGGGGGGTGTGGGACTCGCCCACCCCTGCAAGGGGTGAGAATACCCACTAAAACACCGGGGCGGCCTTCTTCTGCGCGTGACCAGGGTTTACCGAGGACGCTCCCAGGGAGGCACTCTACCGGTAAAACCCTGGCGCGCTGTGCCGGTTCCGGCTCACCTCGAGGGGAGTAGTACCTCCCCTCTTACACACCCGCAGGTGTTCGACAGTGCGAGGCCACCCCACACTGCCGTCCTCCTCGGGGTCGCTTGTGCAATGAAGGCACACAGCCCCCGCCGTGTACTCTCTTAGCAACCCCGGGGCCCCCCTTTAGTCGCCTCTTACGACAGGCGGGGGTGACCTTGGCTGTATTCTTACGCCCCAGACCACAGGGTGAAGGGGACATCCTAGGGCGTTACGCCCGTGCCCCGGCGTCTCCTCCTCTGACGACTAGGGAGTTCTCTTTCCCTAGTACGCTCTGCAGTTTCTTTTGCGGACATTATAGTTTCGCAGAACGTCTTCTCCCAGTGCAGCAGCGAGGACGCTGCGCTCATGGGCCCATGCAGGGCACTCCTCTAGCGTGTGCTGGGCTGTGTCGTTGTCACAGTTACAGTGGTGACACTTGGTGGTTGGCTCTCTCCCAATGCGGTTCAGGTACCTTCCGAAGCAACCGTGCCCCGAGAGGACCCGTGTCACTCGAAAGGTGAGAGAGCCGTGCCGCCGCTCAATCCAGTATCTGAAGATTGGCCTAATCGCCTCCACTGTCCAGAGTCCGGCTCCTGGGTAAGTGAGTCGGGCTTGCCAGGCTGAAAACGCCTCTGACTGCAGGCCAGCTCTATGATGGTCCACCTCCTGAGGTGCTGGGTTATTGCCGGAACCGCGCGCCTCCTCGCGCCAGAAAAATACGGCAGCAAGGGCCCTCGCATCTAGGTCCCATGGCATAGACCGGGCCAGCACACAGGCCGCCTCAAAAGAGATGGTGCGGTATCCCCGTGAGACCCTGATAGCCATCGCCCTCTGCGGCCTGCGCAGAATGGCGGTGCAATGGCTGTTCAGGGCCTCAGCCCACACTGGTGCCCCATAAAGAGCTATAGACCGCACTACATTCATGTGCAGTGTGCGGCAACTGCTATCCGGCCCGGCTAAGTTGGGCAAAATTCCACACAGCGCGTTTGCCGTCTTCATCAGTTTCGGCGCCAACCTCGCAAAGTGAGAGCGGAAGTCCCAGCGGCGGTCGAGGACAAGTCCCAGGTACTTCATTGTCGACCCGACGGCGAGGTTGACTCCACTCACCACAATGTGTGCCCCGACCGGAGGGGCCTTCCGAGGTCCGTGAAAGCACAGAACCTCGGATTTGTGCAATGCCACCTCCAGTCCTAGACGCCGAATACGACTGACGACATGGGCCGTTCCGGCCGTAGCCAGTATGGCAGCATCTCGGAACGGCTTTCCATGGGCAGTGACAACTAACATATCACGCTACATATAAAGTTGCGAGTTCACTTTATGTCAAACTTATCCGAGAAAAGTAGAACAGCTTGTCTACGTATCGTACTATTACACTATGACAATCTTATAATAGCTATTTGACCCTTCCTTACATTTGACCACACCAGCTACCGTCTGAGGTCAGTACGAAGCGAAACGCGTGTATCCAAGTGAAATGTTTTCACCTCGGCCATTGAAGAGAATCAATTTTTTCGACTACTCACTCGATGACGCTTTGAAACTTACTTTGTAGACTGGTATGAATATCAGAAGAGGTGTGGTCTCAGTTTAAGCGGTAATGGGTCATAAATTTATTCTGTCACGTACTAAACATGCAGAGATATAGAGCAGTAGGGTCAAACATACGTTCTGAAAAACTCCATAAACTTCAAATGTTAAAGACAGAAACAAAAGCAAATAAGAAAGAAAGAAGTAAAGAGGTGATCGGAGTGTATCTGGTCATAGAAGCCTGCTTAGAAATTTGCGAGCAAAATCAACATTCCGAGCCTAAATTACGTTTAAAAAGGACAATAATTAATTCTTTGGTCTTAGCTTTTCGCACACTAGTTAAGCAAAACTAGTAAGTCACGTTTTTTTATAATTGTGATGTCTGCAGGTTTTCATGGGCGTGAGCAGACGTGATTCAAACGAAAGAGCGCGATCACAACCCAATCTTTAATGATCTAACTGCGGTAACGATTAGCTCTTAACCCTTTAATGGGCATAAGCACACGGAACATTTCATTAGGTTTAAACCTTATTCCATCAACATAAAGTTCATATTATGCTGATAACTATTTTCTCTCTGCCTTCTAGAGGTATCACTCCCGCTCTAACTGCCACCACACAACACATTAAGATCAAGCGGCGTTCGGCCCAACTAATTTCACACCGATTTAGGCAAGTGTACTCGCACAAAAAACGCTCCATTCACTCACTTGCCAGCCGACTTGCCTGACCCGCTAGTGAAACTCGCTCAATGAATCTCTTGCTACTGTGTAGTTGCGAGATGGAATGCTTTCGGCGTCTCACAAGTGATTTAAATTGTCAATGAGTCTGGGTATTTGATTATCTAATCATCGTTCTGGAAAGAGTAACTATGTTGACAGCAAATCGGTAATGATCAGGCGGGCGGACAAAATGTTTCTATCTCGCGCAATTTGCATGGTTTAAACGCGAAAAAAGGGGCGACATAATGTTGTCATGGAGCGTATGTTTGTCGCAGTTCAGGTACTAAATATTGGTTAGTTTTGTTATTTAATAAGTTTGCTACAGAACTTAAACAATTCGTCACAAATTCGTAAAGGAATATAGAGACAGACGTACATGATAGGCGTACTTTATTTATAACATAACCTAGCACGATACAGTAATACGCTCACGATTATCTCCCAAATAGGCTAGTCAGAAGCGCTCTGATTTTTGTCATCATAGTAACCGGAACACTCAGAACCACACATTTAACCGAGCTAATTTGTGAACACAGCGTAGTAATTTTATGTTGTTTGATGTTTTTGTAAGAGATAGATAGATAGATATTCTTTATTGCATTAAACATTACAGTTGTATTAAATTACAAAGACCAATGTACAAGAGTTCTCCTTCACCGGAGAGTTAGCTGCAAATTGTACAATAAACACATAAGTGTTCAAACTAGATTGACCCCAAAAGGACACGGCTTTCAAGCACAAACCCTGGGCCTCAGCGCTAATATACGCTATCACGCGGTTTCATATTGAGAAGGACTTAAATAGGTTAGTATTAAAATACTCTCACACGAGAAGACTGAACCTAAATTATATAAACCACAAAACCATACAAAACGAGTCTGCGCAGGCGACAGTCACGCGCGTTGAAAGCGAGTCTGCGCGTGCGCGTAGGAACGAAACGCGCGCCGCCTTGCCTGGATGGTGGGGTTACTTGTTGCGATTGAATTTTACCGAGGGAATGAGAGGTTAGAATAACAATAAATAGCTGAATCCTTTGTGTACTGGGTTCGATGAATTCAGAAAATTATTTTTTTACTTTATGATGTAATATTTATTTTAAATATTTAGGACATAACCTCAACATACGCACACTACTGTATCCTGAACAGGATAGTCAGAGGCACGCTGACTCTTGTCGTCATGGTGAACGGAACATTCAGAAGACCACACTTACCTGAGTACCTAACCTGCTGAGAAACGAGCCTATTGCCGTTATCCGAGTTATTTAGTTTTTTATCGGTGTTTTCCATCCCCGGAGCTTTACCCGCAAAAACACAAAGTAGCGTTTCGGCTAGATTTGAACTCTGAAATGCGCCAGAGTGCTTAACCGCTGATCCACGACTCTCTCAAGTTGAAATCAACCGTGAGATTTGTGGCATATCATACCCTTGATCTTCCCCCCGTCTTACTACGAACCCTACTTAGGTAATGGATACTCAAACCGCCACCACTTCCTACGCTTGGGAACACGCACTATTCCTACGGGTATCTTTTGTTTTTTCTCAATTCAATTGTTTTTGAATGAATCTTTGTTTACATCCAAGTCTGGGCCTGACCACTACCGTTCTATAACAATATTGATATTGTATTGATTTCTGAGGGATGTCGCGTGAGCTGCTTTAGATGCAAAGGGTCGTTGGTTCGATTCCCGCACCAACACAAGTGTTTGTTAATGAACAGAACAGACGTGTGCTGGCGTGTTCTTTCATCATCATCATCATCATCATCAGCCTGTTGCCTGTTGTCTACTGCTGGACATAGGCCTCTCCTATTACACATTATTATTAGTGTTCTTTCATGAATGAGGTAAATTATCAATATTTGTTTCTAAAATCCATATGATAGAAACCCAACAAATCATTTTTTTTCACGGAAATCTATTCAGTTCCTGTTTATTTTTTATTGATTCATTAACTAAATTATGAAAGTTAATAACTTAGGTAATAGATCGCCAAACTGACAATGCAGTTTGTTGCAGCGAAGATAGTTGATAGTAGTCTCTCCTAAAAAATATTTTTATATTTCACCCCGTATAAGTATTTCCTATTGCTAGCTGTCTCGACAGACGTCGTTTTTGTCGAATGCTAGAAGATTGTGGCATTTTTAGTAAATAAACATAAATACGAATAGATATGTCGCATATATCCCATGCCGTTTTACAGGAACAAACAAATATAATTGTTTTTTTGAAAATAAGGTATTTTATTCTGTCGGAAACAAATCCAGCAAATCAAAACCCAAGTAAATTGGTACAGCATTTCTGGAGTTCTAAGTGCTCGAAAAAGCCAGTCTTTGTTTTTATGAGTTTATATAAGATTATCACATGTCCGCAAAGTCAAACATAAAGAGATTGCCTTCCCTTTTAAACCCAACATTTAACTGACCCAAGATCACAGTGAAAGTGTCAAAATAACATAAAAAGCCTTCCCGTCAAATTCTCACCCGAACCAGTCCTGTATGACCAGTCATCGCGATTGGTCACACGCCGGGAGTCGAACCCGGTCTTTGGCGGAAGTAACAATTTAGTTTTTATGACTACACTATTGATAAAATGATTGAAAGTGTTGTAAAGTAAGTGTTTTTGGATGATATTAGTATTGGACAATATTCCACACGGAGCCATCTAGCCTGAAACTTAGCGAAGTTTGTACTATGGTATGCTATACAAAGTATTCATACACTGGAATGTGTTTATTTGTGAAAACATAACATGAATACATAGGATTCAGACATACCTATTCATGCACACAAAATATTGATACTAAGCGGAAATCGAATCTGCAACCTCTACTGAAGTAGCCAAATTCTTAAACATTACCCACAAATATCAGTTTACAAAAATAGCAATTATTAGCCCAAGCAATCACAAAAATTAACAAACAAAAGATAGAAATAAAAAAATATACGACTGAAAAAAAAGCAGCACAAATATAAAATAGAATAAAATAAACTTTAACTGTAAATAGTAGTTAAGAAAATAAATGTCAAAGACTAACATTCTTAGATATTTTTAAAACCTATTTACATACCTAGTTTATTTTGGGCTTATTTAATTTTGTATTCACAATGCTGTAGTTTTATCTAAACATATAAATATTAGGAAAAAAATACAAGGTAAAATTATCAGGATTCAAACCTGCGACCTCCATACGAAACTCTACCCGTTTCCCCAAAGGACTAGAACCTGTCCCCTTATTCATAAAAGTTAATTCATACTTATCATACATAAACGGCTTATACATATACGTCCCATTGCTGGGCACTGACCTCACCTCAACTATGAGACGGAACGAGCCATACTCCAACAAGCGGGCTCAGTGCGGATTGTTAGAGGTGTGTTAGGTCAGTGAGAAACCCTAATTTCAGATGTTATCAAGCCGCCTTAAGGCGTCTGACTAGGCTCAACGACTTGACATCTAGCGACGTCAACTAGAACCAACTGCTTAACGTGCCTTCCGAAGCACGGAGTCGCCCGAAATATACATCACTTTTCGGTCGGAATGGTCGCCCATCCTATTTCCGACCCGGTGTGAGTTGCTTTACAGCTGCAATCGTGGCCGATCTACTGTCACAACTATGCAACGGGCAGTAAGAATGAAAGAGACAAAACATTACACTAGTTAAAGCAGCGCTGTATACGTTTATGTTTTTTGCATAATAGTGCTGATATCTGATATTTATAAATGTTTATAAGCAAGTTTTATAAGTTTTAATCATTATGGTATTCCCGATCTACTTGAATTTTATTATGTAAACTCTACTTACGTAAAGATAATTCTTACGACTAACCGATAAAAAATGGTCAAGTACGTGCCGCGAAAACAACAAGGGTTCCGTCCGTTCACTTTCTTTTGTGCTAGTGCCATTATGCGAAATCTTACGCTTGTATTTATTTTAATTTTGTTGTTTGTTTTGCAACTAACTTCAAACTTGGCTATTGACCAAACTTATGGTAAGTTAAGTAAGTAAGTAGAATTTGCGACGCGAATACATAGCGCAAACAACTGCTAGGACAGGCTGCTAACATTAGGACAGGAATCGATGGGCATACTGCAAGTTTTATTCGAACTCATACATCGACTCCTAAACGTAATTTTATATGTCGTTCAGTAAAATGCCTCTGGTGGCACGGTAATGTAATGTTTTGCATGGTTTGAATATTAAAAAAAATGCTAATTTACTTTTCATTCCATCGCAACATAAGCTTTATTGCGAATATACCACCAATTGGGTTTTATCGTATAAGAACCTTTCAGAGACCCCCCTTGAAGGACCTTATGTTATACATAAAACCTCGATATGGAGTTTACGCCACAATCCAAATATCCTGAGAAGAAAAATCTCAGAAACCGAACTGTACCAAACCGAGCGATGTGTGTGTTCTATTATCACTCTGGCAAGTCAGCTTCTTCATACTCTAATCAGCTATACCTACAGTCAATATGGAGAATTCATACCGAGTAATATGTTAGTCTTCCTGAAGTAGGTATACTCGTACTTTTAGTTGAATGCAACAAAATGACATGTAATGTGAAAACAATGACAGGTTTTTCAAGGCAATCTATGTATATCTATTCTGATTAAATGTTTGACTATAGTGAAAACAATGTGTTTGCTTCTAAGTACAGCACTTCATTTTACAGATACTTAACGAAATGATTTTATATCTGAATACTTTGGTAACTACTTAGAGTTTTATATTTCTCGTAAGTACTTGAAACTACATTAAATAACACATCCAATTGAATCCTAAACATTTGCATTAAAAATTACTAGAATTATTTAAAAACAAAAAAGGGTTTTAAATTGAGTTAACGGAACCCTGACGACGCGACCGCGAGAAAGAGACAACTATACTCGGCCGGTTCCGCTCCATTAGAACCGCCTTTGTTCAAATTTTGACAGCTGCCCCGCCAATGAGATTATGCCGACACCAACTTAAGCTGACATTAACTAAAACCTTCACTCAACTAATTTAAAGTCGATTTTGCTGTAACTCGACTGCACAATTCATTGTGTAATTGAGGAATTCAAACAATTCAAAATTAAAATGTCTGCTTCTTTGTCATTGAAGAGTGATCTTTAAGTTGTTGTAAGCTTAAGTATTAAATTTGCTTGTGATTACTACAATATAGTTTTAATCTGTTTTTAAAACGTTGTCAAAATGAACGTCGTCGCTTTGGTTTTTATTTCTGAGGGCTAAGGTTCTGAATAGGACCTCACAACTTTAATGCAACTATGTTTTTACATTACCAAAGTAGGTATGATTATTATTTCACCTACAAGTTAAGCAATGGTAAGTGCCCTACGGAGTCTTTATATTGTAAAAATTTAAAACTGTCTAACGAAAAATACTTAACTTTTTTCCTAGTTTTTAGTTTTTTCCTAATTTTTAGTTTAGTTGTTTTTTTGTACTAATGTTAAAAGTACAGGTCCACGACTTGATTGACCCCCTATTTGATCCCCTTAGGGGTTGAATTTCTAAAAATCCTTCCGTAGTGGTCACTCACATCATAAAAGGAACCCCTGTACCAAATTTCAAGTTTCTATGTTCAAAAGTTTCAGCTGACCGATGAATTCAGTCAGGTTTTCCTTCCATAAATATTGTAGAGATGGATTCACGAAGATGGAAAAATCAATGACATTACAATAAAAAGACGTAGACAGGTTATGTCAGTACCGATGCGAAGTCAAAAATTGCCCTCTGGCGTACGTATCTATAATTTGACCGTGTGTAGAAAATAGCATGATTATTTACTATAGCGTAAACGAGACAGATACATGTTGCTCAGTGTTGTCTCAAACTGTCGATGCTTTGCTCAGGTGGTCGAAAGTCCTGATTTCTGGTGCCACTTTTTTAGCACAAGTAACCTATCTACGTCTTATCATAATATCATTGGGAAGGCATTTAAGAGCGACCATTACCTTTATTCCCAAAGGCTCATAATTCCGCCATTACCCTGACAGCTCTATATCCTTGATGATAAACAGTCCACTAATGACGTTTCAGCATCATGACGTAATGACTTTAATCAACAAAGGATGTGCCAAATGAAGCGAATCACATACATCAGATTCCATAACTGAGTATGTGAGTATTATGTTGTGTGTATGGGTTATTGTAGTAGTAGGGGGATGGGGGGGATGCTTAAAGTGTGAACTTTGGTTTTTGAGTAATACTGCAGTCGGTTATTGTGCCAAAAAAGTGGCACTTCCACCAGGACTTTCGACCACCTGAGCGGGATTGACGGTTTGAGACGACAATGCGCAACATGTATCTTTTATGCTCTAGTAAATAATCATACTATCTTGTACACACAGCCAAATCATATGTATGTACCTACGCCAGGGGACAATTTTTGACTTCGCGTCAGTAGTGATATAACGTATCTATATTTACCTCTTTTAAATATCATTGGTGGCTAGAGTCAAATTTGAACTTGGGATCAATCCGGTTCCAAGCAAGAATATTTGATCACAAATCCATGATTCTGTCAACACAGAATTGCAAGATATACGACAAGAACATTTTACAATAGAAACAAAATACACAACATAAAACCAATAGAAACAATAGTTAAAAAGCAAACAAAAAAAATGGTTTCAAGATCTTATTCGGTTCATTGTGATTACAAAAATATGTTACCTACACGCAACTACGAAATAATTGTTTTCAGTTAACATTATCATCATCATATAGCTTAAAAATAATTGTGATGAGCGAACCAGCAGCATTAACAATTTGAGTGGGTTGTGTTAAGCTTTGTGTAGTTGATGTCTCACATTCGAATTTTCTCAAAATGTCCAAGTTCAAAGTTTACTTAGTCACCTGCTATTCTCGTGGCTTGATCTAATTATTGTATACAATTTGACAAACACATAATCCCCCGTACATTAGCCGACAGCGGTGATAGATAATGTAAATTAATTATATCTATTGAGAACTCCAACATAACTATACCTGACATATAGCTTTGCTTGAAGTAGCTATCAAACGTTTTTTTTGCTCTCTCGCCCTCAACTTTTTGAGGACCGCCTAGTTCCGGTGAAAGGGCAATTTTTAATTACTGGAAGTATTTTTATAATTTCTTCGGAATGTAGGCTTTCAAATGTTCCGTTTATCATGGCGGTAACAGCCTGCGTACCTTTGATAACGCATGTACAATGTATGTATGTAGAGTCATAAGTACGTATGTTTCAACATTTTTGCCTGCTGCTGCCTGAGGTTAGTTTAGCTCGCACTTCTCTGCTGTAAAAAGGCACACTGTTTCAAAAGAGGTCCTCCCAGCCTCCATACATTTTTGGGCTTAATCTAAAAGCCCCGACCCAAAGAAAAAAAAATTGAAGCCTGATAGAATCCAACAGTCTGAACATTGTTACTTACTATGGCACTAAAGTTGCATTAGTTGCAGCTTTGGTTTTATTCGAGTTTGAAAAATGTGTATTTCTATAGAAATTTGACGTAATGTTGGTTTGGTAGCAACTCGTCTAAAAACGCAACTGGTCTAAAATGCAACTCGTCTAAGTAGCAACTGGTCTAAAATGCAACTCGTCTAAGGAGCAACTGGTCTAAAATGCAAATGGTCTAAGTAGCAACTGGTCTAATCCACTGTATCTTGAACGATTGTAAAATTTTTCGGCATTTAAAAAAAGGACAAATTTGCGTCCAAAACAAAAACTATTTTGATATGTTTAAAATAGTTTTGGTTGTGTGGATGGACCTGTTTTCAGGCCAATGTGCTACATTGTCAAAAATCGCTTTAGGAGAAATTGCTTCAGGAAAAAAGACTATTTATTAATTTTGCGATCATGAAAAGTCGCTTCTATGTGTGAAAATTATCTAACAAATCATTATTATTAAAATTTCATTCCGGTCTGATTCACCAAAAGCAACTGAAAATATTATTTTTATTTTGTTCAATTATGTTTAAAATAGTTTTGGTTTTGGTTTTGGACGCAAATTTGTCCTTTTTTTAAATGCCGAAAAAATTTACAATCGTTCAAGATACAGTGGTTTAGACCAGTTGCTACTTAGACCATTTGCATTTTAGACCAGTTGCTCCTTAGACGAGTTGCATTTTAGACCAGTTGCTACTTAGACGAGTTGCATTTTAGACCAGTTGCTCTTTAGACGAGTTGCATTTTAGACCAGTTGCTACTTAGACCAATTGCGTTTTTAGACGAGTTGCTACCAACCCGTAATGTTTTGTGTGATTCTTGGGTTGACTCTTCAAAAATATTGCAATCTGTGTATCTGAACATGCATTTTTTTACTATGACAACAAAATGACTAATATCATTTATACAGGGCGGTTTATTTACCGTTCATTTACACATCCTGACATCGCCCAATTGGCTAAAATAGAAATACAAGTCTTTCAAATAAAATCTTTCCTCTTGTAATTATAAAAAGTGTCCCTTAAAAACAATCCACTCAAAATATTGCAATGTTGATTGTCATTCCCAATTTGGCGGAGATAATCATTTTATCGTGCGAGCGAGAGGGCTGTGAGCAAAAATAGGGCAGAGAGGGATGGGTTGCAACGTCACTGAGCGTGTTCGGATATTGCGTCAGACATATTTGCTATTTCGTTAGTGTAACGTTTTTTTTTTTCATCCTTTTTTATGATTTGGTTAAATATTCAAAACAATAACCTTACGTGTTGTATCAACTTGTAGCACGACCAACAGTATGCTATACTGCTTAAAATACTTAAATAAAACCTACTTTTAAAAAGATATGTTAATGTCACACAAAAAAGGACTTTAATTACTATGTGAAAATAAACATTTACTTTTGATAGGAAGTTCCGTGTGGGGAAGGGATGACATAAGAATGACA
This sequence comes from Udea ferrugalis, assembly GCA_950022985.1. NCBI lineage: Eukaryota > Metazoa > Arthropoda > Insecta > Lepidoptera > Crambidae > Udea > Udea ferrugalis. Next base: position 1,774,440 of record OX465541.1, read on the forward strand.
AGACACTGGGTTAAATTGCAATGATTACAAATAGTGTACCTAAGCTCAATTTTAATTACATTAAAAACTTCTGAAACTAACGTATTTTGTAAAATGTACAACGAAATTTCACAACACCCAACAAACCTATCGTGTAACCATTAAATAATTATAACTGACCAACGAAATCATACTTTCGTAACCTCTCTTGAAACCGACGTGTTTAATAAAGTACTCAAGATTGCTCCTACTTTGTTTCGTTACATGAAACATGTTCAAATGTATATCTATGCTTAGAGCATTCATTATGAACGCCCATTTTTTCATAATTGTTAAGTAAGATGTGTTAAAATAATAGTACAATGTGAACCAGAAATATTGCTTACTCTTTCAACTTGACTAATCGGCGTTTACCAAACTTCCAAACTTTCTTTATTCGAAATATCTGAATGCTTAAATGCCCAAAGTTGTTAACCGGAACACCCGAAGAAAATCACTCATTGAAAGTCTATGTCTTATAGTTAAAAGCACCACAGAGCTGTCACCATTGGCTCTGTTGAAATATTGCTGGACAGAAACGATTTTCACAATTCGAGACTGGTGGGTAGTATACGTAACACCAATACTCCCTTATTTACTCGCAATGAGTCCTAGCAATAACAACTTTATTATTTAACTACTATAGCATCAAACTGGACACTAAAACTACTAAAAATAAAGCTTAAAATAAGGTTCCCAAGATGCTGGCAAAAAAATCTAATAATTGATATAAGTAGAATAAATATATTCTAATGTTGCATATATTCTTTGAAATCAATAATATTTTATCTCATCATATTTATGAAATTCTTAAATAAAATAAAACCCCAAATGAAAAAAAACCTTTTATCATCTAAATCACAACCTTCCCTGTGCTGAATCCGAACGCGCCCTCTATTCGCGTCGCCACGTGCCGCGTAGAGAGTATTTTGGCGGCGCGCCGCGCGGTCCGCCCGACCGAGACGTTCCATTTTCAAAATTTCGAATTTTCATATGCGGATGCTGCACGTTTGAATCGAGTTCGAATTTAAATTGTGTTCTTCGTGTGTTCTAATTAGTGATGTGACAGTGTCGAGTGTGTATATTGCAATTTTAATTAAAAATAAATACTAAAACTATCACAAAACCAATATGCATTTGCAATAATATCAAAAATGAATGGTAAACCTCACAAAAAAATATTTTTAACAAGAGTTCGACAAGGAGTGGTAAATTCACGCTGTAGGGAAAATCTTGGTTGTGCTATTAATAGGTCGCTAACAGTAGGTAATGAAACGAAAAGGAAAAAAACCTTTTTTCTGCAAAAATTTTTTAAGGAAAATGCTTTTTTAATCGCAATCACGTACTGATTCTAAGGAACCAAAATATAAAGCGGTTAATTTAATTTGAACTTCAAAATTACCTTTTTTTTAAAGAATAAATATCAGTAGAGTCTCTAAAGGTGCCATACACCTATTTTGAAATAAATTGCACCATTGCAAATCGTAATAATGGAACTACCGCCACAGATAATGTAAAATGTATAAATATATATCAAAAGAACCTTCGTGTTGGCGTGTAAAATAATATTGCATGTAATTCTAATACCCAGCCGTCTAAATCAGAGCCCAGAGATCGGATAACGGCAAGAAACTCGCGCGTGTGAATTTACTTTGTTGATATTATCGTATAACTAATCAAATAAAGGATATCGTATATAATCGCCAGTGATTAAGAAACAAACAAAAAACTTTAAAAGGATAAAAAACAAGTGAACGTGAAAAAACGGATCTGCCGTCCAAAAATATTTTACTCGCTTCATTACGGAACCTGCTTCAAAACCATTCAATTTAGCCTCAGTACTGACCATGTACATTATGACCCAGTACTTGAAAGTGATTGTTTTGAAAAAAAACCAACCCTTACTTACTAAAACTAAGCGTTAAGATGAAAATAAAAAAAACACGAAACACTGAAATAACAAAGATGCCGATTAAAACCAACTCAATTTTTACAAATGGGCAAAGACGTTACAATACAACAAATATTTTATAAATTAACAAGTTCCTGAAGTATGTACTAAAGTATCAACTACTGAATCTGAGAATAAATACTTTTTTCAAATGATATTGAACTGTCATACACTAACGCCTACAAAGGCGGCAGATAAAAGAACTCAACCGCAGTATTAATTACATGGTTAAAAATAACAAAAAGACAGTCCCACAGAACCAGTGTCTGCATCTTGTATGTCTGAAAACCGATCCTCTTGTCACAATCCATCGATTCTGAGCGAACCAACCGTAAAATATACCTCAAAATCGAGAATAAGCATCTGTACCCAACTGTCCAGCGCTCGATTAAGACGTATCTTAATTACTTTTTTTGTCTCAAAGTGTTATTTTGTTTTCTTAAAAAGAAATTGGTAAAAGTGAAGTGATAGTTTTCTGTGACGTGTGCAAACTTGTGTAGTTAAGTGTAAATGAAAATAAGTAAAAGCGACCGTTGACATTTTAAAAACTTGTAGGTACAATGCCCACTTAACTACATAATTTTCGGTGTAGACACTTTTACATCTGGTCCAGTACTTAATTAGGTTATTAAGTTCACAAACCGTGGGTTTAATCTCGTATTTACCAAAATATTTAATAGAGAAAGCAGTCTTCTCTTAACATAAAAGTATATTGTACTCTTAGAACTTAATCGCTCTATATGACTACTAACCAACAAATTGGAGCCCATAAAGCGATTCATAAACCGTAACGATTATCTTTTCTTTATGAATAACCAATAATAAAAGCGAAAATTAAACTTGATCATTTGTTTCCTCATTATAATCGCTAAACCATTAAAAGTAGTCATTCTCGTGAGAAAAGGGGACTTATGGACCCACCTGCCGTTATCGAACCGGAAAAGCGGTGACCAAACAGCGGAAAATCGTCCAAAAACCGGCGAAATTACTCCAAACGAATCGGCTTTACCAAACTACCAATCGTTGCTTCCCCGATTTTATGCTACTTTCACGGTTTCAAGTAGTTTTTTCGTGGAAACCATTAGTGCATTGAAATTAACCACCAAGTCGTTGTCTTACGGCAAATAGTTACTTATTTGTGTTTTTTAAGCTTTTCCGGAGTAGTTGGGTCTTAATTTTTTTGTAAATCCGCGAAGGCGGGTCCTAATCAGAACGATATCCAATCAGTCGTCTCGAGATCACTTTGTCTGAAGTTAATCAATCGTAGGCCAATTTCGAAAATCTTCTCGGAGCGTAAAGCGCGACCAAGACTTTCAATTTGCCTTTTTTAAAGTACAAAGTATATACTTATTTCAGTTATTTTCAATTAAGATGCGAAAATGTTTTCAACAGAGTCAACATTATTTTTAGTGATAAAACATGAAAGTGTCGACAATCGATAAACTGAGCTGACAAGCACTAATGCCAAATTCGAATTTCGAACCCAAAATGACGATTTAAGTCTTTTACAGTGTTAACTTTCGAAGTGTGAACATATTTAAGTTTAGTGTGAAGTGAAATATCTTGGGCAAACTGGAGGGCCAAAGCAAGGCCACTTTCGCGGCCCTTTTTGGGTTGCGGGCCGGCGGCGGCGTGGACCTCTCCGCCGCCTACCGATACAACCAGAATATGATGGAATATTATACATGTAAGTTTATACCTGTCTAAACTTGATTATTACCTAACCTAAATGATATAGAAAGAACCTTGCCTGGTCTAGCTCATGTCATAAATCATATTTGATTGAGTTTATTTAAAAATAAAATTTGCGGCGCAATTACAGAATTTATTTTAATGTTTAGTGCATCGCGGCGAAAAAAAATTTTGCTTAGAAGGATTTTTATATTTTCTGCCTGATTTTTAATTTATGTAGAGTTAGACTAACCTCTTGTCTTTTCATTGTAAAGAGAATAATTATGACATTGAAAACGAATTTCTTAAAAATGATAGATAGATAAATAGATCATCCTTATTGTACAAAAACATTACATCTCAAATAAATTACAACGACCAAAGTACAATTTAGGCGGTCCTATCGCTAAGGTACGATCATTTCCAGACAACCTTCAGGTAGAGGATCGTAGGTAGATAAAAAAAACAAATGTGGGTGAGGTAAAATAGTAAGGTGAGAGGTTAAATAAAAAATAACAATACTGAACGAAGATTATAAATAATAAATAAAATATATATTTTTTAATTAAAATGGACCTAACACCACAGGAACATAAATTAATGCAATAATTTGTTGTAAAGCACCGAGGAAGCATCATTGATATTTTTTTTAGTAGGTGTGCAATGATTTTTAATTGTTACCTAAAACACTAGTCATCGTTTCCTGTTCTAGCGTGATTCATGTGGTCGTTGAACTACCTGCGATAGATTTTTTAAGAAAAAAAAGTGGTTTGTGTGTGTTGTGAAATATGGGTAATACCTAATTACCCTGAACATAAAATAGGTTAAAGATGATAATTTGGAGTATAAATTCTCTCAAGTCAGATATCGTTGCTTTAACCAGCCTTAAACACGTGACAAACCATAGTGACAAAAGTGAATACATTGCTGGTTATTTTTAAAGCACTGGATTTCACTTTAGTGCCCAAAAAAAGGGCTGAAATCCCAATAAGTACTTAAAAAATAATCATTATTGTGTCCAATGTTCAAATCTTGCAAGGATCTAGTTTCATTGTTTGCTTATCATAAGGTTTTCCCAATTGAAATTCAACATTGTAATACGAAAAAAGAAAAGTAGGTAAGCATTTAAAGGGTCGACTAAAATTATTTAAGAGCCATACATAACTGGATTATCATAACGACAACACATAAAAACTCAAATAATCCTCTGTAAAGTACCCAGTACCACCGCACATCTGCGAAGACATCATAAAACACCCGAAAAATTCCCTCCAAAACTAGATCGTTACGGCTCAGCCAATCGGAGAGGTGGATTCGCGCGGGAGGCAAGCGCCCCGCTCTTATTGGCCGAGGCGCGCTGGGCGTTCCGTTCTACGCTTGTGTGATGTTCAAATTTGTGGGCATGCGTCAACTAATTATTGGGCTTGTATGGGTTTTGTGTCGTTGTCTCGACGATATGGTGTTCGGGACAAATTTGAGATGCAATACGTGTGAGATGGGAACTGATATGGCAGTATTATAGCGGGAATAGGGACATAAAATGAAGGTTTTCTTTACGATAGTTCGGTTTTACTTACTGGAGCTTTATTTGGTCATATGTTGACTACTTTGATGTTGAAATATGAAGACAAGTAAAGGAAAAAACCTTAGAGTAAAAAGGTTTTTGTACTTTTGTATTACAATTTACGTTTGTTATAAAAAGACTTATCATTTAGGTAATTCATACCTTACAAAAGATCCGTTCAAACTCAAAATATCTTACTCAATCGACTAGATCTTCCGAATTTTCGAATCTACAAAATATCTAAATATCTGTAACAGCTTAACCACGGTACCCACTAAAGACTGAAAAACTTTAGGTATTTGATCTCACTTAGGTACACCCAGACAGAAATCTCCGCAACATGTATAGATATTTATCTTTACTTACTGAGGATCAAAGCCACGACCTTTGGTGTTATAGGCAGCATCTCAACTCTTTGCACAAAATGGCTTAGTATCATACTTTACTCTACAACCGCTGTTCAATAAACTCAGCACTCGCTCTTTTTCAACTTGTTTGATACAGCTGGATCTACAAGTCTAACAACCAGTCATACCTAGTTGACTGGTTGTAGACTACTACTATGGAGGATGTAAAAAAGTGTTAACTATTTGCAAGTATGAAAACGTGAAAATGTACATGGTAGTTTTTTAATTAGTTGGTCTCTTGGTGTAGTCTTCGATAATTTTTGGAACCCAGTCTGTGGAAGATACGCAGATTAGATATAAAAAAATATTCACGAACTCAGTATGACGATTCTCGCGAACATCGTTTCTCATCAAACTCATTCGATGGTCTGTTCGTTTCACCTTGAATTGGTATTCTGCGTTTTTTTTTAAATCACTACCAAGTTCACAGTTACGGCGCTACCGTAGTTATTGAGTTTCACAGAAAACCAAAATAAAATCTCCTTTCGAATTAGTTCGTGCAAAATTCTATTCGAATTTTGCAGGAATGAACGCGTTGAGAATCGCTCTTCCCAACCTGAATCACGGCCTCACTGTAGATCGAAAATAGGTTGGCAGGACGAGCTGGACTCGTCGTGGAGGATCAGCCAATGATTTTATAATTAAAAAGAGGTAGATAGGTTGCTTGTGCCAAAAAAGTGGCACCCGGAATCGGAACGATCATGCACCTAGCCTATCTGTCTTTTTTTTATTACACATCAATATCATTGGGATTAGCCCAGCGCCAGATTGGCACCAGTGAATGAGAGATGGGCAGGCCTTTACTCTGCAGTGGGACGTCTTACGCTCTTATTAATCATACTATTGGCGTTATGGATAAAGCTCGTGGGCAAAGTTGATAGGTTTGATCTGCACCCAGTAGAACAATCCTGCAAAACTCCCTTTGACTTCAAAGAACTCACTTCTTTCGTCATCTTCCCATGAGTGTTAATTATTTCACACAACTTCTGATCAACTCAGTGCATTCCTCTGTCAAATATTGAAAAATCACTCTGCAGGTACAAAAAAACACAAACAAGCCTAAACATCCCAATTCTAGCCACAAGCCTCATATCAGCTATGAGGTGGTGGTATAAGGTTAGTGATAAACCTTGCTGTCTTGATGTTATCAAACCACCTATAAGATCTAAACTCATCATCATCAGAAAGATGGTCATGATGGATTATTGGCAAATTTTCAAAAAATCTCTCGTATGTACTATAAAATAAATGATCCCCCACGCATCATCTTTATTTAAATAAATTTATTACTGTAATGTGACTGCTTGATGTATTCATGACTGTAACGTAATGCCAATGATGCATTAACATCAAAATCGGGCAGGTAGTAGTATTTTCTATGCCTGAGCAGACGGGAAAATTGTCACCATAATCTTACCAGATCTAGGCATTGTTGTGGTCCACGATAAGAATTGCTTTTCTGACCTATTTCTTGAAGTCTTGAGACGAATCAGTTTTAGTGTTTTGGGAAAACTTGTGTATAAAAGCTTTTTCCACATCTTTTAATAAGTCATCGTCATCTTAGCGATTTTCCCTGTTAATGACAACACGTTGCCCACTGGCCTCTCTTTTGCTTTTACTCTACCATTGAGCTCCATCCATCCATACATCCATTGTCTTTTGAATCCCTCTTTGTGAGGTCACTTGGCACGCATGTCATCTCGCACCATATCAAACCAGCACTTTTTAGGTCTATCCCTCCTGCCAGGACCGGGAGGGGCCACATTTCCTTCCAATGTACCTTGCCAGTAAACTTCTAAAAATAAGAATAACGAACTGGAAAATGCCTTCGCAATATTTAAAAACATGATCCTCTGATTCCTAACTAGTAAAGATTAAACTGAATGTACCTACGTAGACTGCTAGACATACGTGAATCCTTACAAAATCATAATAATTATTCTGTACTCGTTTGGGTTAATCTTTTCGTACAAATATTTGCATTCTTTACCTTTTAAGACTGTGGGGTATGTGAAAAAAGTTAGCGAAATGATAAAGGACCGTCACATGGACCCGTTTCATACCAAAGCTGCACTTTAGTACTGGAGAAAACTTATGTGTAATGTAGCAAAGATAGACAATGGTGAATTTCAGATCTTCCAGGCTGAACTAACCAGCAACAGCTTATTTTGTGAGCTTTTCTTCATTTCTCGTATACTCAAACTCATCGCCAACAGCATTTCAATATTGCCCAGTGAGTGGCTGGGAGAATTGGCTTCTTAAACCTAAAGTCCTTTTTTCTACTAAGGCGCAATCAAGAATAAGCAAAATAAAGTCTTCAGATATTAAAATTCACCAATAGACAGTAATTGCTCATACGATAAAATTATGCAGTTAGTCAACGGTCTGGTGATCATGTGTCTTTTTAACTAAACTGAGTGGTTCTGCTTCATATTTATTCAGTTGTTCCTGCTTAACTTGTATATTTATAATATGACTTAATTATATAAAACTTAAGTTTTTTTGCATCTGCATCACAAAAACTGAGTAAAAATGACATTATCCACATCTTAATTCAAGGAATACTTTAGTATTAAAATAAAAACACCAACTATTGCGTAAGCATATAAGAAGCGATTAGCCCAAAACAATACGACTACCAATTCTATTCAAATGTTAAAATTATAAAAACTCCTAGATATAAGATAAGATTTTCGGACGACACGATTAAAAAATCACCAAACCACAACGTGAACAATGAGAAATGTCACAAAAAACTAGATCTAACGACTTCCTTGAATACTATATAAAAATACAAATGAGTCACTGCCATAGCGCACAACAATAGCGACATACATAACGTATGACCATATAAGCGAAGACGCCGCGCCTATACTGGATGACAGTTACAATATCACTGCAACAGCACATTTCATCTTTATAACTGATGAAACAAGGTTCAAAATCCATTAAATGAAAGCAAAGACTGAAGCGACTGGAAACACGAGACAAATTACACTACACACATGTACAGTATACATTACCACGCACACAGATGTAACTTAAACCAGCGTACGAGTAACGTTCATACGCACTCACACTGATGTACGACACCTGTGATTGGTCAAACTAGGTGCGCGCGAGCATATATCACAGAATCTAAAGTTTTGAAACTAGTTTTGCTTGGTAATCGTGGAGATTTTAGAAAGGCACCGCATATAGGTCTGTTGTAACCAAACTGGTTAGAATTGCGTATTGTACATACACTTAATAGATAATTTTGTATTATGTAAAAGCTGGTAACTAATCGAATGTGGTGAAAACCTGATTCATTAAAATGCAAATTGGGATAGACGTCAAAAATTTTGCACAAGAATGTTGTTACATGTACAAATATGATAGATATCTTTGTTTTAATTATATTAAGGTTAGATAACGATCGTTGCATTTGTACATCTAACGGTACACATTTTTTACAAAATATTTTCATACTATTTCGCAACTGATGTTAGTAAATATTTATGAAGAATGTCTATTCAGTAAATCGTTCTATGTTCTCCTTTCATCTATTTCTGGACGAGACTTTCTTAGTAGTTTAATAGGTTGGTCCAGTTCAAAGGCATCCAAATATTGGGCGTCCTTCAGGGTAGGATTCTTAGTTAAGTCCTGTCTTAAGATCGTCTTTAGTACTATGTCTGTCTAAAGCGACTCTGATTGAACAGGTTGGGCCCTGTCCCTTTGAATATTGGAATTCTACCTCATAATTTTCAGCTTCACCCACAATCTACGAGATTGCACTATGCTAAACTGCGCCCAAACAAAGAAATGATTTTAGGGACCATCAAAGGTTTGCAATTAAGTATATCGATTTCACAAACGTCAGTCAATCTTGTGTGCGGCGGTTCAATGTTTTTTGTGTAGATTACATGTCATTATTATTTACTGTTTGTTTGTAAATAAATAATAATATCACGTTAACTGATATCAAGGAACTTAAGGAAGATAATCAGATAGGACCTAATTCACAAAATTTCGTAGAATTTCTACCTCGCCAGATTTCAACACGCGATTCCGACTTCCTTACTACTCTTTAATATCATTATGATTCATACAGAAAATTAATTCCTGCACAACGTGAATCCCTTTTTTCGTAAAACAAGATGGCGTCACACAATGGCGGCGGGTCCACATCCGGTCCACGTATGGTAATTCGCTTCCTCTGCGAGGACCGGTCGTTCTATGTTTATGGTATGCTGTTTATTACTTTTTTGTTTCATCTGTGTGTTTTTCCTTTATAAGTATTACAGCTTTTAACATTGTTTAGTTTATTACATTACGTCCTTTATGCCTTTGATAGCGATTAACTAACAGGTTTTGATATTCAACGACAACGTTCCCATTTCTTTCAAAGGTTGCATTTTTACTCTGGAACTTCAGATTTCATAATAATTTCGTATCCGTGCAAACATTAAAGCAATTTTCTTACTCTGGAACGCAAACAAAGGCTTATTATTAGGGATATACTTTTTTGGGTTCACTAATGTTTGACCAAAAAACGTTTAACAAATGATCATTTGACAAACAACGTTTCACCAAATATTCATCTGGCAAACGAGACATTTGACAAAAGTATCATCTTACAAAAACTCATTTAACAAATGATCATTTAGCAAACATTTCATTTGTTAAATGTTACAACTAACAAAAAATCAATTGACCTATTTTTATTTCACCAAATAATACGTTTCACAAATGAAGCATTTGTCCAAATGTGATGATTCTAGATGGCGCTTTTAAAGTTGTGCCTAGTACTTTTACCCAGTTATATACAATACTCGGAAATATATTCTCGGACGACAATAAGACATTTCCACTGGTATTTTGCCTTTGTTCCCACAAAGATAAAAGAACATTATGACGTGATGTTCGAAATGCTGATGGAATATGAGGCAGAAAATAACATTGTAATCAAGCCAAAAGTATGAGTTTTAAATTTTGAGAAAGCCGCCATCCCAAGTTTGAGGTCAAACTTCATTCGGTCATTGTTAGAAATACCGATGGTTTGAATACCGTTGTTAAAGTAACCAAATGGACGATATCCCGAATGCCAAAATGACGAAATGCAATGCGGGCAAATCGTTTTTGGGTTTGAAAAAAAAAATTACCACGAAGGCTTAAGGCGGGAGCTACGCTTCGCTCCGCTCCCGCCTTAAACCTTCTAACCTAATCTATCTGAGTCGGTTTTGCCCTGACTCTAGTATAGGGCAGACAAGTATCACGACAAGTCAGCGTTTACCCATTTCTTCTTGACATACCGTTTTTCTTCAAACCAATAAAACGACATGCCCGCTCACACTCTTCGGCAATTTGGACTTCGGGATTTAAAAACTAATCATTTGTCAAACGTTTTTTGGCCAAACGCAGTTTTATCAGATGATACAGTTGTTAAGTGTACATTTTGTGAAACGTTTTTTTGTAAAATGAAAATTTAAGAGTTGATCATTTGGTCAAGTGAGTCATTTGTGAAATAATTATTTGTAAAATGATCAATTGGCCAACCGTTTTTTTGCCAAACGTTGTTTGTCAAATGTAATTTTGCCAGATGTCTTTTGGTCAAATGGCAGGACCCCACTTTTTTGACATGCCACAATCCTGGCTTAAAGTAATAATCGTCTGCCACGCATTCTCTTGACAATACATATTATTATGATCAAACCTTTTCAACATTTTATTGCAATGTTCCTTCACTTCTTACACTCCTACTTCATACATTGTATTTTTACAAATTTTAATTTAATACAAGTAAAGGTTTTCTGTTTTTTTCGTATTATCTTGATTTTTCTTTAGATAATCATTCTCGTCGCTTTACGATCACGTTTACAAAAGGTTCGAAAAGTGCTGGGATACTTTATGTGTTTGAAATATCTTTTCTGAATTTACTTCAAATATCAATAATCTACTAGTACTTATGCTTACATACTCAAACCATAAATTTACCTGTTCTTATGGCATGTTGTTCATTAATCAATAGAAAATTCCTTCGCCCTCCGCCACGCGCGAGCGCTTCGGCAATCTATGGGTTTTTATTAAATGTATGGGTTTTTATGGAATCTATGTATGGGAGTGCATTCATTACAGGATGGACTTTATGGTGCTTTTTAACTATCACAATGCAGGGTTTCATGCCGGAGCTTATTTTTTGTAATTACAAATAGTATTGTTAGCTTGGAGCTTGTTTATGGAATAATATGGTTGTTGGATATAGCGACTGTAATTCTCTGAAGAAGCTAGCTAGACTGTTACGTGGCAGACTGTAAACTGTTATTCAGGATCTAACTTAGGATTCAGGCTGACATTTTCAAATATGAGTTTAGATTACAACTGCTTATTTCTAGATTTCTAACTTGCTGTCTGTTCAGATCCAGGCTTTATTTTCTATCGCGCTAGGTTTGACCACCCTTACCCAACGAAAACTTATGTGTACCCAACGAAAGGTAAGGTAGGCAAAACAGTAACTTATTAGTCCTATCAAGGGCATGCGAGTACTCTTCACAACCTAATCTTCTTTCTTTTCTCTTTACATAATTTCACAATACCTAATATATTCGATTGTCAGGTCTATTTCAGTATTCATTATCTGAAGCCATAAAATGTAGCAGGATAGACATCTGTATGGTAACCACACATGAATCAGTATTTTATTCCCAATTTTGGTATTTCTAGGACTCAAAATTGCAAAAATCTTTACATGAATCACAGAAAAACGTGAAGTCAAGTTTTCCACTTCAATGTCAACACAAACCGCAAAGTTGTTTGTTTGTCACTATATTTAATACCCCAATTATCACGTTAGCTATTATCTCCTAGATCACTATGTAGCGCGATCTCAATGAACTGGCAATTTACATCTAAATTACTCTACAATTATGAATTTCCATTTCGTTCCAACTAATGTTTCCGCATGACTTATCAGGAAAAAGTAAATAAGCGCAGAAGCCTAACTGCATTCTACAAAAGTAGTTCGACTGGTAATCACACGTCAAAGTGTAAACGTCCACCTGAAATTCGAGTTATTTGTTTTAATATTGCTGTGGGGTAATTTAAGTGGTTGTGGGGGCCTTTGTAATTGTGCGAAGATGTCCACGGTGTCAAAGAGTAATGCCCTATCTATCGGACTAATCTCAGTCGTATCCTTCGGTGGAGGACAAATATTTTTAAGGACCATGGTCGTTGAGACAGAATCTGACAGCTTCAGTCACTTGGCATTCGTAACCTAGTCATGTAATGTGGTTTGTACCTGTCTGTCTTCAAGAGGTATTCGATCAGCAGGATAGTGGGTTCGGCAGTTCCCACCGCAGCGTACCTCTGTGAAAAAGTTCCTAGAATGTCACGCCTATTTTACAAAAAATATTGCCGTTACGTACCTACTCAGGTGTCATTTTTATCTATCTGATTTTAACCTGAGGCTGGAAAAATATTCTAAAATATAGTCCCAGATCTATAGATTCAAGATTCAAAGATTTATTGCACACAAACATGACGTGGTCCATCCATTCGCTTTGTTATCCATGGACCCGTGTGATACCACTTGCGTATTGTTGACTATGTAAGAGCCATTCACAAACCCCTCTTGAAAAACTTCATGCTGTAGCTCATCAGGAAAACCTTAACAACCACCACTTAAGTCCATCTCAGAAACCGAACTGTATAACACCACTAATGTTAAAGATTTTAAGGATCAGTTCCTAAAGTGGTGATGATAAATAAAAGCCATAAGCACCATATCAACAAATTCTTCAGAACAAAACCCACAGTACAAACTCTTGGTTTATTAAAGTGAATATAGTCCAGACACAATTAATAATACCAAGCCCAATGTCCAGTGGAATCCGCGACCTCGGGCAGGTTGAGGCACGTTGATTGCGAGGGGGTGCGCCGGCGCATGACGGCGCGTCCTTGCACTCATGCACAGGGTGTTCTGGAACCACACTCCACGAAACAATTTGCTAAATTTACGAAAAGACGTGAAACTTTGGAAGATTTAAAAGTTATAGGTTTCTCGCATTTTGAGTCATATATGATGCTTAGAATTCTAAAACAAAACCCACGACTTTTGTGACAAAGTATAATTTTTGTAACACTGGAAGGAAACCGGTTTCGTGGACCGAAATATGAGCTTCTGAGTGTTCCGTTTACCAACAATCGCAGTGCTTCTGAATACACCGTTTTGTAATATAGTCGTGAGCATTGCATATGTTATGCATTTTTACAAAACAAAACTGTCAAACCTGAGTACATCTTCTGTCTTGTGTTATACGGTTCACTATAGCTAAATTTTAGCAATATAGTTGAGTGGGATAATGGCTAACTACCAGATTAGCATGTTAACAGAAATGTTAAATTACATACACTCATTTCAATGGCATTAACATTTAAAAGCTAAAAAGCTAATAAAAGATCAACTATCAGCTATACAACGTGAACAAAGATTTTGTAAGGCAAATGCGTTTCTGCAAGACCTCGAGAATGAAGTGCACCAGCTTAGCAACTGTACCTATTACTGTACTTTTTAACCTCAAATCTGGTATTCTCGACTGCTTCCCATCACTTAAAGGGAGGTCAATATAAGTCGCACACAAAAAAAAATAGTTTAAAATCCAGCCCCCATCCGTCTTCCATGTCCGAAGCTTTTTCTTATTATTATTTTTTCTATCAAAATGTACCTATCTCAAATTCCAAATCATTCGTCTAACTCTTATCCTTGTATCCGGATCAGAGTTCTCGGATTTGTGTATTATTAAAGAACTGGCCGTGACCGGGCGCTCCGGTGAAACCGGGCGTGGCGCGCCCGGATCAATGGGCGCACGGCCAGGTCAATGTTTCTTACACGATTTGACTTTATCCCCCTGGTCCCACACGCCGAGTCAGAAATGGGATGGGTGACCGCCTTAACCGAAATTTTGTGATGTATTTTTCGGGCATCTCCTTGCTTCGGAAGGCACGTTAAGCAGTTGGTCACGGTTGAGGTCGCTAGATGTCATGTAAGCCTAGTCAGAGGCATGAGGGCGGCTTGATAACATCTGACTTTAAGGTTCACGACTATAAAAAATGGTGTGTCAGAGACAGTCGGTGGTCACCCGGCTATCCTGTTCCCAACCCAGCGTGTGTTGCTTTACAACAGCGATCGTCGACGAAAACTGTCACAAATGCGCCACAGGCACGGGTACCACATTTATTTTTATTTCTATCAAAATGTACCAATCTCAAATTCCAAATCATTCGTCTAACTCTTATCCTTGTATCTGGATCAGAATTCCCGGATTTGTGTGTTATTAACGAACTGGCCGTGACCGGGCGCTCCGGTGAAACCGGGCGTGGCGCGTCCGGATCAATGGGCGCACTGCCGGGTCAATGTTTCTTTAATTAACAAACACACATACACACATAAACGGCCTATATACGTCCCACTGCTGGGCACTGGCCTCACCTATGAGGTGGAACGAGCCAAACCCCACCACGCGGGCTCAATGCGGGTGTTGGAGGGGTATAAGGTTAGTGAGCAACCTTAATGTCAGATGTTATCAAGCCGCCCTAAAGTCTCTGACTAGGCTTAACGACTGACATAAAGTGACGTCAACCGGGATCAACTGCTTAACAATGCAATTCCCGGATTTGTGTATTATTAACGAACTGGCCGTGACCGGACGCTCCGGTGAAACCGGGCGTGGCGCTACCGGATCAATGGGCGCACTGCCGGGTCAATGTTTCTTTAATTAACATACGCTCTGACTAAAAGAAAGACATAAAAAAAGTAGTTGACGTTAAAGAAAGACAGACGGAACGTCACACTAAAAAAATGTGAAGCATGCAAGGTGCTACAATTTCGTTTGTTGTACACGACCTGCTAGTGAGTCTAGCAGGTCGTGTACAACAAACGAAAGCATGCAAGGTGCTACAATTTCGTTTGTTGTACACGACCTGCTAGACTCACACAAACACACGTGCTACAAACTACTCCATTAGGATGTGAATTTCGGGCATCTCCGTGCTTCGCACGACGTCGCTAGATGTCAGCCGTAAGCTTAGTCAGAGGCCTGAGGGCGGCTTGATAACATCTGACTTTAAGGTTCACGACTATCAAAAATGGTGTAGTCAGAGACAGGCTTAGTGTTGGTGAGGGGAACCTTTAGAAGCCCACACTTTGAAAGGTGAATTTTAACTCAACGTGGTTAACGTGGCTTCCGCCGCTGTGCTTGAGTTTTTGTTAGTTTTGTTGTTTTCCATTACCGGAGAGGTAGTCACAAATGGTAAAACAGCACTAAGTGGGCCTTGCTGCCATATTTGAACTCGGAAGCGGGTTCCGAGACGAAATACTTTACCACTGGCCCACGTACAGTTCGGAATTCATCTTAGTTTTTGGCCTTCCCATTCCTCTACTCCCTTCCTCTATATCTGCATGACACAAAGGTTAACTGGTAGCAAAATGCCATATGGCATTAAGTTCGCCTATCGTACTCTACTAGTGTAATCAAGTTTAAATGAATAAACACAAGATAACATAATGGTCACACTATATCCCGGACGGGGCAGTCCGAGGCTCACATGTTGAACAGAACATTGAGAAGCCCACACGTTACCGAATAAATTTAAACCGAACGTGTTTGGATTTTTATCAGAGTTTTTCATCACCGGAGAGTTATCGTACAACATAAAGATTTTCCAACCTGGTTGAACTTTGGTCCGACCCAAAACAACCACGAAACTCTTCCTCTAAAATACCTGTAAACACCAAAAAATAGCAACATCGTCCCGGTTATCCGGTTATCTGAAATCAAAACAACCCCGTATCGACCGGGCTAGGGCGGGCGGGTCGATCGTCACGCCCGCTGAGCGGGGGTGGGCCGGAGTGCTTCAAGATAGGGACTCTTGCCCTTCGGATAAATAAAAACTAAGGTGAGTTGCTTTCTGAGTTGAGCAATAGTTTAATCTACGAGTAGTGAAAACTAACTCAAATCTATACTAATAATATAAAGCTGAAAAGTTTGTTTGTTTGAACGCGCTAATCTCAGAAACCACTGGTTCAATTAGAAAAAATATTTTTGTGTTGATTACTCCATTTATTGCAAAAGGTTATAGGCTAAAACATCACGAGCCCACGCGGACGAAGTCACGGGCGGCCCCTGGTCTTAAAAATATAAAATTCTCGTGTCACAGTGTTTGTAGCTAAACTCCTCCAACAGCTAAACCGACTTTTCATGCAATTTTTATATGTATGTTTGTTATGTCTGAGAATAGGTTGTAATCTATTTTTTTCAAACTTAAGTCTACGTGGACAAAGTGGCTAGCGGCCGCTAGTATATTTATAACATTTATTAAAAAACTGTAAGCAGGTTTTGCGGGCCCTTTAAAGACTACGCGGGCACGTTTGCTGGCCATTGCAGTGAAGCCAGTTACTTTTTTAGAGTTTGTCTTACTGTACTGCACACATTCATATTACGAGTTTTTTTGTTTTCTTACGATACCTAGTAGAGATCGGTCACTAGCCTTAGCTTGTGGCAGTCTCTTAAGACTGCCTAAATTAAACAATAAAGAATATATATATCTATCAATCACAAATATTCTACTCTACTAGTTTTTGACTATCCTAGCTATGAATAGCAACAGTCACAAATAAATAAATAAAGGACATTTATGACGAAGTCTGGGTAGGCATTTGAACTACTTTTGTTGTTACTCTGGTAACGTTGTTGATAAAAAGTTGTACACTTACCACCAATGATATTACAATAGAATAGACATTGATAAGCTATGTCAGTTCTGACGCAAAGTCAAAAACTGACCACGGGATACGACGTAGTTAATTTGACCGTGTCGTAACGTGTGAACAAGACAGTTCGATTATTTACTAGAGCGTAAACGAGACATATACATGTTTCGCAGTGTCGAATCAAACTGACAACACTGTCAATGCTTTGCTCAGGTATACGAAAAGTTCTGATTTCGGGTGCCACTTTTTTAGCACAAGTAACCTATCTACTTCATTATAAAATCATTGCTTACCACCATTACCAGCCATAGCATCAACCAGCTGTTCAAAAAGCACCATCAACTCGAATATCCCCCAATTTCCCTCCAAAGCCATAAAAACGGAATCACCAACTAAACCTTTTTCGTAATTAACCATAATGGCCGACTCCATCCGGAAATGACGTAACCAGGCCCTACGGAACCCCAGGTGTCCGGATCCGGTGTTTTCCTCTAATGAAACCTGTGAAATATGCCTCTTTTAATGAAAGAAGTGCTTTTCCCTTCAAAGATTTTCTTTTGGAGCTTTTCTGACTCTTTTCGTTGTTGTTTTAGGAGTATTTTGAACGGATATGTTTTATTTGGAAGGAAAACTAGATCTATGAACCGATCTTAAGAACTATATATTATATTAACTTTGATTGTCATTTTGAAAGACGGCAGTGAAAGTTACAAGATTAAAACCTGTGACTAAAACAAAAAGAGGAAGATGCAGCAGTCGCATACAGCACGTGCTAAAACAAAATCAGGTCCATTGGACCTGTTCTGTTCAAGTCAATAAGACAGCGACTCGACTACGTGAACTTCATTCATGCGTCATTATTAGTATTGCCATGATGCGACCCAGATTTCTGATTCGCGAAGTGAGAACGTAACGTATTTTCCTCTTTTTGTTATCAAAGATAAAAACTTGTTAAAATGTAAACTATGATCATTATTAATATTGTCGTAATCTTTCCCCAGGTCACGGGGGTGTGAATCAACTAGGCGGCGTTTTTGTAAACGGTCGTCCATTGCCAGACGTGGTGCGGCAGAGGATTGTGGAGCTGGCGCACAGCGGAGTCAGACCCTGCGACATCAGCCGGCAGCTGAGGGTCTCGCATGGGTGCGTCTCGAAGATACTGTCTAGGTGAGTGGGAAAATAGGTTTTACAGCGTACAAACTTCACTAGATGGCGCAGAGCGGCGTCAGATCCTGTGACATCAATCGGTAGCTGAGGGTCTTGCATGGGTGCGTCTCGAAGGTAGGCTGTCTAGTGGCTTTGAAAGTTGGTTGGAGTGAAGCTATTGTATGACATGAGGCAACCCATGGCGTTGCAAAGTCTACTGGTTTCTAGTGTTATAAAGTCACGAATGGAAATACTGTCGAGGTAAGATGCCTGCTTCCCCAATGGCGTCAGAACCTGCGACATCAGCCGGCAGCTAAGGGTGTCATGGTTGCGACTAGAAGATACGGTCTATTGGAGTGAGAAACGAGGAATTTTTGCTTCACATAAGGCCAGGTGTTGCTGAAGTAGGCTTCAAAGATACTGTCGAGATGGACGGTTTCTTACAAAATGGCGTGAGACCTTGTGCCATTGGTTAGCGAAAGGAGAAATTGCATGGTTGAATCTCTAAAGTGTATGATCCTACTTCTCTATGAACTCATTTTTGTATATTATGTAATAGTTGGAACTTGCTAGATTTTCTACAATGGTAATCATATTTTGTCGTAATAATTGGTATTTTTATTTGTAATCGCAATTTGTGGGAGAAACTACAGATACTCTTATCGAAATAAACTTAATCTTACCCTAAGAAACACAGAGAAAGAAAGCAAAGCATTTTCTGTAAAACCCGGAAACCAAAAGCTAAAGTAAACTCTAGCTTAGATTTATTTGTTTAACAAAAGCGTGTTTCATGTGGCGTCACGGTAAGCGACCGGCGCGTGCGCATCCGTTAGGCAGGGGTCGACAACATTGGGATCTAGATAAGTCGGTTGAAGGATGACTTCTCTAGCAAAAAAACTTACAAAATGCGTATTTATTTATTTATTTATTCTTTATTGCACATTGAAATAAAAAAAGAGAGGCATTCTCTACCAGCGTATTGAGGAGCGAAGTTTGAAGAGCAAACTTGAGTTTCTGCTTAGCCTGCATAGATTGAAAAGAAATCACAACTTAACACATTCCCTGTCCCATGAGTCACTATTGTGATTCATAACAATGGATTTTTAATTTTAATATTTGATGAGTATTAGAAAAGTGACTACCACATAAATAAACAAACAAGCTTCACCTTCATTTCACGTATTGTGCCTAAGCCTGCAGCTCTATATGACACTTCATATTGAGGTTACAATATGTCAAACTTGTGATAAATCAATGTTACAAGGCAGAGGCCTTACTAGGCCTGATTAGGCCAAGCAACTGCTTATCGCAGCGTAGCACAGAGATACCCGAAAAATACATCATAAAACACTTGGTCTGTTTACCAATAAATAATCAAATTAGCTTATAGCACCGCGTTGCGTTTTACATATGTTAAATTTTCAGGTAGAAGTTTGTGAAACATATCGAAGAAAAGGTTGTCAACTCCTCCACTAGACAATACACTTATGTCATTTTCTTTTGTTCTGCGCGCACGAGCCAAATGGCGTCTCTTTTTACTATAATAATTGACATCGTTAGGTTTACGGTAATATGTATTTAGAGCAATACTTCTGAAGGTATTGTTTAGTTTTGGCTTCCTTTATGATGATTAGAAATAAAGTGTTTTATTTGCTATTGTTTTTGGAGGCAAATTGTGATGGATTGGTCAATTTTATTCTAATGTCTTAAGATGTCATAAATCATAATCAGTTCTTTCTTAATTTTGAATAAGATGAGTCAATGGTAGCTATCTTTTTTTTGGCATTGTCTGCTGGTGGAATTGGATGGATTAATTACTTAGGTTTATCAAATATATCTTAACGTCGTTTGAGTTTTAACACCAAATAAGTATTTTTTTGACATTTCGATGCCTTTCTTTAAAGCATCAAAATTAGCGTGGTTTCGTCTCAGAAACGAGGTACGTCCAATAAAATCCTTTGAAATTGAGCAAAAGTAACAGCACGGAAGCCACTATTCTATGAAAGTCAGTTCGGTTTTTTTTCTCACCTGAAAAGTTGCTAAAAATGACTTACTTACCTGGTGTTTAGGACTTACGTGACCAACCTAAGTGAGGAGCCAATAGCGCCAAGGGTCGCAGGTTCAATGCCTGACGTAATCAGCTCAGCTGTGCCAGTAAAGACGCCTTAGAGGCACGTATACAATTTTTAAAGCCTAAACTGTACTTGGCTTAATAGACCAAATTTTCTTTTAAAAACTTGTAACTGTATCAGCAATTTTATACATTGAACTGCATGCAAATTCCAGTTAAAACGTACTACACAACCTAACCATGGTTAAGTAACTGCCTGGCTCAGACGCCGCAGTTAAACCTTGGCTGACCGCAAATGAGGTGCCTCTTAACTTACACCCAGGATTACTTAATGAGTGGTTAAGATGCTTAGGGAAGACAAATGCGTTGGTTTTGGTTGAAAATGTAGGTAGGTTTGAAGTTTCGGACACATTTTGGTGATTTATTGTGAATAAATAAATTTGTGGGATGTTTTACAACAGAAAATAGTATCACAATGAGAAAACAATGTCTCGTCCTCTATGACGTCTAAGGCATTTGACCACAATCTTACCCTGATCTTAAGTGATGATGTGGTCTAGGTAAGTTTGAACATGCCGGCCTAACAAATATGTTCACTCTCTTCGAAAGGCTCATGCTTTTCGTCATAATTGATGAAATTGCCTATTTGGTGCCGGTAAAAAAATAATCCTTTGTACGGTTTTGTTTTATTGGAAGCCTTTCTTAAGTGCTATTCTTTCTTTCATTAAAAACATTATTTTGTTTACTAAATATGCAATACAAACTTCATATTATCTTAAATTGATCCTAAACCATCGTAATACTACGTCATACTTATCAGAATATCACAGCTTGTATTTGGAAATTTTAGCCTCTTGACCTATGAAAACTAAACCCTTGTCACCAACTGGTCATCCAAGCCCTTAGTAAATGATCCACAAAACATATCAGATTGATATAACGCCGACACAGGCACAATCATATGAATAGAGTGCAGGCGTCCGGCAGCCATTGTCTACTTTAAATTGAAAATTTGCCTCTGTAGTGATGGGACGTTTAAATCCCGTATCGATGTTTTGTATTGGAATTGGTAAAAAAAAAAAAAATTCGAGAACACAGATCCGTATGACAATTATGAAGAGAGAAACGCTCAGCTCACGCCCACCATTGTAGAAGAAAGGTTGCAGTATTTTTCTATATGCAATTCTCCTAAACCCGCTCATCCTTCAAGCCTATGAATATGGACGTTCTATGAAATAAATTAACGTTATTATATGCAAACGGAAATCTTTGTAACATATAACTTTACTTTCATTATAGCATCATCATCAAATATATTTATTACTATTTCTGTGTTTCCAATCTATTTAGAGCAAAAAAATTATACATCTTTTTATGTATTACATGATTTAGGTTGATCTAAACCTACATAGTAATAGATACTGTAATTCTGTTGTTAAAACTCGTCTTTTGGTTGCCCAAGATTCAGGCTGTGCCTAGTTTGGGATCCCCTGTTCATTATTTTTAAGTATGCTTAGACTAAAAATGCCATATATGTTTAGTATTAGACAAAAGCCTTAAAAAGCCATGTACATGTTTAGTCTAAGATAATTCAGAGATCAATAAAGAATTTTTCATTTTTTTTTTTTTTCATTTTTTTCATCTCAAAGTCTACAAATAAAATCACCTTTGTCAAATCAAATCGAATATTTATTTAGACATTTGTGTATCAATTCACTGCTTTCTCGACGACCTCTACAAACTGTTACGTACCACCGAGATTCCCATTCTCACTACTTCTCCAAATGCATTTATGTTTAGATATCTTTCAACGAATTGCTTCCTCATCGATCTACAAATTGTTGACGCTGACCGAATCCCGGTTAGCACCCACATAATCTCGAATCCTCTGTGTCCCATCACTACTCCCACGGGACTGGCCAGCGCCATGCTGAATGAGGACAGTCGTTTTTGCTTTTCAATTTATTTGCCGACCATCCCGTTTTGTTTTGACTTTTGTGCGGACGGTACCGGCGTGTGCAATTTGATGTTTGTATGTTGCTATAGTGAGATTTAATAAAGGTTGATTCTTCGTTTAAATTGATAACCATATTTGCAATGATGTCAGTATTTCATATAAGGATGTGAGTACGTTGTGGGTCAGTGGTTAAACGTTCTGACTCGTAGTACCGAGTTCTAGTATTTTGTGTTTAATTAACGACTTCCGGTTTTTTGTCCTATGCACAATTTACTTGTAGATAGTCTTATTATTAGGAAGCTATCTTTTCCTAACAACGTTTTCAGGAAGAGGGAAATTGATATTTTGTTATCAGTATGAGAATTAGTAATGTTACATGTTTTATGAGAAAAGGTACAAACGAGCTTGTGTGTCAAGTTGGGAGTTATTACCATGGTCTGGTTCTGGTTTCCATTGGCACTGGATTAACCTTACTTTCACCCAGTGATGACACCCAGTGAAGTCAAAATCTAACTTTTATACTTGTATAAAAGTTAGATTTTGACTTAATTTAAAAGAGCTTGAAATTAGATATAGAGTATCGTGGCCGAGTGGTTAAACACTTTGTTTCAGGACCCGTGGTCCCAAGTTCAACACTGGCCGGAACACCTTTTTTATATCCATTGTCCAACTTTTGGCTCAATCTCCAGTAAAAGCAATCACTCGGCTAAGCTCACCTCTTAGCACGTTTGGTAGAATATCACTTCATCAAATTTGGGCTTCTGAATGTTCCGCTTAACTTCTTTTTTCTTTTTAATTGACTAGCTGTTAGTCCAAGGTGTGACTTTCACAGCTTTACCGGGCAATGGAGTGAGCGGAAGGCTCACAACCCCTAACAATTAAGTAACGTGCCTAAGGGTGCCAGGGGGGGCCGAGCCTCGGCTTAGGGCGTTACTGGGACTTGGCAATCTGACGTAAGTTTGGGGAGAGAAGCGGCCGGGGACGTGCCGGTACCGCGAAGCATGACTAAAAGATTGGGGCCGCGACGCGCGTCCACGCCGGCGTGGACGATATCTCGGTCTTGTAGAGTGTTGGCTTGGCGCGAGCTGTTTGACGGAGGCGATAAATAGGGTGATGGGATCGTCAGGCTCGATAGTAACGTGTCTAGGACGACGTAGCTTTCGGCCGTTCTTTCCAGTAAGAGATTTAGGGACATAGTTGGAGGCTTGGACTACTAAAGGGTTTGGGTGGGTCATGTTAGAGTCGAAGAATTTGGAGGACAACTGTTTTAGATACTGCTGGATGGTTGGCAGACCTAAGTCTAAGTGGCCGCTTAGACTATCTCCTGAGCTTGCCATGTTCCCAATCAGGGTATAAGGCAGATAGGTATCATAGGTCTAACCTATTTCCTACCTATTTCCGTACTACAATTTTATAACATGCCCACCACATAACACGGCCATAAAGGGGGTTGGAGGGGGGGACGGAAGCGTGGTCACGCTTTCTGCGCCGGCGCATGGCGGCGTCTAATTGTAGCGGACGCAGGACCGCTTTCATTTCGGTTTTTGATTCTTAATTAATTTAATTCGCTAGTATATTTTATTTAGGTATGAAAATATTACGGTTCTGTTATGAGCGTTTATTTAATGCGAGGTGGTTGAACTTTTGGTGGTATTTTATTTATTTTTAGAGGTAGACCAACAATCACATTGGTATAAGTACTAGTGTAAAAAATACTGTATTTTTTTACATTTAGATATTAAATCATTGTTTAGTTATGCATCATATTAGTATTGATCGTTTTGGAAGTATACACGTAGACGAAATTACTGATATACTTACTCGTATGAGTTTAATTACCTTTTTTTTTTCATGTGCAATTCTATCCCAGGTCCGAAACGAAGAGGTTTTTTGTCTATTAAATTGATGAACAGTTTTAAATATTCAATAAAATAACTAAACATACTCGGACACAGAGTAAATACAAACCTACCTAGTTTTGCCTAGACGGAGATCAAACCTGCGGCTTCTTAGGCAACCTCTACCCATTGCGCTATAAGCTGCTATAACAATAATACCTAAATACAACAGTAAAAAAACAAGATTCACAAATAACACAAACGAAATAACTACTAACTTAACTTTACTAACTTAACTTTACTAACTTAACTTACAATGTGAGTGCTTTGCAATCTCCATTGTGCTTGTTTCAGAACTAAAGATTTCATGTTTACAGTTGAAATAAAATTATTCAATAACTATTTTTACCACCATCAATTAACCACCAAATAATAAAAAGAAACCTTTACAACACGCACTTATAACAAAACCAATATTCTCCAAATAGGCGTTATACCGCCCTAATCCGACTACAAGCGGTATAAACAGCTTTAAGCCGCGATAAGCCGGTTACAGGCCCTTATCGCGATTGCCAATATGTCCGACACTCGAAACTGGGTGAATTGTTTTATGATTCTGATGTATTATACAGGGTGTTATTAAAACCTGTCATTTTTAAAGAAAAAAACAGAATAACAATAATTATGAAGTAATTTGAAAAGAATCTGCAAGTTTGACTTTTTTTAAATTTATTTATTTATTCTTTGTTGCACATAAAAAAAAGTACAAATGGCGGACTTTATGCCAGGAGGCATTCTCTACCAGTTAACCACTTTTTTTTCTCATTTTATTATGACATTTTTTTAAACTAACTTTGCTTTCGACTTGTATTTAAGCATTATTCTGTGTTATTTAGTACGATGTGTGGCTAGAAAGAAGCTTTTTGACTTTTTATTGTATTTTTCACTAATCAGTAGCGGGCTTTTTTGTGTTAGGGTAGGTCAGTTTATTTCCTTAATAATCAATTGTCTTGTATAAGCAATCTGTTACCACTATGCATTATTAATTAAAAATATATGGAAATCAAATCATTATACTTTTCAAAAAGCTAGTCTGATATTTTTAAAGCAACTCATTCCGTCCGGTCATTTAAAAAAGAGCTATTATTCGCAAGCAATTTATCATTATTACAAATAGTGCAACCAAAAAGACATCAATGTGCTGATTTAGCGATATTGGACTTAAATTGTTTTCAATAAAGTCGAAACTAGATCAGGGGCAGAAAATAGGGCTAGTCTTTTGGCAATTGTGTCGTTATGCCAATACATTGTACTAAAAGACTCGTTATACTAGCTATTTTTTCAAAATAGCTTCTATGGCTGAAGGATTAGAGTTGAGTTTTGGCTGAGGATGCGTACGGAACCCTCTACGTTACGATAATGTTGCGAATCCCCATAGACTCCTGTTGTAGCACCCTTGTTTAATGCACTCTGTGTACAGTTGTGAAGAAAACTATCAACTTTCTGGTTTAACAAAACTCGGAATAGTTATCATTAACTAACCATCTTGCAACCGCCAAATCTAAGTACTTCTCTATTTTCTTGAAATTTACCGGATTTTGGCCAACCATAGTGTTAAGTTCAACTGAAGGTCTAAAATGGTCTGTGTTTTCATTTTTTCATAGTTGTTTTGACAATAATAATGGTTACAGCAACTTTGAATGCATGGAACTAATGTATCACTACATGACATTACTAACTGCATCATTTTTACGCCTTACTTTTAAATGATAAATAATCTTAACCATACCTAGTTTAAAATAAAACTGATTTAACCTAAATAAAATGCCACCAACAGTGACACCAGAAGCTGTTAATTAAGCATAAAAATGGACGTTTACAAATAACACATACACACATTTACACATTAATATTATTTACAAGACATAAAACAACAATTAAAAATAGACGAATGTTGAATTAACATTGTAATTGTTATTCATAGTTCATAAATCTTCTAATAGCATTGTTAATTTGTCTTGTCGTTTTTTTCGTGCATTTAAAACTTCTGGCTTATTACTATATCAGAAAAAAAAACAATTACACAGTGACCACTTTTCTCTGTGATAGTACCTCGAGATTCTCACTTAGGGTGTGATCACACTTGTAATTGACTTATCTCGAGTGCGTTTGTGAATAATTCCGCAAACTGCCAGTGTGTACGCGCCTCTAACTAGCCGAATGCGGTTTGAACCAGTTATAATGGCTTTACTGTATTAATCTGATTTTGGCTGCATTAAGCCACTTTTGGTTGAAAGTTTATTTATTATTTAATAAAAGATTAATATCCATATTAATGACTGTTTTTTTACGAATGCTTAACGAAATAATAAACCTAGTTTTTTATGAGTTAACTAAAGGATTTAAATAGAAATAGTAAAACTTTTATTTGGTACACATACACACAATATACAAAAAGAGCAATGTAAAGAAAACAAAAGTAAAAAAAAATACTAAAACCCATTCAACTATTGTATATCAAAAATAATTATTGGGACGATTTGTGCCAAAATGGTATCCGTTCAGTATACGGCCGCGACGGCAGTTTTGTAGATTTGGTTTTAATTCTAGTCTCAAGTTTATTGTAAAGTCATAAGTGGGAAATCAGTCTGTAATTGTACTGCTAGTTAAATCCTTTGAAATAATATAACAATCCGTAATTTGCGGTGACATTTCCGCCACCCATCCAGATATTGACTACAACGAAGCTGCTTACCTTTTCAATAGTCAAAAACGCCAGAGAGAATAATTTACAACGAATAAAATGCTACAAAGAGAAGCATTCTCAAAAACAAATTAAACCTGATCATCCCTACAAATATCAATGACAATGCTCTTAGGGTCGGTTCCCGAGGGACAGGGTTCGATGTTCGGCAAAATGAATTGGTATGTAACACTTGCGAAGTATTATATTGAATCACTTTTAAATGTAGAAAAAACAAAAAACGGCGCTAAAAAGAAAAGACGGTCACTTGCATTCGAACGTCTTTTACTATCACTATCATTTGTGGTGACAAGACAGAATTCAAACTTATTTTCATGCGCCTGGCCACTTATAAAAAGACAAAAAAAATGATTTTGACTGATGAAAGAAAAGCGCGAAATATTGCATAATTGTTTAACTTCTATTAATTTTAATATTATTCTTAGTGCGTAATTAACTTTAGGTTTGCGTTTTTGTTAGCGTTTTCATTATAAGTGATGGAATAAAACAGTAGTGTTTTTGCCCATGATGTTTATCGTTTCTGGAAAAAGGTGTATGTATGACGCATAATTTTTCTGTTCATCGAAACGATTCAGAAATTCTCACCGAAGTTTTCACTAAATTATATTGATTTTCAGCTCAGTAGCATTGATTGGCCGAACATATCCAAATTCTAATTCAAAGCAAGCTGAAATAGATACTATTCGTTTTTTTTCCGCACCTAATTCACGGGTAAGACATTAAAAAAATCAATTACATTACGTCAAATCAAGTCTCATAAGGACTAAATCAACCCTACCACCCTCGAAAGGGTACAACGGGCCGACTAATCAAATTGTCATAATACTGTCCATTATTTTATTTGGGGGAAATTTAATTTTCGTCAGCTCTAATACCACCTCTCTGGGGAGGGGCGTGCTCTATGGATCTAGTTTATGACTGGATTGGGAATAGGCAATATGGTGCAATTTTTGACAATTTTGTACGGTTGTTTTTGATTTTTTGGTCTGGCCGGTGGCGCAGTGGTAGGTGTGATCAAATACAGTGATAGACTTTTTTTTTCACGACTCACATATGGGAATTGAGTAGCACGCTGTTTTACACGAACCTACCCGAAGTTTCATCTTAGACTTCATGTTATAAGTTATAGTTAGTGGCGCGGGGCCTTAACTTTAAGTATTCTACGAAATTCCTCGGTAATTTTTAATCAATCAAGCACCAAAACACAAGTTATTGCCCTCTTTATTGAGATTGAGAGATCAATCACATTAGGTCGCAAGCAGCGCTGCTGATGCGCGGCAGCCGCGCTACATATATGCATTCACATTGCAAAAACAGCCGCGCGACTTGCTTAGATCAGAGTCCATCACAAGTCGCGGGGCTGCTTTTTTTTAGTATGGAAGTAGCCGCCTGTGAACCGCGCTGCTTGCGGCATACAAGTCCGTTCGTTTCAAGAATGCAGAAATTTCATACTTGTCCTTTGATCTAGCACCCTAACTAATGAAATCGTTCCTAATAAGAAAGTCAAGTTCACAGTGACTAGTTGAACGCATACTTTCGCACGCAATGGTTGTGGATCTGAGTTTTTTCGTGTGCAACATTTAAATTTGCAAATCACTGCATTCCTAACGCGAACGGACTATAGTATTAATGAGCTCTGAAGCCTTTTGTTTTCTCATAATGCATATTTACAAAATCTTTCCCTCTCCCAGGTACTACGAGACCGGCAGCTTCAAGGCAGGCGTCATCGGTGGCTCCAAGCCGAAGGTGGCAACTCCACCCGTGGTGGACGCCATCGCAGCCTACAAGAGGGAGAACCCGACGATGTTCGCCTGGGAGATCAGGGACCGGCTGCTCAGCGAGGGGATCTGCAGCCAAGATAATGTGCCTTCAGTCTCTAGCATCAATAGGTATGTGAAAATATTATTAAGAATCCTAACAAAACATACACCCTCGGAGATGACATCTCATCATGGTAAACGGATTCTGAATTTCACATTTTGCCGGGCTAAGCCTAAGGGCTTGTGAACAATTAGACGCAACGACGTCGCGTCGCAAAGTAACTTTACTAACACGACACGACGTTGTACCGGGCAACGATGCCGTGTCGTAGCACGATGTGACGTATTATTATTATTATTATCCTGTAGTGTCCCACTGCTGCGCAAAGGTATCCTTACGGTTTCTCCATTATGCGTGGTCTAAAATTGTGCTGTTTCAAATTTTGAGTCCAACTCATCCCGCCACCGCCTAGGCCACTCTGTACCTTGGGGTACCCATTCCCTATTCTAGCCCACAGCTCCGGCGGCATGCGGCAAATGTGACCAGCCCAATCCCATTTCAACTGAGCAGCCTTTTGGGATACGTCTGTAACTGTTGTTGAGTATTTTTTTTTCAAGATGGCAACTTAATCAACAGTGCATGCAGTTGACCGTCTCTGTTGCATTGCATCAAACACAATTTTCTTCTACTGTCAATCACCAATCGAATAAAATCATTACTCTAATCGAAAACCGATGTAACCTCAACCCATGCCATAACGGTGAAAGAAAATCCGAAAATACTTTAGCAATATTATTATTATACGGGAATATACGCAGAATAGCCATAATTCAATGGATGCGAGCGGGATGTCCGGTGCGCGGCGAGCACGTGTCTCTACTTCCGGTACCGCCATCTTTATTCCTCTCCCCCTACCCAGTTTCCGGTAAACGCTGTTGGTTCGTCACGCAACCCCTTGATTTGGGCTAGGAAATGAGCGGGTTTTGCAGCATCCTTGCAAGATTTTCTTTAAGAAAATCAATCTGGAAATTAGGAACAATTCCATTTGAAATTATTTTTAGACCCAGTGACGGTCAGACGAGAGGCTAAATCATGTTAAAATCTAAGTGTTTTGTTGAAATCATGGTACAGTTAACAACTTTAATGACAACTTTATTTAACACAAAACAAAGAGGTTGAAGGAGAAGTTAATGCTAAAAATAAACATGAATTCTTCAAGTTTATTATGATGACGATACTTGTGCAGCCTGTTTACAACGCAAAAATGTATAAGTGACTCTAGTTCAATGTTTATGATAAATCCGAGTATGTCCGTATTTCAAAAATCGCTGTGGTCGTATAGTGATGGTTTCAAAATAAAAGAATGAATTTTGAATGATTTTTGTTTTGAACGCTTCATCTATGTTTTCTTCATTCTTCTTTAACAGCATGAAGAAAATCAGCTTTCTATGCGTTTTATCTCTATATACTTTCATCTTAATGAAACCACCTACCTCGTCTTACTCGTAGCTTAACTCTTTAATTAAGATACGAGTATTACAAATGATTAGCCTTACTCCGGTTGCATTTCTTTTAATTTCTGATTGGAACCGAAAACGCAGAGTAAATAATATTCCCTTACTCATCCTAATATTTCGTGGCCCGAACAACTCTTTTCCCTTCCACGTGTTCAAGCAAACAAAATTATACCTAAACAACACACAAAAGGAATCATATTACACTAGCAGATACTTTCTAACTTTTATACCCTCAAAAGGGAAACGCCTTAGTTTCTTTGGTACAAACGTTTTTGGATATGCTACGAGTATAAGAACTATACACCTATAGTATAATAGGGTTACCTACTTGTATGTAGGTTAAAAACAAAATATGGAGTTCCTTGGCTTTAGTGATGTATGATTCTTAAAAGAAACAGCGGTTTTTCAACACTGTTACTACAGAAAACATGTTCAATATAGGCAACCTCGCTCCATCTTAGAATACTATTTCTTAGTGTGAATCGTAACATAAAAAAACATCCATCATCTCATTACTTTATTACTTTCCATCATGAACAAGTCACAAAACTGCTAATAATATTATCACTTGAAAATTAGAGGCGCCCGTGGTGAAGTACCAACAGCGGATCGTCAACGAGATAGGTGACTACCCAAACAGTGATGTATTTTTCACGTTCAGCATGGCTGGCTTATGTCACTAGATGTCAAAGAATCTGCCATGAGACTAGGAGTTGGAGTATAGCTTGTGTCACCTTGAAGTTGAGGTGTGGTCAATGAAGTTGGACGTAGATTTAAGTCAGTAAAGCTCAATATCCCTCCTCACGTTGGTCACTGCAATATGGAGGGAGGTTCGTGGTCATCTTGACGACTACCACTTTTAAAAATACCATGATAACTTTCTATAAAAAATTCGTTGTTGGAATATTCCTCATCACCCTTTAGGAACATAATGTTGAATTCTCATAATGTTGAATTCTCAAAAAGTTGGTTTCTCAAAATGTTGAATCTCAAAATGTTGAATTCTCAAAATGTTGAATCTCAAAATGTTGAATTCTCACAATGTTGAATCTCATAATGTAGAATTCTCACAATGTTGAATCTCATAATGTAGAATTCTCACAATGTTGAATCTCATAATGTAGAAAAACAAATGAATACTGTAAAAACAAATGAACATCGGAAAAACAAATGAACATCGAAAAACCAAATGAACACCGGAAAAACAAATGAACATCGGAAAAACAAATGAACGTCGGAAAAACAAATGAACGTCGGAAAAACAAATGAACGTCGGAAAAACAAATGAACTTCGGAAAAACAAATGAACGTCGGAAAAACAAGTGAATACCGTGAAAACAAATGAACTTCAGAAGAACAAATGAACGTCGGAAAAACAAGTGAATACCGTAAAAACAAATGAACGTCGGAAAAACAAATGAACATCGGAAAAACAAATTAACGTCGGAAAAACAAATGAACGTCGGAAAAACAAATCGAAATAAAAAAAATAGAAAAAAAAAATTAAGAGTGTGACTCTTAAATATTCATGTCATTTTATTTTTAGTACAGAGATAAATCATTTGTATAAAAAATATTTTTTTATTTCATTTTCAGTTTTTACGGTATTCACTTAATTTTCCGACGTTCATTTGTTTTTACGGTATTCACTTGTTTTTCCGACGTTCATTTGTTCTTCTGAAGTTCATTTGTTTTTCTGAAGTTCATTTGTTTTTCCGACGTTCATTTGTTTTTCCGATGTTCATTTGTTTTTCCGACGTTCATTTGTTTTTACGGTATTCACTTGTTTTTCCAACGTTCATTTGTTTTTCTGAAGTTCATTTGTTTTTCCGATGTTCATTTGTTTTTCCGATGTTCATTTGTTTTTCCGACGTTCATTTGTTTTTCCGATGTTCATTTGTTTTTACAGTATTCATTGGTTTTTCTACATTATGAGATTCAACATTGTGAGAATTCTACATTATGAGATTCAACATTGTGAGAATTCAACATTTTGAGATTCAACATTTTGAGAATTCAACATTTTGAGATTCAACATTTTGAGAAACCAACTTTTTGAGAATTCAACATTATGAGAATTCAACATTATGTTCCTAAAGGCTCATCACGTACCAACCCTATCTTGATGTGATAGCAAAGCTTTTAGTGTCACTATTTATGGCTTATTGTCGCCCCACACAGACAGACATACGGACAGAAACACAATGGAAGATGAAGAGTGGAAGCGATGTTTGATCTTGAATCCTTTCTGAAGCATACTTCAGATACAAAACACTTCTGTGGACATACTAACTTTGTTGTTCTTAGAAAAGATAACTTCTTTCTTGATATAATATGAGTGCATAGGTAAACAATAAGACAATGAATAAAAGGCGAACAATATTACATAAAATGAGATGCTTATTGCAGATTAATTAAAAACAACAACATTTTGTAATAATTTAGTGTTTCAATTTTGGTAATCTTATTGCTTGCTTGGAACAGCAAAAGATGCCTTCTTAGACTACAAAGATCATTTTAGATAAGCTGTGCCTAAAAAGCTAATCAAGTTGAGTTTTTTAATAATTTGTAACTTCAAGCTTTCTTACATTTAATTTGCTTTATAAATACTTTGACTTTTAACTCCGACACCGGTGGTAGAGTCATTCTTCTGGTTGAATGATTGAATTTCGACGATTTCAAAGGACTTCTGACATTCAATCAAAGATATTATATCTGACCAGCGGCCGCCCGCGACTTCGTTCGCGTGGGCTTAAAACAAAAAGTGATAGTTCTAAATAAGTTGTAGCCTATGTGCGATTCAGATGTATAAGCTACATTATTGCAGAGTTTCATGGAAATCTATTCAGTAGTTTTTACGTGTAAGGCGAACACGGCACATCCACACGTACAAACTTTCGCCTTTATAATATTAGTAGTATTAGTAGGATTGATAACGTCGTCGGCAAGAAAAAGCAAAATTTTCCCCATACTTTATTACCGCCACAACAACCACTTCACTTGGGTGTTGCCAGTAACAAATCCCTCCAAACATCACAGTTGCCAGATAAGATAATTCCCACTGATATGGGTAAATTACGCCGTGTTACTTGTGACCCCTATCACTGATTATAATATATCCGATATACGCTTGTTTACGCTACCGTTTATTAATTTTCCTGATAATTCTTATCAGTGTTAGCTTTTGATAATGGATTGGTTAATGATTTGGCTTTGACAGGTGAACATTGTGACTTATTATATCATAAATACCATCACACCCGTTTCTTAAAATAGAAGCAGAGACCGCTTTTCACTTGGTAATTTTCCATTCTCTAAAGAAAGCACTCCATTCTCTATCATCATCGATAAAAAAATAATTTCAGAGAATATAAAATAACGATTAGAAAATCCTATACAGTCTGTTACAAATAGAAAGCATTTTATGCATTGTTTGCCAAAGTGTTTTTAAAAACATGAATGAATCTTTATCAAAATAATATCCCTGGGATTTAATTTTAAACTAAATTAAATCTTGTAAATAGGAGATAACAATATGGTTTTGGAATAGCTTCGCAAGAGAATTATGACCAAATTGCTCACTATGATGATTACAAAAAATCAGTGGAATTCATTTTCAAAGTTAAAGTATTAGTTGGTCAACTTTATGTTCAATTATTATATCAAAACGGACGAAGTCGAAAGCTACATTCTGCTAAAAAAAACATGTACAAAACTTTCAAAGACGACTTATTCCCAACACTGCAACTCAATCAAAATGCACTTGAGTGGGGGTAGTTTGAAACAGTGTGGGGTAGCGCTCCATTATTGGACAATAAACCACCGTTATTGGCTCGATGTACAGACATCAACCTTTACATAGGGTCACTTTATACTGCTGACATAAGACCCATTTTGCAATGGTTTTGTAAAAGTTGATGTGAACGCGTCTGTACCCCATGAACTAGACGACATTGTATTGCTGACTAGACTAATGGACTAGTTATTTTTTATTTGCA
This sequence comes from Udea ferrugalis, assembly GCA_950022985.1. Taxonomy (NCBI): domain Eukaryota; kingdom Metazoa; phylum Arthropoda; class Insecta; order Lepidoptera; family Crambidae; genus Udea; species Udea ferrugalis. Next base: position 1,808,849 of record OX465541.1, read on the forward strand.
CAGCCTGGCTTAAAATGTTGATATGGCTATTCATTTTGATATTTAAATTTGTTTGTACACGTAGTTTAATTTATCGATAGTACGTCCAAGGGCTGTCTGGAAGAGATCGCTTTGAGAAATAATGTCTTGCTACTGTCACTTGGTGTTTCTATTTCTGTGCAGTAGAGATTATTCGTCTTATCTTAAAGATCTTCCTATTCATATTTTTTTGTTGACTGAACGATGCCGATATTTGAGAAAACCTAATGTATGTCTATCTATCTGCCCTAAAAGATTGCAAGGCTTTCCTAATCTCTTAACACTTTTAATGCCATCGTACAAACAACACAGTAGGCGTCTGTCTTTGAATTAGTCGTAAGGTAAAGATCTTGTAATTTTTTTTGGTTTGCTGCGATCCAAGCCTCAAGCTTAGTGCAGAAACCACCGTTATTGTAATTCCTGTGTAATATGTTTTATGGTCAATAAATGTATTCTTATTCTTCTTATTCTAAAAGTAATTAGTTTAAAATGCATTGAAAATTATATTAAAAAAATAAGAGAAAAAATATAATTTATGACCCCAATTACTTTAAAATTTACCACTGAAGTCAATTTTAAACCCATCCCGCTCGCAAGGTCGATTCACACCCCATGGCACGTGACCGGCACGTGCACGTCGCGTGTTCGTAACGCGTATCGGAACTCAAAGTTAAGGGAAGAGTAGAAATCTATTTGAGTGGAAGTGAGAAGCCGAAGAGACCACTTGTTTGGGAGGGGGGTAATGGTCAATGAATTGTAGGCTAGGTCCATTAGATTTCATTTAAGTTACAATGGACGGAGAAAGGAACTGTCCGTCAATCAGTCCATTCTAATAGAGATTCTGTTTAGTTTTAAAAATCACAATAATTAGGATTGCCGAACTTAATGCTTTGAGGCATTTTCAACCAATCGAAAGACATAACTGAGACCTTAGTAAGTTTGGGCTATGTAACTTGCTGAAACAACAATCTTAATAGAGAATACCTTTTTCTTGCCTAAGCAACCAGGCATACCACAATATGACCTGATCCTCAGTGATAATGTGATCTAAGATGGTACGTATTGGCCCAACCAATATTTGTTTACACTCGTCTTCAGGATTTCACGTTTAAGAATCGAGCACGAAGCTGATTCCTTCCCAAATCAAAAGGTTATAACTATCAGCAGTATACATTTAGGCCTAATCCCCTAATTATCTCTTTATTAACACACCATCTTCACCACCACGTTTCCCGCCTTCACTCTGTTGTTAGCAATACAAATTACGTACATCAACACACTCAGCAGATCTCGAGAAATAAAATTACTTTTTACAACAGCGTTGACACTTTTCCCCCCTAAAATCTAACCTAAATTGCGCGGAAATTACTCAGTGTGCGAGCGCGGCAAAAATTCAAATGTCAGAATGGGGTTCCCAGATATATAGCTTCAATTACCCACCGTCCGATTAAAAATGTCTTGGCGTTTCGCAAGTTAGCTTTTTCGCTCGCGTTTTATTCTCATTCGTTGATTCTGCGGACTCCGGGGTTTGGTTGGTTGGTTATGTGGCATTTTATTGGTTTGTGTTGAAATTACAAGAACAGTTCAATTGTTATGATTGTCAAATGTGAAAATGATATGAAATAGTGAAAAGATCTCAAATACTTCAGACAAGAACTTAAAATAATGCTTAGATCTTGTTAGGAAGCTTGTTACAACATAGCTAGAGCTTTTCCTACATTGTTGTGATAAAAAATTGACTGACTAAAATACAATTTTGTTTTGTTTTTCGAATATTTTACTATTTGAAAAACAAAACAAAATTGTATTTTATACACTTTTTTCATGATCATCTTCATTCGCAATACCTACTAATAATTTGCGAACTGTTCTTTTTCTGAAATTAACCAGCTATATCAAAGTTGGATGTGTGAAACATTTTATTAACTGACCACTTATTTGCAAATGCGAAAATTTGTCAACAAACTAAGCAGTCACAAAGGTTTATAAAGCACCCTTATAAATTTGCTTTTTCTAACAATAGAGCACTTGCATCTAAAGAATACAACGATGAAACATGGCAACCCTTGCAGGAAAGGGATACCATAACCGGGCTTTTTGCGGATTTGTTACGGAAAATTTTGCATTTGGATGTTGTGGGGTGAACAATTTGTGGGAACTTTTTGCTGCCTTTGTAGCCAGTTGAGTTGTTACGACATACTTGTATCACAATAATAGAAAATTGAGGAATTAAAATTAAGTGAAGAACAAAAAATTTGATCCAGACTTTTGTATTTTTTAATAACGCCTTTGGCATAATTTGCTGGCTATTTTGAATTTGGACAACAAAAAGTGGAACTTCACATTTTCAAAACAGTTTGAAATTGCTGAAACACGTTAAGTACTTTTACTTGCAAAGTATTGTGTTTTTCTAAGATCCAACTTAGGTTTTCTAAGGCAATGATGGAGGAATCACAGTTCACATTGAATATCTTGAATAGGGTGCTTCTCTACAAGAGGCAGAGGAAGCCAGAAAAAGTCCAACAACACGTACTTACTACCGCATCATCTATCACTCTAGCCCTCAGAGCCCTCTGACGACTCTATTACTAACTAATCCGACCTCTGATAACTTTGCAAAACAATTTTTGCATATGTCAAGCCGCGAGACGCAGGCAATAATTCACCGAGCGCCGCCATTATCCATCATGGCGGAATGAACTGTCAACTCGCGCGGGAAAACGCGCGATACAAATATGGCGTCGGCGCGGTAACCGTAATCCTGACTAATATTGTCAACGAAAGTGAGTGTGAGGGCTAAATTATTACAATTATTTAATTGAGGCTTACCGCCAGTTAGATTGAATAATAAAAAAATAATGATATATTCAGTTTTCCTAATTTCCTTTATTCAGAATCAAGAATGATTGACATCAGTTTTTCTTCAGAATGAAACTGTTGTCAGTAGCCTATGGTTTGGCTTCTGCTGTCATCTGCTCTTTCAAATGTATTTCCTTTTTTGGCATTTTTGGCAGGGCAAAGGCCTCTCCCCATCCCGTTTCCACTGCTGCCGATTCTGTGCTTTTTCCCGCCAATTGCGCAAAAATGAGTCCAGCTCGTCTCGCCATCGCATTTTCGGCCTGTCACGAGGACGCCGTACGTCTTGAGGCACCCAGTCTGTGACCTTCTTAGCCCAGAGTTCTCGCGGCATGTGACAAACGTGGCCAGCCCAGTTCCACTTCAGCTGAGCAATTTTTTGGGTTACGTCGGTAATGCCGGTTCTGGAACGCAATTTGCTATTACGAATGTGGTGGTGGTGAATGTACAAATAAACACAAACGTAAACAAAATAGCAATATGAAGTTAAAAATAAATAATACTTTAATAGAAGATCCCTCTGTAATCGCAAATTTATTCAATAATTACTTCGCCTCGGTAGGGAAAGTTAACAAATCCAGTGGCAAGACGCAGGCGCCCCCGCCTGCCGGTCGACTCGTTGTAAACTCGAGCACTAATTCAATGTTCGTATTGCCGGTCGACGCCAAAGAAGTCAGTGACATTTTTCGTCGGTTAAAGAACAAAAACAGCTGTGGACACGATGAACTTCCTCCTATGCTTCTAAAAAAATGCGCTGACGAACTAGCCTTGCCATTAGTAACTTTAATAAACCAGTCATTTCGAAGCGGCGTATTTCCAGATTTACTTAAAATTTCTATAGTAAAACCATTATTTAAAAAAGATGACCAACATAACATTAGTAATTACCGACCTATAGCTTTATTATCTACCATATCTAAAATATTCGAAACTGCGATGTCCGACCGTCTTTACTTATTCTGCGAAAAATACAAAATATTCAATGACAAACAAAATGGCTTCAGAAAGAACAAATCGACGACTCTGGCCGTTTATAATTACATACATAATGTTCTCTCTATTATTAATGGAAAAATGCGCGCGATTGGCCTGTTGCTCGATATGAGCAAGGCGTATGATCGGGTTAAATATGATATTTTACTCTCTAAACTGCATGGGATAGGTGTGAGAGGCATAGCTTACAAATGGTTTGCTTCCTACTTGACCAACCGATGCCAATACGTGGAGGTGGAACATCACAATAATCAGTCAGGCTTCACAACCACCGTACGCTCTCAAAAAACAGAAATCTCAATGTCGATTCCGCAAGGCAGTGTTCTCGGGTGTGTTTTGTTCTTAATTTACATTAACGACCTCCCTCAAGAAATTGATGTTCCATGCTCTCTATTTGCAGATGATATATCCATAGTAATTCCTATTGACAATAACACCACAACTAATGATACAAATAATACAAACAATAAAATCAATAACACATTATCTAAAGTAAATATCTGGCTTAACGAACATAATTTGGAACTTAATCTTAAAAAGACAAAATTAATTGAATTCCGTCCTCATCAAAGACACCCACTAGATTTACATTTTAAATTTAATAATGAAGAAATACAATTAGTTGACAACTATCCCCTTTTGGGCATAACAATAGATTCTTTTACAAATTGGAAGGAACACATAGACAAAGTTGCAGTTAAATTATCAAGATTTTCATATGCACTAAGGGAACTTAAAAAGGTATCAAATTTTGATTCAGCAAAAAACGCATACTATGGCTATGCACATTCATGGCTGACTTATGGCATACTATTATGGGGAAATAGTGGCGGTGTTGATAAACTGTTTCGACTGCAAAAAAGATGCATAAGGATCTTACAAAATCTATGTGTTATGGACAGTTGCAAACCATACTTCACAAAACTCAACATAATGACTTTACCATCTCTCTACATATATTCAGCTTGTGAGTTTGTAAGGAAACATCCCGATTTCTTCCCATGTTACCAACGTCCCCTTAACCTTAGACCAAAAAATAAACTAGCCCAACCAACCAGCAATTTAGAAATGTTTCGTAGTGGCCCTCTCTCAATGTGCGTGAAAATCTACAATAGCTTACCCGACAAAATTAAGGACGAAAAAAAGATGCATGCATTTAAGTTACAACTAAAGAAATACTTAATTAAAAAAAGTTTCTATTCGCTGCAAGAGTTTTTTGATGATAAAAATGTTTAATAATAATAAAATAATTAATATAATAATTATATAATAAATTTAATAATTTAATTCAATTTAATATAATAAAGTAATAAAATAATTATTAAGTGGTTATAATTAGATTATAGTTATAATTAGACTTTAAGTATTTGCTGTGCCCTTACAGGGTCATGTTTGTGTCTCATATAATTGTTAAGATCTTGTTAACAACATGGTGCAATAAAGAACTTTGAACTTTGAACTTTGGTCTGCGAGTTTCACGCCCAACATACTGCGTTCCATAGCTCTCTGACAAACATCATCATCATCATCGAATAATTTCAAACAAAAAACAAAGATTTACGTAGTATTATCAAAAATTATGTATCTAAAAATTACCCTGTCAAAATGAAAACCAAACCACATCCACAAAGCATCAATAAAAGCGACCGGCTCAAAAAACGCCCAATTCTTCCTGCGCCCGCGACGGAAGCGTGACAAATCGCGCCGCCGCTCAGTATATTGCTAAAGGATGTCGTGCCACGTGCCGGTGGTATTCACATTGAGATCTGTGGCCGCAGTTTCGGCTACTTCGCGAAAAATGCAGCCATTCGTAATGGAATAGTCGTGTCATCGGCTTTAATTGGAGCTTTTGTAATTGCATTCTTATTTTTGATATATATAAATGATTTACCTTTTTACGTTAGATACCTTTGTGACATAGTTTTATTTGCAGATGATACATCATTAGTTTTTAATGTCGATAGAAATAAAGATAATTTTGATGACGTAAACAATGCACTTTCTAAGGTTTTGCAATGGTTTACAACCAACAACCTTCAGTTAAATGCAAACAAAACTAAATGCATTAATTTCAAGTTGCCTAACGTTAGAAATAACCACATTGATTTGAAAATAAACAGTAATGATATGGAACTTGTAGATTCAACTGTTTTTCTTGGAATGACGATAGACTCTTAATTACAGTGGAGCCCTCACATAGATAAGCTTTCAGGCAGACTTAGCTCAGCTGCTTTTGCTATTAGAAAAATAAGATCTTTGACAGATGTAGACACAGCTCGATCGGTTTATTTCAGCTACTTCCACAGTATTATGTCATATGGTATTATACTTTGGGGCCAGGCAGCAGATATACAAACCATATTTATTCTTCAGAAGCGAGCCATCAGATCCATCTACAAGCTTCGTGCACGGACCTCGCTTAGGGATATTTTTAAGGAAGTTGGGATTCTTACTGTGGCTTCACAATACGTTTATAATTGTATTATATTGGTGCGAGAAAATATTAATCTCTTTACTAAACATAGCGACATACATGACAAAAATACGAGGAATAGGAATAAAATTGCGCTTCCTTTATTCAGGTTACAAAAGGTTTTAGGTTCCTTTATGGGGCAAGGTATACACTACTACAACAAAATTCCAGAAGCAATTTGTAAGTTACCATTACATAGGTTTAAACATCATATTAAAACTGTCTTATTAAAAAAAGGATATTATACCACAGCCGACTACCTTATGGATAGGAACGCCTGGGAGTAAGCTCTCAGCTCGACGCGGACTCCAATTAGCCATTTTGTAACAATTATACGGATTCAACATAATAATGTGAACCAACCAAACATTTTTTTCTTTGAATTGTATAACTCAACATAATAATGTGAACCAACCAAACATTTTTTTCTTTGAATTGTATAACTGAATGTGAACCTCAAAACTCCTTTTTCATAATGTTAACCAGTAGTCTTTTCTAAACAATATTGTTAATTGCTTTTAATAATTTAACATTATTTTGTGCACTAACCATTTTCTTGAAATTGTATAACTGTATGTGTACTTAATAAAATTGTAATTTACTAACGGATTATTGTACAGAACATATTGAAAAGAGTAACTGCTGAGTTTCTTGCCGGTTCTTCTCAGTACAGAAACAACTTTCCGACACCGGTGGTTGAGTCACATTATGTTTGTATACTGTGTATTTATTTATTATTTCTATTATAGTATTTAAGTCTATTATTAAGTGTATTTTTGTTTGTTTGATTAAGTTTTTGACGATTTGAAAGCACTTGTAACAGGTCTATTTAAATAAAGATATTTCTGATTCTGATTCTGATTCTTATGAGATGCATTTAGGGCGACGGATAGGCAAAAAAGTTGTGTGAAAGTTTAGTGCTTCCGATATAAATCGACTAAGTACTACGATATATTGCCGATTTGAACTCAAAGGGTCATCCATTAAAGCCACCTAAAACAATAACGTGCAGTGGAAGATACAAGCAATTTTATTCTGCTTGCCTTATTCTAAAATCGAATTAAGTCAAACGGGGACTGAAGTGTAATAATTACGTAAAAATACCAAGCTAATCTCAGCTTGAAAATTACTCTCAGTTAACATAGTGCTGTTCAAAAGCAAATAAAAACATCTGCAACCAGTTTCGCATAAAGATTTTCAGCCTATGCATTCTGTTGTTACAATTCGTCTATTGGTTGCCCAAGATTCAGACTGTGGCTAGTTTGGGATCCCCTGTTCATTCTAAAAGTATGTTTGAACTAATCGACGAATTGGACAAAGGTCTTAAAATGCCATGTGTATGTTTAGTCTAAGAGAATTCAGAGATCAATATAGCATTTTTATTTATTTTTTCATTTTCAAAATCCACTCCATGCTTCATGAATCATGATCCTAAACCTGACCATTATTACCTTGTCCCCAGGATTGTCCGCAATAAAGCGGCGGAGAAAGCGAAACATGCGCATAACCAACAACAGCAGCAGCAGCAGGAACAGGAGATCAGCTCAGCACAAGGCAGTGTGGTTTCTGTAAGCTTTACACCAAATTAATTTGTATTATCATCATTGACTCTAGCAGTCGTACAAGCACCGCTAAAAACCCTCTGCAAGAATTTTTAAAGCGGCAGGTAACAGTTAACCTGGATCCATCAAAATCTTCTAATGTTTTTCTGATCCTTCGCTAGATTGATCAAACATATGCAAAGAGTTCAATTCTACAAATCAATATCATTAGTGCTACGGATACGAAAAATACACAAAACGACGATTTTTAAGACTACTTCCCAAACGGTTAGTAATGCTCTTTTCCTTTTGAAACTCAGGTAATAACCCACGCTGGTAACGCGCCTGGAACGACAGCAGTCTTATCACCAACAACAGATCAGCACGTCACCAACACTGGCAGCTACAGCATCAACGGGATCCTGGGCATTGAGCAGGTGGAGGGACTACATAATGGAACTGCAAGTCTAAAGAGGAAACGGCACGAAGACCAAGGTAAGCAGAACAAAAATCAAAAAGTATAAACAAGCTTGAAGGACATGATCCTCAAAATGACATGTTAGGCAAATTCGAGTAAAGGAAAAACACTATGCGTGAACTGTTACATAAGTAATTTTTAGAAAAGATAAAAAGCTGAAAATTCAAAAATCCTGCTCAAAAGTAAAAGTTCCTTTTTCATGTTGATGATAGAATGATCGACCACACAACAACGTCACCTAAATTTTAATTCAAGTCTGATACCTATCTCTGATAGGTACCTTATTATTGATATCGAGAAGTAATAAGGTAAGTTAAGGGCCTTGTTGGCTGCTCAGATATTGTTCACTAAGTGCAATATCTAGAGAAAATCTTGAACATCAAAACATAAATGATGATGTGGAAAATCTGTTTTTAAAGTCGCTGAAGATGCAAACAAAATTGAGCGTTTAATGTCTAAATTTTAAAATCTAATCATTTTCTAAGTAACTTTCAGCTGAAAGTTTAAATTTTAACCCTTAATTGATCGGACCATAAAATTTAACTAACTTCAGAATGCTCTAGCAAAACTGTAGAACGATCCCCGCGGGGGCGCTTGATCTAATAAACTCTTTCTGAGTAGAATACGTAGAGAAAACTTGTAAGTAATGTTAGTAGAGTGCGGGAGGATACTTGTAGAGTCCCCCGTAGAGTCGATGGTGAAAGCGTGTGGTAGTGATGTGCTTTCTGTATGTCGATATTTGCTAGCGGGCAACCGAACAACAGATTTATGTGTTTTTTGATTCCTTTTAGTACTAAATCACCATTTGTTTTGTCAAACCAAATCTCTATTTGATTGGTAGATCTAAATAAATTGTATTAACACCTAATTGCCATTCACCTAGATTTACCTTTCCATATTTCTTTATTGAATATAAGTTTCTAGTGTTCATAAGTAAGTGAACAGGGTCGCGGGTTCAATCTCCGCACAGTACAAACATGCGTGTGCATGAACATATGGGTTTGTACTGGTCTGAGTGTTTCCTTTAAAAATAGTATTCAGCTGGGAAATATACAAAGTTTGCTATTCTGCTTCTTAAATAGTTTAATAACAAGCACATACAGTATTTTATTACTGCAAGACTAGTGAGAAACATAAACAAGACCCTAAAAAACATGAATCCATCACAATCGCAACACCAAATCATCGACATAATTTTATCGACCCCTAGACATCGCTAGCTCCTTTGAGCCGAGTCCTGCGCACCCCGCGGAACGCCAAGATTTACTGAGCTATTAAATTTACTGCATTTGCTACGAAGTTATTATTATAACTTTTCTAAAACACCGCACCGATAAGTTTTAGATGAACTTATTGTCATAGGAAACTCTATGGAAGTTATGAGTAGGTATCTATAGCAAAATCTGCTATGTTAATTTTAAGTTAAAATGCGGTCTGCATTTTTAAGTTGCACTAACTGAACATCTTGAGTTTTCTTATTATTAATTATTTTTAACATAAAGAAGCTGGGAATAAGGTCCGAATTTCAACAGACCAAAAACCAACTTCAACGTTTCACGTTCAATATTTGTCAAAAATAGACAAATTACATCGTGCGAACGATTTTTGAAATGCATCTACAACCAATGATATTTAAAAGACATAGACAGGTTATGTCAGTACTGACGCAGTCAAAAATTGACCCTTGGCTTACGTACTGATAATTTGACCATTTGTACAAGATAGCATGATTATTTACAAGAGCGTAAACGAGACAGATAAATGTTGCGCAGTGTTATCTCGAACTGTAAATGCTTTGCAGGTGGGCAAAAGTCCTGATTTCGGGTGCCACTTTTTTAGCACAAGTAACCTATCTACGTCTTGTAATATAATATCATTGTCTACAACCAGTAGATGCGTCAAGCTGAGGACAGGGTGTGGTGGGGCGCAATAAGGGGACCTTAAGCCCAGCTGTAGACAAATATGATCTGATGATTAATATTAATAATAAGTTACTTCAACAGACGAAAACCGGGACTTCAATAGTCATTCAGAAGACGACGTGAAAAGGCAACGGAGTCATTATAATGGTGACCAAATATATTCCAATGTAAGTACTTTTACCAATAATAATAGTAACTATAATTTTCGAATTATTGAGGGTACTGAATACTTCAGACTTTTTATATTAAATGAAAGCCATACTTTGTTCAGTATTGAAACAGTTAATTATCTAGTTAAATTATTTAAGGCATGTCTCTCATAGTGGAGCTAACATTACAGAGTTGTGAAAATTCAATAAAACCTATTTTTGTGTATCAAACACAAAAAGAAGTCCAGAGATATTCAGGTATACCTATGGTTTCCCTGTTCTAGCAGCCTACTTTTATTAATGAGTAAGAGGGCTGAACAGCATAAAACTTGGCTAGCCTAAAACAAAAACCCTTGAAGGTGAGAATGAGCCCAGTACCTGCACTTTGGACTTCCGCTTGGCACTTTTTATGCGAATCGTTTCGTTGACTTGTGCAAAATTGAAAACCGAAACAAGCTCTTATAATTGTAATTTAAAAACAAAAACATTTTACCTGACTCGTAAATAATTGACAACATTAACCGCAAACTACCGCAAATTAATAGAAGCAAGTCAACACGGCAGTTAATCGGAAACAGCTGTAAAATCTGGCGCGAATTGGCGCGTAAACCGGCGGCCATCTTGCCGAGACGTAAATGGCGGGACACGCGTTTCCGGTTGCTTGTATTATATTGTCTTTCATGAAAATTGGGAGCTTTAAACATTTAATTTAAGTTAAAGTTACGTTGAAAGAAATAATGCTATATAAAACATGTTTTTTGAAATATACTCTTCTGCGTAGTAGCAACATCACTCACTATTTTTAGGACTCTAGCTACCTATTTCCAATTGCATATATTTGGATTAGTTGATGGTCACCAACCCGTATTTGGAGACTGTGAGCACTAAGCGAATACTTACAAACTATACCGATCGATTTAATTTCAAATCAAATGAATCTTCTTTTAGGAAACCCTTTTGACACAGTACTTTCAAATTGTCAAACCGAATTACCAACACATGCTAGACCACGCTGGATCGCACAGATTTCAGTGGTAGTGATCGCACAAACTTTCTCCAAAAATATAACACTGTGTAGGCTCACTGCTGTTTTAAAAATTTGTTCATCTAAGAAAGCATATTAATCACTCATTTCAATCCACAGCTCTGGTCATCATCAAAATGGAGCCTAAAAGACGAGTACAAGCTACTTTCGGAGCTGGGTGGTGCGGGAGGCGCGACCGGCTACTACGGGGAACTATTCGACGCACCTTACGAGCACGCAGCTCATCCACACTACACACCACATTCTGGTAAGTGACTATTTCTATAGTTAACCCTGATTTTACAATTCCGTAAAGATACGTCATTGAGCCGTCAAGGAAAAAGCGAATTCCTTCCTGAAAGGCAAGAAACGCAACGGCGACATCAGTGGTAATGCGGTTGTCCATGGGCTGAGGTGATCACTTCGCATCAGGTCGATTCTATCAATCTCAAGCTTTTATGCTCCCTCATACATGAAAAAATACTTCTATTCATATTCATTGGCTGGCACTAGATGTTTTCTTCCGTACGGAAATCTTGCTTATAAATTCGGAGCAATCAGTTGTAACTGGTCTACAAATTCTGTAACCTTCTTTAGATCATGCTTGGAAAGTCAAAAAATTTCACCCCAACTATCATCAGTACCAGGGTACTGTAGTACTTTAACTTATAAGAGTTGTCTTGCTTCGCAGAGTTCGAATAGTTTTGACAACATTTGATAACTATTAACAATATTGGCTTAACCTTAATATTATTGTAATGAAGCTGTGATTCTCTTAATTAAGACAACAATGAAATTCTAAAGCAAATTCTGCAGTACCTATACAGAAAGTGTCATCCAAAGAATCCAAAACTGTTAACCAATCAGAATACCATAGACCACTATGACACCGCAGACAGTTTTCAGGGCGTGACTAATACCGCATAATGATGGTGTTCTACGGGAACAGATGTTGAGACAATTGGTACCTTCGTATCCGTTAGTTTGACACTGTCACGAGCTGACTTACCTACTTATGAGGAAGGGGCGGTGAGGTCATGATGCGATTGTGGCTTTTAGTGAGGAACCTAATAGTGTATTAAGTAGCAAACTTTTAATGCGATAGGAATTATTGTTTGCATATTATTTTGCTGGTATACTTCTCTTTTGAAAATAGCCTGATGTCATTTGCTGCTGCCACGTAGTCACTTAAGATCAGGTCAAATTGGTGAAGCCTATTGTGCACCATTAAATAAAAAGTGGATTAAGGCATAAAAAAATTAGAAAGAATGTTTAAAACTGAATCGGTATTCATCGAAGATATCTTCATGACACTTTTCCACTTCACGTGTGTTTATCATCATCATCAACGACTAAATGAGTTCCCCAGCTGGATATAGGACACTTACACAATTTACAGAGCGACTGGTTGTAGGCGGCCTGCATCTGCCGAGTTTTTTATCAGGTCCTCATCCGTCTCCGATAAGGCCACCCATTCTGCGTTTGTATTCAAACGGTCTGCATTCCAGAAACTTTCAGCCCTATCAGTTTTTCGCTATTCATTAAGCATGAGTGTACACGGATATTTAAATTACGCTTGCAATATAACAGTCCATTTTGTGCGAACGTTTTACCGTTTTTTCATTAGCCAGCCTCCAGCATAAACCTCTAAGCCTCAGCAAAACGGACGTGCTGTAAACAAATAAAAAGGCAATCGACAGTTTTATAGATGGGTTCCAGCAGACGAAATAAAGCTTTATTACGCAGCGTTTGGTGGAATAAAAAAGCGGAGTTTTTAATTTTGAAATGGTTGGAATAACGGTTTCACGAGCATTGTTGCTTTGAATTTAGGATAGATATTTAGGTGGCTGTTGGATTTATCAGAAGACCTTAGTCAATGAATCAGCTACGGGAAGGGCTAGGCTTGGAAGGAAACCTTATCATAGACCTTCCGTTTTGTTAGATTTCATCATCTTATTGGAAATTAAGGAATCAGATTTTACACTACCCATCGTCATTTTTGCACCAAGATTATCCGGCCTCGGATTAAACTGAACTTGTGGGTACCTATCGGTGGTTAGATCAGTCATATGTTTGATTACATATATAACATAGATGTTCACTGTGCGATTATACAAAAATTGGTCCTGGTACAAAATTAGACCAATCATCAACCTTGATTCCAATAGTCTATTCCACAAAACCATCCGCTCTCATTTGCAAGTGGAAATATTCCCATGTGATAACAACACAAACAAAAACTACGGATATTATAGTTATTATGAGATGTAACCGCAAGTGCGGTCGGATGCCGGAGGTCCGATGCCATGGGAAGCGGGGATTTTGTATTGATCGGTTCGTGTCAATCATTCTTATATTTATTGATATATCTGAAGTTTATGTTGAGGATCAAAAATTGGCGCACTCAGGAAAGGACTCAAGACTATTCCACCAACGCCAATTAGCGTTTAACATACAATTTTGAAAGCTAATTTCTATTATTATGGTAACAGCAAATTAAGCATCACTTCAATTGACCTATGAAGTAATGATTAAGACCCTAAGGTGGAATTTACAAACGTCTTTCAAAATTAAGCATGCTTTAACCAAACATTGATGCTGAATGAAATGAAACTGAAAGTGCGCACTATGCTTTTAACTTTTATTAACGTTTTGTAGATAGATTAGATTAGATAATTTATTTCCCAAATAAAATATTCACTACAAGCTACATAAATGTCATAATATAGGAATTTTAAATGAGATCGTCGAACAGGATAGGTACTATGATGAGTTCCTACGTATTATAATGCTCAATTTATAAAAACAACCTTAAGATAGATACAACGTTTTTCTTCAATGTACCAAAATATTACGGTAGTTATTATGAAACAAAGCAACTTTAATAGGTATTTCAAATGTGTAAAACAACCTGAGCTCTCCGTCTTCAAAATAAGCGTCACCAAGAACCGTGAAAAGATTTCAGACTTACTAAATAGACTTAATGAGATGTCACTAATCATCTAACGAAACAACCAAAGCCACAATTCACACCGATGCCAATAGTGATGAATGGACAGTAGAAAAAGCGCCGAGAATCAAACACCAACCACATCCTCCTGTGAATGGAGACCAGCCACCCCTCCCAGTAACACGAGAAGAGCCGATCCGCTACGGAGACCACACAGATGAGATTGTTTGAGATAATCTTGTATCTGGACCTCGTTGTGACATTTGAAACTATACAAAGTTGATCTATTTATTACTATACTATTTTTAAAGATCAGCTGAAAAATGTGTATGTTGTCAAAGGGCACAAAAAACTGTGGTATATGTCTATTCTTATTTAATAAACCTAAAAGATCAGATCAGAACTACTTAATATTTTGTTGCACAAAAAACACAATTCAAACCAGAAGTTCCCGAGATTAGCGCGTTCAAACAAAAAAACGATATATATTATTCGAATTATAGCTTGAACCTAATCAATTGGCTTGGTAAACGTGTCATATTCCCCAAAACACTCATCACTATAGTTATTTGCGTAGTTAACACCATTTATACAAGCTAGTTCCTTCTCAGCCAGCATATCATGAAGTTCCACAAAGAGAAAGTATTTTGTTGCATACTTCTGGTAACATAGTACACTTTGTAAAAGATCTTCTCCCTCAATCATAATAGCCTGGTAACCCTATCCCATCCCACCTGAGACTAGACCTCCATTGTCTACCAGTTCGGCAGGCCGTTGACACCACAACCCATTTGTCAGTTTGCGGTCAGTTACTTGTTTACTTGAGATTGTTAAATTGTAACTTTCTGAATTATAACAATTTTGATTCGTTTCTTCATAAATCATGCTTGCAACTTGTGTTTAACTAAAAGAACATTATATTTGTCCCAACTAGTTCTTTAATATTATTTAAAAAAACATCTTGGCAGCATCAATGAAAATTACTGCACTACTGTGTAAACTTTGAAATGTTGTTTTCTATTTATTTACGAATTCTTAACAAAAATAATGATGCAATTGCTAAATTTAAAACTGGTTAAATACTGACTAATTCTATTTCGAAAGTATATTAGTTTGTCTTGTAGTAGAGGACAGGTTGCACTACGAGGCAAGACAGATTCGCTTAAGCATGGTGTCGTTATCAATGTTGTTGTCATCTTACTTTAATTTGTATGCAGGGTAAATAGCAATGCTTATTATTTCTAGCAACGAACGACTCAACGGGTTCCAACGGTGGCACAGGAGCTGAACCACCATCAGCGGCAGCCAGCCCCGACGCCACAGCCTTGGTGGTCCTCCAGCCGCCTGCACCTCCATACCCTCCATATGCGCACTATGACGGTAAGAATTATACGGTATAAAAAGTAGTTTCAACTGTAAGATATAATTTAGGAACGTTGAGGTTCAGTTGTTAATAGTCTGGCTCGGAACCCAGTGGTCCTGTGTTCAAAACTGACTGGAACACTTGTACTACTCTCCGGTAATCGAAAATACCGATAAGCAACCGACCGGCCCAAGCAATCCGGATAACGGCGATAGGCTCGCCCCTTATCACGTTGGGTTTAAATCCCCTTGGTAGAATCTGGGCTTTTGAATGTTCACCGTGACAGCAACAATCAGTGTGCTTCTAAATAACCCGTTTATAAAATAGTCTTGAGGGTATGTTACACCAAGTTAAGTTTATAATTCTTGCAATTATTATGCTGTTCATGTCAATAACTTGGTCGAATTGTGTTCGACTGGTCATAGGTCATGACCCTGGTCATATTGATAAACGCAGAAGGAAAGAAACATCGCTATCCACGTGACAAAACACTTTCTTATTCGAGTATGGCATTTTCAGTTACTGTTTCTTACTGAACAAACTAATTCGAAAGGCCTGGTTTATTTTTTTTCTTCTGGGACACTTTGGACTTAAAACAAAAACAATGCGCGTTTCGCATGCAGTAGTGGTAACTTCTTGATTAATATGTAATTGAACACTAGTTGAAATACGAACGAGACGTTAACGTTTAAACTGCCTTTTTCTTAATACTTTTGTAGCGTAGTACAGCATGTTTTAAGTACTGAGCTACACACATCAAAACTGTCTAGGGATATCATAGGGATATCATTTTTCAAATATTTCATTAACTTAAGTTTGTTTACAAGTTGAGAATTATCTTAGAATAACGCGAATACACAGGCATAAGATAAAGGTTAAGAATATTACAGAAAAAAACGTTTGATTTTGCTAAAATTTTGACACCTTTTAAACGAAAAATCTGTCTTTTTTAACGTTCTTACGATTGTACAATAATGCTACCACATTGAATTTCATTATACAATCTGAAAGGGCAGATATAGCAGTTTCTGTGTTCTAAAAATTTCTACGTTGGTATCAATATTTTAATTTTTACAGCCTCCCAAATAGCTATACTTTGTATGAAAATGCTTGAGATATCCCTAGACACTTTTGATGTGTGTATTTTGTTGCCAGAACTAAATTGTAAGTACAGTGCACTGAAATTGTTACACAAGGAAAAAACAAGACTTGTATTGGATTTTGTTAGATAATAATTTGTAGTGCTGCTGGCAATATTTCATGTTTGTTTTCGCCAGCCGTTTTCCTCGTTTTTACGAATAGGTAAAAGAAAAAAAACGTCAATCGAAATGCCCCATTCACAAGTTACGAACGCTATAAAAAGATCAGAGCGCGTCCCGGGGAAAACGAAACAAAAGTGGCTGAACAGAATAACAGTTGAAGAATCACGCTGAAAAAACGCCAACGACTTTACGAAAGCTTTCGACAAAGTCGAGCACGCCACTCTGAGGCACTCCGAGGAAAATCTAATTTTCTCCTCGGACCCCGCTCCACTCTCCGTTATAACATCATACAATTCATACAGAACCACAGAGTTTTCGCACTTATGCATATTAAAGGGAGGTTCTAAAATGGAATACCGCAAGGGGAGCGTTTGGGGACGAAGCTTCTCTTTATGCTTTTGGTCTTTAATCTACCGCAATCTGCTTATCCCGGGCAGGGTGGAGGGGGCGTCAGACATCTTTAATAGCTCATTCGGGGCTCTATGCAAATAATTTTAGAGGGGGTAGAGGGGAGGAAATCATACGGGCTTTGTCTGGAGCGGGTAACGAACCGAGACACGAGTCTGTGATGCGACAGAAGTGGTTCTGAGTACTTCAAACGGGTGTAGGCTTATTTTGGTTATAAATATTAAACTGTCAGTGTTGTGGGGGGCGGCATATCTCTTAGTGGTTACGCATATAAAGCTCATTATGACAGAGGGCGGTTCTATGTACGGATTTATTTACTTATCTTTGAAAAAGGCGTGTTGAGTTAAGTTTTCAGGGTGAACAAATACTTACAATTAAGATAACTATAAGTTGGACCCAATCAAAGATCTATTTGCACGTAAATTGTTCAACTTTAATCACTTTGAAGAAGCCCTTAACCCTTAGATGATGTTGTTTTGCGTAATTACAGTATAACGCAAAATGGCTTGGGCCTAAATGAGTTGTTATGATTATTTAAGTAAGATAGAATCACTTATTTTGATCAAAATACATAACAAGTTTTAACTCTTTCAGTCACACTTTCATATATTTCAAATTACATATAAAACAGCACAATATATGGTTTCATCATGCTTTATTTAGCAGGAAAAATGCTATAAAAAAAATCTAATACTTAAGGCTTTTGAGGAATAGGGTGGTTAGTTTACTAACCACCGTGACCATGAGGCATATAAAAATCAATATTTTCATACAAAACAACGGGATAATCATTTTTTATGAAAGTCTGAAAAACATGATTTTGTTGTGCGGATGCAAAGAGGTACCTTGCAGGTGCAACACTGCCAGACAGTACGTACTGGATTTTTCTTGGTACTGCATTTTGCAAAATCACACTGCACAATTTTTTTAATCGATATCAACTATCCAACGATCGCGCGGGGCGCCAAAGTTGCGCTGTCAAACAGCCAAAGACGATGTAAATATACGACTTAGTAGCACTATTCCGCAAAAGAAAGCGCCAAAACGAAGAAAAAAAATATTAAATAGGTGGTTAGTAAACTAACCATTTAAAGGATTTCAAGAGAAACAAAATAAAAATAAATGAATTAAAGTCAACATCAGAAATTATAATCTAATGTAAATCTTAATCAGCCCTGAGGATCCCACTGCTGGGCAAAGGCCTCTCTTCCCGTCCTCCACGCGAGTCTATTTTTTTAAATTATAATGAATAGGAATAATATTAAAATTAAATATAAAATTACTGATATTACGGTTAAATATAAAATTACTGATATTACGGTCAAATCAACAATATCTCATCATTTATTAAAACAACATTAAAACTATAATAAAATTCAAACAGTGAAGTAAGAATTTCAATTGAATGGTTAAAATCTTGAACTAAACAAGATAAAAATAAAAATATTCACTTTTACTCTGAGGCGATAGCAAAAACATAAACACGTGCCACATAACACCAAATATAATCAATGATTTATCGATCAATGTAAATCCGTTCGTGAGTTGCCTACGCTCGCTACTAGATGGCGTTGTACTCATTTAGCTCGCGCAAGCAACATGTTTTCCGTAAATTATAACTCAATTTTGAACTTTCGGTATCATTGCCATCAGAAGGGTCTTAACTGACTCGACTGAACAGTGAGTGATGAACTGGGATATGATTCTTAGTGATTCAACACCGCTCGCTCTCAGGTCAACTATCGCAGACCTGTTTGTCGAATATCTGACACTGTTTTTGGCCATTTTATAATACAAACCTACCTAATTTAAGTACTCGGCTTACCCAGTATTGGACACTTATTTGAATTCAGTTGCCAAAGAATTTACTAAGCATGTATTTTGAAACCTAAGCGATTCTTTAAATATCAAACAGTGAAATGTATTGGGTTATTTTTAATTTGAGTGTGTAATCTCACTCGTCACGTAATGTTTAAGGTAACATCACGCATATGAGAATGGCAAAAATAATAGTATGTTCTTTAACACTAGAATTCGAATTCGAAACCAAAACAAATCTATATTGCACGTAGAGTTAGTCAATCGATTTACATCATGAGTTTAATGAATTGATTACGTTATGTACGTTTTTTACTTAATTTTGTATTTTTACATGAGTATCATTTCATTTGGCATGTGTAATACAATGTTTAAGGTCATAGATAATGTATCTTACAAAAGGTATTCCGTACTGCCTCGTAGACAGTACACTTAAGCTTCTTATTTTGAAATAAGAAAAATATTCCGTAAAATGTACATCAACCCTTATAAAATATAGGTAAAATAATAGAGGCAAAATGTCCTGTACGACAAGGTTTCACAGTGCAAATCCACGAATGCAATAAAGTCAATAGAGGAAAAGCAATTAAATTAAACTGTAAACCACCTCACCACACTACATCAGGACCACATCTGGAGAATGAATGGAGACGGAGTCTTGAAGACTCCTTTACTTCCTTGATCCTTTTTTGGAATTTATTGATTGAAGGTGTTGCTTAATAGTGAAATAAAAATAGCCGATTTAGATAAGTTTAGAAAAATAACCCGTGAGTTTTCTGAACTGAAATCACTAGTTCTTCCGTTAAAAAATATTTATACTTAATAAGTAATCTTCATGGAAAAAAGGCACTCTTAATAACATACGAACATTTGTTTTACAGGTACAACAACTCTAGCGAGTGAGTATGCCTATGCGGCGCCGTACTCACAGTATTCGCCGTACGGCGGGCCCTACTCGCACTCAGCTGCCACCGGCTTGCTGTCCAAGTGGTGAGTACTACTCCTATAAATCTGAAAATCTCTCATCCTCTTGTTCATAACAAACTCAAATAAGTAGCTACAGTATCTACAAGTGCTAGTTTAAACCCTGTCAAGATTTGTTAATTCTGTTTTTAATACTGTCAACATTTGCGATTATGGGACAGGACATCAGTCGCTATACAGTTGCAACAGAACTAAATTAAATTTTGTGAATAAGGGGGTCAGTAAGGAACTATAGTAAGGTGAATTTACGTCCTGATCAAATTATCATATCAAACTAAAAGACAGTGATATTATTACCCTTAATTTAAATACGCTTTAGATGAGAGTAACGCCAATGCTCAAAAATTAATATAGAACGATACGAGTAGTTTTACGGCCTAAGTAGTTTAATTATTACGCAAGGATTTCGTAGGTATTTCACTACTCTTGTCGATTTTTTTGTCTTTGTTACGCACTGCAAACATTTTTTAAACCCCAAGCACAAACGTGGTCAGGTTCAATCTTCATTCAAAACATAGATCTGTGGCCTCAGATGGCCTTGACAGCTTTACGGTAAAGCTGTCAAGGCCATCTGAGGCAACACAGCAGTAGTCATTTAGAAAGAAAAAAAAATAGATCTGATACAAGAAATCCCCGACCAGGGGATGCAAACAATAACCTTATTGGTTATTCAAATTTCATCAAAAGTAATTAATGAACGTCCAAAAACAATTACCTCAATACATCCAATGCTACCTCATCGTCCTCCGGGGAGATGTTTCAACGAAAGCCTACGACTTTTACGTCTCACATGGATTTTACAACATTTAAAACGTTCAGCCGTTTAACAACCGCTGGAAAACAAATGGCGGTGTGCGTGGAATAAATCCAGTACAGTTTATCACTTGGAACCATTGGATGGCCGCGCTTTTGCAGGTGTACCGCAGGGAGGTGTGTTGGCACCTTTGCCTTTGCTCGTTAACAAATTGAGCAGGGTTAAAACTTTTTTAGCAATTAGCAAATTTCAAATTTTGAGGCTGCCCATGTTGTTCATTTACATTTTTTTAAATTGCTGTCAAGTTTGTCCTGGGGTTTAAGCATGCAAAAGGAATATTTACTTATATTAATCACGTTATTGGCTCTCAAAACTATCCCACAGCACCATCGCCTTTTCTCGCCTAACATGCATTATTCGCCTCAGGAATTTCAACTCACCCTAGGCCCGATTCGATAAAAACTACTTTACGGATAAAGAATCACTCTCCTACTGTTTTGATTCTACAATCAAATTAGATATGAACTCCCAATTCCCAGGGCGATACATCAAAGCTGGTGAGTACACCCAGGGATGTTCTGTGTGATTCCATTCGAATAATCAAGCGATTTTCCACCTTATGTCATCGGAAAAGAGATTGATAGTGAAGTTATGTACAATGAGAGATTTCTCACCAATTCCTCCAGGATTTTCCTTGTCATCGAGTAAAATAATAACTTGTTTGTTTTTGTTTGTTTTGCAAAACTAATATTCGTCGCCAAAAATGCATTATGCAAATATGATTTCGTGTTACAGTCCAGATTTGTTAAAATATTTATTTTTAAAATACTTATTAAATCATGGTCCTACACAATCTTTCGCAATAAGAGTACAAAAGCAAAAAAAAAGGTCACGATCTGTAAATATTTCAGGTCTCCATGAAATATTTTACGAAATAAGGGACCATAATGAGGCTGACTAAAAACTTTTACAATAAGTGGAACTCCTAACGTCAACCACACAATTATAAAAAATAATGGCATTTTTAATCCAGGTAATGGCTACAACATTTTAAACACAAAACTAGTACCCAACTACAATACTACAGCTAAGCAACATTTTTCCCAAGATATAGAATTCAGTGTGCATAAAAAAATGAATGATTCAATGACTATTAAACAAAATGGCACACAAATGAGCCCAATACACCCAGCTACAAAGGCGTTGTTCAATCATTCGCCCCAACCCGACAAAGGGCCATCTCCCGAGGGAGTGGGGATAACTTGCAGGGCATTAAAATTAAGTGATTCCACAGCTATCCTTTTAAAGTTGTTCCATTAGTTTTGCTACAACAAGGTGCAATAGTCGATGGATTAAAATAAAGGTCTAAGTGCTGGAGTCTTCTGATATTATATTGTGCATTTTAGGACTTTCAAATAAATTGAGTTTAGTCTTGTTTGAAGTTATTTTTTTTAGTAAGGCATATATATTTTTTTATTAAATAGATGTAGATGTTTGATCTTATTAAATTAAGGTCAAGTCGGGTAACTTTGAATTTCAGTGTAACATTGAATCTACTCTTTTAGATCACTTACTGTAGATCCAAACCCAACTGTTGTTGTCAACTGTTGACAAGTACTCCAGCTAAAAGATGTTGTTGTGTCTACGAGGGGTTTCGATCAGAAACAAACCATAAACAACAGTATGTAGGTACTTTGAGTGTTCTTAAACAGTGGATTCAATGTTACACTGAAATTCAAAGTTTCCCAACTTGACTGTAATTTAATGCTGTAAACTTACACCTGTAAAAGCATATCTTTTTTTCTTTCCATACTTTTTTCATATTTTTTATTATGTATTTTTTCATTTATAAGTGATTAATGACATTGTCGCTGGTGAAGGTTAGGTACATAATGAATGAAATAAAATACCTACCTATTTCCGTTGTTTTTTCACTTTGCAGTAGAGCAAAGACTAGTGACCTGAGAAGGGTAGCGTGATGTGCCGTTGACGATATCACACATTTATTTAATTGTGCGTTTGTTTGTTACAGATATCAACGGACGCCGTGCGAGCAGTAGCTGTCGGCGAGTCACAACGAAAGGAACAAGTGATATTGGACTATTTGAATGCCCAAACATTTGTGAGAACTTTAGTTTTAAAACCTTATCCATTCCTTTAGAAAATCTCTTATTATGTAGATAAATTAATATATGTACAATTCGGTATATTTTCTGTTATATTAATTTTAAAGAGGTCAGTAAAACCACTTCTAACTTTGCTTTCTCAAAAAATATTTTAACTGTAATAACTCCAGCAATTCATTTATACTCATTATTATTTAGTTAAATGAAAGATTATATTGAATGAGAGAGCCAAAGTGTATAAGATAAAACTTCATTAAGACTAAGATGTAAATAATGTATTTTAATGAAGGTAAATGTAATTCATTCAATGTCATTATTAGGGTTAAGTATTATCTTGTTTCTTTACCTCAGTAGTTACGTACAGTGCATAATTTGTGTAATACTTTAGATTTTCGAGCCTTTTTGAACAATTTCATTTATTTTATTTAAGCTGTCCTAAATGCACAACATCATAGAAACTATAAAACATTAAATGTTGTTATTATTCATAATAAGTTATGTAACTTATTTTTTATTGTTATAAATATTTAGTGTATGTAAATGCTCTTGAAATTATAGCTTCGGAACAAATTATGTGAAAGTCAACTATATTAGTTTCATTTAGATATATTTTGAAATTACTATGAGATTACTTGTTTCTTTTTTTACTTTTTTAAAAAGTGTTTAGTTTCTAGTTAATGTATATGCGCATATTGAATCTCCAGAAATATATTTTTAAATAAAGTCTGTGACTTTTTCATTAAAAAGATATGTTTTTCAGAGTATCATTATTATGCGTTGAATTAATATATACAATTGATATGTTCAAACCTTTTAGAATATTATTTTTTCCTTTTTCACAAGGATTATGAATTGAAAAGATCTTATCGTTTCCGTCCAAGGTGTACTTACTTATTTTTTAATTATATATTTTAATAATGATTTTTGTAAATATTGCCTACGTTGTTCCGCTGTACTTTTCATTAGTCAAATTAATATGCTTTTAAATATGTTTTAAACAATCAACATACAGTTTAGAGGAACGCCAAAGACTTGTGTGTATGTCTTGTAACAACCCAGTGTAGTAAACGTAATTTATTTTTATATGTTGCAATATATTTTCGCCAAAGAAATATAATTTGGGCGATGAGTATTTTCAGATACCTATTTCATTAAATGGTGGCTTTAGATTTCCTTTTAACTTAGTTAAAGTTATCAAGATTGTTGTCAAAAACTATTGTTTTTCTAACAAGAGCTGAAAAGTCAGCAGACCACAAGCTTACCGCAAGACTTCCTTCGGGCTTGGAATAAACTTCATACAGATTCATAGAAACCAGTTATATTGTTGAGATTCTTGGTTCTATGCTGCCAGTTTCAAACTTGTATCCTAATCCTACAAGTGTAAAAGCATCAAAAATCAGAATGATGTGTGCGTACAGAGTAGTCAAACATGTCTCAAGCAATGATATAATAATAAAAAAGGTCAGAGATAGGTTAGTTGTGCTAAAAAAGTAGCACCCGAAATAAGAACTTCGAACACCTGAGCAAAGCATTGACAGTTTGAGACGAGACTGCGCAATATGTTTCTGTCTCGTTTACTCTCTAGTAAATAATCATACTATCTTGTACATACGGTCAAACTATAGGTACGTACGCCACTGACTATTTCTTTTTCATTGTAATATCATTGCTAAAAACATATAGATATGGAATGTTATCGGCTTGCCAACTTACAACCACGCCACAATTTCAAACTGATCATATTCTAACTGCTCATTTTTATAGACATTCCACCAACAAATTAGAACCAGATTCAATGGAACTTTCTTTAAGAATTATAACAAAATGTCACATTTTTAATGAATCCATTGTTATTCAAAATAGATTTGTAGAAATGTATACTTAAAGTTATTCCGATATTTTTTATCAGTATCTGAAAAATGTCATCGCTCTGTAAATAAAATAAACATTTTTGAATAATATTTTGTGCATGATTCTCTCTATTTATTGAACATGATTATTCTCAATCTGCTTTTGATTTCTAAAAGCATATCGTTTAGTGATAAACTCCGATGTAACGGTAGGTGAAGTAATTTTGTTTAATTTGTAATAAGTATATTTGTAAGGCAACGCACCAGTACGAAATAAAGGCAAGAGTTTATAAAATATTGGCTCGTTATTTCTCCCATTTGAAAAGATTTCCCAAGTGTCCTCTGTGTCGCTGTGGCGCTCTATGAGGGCCTATGTCTCTATGACTTCTAGAGGCTGATGATGATGATGATGAATGTAATCTACGCAATAAGGTTAACAGAGGCCCAGTGGTTAAACACTTTGGCTTGGGACCCAATGGTCCCGAGTTCAAGACTGGCCGGAGCACCTGCTTTGTGTTCATTGTACAATATGCTGTTAACTCTCCGGTGATGGAAAACGTCGATAAAAAACCCAAGCAACCCTTGTAACGGCGGTAAGCTCGCCCCTACAACGTTGGGTTCATATTTACTTGGACTAATGTGGGCTTCTGAATGATCCGTTTACCATGATGGTGACAATCAGCGTGTCCCTACTACCCCCCAGACTACCCCGCTTGGGAAAATGGTAGCGGGGGTTGCAACAGATTTAAGACGTACAATTTAGTGACGTAATTCTCTTGATGTTTTTTTGCACATAGCGCAAATATTTTGAATTAAAATGCCAAAAATATTAATTTGTGCGAAAACACGAAAGGCGAATAGATTTTATGCTATTCACGATTGTGCTGTTCAAAACTGTGCTTTGAGAGCATTACGTCACTAAATTCTATAAGATCACAGTTTTGAACAGCACAATCTCACATCTTGTTTCATTTTAACGAATTTAGTAAAATGAAAAAAACGGTTGTTTATAACTTTATTTTGTATTGTGAACCATCAGCTGAAACTTTTACTCCTGTAATCAACACATCTTGAACCATGCTTAGCATAATAGTGTGAAAATTTTAGGGTTTGAACTTATCCAGTACTCTTTCTCTTTTTCTTACACTTCGCACTCTTGGCACTGTCTCCTCTTTTCTTACAAGGAGGTTTAGGGGGTTCTTTGGGAGGTTCACAGTTCTCTTTGATCTCTTTAGTACACTCTGGCAAGGGTTCTTGTTTAGCACTGGGTTCTCTCTTCTTACAAGGAGGTTTAGGAGGTGGTTCCTCTGGCAACGGCTCATTTTGAGGTTTGCAAACCTTCTCAGGAACTTTCTCGCTCATTATTTCTCGCTAAAAACTATGAATCTTTTTAAAATGTAGTATATTACTTTGAGAGTTCTAGGAGCAGTTAAATTTTCGACTTTTCTAAATGATTGAAGACAGAACTATTTATTCACTAGTAATTTAACATCTTTGTATGAATATATTTTTAATTTTTTCAAGTAAACATCTTAGCAAATAAGAAATGACGTAAGTCAACAGTGACAAATAATTTATGCTGTCATGTTATGTCATCCTTATCAAAAGCAGAAATCGGAAAAAATATCAAGATTTTTAAAATATAAATACTACTCTGAATACCTACTTACTGTGCATTCCTGGCATAGCCACTGAAAAAAGATAACTGTCAATTAAATTGCGAAAAAATTGTCAGTCAACCAAGAAATAATAAATATCTCGACCATGAAAGAAATTGTGAAATAGCAGGTTACGCCGGAACGAACAATAACGGATATGTTTAATACAACAAAATAACAACGACATGTAGTAATCATGTAAGTAAAGAACAGTATCCATCAACTACCAATTTCTAAGATTGGTTTGAACTTTGTACTATGTTCCCAATAAGTTCCTCCATAAATCTTGACGAAAAAAAAATATTAGCGTCTTGTCACAAAGGAACACAAACAAGTAATACCTCTGTCAAGGATAGAGACACTGCTACGGGTTCAGGAAACATTGAAACATTCGATAAAGGATCCTTGAAAGTATTTGAATTCAGTCAATTAGTTCAAGATCTGAAATCTAAAGATATTACCATTATAAATGATGTTTACGCAGAAGAAATACATGACCACAATAACCCTACAGGAACATCTTCAGATGATGCTATAGCAAACAGATACCGCTACTGCCGTGAAGTTATAAAGCCGTATCTCAAAGATTACCCAAAAGACTGTCCTGTTTCAGACGATCAGTTAATCAGAGATGCATTAGACGCCGCTCATGAAGACTTTCCAGACTACGAACCTTGCTTTGAAGTTTACGACGGCAATCAAAAAGATATAAACGATAAATCAGATAATTTAGAGGATAAAAATAGTTCTCAAACAAGATTAAACTTGAAAAACAGCTCATCTACAAACAGTCTTGGTAAAAATAAAGACAAACCTGCGTCTAAAAATAGTATCTGTCAAAAAAAAGGTAAAAGTGACAGTAGTACTTCCACAGGTAGTTTAAAATCAAATATGGATAAAGATAAAGACTGTCCACCCCCTGCCCCTAAAGTGAGGGATCCGAGATGTCCCAAAAAGTGCCCTCCATCATTAGAGCCCTGTTTTAATGAAAATGATCCCCCACCTGGACCGCCTGCAATTTGTGAAAACAAAAACAGAGAAACGCAAGGTCCGTCAGTTCCATGTAATAGAAAACCATCCGTGACCTCTTGTCCCGACAAGAATAAAGACCCTGAGCCAAAAAAAGATATATGTATACAACCACGAAACGAAATGAGAGAATCTTCTAGAAAATCGATCTTTGAACGAAGTTCATCAATAACCACACCGAAAGAGGAAAAGAAAAAAACAATAATGGATGCACATAGTGAAACCATGGCAACGATCAAAAGTGCTGTTGAAGATTTTTTTGGCAAAGTCTACCAAACAACAAAAGAAGCTGTTACGGTTATTAAAACAGAAAGTGCAAAGCATCTTGGCAGAATGACGGCAAGAAAGTC
The DNA here is from genome assembly GCA_950022985.1 of Udea ferrugalis. NCBI lineage: Eukaryota > Metazoa > Arthropoda > Insecta > Lepidoptera > Crambidae > Udea > Udea ferrugalis. Next base: position 1,836,855 of record OX465541.1, read on the forward strand.
AGCCAGCAATACGGACTTGTTTCCACAAAGCATTCACGATAGTAAAAGTTCAGATACAATAACAAGCTTCAACTTTTTTAGATCAACAGAAAACCCAGACCATAAAACACAAAATACTGAAAATGATGACCCAGAAGATAATACAATGAATAAAGCCGGGCAGGCTATAGGTAAAATTTTTGCTAAAGTAGATTCTACTCTATCGATGCTCAGTGATCAAGTTGATTTGCAAAAAGTGAGGAGTTTTTTGAATTTCGAAACTCCTCAAGACAAGAGTTCTCCATACGATAAAGTGGCTCCTGAACCTGAAGAAGAACCGGCTGCGCCTTCTACTAGTCTACCAAATAGCGTATTCTCAGCTATTAAGTCAAAAATAGTGTCGATGTTCAGCGAAGGGGGAGAAAGTGAAGGCAAGGACCTTTCTAAGAAATCCAGCTCTTCAAGTTCGGCTTCTGAAAGCAAACCGAGAAGAATATGAAAATAACAAGGGCTTTTAAACTATTCGGCAAAATAAATATTTCAAACTAAATTTAATTGCACTTTTTTTACCTTTAAAATAATCGTTACCTTCTTATTTACTTACAAATGTTTCATAGTTACTTGACAAAATCTCTAGAATGGTTTCAATGTGGGGTTGGTAACAATACACGTCTCGTTTATCCACAAGCTGAGCTTTTTCTATAAGGATACGAAATAAAACGCAGTATCACAAACACTCAAGTCAAAAGTCCATTTTACTGGATTGTTAACAAACAGTTTCTTATACTTAACAGCCAACAGTCGTAGATAATCAGAAAAGTAATCACAAGATGTATTTTTCAGGCATCACGTGCATCCAAACAAAGGTTTTAATAATTATTTAATTGAAAAGCATACTGCTGATGTCAGTGGTCATGCCTAGTCGACGGCCCTCTGGTGGCTTGACAACATTTAACAGGAACGTTTATAACCGGCCTCACACCCCGCCAACAATTCGTATAAAGCCCTGTACGCATGTTGTTTGTTGTTATTTATTTATGAACAGAATGAGATACAAAGTAACAGCTAAGTATTAAGCTTTTAATAATTTGTTGTGTTGTGTGCAGTGTGTACAATTTTCAAAAGCCATCAAGGAAAAATATCAATACACAAGTTTTTTAGTAGCAGTTACTGGCCTTACTGGCCATAAACTTTTCAACTGTTATGACATCCTAGTTTCGTTTTAAGTTTCAACATTTTGTTCACTCTTCTGTCACCCAAAAATTTTGTTCAAAATTTCAGGACAATTAATAGCAAAAACCCTTCAAACCATGTACGATTAAACCAAATCAAAATGTCTGATAAGAACGATTGCGGACGCAACTGCAAGAGGCGTGAGGAGTTGAAAAGCATGAAGTGTATTCCTTGCGAGAGTCCCAACGATAGTGAGAACAAGAAGACTGCAGATAAACATCTTGAAGAAAACTGCAAATGTTCTACTAATCAGATCTGCTCCAAGTCTCAGGAAAAACACCCGTAACTCAAGGACATAAGAACCAACGCAATCTATGAAACATTGAAATATGTAAGTATTCAGAGTCCAAAGCACTTATTCGATAGGTGGCACTGCTGCTGGCGCTGCTGCTGCTGCTGGCGAAATACAGTAAAAATTGCAAAAGCATCCCAATGTGACTTGGCAAAGTCAAAAAAGCCTAAGTTTCATTGATTTCAGAGTTCTGACTCTGAAAATTAATGAAACTTAGTCATCGATAGATACTTGGATTATTTTAATGCCTAATACTCGAACTTAGCACTAATCGTTGCAATAAGGAGAGTCCGTATGTATAAATATTTAATAATAAGTTGCTTTCAATACATACATAAACGGCTTATATACGTCCCACTACTGGAACGAGCTATACTCCAACACGCGGGCTCAGTGCGGATTGTTGGAGGGGTGTAAGTTAGTGTGCAACCTTAATGTCAATGTTATTAAGCCACCCTAAGGCCTCTGATTCGGCTTAACGACTGTCATCTAGCAACGTAAATCGGGACCAACTGCCTAACGTGCCTTCCGAAGCACGGAGATGGCCGAAATACACATCACTAAATTTCGGTCGGTAATTAAATTATTTTGTCTGTTATTATACTTCTAATGTTTACTATCTACAGAGTCACCATGCCTTACACCCAGAAAGTTGACGTCAAAAGCTGCGCCAAGGTAGAGCCCCCCCATCCATGCGACCCTCCACTCCCTTGCAACCCCCTTCATGAACCAGAAGGCGACTGCGTCCCACCCGTTCTTTGCTACGAGAGGCTCAAAAACCCAGAGGATCCTAACCATTTGAGTAAGTGTTAAAGGTTCGATGGTCATCTTTGCACTGTGCTGGCTATTCAGACATTCTTCAGGCACCTCCCTACTGACACCTAGCTGCTGGCGTCTACGGCAGTGTGAGGTCATCACTGCCGTCTTCCTCGGAGCTACTTAGAAGGAAGGCAAACAGCCTCCTGATGGCTCCTTTTAATGGCCTCTAACAACAGACTCTGGCGGAGTATCAATAAACCAACTCAATTCAATTCTTAATAGCAGCGTTTTACCTACCAATAAAACGCTTATTAATTTACTTACCTTAATCGAAGCTTATTAATTGAGAGAGGCAGTCGATGTTTCCCGCTTATATATCTGTCTCTTTCTGCCTTGAGTATCTTATTTGCTGTCTCTGTCACTCTGACCCCCACTACCACCTGGCAGGTCCGAGCCTGTGTAGGCCTCGGAGATCTTTGCGCCATTGTGTCTCAATTCACCAGGCAGAGCTAAAAGCTAAGCTTCGATTAAGGTAAGTAAATTAATAAGCGTTTTATTGGTAGGTAAAACGCTGCTATTAATTTGACTGTACCGTTAATCGAAGCTTATTAATTGAGACGTGTTTGTTATCGCCTGGTGGTAGTGAAGCCAAAGACGCCAATGTGATACGTCCAGCTTAATTTGGTCAGTTTGTCGCCTATAATATCTTTCAAGAGAGAATGAATTATACCGACGATGTATTCTACGAACTATGAAGTTTTCATAGAAATATATAGAGCCAAATCTGATGTAAATAGAGCTCCATTAAAATCCATAAAATTCATTGAACATAACTAGTTTTGCCAGATAGGATCACGTGAGCAAAAATTAAATTGGTTTAAACAAACTACTCATGATGTGATGGTAAGATATAGGTAATTAGCCAACTATTGCTCTACTAAGTACTAATGAATCGCCAAAAAATAAACAGGGTTATTAGTCTTTCCGAATGATTTCAGCAGACCAGAATATCCAAGTCTTACAGAGGTGAATTCGGCGATGGTCCCAATTACAGGATCAGCTTGACACTTCAAGTGGCTATTTATAATAAATAGCAATGTGAATTACATTATCAGTTTAGATTTACAAAAACACGTTCTTCGTTTATAGCAATCATGGCTACTTATATAGTTTGTCCGAGACAAATAATAATAATATTTAGCTATGTGTATATTTAGCTATGTGTTCATTGTTTAAACTCTTAACTATTGTAGGTATGTAGTTTGCCACAATGGGTCACTCGTCTCGAGGAGTGAGACAATCACAAGCCAAAAAGTTATCAATTTTAAGGTCGTAAAACGGAATTTTTCCTCGCATTACATTACCAAGCATCATAATAAGTAAGACTTATATATAACACTTCTGGTACCCTATTTGGTGCCAACGCTTCAGGGCAGAGCGCAGTAAAATAACGTTTATGTTTTATGATTTGTACATTTTTAAATCGGATTTACATTACCTCAAATTAAAATCAGTGTCAACTCCTTGAGCAAAGAAACATAGCGTTTCGATGTAGGTGCCTAGATAAACTACTTGCATTGATATGCATTGATAAATGTAAGTATGAAAGACTGCACTATAGTAATGCCTATATGATTGTGCCGTTTGTGTTCCACGCCAGATTTAGGTAGGTACTATCTTTATTATTTAAGTGACCTTATTCTTTTCATATTTCTGGCATACAAAGAGTGGCGACTCTGGCAACGACGCATTTTGAGCAACACTACACCAATGGGTAAACGATGGATAGCTTGTGGATTGGATGAACATCTAGCATATCATCATCTTTCCGGTTTATTCATCCGATCAAAAGATGCATGAACCCCAAATATACACTGTTAACTATATTTTGTTTATTCAGTACTAATAAAAACGATAAAGCAGCCTGCGTGTCCGCTTGTTCAATGCACCACCTCGAATATATTAAATACCATATTTTAACGCGAAACACGAACGAAAAAGAAAGTGGCCCCTGCACTAGTAATCGTCCTTGGGTGCTTAACCCTGAAGCGATACTGTTCCAAAACGGTCTTCTAGTAGGAAAACGGGGCTTATGCTTGGGTTTACTGAACCTATTGCCCATTATTTGAATGTGTAAAGCAATGCCTGTAAGCATGCTATGTGGATCCAGCCATGATCTGACTGACGCCTTTCCGGCCCAAAGCGTATTTTGTTCGTTCGTTAAAAAGGTGAGCAAAAAGGTTACACTGGAGAGTCCCCTTATTGGATAGTAAGCGTGATAATTTCAATCATACTTCATTCTTGTAAAGATTTACCAACCTGGTTTCAGAAGTTCTACAGGTTCGAGGCGAAGACAAACGAGACCTGTTTGTTTTGGTAATTAATTTGTTCTTGTAGTTTCCAACACCAGGCAAGCTACAAAGAATAAATGGCAGGCAGGAATACCGGACGGTATTCATGCAGTTTACATTTGACAATTTAAACGTCAAATTCATGTTATTCATTCAGGCGGCGGTCACAGCCTATTAACCTACTAAAGATGGGTAACAACACTCATTGTCATTTGATCTGGCCGCCACGTGTTCGCCAAATATATGTAGGTAGTCTGACACTATCTAACGAAAATACCAAAAGTGGCTTTTGGCAATCAGGTATGCGTTACCCAATGAACATTTTCAAATTTTGGCTGGCCTTTGAACTTCGCAACTAACTGTGAGATTAGGAAGACAACTGCCGAGCTTTTCAGGTCAAAATCTAATCGAATTAATGTCTTCATCATAGGCAGAACTTCGTTTCCATACCTGTTAGGTAGGTATGACTCTGCGATTAAGCATTAGATCCGGACAAGGCATATCCTTGAAAAGGAATTCAGCTTTGTATTCGGTGCAGCCGAATATTTTGAAACTGGTGAGAACCAGTTCAATAATCCAAAATCCCCTTTTCATCCTCAAAAAGGGATTTAGCATTAATTGTTTAGTGCAGCCGAATATTTTTAAATTGATTCCCAGACTATCAAACCTTTAGCCATCTTGTGTAGATTAGAATATTGGAAAATGGTTTACTACACCACTGCTCCAACAGGATCTCTACAAGGGTCCTTGACGAAATCAGTCCTCTGCGAGAGGACACTTTTTTTTTTTTTTTTAATCTGGCTACCTTAAAGGCTGAGACCACCATGTCTTTATTGCAGTTATTCTATGCAACAGAATACAGCCGTTTCTAAGTTCCAGTAAAAATCCTAGTCACCCATCCTGCGGGGTTATTAGAAAAAATGCTCAAGAGAACAACTGACATGAATTTAAATTTCTACTGAACTCTGTCCCTTGCGAGGGGACACGGCCATTGTTTTTGATGCCAGCAGACACTGACCACCTTATCATTATTGTAGCTGTTATTATTATACAGCCGAATAGTTGCACCGTCATCATGGGTTGCATTTTGTATTTTATTTAACCTTTTACATATTTATATAACCCTGCGAGGGTCTTCTGTACAAATCAGTCCTCTGCGAAAGGACACGGCTTTTTAAACTGCCTGCGAGGCAATGGCCATCTTAACTTGCCTATAGCAATTTTTATTCAGCATGGCCGAATAGTTTTGCCATCAAATCTGAGTGGCAGGATTTCTAGTAGCCACCCTGCGAGGGTAGATTATTTTGAAAATGCGCATGTGAATATTGGCAATAGCTTTGATATCCCTGCGAGGGTTATCTGCGGAATCAGTCCCCTGCGAGAGGACAAGTTTTAGCGCTTTTTCAAGATTTCTGCTCGGTGACAACCTACATACTAAGTAGACCCTGCGAGGGTCTTCTGTACAAATCAGTCCTCTGCGAAAGGACACGGCTTTTTAAACTGCCTGCGAGGCAATGGTTACCTTAACTTGCCTATAGCAATTTTTATTCAGCATGGCCGAATAGTTTTGCCATCAAATCTGAGTGGCAGGAACTCTAGTAGCCACCCTGCGAGGGTAGATTATTTTGAAAATGCGCATGTGAATATTGGACATAGCTCTGATATCCCTGCGAGGGTTATCTGCGGAATCAGTCCCCTGCGAGAGGACAAGTTTCAGCGCTTTTTCAAGATTTCTGCTCGGTGACAACCTACATACTAAGTAGATACATACACGCTAGAATTTTAAAGCCTTATATGAAGCAGCAAGGGCTTCATGGGCAAGCAGCAAGGGCTTCAGCATAGATGTAAGAATAAAACGGATTCAAAACCTTTCGTTTAAACGAGTATGAATTTTGGTTTTATAAATAAACGTTTAACATTTAATTTAGGGTATTTTGGTAATCATCGATTGCGATGATTCACAACACCATGAACATTATCCATTAATTCGAAAATAGAATGTCTTGTAGGTACTTATTTTGGGAATACAAGGTACTCGCGATACTTGCGTACTCGTTCTCGCCTGCCCCCCCTTTGTAAGTAAAATAAAATTCATACTCGCAAGACTTAGGTGACAAAACTATTGAATCTCGGAAAATCGTTGTAAAGCTCAAAGAAATTTCGTAGCAAACTTAGACACTCACTCGTGACAACAGCTTTAAGCAAAGCAGGTTGAAGCGAAACGCTCGAGCGGAAACTCTGTTTATCTTGCAATACAATGCTTGAAAAGCTTAGAGGCTCCTCATGCAAAAATTTAATACTAGCCGTCAGAGTCTAAACGGAGGTACTAGTCGTATTTCAATATACCTGTTAAACACTCAAACTTTTCCTAGGAAAACTGGAAAGGTATTCCTTAAAAATGTGCGTCGTCACATATTCGAACGGAAAACTCGCTTATCTATCGAACAAATCTATTTCATTTCATGCATGCTTCTTAGATACTCATAAAATAAAGGATTAAAACGAACGGAAACCCGTTTAAACGTGTATAAAATCATTGTAAGGAATGTCTGTTGCATATCCTTGTATTCAATCCAATGTTAACCCTTAAATTTATATAATGTATGGGTTTTGCAATATGGCAGAATTCTTAAATGATTTGTGGGTAGAAACCGTCACAAAACTTATCATGCATACGAAACTTGATAATTCTGTGAAATGCAAGTGAGCTATAAGCATGACGAATCAAAATTACAGAAACAGAAACCTAATTAAAATAATAGTTTTTAGGTACTTACGTGAAATTCACTTCACTTCAATTAGTTACACTTTTTAGCACGTAAGCCTTTAACGAAAATATTTGTTGCAGAAAGAACATTATTAAATATTTTTTACAACTAGTAGGTCTCAGGAGACCTGACACGACCGTCTGTAGCGGGAAATCAGACGCCAATGGCGCAAAGATCTCCGAGGCCTACACAGGCTCGGACCTGCCAGGTGGTAGTGGGGGTCAGAGTGACAGAGACAGCAAATAAGATACTCAAGGCAGAAAGAGACAGATATATAAGCGGGAAACATCGACTGCCTCTCTCAATTAATAAGCTTCGATTAACGGTACAGTCAAATTAATAACAAATTAGGACATTGTTTAGCGTCATTATTATCTCTCATTCATTAATTTGCCTTTCAATTGGGTGGTTACAATAACCCAGCCTTTTAATTTCCAGCCAGATGCCGCCCTGGCGCGTCTATCGGCGTGAGAACTTGCGTCAAAGTGCCTGACCCCCACCCCTGCGACCCCCCACCTCCTTGCAGCAGCTTGAAGAACAAGAAGCAACAGTGTGACGAGCCACCACTATGCAAGGAGAGAATCCGTAACCTTCCGCTGAATAAAATCCGGAGAATCATGTGCACCGACTCGAAGGGGAATGTGGTGGAAGCAGAAGTTGTAAAAGAGGAATTTAAATAAATAAACAAGAGAGTGCAAATTATGCTTTTTAGTTCCGGCTTTTGTAACGCGTCTCGTCCCATGAGGCAAACAGTGAGCGGCTGACTGTCCGCTGCACTCACTTCCACTTCTTCTGAGTGGCGTATCGGTCACTAACCCAATATCAACTGGACGGCGAACTGTTTGAATAAGGAAGAGTGGATTCGCAATTGCACATCACTCTAACGGTTTACCCTTGTTTGATCGAACAACGTTTCGTCGAATTTCAGTTGGTCGAACAACGTTTGAGAAAATCATCACTTTGTATAATATCATTTGATCGAATTTTCAGTTCGTCGAATGTTTATTTGATAGAATTTTCAGTTCGTCGAATGTTTATTTGATAGATTTTTCAGTTCGTCGAATGTTTATTTGCTATAACACCGTTTGCACTAATGATCAAAAGGTAGAATGTTCATAACATGCCAAGCAGCATGTAATGAGGCAAGTCGTTTTTTTGGGTTTAAAAAAAAAATAACCACGAAGGCTTAAGGCGGGAGCTACGCTCCGCTTCGCTCCCGCCTTAAACCTTCTAACCTAATCTAACCGAGTCGGTTCCGCCCAAACTATAGTATAGGGCAGTGACGAAATTCGATAATATGAAATTAGTTCAAATGAAATTCGGTCAAACAAATAATTACATCAAATGAAAATTTACCAATTAAATATTCGGTCAAATGAATAATTCGACCAACTGAAATTCGACCAACTGAAATTCGACGAAACGTTGTTCGATCAAACAAGGGTAAACCCACTCTAACATCTAAAATGTTTAGGGAGGCAAACTGAAAGCAAGTAGTCAGCTGCTCACTGTTCGCCTAGTTGGAGTGCGCCATCTTTAACCAACGACCATACAGCCACTGGCTAGACTCCTATTATGTGCCTATAAGTTAGATGCGTTGGTACTGTTGGCAGACCAGACTCTGCTCGGTTTGTTATCTAGAGACTAGTGAGTGGCTGTAAGATCGATGACTAAAACAAACAAACAACAGCTTTCATACGTCCCACTGCTGGGCATTGGCCTCATCACAATTATGAAATGGGTGCGAGCCCATGCGAGCCATAGTCCAACTCGTAAGTTCAGTGTGGATGGACAAGTGTAAGGTTGATGTTAAACCTAACCGTACGGCCCGTACACATTAACACCACTACACGCGTGGCGTCGTGCCAGGACGCAGCATCAGTTTACGGTACGACATCGTATCGTAATAATTTACTGCGAGCAAATCGTCTTCTCACGATGAGGTGGTGGGTAATAGTATTGGTATTGGCCAACGACCTCACAATCAAGGTAAGGCTGTGTCTGTGTTTTCGATGGGCTGTGTGGTCGGTCGATTGGGTCGATGGTATTGGCTATGAGGTGAGGCCAGAGGCCAGATGAGGCCGATGTTGGTAACAAACCTCAAAGCTAGATTAAACTTATAAACCTATCTTACAGCAAAAAAACTATAAACACTGGTGACAGCCGTCACTCAGACCAAACAAATAAATCAGCCAAAACAGCAGAATGGAATGGACACACTAACACCCCCTTAATAATATGAACCAAAAAAAGTGCCATGTAGAACCCAACCCCCCTCCCGAGCCCCCAAGCCCATGTACCCTCCAGAGGATAAAACAGGCGTTGGCTGCTGGCAAGACAATATGTCCCAAGGAACCGGTGCCTGATCCCCCTCCAGCGCCACCGTGTCTCGCAGTCTGCATTGAGAGAGTGAAGAACCCGCCGATACCACCATCTCCTAACACTCCAATTGTTTGTGTGGTGGAAAGGGAACCGACTGGATCTGCCAGGTAGTACAAAGTTTCATGACACTTAGGCAAAAAATATACTTACCTACCGTGCTTACCTATTCATAAAGATTTTACCTTTAAATTATTTAATCAGTGTCACTTTTTCTGTTTATTATTAGCAACTCAACACAAGTTTTAAGACAAGCAACCTTATTCCTACATCGCTAAAATAGCATTTCACTCGTTTTATTCGACTGACCGAACAAACATACCTATTATCTACGTCTTTATGACAATAGTACCAGAATTGCTTCCCTTAGTCAGTAAATATCTTTCTGGAAACCTTGAAAGTACACATTTTGATTCTGACCACTATGCAGCGTTTCAATTTATGAAACATGTATACAATTTCATTTATGAAAACCTGATCCTTTAAAATAAAAATTAACAAATATCCAACTTTTTGCAGGTGTGACGCAATCGCAGATGCTGAAGCTGAACAACCCGATCTCCCCTGGCCCGGCTGCCCTCCCCCAACTCCCTTGCCTCCACCCCCAGAAATAGATCCTTGTGAAATACAAAGAATAAGGGAGAAGAAAGAAGAGTGCAAAGAAAGGATGAAAAGATACCTCGAATAAAAATGGACTCCTTTATCTTTAATACTGCTACTCCTAGCAGCTCAGACGTAGATCTGTTAATTGAAAAGTTTAGACTCGAAATCAGCAATGCTATGTCTACTGACGATGATGATGGTGAAACTAGAAGACTTACAATAACACCTGCAGTTGAAAGACATGATTCCGAGCCGAGTAATGACATTGATAAACAAATATCTGAATTAGAAACTTTGATTAAAGTGCTGCAAGAAGAAATAAATGAATTGTCACATAATACTGATAGAGGAGTAGAAGAGTATGTACCAATAATAGTTCAAGATGAATACGATATTCATGAAGATTTGAGTAACAATACCATTATTCTGGACAATGAGCCTAGAGTCAATTCTAAAAACTACGACGATGAAAGTTTAGAAGGTAAATTGAAAAGAGAAGATACCCGCACGGACTTGTTTGAAACTGAACCATTTAGTCATGTCTTTCCTTTAATGATCCGTGAAGTAATAATACCTCTTACTGGGGGCTTAGATACGACACATGAAACTGATGAAAATGTCAAAAGAAATAATGATACCAAATATGATGAGATAATCACAATAAAACAAGACGTTGTTGATGTTTGGCACGATTTGCCAGAATATGCACCTAAAGACAATTTAGAGGGACTGATTTCTGAATTGCAAGCTGAAATTTCCGAAAAGATGGACACGTTAAAAGATGTAATTATTGAAGAAACAGACAAAAATCCAGATGCCAAGTTTGAAGACGCCTAATAAAGTCCTTTCACTTTAAGGTGAGTGTTTTATTCTTACATTTGTCTATCTACTATATAAAAATAAGTCGGGTTTTCCTTCCTGACGCTATAACTCCAGAACGCACGAACCGATTTCCACGGTTTTGCATTCTTTGGAAAGGTCTCGGGCTCCGTAAGGTTTATAGCAAAGTAAATTCACATACAGCTTAGTCCACGCGGACGAAGTCGCGGGCGGCTGCTAGTAATCGTATAAGTTTACTTAAAAACTTTTTTATTAGCGATCTGTCTTAGCGGAATCGCTCGTATTAGGGCAAACTAAGTGCTGGTTCAGACACGTATGGAGAAGACGGAGCTAGAAGGAAAGAGTTCTAGTTTTCTAGTTCCTACTTCACCTCTCGTGGTTATCGTGTGTAACCAGTGTATCGGAACGCACTTAATGAATATTTCGATAATTCGAGGGTAATGTTAATTAATATTTTCTGTATTTTGATGTGCATTAACCGCGTCGGGCAATTCCAGCGCGGCCTTATAATCATAAGCTTAGGCAGTGCTTTGCAAAGTTTAGTGATACTGTGACAACACTAAACAACAACTAAATCCTCAAGCAAAGCAGTGTGCACATGGTGGTGTGTTCTCCAGCTGCAGAGATTCTCGGAGATCCCGTTCATGGCTGGTGCTGGAAGTCCAAAGTAGGCGAAAGAGGTTTGTGGAATTTATATTTATAGCTATTGTCGATACTTTAAATTAAAACACACGCCCATTTTTTTTTCGTTCAAATCAAGTCGACCAGAGTTTTTTACCACCAAACGGTGCAAACTAGAGTCTGAGAATGTTAGGTCGGACACTAGTGCAAACAGTCTTTATAAAGAAAGGAGTAACCTTGACTAATTTTGGAAAGTTCCTGATGATGATGATTATCATGACTTCACTTGTATGCATAATTTGTTGCCACATTACTAATTCAAAATGGTTTAAATGATATAAAAAATTGACTTAAAGGTTGAAGTTGATATCATTCGAACCAAAATGTTTAAGTAACAACACTTTAGCGTACGTCATATTATAGGCATTAAATTACGCGTATCGGGAAACATACAAATTTAATTAAAAACCCAAAAATAATATTCTGTCCCAACAGTTTATTCACAATAACAAATATAATTCATACAAAATACAACATTTAACTATATCTCATCACATCATATATCCAGGACAAACATTAAAATAACTTAAGCAAGCATTTTGACTAGATTACTCTGAAGGATAATTTTCACATAAATATTAACTTCATCGTATAAAATGTTCAATGATATAAATTCTAAAATGTTCATAGCTATCCAATTGCAATTTAAAATGCATTTTACTTGTGCATAACATTATTGTAAAAATAAAAATATTTCAGCTAAATATTTTAAAGTATTTACTTTACTATACATGTACCTAAGGCAAAAGTTTTGGCACAAGTTTTATTTATATTTTGGCGTTTTGTTACAGTTTCCGATAAATAAGGCACCTTGCTACATACGTAATATTTAGCAATATTTATAAAGATTTGAAATTAAATACTTTGTATTTCGATATACAATAAAAGTCATTTAGAAGCTTTGATTTTGAATTACTAAAAGATAACACATATTCATATTTTTAAAATACAAAAACTACTGGATTGTTTCATGCAATCCGAGTTTATAATAAATAGTTTTAATAGATTTATTTTATAAAATACCAGACATCATCTTACAATATCATATTTCAAAAATCTCCATCACAAAGAGTTTAATAAATTCATCATTCAAACAGGAATAAAAACAGGTATTGGAAAACGGTTAAAACCAAACAAATCTAACTTTTCTATCGTTTACATCTCTCTTAATAATAATTTATTTTAATTTCATATCCAAAAGCTAAGCCATTTTATATACAAAATATTCATCAAAAAATCTCTCCTCGTCTTGAAAAGCTCTAAGCTTGCCCTGGGCCAGCTTTGCCAAACCCTTTGAGGGTTAAAAACCAAAACAGGTAGTCAACCTGTTAAGGAAAAAAGTAGGAATCCAAAAAATAGGGGGATTTATTATTTCTTTCTTGGCGGAGGCTGCATCGGAGGCTGGTGGAATGGATGGTACTGCCGAGAGAGGATACGATCCTGAAAAGAACGTCAAACCCTTGTAAGATACTAATTCTTCGTCATTTATGATTACTGCGGTTTTGCCTCTGTTGGCTTTGACTGCTTTACCAGACTGTACAATAAACGCAGAAGGTTCTCAACCCAAATATTTAAAGTAACATTAAAAAATCGCTGGGTACTCAAGAATTCGACATGGACCTCAGGCTAGGGCGTTACTTGGATAAGACCTGACGTTATGTTTGAGGAAAAGAGCGACTGGGCATATGCTTAATAGTAATTATAGTGATTGTTGAGATGAAAAGATGAGCCGGAGCAGACGAAATTTCGCAGTAATGTGTATTGTGATTTCTGCACGATTTGTGGAGCGGATCCTGATTCATAAAACACTTGGAAGAGTCTAAAGTGATAAGAGTACCACAAGAGTCACCTACATGCATTTTTATTGTGCAATGTTAAGTGTAACCAACTCACCACGTTGTTCTGTTGGATCTGAGCTGCACTCATTTTCCTCTCTTGTAAAATTATTTGATTGGCAGCACTGTAACATATACAAATTAGTGTGGCATACAATTTATTGGATAATACGGAAATGATTAGATGATCGATTTCCTTTTGTCTATCTTTCCATTCGATTCAAATAAGGAATAGAAGAAGAAGTGGTAAAAGATAAAGATCCTTACGTGTCCATCTCCTCCTGCGTAAGGTCGAGGGCCTCTTGCATCTCACGTGAGGTACTCTGGATGAACTCTTTGTCGCAGTATTTGCCTAACCCCTGCTCCGTCAGTACCTGCGTAGAAATCAACGCACTGATCACGATCGTCATCCAAACGGATATTTAAAACAAGATTATTTGTGAGCAGAGGAAATTCACAGCGCAAAACTCAGTTGCATTGAGATTCAGGCTGGTAATCAAGTAAGACAGCCAGGACTCTGGGAGATGTTGTGGCCACGTGGCGCACATAAGAGGATTGTTTTACAATTATACAATATTGGTTTTAGCTAGAGTGTGAATTCAAGGAGGTATGTTTTAGATTTTATGATACGGCAAAACTTTGGAAGCGCCTTCAGTAGTTTTGTTCAATAGTAATTATCAGCATCATTATTAGCTAGAAAATATCCTCTCGTTTGAACAGGTTTCCCCCATAGGTTTCAGGTGACTAGTTTGCATGTCCATACTATGCTTGTCATCAAATAGTAGCATTCGTTATTTTCGCTTTGACCCCGTTCTCATTAACATCCGTTTAGTTGTTTTCATCCAAATCTGGAATTACCTTCTAATACGAGCATCATCAAAACAAATACAGATTGTTTTGTGTTTCAGGAACCACTATATCATATTTAATATACTTACTCGAGTAATAAGATTCTCCGCGGGATTCTCTACACAATAAGGCACGTTGTTGTTCTGTTTCACTGATTTGTCACGATCTAAACAAGAAAACTTGTTGTAAATTTTATTGTTTGAGTTACACAAATAAAATGATTAAGACGAAAATCCTCGAAGGATTTTTCAAACCTGTTTTCTGATTTGTGGGTAAATTCAAAACTAAAAAGCAACCAAACCAAGTGAGTTTATGAAACAACGTACGTTTTATAGCCATTCAAGATGCCTTAGGGCATAATGGTGCATAGTACAATGTTTGGGATTAATGTGCCTTTCCGGATAGTCAATAAATTACAAGTTCAAAATGTTATGTCTCAGTGACCATGCAAATGCAAAAACATTTTCTGGAAAAATACTTCTATTTTTATATATAATTATAATTTTAGAACAAAGTTGGAGTATTAAGCATTTGATGATCCAGAAACCTTAATGCATGCATCATTCAAAACATTTTCAGAACATTATTTAAAATTACCAATATTTATGAACCTATGTACTTTACTAATTAAAATAAACTACAATTCTGTACCATGCATGTAACTTTCATGATTATTATTAAAAAACGATGGTAATTCATCAATTTTTTGGATCCAATCCAAACTTTTTTAAAGTGTTATTGTGTCATTTCAATATCATACCAACTACGATCTTAAAACGTCACTTAAACTACAAAACCCCTAAACTAATGCTGTCAATATGAAAGTTACAGCGATACTTGAAAGGGCTGCTTATCTTTAAATGACGTTTATGGAGTTGTAAATAGATAGAAAGGAAAGAATAAGAGAACATATGTTATAGCAAACAATCACAACACACTAAAACAAACTTACAGTTGTTTTTCATACTCTGCACTAAATCGTTGGACGTTTTTCTGCAAACGTTACACTGGGTTTAGTTACAGACACTATACATAATGCTGCATATAACCCTTCTGAAGATAATGATAAATTCATTTGATCTATCAAAATAAATCTTAAATTAAATCTTTATATACTGGCTATAGTATTTACGATTGTTTGAACAAGAATCGTATCATATTTTAGATATCTACTTTCAAGTATTTTGGAGGGGTAAGGGTTCACCTTGCATTTCAAAAAAATATATATTCTACAAATAGTTTTGAAAATTCGCATGTTCAAAAAAATATTGGAAGATGTTTACCAATAAATAAGAGCAAAATGTAAAGTGTCCATAACGACAGTGAAAACAATTTTAATGTGCTATGATTTGACATAAAATAGATAATTAAAGCACGAAACAAGATTTGGTATATAATTTAGACGAATAAGTGTATAGATAATTGTACAGTATTAAAAGATAAAACATTTATTGTAACATTGGCACCAAAAGTTATGAATGAGTGTTGCGTACTTAATACACACATCAAAAGTGTCTAGGGATATCTCAAGCATTTTCATACAAAGTATAGCTATTGGGGAGGCTGTAAAAATTAAAATATTGATACCAACGTAGAAATTTTTAGGACACAGAAACTGCTATATCTGCCCTTTCAGATTGTATAAAGAAATTCATTGTGGTAGCATTATTGTACAATCGTAAGGACGTTAAAAAAAGACAGATTTTTCTTTTAAAAGGTTTCAAAATTTTAGCAAAATCAAACGTTTTTTTTGTAATATTCTTAACCTTTATCTTATGCCTGTTTCCTCGAGTTATTCTAAGATAATGCTGAGCATTATCTAATATCTTTGATTTTGCTAAAATTTTGAAACCTTTTAAAAGAAAAATCTGTCTTTTTTTCACAATGAATTTCTTTATACAATCTGAAAGGGCAGATATAGCAGTTTCTGTGTCCTAAAAATTTCTACGTTGGTATCAATATTTTAATTTTTACAGCCTCCCAAATAGCTATATTTTGTATGAAAATGCTTGAGATTTCCCTAGACACTTTTGATGTGTGTAATATTATTTCTAGTGATATTATTTAATATATAAAACACAGTATGTTACAACTACTATGAAGTCATGATCAATCATTGGACTTTATATTTGAATCACTGATGTTTCATTAGCACTGCTATTTTATGCACAATTTCAACCTGATAGCTTACATTGGAGCGCATACCTATAATTTTAAATTATTGAAACTATCTTAACTAAGTAAACATCGATAATTACAAGTCATTTATGGTCCAGATTTGCATGGCACTTGAAATCCGCCCGTATATGCCGGATAATGGCACAAATTTCAAACAAGGAATGACTCTTCTTACAAGCAGGTACTAAAATGAATCTGAAGTACCCTTAACAAATTTATCAACATATTTTTAACCCAATATAAGCCATTTGTGTTGAATCTTATGCAAAAGTTAGTTTAGAATTAACTAATAAGTCTTCTAAAACTATTCGCACGTGTTCACAAAATGTTTTTTGAGAATATTAATAAGTACGCACATAGTTATCAATCAAACGACCAGAATTAACTTACTCTATCGCTCGGAATATCCTTTCAGAGTCCTTTCCGTGCAACAGAGGCTGCATCGCAATTTCTTCGTCACTGTGATTGCCTTCATCATATTTGCTATAAAACAAACAACAAAGATAATCTTGTTAGTATTCCACTAAAAGTTTTATATCAAGTGTAAGTGAGTCACATTTTACTTACGTCTCTTCTTCGGGTATTTGTCCGTCCATTCCCAACTCTCTCTGCATCATCGTACTAAGAGAATTGTTATCTGGTTTATCTAGGCATAAAATCACATGATTACTGGCTTTTTTACTTAAAATCAGGAACGAGTTACAAACTTTATACAACCCATTAAACAACAAACGACTTCCGTCATCACTTGTAAATACTATACATAGCCATAACAGAGTTTAAAAAATGAATACCTAATGGTGTATTAATATAGACAGATATTGCTCGTTTGTTTCCAGTACCTTCGTTATTAAAATAGTTTTCAACGTGACTGTAACGAACTTCAGGATCAACAACATAATTATGTGCTGTTTTCCCACAATCACTACTAATGTAAAAAAATACAAAATAATTGACTTACTGGGCATCTTGAGTTTGACAGAAGGTTGGACTGCTTTTTTGTCTTTTCCTCCGTAGAAACTCTCGCGGCCATGTTTTTTGATACTAGTCCACACAGCACCAAATAATGTGTGGTTTCGCTAAAAGATTTGTTAATTGATTAGCAATTCACAAAATATGAAGAAGGATCTGGCATCATCAAAAGTGGTTCCAAGTCTAATATGATAGGAGAAAATATCACTACTTACCCTATGCATTGGTTCAACTGTTTCTGGGACGACCTCGTCCAAATTGCCTGATATCGCTCTCTTCAGCTCAGGTCCAGCTTCGTGCAAGGTTCGGAGACCAGCCTGAAGAGTCATTTGATTATTCTGTACAGAGGCTGCCGCTGCTTGTTCCTTGCGCTTTCGGAACCTGTCACGTTTTTATTTATACAACATATTATAATACGAGGATTACAAAAGTCCTGAAATCTGTGAATGGAAGTTGAAAAAACTGTAGTGTTTTTAAGAAAACTCGAAAATCTTGTAACAAACACTTTATAAAAACATGTCTTCTCATGTTACAATCAGTTGCCTAAATGTGGTACTTATGTATTGGTTTGAAGTGTTCGTTTTGAATGTTTTTCGTAAAAAGTTAGACAAGCCAGTTGTAGATAATACATGCATAAATATTATGACGGACACAAAAGAAATTAATCACGCTGAAAAAACACTCAAAAGAATCAAACAGAAAAGTATTTTTAAAGAATTGTGCAAATATAAAGCAAGTGATTGTAAAAACAACAAAAACACAGAGAAAACATGCTTTGTAACTTATCAGTATAAACTCAATGAAAACTAAAATCATGCTGTAAAAATTGGTAAAATAGTAAACTGCGTGGACTGTAAAAAACCTATATTACAGGGAAGCTAAACCAAAATCCAAGAATTAGGCATCACTGAATCATCATCAACAGATACCTAGTTGACTTGCAGCTAAGCTTGAAAACCAAAAATTGGTATTCGTATAATACTATACACTCCGAGCTAGGCGAATATTGTCCAAAAATAAAGGGTTTTGTAACCGTATTGAGAAAAAAACTCTGAAGCGACATCCTTGGGACAGTTACAAACTGGTATATGTATACCAAGGACGAGTAAGCATAAAATACAGCAGAATAATCATCGAGTTGCATATAAGATGGATGTCGACTTACGCATGGTTCCTATAAAAACAGAAATTGTGTTAGTTTGTTTCGCTTTGATATAACAATAACATTGGCAACATCCAGAAGCACTGATATCAGTTCCCAATAAATCATGTCAATTTTGTTTATGGAAACTTAAACAATGCCTACCATCAAGTACTCGTAAGAAATTATAAATACTGTGACAAATAAACTTATTTGAATAGACAACAACATAATATAATTAGCATAACCATTTGGAACATTAACTTTGCCAAATGTATTTCATTGCATTTGGTGCTACATACATTCCTTTTCTATACGTTAAACAATTATCTACGTGGATGATGTTATGAAATTTCAACTAACCTTCTAAAGTAGTCTTGAATGAGGAAAGTAGCGTAGAATTTACCAACTGTAATTTCATTGGGGTCACCTGGTGGAGGCACCACTTGATCAAGAAGTTTGGGGGATGTCCGTTTCCAAACTTTCTTTATTATCGCTCGCAGCTCAGTATTGCATTCGTCAATTACACCTGTTTTAGGATATTTGCACAAAATGTTAAAAACAAATTATGTGAAAAATGTTGTTCATAATATTTGTAAAAATCTTACCAGAAGTTTTAATCTGCAATTGAGTCCTCACAACGGCAAATAAGGTGGCGTTGAAGTTGACTGTACCGTCAGAATTGAGAGGCATGTTCATAGAAACGAGTCGCTTGCATGCAGTTCGATGAGGGCAGAGCTTTCCGAAACCTTAAAACAAACCTGGATTAGCTACAATACTTTATGGTATCTTAGTAGTATCAAACATAATTGTTTAACGAAGTGATGAATCAGCTGTTAACAAAAAATCTTACCAAGTGGAGGACTGATTTTCCTAAGTAGTGTTACCACATCTAAATGTTTAATTCGCCCTTTTGCATCTGGATCGTATTCGCTCCATAATCTATAAAAATATGTAGAATGGTTATTAAACTTAAAATTATGGACACTGCAATTTCTATTCCAACAAAAGTTTATCCAACGCTCAAGATAATATAAATTCATTGCATACCTAACAAACTCGTCAAGGTGATGAGGTCCCAATATAGACCAATCTCTCGTTAAATAGTCAAAGTTATCCATGATAACCGCCACGAATAAATTTATAATCTGAAATGTAAATGATTAGAGATTTATTTTCTGGCTTTCCATACAACTGCAGCGTTCCATCGCACAAAACTAACTACTGAAAAATATACAGAATAATCCCAAAACTTGCATAAAACTAAAAGCGTTTATGCATAAATAATAACCTTTCGACTCAATAACTATGCTTGCCGAATAAAAAAATAAAAGAAAGGTTTACTCAGTTACAGTTAACAAATAAAAAAAAAATTGTCAAATGCGAGTTATCAGTCACGAAATCGTGTCAAAAACCTTTCTGAAACCATCTCCACAAAGGCACTAAGCTTTTGGGGTTTTATTGACAGACGGCCGCCTGGGACTTCGTGTTTTTTGAACAATATCTTTGTAAATTGAAGCGTATGTGTTATTCTGATGTATAAGCTATATCCGTGTAAAGTAACGTCAAAATCCGTTTAGTCGTTTTTACATGAAAGAGTAACAAACATCCATACTCACAAACTATCGCATATATAATATTAGTAGGATAGTATTAGGTAAACCAGGAAGACAATTAGAAAAATAAACTGATCATTACGCACCAAGAAAGTACAAAGCAATGAGAACGAGATAAAATAAGGGAACGCCATCCAAGTTCCACAGCCTCCATCGCTAACTTCGCCGCCGGTTCCATCATCATCAGGGTTGATGCAGCCAGGAGGTTCTCCTGGACGCTGTACTGTATTATTTGATAGCGCCATCATGATTTCTTGCCATGCTTCACCTGAAAACGTAACAACAGTTTGTAGTTATATCAATTTTCTTTCAGTGGTGAACTGCGTTTCAACTCTTTTGTTTTATTACTACTATTGCACAGCTTTCCATTACCAAAAAACATTTTTTTATAAATTGTCTAAAAAAGGACGCGAAGCGAATGACGATACTGCAATTGTTATTAGTGAAGACTTAACGATTAAAAAAATAGGAAACCTCCATGTTTCAGTTTATCACAGGTTGTGATATGAGTTAAACTGTCTAATAAAAATGATAAAGTACCTGTAGCAGATCTAAACAAGACCATAAGTGCGCTACCAAACGTTTGGAAGTTGTTATGTCTTGTTATAACTTCTCCGTCGAGTTCAATTTTGCCAAACAACTGAAAATATGAAAATATGATAAATTATGTTCATGTTCCCTTAATTATCTCATTCAAATAAATGCGTCATACTACTATCTTAAACATATCAAGTAAGACATCTTCCAAGGTGTCAAGATTTTTGTCTACGCACTCCGTATCATATATGAGACGTATTAATATTAAACCAATACCTGCATCCCCACCACAGCATAAATGAAAAACAGTAAGACAATCAACAATGCAACGTATGGCAAGGCCTGGAATGACTTGATGAAAGTCCATAGCAAAGTCCTTATTCTCTCTCCTCTGGATAGCAGCTTTATCAAACGCATAGCTCGGAACAGTCGGAAGAACGTGATGTATTTTAGCAGTGTTCCCTGAAAACAAATTGAAATCATTGCTCGTTTCATTCATTTGTTTGTTGAAAAGCTAAAGTTCATCAACCATCATAACTTACCTCACTTTCCTCTTCTGTTTTCTTTTTGTCGTCAAACTGAAAAAAACAATAATAATGAAACCCAAGAAGACACATTTCGATGAGATGGTA
This sequence comes from Udea ferrugalis, assembly GCA_950022985.1. Lineage (NCBI taxonomy): Eukaryota > Metazoa > Arthropoda > Insecta > Lepidoptera > Crambidae > Udea > Udea ferrugalis. Next base: position 1,858,500 of record OX465541.1, read on the forward strand.
TCCCTAGTTTCAAAATATTTGTGAGATTCCAGGGAAGGTTTAGTAAACATGATAAAATGCTAGGAATATATTAAAAACGGAAATTTTGTTTTCTCTCAGCAACTATTTCTACCTGTCAAACACAAAAAATGGACTATAGGACAAAGCCTGCGGTGCAGCTATTTCGAAATATAAATTGGCATCGGGAATTAGGAGAAAATTAAAAATCTGGTACAAAGGGACTACTTATCAGTTTTCAAATTAAACTTATAAAAAAGACATACCAGAGTGTCTGGAGGCCTGTTTTCGTTTACTTGTGTCACCACTATATCTATTATACTTCCAACCACTAATATAAAATCTGTGGTATTCCAAGCATCACCAAAATAATTCTGAAAAATAATAATTTGATATTGAATGAAAAATAAACTAAAATTTTGTAAAGAAGAACAAAGGCACTATTTATTATTGACATTAAGAGGGCTAATTTTTAAATTTATGGAAATTACCTTGAATCTAAATGCAGCTAATTTGAACACAAACTCCATCATGAAGATAGTTGTAAGTATCATGTTCAGGAAATCAAGTATCTGGAACAAAAGTAAGGTAATAAAAAACAATCTTTTTTTGTAGTGATTTTAATGTTTTTTACTTCAGCCTTGTTACCTTTTTATACTCTGGAGTAGCACCATGGAACTTCATCATAAGCGCAATTGTGTTCAATACAATGAAGAAGAATATGAAATACTCGAATTTTTGCGACGTTACAAACCACCACGTTTTGTATTGGATGCGATGCTTGGGAATGTACCTTAAAATCGTTGAAAAATTGTTTCTGTATTAAAATCTGTCACGAATTAGAAATAATACTCGTATTATTCAATTATAACTAAGAGCAATTTCAGCCAATAATAAGGTGATTACCCACGGGTATACAGAAGCAATACACAAAGTTCCGACAGACGCATTTGGTCATACAAATTACAAAGATGCACCCAAGATATATTTACCTTCGTATTGGTTTTGCCTTTAGAGCAAACTCTATACAGTTTCTCTGATTCTTATCCAATTCACAATCCTTAAACTCTTGTTCACCCTCTTTTTGGAATGTTACTATGACGAAACCTACGAAGATGTTTACCTGAAAAGTAGAAGTCAAATAAATTAGCCAAATTGATTACATTTAGAACGAAATCATCAAATTGTAAAAACTGTTGCATACCATGAAAAATGCAATAACAATGATGTAGCTTATGTAGAAAAATGCAACGAGTGGTCTGGAATTTTCGATTGGTCCATGGTTTTCTTCATTCGAATCCATTGAGGTCGATAACAGTCTGAAAGAAGGAATAAAGAATGTAAAGTTGGAGTATGGGTCATTCCACCTCATAGTTGAGGTGAGGCCTGTGGCCAGCAGTGGGACGTATATATAGGCCGTTTATGTTATGTTATGTAAGGCGTTCTAACAATTTCAACCATAGTGCTAGCAGAGTGTGTTATTCAAAAGATGCACTGTGGTTGCCTCTTTTAAATTAATTTACCTAATTTTTATTTTAAAAGCATTTCTATCATAGAATCGAACACGGTTTTTTTTTGCACAAAATAGTCACAACCAGACCTTGTCTCTTCCAGACAATCTTCGTACGATAAATTTAACACGAGTATTTACGTTATTAGGCTAATCTTTAGTGTATGTGTATGTACTGTAATAAAAACAATTAAGATATAGTTGTGTACTTACCCTGGCCACCCTTCAAAAGTGGAAACGGTGAAAAGTGTCAGCATACCGCTGAGGACATCATCAAAATTCCATTTGTTCTTTGTCCACAACCTCTCATCTATCTTGGGCTTTCCATTTTCGAACACCAAGTATGATCCTCTGAAAATTAAATGAAACAGAATATAGGCACTTCCCAAGAAACAACACACATCAATTGATTGTATTGTCAAATAATCTTGTATTTTTTGCATTTCAAGTCAAGAAAAAAACATGCAAGAAAAAAACGTGAGGCAAAACCCTTCCACAAAGGCATTTGACATGCGTTTACGCAAATTATTTCAAATGCTTTTAGGCCTTCAAGTTTATTTTAAAGTGTACGTTACGATTGATTACTCACCGACATTCTTCAAACGTGACTTTAGTTATATCATTACACGTAAAGAATTTACCCTGAAATCAATTTTGTATTTTATAACAATTGTATTGAAAAATTGTATGAAAATAATGTCAAATACTAGAAATCCGATCTCGTTGCTTTGTAGGATTCAGCGAAGCACTTTTATAGACACATTTTAGCACAAAATTTTGGGGTTATTAGCAATAAATAATTAAGAACTAGAGAAATTAAATTTTCAAATCTACTGAAACCACAAGACGACAATTATAAGTACTAGTGAATACATAATCTTATTTTACTTACTGAAATTAGTATCAATAAAAAAATGCCGTGATGAAACAGCTTAGATTATATTGAAATAAGATTGAGCCAGTGAAATTTCTGCTACTACTGGCTAACGACAAAATACTAAACTACTTACTACTTTTACAAAACATATACCAACCTTATACAACTGTACACCAATTGCAGAAAACATAAATTGCAACATATGATTTATGATAAATATATTGCCAATAGATTTAATCGAAGCAATGACACACTTAACAACATACTATTATTATTTTAGTAACACATAACAGACAATTTACCAATTTTAGTTTTTTTGAAACCATTTTGTCCCAATGTGCAATGTAGTGTGTGACACGATGTATACAAAGTGTGAAAACAAATGCAAAAAAAACAATATGTTAAAAAAACGAAAACATAACATACTACCTACTTACATGGCGTTAGTCCTTGGTTTTTCAAAACAAAAAAATATTATTCACTTTTTGCCAGTGTCTTGTTCTGACTTGATTTGGAAAATGAAAACCAAAAAAGAAAACTGTAAACCAAGTACCTCGGTCCTAAAAAAATGTCAAGGTAGGGAGGACTGTGCAAAATAAATGACAAGCTTATTTTGAGTCCAAAAAACTCACAAAATATTACACAAAATAATAAAACTAGATGGACACAACACCTTTGGGCAAATTGTAATAAAAAAAAGAAAACAAAACAGAAGCATGCAGCCTAGCAGCGAATTTTTTGGACCCACGAACAGAAGCAAAAAAAATGTTAGTATTCAAAAATTCCCTTGAAAGGTACGAAAAAAGCTTTCACACACAAAGAAACGAAATCCGATTTTCAGTGTTTTTTTTATAATTTGTGAATGTGCATGAATTGTGTCGAGTGCATACTTACTTTGCATCTTTTAAGTTGTTCATAATTAATTTAGTTTAACCCAAAGGTGTCGGTAAACTTAAGGATACGTTTTAAGTTTCTTTCTTAATTTCTCCCTACCTTGAACATTTGCACCCCCATGACAGCGAACATGAACTGAAGCAGATTTGTCACCAACAGAATGTTGCCAATCGTTTTAATAGCAACGATCACGCACTGTACTACGTGCTAAAATTTTAAAAATTGTTTTTGCTATATTATAAATTCAGTTTAAATGTAATTTCATTATTAATTGTGATTAATTGTTGTAAAAAATGAAAACTAACCTTCAATCCTTTTGCTCTGTTGATAGCTCTCAGCGGTCTCAATACTCTGAATACTCTCAAAATTTTAATAAAAGACACGGTGTTTGACCTTAAATAAAACAAATGGTTTAAATTAATATATGATCAACTTTTTAGTTAAATAATTTCAACAACACTATTGCGCCATCTGTCAAAAGACTGTTCAATGTAAATCTACTTGTAATAGCAAACGTTTAAAGCAAGTCAACTGCGAAAGCAACGATATATCGAGAGATGGCGCTAACACGGTACAAGTCAGCTAGTAACTGCCTCCCTTCCCACAATTTTCTCTTGAAACATGCACTTTTTTTCCATCATGTAAAATGGGAGGAGTAAAACCATCATTGGAAAATGGCTCAATAATAAATATAAAACTATAGTATTTGCACACTGCCTGACGAAAAAAAACATTTCAGGAAAATAATATATTAACTCACCCATCCAAAGAAATAAGAGAAACTATCACGACAAGTAAATCTAGCAGGTTGAAAGCCGACCGGCAGAAGGCATCCTTGTGGAATATAAAGCCATAGGTGATTAGCTTCAGCAGCAACTCGATGGTGAACACGGCGGTGAAGAAGTAGTCTATCCTGCGAAGAATCTGGAAATTAAAAAGGTGTTTTTTTCATTGCTACGTTGTTTACACTTACGGATCGCATATCGTTTGTTTTTATTTGAAATCTCAATTGCCCTTTTGCTTAGAGCCCGTTGAGATGCTAAGTTAAGCTCTTATCGAATAAAAATTATATCATAAAATACAAAAAAAAAAACTAGATAATCCTATGTATAGTTTGTTACTGTCATTTTTGTTAGTCACTACATCGAAAAAAAAATTGTTGTTATATTGACGTAAAAATACTTTCATCATCAGGCCCTCTGGTCCACAAGGTGGACCGACGATCTGGTCAAGGCAAAATACTTCATCTTCTAACAAAAAGGAATGTTAATTTTTAACTCTATGGGATGTTGTTTCAATCAGTGAGGAAGCACTTGGTGGCTTTATAGGCCTTAAAGTTTGTGGAAAAGTTAATGTCCAAGTCGTTAATTGTACTGTCTACATCGTACCCCGTGGAAATTTTTTGACTTCGCGTCAGTACTGGCATAACCTATCTTCGTCTTTTTATTGTTATATCATTGACCTCACCTCAGTCTTTCCCTCTGACGCCTTGCCTCCAACAGGGTCTTCCATGGCCAACATAAGAGATGAAGCCAGAATGCACAGCAGGATCATGTTCTTGAACCACGAGTTATTTTGAGTCTTGTAACACGACACTCGGAAGCTTAAACAAAATGTTAGATGATGTCAACAATAATTCATTTTTATTTAAATATACAAATAATGTACAGTCAACGGCTTGACAGGCTAGCCATTCCTGCGGGGCTAAAATGCACGCACAATCCGAGAGAGCAAGTAGCCGAGTAAATCCGAGACAGCAAGTAGCCAATCACAGGTCGCATTGCCGCCATTTCTCTATTTTCTCTACTGTTGCTAAGTATGAGGGAGATGAAGAAGAAAAATATTTTTTCTTAGATTTTAGTATAAATGCAAAGGTCGTTCAATGTTGTTTGGTACCAGTTAGTTTTAGAAAATATGAAGAAACTGCTGCCATCTGGTATAGGCTTCTCCTGCGACTTGATCTCGACTTCAGACAGTCTGCGCGGGCGCGCCGATATCGGTGGTGGCTTCTGCGAGTTTTCTTTCTTCACGTCACCTGTAAATAATCAAGAACCTGTATCATTAATGGTCCAAGTCCTTTTGTTATGTTTTCTATCTGTTTTCCTTTCCCAGTAGATGCTGACATTGAAATTATTGGAAGGGATCTTTTCTCATCGAAATATTTTACTTCCGTTGTGTATTGCTAGTTAACTCTCTTCAAAAGTTTTCAAAAACTCAAAAGTGCATTAATAATGGAATTGATTATTGACTTGATATCTCGGTGTTCCATTTAACGTGTTTGCGTTTTTTATTTTCTAAGTTCTGTTCGATAAACATGGAAAAAACACAGTACCATTTTGCAATTTCTCAGGGGTGACAAGAACATCATTAACGTTGTCCCTTTCTTCTTGTTCTTGCTCTTCCACATCTTCTTCTGAACCGGTTTCTTCGTACTCATGATCCGACCTATTTAAAACACAGTAGCTGCATTAGATCAGAATATATGTTTTTTTTTATTTTAAATTTATTAAAAGGATAACAATGAAACAAAACTGACATTGTTGTACATTAAAAATTCGATTACACCTATTACAGTTTAAAAATCGTTTGGGTTTAGTTAATTATAATCACGCTAACTCGTTAGTTTTCGCGTCGTTATGTTTTTGTTGCGATGAAGGAGTCATTAACCAAGTTCCATCAACCTACCACTAGCCAATAATGTGTCCAGATATATTGGGAGCATTCAAATTTTTTAGCTTTTCGACTGATAATCACATATTATCAGCTTCACCCCTATTGATTATTTAAAACTTGAAGTTAACTTACCTTGGCACTGCCTTATATTTCTTGTAAGGCCGGCTGTTTTAAAATGTTAGTCAATTAAATATAATTCTTTTTGTAGAACGTTTCAAATGCCAAATTTTAAAAGTTGTTACAAAAGGTAATTTAGGGTATTTTTGTATATTTATTACTCACCCTTCACTAGAATATGCTTCTTCTTCATTAACGTATTCATCATCAGTCTCACCTCTCTCTTCATCTAACACAGGATTTCCTGCTTCTGGATGCTCAGCTTCCTAGAAATCCATTTAAATAACAGTTAGTTTTTCAATAGTCAGATAAAATATATCAGACAAATACAATACATTATAATTTTTAACTGTTATTACAAAATGACTGAATTATTATTATTATTCAGGCTAGGTGGAGCGACGATTTGCGAAAGGTTGCTGGCAGGAGATGGATGCGTCTAGCCGAAGATAGGGCGCGATGGCGCTCATTAGGGGAGGCCTACGTCCAGCAGTGGACCAATATAGGCTGATGATGATGATGATGGTTACAAAATGAAATTCTCACACACATTTTTATATATCCGCTGTATGTAGTTGAAACAGTACTCATTATTTTTAAAAGTGTTCGTATATCTCTGTTATATTTAGAGCCGTCATAAAGAACTTTTACAGACCTCTTTCTCCTTTGCGATTTCATCCATTTCTTCAGCATCACCCAAGTTGTCAACAGCGATAGCCAAGAAAACGTTTAGTAAAATATCTGATTGTTTTGGGTTAAGAAATTACAAATTCAAGTGAATTAAGAACAATTGGTTCAGAAACACCATTTTAAATTGCGTGGCTTTTTACAATACTCTTCAAATGTTTAAATTAGAAAGCTTCTCACCAAGATTTTATTACTAGTGGCTGCCCGACTTCATCCTCGTTGACTATAGTTTAAAAAAAATAGATTACGACCCATTGTCAGATCTATCAAATAAACATATAAAATTTCAAATTGAAAATCGATCAAGCCGTTTAGGAGGAGTTTGGCAACAAACACTGTGATACGAGAATTTAATACATGTATAAGACTAGCGGCTGCCCACGACTACGTACGCGTGGACTTCAGTTTAAAAAAAAGTCATACATCAAAGGAGCATTTCTGAGTGCGGCTGTTAGTTCACCTAACGTCTACCTTCAGATGACCCCTTATATTTGAATTAGAGATAAGTATGTGATGCTCATATTCATTATATTATAAGTAAAGCTAACATTGTCAACTACAGTATTCCAACTCCAAAGCCTGGCGGACTAGCTTACTGACATTTGTTTACTAACTGACTGACTTGGCAAGATGAGCTCTGCTGAGGATGGTATATAAAAGGATACAGTTACCACAGACGAAAATGACGATAAAGTAGATGGATGCTAGCATTCCTGGCGTGCCAGCACCACCATATGCGTTGATACCGTGGTACATTACAACGTTCCAGTCCTCACCAGTCAGAATCTGGAAGAAAGACATTTTTTTTATTTAAAGGGTGGACCCAAATTCATACATATGCTCACGGCTATCCCAGACGAGAATGTCAGAGGCAGATTTATTGTTGTCATGGTGAACGAAACATTTAGAACCCCACATTTCTCGAATATAAACCCAACGTAGCAAGGGGCGAGTTTTCCGGTTTGCTCGGGTTCTTTATCGTTGTTTACCATTAAGAAAGAGTTAGCCACAAATTGTACAATCTACCACTGTTGTTGAACGGTGTACGGTAAATAGGAACGAAAACTTTTTTTAAATATCAGAAAGTTCTAGCAAGTAAAATAATCAGTCTTCATGTGTTGAAATACAAAAATACTCACTTGAAACATAGTTAGCACAGCTTGCCAGAAAGAGTCAAAGTTGTGTCTCTCTTTCTCTATCTCTGGCTCGTAGTCGAATCTGCCTCCGAAGACTTGCATGCCGAGCAGCGCGAAGATCATGATGAAAAGGAAGAGAAGCAAAAGCAGGGAGAAGATGGACTGGATCGAATTGAGGAGTGACGCTACGAGGTTAGATAGAGAGCGCCAGTATCTGGAATTTTAAAGAAATAAATGAGTCAATGTGGATTAATCAAAAACATAAACAAAATACGCGAATTGTATGATAAATGGGGTCGAAACTAATCTGATTGCTGCGACAAGGTGAACGGAATGAAACTCACGCTTTGCCGATGAGAGCCTACCACAGTTATTTGATTTGCATGAGTTTCTGATCATTTTTTTTCATTCCTAGAGAAAGAGCCGCAAAAGATGTAACACCAAGAAGGAATCCGGCCAGATTTGAACTTGAAACCACATGCATGACTCAAAATTGAAGCGATTAACCAAGTGGTTAATTTTCCCAAGTGGTAAGGGGTGCCCAAGTGGGCACAAACGATATTCTAAATAATAAAATTGCGCAGAAACGATCAGTGATCACCTTATTCAACATTCAACTTCAATTCTGGATATTTAGTACTTATTGTTTCCACAATATGCCCAATGACTATACAAACGAGAAAAAAAGTTATGCAAATTAAACATTTTGAGACTTAAACTAAACAACTCACTTGGTGACCTTGAAAACCCTTAGCAACCGGACACACCGAAGCACGGAGATACCCAACTGTGGGATGGTGTCGGTGACGGTGAGGCCCAACTCTAAGATAGAGCACAGCATGACGAAGCAATCGAAACGATTGAATAGAGACACGAAGTATCCCTGACAACAACAATTTAGTTTTAAATGAAAAATGTCGCTGCTTTTAGAGTAGTATGGTCGATCGCCAGTGTAGTATTGATTTTTAAATCGACAGGCTATCGATGTTCGATGAATAGCTAGACTATCAATGCTAGAGAGAATGCTGTTGCTTAGAACACTAGTAGTATCGCCACTACCCATTTTTGATTATCTGTTGTTCACTAGCAGCAAGAGTATGGAAAGTTTTGCACTCTTTCAATAGTATTGCTACGTTTAAGATATCGATAGTACAAATACTATCGACATTTTCGATAGTATGGATAGACCAATTCACAGTAAGTCAATGAAAAATCTATAGTTTTTTTGTTAGTCAACAATATTTGAAAGGTGACTTTTTTTCTGACTCAGATGGTAGAAGGGAACTACTAAATTAAATGAAGTCCACTTACTTGGAAACCCAACGCATACATTTTCACCAGCATCTCCATAGTGAATAGCACCACAAAAAACCAGTTGGCGTAGTTTTGGAAATAATCTAGCCATATTGGTTGACTGTAACAGAAATTAGATCTTGTCATAATGTTTTCCTTTAACACCGAATAAATTAACTTAGTCATTGAAAGGCAAAACTGAATAGAATATTAATACAAAAGGCCATAGGATAAGAGCATACAATACAAGGTGATTTTGCAAGCGGTGGCTAAATTTTAGAAAGAAGGGCAAGAATACAATATATGAAAAAAGCTCGTCACGGGAATCGATTAAGTAATTACTGGTACTAATTTGCTCTCAAACATTTGCCAAATACTTGAAAAATCATCCTGTACATTGTACAGTTCCTATCATCTTATGCCTCTTTTTCTATGTTATGAATGTTGCGATTGACGAGTGTTCAAGTACACAACGTATGAATAAAAAATTAAAATAAAATATCCAACGATTTGATTGATCTGATACTATAAACATTAGTTCAGACTTTTATTTTTACTTTAATATTTATCAGTTCAGTGGGGATCAAAGCGATGTTTATGAAATATTGTTTTTCTTTTTCTTCTTATAAACAGTTACCATTTGACGCTTCGTTTGATATTTTAACCATTTCTACAAATAAAATGTTAGGTTTATGTTAATGTTTTTAGATAATTAGATTTTTAAGCCCTGCCAATTATAGTAATGACTTGGTTTGAATGATGAAGGCATTTTCCCAGCAAAGCTACGACGTAAAGCAGATTCTAAAAATCATGGTTCTACGTATATTTCGTCAGCAGTAGAACTGAAATTACTTACTTATAATGTTCAGTAGCTAACACCAAAGTATTAAGAAATACAAGCACAATAATCGACCAGTAGAAACTTTGAGTTTTTACTGCTTTCCGGAAAGTCCTCCGTAGTCTTCTGTTGACCTGAAAAACGGTTGAAGTATCTCAAACATTTTTGTTTCGTGATCAAATGAATTAATCCAGTATTCCTTAAAAACTATTGTTGTTGTTTTAATGTGCAGTAGAGTATATTTACGTACATACTTACTAAAAAATATCTTTGTTTAAATAGACTTGTTCAAAGTACTTCTAAATCTTCAAGAACTTCATCAAACAAAAATACACTAAATAATTAACTTAAATGCTTGAGTAAAAATTTCTTGAATGCATGTCTTATTAATGAATCAAGCAAGTAATTTAAGCTAGGCCTCATTTATGCAACCACGTTTTCTATTCATTTCATCCATTCATAATTTCGTTGTTTTTTTGAGATAATAAGTAGTAAAATTTATATTTAAAAAATAAACAGCCATCAATACCGCATCTAATGTTTTTGCGCTTCGTTCATCCGCGCCGAGCCCACAGTCAGCGCTCGCGCATCGCACTTCGTATCGACCGTCTGCCACTGATTCATTAGATGATTTCATTAATACCCACTTTGTTTGGTAATATTTTTTGTTATTTCTGTGCGCTCGCAAATTGCTCAAAATAATATATTTAATTGTATTTTTTTTTATTCTCAGTAAGCGAATGAGAATTTTTATGAGAATTAATAATAATAAAGATCTTAAACCATAAAATAATACACAGAATACAAACATAATGTTATCATTCACTGGTGTCAAAAAGTTGTTTCTGTACTGAGGATAAATATTTAAGAAACGCTGTTTAAAAGATATCCATCAGATGAAGATGACATACATACAAACCACCACGCCTTTTCGCAACCTAAGAACATCTTGAACTTGTCCAAGAAATGTTTTTCTAGGCAGTTCTATTCACCCTTGCCTTATAGACCCGTTTCATTAGTCACCTTTCATCCATTCTATCCATATGACAAAACCACCTCAGCATCAATCATCTCAATGTATTCTATTGAACTCTTAATTTGAACTAGAGGATCATAACAAGCCCTAGTACACTACCTTGTCGAACCTCCTACAGTAAACTTTGCAACTCGAAGGTTGCATTTGATCGCCGTTCATGTGTATGTTGTTCTGAGAACCTTCGTTGCTCTTCCTATCTCTTTTACCTGTAATTCAATCAATTTGAAGATTATTTTGCGGATTCGATCACCAGCTGATGTGATCTTGTTATTCATTTCTAGTATTTATAATCTTTGGATATTAATAATAAACCTATAGTCAAAAATTAATTAAAGTGAAAAATATTATATTTTCGTCACTAATTTTTCTAATTACAGTTAAGAGAATTTTTCAAACTTCCAAAGTTCCAATTGTATTGCCAATTATTAAGTGTTCACATAGTGTGAAGTAACAAAGCACTGATAACTTGGTTACCTTTTGTGGGGACTGAAATAGGTACAATATTAAATTAGGTAAATTGCAAGGGTGTACATTATCTTAGTAAACCTAATGTCTAAGTACACAAAAAAAACTAATATCACATGCCTATGCAAATAGAGTAGTTTGTTCACTCTTTTTACTTTAGCAAGAACTTGATGAAGCTTCTAAGCAATACACACCTTGAGAATCTTGATCATCTTCTTTTTGAATCTGGTCGTTCTCTAAGTCTAGCTCTTCAGCAACTGTTATCCAGTTAAGATATCCTTTCAAATCTTCTTCAAACTGCTGTCTTTCACGAGATTTCTGAAAGTCACCTCTATTCTTTGCTTTTTCTCTTTCTTTAGAAAATTCTCTGAAAATCAAAGATAACAAAAGAAACAGAGAAGTAAAATGTATTTTTAAAATAAGTAAGCATGGAGACGCTTAGTTCACTGTTATTGTTTGTATTAAGTACTTATCTTTTTGACTTGGCAAACTTACCCAGACAACACTCCGAGAATTAGATTCATAACAAAAAAGTTGCCAAAAATGACTAAAGTTACGAAATAAATCCACGCCCACGTATTGCCTTTCACGTCGGCTATCTGAAATAGTAAAAATAATACCGTTTGATTACTGAAGGAAAACAAAGCTTACACAAAACAACAAATAAAAATTAAGATTATGAGTTATAATTGAAAAAAACAACTCTTCTATTCTAATTACATATTACGGGACAGATTTAGTTTGACATCTTTTTGAATCATCATCATCATCATTGACAGTGGTTAGTAGACAGATGTAGGCGACCTCTTCATACTACAAAAGAAATGCATACGCATAATTGTCAACATATCTAGCATGGACACCTGCAAACCCCATTTCATTAAATTAGAAATTTTAAGCCTCACTTCTATTTATATCCTGGAACTATGCAAATTTATCAAAAAGAACCCATCAGTATTTAAAAATTCTGAACCCTGTAGCTCGCGAGCGCCTAGGACAATAAACCAAAATAAATTTAAAGTACCGCAAAGCCGCACTGAAATGTACCGTTGCAGTCCTTATTGCACTGCCATAAGAGTTTTCAATCATCTACCAACACATTTAAGAAAGGAGGCGGATTCAAAAATATTTATAAAAAACTTAAAACAAATACTAATTAAAAAATGTTATTACACACTAAATGAGTTCTTTGCCGACCAATACATTCAATGAGAGAATATCAAACTTAAAAATATTATCCATCTCACGTTTATTTATTCTTAGATTTTGCAATGCCCAAATGGGTAACATGTTGTACTGGAACTGTATTGTTGTCATCTTATTTACATTCATGAATGCAATAAACAATTTGAATTTGAATTTGAATTTGAATTTGTAGTCCACTACTGTACATGAGCCTCCCTCATTGATTTCCAGAGCGAAATGAGAAGGAAGGTTTTTAGAAGCAAAGTTGAAAAAAAAAGTATCATAGATGGTATACACAAAATCAATAGTAACGTTATTGCTTTAAGCATGCTTCTTTGCCAACTGCCTAATTTATTACATTGTAAATTAAACGCCTTAAAAGACCGGTAATACTTACAGCATACATAATATCAGTCCAACCTTCAAGTGTGATGCATTGGAATACCGTCAACATAGAATAGCCTATGTGGTCAAAATTTGTAATCCCATAGTTGGGTCCTTTCCATGGCCCTCTGCAAACCTGGCCCGGACCACATTTGTACCCTGTATCACCCTGGCTGTTACATGGGGTGACTGGATCCCCATTTATTTCATCTAAAAGAATATTACCCGTCAGTTTCAAAAATACTTTCAAGCTTGGTCTATGAAATACATAAATATGAATCTTTTGTATAGTCCGAATCAAATGCCGTGTGTTTCTGGCTCCGGTACATTGAGAAGATGAGAGAATTTGGTGCAGTGATTAGGATTTACTAGTTCGAACATCCTCATAATGTAATTACGGAAGTCACCATTTCGGGCGCTCTAGTAACCCCTGAAGTGTTAGGTGAGTGAAAATCTCACTAGCGATGGATATCTCAGCACTGATAGCTGTATTCTGTCCTGTTCTCAAAAGATATAATACTTTTTGGGTCGCAATAGACAGATGAATATGGACGACATCCCAGGAACCAAATACCTACTAGTGCCATTAGTGTAGCAAGTCTCGTGGAGAACTCCCGAGAACAGCTCCAGGCCGATGATGGCGTAGATGATAATCACGAAGAGTACCAGGAATGCGATGTGGAACAGCGGCACCATGGCTTTCAAGATCGAGTTTAACACAATCTGTAGACCTGAAAACGTTTAAGAGATACACACACAATTTCACAATTTCGTGAAGATTTGAAATCTTACCCCCTTATTCATAAAAACGAACGCAACGCTATAGCATAGTTTAAGCAATTGACGTGATGTGTCACTTACTCGCGAATGGCGGCAGCAACAAGAATGACAGTGACAAAGCGATACAAAAGTTATCGAGTTGTTTAAGAGCTGTTTAAGTTTTTATGAATAAGGGGGTGTTAAGTATGCAGGTTTTACTGTTTATGTGCCTAGTTATGGTCTTGACAATAAACGTCAGTGTGACAAAACCAGCTTGCTTGTATTGCTTGTATTTAGTTCCCAATTCCCGTATTTAATATTGGCGACGAGCCTGTTGCGTGCAAAAAGTGAACAAAATGTCTCATTTGGGCTTGCTTACTGGGTTTGACCACAATTCGCAATCGTGGGATGTGTACAAAAATCGTCTCACGCAATGGTACATTGCGAACAACATAACCGAAGAGAATGATTGTTCGGGAGTCAAGCGACGAGCAATACTGCTGAGCGCACTCGCAGAAGACACATATAAGTTAACGGCAGATTTAGCGCTTCCCAAGGAGTTGACGTCTGTGCCTGTTGAAGAAATATTCCAACTTTTAGATAAACATTTCACACCAGCGACTTGCGGGTTTGGTGAAAAATTTAAATTCTTTTCGGCGGCGCAAACTAGAGAAGAAACTTTCTCTCAGTGGGCAGCGCGTCTGCGTGGGCTGACGGCACGTTGTGGATTCCTAAACGTGGAGGAAGCATTAAGGGACCATTTCGTAATGGCAATGCTACCTGGAGCGGAGCGAGAGAAGTTGTTCGCTCAGGATCCGAAGGTTTTAACGTTAGCAAGGGCGGTAGAGATTGCGCAGTCTGTGCAAAGCGCGCGGACAGCTGCAGCGGCGTCGGCGGCGGCATATGGCCCGCCTAGGCCCGACCAACTGTTCAAGATCTCTCAAAAGGATGCTAATGATCGTGTACCGTGTTCAGCTTGTGGATTCAAAAATCATACGATCGCGCAATGTCGTTTTGCGGATTACACATGCAGGAAATGTAATAAAAAGGGACATTTGCGGCGTATGTGCAAAAGGTTAAATTTCGTAGGTAGCGAGAGTGTCGGTGAAAACGGCGATGATGGTGAGTTTTTTCACATTCGCACATTCAAAGGAGAGCCTATGACAGAAGTAATTTCTGTTCGCGGAGTGCAAATGCGGTTTCAAATTGATAGCGGTTCAGCTGTCACTGCTATTTCTTTGAATACATACTCGAAATATTTTAAAGATGTGGCATTGTCCAGTACTAACAAACGTTTACTGACTTATACAGGCGATAATATTAAATGTGTTGGTACTGCATGTTTACCTTTTAGTTATACTGGCAAAACACATTCGTTGGACGTATATGTTATTCGTGATGGCGGCCTACCGCTGTTGGGAAGGGATTTTATTTCTGTGTTTAAATTAGAGTTGCTCCCAATACTTTATAGCGAGCACTCGTCTGATGTCATTGATCAGCTACAACTGCAGTATCCCAAGGTTTTTTCAGATGAGCTAGGAACATTCAATAAGTCTAAGATAAAATTAAATTTGAAGGAAGATGCCCAACCAATTTTTTTTAAACCTCGGCCAGTAGCTTTTGCTCTTCGAGACAAAGTTGATAAAGAGATAGATAGATTGGTCAGTGTGGGTATTCTAAAACCGGTCAAACACTCTGAATACGCGTCACCTGTAGTGCCAGTGTTGAAGCGGGACGGTTCGATACGGTTGTGTGCGGATTACTCAGTATCTATAAACAAACAGTTGTTAGTGGACCAATATCCTTTGCCTACTGCTCAGGAACTATTCTCTAAACTACATGGAGCATGTTATTTCAGTAAATTAGACCTATCGCAAGCCTATTTACAATGTACACTAGATGAAGAGTCTCAAAAAGTAACTTGCATTAATACTCGCAAAGGCTTGTTTAAATTTACGAGATTAGTGTTCGGATTGGCAAGCGCACCAGCAATTTTTCAACGAGTCATGGAAGGCGTGTTAGCAGGGTTGGAAGGAGTCTTATGTATGTTGGATGACATCTTAGTCACGGGAAAAGATAGATCCGAACACTTGACCAGACTACATGCCGTTTTGACACGTCTGCAGGACGCAGGCTTAACCCTTCAGAAGGCTAAGTGCGACTTTTTTATGTCTCAAGTGGAATATCTTGGTTACATAATAGACAGGCAAGGGTTGAAAAAGTCCCCAAAAAAGGTGAATGCTATTTTGAATGCACCAATTCCTTCGAATGTCAGTAATTTACAATCGTTTTTGGGGCTTGTCAATTATTACCGAAACTTTGTTCCGAATGCTTCTTCCATTCTTAGTCCGTTGTATAACCTATTGCAAAAAAACAGTAAAACCTGCATACTTAACATTTCTCCCCCTAAATTTCCAAGCTAAAGAACGGTTTATAATCAACCCTAGGAGCCCGTCGCACCCTCAACTCTGGAGAACATCTCTCAACCAGCTCGGAACGAGCCTCAGAACCATGAGCAATGGCCGTGTTTTCCACGCCAGGTGATGATTGCTCATGCTCTTCCTCCTCATTGTCAGATGACGCAGAATGTAGTGGAGCTTCATTTGACGCAATGTGCGGTTGCACATCAGCATCATCCTCTTGGGGTATCTCTATACATGTCCCATTAAGATCTTCAATTGCACCATAGGGTATGAGTTGATTTTTGTGCTTTTTGAACTGATTTAAGCTTGAGCAATCCTTTATGAGATATGTTACTTTACCTATCTTTTGAAGCACCTTACCTTTTTGCCAACAAAACTTCTTATTACTAGAAAACTTTTTGAACATTACTAAATCGCTTGGTTCGAAATTTCGTCTATTTTTTCCACCATAAGACTTACACTGTAAACACTGTTTGCGTTCTACCACTTTAGCGAGAGTGTCAGATGAAAGCGGCGGTGTTTTAGGAACCAGAAGATCCAAACGCGAGCGAAGTTTCCTTCCAAACACCAACTGTGCAGGGGAAGAGCCAGTAGTTCCGTGTATTGAATTTCTATAATCGAATAGATACTTGAGCAAATTTTCATTACACTGTTTGAAATTGCTGTCGGCCATCAAACAAGATTTAATTCCCTTTTTAACAATTTTTACATAGCTCTCCGCCTGCCCGTTGCTGGCTGGGTGATAAGCGGGGGATGTTACATGCGATATGCCATTAGAAGCGCAAAAATTTGTAAACTCATCCGATATAAAACATGTGGCATTGTCACTCACTATGGTATGAACGAGACCGAACCTAGACATTAACTCGTATAACTTTGCAATAACTACTGAAGAAGAAGTACTATTCGTTTTGAACACTTCAACCCACTTTGAATACGCATCCACAGCGACCAAATACCATTGGTTGTTTATAGGCCCAAGGAAATCTATGTGTATTCTGTGGAACGGACAAGGAGGGTGTGGCCACACCGCGAGCGGAGCACGCGCCGGAGACGGCCGGAGCTGAGTACAAATTCTGCAATTACTTATCATTGACTCAATAGCTTTGTCTATGCCAGGAAACCATAATCTACTCCGGGCCTCAGCTTTTGATTTCACAATTCCCAAATGTGATTTGTGGAGTTCTGACAAGATTTTGTTTTGAAACTTAAATGGTATTACGACTTTGTGACCCCTCATGATCACACCATTTTCACAAGAAAGTTGTTCTTTACAAAGGAAAAAGGGTCGAATACTGTCATCTGAGACCCTTCTTGGCCAACCGTTCGAAATATATTCTGCTACTTTAACTAAAAGAAAGTCTGTGGACGTTTCTTTGCGCAAATCATCGATAGTAACGGGTAAACTTGAGTCGACAACAAAATTCACATATGCAGCCTTATCGTCAACTAGTTCCGGCGATTCGTACGCTACACAATCCTCAATTAATTAATTAATCCTCAATTATTACCGAAACTTTGTTCCGAATGCTTCTTCCATTCTTAGTCCGTTGTATAACCTATTGCAAAAAAACAGTAAAACCTGCATACTTAACAGGGGGTTAGTCTACAACTCTTTAACTATGAAAAGTTTGAAATTTTACAATTTGCAAAATGTTTCCTGGAATCCGTTCCTGTCTTGATGAGATCCATTGAACTAAGTATTAAAGGATGTTCTTTACTAATTGATGGCACTAGACAGAAAATATACTTTCAAAGTCGTACTTACTTGGTACTCCAGACACCAGTCTAAGAGGTCTTAGTACTCTAAAAGCTCTGAGCGCTTTAACATCAAATGTGTCTTTTGATATTGATTGAAGTAGTATACTCACTATACTGTGAACAAATAAAAAATACAATTTATTTATAAAAGTAAACAATAGACAAGAAAGGAACTAATAGGGCTTGAAACTCACTCATAAGAAGAGGCTCTCATTTAATTAGAGTAATCATGAAATCAGTAGCAACCATATCGCAAGAGGTAGACGAAGGACATATTAACTACTGAAACCATTACGTTGTAGTAAAAAAGATGTTCCCTAGGAAGAAAAAAAATTGCTTGATAATCTCACCCAATTGTAACAATTGTAAAATCCAAACTGTTCCAGGAATTCCTCAGATATGCACCAGGGTGGAAAAAAAATCCATATGCAATAATTTTTATGACACATTCTCCCGTGAAAATCACCATAAATATCCATTCTACTTTTTCCTGAAAGAAAAGATTATTACCAAAAAAAGATCAATAAATTCAAAGTGGTTGGTTCCGCTAAACAAGATGCAATAAGTGTAACGTGTGCGCTTGACGTCATAAATATTACAGTTATGGCCATCGATCAAGGTAATGTTATGGTTATGGCTCAATCTGAATTTATTATCTTTATTTAAAGACGATCTTGTGTTACAGGTTAAAGTACTGGTGCTAATAAATAAAGAAGAAGTACTGCCAATGATCTTTAAGGTGCGTTAAAATTTAAGGCCTAAAAACGAAATCAACTCTATGCCGAAAGTAAGGATTTAAAAAAAATAATTAGTAAGAGTAATGTAGAGATACTACTCGAGCGCGATAAGTTGAGTCCTGTCACAGTGGCGTGTTTGTACCGTGCGCCAAAAGACCTGTAATGTGTACGGTACTATATTAAACGAGCTATGCGAGCAAAACTTCCAATATGATCTGTAGTATGTCGCATTCTAGCAAGTCTCAACTTATTGCGCTCGCTCGCTTCGCTTGCTCAGCTTGCACAATTCATCTATATGGCTAGACTAATACCTGCTCAGCGATACAATCTTTCCGCCTTTGTTGGTCATTGCACTTATCTTTTTAAAAAAACACTACTTCACTTTACTTTCTACGGATGATGATAAACTTCATCATTGCTCTTAAATTCTCATTTTTAGAACCAGACAAATTCAGAGGACCCGCTGACAAATAGGTCATCTTTAAGAAATTAGGTTCAGTAGACGATGTTTAAGTAATCTAAGCACATGGAAATAGTGCGATTCCTACTAAGAGGTTCATTTAGGTTGTAGCTCGATTTACGATCATGCATACACGTACACGACGCGTATACGACGTAAAAGAAAGACGGACGTCACCTCGTCTAATCATGAGTGAAGCATATTATCAGCTGCCAGTTTAGGTGTGTGCGTGACTGGCACGTGTCATTGACGCTGTCACACGGAGTAAAATGGCGTTGTTTGTAGCACCTAGTGTGTTTGTGTGAGTGTAGCAGGTCGTGTACAACAAACGAAATTGTTGCACCTTGCATGCTTCACATTTTTTAAGTGTGATGTTTCGTCCGTCTTTCTTTCACGTCCGTGCATGCATAGTAAAAATTAACTTACCAAAACTTGATTAGTGTTATTCGTATCACCGGACGGATATGGAGTGAATACTGCTAGCGCTATACAATTTGCAAAAATTGTTGTTAATATCATGTATTCGAACGGTCTGAAAAATCAGTGCTAAGGAAATTTTATGAAAATGTTGGACCAACAACTAAAAAACAATCAGCCGTCATATTTTTCTCCGATGGTAAGCAGATAGACGTGATCCTTTGTATTGATCGTCAATGTGTACAATTTTCAATAAACTTAAACTCTTGTTGAACTTCTCTTGCACCTATGTGAGGAAGCAAGGCTTATTGAATGTTAAAGATTATTTAAATGACAAAAGTTTGTGGTCATCATAGGATACTCTGCTGTTCTGCACATTTTGTTATGACTGTACTCTGTTAAGTACACTTCTTCAATCATTGTGGACAAACCATGTTGAAAAGAGTAACTATCGAGTTTCTTGCCGGATTCTTCTCGATAGAATCAATTTACATGAAATAAACACTTTTCATTTTCATAAGTATAGATAATAAACCATAATCTGCACATGGGCTGAGCAGCTGTCTAATCCGTACGCTGAACCTCTCTAGGAGGGTTCCAAACAGTGATTGTGTCAGAATAGATCAGATGAGATGTGCACTGACAAGTTGAATATTCATAAGGGTGCTATACAGGGATGTGAAGCGTCACCGTGGCTGTATGTACAACCTATTCATGGATAATTGTTTGATAGGTTTAAAAAAGGTACTCGGGATATACCGGTAGGTACCAGTTTAACTTAAATGAAACTATATCATGTCATTGCTTAAAAAGAACACGAAATTGCATTGGAAACCCAAAACGCCCTGTGCTGAAATAAGGTTCCACGGCTGGATAGCACGATACAGAACTAAAGTTTGGTAGTGCTTTCTTGAAAAGGATACTTCCATTCAACAATATCGTAACACAATTTCCTCAGTGGGTTCTTCAGGCCTAGACAGAGAAGACTTCTCTTGGGCCTCTCCGGTTGCGGTTTGCCCCTAGGCCGGGCCTGTTTTCTAGGGGTGGGGGCCGGCGCGTTTGGGTCCACCACGCTGTCGGCGCCTGGAGTGGTGGCCCCTGCTGGCTGCTCTGTCGCCATTTTTAACTGAAAAGAAAAAACAAAATATTTATGTTTTATGACACTTTACAATAATATAGCTTATACATCTGAAAAGAACATAAGCTACAATTAATGAAAAAAAACTTCTTCTCTCTTACTCAAATCCACGCGGATGCAGTCGCGGGCGGCCGCTAGTACCTACAATATATTTTTCATTACTCATACTCTGAAAGTAGGTCATTACTGACCTGAGAAGCGGGCTGAAAGTAATACTTTTCATCCCTAGGGAGAATCACTTTCAACTGACAGCTGTCATATTATTTTTAAAAAACTAGTTCTTTTTTCACTCAACTATTGAACCATGTTCCAACTTTCTATACAGCCACGATGTAAAATTGAAATAACTTAAAGTTAAGTTAAGTTAATTGATTAGAGAATATTTATTTTTTAAATAACTTTATTATAATTAAGTTTCAACAATTTCTTTAAAATAACTTGGCTTTGAGCAAAATATTTAGCATTTTTCCAATGATGAAAATAAAAAATAATGGCTGAATAGCGGGCCGGCCACAGAAAAAAAAACTAACAAAATAGGCGGGAAAGCGGCAATTCGATCTTCATGAATTAATTCATGTTTTTATTTTTACTTTCCTCGTATTTGTAATGAAAAGCACAGTGTTTACCTCGGGTGAAAGACTTATTTAGTCCCTCGAACTATTGGCGCCCTCACTTCGTTCCGGGCGCCAAACCCCGTCTCGGGACTAAATAAGTTACTTTCACCCCTAGGATAACAATGTACTATTCTATTCACGGGTTTTTAGGTTTTGTTTTTAGGTTTAGTTTGCTATTGTTCCTTCTTTCAGAAGAAAACAAACAAACTTTCTTTTAAAGAGAATGGATATACACTTTAAAAATATTTAGAAGGCAAAGTCAGGTTTGTGTTGGCTTTCACCAACAGCATCATTTATAAAAGCATACTTGGCATGGCACCCCATGTAAACAACCACCTGCCAAACTCTAACCTTGAGTTGGGAAGTTGAGATGTGCTCAAAAACACTGCTAAAGGCTGCTGCTGCTTAAGTTATTATTGAAAAAGATTTATAATGTAGACAATCATCATTATTTTTTTCTAATTTCATGCAGATAAATTACTAATGTTAATACAAGTAGATATTAAAAGTTATTAGTAAAGACAAGACTTTACATAAATAAGCCAAAAACATTGACTGTATTGATAACTGTAATAGATGTAATAGATTTATAACGATTACGTCCGATTAGTTGAATGATTGGCGGCAGGTCAAGTTTGAAACATTGACAACTGGTATCATGCTATGGCAAAGGTTTTTCAGCTTATAATTTAATTACATAAGTTTAGTATTTTCCATTTTGAATGACACTGTCATAACACTTCACATCATTTCGCCTCCAAAAAAAACTGCTGAAACTTCCCTATGAATCATAGAAATACTCGAAAATACTATCACCAAATATAGAACGGTCACCCATCTCATAACCCAACCTGACGTGCTTAGTTTAACATATAGATTGTTGACGATCTGCCCTCACTCACCACGGGCTACTACGGAATAGGGAATATGCACTGTTCTTTTTTTTATGATAGCTTATATCGTTTTATGACTGATCAATAATATTCATTAACAAAAATGCAAAATGTAGTATATTTATGAAGTGTTAAAAATTACAAACTTTTACAAGCGTTTCAAACGCCGCCATTATGGCGCGCTCCGTTGTCATAGACTTGGACGTCACGCGAGTCTATGACAACACAAACCTACAAACTGTTGAATTTTTGTCTTCTTCTTGTCGCGCTTTTGACCGTGACATACGCCTAGACTGTGATGTCACACACGACCCACTGTTTCAACCACTTTGAATTTACCACATTTTTTTGCACTTTTCAATAATCATTTTTACATCTACAAAAAAATAAAATTAGGAAATATTGATAGAGACCTAATAAGAATTCAAAATACTACTCAAAAAAATAATATGACGCTCTTCTGCTTCAAGTGCATATTCCCTATTAACCTTAAAGATTCGAATGTAGGTTAGCAT
The DNA here is from genome assembly GCA_950022985.1 of Udea ferrugalis. Taxonomy (NCBI): domain Eukaryota; kingdom Metazoa; phylum Arthropoda; class Insecta; order Lepidoptera; family Crambidae; genus Udea; species Udea ferrugalis. The sequence goes on from OX465541.1 coordinate 1,881,309, forward strand.
GATCCAGATTTAGCCTTATTAAAACTTACAGGCCTTCATTATGTGCTATAAATTCTCTGCTAATTAAGGCGCGATACCAGGAAAACGGCTCTCGGGAAAACTAAAGTTTTATATAGAAAATATGAAGTAGGAGGCACGAAAAAAATCGTCATAGTAGTCAAAGAGTTGCACAATCAGCTCAAACTTCCAGTATATGGATCAACTTACTAGATTAATGTGAAAAAAAAATCAGAATATCGCTAAAAACGTGCAAAACGCACTCCCGTATTTCAAAAGTTTAGGCATCATATAAACTAACAACTTACGTGTTTTAAATAACGTGTAAAGATCAGATATCAAAGAAGCATTGCCAATCAGTTGTTTTTCATTGCTTTATTTCAGTTTTGTGCAAAAAATTCCCAAACATTCTGAATTTTTCGCTTGAAATCTCCATACAAATTACTATGGAGTGAGTGAAGTTTCTTTGATAGCTGTCCGCGCACCGTCGCAGCTCACTCCCCCCCATGTCCCCAAGGTGAGCGCACGTCGCTTTTGACGAAAATGACATTTATAATTACGCGGATAATTTACACGAAATAGGCGCACATAGGGTCTTTTGTTGAAAATAGTACAACTTTATTTTTTTTCCTCCGTACAGTTTGTTCATATGCATTATGCATAATTTATCAAACGTATGATTTTATCATGATTCACCATGAGAGTTATATGGCAGGTTTATATTTATAAGTACCCTTGATTAAAAGCTCTCTTGGGTTTGACAATTTCGTACTAGTTGCCATTTCATTTTCCTATTCTTTACGCAGTGACGTGCACTCACCCGGCGTCATGTGGAAGACTGACTTGCGGGACTGCGCAGACGGCTGTCAAAGAAACTTCACTCGTTCCATAGTAATTAGGATGGAGATCTCGAGCAAAAAAAATTAAAGTTTGCGTTTGCTTATACGAAACAGAAATAGTTATTGCAATAGAACATAATGACAAGTTATTCGAAATGGAAATACACTTCACACCGGAACAGCTTTTACAATTGTACCAAGCACAAATTCGGTTGTGTATGGAGTACTTCTGCCACCTCTGGGATGGCTCTGCCAAGTATCAGCTGGATGCACTGGACTCAGTAGACTGATAGGTGACGAGACGCTCGTTGGAACCAAACTCGAGTTTGGAGCATCGGCGTAGAGTTGCCTGTCTATCGGTTTTTTATAAGGTGCATTTCGGAGAGTGTGCGCAAGAACTTCATGACCTGATACCACCCTCTACTTTCTACTACCGGACCACAAGACGCCGCGAGGGCTTTCATCTCCATGTGGTCGACTTTCCAGCGGTCCGAACTAAGCGGTTTGGTGCTTCCTTTCTGGTCCGCACCGCTAAGGAGTGGAACGCCCTCCCTGCGTCTGTGTTTCCGGATGAATACAACCTTGGTGTCTTCAAGGCAAGAGTGAATAGGCATTTTTTGGGTAAGCGTGGCTGGCAAGACTGAGGTCAAACGCAAACCCATTTTAAATTAAAAAAAATGGATCAGATAGAACTTTGATATAAATATGAATTATCATATTTACGTCAGCCATGGAAAAATGGTAGTGCAAGCAATTTTATCTCTAACTGGCTATTTGCACACAGCTTTTCCCTGTAGTAATTTGAATGAACTATACAGACAAACGTTCTAGAAAATATAATTAGCATCAACTATCATTTAGATAGTGAAAGCTTATGTAAAAACAGACAGAAAAACGCGGAGGGTGACTTCCTTTCATACTATGCTCTACTCGTAGATCAATTCCAGTAAGATGAAGATCACGGTGAATTCTGTTTTAAACTCAGCGTAAAAAGCCTGAAATACGATGGCCTCTACAGGAGACTAAAGGTATTACTCAAGTGTTATTATCTAAAATAAATTATCCACTAAAAGTGTCTCAACTGTTGACAACTGTTAAATTCCTCGTTTTAGTTAGTAACAAGATAGCTCCGTTTAATGCTTCTTGCAGCTTTTCATTACAAGTAAGACCAATTAACTAGTGGGTTCTTCTGCATGTTACTAGAAATGGCTCCGTGTATTGCTATATCATATGCATTGGATGTAAGAAATATTTTGTGTTGATGATGATCGAACGGATATACCAAGTTACAACTAAATCTCGATGGAATCGTCAAGTACCAGATATAACATTAAGCAAATAACGTGGTCACGAGAATAGATTGCAAATAATAGTGTAAAAAAATAATTGGCAAAACCGCTTGTTAGTATGTTGAATAAAATAAAATTTTTGGTTAGTTTCTTTTGTTTGCCCTATATCCTGAAATATATTGGGTGGCGAAATAAAAATATCTTTGGTGAACGCATCAAATGATTATCATGCCGCGATTTATAATAATAATAAATAAATAAATATCCCTGGACATTATTCCACACAGCGCCATCTAGCCCCAAGTGAGTTAATTATACTCCGTTTTTATAGGATACTAGACAACGGATAAACATACTCAAATACTTTTTCTTTTGTAAATACATACTTATTATACAAAGGAAACACCCAGACCAATACAAACAGACATGTTCATGCACACAAATGTTTGTACTGTGCGGGGATCGAACCCGCGACCTTTGGTGTAGTAGCCGACTTCTAAACAATTACACCAAGACGGTCGTCCGGATTTATGCATTGCATTTATGCACGGATTGCACGGCCCAACCACTGTGTGACCATAGCTGTCACGATCGCTTTCAAATTTGACAGATTTTCTTTCCGGCCGACCCCAGTAGCGAACCTTAAGTCACGCTTGCGTCATCTGATGACTCAATTGACCCTCGCCCTGCGGACATTAATAGGCCGTTATTTCAAAACATAAAACAAATTCATGCTACGACATGACCACAGTATAATCTTACAGTAAGCTATCTACATACAAACGTGCCACTCTCGGTTTGAATGTGTGCGTGCGCGTCGCGCGCCGTGTCGCGATATCACGCACACGCAATTTCACGCACACGCTAGCATAAAATAGGGAGGCATAGGGAGGCGGCAGTACGGATGGGCTGTGCCGCGTGTCTGTGTGCACGCTAGGCTAATAACTCGGCGGGCGGCCTTAGATAGCCTACTGTATGGTTTATACTGTGACATGACGCGTCTTTGTAGATATTAATTTATTTAACACTCAGACCGTTTTGTCGCCGTTAACGGTGCAACCGATTTGAATACGTTTACGAGCGCGATCGTAAAAGAAAAATCTAAACGCAAAATGGAGACGTAAACAAGATATTATGGCATCGAAGTGTTGGATGTGTAGGTGGCATGGAGTGGGATCATACAGAGGATACATTAAAAAAACTGTCCAGAGAAATTAAAATGCATTACGAAGAAATTGGACTGTATGACTTAAACTAGACAAATAACAAAGAAGACCAAGAAGAAAAAAGCATGCAGAAAATAGATAATTGAGAAACAGACTGTGTACTCAGCACTAGAGACTATAAATGCTATGTCTAAACATGAGGGGGTGGCTTTGAAGTCGATGTGAAGACCAAAATGAAGATAATATACCTACTATAGGTTTATAGTACACGAAAACTGTCATTATCGTAAAAAGAGCTCTTTTGCATAACAAAACATACGCTAAAGACTGTCCGTCAACTTAACTATGATCTTTTGTGACACTAAAACTCTACGAGGTGAAATCAAGCTACATTTCATGTACGGTGCCTGCTTTTTTAAGTGGTGTTGATTGATACTACAATGCCTATAATTTTCCGTAGGAGTGTTTTCAGTTCAGTGGCGATTAATCGTGATCAACTCTTCTTAGATTTTGGCAAAATTGAAATAATGAGCTTTTGAATAAACATACAACTCTTTTTCTGTATCTTTATGATCTTTGCCGATACAGCCACTGGAAATGACATGTGGGAGGACAATAACAACGACTCAGATTTAGCTGGAAACAAAGCAGACGCGCTGTACTAGATGGATCCGAGACTGATAATCGGTTATTTATAGTTTTATTGTCTGGCGTGTAACATGGTGTGAAATAATTAAAGCTAACTGTTGAATCTAGTAGGAGTTGGGATATACTGTATTAAGCGTATTTACTGGAATGTAGTTCATAAAAGCATAACACGAGCTAACAAATTTTGTTCAACATCATGGCTTTAATGATTCGGACAATGTGATCGAAAAACGATCAAATGAAGTAGGGCTTACCACAAGGTAGTATGCTGGGCTTTTAACTTTCCGTCAAACGTGTTTTTCAAAATATTATAATCGACGGCAGTAACGCAATAGTGCTAATGACAAGTTTTCTTTATTAAACACGTTACATTGAGTAAATATCGTTACCAGAAAGATTCGGCCGGTCTGTTCATTAACAGACCGGCCGCCAGAAAGTCTCGGTAGCATAATTGGAAGTGCAGTCGCCCGGTTTGCGAAAGATGCGGGTTCGAGTCCTGCCTAATGCCAACATGACCAAATGTCTTTTTCTGGTTTTAAGGCTCGATACCAGGAAAACGGCTCTCGGGAAAACTAAAGTTTTATATAGAAAATATGAAGTATGAGGCACGAAAAAAATCGTCATAGTAGTCAAAGAGTTGCACAATCAGCTCAAACTTCCAGTATATGGATCAACTTACTAGATTAATGTGAAAAAAAATCAGAATATCGCTAAAAACGTGCAAAACGCACTCCCGTATTTCAAAAGTTTAGGCATCATATAAACTAACAACTTACGTGTTTTAAATAACGTGTAAAGATCAGATATCAAAGATGCATTGCCAATCAGTTGTTTTTCATTGCTTTATTTCAGTTTTGTGCAAAAAATTCCCAAACATTCCGAATTTTTCGCTTGAAATCTCCATACAAATTACTATGGAGTGAGTGAAGTTTCTTTGATAGCTGTCCGCACACCGTCGCAGCTCACTCCCCCCCATGTCCCCAAGGTGAGCGCACGTCGCTTTTGACGAAAATGACATTTATAATTACGCGGATAATTTACACGAAATAGGCGCACATAGGGTCTTTTGTTGAAAATAGTACAACTTTATTTTTTTTCCTCCGTACTGTTTGTTCATATGCATTATGCATAATTTATCAAACGTATGATCTTATCATAATTCACCATGAGAGTTATATGGCAGGTTTATATTTATAAGTACACTTGATAAAAAGCTCTCTTGGGTTTGACAATTTCGTACTAGTTGCCATTTCATTATCCAATTCTTTACGCAGTGACGTGCACTCACCCGGCGTCATGTGGAAGACTGACTTGCGGGACTGCGCAGACGGCTGTCAAAGAAACTTCACTCGTTCCATAGTAATTAGGATGGCGATTTCGAGCAAAAAAAATTAAAGTTTGCGTTTGCTTATACGAAAAAGAAATAGTTATTGCAATAGAACATAATGACAAGTTATTCGAAATGGAAACACACTTCACACCGGAACAGCTTTTACAATTGTACCAAGCACAAATTCGTTTGTGTATGGAGTACTTTTGCCACCACTGGGATGGCTCTGCCAAGTATCAGCTGGATGCACTGGACTCAGTAGACCGAAGAGCCAGGAGACTGATAGGTGACGAGACGCTCGTTGGAACCAAACTCGAGTTTGGAGCATCGGCGTTGAGTTGCCTGTCAATCGGTTTTTTATAAGGTGTATTTCGGAGAGTGTGCGCAAGAACTTCATGACCTGATACCACCCTCTACTTTCTACTACCGGACCACAAGACGCCGCGAGGGCTTCCATCTCCATGTGGTCGACTTTCCAGCGGTCCGAACTAAGCGGTTTGGTGCTTCCTTTCTGGTCCGCACCGCTAAGGAGTGGAACGCCCTCCCTGCGTCTGTGTTTCCGGATACATACAAGCTTGGTGTCTTCAAGGCAAGAGTGAATAGGCATTTTTTGGGTAAGCGTGGCTGGCAAGACTGAGGTCAAACGGAAACCCATTTTAAATTAAAAAAAAATGGATCAGATAGAACTTTGATATAAATATGAATTATCATATTTACGTCAGCCATGGAAAAATGGTAGTGCAAGCAATTTTATCTCTAACTGGCTATTTGCACACAGCTTTTCCCTGTAGTAATTTGAATGAACTATACAGACAAACGTTCTAGGAAATATAATTAGCATCAACTATTATTTAGATAGTGAAAGCTTATGTAAAAACAGACAGAAAAACGCGGAGGGTGACTTCCTTTCATACTATGCTCTATTCGTAGATCAATTCCAGTAAGATGAAGATCACGGTGGATTCTGTATTAAATTCAGCGTAAAAAGCCTGAAATACGATGGCCTCTACAGGAGACTAAAGGTATTATACTCAAGTGTTATTATCTAAAATAAATTATCCACTAAAAGTGTCTCAACTGTTGACAACTGTTAAATTCCTAGTTTTAGTTAGTAACAAGATAGCTCCGTTTAATGCTTCTTGCAGCTTTTCATTACAAGTAAGACCAATTAATTAGTGGGTTCTTCTGCATGTTACTAGAAATGGCTCCGTGTATTGCTATATCATATGCATTGGATGTAAGAAATATTTTGTGTTGATGATGATCGAACGGATAAACCAAGTTACAACTAAATCTCGATGAAATCGTCAAGTACCAGATATATAACATTGTGCAAATAACGTGGTCACGAGAATAGATTGCAAATAATAGTGTAAAAAAATAATTGGCAAAACCGCTTGTTAGTATGTTTAATAAAATAAAATTTTTGGTTAGTTTCTTTTGTTTGCCCTATATCCTGAAATATATTGGGTGGCGAAATAAAAATATCTTTGGTGAACGCATCAAATGATTATCATGCCGCGATTTATAATAATAATAAATAAATAAATATCCCTGGACATTATTCCACACAGCGCCATCTAGCCCCAAGTGAGTTAATTATACTCCGTTTTTATGGGATACTAGACAACGGATAAACATACTCAAATACTTTTTCTTTTGTAAATACATACTTATTATACATAGGAAACACCCAGACCAATACAAACAGACATGTTCATGCACACAAATGTTTGTACTGTGCGGGGATCGAACCCGCGACCTTTGGTGTAGTAGCCGACTTCTAAACAATTACACCAAGACGGTCGTCCGGATTTATGCATTGCATTTATGCACGGATTGCACGGCCCAACCACTGTGTGACCATAGCTGTCACGATCGCTTTCAAATTTGACAGATTTTCTCTCCGGCCGACCCTAGTAGCGAACCTTAAGATCTTTTGTAAAAATATCGTTAAGTTTCATTTTCAAGTAATTTACTTCTTACGTTTTTAGTTCTTCTATTTATATTACCGTTGAAGTGTTATTTTTTATGAATTCTGTTTCTTTCTTAAACATTACGTAACACAATAATAACTGAATTTTATAATTTAATAATTTGATTTCTCTACGTGAAAAGCCAAAGTAAAAGTTGGATTGAATCGGAATGATGACTCCAATTACGTCAAAAATATCCCAGTCTAATCATCATGTCAGTCTTGTTACGTTAATATCCACTTCACAGATTTTCCTCAACCTTCAGTAAACAGTCTCGCGAATGATCAGTTACCCTGCGGGACGCCTAGATGTTTACACATTACGTATGTGTGCGTATACTGTTTGTGGATCGGTGTAGACGGATGACGTATTGCATCACGGGGAGCCTTGTACTGATATGTTTTTGCTTTTTAGCTAAATTGACGAAGATATACTTATAGTTCTATTTCATGTTTGCCTTCTTAAAGTGCTTGTTTGTGTAGTTTATTGTGTAGTTTATAGATTTTAACCAAAGGTTGGCAGTCTTTGGGATTTTTATTTCTGTAATAATAATTCCTTAAGCGCTCTTTCTTAGATGATGGTTGTACTAATAGAGTTTGGTTTTATTAGTTTATGGAGGAAAGACGGCCAACATCTATGTTAATTTTGCAAAAAACAAAACGCCGTCCAAAACATTTTATCTGAATATTGATTATAACAATTTTCTCAATCTGACTCCAATGTTGTATTAACTACGAATGCAATTAGTTTTAAAAGTTCTACTAGTTAATGTTCCCTTAATATGTTAAAGTTCGAAGACACGCTAACTATATCAGTCAAAATTGAGTTGATTTGACTAACCAATGTCTATAAATCAACGATTAACTCCAACAAACTCAACTTCAAACCAAATACGAGGTGAAAGACGTAGGTCAGTCCATACGTTAGCCGAGGTATCTATCTGTCTTCGGGTTTTTATCGAACTATTTTTAGCTGGCACATTGCTCCGTAGGAATTCGGCGATCACTGACGTTGTTCCATTCACTGTTAGAACAGTTGTGGGAGAAGATCTCTGGTTATCTGATGTTCAATCAGCATCAAAAGAAAGTGTCAAAACAGAGAGGGCAAATAAAATATGCTTGAGATATTTATGAAAAGCTCTACTCTACAGCAATGATATTATAATAAAAAATATAGGTTACTTGTGCTTAAAGGGTGGCACCCGAAATCAGAACGATCGTACACCTGAGCAAAGCATTGACAGTTTGAGACGCCACTGCGGAACATATGTATTTGTCTCGTTTACTTAGTAAATAATCATACTATCTTGATCACACTGTCAAATTAGTTATGTAGGTAGGTACGCCAGGGGACAATTTTCGACTTGGCATCAGTACTGACATAAACTATCTATCTACCTCTTCTTATTATTATATCATTGCTCTACAGTGTTTTTTAAACTGGGTTAACCTAATTTAGATTTTGGTGACGCTTCGGGCTAAGTACCTACGAATCTGTTAGTGCAGTATTGTTTTTTGACAAGTATGAATTAACAGTCAGAGCAATGGCGAGACATTTCTCATTTCCGTTTTCATATATTATCCTTAACCCGTCTAGACTTGTTAGTATGGCTGGCGAGTGGCGTGCGAGCAAACTATTGTGTTTTATAGCTAAATTTACGTGAGGGCATGACTATGGCCAGTAGTGTTGTCGTATATGCTCTTTCTTTCTGTGTTAAGCTTTTCGAGATCAGGAATATCTTGCTGGTACAACACCCTTAGAAAAACAGATTACTTTAAAATATTGCCAAGTTTTTTTTGATATTACCCTTTTACCACACAGTTATGTCACAATGTATTCCATATTTGGCCCACTAAATTACAAAACCTCATGAAAAAAAACCATTATTCTTTAAATTATTTTTTCTTTACTTTAATCATTTTAGTTCGATTTTGCTTCACAAGTTTCATGTTTTTTTTTTTAAGAACAGATCGAAAAGGTATTGTTTAATCTTGTTGTTTTCCTTTTGTAATGTTAGGCAAAAAAAATTGTATTTGAGGCGAGAAAGTATATGTTCGGAGTGCAGAGCAAACATTTTGGGAAAAATACAGCATAAATCTCTTTCGATTACATACACTCAAACCCACAAACTACCTAACAGGAATAACAATGGCAGAACTTTCCGAAGAGAAACCATATTTGCAGGAGTGTAACGATGCCATTACATTTTATATGCAATGGAAACGTTCTTAATTGACGTTGATTGTAACATGAAATCTCAATTAAACCAATACTTAACTACCATTTTCTGGTTCAAAAGGAAAATGTAGCTGAACGACGCTGAAAGTTGACAGTCTTTATATGTATAAAAAGGTATAATTTAGCACGAAAGTTGGTAATTCTGTTTCTTAGTTGCGCAAAAGATAACAAATTTTAGCTTTTAAAGTTTTTGGGCCAAGACCAAAAATCTTGGAGACGCTGGAGTTGCTTCAGTCAGTTAGGCACTGGTCCGTCCTGGAAAAATCTCAAAACGTCCTGGGAACGTGAGTTCCCAGTACTTCCTAGTAAGTTATCCGAGGGTCAGCCGTTGGTATTTGGGGGGCTTACCAATATTATTTCAATTAATCACCTATCTGGCTGCTAATGTCAGACTTTTGGTACCTTGCTTTCTACATGTCCCCATGATTGCGCTTCGGAATTTCAGCAATTGCTTTTACTCTACTATCCACTAGAGGCACAGTACGTAATAATATACGAAACATCGCCTGATAATTTACGCAGTCACCATAGAAAAATCTTTGAACGATCGATGGCTTCAATTATCGAGGCAAATACAAAAAGGTTATAACTGACTTCCTGGTAAGCCAGCAATTCTTGTCACCCATCCCGCAGTCTTTTTAAAATTTATTTGATTTCCTTTAAATGTACTGTTACTATACTTTTGTAGTGTATGACACACCTTGCCCCAGCGTATCTAGTATATAAGCTATATTTAAGGTAAGATTAGTTAGTAATAAACGAGACGTCTTCTAATCAACATCTTTTATTGGCTACTCCCGGTCCCCACATTACATGGCGACCCTGCCAGTGCTGCCTTGCGGCAGCGCTGTGCAAAGCTACAAATAATATCAAAACAGATTGTACTTACGGAGAAAAACAAAAAATGGACTAAAAATATATAATTATGTGAAAACAAAAGTGAAAAATGTAAAAACCAAAAACTACGGCGGCAATAAGTGCTAGACAGATTTTTTTATTTCCCGTGGAGTGCGTGAATTACGGACATAATTTCGTATCGAACCTAACATAGTAGCCAGACAGACGGTTCAACAGAAGAAAAAGAATAAACAAAGAAGATGTTGAGGATAAGATAGAAAGCTGGGCGCTGGGTGAAAATATGGAGTCAGATGAGTGGTGAAGCAGGGAGCCGGGAGATGTTGGTGTCGAGGAAGGACCCCGCAGAAGTAAACATCGGAATGCGCCCAAGGACCAGCGAACGAACGGTGACTTAGAAGAAAAGTCTTTTATTTTTTTTAATAATTATCGCTTAGAAGTAAGAAAGTAGAGCGGCCGCCTACGTGGGTAGTTAAGGTTTTTCAAAAGTTAAGGTTAGTTTATAATTTTTTTACCTACGAGTATGTTTCTTAAGTAAGAAAAGCATTTTGAATAGGGCGCTGTTGGCAATCAAATTAGGATTTGCATTTTTTTACTCTGATCATCATTATTTTTCGTAACGTAACTTTTTAAATGTAAACATAAAGGGAAAGAACGAGTAGTATTCAACAACATTTTTTTTTCATCTCGGTAGTTCATTTTCATATTTTGACTCGATGAAAGTTATAATTTTAACGAAACCTATCTTATTTATTAGATTTCGATGGTTGAAATTTTATTATTTGATTGAGATGGAATTATTTTTGAAAGTTTAAATTTTAACAAAATCTATCTTATTTTTAGATTGCATTGGTAGAATAATAATTTGATAACTTGGTCAACATAACGTACTTATTAATACAATGTAACTTTCAATTTCAGATTTATTTGTTTCTGCAAAAGGTATGTTTGTGAATGGTGACTTAATATTATTTTCTGTAACAAGCACATATACAATATACGTCTTATAAAATCGTTGAATTGGAATTCATAAAACATTTTTTTTAAAAAAGTTAAATTTTAAATACTATTGAGAATAAGTAATTGTAATTTTTCAATGATGGAATCAATTAATGATGAACTCGTACATACATTTCCTTTAATTTAAGCCGATCATTATCATTGACTTATTTTTCTACCAGATAAAATTTTGCAAAGGATTCCTTTTAATTTACCTAAAAATCCGATGGTTTACTTTATTTTTCTTCAATTATTTAAATTTAATAAGGTACCTAAACTTTATGCTTAATGTAACTGTGAATTTTTCATATTAAATTACCACTCAAGATTCTAAGTTTAAGACCTCAAAAACTAACAGAATAGATAAACACCGATAAATATTAATAATGGTTGAATGTAGACTTAATATTGCTTTCAGTTAATTGTTTAATGAAGACTTAGTATGAATTTCAGTTTAATTATAAATTCAGACTTTTACGAATTAACTATTTCGATTGTGAAATTGCAATAAAAATGTTTAAACCGTATCTCTAATAGACTTTGATAATCACATTTATTTCTTGATTCGAATTAGGTACATGCATTGACCTAGTTTCAAAGTGCGATTAAATATCGCACTCGTCATATTAGCTGACGCGTCAACACGTGGCTCGACTCGCCACTCTACCTACTTACCAGGTCTAAGCTATGCCTGTTTTTAACGAAGTAGCATTTATAATATCAGCATGTAATAAGTTATCTAACTTGATTGAATTTTGTCATTTTACGTTTCACTAAGAAAGAAATTTAAGAAGTCCTACTGATATTCTGAAATACCTAATCACGGCTTCACTTAAATGTTCTAGAAAGGTGACAAAATTGTAGTTTCTAGAACTTCTGTTTAGGTTTCTGTTCTCGGATAGACGAAATTGACACTGGAATGCGCTGATATCCATTACCGTGACTACAATACAAATATGGGAATGGTATCTTCTCGGAGTTGTTATTCTTATACCTACTATGGTTACTCGTGTTAGCAAGTTAAGCAAATTGATAAACAATGCCACCCATGATGTGAAACATATCGTTCAGTTAGTGAATGATATTGATTTATTAAATATTACGAATCGTGATGAAAAAGTTAACTTTATGTAAATGATATTATGAACTTATAGGATCGTGAATGAGGATTAGTTTAGGCAGTATTAAAAATCTTTTTGCTACCTTTATGATTGTAATTAGGTACTGTCCTGGATAAGGTTGGTAATAAGTGTATGAGGAATTTGTGTATGCTTGTAAAGAATAGTAATGAAATGAAAATAATTTGGCTGTTAAAATTGGTAATGCATCTGGACTGATCACCCAGAGGCAAACTCTATTTTAAAAGCTAAAGTATAATTTTGAATGTTTAGCAAGAAAGTGTAAGGAATTGCAGAACTGTTTCGTACAAAGTGTTTAAAAAAAAATGGTTCGGATGGTGTTTTTTTTTAAAGCTCTAATACGGTACTGTACACGTCATAATGGAAAAGTGGAAGGAAAGGGATCAGGTCCTTCAGAACAGACGTGATTGGAACGAGATTCCCCTCTGGTAACTGTTGGAGACCAGGTAGCTGTCTTAATTCGTGATGCCCTTGATTATTTATTACAATGATATGACTAAATGAAGAGTCCAATCCTTCCATTCGATCATGGTGTGAACGAGATTCCTCCGTGAGATAAGTTGGAGACCAAAGAGTCTTAAAATATGACCTTCATTATAAGAGTGTAAGAAAGGAAGAATAAAATAAATGGTACAAGGTACAAGGAGAGTCGGATCCTTCTAATCGATCATAGTGCGAACGAGTTTCCTCCGTGAGATATGTTGGAGTCCAGCAGAGGCTTAAACCACGACCTCCAAAATAATAATATACGCGCGTATGTAAAAATAAGTCGACTATAAATAAAAATGATAATAAAATGTACCAAATGAAATGAATAAAATAAAAGTGAATAAATATTATGATAAAAATGAATAAATAAAGGGGACCGGCCGGCCCAAATGATGAGGTATATGAATTACCATATGAAGTGAACCATGACTACAAAAAGTACGTACCGATACTGTTAAAGAGCTAGTGGATAGAATTATTAGAGAATAGACAACGTTGTTATGTGTTGAATGTGATTTGTTTTTGGAAATGAAATCAAATGGAAGATAAAAGTTTAAGAGGAAGAAAATGTTATGGTTATTCATCCACATCTTTAATGAGATAGTTGTTGTGTTTGGAACCAATGCTCGTATAATAAAGTGAGCTGGACCTACCTAGTTGGTCGTTTTGTTTTGTTTTATAAATTATTGAACATTTTAGATGAGCTCTTTAAAAGAGAGATTGTTTTTTTTTATGAATTTTATTATGGAGAATGAACGAACACATGGTGGCTGAACGTTAAATGGATCAATATTTTTCGTAAAAGTCCTTAGATTTTCAACTTGAACCGTTGCTACATAAATGACAGAAAACAACCGGTTTTTATTGTTCTTAAAATATTGATTCTGTGTTGTTCCAGAATAGATTGTGCCTTATTGTAATGACTTATTACACAACTGCTTAATACGAGAATTAATTATATTTATTTTGAACGATAACTAAGAAAGGTACTAATAATAATCGATTGCCAGCAGTGCTACTCAATGTATAACAATTTGTGCATTTTATTCATTATATGTTGCCGAATGTTTACTCTTATTTTATAGAAAATCGTTTAATCTGATAGCATATTGATAAATGCCGACTTATATTGTAATTGTACTGTATTTTATTTTGGGAACATAATTATTAATTAATTAGTTACATTTTTTATTAAAGCGAATAAAATGATAGATCCATGACCTTTATTAAATTGCGATGTTTGGTTTAATAAGGAAACTTTTCGTTGTATCGATTAATATTATGTTCTTTTAAAATCAATCAGTGTATTAAGAAATGAAAATATAAGTTAGCAATATCATAAATTTGTTAGTACTACTTAAATCATATGAATGTCATACTTTCGAAAAAGTGATAATTTATTATTAAAATCCGTAATCAATGTCATTATATTATGTAAAAATTCCAACTTAAATTTCACATATCATTACGTCATAATTGTTTATATTTTGTTTTTTTATACATTCATTACATTTTGTTCTTGTTTATATCTAATTCTGCATAATTCTGTTAAATCAAATAATCAAGATGAAAAGAGTTTAAATCAATTGTATTCCTTAAAACATTATGTGTTTTCAACTGTTGAATGACAGGTTGTTCAATAAATAATAATATTTAGTAATTTATGAAGAGACTAATAGATCATTCTAATCTCTGCTTAATTGTTACCTCCAATAGCCACCAGTGACATTCATTAATATTTTTTTAAAAAAAAACTCTTAATTATAATAATATTAACAATTAAATGTTGGCTATTTTTCTTATTACTTTGTTAATTGTTTCTTGGTTTTTTTTAAATAAAATGGTTATAGCTGCCAACGATTTATTTAATGTTACTCAATTGCATTTTTTTTTTAATGTGAAATTGGGATATGTTTGTTCTTATCTATTAATACATTATTTTGTTTCAATTCTGCATATTCAAAAAATAATAATTCATTGTTTTGTTTATTATATAAGCCAGTTATAGCAAGAAGGAACTATAAAAAATAAACAAATGTAATTGAGTTTATTTTTTTAAAAAAAGGGGGGAGGTGTAGTGTATGACACACCTTGCCCCAGCGTATCTAGTATATAAGCTATATTTAAGGTAAGATTAGTTAGTAATAAACGAGACGTCTTCTAATCAACATCTTTTATTGGCTACTCCCGGTCCCCACATCACATTTTGTTTTTAATTTTGTTTCAATTGATTCTTTTAAAAAAAACATGTCAAAAGTCAAAGTCATCATTTATTGCATCATCATTAATCATTAATTTATGTTTTCTAGGAATGTATAATTAACCATGCTGTGTACACTATTTATGGACTACCGTCTAGCCAAGTATTGTTAAACTACTTATCTCAGCCATGTATCGATTGTAATCTGTTGTGTACCTATTTTTAAATAAATAAATAGATGGTTCCTAACTCCAGATTAACTCTAATCAGCTACCGGATTTGTTTCAAAACATTTTATTGCTCGTTCAAGTTCTATTTTGGTTTACGCCTTAAATGCAAGCGCGTAACCAAAATAGCTGCACGTGTTACTAATGAACCTCTAGTTATTTTATTATACATGAAACGGATTTAACTGAATACGGCTCCTGTGACCCGATTTTGGCTAACTGATTCGTGTTCTGAAGAAATGCAGTGCAAGTTTACTTTCAGATTTGCAATGTCCTCAGTGCGTATTGCTGGATAGGTTTATGCATAGGCTCGTACACGCAAACACGATACGACGTCACATCGTGGACATGGCATCATATCACGATTCTACTGTCCAATTTTATCAATCCATCGAGAATTTGCACAGAATCAAGCAGTGTCGATTTCTTGCCCAGGAACCAAAGTCCCATAAACCTCTTCGAATACCTACGCTGAAGACTGAAGAGTGACATTTTTTAAGCTGACAATATTTTGACCGATTAGTCTCGCTTTACCGACATTTGGTTGATATTTTTATCTTCATAAGTATAGAGGCGCTCACACCAACCTTTACAAAACCGTTGCAAAATTGGTCTTATATCAGCGGCATAAGGTGGCCTTATGTGATGGTTAATGTGAGCGCCTCTGTACAATCTTCTACCTGAAGATTTTCTGAAGAAGTTAGCTCTTAAGCGATAAAATCGCCCAAATCATAACAAGAGTATTTAAACGCCTATTATTGCAAAACCCTGACAAAAAGTGGTGACACATAGTTACCAAATTCATCAAAGAAAACCCAAGTCCTTGACAGGAACATGATTGAGGCTCACTTAGACTAACATTATCATGAATGAGCTGACGACATCGAACGCTCAGGCGAGCCAATTTAAAAAAGCTTTTCGCAGACCGAGAATCGAACCAGGGGCAAGCAATTTGGCACCACGCCAGCGGGACCGTCACAATGAAATAATAAGTAGTTTCTCGTTGTATTTTCGCCATAGCTGGGACAATATTACTAAAACTGCGTAAACCTTGAGACTGTTTGCTAAGAAATACAAAGTTATCAAGTAAATTCATTAAATATCTCCTTGGATATGCTCCTTGCAGATTTTCCCTGGTGAGGATGACCTTGTGATGCTCATCAAATAAGTGGATACCTATTATGAGCTTCTTGGGTAAGTAGATAAGCACTTGGGTTAAGAACCCATGTGTTGGCTGGCTGCAACAACCACTCGTGCTTTGTTCAATATTACTAGTTATGACTTTCTCCGGTGATGGTTCTTCAAGCAATCCAGATACCGACCCGTGGTATGCTAGCCTCTAGCCTAACATCTCTCAAAAATATAACAATGGATTGCTGTTGGTTAGTCTCGCTTAAAACTCGAAAACCACTGGACCGATTTGGCTAATTTTGGTAGTTCAGAGAACGTTAAAAGGAGAAAAACAACAATTTAGTTTCCTTTTAGCAACGATTCCTAAATGTTTGACAACAGAACGAAGTCTGTCAGGACAACTAGTTGGGTATATTCGCTCAGTAAGTTGTAAGCCTTTGACTAAGCCACAACTTCGGCAAAAGCCCTTGTACCACTGGTAATGGCCTTTTTCGTAATAGTCGTTAGAGTATGTTAACTTTGTTACCATAATTTATTCAGTTCAGAAGTGTGGTCAAATTGGTGACGGTTCCTATCAGCCTATTTAAAAAAACTTATATTTCAGAACCTGCCGTTTCTTGCACTGTGCAAGATGCTAAATATTATCAAGTAATCTTTCTCTACGTACGATATTACAGCATTCTAAACTCAATATTCTAAATTGTGCCTGAAATTGTCACTTCTATTTTTAATATTTTTGAAAAAACTTGTTCCTAAGAACTGTTTGTTTAGCTTTATGGCTATTTTCAACCATCACTCCACTAGGTCGTTGCCCACTGATGTGCTCCCGCTTCTCGACTCAAATAAGAGAAAGAAGAAGAGTATAAAAATCGAATAAAGCCGAGACAATGTGAAAAATACAAGTGACGTACAAACAGACAAACAGTACAGAGTTGTCCTCTAGCTTGCTGATAAGTCTACGATCGATAACTGTCAAATGTATCAACCCTGATAAGATAAGATGGATGAAACTAATGGTGATGTATGGGAGCAAATTACACATGTCTCCTTCTAATTAGCTTGTCTTTGTCAGCGTGACGTAGTTTGACATTTAATTTGATAACGTTGCTTCAGGATAGCGTGTCATCGAGCGATTACTCGTTGTTCTAGGTGTACGACAAAGGCAACGCAACCGTTTAGGAGCATAGGGTCAGAAGCGCGAAATGACAAACGATTGCAAATTGTCAAAAGAGCAGAATGTCAAAAGCGCTCATAGTCAAAAGCGCAGATTGTCAAAGACGCAGAATGTCAAAAGCGAACAACGCGATGCGTGGTTATCAATGAAATTAAGTGGTGCTTTACAATCAATGATATTATAACTGTCAACACTGTCAATGCTTTTCTCAGGTGCACTAATAGTTCTGATTTTTTGTGCACTTTTTTAGCACAAGTAACCTATCTTCCTCTTTTTTATAATGTCATTGCCTAATTTCGCTTTTGTATAGCGTTATCAGTGTCGCACCATGACGTTTGTTTGAAAAACAACAATAAAGCACTTAGTTCTGAATTCAAATTCTGATAAACGATAAATGGAATAATTGCTGGACATGGAAATTCGTTCGCTTTATTTGTGAATGCGATGATTGCTGATAAACAATGTTTACCTTTGGATTGTAATGAGATTCCTCTCAAGTACATAATATTATTCCTATTTTATATCTTATATTGGGAGAAATAAAACTGAACCATTTAATGGTGGACAGACTCGCGGCTCAGAAGCTAGGTGGTCCCGGGTTCTAGTCCGGACGGAACACCTACTTTTGTACAATTTGTGAGGCTCTCCGGTGCTGGATAACACCGATAAAAAAACAATAAAGGGGCGCTACACTGTTTTCCTTACCATGTTGGATTCAAGTTTAGGCTTCTGAGTGTTCCATTCACCATAATAACATTAATTTGTGTGTTTCTGAATACGCCGTTTGGGATACAATCATAAGCGTATGTTCCGTTATATTAATATGGTTCACACCATACATATTTATACCATCGTCCCAAATAAACAATTTTCTACATACTACTCGTACATGACTGGCAGATAACTTGTCTATGGCACATAATTTATTAGGGAGAGGTCAATGACTCCTCCAGTACAAGACCGAATGAAAGGAACGTAATTGCTTTCCTAACAACATAAGAAGGGTTTCGACCTGTGAGATACAAGGAAAGTAAATGTATGAGCCCATATAATAAGTAAGAATTTTATGGAAATTAAGGATATAAGTAAAATTATGGTAGTCAAAATAGAGTGGGAATAACAACGAGTCTGAGCATCGAATGAAAGAATCAAAAATTAAGTAGTCAGAGATCATTGTGATGTGAAGTAGTGAGATAGTAATTTGAAATTAAGAGGGGTTTTGTTAGATTTCTCCATCAGGTGAACAAAATGAAAGTAATAAACAAAACAGATTTATTAGGCGTGGTAGACAAAGCCCAACAGGAAATTCAAAATGGTCAGCTGTGGGATCTAAGGGCCAACCCACACGTACCACAACCACACCACATCTCAGCGACAAAATGTAGACAAGCGGTGGCCACGAGTGAATAGTGTCGCTACTGCAGATTTTTGTTGTTGCGTTGTTCTTCTATTTAACCGTTGTCTAGGACTTCAGCTATTACAAACATTTTTTTATTGTACAGTCGCGGAACGAAAGGGTTGACCAGTTTTCAAATAAACTCATTTACGCGTTGCAAGCACATGTTACCTTTTTAAACTGCGTAACAAACTAGAGTGTTGTGTCGAAAAGTAGGTTTTATTGTTTGACAATAAA
The DNA here is from genome assembly GCA_950022985.1 of Udea ferrugalis. Classification (NCBI taxonomy): domain Eukaryota; kingdom Metazoa; phylum Arthropoda; class Insecta; order Lepidoptera; family Crambidae; genus Udea; species Udea ferrugalis. The sequence goes on from OX465541.1 coordinate 1,900,639, forward strand.
AAGAAAATTCTCATTTATTTCATTTATTTTATTTAGTATACATAACATATAACAGTCAAATAAGCACAAAGTTATTACCTTAAAGTTTTGTTCCAGACTGTTATACTAAAACATGTACACACAGCAATACAATTTGAACAATCTGAAAACACACCTTGCAACAACTAAGTATTAAACATTAAAAATAGTGGTTTACTCCTAATAGTAACTAATTTATATTATTCTCACTTCAAACTAAACTAAATACTTCAAACAGTGATCTACTTAAATATCACTCCAGTGAGTAATATGAAATTGAATTTTAAAACGTAATTAAAACTAAATAAAATAAAAACAAGAAACAGTATACAGTAGGTACATACAAATACTCAAGGAAACGCGCCACTCATGCATTGCAGAACATGTCTTTTAAACATGTTAAGCCCGATAAAATATATGTCCATTTCCTTATTCGAATTGACTAAATCGTTATAGGTGCGACACATCCTGATGATAGGATTGTAAAATGATGTGTTGTTGGTATACACTTGCAGGTTAAAAGGTTTAGGGTTACGGGAGACGTATGTTCCTTCACGATTGACAGTTGAACCAATTATTTTTTATTTGTTTGATCTTGCCATTACGCTGCAGTGCAAATCGAATTATTACATCCTCTTTGATCATAATGATTAAAACTACAGATGTGATTAACAGTTCCTGTCAATGTCATCATGGAGCAAGCAAAAACAAATCTTACGGTGGTCAACCTTTTTATTCTTCGACTGTACAAAGATATCCATGGGCTGCAAAACCACAAAAAGGTCTGCTTTGTTAGAGGTTAGATTATCAGGTCTCAGCTATAAACATAATCCTAGACATATTTGATTATTCTTAATATCAAAAAAGCCTACGAAAAAACCCACTTATTATGCTGCCTAGAACCGTTGTTTATTACGTCAAATATTATCTAGAGTTAATACACCATTCTTATTCTTACAAGGCTCCGGAGGAAACTGAAGGTCAGAAAGTAGTTTACATGGTAATAGAAACCAGAATTTGCTTGTTCTAAGTACTTATATACTTGTGAGAGTCGTAAGAAATAAAATTGGAGATTGTTGATGCTGTAACGCGAAAAATGACCTAAGTACAGGAAGTTTAATTCATATTGAACTTAGTACTTGTTTTGGTCCACCTGCAGGGCAAGGATTCCGGTGAATGCAACATACAACCAGAAACCAACAAGAAAGATTCGGCCGGTCTGTTAATGGTCTCGATAGCACAGTGGTTAGTGCAGTCGCCCGGTTTGCGAAAGATGCGGGTTCGATTCCTGCCTGATGCCAACATGACCAAATGTCTTTTTCTGGATTTCAGATCTTTTGCAACATACAACTTAACAATTTTTACGAAATACGTACATACACAGATTGATTTTTATTTATCCTCGTCATTCACGTTAGTTAAAGATATTGTTATGAAAACTAACGCAAGTATTGAGTGAGCCAGTTCACAACATGACCTAGATAAACTTTCCTTCCGTACACAAAACTGTACTAAATCATTAGTATAGCCCAATAATCGGAATAGACGGAATGAGTAGGAATAATACCGCGATGGGCCTTATTCTCGACCATTCTCGCCAGTAATTTTCTATAGGTAGGTAAGTCAGTAGTTAACAATGCAATGTGAAGTATAATTTAATACTTACTTGCCTATATTTAGAGGCGATTTTTCGTTATTCAGATAAAAATTTTCAGACACAAGTTGCTAATTTTCTCGACAGTTATTAAAATGTTTATTTAATTATTGTTTTACTTTACTTTTACTTTACTTAGTTCTAGATATCGTTGCCACTGTTCCAAAACCTACAATCGCACGAACAAACGAAGTATTAACTAGAAAGAAAGAAAATATCCCTCGCAATAAAAACGACCTAGTAATAATGATATTACCCAGCGATGTTTATTCCAAAATAGGGCGAAACACTCCAGCATCCCCCCACCCCCTTCCATATTCATGGAGTTGGGAAATAAACAGTTTTGGCCAAGTACTTGTCGCCCTTGAGAGCCACCCTGTACTCTGTTCAGTGATTATGTTATCATCAAACATGTGTGATTGAGTGGGGAAATTACTACGTGTTTTTGAGGGAACTTGGGTATTTTTTTACACCTTAAATGCCTAAACATTGGTGAAACCAACCTGTCTGTCAGGTATAATATACCAGAGAAATTCGTCCGGTCTGTTAATGGTCTCGGTAGCATAATTGGTAGTGCAGTCGCCCGGCTTGCGAAAGACGCGGGTTCGAGTCCCGCCCTGATGCCAAGACCGAATGCCTTTTTCTGGTTTTCCTATCTTTAGTAAGATGATAATGCATTATCCCTAATGCTAAAAATAAAATAACCTATCAAAAACATTGTTTCATCTTAATCGGAAGTCAAATATTTGCAATAATGTTTCTTTCGAGTGTTTAAGGTATATGCCTAAACATTGGTGAAACCAACCTGTCTGTCAGGTATAATATACCAGAGAAATTCGTCCGGTCTGTTAATGGTCTCGGTAGCATAATTGGTAGTGCAGTCGCCCGGCTTGCGAAAGACGCGGGTTCGAGTCCCGCCTGATGCCAAGACCGAATGCCTTTTTCTGGTTTTCCTATCTTTAGTAAGATGATAATGCATTATCCCTAATGCTAAAAATAAAATAACCCAACGAAAATCATAATTGTGAAAAATTCAGCTTTCTAGCTAATACGGCTTAAGAGAAACAGCCTGGTGACAGACAGACAGTGGAGGTTTAGCAATACGGTTCCGGTTTTGCTACGGAAGCCTAAAAATGGTGTTCTGGGTGGACTTTCTTTTTTACCGTTTATTTTAATGCGAACATCATCAATTTCTAGTACAAATAAACATAAATCATAGGACCTAGTCAGTCTTACAACATTAGCTACTAGGAGATGAGTGGTGGCTGGACGCCAACTAATTTGTCTGAGGACCATGAGGAGGCAAGTTGAATGTACTGCCTCTGAAAGAAAACTACCATGTAATGGCGTGTCTATGAAGATGGCAAATTTTAGCCACAAACTTCGTCGAAAAGAACAATGCCTATTAGACTATAAGCCACAGCCTAGATTTGTCATGCTATGCATTTATTAGGGACGGTCCAAACCATGAATAAAAATTAACAGAAAAAATAATTTGTCAGAATGACTATAATTCGTTCACGTTAAAAATGCAATGATTTTTAAATTTAATTCAGTCGCACAAACTTTGCGTTCGAAGGTATGCATTCAGCTGGTCACTGTGGACTTGGCTTCCTAATTAGGAACGATTTGATTGGTAAGGGGGCGTACTAGATAGATAGATAATGTTCTTTATTGGACATTAACATTAAAAACTTGGTTTAGAAAAACATTGAAAGTAATGCACAATTAAGGCGGCCTTATCGCTAATAGCGATCTCTTCCAGGCAACCTACGGGTAGAGGAAAAAATAAATAAAGAAGAGGTAAATGTGCATAATTACATTACAAAAATAAGTAAATCTAAATACATCGCTGTGACTATCGCTATTGCTAGGTCTAAGGACAAGTATGAAATCACTGCATTCTTAACGCGAACGGACTATAGTCACATAATAAATGAATTGAAAAACTCCTCTTGTTTTTGAAGTCGGTTGATTGAAAACCAAAACTTAACTTTCTTGTTTATGCCTCTTTTTACGAACGCAGTTAATTCCGGACAGTTTTGGTTTCACCTTCCATAACGTTACATTGTAAACGTCTCTCAGCAGATTGTAATTATTCTTACCTTGTACAGTCCACCCAGGAATATGCGCAACAATGTCGACTTGGTATGTCTGCAGTTAGTATGCGAGCTCTTATAAATTCAAGCTCAATTTGTAACACGAATTACGTTGGGGTGGACTGTTTGTAAGCTTCAAAACTTGTGACTTTTCAAAGTAGTCAAAAATGTGTTCTCTGTTTGAGGAAAACAAATCCTATACCACAGTTAAATATTTTATACTAACGACTCTATTACTGTAATAGAGTCGTTAGTATAAAAATTAAAAGAGAATAAAATATTTAAAGAGCACCTGAACGTTGAACTTGAACTAGGGAGAAAATCCCTGAAACTTCAAAAAATTTGGTTCTCAATTTTGACTATACGTTTTTTTTGCTTTAGGTATGTATATTACTAGATTATTTCTACAATTATAAATCATTTTTTGAGTATTTATTAATTTGGTATACCATTATTATGGGGACCCTCCATTAAAACTTAATCGCATTTTAAGAACATTTGCAAACAACTAAATTACTTTTTAAAATAACACCGATTTATGTAACTTTATCAATCTCTGACACACAGTCATGATGCAGGCTCTGCTCAGTTCAATGATACATTATCTTCGAAATTCGTGCCTTTATTCAATTCGACAGCTCTCACCAATCACGAAACAAACATACACAATTATACTAGTGACATCTTGGTGGTAAGACCTTTAAAATATATTATTTATCTTTCTTTCGTTCAATTTTCAATTATATGTCAATTTCGCTAAATTGTAGTGCTGGCAATATCACAATTAGTGAATGTTGACTAAGAGACTAGATAAGTTTCATCCAACGACAGCAAACATACAACCGTACGAAAATACCGAAATCCCTGTAATTTGGAAAGCTCAAAGCAAAACGAGCCGTATAATTTCCACATTAATTGTGTATATTTAGAACACAAACGTAAGATTTGCGAATCAAGGAGTAGCTACATAATCAAAACAAAAATCAGTACACATACCTCTAAAATTCGCTATTTCCCAATAAAAAATCCAAACTCTCACTTTCTACGCTTCATCACTCAACACTTATCACTGGCCAAAACAGATTTGTCCATAGCCTAAACCAGTCAAGGCTAGTTGTCACCTAGCCTTTTCAGTAGGACAACCGAACACGATCAAACTATTTTTAACCATTGTACACCTCACATTACACCAAAAAGTCTGCAATTCCGAAAAAAAAGTAAAAAGAAGTTTTGACGCGAACACTTCAGAGAGAAATCCGGAATGGTGCTGGCCGAAAAAATATAATAATGTTTTATTTTTAAATCGAGTGTTGGCTGGGCGCGCGCGTCCGCGGAAAGCGAAGCTCGAAATTTGTATTTAGGTTAGAATCCGCGGGTTATGGCGCCACGCACACATGCGCGCGCCGGTGTAAGGACAAGGGCAAAGATTAGGAGAGACAGAGAGAAAAACAATACACTTTCACTTTTGATAACGTAGATAGCGTATTTGACGTAGATGAAAAAGTTGCTAATGTCGGTTCTCTTTTAGGATTATCTAATCGCGAATGGCAATAAAACTTGTGGTTTTAATGACGCTGAGCTTTAAGCTCAGTATACATCGTTGGGGCTTACTTAGAAAAGCTTTTAATTTATTTAATCTTTATGGTAGCAATTAAAAGTACTGTTGAACTTTCGAGCCCTAAGGTATACTCTACCAGTTCGCCATTTGTGAAAAGCTGAAAATATGTTGTTGGTGATGTCCATCTTGAAATGCCAGTTGGCGTTTGGAGTAGTGCTTTTCATCCGTAATGGATAAATATGTCCGAAGGAACAGGTGACACTTTTTTATTATTTGTGATGATGAAGAATTTAATCAAATATGAACTACCTATTTGATCTCAGATCAGGGTAAACGAAGCCGACCCTATAGAAACGGGACAAAGGCTTACAGCAACAATTAATTCTTCACTCATTCGGTCTACCTTGATGGCGATCATTCTCACTGCACACTTCACCTCACTTGTTGATGAAATGTTTGATATCTCATCTTTCCTCACCAAACTATAGAATCAGAGATTCCAACCTTGTCACCAGGTGACTATAATGCCCTTTAACCGTTCTGACCCCTCATCTAGTCTTTTCCAATTCTCTTACATTTTCCAAGCTTTCATCATCTCTACGCACCAAACTGCAAGGTATACCTATGGGCACACCAATCCGCCAGGTGACTTAAATACCTACTCCCTCATCTGAACCCTCACCTACTCTGTACCAGTCCTCGCACACAGACAAGCACCTTCTGGCAGACTCGACGGCGTTTACGTAGATCGCCGCACTCGCTATATTACTGAAATACTCTCATGGATCCAACACGCCATCGGCTTTACTACCGTGTTGGATCTCACTTGGTACTCACTCGAAACTCACGTTTAACTGTACGCATGATAAAATGTGGTCGCACTTATTATCAACATTTTGAACGTAATGTAGCGCGTTACTATATAGATCTTTTGTTTCGTCAGAAACGGATGGAAAGAAATAACTTGTGAGGATTTTTTGTTACTATTGTATTTATTCCGATTCCGAAGTTACCACGACGTGTGTTGTGAAATGTTGTGGCAAATTACTTACTTGTGGTAGCAACTATACTGTGTCCCTGCTGGATATGGCAGCATAGTCAGCACCAGGTTGTCTCGTGGTCTCTTAAGAGTCAAGCCGCTAGCGGCAAAGCGTTTTGCCAAATCTAGAGCTGAAGTCCAGTGTCCTGGGAGTCGACGGCATCTAAGTAATTCTCATGAAGATGAAAATAAAAAAGTGAAAGAATTGAGCTAGATATTATTGAAGCAGTCATAGTCATGAAACAACATGAAGATCCAGTTTGGTCAATACAGAACAACAACAGCCTTTTATACGTCCAACAGATGGGTACAGGCCTCACCTCAACTATAGGTTGGAGAGCCTATTCCAATACACAGACTCATTGGTTATTGCTGAACGGTTGTAAGATTACTAAACCTTGAGCAAGGATTGTGGCACCAACCATACTATACACCGCTGGATGTGGCAGTATAGTCTGCACCAGGTCTTGCTGGCGGTAGGAGGAACACTGAGCGACGCCGAGTCGCACACCACCTACTCCCCACTCCGTCTGCTATGGACCGGTGACGGATGACATTGACAGTCTGCCACTGTCTACGGTCTACCGCTTGTGTGTGACAGCGTATCGTTTATAGTGTTCAGATACAGAATACTACAGTAGTCCAGATAAACCTTGCTGTCAGATTGATTGAGAACTTGGTTTAAAAACTCACATCTAACGGCATCAGACAGGACCAACGTGGCTTTTGATGCACGGAGGTGCCCATGGATAATCCCATTCCCAAGCAAACGTGGTTTGCTTTACCACAATGATTGTTGACCCACCGCTACAACTGAGTCACGTATTCTCGTGTTTTATAAACAAGTGAGTTCCAATAGTTCTGACCAAGTGGTGATACTCATCTCGAATCAGTGACTCAACTAATAGACGGTGTTCGAGCTGTAATTGCAATACTGTCTAGTGCAATAAATAACTAATACTCGATGAAAGGAGCATGAAATATTACGGTTTCAACAGACAGAGTATAATTATGTTCATATGCATATGGTTTATTATCTTATCCGCTCAGTTATAGACAGAATCTGGATTCGGATTGTGAATCAAAGTTTTGGTTTCAGAAGTGAATTGTGTGGTAGTGTCATTCCTAGGTTTTGTGTCAGAATTTAAATATGCATTTTTATTGCATTACTCTTAGTGATGAAACAAACATTTGTGTGCATGAACATGTCTGTTTCATCGAGTCCGGGGCAGCGCCAACAACCTTCTAAAAACTGTGGCGGCGAGACTGGACGTGGACAGTGTCATTATGCAGCACTGGACCCGCGTCCAGCTCACCAAGGACACAAAAATTCATTACTACTCAAATTATAATGTACTAACATAGTTTATAAGATTAATTGTTACTAACTATTTTATGGACTTTGTCTGAAATAAAAAGATTTTTTTTTTTTTTTTTTTTTAATCTCGGTCGGTGTCTAGGAATGAAAGCTTCTTTCGTGCCAGTTATCGTAAGATTCCATAATTACGAAAGCGTCTGATAACAAACAAGAAATCGATAGACATATTGACCGAAGTCCGGCACCTTCCCCCAAACGTGGCCTTGAAGGTGAACGAGAATCGACAACACGGTTAGGGACGAGAAAACTAAATATAGCTATAGATAGACTGTTTATGACTAGCCTCATAGACTAGGAGGGTATACAGGGTGTTTCAAAAATACCCCTTGAAGACTAAAATGGCATAGATGGCGAATTAATCTAAAATAGTAGTTGTTATCCCTTTTTTCATGTCTTTAACGGTTTTGATGAAAACGTACATCAAATGTTTACAAAGATGTCGATATTAATTCGATTTATCCATAAAAAACGTAGGTGCGTGAACAAGGAAGGTCGCTCCTGGTCACTCCCGGTTAGGGTCAACTTGGGTCCATGAACCCAAATTAGTGCTGGATGTTTTTATGATCGATGTTTTTATTTTACGTTAATTTACACGAAATTTAGGTTAAGAGCTACGACCGTCAAAAATTAACAAGGAACTCCTTTCAGGAGTTTGTATAACCCCCTTCAGTTATTAGGGGTATTTTTGTAACATCCTGTATAACTACATTCCGTTCAGTATGTTACATTTCTGTTTCATCAATAAACAGTCATGTTCAAGCGGGACTTGAACTCCTGCCCCTTACTACCACAACCACTGCTCTCAACGGGTCGTGAAGGAGATGCCAACTATTAGGAACAATGATGTTTAGAAGAGCATCCTAGCATCCTAACGTAGCATATGTTGTGTCAGTACTGATGCGAAGTCGAAAATCGACCCTTGGAGTACGTACCTATATTTGACCGTGTGTGCAAGATAATATGATTATTCACTAGAACATAAACAAGACAGATACATGTTGCGCAGTCGTCTCAAACTGTCAATGCTTTGCTCAGATGTTCGCAGTTAGATAGATAGATAGATATTCTTTATTGCACACCAAAACAACAGAAATCAACAACAAAGAAACACAGATTAACGATAATGTACAATTTGGGCGGCTTTATCGCTAAAAAGTGATCTCTTCCAAACAATCCACAGGTAGAGGAAAACTGACGAGAAGATTAGGTAAGTGCACAAGAAAAATTCAGCAGTTCTAAATTTCTGTGCCACTTTCTTAGCACAAGTAACCTATCTACTCCTTTTTATTATGATATCATTGATTGGAAAAGTATGATTCCAAGAAGCAACCAAACGAACTACCTCCGTCATTATTCGGGATTTTCCAAACACTCAAAAACAATCTCATACAATAATAACACCTTGAGTCACACTCAAGGATGGAACGCTGACACACGTGTCAGTTCTTGCCAAATGTACTTGTTGAAGAACATATCCCACTTGTGAACGGATTTAAAACGACTGAGGAGACAACTGACTCGGTAAGAGCCTGTTTACACCTGGCGAGGTGATCACACAGCGACTTCGCGGCGTGATCGCAGCGTACACGCCGCGATTTCGCATCGATAGTTCCGCGATAAAATAAACGCCGCGAGAACGCAGCGATCTCCGGTGAACGCCTCATTTATCAGTCAAATTCAAAGCGGGCTCCGGCGTTCTTGCGGCATGCTAGCAGCGTTTTCGCGGCGTTTATTTCATCGCGGAACTTTCTCGGCGAAATCGCGGCGTGTACGCTGCGAGAACACCGCGTTCGCGGCGTATAATAGTCTTAGAACAACCTAAGACAAAACTATGACCTTTTGCCTTTTTCGACTGTCCCCAATGAACAATTTAGTTTCCAACGTCCAACTTCATCAGAAAATGCCTTTTTCCCACTTTTTGCTCAACCATTCAATTTACTCGATTAACTAGTTCGTAGCTCCCATTCCAATTACAAAGTTGGACCTCTCGTAGCCGCACACTTTCGTAGCACTAAAGTGAAGTTGATTGAACTACGACTATTATTACTACGGGTTTCTGGGACAATTCTGGTGGTAAGCGTCATCTCGTGGTTTTTTGTAGCACTTTTTACTGAAGCCGTATTAAAAGCATAGTATCTTGAAGCATTAAGAAATAACTGTGACAAAGTTCGGTAGATGGCTCTGGCAGAAACGTAAATGAATGGCAAAACATGCGTGTACTTGTATAGCCGAAAATTTGTATGTGTGGATGTGCCGAGTTGCTCTTTCACGTAAAAACTACTGGATGGATTTTAATGAAACTTAAGAATAATATAGCGTATGAATCTGAATAGCACATAGGCTACAATTTCTAAAGATAATGTAATTTTTTTTACCCAAGTCCACGCGGACGAAGTCGTGGGCGGCCGCTAGTATTGTATAAGCGGTGAGTGGAGAGCTGACTTAGAGATAACACACGGGGAAAACAATTGGAGGGTATCTACATTAATTGTCTTATTACGTAGTAGTACCAATTCCATCCCTGAAGGCATAAAATTTTATAGATACAGGGAAAAGATAAGTAAAAGTTTAAGCATAGAGGCCACATAATAATGTTTCCAGGAGAGTTACTCAAACCTAAAACACGTATGTTTTTGATATTGTACCAATAAGCTTTTGTTTTCTATACATCTATACAAATATTATAAAGAGGAAAGGTTTGATTTTTTGTTTGTTTGTATGAATTGAATAGGCTCCGAAACTACTTGGCAGATTTGAAAAATTCTTTCACTGATGGAAAGCTACATCATTCCTGAGTGACATAGGCTATATTTCATTTTCAAAAGAAATAGGCATCCTTACTAAAATTACGATAACGTTAGTCCACGCGGACGAAGTCGCGGGCGGCTGCTAGTCTCAAATAAAATACGCGTAGTCGTAGGCATACCTAACATAATTATCACATGGCTTTGATGCTTATCGTACTGTTCAATGATCAATGTGTACCAATATTCAACTTATTAGAAAATGGCTTTTTCTGCCTTTTTTTTTATACATCCAATACCCGCGATCAACTAGTTCGTCTGTAGCTACCATTCTCATTACTAAGTTGGATTAATAAGATCTTTTACACTTGACACAAGTTGTCCATCGCATTGTACAGAACCATATAGATCAACGTATCACATTTGGGAAAAAATCTTTAAGGCACAATATCACACATCCAGACGTGTTTCCACTTCTGCTGTCGAACTAGAGTATAAATGATATTAAAATTCAAGGAGCCGTGCTATTGTAGGCTCGCCATTTACTTACCTGCATGCATGTTGCATACAAATATAGTTGGGTGGTTAAAGTGATATGCCCACTTGCATAGCAGATTCACGATCTTTTTACGTGAAATTGTAGAGCAGCCGTGCTATTCCGGCGGTGCACATCGCACGTGCGAGCATCGATGTTGAAATGAGATTACCTCAATCATCAATACGCTTGACTTTGAATTAGTATTTTCTCTCATTTTGTATGTAAATAATCAAAAAGTGTTTTTTGGCTTAGTTCTTTCCTCTCAAACGACGACGGTGGCGAAGGAATGGATTTTTAAAGTTACCTCGCACAAGCGAAGTGAGTTTTGGCGACCACCGGAATAGCATAGCAGAGCACTACTACGACGCTACGAGCTTTAGGGCCGGCGCCCACTTTCGGCATCGGCACGCTTCAGGATTTTAAGGTGGCAAATAGCAATATACTTTAACATTATGGCAATAAAGTAGAAATTTCCGTGATGTGTTCTCGTAAAAACAAAATGCATTTGTTCTGTTCCTGTTTCGGCATTTTCTACTTTATTGCCATTACTTTAGAGTATATTACTATTTGCCACCTTAAAAGCCTGAAGCGTGCCGATGCCGATAGTGGGCGCCGGCCCTTATGTAAAGCTGAGCGGTTTAGCGCCATCTAATGCTATCTCACAAAAATTCTTACTAAAGCAGTCGTATTAAAAACATAGCATCGTTGAGATCCCCTTGTAAGAGGTAACGGTAACAAAGTTCGCTAGATGGCTCTGGCAGTGCTAGCCGTAAGCGAAAGACAGAGATTACGTGCATGGCTACAACATTTTCTTCTACCTTCTGTTTGCCTACTGCAAGACATCTATTGTTAATACATCAACTATTGTAATTAAACAAAATTGAAAAGAGTACCTAACTATCGAGTTTCCTCCCGAAAACTTCTCAACTTCCGAGCCGGTGGTAGTGTCACTTTGTTCATTTATTTGACGACTATGAATGGGCTTATGCATCGTTAGGGCCGGCGCCCACTATCGGCATCGGCACGCTTCAGGATTTTAAGGTGGCAAATAGCAATATACTTTAACATTATGGCAATAAAGTAGAAATTTCCGTGATGTGTTCTCGTAAAAACAAAATGCATTTGTTCTGTTTCTGTTTCGGCATTTTCTACTTTATTGCCATTATGTTAGAGTATATTACTATTTGCCACCTTAAAAGCCTGAAGCGTGCCGATGCCGATAGTGGGCGCCGGCCCTTAATAGAACGTGGGCAATGAAGTTCACTTATGACGTCAAAAAGGGCATGTCGTATACTAACCACATTGTATGTTCATAAAATAATATGAAAGCTCTGTTTAAGTCACAGATGATGATTTATTCACACATTCAAAAGAGTTATGAGAATGCATGATAACTGTGTTGATAAATGTTGCCCACAGATGGCGTTATACTACTTTACATCGCGGTATGAGTGTGTTTTAACTTTTCCTTATATAGGGCACAGGACTTCGAGCTCGAGTACGATGACGATGATTTTGCTCCGTAGTTAAATATTTTTTTGAAGACGTATCCTGCAATGGATGCGTTACATATTTACCTATCAATACTGTCGATAGTTATATGTTATCGATAGTCGACTGTTTGGTTGGATACCAACTATCAGTCGCCATGAATAGTTAAGACATGAAGTGCTGAATAATACACTTGAGGATATAGTGTGTTGCGCTCATAGTTAGTAAAAAGCTGTTACATTACCATTTAATTTACAAAACCGAACCCTTCAGGGATCACATAATATATTTAATGCAATCTAAGGTAAAGCTAATAATTTCGGCTAAAAATGGGTTAGTCAGAGGCACACTGATTGTTGCCGTCATGGTGAACGCAACATTCAGAAGCTCACATTTCGCCAAGGGAATTTGAATCCAACGTGGTAAGGAGCGAGCCTACCGCCGTTATCCGGGTTGCTTGGGGTTTATATCGGTAAATATGTCCGTTATGTGTCTTCCTAAAACACACAGCGTTTAGGGTGAAGAAGCTGTTCATGGTCTTATTAGATATTGGCAACACCTTACCTTAGTCGTTGATATTTAGTTCCAATTTCTCACCAGGAGGGCGCCACCATCTTTGTAAAACTTGTGGCGACAAGTATTTGAAATCATAGCGTTTGTGGTTTTCTGCAAAAACGGTCACGTAAAGTGAAAATTCCAATTTAATTGTGAAAAAAGTAGTGAAGTGTATCTGTTTTTGTGCGCTTTCTTATCGCCATGATACGTAGCGGTAAGGAAGAATGTTTGCAAAGTCAAACCCTGATGCTCCGGATGGAAATCGGGAGATGACTCTTGACTCGAGGCGAACAGACGAAAGTAGGTACCTACTTCGTCTTCTTCCTCGCTTTAGGAAGACAAAAAGCGAATGGATTTTGCTAGTCCTCCACTAAATGAACGTCTTAGACGTAAGTAAAAACGATATGTTTCTTGTAGTGATCTGCGTGTTGACACGTTGATAAGTTGCTTCCATGTCTCAGTACCTATGTTACAGAATTGTCAAAGTATTTAAACAAGCTTCTAGGACAATATCTCGAAGCAAAATTGACCAGTTCTCAAAACGATTGCACAATCCATGTCAATCAACTGAAACTCTTATGGTTACTTAATGTCAAATTTAAATGTAGATAGCTTATTTTAGCTTATGGAGAATGTCTCTCTAAAATAGTTAAATTGCAGTAATACTGATTCATTCGATACTGATGCATAGAAGACAATTCGTTATGAATGGGCTTCGCAATCAACGATTGCAGCTCAGGCTTTGTACCTTTGAAAATTAATGGCGAACTGTGCCATTTCAACAATCAGAAAGAATATTTACTTTCTACTGAAACCCTGTTAGCCGGACTATTAACGTGGTGTTTGAACAGCACCAATTAATAAAATCTGGTCCCCAGAACTTGTCAATTGGGCTGCCGCTCATTCTGAGGGCCTCAGTACATTGTTCAATAAAGTAAGTGTTATTTGTGGTCCACAAGCTGAATGTAATAAAATGTGGCTATGCAAATTATTTGTGGTTAAAGAGCTGAGTTTATAGAATGTATCGCAAAAAAAAAAAAAAAAAAACCTGAGAAAAATTACACCAAAGGGTTTCGGATGGAAGTGGTTCGGTTGTAGGAGTCCAAGTTCAGAATATTTGTATGACTGTAAAAATTTACCCCAGTTATTAAGTCTTAGGGGGCACTCAAATGTGGCTGAATTGAATGATCTCCTGCATATTTCAAAGGTGAATCATTTACTTCTACTTACTTTTTAAATGACCCCGACTCCCATCAGAACCCCAGAGCACCACATGAACCGTTATACTCATTGGTGGGGGGGGAGAGGGGGCCCACTTAAGACATTGAGAGCCCAACTAAAAGATTTCAGCTGTTTTACCACAATGTCACCTACCAAATACCGGGGTGGGATAAGATCAATTTTCGACCTCAGAGGTCTCAATTGATTTGTGTCAACAAAACCAACACAAATATTTTGCAGGACTTTACAATCGGATTACAGAAATCCTTCTCTGTATGTCATTCAGAATTCTAGTCCGTCTAGACAATTACCGGTTGGTCAACCAGGACCATTCTATTCTGGAGAGCCAAGTTGCGGAAACTATGGCACTCCTACAGACTCTAGGCTGGCATATCAACCACCTTGATCAGTCTTAAAGCCAATTCAACAGGTAGAGTACTTGGGCCTACTATAGAACACTCTGTAAAGTGTCTTATTACTGACTACAATAACTCTGCTCTGGCAATTTATTTTATTAATATAAATATATATATAATAATAATAGTTGCACTGTAAAAGCTCAAAGTCTGTTAATCAAACTTTGCTTATCATGCCATTCTAAAGAGGCACTCAAAATTGCCGAAACTTCAATTATTCTCTTTTTGGAGGTCTCATGCAAGGCTAACCAAGAGAAAGGAAGATGCTGTCTTCAAAAGCAAGGTAAAGTAAACCTAAACTAGTGGTTGACAATAGTCTATAATAGAGCACAGCTTGGTCCCTTAAAATAGTTAGAGGTCACTCAGTACCTAACATTCGATGCAGCAGATGTAGGCTGGGGTCCTCATCTCAATGGCAATGTCTCAGCAGGCAAGTGGTCACCAAGTCAGAGACTGGCTTTCAAATTTAAAACAATTGTATGCTCTTTTTGCTGCCATCAGGTGCCAACAAAAAGTTCTTTTGAACACTCATATTCTGATTCAGTCAGAGAATATTACAATAATGTCATACATATAATAAACAACTCGCTCCATTGCCACGTCAGAATTGACAACCAGACTCTTGGAGCTAACCGAGCAGCTTAACATAATGCTGTCGGCTTGTTACCTCTCGGGGAGGCTAGACAATAATGTCATACATACAATAATATCAACTCGCTCTTTTGCCATGTCAGAATTGACAAACAGACTCTTGGAGCTAACTGAGCAGCTCAAGATAATGCCTTTGGCTTGTTACCTCTCGGAGAGGCTAAATAATGTCATATGTACAATAATAAACAACTCGCTCCTTTGCCATGTCAGAATTGACAAATAGATTCTTGGAGCTAACCGAGCAGCTCAACACATATAATGCTGTCGGCTTGTTACCTCTCGGGGAGGCTAGACAATAATGTCAATCATACAATAGTATCAATTCGCTCCTTAGCCATGTCGAAATTGACAACCAGACTCTTGGAGCTAACCGAGCAGCTCAACACATATAATGCTGTCGGCTTGTAACCTCCCTGGGAGGCTAAACGGAATAGCAGACCATCTGTCAAGAGGTCGAACTTTGCCCCAATGGCACTTACTGCCCCAGGCCACGGAGGTCGTATTCAGAAAGTGGGTTATTCGCGAGATAGCGTTGCTGCGGTCCAGCCCAGCTGTGGTCTCTCTTTAGGGCACCTTATACTAAAACGATGACTCAGCTCTTGTCTGCGACACCTTTAGTCTCTAGTGGATTTCAATCTAGCTTGGATATTCTTACTGCCCAACTTATTACTTGGATGCTAGCTCACCCAAACACAGCAAAGAGAAGCTACATTCTAATAGCTCTGCATTGAAACCAATGCTTTTGGTGGCCGGGTCTGAGGTGTCGAACCTTGAATGAGCCAATTGCAATACCATACCTGCGGAAGGTACTTGTACACAAGTCCACGGGCATCAGCCCTGCTCAGGTGGACCAGTTGCAACTCCAGCCTTGGATAGTTGGGGGTGCTCTGAACAAGTAGCAGACTAGAATTCAAGTGAGCAAGGTCTCTTGAAAGTAGTTGGCGAACATCTTTATTGTTTATTTATAAAACTTCTTCAAATATATCCTTTCCTAACATTTAATAGATTCTTTGGTGCGGAACCAGAAGGATTAATGATAAGTCCCTAAGAGGTGTGCTAAAGACCTTTTCTAGCAATTATATTTTTGAAGCTCCATCGGTGAAATGTGGCCTTCTGTGTGTTCTGTTCGCCATGGCGGCGGCGGTCGGTGTGCTTCTGACTGACCCGTTAGGGATATGGTCGTGAAGGTATGATATTTTTGAAGGAAGGCTTTGCTGAAGTACTATCCTTTAGCATAATCAGCGATTCTTACTTACTGTAAAACCTTCAGAAACTGGAAGACATTTGTCTCGCTAAACCCAAGCACATCCCCTGTTTGGAACAGTAAAATATTATTTCAATGATTAATAAATTCAACATGTTTGAATACACAAACCTCGATATAGCCAGACCTGCTGCCCTGATACTACTTCTAGAGTCTGGCCATAGAATACATGAAACTAACATCAATATTAGTTTCCTGTTAAAAATAGTTTTTCAAGACGATAAAGTGCACTTATGTCTTGAATTTGAATTTATGATAGTGGGACTAACCAACAATGGGTATGGTTATTATCATATCACCCAGACTTGTTTGACCAATTTATCACATAAATATATACATATATATTAGGGGTAACCAATACCTACTCGACAATTTGAAGGGCATAATATACCACAATTATTAAATTACAAAAACTGGTTAACCTAAACCTGCTAAAAGAACTATGATGACAGATCTAATTTCAAGAAAACTACCATAGATCCATCTCCCGGTAGCATACCCAATACCCAATAGGTAGTTACCCAATAGTTGGATAGACAATTGACCCAAGAAGGAAATTTCAGACAGAGGAAACTGGGAAAGCATCTCTGCATGTACTAACTGATCTTTATTGTCATCAAGTCCAACTGTTACTAATCTGTCAGAAGATTTGTTATATTCTAACTTTTTAAATATTTCATATATTTAATTATTGTGTATTTTTGTTTATATTGTTATTACAAAAATAAACCATCTAGTGATTAATGTGATCTCACTAAAAGTTGATAGCAAAAGTGATAGGTTTGTTTCTAAGCAAACAATGAGAACTCAATTCACAATTGTGGGTATTATCATTATTGATAAGAAGTGAATGCAATTAAGCATTGTTTATTTGAGCTAATTATATAATTTGTTACCTTGTTGATTTTACCATATTCTTGATTTTAACTGTGTTGATCCCTAATTATTGTGGGAATTACACTTTAATAAAGGTTTATCCTTGTACATTGTTTCTTACATAAATCATTGATTATGTAAGCATTCATGTAATCATCACATAGCGTTTGTGTTTTTAATATTTACTTCTCACCAGCAGATAACAAACAGGTCTTCACCCTAAACGCTGTGTGTTTTAGGAAGACACATAATAGAACTGTTTTGCATTACAACAAAACAGATGTTATGTGTTGAATAAAACACACAGCGTTGCAGCAAGTGGCTTGCAGGTGAGGGAAGACTTCTATGATTTCAAATACTTGTCGCCACAAGTTTTACAAAGATGGTGGCGCCCTCCTGGTGAGAAATTGGAACTAAATATCAACGACTAAGGTAAGGTGTTGCCAATATCTAATAAGATCATGAACAGCTTCTTCACCCTAAACGCTGTGTGTTTTATTCAACACATAACATCTGTTTTGTTGTAATGCAAAACAGTTCTATTACTGTCGTTCTGTCCTTTTACCGCACCTATATTGAAGATACGAGTACTTATAGGATTATTACGAAAAACGTATGCCTAACTTGACACAAGTTATCTCGCAGTGTACAAAAATCTTACATATCAAACGTAGGTGTTACATTTGGGAAAAAAAACTATAGGAGACAAGACATGTGACCATTTCATTAAAATTTTAAAATTTGTTAGTTTACAATCTTTACATATAAATTGTCGATGAATTGTGTACATCATGATGTTGCAACATCTGTTCTCAACTTAACGCATCATATTTTGATCTTATAATCTGTTCAAGTTTATTTATCTAGATACCTATTATCACCTCTTCTCCTTTCAACGAGCGCCAGATCCAAACAATGTTTCTATTTCTCGTTTTTAACGAACAATGACCTAGGAAGGTTGAATGAACTAGGTAGATCAGTTTAATCTGTGAGTTTTTTGTTCCCACTACTCTGTGGAAAGCTTAAGATTCACAGTGTAACAACCTATCACTACACAGTATAAAACAAAGTCTCTTCTTTCTCTGTCCCTATATCCCTATGTGTGCTTAAATCTTTAAAACTACGCAACGGATTTTGATGCAGTTTTTTTAATAGATAGAGTAATCAAAGAGGAAGGTTTATGTGTAAAATAACATCCCATTGCACCCGTGCGAAGCCGGGGCGGGTCGCTAGTTGAAAATAAATGAGAGAGCATACATATGTCGTACACACAATCGCATACAATGTCAGAATGAGAGCAGTCAACTTTGAATTTAAATAAAGTAGTTTAAAATATCTTTCTAGGTGACAAGACATCCAGTGCCGAACTGAGGCCGCCCCATAGATTTTTAGAGCAACTGGTTGCAAACAGCTTGCATCTGCTGAAACCCTGTGTCTTTTATCATCTCTCTGGTGCACGTTGCTTTTGCCAAAACCGGTCAGAAAAGTTCTGTTGGCGACTGCAAAGTTCTGACAAGTAAGAAGTTATGACCGCAATTGTCGCTTGCACTTTCCAGCTAGTACACCAGCCCGACCTAGCCCAGAATGCAGTTCAACATAAAAATAATGCAATCCTGCTGCAATGCGCCAGTCACTTGCAATGCAATAACAACGGGACTGCCGAAGACATTCACCCCACTACGGGCTAAATCTTACGTAAACTGACACTACACGCTAATATCACCTCTATCCACCGCTAATAACGACCCCTACTAACATTAACCTACACAGATTAGATACTTCGAAAAAAACCCGACGAAAATCGCACGCACAAAATAAAGGTAAGCAAAACAGGGAAATGATTATCGATAGATCGTAATTCAACAAGCGTGTGAACCGAAAATGAAGACATGATCGATAAAACCGCAATTTACATTCGAATTATCGCTGACAAATGTCATTTTTCGCGCCGAAACGCGAAACGTCAGACCGCCATTTTGTGTACACTGATTGGCGCGCTCCAGAGGGTTGTTGCTCGTCGAACGGACGGAACTATTGGCGTCTCTTTCACGTCCGTTACATAATACGGAAATGGGTGAGCAGTGTTAAGTTCTGTGGCGGGTTCCGCATGCGGTCTTGGCCTCGGGGTGGATATTGATTTTTCGCCGAGTATGCAGCAGTCGCTCAACACGCCGGGTCCTAGCGCGAAAACACTCAGCGCGCTTCGCGTTTAGCAAAAAAAATAGCATTCCAAATTCAAATTCATAAATTCACAGCTTTGTTTTAAGTTTAGAACAATATCAGTTCAGAAATTGCTTGGTTAAAAGTGCGCCGAAAACGCTGGGAGTCTAATTTCGTAAGTGTTTCAATGTTATCTCATCTTTTATTTCTGTGGCACAGTTCTCATCAGTTTTACGAGTCAATAAGGATCTTTTATTTGGCTTTTTGTGGTTTCCTTTAGTGTTACGGCTTTTGGATGGCAGAAATTATTTCTAAAGTGTGTTTTTGGGAATTTAATTGCCATCAGCTGACGTGAACGCTTGTTGAAACGTCAAAATTGAAGTAGGATCAAACATATTTTTTGCAGAAGCTAAATATTTTTGTCCATCCAATTATATTTAAAAATCGATTAATGTAAAATATTTAATGAATACTTACCAATCTATCCATAGTGGAATTTTGCCTTATAACTCTCGTCCTGTGTACCATATGATGCACGTTCATTTTCACGCAATTATTCTCAAACAATTTCAATAAAAACCTATCGAAAAAGTTCCTTATCACACGTTTAAATCACTCCAGGGTTAGTCTGTCACTGGTTTGCAGGATTGCAATGATGCATATACATTGCTCTCCCTATAAGGATCTACGTATAGTCCTGTATTATGGGAAGGCAATGTATGGTGGGTCGTTCGTCTGAGACTGAGCTGAGATAGGGCTGCAGGCCATGACGTCATGGATCGTTACCAGCCCCATGTTATTGACAGTGGTGACGTCATTCGTCCTGAAGGCGAGCAATTAAGCCTGGATTAAACCAGGACGGGATGATAACGCGTGCAAACTACCCGATTAAGATAAGTAATTGAAATGGGAGTTTATTCGCTCTGATTGTAATAACGCAGCTTCGACGACTTCTCCTAGACTTCCCGTCTTAGAACCCTTTTGAATTGCTAATCTATCCTTGAATATTAAGCGTCATGTAAAAGCTGTGCAAAGGTTTTTGTCATTTCGAATTTATACTAAAATCAACAATGAAACAACATCAAATTGCGAGTTTCATAATTTTAACATGAAATTTTAAAGTCCA
This sequence comes from Udea ferrugalis, assembly GCA_950022985.1. Taxonomy (NCBI): domain Eukaryota; kingdom Metazoa; phylum Arthropoda; class Insecta; order Lepidoptera; family Crambidae; genus Udea; species Udea ferrugalis. The sequence continues at coordinate 1,921,427 of OX465541.1, forward strand.
TGATTACCAGACCTTTATTTACAAAGGAAATGCACAACTGTCAGTCGAATGAAGGCCTAGGTCGCGATTCAAGCCCCACCCTAAACAATTCTACATTTTTGCCACGCTTACTCTCATCTTCACAGTATACTGGCCAGCCCACTGCTAAGTCTGAGATCTATGTCCGTGGGCTGGGTTCTCTGTCAGATATTTAAATGAGGATTGAATCCTTCTCAGTTCTTCTCATTAGGGCATGTCACACAGTCAATATTATCACGATACTAGGATCGCAATAATCGCAAAATGATCCTATGATACTGCGATACCCCACTATCACACTATCAATATTGCATGTGGTGTAACATGCCCTATTGATTTTATTTTATGTACTAGCCACACTGGTAGGTGAGTGTAAATTTTTCGGCTCCGTAGTGATAGCCTAAACTTTCTGGCGTTGCTTCTCATTCTTGTTATGTTAAACCAGAGATATGAGGTAACTTGATGCTTATTTTGAGAACGAAAGAATCCTTCAAAAACAAATGGATCCCCCAAATTGGACTGTTTATAATATACGACTTAAACCTTCAGCACCTTTCAGAGGCAAAAATTTAATTCAAAAAAGCTTTTTATTGAAGAATTACCCTTAAAGGAGACATTATTCAAACACCTGATTTCCCTAACACGATTCCACAGTAAAATTTGACACCTTGTTTCTAATTAACACATCGTCGCAGGAAAGGCAGAATTACTGAAGCGCCAAAATAGGCATATTGAGTTATATATATATTCGGAATCAGCGTTTTTTTCTGCGTCGATCAGTCTGGGTCTCATAGCGATACGAGCACTTTTTTTGGCGTTTAAGTAAATGGAATAAAGAGGGATTTTTCATCAGCCCCAGTTCTTAAGCGACACTTTTTTGGCATTTTATTTGTGCCTGTCTTATGAGCATTTTTAGACTACTCTAAAAAAACTTAAAAGTTGGAATAAGTAATTTTGAATTGCTGTATTTTTACTAAGTAAGGCTTGTAGGAATATTAGTCTTTCCATTTTTATGCAGGAAGTGGCGTATAAGTAATTTTGCCTTACTGTTATTGAGCAAGTTTTTGACTTTCAGTATCTTTACTGTGAAGATATATTTTAGCAAAAGTTATAGAAGTAAAAATAGAAAACTGGCCAAAACCCCATTTACTTCGCTAAAGTAAAAAATATGGAGCTACAATACTTAAAAATCCGATTATTATCGGCGCGTACGCCGGGTATCAGTCAGTCTGCTCGACAGAGCCACTGAGAATAGACGTTTGTCGGTATTTCTTGCCGCTCAAATAGATCGAGAAGATAAAGGAATATTGGTGATAATAATGCAATAACGAACGCCTTAATCGGTTAGTTAGCTATTTATTAGTAAAAATTTTTAGTAATTCACATAACTAGATATAATTATAAGTAAAGTCACCTTGGGGAAGTACCTAAATGTCTAATAATTTATGAAATTTGATGATGATTTATGATGAGGTGGAGGATATGTTCGATGACATATCGAGGGCCCTCCACTCTACTACCAAGACCCATTTCACCGTTGTTATGGGGGACTTCAACGCTGCAGTGGGAGTACAAAATTGCAGTGAATCGGTAGTACAATCCCATGAATATGGAAGTAGAAATCATAGTAGGCAAATGCTCTTCAATTTCCTCGACCAGGAGGGGCTCGTCTTGAGAAACTCATTCTTCAAGAAGCAACCCGAAAGGAAGTGGACGTGGCAAAGCCCTGAAACTATAACAAAAATTGAGATTGACTTCATCATGACGGACAAGAAGCACATGTTCAGCGACGTCTCCGTGATCAAAAGGTTTAATACCGGTAGCGAACACCGACTCGTCTGAGGCTCTCTGAATATCAACTTCAGAGCTGAACGAGTCCGCTTGATGAAGGCCAGGCTCCGACCAACTCTGCTTCAAACTATGATGGGATCTGAAGCGTTCCAGTCAAATCTGGAAAACCAATTTGCTGCCGTGGAAACCACAACTGACGTTAACCAGAGCTTTGAAAATGTGGTTCGAGTCCTCAGGGAAGAAGGTACGAGATTTTGTAAAATGCAGCGTAAAGGCAAGAAGTCGAAGCTTTCGGAAAGGACTTTAGGGCTAATGAAGAGACGACGGGAAAACCCACCCGTCACTTCCCTAGGAAAAGGACTCTAAACCGAGAGATTAGTAAGCACGTGTGACGCAATTTCCGTTGCTCTAATACCCTCACCATTGAGAGAGCGATCGAGCAGAACCGGGGCTTAAAGTGTTCGTACAATCTCTTGAAAGAAGCCACTTGACGAAGTTGACCATAGAAAGTGGAGAAGTCGTTGTCTCGAAGCCGGCAGTCCTTTTGGAACTAGAAAACTTCTATGGCTGGCTATACACTTCGCATGCTTCTCGGCCTGACCCCGAAATGAGGACTCTAGAGACATTTTAACACGCCACTACACCGAAGACCTGCTAGAAGTCAGCATTGACGTAATCGAGATAACTGATAACAGAGAAAAATGGAAAAGCCCCTGGAGAGGATGGCGTTACAACAGAGCTGTTAAAAGCAGGAAGCAAACCCGTACTCAGGGAGCTCCAAAAGCTTTTTAACGCTGTCCTCTTTGAAAGGAGAACTCCGGAGGCGTGGAGTAGAAGTGTGATCGTCCTGTTCTTCAAAAAGAGAGACAAAACGCTACTGAAGAACTATCGACCCATTTCCCTCCAAAGCTACGTCTAAAAGCTGTTCTTAAAAGCCAATGTCTGAAAATGGCGTCTTTTTTTTTTCTTGCGGCCAGCGACCGAACCTTGTTTTTTAAATAGAAAATATTGCAAGAAACCAAACTTACTATGGCATGTAGACTCCTGCATCAGTCCGAACTGAGTTATGGGCATTAGAAGTTTTTTGATTTTACAAACTACATATTTTTTCTTTTGCGCGCAATTTTCGCATAAATCGCAACAAAATAGAAACATTGTATGTGTAAAGGTTGTGAGTGCTATTTTTCGCAAAAGGAATAATATCTTATGTCATTCGTCTTTTTCTCGGGTGACTTTTAATGATACCTTGCTTTTTTAATTCAAAATAGTGTAATAAACCTGTTCAGTCACCTACTGACTGGCTGACTGACGGGTTTCTTCGCCCAGTGGGCGGTGCGGGCCTCGAGCAAAAATGCTCTTGCCCGGGCATTCAACACGTAGGGGGTGCCCCCCACGGTAATCTTTTTAGGTAAATGACTTTACCATCCTTGGTTTTGTGTACTGCACAGTGCGTCGCCCTTGGCGCGGTCAAGCCCGCTAGGTGAGACCCATGAGGGAGGCCCGGGGAACGACCTGCGAGCAGGTGGCGTCTTACAAGGGATTCAGGTGCAAGGGAGCTGTACTTAGTGTTTTGCGTCATTTTAATTTGATTTCAAGCGAGGAGGTGGCGAGCAGAGGGCGTACCAGGCGGCTGCGGCGTAGGTGAGCCGCGGGTGAATGTAGGTCTTGTAGATGCCCACCTTCGCCCGCAGCGGCAGTCTAGATGCTATGACGGGGCGGAGCATCGCGCCCGCCATCTTGGCGGAGTTGACGGCGCTTGTGACTTCGGTCGTCATTGTCAGTCGGTGGTCTATTTTGCAGCCCAGGTAGGTGACCACAGGCTGCCAAGCGATCTTCTTCCCCCGCAGTGTTAACTCTGCGAGAAGGCCGTCGGTGACCGGTGAGGATGGCGGTCGTCTTCGCCACATATACCGCAGTCGAGCCAGGCAGGCAGCAGGTCTAGCAGTCTTTGCATGCGAGCTGCCGCCACATCCTGGCTTCTGGAGGACGCGAAGAAGGCACTGTCGTCGGCGTTCAACGCCAACGTTATGTCCTTTTTCCACTCGTCAAGGTGGCCCTCGAGAGTAGGAATATCGTTGATGTATAGTGAGTAGAGGACGGGGTATAGGACGCTCCCTTGGGGCACTCCTGCGCGTATCGGCTGCTGTGATGAGTCATTGTCCTCGACCGAGACGTAGAAGCTACGGCTGTCGAGGAACGCTGCTATCAGGGCGATCAGTGCTGGCGGCATCTCCGTGGCCAGGAGTTTAAATAGCAGGCGGGGGTGCCACACCCGATCAAAGGCCTTCTCGATATCGAGAAAGACCCCAACCGTGCAGTGGCCCCTGTTACTTGCCTCAGCGAGCTCGTGGAGAATACGCGTGAGCTGGAGCGTCGTAGAGTGGCCGCTGCGGAAACCGAACTGCTCGTCCCTCGGCTTGAGGAACGGGCCTATTGTCCGCAGCATCAGTCACCTACGGTCCTGGCCGTATAGCCTGGCCCATGCATCATACGGGGAACGCGGACATTGCCTTTTAGCTCGCGACAGTAGTTACGTTACGACGGACGTTGCGATGGACAGTACAAATTGTAATTACATTCTGAAATATACCAAGTTCATAGAAGAAAACAGGGTTTCATTGGCTCAAGTGTGTCAGGCGAAGACAAAACCAATCTTACTGAAGCAATGAAGACCCCTAAACGCAGTCTGAACTGAGTTATGGGCTAAAGAAGTTTGCTGATTTTACATCTAAATATTTTTATTATTTGTCATGGCTATGCGTTTGACCCCGTTCAGCCATTATGAGGTCGTTGCTGGAACAGGCTTACCCACAAAATGTCCCAGAAAGATACCAAGGTTGTGGGCACAGGCTTTTTATAAGGTGGTAAGGGGTTTATAAGGCTCGGTTTTTATAAGGTGTATTTCGGAGAGTGCGCGCAGGAACTTCATGACCTGATCCCACCCTCCACTTTCTACCACCGGACCACTAGACGCCGTGAGGGCTTTCACCCCCATGTGGTCGACTTTCCAGCGGTCCGAACTAAGCGGTTTGGTGCTTCCTTCCTGGTCCGCACCGCTAGGGAGTGGAACGCCCTCCCTGCGTCTGTGTTTCCGATACATACAACCTTGGTGTCTTCAAGGCAAGAGTAAATAGGCATTTTCTGGGTAAGCATGTTCCACCTTCGGCCTCGTCATCGCTTACCATCAGGTGAGTCTGAGGCCAAACGCAAACACATTTGTAATTTAAAAAAAAAACAGGCTAAGAAAAAACGATCCATTATTGGTTTATGTGCCTTCGGGAAAGTAGGAGTCAAATAAATGGACTCTATTTGGCGAAAAATAGTCTTGCCTGAGTATTGTTGGCGTTAAACTCAACCAGGTCACGATCGCACCAGTCGGACACTGCTTTTAACGCATTCATCCGCGTTGAGTTCATCTGCTCAACCATAGCCTCTCTAAGGCTAAATATAAGATAATATTCATTTTGATTAACTGCAACAACATAGTGAAATTGAGCGCCGGTTGAGACTCAAAGACCACTCCCGGACCACTCCCTTTCTTGGTGCTGATGAAAGTATATGATACTTATGTGGTTTTATATTTTATTCTGTTATTCTGTTATATTCCGTGATAACGGATAGCGGATATAATTTTACCTTTAATCATAAGATAAGAGCAAACTTACACATTAAGTGGAACATCGGCGAATACGCCCTTAAACCGCTGTCACTCCTTGTAATGGTCGTAACTCAGTTTAAACTGTGCTAAGATACATGTCTTAGTGAGTTTGCTTCATTACACTATTTTGCATTAAAAAGGCAAGGTTTAATTATATAATGGCCGCACGCCGAGACGTAAGGCACATAGGATTTTTTTATTTTGCGACAAAATATCACACTCAATGTTTACACGTAGATACAATGTCTCTATTTTGTTGCGATTCATGCAAAGCTTATTCGCGAAAGGGTAAATATTATTGATATTTCTGATTTAATTGCTTTTTTTGTGTAATAGAGTATATCTTATCTTACCTAGTTCGTAAAATCAACAAACTTCTAAAGCCCATAACTCAGTTCGGACTGAACTAGGTCAGTGGTTTATATGCCATAGTAAGTTTGGTTTATTGCACTATTTCAAATCATTTGCTTAAAATATCACACATAAAATGTTTACACGTACAATGTCTCTATTTAGTTGCGGTTCATGCGAAACTTGATCGAAAAAGGAAAAAATCTATTTTGTAAAATCAGCAAACTTCTATAGCCATTATATTATATTATATTCTAAAGGTCTATAAGCCATAGTAAGTTTGGTTTATTACACTTTTTTTAATCATAAAAGCAAGGTTTGGTTGATGACCACCCGAAAAAAAGACGAATGACATATAAGATATTTTTCCATTTGCGAAAAATATCACACATAATGTTTACTCGTATAATGTCTCTATTTTATTGCGATTTATGCGAAAATTGCGCGCAAAAGAAAAAATATGTAGTTTGTAAAATCAAAAAACTTCTAATGCCCATAACTCAGTTCGGACTGATGCAGGAGTCTACATGCCATAGTAAGTTTGGTTTCTTGCAATATTTTCTATTTAAAAAACAAGGTTTGGTCGCAGGCCGCAAGAAAAAAAAAAGACGCCACTGCCCCTTACAAATCCGTCATTGTCCTTTAAAGTCACTCAGCGGGCTATTATGGAGAGGACTTTGTTCAGCGTTTCTCTGCGGGATCAAATTAGAAATGAGGTGATACGGCAGAGAAGCAAAATTATCGACTTAGCCCACCGGATTAGCAAGCTGAAGTGGCAGTGGGCTGGCCATGTTAGCCGTAGAACCAACCACCATTGTAGTAATCGTGTTCTTGAGTGGAGACCGCGTCTCGGCAAGCGTAGTGTAGGACGTTCTCAGGCAAGGTGGAGTGATGATTTTCGCAGGATGGCTGGCAGGATCTGGATGCAAGCAGCCAAAGATCGAGTTCCGTTGCATGTAATAGGAGAGGCCTATGTCCAGCAGTGGACTGCAACATGCTGATGATGATGTTATTTGACACTGGTTCTATCCGTTGTAAAATCATGTTACAGAGAGGTGTAAAGGTTAACTTAAGATTACCCAGCTAATGTTAAGATTATTTCTGACGAGTGTGTAATGTTGGTTTCATTGTTGAAAATGGCTTGTTACCATGTGGTGTCGGTCGAGATATAGTACCACACTATTTACGAAACTGGCTGAGTCGTTATTGCCAACCCCAGTTGATTCCTTTGGGCAAAATTGCGGGCCAGACTTATTTTTTAACCTATTATGTGCCACTGCCGGGCAAAAGTCTCACCTAAATTCATCCACTCTTTACGATCTAGTGATTTATTCGCATAGTATTCGAGGAATGTGTCTAAGATTCAACTCATTACACAAAAGTAGATGGTTCATTAAACCTTTTTTTTAAAATTTATATGAGACTTACTATTCCTTTCTATTTTTTCAGCTCTTAGTAGAAAGTAAAAAACAGATTTTTTACAAAACGTACGCAGTAAGACTGAAGGATGAACAGTAGGGCTAGCACGAACCGCTAACATTTCGGCAATCGAAAAGTAAACGTCTTTAAGTATCGTATACTTTTCGATTACCAAATGGTAGCGGTTCGTGGTAGGCCTACAGGAACCTGTAACTGGAATGTCAAAGACACCACAAATGGAAAAAAGGCTCAAAGCCAGCAGTAGTTAAAAGTCTGATATTTAAAACACCTAAAAAAATTAAATCAACGTTACTTTCAGCCTATGAAAATTAAACTAAAAACGAAATATTTTTATTTTAATTGCCAAAGACTGAAAAGAACAAACCAAACAATTATTAATTAAAAATATATACGAAATAACAGCTGTAATTTCATTATTTCTTGAAACTATTTCCCTCTTATAGGAGGCCTTTGCCCGGCTATCTATTCAATTTAAGACCTGAGCTCTTGCTCCATCTCATTGCCCTACTAGTAAACGTAATATTTAAAAAAAGATATTAATTTTCATAATCTTAAGCAAATAAGACTTTACTCTTACATATTGGCAATGGAGTATACGTTATTATTTATGGTTCAAGTAACTTTAATTTTGGCACTTCAGTATCTAAGTAGCTGTTATTGTGTATAAACTGGAGTTACAAGTAGTTTTAAAGCTATGATTAGACAAAAGTGGTTATCTCTTACGTCGTTTTACTCGAAATAACTAAAACAATAACTTACTGTTGAGGATTTTTAGGGATTCAACATAATGAGCCAATCACTTTATAAGTCGTTTTGACACGATGACACCAGACTTTTAAAAGTCCTTTGAGTAATACAGGATAGCAAACATTAGATTATGGTTATAGTTCCAGAAAATTTGCCGTCTTCTATTTTATATACGTAAGAGTTTTAAGTGATTTTGGTCGCTATAAATATTTGACTCAAATGGCGGTTAAGAAATTTTGCTTTACTGTAAATTGGAGTCATTTTTACTTAAGCGCCACTATTTCGCAAACCAGCTGTCTCATTATTATGGTTTGTACTTCTGGACATAGAAAATGACATATTAATAAAAGTTTACCTTGACGTCATCGAAATTCGAATGCTGGGAAAAAAGTTAAGAATTAAAAACGAAAAAAAAAAACTTTAAACGGCTTTTTCTCGATATGGCCATTTGGCGCTTCAGTAAAGTTGCCTTTCCTGCGACGACATGTCTAGCCTACCCATAGGGGTAATAGGTCAACAAGTCTGTAGTGTTGAAAGTCAATTATAATGTATCATCCATTCTCACGCGAATCTGTCTTGGGAATAACCGTTAATTTCTAAAGTGAGTCGGAATTGAACTACGTCCCAGGAGGGCTAGAGGCCTAAACTAGGGGCGCATGTCTGGAAAAAAGTTTTCTTTATTTGTAACGTTATTTGCTGAAGTAAAACTACCTTACAGCCAAACTATAAGTAGTCCGTTCGCGTTAAGAATGCAGTGATTTCATTCCAGTCCTTTGACCTACCACGCCTTACCCTAACTAACCAAATCATTCCTAATTAGGAAGTCAAGTTCACAGTGTCCAAATGAGCGTATTTTTTCAAACGCAACGGTTTGTGACTTTTTACAACATACTATAGTTGATAACAATTAGCATAACATACGATGACGACTTTCTTCCAAAAGACAGCATGAAGCCCGTCACCGTCATAACATAATTTCCGGGCATCTCCGTGCTTCGGAAGGCACGTTAGGTAGTTGGTCCCGGTTGACGTCGCTGGATGTCGGTCGTTTATCCTAGTCGGAGTTAGGTCTCCTTAATAAGATCTGTCATTAAGGTTGCTCACTAACCTTACACCCCTCCAACAATCCGCACTGTGCCCACGTGTTGCAGTATGGCTCAATCTACCTCATAGTTGGGGTGAGGCTCGTGCCCGGCAGTGGGACGTATATGGGCCATTTATGTTGAGTCATGCTTTAGATTGCAAGACTCATAGAAAATACGAGTATTACATTCAAGATTATATTAATGGACATGAAAGAGAAAACAATAGGCAGTCTTAATTACCAACTGTCAAGAGGGTCACCGTCTATGTTTCATTTCACGCACTCGTTGAGGAGCACTATAGAGGTCCCATGAGGTTTCAAAGGTCGGACGTAATTCATTTTAGCTGATCATAATGTGGAAAATAACGAAGCAATTGTTACGATGGTGAATGGAAACACTACAGATATTTGAGATCTTGTTGTTAAACCTTTAAGCGAACACTGCACGGTCATTAAATATCTTGATCCGTCAATATATACTGACGGATATATATCACAATATTTATCGCTGGATTCTTGGTGGTATAGGGTGTGCTCTGATCCGCCCCAAGATACCTACATCAGTAAATATCATGATATTTATGGATCGTGTAGCGTTTGCCTAGAGATTACCTGTGAAAGTATAAAAAACATAGCAGCTCAAATGATTTTCCTGTATCTCGAAAAAAATAAAATATAGTTCTTACAGCAAATAATAATTATGCAGCCATGAACATAGGGTATAAGCAGAAACTGTTTACATATACATTAAACAGCTTGAAAATTCTAACTTCAGAATTATTTCATTACTTACGACAAGACTGTGAAAGAAAGTAAAGAAGACAAAAAAGTTGTAAGACGCTTGTCATCGAGGGAAAGTTCACCAGGAAAATGTGTTTCAAGATATATCCCAAACAAACCGGATGTTACGGAGTGAATACTCCTTTGAGGTTTATAAATGTATTGATAGTCATTTGTCTTTTTTCTCAGTCTGACATAAGAGCTGTCACTCACCCTTCTTATTAAATTGTTGCTACGACTTGGTTTGTATTCTGTTTATTATTACTTTGTTTTCTGTTGTTTTTATTTAATATACTTTTATTCACCTATTCATATACAGTCCATTCATTTCCACTCTCCCTCCGTAACACCGGACATTTTGTGGCAACAACAAACTTTGTTTCTTGATATTTAACTAAGAAACTTCGTTTCTTGATATTCTATCTTTTATACCACTGGGATACTCCAGCTATACAGGAGATTATGTTTAAGAGCTCAAAAAAAAAACTTCTAATGGTATTATTATTCAATCTAAATTCGAAGCCATGGTTCCTAAGAACAGACTTCGCTATTTCTCATAGTTTCTTACCTTCCCCTTTTAGACCCTTTTGGATTGATCGCCCTGTTTAAAAAGCTGGCTACTTCGTAGTTTACTAATAATTTTCATACATAGGTAAACACACACTCTATGACCATTTTCAAAACAGCTTTCGTTTCCTCACCTTTGACTTGATGCCTCTCATCCTCCTTGTTCTATACTAGAAACGTATTTATTATTTTCATTTAATCGCCTGTTTCAGTATATTATTACATTCTTCTGTCTACATGGTTCGTAAATACTGCATTATTTTGTAGCAGTAGCTGCAGTGCTTCCGACAAATGGATAGAATCAATAAACTGTAATTAGGATAATAGCGGAAAATCCAGAAACACTTTGAAAATGTATTTGTTGCTGATAATCTGTTTTTTTCTTTGTGATAGGTATTTGTGTTGATATTGTATACTACGTACCTATATAAATACCAAAGTCTTTTGTTCTACCCTCTAACATAGCACAATTTTATACTTAATTTAGGAAAGAGTTCACTTATTCATTTATGGACTATCAGATGTCCTTATTTCACTGAAACCTTAGAGCGGCTTGATAACATCTGACGGGAAGGTTTATCACTAGAATTATACCTCCAACAATCCGCAGTGAACCCGCGTGTTGGAGTATGGCTCGCGCTGCTGATGTTTGTTTTAATTATACTTTAAGGCGCTTTGCAGACGACAGGGCGGGGCGGTCTTTTTGCCCGCGAAGTAATGAAGTCCGTGTCAGCCCGCCCATGACCGCGACTGCCCCTCATCGCGAAAACGAAGCATTTAAGTGCCCGGCAGGCACCTACGGCGCAGATTTTATCCCTTCGTGTGCGTTAGTAGAGATCGTCTAGCCTCGGCGGGCCGGGGCGGGTCGGTCTTTTTGACCGCGAACGAAAACGCAATGGGAATCCTATACATGAGATCATCTAAGCTGTACATAACGTACCCCTCCACTGCATCTACGCATACAAGCAAGCACTCCCGAGTCAAGAAGACCGGGGCGGCCCACCCCGCCGCCTGCGCAGCGCCTAAGAGTTCCTGATCACTCTGGTTACAGTTCTGTCATAATAGCGTTTCTTAAGGTACGCTTAGCTGCTACGAATACAGTGTAACGTGTAGGTAGGTAATTTAAGTATTCCATTTTCTGATAAAACTGCCCTGAAACCTGACTCGCCAGCTTAACTTTAACCTTTCGAAAGGTATTTGACCTTCATGACTCGCTCAATAAGTTGGACGAACGTGTTGGTCACTTTATAAATTGTAGTTTGTTTAGGCAGGTATACTCAATGATATTTTAATAAAAAGACGTAGATAGGTTACTTGTACTTAATAACTGGCACCCGAAATCAGACCTTCGACCATCTGAGCAAAGCATTGACAGTTTGAGACAACACAGCGCAACATATCTCGTTCACGCTCTAGTAAATAATCATGCTATCTTGTACACACGGTCAAATTATAAGTACCTACGTAAGCCAGGGGACAATTTTTAGGTGATTCGTTCCTGTGCCGTGCTATCCAGATGTGGAACGCTCTTCCAGCGCATGTGTTCCCTTCTTCCTAATGCCGGGTTTTTAAGCGGGGCGTGAAAAGGCATTTATGCAGGCCTTCAAAATGAGATTGACCAGTAAAAAGATATTCATTACAGTGCTTGTCAACCCCATATCTGGACCTCACGGCTGCTTCCCATTAGGTAGAGTGAGGTCATCTTGAAGACCACAATAATAAAAAAACCTTTTCTACCATATTCCGAAAGGAGAAGCCAGGGCCACACTCATCGCCGTTATAGTGAATGGAACATTCAGAAGCGGACATTTCGAGTTTGAACCTAAACTGGTAAGGGACGAGCCTACCGCCCTGGTGGGCGGTGGTGGTCCACCTAACCGCCCGTTAGCCGGGTTGCTCGGGATTTTTATCGGTGTTGTCCATCACCGGAGAGTTAGCCGCAATTGTACAATGAACACAAAGTACTCGTCGATGTTTCGGCCAGTCTTGAACTCGGGACCATCGGGTTCGGAGCCAGAGTGTTTAACCGCTGGCCCACGACGCTCTCGAATATACTCTTTTTTTAGAACAAATTCTCTGCAATCACTACATAGTATAAAACAAAGTCGCTTTCTCTGTCTCTATGTCCCTTTGTATGCTTAAATCTTTGAAACTACGCAACGGATTTTGATGCGTTTTTTTTAATAGATAGAGTGATTCAAGAGTTGGGTTTATATGTAAAATAACATCATATTGCACCCGTGCGAAGCGGGGGCGGGTCGCTAGTATGAAAATAAAATCAAGACTCAAATAAACTTCGCAATCAGAAGCTTTTGAGAGTTGGAGTAAGCTCAATTTACAGTTTTCACATGTGCGAATTGTGTCTAACTTGGATAACTTTGATGGATACTAAAGTTGTATTGATTACGAATGTGCACTCAATTGAATGTGAAAACTAGATGGTGAGATATTATTATACACTAGCCTGCCCGACAGACTTCGCACTGTTGTCAAACATTCAGTGTCACGTGCCATGTATGAACAGTTGCTAAGAGAAAATTTAATTGTGGTTTGTCACTATATTCTTAGCATTTTCTCATGTTTACTCACCTTTTAAACCTTTCCTGGACCAATACAACTATTTCAAAACCAAAATTAGCCGAATTGGTCCGGCCGTTCTCGAGTTTTAGCGAGACTAACGAACAGCAATCCATTTTTATATATAGAGAAGACTAGCTGTCCCAACAGACTTCGTTCTGTTGTCAAACATTCAGTGTCACGTGACAGGTTTTTACTATATTCCTAGCATTTCTTCATGTTTATTCACCTTTCCTACCTTTCCTAAACTTCAACGATTATTTCAAGAGCAAAATCAACTAAATCGGTCCAGTGGTGCTCGAGTTTTAGTGAGACTAACGAACAGCAATCCATTATTATATATAAGATGTCAAAACGATAGCATTGATTGTTTTAAGAATATCGATAGTTTGCGATTCACTAGAAACAATACTAACTATATCATCGATTGTACAATCGATAGTCTTGCTATTACTGTCCTATTGATAGACCACCGATTGATAATCGATCGGCAACTCTTGGCTTAACGACAGATATAGTCAGCTGGGACCAACTGCTGATGGTGCCTTCCAAAGCACGGATGTCTGAAAAATAAAAAACAGCTCATACTGGATCTGCCGTGCGTTGCTTTCCAACAGCGATCGTTGCTGTTGGAAACTGTTACTGTTACAAAAAGTAAAAGAAACAAAAAATTTAAAAAACACTTAATGTTACTCTACCACCGCGGACCGGTTCGGAAGTTGTTTCTATCGAGAAGAATCCGGCGAGAAACTCTATAGTTACTCTTTTCAACATAATACATGGTATGGTTTTACAATTATGGAAGTAACAGAGTACAGTCATAACAAAATGTACAAGTTCTTGTCATTTAAATAATCTTGAACACTATTATTTAAAGGGTAGTTCAACCAGAGTTTGAGAGACTTTATTGAAAAATTAAGTATAAGAGCTGAGCAGACTTTCTGAGCTTGTACAAGTAGAAACTTTATTGGTTTTAGTGTTATTTACATGTGTCAAATGTCGATAATTTTAATACTGTATGTTTCCTGAATAATAAATAAATACTTTAAAAAAATTGTACATATTGACCTACAAATGATTTCCCTACCTCATAGAGTCTAAGACTAGGATAAGTATTCAAGTTTGTTTTTGTTTCCAGTACCTATTAAATTTTATGCTTATCACATTTTCTCTTGAACAGATGCAAGTTTTTTCGTGCATGCATAATGTTATCGTTAATGTATTGAGAATACATATTCAAACCATATCTAGGAAATTTTACTCACCATCTCCGGAATCAGAACCTTTCCTTCCATTTTCTCCTCAAAATGCCTTTGTATCAAACGCGGTCCTGCGAGCAGCACCGCTCGCTCCCAAAGGGTGTGGCACCGTTCCAACTTTCAGAGCTTGATGCTGCTCCCAAAAGGATTTTGGTCTCGTCACGTGGTCTCGGAGATTAAGTCAGAGACGAAAAAGTCGGTTAGCTCAAATGGGAGTGGGCAGGTCATGTCTGCAGGATGCACCTGGATAAATGGGCTCAAATCGCAACCTTGCAACCCCCTCCCCTACAAACGGTCATCGTCGAATGGGAAACGATGGTGCGATGACGACCTGGTAAATTACTCTGGAGGGCAGGCTCAGACTGAGGATAGGGAGGGTGAAAGTGCTTGGGGGAGACCTTTGCCCAGCAAAACTGGTAGAAAATGCTTTAAGCATCAAACTGCACGAACCTCGTCTTCCATTTTACTCCTCATATAAAATGCCTTTGTAGCTACGAGTAACGCGGTCCTGCGAGCAGCACCGCTCGCTCCCTAAGGGTGTGGCACCGTTCCAACTTTCAGAGCTTGATGCTGTATTCAAAAGGCTTATTGGTACCGTCATCTTGGTGATTTTACGTTCAAGTTTTTGAAATTATAATTATGTCATACTCATTTTCTCATTATCCATCATTGGGTTACTATAGTTCGTTTGCGTTGAGAATGCAGTGATTTTGAACTCTACTAAATTCAACTCTGTCGCACACAAAAAAACCTCAGATCCACAACCTTTGCGTTCAAAAGTCTGCGTCCACCTGGTCACTGTAGACTTGGCTTTCTAATTAGGAACGATTTGATTCTTAAGGGGGCGTGCTAGATCAAAGGACAAGTATGAAATCACTGCATTCTTAACGCGACTATAGCTTAACTACTGCTTCTTTGCACTTTTAGTTTTGCTATTTTCTTCTTGTTGCATTCAATTTCGTCCTACCTCTTAATTATCTTCCTCTTGCCTTCACAAATTATTTATTGATTGATTTGTTAGTTAGTTTGTTTATTTATTCAATCTCCAGAATCAGACCCTTAAATGAAATGAACAGAATGCTTGAATGGTAGATGAATGCTTCAAGCATCAAGTCCTTTTATACTGCTATGTGCATTAAGGATTAAATAAATGAACCTCTTCTTACCTTTCTCTCCTCATATAGAATGCCTTTGTAGCAAACGGAGTTCTGCAGCCAGTACCGCTTGCTCCCTAAGGGTATGGCACCGTCCCCCTCATGGGTTCTCGCCTCGGCGTGGCGAGAGGGCCTAGTACCGGTGGTAGGGGCACCACCGGGAAGCGAAGAGAACCCAGGCGTGGCAGCGTGGTGGACTGGACACCCACCCGCTGCGGCCCGTAAGGGTGGCGTGGGGCTGCAGGGCCAGTGGGGCCTGCAGGCGCCTTGAGGCGCGTGGTTGGGGCCGCGGCGCACAACCGGTTGGTGGGGGCCAGTGATCCGAGGCTGATCCCCCCTGTGCGTCGCGGCCCGGCGAGGCCGTACCGTCGGTTACGGCAGCGGAGCCGCCCTTTGGGTGGCTCGTGGTTGCGGGCCCAGTAGGGTCGCTGCGGCCCGTAAGGGCGACGCGGGGATGCGGGGCCAGTGGGGCCTGCAGGCGCCTTGAGGCGCGTGGTTGGGGCCGCGGCGCACATCCGGTTGGTGGGGGCCAGTAACCCGAGGCTGATCCCCCCTGTGCGTCGCGACCCGGCGGGGCCGTACCGAAGGTTACGGCAGCGGAGCCGCCCTTTGGGTGGCTCGTGGTTGCGGGCCCAGTAGGGCCTGCGTACGGTGGCCAGCTAGCGCGTGGTACGGGGGTGCCGCCGCCAGCATTGCACGGGTTTCACCGCTGCCTGGTAGGGACGGCTTGACATCCTCGGCTGTCCCTTCTGGCCTCCCCTCACGCGGGGGGGGTCGCTTCCGGCCCGCCGTGCAGGCGGGCTCCGTCCGGGGGAACGCGTAACAGGCAGGCGCTATTCACCGTGTTCCCCCACTAACGGACGATTAGAGGGAGTAGTAGGGGTTTTAGTCGGTAGGGCCACTGGTATACCATCTGTCCAGTGGTGAGTCCGACATAACCCGTCCGTCCCCCGGTGGACGGGTATGCGTAAGGCATTTCCCCTACTTAAAAAAAAAAAAAAAGGGTATGGCACCGTTCCAACTCTTAGAGCTTGATGCCTCATTCAAAAAGATTTTGGGGGTTGGTGATTAGGTTTGAGGCCTCAAATGGCACACTCATCGAATAAAATAATCCTACTAATATTATAATTGTGAAAATGTGTGTGGATGTGCCGTGTTGCTCTTTCACGAAAAAACTACTGAATGGATTTGAATGAAACTTTACAATAATTATAGCTTGTGCATCTAGATAGGACTGGAGCTACATTTTTATTACGATTTATAACATGTCTTTAAAACCTAAGTCCACGCGGACGAAGTCGCGGGTGGCCGCTAGTATAGTATAAAACAAAGTCGCTTATCTGTCCTTATATTCTAATAATATTATAAATGTGAAAACCGACGTAATGTTTTATTGTAATGTTCAAAAAGTAAGAACCTGTTATTGGCAGTCAGTTTTGTTATAGTTATTAACCGGAGAGTTAGCCGCATACAATGAACACAGGGTATTGTTTTGGCCAGTCTTGAAACCACTAGGCCACGACGCTCTCTCTTTATTTCCTGAGATCTAAAAACAAAAACTAGTACCTGCTAATGAACAAGAACCTTTTTCGAGCACATACAGCTACATAAATATTTCTTCTGCTCCTTTTTGCATTCTATGGTTTTATCGTGGATGTTGTCTGGAAAAAATCGCTCCCTAGCAATAAGACCACCTTAATTTGGCATTGGTTGCAATCATTTTCTTTCGAAATGTTGTTTGTGGTGCAATAAAGTCGATTTATCATATTTTTATGTCATTATGTATTGTGTGGTCACTAAAACAGAAACGCCTTTGAAAATTAAAGACTGAATATAAAAATTAGCTATCGCAAGCCCTGTCATTTAGACTCCAGTTTCAGAACAAGACTGTTTAATTTATAGCATAATTAGAGGCCTGTTTTAGCATCTGGCTAATTACAGTCTGTTATATAAATAATTAACAAATATAAATAGGTTTACGCCTAAAAAGTTTGAGGACGCATGGCTTAGTTCTGGAGAAGAAAATTACTATATTCCTCTGATGACAGAAGACACTGTTAAAACACAATAAAATAGCACTGTAGTCCCACAATTGGGCACAGACCTCACGTCCTGCTATGAGCCATCCTACTAATCCTACTAATATTATGAATGCGAAAGTTTGGATGGATATGCCGTATTGCTCTTTCACGTGAAAACTACTGAATGGATTTTAATGAAACTTTACAATAACATAGCTTAACCATCTAAATAGGACATAGGCCACAGTTTATGAAAATATATCATTTTTTTGAAACCAAAGTCCACGCGAACGAAGTCGCGGGCGGCCACTAGTATTTAATACATTTAGAGATACATAAGAGCACCCCGCTCAATACAAACACACATGTTTATGCACACAAATGTGAGTACTGTGCGAGAATCAAACCTGCAACTTTCGGTGAAGTAGCCAGGTTCACCCATCACACTAAATCGGTTGTCTTATCTTTATCTAAGGTGCGATTCAGATTAATACGCGCGTATAAGCTTATTCTTGTAAGCGCTTATAGGCGCGTATGGACCTGCCTTGGGCCACACGCGCTACTCGTAAGAGTTTACGCGCTTATAAGCTCGTATAAGCGCTAGTTGTAATGTTTCGGATAAGCAAACACGCCAGAATAAGCCGGTGCACGCGCGTTCAATTTTTTGAAGCGCGAAATATAAGCGCTCTTGGCGTATTCCGAAACGGCCGTATAGGCGCAAAAAAATACGTCAATTTTAAATCGGCCTAAGATTACACATCTTAGCATGACTGCTAACACCCGCCAAATGGGTTCCCTGCCTAACACAGTTTGTAGTTACTTTACCTCTTCCCTTTCGTAGTAAATTCACAAAGTCCTGAACGCCGTACGTCCCTCCCTAGGGGATGGCACGACTCCAACTCCCAAATTACGGTTATGGAGACTTGTATTGCATTTAAATCGGAGGAGGGACCTTCAGGAATTGACGTTCCATCATTAGAGATGCTTTCACATACATACGTTGTTTTTATAAAATCTTTTCAATGTCTGGTGGTCATCTCAGATATAGTCTGCTCCTCTCCATGTTTGTTGACTTTACTGTTGTTACCTCTGTTCCCGCAATTATTGTGAACCAACAAGATTAAAAAGAGTAACTACCGAGTTTCTTGTCGGTTTGTTCTCGGTAGGATCAACACGTCTGAACCGGTGATAGAATCACATTATTACTTTTTTTAATTTTTATGTTGTGACTTGTCATAAGAATTATTTTTACTTCACTGTCTTGATTTCTTAATTTAGTCTACTGTAAATTAATAACATAACTTTGGGATATTTGAATCTACCTATTAGACGACGTTTAAAAGACGGGTTCGATCTCCGCACAGTACAAATTTGAATTGGTTTGGGTGTAGCCTTGTTATGTTATACTTATATATTATTTGATTATGTTTATCCCTTGTCTATTATCACATATTACGAGCTTTAATTAGCCATGACCATATTCCACAATATGTTCACACACACCACACTTTCAAAAGCCCCATATATCTGTTTCAGACTGTACTTGCCATATTTAGACTTAATCAGTAAAATCCACAGATAAAAATATGAATAGGTATAATAAAACCCTTGGCGCTAATCCAAGTCTTCGTATGCAATCTGGTTATCTCCAGTCAGACCTGATGGTTGTCTTTCAGTAATAAAACTAAAATAAAGTAAGTAAAATGAGTGACTTTGGTACTCTGTCGGGAAGCCAAATTGCTTGATTAGTTTTAAAAATCCTAAAAGATAAAGCAAGTCAAATGTCTTCTAATTTGGTCCAAGCCAGTTAAATAACACCTAACACCAGTTAGGTATAGTATGTGATTATGTGTTTATAAAGAATCAAAAAAGGTATTGACTGTTAGACAAAAGCAATTTTAAAAGTACAATGTTAAAGTCGTAATTATGTCGTTTGATTAAATTATTAAAATAAACAAATAACGTCTATTTCGTTTTGATGCACCTTATATCAATGCATGAAAGGTCATAATTATTACATATAATACGTGTTGGCCTAATAGCTGTAAGTTTGTATTACTGTATAATAAATAAATAAATAAATAAATAAATAAATAATCCCCAAGTACGACAAAACATCAATCCACAATTCTGGGATTATTAACAATCGTATTCGTAATGATTGTATAATCAACTCACTCACGCGAACCAGTCATCATCAGTGGCAGTCACTAACAGAAACCGTTTGTTGTGAAATTTTTGAGACTCCAAATGTTTCAAACCTGGCATAAAAAAAAACATTTACTAAACAGATAACAGAAGGTGCCCGTGGCGCAGTTGTGACAGTGATCGGCGACCATCGCTGTTGTAAAGCAACACACGCCGGGTCGGAAATGGGATGTGTGACCACCCCGAATGAAATTCAGTGATGTGTATTTCGGGCAGCTCCGTGCTTCGGAAGGCACGTTAAGCAGGTGGTCCCGGTTGACGTCGCTAGATGTCAGTCGTTAAGCCTAGTCAGAGGCCTTATGGGGCGGCTTAGGGCCGGCGCCCATTTTCGGCATCGGCACGCTTCAGGATTTTAAGGTGGCAAATAGTAATATACTCTAAAATAATGGCAATAAAGTAGAAAATGCCGAAACAGAAACAGAACAAATGCATTTTGTTTTTACGATAACACATCACGGAAATTTCTACTTTATTGCCATAATGTTAAAGTATATTGCTATTTGCCACCTTAAAATCCTGAAGCGTGCCGATGTCGATAGTGGGCGCCGGCCCTTAATGACATCTGGCATCAAGGTTGCTCATTAACCCAACACCCCTCCAACAATCCGCACTGAGCCCGCGTGTTGGAATATGGCTCATTCCACCCCATAGTTGAGGTGATGCCTGTGCCCAGCGGTGGGACGTATACAGGCCGTTTATTTAAACAGATATCATAATTTTTCACACCATACTCAGTGAAGTCTTGTTTGGCATCTAGTCAAACCTCAATGGTTATAGCGAAACCACTTAATTACTTACTGCATAATTTTAAAGTTCTTTTTTGTGAAAATAAATGCAAAATAATAATAATAAGCAATGAAGATTTTGTATAGAGTGAACATGGCAAAGTTTGCTACGAGTATAAAACGGCATCTATTATTCGCCTGCCTAACAATACAAAAAATATTAACTACACTCCATGATATCCTAAAGGCCGAAGTCGTAGGAATACCTTTAATATAAAATAAATAATACGAGTTCGCTTCCGTCCCTTTAAAGTTATTACTCTTTCAATTTCTATTCCAACGTTCGAATTCGTTCTCTCATATTTATTAGTTACAGAGTGCATTCAGTCATTCATTCATTCACTCGCTACTCCCAATCAAACAGTTTGTTTACGTCTGTGAGTGAGCGAGCTTTAATATTGAAGTACAGTCAAGTACAGAGAAATATTTATTTATTTATTTACTCTTCATTACACAACAATGAATGGTACAAAAGGCGGACTTAATGCCAATGAGGCATTATCTACCAGTCAACCATAAATAAGTTTGGTAAGGTGAGGAACAGGTAGTGAAGTTCCTCATCCACCATAGAAAAGGTAGGATCCTCCGACCAGACGGGTGTTATGTCTGGTGGGCTACTGCCCACTGTTGTTGTCGGGTTCTTCTATCTTTGCGCAATCGCTCCGAAAACTTTGATAGCGATTTTTAAAATTGTAGTTTCTATGTGGCGAGATAGATGTCGCTACGAAGTAAGTTATAAATCAATAAGCGAGGCCCGTAGGACTTATAAACGTACGTTGCGACTTAAGGCTTAGTTTTTGTTGCTGAGGTAAAAGGACTAAGACTCAAATTAATCTTTAAATATCCTTAGACTTTTGTCCACTGAGCCCCTTCTAGGTCCAAATTAGAAAGATTATACCATCGGAACTATTGTACGTTGTTCCTATCTCTCTTGCTTTCTTTATGTGTGTGTTTACCTGGCTAAATCACGTCCAGGGTGAACAACGGACTCCAATAATAACTAGTTATTTTCTCTGGTGTTGAGGATATAATTTTTTAGTTTCTTTTTTTTTATTATTATTACTGTCTTTTTAATATGCTGAAATATTTTTTTACGTGGTTTCTTTGGCTGTCCTCGACATGAGCTGGTTTAATTAATGAAGATACCGAAGAAATTTCCAACCAGTCCTTTTTAACTAACCCAAGTGGAAAAAAACCTATTTTTTAACTACTAAATAAATGCATTTTAATTTCCGAAATGGTGTATCGCTCTACACTTTAAAGTATTGATTAGCAAACACTTGTGTAGCTGATTGTACATGTCAATAGCAGCTCTCGGCTTATTTAGTATTGCTGACGTCACAACTTGTCCTTTTCAGTCTTGTTCATTCAATTGTTTACTTCGTGTTTGTATTCTTATGTAAGAAAGAAATTAATTGGAAAGGAGTTGAGTTGTTTGTTGATTTAATTATTAAGGATATATTAACAGATTTCACTCATTAACTGGTTGAGAGCAATGATATTATATTAAAAAGACGTAGATAGGTTACTTGTGCAAAAAAAGTGGCAAACGAAATCAGGACTTTCAACCACCAGAGCAAAGCATTGACAGTTTGAGACGACACTGCGCAACATGTATCTGTCTCGTTTACGCTCTAGTAAATAATCATACTATCTTGTACACACGGTCAAATTATGGGTACGTACGCCGGGGGACAATTTTTACTTTGCGTCAGTACTGACATCACCTATCTACGTCTTTTTTACTGTAATAACTTTGGTTGGGAGTTATTAGTAAACTAACTCTTTTGTTTATGCTTTGAGTTCATTATAGAAACTTGCGGCCTACTCTCCTTTGATGAAAATCACGGATGTTGTGTTCAAATTCGCGAGGCGAAATGTGGGCTTCTGAATGTTCCGTTCACCATGACGGCAACAATCAATGTCTGTCTATCAATCAATCTGACTACCCCATTTGGAATTCCTAGTCGTCATCGTGCTATGTGTTGAAAACACTCTACCTCAGACTTTTTTTTCAAGTATCTATGGATTTTGCCGCAAAGCCGTGTTTCAACAAACCTCTTCATAAAACCTTATCCTAAGTATTAACTTTTACGAGTTTTCCCACGCCGTAAACCCTTTCAAATAACACAGTACCCGATACTTACGTAAAAATTGCAACGTGGGTTGAAAACAAGAGTTCCGTGTACGAATACAAAAATATTTCAAACCAGCTTTTGCCCGCGACTTCGTCCGCGTGGACCACTGTTTTTCCACAACGTGGAGTGTTGATAACCTAACAGCGGTAATAAGACGATTTCATATCAAATAACTAACATTTTAAAAAGGTTGGTAACCTCTATTATTTCAAAAATATTACTATATCCAGAAACGAAGGCCACGAGCTTAATGTACGTGAAAAATCAAGTTACTTTGGTTCTGGGTAAAAACTTCCTTAAGCTGAATTGAAAGAGTTATCATCGATTTTAAAATGACACATCCGTGCCCAACGCCACACGCTAAAAAAGTGATGGCACGGATACGTGTCATCCGCAGCGAATCGGTTAATCATGTGAATCATAATTATTATTATTATCATTGTAGTGCTTTGTGGTATACGATGTTTTTTGTTTCATTACCTGGCGCATAGATAAACAAATCTGATGGTTTTCCAACACGGGAACAGGCAACATACAATTGACCATGTGAGAAACATGGGTTTTCTAGATTAATACCACAAACACCCCCCCCCCCTGATTGCCCCTGGGACTTGTATTAGTCATAGCAAAAGCAAGCCGCACTGGAAACTGTAGTCGTTTAAACTCGAATGGCACATCAGTCGGAATCATTGGGATGCGCGGTATGAGAACATCTTCTCCTTTATACTTTCCTTTGGGTATAGTTGCTTCTATTACATTGTTTAGTATTTTTTTTATCGCTAACCGTGTACCGTTGCAAAGACGCGGTTGGTTGATATTTCGCAACATTATAACCACCGATCCAACCTTTAATTGAAGATTGTGAGGTGGCAATCCTGGCAAATCCAGCGAGTTAAAAAAAAACCGGTGGATAGTTGACTACATCATCTTGATTAGTAGCCGAATCAACTGATTTATATATCCTCAATTCGCCTGTAATTTGTTCTTGAATTTTGAAATTTGATTCATTTACATCTA
Organism: Udea ferrugalis; assembly: GCA_950022985.1. Taxonomy (NCBI): domain Eukaryota; kingdom Metazoa; phylum Arthropoda; class Insecta; order Lepidoptera; family Crambidae; genus Udea; species Udea ferrugalis. The sequence goes on from OX465541.1 coordinate 1,945,022, forward strand.
TGTTTTTTACAGCCAGTATAGCTCGTTCGCTCAACCAATCATGGTTTCTGTAATTTTGAGAAACATCTGGAAACATCTTCTGAATAAGTTCATCTTTTGATCGAGTTAACTGACAAAAACTTTGAGGAAAGTTAATGCAGCCAGTCAACATGTCTATAGGAAATTTGCCATTACCAATGTCAATGAGTTGTTTAGAGAATATGTTTGCAGATTGGTCATTTCGCAACTCGACACGCATATTCTGGCTTAAATGAAGTACTTTGACATGTTTCCACAAATTGGAGGACTTTAGACATGCATTGAGTTCATCAGCTGGCGTTGATCGTGGAATCACTGGCAATGTTTGACGAAAATCTCCTGCTAATAAAATCATTGCACCACCAAATCGGTTATTATTGCTCCGTAGATCTTTTAAGGTTCTGTCTAAAGAATTCAAATCCTTTTAAGCCGTACGAATTGTTTTATTTATTTAAAATTTGGATATTAAAAATAATAAAACACTGTTGGTAACGCGATTTTTGTTTAACTGATGTAATGACGTGGAAACTGATGCATTTTATCTCGCGTGCCGAAACTAATACAAAAGAAACGCGGGTTTCGGAACGCGACATTAAGTAAACTCCTCCAACTATGTATTCTGTGCTCCAACGCACACACGCACATTGTTTTGATAGATATGATCTTTGACGTTAGGAACACACCTACATTGCTTAGACAACAGTGAGTGCTTGTAATTTAATATGAACGTTATACCATAGCAATAAAGCTCAAATTGACTACGTTTTAGTTACAAATCATTTGTATGGGAAAAAGAAAAGGGCTATTTTTAGGGTTTTTTCAGCAATAATTCTTATTTTTCTTGCCGTAAAAACCATCCTTGAACTTCAACGAACATTTTAAAAAAAGATTTGGCCAAATTGGTTCAGGCGTTGTTGAGTTATGCGCTTACCAACACATTTTGCGATTCATTTTTATATTATAGATTACCTAAAAAGTGCCATGCATAGGTTGTTAGAATGGTGGAAGGTGGGGTTATGCACTTATGTTTTGCACACCCACTTTTCCAATATATTATCTGCTGCGTAATATTAATCTTATCTTATCTTATTGTTAATAAGATAAGATAATGTAAATGTAAATGATAATGTAAACGATAGCAGCCATTAATAAAAAAATGACAAACTGTCAATGCTTTGCTCAGGTGGCCAAAAGTCCTGATTTCGGGTGCCACATTTTAGCAAAAATAACCTGTCTACATCTTTTTATTATAATATCATCGACATAAACCATATTCGGTTTACACAGAACTTTCGGGTTGTGGTTAGCCGGTCGGCCCTCGACCTCACAACCGAGCAAGCAAGGAGCTCAACGGTTAAAAAGCGTTGTTGTCAAGTTTAAACTAGATAAAAATTTTGCTGAAGGTTGTCTGAAAGATATTGCTTCGATGAGGCCACTTCGATTACCAACATTTATTAAAGTTCTTGTTATCTGTTTGTTAATCTTATCTTATCTTATTGTTGCAGCAGCGAATGCTCGTTTGGTCAGCAGCCTCGTAATCATCGTGAGAGCCGGCCTCGGGGGAGCCAACAGATGATCGGCTCATTCTGGAACCTGTGCCGTGCGTGCCCTTCTATGCCCGTTGATAAGGTAGGATAGCACTATAATATCATAGTATAATGCATCTTCAAACATATACAAATATTTAACTGACAGCAGGAAAGTGACTCCAACCCCCGAATCCACAAACGTCAATCAACGCTAAGCACATGTACACGCTCTTGCTGTCCCGTAAAATTAATACTATCGAAGTGATTCTCTTAGGATTGCTTTCATAAATGTTAGGTCTTTCGAAAGTAACCAAAAAAAGTAGTCTTCTAGCCTATTGTCACTGTTTCCATTTAGGGACCAAACAAGAAACGATCTCTTCTGGGGTAACGTTTTCCAGAAGGTAAATTTCAAACGAATGATAGGATAGAGTAACTTTAAGGCTGAAATAGGGCTTCATGCTATTAAATATCCGGATCTAACCGAACTAATCTGACGGGCTATTTGCATAAAACAGTGTAACAACATCCCTACAGCGCCGTAGAAACCGTAAATTTAGAAAATATATCGCGAACGGAACATTCATAAGCCCACATTTTGATTAATTTGGCAAATCCAAAATAGTTTTAAACTTCCTAGTAAGCCAGGAACTATCGTCACCCATTCCGCAGTCTTTTTATTTTCATTCCCTTTATTATATGTACTGTTACTAAGCTTTGTTTTGTTTTTAATTATGTTTCAATTAGTTATTTTTTAAAAGAAAATATGTCTCTAGGAATTTATAATTAACCATGCTGTGTAGGTACACTATTTATGGATTACCGTCTAGCCAAGTATTGTTAAACTACATATTTTGTCTTAGCCATGTATCAATTGTAATCCGTCACAGTACCTTATTTTAAATAAATAAATTTCGCGAATTTGAACCCAACGTGTTACGGGGCAAGCCTACCGCTGTTATCCGGATTGCTTGGGTTTTTATCGGTGTTTTCCATCACCGGAGAGTTAGCCGCAAATTGTACAACAAACACAAAGTAGGTGTGTTCCGGCCAGATTAGATCTTGGACCATCGGGTTCCAAGCCAGAGTGTTTAACTACTAAGCCACGACGCTCTCTCACGAAGTGATTTATAACATAAAAAGTTTTTCATTCTATGAGATTATCGTTAGATGGATTTGCTTAATGTACCAAAATGCTAAAGCGACCCTTTCACGGTTACCCACTGAAGCATTCATATTAAAATTTATCAAGTGTAAAGATTGTAACCACAGAGTAGGATATCATGTTTGGCTTGATATACATACGAATTTCGATGCTTTTATTTTCCTTTTCTAATATAAATACTGATTTCATTAGTTGTTCTCTCATTTTAATAAATGAGAAAGCATAGATTTTCCCTGAATCTTTCCACTGGCTCTTGCTATGGTCAAAGCCTTTCTGTCAACCTCTTAAGTAGTATTTCATCATTCAGCTTAAAAATGACGATAAGCCCTATTTACAAACGGCTATCAGGCGTGGCATTCCAGCTAACATGACTTCACATCTCGGCCCTTCACGCTTACTTCAATCACCAATACGCTTTACTTTGAATTACTTTTTTCCCTCATTTTGTATGTGAATAATAGAATTATAAAAATCATTTAGCTTACTTATTTTCTCTCATACGATCACAGTCGCAAAGAAATGAATTTTAAAGATAACTCACCACGTCCGAAGTGTTTTTACCGCAATAGCTTTCTGCATGTGCACATAACAGTGAATTTGAAGGGAGATTGTATTTTGGCGTTTTGTGAAACTCAACATCGATGCGAATGTTATCGGATATTGGCGGTAGGCTCGCCTCTTACTACGTTGGGTGTAGAGTTCCCTCAGTGAAATGTGGACTTCTGAATGTTCCGTTCAGTTATAATCATGAGCATATGCTTATTATTTATCATATGTTGTGCTTTGGAAATGACTGCTGAATGTTATTAAAATCATTAAACCATGCTATTAATTTAAAGTAAATTTCTGCAATGAAAAGCCAGTCAACGCACGATGAACACGCGTTAAAATTAAGATAAAATCTACATTTCGCATAAACCTGTCCATTGAACGTGTTAAATTAATTAAATTTGCATACAGCACATTTCAGCATAGTTTTAAATTAATTTTAACGATTTATTACTACACATTGTGAAAATTATAATTTTGTAGTTGCAAAAAATGAAGAGCGAAAGTAAGTAATTATAAAATTCCACAAAGACGTAGATAATATTACTTTATTTGTATACATATTTTGTTCATGCCTTAGTGCACGGATCGGCAACAATACCCAAAGTTAAGCTACGCACACCATGCAAGGCAGTGAGATGGGTGACCAAATAACATAGTAAAGTCCTCGTACGAAGGAGATATCATAATGCATAATTACCAGGTAAGACCAGGTATGCCAGATCTATAAGACCGGGTCCGTATGAAGTATCCGACATCATGGATCATCTTACTTTTCAGACTCAAGGTAGCTCGAAACAACGACACAAGTATAGACCCATAACCACTGGGTTGAGATTTCAACGCTCTAACCATTACACCACAGAGGCTGTTGAAATTCCATGACCCTTACTCAAAACAGAATCAGAATCAGAAATATCTTTATTTAAATAGACCTGTTACAAGTGCTTTCAAATCGTCAAAAACTTAATCAAACAAACAAAAATACACTTAATAATAGACTTAAATACTAAAATAGAAATAAATAAATACGCAGTATACAAACATAATGTGACTCAACCGCCGGTGTCGGAAAGTTGTTACTGTACTGAGAAGAACCGGCAAGAAACTCAGCAGTTACTCTTTTCAAAGAGCTATCTTTCTGCCCCCGAATTCCCGATCCTCAATCAAGGTTAAGCACGCCTTCAAACACATGCCGTCGTGTAAATTGTGTATGGAACTGATAATGACAGCTATTATTCTTAGGGTACAATTCGAGGACGGCCCGCAGAGACCTTTTTTAAAAATTGACTAACTGTTAGTCCAGGGTGCGACTTTCACAGCGTTACCGGGCAATAAATTGTTAAAAATTTCATACTCAAGCGTTTCAAATGCCGCCATTATGGCGCGCTCGGTTGTCATAGACTTGGACGTCACGCGAGTCTATGACCAACACAAATGTAACGTACAAACTGTTCAATTCTTCTTTTTGTCTCGCTTTTAACAGTAACATACACTTAGACCTTGACGTCTCACTCGACCTCTCTGTTTCAACCGCTTTAAATTTCCCACATTTTTTTGCTCTTTTCAATAATTATTTTTACATCGATAAAGAAATTAAATTAGGAAATATTGATAGCGACGTAATGAAAATTCAAAATAGTACTCAAAAAAATAATATGACGCTCATCGGTTTCAAGTGCATATAATATCCTATGGGGTGAGCGGAAGGCTCACAACCTCTAACATTTAAGTAACGTGCCTAAGGGTGCTCCCTGGGGGGCCGAGCCTCTGCTTGGGACGTTACTGCGAGATGGCAATCGGACGTAAGGACCGCAGAGACCATAAACTGCAAGTGACACTACTGGTTTCCATGAGTCTCCATGTAAGTGATTCCAAGCGTGGCAGCATTGCAACGCCGCCCTTGGAAATAAAAGTATGTCGCTTGCAGTTTGCGGTCTGCGGTCCGTCTTGAAGTTGCTCACTTGTAAGAGCTTGACTATGATTTGCCCTTGTCGAAACATTATTCATTAGAATAAAAGTGAATAACTTGCGATGCTCTTCAATGTGTGTTTGGTTCATTCGTATCTGCCATTCGATCTAATGAGAACCATTGTAGTGCCAATCATTAAAAATAGAACGGGCGATACGGCGAGCAGGTCTAACTATCGACCCATCTCTCTGGCTACAATAATTGCCAAAGTGCTGGATGGTGTGCTCAATACTCAGTTGGATTGTTACCTGAAAATTCACGAGCTTCAATTCGGCTTCAGGTCACAATTGTCCACTGAAACTGCAATTTTGAGTCTAAAGCACACCGTCAAGTATTATGCGAGTAGAAAAACACCTGTGTATGCATGTTTTTTAGATTTGTCCAAAGCTTTCGACCTTGTTGTGTATAAAATCTTGTTTGATAAGTTAAAGCAGATAGGGTTGCCCCCTGAACTTGTCGCTATCTTCCAATTTTGGTACAACAACCAAGTAAAGTGGGTAGATAAGTACTCCGAACCTTACCGCTTGGAATGTGGCGTAAGACAGGGCGGGCTGACTTCACCGAAGCTATTTAACCTGTATATAAATGCTCTGATCGAGGGGCTCAGCAGTACGAGGGTGGGGTGTCATGTACGCAATGTATGCATTAATAATATCAGCTACGCGGACGACATGGTGCTGCTGGCCCCCTCAGTCAGGGCGATGAAAAGGTTACTGGGTCTTTGTGAGGGTTATGCGGACTCCCATGGCCTAGTCTAGTATATAACAGCAAGAAGAGTGAGTTCATGGTCTTCAAGACTGGCAATAAATTGCCTGAATTTGTGCCTGCGATAAATTTGTACGGGGTACCACTCCAGAGAGTATCGTCTTTTAAATACTTAGGTCACATTGTAATCGACGACCTTAAGGACGATGCTGACATGGAACGTGAGCGGAGGGCGCTATCGGTCAGGGCTAACATGTTGGCTCGCAGATTTGCACGATGTTCGACAGCTGTCAAGGTAACGCTTTTTAAAGCTTACTGTACCTCCTTCTACTCGAGCAGTCTGTGGGTCAGCTATACCCAAAAATCTTATAGCGCCCTGCGCATACAGTATAATAATGCTTTTAGGGCGTTGTTGAGGCTGCTGCGGTACTGCAGCGCCTCTGGCATGTTCGCGCACGTGCATGTCGACAGCTTTTCGGCTATTATCCGCAAGAAAGCAGGCTCGCTCTTGCGTCAAGTCCGTGGCAGCCGCAACAATGTCCTTAGAAGCATCGCTGAGAGTGGGGACTGTCCACTTGTACAGCACTGGTGATAATTAACCATGTCTGTTTTAGTTATTAAGTACTAACATAGCTGGTAAGTCATTGTTACTAACACCTATGGATCTATGTTATCCGAGAAATGAACATTTTTATTTTTATTTTTTTTATTTATAACGTTTCGACCCTGTTCAGATGGCATAGACGAATAGCTGTTTGGGCAAGGGTCAAGATGAAATATCGCCCCAGATTCCTAACACAGACATTCTAGTAATGAAGGCATCTACTCTCTACTCTACGTGGCCCGGGCAGAGGGCCACGTAAGATAAGATATGCTATATTGAACAAAGAAAACAATTCAATCAGAAGTTAAGAGAGATTTAGGATGTACAATTCAGGCGGCCTTATCGCTAGAAGCGATCACTTCCAGACAACCCTCGGGTAGAGATACAGTGAAAGAAAAGTAACGACGACGCCGACGTTCGCCAATCGTTGCTAAAAGTCAGCTTTAAAACCTAGTAAGAGGTCTCAGGCTGGCTTGATGACATCTGAGATTAGAATAATATATCACTATACAAACTTTGTTAGGGCTCGTATCACCTCAATAGTTGCGGTGTGACCTGAGTCCACCTGTGGGACGTATGTATTATTAGATACTGTTGTTTGTCTTGAATTTGAATGACTCTACAAAGCACTCAATTTTATATCTGTAGCTTTAGAATTGCTTTCCTCAAACAGCAAAGAAAACTGACAGCTCTTAAAAGTTCGACACTATAAAACACCTCAAATTGCTATTCCGAAGAATCGCCCTGTGAAAAGACCTTTCAGTCGAGTTCAAGGCGAGAGGCAAGGTCATCGCCCTCCTCACTGGCCAATAGGAGCGCGCCGCAGCGTGATGCGCAACCAATCAGAGCAAAGCTAGTAGGGTTGGCAGTTTGATAAATGATCGTGGGTTTTAATTAAAAATATGATGTCAATTTTGTATGACGTTGCTCGGCTATCGGGCTAGTGATTGATGTATTGGTGAATTTCAGTGATGTTACATAAATCAAGTTTTTTAAGGTGTGAGAGTTTGTAGTGTAAAAAGTTCGGCATGGACTCAATCGGGGTGGAATTGAGACAGGGGAAGAAAGGGTTAGTAGTAAGACAGTACAAGCTGACTGCCAATAACAGATTCTGATTTGGAGCTTATTTTATACATACATAACTATTACGTATGTAAATTCATTCGGTCTGTTAATGGTCTCAGTAGCCCAGTAGGTTCGATTCCCGCCTGAAGCCAGGACCAAATGTCTTTTTCTGGTATCTGGATCTTTAGTGAGGATCGAGAATTTTAAATGCTAATTGAGAATGCTGAAATAATAATGACATATTATGTATGTGGGCATCAAAATCGTGCGTACAGGCTGAAAATAAAAATAAAAGGATTAAAATAGTATTTTATGCCGGTGCCATTGTGCATCGTGGCAAGTTTGCCATCAATTTGACCAATATGTAGTGTGTGAATGTTTAATTACATCACTTTCAGCTTATGTTATAGTCAATTGTGTATAAGACAGGCATTTGGATGACCGAGAAGTTCCAATTTTTTTTTTTAATATTTGCATCTCAAAATCTTTTTTTTTGATTACTTACTTTCATATTGAAGCATGAGACAAAGAACATTGTCTGTCAATCTCCTTTTCTAATTTTTATTTCAGTTGACAGCCCTACCTGTCAAGCGTTTTCATTGTCCAACAAAAACGCATTGTGAAAACGCGGGAACGAGGAAAAGTGAGGTTATGTTGGAATCTTCTTTAGCCTTAAATAAAGCCTGGCTTCCATTCTGAAAAACTCTGTTTTATGTTCGCTTTCTCCCTTATTTATCTTCCGTAAGCATAAGCTCTTAAAATATTATGAGGTTCAAATGGAAACACTTTTTTCTTCGCCTCTGGCTAGGGTTTTTAAGTGCCCAGTCCATTTCAGTGCCCTTTCTGAATACTCTTGCATTACAATTTGTTCAGTCGTCATAACTAAAAACTGAATTAAATTCTCATGACATTTATTCAAATGTCCCTGTTTCTTATCATTATTACCTCTAGGAAATTGACAGCCCAAACTTCGTAGCGGCTAGCTGGCAGAGAATGCCCAGAATTAAGTCTGCTAATTCTATTTTTTATGTAATATATGAATAATCTAGTTACTTACTTTAGACTAGACTAAAGTACTTATTACTACGTATTTTTATTGTTATGAAACTACGTCTGTCCACACAAAGAAACACCATTCAATTCATAGTAATTACAATCCATCAACCCTACTAAACAATTTTGATGGTAAAATCAATAGATTTGTTCGCTTCGACAAACTAATCGACATTGAATAGGGGGAATGGGGTGAAATACAAACACCTACCTGTATTATGTACCTACATAATGTACAGTTGCTTGAATTTCAAATTAACTACCAGTGGCCGAGTATTTAGACGAAAAGCATAAGCAACATGAAGGTCCTCCCACATCTCGGACGGGCTAGTCATAGGCACCCTGATTATTGATGTTATGGTGAACGGAACTTTCAGAAGCCCACATTTTGCTTAGTGGATTCGTACCTAACGTGGCAAGCGGCGAGTCTCCCGTTTGCATTCGGGCTGCTTGGGTTTTCTGTCGGTGTTTTACTCTGTCCAAAACTTCCAGTGTTAGAAGTAGCATTAAACAAAATAAAAACAAATAAATATCACAAGACATTATTCACCAAACTAAGCAAAGCTGAGAAAATAAAAAAAAAATATGTACAGTCAACAACACGTCAGACTACCGATGTCTATTTTTATCTCGCTCTTGCCAAATGACATTTCTTTACAATAGAGCAAGGAGGACTAAATGGAAATGGGTAGTGTGATGTGCCGTCCACCATACCTATACTTACAAATGTTTTTACACTCCGGTGAAATGTGTTCCTACGGGCATTCAACCTATAAGTATATCATTATGTACCATTTTCATGTTTTACTGCGCCTGGATCGAGTCTAGTATCCCATAGTTTAAAATTTACTTAATTTGTGGCCGTGTGAAATTAGCCCTATGATATTTATTTCCGTCCAATAAATGAAAACAAACGTCTGACAATAACCTCTTGTAACACCTTTAAAAAGCTCACAGACTCTTCCGTATCCAAATTTAGAACTACAATTAGTTTTATTCGCCTTAAAAAAAGCGATAAAAACTTCACTCAACTATCGGAGCACGTAGGTTATAAAAAGTGTAACTTCTCTCTGCTAAGCGGTTCTCAGCTTAAACACTATATAGTGTAAGGTTTGTAATTGAACGTTTGTAGAATTGGTTTTAACCCTAAATTGCGTAAGTGTGTAGTAAAATTGGTGTCAAAAAGTTTTGAGGTAGACAACCTTGGCACAGTATAAACCATACAGTAGGCTATCTAAGGCCGCCCGCCGAGTTATTAGCCTAGCGTGCACACAGACACGCGGCACAGCCCGTCCGTACTGCCGCCTCCCTATGCCTCCCTATTTTATGCAAGCGTGTGCGTGAAATCGCGTGTGCGTGATATCGCGACACGGCGCGCGACGCTCACGCAAACATTCAAACCGAGAGTGGCATGTTTGTATTTAGATGTTCTACTGTATGGTGTATACTGTGACCTTAGTTTGGTGAATCATTGCTTATTTTGTGACTAGGTATGGGACAGATAATGTTCGTCGCAGTAATTTCTACCGGCACGTGCCGTTGTTCTTCTGCCTAAACATGTGTCAGATTGCCCTTTCCAAAGCCTTTGGGGAGTTCTTAGGTATGTTACTTGAAATATTAGGGTTGAGAGCCCTTTGAGCTTCAGCCCGGTAAATGCTCTCTGTGGCTGTGAAGAAGAAAAACAAATAAGTATGTGTTTTTTCAATTCCAACTTCTATGCACTGAAAATTTTCACAGTACCCAGCATTTTTGAATACGAGGTTTGTGTTTTTGTAAGGACTCATATGCACTTCTCTAGAAAACGATGTGAAACGCGTAATGGTAAGACCAGATTTCCTTATAGGCTGATATGAAATCTCTATCTTTAAATATATTTAGAAGACCTTGGTCGGCAAAACAGTTTTTATTCCGTAAATGCATATTTCAAACCTGAAAGGTTTGACTAATAAAAATGAATGTACAATTTTTCTGCATGACAGTTTCTGGAAATTTACTTGAAAGATCTGTATGTACCATATTTGATGCAAAATAAAGTTTTATCCTATTCAATTCGATCAGGCAACGCATGCAGCTGTTTGTGTCAGGGGATGCGGTTATCCATGGACAGACTTCACGTGTCCCCGTATCTAATTTTCTCCCTTTTATGTAAAAAGTGGTAAGCCATTTACTGTGACGACCGATTTGGTGTAATGGTTCAGAAGAGGGCTATTATACCAGTAGTCGCGGGTTCGAACCTCGATGTACTGATCCGGGTGTTTCATGTGTATAGTAAGTATGTATTTACGAAGAAAGTATATAAGTATGTTTATCCGTTGTCTAGTGACCCATAACACAAGCATTTAGTAGCTTAGTTTGGGGCTAGATGGCGCTGTGTGGAATAATGTCCATTGATATTGTTTACAAGCTTAAGCCTTAAACTCAAACTTGAGTAAGTCTAAAGTATTTCCCTTTATGTGTTGAAACATTTGTCAAAAACCCTATATACACAAAAAGGTACGCATTCCGTGGACCATTCTCGTCATTTACCATAATATTCTTGGAAACCGTGTTGTCCACTGGGAGCGCTGCATTATAATTTAACTAAACTTTTCTGCCTGACATTTTAATAAACATTATTTGAACAATGGATTCTCGAAAATAACGTGTGGGAAAATTCATAAATTGACTGAATGAGTGAGACGCAGAAAGTAAACATGGACCAGACGATGGTGTAACACTTAGGTTGGCAGTAGCACCATTCGTCATTTTCTATTGCCTCTGGGGCAAATAAATGTACAACACGTGCGCGATAGGTTGAGGTCTGTCATAGTGGCTTGTTTGTATCGTGCGCCAAAAATCTTGCGATGTGTATACGGTTCTATATTATACGAGCTATTCAGGCGAAACTTGCGATATAAACTGTACTATTTCGCATTCTAACCATTCTCAACTTTTGCGCACGTGTAGAATACTGTCAAAGCCGATTTCGGCCACAGCGACTGCTGAACGGACTCGACTGCAGTTTCCAACTTTTCCTAGCTCGCAAGAAGATAATGGGCTTGTTACCTACTTATTTTGGTTCAATACGCGCTAATTTTGTATAGACAGAGAATTTTCGAGTGCCCCTATTAATGGTTATTGTAGCCTTAAATATTTTCATAGCTCGGGCCGAGCTGATATCGTATAGCTCGACACAGGATGCCAAGCATTGTGTGACCAAGTTTCTGTTCCAAATTTATGGGACAATTTCCTTTGAGAATAGTTCCTGAAAAGGTGATTTATTTCTATCCTGCCATTTATGGCTGTTAGCCCGTTGTTGTAGATCTTATTAGGGAATATTACAAGGTTTTTGTGTACACTGTGGCATTGTCCAGTCGGTGACCCTTACTTGATAGAGTACAAACATGGCAGAGACATTGTAAGAAGAAAAACAAAAAGTATTACTTTAAAAGTTGGCTCGGCTTAGGCGAAAACCTGGCAGTTTTTGTACAGTGAACATAAGGCATTTTCTTTCTTTACAAAGCTCTTTTCAAATGATATTTCTTTACAATATAGCAAAGAGGACTGACCAGAAATGGGTACCTATTCCGATGTGCCGTTGACCGTACAGTGTTAAAATACTACGATAAAAAAATGGCAGAGAAAGAAACAACTAGCAATAGGCTCTCTCCTTTTCACGTGGGCTTCTGAATGTTCAATCAGAAGCCTTCGTGACTACCCCACTTGGGCTACAGTCGTTAACGTACTTTAGGTCTGGCATCATGTTCTTCGCCCTGTGGTCTGGGGCGTAAGAATACAGACAAGGTTACCCCCGCCTGTCGTAAGAGGTGACTAAAGACGGGCCCTGGGGACGCTAGGAGTGTACACGGCGGGGGCTGTGTGCCTTCATTGCACATGCGACCCCGAGAAGGACGGCAGTGTGGGGTGGCCTCACACTGTCGAACACCGGCGGATGAGTAAGAGGGGACGTACTACTCCCCTCTGGGTGAGCCGGGATACCGGCACAGCGCGCCAGTGTTTCACCGGTAGAGTGCCTCCTCGTAGAAGAAGGCCGTCCCGGTGTTTTAGTGGGTATTCTCACCCCTTTCTGGGATGGGCGAGTCCCACACTATCCCGTTGCCCTCCCCCAAGCAGCGGAAAGTGCGTAAGGGCATTTCACCGGGTTAAAGAAAATGTGTCATGTTCTAAATTTAAACACTTTTATCTGCCCGAAAAATATAAGATGTTTTTTCTTTTGCATTCTACTTATCTGATTTCATTGCATCACACTTGTGCACTTGTATTATGATAGATTGCAGTAGATTAAATGGAAACGTATTGTTTGGATTTTATTTGATCAAAGAATATCTGTTCCTAACTATCTTATCTGCTATCTATACCTTTATCAATCACTTGACACAAGGCGAGCGGTTTTATTATTTGTTTGTAGAATTTATTTGACAAGGAAGAGCCGAGAATATGAAAATTAATTATAGCGGGCATTTTTTACTAAACATAATTGTTTGGTTACCAACGAATAAATATTCAATCATAAAAAACATAACTCAATGCACCTATTTCGCAGAACCTTTTAAGCACCAAATAATGACTGAGATTACCATAAAAACAAATACCAACATAAAATAAAAACCCGTAAAACAAATCGTCGGTCACGAAAGTTCAAAGAAACCGCAGAGTCAAGTTAACCTATGCAATAACTAACAGTTAACTAGAACGGGCGAGTTTACCAGTACCAGAACGGGCGAGTTCACCCGACCACCGAACTATTTATTGCTTTTGTGCACGACAGTACCGCAAGTGTTCCGAAAGTTAACACTTCAGTGTGTTTTAAGTGGTGTGAGATTTAAGATGCACTTTTCAAACAATGGAATCATTTAAGGGTTGAACCAAGAACCGACAAAGGTATAAACATTTATGTTAAGTTGCTTTAATTGGGTTAAAATATGTGTTAAGAGAGAGTCGTGGCCCAGTGGTTAAACACTCTGGCTCGGAACCAGATGGTCCCGAGATCAAATCTGGCCGGAACACACCTTTGTGTGTACAATATGCGGCTAACTCTCCGGTGATGGAAAACACCGATATAAAACCCAGTTGGGTTTGAATTCCCTCGGCGAAATGTGGGCTTCTGAATGTTCCGTTCACCATGACGGCAACAATTAGTATGCCTCTGACTAACCCATTAGGGATATGGTCGTGAGGTTATGTATGTATGTCGGACTGTTTTTGACTGTCGACGACCACGTGCTGCTAAAGGAACTGCTGAGTTTGAGAAGATCCTTCTCCCTTTTTGCGTTTTCTCCCGCTTCTACAACGGGTTTTGTTCTAAGGCAGTGTTTGAAATGATGTCCACGGTTTCTTCCGGTTTCCTATGTATCTATGAATTTACAAAACAAAAGGTTTAAGTATGTTTATTCGTTGTATAGCATCCAATAGCACTAGCATTTAGGAATTGCTTAATTTGGTGTTAGGTGACGCTGTGTTATTCCACACAGCGATCCAGTTTTTTTTTCAGCCTATACTGTCCCACTGCTGGGCAAAGATCTCCCCCAAAGTTCTCCAAATGTCTCTGTCCTGAGCCAAAATCTGCCACTCCCCAGAATAACAGGATATGTCATAGCCCCATCGTTTCCGAGGTCTTCCTCTGGTGGGGTGCCAAAAGAGGGTGATTTGGGCCCATTTACTGGAATGCATTCTGCAAACGTGACCAGCCCAGTTCCACTTTAGATCGGCAGTCGCTTTTCCCACGTCCCATATCCCGGTTTTTGCACGAATGGTGGTTTTGACACCTAGAACGCTCCGTTCTATTGCCCTTTGGCAAACCTTGAGCGATCCAGTTTATATTTGTTTATTTATTATTTATCCTTCTCACCATCGCACCGCTCATCATCGTCTGGATTTTCATCTTCATACTCTAATGCCACCATTGTCTCGCACAGTTTTGTTCTGAGATGTTTCTTTCCCAGGACTCTCAAATTGTTCAACGAACTCTCTCCTGAAGTTTTCCCGATGAGCGGTAGCATAGAATAATAAATAATAAATAAATATCCCTGGACATTATTCCACACAGCGCCATCTAGCCCCAAGTGAACTAATTAAAGTCCGTTTTTATGGGATGCTAGACAATGGATAAACATACTTATATACTTTTTCTTTTGTAAGTACATACTCAATATACATAGAAGACACCCAGACCAATACAAACAGACATGTTCATGCACACAAATGTTTGTACTGTGCGGGGATCGAACCCGCGACCTTTGGTGTAGTAGCCGACTTCTCAACAAATGCGTCAGAATGCTTCAAGATTGGTTCAAAATGTTCTGACAGTATGAGGCGTGAATTATACCGCTGGTATTACTTTTCCATAGGCTGCGGTAACTGCAGGGTACAAAAAGATGTACCCAATGATATTGTAATAAAAAAGGTATATAAGTTACTTGTGCTAAAAATGCGGCACCCGAAATCAGAACTTTTTGTATTCTTGAGCAAAGCATTGACAGTGTTTTCAGTTTGAGACGACACTGCGCAACATGTATCTTAATAATCGTACTATCTTGTTCACACAGTCAAATTACTACGTCGTACCCCGTGGACAATATTTGACTTCGCGTCATAACCTATCTACGTCATTTTTATTTTAATATCATTGGATGTACAGTCGCGGAATAAAAAGATCTGTTTTTTCCTGCTCAATGATGAAATTGACAGAAACTGTTAATCACATTTGTAGTTTTAATCATTATAAGCAAAGAGGATGTACTGTCAATCGTGAAGGAATATACATTTAATCGAATTTTAATTTGATTGCCACACAATAAAGCATACTTTTCGACACAACACTCTAGCCAAGTACAAAGTTTAAAAAGGTAGCATGTGCGGGTAATTTTTTTTCTTTGAAAACTGGTCAACCTTTTCGTTCCGCGACTCTACCTATGTAAACTAGTGGCAAACGTAGGTAACTGACAGATGTTATCGTGGCGCCCGCCTAACTTCCGCTAACGACTGACAGACGTCTGAAGATTCAATGTAATAACGTCTTGTAATATTCGAGCTTCACATCACACTGCTTACTATAGAATTTACCCAACTATTTCGACAACATTTGAGTAAATAAATAAAATTCACTCTTGAATATCACTACAAGTTAAGCTGTTTGAGGTAAGAAGAAAGGATATGAAACTGCAAAAAAAATTAAACAACGAGTTACGTAGGTTTTGAAAACATTACTCAACAAAATTAAATTAAACTAAACAACAACAAATGAAAAAAGAAAATTGACAATCTGTTTCTGTCAATTAACCTGTGATTTAAATGCAGTTATTTGCACTTATTTAAAAATCCGAGTATAGATTACTTATATTCAACATTATTTTCTAACATTGAATTTGTTCTATCAAAATTGTATTGCACAAAAAAAAATTCAAAGCCGGACTTATTGCCTACAGGCATCCTCTACCAGTCAATCCCACAGACAGAGAATTTAAGTACTTTTGTCGCTCACTTAACGATCGTGCAAATATTTCACCCCATTAGGCATTTCATTGCCCCAAATCGAGGCCATTAACATACCGTCGCTCTTGTAAACTGGCGTTCCACTGAATTTTCCTAATCAACCTAATTTTACGACGGCTAGGACAGGCACGGCCCAATTTTTTCAATTGACAACATAAAATACCCGCACCCAGATGGCCACACCAAATATAGAATCAAAAGCGGTGCCGCCACGCGAGTGGTCAGTGCGTGCGCCAGACTGGTATTGATCCCACCACCTGCCGCCACCACTCCCACCCGCTCCATTTCTTCTAGTCGGCCATCGCCCCGCGCCACGACGCCACTCAAACCTGAAACTTTACCAGAAAAAACACCCAATTTCGCAAAAAAAATAACTGTCACTGTCAAAAAACCGCGCGAATCGAGTTCAAACCGTTGCGTGTTCGAAGCCAAATTTTTTTACGTAACTTTTTCTACACATATTGCACAGTGTTTTATGCCAGTGCCGTGAGAAGTGCCTAAAAGTGTTACTAACACCTTGTTCTTAATTGTGTGCAGTGAGGTGATTCATACTGCCCCAGTTGCGAGATATTATCTCAATTTGCGGCATTAAATTTCATAATTGAGCCGCTGTTAGTCGAGGAATTCTCTAGAGGCTGAAATAAAACACATTTACAACTAGTTTGTGTAAACGTTAAACACCTTTTTGATGTGGACTTTTTAATATTCTACTCAGCTGCGGCTTTCGCCGGATAACTCCGTTAAACAATAGCAAAAAGGAAATTATTTATCAGCCGGCTATCAGATGCAAATTATTATCGGACCACTTATCTATGCCCCTCTATGTAGAGAAGGAGGTCCGATATCTCCGTCCCGGGTGGCATACTAACTCGTTAGAGCGTAAATAACAGAATTTTCTTGCTGTTGCCACTTATCTATCAGCTGATTTAGCCATCGGCCGTGTCAGATAGAGGATCTTGGAGGGAAATGCATGGGTATTAGTTAGCATGGAGGCACGTCAGTGTGTCTGTGTTAGTGAATCGGAACGTTGAGTCAGAGGCAGTCATAGCGCGTGCGCGTCGGGGACTCGAGTCTCGACCAATTACTTTTTTGCGGAAACAATTTTCTAAATTCAAAAGAGCGCGCTAAGGAGAAAACGAAACAAGACGACTTTTTCGAATTTCGAATTGTGCTCCCGAAATCGTACAGTGTTAACCACAGTGTTTTTGTGATGTTTTTGTGTGAAATGGTGTGATTTCTTTCTGATAATGGAAAGAAGTGTTTTGGCGGACACAAGGCACGTTCACTGGAGTTCTGAAGTAAGTTATTGACCTTTGACCTTCCATTAGGGGTCGGGGAGGGTAAACAAACGATTCCGAGTATACTTGTGTATAAAAATGTTTAGTGTGCACACAGTCTTATGTAAATATGACGAGCAATATGAAGATAGTTTGTGTATATAAAATTTATGGAGATGTAGGTATTTTTTCACGTGATGGCATATACGATACGATTTCTGGAATGGGAAAAGAAATTGTTAACAATAAAAAAAAAAATGAAAATCTTTTAGAAATATTCTACTGTAAGCCGGATTTCACCTCAGTTTATTGATACGGTTTCTTGAAAACTTACAAAATACCGGATTTTACGTTCCTATGAGGAAATAATATGAAGCAAAACCTTTTTCTAGACCAACTTGCTAATAATCATATTTTTATCTACTTTTCACGGACATAAGCGTACCCGTCATCATCATCCCGTTTCATCGAAATAAATGAAAGTACTTTGCATACTTATGCTTAATTGCACTTCGGATGTACAGTCGACGGCAAATATAGCTTCCCATTTCCATTTTTTATCCTACTCTTGCCAAAATTTTCTTTGCAATAGAGCAAGGAGGACTGACCGGAAATGGGAAGCATATCATGCCGACGACCGTACACTAGTGAATTGGTTGTTTGGACTGGTTAATTAGACATAGTTGGACTTCAGGACAATATCAGAGATACATTATGTTTCGAAAGTAAAAGTGTAATACCATACCTACTCGTACTCTTGATATCTTACTTAACTCCATTTTTTTGCATTATGAAGCATTTCATTTCTCATCTCCATAATGAGAAGAGAAATACTTCAGAAATACGTCTGCAAGCGATTGGTATCTTTGTACTCCATTTCATTGAATTTATTTTCCTTTATTCATTTATGGTGCTGTCAACCTCAGCAGCTTAAGTTAAACTTTCTATAACTCTTGCTTTATTGCGATGCGATCTCATAAATACAGTAATTTTGCTTCGAAATAGCAGTTATTAGATGTCAGTCGTTAGGCCTAGTCAGTGGCTTTAGGGTAGCTTGATAACATCTGACGGTAAGGTTTATCACTTACACCCCTCCAACAATGCGTACTGAGACCGAGAATTGAAGTATAGCTTGCTCTTCAATCACTATCTATAAAAAGAGAGCGCATCAAAATCCGTTGCGTAGTTTTGAAGATTTAAGCATACATAGGGATTTAGGGACAGAAAAAGCGACTTTGTTTTATCCCGTCGTGTACTTTGTAGTGATTGTGTAGTATAATTCCTTTCCCGGCTCTTGAATCAACATTCTTCCGTACATGTCTGAGTGGAATTCCACATGGAATCAAATTTTTTCGTTGTTTTTTTTTGATTTGTAGTCCCTTGAAGCAGGAATAGCTCATTTGGTGTAGTAATTCTTCAAATTCCCTCCGTAGGAAAAAAAGCTTACAGCTGTGAGTATTCATTCATGAAAAAAATTCGTAATACATTCCCAGTTTTTCTCGTTCCAAGTAAAATACAGCATTGCGATTCAGGGACAAATTGCCCTGTTCTACTGCGCGATTTTTCATTCATTTCAAGCAACGAAAAATTCAGCCAGATTTATGCAAACGTTGAAAATCTACCAGAGAATTTGAATAAAAGTATTGCGTCAAGTGCGGAAGTAAGTAATTATTCTGAACTTGTAGGTATAATAAAGAGTTAAATTTCTAAGTAGGAGGTACGTAATCTTCAAGACTACTAGAAAACATGCTTAGAAGTATTTAGAATGGATCTTTATGAAGCGTTTTTCCCATTCAAATGTCGATGTAGCCACGGCCCCAGATAGTTTTCCAAAATATACAATTTCTAACTACCTACCGGTACATTTTGGATTTCGCATTATTCTTAGTTAGAGTCTACCAAAGTTCGAACTGGGTTAAAATTAGAACTTTATTATGGAAATATTGTCCGTGTTGCAATACATATGATATATGATAAAAGGACACTTATTTGTTTATTTATTTTATCATACAGGTTTTGTGACTAACTTACATTCATAATCACCAACCACTAATTCGGTTCTTGAAGCGTATTAGGAATAGAAGTGACAGCTACTGTCTACTGAAATAGCATGTGCCTCATAATTTTATTCATTAATTAAAGCGAATTGATTGGAAATTATCTAACAGAATCCCTCTACTTTTCTTACACTATCGATACGTGTGGTAATCCGATGAATAACCTGTAACCAACTAACAATAAATGTTTTTTTTTTGCGGAAGCCATTTCGCCATAATTATCTCATTTGTGTAGTAAATCCTAGTGTTCTAGTGTGAGAACTTGAACAAATTGTAATCTGTTACTACAGCATTACCAGTAGAAACCATGCACCATAATAATTCTTTACTAAACTACTTTCACTTACCATGGTATTTAGCATTCATGATACATATATGTGTATTTTTACCTCATGATAATCATACTAATTGATTAATATACGTGACTAAATATAAAATTCTCTACATTAATTGCTCTACCAGCAACGTTGGAAGTCTATTTGTCCTTAAAGATTTCCAACCAATGCTGCCATTAAATACCTATTGTGTCGCTCGTAAATATTGCGAGTGCTTCCACAATAGACCCCTCGTGTTAATAATCTCCGGCCTGACAAATCTCTCTGCAAACCGAACCATTTGTTTTCCGTATCGCCTCATATTTATCTTGTTTCGTACAAAATATTGCTTTGTTCTTATCGTGCATTTTTGCTTTATTTATTACAAATTGAATGAGGTAGTTTATCTATTAGTTTGGTTGACGAGGTGGGTAAAGTCGTGGAATGAGAAGGTTGACCAGTTTTCAAACCTTCATTTACCCGTTGCAAGCACATGCTACCTTTTTAAACTGTGAACAGGTTAGAGTATGTCGAAAAGTATGCTTTATTGTCTGACAATAAAACTGAAATTCGATTAGACGTATGTTCCTTCACGATTGACAGTTGAACAAATTGATCTTGTCAATGTCATCATTGAGCAAGCAAAAACAGTTCTTAGGGTGGTCAACCCCTTCATTCCCCCGACTGGACTTTTTTTTCATAGTTGCTTATCTGATAGCTCCTTCATAAATAACATGGTTCTAAAGTGTAGGCACTATTGTCGGTAACTGTACCAACATATCTAATGATAGTAAAACAGGTACATAGTTCTCTTAATTTATTTATTTCACTGTAGTCAATGACGTTAAGAACTAGTGCCAATAAACGTTGATTCTATAGTTATACCTATAAATAAGTCTACTTAACACTACTGTGCCGTCTAACCCCCTTATTCATAAAAACTTAAACAGCTCTTCAACATCACGTTAATTTTTGTATCGCTCTGTCCCTTTATTTCTTGTTGCTGCCGCCATTTCTGAATAAGTGACAGAGCTCTACAAAACTTATTCTGATGTTGAAGAGCTGTTTAAGTTTTTATGAATAAGGGTGTAAGTCGCTTTATCGTTCATTTACTTTGTAAGGCGAAAGTACTAAGATGTTTAATGCAGCGAATTGACTCTAATCTTATACATTTTTAATTAATTATTTGTTTCCTATCGACGGTTTTAATCACGTTTTAATTAGGTTCACACCTCTTCATAGCCAACTCCAATGATGTTACAATAAAAAGACGTAGTAAAGTTACTTGTGCTAAAAAGTGGCACCCGAAATCAGGACTTCCCATCTGAGCAAAGCATTTTCAGTTTGAGACGACACTGCGCAACATGTATCTGTCTCGTTACCGCTCTAGTAAATAATCATACTATCTTGTACACACGGTCAAATTATAGGTTCGTACGCAAGGGTACAATTTTTGACTTCGCGTCAGTACTGACATAACCTATCCACGTCTCTTTTATTGTAATATCATTGGACAACTCATAGCAACGCTGACATGACAAGCTGCGCAGTGACGGTGCGCAGTAGACCAAAACGAATTAATTCAATTTTAACAATTGCAACGCAATCTTCTAGTCTTATTTATAGTTTTTACGTTCGATCTTTAATTCTGTACTATTTTCATACTGTACAACAATCAATGACAAGGTGAATGTGTACTTGTTGTTGCCTTTCGAAATATTATCCTCGTATTTAACATTGTATGCTTCAAGGATTGCGCGAAGAGAGACATGGCAGCCTTTGCCATCGAATCCACGGGTTGGGAGGGACTCGCCCAGGATAGAGATAAGTGGCGAAAAAGTGTTCAGAACGGTCGCAGTGTTCACGACCCGACCTGGTTCTCTATCTTGGGTGAAAAGCGCGAAAAAAGGCATCAAAATAATACCACCTTACCCAACCCAAACTTCAAATGTAGTTTGTGCGGAAGGCTATGCCGTTCGCGGATAGGCCTTTTCAGTCACAAAAAAGTTCTCTATCTCCAACGGCACTGCATAAATCGTCTGAAAAGACGCAGAGGCCATTGATTGTACGCACAGTCAATGGCACATCAGCCTACCCATTCCTGTTTTAATCTTGCTTTTGCAAACTTGGACTTCTTTGCAATAGAGCAAAAAGGACTGACCGGAAATGAGTAGCCTGTCATGCAGTTGACCGTACCTCGAACCGCAAATTGAATATTTTGTTTTTGTATTCTGCAGCCGATTATCTCTACTTTAGTTATTTATATGTTTTATACTGTAAAGACCTAAATAACCCACTGTATAAATGTTTAAAATGTAGGGAAGTAGTAGTAAATATCTTGAAAATGCAAATTATGTGATAACTAGTCTCTTTATCGCTCTGTGTTAGTTTTCTTGGCTCAATAAAACTTTTTGAACTAGATCTTTGTAGTTATAAATTTACATACATAACCTACTAATCGTTGTTAGGTATGTTTTCGAACTTATGATAGTATTCTAGGGAATTTTCAAAACTCAATTCTTCATGTAGAAACGGTGATATTTTAAATCTTATTGGACTTATTATAAATAGTTATTCCAGATTGTTTTTTCTACACTTAAATGAACTGTTGATTAACAAACAAAACAAAGCTTTTTCTTAAATAATGGCCACAATTTGAATTGAAATGTTTTTTTTTCAACCAAATTCAGGAAAACTGTTTGTCTATCAAATGTGTTTCTGACTATATTCTAAACATCTCCTAACGAGTATTAAGACCAACAGCTTGTTCAGTACTTACTAACTTAAACTTGAAAACATGTATGAACTTAATTCATGAAATCAATTACTTAATTCGAACGGACAGAAAGCAAGAAACTAAATGGGTAAAAATAAATAACTAAACGCGCCATGTTACGACGCAACGTTTAGTTCACGATGTCTTCAAACAATGGATGACTCGACTGATTGCAAAAAACCTTAGTGACTTTTACAAATTGCTTCTGCGCAGCTTGTGGCGCAATGAACTGATTGGAGGTTGCAATCCCGCTGGATCTCGAACCTTTTATTGCCTTGCGGGATCCCGCGGGATCCCATGGCTTCAAATGTTTGAAAATTGCCGCTATATCTTTTGCGTAGGTCAGGGTAAAGGTAGATCGTACTTAACTAAAATAAGAACTTAAAAATGAGCACACCAGATCGCCGTGTACCTAAATAAGATCAAATCATTGCCTAGTCGCATAAGAAGCAGTCTTGGGAAAAAAGAACCTAATAAGCCATAACAAGGAGTTCTTGAAAGGGGGTTGGAAAGTTTCTTACCAAGTCGGCAACGCGCGATTGATGCCCCTAGTATAACATATGGCCATAAGCTGCAGCAACCGCTTAGCAACATGCGATCAGCACGCTCATAACTTTGTCAGAAGCTTTTTATAAAAAAAACAGTGCGTCTGGATGTCTAAAAAAGGAAAGAGACAGACGAACTGTTCTGTAATTTCATAAAAGTACTTACAACCAATCATACTGCTTTTCTGATTAAACTTTAACGAATTCAATATTTGATCAAATCAAATATCATCTAGGTACTTAGCTAACATTTTACAAATAAACATATAGACTTCGTTAATTAACAAACAACCCAAGACGTGTATAAGACTCTAAAAGACATAAGACCTAGATATTCCGTACTCGTTACAAACGACAACAGAAGAACATTGTCTGTCTAGATTGAAAGCTTTTGAGATGTAATCTAGCGAATGGTTGAGAAAACACAAATGAAAGAGTCGAAAAATAAAAACGCTAAAATAAAATTCTGAAACGTTAAGACTGAATAACGAAACTCTACAAAACTTTCGTACCAAAATGGTAAAAAGGAATAGTTGTATCTCTGAAACTTTTTAGTTAAACTATCCAAAGAATTTATTCATTGTACGTTAACTTGCAAAATTGTTTTTCTTGAGCGACGATCACCGCACAGCTAAAGTCTGTCAGTTTTTATTTAACCTTACTTGTTGATACAGGCTTGTCTTGCCTAGTGATGAGATCACTGTTATATCTTTTATACCTAAAAAAGTATGCCCAAATGTACATACAATCAACGGCTCATGATGTTGCCCTTTCCCGTTTTTTATCTTACTATTTCCAAATGACAACATAGGGCTGTAATGACACCAGAAATTCAAGGACACTGTAGTACAAGTCAATTCAGAGTGTGTGTTTTGGTATACATGTGTGGTAATGGGACAGAATTATTAGAACACCAAATGGGACGAAAGTAGTCGTTTATTGTGTCTTATGCTAAAAACATTTATAGGCACAACATCACGGGGAAGACTATAGCTGATTTCCACTTAGTTGAGGATTTCGGGGAGGTTGACGATGGGCACGGGGACGATGGTGGGGAAGTCCACGATTTGGACGGGGGTAGGTGCGACCTCGGGGAAGTCAACGATTTGGACTGGGCTGGGTGCGATCTCGGGGAAGTCAATGATTTGGACTGGGCTGGGGACGACGGGAGACACGGCAACATCGCTGGCCTGTCTGACGTTCAAGATGATCTGGACGAGTGGTCCGCCGCTAGCGGGCTGGGGAGCAACAATTGGGCTGGGTCCGACAATAGGGCCGGGAGAAGGCACTTCACCGTCGATGACTTCGAATCCGGGTCCAAGGATGGGAGCAGGCAGGAGCACAGGCGTCTGGATAGTCTCGAATCCGGGTCCAAGGATGGGAGCGGGTAGGAGAGCAGGTTCCTGGATGGTCTCAAAACCGGGCCCAAGGATGGGGGCAGGCAGGAGAGCAGGTTCCTGGATGGTCTCAAAACCGGGCCCAAGGATGGGAGCGGGCAGAAGAGCGGGCTGCTGAACAGGTGTGTAGCCGGGAAGGACGTCAGAAGGCGCGATACCGGCGAGGGAAAGGTAGTCAGCGAGCATCTGCTCCAAGTGGGCAGCGGTGGTGGCGTCCAGGCTGGGGCTGTAGATGGCGTCTACGATCTGCTGCACCTCGGCGGTCTGCGCAGGAGTCAGCGGCAGAGCGGCGGCCGAGGCCACGGCGATCAGAGCAAAAGCAAATAAGAACTTCATGGTGATGCTTCTGCAAAGAAACGTTTTTAAAAGTCAGATACACTCTTGAAATAATTCGACATCTAGTCAATGGATTCTCAAGTTCCGTTCAAGTAAACCTGTATGGAATTTAAAGGAGTGAATACTTAAAATGTCAAGTGAACTGTCCTCACCGCCAAATTTTAAAAAAGTTTTTTGGTAAATAAGGCAGTCTATTGAATACAAGAAATTTGAAAAAGAAAAGATCCGGACCAGGCGTCACCCTGTTGAATGTATGAAAGGAAGCTATGAAAAGACTAAATCAAGTCGTATGCCAAAAAAAATGCTGTGAAATAAATGTAAAGTTAATGTTTTCTTAATATTATAGGTATCGATCTCAAGAAATCAAAAATGGAAAGAGAGGAAAAGAAGCGTGTGACACCGTTGTCTGGAAAATATAGAAGAGTTTTCGAAACTAAGGCAATAATAGTGAAATGTATGACTTGGCTGAACACAGACTGATACAAAGACAAGTTATTAATTTTAGAGTACTTACTTGGTGGTTTGTGTCCCAAAAAAGACTATGCTGACTGAAAATTAGGAAAGTATTTTATAGTAAAGTTTATCAATAATATTTATCTACAATCGCTTATCCACGTTGTTAAAAATATCTGAAAATTATTGTTTTGGCATTAATGACTTACCGCCGGAAAGTAGATTATTCATTATTTATGGACAGGCAGTTCATTGCTCTATTATTAAACATACTAGCTTTTCCCGTGAGTTTGCCCGCGTGTTGTTATGCCTCTTACAGAGAGTCATTACACAATTTTATAAGGAGTATTACGGAGAGTGTGGGCAGGAACTTCATGGCCAGATACCTCCCAGTACTTTCTACCACCGGACTACTAGACGTCTTGAGGGTTTCCACTCCCATGTGGTCGACTTTCCAGCAGCCCAGACTAAACGGTTTCCTCTTATATATTTTGTCTACAGCACTGTGCATATTAAAAAACATATATTTATTTTAGATTCAAACACGCTTGGCAAAAATGACTTGCTGTCATTACAACAATATCTTTGTTGTGCAATAAAGATTACATCTACCATATCTAATAATATCAACTGGTCTTTGATATGTTTGATATCAATCTATTCAGTAAAGTTTAGTGGTTTCTTTTCATTTAATTCCGGTGGCGAGAAAACATGTGTTTCATCTAATGGTGACCGTGGACAACATATGGACAAGTGCAAGACCGGAGGCACTGTAAGAACTTCTTTGAAAAGTCTTGAAGAACTTTATGCTATACAGTTCATGTGTAGAAACTGAGCAACAAATTGTAGAGTGGACTTTTCATCGTGTCGATGGCTACTTAATATTCCTTGTGATCAAGTTTCACGGCAGTTCATTGTTCGTTGGCATTTGCCCGACAAAAGTACTAAAAATGTAGAGTTCATCTTGCAATGCAAGTTTGTGACATTTTTTAAACGCGACCATGGCGGTTCCAGAGTGTTACAACAAATGCATATTTACTCTTGCCTTGAAGCCTCCGAAAAAACAGACGCATGGAGAGCGGTCTACTCCCTAGCGGAGCGGACTAGTAAGGACAAACAAACCGTTGATTACTGGAAAGTCTACCACGACGTGGAAAGTCCTTCTGTTGTCTAGTGGTTCTTGATGGTAGAGGGTATCAGGTCATGAAGTTCCTAGACACTATTTGAAATACATCTTTGCATTTAGGCGGGCTCTAGTACTGAAGGTAGGACGGGTAACTGTTGTTAACGGGTAACGGGTAATATTCAACAGAGGTATAGATACGTAATGTCAGTACTGACGCGAAGTCAAAAATTGTCCTCAGGCGTACGTACATTTGATTTGGCCGTGTGTACAAGATAGCATGATTATTTAACAGAGCGTAAACGAGACAGATACATGTTTGCGCAGTGTTGTCTCAAACAGTCCAATGATTTGCTCAAGTGGGCAAAAGTCCTGATTTCAGGTGTCACTTTTTTAGCACAGGTAACCTATCTACGTATTTTTATTAAAACATCATTGGTTGTAGGTACTACTTAGTTACCCCTCTCTCTCTCTCAAGAGGTCTTGAGATATATGGTATATTGAACATTAGATACTTTTATTACATTCGCAATTGATATTCTTAGCTGTTCTTTTGGTATTTTAAAATGCATTCACCGTGAAACGACTTGCATAATTGGTTGAGACATTTTCACTTGCTAATCAAGCTGAAACAAACGTCTATGTTGTAACTTCGTTTCTCATGATTGCTTAGTCAAAGAGTTCAAGGGTAATTGAGTTCTCTACCATTTATTTAGTTATTTGTGATGTGACAGTAGTGGTTGTGAATCGGAATCGATAACTGGTCTGAAATCCGGAAAAGACATTCGGTCTCTGAGCATCAGGCGGGAATCGAACCCTCGTCTTTCGCAAACTGGGCGACTGCACTATCCACTATGCTACCGAGACCATTAACAGACCGGCCGAATCTTTCTGGTATGTTTACCCTATGAGCCAGGGTTATTCCATCAATGATAAAGGCAGATACACCTTCTTCCGGTTCGATTTCCGCCTGATGCCAAGAGACTGGATGACATCCAGATGACAAAGACATTGTCTTTTTCTGGTTTTCGGATCTTTAGTTAAGATATTGCATGGAAAATGCTAAAAATAATAATGACACAATAACTGGTGTCAATTAGTTTATTTTTTAGAGAAACATGCAGTATCTAAATTACGAAAGGTAACACGGCATTGCAGATAACGTCATTTAGCAGGGGGATTGTCACTCATACACATAGGTAGTTACTTCAGAAAATTCAAAATTCTTACATTAACAGCTATTTATATACTAGAAATCAGCAAGTTTGTCAGAAAAAAATTACACCTCTTTCCAATTTACACTAGACCAGAAAAGTTAAGACAAATAAAAAAGTTAGCTCATCCATATTCAAAATTAAAAATACACCAAACAGGACCACACGGAAATGCTATAAAAATTTACAATAATATTCCTGAGCAAATAAAAGAACAAAGTAGTTTAAGTTCATTTACAGCGAAACTGAAGGGCTACTTGATAGATAAGAGCTACTATGATCTGCAAGAATTTTTTTGTGACCGTTGAAATCCCTCAAAGGGGCATAAGATTTTTGTTTTTAATTTTTATGTGAGTAGTTGAATGTTTTTTTTAAGTGCTAATTTTGATTTATATTGTTATGTTTTTATTACTTTATTTTTATGTTTATAGTTGAAATTGTATATTGCTGTGCCCTACCAGGGTTACATGTCTTGGGATGCTTAAATGTAAACGATATCTCTTTTTACCACATGTGCGCAATAAATCTTTGAATCTTTACCTCACTTACCATCCACATAATAGGTTCCACTGCTGGGATGATGAAGTTAGTTACCAAACTTACAGTCAGATGTTATCAAACTATCCCAAGGCTTCTTGCCTAATACGCTTTCTAACCATCCAATTACTTGACCTAAAGTAGCCTATCACAGATTAGCTGTTGCCACTGACCGAACACCTTCAGGTTAACAAAGGTCAAACGTTTAGGTAACAGCTGATTAGGTACCAATATAACTTTTATAGCTGGCGTACAAAGTATTTTTTGCATGAGCATGATATAGCATAGATTATGGGTAATATAGCAATCAAATTGGATAATTGCGTTATCTAATTCGTACTCATAATCTCTACCGGCACGTGCCCAGACACTTTTACCCCGAACATAATAATATCAGATCACCCTCTGCAAGTGACGCCCTGAGACGCCCGTGGCGCAGTTGTGACAGTGATCGGCGACGATCGCTGTTGTAAAGCAACACACGCCTGGGAGTAAATGGGATGGGTGACCACCCCGACCGAAATTAGTGATGAATTTTTCGGGCATCTCCGTGCTTCGGAAGGTACGTTAAGCAGTTGGTCCAGGCTGACGTCGTTAGATGTCAGTCCTTAAGCCTAGTCAGAGGCCTTAGGGCGGCTTGATAACATCTTTCATTAAGGTTTCTCACTAACCTTGCACCCCTACAACAATCCGCACTGAGCCCGCGTGTTGGAGTATGGCTCAATCCACCTCATAGTTGAGGTGAGGCCTGTGCCCAGCGGGACTTACTTAGGCCATTTATGTAAGTGACGCACTAAGCTCTGTGCCTCCCACTGGGGTGCCCCAAGACACGTTAGTTTACCGTGAGTATGAACTATAGCATTTACTTGTAACAGAGTATCGAGCATACACCATCTTTTGAATTTACTCGAACCGCTCTTCGAACACGACGCTCTATTTTTTGTTACAGCCTTTTGATGATTTTAAATGGTAATGCTTCGGCTAACTGGATCTTTTGCCTGTATTGTAACATGCGTAAGAACGTTACACTACACCGTAACGCTCAAGGAAATGCTGAAGTTTATTCTCACCATTAAATATTAGCGTTGAGAGCCCTCCATCGGCGTCTAAAGAAAAAGCAGTAACTTTAGGAGAAAAAAAAATCTTTAAGTGTTCTATTTTACCTAAGACTGAAAACTTAATCCAATTCTGAAATAGAAAAGTAGCATATGAAGACATAACCTCCTCTTTTCCCTTTTAAACAATGGTATAAAATTAATTTCAAGTAAGTTTCAGGTTATGCAATGGCATAACCTGAAATTCTGCTCAGGCGTTAAAAAGATTATCTTGTCTTCAGTCAAATATTAAATGTAACTGCTGAACAGTGTCGAAAACTTGCTTCAACCTTATTCTTATGTGTTAAGAGTTATAACTTATTCTCTGTCCACTACAAAAGGTAGATTTTTATTTGACTTTCCGGAGGCTTGGCGGGACTTGGAACTTTTTTAGCTTTATGCCGACGAATTGGCTGCAGTCTAGTTTTAGTTTTTGAGAGCGGAATATTGGCTGGCACAGGCGAATGTTATCTAATTGTACAGTCAGCAGCTTTTTAGACCAGTCTAGTGGAATATCGACGGTGTATACAGGGTCGTTTTGCAAGTATCTACATGCATACGTTTTCGGAACGACTTGGTATCAGGAACTGAATAGATTTCTTTCATTAATTTGTGGGGAGGCCTTTGCCCAGCAGTAAGACACTTTAGGCTAATAATAATAATAATTTAATAAATTTAATTAATTGACTTCATTCATGAAAAAATACGGCAGCGCACGTCATGATATGATTGCACGAGCGTAGAAGTCATTTTTATGGCCAATCCTCAATCCTTAAAATAATCCTTATTTGAAAAAATTTCAAGTTTTGTAAAACCCTGTCTCATCGCTGTTTGCGTTGACGGGCCCCTTTTCTCCCAAAACGTATGTTTGATAATTTTCTTTCGATTTCTAAATCGACCTCATTGGACCTGATGGGAAGGACCTCATTGGATCTGCTGTATGAGGTTGACAGGTATTTTTATTACTGTACTGGTCAATTTGTGGAAGCTCGCGGCGTGTATGCTGATGCAACAAACGCTCATGTGAACAGGCTCGTAGTCCACTTTAGTTCTGGAATTTAGTACTGGAATATTGTTTTGTAAACCAAGTTATTTTATTTAGATTCTCATTTTATTATTATTATTTTTTAGTTTTGTTATTATATAGATACGGTACTTACTCGTAATATATTTCTTAAAATGTTAAAGAAGAGCGGAATCTCCAAACGCAAGCTAAATTATTGCTTAAATGGGGACTCCTAATCATTGTAATGCCTTGATTTTAAGAAACTGAAATAAATATTTTGTATTTTTTTTTTTTTTTTTTTTTCTTAGGCCCAGACTCCACCAGAGCTGAGCGGAGATGTGCGGCGTCGAGCGGCGTCGAGCTGTGTTTTCAACAACCAATAGAATCACATCTCCACATCTCCATGTGTGAATAACGCAATTCCATTGGTTGTTGAAAACACAGCTCGACGCCGCACATCTCCGCTCAGCTCTGGTGGAGTCTGGGCCTAAGGATCAGATAGTCAATTACTGTCTCCCTGTAACGCCCTCGTAGTCGCATCGTAGTCACTTCGTAGTAGTAGTAGTATTTTATTTATTTTTTAATTTACAATTCAATACAAAGGTGGGCTTAACCATCATACTCTACCAGTCAACTAATGATCCAGACGAAAATGAAATTGTAACGTTACAAAAGTCTAATTTTATAAACACTCGTAGAAACCAATATGTTTATACCCATTCAACTGTCCGGAACATACTCGTAGGTAACAAACAACAAAAGGTTACCTTCTCTTACCAGGATGCTCTTACCAAGAGTCTAACTGAACTGATGTGATTCCACACCTGAATATGACCGTCGCTAGAACTAAACCTCTATTTTCCATCTAAAACAAAAGGATTGCGAAGCTACTGCAACGGAGAGCACTCCCAGAGAGTAATGTGACCACAGACACCTTGAGAGCTCCCCAGACCAGAGTAATACATTCTTAGACCCCGGATGCACAGTTGACCTCATTCTAGCAAAATGAGAAATATCATTAAAAATAGGTTAATTCTGTTTTCTCTCGAGAGTTCCGCTTTTTTTTAAATTTTAATTAGTCTTTCTTTATTACAGTACTTAGACCAGAGACATTATTACAATATCTTAAAACCTAACAGTTTCAGTCACAGGCCCATCTTGTGAGCTGCATTTAAAAGTCGCAATCCGTGTTTTGTGTGGTAAATAGTGTAAGGAAAACCCTGTTTTATTTTCAATGCTGAAGTAACTTATTTTGCATGTTTTAGTCAAATTTCAGTCAATGAAGAGATGTTAACTGAGCTAAAACTGAGCTTTACAATGATCATTAATAAGGCCCCAGTACGGCAAAAATATGTTCAGTTGTGACTTTTGT
Source organism: Udea ferrugalis (assembly GCA_950022985.1). Taxonomy (NCBI): domain Eukaryota; kingdom Metazoa; phylum Arthropoda; class Insecta; order Lepidoptera; family Crambidae; genus Udea; species Udea ferrugalis. The sequence continues at coordinate 1,976,671 of OX465541.1, forward strand.
AGAGTAGATAGGTACAATCCTTACTTGTTCATTATTTTTTGATGGTGTTTAAAGTTTCACAAATTTAAATTATCTAATAACAAGAGGAAAACTTAGGATCTTGTAGAAAATCTTCGTAATGAACCTTCGGCTAATTAAACATTTATAAGCACAAAAATTAATTAATTAAACATTTCTTTACTTATACGTACAAGTTGCAGCAGTTGCCCAGCTGTGGGACGTTTATAATAGGCCGTTTATATAGGTAATATTTAGAACGCACTTTTGTAGTTGTACGAGCACGCTCGACATAACAACTAACTTTTGCTGACAACGCGTCTTAACGAATTGATGCTTTATATACGTAATTTGTAATCATTTATTTTTAGTGCAATAAACACTCTAAGCGGTGACGGACACTTTTATTCAACATTCTGATCCCGCCTAAACTTACTACATTTTCTAACTAACTACCTTAACTTAACTTACATCATCTTATCAACATAGTTACATATTGCTGTAAAGCCTTACAACCTTTACATTTCTTCGAGCCGGATACTTACATCAGTGAGGTGTGAAAACGTGATAAGTGATAAATCTGTGATAGCGAATCGGTTGACTGGCCTCCCACAAGCGGGTCTCACCAGCTCAATTGAGAAGGCGCACATATTGCAGAGGAATCTCTGTCACGTGCTAACACCATCAGGACATACACCCCAAGGTGAAACCTTCCAACTTCATCAACATGAAGGACTTACTTCTACAACAACAAATTACTGCCGAAGGGATCGAGAAGATCGTGGTAAATTTTAAGAAGGACTCTTCCAGCCGGAAAACAAAGGAGTACGCTCTCAAACGCCTGGAAGCCCTTGAAGCACTATGGGGTGAGTTTGACGTCAATCACAACCAACTTCTCAACTTTGAAGACACATCTGACGTCTACTTCACCACCAAGGCTTATGAAACTGTGGCCTTGAAATATGAGACCCTGAAAGAAGCTCTCCAAAGGATCATTCAAGCAGAGGAAGCCCCTGTGCTAGCAGAAACCGGTGGCTTATCGAAATCTGACGAGCTTATCGGTCTTCAAATCACCAACTTCCGTGCCTTCTCTCGTTTGGTACGTAACATCGACATAAGCAAGCTTACTGAGAAGTGGGAACTTGAAGATAAACTGCGAACTTTATATGCTCGTTGGCGTGTCATAGACGAAACACATTGGCAGATCGACCACCTTCTGATCGGCACCAATTTGGAGTACGAAGAACAGTTTTCAAGACGTGAAGCTGAATTTGAGGCCGCCAAACGAGAATTACATCGCAAGCTGAACACAACCAAACATCAGCAACGTTCATTGCCGCCTATTGAAATCCCAACATTCACTGGCAACTATGCCCAGTGGCCAACGTTCATGGATTTATATTGTGAGGCAATCCACAACAATTCAACACTTACGGCAACGCAAAAAATGCAGCACCTCAAAGGTAAACTGAGAGGAGAGGCGGAACGCATCATCCAACATCTCGCTGTGACGGGTGAAAACTATGGGGCCTGCTGGGAAATCCTGACCCTTCGCTACAATAACAAACAACTGCTCTTCACCAGGCAGGCCCAGGCTTTCATGAATCAGCCTTCCATACAACAACAATCCTCGTTTGAGCTAAAGCGACTTTATGACACTAGTTTGGAGACTATACATGCGATCCATAATCTGGGAGTCGACACAACTACCTGGGACTCCATTCTAGTGCATATCTTGGCTGCCAAACTGGACTCCGAGACTTACGCGTCCTACATGGAAACTAGAAGAAACCCGAGAGAACTCCCATCCTTCGACGAATTTATGGAGTTCCTTCAACGAAAATTCATTGCCTTAGAACCTATAAACAAGAAAAAGCTGCAAAACATTCCTACTTCAAGAACGATCCAACCAAACAAGGACAATCCTACAACATACCCAAAGGCGTTTCAACACTCAAGCAGGCCCAAGGCTTATTTTGGCAAAACATTTCATGTGAACACCGAAAGAAATTGCCCGCTATGCAAAGGCGGTCATTTTCTACCTTTTTGCCAATCTTTCAAGCTAATGACATCCGAAGCCAAGTTGAAAACAATTTCGCAACTCAACGTGTGCAAAAATTGCATGTTCTCACACAACGACAAGAAGTGTACATCGATCAAACGATGCCGCGTTTGCAATGGTCAACACCATACTTCGTTACATGACATGTTACGCGAAGTGGACACATTGAACATACCGACAAATACGACGCCGCAATCTACTTCGGTATCACAGTCACAGCGTAAAGCGAATCATGTTACCGGCGATTTCAACGAAGTTTTACTTGCTACTATGCAACTAAAAATTAGGTCAGCTGATGGCACTTACCTAAACCTGAGATGTTTGCTCGACCAAGGGTCGCAGATAAATCTGATTACAGAATCAGCTGCCCAGCGTCTCGGATTACAACGCCGAAAACAGAGTGCAACCATTTCTGGAATCGGGTTCTCGGCAAATCAAAGCCACGGAACAGTTCAACTTGTATGTGAATCATTTGGGAATTACTCTTTCACTACTGAAGCGCTAATTATGACCAAGATGCTCAACAACCTCCCCAACTATACATTTGAAAAGCAGCAGTGGTCACATTTAGATAACATTAACTTGGCAGATCCAGATTACAACGTATCTCGGCCAGTTGATGTTCTTTTGGATGCCGGAATATACGCCGACATTGTCATGGCTGGAGTACTTAGAGGCTCTCCTGAAGCACCCATTGCCCAACAAACAAAACTCGGTTGGGTGTTAATGGGAAACGTCAAAACTTTTAACTGCCACGTCATACTAAACAACATAGACGACATCTCGAGATTCTGGGAAATGGAGGAGATCACGGAAACACGCCCCGAGTCACCTGAAGGTCACTTTTGCGAAACGTTGTACAGCAACACAACACATCGACGGGAAGACGGCCGATATGAGGTGAAAATACCCATGAAGCCAAACTTTGAGAAACATCTGGGGGCGTCTAAGCCACAGGCGATTGCACAATTCCGACAACTGGAAAAAAGGCTAGCCAAGGACGAGCAGTTAGCACAGAGCTACAAGGAATTTATAGACGAATACCTCGAGCTCGATCATATGAAAGAATGCACTAATCCACGTGAGCCCAGCTGTATCCTACCTCATCATGGAGTCATCAAACCCGACTCTACGACAACAAAACTCCGTGTCGTATTTAACGCCTCAGCCAACACATCATCAGGTCATAGTCTGAACGACCTGATGGAACGCGGCCCGAACATACAACAAGACCTTCAATCTATCATCATGCGATGGAGGTCCTTCCAATTCGTATACACGGCTGACATCGAAAAATTCTACCGACAGATACTGGTCCGTGAGGAAGACCAACACCTACAAAAGATCGTCTGGCGCGACTCCGCATTGGACCCCATCAAGGAGTACCAGCTGTGCACCGTCTCATACGGTTCCAAGTCAGCATCCTTCCTGGCCATGCGCACCATCAAACAGCTAATCAAGGACGATACATCCAAGTATCCTGCAGCCGCTCCCATTTTGGAACACCAGCTGTATGTGGATGACATGTATGTGGCATAGCCGAAGCACAAGAGACCCAGGACCAACTAATCAATATGATGAAGGGCGGAGGTTTCAACCTGCGCAAGTGGGCCAGTAACAATCCTAAATTACTAGAAAAGTTACCTGCACATCTTATCCATCAAAACATGCTAAACTTCAAACATGCGGAAACTAACAAAACGCTCGGTATCAATTGGAACCCGAGCACGGATCATTTTACCTTCCTACATGATGAACCTAACAACAAGCCCGGTGTTATCACAAAGCGAAGATTGCTTTCCGACATTTCAAAACTGTATGATCCATTAGGATGGCTTTCACCTATGACTATGAAAGCCAAACTGATATTTCAACAAACATGGACCTCAGAAGTGTCCTGGGATGAGCCCCTACCAGACTGTATTCAAAGTGAATGGGAGCAATTTCGGCTTGATCTGCCTCAAATCGACAACATTGAGATACCGCGGTGGATGGGAAATACGTCACAAGCAATCGAGTTGCATGGATTTAGTGACGCATCTGAAAAGGCCTATGCGTGTGCCATTTACTGCAAGTCGTTTGACCATCAGGGAAGATACGTCATTAGATTAGTGGCTGGAAAAAACAAACTTGCACCACTAAGAACACCGATTTCGCTACCTAAATTGGAATTATGCGGAGCGCAGTTGTTGTCACAGCTTATGAAAAAGATCATAGAGTCAACAAACATACAGAATGTAACAGTGCATGGATGGACCGAGTCAATGGTAGTACTGGGGTGGTTACATGGAGACCCGTCTCGTTGGAAAACCTTCGTATCTAACAGAGTAGTGAAGATAACGGAAACCATGCCAGCTACCTGTTGGAAACATGTGAAGTCGGAAGATAACCCGGTGGACTGCGCCAGTAGGGGTATAACCCCATCTCAACTTCTATCACATCCTTTGTGGTGGGAAGGCCCCAGCTGGTTGAAAGATGAAAAATTTACATCTCAAGAAACATTCCATACTGACGCTGAACAAAGGAAGATCAAACAGGTCTGCGCAACACAAAAATCAATGCCATTAATAGAGGAACTTCTGAACAATAACAGCTCTATGGCCCGCGTAACGCGAATCCTAAGTTGGGTGCTACGATTCATAAACAATGCGCGTGACGTCAGGAATGCCAAGCGAACATCGCACTTAGCAACGAGCGACTTGGAAAATGCTCACAATGCAATTATAAAGGCAATACAAATAAATTACTTCGCCGACGATATTGCACAACTTATTAAAAATAACCGAGTGCGATCAACGAGCAACATTTTGAACTTAAATCCCTTCCTGGACGAACACAACCTTCTACGTGTTGGAGGTCGATTGGAACATGCTGAGTTAAGTCAAGAACGAAAACATCCAATCATTTTACCCTACCAGAGCAAGTTAACAGAACTACTGATAGAACAAGCGCACAAACGAACTTTGCACGGCGGACCCCGACTTACCCTATCTTATCTTCGCAACAAACACTGGGTGATCAGCGGTTTAAGAGCAGTGAAGAAACAACTTGTCAAGTGCGTCCGATGTCATCGTTTCAAGACCACCTGTAATAATCAACTAATGGCGGACTTACCACCACAGCGCGTCACACCATCACGTCCTTTCACGCACACTGGCGTAGATTTTACCGGACACGTAGAAGTCAAAGCAAACAAGGGCAGAGGGATAAAAACCATGAAGGCCTACATTGCAGTATTCGTGTGCTTATGCACTAAGGCGATCCACCTAGAGCTGGTCTCCGATCTCAGCACAGCTGCCTTCATGAACGCCTTGAAACGACTATGCGCCCGCAGAGGAAAGCCTCGACACCTCTACAGCGATAACGGCACAAACTTTGTGGGAGCAGCTAGAACACTAGAGAAACAACGGAAGGAGGCCCTACAGTATTATATCAACCATGACGTCATAACAAACCTGTCAGAAGAAGGTATTGAATGGCACTTTAACGCTCCCTCATGGCCCACGGCCGGCGGACTTTGGGAAAGAGCAGTACAGAGTCTCAAGCATCATCTGAAACGTGTACTCGGGGACCAAAAACTAACCTTCGAAGAGTTTTACACACTTTTAACGCAAATCGAAGCTTGTCTCAACTCTCGGCCCCTGGTAGCACTAACAGAAAATATTGATAACATCGACTATTTAACCCCGGCACACTTCTTAATTGGCGAACCACTCTTAGAACCTCCTCTGTCAGCAGAAGGTGATGACATGACCTTCACTACGAGATGGCAACTTATGGAAAAAATGTTTAAGGATTTTTGGAAGAAATGGTCGATTGATTATTTACAAACACTACAAAAACGAAGCAAGTGGAACTTCTCAAGGACTAATTTAGAAATCGGAGACGTCGTTATCATCAGAGAAGACAACATCCCCCCCGCCAAATGGATTCTGGGAAGGGTGACAGAAACTCACCCCGGTCCGGACGGTCGGGTACGAGTCGTGACGCTCAAGACGAAAACGAATTACATGAAGCGACCGGTAACGAAGCTGTCACGCCTGCCCCTGGAGCCCCCAAAAGGTTCTACCACTGCACCATGTGACGACAAACCTGCCAAGCCTAGAATACAATGTAGGCGCAAAACGAACAACAGCAAAAAACATTTTAACAACTTCTTTTGCACATTACTGATGACGTTTACAATGTTCGTGGGGCCTAGTATGCAGCAAGCAACCAATATTACAGAACTGAATCCTGCACGGGTCATCTATTTTGACAAGGTGGCTGACATGAAAATCATTCAAGATGAATGGAAAATGGTCGTATACTACAACATGACGACGTATTGGCGCAGTTTGGTCAACGTTCAAAATTATGTCAACCACTTCAACACCCTTTGCAAGGACGAAGCATCTTACCTGTCAATATCATCTCAGTTTCAACACGAACTCAACGAAATTCAACATTATAACGAGATTTTGCATTCTGAACATGCCACTTATCGACGAAAAAGAGGACTCATTGACGGCGTTGGCTACGTGGCAAACTCACTATTCGGCATTCTCGATCAGAGATTTGCTGACCAATACGTGAACGACATCCAGATCATACAGACTAATGAAAACCACCTACTAAACCTTTACAAAAACCATACGTCAATATTAGAAAGCGAGTATAATCTGATTAAGAGAAACGAAAAGGTAATGAACACCCAGTTTCGAATCATAGATGAACATCTCGCCGAAGTTCAACAAATAATAAAACTGAGTCAAGACAATGCAATGTACGTGACTGCTACCGCCCTCGCAGTGAACATGATGATCTCCAACATACGACAGATTCAACAACAACTGCTGGACTTAGTAACAGACGTCCGTGATGGAAAAATGGACACCCATCTCATTAAACCTGATCAGTTCGAGGAACAGCTTAACATCATCTCTGGTCAATTACCAAGCGGATTATCACTGCCATGTGTGAACACACGTCATTGTACGCGAGGCCTGTACAAGCTGGCGCGAGTACATGCCCGCCTAACAACTACATACCTTCTGTTTGAAGTAAAGCTGCCGCTGATAAGTAACGAACAATACGAACTCAATCGCATAATTCCTATACCGAAAATCACCGGACCCACAGAAACAAATATAATACTTACATCTAAATACATGGCTGTGAATCTAAAGAGAGACATGGTGGTACCCTTAGAAGATCAAGATGTGGATTCCTGCACCAACATACAAGAAAATCAATTATTGTGCTCCATAAATCAACCTATTTATAACATCAAGGTCGCAAAATCATTCTGCGAAGCGCAAATAGTAAACAATGGCGACTTATCAACGTGCCGAACAAGAGTATCGGATTGCACCGACCGATGGGTGCGCTTGCACAATCGCGGCGCTTGGCTATTCTCCTGTTGCGAAGAATGCACTACGCGCATTTTCTGTCCAGCTGGAGTGACGTCACAACATTTACGCGGCACAGGAATGATAACACTCGACCTTGGCTGCATGCTAAAGGGAGACAGTTTCATTATTAATGCTCGCAAAGACTATCACAGCGAGTTGAAACTGACTCCAACAGAAGGAAGTTTTTACATACGGGAGTCGAGCATAAACCACATTTTGACCGACTTCAACTATACCTTTGTACCGGAAGATCACAAGGTAGCCCTAGACGTACTGAAAAACAAAATAAACAAGGTTAAAGAACAACAAGAAACGTTGAATGTACAATCACTGACACATGAGACACATCGTTATCTCCTTTACTTCGTGATTGTATTTGTCTCCATCACATTCATAACATTGGGAGCTCTTCGATTGAGAAGAAAATACCGCGGTTGCAGCATGAATCTACATCAGACACGAGACCCCAGCAACACCGAGCAGCAACCACGAGGACCGAGGTCGCGACCCGAGCAGCGCGTGAACTCCGACAGTGTTATCGACGAGGTGATCGTAACTGCTGCTCGTAAACTAGATAAGGCATCATCGCCCTAAACTTTTCCTTTCTTTTCTTTCTTTCTCTTAAATTTGGCAGCATGTACGAGCACGCTCGACATAACAACTAACTTTTGCTGACAACGCGTCTTAACGAATTGATGCTTTATATACGTAATTTGTAATCATTTATTTTTAGTGCAATAAACACTCTAAGCGGTGACGGACACTTTTATTCAACATTCTGATCCCGCCTAAACTTACTACATTTTCTAACTAACTACCTTAACTTAACTTACATCATCTTATCAACATAGTTACATATTGCTGTAAAGCCTTACAACCTTTACAGTAGTGTATAGAGCTACGACAGATAAGTTAAAAGTTAAGTTAAGTTGATCGTTGATAGTAGATTGGATTGGAAGGAACATTCATATGAATTGTGTAAAAAATTAAGTTCATCTGCATATGCACTCTATAAACTGCCACCACTGGTAAGCGTTGATGCTTTACATACTGCATATCATGGAATGGTTGCTTCGATTTTGAGATATTGTGTGATATTTTGGGGGAACTCAACAAACAGGGAGATGTTATTCAAGGCACAGAAAAGATGTATCAGATCGATGTTTGGTTTGCAACAGACAGACAGCTGTGGACCATTTTTCAAAAAGTATAATTTATTGACTTGCCCCTCAATTTATATTTTTGAATGTGCATTATTCGTAAAGTCAAACCCTACACTTTTCAAACGTAAGTCTGAAGTTTTAAACCGTAATAGACGTGACAGTGACATTGTTATTGTTCCGAAGGCAAACACTGCGCTTATGCAAAAAAGTGTGCTCTGTGCTGCTCCAAAAATTTATAACAAAGTGCCTAAATGTATAAGAGATTTAAACTTTGACGGCTTTAAAAAGATAAAGATAAATGTTATTATACCTTGAATGAATTTATTAATTAATTTGTCATTTATTAATTGCGTCCAGATTTATGTTTTTTCTGTCTAATAATTCTTTAATTTTAATTCTTTCTCTTAAGACTGACATGTAACTATTTATTTTATGTTAAGATTTGTTGTAATAATTATGTTGTTTTTTACTTTTATAAGCCTGACAGGTTACTTGTTTTGATTTTGTATTAAGACTTTACATTTGTTTTTACAATTCATTGGCGAAATATTGTTTCTACTACCTATAGTTACTAATTTGAAATATTTGTATGTCGAATATCGATTGTTTACAGCGAGCAAAAATTATATTTTCCCATCTATGTTAATTACCTGTAATCACAAATAAAAGTATTTGATTTGATTTGATTTGATTTGAAAAAAAATCTTTTCTAGGACATTATTTCACACAGCGCCTTTTAGCCCCAAACCCAAACTAAGCAAAAAAAAACATACTTTAATACATTTTGACATGCCTATTCATGCACACGAATGTTAAATAATAGTAAATAATGATATTTGTAATGTATGGAACTATCCTTTCTTCAGTCACTCGCAAACTATTCCATTCCATTGCAACCGTACGCCACTTTTCTACAAGCCCAGACGACTAACGACTCAAAACAGCCCATTAGTCGACTCACTGAGGGCACTAACGCTACGAGAGCAGAGTTTGAAATGACCTCGTTCTGAGGGCATAATGGAGTATGTGACTTACATGCTTTTTGGACGTTGCCAACTGCTACTAACTTCAAAGAACAAACAAATCAAAGCTACTTCTAGGACTTTCTACTTAAAGTTCTTATTTTGAAAAACTTCCATTGCGGATGCTTCTTAATGAATAGACCTCGTACAAAAATTACATAGTGTAGAAAATAAAAGTTTAAAGAATTCTTTGTTTCCTTGGTTACAAAGAGTTGTCACTCAAGTCGGAATTAGTCAAAGATAATCAAGAATTTAATTTACCCAATCATTAGGGTTACAGAATAAACGTTTGGTTGGTTATTTTATATTTTATTGGCATATGCCTAAACATTGGTGAAGCAAACCTGGCTGCCAGGTAAAAATATAAGTACCAGAAAAAATCGGCCGTTCTGTTTATGGTCTCGATAGCACAATGGTTAGTATTCCTGCCTGAACCAAACCGAATGTCTTTTTCTGGTTTTCTTATCTAAACGTTTGGTTATTTTTCAACTTCATCTAAGCACTTCATTCTCTTGGCAATCAGTTGGAATACAAAGGTATCTTTTTGCGTACAACGTGAAACCATGTGAGTTTAGCAGTCTTCAAACAAAGGCATATTATTCACAATCATTTACTTTCGAAAATATCGGTTAAAAAGCATGTTTTGCTTATGGAATGACGTTAAATCATGCATTTTGTAATCATTTCAGTCTCACTTTGTCGTCTAATTTATATGTTTTCCGTTTCATACTAATTTGTCTCTAACAAAAAGCTTTTCTCATAACTAGGTCACTTGAACAAACTTAGAAAAACCTAAATGCCACCTTCAAAGATAACGAGCGAAAAATTACCACTTGACGTATTTTAAACCACATTTCCTGCAAAATTCACATTCAGACACGTGTAAAGAAAAAGCAGACATTCAGACTGCATCCAGCCTAGAAATTAGGTCAACTGTGGTCTGTCACATTACGCCTGGGCTCGTCTCCGAACGGTGACGTAGGGCTGTCCAAAATTCGTATTCAACGGCCTTCCGTTGAATACAAAAACGAACGAAATTGATCATTTTCTGCAATAAGGTATCATTGTACATTTTCACAAACAGTGCTATCTAGCTCAGAACTAAACAAAACTGTACTATGACCCACTAGGAAACAGATAGTTAGACAACCTAACACACATAAGTACATAACATATACATACATTAATTTATATCGTACCGGCCTCTCGTTTCCATCACCGCATAACGCGTCATAAGCTGAAGTTCCACGTTCTTCACCTGAGGGATTCACGCGTCATTTTTTACCGCGTACAGCTAAAATATGGAACGGTTTTCCAGCGGCAGTGTTTCCAGAAGTGTATGACATCGAGGCCTTCGAGAAAGGAGCGAGTTCCTTTATGAAAGGCACGCAACGCATCTCGTGACTCCTTTGGTGTTGCAGTGGTCCTTGGGCAGAGGTGATTACTCTCCATCAGGTGACCCTCTAGCTCGTGTGCTCCGTATTTCCTAAAAAAATAAGACAATAGAGGCTGAACACCTTGTATCTGAAGCGTAAGATGATCCATGGACGGGCATAGAAATGTCGGCAACTACTTCAGGTTATAGAAAGAGCACCTGTGTATTGTGTTCCTGCGTACCGGGTTAATCTTATTGGGATTATTCGCTGCGGTCGAGATGGACCAGAAGGGGTCTTAGCTCGTTGATCCCGGCTGACGACGTCCCAAAATATCACTTCTTAAGCCTAGCCAGAAGCTTCAAGGGGGCTCTATAATATCTGTTAGGGTTGTTACTTACGTCGATCTCTCCAACAATCCGTTGGAGTACACGTTGAGTAAGGTCGAAATACATTGCCGACTACTTAAAACAGTAATATCATCACTAGCAGCAAGAAGTCCACTGCTGAACATTGCCCATTGATTTCCAGAGCGCCCGGTTCAGCCCGGTTGTGTGCGGCCTGCATCCACCGGGATCCCGCGACCCTTATCAGTCATCTGCCCGATTTGCGGGTGGGCGCCCCACTCTGCGTTTGGCCTCAATTGGTCTCCAGTTTAACCTTTCGGCCCCAGCGGCCATCATCACGATAGATACTATTTTAATAACGTCCAATGTATCAGCAGTCATGGCCTCACATTCGCTTGTTCCTCTCACTCTCAACCCCACGTCTACACTGCCGTCTTTCCGGCAATTAGTGATACTCTAATATAGTAAGTAAGTAGGTACATCAAAGTTCTTAAAAGGGTGAAAAGGGCTCTAAAAGCTGGTCAATATGGTTCTCGTTGGTGACAACGGGAACTCCTCAAAAGTTGGACGACTCCGCCTGAAACGGGACGTATAGTCACGTTAAATGGCGTACCAAGTCATAATTGAAGGCCTATGCCTAGTAGGACGTTACAGGTCAATGTTAAGCCGAGTGACAACCCTACACTCAGACCTCGTGAATCTTTGTCTTTGATGTAGTTTCTAAGCGTCGCGGCCGACGAATTGTTGACGACTTGTCGTTTTGTCTTTTTGCTTGTCGTTAGAACCTCGGAGGAAACGTCACAGTGCACTTTTTTAATGGGGCCTTTCGCACGCTGCACTTTACGAATTGCATACCATTTTATTTATATTGTAGCGAAAGTGTGAACCTATATTAAGATTTTTTTGTATTATTTTTTCCTTTAAGATAAATCTCTATCCCACGACTCTCGGGAATATGAAACGTTTTTTTATTGCACTAAATGAAAGTGTGCGGTTGGTTGCCTTAATGGCTAGAGGCAATTTCTACCAGCCTTAATCCCACTAATATTATGAACGCGAAAGTTTGTATGTGTGGATGGATGTATGTGCCGTGTTGCTCTTTCAAGTAAAAACAATTGGATGGATTTCAATCATACTTTACAATATTATAGCTTATGCATCGGAATTAAATAGTGATTAGGCTACAATTTGAAAAGATATATTACATATTATTATTTTCAACCTAAGTCCACGCGGACCAAAGTCGCGGGCGGCCGCTAGTATTATATTAATAAAGATCAGTTTTTGTTAATTATATTTCAAACAATATAAAGAAGATAAAGAAACAAATATTTACACTTAGAAAACCAAAAATAAAATAAAAAAATAATATTTACAATTAAAAAACATTAACAATATGTATTAACATTAGTATTTTTTTTGTTATGCCCTAACTAATGCCAGAACAAATGTTACGGGTTTATTCATATTTAAGATCCTATTTACCAACACGAAGTACCAAAGATTTTAAGAAAATGACTACAAAATATAGATCTAAGATTCTCGCTAAATTGCCTCACAAAACAAAAGCGGCGGTCTGGGAGCTGTCTGTCAATATATTCAAAATCCGATACCGCCTGAGGCAACAACTTATTACTAAGAAAATGTTATTCTGCGAAGATCCGATATCTGGCGTGATTTTTCGTGGAAATGTTTTGTCGTATTATGATGACATTACGTAATATTTTGGTGTAAAATCTCACGGGATAGCTTCTCGTCGCTTAGCAAGGCCTCGGTCGATTATTTAAGTTTGGCTGCTTTAACACCAGAGATGTGCTAGGAAGATGAGCGGTTGGCCTTCTGGTCAGAATACAGCCAAGGTCTTCCCCTGTCGTAAAAGGCGACTTAAGGGGGCCCCTGGGTCGCTAGGAGTGCACACGGTGGGGGCTTTGTGCCTCCATTGCACTAGCGACCTCGACGAGGCCGGCAGTGTGGGGCGGCCTCGCACTGCCGTAAACACCTGCGGGTGTAAGAGGGGAGACACCACTCCCCTCGAGGTGGGCCGGAATGCGGGCACAGCGCGTCAGGGTTTCGCCGGCAGAGTGCCTTCTCGGGAGAGTTCTCGGGAAACTCCGGTCACGCGCAGAAGAAGGCCGCCCCGGTGTTTTAGTGGGTATTCCCACACACCCCCGCTGGGGCGGTGATGCACTCTAATCTGAGCAAATCGCGCGGTTGTTCTTGTAATGTGAAGGCAGCCGCTGCTGTCGCGCGGCAGCCGCGCTGCTTGCGACCTAATGTGAATGAGCTCTTAGGCCAACCTTCACGAATGTTTCTACTGAGTTTTGTATTTAGGTTACTATGTGTGTAGGTATCTAATGATATTACATTAAAAAGACGTAGATAGTTAGGTTATGTCAGTACTGACATGAAGACAAAAATTGTCCACGGAGTATGACGTAGTTAATTTGACCATCTTATAACGTGTGAATCGTACTGTCTTGCAGTACGATTATTTACTAGAGCTTAAACGAGACAGAAACATGTTGCAAAGTGCAGTCGCAGACTGTCAACACAGTCAATGATTTGCTCAGGTGTACGAATCATTGGAATTTCGGGTCCCACTTTTTTGGCTCATGTAACCTATTTGCCTATTTTTATTAGAAAAACATTGTGATACTATACGCTTCAAACTTAATGGCGGCTCGGAAGTTTGCTGCGAGCGCCGAGTGCGTGACCTCACCTGGCAACCCGCTGACACCTTAATTTGTGTTCTGCGTATCGACTCGCGCGATGTTCACAGCCACCATTAAGTTTGAATCGTACTATACCTAAGTGATTCGCTGCATTCTCTGGTGTTGCCAGAAACTCCAACAATGTATTCCGCTTGCTAATCAGCACATTAACTTCACACGGCAGCCGATGCGATCTTCACGCATGCCCACGCGCAGTGCGGCCATTAGCTCACAAGAAATGCAGAAAAAAGTTTATAGTGATGCAAAAAGTTGCACAAAGTCGGCACTGCTCTCAATGGCTTGATTATGGCTCTATGAATGAAGAGAAATTAGTTTTTTATAAGTATAGCTTTATAGCGTGCTTTATAGCAGTGGCGACAGCTAATAAAAAAACAATCAAAACGTGGATTGGAACGGTTCAGGCAATGTCAAAATCAAAAATAACATCACTAAAATACACCTGCTTGTTACGGAGTGATTTCCCATTGCTGAATCTAATCAACCAAACAGAAAATCAAAAAGAGCAAAAAAAAATATTGTTTGTTTGTATCGAAACGGCTCCGGAAATACTCGTCATCGTCATCGTCAAATCGTCATCGTCAAATCAAACAAAAAATGCCTACTTAATTAGACATGAATGCCATGTTAAATTTATGCATTATCTAAACTGTACATAAATAAATGTGACGGTACCACCGGATCGTAGAGTTCTTTCTGTACTGAGAAGAACAGAGATTCAGCATTTCAGCTATCAGGTAATCCTGATAGCAGAAATACCCATCCGAACTTAATCCTCCACAAATTCAACAAAACCAATTTGTCGTCCTTCACCCAATCCCCCCTCCCCCCTCCCGATCCAGATCTTTGATCTGGGTCTAGACTAATTAGACGATAAATTAGACTAACTGTCCCATTCAGCCGGTCACGCGATATTTAGTACCAGGTAATTACTGCACTAGCGTATTTCTAATTGTACTGTCTCTGCTCATTTGATGTAAACCGCGACACAGTAGACAGAGAACAGTAAAACATCTACATACAAACGTGCTGCTCTCGGTTTGAATGTGTGCGTGCGCGTCGCGCGCCGTGTCGTGATTTCACGCACACGCTAGCATAAAATAAGGAGGCATAGGGAGGCGGCAGTATGGACGGGCCGTGCCGCGTGTCTGTGTGCACGCTAGGCTAATAACTCGGTGGGCGGCCTTAGATAACCTACTGTTTATACTGTGACCGCGATTTTAATTATGTGGTAATGTTCTGCACAGGTTGGTTTGCAATGGTGGTCATTTAATATCTAGTTTGTGGTCAGCTGCTGCTTTTTGCAATTGTTTAGTTTTGCTGTCGTTGGTTTTAATATTGCATGAAATGGAACGCATTAGCGTTGGAGGGGCAAAAGGGGTATGTTTTTACAAGAACCTCTTTAGTTCTTTTATCGTTGGTTTTAATATTGCGTGGAATGGAACGCATCAACGTTGGAGGCAAAGGGGATTAACTTAAGTTTTTACAAGAACTTTTATTTAACTTTAATACGCCGAACGCTTTTTGTTCTTTTGTAATGAACGTACATTAAACATATGAATGGTAGGTTTTGTAGGTGTCTCGGTAGCATAACTGGTTAGTGCAGTCGCCCGGTTTGCGAAAGACGCGGATTCGAGTCCCGCCTGATGCCAAGACCGAATGCCTTTTTCTGGTTTTCCTATCTTTAGTACTAAGTACCTACTACCGCGAACTGCGAATTGGGCGAATCGTACGACCAATTCGGTTTCCAGCAGCGGCAGGCCCAGAAAGAGATGGCGGGATGAGCTCGACCATCATCTCAGTGACTGGCCCAAAGTAGCCTTGGACCGCAAGGAGTGGAAAGTGGGAGGGGAGGCCTTTGCCCTGCAGTGGGACAGCATAGGCTCAAAATAAAATAAAAAAGTACTATTTACATAATAGTTTTCATTCAATAAAATTAGTTATCTATCACGAAACCATTGCATAAAAGGTATTAGCTCTCTTTCTACCATAAAATGGCTCGGCGTTTTTATTTGCTGCGATATATGTTAGATATGATGATGAATTTATGGCATTTAAAATATAAAAACCTGCATTCTTATCATTAATATTCGAGTGCATCAGCACTTTTATAATTTTTTGCACTTAATTTTTCTAGAGTTGCCTGCCTGTGGCTCAGTTCAGTTTCGAAAATGAACAGCACTTAATTATGAATTTTGAGAAATCATAAATTATTTATTGTTAAAAAGCTGAGTACATAAGGTCGTGAAATACATTTAGTGTCCAGACAGCTTACCCAAAATTGGGTGTACAATATCCGCTGTGCTGCGAGGAGAACAAATAATATGCACAATACCCCCTTCACGAAATAATAAAAGAAAATCAAATATGTGAGGCACCTTCCTGCTTCGGAAGCCACGTTTGGTCCCGGCTGACGTCCCTAGATGTCGGTCGTGAAGCCTAGTCGACGGCCTTAGGGCGTGGCTTAATAACATCTGACAGATTTATCACTAACCTGACACCCCTCCAGGCTCCAGGCAGGCAGGCTCAGTGTGGATTGGCTAAATCCACACTGAGCCTGCGTGTTGGAGTATTGCTCGCGGCCCCTCATAGTTGAGGTGAGGCCTGTGCCCCACTGCTAGGACGTATAGTATGTTATTTTTGTAGTTGAACAGAGCGCGGGGGCCCAGTGGTTTAACACTCTGGCTCGGAACCCGATGGTCCTGAGATCAAATCTGGCGCAATCAGTGCGCCTCTGACTAACCCATGGGATATGGTCGTGAGGGTATGTTATGTTATGTTAAACAATGTGTTCATGCTTTTTGTAAAAAAAACTTTAGGCGGATTAAGTTAAAGGAGGATATTAAAAAAGATTCAGTTAAAGGAGTATAAAAAATAAACAAAACCACGTCAGTATGTTTATCCCCAGAATAATCCAAAGAATCATGGACTTATACAGTAAATACTAGTAACTAAACATACATTTCATTCGCGTATTTACCTGTTTGCTAAATTCAATTTTGTACGACGTTTCATTCGTAAATACAGCGCTATTTGTGTTGGGAACACAAATGTGTCGATGTTGATATTTTACAATACAAGAAAGTTCGAGTGTGTTGTAGCTTTATTGCAGAAAACTTCACTATACAACATGCTATTTTTTTGTTAAACGATATCGACCTCACCATCTATCAAATAAGGGAGAGCCTTGTGGCTCTGTGATTAAGTAATCCGCCTAGTTGCCCATTCAGCCCCGAGTTCAAAACAAGTCGGAACACTTATTAATGTTCTTGATCCAACTTGCGGTTACAATGACAAAAAGAACTCCGAAATAGGACCCAAGCAACCCGGATAACGGCAGTAGGCTCGCTCCTTTCCTCCACTAACACGCTGGCTCAATACGATAATTGTTAGAGGGATGTTAAGTTAGTTATCAACCTAACTGTCAGATGTTGTCAAGCCACGTTATGGCCTCCGACTACACTTAAAACTGACATAACTAATTGAATATCATGTAACAACATCTGGCTGACGTGTCACGGTTCTGTGTGTGGCGTCACTCATGTTCAACTCATGATATTTGTCCTGGATAGGGGCTGAATCCTTGACCTTCCGCACTATGGATAGGATCTTATATTTATTCTTTATTTTCATATACATTCAAACTATAGGTACTTAATTGTAATATTAACATGGGAAATTTACTCTTAATATAAGCAGCAGCAGTAGTAGTACACTTTATTAGATAATAGGTAAGTGTAATATGGTACGCGGTTTTCTGAATAAACTTACTTACTCCCCTTAGTTCAAAATTATTCAACAACTTACTTTAAACTCTGCAAAGTTTACCTAGTAGGTACATGTGGGCTCTTTGGGGGGTCTAAGCTCATCGTGATAGCGCCCGCCTAATAGCACCGGCGTATTGCGGTCTGGGGGTCCTGGAGCACCTCGTCCCGATTTGATAGGGATGGGACAGGGTGGGAGATTTTATCGATATGTATCTTGTGATCATCGTTAGTTTACAATCTGTCTCGCTCTTTTATAAACTGCCGATGAATGAAATTGTGAACTGTGAAATCTGTTTACAATCAAGAGATTTTTTTTTTGTTTATAATCTATTCGTGACAAAACGGAAAATTTTGAGACAACGTTCTTGGGTTCTGAAAGAAATTATACGTCGAAACGGTTAAAAATACTCTTAATTGATTATACAATATGAAAATGTTAAAATTGTCAACAGACTTCGCAGTACACAATGTCTACAATTAATTACTCAACTATTTCAACCCTTTTCTCGAACGAAAAACTTGTGAATAGAGAAGTAGTTAAAACATTCAAATGCCGTCTGGACATTATCCAATTTGCATTGAAAAGCCGGAGGCAATTTCGCGAAAAAACTAGGTCACTGGCACAAAGACAGTGAACAGACTAGGACTGGTCACACTTCACCGGTAGGGTGACAATGAGACAAATAGACTAACAAAACAAGAAGAACAAATGCATGATCACATGACAACAGTATGCTGTTCATTTATTTTACGTAAAAGAGCAAGTTTTAGTTGTAGTCATAGAAATAAAACAACTTTACGGATTCTATCGCAGTTAGAGAATGAAACAAAATATATTTGTGAAACGATAATTTCAATCTTCAATAAAGTCATTATTGTCGATATTTTTTTCTATATAAGTAGAGTTAGTTTTTATCTAATACACCAGAATAGTGGAAGTGGTGAGGTTTCTCTTGTTAAGAACATCAGCTAAATGGAACTTTTCGTGTTTATTCTGTCATGAAAAATTTGCGACTACATTAGAGTTGTTACATTTTTTGTGGATGTACCAGTTGTAAATTTAGCGAAGATTACACGGTTGGCTGGGGATTACACTGCAAAGATTACGTCATGTTTAGACTGCAAATAAGGCAATGTGCAGACGCAGACTGAATGATAGATAATATAGCGATTATCTTCAGTAACTCATATAAAACCTTCATTTACACCACCATTCGGTTCCAACACTATTGTCATCGATTTTGGCATTGTACAATAACTTTGTACAGTCATAGGTCAGGTGTGTATACGATGGTGTGTAATTGGTTTTATTGATAAATACACAAAAACATGCTTAAATCCCTAATAACACCCAGACACAAAATAGCAGTTGTATATTGCGCAGTAGAGATTCAAGATTTTACGTCAATTCAAAATTTTTATTTATTTAAACTTTTTTAAATACCTAGGAAATGAATCCATGCACTGAAAACATTAAAACTGGTAACAGTTACGCTTATCCACTTGTAATTAATCATTCACGTCACTCGCGGCGGCGAATCACACCTTGGCGGCCTTTCATTAATTTTGAGTAGAATTTCGCACAATTCTGACCGCCATCTCTCCCTAATGGGACGTAATATCACATTTTCATAAGGTTTGTGGTTTTGTTTGTGGAATCGCACATTTTCAGGTCTATTTTTGGCCAAAAATTTAAGTAAATATCAAAGTCTCGCCATAGAAAGCTATCGGTGAGCCTAGAATTACGTTGACGTCATCATGATGTGGTAATGGCTTTCATTCTATGTGTTTGTAAAGGCTTAAATCTATCAGAAATGCCTGGAGCGTTTACTTTGCAAAAAAATAATTCTCAAGGTGAAGGATTTTTGCGTTTGCAAGTATGGTTTTTGCATGCCTGAGTAACATTATGTCTTTAGTTGGTATGTTCTAAGCATAAGCAACAGTTCTTTCATCCAGCGACCGAAATCTAAAATGTAGTTGTTAATTTCGAAATTCAGACACGAATGTAATGTTTCCTATGTATTTCATGTATGAAATCACATAAAAATGAGTTTTTCTCTTTTCTGTAACTCTATACGTAATGCAAGCTTTGCTTAATTTTGGGCTAGACGACGCTATGTGGGATACCTAATGTTGAATGACGCGATTTTTTTAAATCAAAAACCGATGATTATACAGGATGACCGGGAAGTTGACGACCAAAGGTGTATCCAAATCATCCCCATGTATGTTCTACGATTTTGCTTAGTTTAGGAGCTAGAATTATTTTTATGTTTTTTTCCACAGTCTTCACCTATCATCGGTTTTTATTTTTTTTCTCAATCTGGGGAGTACTTGGTGGTCAAATTATCAGTTACAATTAATAGCAATACTTACAAGTAGCACCCTAAAACATTCGATCTGCCTAGGTATTGCGAAACTTTCTTCAAAATTTAGTCGCAAGTACAAAATTGCGGATTGCAGATTTGACTTTTAATTTTGACTTGAATTTGATTTCAATTATTGAATTGAAAAGAAGTAAACTGAGCTGAAACTGAGCTGTAAAATGATCACAATAAGGCCTCAGTGCAGCAGAGAGACAGTCCCGCACGTACAAAACGCGAGGTCACCCTACTGATCTAGTTCCGTGCGAGGAATAATTTACGAGGACGATGTTGTTTTAATGACCCACGTGTTTCGAATGTTTATATTTATCTTTCTTTGACCTAATCGATTTTAAACGAATCAAAGAACTCTTTACCATACACTCATTTTCAAATCACAAACGGAGCAGTGAGAGACACACTGACTATTTCCGTTATGGTGAATGGAACATGAAGAGGCCTACACTTTGCCGGGGAAATTTTAATCTAACGTTGTAAGGGGTGATCTCTACATTAAAAATATTTCAAAGATGCACCAAATTAACTTTATGGAGGAAATTCCATGGAACTGCATCTGTTTTAGACAACTTAGGTATAAATAGAAGTACCTACCTATAAATGAGAAAGTAATTATTTTTACTAGTTGTACAAACGCAAACGCAGTTCCATGAAATTTTCTTCTTGAAGGTAATTAGGTGCTGCAGCATTTATTTAGCGTTTGTAATGAAACAGCCAAAACTTAAATGTAGTTAAAAAGGGTTGAGTAGTACCACATTGTGACGTCACGCACTTATAATAAAGCGACTCTGACATTAGCAATTTTGATAAAATAAAATCTCCACGTATTTCCACGAGGTAATCATTGTGAAATACTTTTAAGTTTATTTGAATAATGTTTCTCAATGTACAGTCAGCGGCTCATCAGGCTACCCATTTCCGTTTTCATGTTACTTTTTCCAAATGTCATTTTTTTGCTCTTTCAGAGTAAGGAGGAATGATCCGAAATGGGTAGAATATCATGCCGTTGACCGTACTGATCGAATTGTCAACATTTCTATTCCAACAAAATTTCAATGATATGAGCAAAAAGCGTTTTTACTAGAAATTATTTTATCGACAACCCCTCCCGTGTCCCACCACTATTACAAGCGGAACTTAATCGTTTACGAGCCAATATCGATGTCAGACGACGAGGTGGCGCCACCCGACTGGAAACATCCGAAGCTTAAGAGGCATCACATACCTACTCAACCTACTGTAGAAATGTCATATACCTACTCTAAATATAAAGTGAGTGAAAGTATTCTATAAAGTAAAATGTATTTTGAACGAGAGAGGCGTGGTGGTTTTAAAACTCTGGCTTGGCACTGGTCTGATCTCGGGTTCTCGAATCATCATTCAGCCGAACGACGCCCAAAGCTGGGCTTAGGCCTCCCCAAGGATCCCTACAACGATCGGTCCTGCACTGTCCGCATCCAGCGGCTTCCCGCGACCTTGACCAGATCGTCGGTCCAACTTGTGGAGGGCCTGCCCACGGAACGTCGTCCGGTACGCGGTCGCCATTCTAGAACCTTTCCGCCCCAACGGCCATCGGTTCTCCGCGCTATGTGTCCCCCCACTGCCACTTCAGCGATGCAATCCTTCGAGCGATGTCGTGTCTCAGTTCTCCTGCGGATCTCATCATTTCTGATTCGATCGAGCAGGGAGATACCAAACATCGATCGAGTTCTCGATTATCTGGCCGGAACACTTACTTTGTATTCATTGTAGCGACATGTGGGCTTCTGATTGTTCTGCCGAACAGGATGAAAACAAACAACCTACCTCTGACTACCCCATTCAAGACATAGTCGTGGGCATTTGTTAACTCGTATATATTTTGAACAATGTCATCTAGTTTTGCGGTGTACCTACTCGGGGATGTGCTCGGGGTGTTATAAATAACAAAAATAGTCCTAAAAACAGTTTTGATCCCATTTCCTGATGCTCTTTGCTCAACATAACGACAGAATTTTTGAACGAATTATTGATTGGATTGGACAAGGGTCAAATCTTCATACATCGGATCATAGCCTGTGAATGTCAATGGTGTTTTTTTTAACGATTCGAAGGTTCTATACTTTTTTTAAATGGTCTTCTCTAATGAAAAACTAGTGATTTGTATATTAACGTAAGCTTCTGATTGTTGCAGCTGCACTCGGAATACCGCAGCACATACAGATGGCACGAATACAAGGAGCAGCAGCAGCAGGCGCAGGGCGTGGTCAAGCAGCCTGCGCCCGCGCCGCCCAATGTGCTCCCTTTGACCAGGGGTAAGTGCTATTGATTGATTTGTCTTGTCAAGGTCGCGGGAAGCCGCTGGATGCGGACAGCGCAGGACCGATTTGTGGAGATCTTTGTGGGAGGCCTATGCCCAGCAGTGGGCGTCGTTCGGCTGACATGATGAAGTACTATTATTCATATACTGTGCCAAAACATGTCCCTTTGACCAGGGGTAAGAACCTACTATTGATATAGGTACTGTGCCAAAACATGGTGCCATCGAGGTGCCCGTGGCGCAGTTGTGACAGTGATCGGCGACGATTGCTGTTGTAAAGCAACACAGGTCGGGAATGGGATGAGTGACCACCCTGACCGAAATTTAGTGATGTATGTTCCGGGCATCTCCGTGCTTCGGAAGGCACGTTAAGCAGTTGATCCCGGTTGACGTCGCTAGATGTCAGTCGTTAAGCCTAGTCAGAAGCCTTAGGGCCGGCGCCCACTATCGGCATCGGCACGCTTCAGGCTTTTAAGGTGGCAAATAGTAATATACTCTAACAAAATGGCAATAAAGTAGAAAATTCCGAAACAGAAACAGAACAAATGCATTTTGTTTTTACGAGAACACATCACGGAAATTTCTACTTTATTGTCATAATGTTAAAGTATATTGCTATTTGCCACCTTAAAATCCTGAAGCGTGCCGATGCCGATAGTGGGCGCCGGCCCTTAGGGAGGCTTGACATCTGACATTAAGATTGCTCAGTTACCTTACACCCCTCTAAGAATCCGCACTGAGCCCACGTGTTGGAATATGGCTCGTTCCACCTCATAGTTGATGTGAGGCCAGTGTCCAGCAGTGGGACGTATATAGGCCGTTTATGTTTATGGATGTTCCAAAGCATAGATCTCTCCGGAAATACCACAGCTGGGAGCCGTTACATATTTTAGATTTACGTTTAAGGATGTCCTGCCTAAAACCTTCCAGTAGCTGAACATGAAATTCGGACTTATGGCGTGTCGTTCGATGATATATATTTTTTTCGAAATGATTACTGCTATGTAGCCTTAGATGGCCTTGACAGCTTTACCGGACTGTAGGGTGAGCGCAGAGGACTCTCAACCCTAATATTAAGATTGATGAGCAAGGGCATCCCAGAGGATTAGAACCTCGGCTTGTTTAATGATGGTAGTGGCTTGGTAGTGGCAATAAAGACTTACTTCCTCACTTGCAGGGCCCATGGAGCCAGCGATGCCCCGGCGCAAGAAGTACCCCGGCGTAGCGTACAAAACGAACGAACTGTTCGACCCCGCCCCGGCGGACGACATCCGCCCACAACACACTTCCGCCTTCGACAGGGCGAGGGTAAGATACTACATTTTTAAATTAACCCATTCGCTGCCAATCAAAAATTACAATTGAAAATTAATTGTTAAAACGCACCGGTGCGTGCTGTGGCATTGAACCAGTTAACACCATCATAACAGCGCAATGCTTGCCGTCTGAGAATTAATTTGATCAGAGCAATCAAATACAACACGAGTTTTAAGTTGAATGTCAAAATTTTATTCCGACTAGCGGCCGCCCGCGACTTCGTCCGCTTGGACTTAGGTTAGAAAAAATGTGACATATCTTTATAAATTGTAGCCTATGTGCTTCACTTTAAGCTATCTTGTGTGGACTAATAAACATTTTCTTTCTTTCTATTCAGATGCATAAGCTATATTATGGTCAAGTTTCATTAAAATCCATCCAGTAGTTTTTAAGTGAAAGAGCAACACGGCACGTCAAGCAAACTTTCACATTTATTATATTAGTAGGATGTAAAGGACAGAGTTCTAGATTTAAACATTCCTTCATTTAAAATATGGACAAGACCGGATTTTTGAATACTTCAATTTGAGTTTGAATTACAATTCGGCAGAACAATATTGCCTAAAAATGGGACCGATACTTTAATATACCATTTCATTGCTTCCTAAAATTGGTTTCTTTGAAGCGACACAGTAGGGGCCGCAATAATACAGGTTGTATTATTTAATTCATATTTGAAACGATTCTTATCCCGCCGGTCAACGCGATTTTTAAGTTATGACTACAAGTTGATGTTTTGATGACAAGCTATGACGATGAAGATGAAAAGACCACAACTTTGTGTACATTCGAATCACCAGACGAAGTTAAAATTGAAGTACCTTGTACATTTTGTGAACAAATGGTTAATTGTTGATAGAGCGCGCAAAGAAACGATGCGGATAGAGCTGGTCGCCGCAGCAAGTCAGAAGGGCCGCGCCAGCCGAGGTGGACGGACACCGTTGAACCTAAGGTCAGAATTATGAAATCATTTTGAGGGTCCAGCAGCCTGAGGCAGTTTTATTACTAAAGTTTTTGTGGTAAAGAGTAACATAGAAACATGGCATTTTTATGTAGGAGGTCTTCCGGGCGAAGGTAGCGGAGTACTGGCGCTTGTTGGCTTTCCAGTACTCTCGATACAGCTCATAGATTGTAAAGACCCATAAAGCCGCTATGAGGCACCCTCATTGAATAAAAGTTCTCATTATAGAATAGAAAATTAAGACTGATATTTCTTTCTTCTGTCTTTTCCATTCTATGATCTGATAATTTATCGAATGCATCCC
The DNA here is from genome assembly GCA_950022985.1 of Udea ferrugalis. Taxonomy (NCBI): domain Eukaryota; kingdom Metazoa; phylum Arthropoda; class Insecta; order Lepidoptera; family Crambidae; genus Udea; species Udea ferrugalis. The sequence continues at coordinate 2,001,786 of OX465541.1, forward strand.
CACCACCAAAAGGCACCCCCTTTTGATGGCTATACGAGTATGAGTCTTTATTGTATAGGCCCTGTTATAACAAATTAATTTTTGGTAGTATTGACTGAGAATACGCAATAAGTCTTCTGAGACTTTAAAAGTTGTGTAAACAGTCCAAAAACCTGTTAATTTCCCTCGTCCAGGCCACCACAGCGATGGGCGATGGCAAAGCGGCCAAAGAGCCGGAGATGCCCAACACGGAGTACCGCAACCAGTTCGCCTGGCCCAAGGACAGCACCGACTCAGCGCCGAGGAAGAGCATCTCCATGGGAGCTCTCAAGAAAGCCGCCGTGGCTGAAGGTTGGTGTCTCTACAATTCAATTCTACTCATCAATACAGACAAAAAGATATTCAAAGTTGTACATGATAAACAGGGTGATGCAAAAGGAGACGTCCAAAAATAATTTCCCTCACTCCTGCGTGTATCTTAATAAAATAGCTCATGAAAATTCCGCGATTTTTAGTGTTTTCCTTTAGTGATCTTTTCTCAAATTTCGATTTACTTATGTATTGCAGAACGAGCCATAAAATTTTTGAGATAAATACTTATTTTTTTGTCAGTAGATAACTGGAGTATGTTTTCTCAAATTTGGCCGAACGGTATTTCCCACTCATTTTTGATCGTACTCATGAAAATATCAGATTCAAGCATATCTAATTAATTATTTATGGCGTCTTTGAATAAAATTTCAATAATCCTCCTAAAATAAGTTATCTTTTATATCATTTCTCTTCTTTCATTCTTTCGCTCTTTTTTTACCACTTTTCTTCTCTCTGTCTATGTTGGGTTTTACTTCGTCTAACTCCTTTTTTCTCTCTGGTGACCTTTTTTATGTTCAGTTCTATAAATGTCTTTCCGCTATTTCACAGATTCTAAGTGCATAGTTCAAGCACCAAATACGGCTATTGCAAGAATTCAGAATGCACCAAGTGCTGTTGCACCTAAAGCACCCGGCCTTAACTTTTACCCCATACATAAACATGGCAATCACGCCGCCATTTTCCAAACTGGCTGAGGTGAAACTTTCCTGACTACGAATAGCCTTATAAACATTCCGCAGAGAGACGCAGTGGGTTCGGTGAATGTAGCAATGGTTTGTTTTGTAAACGTAATTTACGTAAGTTGTGATGATGAGCAGGTTGATGATTGTTTAGTTAAATCGAATAATATGAATGACAAAGTGTGCCTTTTTTATTTTTCGTAACGTTATCATTATCACGCAGTAACCTCTGAACAAATTGTGATGTAAATGTTGAGACTTATGGGCTTGATAGATAAGACCTTGGAGAAGGACATGCTGTCTTTTGTCGCGGGAAAATGGTATTGCCACAAGAGTTCCTATGAAAGATTAAATGCACATGGACAGAGTGATGGCCACAACTAGTATGTTTGTATAAAAACAGACATTGTCATTGGCTGTCCTCTAAATAACCTAATGGGATAATTATGCCATTCTTACATCATTACTGTAGGTGTTACATGCATCGTATATATCCGTTAGTGATAACAGGCTAGGTTTCATATTGACCTTGCTGAAAGTCTAGCACTAAAGTCAAACTCTATTTTCGTATAATCGGATTACTTCTAATTCTAATCCACGTATCATTTTGTACATAACTGGCTACCCGCACTATACGGAGTTATCTTTCTCTATCTTTTATGAATATACAAATAGACCGGATTTCGTTATATGAAGAATATAAGCTACAACGGCGTTTAATTTTAGACCATAATTTTACATTGCACCTCTTATATTTTCAGATTTTTAGTACCAGCTGTGTTGTACATGTGTATTTACTTGTAGAGTTTACTCCGATTATTTCGTGATAGGCTACCATCACTTTCCAGGGTTGGTAGAAGCCGAACCCCTCATGAACCACGTGGACGGTGACCACGACGACCACAAGCGGTATATTGAAGACTACCTGTGGAACGGTCAGAAACCTGGGGTCCAGAGGTTAGTTAACTCTCAGCTAAAGTAATCCTCCAATCGGTAAAGTTGATTGTCTATTTCAAAATCGTTTTTACGCAAGTGAAACATTTGATAAAGTTGAAGTTTTGTCGCATTTAAGTTAATCTACATATAACAGTATTATTTGATTCGATCATTGATTTTGCTTGTGGGTACTATCAGGTAAAAATTTTCTCCAGAAAAGATTATAAATCATTATTGATATCATTTCTGGGCAGAGAGAGGTTCTAAGAGGGTAAACCCAAAACAGCTCGTAATGTATACTAAATAAAAGTCACTATTACTAATTATTTCAATTAAAATCATGCAAACTCTGGGGAACAGTTTATTTGTTTATCTAGATGATAAAGTTATTCTTCCTGAAAATTGTAAGAAGATATTTTTAACTAATCTTTAATTGTACTTTGATAATTATGCATAAAGCTATCAAAGTACGGTAGACAAATATGTTTATTCATTATGTATTATATTAAACATTATAGCAACTACTAAGTACCTACTTAAAGTGACTCAAAAGTCCAATTTTGTGCAAAATCAGGTAAAACCGCTATTGAAGTAGACAATCAGTTTTGAAAATAACAAATTATACATAAGTTCAGAGCCTATTTGCGAGTGATATGAAAAATAAATGCCTACCCGGCGCGTCTAGAGGCAAAATTCAAACATGCCAACGTCAAGCCATTAATATTCAATGCCTTGCAAACAGGACCTGAACACAATAGCTTCAGCTTAACCACACTTTCATAAAATGCTTTTCATATTTTCTAGTATATAACTTATAGATTGTTTCATATATTTTATAACGTTTCTTTTTCTTTTAATACGAGCATGCTTCGTCTTTACGAACATCACTAAACACTAAACATCAAATATGAAAGGAAACAGTCTATAATAAAAGTTGTATCACAGTAAAGTTGTATTTGGTATTTCTCACTACAGATGCTTTGCTTTAAGCTAAAGCAGCAGCTTTTTCGCAAATGATCTCATTGAAACTAAAGGTTGACTTCCAAATAATACCCTTACCTCATCTAAAAACATTTCCAACTATCACACTAACACTATTACACAAACCAAACGTTTTTTTATTTGTAAATACGTCCAAAATCCGTGAGGTTCCGGACTTCGTATATAAAAAGTATATTATGTAGATGATATCAATATTCAAAAATATATCGTAGCTCCTGTAAATATCATTATCTTTCTACAAAAAAATAATATTTTGGATTTCGTAACTTTTCAGGTGAATATTTCTGGTTTTTTCAATTGAAGTTACTGCTAATAGCTTTAAACTTTTTCTGTGTCTAGCTTGTGTACTAACCCTATCGCGAAGGAAACTTTCATAGTATTGAAATTAATTCAAAAAACACTGACTTACAATAATCGATCATTCCAATAATATTTACTTCACAGACTAAAACACAAAAGAACATATTACTTACTGACCAGTTCTACGTTTATTCAAATGTACATAAGAAATTCAATGTACGAAATGGCAATTAATGATTTAATATCTGCTAAGTTTGTGGTCAAATATCTCCTTACATCTTTATCAAATATTAAAGATGTCCAAAAATGAAATTGGAAAAATGCAATTTATTCTATGTTGTTGACTCTCAAATGGCAACGACAGTCGTGAAATCTTGATTAAAAGCAGACGTAAACAGCCATCCGAATAAAACTGTTGTATTTTCAAAGTAAATATTTATCTTTGCAACAGCTCTTCACTGCAAAACGTGGTGAATCGCGTTGGGTCATTGCCCAAGTTTTTTGGCAACATGCAAGCCTCAACCGAAGTAGAACTCCAAGCATGATTCATTACTGCAAGTTATTGGCACACAGCCCGAACAGGAAGCCCATATTACCTGCTTCACTCCTGTCAAAGTTTCCTTCGCGTCTGTTCTGCCCCCAACCGTTTCAAACAAGTACTTGCAGCAGAACAAAGTCTAAATTTCGTTTTTGGTATTTGCTTACATCTTTCCTCACGGTGGCGGTGTGTAGGCCGAGTAGTTTTAGACGATACTAGTTCGGAATGACAGCTAATAGATACTTTTTTCAAATATAAATGTGTCCTGCACTTGTCGATGTGAACGTTACTACAGATTTTTGTTAGATTGTATGTCAATGTCTCACCTAACACTTCTTTAACACTATTTTGGAATTAGCATTCACCGGGCGTGGCCCGCACGTCTATCCGTCAATCTCTAGACTCTTCTACGTCTGACATCCTAACCTCACCATTTGCGAGCTTGAAAATTATTTGAAGCATGTCTACCTTACTAACCAGGCTCGGCGCTAATTATTTTGCCGCATCATCATCTCCAAACTCAAGCGTCTAAGACTTAAAATGGAATTTTGCAGAAAATCGACGTTCCGTAGCGCGCTATCGGCCCTCATATCCAACGGGGAGGATCGTTCCAAAGATAATAGGAAACGTTACAAAAGCGAGTACAAAAAGAAATTTAGACCGTTCTCTCAGTACGTGTATGAGGCGTCTAAAGGGACGTTTACGAAATGCAGGGGGAAAGGAAAGACGAATGACGAGGCGAGCGAGAGGATGCTGGCTCCGGCTGAGAAGCAGGTTATAGCAGGGGGCTCGAGGGCAGGGGAGGGGGTAGCTGGGGGCGCGGCAGGGGCGGGGGTTGAAGACAGCGCGAGCACGCTGCGCGCCGCGGGGCTGCAGCCGCTGGGGCTCGCGCAAGGCGACTCCTGGTACCGGGAAGTCCTGGACCTGCGCAAACGCGCCGGCGAATACAAGGTCTGCGGCCATTTACAATAGAATAGCACTAATTAAGAGAATAGTGCAGAGGATAAGACTAGCCGTATACTGAGATGTAGAGACCATCCAGAAATGATACTCGACCGTAGTAGATTTTTAAAATTGCCACCAAATTCTGATTGAGTTCTAAAAGAACGAAACGTTAAAAAAAAATATTGTGCGACTATAATTATATCCACTATACATCTCAGGATACGCCTATCAAAATAGATAATAGACAAAAAAAAACAAAAACTATGTAGTCTTGTTAATCGACCCTGTGAATAGACTGTACAAGTATAATACAAGAACATTAACTTTAAACACTTGGATAGCATCTCTTGAGACTTTCCATTTCCTTTTAAATCCCATTACTTTATGATTTATTTTTTCATCATCCCAATAATCCTAATACGGGCTACTACTGAACGTTTGGTGTAAATTTGAACGCAATTCTTAAAGAAAAAACTGCATATTCAATTGTACGTTCAGGCGACTCCATTTTAGCAGATTTGAAAGAACTTTGTAACTTTATTGTACCGTTGAAAGTCAAGTCCTCTTTAGTTTCTACCGCTGGCGACGGTGACGCCATCTGACAAGTAGTGGTAGCCCTTCGGCACGATTATCATACACAGTCGCTTAGTCCATAATCATGCTTCTGAAACTTGGCATTTATCGACAGTATCGCGGCTGGGGAACCGAGTTAGCGCCCGAACACATCACACAGCTTTACAATAAGCAAATCGAGCTCTGGTACCAGGTCTCCCGCCGGTCCTCGCTGTCAGCCCTATCACTCGCTTCCACCAATCACAAGTAAGTGACGCACTCGAGTTCAAGCGGACTTGAGGTCCGGTGCGAAGGGCCAATATTTTCTTATATAATTTTACTTCCTTAAAAGCAAAATTTTGGTATTAACAGTGAGTGTTTTGGGTAGCAACAATCTAGTGAAAAGTGCAAATGACTAAATTTTGCAATGAATGTAAGGTAAATAAAAACTGTATTGTGTTTGGTCCTTTTAACCGGATCCAACCTGCTTCATACCATTATAGGTATATTTAGTAGCAAAAAGGCTGATGCAAAGCAATGAATGGCTTGAATGACAACGGCCAATGCCATTGACATGCAGTACTGTAGTGTAGTGAGAACCATCAGCCAATTTAGTTTCAAAGACACTCTGGAATGACCCTAAAAACCAGGAGCATGGAGTGTTACAAAATAATGACTTGTTGTTCTTTTCTAACTGCAGGGCTCTGCCGAGAGACGAAAAGGATGGCAAAGAGTCTAAAGGGACGTCGCCGAAGAAGTTCAGGTCGTTCCGGTCGGCGCCGCACCAGTCCATCCACGCCAAGCTCCAGGAGACGAAGGCGTTGGAGCGGTCTCCGCACAAGACCTCGCCGCAGAAGCAGCGGAAGAAGCTCCAGGGACACAGTTTTGATGAAGGCGCTGCTCAGGACGGTATGTAGCATAACCAACTGCGGAATTCCTTCTCAATCGTCATGTTAGATTTGTATCTTTCATTTTGATTTCAAGCCTGTGATGTCGCATTGCAGGGCAAAAGGCTTTCCCTCCCACTTTGCACTATTTGCAGTCTAAAACCAACGTCGGCTAGTCTCTAAAAAGATAGCCGAGCTTATCCCGCCCTCGCGTCTGGGTCTGCCGCTCTGTCGCTTTCCATTTTCAGGGACCTGATTTTTATACGAGACGTGGTCGTTTACTGTGGGGCTCGTAAGAAGGCTCAAGGTCACTCAGCGAGCAATGGAGGGAGCGATGCTTGGTATTTCCCTGCTTGATTGAATCAGAAATGATGAGATCCGTAGGAGAACTAAGACAACCGACATCACTCGAAGGATTGCATCGTTGAAGTGGCAGTGGGCGGGACACATACAAGGAGAACTGATAGCCGTTGGGGCGGAAAGGTTCTCAAATGGCGACCGCGTACCGGACGACCGGCGGTCTCGTCAAGGTCGCGGGAAGCCACTGGATGCGGACAGCACAGGACCGATCGTTGTGGAGATCCTTGGGGGAGGCCTATGCTCAGCAGTTGGCGTCGTTTGGATGATATGATGATGATGATTATGAATTTTTATACGGTTACACTAGAACTCATTCGCCAGGTGGCACATATGGCCAGCCCAGTTCATTCAAACTTCGGTCCACGTCGGCAACCTCAGTCATTACGCGATCCAAACTTTGTATCCTGTCAATACTTTGCTCTAAGACAACTACTACAAACCCCGAGGGTGTTTTTTTCGTTTTTGGTCAAAAATCAACAAACGATGGAGCGAATCTACATATCAATGAGTTCACTCTTTTAGCTAAATTTTACATAACATAACATACCCTCACGACCGTATCCCTAATGGGTTAGTCAGAGGCGCACTGATTGTTGCCGTCATGGTGAACGGAACATTCAGAAGCTCACATTTCGCCGAGGGAATTTGAATCCAACGTGGTAAGGGGCGAGCCTACCGCCGTTATCCGGGTTGCTTGGGTTTTATGTCGGTGTTTACCATCACCGGAGAGTTAACTGCAAGTTGTACAATGAACACAAAGTAGGTGTGTTCCGGCCAGATTTGATCTTGGGACCATCGGGTTCCGAGCCAGAGTGTTTAACCATTGGGCCACGACGCTCTCACGCGAGCTAAATGTTGTAAATTAAAACTGATTTTCCAACCCTTCGTTTCCAGGCGTGAAATCAGGCGAGAACCAAGCCTTCCGGTCGCCCCGGCGGCGCCCGCGCAGTGCAGACCCGGCGCCGGCGCACGCGCAGCTCAAACACATCCCCAACGGGCACGAACCCTCGCCGCGACCCGCTAAGCCAACGGGTGAGTGAGATCACTAACTGGTTATCTGAGACGGAGAATGTTTTAGTGATCATTAAATTATATGGATATAAAAAATGTGAAAGCGTGTCTGTTTGTAACTTTTTCACGCCTCTATAACTCAGCCAGTATTAGGAATTGATTCAACCTTCAGAAAAGACGAAGTTTTATTTATTTTCGCGCTAATTAAACCAAAAGAGAGTGAAATACGGGAAACATTTTGTTAAAAATTTGGATTGAAAAATAACTTGTTTTTTTCAAGGCAAATTTTTTTTTGTTGTAATTATTTTGGTAATTTAAATTACAAAAAATTACTAAGAAATTAGAAAAGAATAATGATGGGCAAAATTGACTGTTAAGTAATTTTAACCGCCAGTTTTACCCCATATACAACAATCAATGCAATTAAGTTATTTCATATATTTTGTTTTGAATAATCTGTTCTCTCTGTATTCTTTCTTCTAAGTAATATTGTAGTTGTTCTACAGTACAGTAGCTCATACTTCTAATTCGCTAATTGATGTGTGTTAATAGTATCAATACGACTAATATTTTTTATCTATAGATAAATAAATATAGTTGATGTTGTCATCCTGCTTGGTGCCTGTCCCTACCCTGTGGCTAACTGTTGAGAATGCGGCTCTATTGGCGAATGTATTGTAAACTATTTATATACGCCGAGTTTTGTATTTTTAAAAAATGTGTATCTTTGAAAAATCATTCATAATTTCATGATTGGTAGCATTAAAAAAATTTTTTTTTTTTGTTTTATTATTGTTTTAGCATTTTCCATGCAGTATCTTTACTATTTTTTTAAAATATTTTTTACTTTTTTTTAAAAAAAATGACAACTTGAATTTCATCTTACCTATTTTTTCGTCGTTTGCCCTTTCTATTGAGTTAAACGATCATCTCAGTTGTCACTTAATCACTGTTCTACACGAACTAAATTCCAGTGGATTAAGCCCGCCTATGTCCTGAAATACAATTCCAAATTCACCCAGAGCCAATTTCTCAAGCCAAAAATGTTGAGTAGCAAAATTTTTCCTGTAGGTTTGCCGTTGAATAGAGGGGCTAGTAATAGAGTTAGGCCTACATCCAGGGGGGGACGATCCCCTTCAGCGTCGAAAGGGGCAGTTTGTAACGGGACCAGTGCGCGGTCTCCCTCCGCGCCGAGCAAACCGGGGGCAGTTCCTAACGGGGTCCTGGGGGCAGCGGGCAGGGGGCGCCGCAGTCGCAGCGTCACAAAAGTGGGGATAAAGCTGGGTGCGTACCGAGTGACGTTGCGTTGACGCTCTGTGTTGCACCGTGGGGTATCGTGTTGCTTATTGGTTGATATTGACGTTATTTGCAGTCCTTTTGTTTGACACATTATTTTGTTTCGACTTGGTACCTACCTAATAACTTTATTTACTGCTTTTCTGTGCTTCAAGAGCAGAAACAAAAGAGAATAACAAGCATGAACGCCGTAGTAGAAATGTTTCTAACGATGTGATTTTTTAGTGGGTTACCTTGCCCACATTAAAAATATTATCCTAAGATTCATTGTGAATCCTAAAACCAAACTGCAACTGATGTCAATACCCAGATTTGCTTTTTACAAAATCTGTTTTGTTCCGTTAAGTTCTGAATTGGCAACATTTTAACTGTTTTAATTTAAGCCTTTGGCTTCTAAATTTGGGTTGTTTTGTATTGGTGATGCTTTTTTGTGGTAAGAAGTTAATTTTGGTCAGCAGTGCGTCTCCGCAACCACGTCACGCACGGTCCTCCTGGTGTTGGAGGGGTTGGCTTGTCACGTCATGTGTCTGTTTGTCTGTCCGTGTGACACTACCTGCACCCTGACCACTCACCGTAGATGACAATGTTTTAAGAAACGAGTGTAGTCTGCACGCCACTTGTTGGCTACGTTTGGTACCCTCGCGGTAAAGGGGGGTAAAGCCGCCTTTGTTAGGCCTCCATTCCTTGTTCTGCTGGTTGCATTAGGTGCAGCTAACGAGTCATACACGAATGACTTAGAACGGGGTAATAAATGGGCTATAAAAATACCTTGTGAAAATTCTAAAGTGTTGTTTTTAAAACTAGGAAAATACCTTGCTGAAAAAAACCAAGCCTAGGTAAAACCTTATAAGTTGAGTTTACAGTGTATATCAGATAATTTACTGAATAGTAATTAAACTTAATCAAATTAGCTTTGATATACCTAGTATCTTTGTTAACGATAGCAATGTGTTTCAACTTATTTCTAGTTATTAGTTTAAAAATCATATTTAACGCACACTACTGTGCACTATCCACTAGTGTGTTTTCCAAATTGTTAGATGTGTTTTAGAATTATGATTTGTCTGTGTCATAGTAATTTTAGATCTTTAATTTTACGTCTATATCCATATTATGAGAAATCTACTTCGGTCTAGGGGTCATCTTCATAACTGTAGTCCGTTCGCGTTAAGGATGCAGTAATTTTATTCTTGTCCTACGACCTAGCACGCCCCCTAACCAATCAAATCGTTCCTAATTAGAAAGCCAAGTTCACAGTGCCCAGTTGAACGCATTATTTAAAACGTAATGGTTTTGTACCTGAGTTTTGCTCCGTGTAACGGAGTTAATTAAAAAATATACTACATTCTTAACGCGAGCATACTAGTATTTTTGCGGTATGGGGCGCGGCTTGTAGTAGAGAGAGGCAGCACTCGTGTGAGACAGAGCGCGAGCATTCATTGTTTCTTGCGTGTTGGCTAGATGGCGCGCTGCGCAATTATTGAATTCTGTTTAAAAATCGTTTTGGATGGAATATTTTCTAAAAGACCCTTCTTAGCTTTCGGTATGGACAACAAATCTCGAGCGAAATGATAAAGTATGGATATAGAATTTGAATTTAGAGATTTAGTTGCATGCAGTGTGTTATTTATAAGAGATTGGCAGTTACCTAAATCTTTTAGATCCTGGATGTGTGATGTGATGTTAATTTGACTTTTCTATCTATTTCATTTTGTGTGTTTTCTCACTATTTCTGAACTCTACTTGTAAATAAATAGCAACTAAAACAAAAATATAAAAATGTAAGAAATAAGGTCTCACGAAAATTTTAACATTTTTTTTTTACTTTCAAAGAAGAAAATTTTTAATAGCTGTTATTTTTATGCAAATATGCCTCGGTTTGCTTGTAAACTTCAATCATTCAAAGCATAGCCAATTCCAACGCAGTTCCTACAATGGCATAGTTTCGCCAAAACCTACTTAAACAACAGGAAAATGAAATAAAGAATATGGTGTAGACTTATTTTACCTCTCACTTACTCTTATTTTATTCATTTGAAAACGATAGCTATGCGGCTGACCACCGCACCACATACTCCTCTCATACCTTGGAGCCGCACAGTGGTCATGGTCAAACTATAGGCTATAAGATGTATGCGTATGCGTAAAAAACGCCGTCATTTTTGAAGTTATGTAAATATGAATATATATTACCCCTTGTTCGTCAAAATCTAATACAAATACTGACAACATACTCCAAAACTTGCAGAAGACGACATTCCCGCGCATCGAAGCGCGTCCGTAGCGAAAGACCATTTCTTCGACGACTCGCCGGTGGTGAAGTCACCGCCGGAACCGACCAGGGTCAAGTCCCCCGAGCAGATGAACATGCGGTCCCCAGACCCGGTCAACTGGACCGTGCCTCTCGACACTGGCAAGACCTTCACTGTCACGCAGAACGTTAAGAGCGGTGAGTACCGGTTGTTGAACAGACTGGGGTATTGTAGCTAGATCGGTCTTGCAAAGTCTTCTGGCGCTTTTACCCCATAGGGGTGAAAACGACTGAATAATTTCCTGGATATTTTTTGACATTTATTATAGAGATCTTATTGTTAATTTTTCATTTAAACTTACCTACGTAAGTGTTAATCCGCCTCGAACCTTTTGTTTGAAACTTTAGTTTTAGGTTACCAATGTTAAAACGACCTCATATTTCTATTTATTTGTACTATTACTATACTGTAATAATAAGTGTACGATTTTTAAATTATAGAAACAATTTGAATATGCAATAAGTGTAAACAAAAGCTAACCAGAAGACTTTTTAAGATCTATTATTATTATATTACTAATAAAATTAAGAAGGAAAGGGTATCTTATTCTTGGCATGTGAAAGGTAAAATTAAATTTTGTAGTTAGATCATTACAAAACTCTTGGCACAAGTTTGGTGAAGGTTATTGAGGACTTTTTGGCGTATTTTTATATAAAGCAAAAGAAATGACAACTTACTAACACTAAGTAGTTAAATTTATTTCATAGTCTGCTTACTTAAAAATAAACACTTTGCCGCTGTGTTTTTTGCAGGCACAAACTAGATAGTAACTTTATTTTTGCTTCGTAATGAATTCGAAATAGGGGCAGATAGAAGGAAAACGCTCTTTTTCTTTCGGCATTTCGTATCGAAATTTGGGAAAATCAAACAACAGTTTAAGTAGATACGTCGCCTAATCTCAAAAATACAATCAGGATCTACTGCCTTTTGATTTATTGCCTATCACAATTAAGTAGATAACAGTTTTGCATTTTTGCCAACTTATACATAAAACTAATTACAAGAATTTTACAACAATGCCATGAAGAAGATTCTCTTAAGTCTAAATAATACGAAACCTAATACATAAGACCATTATGAAGTAAGCTTAGGGAACGTTGTCGAGCCATCACACTACCATATCATGTCATAAGACACTGCTATGAAACAAAGGTCCACACTCATACTACCATTTAGGTATTTTCAAGTGTGTATAGCAACCCTACACTAGTATGAAACGAAGTAGAAGGCTTGCAACACTGACACTCATACAACAAAATCCATCCGAGTTATGTGGACGGTTTTTTTTGTCTTTGAACACTCATCCATGGCTCATAATACATTTCCACATACATACTCCAGTTTGATTTTACACTCATACTTAACATAATTATTTTCATTTGTAATTATTTTGTTCGTTCGTAATTCTGTGTCCATTTTAAGCTCGATAAATCGGATGTCTCAAAACTTATTTTACTTACGTGGAATTAAAATTTCATGATCTTTGCTAGTAAAAAACGAAAGTCATCGTTTGACGCAAGATGGACATAGAATGTAACGTTCATCGTTTCGCGTCATCAACCATACACGCTCGCCATTATTTCAGATGAAAGCGTTAAGCGCCCTAGCTCTGAGTTTAAGGGTGGTTCCATAGCCGAGGAGGGTGCCACCGTGAAGCTGGTCGCCCCGGCAGGTACGACGAACACCGTCACCGCCTAGACTCCATCGGCCATACACACCTTTTAACGAGTGTGACAGACAGTCATGCGACAGTGAACTTTAACCAGCAGACTCAAAGTCTAAATTAGAGGTCACTGCCACATAAGCACGACACACGATCGACACCAGAAAATATATAATCTGTTTTATATTATATCTATTGAATAGTTCATGATTAAATTGTGTTAATCCAATAATTGAGATGCTTTTATTTATTTTGACCGTACTCCGCTGAGGCGTCTACCACGTATGTATTCACTCGTCAGTGTGTGTGTCTGTTTCGATGTTTGCGTACACTCTCACTTTTGGCACTTGATATTCTATTATTTTCCCATCTCATCTCGTTCACTTTTGCATGCTGCCTGTCCTAAATAACTTTGACGTCGAAAAGATGCTGTTTTATCTTTATGATAATTTCTTCAAAGGACCTTAGAATTAGCGCTTACTTAATAACTTCAAGATTTCCAATGTCCGATAGTGTTTAGTGGCTTACAGGCTATTGACAGAATTATGTTCTTCGCTAAGAGAATTTAGGTACATCAGTTTCCTCATTTAGTTTAGGTGATTACGAATTGTGTTAAGCCAATAGCATCTTTTCGACCTATGTATAGAACTAATTCTATAGTTGAAACACATATTTATCCTTTTCATACTTTCGTTTTGTATTATTGTTTCATGAACCCATTGATTCATGTTCCATGCTAAATGTTGGAAGTCATTTAACGAGAAAATAGTGCATGGTTCTTCGGTGAATCTTACTAAGGTTACATTAATTTAGCTTCAATGTATAATAATATTACTGCAATTTGAGATTGAATTCATCGAATCTCGTTTACGTGATTCCGAAAACGACGTGATGTTTAACTTATTGACAGTTACTACTGAATTCTCCTATCCTTTATATTCAAACTCAAATTTTGGTAATAGTTAATGTGAGAAACCAGCATGTACCTATCCATAATAATGTTATGGTAGCATGTATTAGTGACATTGAGGAAGTCAACTGATGCCGTACGCCTAGAACTATAATCATCTTCTTACGTGTAAATAGTGTTGACGTAGACATATAGATTTAGACTTTATTACTACCTCAAAGAATAGACGTGAACTTTTACATTAAATTATCTACAACATAAGAGAAAAAGTAAGTACTAAAATGACATAGAATTGAGACCTACAATGTTAATTGATTATTATTTGAAACTTGAGTAAATATTGATATGGCGCTAAGCCAAAATGTTGATAAATAATAGATTTGTTATAAATATTGCTTGGGTGTCGGACCCGATTAAAAATAGATTTATTAAAATATGTATTAATATTATATCTAGTAGGTTTGTTGTTTTCTGTGCTTATTTGGTGTTTGGTGAATGGGATTTTCAAATTCTTTACCCTATCTATATTTCTGTCTATAAGTCTTGACTTACACTTCAGCTAATTCAGTCTTGGGTACAATTATTAGTAACCGAATTTGAAACTCCCAAAACGCTTTTACGCCACAACTAACAACTCAAAGTCGAAAACGCTGTTCCAGAAATCGCTCCGATCCACCACCAACAAATGTCTCCGATTCGCTCATTGAAAAAGAGCGAGTCCCCGACCAGCCTGAGCAAGCGCACCGACAAGACTCCGACAACGCCCATCAGTCTCACTCCCATTGACGAGACTAAAGCTTTAGACATGAATAAAGTGAACGGAATCAATGGGTTCAATAGTAACCAGCTGACGCCTGAGACGCCATCTCAGGAGTCTCTCGAGAAGGAGGTCGTCAAGAAGTCAACCGAAGCGACTCAAGTTGCGCCGGGAGTGGTCGACACGACAGTCGTTCAGGAGTCGCCTACTGGCGGGCTGACGGCCGCTGAAGTCCTAGACCGCGCTCGTACGAGATTCGACAAGTTTTGGGGCAAAAAAGAGGAAGACAACGTTTAGTCCATTTGAGTTTTAGACGCCACTTACGACTGTAACTTGTGATTTTGAAACTGATCTGAGTGCTATTTGACTTGAAAATGTCGTATCTCCACTGTTAGAATAAATAAATTCAAACTTGTCTGAAAAAGATTGTAACAAAATCACAGTTATTTTATCAAAGGGCTGACTCAATAAATAAAGGTAGGAAAATTTAAAAGCGCAGTGCAATAACTGACAAAAATAAGAAAAAAAGCTTCGCTTTATAAAGACGACTGTATTGTGTATTTATTAATTTATTAGGTATTTTATTATCATTAATACGATCACTATCTATTTAATAGGAGTGTGGTGGCTTGTGATAGTAGTATGATCATTGATGAATAGGAATTAATTAAATTAATGGATCGATTAATGTTACTATACGGATAATTACGGAATACGTTCCACTCTCGAATATCTCGTGGACTTCAAGATGTCTTTTTAATTTATCTGCAGGATAATAACTATGCAAACAATCTTTGACGATTTTAATATAACTATCATTTTAAACTTATTTGTACCTTTAAAAGTACCTACGCTTTAAAAAGCAATTTTAAATTAATAGATACCTAACTAACATGGTATCGCACGCAGTTTGATGGGACTGATACTAAAATCGATTTAGGTGGCAAAAACAAGATATTGTTTAATACTCGTTCATAGGAAGTCTCGAAAATCTATGTTAATCGAAGAAAATAAAATGTTAAATTTTCGCTTATGACACGAAACGTAATCGTTTACGTTCTATTGTTGAAGAGTGATCAAACGTACTCTGTTCGGAAGTCAGAAACAAAAGAATTGCCCCGCATCAAAGTTATTGTTAGTTGTGAAATTAGTTCGCTTACTATTTAATCATTAAAATAAAACTGCAACTGATAAAATCTACAAGGGCAATTTGTATACACAAAACTAAGCCGTCCAATGTAGAGTTTTTTGGCAAAACATATTTTCTTGGCTGTTTATACCAAAGAATGTAGATGATATTTCTGAACGAACAGTTTTGATATTAACCAATCAACGCGAAGATAGATTTTTATTTGCATGACGTTAGCAAAATTGGCCAATCATATCATGACCATCTTTTGTTCCTAGCGGGAAAAACATATTAGTTTTGTAAAACTTTATCATTTGGTCGTCGTATTCATAACTTTTTCGAGTTCTTTTACATTGCATTTTCTACAACAAAATGGATATCACACGCAAATCTTGCCGCTTATGTTTGTCTGAAACAGATTTCAGCGTGTCATTGTACGGAAGTTTCTGTCGCAAATCAAACATGATTGACAAAATTCTTGTTACCTTGAAAATAGTTATCGAAGACCACGACTTATTGGATACAATCTGCTACAAATGTGCTGAAAATGTTGAAAGGTTTTACGATTTCGTCGTTAACATAAAGAAATGTCAGACCCGATATCCTAGAGAGACTCACGAAACTCGGCAACGAAACTTGGAATTTTCCCCAAGCCACGTGAACGGACGACACGTAACTTCGTATGTAAGGGAACAAGTGTACGATGATTATACGTTTTCTTTCCTCGAAATACCAAATAACGAAGAAAAGAAAGAGTCTAAGGTATCTAGTCCGTTCTTCTCTTATTTTTCTCCTCCAAATGTCTTGGTAAAACCGTCTTGTGATTCGGCAACTGTATGGAAAACCCCAAAGGCACTTGTTAAGACCCCGAAGAAGGAATTGCTAAGGGAGAATAGGTACCGAAGGCCTTTTAAGGGTGAGAAGCAGCCGGGACACCACTCCAGAGACCTCTTCGAGTCTCAGTCCCAGGATGAGGCCGAACCTAAATCGCTAGATTGGAAATTGACCCCAGACGATAACATTATCAAGAGAGTAAGAGCGAAATGCTTCGGACGGTCAGATTAACATTTATTTCAATGTGATCGATTATTTATTTATTCATAGGTAATATTAACAATGTTACATTTTGTTGTTTAGACTAATTTATTCAATGTTATTGTGAAATAATTCAAATATTGATGTTCATGTAACTTCTATGGAATTCTGTAGAAACAGGGTACTTAGAGAAATTGGTTTGTATGTACGGTCACCGGCATGACAGGCTACTCATTTACAACCATTCCTCCATAGTGCGAAGAAATGTCTTTTGACAGGTCCGAAATTAAAATAGAAATGAGTAGCCTGATTTGCCATTGATTGTACTTGATTTATGAAGCAGTAGACAATGGATATTGTAGTCGCCTGTACCGTTTTATATGCTCACGGTAATACAATATTACTGATTTGGAATTAAATTTATCGTGTAAGATTTGTGGAGTTCTGTTCAAAACGATTCTGTGACTTATTCAAATCTAGTCTACGTTTTTTTAATGTTAAAAGTCCATTACATCCTTCCATCAAAGTTTAGTTTCTCTATTCTGAAATAAATACAATGTTATTTTTTAAAGCTTTTATTAATTGTAATGGAACTAGATGTACTCTGAGTACATATATTATAAAGTATGTATGTATTAAGTTAAGAACGGTCGTGTATGAAGATTGTACTTTTTATTTTGTGTGACTCTTCTCAACATGACGGACTTGTTATTTTTTCTGGAATATTTCTGATTTCCTTTAAAAATATGTTTGTGATTTCGTCATACTTATGTAACGAAAATGGCACTGGTTTATTTTTTGAATATGTTCCTATTTTTGAATATTGTTTTTTGCGCACAAACCAAGTGAATTTGTTTTGAATAAGTAACAAGCCCTGCCCGAATAAATGATATTTTAGAGATAGACTCCTCCATAGCTGATAATTACGGAAACTATAGCTTTGCTACGGGTTTATAATAGCGTGTGTTAATTTCAGTTGTTATATCAAATGAACACCTAAATAAAATTTTAAAAAATAACATTTTTATTTTAGCCGAATTCACAAAATGTCTATCAAAGTTATGCAGAAAACATGTCAAAGCTGTCACTTATAGCTTAAATACTTCACGAGACGACATGAGTTTGAACGTGCACTCAACTTTGATTGACGTTTGTGAATTCAACACATGCGTCTCATTTAACAAAAATTTAGACTACCCTACACTACTACATACCGGACGATGAAATGATTAAAATGGTTTCAATATCCTAATCTTATGATATTCAGTATTTTGGGAAAAGCATGTTAAACCAACGATACATTTGAGTAAGAAAAAAGTTATTTTGAGAAAAGCATGTTAAACCAACGATACGTTTGAGTAAGAAAAGTTATTTTGAGAAAAGCATGTTAAACCAACGATACATTTGAGTAAGAAAAAAGATATTTTGAGAAAAGCATGTTAAACCAACATTACATTTGAGTAACAAAAAAGTTAGTAAAAAGAAACCTTATCAAGCATTTATTTCTTTGGGGAATGATTCGTTGCGTAGGTTTTGCAAATTAAAAAAAGGCGGTAAGATCTTTTGCCAAAATTAACATTTGCTTAAAAGAGTAAAAGATCTGATATTAGGCCATAAATTAGTTATCCCTTGAAAATCGATTTAACAGTGGAACAGAAAAAAATACTAGCTAAATTTTTAAGCAAAGCCCACGGTTTACCACTTAACTTGGACCCTAACCAACATCTTACATAGGTTATGCTTTCTCCCAAACACTACCATCTTAAAGAAACGTTAGCTTCCCTAAACCACTCTAGAAATGAAACAAAATATAAAAACGGTTAAATCATGACTTTATTTCATATCCATACCAATCCATACACAATAATCTAGAGAAAATAGTTCCCTCACTCACTATAGACACTATTAATAAATCACATTTAACATTTTAAACGCTATAAGTTATATTTCTGCAGTTTTATGGCTACACGACAATATGCGAACATCGAGATGAGAGAAATAATGCTATAGAAGGCTATACGTACGAATTTATACACATTTTACAAGGAAAAATCGTACGTTTTAGCCCTAATTTACAATTTCTTATAGCTGTGTATACACTTGCCAGATACTAACTTAATTTCCAAATATAATTACTTACAGTGTGTACTCAGCTGTACATATAAGCGCAATTAAACAGAATTAGACAATATCTCATATTGGTCAGTGAATAGATATTTATACATGCAAAATTATTGAATAAATATCAATACACAACAATACAACGCTTTAGAAATGGTCCCAAAACAATTTTTTTACTTCAAACTATTAAAAATTATTTTGTATCTTTCAAAATAGTTCAAATACGAGATTTCCAGTAATTCTTTCACCAAAACATCCGCAAGGTGGCGTTAGTAGATACGGAATAATATTTTATAGGGTATATTGAGTTTACCCTGTGTTACCATGCGAAAGAAATAAACCTCAACTTAACATATTCTTAATTTACAACTAATTAATGAGTATTGCTTGAATACAATATTTTTCTAATAAAAAAATAGTGAAACAAGCGATGGCGTTGATATAATTGATTTCCAAACGATCGTTAAACCTGACCAAAATATAGAGCAGTTTAAAACTAAGTGTTCGATCAGATTACAAAATAAGCCCCTTAATTAAAACGTCTATCAAATGTTGACTTCAAAAAGACAACACTTATTACGGCTGCTGTTTTAATTTGAGTAACGTCGAAAACTAGTAAGATTTTAAAAATATTTCAAATTATTTAAAGGAAAATAAAAACCAAGGCGACGACAATCTTTGATAATTTTTTGACAAGAACCCGTAGTCAGAAATATTATTCAACTGCTTACGTTGCGTAGCAGTTTTTCGGTCATAATATCGTGCGTCTTTGGACAAATGACCTCAACACTTGGTTTATAAAAGACTTTTAACAATTTGCGATAAAATATGAACAAACAGATCACTTATTTTTTTTGCAAATGTGCAAAAACTGATAAGTGTACTATTTCAATGTTATAAACTTTACACGAAGTAAAATCTTGTCGACAATATTTAGAGTAGGGGTGAATAAAATACGTTAAAATAATCTATTATCAAGCTGGAATGTCTTAGATATTAACTAAAAGGGGTTAGGGAGGTTACTATTAATAGGTAAATATGTTAAGGGTAAAATATTGCGAAGATTGCAACAAAACAAACTCAGGAAGACATTCTATGAGAGCCTCTCTTAAAAAATATGCCGTAAGGAATTTCATCATACCAATGTATTTTTAACAGCTTCTTAATAAGTAAGGATTCATCAATTATACTCTGAGCAGTAGCGGACTATAGTCCGTTCGCGTTAAGAATGCAGTTATTTCATACTTGTCCTTCGATCTAGCACGCCCCCTAAGCAATCAAATTGTTCCTAATTAGAAATTCAAGTCCACAGTGACAAAATGAACGCATACTTTCGAACGCAAAGGTTGAGGATCTTGGTTTTTTTGTGTGCAACAGAACTTTATTTTAAAATCACTGCAATCTTAACGTGAACGGACTATAGACTGATCGCTAGTTTTTTGTCTAGCGCAATCGTCCTGACTCTAACATACATCAGGTTGCGCCCGGAGTATAACAAATTATCTCATCGTTTTGGCACTGACACTTATGTCAGAACGGTGTTAAAGTACTGATAGCTGACAATATTGATGTTTGAAGAGGGCACTGTGTGAACTAATGTCTATTGATATTTCTTTATTATTATTTGATAGTGTGTTACATATACGAACTGAAAGAACAAATTTAACACTAAATCCTGTTTTAGACAATATAGAGTTATTTATTTAATTTCATTTTTTTAAAAGAGGCTCTTTATGGCACTGTTGTTGAAATAATGCAACTGCTTTCCACTAAAAACACTTTCTTGAAGCTCAGGGTTAAAATTATTTTCATTTTAAAATAATTGGAAAAGCTTGTCTATGGTGGACAAAAATTTACGCTAGCTGATTACAAACAAAGTTTCACGTAAATTGTATAAACAAAACTTAACCAAATGATACGTTAAAGATGATGACAAACAAAATATAAAAAAACATGTCATAACGCAATTTAATACATAAGATACATAAAACAGCAAAACCAAACAGTCGAAAAGGAAAAACAAACCTTTAGTACCCCAGAACTTTACCATAATGACAAAAAGCAGTTTTAAAACCAACATAGTCATAAGTCACCGTCGTACATACATTTACTTTCAGACTCAAGCATAAATAAAAGCCTAAACCATTGATAAAAACAAAAGAGAGGAAGATAGGGAAACCTCGTACCAAAAGTTGACAATATGACAGCGACTTGTTCGCGTGCACGTCATTCACACGTCAATGTCATGTGCCAGTTTTAGAATTCGCGAAATATGAATGTAACATATTCCTCCTTTTGTTTATATCAATGGCCTAAACTGGGAAATATTTAGACCAATCTTAGGTCTGTACAGTCGTGCTTGTCTATGGTTTCAGAATAGTAGCCATTTTGAATTACGACTTTGTTAAACTAATTTCAATAAGACTTTTAGGTGTAGTTATGATGGTTTTACCCTGCTCTAAGAGATTGCGGTTGTGCCCTAGGTCTTTTCGGCTATTACTAATCTTTAAACCACTAACAAATAAAAAAACACTAATGAAGCATTAAAAATATATCACAATACAACCCAATCGGCTATAGATTTTTTTATACAAAAAACACTAACTCCGAAAGACCTAACACTAAATGAGATTAATAGAAAAAAATTGAACGTATAAATAGTTACATCTTTTAAAAAAACCATGTACGCAACAATTCCTTGTTTTCTAAATTAACTAATAAAAAATACATATTTTTGCCTCTAAATCGTAATACTGAGCAAGCGATCGAACCGAAATCAAGAGGCTAGGAAACAGCTTTTTTTCGTTTTACAACAACACTAAAGCTATACAGTCTAAAGGAAGCTTATAGCGATTTTTTTTACATTTTACTTTTATTATGGTGTTTATGTAATATCTTGCATAGCATCTATTCAATTACTGCCATGGTGACATAATTTTTCCGAACCTATATCTGCCGACTGCAATGTGCTTTACTATTAAGATATCATATTAACACAGAAATATTATTTACTCGACACAACACCAAACACCGAATGATATTTCACATTATTAGTGAAAACAGCCATTTCAAATCTTAAACTAACATACATCTAAAGACGCGTCGGACAAAATATATCGTATTCGTTTCGTCTTACTAGATTTTATGCCTCATTCTATCGAACACTTTTCGATTATAGAAACTTTGTAGTAACTGGCACACAGAGAAACAGCTCAAAAACAAATGAACATTAAGTCAATTTTATTGGAAAAATAATTGTACTGGGCTGACTGACGGACGTCACATCCCTAGTGTAATTTTAAAAAACGTAAGTTGTAAAATTACAGATTTTTTCGAAGAAATGACAGACTTTATGTCAAATAACCAGTAATTATACTGCATCTATTCAAAAATATGAGTAAGTACACATAATGGTAATTTTGGCAGTAATAACTTCTCTGTCATTAAAGATTTTTATCATATAAGAATGATTAAATTATATAAGCCAGTTGATTTTGAACATAGAAAATAGCAGCCTAGTTAAAAAAATAATTTAACCAATCTCGTAACGGTGTTTAAGGCCATTTCTCTGTGTGGACCGATCACTGCAGTGCTTTACATTCTAACAAGTACAGTCAAATTCATTAATATATTTAATCATTAAATAGTAAAGTTTTCGTTTTACGTTAGTAACATACATTTATATAATGTTGATTGATTTTTAAGTTAATATACACTTTATTAATACATTTTATTATTAATGAACAAGACTCTACAATATCAACGCAGGGATTAATTATTTATTTTATTTAGGTTTGTTTGTTGAGAGATCTGTACAAGAAAATGGTACAAACAAGAACCCTGCTTTAAGTGCATATGATATTCAATAAAGGAAATGACTGGCTTATTTTAAACAACAATAATGAAACAGTAGGATAACCAAACGATTTCGTTGCATTGATTGTAAACCGCGAAAAGATTCCCAAGACGAGTTAAAGCAACATTTTGTACTTCTATCATTGGAACCTCTTGAACAGGTACCATTGTATTTTAAAAATTGCAACTCGTGAATCTACTTGAGAGAAAATAATCCCTGCGTTTGTTCGCTTTCCAAAAAGCGCAAAGCGACACCTAACTCAGACTAAAATTCACATCAAAACTACGTAAAAACTATCTCTCTTCGAATTTTTTAATATGAACCAGAATATAATTTATTCTCATTTTTTATGTTCGGAAAACTGGACAAATATCTAAAAATGGTACTCCATGCTCGCCTATAGAATGATCTCCCTCGTAAAGAGGGTGTCTACCCTCGGGAGATATTCAAGATCCAGGATCATTACTTCGCACCTCTCACGAGACAGAGGTCATTTAAAAATAAACAGCATTTGACCAAAAGAGGTAACCAAAAGGAAATTGTTATGACATTTTCAAATGTGATGAACGCATATACCGTTAAACATTGACCAGAGTAGTCATTGAAAGAATCTTCGAAATTGTGCCGTAAAGAGTCCATATCGATTAGTTGACGAGGCTGTTAAAATATGAAGTAACCATTCATAGCAAACAAATATCCAAATATCCAAATTGTACCTCATTTTTTTTCCTAGTAGGATTACGACTACCCACATTTACAGAGTAGCTACATATTAGCCGTGTAAGTACTATTAGTAGAATTCCCATACTTCTGTCCTTACAAAGCAGGTACACTATTCTGCAGTGGGTTCTCCTATATTTGGCTTAAGTGGGTAAGTTACCTCTCGATGGGCAAGTTACCTCTCAATGGGTAAGTTACCTCTCAATGGGTAAGTTACTTCTCGCTAGAAGAGGAGCTGGAGGCGCGGCCTCGGCCTTTCTTGCCGGTCTTCTTGTCTTCTGGCTCCGGTCTTTCGGTCTTTTCCACAACTGGGTCGGGAGTTTTCTGAGGTTGTTGCTGGTGTTGAGGGTTACTGCTCTGAAAGGAAATGTATATGATTGTTTGTGGATTTGAATAGGCTTACTTAATTTACAAGGGTGTTGAACTAAACTGAGGCATATGCAGGCGTTAATTTTAAAACCAGCTATTTCTAATCGGACCATTATTTTTAAAACATGTGTAATGAATAAGGTTTTTATATTGTTATGATAGTTAGCATTTAGCTCTTGACCCTTGATAAGGCAGATCATGTGAGTTTTTTAGGCTTTGGACTTATATCAACTTGAACAAGTTAAAAACATGGTGTCAATTACAGTGACAGTGACAGTGTCCTATAAAAAGTAGGAATGTCCAACATAATGCGATGAATATGAAGAAAGGGCCATTTATTGCCTTGTTGTTTTTTGGCCAGTTGCCCAGGAAATTACCGTAGATTCTGAGCATAATCACAATGTATCAACATGTCTACTATGTGGTAAGTGTGTCGCACGTAATGATATTATAACAAAAATACGTAGATAGGTTACTTGTGCTGAAAAAGTGGAACCCGTAATGACGACTTTTGACCAAGTGAGCAAAGCATTGATAGTTTGGCACACCACTGCGCAACATGTATCTGTCTCGTTTACGCTCTAGTGAATAATCATGCTATCTTGTACACACGGTCAAATCATAGGTACGCCAGGGGTCAATTTTTGACTTTGCGTCAGTACTGACATAGCGTTCTCTTTTAAATATAATTGGTAGCACGTACCTTTTTCTTCCCCTTTTCGTTCTTCCGTGGCCGATGGTCGGCGTCGTCGCGATGAGTCTTGCGCCCCATCACGCCGAGCAGCTTGCTGACCATGCTGCTGTTGCGACGCTCGCCCTCGCCCTCCGGGGACTGAGGAATGTTTATAGCGTTAAAAAAGTTTAAATTCAAATTCATTATTTCTTCAATATACTTTCGAATCGTCAAGAATCTCAATTTTAACCACTTAATTAACATACACATAATAATCCAATATATAAACAATACTTAAAATACATGTACAGTCGGGGAATGAAAGGTATGACCACCCTAAGATCTGTTTTTGCTTGCTCCATGATGACATTGACAGGAACTGTTAACCACATTTTGTGGTTTTAATCATCATAAGCAAAGAGGATGTAATAATTTGATTTATCAAACTTGACACTCCAGCGTAATTGCAAGATCAAACAAATAAAAAGTATGTCGTCACGCGCATATTTGGCAACATTGCCAATTCGCGCGCACACCTGGCAACATTACGTTTTTTTACACTTAAGTCCATAGAATAGAGTAATAGACTGCTTTAGTCTCTGGATGACACGGCACTCTTTTCTGATTGGTCGATTTTGGTGGTAAAGTGCAGTGAACACAGTGTGGTGGCGCTAGTATCGATTTAGCAGTTTTGGCGCGCTTTCACGAGGACAGAGTCGAACAATGGATTCCGATACGCTCAATACTTTTGCTTTGTTTATTATCGAACCTGTCATGTTCACCGTACACCGTACCGACGTGTGTGATTCCTAAATTTATTAAGAGTGGATAGCTACTTGAGTTTCACTGAGTTGCTTCCCGGCAAGGAAGCCCCCATACAAGATGCCGGTGACGAGTTGCCTACCGCTCGGCCTACCTCGCGCCGACAAGTATTTGTTTAACTGTCAATCGTGAAGGAACATACGCCTAATCGAATTTTAATTTTATAGTCAAACAATAAAGCCTACTTTTCGACACAACACTCTAGCCTGTTACACAGTTTTAAAAGGCAACATGTGCTTGCAACGCGTAAATGTTTTTTTTTGAAAACTGGTCAACCCTTTCGTTCCCCGACTGTACATAATGTGGCTCTACCACCGGCGTCGGAAGGTTGTTCCTATTGAGAAGACCCCGCAAGAAACTCAGTAGTTACTCAATGATAACAGGAGTGCAATGAGCTTCCTGATGAAGTGTTTCTACAGCAATACAACTTAGGCCTATTCAAGAAGTGACCAGCCATTTGTTATACTTAGACCACATCATCACGTACGATCAGGTGAGATTGGGGTCAAATAATCTGAAGAAAGAACGAAAATACATTTATTAATCGTCAGTTTGTATTTGACGACCGATTTAGTGTTGTTGGTGAGAAGTCGTCTACTACACCAAAGGTCGCGGGTTCGATCCTACAATATTGTTTGCATGAACTTGTCAAACAGACATTGTATTGTTCTGGGTGTTTTCTACGTGAATTATGTTTGTATTTACAAAAGAAAAGTGTTTATGTATGTTTATCCGCTGTCTAGTATCCCATCCCACGAGTTTAATTTTATGATTTTTGAGCTACATGGCGCTGTGTGGAATAAAATCCAAGATAAAATGTAAATGTTTTTGAATTGGAGATTGTGTCCGTGCATATTGTGTATAGTATGCTCTTACCTTAACAGCGTCCACGGAGTCCTGCCTCTTCAACCCTTCGATCCTCTTGACAGACTCGCTCCTCTTAACCTCGGCCTTTTCCTGTCTCTTCTCAGCCTTTTCTGCCCTCTCCTGCTTCTTCGCTTCTGCCTTTTCTTGCTTCTCAGATCTCTTAACAGATCCGCTCCGTTCCATCGCTTTCTCTTGCTTTTTCTCTTCGGTTTTGACTTCTGCAAAAATACAATTTTAACTATAATTGTCTCAAAAATAAAAGGCATCTCACTAAATAGGGACTTAAATAAACTTATGTACTGAACAATCTGACGAATGTATGTTTTTTATATATTATTTTTTACGACTAAAGAATGTATGTTCCGAAAGAACATGTTGAAAATCTGATATTACGCTTAGGGCGATGACGTCCCAAAGCATAATCGTTGTCAGCGAAATATGGCGCTGACAGATTCTACTGAAGGGCGCTTTTCATCAATTCGGAACGCGTTTGAGCGCGCTAACATCACTTTTGCCTCATTTCGGACCGCATATTATCATGCGTCAGGATCATAGTAAGTGGAGAGATGTGTTCTTTATCTAGCAAATGAGGAAGGATGTATGAGATGTATGCTGTACCGTTACCTTTTATGACCTCCTGCGGTTTCTCTTCTATCCTCGGCTCTGGTTTCTCAATCTTCTTGACCGAGTCCTGCTTCTTCAACTCCGGCTTGCCCTTGCCCTTCTCCTTGCCCTTCGGGTCCTCGTCTTTAAGGCTCGAGTCTGACTTCTTTCGAGTCTTCACTTCGGGAATGGGCACGGGTTCGGTTGGAGGCTTTTTGCTCTTGTCTTCGATTAGGTTGAATTCGGAGCTTGTCCGACTATCGTCTGTAAGGAAGTTCATGTATTAATGAAACTGGCATTATTAACTGTATGAGGTCCACTGCTGAACACTTTTTCGTTGCTTTCACACATGTGAACAGTTGAAAAAGACAGTTCTAGTTTCATGGCTAGGAAATAAAAAGCCCCGGGGGGTTGCTTGATAGCTCACGGAAATTCATCATCTTTACATTCATTCATCTGACTTTGTGACCATAGCCTCTCGCCTGTCATTAGGAGTCTATTGGTGATGAGGTCGATGTATTTAACATACCAATTTTCATTTCCCTCGACGTATCCAGCGCTGACATGTCAACTGACGTGTCTTGGAAGGACTCGTCTGACAGTGACAGCGAGGCGAACGATGTCGAAGTGTCGAACGTCTTGTCCAGACTCGTCTTCGGTGATGACGTGAAGATGTTGGGCGTTGTTTGCTGCTTCGCTGGCGTTCTGTCGGTCCTGGGTACAAGTTGTGAGAATTCACTTTGAGGAATGATTCGAAGATGTAATAGTAATACGCATGCAGTGTGATACAATACTCAATAGATTTAAGATAACTATGGTGATTAGTCTAATTATTAAAATCACTAAACTGATGCTAGTTTGCATTGAATTTTGAGCATCATTTCAAAATAGGGCATTCGAAGGTAAATGATTGATGTTGTCAACGCTTAACCCCTAAATAATTCAAATGGCAGTTGTACTGCACGTTTATAATGTGGATCGATTTTAAATAACAAAGCTTACTAGTAAAATATCACTTAAATTTAAGTGAAAGGTAATTCTATGAGTAGCTTATTTTCTTTACAGTAAATGTATTTAAAATATTTAATTTTTTAAAATAATTTCAAGTATTTAATATTTATAAATGTAATTAATGTAATCTAGCCTATCATTTATAAAAAAATCAACTGATTCGATGAGTGTATTTATGTACAACAGCGTGTGTATCTTGAGTAAGAGATAGAGAGATAGAGAGGTTAAACGTTTAGGGTACGTGCTCGGTTCAGAGTGTCTGCAATTACAACAAACAAACCTGTTAGGCAAATTCTTCGCATGATGCGTCGGCGAGTCCTTCTCTTCAGCGATCCTCGGCAACGGCGGCTCGTCTTGCTTATCTGTGGGGGGCGGGGTGGGCGGGGCGGGCACAGGCGCGCGCCACATCACCCCGCGCCGCCCAGCGCTGGGCCCGGCCACGCCCACGGCGCCCACGCCCACGCCCCCGCAAGAGCCCACGGTCACGGTGGAAACGTTCACGCCGCCGCAGCAGAGAGGAGATATCGAGCATTTCGACTCGGCTGAGCGAGGGTGCAACCTGAGATGTTGTAAGAACAAAGCTATAGTTATGATGTTGGAACTTGTCCTAGTATAACTATGCCTGACTTGGCAGGTTGAGAAGATCAATTGATAAGGGGAAGTGCAAGGTGCAACAAAAATTAGGAATATTTGTCATTGCAATTCTAAGGCCAAAAGTGACACAAAATAGTTGTAATCTTTTATCGACAAGTGATAAAAAGGCACTAATCAAAATTACATACTACATTGTAAACTATAGTGAATAACTGGCCTGTATTACTTAATTTTTGTGTGCAATAAAAGTGTTTATAATCTTATTTATTTGGCTGTGGCTAAGTACGAACACATCATTGATATAGTTTGTCTAATGGGTGTATTTTGGAGAATACAGTGGTGTGACGATAAAAGACGATTATTTCAAGCAGTGTACATAAAATGTAAATGATATAATGAACCCAAGCACAATGAACATAAAAGACAAACACAAACATCTCGTATATGAGTTACAGTCCGTTCGCGTTAAGAATGCAGCGATTTTTTAATTTAATTCTGTTGCACACAAAAAAACTCAGATCCACAACCTTTGAGTTCGAAAGTATGCGATCAACTGGTCACTCACTGTGGACTTGACTTTCTAATTAGGAACGATTTAATTGGTTAGGCAGCATGCTGGATCGAAGGACAAGCATGAAATAACTGCATTCTTAACACGAACGGACTATAGTATCTCAAAAAACCTTTAAAATACTTTATCAATTGGCAGTAATGACATATTATAACATTATAAATAAAGACACAGAATCAGAAAGAGAAACAGAAAAAGGCAGCGTAAAAGCCAAGATCTATCTCCAGTGATATTGAAACAATAGCGTAGATGACTATGAGTCATTTTGCACGTTTTTTTTTATATTAACCAAAAATAATAAGAGATTTTAAATGTTATTGTGAAATCACAATCGAAATTTGTTACAAATTGAAGCCACAATAGGCCTGCAAACTTGGGTGGGCAAGTCCAAAAGTGTTCAATTTTTGTAAAACAATATCACTATTTTGTAACCCCATACTATTATGAAGCAATTAAGTTAGGAGACCAATTTCATAACATAGCTGTCGAACAACAGGAACGTGACGTCACGTTTTCTGTCACGTTTGTATGAAGCGTTTTTGGGCAAGTCCAAAAATGTGAATTTCAAATTGTGATATCTCGGGTAGTATTGATCCTAATGAAGTGATTATTTTAGGATTGTTTACATAAATGAAAGGTCGTTCGATGTTTAACAAAAAAAATACAGTCATCTATCCTATTACGCGAGCCCCAAACCCCAAGCCTCACCTATCAGGCGACAAGGCCCTTCTCAGCAGCGGCGAGGCCGGATCCCGGCGCGCCCAGGCCCGGCGCCCGCACTCCCGGCTGGCCAGCGGCGACGGGCTTCGGGCCTCGCAGCGGCTGCTGGGGTTAGTCACAGGTGGAATGGTGACAACACAGTGATGGCCAATGATATTACAGTAAAAAAGACGTAGATAGGTTAAGTCAGTACTGACGCGAAGTCAAAAATTGACCCCTAGCGTACGTACTTATAATTTGACCGCGTGTACAAGATGGTACGATTATTTACTCGAGCGTATACAAGACAGATACATGAAGCGCAGTGTCGTCTCAAACTGTCAATACTTTGCTGAGGTGGTTGAAAGTCCTGATTTCAGGTGCAACTTTTTTAGCACAAGTAAGCTATCTACGTCTTTTTTATTGTAATTTACACATGGAATATGAAGTTGCAGTGGTGTAACTATATTCCCCTGGAGCAAGGGGCGAAAGGCCATAGGCATATTGTCATTTTTCACGATAGCATGAGTACTGTTGTATATTGCCTAAGGGTATTCTTGAGTATTCTTCTTATTTAAGATAGTTAGTTTTTTGATTTTAAACTGTAAGCTAATGTAATTATAGTTCGCACGCCGAATGATGATCCCTATGACGTTTCAACTGACAGTGGTATTAGTGATGCGAAACAATTCTAAACAATTTCTATAAAATACTATATTTTTAGGCAAATATCATGTCATTCAGCCAAGTCATTCAACATAATAAGCAATATTTATTTATTTTGAGAAAAAGATTACGCGCATTGATGGACTCAAAACACTAGATAAAAAAATAACAGCCTTAATACATTTTATTTTACTATATTTTATTTATTATTTAAATTGCATAATTGCAAGAGTTTAGAATTCTTTTTGAATTGAATTTTAAAGAATTAATAATTGCCAGCTTCATGGAAAAATATTCAAAAGGAAGCCACAGACCTACCGTATTCTAATAATAAACAACACGGATAGCTGCAGTTCAGACTGAGATTTTGAAGATCCGCTTGACCCTGCATCAGATTCAGATTGATATAAATAATATACCAACTCAAAGCGTTTGGTAAATTTTTCCAGCAAATTATCGATATTTTGTTTATCGATGCGTCCCTTCTTAGTCGATGACAACTTGACGACGTAACTTTTGCAGGACGTACCATGTACATTTGCATTGAGTTTTTTTCCATTATTTACGAACATCACGTAATAATTTCATAATATTCATTTTTATAAATTACAAATGTACACAATTATGATTTTTTCGATTTTTCAATGGACCTCTGAAGGAACTGTTGTGACAGGACGTCAGTACAATGTTAAGCGCTAACGAACTGTCATAGGGATCATCATTCGGCGTGCGTAGTATAATTAAATGAATAAATAGGCCTGAAAAGATCCTTAGGGTTGAATGATAATCGTAAAAATATTTTGATACACGTCTTTTAAGAATTTGTTTTTTTAATATAGTGACACCACTGACAAGATATAATATGGAAGACATAACATTAGTAGTGAAAGTTCCCATGTCTTAATTGAATTCAATGTGATGAAAGACCAATGAATGTTTGATTTCACATTTGAAATGATATGCATTTTTAAGTGGCCAAATGGTTATGTTACAGTATTTTTTGAGAATTTTTGTTTAGCATCACAAGAAGGTTAACATACAGACAAATATTGAACAATATCAATCATAATATAAAAACATACCCTTGAATAAAGTTGAGTTATAATTTGTAAAAATTGCAATAAATATTTTAAATACCAAGATAGGGATAGCATCCCACTCGACGATCATCGATGTTGAAAGGAATAACATAGTTTTTTCAGCCAGTTGACAAAAATTTAGCCGTTCTTAAGTTAGCAGACTTAGGGCCGTGTTCTCTATGACTGACCTGTTCTCGTGTGTGTGTGTGTGCTGCACAACACAACTGGAACTGTTAGTGTGACTGACCTGGTCCCTGGAACTGTTAGTGTGACTGACCTGGTCCCTGGAACTGTTAGTGTGGATGACCTGGTCCCTGGAACTGTTAGTGTGACTGACCTGGTCCCTGGAACTGTTCTAGTGTGACTGACCTGTTCTCGTGTGTGTGTGTGTGCTGCACGTTTGGCTGCGACGGCGGCTGCGGGGAGGGGGAGGGGGTCCGCGCGAGGGGGGACAGCGGCATGTGCTGCAGCGACGCGCGCCGCACCTCCGCGCCAGACAACTTGGCCTTCAGCCCGTGGAGGGACCTAGGCCTGGAACTGTTAGTGTGACTGACCTGGTCCCTGGAACTGTTAGTGTGACTGACCTGGTCCCTGGAACTGTTCTAGTGTGACTGACCTGTTCTCGTGTGTGTGTGTGTGCTGCACGTTTGGCTGCGACGGCGGCTGCGGGGAGGGGGAGGGGGTCCGCGCGAGGGGGGACAGCGGCATGTGCTGCAGCGACGCGCGCCGCACCTCCGCGCCAGACAACTTGGCCTTCAGCCCGTGGAGGGACCTAGGCCTGGAACTGTTAGTGTGACTGACCTGGTCCCTGGAACTGTTAGTGTGACTGACCTGGTCCCTGGAACTGTTAGTGTGACTGACCTGGTCCCTGGAACTGTTAGTGTGACTGACCTGGTCCCTGGAACTGTTAGTGTGACTGACCTGGTCCCTGGAACTGTTAGTGTGACTGACCTGGTCCCTGGAACTGTTAGTGTGACTGACCTGGTCCCTGGAACTGTTCTAGTGTGACTGACCTGTTCTCGTGTGTGTGTGTGTGCTGCACGTTTGGCTGCGACGGCGGCTGCGGGGAGGGGGAGGGGGTCCGCGCGAGGGGGGACAGCGGCATGTGCTGCAGCGACGCGCGCCGCACCTCCGCGCCAGACAACTTGGCCTTCAGCCCGTGGAGGGACCTAGGCCTGGAACTGTTAGTGTGACTGACCTGGTCCCTGGAACTGTTAGTGTGACTGACCTGGTCCCTGGAACTGTTAGTGTGACTGACCTGGTCCCTGGAACTGTTAGTGTGACTGACCTGGTCCCTGGAACTGTTAGTGTGACTGACCTGGTCCCTGGAACTGTTAGTGTGACTGACCTGGTCCCTGGAACTGTTAGTGTGACTGACCTGGTCCCTGGAACTGTTCTAGTGTGACTGACCTGTTCTCGTGTGTGTGTGTGTGCTGCACGTTTGGCTGCGACGGCGGCTGCGGGGAGGGGGAGGGGGTCCGCGCGAGGGGGGACAGCGGCATGTGCTGCAGCGACGCGCGCCGCACCTCCGCGCCAGACAACTTGGCCTTCAGCCCGTGGAGGGACCTAGGCCTGGAACTGTTAGTGTGACTGACCTGGTCCCTGGAACTGTTAGTGTGACTGACCTGGTCCCTGGAACTGTTCTAGTGTGACTGACCTGTTCTCGTGTGTGTGTGTGTGCTGCACGTTTGGCTGCGACGGCGGCTGCGGGGAGGGGGAGGGGGTCCGCGCGAGGGGGGACAGCGGCATGTGCTGCAGCGACGCGCGCCGCACCTCCGCGCCAGACAACTTGGCCTTCAGCCCGTGGAGGGACCTAGGCCTGGAACTGTTAGTGTGACTGACCTGGTCCCTGGAACTGTTAGTGTGACTGACCTGGTCCCTGGAACTGTTAGTGTGACTGACCTGGTCCCTGGAACTGTTAGTGTGACTGACCTGGTCCCTGGAACTGTTAGTGTGACTGACCTGGTCCCTGGAACTGTTCTAGTGTGACTGACCTGTTCTCGTGTGTGTGTGTGTGCTGCACGTTTGGCTGCGACGGCGGCTGCGGGGAGGGGGAGGGGGTCCGCGCGAGGGGGGACAGCGGCATGTGCTGCAGCGACGCGCGCCGCACCTCCGCGCCAGACAACTTGGCCTTCAGCCCGTGGAGGGACCTAGGCCTGGAACTGTTAGTGTGACTGACCTGGTCCCTGGAACTGTTCTAGTGTGACTGACCTGTTCTCGTGTGTGTGTGTGTGCTGCACGTTTGGCTGCGACGGCGGCTGCGGGGAGGGGGAGGGGGTCCGCGCGAGGGGGGACAGCGGCATGTGCTGCAGCGACGCGCGCCGCACCTCCGCGCCAGACAACTTGGCCTTCAGCCCGTGGAGGGACCTAGGCCTGGAACTGTTAGTGTGACTGACCTGGTCCCTGGAACTGTTAGTGTGACTGACCTGGTCCCTGGAACTGTTAGTGTGACTGACCTGGTCCCTGGAACTGTTAGTGTGGATGACCTGGTCCCTGGAACTGTTAGTGTGACTGACCTGGTCCCT
Organism: Udea ferrugalis; assembly: GCA_950022985.1. Taxonomy (NCBI): domain Eukaryota; kingdom Metazoa; phylum Arthropoda; class Insecta; order Lepidoptera; family Crambidae; genus Udea; species Udea ferrugalis. Next base: position 2,035,626 of record OX465541.1, read on the forward strand.
GGAACTGTTCTAGTGTGACTGACCTGTTCTCGTGTGTGTGTGTGTGCTGCACGTTTGGCTGCGACGGCGGCTGCGGGGAGGGGGAGGGGGTCCGCGCGAGGGGGGACAGCGGCATGTGCTGCAGCGACGCGCGCCGCACCTCCGCGCCAGACAACTTGGCCTTCAGCCCGTGGAGGGACCTAGGCCTGGAACTGTTAGTGTGACTGACCTGGTCCCTGGAACTGTTAGTGTGACTGACCTGGTCCCTGGAACTGTTAGTGTGACTGACCTGGTCCCTGGAACTGTTAGTGTGGATGACCTGGTCCCTGGAACTGTTAGTGTGACTGACCTGGTCCCTGGAACTGTTCTAGTGTGACTGACCTGTTCTCGTGTGTGTGTGTGTGCTGCACGTTTGGCTGCGACGGCGGCTGCGGGGAGGGGGAGGGGGTCCGCGCGAGGGGGGACAGCGGCATGTGCTGCAGCGACGCGCGCCGCACCTCCGCGCCAGACAACTTGGCCTTCAGCCCGTGGAGGGACCTAGGCCTGGAACTGTTAGTGTGACTGACCTGGTCCCTGGAACTGTTAGTGTGACTGACCTGGTCCCTGGAACTGTTAGTGTGACTGACCTGGTCCCTGGAACTGTTCTAGTGTGACTGACCTGTTCTCGTGTGTGTGTGTGTGCTGCACGTTTGGCTGCGACGGCGGCTGCGGGGAGGGGGAGGGGGTCCGCGCGAGGGGGGACAGCGGCATGTGCTGCAGCGACGCGCGCCGCACCTCCGCGCCAGACAACTTGGCCTTCAGCCCGTGGAGGGACCTAGGCCTGGAACTGTTAGTGTGACTGACCTGGTCCCTGGAACTGTTAGTGTGACTGACCTGGTCCCTGGAACTGTTAGTGTGACTGACCTGGTCCCTGGAACTGTTAGTGTGACTGACCTGGTCCCTGGAACTGTTCTAGTGTGACTGACCTGTTCTCGTGTGTGTGTGTGTGCTGCACGTTTGGCTGCGACGGCGGCTGCGGGGAGGGGGAGGGGGTCCGCGCGAGGGGGGACAGCGGCATGTGCTGCAGCGACGCGCGCCGCACCTCCGCGCCAGACAACTTGGCCTTCAGCCCGTGGAGGGACCTAGGCCTGGAACTGTTAGTGTGACTGACCTGGTCCCTGGAACTGTTAGTGTGACTGACCTGGTCCCTGGAACTGTTAGTGTGACTGACCTGGTCCCTGGAACTGTTAGTGTGACTGACCTGGTCCCTGGAACTGTTAGTGTGACTGACCTGGTCCCTGGAACTGTTAGTGTGACTGACCTGGTCCCTGGAACTGTTAGTGTGACTGACCTGGTCCCTGGAACTGTTAGTGTGACTGACCTGGTCCCTGGAACTGTTAGTGTGACTGACCTGGTCCCTGGAACTGTTAGTGTGACTGACCTGGTCCCTGGAACTGTTCTAGTGTGACTGACCTGTTCTCGTGTGTGTGTGTGTGCTGCACGTTTGGCTGCGACGGCGGCTGCGGGGAGGGGGAGGGGGTCCGCGCGAGGGGGGACAGCGGCATGTGCTGCAGCGACGCGCGCCGCACCTCCGCGCCAGACAACTTGGCCTTCAGCCCGTGGAGGGACCTAGGCCTGGAACTGTTAGTGTGACTGACCTGGTCCCTGGAACTGTTCTAGTGTGACTGACCTGTTCTCGTGTGTGTGTGTGTGCTGCACGTTTGGCTGCGACGGCGGCTGCGGGGAGGGGGAGGGGGTCCGCGCGAGGGGGGACAGCGGCATGTGCTGCAGCGACGCGCGCCGCACCTCCGCGCCAGACAACTTGGCCTTCAGCCCGTGGAGGGACCTAGGCCTGGAACTGTTAGTGTGACTGACCTGGTCCCTGGAACTGTTAGTGTGACTGACCTGGTCCCTGGAACTGTTAGTGTGACTGACCTGGTCCCTGGAACTGTTAGTGTGACTGACCTGGTCCCTGGAACTGTTCTAGTGTGACTGACCTGGTCCCTGGAACTGTTAGTGTGACTGACCTGGTCCCTGGAACTGTTAGTGTGACTGACCTGGTCCCTGGAACTGTTCTAGTGTGACTGACCTGGTCCCTGGAACTGTTAGTGTGACTGACCTGGTCCCTGGAACTGTTAGTGTGACTGACCTGGTCCCTGGAACTGTTCTAGTGTGACTGACCTGGTCCCTGGAACTGTTAGTGTGACTGACCTGGTCCCTGGAACTGTTCTAGTGTGACTGACCTGGTCCCTGGAACTGTTAGTGTGACTGACCTGGTCCCTGGAACTGTTAGTGTGACTGACCTGGTCCCTGGAACTGTTCTAGTGTGACTGACCTGGTCCCTGGAACTGTTAGTGTGACTGACCTGGTCCCTGGAACTGTTAGTGTGACTGACCTGGTCCCTGGAACTGTTAGTGTGACTGACCTGGTCCCTGGAACTGTTAGTGTGACTGACCTGGTCCCTGGAACTGTTAGTGTGACTGACCTGGTCCCTGGAACTGTTCTAGTGTGACTGACCTGTTCTCGTGTGTGTGTGTGTGCTGCACGTTTGGCTGCGACGGCGGCTGCGGGGAGGGGGAGGGGGTCCGCGCGAGGGGGGACAGCGGCATGTGCTGCAGCGACGCGCGCCGCACCTCCGCGCCAGACAACTTGGCCTTCAGCCCGTGGAGGGACCTAGGCCTGGAACTGTTAGTGTGACTGACCTGGTCCCTGGAACTGTTAGTGTGACTGACCTGGTCCCTGGAACTGTTCTAGTGTGACTGACCTGGTCCCTGGAACTGTTAGTGTGACTGACCTGGTCCCTGGAACTGTTAGTGTGACTGACCTGGTCCCTGGAACTGTTAGTGTGACTGACCTGGTCCCTGGAACTGTTAGTGTGACTGACCTGGTCCCTGGAACTGTTCTAGTGTGACTGACCTGTTCTCGTGTGTGTGTGTGTGCTGCACGTTTGGCTGCGACGGCGGCTGCGGGGAGGGGGAGGGGGTCCGCGCGAGGGGGGACAGCGGCATGTGCTGCAGCGACGCGCGCCGCACCTCCGCGCCAGACAACTTGGCCTTCAGCCCGTGGAGGGACCTAGGCCTGGAACTGTTAGTGTGACTGACCTGGTCCCTGGAACTGTTAGTGTGACTGACCTGGTCCCTGGAACTGTTAGTGTGACTGACCTGGTCCCTGGAACTGTTAGTGTGACTGACCTGGTCCCTGGAACTGTTAGTGTGACTGACCTGGTCCCTGGAACTGTTAGTGTGACTGACCTGGTCCCTGGAACTGTTAGTGTGACTGACCTGGTCCCTGGAACTGTTAGTGTGACTGACCTGGTCCCTGGAACTGTTAGTGTGACTGACCTGGTCCCTGGAACTGTTAGTGTGACTGACCTGGTCCCTGGAACTGTTAGTGTGACTGACCTGGTCCCTGGAACTGTTAGTGTGACTGACCTGGTCCCTGGAACTGTTAGTGTGACTGACCTGGTCCCTGGAACTGTTAGTGTGACTGACCTGGTCCCTGGAACTGTTAGTGTGACTGACCTGGTCCCTGGAACTGTTAGTGTGACTGACCTGGTCCCTGGAACTGTTCTAGTGTGACTGACCTGGTCCCTGGAACTGTTAGTGTGACTGACCTGGTCCCTGGAACTGTTAGTGTGACTGACCTGGTCCCTGGAACTGTTAGTGTGACTGACCTGGTCCCTGGAACTGTTAGTGTGACTGACCTGGTCCCTGGAACTGTTAGTGTGACTGACCTGGTCCCTGGAACTGTTAGTGTGACTGACCTGGTCCCTGGAACTGTTAGTGTGACTGACCTGGTCCCTGGAACTGTTAGTGTGACTGACCTGGTCCCTGGAACTGTTAGTGTGACTGACCTGGTCCCTGGAACTGTTAGTGTGACTGACCTGGTCCCTGGAACTGTTAGTGTGACTGACCTGGTCCCTGGAACTGTTCTAGTGTGACTGACCTGGTCCCTGGAACTGTTAGTGTGACTGACCTGGTCCCTGGAACTGTTAGTGTGACTGACCTGGTCCCTGGAACTGTTAGTGTGACTGACCTGGTCCCTGGAACTGTTAGTGTGACTGACCTGGTCCCTGGAACTGTTAGTGTGACTGACCTGGTCCCTGGAACTGTTAGTGTGACTGACCTGGTCCCTGGAACTGTTAGTGTGACTGACCTGGTCCCTGGAACTGTTAGTGTGACTGACCTGGTCCCTGGAACTGTTAGTGTGACTGACCTGGTCCCTGGAACTGTTAGTGTGACTGACCTGGTCCCTGGAACTGTTCTAGTGTGACTGACCTGGTCCCTGGAACTGTTAGTGTGACTGACCTGGTCCCTGGAACTGTTAGTGTGACTGACCTGGTCCCTGGAACTGTTAGTGTGACTGACCTGGTCCCTGGAACTGTTAGTGTGACTGACCTGGTCCCTGGAACTGTTAGTGTGACTGACCTGGTCCCTGGAACTGTTAGTGTGACTGACCTGGTCCCTGGAACTGTTAGTGTGACTGACCTGGTCCCTGGAACTGTTAGTGTGACTGACCTGGTCCCTGGAACTGTTAGTGTGACTGACCTGGTCCCTGGAACTGTTAGTGTGACTGACCTGGTCCCTGGAACTGTTCTAGTGTGACTGACCTGGTCCCTGGAACTGTTAGTGTGACTGACCTGGTCCCTGGAACTGTTAGTGTGACTGACCTGGTCCCTGGAACTGTTAGTGTGACTGACCTGGTCCCTGGAACTGTTAGTGTGACTGACCTGGTCCCTGGAACTGTTAGTGTGACTGACCTGGTCCCTGGAACTGTTAGTGTGACTGACCTGGTCCCTGGAACTGTTAGTGTGACTGACCTGGTCCCTGGAACTGTTAGTGTGACTGACCTGGTCCCTGGAACTGTTCTAGTGTGACTGACCTGTTCTCGTGTGTGTGTGTGTGCTGCACGTTTGGCTGCGACGGCGGCTGCGGGGAGGGGGAGGGGGTCCGCGCGAGGGGGGACAGCGGCATGTGCTGCAGCGACGCGCGCCGCACCTCCGCGCCAGACAACTTGGCCTTCAGCCCGTGGAGGGACCTAGGCCTGGAACTGTTAGTGTGACTGACCTGGTCCCTGGAACTGTTAGTGTGACTGACCTGGTCCCTGGAACTGTTAGTGTGACTGACCTGGTCCCTGGAACTGTTAGTGTGACTGACCTGGTCCCTGGAACTGTTCTAGTGTGACTGACCTGTTCTCGTGTGTGTGTGTGTGCTGCACGTTTGGCTGCGACGGCGGCTGCGGGGAGGGGGAGGGGGTCCGCGCGAGGGGGGACAGCGGCATGTGCTGCAGCGACGCGCGCCGCACCTCCGCGCCAGACAACTTGGCCTTCAGCCCGTGGAGGGACCTAGGCCTGGAACTGTTAGTGTGACTGACCTGGTCCCTGGAACTGTTAGTGTGACTGACCTGGTCCCTGGAACTGTTAGTGTGACTGACCTGGTCCCTGGAACTGTTAGTGTGACTGACCTGGTCCCTGGAACTGTTAGTGTGACTGACCTGGTCCCTGGAACTGTTAGTGTGACTGACCTGGTCCCTGGAACTGTTCTAGTGTGACTGACCTGTTCTCGTGTGTGTGTGTGTGCTGCACGTTTGGCTGCGACGGCGGCTGCGGGGAGGGGGAGGGGGTCCGCGCGAGGGGGGACAGCGGCATGTGCTGCAGCGACGCGCGCCGCACCTCCGCGCCAGACAACTTGGCCTTCAGCCCGTGGAGGGACCTAGGCCTGGAACTGTTAGTGTGACTGACCTGGTCCCTGGAACTGTTAGTGTGACTGACCTGGTCCCTGGAACTGTTAGTGTGACTGACCTGGTCCCTGGAACTGTTCTAGTGTGACTGACCTGGTCCCTGGAACTGTTAGTGTGACTGACCTGGTCCCTGGAACTGTTAGTGTGACTGACCTGGTCCCTGGAACTGTTAGTGTGACTGACCTGGTCCCTGGAACTGTTAGTGTGACTGACCTGGTCCCTGGAACTGTTAGTGTGACTGACCTGGTCCCTGGAACTGTTAGTGTGACTGACCTGGCCCCTGGAACTGTTCTAGTGTGACTGACCTGGTCCCTGGAACTGTTAGTGTGACTGACCTGGTCCCTGGAACTGTTAGTGTGACTGACCTGGTCCCTGGAACTGTTAGTGTGACTGACCTGGTCCCTGGAACTGTTAGTGTGACTGACCTGGTCCCTGGAACTGTTAGTGTGACTGACCTGGTCCCTGGAACTGTTAGTGTGACTGACCTGGTCCCTGGAACTGTTAGTGTGACTGACCTGGTCCCTGGAACTGTTCTAGTGTGACTGACCTGGTCCCTGGAACTGTTAGTGTGACTGACCTGGTCCCTGGAACTGTTAGTGTGACTGACCTGGTCCCTGGAACTGTTAGTGTGACTGACCTGGTCCCTGGAACTGTTAGTGTGACTGACCTGGTCCCTGGAACTGTTAGTGTGACTGACCTGGTCCCTGGAACTGTTCTAGTGTGACTGACCTGTTCTCGTGTGTGTGTGTGTGCTGCACGTTTGGCTGCGACGGCGGCTGCGGGGAGGGGGAGGGGGTCCGCGCGAGGGGGGACAGCGGCATGTGCTGCAGCGACGCGCGCCGCACCTCCGCGCCAGACAACTTGGCCTTCAGCCCGTGGAGGGACCTAGGCCTGGAACTGTTAGTGTGACTGACCTGGTCCCTGGAACTGTTAGTGTGACTGACCTGGTCCCTGGAACTGTTCTAGTGTGACTGACCTGGTCCCTGGAACTGTTAGTGTGACTGACCTGGTCCCTGGAACTGTTAGTGTGACTGACCTGGTCCCTGGAACTGTTAGTGTGACTGACCTGGTCCCTGGAACTGTTAGTGTGACTGACCTGGTCCCTGGAACTGTTAGTGTGACTGACCTGGTCCCTGGAACTGTTAGTGTGACTGACCTGGTCCCTGGAACTGTTAGTGTGACTGACCTGGTCCCTGGAACTGTTCTAGTGTGACTGACCTGGTCCCTGGAACTGTTAGTGTGACTGACCTGGTCCCTGGAACTGTTAGTGTGACTGACCTGGTCCCTGGAACTGTTAGTGTGACTGACCTGGTCCCTGGAACTGTTAGTGTGACTGACCTGGTCCCTGGAACTGTTAGTGTGACTGACCTGGTCCCTGGAACTGTTAGTGTGACTGACCTGGTCCCTGGAACTGTTAGTGTGACTGACCTGGTCCCTGGAACTGTTAGTGTGACTGACCTGGTCCCTGGAACTGTTAGTGTGACTGACCTGGTCCCTGGAACTGTTCTAGTGTGACTGACCTGTTCTCGTGTGTGTGTGTGTGCTGCACGTTTGGCTGCGACGGCGGCTGCGGGGAGGGGGAGGGGGTCCGCGCGAGGGGGGACAGCGGCATGTGCTGCAGCGACGCGCGCCGCACCTCCGCGCCAGACAACTTGGCCTTCAGCCCGTGGAGGGACCTAGGCCTGGAACTGTTAGTGTGACTGACCTGGTCCCTGGAACTGTTAGTGTGACTGACCTGGTCCCTGGAACTGTTAGTGTGACTGACCTGGTCCCTGGAACTGTTCTAGTGTGACTGACCTGTTCTCGTGTGTGTGTGTGTGCTGCACGTTTGGCTGCGACGGCGGCTGCGGGGAGGGGGAGGGGGTCCGCGCGAGGGGGGACAGCGGCATGTGCTGCAGCGACGCGCGCCGCACCTCCGCGCCAGACAACTTGGCCTTCAGCCCGTGGAGGGACCTAGGCCTGGAACTGTTAGTGTGACTGACCTGGTCCCTGGAACTGTTAGTGTGACTGACCTGGTCCCTGGAACTGTTAGTGTGACTGACCTGGTCCCTGGAACTGTTAGTGTGACTGACCTGGTCCCTGGAACTGTTAGTGTGACTGACCTGGTCCCTGGAACTGTTAGTGTGACTGACCTGGTCCCTGGAACTGTTAGTGTGACTGACCTGGTCCCTGGAACTGTTAGTGTGACTGACCTGGTCCCTGGAACTGTTCTAGTGTGACTGACCTGGTCCCTGGAACTGTTAGTGTGACTGACCTGGTCCCTGGAACTGTTAGTGTGACTGACCTGGTCCCTGGAACTGTTAGTGTGACTGACCTGGTCCCTGGAACTGTTAGTGTGACTGACCTGGTCCCTGGAACTGTTAGTGTGACTGACCTGGTCCCTGGAACTGTTAGTGTGACTGACCTGGTCCCTGGAACTGTTAGTGTGACTGACCTGGTCCCTGGAACTGTTCTAGTGTGACTGACCTGGTCCCTGGAACTGTTAGTGTGACTGACCTGGTCCCTGGAACTGTTAGTGTGACTGACCTGGTCCCTGGAACTGTTAGTGTGACTGACCTGGTCCCTGGAACTGTTAGTGTGACTGACCTGGTCCCTGGAACTGTTCTAGTGTGACTGACCTGTTCTCGTGTGTGTGTGTGTGCTGCACGTTTGGCTGCGACGGCGGCTGCGGGGAGGGGGAGGGGGTCCGCGCGAGGGGGGACAGCGGCATGTGCTGCAGCGACGCGCGCCGCACCTCCGCGCCAGACAACTTGGCCTTCAGCCCGTGGAGGGACCTAGGCCTGGAACTGTTAGTGTGACTGACCTGGTCCCTGGAACTGTTAGTGTGACTGACCTGGTCCCTGGAACTGTTAGTGTGACTGACCTGGTCCTTGGAACTGTTAGTGTGACTGACCTGGTCCCTGGAACTGTTCTAGTGTGACTGACCTGTTCTCGTGTGTGTGTGTGTGCTGCACGTTTGGCTGCGACGGCGGCTGCGGGGAGGGGGAGGGGGTCCGCGCGAGGGGGGACAGCGGCATGTGCTGCAGCGACGCGCGCCGCACCTCCGCGCCAGACAACTTGGCCTTCAGCCCGTGGAGGGACCTAGGCCTGGAACTGTTAGTGTGACTGACCTGGTCCCTGGAACTGTTAGTGTGACTGACCTGGTCCCTGGAACTGTTAGTGTGACTGACCTGGTCCCTGGAACTGTTAGTGTGACTGACCTGGTCCCTGGAACTGTTAGTGTGACTGACCTGGTCCCTGGAACTGTTAGTGTGACTGACCTGGTCCCTGGAACTGTTAGTGTGACTGACCTGGTCCCTGGAACTGTTCTAGTGTGACTGACCTGTTCTCGTGTGTGTGTGTGTGCTGCACGTTTGGCTGCGACGGCGGCTGCGGGGAGGGGGAGGGGGTCCGCGCGAGGGGGGACAGCGGCATGTGCTGCAGCGACGCGCGCCGCACCTCCGCGCCAGACAACTTGGCCTTCAGCCCGTGGAGGGACCTAGGCCTGGAACTGTTAGTGTGACTGACCTGGTCCCTGGAACTGTTAGTGTGACTGACCTGGTCCCTGGAACTGTTCTAGTGTGACTGACCTGTTCTCGTGTGTGTGTGTGTGCTGCACGTTTGGCTGCGACGGCGGCTGCGGGGAGGGGGAGGGGGTCCGCGCGAGGGGGGACAGCGGCATGTGCTGCAGCGACGCGCGCCGCACCTCCGCGCCAGACAACTTGGCCTTCAGCCCGTGGAGGGACCTAGGCCTGGAACTGTTAGTGTGACTGACCTGGTCCCTGGAACTGTTAGTGTGACTGACCTGGTCCCTGGAACTGTTAGTGTGACTGACCTGGTCCCTGGAACTGTTCTAGTGTGACTGACCTGTTCTCGTGTGTGTGTGTGTGCTGCACGTTTGGCTGCGACGGCGGCTGCGGGGAGGGGGAGGGGGTCCGCGCGAGGGGGGACAGCGGCATGTGCTGCAGCGACGCGCGCCGCACCTCCGCGCCAGACAACTTGGCCTTCAGCCCGTGGAGGGACCTAGGCCTGGAACTGTTAGTGTGACTGACCTGGTCCCTGGAACTGTTCTAGTGTGACTGACCTGGTCCCTGGAACTGTTAGTGTGACTGACCTGGTCCCTGGAACTGTTAGTGTGACTGACCTGGTCCCTGGAACTGTTAGTGTGACTGACCTGGTCCCTGGAACTGTTCTAGTGTGACTGACCTGTTCTCGTGTGTGTGTGTGTGCTGCACGTTTGGCTGCGACGGCGGCTGCGGGGAGGGGGAGGGGGTCCGCGCGAGGGGGGACAGCGGCATGTGCTGCAGCGACGCGCGCCGCACCTCCGCGCCAGACAACTTGGCCTTCAGCCCGTGGAGGGACCTAGGCCTGGAACTGTTAGTGTGACTGACCTGGTCCCTGGAACTGTTAGTGTGACTGACCTGGTCCCTGGAACTGTTAGTGTGACTGACCTGGTCCCTGGAACTGTTCTAGTGTGACTGACCTGTTCTCGTGTGTGTGTGTGTGCTGCACGTTTGGCTGCGACGGCGGCTGCGGGGAGGGGGAGGGGGTCCGCGCGAGGGGGGACAGCGGCATGTGCTGCAGCGACGCGCGCCGCACCTCCGCGCCAGACAACTTGGCCTTCAGCCCGTGGAGGGACCTAGGCCTGGAACTGTTAGTGTGACTGACCTGGTCCCTGGAACTGTTAGTGTGACTGACCTGGTCCCTGGAACTGTTAGTGTGACTGACCTGGTCCCTGGAACTGTTAGTGTGACTGACCTGGTCCCTGGAACTGTTCTAGTGTGACTGACCTGTTCTCGTGTGTGTGTGTGTGTGCTGCACGTTTGGCTGCGACGGCGGCTGCGGGGAGGGGGAGGGGGTCCGCGCGAGGGGGGACAGCGGCATGTGCTGCAGCGACGCGCGCCGCACCTCCGCGCCAGACAACTTGGCCTTCAGCCCGTGGAGGGACCTAGGCCTGGAACTGTTAGTGTGACTGACCTGGTCCCTGGAACTGTTCTAGTGTGACTGACCTGTTCTCGTGTGTGTGTGTGTGCTGCACGTTTGGCTGCGACGGCGGCTGCGGGGAGGGGGAGGGGGTCCGCGCGAGGGGGGACAGCGGCATGTGCTGCAGCGACGCGCGCCGCACCTCCGCGCCAGACAACTTGGCCTTCAGCCCGTGGAGGGACCTAGGCCTGGAACTGTTAGTGTGACTGACCTGGTCCCTGGAACTGTTAGTGTGACTGACCTGGTCCCTGGAACTGTTAGTGTGACTGACCTGGTCCCTGGAACTGTTAGTGTGACTGACCTGGTCCCTGGAACTGTTAGTGTGACTGACCTGGTCCCTGGAACTGTTAGTGTGACTGACCTGGTCCCTGGAACTGTTAGTGTGACTGACCTGGTCCCTGGAACTGTTCTAGTGTGACTGACCTGTTCTCGTGTGTGTGTGTGTGCTGCACGTTTGGCTGCGACGGCGGCTGCGGGGAGGGGGAGGGGGTCCGCGCGAGGGGGGACAGCGGCATGTGCTGCAGCGACGCGCGCCGCACCTCCGCGCCAGACAACTTGGCCTTCAGCCCGTGGAGGGACCTAGGCCTGGAACTGTTAGTGTGACTGACCTGGTCCCTGGAACTGTTCTAGTGTGACTGACCTGGTCCCTGGAACTGTTAGTGTGACTGACCTGGTCCCTGGAACTGTTCTAGTGTGACTGACCTGGTCCCTGGAACTGTTAGTGTGACTGACCTGGTCCCTGGAACTGTTAGTGTGACTGACCTGGTCCCTGGAACTGTTAGTGTGACTGACCTGGTCCCTGGAACTGTTAGTGTGACTGACCTGGTCCCTGGAACTGTTAGTGTGACTGACCTGGTCCCTGGAACTGTTAGTGTGACTGACCTGGTCCCTGGAACTGTTAGTGTGACTGACCTGGTCCCTGGAACTGTTAGTGTGACTGACCTGGTCCCTGGAACTGTTAGTGTGACTGACCTGGTCCCTGGAACTGTTAGTGTGACTGACCTGGTCCCTGGAACTGTTCTAGTGTGACTGACCTGTTCTCGTGTGTGTGTGTGTGCTGCACGTTTGGCTGCGACGGCGGCTGCGGGGAGGGGGAGGGGGTCCGCGCGAGGGGGGACAGCGGCATGTGCTGCAGCGACGCGCGCCGCACCTCCGCGCCAGACAACTTGGCCTTCAGCCCGTGGAGGGACCTAGGCCTGGAACTGTTAGTGTGACTGACCTGGTCCCTGGAACTGTTCTAGTGTGACTGACCTGTTCTCGTGTGTGTGTGTGTGCTGCACGTTTGGCTGCGACGGCGGCTGCGGGGAGGGGGAGGGGGTCCGCGCGAGGGGGGACAGCGGCATGTGCTGCAGCGACGCGCGCCGCACCTCCGCGCCAGACAACTTGGCCTTCAGCCCGTGGAGGGACCTAGGCCTGGAACTGTTAGTGTGACTGACCTGGTCCCTGGAACTGTTAGTGTGACTGACCTGGTCCCTGGAACTGTTAGTGTGACTGACCTGGTCCCTGGAACTGTTAGTGTGACTGACCTGGTCCCTGGAACTGTTAGTGTGACTGACCTGGTCCCTGGAACTGTTAGTGTGACTGACCTGGTCCCTGGAACTGTTCTAGTGTGACTGACCTGTTCTCGTGTGTGTGTGTGTGCTGCACGTTTGGCTGCGACGGCGGCTGCGGGGAGGGGGAGGGGGTCCGCGCGAGGGGGGACAGCGGCATGTGCTGCAGCGACGCGCGCCGCACCTCCGCGCCAGACAACTTGGCCTTCAGCCCGTGGAGGGACCTAGGCCTGGAACTGTTAGTGTGACTGACCTGGTCCCTGGAACTGTTAGTGTGACTGACCTGGTCCCTGGAACTGTTAGTGTGACTGACCTGGTCCCTGGAACTGTTAGTGTGACTGACCTGGTCCCTGGAACTGTTAGTGTGACTGACCTGGTCCCTGGAACTGTTCTAGTGTGACTGACCTGTTCTCGTGTGTGTGTGTGTGCTGCACGTTTGGCTGCGACGGCGGCTGCGGGGAGGGGGAGGGGGTCCGCGCGAGGGGGGACAGCGGCATGTGCTGCAGCGACGCGCGCCGCACCTCCGCGCCAGACAACTTGGCCTTCAGCCCGTGGAGGGACCTAGGCCTGGAACTGTTAGTGTGACTGACCTGGTCCCTGGAACTGTTAGTGTGACTGAGCTGGTCCCTGGAACTGTTAGTGTGACTGACCTGGTCCCTGGAACTGTTCTAGTGTGACTGACCTGTTCTCGTGTGTGTGTGTGTGCTGCACGTTTGGCTGCGACGGCGGCTGCGGGGAGGGGGAGGGGGTCCGCGCGAGGGGGGACAGCGGCATGTGCTGCAGCGACGCGCGCCGCACCTCCGCGCCAGACAACTTGGCCTTCAGCCCGTGGAGGGACCTAGGCCTGGAACTGTTAGTGTGACTGACCTGGTCCCTGGAACTGTTCTAGTGTGACTGACCTGGTCCCTGGAACTGTTAGTGTGACTGACCTGGTCCCTGGAACTGTTAGTGTGACTGACCTGGTCCCTGGAACTGTTAGTGTGACTGACCTGGTCCCTGGAACTGTTAGTGTGACTGACCTGGTCCCTGGAACTGTTCTAGTGTGACTGACCTGTTCTCGTGTGTGTGTGTGTGCTGCACGTTTGGCTGCGACGGCGGCTGCGGGGAGGGGGAGGGGGTCCGCGCGAGGGGGGACAGCGGCATGTGCTGCAGCGACGCGCGCCGCACCTCCGCGCCAGACAACTTGGCCTTCAGCCCGTGGAGGGACGAAGGCCTGAATGATAAGGAATATGCAATCATTTTTCTATATTTTTTTACGATACCTTATATAGTTTTATAACTCTTAAAAACCATTTAACGCCAAAAAATGCAAAATGCAAACTTTTTAAAACGTTCGTCATTATGACGCGTTTGGTGCGTAACGTCAAAGTCTAAGACAACACAAAATGTAACCTACAAATTATTAATAAATAAATAAATATCCTCGGACATTATTCCACACAGCGACATCTAGTCCCAAGTGGGCTAATTATAGTCCGTTATTATGGATACTAGACAACGGATAAACATACTTACATACTTTTTATTTTGTAAATTCATACTTGATATACATAGAAAACACCCAGACCAATACAAACAGACATGTTCATGCACAAAATGTTTGTTCTGTGCGGGGATCGAACGCGCGACTCTTGGTGTAGTAGCGGACTTCTCAAGAATTACACCAAGACGGTCGTCAAATTATTAAAAAAAATATATTGAATTCTTCTTGACGCGCTTTTGACAGTGACATACACATAAGTTTTGAAGTTACACTCGATCCACTCTTCTAACACTATTGGTCAAACCAATCGGTCAAGTGTCGTTGGACCAATAACGCTGTTTCAACCGCGTTGATTTCGCCACATTTTTGTTGCACTTTTCAATAATTATTATCTCATCGAAAAAGGAATAAAATAGATTAATAAAGACATAATGAGCATTCAAAAAAAGTACATAAAAATGACCTTCATCTGTTTCAAATGCATATTGCCTATTATTATACAAGAAATGATTACCTTTGATAATGTGTGGTAGTGTGTAACGGACTGTCAGTGGCTGGAGATGATGAAGATGGCGATGACGGACAGTCACCACCGCCTACGGCTCCTGCTACCATCTGTGGAAAAGGATATTCCAAATCAACCTTGCTATAAAATATCAAAACAGGTACAAATGTAAGTCTGATTGCAAGTTAGCTTTTAGAATCTCCATTCCAAAACCGTTTCTACAACAGCATCCATCGCCTCTTGAGTCTCCCTTTTATGATGAAAGGTGAACAAACGATTTCGCGGGTCTTCTGATGGAAAGTAATCACCTTTGCTCATGGACAACCGCAACACCTCTGGTATCACGAGATGCGTTTGCGTCTTCAAAAAGGAATGTATACGCTATTTTCTGGAAGGTATGCAGGTAGGAAGGTATGAAGGTATGCATTTTTTTTATTTATTCCATCTATGCTTACATCTATCTTTACAGGCGAGCCCAATACAACAGATGAGCTACATAAAAATCTTCCTATATCCAGCGTTAGAAAAAAAGTTATTTACAACACAATACGTTTAGCAATCAATGTTGTCTGTCAAAACAAATTATTATTTTAGCGTTATCCTTGTGAATTCACACAGAGAATAGTGAAAGAAGTTAATCTTCTCTGCTATTTTATTAAGGCACATAGTGTGAGCGTCAGAGGAGCCTTATTGAGAAACACACAGTCAGAAGTGAATTAAGTGTGAAGTGTGTGTGAGGGGTGATACACACAAATGTGACAACCTGGGATCAAGCTGGAGCTCGAAGTTTCCTGTGCGGTATTTATGGATAGTACATTACAAGAAAGTTCTTTCGTTCCTTGATGAAGATGAATAAATAAAAAGACAATAAGAGCCTGTTGACACCTACATTTTGGGCGATTTCACGGCGAGGCCCACTTTGAATTTGATTGAAGGCGTTCAGCCGCCGCGATACCGCCGTTACCAACAAACGCTAGTGTGAACAGGCTCTAAAGTGTTTCTTCGAGCATGTCCAGTGAAAAATAGACTTTACTTGCCACAATCTAGAATTAAAATGTTAAATACCAGCCCATATTACATGTCAGTAAAAAATTTCAATAAACTGCCTGCGCACATAAAAACTGAATCAAACAGTAGGAAATTTTCGAGAACTTTAAAATCATATCTAATATCTGAAACTATTCTTTGAATGAATATTTAACGGTAAAAAATTTGAAATACAAATAATAGCACGATAAACGAAATGAATAAATATGTTTTTCTATGTTTAAAGAATCAGTAGTAATTTAGCAAAATCTGCTTTATACATCTTTCAAAGTAGAAATTTATCATTATTCGAGTCATTCAGTATTATTATTTTTTAATTGTTTTAGCTTTAGTATGTAAAATTGCTGTCCTCGCATATTTGCAATACCTTAGCGGTAACTAAGTTTTAAGTACTGTCCTATTATTATACATCAATGTAACACTTGGTATGCAATAAAGAATTGAATTGAATTGAGTTTACCTGGTGCATCTCCTGCGAAGCCCTCTTGGTGGAGATCCGCCTGAAGAGCGAGCAGCGGCGGCGCGGGCGCGGGCGGGGCGGGGCCGACGCGCGACGTCCGTTGCCGGTCCTGCGCCGCCCACCCGCCTGGGACACAAACATTCACATTTCAGAATTAGGGTCGCCGTCGTAACTTGGATTTCCATTCATTAGTAGTGTGGGTACCATCTGAACATAAAGGAAGAGTTTTGCCCGAAAGGTGTCACATATCGGCGGTTCCGCGGTCGGTTACCAGACACCATAACGCGTCACACGGCGCCGTCTAGTAAAAAGTGTATTTAAAAAAAAGTATTTATATGATATGTATGTTAGTCTATAAGGTATTTATGTATGAACCTATTATGTTTTCTTAAGATCTGTTAACCTAATTTGTTGCCTGAATTTAATGATGTATCACTACATAGTATAAAACAAAGTCGCTTTCTCTGTCCCTATGTCTCTTTGTATGCTTAAATCTTTGAAACTACGCAACGGATTTTGATGCGGTTTTTTTTAAATAGATAGAGTGATTCAAGAGAAAGGTTTATATATACAATAACATCATATTGCGCCCGTGCGAAGCGGGGGCGGGTCGCTAGTAACGTACAGGTCGGTTCACGGATCTTGACCACAAATGGCGGCCGTCGCGCATATGTACATTCATGAAGAAAAGACTTAACACAAAATAATATTTCATTGTTATATGTAGGTACCTAATAATATTCTAACTGGTGGTTATGAAAATAAATTAAACGTAAGTCCCTAATTTAAAATGTTTATTGAAATAAAATGAGTTAAAATACTGTGCAAAAATAAAACACATTTAGTCGCTATCGCTATCAAGTTCCATGATTCCCTCTATCATGGAACTTGAGGGATTCGTGGACCTTGAGGAACTAGGGCCGGGTTCCGTATTATTTTTTTCATCTTCAGATGATTCCGAAAAATCCACATCTGTCAGATCTTCGCTTTCATCAGATTCTCCTACACGAATAATCAACTCATCCGTAAGGTCATCCACGACGTGGTCACTTTGCATATAACTTTCTTCTATTTATTTTACTTTCTCACATATTTTTTTCCATTCCTCCGGTCCCATCAGATTCACTTTTTCTTTAATTAAATCCACGACGCAGCCGATATTCCACTTTACGTTCTTGCTACTCACGTAACCTTTTATAGAGGCCCAAGCCATTTCTATGGGATTTAAATCCGGGTGGTATGGTGGAAGACGGAGAACATCGTGACCATGTTCCATCAAAATTTTATCAATTAAAAAGTTTTTGAAACGATCTTTGTTTTTTTTTTATTAACTCGTACAATTGAGGTTTAAACATATTGGGATCAAAGCTAATTCCATTTTTGGTAAGCCACGCTTGCATATCTGATTTACGCGAATTAGATGTCGGGGCCATGTCATATTGTTTGTTGTGGTATGAGGCGTTGTCTACCACAACAACGGAGTTCGGTGGGAGATTGGGTATCAATTTAGTTTGAATCCATTTTTTGTAATTTTCATAATTCATGTCGTCGTGATAATCTCCCGACTTAGTGCCCGACTTGAAAGTTAATAATGCATTGGGCACAAATCCAGCCTCTGACCCGGCATGAACAATCACGACTCGTTGGCCTTTTGAGATAGGCTTTTTCAGACCTGCTGTAGAACTGTCAGACCAGCCCATGGGCTTAGTATGGGTGGCATGGACGTATGATTCGTCCGTATAAATGATCGGTCTATTATTTCTTCAATATTCTTTAAGCTTTTGCAGGTAATTGATCCGTAACAACCGAAAAGCGGATGTTTCTATTAAAACTTTTCGGTTATTTTCCGTTCTTATCCATTTGAATCCATTTTTTTTTATCAATCGACCCAAACTAGTTTTGGATCCTTTAAAGTTGATATCGTCACTCAATTTCATTCGTAACTTTTCTAAAGTCGGCAATTCTTTTTCAGTTATATGAAAGTTATGTATGCATCTCTTAATTACTCCTTTGTCAAAATCGTCAGCGTCTGTGACAGGGTTACCGCGCGGTCTTTTTTTCCAGGGGTTCTAAAAACCACCTCGAAAGGCGAAGATTTACTTTCTTTTATAATTCTTTGCACTGTCGATACAGACGTGTTTGTTGCAGCTGCCGTTTTTTTATAAGCTTCGAGTGTCTTAGAGTCCCGTGAAAAATATTTAAACACGTCGTACACCATCCTTCTCGACTGTCTATTTAGGGCACTGCCTTTTCCTCGGGGCATATTTGTCCACCCAAGTCAAAACAAAAAGCTTAACAAAAACAACGAACAAAAGCAATAACAATACTAACAAGTAACAAAAACAATGTGAAACAAATAACTAAAACAGCGAAACACTTTTCTTTTCAATTACACTCGACAGCAGCGACAGCGTGTCAAAACCGCGATAGACGAATAGCGACTGAGCGGCCTGCTGCAGTCTATCACGTGACGCGCGCGCACCAATGGCGTCGCTCCGCTCTTGACGCATTCCCCCCGCGCCTCACACGCACCTCAAAGGGGACCTAAAAAATGCTTTCTGCGCAGTGGTCAACTCTCGTGAATCTTACTGTAACAATACGGACCCGTCCGGAGAGCGTCGTGGCCTAGTGGTTGAACACTCTGGCTCGGAACCCGGTGGTCCCGAGATCAAATCTGGCCGGAACACACCTACTTTGTGTTCATGCTACAATTTGCAGCTACTCTGTTTTCAACTACATCATTTCAGCTACATCAACATTCCTCTACCTTTGGGTTGTTTAGAAGAGATCGCTTTTTAGCGATAAAACCGCCTAAGTTGTACATTCACGTTAACTGTATTTACTGACTGTAATATTGTTGTTTTAGTGTGCAATAAAGAATATTTACTTACTTACTTACTCTCCGGTGATGGAAAACACCGTTAAGAAACCCAAGCAACCCGAATAACCTCGGTAGGCTCGCCCCTTGCCACGTTGGGTTCAAATTCCCTTGGCGAAATATGGGCTTCTGAATGTTCCGTTCACCATGACGGCAACAGTCAGTGTGCCTCTAACTAACCCATTAGGGATATGGTCGCATGGGTATGTTTCTTTAATTTGCTTTCATATTGGCTAATCTGTATTGTGCTTTTCTCCTTTGGTTTATTAATATTGGAATTTATTAATTCACTCATCTCTTTTAACGCACTTATTAAGTGTTATAGCATTTTCTGTAGGTTTAAGTATATATTTGTATTTGAATATATCATTTTATGATATTTTTTTATTTTATTTATTTAATGCTAGGTAATTATATTTAAGTTAAATTTATTACCATTTCTACTCTGTTCACTTTTTTGTGCACTTGCCTACTCTTCTCAACTTTCCTCTACCTTTGGGTTGTTTGGAAGAGATCGCTTTGCATAATACCAAACCAAATAATTGCCTTACCTGGATGGTGGTTTGATCGAGCGGTGTAGCCCGAAGGGTCGCATGCGGGGCAGCTAGCAGCAACCTCAACACCTGTGGAATTGAACATAAATCTTAGCAGTGCGGACTAAAGAGAAAAGCAAAATGTTTTAGAAGTTTTCGATAGTGTATAATGTATCATTCGCACAAATAAAATCTGGGTCTTCTAGAGACAAGTGATACGATATACTGCTAGATTTTTTTTACAGAGGTTTATAAACCTCAAATTTTCAGGGTATTCTGTACACTCATGGGTCAAAAAGTTTCAATTTCGATAGAAAATAATTAAGCTTTAGCCTACAATTAGCTTCAATATTGACAGTTTTAGTTCATAAGTTTCTGGTATGTTGATAACATAAGATTTGCTTTAGAATAGTTGTTTGTTTTAGTTTTACTGACCTGTGTGTGCAACAATCCTTGCACAGACTCTCCGTTGAGCTGTGTGATGAGATCTCCTGCGCGCAGTCCCGCCGCCCAAGCTGCGCCTTGCTCGCTAACAGCCTACAGGAAAATACTCTTAGTAGTACATTTATATGGGTGTGCTGTTAATGTTATTAACTGATTTTATTTTATACGCAGTTTCACAGTACTCAATACAGTAGCAAGTGAACGATTATAACAAATTCGCAAAAATAACAAAGACTTATGGCAAAAAATAATAAGCTTAATTTATAAAATCGAAAACAGCCCTACAGCATTATGTTAACTTTAGTTACATTATGTCACTTTCATTCTTGTTGCTGTCAACATTTACTAGTCAGTCACAAAACACGTCAAATCAATGCTGCAACGTTGCGTTAGATTTTATGAATAAGGGGTTAAGGGTTAAGTGTGCAATATAGCCTTTAGTGACGTCATCCATAACTTCACGCACCGTCTGACGTAAGAGCGCTTTCAGCGAGTTTCGGAAGATTTATTCTTGCCATTCGGATATTATATTAAGGGCACTGCCAAAGTATAATCTAGATTGAAGTTCTTTCCCTTTTCAATCAAATATCCGCCGCGCTGACCCACGGTCCGAAAATAGCTAAAAGTTTTTATGCAATGGCATCCCGAATTCAAAGTCTGTGGAACAAGAACAGTGTTTACTTACCGAGACCAAATGGTGCATAGTGTAGTAATCCGTATCGCCGTAGTACACGCGTACAGTGTGGATGGTGAAGCCGAAGCCACGAGGGCCGCGGCGGACCACTATCGGCGGCTTGGATGATTGAATCAGTCTGAAAAGAGAATGCCTATGAAAGTATAGACTACGGTACGAAAATTGGATCAAAAAAAAAGGAAAAACAGAGTCTAAGTTTGAGTGGCTCATAATCTTGAACTCCATGAGAGTATAAAAAAAGACCAAAGTTGAATAAAAGCCGAATTCAATTGGTCCAGTCAAAAAACTGTCATCATATTTGGGCAGATAAACGACACGGCACATGCCGGTAGCGATTATAGCGATGAAAAGGTGAAAACCGCGACGTGGGTCAGTTTTGTGGAGTGATTACTGCAGGCGTTAGAATGACTATGCATTCGTGTGCCCTCGCAGTATTATAAGCGATTACAGTAGGTAGGGTAAGGTTGAGGTGCCTGTGGCGCAGTTGTGACAGTGATCGGCGACGATCGCTGTTGTAAAGCAACAAACGCCGGGTCAGAAATGGGATGGGTGATAGGTGACCACCCCGACCGAAATTTAGTGATGTGTATTTCGGGCATCTCCGTTCTTCGGAAGGCATGTTAAGCAGTTGGTCCCGGCTGACGTCGTAGATGTCAGTGGTTAAGCCGCCCTAAGGCCTCGGGGATCTTAGGGCGGCTTGATAACATCTGACATAAAAGTTGCTCTCTAACCTTACACCCCTCCAACAATCCGCACTGAGCCCGCGTGGCGGAGTATGGCTCAATCCACCTCATAGTTGAGGTGAGGCCTGCGCCCAGCAGTGGGACGTATATAGGCCGTTTATGGTGCAGTAGGTTAACACTTACGAGTGATTAGCCAGCGCGAAGGGCGAGGGCGGGTCGCGACACGGCGATGAATCCCGCGATGAGTTCGTCGACGAAGTGTTTCCCGCGCACGGCGACGCTGCACCGCCGCTTATCGACAAGTCTTCCGCTGAAACACGTTCAAATTAATTAGTATAGCACCTGGGGCCATAAACTATGAGTGCTGGATTAGTAACTGCAAAACCGAATCAGAATGGAACCAGAAATTAGAAAAGAACTAAGGTCGCCGACGTAGCCCAGCGTGTAAGCAGGTTAAAGTTGCAGTGGACAGGGCACATAGCACGTAGAATTGATGGCCGTTGGGGCCGAAATGTTTTCAAGTGGAGACCATTTGACGGATGGCAGGTGGACGGATGACCTCATAAAGATCGCAGGGTTTCGGTAGATGCAGCGTTGGGAAATCTTCAGCAGTTGGATGTCGTATGGCTGTTAGTGTTTTAAATCTGATCATGCAGTTCACATTTTTGTTAATATCAACCTCCTAGACTCCTTTAGCATTTTGCACATTACTACAACTACTTGAAAAAGTCATTTTGTATATCTGTGAAAGTTAGCCACATAATTCACCTGGATGTATGACGAGAGAAAGGCCAGAAGTGCTGGCAGATCTCCGCATGGACTTGGTGGTCACCAGAGAGGGTTTGGTCTTCTCCACTCTGTCCGGCCGGTCCATGCTCTTGCTTTCTTCCTTCTTTGATATCTCCGACCTGGTTGTTGAAAACAGTTTGAAAGGATATGGTAAAATTGCTAGTAACGACATAAAAATATATCGTTGAAAATTAACTATTACGAACTGCAGAAGACAAATAAATTGAAGTCCTAGTCGAGGAATGTCAATAAATTGCTGTCAGTTAAATCGCCCTTTGTTAAATATTCTGTGTAAAATCAACGATTCTATTAATTGGAATACCAGCGTTTAAAACCTAACGAGGAACTACATTTTTTTCTCCAGTCAGATAAAATTTATCTGACGAATATATTCCATCTCGGTAGATTTTAAAATATGTAAGTCGAACAAGCAATTTAAGTGGTTAGAATGGTTTTCGTAGTTAATTATTTTTTTGTATATTACCCGACTACAGCGAAGCAGAAAGGAGGTTTATGATTTTTCATTATCAAAGGTATAATTTCCAAAATTACAAAAATAAAAAATAGCGAACTTAACATTCCTGTTGCTTGTAAATTAAATGTCAAAACTTACATCCTCGGCACAAGCGCCATACTAGTCGACGGCGCATGCTGTTGCGCCAACAGCGAGTGCTGGTGCGGATGCGGATGCGGATGGTGCGGATGCGGATGTGGGTGCGGATGCGGATGGTGCGGGGGCGGATGCGGCCGGAGGGTAGTACGGCGGCGGCAGGCTGGGGAAACGTCGTCCGAGTCCGTCTGGGAGGACTCCGCTGTGGAGGCACTGCCGCCTATCATCTGTAATAAAGAGGTCATTCATCATCATCATCATTAGCAGCCGCAAGAAGTCCAGTGCTGAACATAGGCCTCCCCCATCGATTACCAGAGCGCCCGGTTGCCAGCGGCCTGCATCCGCCGGGATGCCGCTACTTTTATCAGGGCGTCGGTCCACCTTGCGGGTGGGCGCCCCACTCTGCGATTGACCTCAAATGGTCTCCAGTCCAGAACCTTTCGGCCATTGTTGGATTCAAAAAAAACACGCGTTCACATCAATCTGTAGCGGAATCTTATGCTGCTGACATTAGACGCATTTTGCAATTGGTTTTATAAAGGTTGATGTGTTTAGCAGTCGCTGGCAATCAAAAACTACAATAGAAAATTATTTGTTAAAAGGCGCGGATGTGTGCAGTGGCATTAAACAAGTTAATGGCTTTCCTTGTTTCTACAAAGCTTTTAAAATCATTGATTTAGTTTGTGCACTGTTGTGAAGAAGAAGAACCGTCAAGAAGCTAAGCTATTATTATAAACAGCTCAGCTTCTTGACGGTTCTTCTCGATAAAAAATAGCTACCCCATGCGTAGTAGTCACACAGTACAGTATTGAGATTCGACGATTGGACAGGACCGTGATAGGTCTATTTGAATAAAAGTACTTTAGCTTTAGAATAATCAAATTATCTAGTTATTCGGATAAGATCTACAGAAAAGTGTCTTTAGTTAATACATTTTTTATATGTATTTATTTATTAATTCGACTTTGAAGTTGTGTTTTTAAACACAAAGTCATTGAATTCCTACAAATTAATACAACTGATCGCTCAATTGAAATGTAAAACATGAACAGTGTAACTTACCGGACACTTAGGATGGTGGTGCAGCGGAGCCGTGGGCGTGGTGGGGGGTCCCGCACTGTCCGGGGTGCCCGGCCAGCTGTCCGTACTCTGGAATAGGTATTTGTGGTCAATATTCCGCTGCTCAACATTTTACGTAACATTTTAACTAATAGCAAAAGTTTGCCAAGGGTAAACTAGATGTATAATGAAAACGAAAATATAGTTCCTTAAAAATATCAAAAATGAATTTTCAGAATTTAAATAGAGTAACGAAAATGTACATGTTAGAAAAACGTGTCACGTGCTGTAAAAATTGTTTTTGAAGGCGTTGCAACACATAACGAAAAAGGGCCTTGTGGCTATGAATGCTATGATCCCTAAAATTATACTTCAAAAAATGTGATGGCGCAATCGTTTTATCAAACAACAACAGTCAAACGTTTACTAGTGTTTTTATATCGTCAAATCAAACAAACAAAAATACACTTAACAATAGACTTAAATACTATCATAGAAATAATAAATCAATACACAGTATACAAACGTGATGTGACTCAACCACCGGTGTCGGTGGTAATTTCAAATCTGTAGATTCTAAGGGGGACACCGAACTATTCTGGGGGGACTATTTCATGATATCCACCAGACTATATTCTGGGGTGGACATTAGATTATGGCATCCACCAGATTATTTCAGTAGGAGTGGCCACCGGACTATTCTAGGCTGTACACCAGACTATTATATGATTAATACTAAACTATTCGGGCATGCCCACCGCGGTGGCCTGTTGGTACAACATCCATGGTCTTATCCTGGAGTCGTGTGAGACGGGCGGCTGCCGGCGCCACTGCAGCTGTCTCTGTCACTCACCCTGCAGTCGTGCGAGACGGCGCCACTGCAGCTGTCTCTGTCACTCACCCTGCAGTCGTGCGAGACGGCGCCACTGCAGCTGTCTCTGTCACTCACCCTGCAGTCGTGCGAGACGGCGCCACTGCAGCTGTCTCTGTCACTCACCCTAGAGTCGTGCGAGACGGCGCCACTGCAGCTGTCTCTGTCACTCACCCTGCAGTCGTGCGAGACGGCGCCACTGCAGCTGTCTCTGTCACTCACCCTAGAGTCGTGCGAGACGGCGCCACTGCAGCTGTCTCTGTCACTCACCCTGCAGTCGTGCGAGACGGCGCCACTGCAGCTGTCTCTGTCACTCACCCTGGAGTCGTGCGAGACGGCGCCACTGCAGCTGTCTCTGTCACTCACCCTGCAGTCGTGCGAGACGGCGCCACTGCAGCTGTCTCTGTCACTCACCGTGGAGTCGTGCGAGACGGCGCCACTGCAGCTGTCTCTGTCACTCACCCTGGAGTCGTGCGAGACGGCGCCACTGCAGCTGTCTCTGTCACTCACCCTGGAGTCGTGCGAGACGGCGCCACTGCAGCTGTCTCTGTCACTCACCCTGCAGTCGTGCGAGACGGCGCCACTGCAGCTGTCTCTGTCACTCACCCTGGAGTCGTGCGAGACGGCGCCACTGCAGCTGTCTCTGTCACTCACCCTGGAGTCGTGCGAGACGGCGCCACTGCAGCTGTCTCTGTCACTCACCCTGCAGTCGTGCGAGACGGCGCCACTGCAGCTGTCTCTGTCACTCACCCTGGAGTCGTGCGAGACGGCGCCACTGCAGCTGTCTCTGTCACTCACCCTGGAGTCGTGCGAGACGGCGCCACTGCAGCTGTCTCTGTCACTCACCCTGCAGTCGTGCGAGACGGCGCCACTGCAGCTGTCTCTGTCACTCACCCTGGAGTCGTGCGAGACGGCGCCACTGCAGCTGTCTCTGTCACTCACCCTGGAGTCGTGCGAGACGGCGCCACTGCAGCTGTCTCTGTCACTCACCCTGGAGTCGTGCGAGACGGGTGGCTGCCGGCGCCACTGCAGCTGTCTCTGTCACTCACCCTAGAGTCGTGCGAGACGGGCGGCTGCCGGCGCCACTGCAGCTGTCTCTGTCACTCACCCTGGAGTCGTGCGAGACGGCGCCACTGCAGCTGTCTCTGTCACTCACCCTGCAGTCGTGCGAGACGGCGCCACTGCAGCTGTCTCTGTCACTCACCCTGGAGTCGTGCGAGACGGCGCCACTGCAGCTGTCTCTGTCACTCACCCTGGAGTCGTGCGAGACGGCGCCACTGCAGCTGTCTCTGTCACTCACCCTGGAGTCGTGCGAGACGGCGCCACTGCAGCTGTCTCTGTCACTCACCCTGGAGTCGTGCGAGACGGGCGGCTGCCGGCGCCACTGCAGCTGTCTCTGTCACTCACCCTAGAGTCGTGCGAGACGGCGCCACTGCAGCTGTCTCTGTCACTCACCCTGGAGTCGTGCGAGACGGGCGGCTGCCGGCGCCACTGCAGCTGTCTCTGTCACTCACCCTGGAGTCGTGCGAGACGGGCGGCTGCCGGCGCCACTGCAGCTGTCTCTGTCACTCACCCTGGAGTCGTGCGAGACGGGCGGCTGCCGGCGCCACTGCAGCTGTCTCTGTCACTCACCCTGGAGTCGTGCGAGACGGGCGGCTGCCGGCGCCACTGCAGCTGTCTCTGTCACTCACCCTGGAGTCGTGCGAGACGGGCGGCTGCCGGCGCCACTGCGGGCTGGTGCTGCTGAAGGCTGCGAACAGTCCCGCCTCGTCCGCGGCGTCAGTACTTGTTGCTGCGTCGTCTGTGTCTACCTCGCTGTGGTTGTAGCGGTCGCAGCGGCCTGGGTTTCAATGATTCTAGTTATTTAGCAATTCCAAGACAAACTAGATGGCTATAAGATATTTTGCAAGTTTTTTTTTTTTTATGTTCACCAAAAAAAATAGTTGAATTCAAACCCTATTGTGAAACCACAATCGTTTTTTTTTCAAAATGAGGCCACAATAGGCCTGCAATCTTGGGTGGGCAATTCCGTTTCAAAAGTGTAAAATTTTTGTAAAACAATTTTACTATTTTGTAACCCATATTATTATTATGAAGCAATTATGTTAGTAGACCATGTTCATAATTGCAATATTTTATACTGTCGAACAAAGTTCTTACGCGCTCCTCATAAAAACAGCGAACGTGACGTCATAATCACAGTCACGTTTGAATGAAGCGTTTTTGGGCAAGTCCAAAAATGTGTATTTCATTTAGGCCTAAGCAATCAGGGGTACTGATTATTGGAGCCGGATAGTGAAATGTTCGGCTATAACTCACCCCCTTTTATGAAATATAGCAGGTTCAAAACTTACTTTTATAACTCTAAATGAAAAAATACAAAAATAAGCTAGGAGACGAGCTGGATAGTCCGTCCGCCATGACAGGAAGTGTCAGCTTGACTGATCGATTCATTTGAGATATAATCATATAACCATGCTCGTCCGTAAGATATACGAGTGAATAAGATGGAGAGAACTGACTTCTTAATTTATAGCAATAAAAAATAAATAAATAACTTACTGTCAAAGTAACTGGTGTCCTCATCATTTTCAAGTTGTGGAATGAACTCGGCTTTTCTTCTTAAAAGATTATTCCAGTCCAATCCGTAGAAATATACATGTTCCTAAAGCAAAAAACATAGAGTTTGAATTTAGATGTTCCTCTCGACATAAATTGTTTTAATTATTAGTGACTACTCGTAATTTCACCAAAAATTAATAGGAATTCTTATCGAAAGAATACAAACAATTCAGAATTTATGTGAAATGAATTAAAATCACAGACATCACGTCACTAGAATAGGTGAGAGGAGTCTGTCAACGGATCAGACTCATACGTCTGGTCACTGAAACCTCTACACAATAAGTTGCCACCATTTCCGTGAGCTGTTGAATGGCAACCTTAGATAAAGGTTACTTATTAGTTAATAATCCTATTGGGAAAAAAAACAAACATCAGGCGTCTAGTGGCTTTGTGGTCCATAAATAATTATTAGGTTATTCGACGTCAAATAGTAAAAATTGTGGTCGAAACAACGAAAGCCTTTGAAAACAACGAAACAAGACAACAGATACTTTGTTTCACCAAGCAGTCTCAAAGGTATAGTTTGTTCGCGTTAAGAATGCCGTATTTTTTCATTTACCTCTGTTCCGTTACACGAAGAAAAACTCATGTGCAAAACCGTTGCGTTTGTAAGAATGTTTTCAACTGGGCACGGTGAACTTGGCTTTCTAAAGGAACGTTTTAATTGGTAAGGGGGCACGTTAGGTCAGAGGACAAAAATCAAATCACTGCATTCTTAACGCGAACGGACTATAATGCACAAAATGTCAAAAAAATCCGTCAATTACCTTGACTTGATGAGTGCCACCCGTACCCAGCCGATCCCGCGGGTTCCGCGCCAACAGCTCAGTGATGATGCTGCGACCTTCCACTGCTATCGGGAAGTCTTCTTCTGACGGCCATTCTATATCATCTAGAGAGAAAGCAAAAATAAATAAATAAAGTGTTGAATAATTGCATCTTATCTCTTATCTTGCGCAATATACAGATAGTGGGATAACCTTATACTCCATTTATTATAACATTAGAAGAAAGACTCATGGAAGCAGGGTGTGCTAAACACTAATACCCACTAGGGCCCGCGCTGACTTTTGACAAATTTGTATAAACTGGCAAAACTGAAAAGCCCTTCCGCCACAACGTATGAAGGTACTAAGAAACATTTTAGATTGGGTAGAGTTATAATGACAATGAAAGTGAGATTGGATTGACAACCCCTGTATCTTTTAGGTTTTTTAGATCGACAATATCGCCTCATAAATTCTGAAGTTATTTAGTTAAATGAGAACAATTAAGTATGACAGTTGGCTTAAGCCGCAGATTTTAATAAGTTCGGCATAGATCTTAAAAGTTATAATATTTATTGTACTTTTTAAAAATAACTTTTTTTTACTTCTGTCAAGTTCATGCTAATGCATGAAGTTTATTTATTTATTTTGGAAGCAAAAGCTTCTCTTACCATTGACAGTATGGGCGAAGAGTTCTTCCGGAGTTTCACCGAAAAAGGGCACACATCCCACCAGGAACTCGTACAGAATGATTCCCATCGACCACCAGTCCACTGGTTTTCCGTAGCCCTAGAGCACACAAACACAAATAAATAAAATAGTTTTTGGCAACAAGATAAGATAAAATAGATAATCTTCATTACACGAAAATATTTTTTTCAAAGTAACGGTGAAAGGTCATTTAGTACAATACGGTCTGGTACGAAGCGATCTCTTCCAGGCAATACAAAATTTAAGAACACTAAAATATCTCAAAAGTTCAAAATGTTAAAACCAAAAAAATATTTAAAGGTTTAAACTCTGTATAGAGGCGAACATTTTAGCTCGTGGGCGTTATGCTACTGTGTATTAAGACGAAGTGGGGAAGTCCCCATAAGAACTGTTGAGGGTCACTCACCTGTCTCAATATGACCTCAGGCGCAATGTACTCGGGTGTACCGCACACCTGCTTGTCGGAGAACTGACGAGCTTCTCGGTCCGCGTACTCCTCGTAAAGGTTGGTTGCCACTGTGTGACAACACATACGGTTGAGTAAAGATAGAATTGGGTAGTGCGCTTAATTTACTACAGAGGCGCTCATATCAACCTTTACATAAAACACCTTATGCTGTTAACGTGAGACCCACTTTGCAATGGTTTTTTAAAGGTTGATGTGTGCGCCTCTGTACATAAATACATCATATAATTGACGGTGCAACGATCGCAGTTCAGTGAGTTTAGGTCTTTCATCGCGAACCAAATGCATCATTGATTTTAAAAAGACACTGAGTTCTTCTATTATCAACCTTCTATTTTGAAAACCAGGAGTCTATAGTCTACTTACACGACATCAAACCCATCTTGCTGAGCCCGAAGTCTGTCAGTTTGATGTGACCAGTTGCAGTGATGAGTAAACTGAAACAAAACATTATCTTGAGATAATCTATACATTTTGTACCGATTATGATTCCAGCTCTCAAGTGCTGACATCTATTGATCGTAGATGTGGATTAAAAACAGTTCGCAACCAAATTTCTAATAATGAATATCACATAACATAAAGTGTAATAATATGAAAAGGAATTCTTCAAACAACAGATTTGTATTTTTGTACATGTTGGCACCGGCACTGTCTCGAATGGGCAGAGCATTGTTGCCTTACTTACCTCCACTGTCTCAGTGATTAAAAAGCGTGTTTGGAATACAAGATCTCGCTCTTTCTTGATTTCTCTCTATATCTATCTCTCTCTCGCGATTTTCTCCCTATCTCACTCTCTCTATAGTACTCGCTGTTCATTTCACTCTCTAACTTTCTTCCTTTCTCACTACCTAACTCTCTCTCTCTTCATCTATCCGTTTTTCTAGCTTTTTATCTCCAGTTCTATATTTCTATCTATATTGAAGGTTGTCTGTAAGAGATCACTTTGTAGCGATAAGACCGCCTGAATTGTACAAAAGCTCGTCCTTTTACCAAAACCATGTAAAATGTATTTTTGTGCAATAAAGATTATTTATCTTATCTTTATCTATCTCCCTTTCTCCAGCCCCATACTTATCACTGTATTTACCTATCTATGCCTCTATCCAACTATATCTCTCTCTCGCTCCCCCACTATCTCCCGTCTCAGTCACTCACTCACTTGTCCGGCTTGAGGTCCCGATGCACTATCCCGTAGGAGTGCAAGTACTCCACAGCCAGCACCTTACGCCTAGTATTATTATGTCCCTCGCGCTAAAAAATTAACCATTTTGGCCATTGGCATTTTGGTTTTTTTTTGGCATTTGGGCCAAATAATGACTACCCCTCTCTCTCTCCCTCTCTCTTTCTCGCCCTATCCCTCCCTCTCTCTCCCTCTCTCTCTCTCTTTCTCTTCCCTATCTCTCCCTCTCTCTCCCTCTCTCTCTCTCTCTCTCTCCCTCTCTCTCTCTCCCTCTCTCTCCCTCTCTCGCTCTCGTTCTCTCTCTCTCGTTCTCTCTCTCTCGTTCTCCCACTATCTCTGTCACTCACTCACTTGTCCGGCTTGAGGTCCCGATGCACTATCCCGTAGGAGTGCAAGTACTTCTCTCTCTCTCTCGCTCCCCCACTATCTCCCATCTCTGTCACTCACTCACTTGTCCGGCTTGAGGTCCCGATGCACTATCCCGTAGGAGTGCAAGTACTTCTCTCTCTCTCTCGCTCCCCCACTATCTCCCATCTCTGTCACTCACTCACTTGTCCGGCTTGAGGTCCCGATGCACTATCCCGTAGGAGTGCAAGTACTTCTCTCTCTCTCTCGCTCCCCCACTATCTCCCATCTCTGTCACTCACTCACTTGTCCGGCTTGAGGTCCCGATGCACTATCCCGTAGGAGTGCAAGTACTTCTCTCTCTCTCTCGCTCCCCCACTATCTCCCATCTCTGTCACTCACTCACTTGTCCGGCTTGAGGTCCCGATGCACTATCCCGTAGGAGTGCAAGTACTTCTCTCTCTCTCTCGCTCCCCCACTATCTCCCATCTCTGTCACTCACTCACTTGTCCGGCTTGAGGTCCCGATGCACTATCCCGTAGGAGTGCAAGTACTTCTCTCTCTCTCTCGCTCCCCCACTATCTCCCATCTCTGTCACTCACTCACTTGTCCGGCTTGAGGTCCCGATGCACTATCCCGTAGGAGTGCAAGTACTTCTCTCTCTCTCTCGCTCCCCCACTATCTCCCATCTCTGTCACTCACTCACTTGTCCGGCTTGAGGTCCCGATGCACTATCCCGTAGGAGTGCAAGTACTCCACAGCCAGCACCGCCTCGGCGAAGTAGTGGCGCGCCATGTCGGCTGGTAGAGGGCCCGCGCGGAGGAGGGTTCCGCAGTCGCCGCCCTCGACGAACTCTAGGATTAGGCAGAGGTGGCGACGGGTCTCGAAGGAACAGTACATTGTTACCTGGAAGAGAAGACAGCTTTTATGTAACACGCCCGGCAACATGTGGAAAGAAAGCACCAAAAACGTAGGAGATGACATCAAAAGTCACCAGATAGACGACGAGTACGAGTAAAAATTGACAAACATTTGGGGTTTCTACATTCGTGTTAGTTATGACTAGCTCCTCACGAAACACTGGGCATTATTCCAATCCCCAACTATGCAGAACTTTTACAAAGGGACAAAGCATAAACATACTTCAATTCTTTATTTTTGTTATAAAATAATTTACATAGGAAACAAACTAAAAGGGCAGTTATTTTACAGCTTTGTTTTCAAAATGCTAAAAAAAATTAAAAATCAAGCTCCTAATTTTAAAAGTTATACCCTTTTTGACTTTCGGCCACATTTGAACCAAAGCAGATAATATCCGCTAAAGATTTGAATGCACTGTATCATGGCTATTCAATGATATTGTAATAAGAAAGAAGGAGATAGGTTATGTCAGTACTGATGCCAATCGAAAATTGACCCCTGGCGTACGTACATACAATTTGACCATGTGAACAAGATAGTATGATTATACTTTAATACTTTTAATACTTGTTTTAATACTTTAATACTTGTTTCACCGCACCCGAACCTGATTAATCTCTGCACGACCCAAAGGTTAGCTGGTAGAGAATGCCACATGGCATTAAGTTCGCCTTTTGTACCCTACTTGTGCAATAAAGTTTAAAAATAATAAATAAAATAAAAATTATTTACTAGAGCGCTAACAAGACAGATACATGTTGCACAATGTCGTCTCAAACTGCAACTGCAATGCTTTGCTTAGTTGTTCGAAAGTTATGATTTCGGATGCCACTTTTCTAGCACAAGTAACCTATTTCGGAGACCAAATACTCCAAGTAACCTACTTTTATTATAATATCATTGTGGCTATTTGCATCAACATCAAGTAACCTATAACTAGATCTCCTGAAAATCTGTAAGGAATATCTATGCACATAGCAGTTAACGCCTTAAGGCTATATGTATATTCTTGGAGATACTCACCACAAAAGGATTATCTGCAAAACTGAGGATGTCTCTTTCAGCAAATGCTTGTTCTACTTGATTTCTCAGTATTAAGTTGTTTTTACTTATTTTCTTCATCGCGTACCTGCAGAAATCATTATTTTTAATAATTTTACATCACCTTATAACAAAAATAGACAAGTGCTATAAGAATGATCAAAGGTCTAAACATGAGTTAACGGCGCCAATAGTCACTAGCTTCAGCATTATTATTTGTATGAGATTTCATTGGTTCTATTGCTGTACACCATAGTCCGTTTACGTTAAGTTTGCAGTGATTTTTAAAATATAATTCTGTTTCACACGAAAAAACTCAGATCCACACCCTTTGCGTTCGGAAGTATGCGTTCAACTGGTCACTGTGGACTTGGCTTTCTGATTGGGAACGGTTCGATTGGTTAAGAAATGTGCTAGATCGATGGACAAGTATGAAATTACTGCATTCTTAACGCGAACGGACTGAACTCAATGATTCACTATGCAGTCGCAGCTTTGAAGTAGTCGATCCTGACTGCTTCAAGCAGCCCGTGTATGGCGGGCCTAAGAAGTACATGTCACTAAGAGTAGGGGGTATGTTACCGCTCATCAATATACAATGAACTGATATGAATGCTTATGAAACGATAGTTATAAACATGATATAACTAATCTGATGCATTAAAAAACAGGCTCAAGGATTTTGTACAAGTATTTGGAATTTCAAAGGTTTCAAGTCAACACGGGATGGTATTTCGGCAGCCATCAGATCACAATCTCACCTGGTGGTCATTGACGATGTGAGCGGTGGTGGTTCATGTCTGTCGAGTAAGTTCATTTTATTCCTGTCTTGCAGTTATTAGTGGGTATAGACTAACACAGAATCATCTGCCCGCATTAGTCAGTATTTTAAGGTAAATTTAAGGTTGGCCATAGCAAATATTCATATACATTATCTTTACATTGAGTTTGCCAATCGGATGTATAATCTATAACATAACTAAGTTTTATAACAGCCCGACTAGTAGTTTTTGCGTCTAGGAGTAACAAAGTTCCATCCGCCTTAACGAACTATCGCGTTCGTTATTTTATCAGAATCACTGACATCAACTTAGATAAATAAGGTATATTGATGACATTAGTGTCCATAGCTGTACAGCCAGCATCAGTCATGTGATCATTCAGAAAGGCCAAATATATCTATCCTTGTTAATAAAAGCAATTTTGCAAAATTTGAAACGCCTGAGCCTTTCAGGTCCAGGCATTTAGCTGAGTATGGTCCATTTAATTTGGGTCATCGTGACACTGCAGTCTGGAGGGTTATTTTGTTGATTTGTCTGTTAGTGTTTTATTTTTGTGTAACTATTTTGTTTTGTTTGTCTTTATCGTTTAAGTTACGAAGTCCAGATGAAATAAATGTTTTTTTTTCTTTCTTTCTTTTATTTCTTTTGCTCTTTTCAATTTATTTTAATGCTACAATGATGGAGTCGTATTTTGTTTTCAAGTAAAGCATTACAATACAAACCTCTGCCTGGTTTGCTTCTGTTTGACAAGGTACACAGCGCCGTACGCGCCGTTTGAGATCAGTTTGATGACTTGGTAGTCGTTCTCCGAGGGGGGCGCCCCACCCGAGCCCGGTGCGCCGGGGGGGGATTGACGACCTCGCGTTCTGGGGACAAAAATGTTTATTGAAACAAATTGAGCAAAATAACGTTTTGCATGTCAGATTTCTATAGCTTTTCAACATAAAAATGTGAAAAAAATGAATCTTCAAAGTTTTTTGAGGTGAAATGTTTTGTTATTGTGATTATAAATCATCCTGACATCATTCTGATTATGCCCGAAAGAAGAGAGCGTGAGAGCGTCCAAGTGGCTCCGAGTTCTAACGTAACCGGGAAATCTTCATTGAATTAACTTACGGCTACTAACTCTTCGTTCGGGGGAATCACTGAAAAAATACCTAAGCGACTTGGACGTAGGCAACTTCACTAAGTTACGAATACTCTCGGCGCAGTGTGGGCTTCTAAACGTTATGTCCACAATGACAGCAACAGTCGGCGGGCCTTCGACTTCCCCGTTGGGATATAATCGTGAGCGTATGTAATATGTCATGTTGAACACCTTTCTTAAAAGTGTAACACTTAATTTTTAGCCTGATCCGTGTCCAATCTTTGGACATGTAGGAAAACCAGAAAAAGACATTCGTTCTTGGTTTCAGGCGGAAACATTGGAACATAAACATTGGTGATTGGTGAAATAAACCCGGCTGCCAGGTAAAATATACCAGAAAAATTCGATTGGCTGTTAATGGTCTTGGTAGCACAGTATTTAGTGCAGTCGCCCGGTTTGCGAAAGACGCGGGTTCGATTCCCGTCTGCAGCCAAGACCGAATGTTTTTTTCTGGTTTTCTTTAGTAAGATGATAATGCATTATCCCTAATCAAATAATCTATTTAATAATATTTCGTTAGGTTACAAATACAGTTTATTATGAAACCAAAAAAGTAAGTAAAAACTATTTCTTTTGAATAAAAAAAGCTTCATTTTGTTTATCAAAAGTCCCAACACAATCTCACTCACTTGGAAGGCGAAGCGTTCTGCGGGGGCGGCGGGGGCGCAGGGGGCGCGTGTAACTCCGCCAGGGGGTCCCGCGAGAGGCCCAGCTTGTGGATTATGTACTGTGGGATGTCGGTCGTTATACCCTGTGGGGTTGGACGGAGACAAACTGAGTTAGACGAAGTTAATTAGTATCCGGCTCGAAGGACCAATGACAAAATTGGATGAAATTGTAAAACTATATTTATTGTCATTATTTTGCAGAAAACTCTTTGTGTCTGATCTCTAACGGAAAATAACGTTACCATCTAACTACCACCTAAGGAATCCTGCTCCTGCAGGCAATAAATGAATGATTGCTATTTGGTATGTCGGAAGACCGATTTGGTTCAGAAGTGGACTATTACACCAGTGGTCGCGGGTTCGATCCCCGCATAGCACAAACATTTGTGTGCATGAACATGTTTGTTTGTACTGGTCAGGTTGTTCCCTATGTTTAAGAATGTTTTTACAAAAAAAAATGTATTTAAAAATGTTTATACGTTTTCTAGTATCCCATATCACAAGGGTTGTATGCTGTGGTTTGTGGCTAGATGGCGCTGTGTGGAACAATACCCAGTGATATTTATTCCATTCTCCGTACCTGCAAATGCCTGGCATGACCCTCAGCGGCCTCCAGTAGCCTGTAGAACCTCTCAGGGTCGAACTCGAGGCACTCCAGCAGGCGCGCCGGCCTCGCCATCGCTAGTACCAGCCGGGTCACTAGAGGCGCCACTTGTGCTCCCGCGTCTGCTGACTTTTCACGGGTCTGGGGACGAAATTTAGTTTTAAGTGTGTGTAACTGACAAGTTAAATGAGAATACGAGTGAAGTAAGAAGTGGAGGATATGGTCTCTACTTCAGAGCTGTAACCTTTATACGAGAAAATGTGTAACCTATGTGTTAAGGTCAAGTTGGGTAACTTTGAATTTCAGTGTAACATAGAATCCACTCTCAGATCAGATCAGTTAATGTTGACAAGTATTCCAACTACAAGATATTGTTGAGTCTATGAGGGGTTTGGATCAAAAACAAACCATAAAAAACAGAGTGTAGGTAACAGGTAACAGTAACTTTCACTGTTCTTAAACAGTGGATTCAATGTTACACTGAAATTCAAAGCTACCCAATTTGACTGTACTTAAGATAAGATAAAATAAAGTTTATTATACAGACAAAATACAAAGAAGCTTAAACAATCAGTACTCGTTACCTTCGTATCGTTACGATACTTGTTACTCTTGTACAACAGTCAAGTACTACTAGCAGGAGGTACTACTACTATGACATAGAGTACAATACCGGTTCGTTCGGATCTAGTAAACATCAAATGAGAATACATTACGTAAAGAGCATTTTTCTGTCTTCAATGTATAATGTATTATGACAATGTATTATATTCTAATTAATATTTGAGATGAAGTTTCATTCTATTTAAGTTGTAATAAGACAGACACCTCTAGCCTTAAAATATTCTAACCCCCTTATTCATAAAATCTTAAACAACGCTTCAACATCACAATAAGTTTTATAATGTTTTGTCACTTACTCGCAAATGGCGGCAGCAACAAGAATAAAAGAGACAAAGAGGTACAAAAATTACCGTGTTTTTGAAGCGCTGTTTAAGTTCCCATGAATAAGAGGAGTAAGACTTTAAAATCCTTACCTCCGCCAGTAACCGATCTAAACTGTCCGCCATGTCGTAAAAGTATGTGCTAGTGACTTGTTTTGACTCTGACTTGTGTAAGCAATCGCGCGCCATCTCCAATACCTGCAAATGTGATAAAACATTAAAGAACTAATCAAAAGAAATAAAAATTTATTGATGGAGAACTGAATCTAGGAATTACCCAGTTGAATGCTAAATGCAAAAGCTTTATTTCTTCACCAAACTTAAATTATTTCTTCACCAAACTTAAATCTATACCTGAACTAGTTTTAAGAAACTGTAACAGGCGCAGTGTTGAATTACCTGTCTTTGAACAAATCTCTCTATAGGCGGCCGGTCTGTTTTCTTATCTAACTCATTTACTTCGTCGATTAGTGCCCTTAATCTGCAATAGAAAACTTTAAATTAACCATACATTCCAAAACAGTAAAGATATGGCACTAGACTCCTGTTATCGGCGAGTAGTCTGTCAACGGATTAGACTAATGCGTCTTTTAACGGAAACGGTAACAAATTGAATGATGGTTTTGAGCGCCACCTGATGGCCGAAAAAGTATGGAAACACCTCATTGGGTTACACCTGATACTTGGGTTAACGCTTTTTTACCACCTGACGACCGTTTGTAGGCATCGGGTCAGACAGCTGTCAAAGTGAGAAAACCCTTTTTTAGTCAATAATTCTACAGCGACGTTGTTTCAAGATTCAGGTTGTTGTCAGACTTAAATTCACACAAACAATCAAATGGGTAGCAAACGGTTCCTAAGCCAGTTTTGAATCGTAAATTCAGCGGACAATTCGGTGGAATATCAGTCTTTGGAGGTGCCCGTGGCGCAGTTGTGACTTGTGACAGTGATCGGCGACGATCGCTGTTGTAAAGCAACACACGCCGGGTCGGAAATGGGATGGTTGACTACCCCGACCAAAATTTAGTGCTTCTCTCCGTGCTTCGGAAGGCACGTTAGGCAGTTGGTCCCGGCTGACGTCGTAGATGTCAGTCGTTAAGCCTAGTCGGAGGCACTTGGGCGGGCGGCTCATTCACCTTACACCCCTCCAACAATCCGCACTGAGCCCGCGTGTTGGACTATGGCTCAATCCACCTCATAGTTGAGTTGCTTGTGCCCAGCAGTGGGACGTATATAGGCCGTTTATGGTTATAAGTGTCTGGGCATCATCTATGGAGACACCAATTCTGGCAGTCTACGCCGTGTCGCACCTGTCTACCGGCGAGGCTGTCAGTTGGGTTGACGAGATGTAAAAACTACTCGGAATGGTAGCTAGTTTATTAGTTCATGAGGATCAAGATTCAAATTCACAGTTTAAAAACTGTGAATTGAATCTTGATCCTGATCGGCATAACCTGATAACTGACGTGCACGGGACATATTCGGCGGTGGCGGCGGACGAAAGGCGAGTGTCTCCCTTATTTTGCTCAGACATCCATTGGGGAAATAGGACGGACAAACCAGCACTATACATACATAAATCCAGAGCTATCGTAGAACCAAACAATAAGTGTTTGTGCATACTGACTTGTCGTTCATAGCCTTCTGCGCGGCGGGGAAGCGCGCGGCGAACAGCGAGGACATCGCCGACACTGCGTCCTCTTTGTGGCCCTCCGTGCCGCCCGCGCCCGCGCCGCCCGGCGAACGGGACGGCGAGCTGTAACAACGGACCGTATCTGTTAGAAAATAACCATCAAAGATCTGAATACAGGGTGATTCAACTAGGCGTGGTAAGCCAAATTTTAGGCTATGAGGAGGAATAAACCAAAATGCTGAAAAGAGTCTCGAGGCAGATTTTAACAAAAACCAAAACTGCATACTGAGATTTAAAGAAAAATGCAAGATCTTTCTCGCGATTTGAGCTACCCCGCTTGACAAATCCACCATGTAGGAAAATCCTTAGTCGAGCTTCAGTAAGACAGGAATCAAGTTAAATAAAATGGACATAAAACCATAATTCAACAAAAATAATTGTAAATGTATCAAAAGCAAACTTGGACTTACGAGCTACACCTACTCTATTGTTAGATATTTATTCCGCTAGAGATCATTCACCTGCTTTGTTATTATTATTTTTTAGCATTTTCCATTGCAAAACCAAAGCATTGAGAGCGTCGTGGCCTAGTGGTTAAACACTCCGACTCGGAACCCGATGGTCCCGAGATCGAATCCGGCCGGAACACACCTACTTTGTGTTCATTGTAAAATTTGCGGCTAACTCTCCGGTGATGGAAAACACCGATATAAAACCCAAGCAACCCGGATAACGGCGGTAGGCTCGCCTCTTGCCACGTTGGGTTCAAAATTCCCTCGGCGAAATGTGGGCTCCTGAATGTTCCGTTCACCATGACGGCAACAGTCAGTGTGCCTCTGACTAACCCATTAGGGATATGGTCGTGAGGGTATGTATGTATGTATGTATTTTCCATTGCATTTTTTTTGGTTTTCGGATCTTTAGTAAAGATATTGCATGGAAAATGCTAAAAAATAATAATTACATAGTCATAGCTTTCCAATCTTAATCGGAAGTTCAATATTTGAAATAATGTTTCGTTCAAGCGTTGAAGGTGAATCTTCAACATAGATGGAATGACCCTAGCTCATAGGGTAAAATATAACAGAAAGATTCGGCCGGTCTGTTAATTGTCTTGGTAGCACATAGTTAGTGCAGTCGCCTGATTTGCGAAAGACGCGGGTTCGATTCCCGCCTGAAGCCAAGACGAAGGTTTTTTTCTAGTTTGCGGATCTTTAGTAAAGATACATTCACCTGCAGGATATCGCGATTCTTGCAAACATCATTTCAGAACTCCATTAGGCGAGCAGGTTCACTTCAATGGTCAGATTACCGAGACTTATTATTTGTGTGGCTACCCTCATCTCAGTTCCGTGGGCAGGCCCTCCACAGGTGGACCGACGATCTTGCTAAGGTCACGGGATGCGGACAGTCCAATCGTTGTGGAGATCCTTAGGCTACCCCAAGGATCTCCACAACGATAGGCCTACGCCTATGATGCCTTGCAGTGGACGTCGTTCGGCTGACATGATGATAATGACCCTCATCTCATACCTAAGGCTGCGGCTTCGCACGCGGCGCGCGGGGCTCTGCGGCGACGGTGCGCGCGCAGCCGTGTGTCCGCTGCCGCCGCTGTCGGACAGCGATGCCCAGTTGTTCATGCCGCTGCCTTGTGAGCTGCTGCAATGGGGAATTACTAATTAGTTCACATTCGTTAATATGTACCTATACAAACATTAAAAAAGATACAAACAAACAATAGCTTTACAACAATGGTATTACAATAAAAAAGACATAGATGGGTTATGTCAGTACTGACGCGGAGTCAAAACTTGTCCACGGGGTGCGACGTAGTTAATTTGACCGTGTTATAAAGTGTGAACAAGGCAGTACGATTATTTACTAGAGCGTAAACGAGACGGATACATGTTGCATCGTCGTCTCAAACTGTCAACACTGCCAATGCTTTGCTCAGGTAGACGAAGAGTTCTGATTTCAGCGGGCCTAGCATGCGCAACATCGACAAAATAGCCATCTCCCCCTCTTTCGCTCGAGAGAATCGAAGGGCGTGACTTGACTTCGTTGCTTCTCGACAGTGCTGCCATATTACAGAAAAAAAATTAGAAACTCCATTTTTTTACTGGTAACACTTGTAAAATTAATTCACACAAAGACTCAATCAAGTGTAAGTAAAATATTTTGTTACTGCTTATCTCATAACAAAAAATAGAAAGATTTTGTTTTTAGATTGATTGTGTGTTTGAGACTAAAATTGGCCGAGTATTTCGACTCTAAAGTAAAAAGCAAGCACGCGTGCGCCATCTGTCGCCACTTGCCACAATCAAGTTGCACACTGTTATCTCAGTTGCTTTTTGTTCACATAGCCATTCATTAATAAAACTTGTGTTTATTGAAGAAATTGATATGTGAAAATTACTTTTTAATTATGAATGGTATAAAAGCAACCGTAATAGGGTGTTTAGACAACGCCTGTCAAAGTTTCTTTAATTGGAGAACTTTTAATTTGGGCTTAGCGGCGCCATCTGTGAAGATTACTTTCCATATAAAAGTAGTCCGGTCTTGTCATTTAATTGTTGTTGAACGAATATTTGTACCGTTATCTTTAATTATTGTGATGTGATGTGACACCGAATGGGAGTTGGGTTGTATTGCGGCCCCGTTTTAATTCACTCTAATGATGGTAAGCAAATTTCAAAAATATAATGTCCTTTTACTCCGAATTCTAAAAGGTTATGTCGTATCGTTTCAGCATTAACGTGTATTTTAATCCTTTTCTTTTTTTGACAAAGCTGCACGCGTTGTTATTTAATA
Organism: Udea ferrugalis; assembly: GCA_950022985.1. NCBI lineage: Eukaryota > Metazoa > Arthropoda > Insecta > Lepidoptera > Crambidae > Udea > Udea ferrugalis. The sequence continues at coordinate 2,076,539 of OX465541.1, forward strand.
GTTTCGCATACAATTTCACTCGTCTCGTCACTTCTCGTCCACCCTTCCGGTCGACGAGTAATTAAGCCAACAGAAATGTCAAAAATCGATAAATCCGTGATAAAACAGTGGTGCCATGTTAGGGCTTGTCGAGAAATCCATATTTTCCATACAATATTTCAAATCTGACATTAAGCGGCCATGTTAGCAACAGTAGAGAAAATGGAGAAATGGTTGCAGGGCGACCTGTGATTGGCTATTTGCTCTCTCGGATTTACTCGCGGCGTGCATGCTAGCCCCGCAGGTACAACTTTTTTAGCACAAGTCTCTCCCTTTCTACCTTTTTTAATTAAAATATCATTGCTTTACAACGAATGTTGCCTGCACGTATAAGCAAAATGCCGACCGATTCAGTATTTACAAAAGAATATTCAAGTTTGTTTGAAAGAAAGAAAGAAAGAAAGAAATAAAATTTATTTGACACATAAGACACAAAAAAATAAAAATTCAAACATTGAAATAAATAAGATCAAACGTGTCAAACAGGCGTGTCCCACTCAGCATATGCCGCGGTGGTACAAGAGCACCACGACGCTGGTTTTCAGGGGTCGCCTTATTGGATTAGAGAGGGAGAAGTGGCGCAACATTTGAATTTACTTAACTAGGTATGATACGCATAACAAAACAAAAACCAAAATGAAACAGTTACACAATCAAAAACAAAAACGGATTCCTTTTTTACATTAAAAACAACAAACAACATTAAAAAGCTATGTGAATAACAACTATTATACTTACAGGTATTTTAATGTTTTCCTAAATAAATACACATTTTAATATCTATAAATAGGTACGGTTAAATTACATGACCAACACTTTACTGTTTTTGCACTTTCAAAAGATGCAATTTAAATTTATTCTTAAATGAGTTAACTGTGTCTGAATTTCTTATGGGAGGTGGAATATTATTCCAGCATTTCGTGGCTGCGTAACGAAAGCTGCCACGAAATGCGGTTGTGCTGTACTGTGTGTGTGCTAGCCAGAATGCTGTTCTACATGGTCGCTTAGGAAACTTTAGCTTCTCATATAGATATGGGGGTGATTGTTTTTTTATGATTCCAAAGAGAAGGCAAGCAAAGTGAAGCGACCTTCTAGACTCCATGTTTAACAAATCTCCTTGGTTCAGATAGGGAGTCACATGGGCTCTGCGTGGTATCGTGTTTCTCCGTTGTCTAGTTCCCATAGTACATATTTTGCTTAGTTTGGGGCTAGGTGGCGTTGTGTGGAATAATGTCCGTTGTCCGAAGATATCATTGCTTATGCCTCATGGGATAAGCCGTAGATCACATCTTCACACTCCCAAGATCTTGACATACATCTTGCACATACTCCACTCCACTCCCATTTGCATACGCCCTCGGTTCAAGGTACCTTTGACCTGACCCGTTTTGAGACCATCTTAAACTAGTCCTTGGAACGTTCGTCTAGTAAATTGAAGGCCCCTTTGGATTATAAATTCAAATATTATCAGACACGTTTCCACAAAGCGCGAACTCACGAAACTCAACCAGCCTCGTAACGTTCATCGACATGTTCATGCACATGAATGTTTGTTCTGCGCGGGAATCGAACCCGCGTCCTCTGGTTTACTAGCTAACGTCTTCGTGTTTTTTTAACCCCCTCTCATTCTACAGCTTGTTCGATGTCTATGACTTCTTACTTTCTCATTCTAGACTGAGTTTTTTTTGTTAAGTCTGACGCCTCCTCCTTTAACTTCTTCGTGTTCCCTATATATACTTAGTATGTTCTGTTCATAAAGTACAATTTTAGTTTGGACCTAGAAAGCGACGCATCGCAATGTGTGGGCTGATTTCCAATTATATTGATTTATTTATCTTCTTGTATACTTACTTGAGCGAGTTCTGATGTTGGTGGCAGTGAGGACAGGGTGCTCGCGGCGGCGGCTCGCACGCCGCCTGCACTGCCAGCAAACGCTCTTGCGACGAACATTGCGACTGAAACAACACAATATTATTGTATCAATTGTCGGTTAATCTCCGTGCTTCGGAAGGCACGTTAAGCAGTTGGTCCCGGTTGACGTCGCTAGATGTCAGTCGTTAAGCCTAGTCAGACTGATCAGTCACTGATGTGTCAGATCTGACATTAAGGCTCCTCACTAACCTTACACCCCTCCAACAATCCGCACTGAGCCCGCGTGTTGGAGTATGGCTTGTTCCACCGCATAGTTGAGGTGAGGCCTGTGCCCAGCAGTGGGACGTATATAGGCCGTTTATGTTGTGTTATGTATGTCTCGGCAAGCGTAGTGTGGGACGCCCTCCGGCTAGGTGGAGCGACGATTTGCGAAAGGCTGCTGGCAGGAGATGGATGCGTCTAGCCGAAGACAGGGCGCGATGGCGCGTATTAGGGGAGGCCTACGTCCAGCAGTGGACCAGCATAGGCTGATGATGTGATGATGTGATGTATGTCGGTTAAGCCACCGCATTTGTCCCTAAACAGAGTCTTGGCCTCAGTGGAGGCAGTGTTACCCACGAATTCACAAACGTCATTCGAAGCTAAGCACGCGCTCACGCTCATGCTGTCCTGTGAATTGTCAATAGAACTGAAATGGACGGCTATACTTCTGAAGGATGCTCAACGATGATTTGCGTTTGTGAATTCGGGGGTTAGACACGTTACTTCCTCCCGCTGACCCCATTGTTCGTGAAAGCCATAGTTTGGGTTAAGGGCTCATAACCAAATTATAAAAAACTTTCCACTTTTCTACTTTTTACATCTGAAGATTGTATGGGGCAGATCGCTTACGAGATAAGCTATAAGGCCGCCTAAAATTCACCTGCATTTTTAGTTCTTGTTCAATCAAATTCATCCTAATCATTTGGTAGTGACCCTGTCACATATGCCAAAGGTCGTGGGTTCGATCCCTAATCTGTTCGTCACCATCAGGGTGGATAGCCCGTATATCTGGCTTCTGCGAAATGTGAGTTTTCAGTTCATAATGGCGGCAACAATCAAAGTACTTTGTGTACGCTACCTCGTTCGAGACATAGTCGTGACATGAACGGATTTGTAGCTTTCCTTAAATTTTGTTGCACTATCTATTTTCTGCTGAAATATCGGTAAATCAACTTCGCCGTAACTTTCAATTAGTCACAGTGGGCATTCATCGAGCAGCGACATCCGATAACGATCTTGAAATAGAAAATGCAATGATTCACTTGTAGAAATCTCCTGGGTTTAATAATGCGGCTAAGAGCTGACGCACAGTTATAGGTGGACGGTACACGCAAGATCCATATTGTGATCCGTCAGCGGATCAAGATATTTAAAGAAAGAAAGAAAGAAAGAAAATATTTATTTGATACATACCTAACAAAGAAAAAACAATACAGGTAGAACAGCAAAAAATAAAAAAGATACAAGAGTTTGTTATGTTATAATATGCACTAAAGCTGATTTTCAGTGGAACTATGTACGGTAAATACTATCCACGAGTAGGGTAGTGTATTGACGGATCACAATATTACAACAATATCACAATAGGATATCCGGAAATTCATGATCTAATACCAGATCCTGGATCGTGATACGGACGCAATTCGTATTGATGGTGTAGGGTGTGCTCTAATCCGCCCAAGATACATCAGTAATTATCATGATATTTATCACGATATTTACTTACGTGTAGTGTTTGCCATAGAGTTGCCATTTAATCCACTGATTACAATCTCGGTTCTGAACGATGCATTGCATGCACTAACAGATTATTATCCCTAATTGACAATTAAACTTTTTTATCGAAATGTGCACATGCGAATTTAATAGTGTTAGATTCAAGAAAAATTATGTTGCACTGTAAAACTAAGCTGTCGAAATGGATGTTTTTTTTTAATCGAGTGCAACACTCGCGCAGTAGTCTCAATATTACTGCTTTTGGTGAATTGTCTATCTCTTTTCCTGTTGGGTGATATCGATATAGCGATGAAGTCTCCTTACTCTGTTTTGTCGGCCTTTCAGTGTAGCCGGCTCTGGCACAAAGTAATTTGAAGGTCTGTATTATTTAACGCCGCTTAAAAGGTTTTACCTCGCTATTGAGACTTTTTTCATTTGGTTTACAAAACTGTATTTTCAGTTTTCACTTTAAGTCTAAATTATAGCTAAATAACACGAGCACAATTGTAAACTCGTCTGTAAACACCGCATGCAATGATAGTGTTGAAAATACCAAATGTGTTTTCAATCAAGATCAAATAAAAGAAACATTTCATATTTTACTTGAATCTATTATTGGACGTAGATTCATACTTCAAATTCAGGATCTCTGGGAATTCCAATGTAAAGGAAACTATGCTGAAATAACCCGTTTTCCGTTTTCACTTACTTCATTCCGATATATGATTCACTATTTACACTTCCGACCACATGGTACAGTCGGCACAGCTACCAGCATAAGTTGAGTTCTGATTGCTATAACACAAGGGCGTACCCAGGTAGGGGCAGGGGGGGGCAGCTGCCCCCCCCTAGAAGTCAATTTTCCTTACAAGTGGTAATAAAAAAAAATTGTTTTCAATATACCCGACCGACCATTTTTTCGAAACAGGTATGAGCTGCCCCCTCCTAGCTGAAATCCTGGGTACGCCCTTGCTATAACATCGCATTTACTCATGGAGCAAGTGTACTTATTTGGTTGCCTGTACCGTTGGCAGCAGGTCTCGGTTACACAAAACCCATATGTACGGCATTGACTCACTTCCATTCTAAATGTGTCAATACATCTGTTATTCATTTAATACCTTTAGTGTGCATTATTTCTCATGCGAATAACTCGGTGTATTTATATACTTGTTCATTTCTTTTCATATAAAGTACTTAGCACAAAAGTTAACTTTCTACTAGCAGTTTTGTATTTTTAGCTGTCACGACAGACATCATTCTGTCAAATGACAGATCAATATAAAAACGATAGGTATATAAAAACCAACAAATACCTACCTATGTCGATGTCGATACCGTCCCTTTTGACAGGTACAAAACACCATTAACTTTTGGGTATATTTTGTCATTTTCTATTTTTTTTTTCATTTTAAGGCGGAGACAAGTGCAACCAATCAAAACCAATGAAAATGTGCCGTGTTGTAACAAACCCAACTTTTATTTTTAACTACTATTGATTTTATTTTTTAAACGAACGTTTTAACTACTTGCCAGTCCTAGCACTACACTAACCGTAATCACGAGTCACGACTGCTGTGGAAAAAAAAATAAAAGGTAGTAAATAACTACATCAAATTCAAACCCCATACACGACCAGAGGATATTATGTTGTTCCTGCTTCTAATCATCGATATCCCGGCGAAGGGTCCTAAATGACATCGTCCAACGGGCCACTTGCCAAGCCACATAGCCAGTGGCCATATTATACGATGGACCTTCATACGAATACATTCATTTAGAAGCCCACATTTCGACAATGGAACTTCAAACCAAAGTGGTAAGGGTCCTACCGCCGTTATCTAGGTTGCTTGTGTTTTCGATCGGTGTTTTCCCCATCACCAGAGATGACAAAATCATATCATGGCAACTTATTTTTCTTTGTTCAAATAAATAGAATAGATCATTTCAAAATAATCGAGATTTAAAGTGTTAGGCATTTCCGAACGCAACTTGTCAAGAGCAGTATTCCCCGCCATTATTTGACGTTTGTATATCTATCTCGCTCACTCTCTTTTCTGTACAACTTGTATTTGTTTTAGTTTGTGAATAAATTGTAATTTAAATGGTTTATAGCGTTTTTCTGAGCTTCCCTTTTAGCTCAGAAGCGGGATTAGTGTACCGAGCGCCTACAAAAACGTTTTCCTGACGAAACAATAAGTGAAAGTAACTTCTGTATCGTTTTCCAAAATTTACGAAGCGCGGCCGCACCGGCCGGGACGCCTTGCAGAAAACAAAAACCGGTTCGTACCTGTTTGCTGCACAGGTACTGCGAGTTTTCATCGAGTGTATTGGGGATTGTTGTGAATTTGTGATAAAAGTAACTTTCAAACCAAAAACAATGAGTGGACGTGAATTTTCCCATGAAATTGGATTGTCATCTTTGAAATGTGTAGTAGTGACGGACGGTGTACCCAATTACCCATATGATACGTTGCCTCGTGAACTTTTGAATAGTGTCTCAAATCGGCAGCGTTTTGGCGGTCCCGAGCGGAGTCAGCTGGAGCACCGCGGCACCGGACCGTGTGCGCGGTCACTGACCCCTGCCTTAATCGCTCTCTTATTGCGGAGTGTTCATCATGCTCCTGATGGGAGAGTGATTAAGCAGCAGGTTCTTGCGAACCCGAACAAGTTTCATTCGTCAAACTACTCCTAGTTAAAGTGCTAGGTATCTACTATGGCTAGTACTTTGAATAATGGAAACCAGTAGCCACAGTAGTGGTCTGTTTTTACCCCACTTCAGTAGTACCTCACCATTTCATCTGTGCCATTGGCAACCTACAGCTGATTTAGTTCAAGTCTATGCTGGTCTTAATGATACATTTTCTGATTCTGATCCTATCTGATCTGTTAATTATTATTGAGTAAGTAAGTTAATCTGAAAAGATAAAGGTATTTTGTATTCTGTGGATGTATGACTGGTGATGAGAAAACTATTTCTGAAACTTATTTGGACTTTAAATTTAAAAAAAAAAAAGTATGCTGAACGTTGATACTAACAACTATCTAAACCTAAACTAGTATCTAAACCTTACATAACTCTAATATTTAATAACTGCCTTTCTCTCAAATCAGTAAGTTAGTTAGATGTGTGACTTAGTTATGTGTTATATTATTTATAGATCTAATGTGACAAAATCTATCTAAGGTTATGCTTGTTGGTTACCCGGTGCAGGTTACAGAAGCAATAACAGGTAGGTACCTACGGTAAAATAAAGCTGATGCTATTTCTGCTGGTTATCAGGACACATCCAGCATGTTAAGATATTTATTTTCATCATTCAAGTAAGTCAAGTCTTACTGATTTAATAATTAAATGATGCAGTTGTAAGCATTGTGGTCACATTGCACCAACGTTAGAAAAATCATAAAACTTGTGCATTCTGTGGCTGTGTCTGTCATGATGATGAAAACAATTAGGTAGAAAGGTGTTCATCACACTGTTATCATCGTACAGGCCATGATAAGGATGAATGACCTGAAGTAAACCTCAGACAAACTTATGTCTAATTATTTAACTTGTGCATTCTGTGGCTGTGTCTATCATGATGATGAAAACAATTAGGTAGAAAGGTGTTCATCACACTGTTATCATCATACAGGCCATGATAAGGATGAATGACCTGAAGTAAACTGTTACTTCAGACAACTTATGCCTAATTATTTACAGATGTTACTGTTGTAGATGCAAATTATTAGTTGTCATTTTTATTGATTTCGATTTTAATCGAACTGCCCCGTGCAGTCGTACAAGGTGTAAAAAAAAAAAAAAAAATTGCGTGTCGATAAGATTTGAACTTGTTATTTTGATGTTAATAGTCGTTGATGACCCGTTTAGCGCAGTGGTTCAACGGTTGAGCCTCGAGGGGTCGCGTGTTCGATTTCCGCACAGTGTGGGGTTTGTTGATGAAACAAGTATTTGTGCTGGGTCTGGTTGTTTGTGGTATCTTCGTTGTTCCTGGTTTCACAGAGCGAGGTTTATATTTATTTATTATTATGTGTTATTTAGATTCTTGACAATCAAACCATTGTAGGGCGGACCCTAATACGGATATTAGTACACGAATTATACACACCAACATAATATTGCTGTGTCAGGGTGTGTCGTGACGCGACAGAATGCTATCGGTTTTGTTCAAATGTGATAGTCATATTCACATTGGTGTGTTGTGGTGTTGCGCCACAGCAAGTGCAATTATATTATGCACACAATCATACATTTTAGGGTTTACAATATGTACGGAGTGCCTAGAGCAGTGTGTAATACCTTAACTAATTGACAGCCGCACGTTGGTCATATTATCTAAGGGTCAGAGAGCGTCGTTCATTGTATGCATCGTTGTCTGAAGATCTGTGGTTATGAGATCGGCAAAAGCTTACCTGCTGAAATAGTCTTCATGACTATTAGATGAGTTTTCGAATTGTTTTTTGGTAATTGTAAGATTGGTTCTACAAAAAATGCGTAGCTTACAAATTCAAAGCGCTCATATTATATTGTAGTTTGTCGATGGCCGAGCGGATGAAAGATAGCGGCAGTACCTACATCGTTTTGAGTTGACACGTTTTTACGAATGTTTGGGACTGGTGAATCACTTACAGCCTAGCAGAAGTCAAAGCATTGATTAAGAGACCCTTGCTGTTGTTGTAAGTTTGTTTAAATTTAAGGTCATACACCTTAAATTACAGGTATTAAGTTAAATAGTTACCGATTTTACTAATTGGACTTAGTGGAGACGAGATTTGTCACCATAGCCCGCTGGTAGCTCCAGGTACAAAGTTGAGACTTTGATTAAGGTCGAATACCGTGCTGGTAAGTCAACGGGCCACCTGGGTGGGTTTAGCCGAAACCATTTCCGCTGAGCGAATAAATGATACATGTTTAGCACCTACTTCTGTAGAAGCAATGCAACAGGGAGACTATTCAATTGGTTCAACTGTAGACCAATAATTGTAAGGTAAAATTCAAAGTCGCTATTTGACAGAACTTGCTTACTTTTACCGTGTTTAAAAACTGGTTTGGCAATTACGGCGCTGCATTTAGGAACAAAAAGTAAAATGTACATGGTTGCATCTCTTAACACTATGCGTGAAAAATATACAGGGTGTCAAGCAGTGTTGTTGTATTCTTTATGAAAGATGCCGTTGCCGTTACACATAGTACCTATACATGGGCCACCTTGGTGTTCGATTTACGACATTTATTCACTCTAGCTCTTGTAGTTAGAAGCTGTTCGTGTTATTATAGTATTACAGATATTTGGAGTTGTATGCGACCGAAACAAAGCTTTCATTTGTAAGTATTTTAAGGATTATTGTGGTCTACAAGAAACAAATAAAATACATTTTGACTGCTGTTGTCAATCCGCGCGCAAATGAGCAAGTCTACTACCTATTTTAATAAAAAAAAAAACTGAATCGTTTTTATCAGATAGTACATTATCTGATTGTTCTTAATAAGAATGAAACATTACTTCTTGTATTCTTAAGATTTATATTGTTTGTTTGTGATTGTTTGTAATATTACTCAATGAGCTGCCATTAAGAAGGCGATATTTGTTCGCTCATTTGTTACATCATCTGATTTATGTTGTTTGTTTGTGATTGTTTGTAATATTACTCAGTGAGCTGCCATTAAGAAGGCGATATTTGTTCGCTCATTTGTTACATTATCTGATTTATATTGTTTGTTTGTGATTGTTTGTAATATTACTCAGTGAGCTGCCATTAAGAAGGCGATATTTGTTCGCTCATTTGTTACATTATCTGATTTATATTGTTTGTTTGTGATTGTTTGTAATATTATTCAGTGAGCTGCCATTAAGAAGTCGATATTTGTTCGCTCATTTGTTACATTATCTGATTTATATTGTTTGTTTGTGATTGTTTGTAATATTACTCAGTGAGCTGCCATTAAGAAGGCGATAATTGTTCGCTCATTTTGTTGCATTATATGATTTATATTGTTTGTTTGTGATTGTTTGCAATATTACTCAATGAGCTGCCATTAAGAAGGCGATATTTGTTCGCTCATTTGTTACATTATCTGATTTATATTGTTTGTTTGTGATTGTTTGTAATATTACTCAGTGAGCTGCCATTAAGAAGGCGATATTTGTTCGCTCATTTGTTACATTATCTGATTTATATTGTTTGTTTGTGATTGTTTGTAATATTATTCAGTGAGCTGCCATTAAGAAGTCGATATTTGTTCGCTCATTTGTTACATTATCTGATTTATATTGTTTGTTTGTGATTGTTTGTAATATTACTCAGTGAGCTGCCATTAAGAAGGCGATAATTGTTCGCTCATTTTGTTGCATTATATGATTTATATTGTTTGTTTGTGATTGTTTGCAATATTACTCAATGAGCTGCCATTAAGAAGGCGATATTTGTTCGCTCATTTGTTACATTATCTGATTTATATTGTTTGTTTGTGATTGTTTGTAATATTACTCAGTGAGCTGCCATTAAGAAGGCGATATTTGTTCGCTCATTTGTTACATTATCTGATTTATATTGTTTGTTTGTGATTGTTTGTAATATTACTCAGTGAGCTGCCATTAAGAAGGCGATATTTGTTCGCTCATTTGTTACATTATCTGATTTATATTGTTTGTTTGTGATTGTTTGTAATATTAATCAGTGAGCTGCCATTAGGAAGGCGATATTTGTTCGCTCATTTGTTACATCATCTGATTTATATTGTTTGTAATATTACTCAGTGAGCTGCCATTAAGAAGGCGATAATTGTTCGCTCATTTTGTTACATTATCTGATTTACATTGTGTGTTTGTGATTGTTTGTAATATTACTCAGTGAGCTGCCATTAAGAAGGCGATATTTGTTCGCTCATTGTTGTTACTTGACTGTAGGCGATTAAGGACGCTTCAGACTGTAAGTTATTTGACTGGAGGCGATTAAGAACGCTTCATACTTGTTAAATAACTGGAAACGATTAAGAACGTTTCAGACTTTGTTACTTGACTGTAGGCGATTGAGAACGCTTCAGACTGTAAGTTATTTGACTGGAGGCGATTAAGAACGCTTCATACTTGTTAAATAACTGGAAACGATTAAGAACGTTTCAGACTGTTTGTTACTTGACTGTAGGCGATTAAGAACGCTTCAGACTGTAAGTTATTTGACTGGAGGCGATTAAGAACGCTTCAGACTTGTTAAATAACTGGAAACGATTAAGAACGTTTCAGACTGTTTGTTATTTGACTGACTGTTTAAATCTCGAGATTTGCCTTAAGAGGTGTTGTATAAGTCGCGACTTGGAAGGTGTACTTCCTGAACTGGCATTAAGAAGTCAGTTGTGGTGGCATTAAGAAGTCACCTGAACTAGCATTAAGAAGTTAGTTGTGCTGGCATTAAGAAGTCAGCTGAACTGGCATTAAGAAGTCAGTTGTGGTGGCATTAAGAAGTCACCTGAACTAGCATTAAGAAGTTAGTTGTGCTGGCATTAAGAAGTCAGCTGAACTGGCATTAAGAAGTCAGTTGTGGTGGCATTAAGAAGTCACCTGGGTATGTCAATATTACTTAGCTTAGTTTTACTTTTACGTTGCTTTACATGGAGAATACTGCTCGGGGCGAGCAGTGGTACAGGAAGGCCGACTGTTAGGCATTTCCGAACGCAACTTGTCAAGAGCAGTATTCCCCGCCATTATTTGACGTTTGTATATCTATCTCGCTCACTCTCTTTTCTGTACAACTTGTATTTGTTTTAGTTTGTGAATAAATTGTAATTTAAATGGTTTATAGCGTTTTTCTGAGCTTCCCTTTTAAAAGGTTGTAAAATTAACCATGGCCTTGTTTGTTAAACAGAGTTTTGGAGATTTTAGGCTCATCAAGGTTGGACTTAAAGCGGTTCTGCTGTATTTACTTTCTGCAAGAAAATGCTTTTACTTTTTGTTTAAACTGGGATGCGGACTGTACCTACATTAGGATTTTGAACACCAGGCCACTTAAATTTTATATAGCAATGACGATACCACACCATTATTTTTGGTAACGAAGAATCACTAACCCTTATGAATATTTACAGTTTTTAGTTTTTCCATCATCAATCTTACAACTTCATCCAAAGTTTCATACTTTTCATTACACAATATTAGTATGGATGTACCAATCAGATCAAACTATTTCCACTAAACGAAACCCAGGGTAACTGAGCAAAGGGCCCTAGCCCCTTATTACGCGCTCCGCTCGTCCGCAAGTGATGACATAATCGTACGCAAACGGTTGTCTCCTCACAGCTCAGTTGCGGAAGCAATGTGCTGTTTACTCGCCCTTTGCATGGCAAGGGCTTCTTGGTTCAAATGGAATCGATTTAGGCATACTGTTCTCAAGTGGTTAATTATAGAATCATCTGACCGTTAACTGAAATCGCCGTCCGTACCTCTACGAAAAATGCTGGTTTTCTATGATTTGAATAAATTTGCTGTCATAGTTTTGTCCTTTTTTTCTACTAGTATATGAAATCTTTGTTATTTGTTACAAAGAGGTAGTGGTAGAAAGTAGAGAGTAGTATCAGGGCAGGAAGCAACTTCACCAAACTTTCCAGGTCCTCACGACATCGCATCGGTGAAGGGATAGCGATTCTCTAACATGTTAACCTTAGGCAGCATGTTGGCTTCGAAAGTCATTAAATCACAAGATTACCGATCTTATCCCCATTATCCTAATGGTGTTATTGGACGAAGTTAGCTCCCTTAATCACAATAAATACGACCAATCGATTGGAATTAATCGCCGACTGTCAACAATGGGGTGAATTCGCAGGGAGGAAGCGCATTATTCGCAGAAGGGATTCATTCAATCCGCCATTATATTCCTTGGGTATTATACTTTTTAACATAATCTCATTAGAAGCCCCGGATATAAATCACGTTATAGCAATCGAAAATTAAAACCAGTAGGAAACCAATTTTGGATTTCATACTTTTTCATTTCACTTCACTTCTTCATTTTCACTCACCCCAGAATTAAGAAACGCAAATCAAGGCTGAGGATCCCTCAGAAGTATAGCTGTCCCTTTCAGTTGAGTTACTCATGATAGGTAACACGACGTCAGATAATGAATGATGTATTTCATATCAGAGTATTTTGTTTATATTATAAGCTAATTGTCCTTTTCATGCTACTCGGAAAACAAGTACTATTCAAAAATTGAATCAGACAACCTATCTTTCACTTAAACAAAAATTACCTAACTTTCAGTTGTTAGAAAACAAATAATGATAGGTGAACAATAAATGGAATGTTTAAAAAACACCCTTATTTTCAATTCAATTTGGTAATAATAATTAAAGTTGCTGGATGCCGCGCGGGATTGACCTATCCCGCATTTAAATCCCGCGGGCTTGGATAAGCTGCGGGATTGCAATCCCTAAACGTAATCCAACAAGCATAGTACGGGAGTGGGCAATGATATTTTAATAAAAAAGAGGTAGACGGGTTATGTCAGTACTGGTGCAAAGACACAGTCAGGTGTGAACAAGATAGTATGATTATTTACCAGCGCGTAAACGTAAAGACGGATACATGTTGCGCAGTGTTGTCTCAAACTGTCAACGCGTTGCTCAGGTGCACTAAAGTTCTGATTTCAGGTGCCACTTTTTTAGCACAAATTACCTATCTACATCTTTTTTATTATAATATCATTGGGAGTGGAGGTATGTGGATATCGTGTACTAATTAGAAAGTCAGTTATATTCAAGGGACGAATGCCGTGACACAACACATTACAATTCTGACACATAGTTAATTAGATGGAAACGTTTAATTAAACTTGAAAATTGTTATCTGACATGACTTATTTAGCTGTCGTTCATAATACTTTGTTACTGTGCAAGTGATCGGTATTTCTTTTATTTATTGTTTTGCGAAACGCCCTTGTCATTTGCAGAGCGTTTTCGTAATAGTCCAGTTATTTAAGCTTAAATTAGGTAAGAATCTCGGAATTCGAGATACCCAGCTGTAAGTTTGTAAATACTTGTATATTGACACCCTAAACGTTGTCTCAAAACCTACATATGGTAGGGTGTACGCAACTATATTAACTTCAAGGTCAAATGTCACAAAAATCGTTTTTTTGTAAATATCTCATTTCCTTTGGATTTTTTGCTATTTGTATGTATAATCAATATTGTAGAATACAAAATTCTCTACAAATTTTGTTTTAAAAAATTTTTCATACGATGAACCGTTTTCGAGATAGAGGGCGAAGAGCGCGCGGTCACAGCATCACTTCAGGTCAACCGGTGCCTCCGGTCAAAAACTTAAAAAGTGAAAAAAATGTGAAAAGTCTCGATCATCTTCGTTATCTGCATTACGTCAAGTCTACAGAACTTAATAAAGCTGTGCAGCTTTCAAATATTCCACCAACAAGTGCAGCTGCTCATCAACATTGTAAAAACAACAACGTTGTCGAAAATCGTTTCGCATTGCCCAACCCCATACCTGGGGTTCCAAATCATGCCCTAACCAAGTTTGAACTTGATAATATACACGTTGTTGTTTTTACAATGTTGATGAGCAGCTGCACTTGTTGGTGGAATATTTGAAAGCTGCACAGCTTTATTAAGTTCTGTAGACTTGACGTAATGCAGATAACCAAGATGATCGAGACTGTTCACATTTTTTCACTTTTTAAGTTTTTGACCGGAGGCACCGGTTGACCTGAAGTGATACTGTGACCGCGCGCTCTCCGCCCTCTATCTCGAAAACGGTTCATCGTATGAAATTTTTTTTAAAACAAAATTTGTAGAGAATTTTGTATTCTACAATATTGATTATCCATACAAATAGCAAAAAACCCAAAGGAAATGAGATATTTACAAAAAATCGATTTTTGTGACATTTGACCTTGAAATTAATATAGTTGCGTACACCCTACCATATGTAGGTTTTGAGACAACGTTTAGGGTGTCAATATGCAAGTATTTACAGACTTACAGCTGGGTATCTCGAATTCCGAGGTGAACTTACTATAATGACTGGACTATAATCGTATCTATCAATACAAACGTTTATAGCTTATCTAAAGTATTGTTAAACTAATAACTTGCCAAGTGTATATTTGCAATGTCTCAGTGTAAACAGAACGGTTAATGCCAAGAGGGATTCTCGACCAGACAACCACTAAGTATAACAGAAAATTATTAAGTTTGAGCTGTGCAACTTGCTAGAGATGATATTAGAAAAACAAGAGATAATTTTCAAATTTCTTTAGATTAGCTTAGATTAGATTTATTTATTTCTCATTATTAAAATAACATTATACATTACATTGATGTCCTATATAAGTGATTAATATTGAGATCGTCAATTAATATGAAATGATTAATACAATTGAAATAATACATAAAATAAGATGTCTAATAATAATGTCAAAAAAGAATTTCAAAAAATTACAAAGCACAATAGATGAATTCACAGGTCAAATCCAATTAAAATAATTAACAAAACTGTCAATTAAAATGAGTATTCAAATATTCCGTGTGGTCTTTCGACCATAATATCTCAACTCATAGTGATGATGTGGTTTAGAGGGTTTATGACGGCGAAGCTAATGTCTTATTACTCTGATACAAAGGCCCAAGTTGTAACGCGCGATAATGTATCTTACTTCTGTACATAAATTATGGTTTGCAATAAATAATTAAATTGAATTGAATTATTTAACTCACTGATAAACTGGAGCTTCCCGGGGTGGTTCCATACCCGGAGGAGGGGAGAGACGCCACGGACCACCTGCGACCATCACTGAGGACAAAATATTCATATTAGCACGCGAAATCATAGAGTGATTGCCGCACTCGGAGACGTCAATTAATGTTTATGGTTCATCAGAGCCGAAATTCCATTTTTCAAAAGAAACTTTATAATAAATTGAATAAAGAACTTTTAAGAATTTGAAATGTTGACTCTAATGAACCATTAACGTTAATTGATGTCTCTGAGTGCGGCAATAAGATACATTTTAACCAATAAAAAAGCATGATATACAGGGTGTCCCAGTAAACCTGTACCAGCGGAAGTCTGTGTTTAGGGGACACTAATACCTATCGATTGGACCCCCATGTATGTTCAGCGAAATGTTATAGTTTAGGAGATATGATTTTTTTTAGTTTATTTTTCTTTTTTCTTTTATTTTAGATGTTTTCGGTTGTAACTTTTTCTGAGTGGTGTTTTCTTGTTTTTTTTTCTTGTCAGTATTGTGGTTGGGATATGTGCTATCCTAAAAAAATACAAAACACCTACATTCTAACTGAAAACAGCTCGAATTTTATATCAAAAGACGAAATTTAGTGTTAGAGATATTTTTGCACATGATTTCAATTTAAAAAAAAATACTTTAGCCATACTGAATGACTTCTTAGTAATCTTAAAAACTTAATGGGTTCCTTAAGTTTAAAATAGCTACAAAAAAAATACTACTTTATGGGGCATTTTTACGCGAAAATAGAGTTTAAACTTGTCATAGCCAGCAACAGGGGAAGGAGAACAACCATTTCGTACCCAAAAATGAAAGTGCCGACCAGACAAAAATACTGGCATCCTATTGGAAATGACGCCCTGAAAGTTTCTTTTTAGCACAAGAACCTTATACAATTAACCCTTAGACTGCTACTTGAGTTTGAAATTAAAAAAATATTATTATTTCCTAGGATTAATGGATGAATGGATTTCAGCTTGTGAGGTGTCGTTAGATTCGTATTTACTGTGAGAATCCCTCCAGCTAAAATTCGCTTAGTCGTTCAGGCTGCAGAGCGTGAAAACATTAAATTTAGCGCCGAAAATCCGCCATTTTGTTTTTTTTTATTTTGATATACCCAATGTCATTCTCACAGTAAAGACAAATCTAACGACACCTCACAAGCTAAAATCCATTCATCCATTAATCCTAGGAAATATTTTTTTTTTTAAATTTCAAACTCAAATAGCAGTCTAAGGGTTAATTGTAGACGGTTCTTGTGCTAAAAAGAAACTTTTAGGGCGTCATTTCCAATAGGATGCCAGTATTTTTGTCTGGTCGGCACTTTCATTTTTGGGTACGAAATGGTTGTTCTCCTTCCCCTGTTGCTGGCTATGACAAGTTTAAACTCTATTTTCGCGTAAAAATGCCCCATAAAGTAGTATTTTTTTTGTAGCTATTTTAAAGTTAAGGAACCCATAAAGTTTTTAAGATTACTAAGAAGTCATTCAGTATGGCTAAAGTTTTTTTTTTTTAATTGAAATCATGTGCAAAAATATCTCTAACACTAAATTTCGTCTTTTGATATAAAATTCGAGCTGTTTTCAGTTAGAATGTAGGTGTTTTGTATTTTTTTAGGATAGCACATATCCCAACCACAATACTGACAAGAAAAAAAAACAAGGAAACACCACTCAGAAAAAGTTACAACCAAAAACATCTAAAATAAAAGAAAAAAGAAAAATAAACTAAAAAAAATTATATCTCCTAAACTATAACATTTCGCTGAACATACATGGGGGTCCAATCGATGGGCATTAGTGTCCCCTAAACACAGACTTCCGCTGGTACAGGTTTACTGGGACACCCTGTATTTACGATGTTCCAAAATGGAACCTGCTTTGAAAACTACAGTCTGTAGTTTAGTACTCCTGTAAGCCTTGGTCTTCAAACTCAATCGCATTGTTGACAGAACCTTTGGGTATACTTACCTTGCCCGTAGGAATAATCACGACTTGCTTGGAATGCAACTTTTGTGTTTGGCGTGTTTTGTCTAGTACACATTCGCTAATTTTAAGTTCTACTGGGTCACAAACCATTTGAAAGATATCAATTTCATTTTGTATTGATTTATTTACAAAATGAAACCAATACCAAATGAAATGTTAATTTTTCGAATGGTTGGTGGCCTAGTAAAACGTAAAATTGGCGAATGTGCCTGGATAAATATCTTAGGGCACTGACCGTACCTTACAACCAGGTCCACGCGAACCCAAGTGGAAGGAGCTGGCGTAATGCACGCTGGTTAATTTCTATTTCTCAAGATACTTAATGATAATTCCAAACACGTTTGCCTGATTACTCCAAAAAAGACAATGTGCCACTTAAGTCAGTATGGTTCTAAGTAACAGGCGCACCATGGCAAAATTATCAAGCATTCTCCCGTAAACCATACAAAGTGCAAGAGAAAACGCGTGACAAAATTTTGTCGCGGTGCGAATCTCAGGCCGGCTGCTAATATCTAAAGTTCTGGACATTACTTACCAAAAATTGACAAAAAGGAATATCTAATTATGAATGATGAAATTGTGCGGAGAAAATGAAATACTTTGCTAAACAAGGATCTACATAGCGGATACTCACATATCCTTACTTCTTTTTGTGTTAGACATGTAAACACGAGGACAGGCTATTAAATTTGGCATTAGCTACACATTGGCACAACATCAGGAATTTCAGTGCATGCTTAGGTACACTAACAGTTCACACAAAACAGGAATTACTAGACTACGGAAATAGAGGTGTTGCCGTGTTACTATGTGATGATATGTGTGTACGGTATCGATGATGTATATCTTCTAGAATCTAGAGGGAATAGCTGGCGATATGATGATTGTAGAGACGACAGAAGCACTGTATAATACAGTAGAACATCTACATACAAACGTGCCACTCTCAGTTTGAATGTGTGCGTCGCGCCCCGTGTCGCGGTGAAATCGCACACCGCACACGCTAGCCTGAAATAGGGAGGCATAGGGAGGCGGCAGTACGGACGGGCTGTGCCGCGTGCCTGTGTGCACGCTAGGCTAATAACTCGGTGGGCGGCCTTAGATAACCTACTGTATGTTTATACTGTGGCAGAAGGAACCTTCGCCCCATAGTGGGATAGTGATCCAATTTTTCTTGAATTAAATTACCAGAAACCTCTGGAATAGCCACGGCCACGCAGTGTCCGTGTAGACAGTTCGGAAAAGGTGGAAGGATGTCGATAGATGCATACCTGCCTACAACTTGCTCATCTGGTAAGATTACCAGATCCATTACCAGATCAGCAAGTTGTTTAAAGATTTATATCTTGGCATCGAACTACTTACAGCTGTTTATGACGAAGATATTTTTGCTTACGTGAGTACGCATCTCACGTAAGAAAAAATACGACTCTTTAAGGAAAAAGAGTTGGAAACAGCGCATCTGGCTTTGAATCCTGTTTTTCCTGGACGCTAACAAAACGATTACATAACCATCCAGTTATTTGTGCTGTGCATCACATAATACCTCACAGTTAAATGACAGTACGTGATACGAGTTTACATGTATGTATTGTAAATACGAGGTATCCTGGTGCAAATGACAGCAAGTTACGATAACGACGACAATAATGTCGATAACACGTGACCACTCGTATCGGTCCTGACTGACAGCTTTATGGATACGAGCAATCACAGCTGGAGCATTAAACTGTCTGTCTATACTGGTCTATACTGTGCTCTTATCGATACGAATAGGTCTGGTGGAATAGGTTTGGTGCAGTCGCAGTTTGGTATTGGCCGAAATCGCTAAGGAGTGTGGACTCATGCCGCCGATGTAGCCTCCAACAGTGTACTCACAGCTCCTTGCTGCGCCTTACGCTACTAGCCAGAGTGTCCCGGTCGCTTCAGCCTCACCTATGGCCTTTCCCACCCCACCTGTGGCCCTCTTCATCTAGCCTCATATGTGGCCACTGCCGCTCCAGCTCACCTGTGGCCACTGCCACTGTAGCTCACATGTGGATACTCTAGCTCACTTGTGGCCACTTTCACTCTAGCTCACCTGTGAACCCTGCCACTCTAGCTCACCTGTTGCCCCTGCCCCTCTAGCTCACCTGTGGACCCTGCCACTCTAGCCCACTACAGTCTACTTACAGCTCCTTGCCGCGCTTCACGCTGCTGGACAGCGGCCCAGCTGTGGCCCTGGCGCTCTAGCCCACTACAGTGTACTCACAGCTCCTTGCCGCGCTTCACGCTGCTGGACAGCGGCCCAGCTGTGGCCCTGGCGCTCTAGCCCACTACAGTGTACTCACAGCTCCTTGCCGCGCTTCACGCTGCTGGACAGCGGCCCAGCTGTGGCCCTGGCGCTCTAGCCCACTACAGTTTATCACAGCTCCTTGCCGCGCTTCACGCTGCTGGACAGCGGCCCAGCTGTGGCCCTGGCGCTCTAGCCCACTACAGTGTACTCACAGCTCCTTGCCGCGCTTCACGCTGCTGGACAGCGGCCCAGCTGTGGCCCTGGCGCTCTAGCCCACTACAGTGTACTCACAGCTCCTTGCCGCGCTTCACGCTGCTGGACAGCAGCGCGTGGTGCAGCGGGTGCGCGTGGTGTGAGTGCGTGTAGCGCGGCCCCTCCGCCGGGGACAGCGGGCCCGTGCCCGGGGAGCTGCATCGGCCCGAACCCACCTGTGGACAAAGTTCTTGCATTAATAATCACAAATAGAGATGCCACGAATACATAAACGGCCTAAAAACGTCACACCACCATACTGCAACACGCGGGCTCAGTGCGGATTGTTGGAGGAGTGTAAGGTAAGCGTGCAACCCTAATGTCAGATGTTATCAAGCCGCCCTAAGGCCGCTGACTAAACTTAACGACAGACATCTAGCGACGTCAACCAGGACCAACTGCTTAACGTGCCTTCCGAAGCACGGAGATGCCCGAAATACACATATGTACTAAATTTCGGTCGGGGTGGCCGACCATCACATTACCGACCCGGCGTGTGTTGCCTTACAACAGCGATCGTCGCCGAACACTGTCACAACTGCGCCATGGGCAACTCCGGGCACGGGACATGCCACGAATATTCGGCCATTATTCGGTATTCGGCCTATTCGACCACTTTCGAGGATTCGCGCTATTCTGCCCTGAGGCCACCAGTTCCAGCTATGATAACGAGCCTTTCCCCTGCCGGTAGTTTCCGCGTGTACGTGTATTAAAGAGGTTCTACAGATACCCTTATAAAAACGCCATTGTACGTACAGTACATCAACCTTCACAAAAACATTGCAAAATGGGTCTTATATCGGCGGCATAAGGTGCCCATGTTTTAAGGTTGATGCGAATGCCTCTGTACTATTTACTTTTTGCTACTTAGCCTAATCATGATTGTACTTTTAGCAAACAAACCGTTCTATCCAAATATAAGTGTAACCAGTGGCTAGGAATACAATTTTGAACCTTAACGCGTGCACATAAATGACTAAAATGGCTTTGGTACAGTGACCATATTTAAAGTGGACAAGACAAGGTAGTTGGACATTGATCTTTAGTCCATTGGTATAAGGTATATACAGTGGACATGTTACCTTCCGTATAAGGTATAGGAAAACAAAAAACAAAAGCATTGCCTGGAGCGACAGCCTATGAGCTAACAAGAACAGTCCAAGTTTAGGTAAGAATATTGGACTTTTTTGCTGTTCATCTTATATGGTAGCGTTGGAATATTCCCAAGACACCTTTACTACAACCTCTGCTTAGTTTACTGCTTAGTTTACAGTCAACTGATCTTAGTGTAAGATATTTAACTTTGGGTTTTTATTTATTTTAGATGTTCCCACTATCTAGTGTTAGTTCAAAATTGTGCAATGAACACAAAGTAGATTTGATCTCGGGACCATCGGGTTCCGAGGCAGAGTGTTTAAACACTCGGCACGACGCTCTTTCTTTAGTTTTTTTTAAGTATCAATTTAATTCTAAGCAATGCTAAACCAACTAAGCATATGGAAGTCGTTACTCTTGTTAGTCATACTCGTACAATCGTGAGAGTCGAGTTGCCATTGTCGAGAGCGAGTTATGTAAGATACGCTTTTTAAGCCGGCCTGTCCGTCTCCACTAGTGATGTGACGGTCTAAAGTTTGTTGAAACGTATTGAATCGGTTGGAAAAATCTGCAGAACGGACTCCGAACCCAACCGCCAGAATCTCACCAGATCGCGCCGTTTGACGATTTAGAAAATCAATTAATGTTACGAAAAAGTTGGAAAAAGTGAGGTTTTGTTATAATTCGCACCCAGTTTGCAAGCAATTAATTGAAATATACCGATAATACGTAATGATAGTTCGATCCTCACACAGTACAAACATTTGTTGTGCATGTGTATCTATTGGTCTGGATGTTTTCTATGTATAATGAAGTATGAATATTTTTCCAAAAAAAGTATTTCAGTTTATATCCCTTGTCTAGTACCTATAATAAATAAAAGCTTTGCTTATTTTGGTGCTAGACGGCGCTGTGCGGAAAAAAAAAACCAATGATATTTGTATTCAGTACCCTGCGCCTAGATGAATACCGGTTATGGAAGACGTTAACCGATGAAACTCGGATCAACCAATGTCGTTACATCTCTAGCCTCAACAATTAATTACAGTGTTTTTATCGCATGTAAATTGTTTTTATTACGGTATAGTTATTACAATGTATGCGCAACTTCAGACTTTGTTGCGCTGCCATACAGATTTTATTAGATCTCCGAGATAGGCTTAACTGGCTCTTGGCAAAGATATTATAATGAAAAGACGTAAATAGGACAGGACTTCGACTACCTGAACAAAGTAGACAGTTTGAGACGACACTGCGCAACATGTATCTGTCTCGTTTACGCTCTTGTAAATAATCATGCTATCTTGTACACACGGTCAAATTATAGGTGCGTACGCCATGGGACAATTTTTGACTTCGCGTCAGTACTGACATAACCTATCTACGTCTTTTTTATTGTATTATCATTGGCTCTTGGGGTATAAAAACTAACATAGCTATATGTCAATGTCTTATTGGTCTTAGGTTATGGTTTATATTATGTTTTCACTAGAGTGCAGAGATATGAGGAGCTGTGCTTAAAACAACCTAAAAAATATACAGGGTGATTTTTTCAAGTGGGCGTGGTAGGCCAAATGCTGAACAACGAGGAATATAGAAAAATGCTCAATCCTCGGCAAGTTAGTTGAAAAGAAAGCGTATTTAATTAAGATTTCAAAATGGTAAATTTTTGAATGAAATATTACGTATTGTTTAAAATGACATTGTTACGAGGTTTCAAGGATGATATACTTAAATGACCTTGCTTCGTGCTATTATGAGACGAGCATGAACATTTTTATTGGACTAAATGAAGCGTGTATCGCTTATGTAATTCAAAATGCTTCAGGGTCATAAATAGTCATAACCATATCGTGCCTATTCATAGCATAGTATTTATGACGCATTATCCTTGTAGTCGTCTTTATTAAACACTTAGATATAAGCTGCAGCTTTATGAGTAGATCAATAAAACTAAACAATTGATGATTACTGCCCAAGGCTTCCCGGTAATCCTTCGGACCTTGCCTGGTATTTTTTTCCCCAATTAAGCCTAAATCTTTATTCATATTCCTAAAAATAATACAACTGTATTTTGGGTTAAATACAACGGTATAATTCAGAAGAACAATCAATTCATTTGACGAATGAATAACGCAGTCCGTCTGGAAATATCCGTCAGAACAAACCCGAATACAAATGTGTCCTGGGTTAAGGCGCGTTACCAGGAAAACGGCTCTCGGGAAAACTAAAGTTTTATATAGAAAATGTGAAGTATGAGGCACGAAAAAATCGTCATAGTAGTCAAAGAGTTGCACAATCAGCTCAAACTTCCAGTATATGGATCAACTTACTAGATTAATGTGAAAAAAAAACAGAATATCGCTAAAAACGTGCAAAACGCACTCCCGTATTTCAAAAGTTTAGGCATCATATAAACTAACAACTTACGTGTTTTAAATAACGTGTAAAGATCAGATATCAAAGAAGCATTGCCAATCAGTTGTTTTTCATTGCTTTATTTCAGTTTTGTGCAAAAAATTCCCAAACATTCCGAATTTTTCGCTTGAAATCTCCATACAAATTACTATGGAGTGACTGAAGTTTCTTTGATAGCTGTCCGCGCACCGTCGCAGCTCACTCCCCCCCATGTCCCCAAGGTGAACGCACGTCGCTTTTGACGAAAATGACATTTATAATTACGCGGATAATTTACACGAAATAGGCGCACATAGGGTCTTTTGTTGAAAATAGTACAACTTTGTTTTTTTTCCTCCGTACTGTTTGTTCATATGCATTATGCATAATTTATCAAACGTATGATTTTATCATGATTCACCATGAGAGTAATATGGCAGGTTTATATTAATAAGTACACTTGATTAAAAGCTCTCTTGGGTTTGACAATTTGGTACTAGTTGCCATTTCATTTTCCTATTTTTTCTTGTAAATTTTTACTATTTGTAACTTATACTGAAAGTTTTTACCTATTGGTATTTGAAAACAATCTATGTATTTACTTTTAGCATGGTGTCAATCTGCAGCATCATCGGTTAATGCCAATACGGGATCTGCCTAAAATATTCAAGCAAAACAAGGGAACGAAGTAAGAACGCAAATAGCTTTGATTGCTTTCAAATCGAATTGATTAAAACTATGTTATTTGTGTGGTCTAAGCTACTATGTTATCTGATCATGAAAGCTTGATTAACGTGTCTGAATAGATTAAAGGTTCTTTTTTGAACAATATTTTTTACTAAATTAATTTTGGAGGCCTCTATCATAACTGAAATTGTTCGACAAAGAAATTTGACGAAACATAAAGATACAAAGTTATAGAGCAGAAATCAAAGTTAATACTTACGTTAAGTTAAGTCTTTGAAAAATTTGAACAGAAAACTATGCATCGAGTTCGTGTACTTACACACGCCGTATTTTTATGCTTGTTTGTATTCTTCACGCAGTGACGTGCACTCACCCGGCGTCATGTGGAAGACTGAGTTGCGGGACTGCGCAGACGGCTGTCAAAGAAACTTCACTCGTTCCATAGTAATTAGCATGGAGATCTCGAGCAAAGAAAAATGAAAGTTTGCGTTTGCTTATACGAAACAGAAATAGTTATTGCAATAGAACATAATGACAAGTTATTCGAAATGGAAACACACTTCACACCGGAACAGCTTTTACAATTGTACCAAGCACAAATTCGGTTGTGTATGGAGTACTTCTGCCACCACTGGGATGGCTCTGCCAAGTATCAGCTGGATGCACTGGACTCAGTAGACCGAAGAGCCAGGAGACTGATAGGTGACGAGACGCTCGTTGGAACCAAACTCGAGTTTGGAGCATCGGCGTGGAGTTGCCTGTCTATCGGTTTTTTATAAGGTGTATTTCGGAGAGTGTGCGCAAGAACTTCATGACCTGATACTACCGGACCACAAGTCGCCGTGAGGGCTTTCACCTCCATGTGGTCGACTTTCCAGCGGTCCGAACTAAGCGGTTTGGTGCTTCTTTTCTGGTCCGCACCGCTAAGGAGTGGAACGCCCTCCCTGCGTCTGTGTTTCCGGATACATACAACCTTGGTGTCTTCAAGGCAAGAGTGAATAAGCATTTTTTGGGTAAGCGTGGCTGGCGAGACTGAGGTCAAACGCAAACCCATTTTAAATTTAAAAAAATGGATCAGATAGAACTTTGATATAAATATGAATTATCATATTTACGTCAGCCATGGAAAAATGGCAGTGCAGCAGCTTTTCCCTGTAGTAATTTGAATGAACTATACAGACAAACGTTCTAGAAAATATAATTAGCATCAACTATCATTTAGATAGTGAAAGCTTATGTAAAAACAGACAGAAAAACGCGGAGGGTGACTTCCTTTCATACTATGCTCTACTCGTAGATCAATTCCAGTAAGATCAAGATCACGGTGTATTCTGTATTAAATTCAGCGTAAAAAGCCTGAAATACGATGGCCTCTACAGGAGACTAAAGGTATTATACTCAAGTGTTATTATCTAAAATAAATTATCCACTGAAAGTGTCTCAACTGTTGACAACTGTTAAATTCCTCGTTTTAGTTAGTAACAAGATAGCTCCCTTTAATGCTTCTTGCAGCTTTTCATTACAAGTAAGACCAATTTATTAGTGGGTTCTTCTGCATGTTACTAGAAATGGCTCCGTGCATTGCTATATCATATCCATTGGATGTAAGACATATTTTGTGTTGATGATGATCGAACGGATAAACCAAGTTACAACTAAATCTCGATGGAATCGTCAAGTACCAGATATAACATTGTGCAAATAACGTGGTCACGAGAATAGATTGCAAATAATAGTGTAAAAAAATAATTGGCAAAACCGCTTGTTAGTATGTTTAATAAAATAAAATTTTTGGTTAATTTCTTTTGTTTGCCCTATATCCTGAAATATTTTGGGTGACGAAATAAAAATATCTTTGGTGAACGCATCAAATGATTATCATGCCGCAATTTATAATAATAATAAATAAATAAATATCCCGTGACATTATTCCACACAGCGCCATCTAGCCCCAAGTGAGCTAATTATACTCCGTTTTTATGGGATACTAGACAACGGATAAACATACTTAAATACTTTTTCTTTTGTAAATACATACTTATTATACATAGGAAACACCCAGACCAATACAAACAGACATGTTCATGCACACAAATGTTTGAACTGAGCGGGGATCGAACCCGCGACCTTTGGTGTAGTAGCCGACTTCTAAACAATTACACCAAGACGGTCGTCCGGATTTATGCATTGCATTTATGCACGGATTGCACGGCCCAACCACTGTGTGACCATAGCTGTCACGATCGCTTTCAAATTTGACAGATTTTCTCTCCGGCCGACCTTAGTATAGACCCTTAAATACAACAGTATAATTCCGAAGAACAATTTATTCAATTGACGAATGAATTGAAATGAAGAATAATTCAGATACTATAGCAAGGGACGTATTTTCAGGCCATCTCCGAGCTTCAGAAGGCACGCCATGCTGTTGGTGTTGGCTGACGTCACTAGATGTCAGTCGTTAAGTCTAGTCAGAGGCCCGTAGGATGGCTTGATAATATCTGACAGTAGGGTTTATCACTAACCTTACTACTACTCTACTCATCAGTGAGACGAATGAACGAACGTTGTTTGTTTGTTGTTTACGATCCGATATATACGATAAGGTTCAAGCTCAGTAGTACATGTACTTGTCAAACCACATATATGAACGAAACGGCCGCTTTCCATTAGGTAGTGAGGTCAATTTGAAGAGCTCAATAAAAGTGCAATTTTAAAACGTTGGCTAATTGATCTTCAATCAATGCTAGTTTACGAGAACTTTAACCACTGGTTATTTATAAGCATCGATTAGCAGACGTGCGCCATTACGGGGAGTTCAATGTAAGCAAGCACTCAGTTTACTTAAGGGTCAGCGTTTACGACCGTGCTTCGTTTTATTACGTCTAAGTGTGGAATTTATTAAGTGTTTTAGTTGTTACTCAACTAATATATTTACTATGTAACACCTGGTGAACGAAGAAAAAACATTTTAATTAACTGGTTCAATGCCAAAGCACGCACCGGTGCGTTTTAACAATTAATTTTCTATTGTAATTTTTGATTAGCAGCGAATGGGTTGAATGAATAAAGACTATTTTTACTTTAATTTACTTTACTTTACTCACCAAAATATAAAGAGAGGTTCAGAATCGATCTAATGCTAGAAGCACATTTTCAATAAGCATTTTGCTTAAATTGATTTAAACCAAAAACAACTTTGAAATGAAGAGCCAATGTTTTGTATACCCAATCTAAGTCTAACCATATCATTGAAAAAAAACAGCTGAAACTACGAAAGCTGCCATAGTAATAACTGTGCAAGGTTTATACAGGGTGTCCCGAAACGTGACGTCAAGCGGGCACGGGGTGATAGGCTAGGTTATACCGGCTCTGGGAAAAATAAAGAAAAATATCTATGTCACTTAGCTTAGTAATAACTATAATATTTTTGAAAATTTTGGAAATCGACACCCTTGACTAAGTTTTCATGTACTGTACTCACAAATGACCAAATTTCGCAGCGTTTTATTTTTTTATGTTTTCCCAGAAAACTATACTTTATATATAAGCTATAAAGAAATTTAAAAAAATGTTTCGAGTGGTCACCCATCACATTAACCGACCAGGCATCCTATTGTAAAAACTCCGATTTTTTTGTATAGTTAGTTAATAGTTAATATAATTTATAAGTATTGCATACCCGATATGGATAAACTGTTCATGTACTTCATATTAAATTGCAATGACACCCGCAAATTGTAATACCTACAGTTAAGAGCAATAAAGATTTCTGATTCTGAATGCTTAGCAACAGCAATATTTCTTATTTGCTACCGCTACTAACTTACGGTCACTTTTTGTTTCATTAACCAACAATAGCATACTTTAGACTTCACCTAGTTCAAGTATTGAACGACCCATTATGGTTCATAATATTTTTCGTGGAAACATAATACAAGGAAATAGTTATTATTTTACCTTTTTGAAATCTTGATTAAATGGTTCATTTTTCCAGACAACTTGCCAAGGATGCTATAGTAATGTTTTTAAAAGAAAATAAGGGATGCAGTTAGCTGACATAAAAAATCTTGACCATGACTCAGTCGAACTTTTTTTTTTACTAAATGTCCAATATTGATCATCATGAAAGTGACTACAATCAAAATTATAGTTTTCTGGGAAAACATAAAAAAATAAAACGCTGCGAAATTTGGTCATTTGTGAGTACAGTACATGAAAACTTAGTCAAGGGTGTCGATTTCCAAAATTTTCAAAAATATTATTATTATTACTAAAATAAGTGACATAGATTTTTTTCTTCATTTTTCCCAGAGCCGGTATAACTTAGCCTATCATCCCGTGCCCGCTTGACGTCACGTTTCGGGACACCCTGTATACAGCCATCCTACAAAAACAAATAAAAAGTTATAAAAAACAAAGGTAAGGTAATTGTAAGGTAAGATTTAATTGGTTGGTGTTTGAACCCTATAACTAATTAGATTTTGATGCAAAGTAACGTGTGGTGGTGTGGTCCTTACTTTCATAAGCAATATACTCGAATTTTGAATTTAAAGCTACAAGCTACCTACTCAGAAGTATACAAGCACACACGTTCTTATACAACTGCTAGTTATTTATAAACAAAGATTAGCAGGCCCATTACGGATACGTTCAATGTAAACAAGCAATTATTACTACTTAAGGGGCAGCGTTTATGGGTGTGCTTCACTCTATTCTACTTTATGAGAGATTTAAAAGGTGTTGAGAAAAATAAACAGCTGTTGAAAAGAGATACTTAGCATTTTTTTTCTAGGTACAATATGTTCACCCTGTACTAGGGTTTCAGTCGTGGGATGTCTCGTGTCTCCAAGACTAGGGACTAAATTAAAATATTTCAGGACCTCAAATTTTATGGTCCAGACTACGCATTACGCATCCTGTATATGCGACCTACTCAGTTTAAAAAAATACTTTATCTTTGTTTGTTTTTGAAAAAAAAAGTCACCTGTATTATTATTTATGTCATCTCATAGTGTTCCTTATAAGGAAGGACCAAGTTCTGTAAAGTATCATTATATGGCCAGCTAGAAGAACGTCTCATTTTTGAAAAATATCTTTATTATTTGTTCTCGTATTTTATTAAAAGCCCCTTACTCTTAGAGTAATCTCGTCAATAGTAAAAGTCTAAAAAAATTCCCGCCTGAAGCCAAGACCAAAGTCTTTCTCTAGTTTTCCAAGTCTAAAAAAAAGTCTGTAGGACTTACTTTCTTAAGGATCAGTGTTGACTTGAGATGTGGTTACTACAAAGGCTTCAATCATTCGCGTTTACATAAATGACTGTTTATGTTTGTCCTTCACCATGATTGTATGTTGCATAACAAACATTGCAAGCAAGCTATACATGTGAGGTGTTATGTCATACTACTCGCTTTCATTGTTAAGGCCGAAAGAGGTAAACTAACTGGCCATGTACTTATTCGTATAGCTTGCATCGGAACCAAGCGACCTTTCACATAAATACCTATTTCAGCTATATTCCAAACGGGGTAGTCAAAGGCACACTGACTGAAGCCGTCATGAACGGAACATTCAGAAGGCCACACTTCGAAGAGCGAATTTGAATGAAACGTGATAAGGGCGTTCCGTGATATCTGGGTTTTTCAAATAATCGGAGAGTCAGTCGCAATAATTCAAGTAGTGTGGGCGCATTTAGCTATAAACGCTTTTTTTCCTAAGGCGTATGTGGCAGATGTTTATATTTTTCCTTAGTTTCCAACACAACAAATGGTTTTGTAAGGCGCGAATGCCTATTTGCGCCTTTTTAATTCCTACTTATAATTTGCCTCACTTATGAGTCTTTCTTATTTCTAATCTAAAGAAAAACACCAAACTAAAAGGGCATTTATACGTAAATGTAGCTTTTCAATTAAGCCTGAGGCAAATTTGGCTTTTCACCTCAAATCAGGTGCAAAAATGTGTGCAGAGACGCCTTTTTTCGCTGTGCTAAGACTTCAATGGATCAAGAAATAATAAAAACACTGGAAGAGGTGCCATTTTCTTCTGATTTTGGAAATGAATGTAACTCAATTTTGCAAAAAATGTTAGATGCGCCTTTTTAACTATCGGGGCCAGAGAATTAGTGCGGTCCGTTTTGAGTCAAAAGTGATAATAGCGCGCTCTCGTCGCTCACGCCCATACAATTTATCAATTCGGGACGCGTGTGAGCGCGCTATAATAACTTTTGACTCAAAACGGACCGCGCCATATGTCTTCTCTGCAGTAGTGTTGACTATAATTCGAAACTAACAAGATACACGCCAACTGGTTTTATTGTAGTACCAACACGTCGCTGAATAATAGATTTTCCATTAGGTCGTTGAATGAGGCGTAGGTGTGAACGGCCCACATCCGCTGAGTCAGGCTACAGCTGGACTAGCCCTGCGGGTGTAGGGCATTATTCCAGCCTTTTAAAGCCTTGCTCTCTTTTTCTGCTGGGTTTTTCTAAGCAAAGGAGGTTAGCTTACTTACAGACTTTGTTATAAACTTGCGCAGCACTAGACTGTCGAGAAACATCTGACTGATGACGATCCTACTGTTTACCAGTCCACTGTTGACAACCTATTATTCCCGACTAGCTGTCCCGACAGACGTTGTTCTGTTGTCAATCATTGACAGGT
The DNA here is from genome assembly GCA_950022985.1 of Udea ferrugalis. Lineage (NCBI taxonomy): Eukaryota > Metazoa > Arthropoda > Insecta > Lepidoptera > Crambidae > Udea > Udea ferrugalis. The sequence goes on from OX465541.1 coordinate 2,107,325, forward strand.
AGAAATTGTTGTTTTTCACTATATTCCTAGCATTTTCTCATGTTTACTCACCTTTTAAACCTTCCCTGGACCTTCACAAATATTTCAAAACCAAAGTTAGCCAAATCGGTCTAGCCGTTCCCGAGTTTTAGCGGGCCTAACGAACAGCAATCCATTTCTGTTTCTGGTACGAATTTTTACTGTTTAGGTGATCTATCACATAACCGAATGGCACACACACAGAAACACACAAGAAAGTAAGAAAAAGTGATGATATTAGCATGAAAGCTCATAATTAGGGAGTCTGTAAGGGGATATTATTTTGGAGCAAATATTTGATGTGGCTTCTAGCCACATCAAATATTTGCTCTTTATATATAAAAACTCAAAATAGTAACGTTTCGTCTCATTCATTCTTATTGCTGTTGACATTTGGGAGTAAGTGCCAGGGAACGTCAATTTCGAAACAATGCTGCAGCTTTGTAGCTTTTCTGCAGTTTGTATGAAAAAGGAGTGTTGGCATGGCAACATCAAAAAGCATAAAATTGACGTTTCTATATCGCCCTCAATGCGCCTTGTTCTCGCTTTCTCGTCCGGTTACCGCCTCCTGCTTTCTATAAAGTTAATTTATGGCAACAACAATAAACAGTGTTCCAAGAGGACCAGCCTTTTATTATATACAGTCCGCTACAATTCCTACAAAGACGTTGGTCTCGGCTGACGTCCCGAAGGCGTCCGTAGGCTACTGTAACTGTTCAACATTATTTGCCATAGTAAGAACAATCCAGGACTTGCGAGTATATGTGATTTTATAGAAGCAGTCTATCCACTATACTGCTGTTTGTACTCACCACGAGCGAAAGCCTGTGGTGTGGAGGCGGCGGCGGCAGCCGAGATGGACGACGAGACACAGTGCATGGCTCTTTCTGTAACAAGGCATACTCACATCAGCAAAACTCACATAAATAAATATCATTGGACATTATTCGCCACAGGTTTAGTGGGAAATAATGACATTAACTTCTAAACCTACCCCCTTATTCATGAAAACTTAAACAGCTCTCAAACAACACGATAACTTTTGTATCGCTTTGTCACTGTCATTCTTGTTGCTGCCGCTATTTGCGAGTAAGTGACACAAGACGTCAATTGCTTAAACTATGCTATAGCGTTGCGTTAGTTTTTATGAATAAGGGGGTTAGTCTCTATTAAGTTATCAACTTCAGATGTTTGCTGATTCCACATTCGATCAAAAGATAGTTTGCCTTTTGCGCGCAAGTTTTGTAAGAAATGGCAAGAAAATAGTGACAACGGTAAGAAAAAAAACATTATGAGCTCCTGCCATCAGTGTGGAGCAAAATCAGCGCAATGAAAAAGGGCGGCACTATGCAGAAGCCATCTTTTTTTTCCGTAGTCCGGACCAAAAATGCAAAGACGTTTCACTATTCAAGACACTATTCAATACTAAAGAAACAAGGGTTGGTCGATGGCCACTCAAAAAGAAGCGCCATCTTAAGTCATTGGCTTTTCACGCGTTGTTCAGGTTTTCAGACAGCAGGAAGATCAAAGGCTAATCTTATCTAACTAAAGTTGTTCCCTTACCACGTGGATGGAGAGCGTCGGAGCAGACTTGCCGAGAGCGGACCTTCGCATCCGCACCAGGTTGTTGTTGCGAGAACTCTTCACCGCATCTGCAACAAGCAAACAGGTACTTTAACATCAGTGTTCTAGAAAACGTTTCAGCTTTTTTTAGAATTTAGTAGAAAGGATATTAATGGAGCAGCGTTGGAACGACTCTAATTTTGTTTGTTCTATAGTCCGTTCGCGTTAATAATGCGGTGTTCTTTAAATTTAATTCTGTTGTACACAAAAGAACTGAGATCCACAACCTTTGCGTTCAACTGGTCACTGTGGACTTGACTTTCTAATTAGGAACGATTTGATTGGTTAGGGGAGGTGCTAGGTCAAAGGACAAGTATGAAATGACTGCATTCTTAACGCGAACGGACTATAACTGGTAGCTATCCTGACATAAGTCGTTATATTGACATATTTGACAACCAATAAATATGTCGATCGCTACTTTACAGTACAATAACCAGGAGAATTTTAGTATCTTCTCGTATTGATACGTTTTTGCTCTTCAAAATAACCTTCATCAAACATAACAAAAAAGAAATCCGGCAAATCAGCTTAGCCGATCTCAAATTTTGTGGTTAGCAACACATTTAAAGACAGTAGCGTCGCTCAATATCTACAAAATTGACAACAAATAATAAGGTAAGTTTCAAGCTCTGATTGGTCTAAACGGTGAAATCTTACTAAATCTACTTGTCGCGAGATTGATTGAAATTTAAGCGCGTGGTGTCCGAAATTAAGCATTTACGTTGCATTCAATATCATTCGGTGAACTGTTACGTCGTTTATTTGTGTGAAATTATATATCATGTCCGTTTTTCTATTAGACAATAGTTAGTCATCGAAGATAATCTCATGAGGTGGTGAGTGGGGATACAGTCCATGACCGAAGCCTTCTTTCGAATAAATGCCTATTCACTCTAAACTTACAGATACCCATACTAGCTATCAGGGAAAACATGAGTGACAAGCGAGTACCACTCAAAGCGACAGTCTGCGAATGCCCTAAGGCCTAAACTTATCGACTGAGCCAAATAAAGTCTTTCTTCTTTTTCTAACCCAACCTTCACTGTTGAAAACCTCACAATGCCACAACATGCAACGATAACATTACCAAGGTGTCATTATACCGTTCCGCAACGTTGCGACGGTGAAGAAAATCGGCCTGTTGACAATTTGACTGGTCTGTCGTCAGCAGAATGAGGAAGCAAAACGTAGGTCAGGAAACATTGGACGTTTTTTTGTTACATTGTATTGCGTTACGCATAAAGAGAGCATGAAATAAGTCGGAATACTTGAAAAAAATATCTTGTTCTTGGGCAGCTTAGTGAACTACGGCGTTATAACACCGTGACGAAAACCTCATGTACAAAAAAGGACTTCGAGTTTATAAGCCAGACTCTTACTGACTATAACCTCACTGTTTTTTCTACAAATTGGCTTATAAGGAACTCCCAAGCAGGAAGTACAGTCAGCATCAAAAGATAAGTGTTAATATAGTCAAAAAGTGGATCGTGCTACCACCCCCACCGACAACTGGCCCTGGTGACACACAATGTCCGCACATTGAGGACCGAAGAGAGGATTTTAGAGCTGGAAGAAGAGATCAGTGGGTTACGCTGGGACATCATGGGTCTATCTGAAGTCCGTAGAGAGGGCGAGGACTCGATAACCCTGAAGTCTGGTAACTTGCTGTACTACCGGGAAGGCGACCAAAAGTCCCAAGGTGGTGTTGGGTTTCTCGTCCACAAGTCCCTCGTCAACAACATTGAGACCATCGGGAGTGTGTCGAGCAGGGTGGTATTCCTTATACTCAGAATATCCAAAAGATATTCGCTGAAGGTCATACAGGTTTACGCGCCGACCTCGACACACCCAGATGAGGAGGTAGAGGTTATGTATGAAGACATCAGTGCAGCCATGCATGCCTCGAAGACCCATTTCAGTGTTGTTATGGGGGATTTCAACGCAAAGCTGGGCAGGAGAGGCGATTGTGAGCTGAAGGTGGGGCAATTTGGATATGGGCGGCGGAACCCCCGGGGCCAGAGGCTGGCCGAATTTCTGGAGAAAGAGGGACTCTTCGCGATGAACTCCTTTTTCCAGAAGCCGCCTCACCGGAAATGGACCTGGTTGTGTCCCGATGGTTCCACGAGAAATGAGATTGACTTCATCATGACGACAAAGAGGCGCATATTCAATGATGTCTCAGTGATCAACAGGGTGAAAACCGGTAGCGATCACCGAATGGTAAGAGGCACATTGAATCTGAACGTCAAACTAGAAAGAACGCGTCTGATGAAGTCTACGCTCCGACCTACTCGCGCCCATATCGAAAACCCCGAGAGCTTTCAACTCGAGTTGGCCAATCGCTTCTCATGTCTGGATGATTGCGTTTCAGTGGACGAGATAAATAACGGATTTGTAGAAGCTGTACAGAGGCGCACACATCAAGCTTTACATAGGGGCACCTTATGCGGCTGACATTAGACCCATTTTGCAATGGTTTTGTAAAGGTTGATGTGTGCGCCTCTGTACATGCGGTCGGATCTAGGTTTTTCAAGCCTGGTCGACGGAATAAACCGCAGAAACTTTCGACCCACACCCTCGACCTCATGGCAGAACGTCGGTCTCTGACACTGCAGTCCTCTGATGACGCTGTTCACTATCGCCTGCTTAATAGACGCATTTGGAAGTCCTTGCGACACGACATTCGTGTCTTTAACACAAACCGTGTTAAAGAGACAATCGAGCGGAACAAAGGTTCCAAAGTGTTTGCAAGAGACAAGTCTATTGGGCAGAGTCAGTTGACAAAGCTGAAGACGGAGGATGGCGGTGTGGCGTCGACGGAGGAAGCGGTGTTGAGGGAGGTTGAAAGATTCTACGGGCAGCTTTATACCTCTGTCGCCAAATCCGTTAATAGCACGGCCAAAGATCCCAGAGCTAAGCTAACCCGGCACTACACTGAGGACATCCCGGACATCAGCCTGTACGAGATTAGGATGGCTCTCAAACAGCTCAAGAACAACAAGGCACCGGGCGACGATGGAATTACTGCTGAGCTTCTGAAGGCAGGTGGAAAGCCGGCTCTTAAAGTCCTTCAGCGGCTATTTAATTCCGTGTTGTTCGAGGGCACAACGCCTGAGGCATGGAGCAGAGGTGAGGTGGTGCTGTTCTTCAAAAAAGGAGACAACACCTTGTTGAAGAACTATAGACCCATCTCGCTTCTGAGCCATGTCTACAAGCTGTTTTCGAGGGTCATCACGAACCGTCTCGCGCGCAGGTTCGATGACTTCCAGCCTCCCGAACAAGCCGGATTCCGAAAAGGCTTTAGTACCATAGACCACATTCATACGCTGCGGCAGATTGTACAGAAGAGCGAGGAGTACAATCTGCCACTGTCCTTAGCGTTCGTGGACTATGAAAAAGCCTTCGATTCGATCGAGACTTGGGCGGTGCTGCAGTCTCTCCAGCGATGCCACATTGACTATCGTTACATCGAAGTGCTGAAGTGCTTATATGCGAACGCCACCATGTCAGTCCGAGTACAGGAGCAGAGCACGAGGGCGATTCCTTTGCAAAGGGGCGTAAGACAGGGAGACGTCATTTCTCCGAAACTGTTTACGGCCGCATTGGAAGACGCCTTCAAGCTCCTGGAATGGCAAGGACTTGGCATCAACATAAATGGCGAGTATATGACTCACCTTCGGTTTGCCGACGACATAGTGGTCATGGCAGAATCGCTGGAAGAGCTCGGCAGCATGCTCGAGGACCTCAATCGAGTCTCTCAACAAGTGGGCCTAAAAATGAACATGGACAAGACGAAGGTCATGTCTAACGCCCGTGTTACGCCCACTCCAGTATCTGTTGGAGGCTCGATTCTCGAAGTTGTCGACGAGTATGTGTACTTAGGACAAGTGGTCCAAGTAGGTAGGTCCAACTTCGAGAAAGAGGTAAATCGTCGAATCCAACTCGGCTGGGCAGCGTTCGGGAAACTGCGTAACGTCTTCTCTTCCGACATACCTCAGTGCCTCAAGACAAAGGTCTACAACCAGTGTGTGTTGCCAGTGATGACATATGGATCCGAGACATGGTCGCTCACTATGGGCCTCATAAGAAGGCTCAAGGTCACCCAACGGGCTATGGAGAGGGCTATGCTTGGTGTTTCCCTACGAGATCGAATCAGAAATGAGGAGATCCGTAGGAGAACGAAGGTCGCCGACGTAGCCCAGCGTGTTAGCAGGTTGAAGTGGCAGTGGGCGGGGCACATAGCTCGAAGGACTGATGGCCGTTGGGGCCGGAAAGTCCTCGAGTGGAGACCATTCGAGGCCAAGCGCAACGTGGGACGCCCGCCCGCAAGGTGGACGGATGACCTCATAAAGGTCGCAGGGTCTCGGTGGATGCAGGCCGCCTCCAACCGGCAGCTCTGGAAATCTATGGGGGAGGCCTATGTTCAGCAGTGGACATCATGTGGCTGCTGATGATGATGATGATAGTCAAAAAGTATTGACAACGAGACAAGAGTTATTGTAATTGTACATAGTTGCATCTCGTTTTAAACGTCACTAATCTGAAACAAGTTGAACAATACTTTAACTTTGTAAAGATAATGTTGCTTTTCTTGAGTACTCCAATTTTGACCACTCTGAACTCACACATTTATTTAGTTTTATTTATTAAACTTTATAGCACAAATAGGGTACAATAGGCGAGCTTAATACCATACAACTTGGGCCTCTTCAAGAATACTGTGAACAGCCATTTGTTAGGTCGGCATGTACCATCTTAGGCCACATCATCACTTACGATCAGGTGAGATTGTGGTCAAATGCGCGCCTAACTAACATATAAAATAATATATATATATGGCATTCTCTACCAGTCAACCTTCACTCACACTTCACACATCACTTTGATGCTCACTGCACACTCTGTTGACGGTTTCCAGAGACCAGACTTCCCTTATCTCGATATGGCAGCAAAAATAAATAAATCAAGACTCTTTACTGCCGAACGGTGTGAAGTTGTAAAAACAACCGTTTTGTTTTTATACGCCACTAGAAACCGTTTACGAATGAACCGCAATCTGTTAAGAACCCTTCTGTTACGGCAAAATATTCCAAGACCTGATAAATATCACAGTATACATAACAGTGGGTTATCTAAGGGTTCGTACTGCCGCCACCTTATTCCGCCATATTTCATGCTAGCGTGTGCGTGAAATCGCGTGGCGACACGGCGCGCGACGCGCACGCATACATTCAAACCGAGAGCGGCACGTTTGTATGTAGATATTTTACTGTTCTCTGTTTACTGTGTAAATATTAAGTATACTTCTAATTTCATAATTAATTTAACGAACATAGTGATATCTCTATTAATTCTAATTACAAATATCTAACGATAATTCGCGTCAGATACCCTAATCCGATTAGGTACGACACCGATTTCTATAATCTATTTTGGGTAAACAATAGGTAATTTGTTTTTGAATCATTGCTTGTTATCTTCAAATGTGTCTAGTGTAATTACTTCGAGTACAGAAACAACAGTCCCACACCGGTGGTAGTCACATTATGTTTGTGTAATTGTGTTTCCGGTATGGTGTTTGGCCAATAATGAATACGATTCATTCCCAGAAGCTGAAACCTACTCTCAACAAATACTTATAGAAGTCAATTTCCCCTGGGACAATCCACTCAGAATCCAGAAAGTAAATCAACCTATCGGTAATATTCTGACGCCTTTTTTTAACCCAGGGAATCCAGATGGATTATCCGTAAATACGGACATCTGGGACTGACATAGGAGAGCTTGAAGTCACCCAACAGGGTATAGAGATAGGGCTAAGATCGCCGCGTAGCCTCGTGGGTAAGCAGGTTGAAGTGCCAGTGGGCTGGGCTCATAGCACGAAGGACTGATGGCCGTTCGGCCAGAATAGTTATCAAAGCTTTCACATTGGAAGCTGCAGCGTGTGACGCCCACCCGCAAGGTGGACGGATGACCTGACTAAGATCGCAGGGTTTCCTTGGTTGCAGGTCGCCTTCAACCGGCCGCTCCGGAAATGTATGTAGTCTTATGTTCAGCAGTGGACGTTGTGTGGCTGTTAATAATGATGAAGCGAGCTAGAAACTCTCACTCTCACTCGCGAAAGTGACTCAACTTAGAGCCTATACACACCTAGCGTTTGTTGGGCGATTTCACGGCGAGCCATGCTCGCAGCGTACACGCCGCCATAGTTCCGCGATAAAATTAATGCAGCGAGCTCGCCGCGAGATCGCTGCGCACCCGCGAGTGATATCGGGACTGGTGAACGCCTCATCCATCAGTAAAACTGAAAGCGGGCTTCGCGGCGTGCTAGCAGCGTTCTCGCGGCGTTTATTTTATCGCAGAACTATCGCTGCGAGATCGTGGCGTGTACGCAGCATTCACGCGCGCGCGGTATCGCCTTGCCGTGAAATCGCCAAACAAACGCTTCGTGTGAGCTCTTAGCAATTAATTTTCTGACGCCTAACTCAACAGGCACTATCTACGCGCGTTTACGTCAAAGGCGGAATCGTGACACGCCTCCGCCACACCTAGAATAAATGTTTATAAATAAACGCTAAAACGCAATATTTATTTAGATTCTCGATCGCGTAACTCCGGTACGCGAGATTTTATCAAATGTTTGACTAACGAAAGCCGTTTGATCACATGTTCATCTAACATAAACATAATAAAATTTGTTTCATGCCACATTGGAGTAATCTTAAGTGGATAATGCTGATAAATGTAGCGTCTGGAGAGAGCACGGCTAACTTTAGGAACGTTTTACGGAAAACATACGTTTTGAAGAAAACTTCAGACATAACGTGACTTTCCCCTAAGTGCTGAAGCCCACCACACTACAAAGAGAGAACCATATAGAAAAACAAAACTTTTACGCCCTTGATAACAGACAATAAGGGCGCTTTCTTAACAAAGCTAAGCAGTACACGGTGAATAAATCTGGTAAGCATTCTCCAAACCTTAGCTTTTCCAGACTTCTGTCTCTATCTATCCCAGAGAGAGAAACATACATATCTTACACCTTTTTTTTTTTTTTGGTTAAGTAGGGGAAATGCCTTACGCATACCCGTCCACCGGGGGATAGACGGGTTATGTCGGACTCTCCACTGGAAAGGTGGTATACCAGTGGCCCTACCGACTATAAAGTTCTATGACTATGACTATGACTAAAACCCCTACTACTCCCTCTAATCGTCCGTAGTGGGGGAACACGGTGAGTAGCGCGAGGCCTGTTACGCGTTCCCCCGGACGGAGCCCGCCTGCACGGCGGGCCGGAAGCGACCCCCCCTTCGTGAGGGCTGGCCAGAAGGGACAGCCGAGGATGTCAAGCCGTCCCTACCAGGCAGTGGTGAAGCCCGTGCCGTGCAATGCCGGCGACGGCACCCCCGTACCGCGCGCCAGCTGGCCACCGTACGCAGACCCTACCGGGCCCGCAACCACGAGCCACCCGAAGGGCGGTTCCGCTGCCGTAACCGACGGTACGGCCCCGCCGGGCCGCGACGCACAGGGGGGATCAGCCTCGGATCACTGGCCCCCACCAACCGGTTGTGCGCCGCGGCCCCAACCACGCGCCTCAAGGCGCCTGCAGGCCCCACTGGCCCCGCAGCCCCACGTCGGTGGGTGTCCAGTCCACCACGCTGCCACGCCTGGGTTCTCTTTGCTTCCCGGTGGTGCCCCTACCATCGGTACTAGGCCCCCTCGCCACGCCGAGGCGAGAACCCATGAGGGGGACATATCTTACACCTTAACTTCTTCACACAATACATCACTGTCTCTCGGTGAGAGCGAGAAAAAGGCACATATTGGAGAAAAGGCAGTTTAAGAGATGTTTTCGATGTTGATATTTTTCACATCTCTTCACGAGACACATTTAGTATACAAAACATCGAGCCATTACCATATCACCGCATCGCAAACACGTAGCGACACAATTTTATCGCATTCCGATAAGGTTGAACGAAAATGCATAAGTAAATGCAACCGTTTACTGTGAAAGCCCACTGAGCTGGATGTATTCGGTCTTATCTGTGATACCTACTCGAACAGAAACAGGCCAGACGCAAGCCGACGACTTTTGAATTTCATTAACATAACACAACTGCAAGGCTGTAGGTAAATATGTGATAACACTTTAGAAAGCGACGCCATCTAGACCTAAACTAGCAAAGCTTGTAGGTACTATGGGATACTAAACAGGTGAACATAAATAAATCTTTTTTTTTCCGTAAATACATACATAAAGTACATGGAAAACTAATATTACCAGACTAATATTTAAACAGATGCTCATTACCACGTTTGTATTGTGCTGTGCTCGAACCACCTCGAAGGTAGAAGCCATTAGACACCAATAATGAATCGTCAAAAGAATGGAGAGGTCAAGTTATTTCTTCATCGAAAATGGATGGTCACCTGTTGGAAAATAATCTCCTCTACTGCGTATCGCAAGATGCGCTGCTTCCCTTTAAGGAACACGTTCTTTTCTTGGAGGCCCCGATGACACACCTTTCCGGAAAAACTGGCGCTGGGAGGCCCTAACTATATTTTAGCAGTACGCTAAAAAAAAGTGTAAATCGCACACCTGAAACCTCTGAAAGTACACCTGGAATTCCTTAAAAGGACAGAAGAAGACGCTACTACATTGTTAAAATCAGCTATCATCGTGGGCATGCCTACGCCTAACCAAAATAACCTTCCTTATGATGACACATATTGTCACCTGGAAGACATTGCAGGGCTCAGATTCCAATGGACAGAAAAACACTTGCGAGAGTGATAAAGTTTTCCTGGATTTCTTATTTGTGTGATGATGATTATGATGTTTTTGTCTATACCTCCAGGCAACATTGGCTCACATTGGTGATTTAAAAAATTGTTAACTATTCGAAGTTACCATCTCTTTCTGATGCAAGACATATTTTGGTAAAGAACTCGAAAGGTCAGTTATGAATGACTACATTGGAGGGTTTATGGTGACACAAACAGAAAGACAAAAAAGTAGCTATTGAAAGATTAAGAGTGTGAAAAATTTAATGTAGAAGTGTTAGAACAATATCTTGGCACTCCTCAGTAATAAATGTTGGAGCGAACTGCAAGCAATAAATGCAAGCGTTTAGAAAAATTTAATTCCTGCACCTCGGCGTTCACTGCCAACTCTTTTTGCGAAAGTTATTTAAAGGTTGTTCGATGAGGGTGCCTTCAGAAATGTCACCAGATCATGAAAGATATAATTTATTAAACACAACTGTTACTTGACGGAAACTCCCAAAAATGTAAGTGCAATAAAGCTAAAGCGATCTCATCCTGGTTAACACGTGACAGGCTTTGCCTAGGATAACTGCAAATGTTCTAAGTAGTTACTTGTTTAAATAGAAACAAATAACTTTCCACTGCATCAGTATTGCACAGTTTCCTGTTAGACATGCGCGTCATCTAAAAATTCATCCCGGTTCTGAGCCATACTAAAGATCCCCATATTAAAGTGATTGGAGAAATTGAAAAATCAACGAATGTCTCGTAATTCCTTTCACGATTACCAGCTGGAATCGCCTTTCTTTACGCCCCACTTCCACTGGTTCATTCGCTCGTGTCATCGATATTACTCGCCAATTAGTTTTCTAGTGATTAACGAGGGCGTTCCCTAGACGGCTGTAGCGCAGACTTATGCGTTGAACCACTCTGTTCTATTAGATCTGGAGTTTTCCTCATGGACTGAAATGTTGTGTTTTGATGGCGACATCAATATGTCTGCCAGTTAGACAAGTTTTCTCTTTTGGATACCATTGTACCATTAGATCCACTCTTTTTGTCAGAGGAATATTTGGAAATAAATGCCCGTCTTTGCAGGAGATTCCACCTTGTGTTTAAAATGCAATTTGCAGCTTATTCTCTTCATAGAAAATACTGCTGAAAGACTTTAACCCCAACAAGTGGCAAATTACCACGACGGGTTCTAATCTAATATACTAAAAAAAGTGTAGTCTTTCGAGTGTTCCTTACACCCAGACCTTCAAGTCAGTTTAAGAGTCATGTAGTCGTGACTTCGTGAGCGCATATGCTGTTAAAATTCCAAGATAAAAAACTTGCAACGTTAAAGTCATAAATAACCAGTTAATACCAACCAGTAAATTGTTATTTCTTAGGCTTAGTGTACACCGCGTGTCGAGTACACCAGGTCATCAATCGTCCTTGTAAACTAGGTCACCACTAAATCTAGTAAACAATACCGGTGTGACCGCGCCCTAACACGAGCCACAAACCACAACGATCGAAATAACCACGTGGCGGTCTCGGCTCGCTTCCAAATATTTGTTTTTCTGCATGTTCCGGGCAGAGGAATTACACTTGGAATGTCTGGAATTTTAGGAGTCTATAAAAATGGCATTATGTCTCTCTTTTCTTTTAGACTGTGAAGCAATCTTTAAAAACGTTGGATTACTGAAATACATCAGACTAATTCAGCCGGTCAGTTAAGGTTTCAGTACTTCGGTAGCTTGATTGGGAAGAGCAGTCATTCATTTATTTTTCTGCTATTTCTTTCAAAGTATCTTTGAATCCATGTACTTATTTGGAGCAGTCAATTTCTATAATTTGCCCGGGGGCAAGTTCAAAGACTAATCTCACGCAGAGCCAAGCCCCTGAATCTAGACTCCTTATCTCTCTACAAGCCCTAATTTCACCAAGTCAATATATTATCATTAAAATGTGTGGCCTTACGCGGACCACACCATAACATCTTTTCCTCTTAGGTAATAAGGTTCAAAACTGTCAACTTAACTTCTATCTCTTCCACTTACGAAATGCTCCTTTCATTGACATTAAGTGCAACAGAGTTTACGTTTTCAAAGTACAATACAAAAACGCCTACAGAGCACATAGTAAGCAAACCTGTCAGAATCACCAACTAAGCCGACCCAAGGAATCCAGGTCAAGATTTGCATTTTAGAAATTTATTACATGTTATTGTTATTTTTCGCATTCGATGTAATCCGAGAAAATATTCCGTGTTAAATCGCAAACGATTTTTTAGCTGAAATGCCAAGGGCGAGTTGAAGAAAACAAGGACAAAGTCTCAGTAACGCATTGACGTAAACGTTGAACATTATGAAATGGCAAAAACAAACGACGATGAAGTTCATACAGGAACTGTTGAGAATTATTTGGTGTTGGCGCCAATAAGGTACAATTCCAAGACGAAATACAGACCGCAAACTGCAAGCGATACACTTGCTCCCAAGTGCGGCTTGCGGCAGTGCGGCCACGCTTGGAATCACTTTCATAGAGATCCATAGAAACCAGTAGTGTCGCTTTCAGTTTGAAGGTTTGCGGTCTGCGGTCCGTCTAGGAATTGTACCTTCAGTGAAGATGCATCGTTTCACAAATATTTTCTGGCATGCGTCTTATGCATTGCGTCGTCGCACGCAAGGTTATACAAATAGAGCAACAATCTAATGAGGTTTCAGGCTCGTCCTTACTTGAACTTAACACTAGTAAACATCAGCCTTTATATTCCACTGTTGGGCACAGGCCTCACCTCAACTACAAGGTGGTGCGAGCCATCCAACACGCGGGCTCAGAGCGGTTTGTTAGAGAGGGGACTTTTACTAAAATTGACTTAGGCTCTTCCTAGGCATATGTGTTTATCCAGTGTTTTCATAAACCTACCGTAAATATACACGACAAGATGAGAAAAACAAAAAAATCTGATTCGAAATAATTTCGAAAGTTTTCCATGCAATCATTGAGGATCAAAAGACAGTAAAGATAGCGTGGTGGTAAGGGATGGTTTTTTTAATAAGTCAGCCGGTGTTTTCTAATAAACCTTGCTCCAAACATGAGGATATTAGTTATCATCAACATTTTACAGGGCTACTGGTTTTGTTGATGAACCATAACAATAAGAATTCGTGTTACGAATTTTAATAGATCGTAACAATCTTGAATTACGGCTATAAAACCATGTTTAACAGCACGAACACTATTAAATAAAATGTATAATAGTTTAAACTAGACTTTCTGCTTTTTGATGAAATCATAATTCTGGATCAGACATTAAAAACAGATTTAGATTGTCTGAATTGAATTGCGTCATACTCATACATAACACACATTCAGAGAAATATAAAACCTACTTTGAAGTAACAATACTCAACTAGAGGCACCGTGAAAAAATACAAATATTCATATTATTATATTTTCATGTCTATTATTAATTATTTTTTTCTTGGGGTTATTTAGAGCTTTGAAAGTAAAGAAAGAAAGATAAAAATAAAATTGTATTAGACACTAAACTTGGCACTTTACACAATTTTTTTTACAAATTAAGTGTCAAAAAATACTCGTGAAGGTCCATTTGAATAAAACAATTTATGGTTTTTGTTTTGAACGTTGTAATTGAATATGTGCTCTCAAAACATGTGTACAAATTAATAATTAATCACGTTATCGGTAGGTACTAGCGGAATATCGGTAATGATATCAACCACGCCCCACCCACACGACAACACACCGCACTGATCTCGATAATAAACCATGATTAAATTGCACCGCAAACCTAATTATTACATTACTATCGATAGTGCCTTTACTTGCTGAGTCCACTATGGGTCAAATTGTCAAAGACATACATTTTTACAACAACACTATCGGCCCGCAACTTCGTCTGCGTATGCTTTAGTTTAAAAAATATATATAAAATATGCATTGAGATTATTCTTAGACTTAACAAACATTCATCAAAATCGGTCAAGCCCTTTCGGAGGAGTTTGGCATCAAACATTGTGATACGTTTCACTTCAATGAGTGATAGTGTTCTCTGATAATAAAGAAACCAGACCAAAAAACAATATCAAACACTATCGCACACTGAACCGTGTCTATAATCTCTCAGGGCTTACATACAATAGTTTTCCATAATTACAATTTCACAGTTAATCGATGGGAATTAGGTAATGTTATTAATTAATTAACTATAAACTAAACTAAGCGTATCTTGAAGGGCATTTATTTTAATAAGCAAATTAATTAAAACAAAAAACAGATTATCTAATGGATAACTTAAAAAAATAATACTATGAATTTGATAAACTAGTGTTTTTAGATAGATTTCCTTTATTGCACAAAAACATTAGTTTTATTCAATTACAGTATATATTAACGTACAATTCGGTCTTATCGCTAGGGAGCGATCTCTTCCAGACAACTTCCAATAATTAATTTGTAATTTTAAGTAAATAAAGACGTCCATATGAAAGTTGTCACGACCTCATTGCTCGTAAACGACTACTTCTCGATCACTCGACTGTCGGATCGATAAAAAATATCGAGAAGGCGACTCTTCAACACTACCCACATACGGTTGAGCTGTAAGTGCGGTCATACATGGGCAGCACGGACATTTAAGGCATTTGTAGTTGAGTAAAATACCAAAATTGGTAATTATTGACAGTTATGGTTAAACATCAAACACGAAACATTTTGAGTTCAGTTTCAACAACGTTAAAATACTTGATCATCTTTGTAAAACGGTAGGTAAGTACATAGAAATTCAATGAGATTGAGAATAAATAATTTACTTAAAAACACGTAAAAAAATACTTCAACAAACAAAACAAAATGAACAATATTTGAACTAAACATAAATATAAAGGCAATGAAAAAAATAATAAGTAAATAGCCGAAACGGTCGCCAGCTCAGCTTGGCAATCATACAGGGCTGAATTATCTTTATTTACTATTCTATGATTTGATTTTTTATTTAATAAGGGCGAAACTTGAGATCTATTATTATGGTCCTTAAATAAAAGACAAATAGAGCCTACGCACGCAACGCGAAGCATTTAGATACCTGAACTTTTGGATTTATTTCAACAAATGGCGTAGAAACATACTTATACGTATGACCCATCGAGGGTATACCATACGCTGTAGTACTATACGCTCACGCCAAAAAAAACAGAACTTAAGCTCATAGCACATTATGCCACTACTGCATCTGTGCGGCAACTCCAGCCCAGCAATTATCTTGCCATTCAAATTTGAACCTTAAGTTGAAAGGACGTGAGCTGCGAGTTGAGTGGTATAAGAGCGGTAAGCGCGCTGACAGCTCGCCGTTGGCGTTCTCATACTGACACTGCGCGTTAGAAACGAGTTGAACGACAGTTTATCACGTATCTCAATGACTATTTACAGAGTGCTCCTTCTGAGAATTGACAACAGCGTCAGATGCCAGTCATGATGACTGACCTAGCCCACTTAAAACTGTTAGCACAACTAGAATACTGAGATCGATAACAATATCGAAAGAGTATCGAGTTCGTACGAGTATATTGAGTACCTTTGTCACACCCACCCGACAATTCGCGCAGAAATCTCACTGCTAAAAACCGAAACTCCGTCGCGAATGTTTGTACTGTGCAGGGATCGAACCCGCGACCTTTGGTGTAGCAGCCAACACCAAACCGGTCGTCTTCGTCATGATAGTAGCTATCGGCACATAGCAAGTCGCTTTTCTTCCCATACATTATGTCAGATTTTCCTTCGCAAGTAACGCCCTGAGCCGAGATCCGTGCCACCTCTGGGCGCTCTTTTAGAGACGTAAATTTAACCCTATATGGGGCACTCTTATTAGATACCATATTTTTTCAGCCTTATCCTCTTGACATAAGGTCCAAAACCAATGAAAAATAACAACATTATCTGCCCTAATAAGGGGTTACATACACACATCAAAAGTGTCTAGAGATATCTCAAGCATTTTCATACAAAGTATAGCTATTGGGGAGGCTGTAAAAATTAAAATATTGATCCCAACGTTGAAATTTTTAGGACACAGAAACTGCTATATCTGCCCTTTCAGATTGTATAAAGAAATTCATTGTGGTAGCATTATTGTACAATCGTAAGGACGTTAAAAAAAAGACAGATTTTTCTTTTAAAAGGTTTCAAAATTTTAGCAAAATCAAAGATATTAGATAATGCTCAGCATTATCTTAGAATAACTCGAGGAAACAGGCATAAGATAAAGGTTAAGAATATTACAAAAAAACGTTTGATTTTGCTAAAATTTTGAAACCTTTTAAAAGAAAAATCTGTCTTTTTTTTAACGTCCTTACGATTGTACAATAATGCTACCACAATGAATTTCTTTATACAATCTGAAAGGGCAGATATAGCAGTTTCTGTGTCCTAAAAATTTCTACGTTGGTATCAATATTTTAATTTTTACAGCCTCCCCAATAGCTATACTTTGTATGAAAATGCTTGAGATATCCCTAGACACTTTTGATGTGTGTATCAGCTGACAAAGTCTTCAGCGGCTAAACAGCAGTACTTAATCACAACACTCGCCAAGTCCACAGAGTACATCTAAACTCTAAATGCACTATTAGTACACAGCGGAATTATCATACACATTACCCTGATTAGATTGCGAGGGTAAAGTGGGGTCATTAAGGTTGGTTATATCGCAGCAGACAAACAAAACAACCTTCTGTTTACAAAATAAAAGGTGTTTTTTTGAACGCAAGAATTATTTTGAGTGAGGTTCGGAATTAAGCTTTAAGAACAATAACAATAGAGAAATGATTGCGTAATGATATAATATATGTGCCGTTATTGGATTTTAATAGTAAACCAATACCTACACAATGGTTATTAAATCGGTTTATAAATAAAGGAAAGATTCTAGATTGTGGAACATTTGAGGGCTAACCTAGAGAGGTTAGCCCTCAAATGAAATAAAAAAATGCCCATAGTATGAAACCACGTCCTAGCTCCCAATAAAAAGTAAATTGAAACCAACCCCTGGGATAGTCAGAGGCACACTGATTCAAATTTATTCAAATTCAAATACTTTATTTGCTTTAGGTAGGGTACAGTTTTAGTAGGGGATTGTTGCCGTCATGAACGAAGCGTACAGAAGCCTACATACCGCCGAACTAACTTGAACCCACCATAGTAAGGGGCGAGCCTACCGCTATTATTCGAGTTGCTTCGGTTTTTTTATCGGTGATTCTAACACTGGACAGTTATAAGCAAATTATACAATGAACACAAATTTCCGGCCAGTCTTGAATTTGTGACCACCCGGGTTCCGAGCCAATGTTTAACCATTAACCCACTCCGTCTCTCCCTAAAACCAACAAACATACATTATTTGGCCTACAAAGGTTTTTTTTCTATAAGCTTAACTTAACTTGTTTAGATTAGTAGAAATAAAAAAAAATGTAATGTAGGTACACTTCTGTTTATGTTATGTAATACATTGAATAGTAATAATTGGCCCTCAAAATTGTACCTTTAAAATTTCACAATTATGTCGAGCTGTGTACTGTCCCTAATTATAAATACATAAATACAAACAGCAATTACGTATCCCCATTATTAAACCAGTGTATCGTATCGGTATATCGTAGTAACAACCTTGAGACCGGCCTTGGATCGGAAATTGGGCTGCCACCATAACAATGTCTAATTAATTGATACAGATTATGCAGCTCTGACAGATAGTTTGAGTTCACGGCTGACTGCGCAGGGTTGCCACTTCGCAAATAAATAATTCACCCAAATTAGTATGAGTGGCATGCAAACATCTTGCACTATACAGGTATCAATATTGTTAGTGTATCAGGATAACGCCTTAAGCCCTTGATTTTTTTGCTGGAGGCCGGTAGTAACAGTCAAGATCAGTACTGGGCGGGTTGGAGCGTCTAGTACGTCAACCAGGTCACTAAACAACCCAACCTACAGTAGACAAGCTTGGTCAGTAACAAGTCTAATCATTAATAGAAAACGTCTTAAAAAAGCTGCTCAGCTTAAGTGGGACTGGGCTGAGGGCTTACAGACTAGGAGGAGCCTAGCAACAAGAGACCTCATTGATACAAAATATTATATACAGAGTTTGTATCAGAAATGTGGTTTTAATTTTATAAGTGTTTTTATTTATTTTTTAGTTTATTTTGTTACTAGCTATTTGATATTGTTTAGCATAAAAGCGCGTTGGCTATTAATAGCTGTCAGTTTATAATGTAAATAAATAAATAAGAGACGTCGCGATAAACAAAGGTGTCGGTGGTGACACGAGCTGAACAGCTACAGGAAGAACTGGACGGAAAGTTTGATGAGGACGAATTCACAGACCTTACGATAGGCTCTTGGTTAAATGTACATTAATTTATTTACGAGTAGATTAGGTAACTTAAAATGGTGTTGGTAACCCTGATGCATATTTCGTCCGGCCACCCTTCAAGGCAAGCAGTGTTTTAATGAGATCGATTGATCTGTTCTGTCACGATATTTGATCGAGGTTTGATGACTGCAGCTGTCTTCTAATGTTTATCTCAGATTGAAATAAAATGAAATATCATGGGCAATTATTCCCACACAGCTCCAACTAGCCGCAAAGTAAAGAAAGCTACTATGGGCAATGATGTTATATTAAAAAATTAAAATCTGAAAAAGGTTGCACCCGAAATCAAATCAGGACTTTCGACCACCTGAGCAAAGCCTCGACAGTTTGAGACAACACTGCGCAACATGTATCTGTCTCGTCTATGCTCTAGTAAATAATCATGCTCTCTTGTACACACGGTCAAATCATAGGTCCGTACGCTAGGGGACAATTGTTGACTTCGCGTCAGTACTGACATAACGTATCTATACCTCTTTTAAATATCATTGCCTACGGGATATTAACAACTGAAAAAATAGTAATACTTCTTGTAATTACTGGTGTGGGTGTTACACCAATTCAAACAGACATGTATTGTAAATATTTTTCATAGCACACTAGAACAACAAACAGTATAATTGAACAACTTGGGCGGCTTTAATGTACAGTCGGGGTCGGGGATCGCGTAAATGATTTTATTTGAAAACTGGTCAACCTTTTCATTCCGCGACTTTACAAAAAGTAAGTTGGTGTTTTCTCCGTTCGCGCCCAGCTCAGCATCGAGTACTGATAATGGATGGAACCAACAATACTAAATTTTAGCTCGCGCTTGATTATATCATTCTTATCAATTCTATCAGCGTGGACAGTGAGCTGGTTATCAAGTGCATCTAGCGAGTGATACAGGTCGATTCACGGATCTTGACCACAAATGGCGGCCGTCGCGCATATGTACATTCATGAAGAAAAGACTTATCACAAAATAATATTTCATTGTTATATGTAGGTACCTAATAATATTGTAACTGGTGGTTATGAAAATAAATTAAACGTATGTCCCTAATTTAAAATGTTTATTGAAATAAAATGAATTAAAATACTGTGCAAAAATAAAACACATTTAGTCGCTATCGCTATCAAGTTCCATGATTCCCTCTATCATGGAACTTGAGGGATTCGTGGACCTTGAGGAACTAGGGCCGGGTTCCGTATTATTTTTTTCATCTTCAGATGATTCCGAAAAATCCACATCTGTCAGATCTTCGCTTTTATCAGATTAATAATCAACACGAATAATCAACTCATCCGTAAGGTCATCCACGACGTGGTCACTTTGCAAATAACTTTCTTCTATTGATTTTACTTTCTCACATATTTTTTCCATTCCTCCGGTCGAATCAGATTCACTTTTTCTTTAATTAAATCCACGACGCAGCCAATATTCCACTTTACGTTCTTGCTACTCACGTAACCTTTTATAGAGGCCCAAGCCATTTCTATGGGATTTAAATCCGGGTGGTATGGTGGTAGACGGAGAACATCATGACCATGTTCCATCAAAATTTTATCAATTGAAAAGTTTTAAAAACGATCTTTGTTTTTTTTTATTAACTCGTACAATTGAGGTTTAAACATATTGGGATCAAAGCTAATTCCATTTTTGGTAAGCCACGCTTGCACATCTGATTTACGCGCATTAGATGTCGGGGCCATGTCATATTGTTTGTTGTGGTATGAGGCGTTGTCTACCACAACAACGGAGTTCGGTGAGAGATTGGGTATCAATTTAGTTTGAATCCATTTTTTGTAATTTTCATAATTCATGTCGTCGTGATAATCTCCCGATTTAGTGCCCGACTTGAAAGTTAATAATGCATTGGGCACAAATCCAGCCTCTGACCCGGCATGAACAATCACGACTCGTTGGCCTTTTGAGATAGGCTTTTTCAGACCTGCTGTAGAACTGTCAGCCCAGCCCATGGGCTTAGTATGTGTGGCATGGACGTATGATTCGTCCGTATAAATGATCGGTCTATTATTTCTTCGATATTCTTTAAGCTTTTGCAGGTAATTGATCCGTAACAACCGAATAGCGGATGTTTCTATTAAAACTTTTCGGTTATTTTCCGTTCTTTTCCATTTGAATCCATTTTTTTTTATCAATCGACCCAAACTAGTTTTGGATCCTTTAAAGTTGATATCGTCACTCAATTTCTTTCGTAACTTTTCTAAAGTCGGCAATTCTTTTTCAGTTATATGAAAGTTATGTAGGTATGCATCTCTTAATTACTCCTTTGTCAAAATCGTCAGCGTCTGTGACAGGGTTACCGCGCGGTCTTTTTTTCCAGGGGTTCTAAAAACCACCACGAAAGGCGAATATTTACTTTCTTTTATAATTCTTTGCACTGTCGATACAGACGTGTTTGTTGCAGCTGCCGTTTTTTTATAAGCTTCGAGTGTCTTAGAGTCCCGTGAAAAATATTTAAACACGTCGTACACCATCCTTCTCGACTGTCTATTTAGGGCACTGCCTTTTCCTCGGGGCATATTTGTCCACTCAAGTCAAAACAAAAAACTTAACAAAAACAACGAACAAAAGCAATAAAAATACTAACAAGTAACAAAAACAATGTGAAACAAATAACTAAAACAGCGAAACACTTTTCTTTTCAATTACACTCGACAGCAGCGACAGCGCACAGTGATTCGTCCCATACAAACATGGTGGACAAAATTATTTATACCTTAAAATTGAGTTTATACGTTGCGTCTTTATGTGGATTATTGGAATAAATAAGAAAAATAACATTATATGTAATAACTACTTCGTAAACAAAAACCAACATAACTTGAACTCTTCTTACCTACTTGTACTATGTGAACTGAGGCCAGCTTATAGTGGGTTTTTCAATAACCATTCTTTGTCGATTTTTAAGCATAAATCACTGACTTCTAGCTATTTTTCCTTTGGTTTTCAATAGCTAAGCGTGTAACTGCTGCTAAACTATGACGTGTTCATGAAATAATAATAAACATTGAACAAAATATAATTTAATTCATAAAACCAACCAAGTACCAAGGAAAGTAGGAACACATTGATCTGATTCCTCAAAACTAGGTATGCTGACATTTGCTAAGGATTCTTCACCTCGTACTTTCCTTATAAAATCCAAAAATTTCAAAGTACGCTTTTCTTCGGGCACCCTATCCAATTTGAATGCAACCAGTTTCGCGAACTCCTGATTTCTTGGGTCCCTGGGAGCTACGCCACCGAATTCAACATTGCTCAATGTATTGGTACTTGCAAATACATCAGTGACAGTCATCAGTTGGTGCAGTGGTCTTGCTCCGAAACCAGCGTTTCCTTGACCAACGACAGTGACTCTAGTGTGGGTTTTTTTTCGGGAATTGACGACGAAGAAAACTTTCTTTTCCTAAGCAAACCTCGACTTAAAAAACTTTGGAGAAGGACACCGATCTTCATTAGATATTTACAAAGTATTATTTTCACCTTAGGGCACCTCAATCAAAAACAAAACAATTAGTACACAGGAACACGAATGGCAACTTTTTCATTCAATTTGCTGGAATTCTTAGATATCACCATCTTCAAATATCTCATGGACTCTTCAGTGGCATCATTCAAATCAATTTTGAAAGTGAAATAAAATATAAACGTTCAATTTTATCTAATTTAGAAGGTTTTGTCCATTCTTCAAAAAACATTTTTTTTGAAAAATGGATAAATCCTTCTAAAAAAAAAATTTTTTGAACACCTTCCGCTTGAGTCCGCTGCTTGTAATTATTAATTTTATAAAGTACGTTAATGTAGCTACCGTGCTTAAAAAATGCAGCCTGGGTACAAGAGGGTACATGTAAGTTCTAGTCTAACAAACATTAAAAATGTAGGAAAAACCTAGTCTCCGTGGAGTTCGACTGTACATATCTCAATAACAAAACACATATTTGCTTTGGTGTTTTATAGTAAAAATACTAAATACCTACTACTTCACGACTCATAAGTAATAATTTAACGCGCGCCAATGGCGTCGCTCCGCTCTTGACGCATTCCCCCCGCGCCTCACACGCACCTCAAAGGGGACCTAAAAAATGCTTTCTGCGCAGTGGTCAACTCTCGTGAATCTTACTGTAACAGTGTATACTCGGATTTTTAATTGTAGTCAGTGAAATGACATTTTCAGTGTGGCAGGTTCTCAGTCCCAAATAAATAGTGATGTGGTAAATCGAGTTTTTACAATTAAAAGTTAGTCGACATTACAGCCTCGCAAAATAGTCGTAGTGAATGACCATGTCTCACTTCCATATGTCATTACTGGCAACACACACTGGTCAGACTTTCGTCTTGAGACATAGAGGCATTTCGGTAAACTGTATTTAGTAAATAGGTTTTCAGTTTCAAAATGTTTTGTTTCTGTATTATATTGTTTACAGGTAAGAATTTCGTTTAATAACAGGAATGGTCATAACAGGTCATACAACTGGAAAAGTTTGGG
Organism: Udea ferrugalis; assembly: GCA_950022985.1. Classification (NCBI taxonomy): domain Eukaryota; kingdom Metazoa; phylum Arthropoda; class Insecta; order Lepidoptera; family Crambidae; genus Udea; species Udea ferrugalis. The sequence continues at coordinate 2,130,674 of OX465541.1, forward strand.
AGGATACAACAGTAGAATCTTCCATACAAGTGTTTTCTTGGGGTTTCAAAGGTTTGTTTACAGGCCTTAAGGGCCCAACCAGCAAAGGACGACGCCTTATAGTTTCAAATATAGGCAGTGATGAAGGTTTTGTAGATTCCGGTTTACTTATTTTTGAATCGAATAATAATAGTATGGACTATCATGAAGAGATGAATTCAGAATCGGAGTCGGAATCAATAGCAACCGTAACGAATAAAAACGTATATAATTACTTGTATTTTGCTGACTTTCAAGTGTTAATTACCCTGAACCTCTTTGAACATTTTTTTTCCAGCTATGGTTGTAAATTTTTAGTGAGAAGTTTTAATATGGAGGTAGGGCCCATATTTCTTAAATCGTATTATTTAATTCGTTTTGTACCTATTAAATATTTACAATTATTTAAAAAAGACTTTATAACCTCATAAAATAAATCATGACTGAATGTCTAAGTCTAGTGATTGCCGAACGTCACTATTGTAGCGGGTCACCCTTTTTTGTATCAGTCACTGTTGAAGTTGTCATTTCGCTGACTACAATTATTAATCGTACTATAGTACATATTAGGGTTGTCTTTTGAAATACATACTTGAAATATACTCGTACATACTGTAAAACATCTAAATTCAAAAAAGAGCAACTGCTGACATACTTGAAGGATATTCTCAGTAGTTACTATCACGTCGATAGTAAAGTCACATGATAACCATGTGTTTTTACCGTATTTTTATATGTATGTTTATTCAGTGGTTAAAAAGGTCTACTTGGAAAGTCTACCGTATTTGTTTTGTCATTAAATTATCTTGTTTACGACACGAAAAGACAAAATTACCAGTCTGAACTTTTCCCAGATACACAGAAAAACAGATTTCTTTCAGCAGATCATGATGACAGTATACGTACTAATTAAAGGTCATTATTATTATACTAGCCGGAGGTCGCAGGCAATAGGGAGGCATGGAGTGGTGGAAGAGAGGCTTTCGCTCAGCAGTGGAATTAAAAGGTTTCTTGGTTTAAAGTTTTTGTGTCGGTTTGTTTAGTAATGCTTATTGTATCAACCCTAGCAGCCTAGTATTTGATGGAATAGGAAAATTACAAGTGATACAATTTATCGTGATTTTGTGTTATCTAAAAAGATTTGCAATCCGGTGTGGCATATTTATAACTTATCTTGGGCTCAGCTTAGCCTAGACAAACAGATAGAAAAGTTTTAAGGTTCGCTACTAGGGTCGGCCGGAGAGAAAATCTGTCAAATTTGAAAGCGATCGTGACAGCTATGGTCACACAGTGGTTGGGCCGTGCAATCCGTGCATAAATGCAATGCATAAATCCGGACGACCGTCTTGGTGTAATTGTTTAGAAGTCGGCTACTACACCAAAGATCGCGGGTTCGATCCCCGAACAGTACAAACCTTTGTGTGCATGAACATGTCTGTTTGTATTGGTCTGGGTGTTTCCTATGTATAATAAGTATGTATTTACAAAAGAAAAAGTATTTGAGTATGATTATCCTTTGTCTAGTATCCCATAAAAACCGAGTATAATTAACTCACTTGGGGCTAGATGGCGCTGTGTGGAATAATGTCCAGGGATATTTATTTATTTATTATTATTATAAATCGCGGCATGATAATCATTTGATGCGTTCACCAAAGATATTTTTATTTCGCCACCCAATATATTTCAGGATATAGGGCAAACAAAAGAAACTAACCAAAAATTTTATTTAATTAAACATACTAACAAGCGGTTTTGCCAATTATTTTTTTACACTATTATTTGCAATCTATTCTCGTGACCACGTTATTTGCACAATGTTATATCTGGTACTTGACGATTCCATCGAGATTTAGTTGTAACTTGGTTTATCCGTTCGATCATCATCAACACAAAATATTTCTTACATCCAATGCATATGATATAGCAATACACGGAGCCATTTCTAGTAACATGCAGAAGAACCTACTAATTAATTGGTCTTACTTGTAATGAAAAGCTGCAAGAAGCATTAAACGGAGCTATCTTGTTACTAACTAAAACGAGGAATTTAACAGTTGTCAACAGTTGAGACACTTTTAGTGGATAATTTATTTTAGATAATAACACTTGAGTATAATACCTTTAGTCTCCTGTAGAGGCCATCGTATTTCAGGCTTTTTACGCTGAATTTAATACAGAATCCACCGTGATCTTCATTTTACTGGAATTGATCTACGAGTAGAGCATAGTATGAAAGGAAGTCACCCTCCGCGTTTTTCTGTCTGTTTTTACATAAGCTTTCACTATCTAAATGATAGTTGATGCTAATTATATTTTCAAGAACGTTTTTCTGTATAGTTCATTCAAATTACTACAGGAAAAAGATGTGTGCAAATAGCCAGTTAGAGATAAAAATGCTTGCACTGCCATTTTTCCATGGCTGACGTAAATATGATAATTCATATTTATATCAAAGTTCTATCTGATCCATTTTTTAATTTAAAATGGGTTTGCGTTTGACCTCAGTCTTGCCAGCCACGCTTACCCAAAAAATGCTTATTCACTCTTGCCTTGAAGACACCAAGGTTGTATGTATCCGGAAACACAGACGCAGGGAGGGCGTTCCACTCCTTAGCGGTGCGGACCAGCAAGGAAGCACCAAACCGCTTAGTTCGGACCGCTGGAAAGTCGACCACATGGAGATGAAAGCCCTCGCGGCGTCTTGTGGTCCGGTAGTAGAAAGTAGAGGGTGGTATCAGGTCATGAAGTTCTTGCGCACACTCTCCGAAATACACCTTATAAAAAACCGATAGACAGGCAACTCTACGCCGATGCTCCAAACTCGAGTTTGGTTCCAACGAGCGTCTCGTCACCTATCAGTCTCCTGGCTCTTCGGTCTACTGAGTCCAGTGCATCCAGCTAATACTTGGCAGAGCCATCCCAGAGGTGGCAGAAGTACTCCATACACAACCGAATTTGTGCTTGGTACAATTGTAAAAGCTGTTCCGGTGTGAAGTGTGTTTCCATTTCGAATAACTTGTCATTATGTTCTATTGCTATAACTATTTCTGTTTCGTATAAGCAAACGCAAACTTTAATTTTTTTTGCTCGAGATCTCCATCCTAATTACTATGGAACGAGTGAAGTTTCTTTGACAGCCGTCTGCGCAGTCCCGCAAGTCAGTCTTCCACATGACGCCGGGTGAGTGCACGTCACTGCGTAAAGAATAGGAAAATGAAATGGCAACTAGTACGAAATTGTCAAACCGAAGAGAGTTTTTAATCAAGTGTACTTATAAATATAAACCTGCCATATAACTCTCATGGTGAATTATGATAAAATCATACGTTTGATAAATTATGCATAATGCATATGAACAAACAGTACGGAGGAAAAAAAATAAAGTTGTACTATTTTCAACAAAAGACCCTATGTGCGCCTATTTCGTGTAAATTATCCGCGTAATTATAAATGTCATTTTCGTCAAAAGCGACGTGCGCTCACCTTGGGGACATGGGGGGGAGTGAGCTGCGACGGTGCGCGGACAGCTATCAAAGAAACTTCACTCACTCCATAGTAATTTGTATGGAGATTTCAAGCGAAAAATTCGGAATGTTTGGGAATTTTTTGCACAAAACTGAAATAAAGCAATGAAAAACCACTGATTGGCAATGCTTCTTTGATATCTGATCTTTACACGTTATTTAAAACACGTAAGTTGTTAGTTTATATGATGCCTAAACTTTCGAAATACGGGAGTGCGTTTTGCACGTTTTTAGCGATATTCTGATTTTTTTTCACATTAATCTAGTAAGTTGATCCATATACTGGAAGTTTGAGCTGATTGTGCAACTCTTTGACTACTATGACGATTTTTTTCGTGCCTCATACTTCATATTTTCTATATAAAACTTTAGTTTTCCCGAGAGCCGTTTTCCTGGTATCGAGCCTTAAGGCGACTTGAGCTTAGATTAGAAAGGCAACAGGGATTTGTTCTCTTTCAAAATTTCGTAATGTAAGGAAAACTAGCTGTGCCCACGGTTTCGCTCGCATGGAACCTATATTTTTAAGGAAAAGTTTCCGCATACCCTATACTATTAAACTTTTATACATTTCCACATAAGGTTTCTAATCATGAGGACTTTCTTTACGGTCTAATTTATTTCTATGAATACCAGAATTAATCATAATTTGTTTAAGGGGGTGTCCCATAGTATCTTAATGAGGGTGCCTCCGTGTTACCCCAAAGAAAGAAAGAGGAGAGCAATAGTTATATTGTTTAAGTCAACAATAGCTTAAACTTTGGCCTTCGTACATAGGGCGTCTAACAAGCGTAAAACAGCGTTAAGGTGATAGGAACTAACGAAGTGTACCTGTGGGCTACTATACCATCCCAGCGTAGTATAGTTTGCGACTTCATACCCTTTAAGAACTGATCCAAGGTTCATTTTACAACAAAACTTGAACCAATGACGTACAAGCCACCCAATCTATCAATGACAGTTTCCTTATCAGATGTCTATCAGGCTCATTATACTTATTTCCTTTGTCAACATCCGTCTGGGCTTAAAGTGGGACGCACTGATGTCCAGATATGATTATCAGCTGTCAGTTTAAAAATAGAATACAAAAACAAAACAAACATGCGGAACTTATGAGTGCCAACGACCATGCCGTTATGGTGGCGGAGTTTTGGTCAAAAAGAATATAGCCATCGACACGATAAGAAGAAGACAAAACAAACAGGCTTTATAAATACGTCCCACAGCTGGGCCTTAGGTCTTTCTTCAGCTGTGAGACGGCGCGAGTCAAACTCCGACACGCGAGCTTAGGACTCATTGTTGGGGTTTGGGGTCCACCATAGGGGTTTCATCATAAAATATGATTGCCCGCGACCCCCAATCAAAATTCGAGGGCGTCCTGGCCGAGGGGCTCGCGGATCGAGGGCGCAGCGGCCGGACCGTTTAGTTATTAAGTACTAACATAGCTGGTAAGGCATTGTTACTAACACCTATGGATCTATGTTATCCGATAAATAAACCTTTTTATTCTTTTATTTTTTATTGTTGTGTAACGTTAGTGATGTTCCTAACTGTCACAAGTTATCAAGCCACCCTTAGGCCTCCGACTAGGCTTAACGACTGACATCTAGCAACGTCAGCCGGGACTAACAGGTTGAAGTTAGGCACGAAGATGCCCAAAAAGACATCACTTTTGGTTGGGGTGATTTAAATATTTTTCGCATTTGGCCAAGGAACCCCAAAATGCGAGTGGTTTTTTTAATGGCCTGCACCCTCTTTTACGGAGAGTATTTTGCCAATGTCAAATGGTTTTATGCGTTTGCATGTGAACATTAAAATACTGGTATCGCGTATTTTAATGCTTCGTGGAGTTTTTGTGTATATTCCCGAGGCTGCTATTTCTTATCATCATGGTCATGAGGATTTCGTCGATGACAAACCACGAAACTCAAATGGTCATGTTAAAATTATTTGTTGCGATAACTTATTTTAAAAACTAACACCACCGTGTACTTGACTAAATAAATTCACTGATATATCTTATAATGACTTTAAACTCAGTATTAATTACATAAATGTTAAAAGATATATCTAAGTACCATGCTTGCTGTTTAAGTACGGCAAAAAGATGTTGCATTGTTTTGTGTGATACGAGCCTAGTATGACGTCATAGTGTATCTTGTCTTATCTTATCAACGTCCACGTCACTATTATTTACAATGACTTACCGTTTTATTTCGGACAATGACGTCACGGGGTTTGAAATAGCTTTTCATGCAATGATATTTAAAGGGGTAGATACGTTATGTCAGTACTGATGCGAAGTGGAAAATTATCACCTGGCGTACGTACCTATAATTTGACCGTGTGTATATGATAGTATGATTATTTACCAGAGTGTCAACAAGACATACAGTCCTGTTGCGCAGTGTCATCTCAAACTGACATTTAATGTTAGGTAATTATATTTAAGTTTACTGTCAATGCTTTGCTCATGTGTTCCAAGTTCTGATTTGGGTGCCACTTTTTTAACACAAGTAGCCTATCTACGCCTTTTAAATTTAATATCATTGTATTCAGGTGTATTTTGATATTTCGACAGTTGGCCACCCGTCACAGACTTGTAGCCTAATTGTGCTTATTTTCTCATGCATTGCTGAGTTTAAAAAATCCCTGCTTTTATTTATGTTTTTATATTATCATTTCTCGCCAGACAGACTACGAGTCAATAATCGCTGACTTTACTGGCACAAGTCGGTAGTAAATTATCATGTTGACCTTTTTTGACAATCGCCTTTATTTCATATTCTAGGCTGAACAGTCTGAAGATAAAGTATAAAAAATAATCTTTATGGTCAAAACAAAAAGCGATTAATTTATCAACTTTAGAGATTGCTGGTCATTAACCTATAAAACAATATTTTGAAAACATCAAGCTACACTGTTCAAAAGTGTCTAGGGATATCTCAAGCATTTTCATACAAAGTATAGTATAGCTATTTGGGAGGCTGTAAAAATTGAAATATTGATACCAACGTACAAATTGTTGGAACACAGAAACTGCTATATCTGCCCTTTCAGATTGTATAAAGAAATTCATTGTAGTAGCATTATTGTACAATCGTAAGGACGTTAAAAAATACAGATTTTTCTTTTAAAAGGTGTCAAAATTGTTGCAAAATCAAACGTTTTTTTTGTAATATTCTTAACCTTTATCTTATGCCTCTGTCCTCGCGTTATTCTAAGATACCTAATGCTCAACTTGTAAACAAACTTAACTTTATGAAATATTTGAAAAATGATATCCCTAGACAGTTTTGATGTGTGTATTTAAACCGTTTGTTCTCCTGGTCAGTACAAAGATAAGTTAATATTGGTACATTCATGTTTGGATTGTGCGGGGATCGAACTCGCACCCTTTAGTTACTTCTCAACCATTACCCTAAATAGGTCGTAGGTCTATTTAGCTTGCAAATAATAAATATTTTTTAAAGCAAACATTTGTCGGTCAATATTTTATCATCGACAAACTTATTGTTGTACTACCTATTATATTGTATGGTGTGGGTGTCACGCGTTGGCGCGAGTCCCATAACACTCGGTTTGGCAATCACCTCAAGATGCACGTTCGAGTTTCGACGCAAAACGCGAATAAATAACATAAATAAAGCAACAAAGAGGAAAGATGTCCTACGGTTTACGTAAACTGACAGACTTAAATAGTGTTGTTAGGTTGTTTTGAGTCACATTATCGATACCTACTACTTTTTTACGTCAGAAAATGCTGTGACCTGCAACTTTTGCTGCCCTGAGCCGGATGCACGCACGAAAAAACATGACGGCGTTACCTCGCTCTGAGGCGCTCCATTTATGACATTGTCATATTCAATTATCGGTATCAGTAAACAAACAGACTTTACAGACAACAGATTTTTGACTTTGCCCTTTTTCGACCATTTGCGTTTTTTTTTTCATTTTGTGCTTTTAACAATTATGCTACTGAAGGGTTCAACACCATACGTAAATGTATAATACTCTCGATATGATTACCCTCCTTCGAGGTCAACTGTCGATAGGATGACAACACTAGTCAAACCGTCTGAATTGCAAATATCGCGGGGAAAGGTACCTACTGGCTTAGGAAACCTACCTTTCGCTAGAGCCGCCACGGTTCGTGTTGCAATATTAATATCTTTTAACACCGCGACTCGTGACAAAAACAAAACGAAAGATAAAACTGAGCTTCCATTTTTAGGTTTTAGTTTTAGAGCGCCATGGCCCAGTGGTTAAACACTCTGGCTTGGAACCCGATGGTCCGGAGATCAAATCCTGCCGGAACACACGTACTTTGTGACCATTGTACAATTTGCGGCTAACTCTCTGGTGATGGAAACACCGATATAGAACCTAAGCAACCCAGATAACGGCGGTAGGCTCGCCCCTTACCACGTTGGGTTCTGATTCCCTCGGCGAAATGTGGGCCTCTGAATGTTCCGTTCACCATGACGGCAACAATCAGTGTGTCTCTGACTAACCCATTGAGGGTATGTTCTAGTTTTTCAACAAAGGTCTTTAAACATCCCATTTTGGGCTAAATACACTTCACAACTTAAATCAGTGCGGATTGTTGGGAAGAACTTTATAGATGTTATCAAGCCGCTAAGACCTTCAACCAAGCTTTCCTAACGACTGACATTCAGCCGAAACTGAGGATAAGAAGAACTTTTAAATGATTAGCTGCTCCAAGTGTCATCTGAAGCACGGGGATCCGTAGTCTAGTTGCTATAGTATAAGCTTTGCTATTGCATGCCTAGGACGCATGCAATAGCAGCGTTTCGTGGCATTTTTTGTTACTCCTCTGGCACGAAATGCTGGAGCAACATTCCGCCACCACTGAGAAAAGGCTACACTCTGAGATCACACACTCTGAGATTTTAGACAGAAATATAGAATCTATCTTTTGTATTTGCAGAAACGCAGTTAAGTTTTCTATGTACATTTTAATTAAACCCATTTAAAATGTATTTCTTGGTATCAGGCTAGACGGCGCTGTGTCCTGTGTGGGTTGATGAAAAATGGTAATTTCCCGATCTGGCGTAGCATAATAGATTTTCTTTGCCGATGTCCGCTATCGCCACTGAGTCACAGGCACCTCACAGATGTTTCCAGGATATTCAGAACTTAACGGAACTGAAAGACAAGCAAAACAAGTTTGAGAGCACAAAGCGGTAAGACAATGAGACTAGACGTATCAAAAGTCTAGACTACAGTTCGGAGCCATAGCGAAGTAATCAGAGCATATTCGCAAATCCAGTCTGAAAACTAGACAAAAGCCTTAGAAAGATTTAAGGCTCCAAGTGGTACTTGTCACGACACACGAACAATAAAAATCAACAGCCCACAGATGGGCAGAGGCCTCATCGACTATGAGGTGACAAGAGCCATACCCCAACACGTGGGCTCAGTGTGGTTTATTAGGGGTGCGAGGTTAATGATCAACCTAATTGTCAGATGTTATCAAGTCGCCTTAAGGCCTCCGACAAGGCTAACGACTGACATTGAAATTTTTCGTAAGTGACGAAAACAGAACTCGTGACATTGCTTTTCCGTATTTTATGGCTGAAACTTCGCTTGCGCTTCTTTTTATGGAAAAAATGTCTTGCGATTGTCGGCGCCTTATTGTATTCTTTGAAAGGCACATAGTAGAGCGAGATAGTTTTATCTATGGCACCTAGTTTCCGAACAATTACCCACACAATAGGCGAGAATGTGGGACAGGCCATTTCGTTAGGTTATCTCAATGGAAACTCTGTTATTAAAATGGGTATTTATTTACAAAGTAATCATTTGACCTCTGAAGATAAGGAAACCCCATAATCAAGCCGAGTTTTTTCTAAACTTAATTCAATTTGTGAGTGGCCCCTAACAGCGACCGTTTCAATTCCCCATTGCTTTCACTCAAGTGCTTTCATGCGTTTTGCCTCCAACCTTGCTGGCGCCTGACAGGCACGTTTGGGCACAGTTTGGGTTCGCAAAGTGCATGCAGTTGGCTCTGTGCAATTAATGAATAATGCACAATGACAGCGTCGTGGCAGAGTGGTTTTAAGCGTAAGCGAGAGTTGACTGAACACCTAGTGTTGAAAATCACGCGGCTGGCTCTCTACATAGTGATAAAAAAGCGATATAAAACCCAGAAAAATCTGTTCAAGCTGATAGACTCTGCCCCCAACATGGTGGGTTTCAAATTTTCAATTCGCTCTGCAGCAACTGTGCTTCTGAATATTCCATTCACCATGAGGGCAGCAGTTAGCGTGCCTGAGACCCCCATTTGGAACGCAGCAAGCGAATGTTATACTATCCTCCGAATTCACAAACGTCAATCAACGCCAAGCACGCACTTACACACATGCTGTCCCGTAACATTTGAATAGAACTGAAAGGGGCAGCTATACATCTGAGAGATGCTTAACGTTGATTAGCGTTTGTGAATTCGGGGGTATGTGAAGCGGAAGCGATACGAACTTATGACACCTAAAAGCGACGACTAAGTGATTATTCAACAGTAAAGTTTATTAAAACCTTTCATTACACATTAAAACCGGGACATGACTTGCATCTGGGGAAATTATACACAAAAGGGCACACCTTGGTCGGTCGTTCACATTGTTTATTTTCTTTCATTGTTAATTAACTACATTAGGACAGGTTGTGAGTCAGACAGCGAATTAAATAGATGTCTAACATTAATTTAGTTAGGTTAGGTATAATAGCTTTTTAAGTAATGAAAACCTGTTGAAGAGGTGACAGATAGTTAATTGACCTATTAAAAGTTAGTCAGACAAGTGTAACAAAGCAGTTGAAAAATGTTCTCTAGTGCATTGACATAAGGTGATACGAACTGTCTAAGTTAGAGAACTTCACCTGTGGCTGGTACATATTTTCAAAACAAACTCAATCAGTATGTCTGTACTATTATGCTCTTGTTTAAAGTTTTGTTTGAACCACATACACGAACGGAGCGGTGTTAAGTATTAAGTATGAGTTACTAGCTGTGTGCCTTCGCCAACGAGGTATACAAATCGTCGCGATGCAAACGCGATACTGTCGCGCTTCTGTCGCGATGCAAGCGTGCTTCAGTTTCCATACCCTCCCGATGTCGTCCGACATGGTCATGCGTTTATCGCTTGACTCTAAAGCGATCTTTGGAGCGTCGCTTCAGATTTTTACAATCAAAACAAAAAGGCGCCGTGGGCGAGGGCCGTTACGTCTGCCTGAGGCGTCAAAATCACAGTAAAATCTTTCGAATTACACTGTTTTTTAAATTTGTTTAAAAGGTGACTTAATCAAGATGGTTCTAAGTAAAAAGTGTAGGTTTTTGTTATTTCCAGTCTTTCACTTTCAAGGCACCGCGCGATAGAGAAGCAATTGTTTGTCTCATCAGCTATGTTGAAGCAGAACTTTTACGATGGGTATCTTACTAATAACTACAGATAAGCACACCACAATATCTCCAAATACATACTTAGATAGTAACACCCCAAAACAACAAACACAAAATGTTCATCTCATGAATGTTTGTTTTAGGTGGCAAAAAAAAAAAGTCAAAAATTTAACTTCGCATTTGCCACACAAGTACACACATCAAAAGTGTCTAGGGATATCTCAAGCATTTTCATACAAAGTATAGCTATTTGGGAGGCTGTAAAAATTCAAATATTGATACCAACGCGCAACGTAGAAATTTTTAGAACACAGAAACTGCTATATCTGCCCTTTGAGATTGTATAAAAAAATTCATTGTAGTAGCATTATTGTACAATCGTAAGGACGTTAAAAAAAGACAGATTTTTCTTTTAAAAGGTGTCAAAATTTTAGCAAAATCAAAGGTTTTTTTTTGTAATATTCTTAACCTTTATCTTATGCCTCTGTCCTCGCGTTATTCTAAGATAATGCTCAACTTGTAAACAAACTTAACTTTATGAAATATTTGAAAAATGATATCCCTATGATATCCCTAGACAGTTTTGATGTGTGTATGTCTAGTATTCAGCAAAGTATTACAATTAGAGTTTATTAAATTGATGATCTCCACTTCAAAAGTCACTAACGTACCTACATGGTCAACAAATCTACATCTATTTTTAATCAATGGATGCTCATAAAAGGTTTACCCTTGTTTGATCGAACAACGTTTCGTCGAAAATCAGTTGGTCGAATTTCAGTTGCAATAATATCAGTTCGTAGAATTATTCATTTGACCGAATATTTAATTGGTAAATTTTTATTTGATGTAATTATTTGTTTGAACGAATTTCATTTGAACTAATTTCATATTATCGAATTTTCAGATGTACTAATTTTACTTGAACGAATGTGTTATTACACTAATAATGGTTTAGTCGAAACATCGTATCAAATATTTAATTATTTATTTTTTCGTCACTGCCCTATACTATAGTTTGGGCGGAACCGACTCGGTTAGATTAGGTTAGAAGGTTTAAGGCGGGAGCGAAGCGGAGCGTAGCTCCCGCCTTAAGCCTTCGTGGTTTTTTTTTTTAAACCCAAAAAACGACTTGCCTCATTACATGCTGCTTGGCATGTTATCCATCTGAAAATTACATCAGATGAACATTCTACCTTTTGATCATTAGTGCAAACGTTGTTATAGCAAATAAACATTCGACGAACTGAAAATTCTATCAAATGATATTATACAAAGTGATGATTTTCTCAAACGTTGTTCGACCAACTGATTTTCGACGAAACGTTGTTCGATCAAACAAGGGTAAACCGCTCATAAAATGACATCATATCATGAGCAACCTTTGAACTGGCGCACACTGCACACATCCCATTTCAAAAGAGGTAGGTATAAGATAATTTGCTTAAAAAAGGCCACTAACTTGCAGGTATCTATCTAAACCCATTGCCAGACTCAGGGTTGCCTTAGGCATAATATGGGAAGGAGTGCAAAATTAGATCAGATAATTTCTATTGAAATCCTTAACATCAGTGTTGACTGCAAGCTATGGGACAAACTAGTAATATAATTATATATATTATACTAGTGGCCGCCCGCAACTTCGTCCACGCTGACTTGGGTTACAAAAAAATAATTTTTTTTTCATAAATTCTAGCTTAGGTCCAGATGTCTAAGCTCTTATAATGCAAATTTTCATAAAAATCGATTCAGTAGTTTTTATGTGAAAGAGCAACATTGCACATACATCCATTGACACACTCAAACTTAAACACAAACATAAAACATACCCTCACTAACCCACTAGGGGTTAGTCAGAGACACACTGATTGTTGCCGTCATGGTGAACAGAACATTCAGAAGCCCATATTAGCCGAGGGAATTTGAACCCAACATGATAAGGGGCGAGCCTACCGCCGTTATCCGGGTTGCTTGGGTCAAACTCAACTCAAACTCTCGCATTTACAATATTAGTAAGATATTTGATGAAACATAAACTAAATATCATGTAGTGTTATTGAATTGAATACCACTTAACTAATAGCCATCATCTCTCGTCACTAAAAGGGAGTGGTCTCCTGATAGCAATAAACTTGTTATCTACTTGAAAGTCAAATGATATCAAATGGGTATGTCTGTTGACATTCTGATTAAACTGGTAATTAACTGTACAGTCATTAAAATTTTGTTTCATGGAGACTAGTAGAGTTTCAGTTGAAGAACTGAAACTATCCATGCTTAAAGAAATTTAAAGTTTTTTGTTGTTTCCTGATTTAATTTACAATATTATTTTTTATTATTCATCCCAAAATTTTAGAAATAATAGATAGAATACGTCTAAATGCTAAGTAGATGTACAGTCAACGGCACATCAGGCTACCCATTCCCCTTTCTTATCCTGATCTTGCCAGATGTCATTATTTCTTTGCAATAGAGCAAGGGAAATGGGTAGTGTGATGAGCCGTTCATCATACTTCTGAAACAATTTCAATAAAAAAAGACCAATATTTCACATAGCATGGACTTTACTGGAGCTATTGATGTGACCCAAAACTAAATAAAGTAAAAGACCTTCGTTTTTTATTGATAGAGAGTTCTCTTTAATTACCATTTCAAATTTAAGACAATTGTAAAATTACCCTACATTTTAGTTTACCAGCTTATAAAGTCTAGAAGAAATAGCAGGTAAGAGGTATTCTCCCAATTGCTTTGAATTACAGAATAACTGCAGTCTGCTAAGAGAACAGCTGTTTTGTTAATTAAACAGCTGAAATATGTGGAAGTTAGTTTCTTCCACTTGAGACCTCTCTCAAGTTCTTTTAAGCTCTTTTCTTTCTTTCTTTCTTGAGAGAGAAAAAATCTTGAGGTTACAAATAGCTGTGAAGAAAGTGCTCCACAAAAGAATCTACTTTTTCAACCTCATAATATAAACCTTCAAAAATTGAGAGCTTCATGAAAAAAGGAGTTATTTATTGGTCCCAACAATGAAGGCAAGTATTTTGAAAAGGATATACAAATAGAAAGACAAGGGTCAATAAGAATCAAACTTTAAGTGCAAATAAATTCAATAAGGGCATTTGAGTCTAGAAATACTACTTGTGCAATATGGTAAAGGTCACTGTATCAAGAAAGCATATAGTCATCAATACATTCTCAAATAGTACATAAAACCAGCCAACCTGGCTGGCAGGCCTGGATTCTGCGAGATTTTGATCAATCTGCAGGGGATAGTTTCTAATTCATATAATTTAGAACTGATGGCCTGATATGAAACTTGTGAACTCAACTCATTACAACAGCCAATCCGCGAGGGCTGGTAATTCACGCCTTCACAATTAAATTGACAGCTGTACAGATAAACCTTGAAAACAATACGAAAACGCGCTCAAATGTGCTAACAAATACACACACAGCATCCAAAATAATAGCCAAAAACTAGTATTTTGCTCACCTTCTGCGCTTTGATTCAACGAAGATGGGACCCCAGATGAAGATAGGTCCTTCTTCTGCCCGGTTTTCGGCGGATCAGAGTCTGAATCGTCGAAAACCAGCGTCCGGACCGACTGTGAACACCGACGATCCATATCCACTAACACAGAACACACAAATGCACTACAATTTTCGCCATTTATCACCGCTTTCCAATTGCGATTCAACTCTGCAATCTATTCACATGTCAACGTAAACACCACTAAAATGTAAACAGAGTACTAAATCGATGTATTTTACAAGATGAGGATTGTATTTTTTAAGCCATGTTAAATAACGCGACACACGGCTCCTCCACAAATCGAAAAAGTGACATTTTTTTGAAAGTCCATTGAAGGTGTTGCCAAATACCTTGATATTTTTCCTTCCACTAGAGTCGTTCAGAAATCACGAAAAATCTTAGAGCATTAAGAACTGGAGATGCCTTACGCGCGTTACCCCTCTGCTCACGTTACGATTAAAAATCCGAACGTTGAACAAAACTACTTGAAACTCGGAAATTTTGACATAACGAGTCATACGTCGATGAGTAAAGAGCTCTTCAAAAATGTCGTTTTGTGCTGTAGATAGTAGTAAGAACACTTCGAGAAACTCAAATTGGAAGAAGGATAATGTTATGTTTCATCCGTATGTATTTTTTTGGTTCAATTTCATGTTTCTTTTGCAAAAATCACTAATAATTAAAACACCTGAAACATTGTTCGGAATGACATTTGAGTGTTTTCGTAATCACACTAGTGTTGGGGTAAATGTCAAGAAAAATCGATTGGCAAGTTCCTATTGCACTCGAATAAAATATTTCAATTAGTTCGATTGACGTAAGAATAATGTTTCTAATGATTCATTTATTTATTATCCGACTGCGCTAGAAGGCGGGTTATGTTTTTCGAGTGTATGTATGTATATATGTAAGTATGTTTGTATGTAATAGTGTTTGACACGCTCTGCAGCCTGAACGGCTCGATTTATTTCAGCTTGAGATGTGTCGTAAGATTTGTAATTACTAAGTGCTACTGGGCCTAACAATATAAAAAACATTCAAATTCATTAACCAAACTAAATAAAAGGTAACAAAAATTAAAAAACCACACTACTCTTCTGTGTAATGTAAATACCGGAAAGAGGAAAACAGGAAAGTTGGCATACTCGATGGCACTTAACTTCGGGACTCATTCTAGAGCTTCTTGTTATCGATAGAAGTAAAGTGACGCCTGAACAAAGAGGTTCCTAGTCACATTTTGTTTTTTATATTTTTGTCATGTCCTGAGTAAATAAATAAATAGGTGAGTGTTTGTAAATGATTACAACAATAAAGATGTTTTTTTTACTTCGCTGAGTTAATATGTGCAGCAAGCGATATAACGTCAATAACAAACAAATCAGGTAGGAAATGACTTTAAATGCCTATTATAACATCATATTATCCGAATCATTTATACACACATCAAAAGTGTCTAGGGATATCTCAAGCATTTTCATACAAAGTATAGCTATTTGGGAGGCTGTAAAAATTCAAATATTGATACCAACGTAGAAATTTTTAGAACACAGAAACTGCTATATCTGCCCTTTCAGATTGTATAAAGAAATTTATTGTAGTAGCATTATTGTACAATCGTAAGGACGTTAAAAAAAGACAGATTTTTCTTTTAAAAGGTGTCAAAATTTAGCAAAATCAAACGTTTTTTTTTGTAATATTCCTAACCTTTATCTTATGCCACTGTCCTCGCGTTATTCTGAGATAATGCTCAACTTGTAAACAAACTTAACTTTATGAAATATTTGAAAAATGATATCCCTATGATATCCCTAGACAGTTTTGATGTGTGTAGAAATTAATCGGATGAAATGATTTTTTATCAGTTGATTAATTAAGAGAAGTGATTGAAATATTAACCAAAAAATTACTGTGTGTGAGGTAGGTAACACTGTTTGAAACAAAACTTGTTATTTGTCCAGCTGTAAGCTTAATTATCTTACAATACGAAAGCATTCCAATCACCTAATATCAAGTTCACTAACTTAGGCCGTCTGTCAAGCCCTAGAAACGTACATACAGCTCGTTTCAGTTAGGGCAGATTATTCAACAGTTAGATCAAAGTCATCGGATGAAAAAATAACAACTCGGCAGATTTTAAAATATTGAATTACGGAATCTAAATATTTCAGACTATGCACTAGTCATAGGTAGATTTTAAAATCTGCGGCGTTATTAAAGGTTAAAAATAAGAGGTTAATTTATCAGACCAATAGGTCTGATAAGTTTTTAATCCTCACAATTGGTACTTAGTCCAAATTTTTACTCTAATAATTTATTTAATGATTGCTTACTGCTATACTGCTTTAAAAGATTAGAAGAATCTACACGTTTCAGTTTTCACACTAAGCGGAGCAGCATAGCGCGCAGCGAGCGAGCAGCATAGCGCGGAGAACCGATGGCCGTTGGGGCGGAAAGGTTCTCGAATGGCGACCGCGTACCGGACGACGTTCCGTGGGCAGGCCCTCCACAAGGTGGACCGACGATCTTGTCAAGGTCGCGGGAAGCCGCTGGATGCGGACAGCGCAGGACCGATCGTTGTGGAGATCTTTGGGGGAGGCCTATGCCCAGCAGTGGGCGTCGTTCGGCTGACATGATGATGACACGTTTCAGTTTAATAATAAGTTTGTAATTTAAAATATTCGTCTAATAGTTATAAGTAAATATTCATAAAGGTCAAAAGCCTGATTTTAACTGTTTACGTGGATAGTCCACGTAAACAGTTAAAATCAGGCTTAGAAATTATGGAAAGTGCGTAATTTCCAATACATAATATAATTCACAATTTCTAATCGAAACATTTGTTCAATTTATTTTTGTACATCCAATAGCTGTGTTATGGTCAGCACTAGCCAAGTTGACTTAAGTACCGTGTAAAGACATAACTAATGTCAAAAGTTGTAGTAGTGTGAATCATTTTATTGACATGTATGTGTTAAATATTTGTGTGTTGCTTATTTAGGTTTGTGTGCGATTGTGCCAACAAGCCTCTTTTGTTAAAGTAGAGGTAATTTTCTTTGTGTGAGTGTTCCCCCTGCCCCCGCAAAAAGGGACAGACTTTTTTGCATTGTCGGGCGGCCCAATCGCGAGTCCATTTCTATATTGTCTAAGCGAAAAATGGTAAGACTTTTCGGTAATCAAGGAAATTTAACTTTTTAGTTGGCAACTTGGGTAGGGCAAGGAAATTACCCAGAAATAAGTACCGGTAAAATGGGGTGATTAACAACAACATTTTATTTGACTAGTTCATCCGTTTGTCAATTTTTATTGAACTTTACAAATGATACATAGACTGCAAGAGTTACGATCATGTCTATTGGTTTAATTCATATCTGGAAAATAAATATTGGAATAATGCAACTTTTTGGCTAAATTATTCCTTGATGTGAGTTACCCCTCATACAACATTGTTTGAAATCAAAAGATAACGTTTAATTTTCATAATCATCATACCATTTATTTGTAAACATGGGTAGGTACGGTCAACAGCACATCAGGTTACCAATTTTCCGTTTTTTCTCTCGCTCTTGCCAAATGTCATTTCTTTCCAACAGAGCACGGAGGACTGACCGTAAATGGGTAGAGTGATGTGCCATCCACAAATGGTAAATGCAGGTTTACAGATTAGCGTGAATTGTCACTATGTTCGGAAATTACTCTGGCATACACCTTAGTGATTGAGAGACTTCAGCGTAAATTCACTAGATATGTATAGAAACGTATGTATAGATACAACCCGTACCTTTGCCTTTCACTATTTGTTACTGGAATGATCGGGGTGAACACACTGCAGCTCAGACATCAATTACTGTTAGTCCTTTACTACACAATAAGATCAATAATCCAAAAGCTTTGCTACTGCTAGCCTTGGGCCTGTTTGTCCCAAATAATTACATTCCCACTGGGAATCGAGCCGACATCAGGTGTTCTCAGGTTCGGTCCAGCGAACTGTCCACGCCGCTAACTTGCCTACGAGCAGAGCCGTGGTACTTCTGAATCGGTTCACATACGAGTTCGAACATGTTGTAATTTTTCACAATAGCATCAGTACTGCTGTATCTAGACTAAATTTATTCTTGACCAATGATTTCAGACTTAGACAATAATGCTCTAAGATTTCAGATAGCGTTTTGGTCGTAAACTGTAAGCCAACTATTGTTATTAATTAAATAAATACAAGTAATGAAAACGGATAACGGCTCGCTCCTTACCACGTTGGGTTCAAATCCCTTCGGTGAAATGTGGGCTTCTGAAGGTTCCGTTCATCATGATTGCAACAATCAGTGTGCTTCTGACTAACCCATTAAGGATGGTCGTGAAGGTATGTTATACAAATAATTGAAAGTCAATAAAAAAATGTCAAATCTAGTTACTAGTATATTACAGTTTTAAGCTTAAGGTTAATTGCGAGTTTTAAGTTAAAAGCGTCCTCCTCTGTCCTATTTGTTGTGCCCTCGGGTCTGTTCTGTGTTGTCGCATCGGGTCGGGACACACCAAGTTTGTAACATCTACCACTACATTATGGAATGCAAATAAATCATTGAGTATTGTTAGTTATTCTAGGGAATATAATCATAATTACATCAAAAAAATACATTTTCAGAGAAAAATCGGTTAAAGAAAAAATCTGATTAAAAGAATATTGGAAGAGCTTGAAGACCTGTGTGGGGTACTACTCCTCTCGAGGTGATCCGAGACACCGGCACAGCGCGCCAGGGTTTTACTTACCGGTAGATTGCCTCCCCGGGAGAGTCCTCGGTAAACCCTGGTCACGCGCAGAAGAAGGCCACCCCCGGTGTTTTAGTGGGTATTCTCACCTCTTGTAGGGGTCGGCGAGTCCCACACTCCGCCGCTGCCCTCCCCCAAGCAGCGGGAAGTACGTGAAGGCATTTCACCGGGTTAAAAAAGACCTATGCCCAGCTGTGGGATCGAAATGGTTAAGAAAAAAAGTAATAATAATTGCAACTTGCAGTTGTGAAGATGTTAGTCTTTTTAAAGCATTACTACTTGTAATATTTTTCTCATTATTATTTCATATTGTCGCAATTAATACACACATAATTTCACACACATAATTTTTCACCTCATTATCTTTTCCAATTATTACTATTTTATTAATATAAACTTCTAACGTTGAGACGGAAGGACCACCAACTCTAAAAAGAGTACATTTGAAAATACAAGTGCACGTTTTATTGATGAACATGTTAAACATTACGTGATTTACATGATATTCTTTTTTTTTTATTTTTTAAGTAGGGGAAATGCCTTAGGCATACCCGTCCACCGGGGGACGGACGGGTTATGTCGGACTCACCACTGGAAAGGTGGTATACCAGTGGCCCTACCGACTAAAACCCCTACTACTCCCTCTAATCGTCCTTTAGTGGGGGAACACGGTGAATAGCGCCTGCCTGTTACGCGTTCCCCCGGACGGAGCCCGCCTGCACGACGGGCCGGAAGCGACCCCCCCTTCGTGAGGGGAGGCCAGAAGGGACAGCCGAGGATGTCAAGCCGTCCCTACCAGGCAGCGGTGAAACCCGTGCAATGCTGGCGGCGGCACCCCCGTACCACGCGCTAGCTGGCCACCGTACGCAGGCCCTACTGGGCCCGCAACCACGAGCCACCCAAAGGGTGGCTCCGCTGCCGTAACCTTCGGTACGGCCCAGCCGGGCCGCGACGCACAGGGGGGATCAGCTTCGGGTTACTGGCCCCCACCAACCGGTTGTGCGCCGTGGCCCCAACCACGCGCCCCAAGGCGCCTGCAGGCCCCACTGGCCCCGCATCCCCGCGTCGCCCTTACGGGCCGCAGCGACCCTACTGGGCCCGCAACCACGAGCCACCCAAAGGGCGGCTCCGCTGCCGTAACCGACGGTACGGCCTCGCCGGGCCGCGACGCACAGGGGGGATCAGCCTCGGATCACTGGCCCCCACCAACCGGTTGTGCGCCGCGGCCCCAACCACGCGCCTCAAGGCGGCTGCAGGCCCCACTGGCCCCGCAGCCCCACGCCGCCCTTACGGGCCGCAGCGGGTGGGTGTCCAGTCCACCACGCTGCCACGCCTGGGTTCTCTTCGCTTCCCGGTGGTGCCCCTACCACCGGTACTAGGCCCCCTCGCCACGCCGAGGCGAGAACCCATGAGGGGGTACATGATATTCTGAATGTTTATTATGCAACTCGTAAAATGTAACGTATGTACCAAAAAACGTTTTTCTATATCTTTATAAAAGGTTGCTTTTAATGTTTATTTTTTTTCATGAAACTGTCGTGATACACCTCGCGGTAGTGATGCCCCCGATTTCACGGTACTGTTCATTCCAAAATGTAAATCAAGCTACAGACATAACCTGGGATAGGTTTGGTTGCTGCAAAATGAGCCATGGAATGGAACCTCTCCATCTTCTTCTTTAATCACAGACACGAGTCCCCTTGAACAGAGCTTAATTTAATCTAATGAATTTATATTTTGAACATAGTTGTTTTCCCTATTTTAAAATAGTATTTTGCCTGTGGCAATTCAGTGGGCAGAAACGAGCGAGAAAGCACTATTTTATTTGCCCTTGTCGCACGATCTCAATTGCGACATCTATTGGGTAAAAATAAAACTAAATTAAAAGCTTGCCATCACTTAACAATTTTTAAGTTTTTCATTGCCATAGCTGAAAAAAAAAAGTTTTGAAATACTGTAACTAATGTAAGATATGAAGAATCTGTACATTGGAAATATCTGAAAATCTGTAATAATTGATTTCCTAAAACTTTTGATAGTGAAAAACCCATTCGAAAGAACTAAAATCGTTAAATAAATCTTACGAGGTAGCGCCATCTAGTATGTTTTTTTATAAAAATAAAGTTAGTCCGTCAAAAGAAACGGAAAAACACGAGTGTGCGTCGCCTCAGTAGTTATCAGCTGAATTATTCGGCTAAAATGCCCTGGCACGGGCATACGTAGTCGTCGGTCCGCCATTACGACGCAGCCGAGACACGTTCGTCGTATTTAGTTAAATATTTTGGTTTATAAATGAGTTATAACGCTCATGATCTAAGTAATCGACTTCTGAATGCGTTGGATAACAATTACAATGTAAGTTTGCGAGTTCTATCGACCCTAACTCTGATAAGCGAGGCTGAGATATGAAAACGGTCCCCACGAGCCCGTGACACCCGATTCGATGTTGCGATTTGGCCACTTCGAAGGTTGTCCGACAGTTTCCTGGCGTGGTATACTGATAACGAACCGGGTTCTCAAATGTTGGTGCAAAAGATTGGAGTACAGAGGAACGCAACGCGTGAAAATGTGGTGTCGTGGATACGTGAGCAGTGCGCGAGCGATGGGGCCACTGACGTCGCCTCGCCTGTCGCTCAGTGCGGCGCCTGTCGTCCCTCAGTCCTTAGTGCCAAAAGTTTTGCAATGTGAAAGTATGGAATTGTGCCACGCGTGACCTTTCCCGTAGATTTTCTTGTCGTTGTCCAACAGCGTCGGGATACCGAGGAAAATTGTGTTTTTTGTACCTTTTGACCTTACGTGAGTACGTATAATAGTTATTTGCGGTGCGTTAGCACCTCGTGCGAGTGGAATCTGGCTGCGACGCTTCATCCGTTCCAGATTGGTGATATTTCAGTGCCACTAAAGCCATTTTTGGTTGTGCAACCACTTCAGTTTTCGCAACGTTTAGCGAGCTCGTGCTATTTTCGAGGGCAATGGCATGTTGCTATGGCATTTTTTCAGGTTTCTAACTTTCTGCCTAGTGTACTTGTCTGTGGTTGTAAAGCCAGGAGCCCTGTTTTATCATCTTAGTTTTGTTATCACAACATATCAATTACAAGGCAGCAATGACAGTTGCTTTGTAAAATGTTAAAAACCTGTGAAATTTCATAAAACTGCATGCTCACTCCATCATTGATCTATCTTTACAATTCATGGAAAGTATTTCATTTCAATCATCTTCTAATTGCTTCTAAATTGTTACAATGCCATCCAAAGAGGTTAGAATTGGATGCCAATGCCTACCTGTACTATAACCAAAAGTGCTAATAGAATAGTGAGTCTGTAAAATACTGGGAACCTTACCAGGCAACAGTGTTTAGAATGTTATCAGAAAGAGCATTCGTTAAAATTGAGAGTGTACACTGCTTTTTTGGCTGGTGAGTAAGATTTACCATGTTGCTAAAACAACATAAGGGAAGCAAGGGATTCAAACTTATTGCGGCAGTTGCCAAGCACATGGGATCAATTTAGTTCCAAACTTTATCAATCCTCAGATTTAAGTGGTTCAATCTAAGCAAGTTAACCAGATTTTCCCCCTGTCTAGGCAAACTGTCATCTCTTTTAAATACAGCTTTCGTTGGTAGCTTTGGTTCGGAAAAATTACCAAAATAATCAGAATAAGGACACCTTTTACACAATGGCCATTGACCTCAGACCACAGATTAGTTAAACATTACTCCCTAACTGTGAAGGTCAAATTACTTTGGCAGTTTGTGAAGGTCATTCTCTAGGTGCTATTTAATAATAAAATTATTATGCTTCATGTCTTCTCATCTGTTTTAAAATCTTCCAATCTCTTCTAGTAAATGTTAGTTTATATACTTAACAATATGCTCGATTTCATTCGTCGAGAATTTGTCCAGTAACAAAGTTTGGTCTCCTCTGAAGCTCTCTATTCCTGTCTCTATGTTGCCATACGCCTCAAAAGCCATCCCTCCATGCGCTGCCCATCTGCACATGTATTCATTAACACTTCTGAAGGTAGTAACCTAAATGTTATAGCTCCTGTGCCTTGGGTACCTTTTTGATCTGTTCTTAGCCAACTGTGCTCTTAAGCTAGATTTATGGCACCTGTCTTTAATGATAAGTATAACCTAGAATTTGTGACTTAACTTTCTCTAAAAATGTGTAATAACTGGTTTTGACTATATTGACAAAGCTGCTAGTATGTGGGCTTATTTATTCAAAGAACCAAAGAAAAATAATAAAGGATATAGATATGGAGGCTATAATACTGGCTGGAGGACCTGTTCAGCACAGTTCCTAAGGTTCCGAGCAAAGATGCTTGTGGATAAAAGAGGTGTTTCTGACATACCCACCATTTCATTCTATTCACCATGACATTTCTATTCTGGTGTTTGGAAGAGACAGCTTTTTAGCGATAAAGCTGCCCAAATTGTAGATTTATGTCAATCTGTGTTACTTTTGCTGTTGATTTCTGTTGTTTTCGTGTGCAGTAAAGAATATATCTATCTATACCCGCCCTACGACAGAAAACGCGAACTATTTCAGGCTTGTGTATACAAGAAAGCTAAATCTTAGCAAAATAATTTGAAAAATTTATTGAACTTGTAGATTATCAAACAATTTTTAAAATAAGCTATTATCATCTTATCATTACAGTAACATTTGCGTTTTATTACCTTTGAAGATAGTGATTAACTATACTTATATGTATTATGCCTAACAAAATTCAATAAACATGCTAGTTTCATAATTGCTTATAAACCTTGATATCAATAATTTTTGGTAACTATAATATTGAACAAGTCCACTAAAAACTATATTACTTTTATGAACATTTCAGGAAATAATTGATGTTAAGCATAAGTTTGTTGAATATTCTGAGAAAACAGGAATAAAATCGAAAACACAGTACACACTATACAGACATAGTGTGAATCTACCATCTGTGTACAGTTTTGGTGAAATACCTAGGTCATTCTATAAAATAGACCAGACAGAGACAAATTTTTAACTATTGATTTGTTGGTTGTGCTAGATCAGGTTATAATTTAGATATTTTGCTTGACTAGACACAGAAAAGCCACTAAATATTGTTGGGTTCCACTTGTTTACAAATAAAGACTAAGCTGAAAATAATACACATGATTACAATTTGTTATGATACTCAGTGCTTAATCAAGATAAAATTATCTAAAAATATCAAATTAATGATATGATTGGGTTAGTAGTAACTTTAGGTAATAGGTATGGTTCATTTTAGAAAAACAAATGTATAAGTTAGTTTTTTTTACTTCCATGTTTTTTATTTATCATTTTAACAGAAGTCTCTGGGAATTGAACCCAAAAGCCCTGGATATGGAACCAAACCCTAACCACTTTCAACAACCGTTTTCAAATAAAACATCCTGTGTCAGCTAATTACATGGTGTGTCAAATTCGTCATGATGATTCAGCACGTTTTTTTCATGCATTCACTTTCACCGTTGAACTGTGCTAAAAAAAAACATCCACAACAGTAGGAAATGGTTGTTTTATATTATTTTTACTCTTTCATATCGGTTTTACCTGCTTGAATTGATTGCAGTCGTAAACTTTCTGCACTGTGATTGAAAAATGGCAGTTGGATTTATACTTAAAAAGAAAATTTTACTGATTTTGTAACCTTGCACTGCACTGAGCAATCAAGAAGCTTGCTTTCGTTCTTATATATCAAGGTATCGTAAACGTTTGGTGGCAAACAACATACCTAGGTCGAATTAATCTTCTTTAGGTATATAATCCTTTCATAGTTTGTAGTATAAATCTATAATTAGATATCCTGATTCTTATGACACGCCATCAAAACATTATAATTTAAACCAGTGGTTCCCAAACTTATTTTGTCTACTGCCCACTTTGAGAATAAAAATTTTTTTAGCGCCCCCATTTTTTCACCTACCGCCTCTACACAACGCCCCCATTTTCTTTCTGGGTCTCTTACCGCCCCCCTTGAGACCTGCAGCGCCCACAAGGGGGCGTTATCGCCCACTTTGGGAAAGACTGATTTAAACCAAAGCAAACCTCTTCAACATGTACAGTCAGCATCAAAATGATGTGTGCATACCTAATGGTGAAATATGTCTAAAGTATTCAAGAAAAGCAACCTTATCAATAGAAAATAAAGATATAGTTTCACTTGTTTTAGGTTTGTTACTGTTTTGTTTGCTGATGTTTTGTTACTTTATATTTTTGTTCAAAGATACTTGTTAAACATTATTCAAATTTATTCCAGGTTGTCGACATGCAGGCCGTTAATGAAATCATATCCATTTTGGAGAAATTCAATATCACAAAAGAGCTGCTGGAGGTAAGAAAAGTTTGATTCCTTGATCATGTCAAAAATAAAAACGTCTTAGAAATACTAGGCAGTAAAAACAGGGTGATTTTTACAAGTGGGCGTGGTAGGCCATATCTTATACTGGAATTTCAATAAACAGCTAAAGAATTCTCGAGACTGCTTTTGGCCAGTCAAAAAAGCATACTCAGGTTTTTGTATTATTTTTTTTCTTACCCAGGAATAGAACCTGTTGGTTTTGTAAAAAAATACGCCCTGTATTATTATGCCATTTTGTAGTGTCGCTTATAAGGATCAAACGCTGGGAAGTAACAAATTATGGCAAATTAAAGAAAACAACTCATTTTTAATAAAATAAGTTTTCAGGGCAAAATCAGTCTCAAGACTCACAAAATTACCCTGTATATCTTTGATATGTTATAAAACAGAGATGTATAAATTAAGGAATACTAGAAAAATAATACACAGTTGAGGCCGAAAGGTTCTGGGTTGGAGACCATTTCAATGAAAATGCAGTATGGGCCACCTACCCAAAAGGTGGACTGATGGCCTGGTAAGGGTAATATCGTTGGATGCAGGCTGCCTCGAACTGGCTGGAAATCTATAGTAGATGCCTGTGTTCACCACTGGACATTGTGTGGCTGATGATGAACGACAATGAAAATTAGGAATTTAAAACCCTGACCCTAAATGTTTTCCAAGCTCAGGTTTCCCACAGGTTGTAGATTGAAGATTTCCATATCTCATTATTCATGCAAATTCAAGTTTATTTGGCACTTCACGAAATTTAATAAATATAGATAGAAAGATAGTTATTCTTGTACGAACAATGCAGTAGTATTTCATTACAGAAACCGAAGTGCAATTTAGGTGTAAATATATAATGTGCTTTCAAGCGACGTTTGTAAAAGCACAAAGGACTGGCTAGAATTTATAGATGGAAGCAAAATAGAAATAATGGCTGTGTCCATAACTTATTCCGTGGGAAGTTTGCAGTCTTGCCTTGCTTATGGGAGGGTTGAGGCAGCAAGCCCTCAATTACAACGCCAATCATCCCCGCCCTACCCCCCTTCTGTCACATTGATGATACTTCAGCAATTTACATTACGCCAATATTGGAAATATCGTTCTAGTTTCACATATTTATTTATTCATAGGACAGCCACAACGTGCATTTGAAAGGCTGGCGACTTGGATCAAAATAGTCGATAAAATTTATATTTTAGTATACATTTTAGGTTATCGTACACTAACGGTAGCGAGGCCTTTGCCCAGCAGTGGGACACTACGGGCTCATAATAATAATAATATCCTACACAGCTGAATTCTTTTCCCAACTTTATTGGACAAAAAAATGCAATGGCATTCTACACCAATCAACCGCAAAGTTTAGCAGAGAAAATTAGTAAATCTGGGCTGTGCAACTTGCTTATATTAATACTGATTTTTGCTCTATTTATCTAATCGAGTTATGTAATTTTGGTCTGAGGAATGTAATTTTGGTCCGAGGAATGTAATTTTGGTCCGAGGAATGTAATTTTGGTCTGAGTAATGTAATTTTGGTCCGAATAATGTAATTTTGGTCCGAGTTTTCTAATTTTCGTCCGTGTTTACTAATCTCGTTGCCATCCCCTTCCAGACCACCAGACTTGGCAAGCACGTGAATGAGCTGAGACGGAAGACCACAGACCCGACGTTGGCGAGGCGCGCCAAGGTCCTGGTGAAGCGGTGGCGTGACCTCGTCATCCCAACAGTCGCCTCGCCCGGACACACTGGTAAGAATGGTAAAGACTCCAAATTCTTCCTAATTTAGTTATTTATTGATTATTTAATTTAATTATACAGTTATTTACACACCTCATTACATAATTAAAAACAGAAGTACATACAATAGATTACTTAATTTACAAATTATTATTACTAATTATTACTACTATTATTACTAATTATTATCTACCACTATTATTACTAATGCGCTACTGCGAATGAATCTCATATTCGAACCATTAGTAATTACCAATCATGCTTTCTGAGCGGTAGATTAGCAACTTTTATGTATGATCATTACTAATTATGTAGTTATAAAGTAAATAATTTTTCAATTTAATACCATTCTGACAATGCAACCATGACTGCTCGTTCGGTCCCGACTCGGCTCGTTTCGCTGCCGACTCGGCTCGATTCACTCCCGACTCTGCTCGATTCGCTCCCGACTCGGCTCGTTTCGCTCCCGACTCGGCTCGATTCACTGCCGACTCGGCTCGATTCGCTCTCGACTCGGCTCGATTCGCTCTCGACTCGGCTCGATTCGCTCTCGACTCGGCTCGATTCGCTCTCGACTCGGCTCGATTCGCTCCCAACTCGGCTCGTTTCGCTCCCAACTCGGCTCGATTCGCTCCCGACTCGGCTCGATTCACTGCCGACTCGGCTCGATTCGCTCTCGACTCGGCTCGATTTGCTCCCGACTCGGCTCGATTCGCTCCCGACTCGGCTCGTTTCGCTCCCGACTCGGCTCGATTCACTGCCGACTCGGCTCGATTCGCTCTCGACTCGGCTCGATTCGCTCCCGACTCGGCTCGATTTGCTCCCGACTCGGCTCGATTCGCTCCTGACTCGGCTCGATTCGCTCCCGACTCGGCTCGATTTACTGCCGACTCGGCTCGATTCGCTCTCGACTCGGCTCGATTCACTGCCGACTCGGCTCGATTCGCTCTCGACTCGGCTGAATTCACTGCCGACTCGGCTCGATTCGCTCTCGACTCGGCTCGATTCACTGCCGACTCGGCTCGATTCGCTCTCGACTCGGCTGAATTCACTGCCGACTCGGCTTGATTCGCTCTCGACTCGGCTCGATTCGCTACCAACTCGGCTCGTTTCGCTCCCGACTCGGCTCGATTCGCTCCCGACTCAGCTCGACTCGCTCACGACTCGGCTCGATTCGCTCTCGACTAGGCTCGATTCGCTCCCGACTCGGCTCGATTCGCTCCCGACTGGACTCGATTCGCTCCCAACTTGGCTCGTGTCGAACCCCCGCTTGGTTGATGAAGCGAGACTTTCGAGGATTACTTCAATGACAAGAATTTGTGGTCATAGAGTCATCGTAGTCATATAGTCTGCTCCTGCGGCCCTGTTTGCGGAATGCTCACGGTTCGAATTCCGCTTGAAACTTCAACTGAATGTTTTTTCCGGTACTTTTCTATCTTTAATAAATTTACCATCGTTAGTGCTGAATAACGAGAGACAGTTAAAATACGAAACAGTTCATGGATTTTTGGTTTCATTTCGGGCGATACGACGTTCACAATGCGGGCTGTTTATTTATACTTAACATATTTTTTCAACCTAATTTAGAAAAACTGTAGATTGTAATGTGTTCCTATCAGGATTGTGAACCTCCCATGAGAAATTCACAAACCTTACCACCCTCAACCAATCTGAGCAGAGCCGTTAGAGGACAGCTCGTGCCACCTCAATTGAGGCCTATGTCAGCAGTGGGCCGTATACAGGCTGTTGTTTGGTTGTAGCTGCGTATAGTACGGTTCAAACTTAACCTTTTCCCTACGGGGTGCTAGAAACCGATGTCACCACCCAATACGGGGCCTTTTTCGCATGGTCAAAAATTTTGCTGAACTTTACTTGATGATATCTTAAAAACTAAATGACTTACCATTTTGAAATTTTGAGGGTATATGGAACAACTAATGAAGTTTCATATTCACACGCATTTTTCACAAACTATTTGCAGAAAATAGAGGAAAAAAAGATTTGTCACACAAACAAGATAGTGCTGTAACTTTCAACCAAAACACTTTTTCAACCTAAGACTTAATAAATCAACTATTTTATCAAACTATTCATATTTCTAAAGTAATATATGATAAAAAATCATATAGAATTCGGAATAAAACACACATTAAAAAACACAATATTTTCTGCTACATTTTAGTGATGCCCCTTTAATCGATATTTTATCGATATTGCGACAACCTGGTTTTGGTAATATTGAAAATCGCCTATCAATTATGTATTTTTATTTTCAAAAAGCTATATCTTATGTTTTTGTATCGGTGTCTACTATTTATTAATATAAAAATTATAGTTTATGATGTAATAAAGTGTTAAACTAACAAAAAAAATGATGTACACAACGACTAACACTACATTCGTAACATTTATATATGATCATTTTTATTTTTCTTGGATCGCGCTTAAGTAGATGCACATAAATCTACAGAAACTTTAATTTTGTGAAAATACTCTCAAGAAATCTATAATACAATATTTCGATAGACCCACTTCTATCATCATACCTCACTAGCAGTACGCCATGTTAGTTACTAAAAATGATGCCTCTGCAATACGGGTGTCAACTATTGTTGACACTAGAATCAATGGTATTTTCGCGCTGTTTTTTCAATCCAAAGACACGTAGAAATGTTTCAAAAAAAAATCTCTCATAGAGTTTAACTCCTCTAGTTTTTTTTTCTGCAAGTAAAACAGTATTACCATAGACACAGAAATTGAAAAAAATAAATGAAAAATGTCTTTGCGAAATCAACAGTAGTTGACACCCGTATTGCAGTGGGCCTTTCTCAAATCAACCATGGTTGACACCCGTAGGTAAAGGGTTAAAAGTGGCTCGGAAGTTAGCTGCTTGCGCCGAGTGCGCAAGATTGACCTCACCTCGCAACCCGCTGACACCTTAATTTGTGTTCAGCGCATCGATGTTCACAGCCGCCATTAACTTTGAATCGTACTATGACACTGTCTCGTAGTTTAGAGGGCAGTTAAGCAGATTGTTTTATTGTGTCAGGTTCAAATCGGTCGTCGGCCGAGAGGCAGGTGCGGCGGCTCGGTGGGACGCCGCTAACCTCCCCGGCGCTCTCCAGGGTTAGTACAGTACAATGCTAGCCTAGATTTTACATTACATTGTGATTACATTGATGTTTAGAATACTTAGACAAAATCACAGCTATAATATCCTGTAACGATAAAAGAAAACAACATTTCAAGAATGTTAGGTCATGTAACATTAATTTTACGGCCTGATTTATCTAATAGTACCTTTTAAATCTGACCGGTCGAAAAAAGTCGTCAGGGCTATAAGTGTCTAAAAATAGAATCTTAAAGTAGGAGAAGTGTATCCAGAAAAAAACCAGTATTCTATAAAATGACTAGGGCATTTGTTGATATAAAAGATGATTTATTTGAATGTAGAAATACTTCATACTTAATGTTTTATAGAATTTCTCAGATATTTATTTATTTCATGGTCATGTTTTTGTTTCCTCAGGTTGTGAGCCCAGCGGTGAACAGTCCCAGACCGCCGTCGCGGCCAGGTATGCCCATTGCATATTGTTTGATTATGTTAAATGTTAGCCAATATACAGGGTGTCCCGTAATTAATGGCCCAAACGAAATCCAAGATGATAGGCGCTTGATTTCCTAAAATTGATTTGAGCAGTTTTTAGGATTAAGTTAGGATAGCCATAAAAAAACATGCAAAAATAAAGAGTCGATAGCCAATTGATTATGCTACATAATGAAAGAAAAAGTGAATCAATATTTGCATCCATGTTATGAAAAAAAAAGCTAAGCTTGTTTGTTTGTTTACAGGAAAAACTGATCAAATTAGTTGTAACTACAACCAAGTGACCTACCTGACTTAAAGTAGAATAAAAAGCTTTTTGGATTCCAATGAGATGTCTTAAAAATTATTGAATACTGTGTTTGATTATGGCTACACACTAACTTAGTTTTACACCTTTATTTGTAAATTTCTAGCATGGGGTGGGTACGAGTCGGATTCCCAGGACGTGATCCTGGTGGACGACGACCCCCCTCCGCCGCCCCCCCTCGCGGCGCCCCCGCCCCTGTTGCCCCCCAACGCGCTCAAACCGCTCACACCTCGTAAGTAGTTCTCATTTTATTGTATTATCCAGTTATGTATTTATTATGTACTACTAGTTTATTCGTCAGAGGTTTTGTCGAATACTATTGTACTGTGACTGCTCAATAAACAATATTTGACAGCCAAAAAGTGTCCATACTGTTGACAGTGTCAGAACCCAGTTGTCTCACTATTTTCCTCATATTTTTTTATGACAAACCATTTCACTTAATTATGATACAGATAAAAAAAAAATTTTTTCCTGAAATCAAAATAAATCGTTGTTTTCTTACAGCTGTAAAAAGGGCAATATCTCCCGTCGCCGTGCACGATGAGAAGAAAGCGAAACGAGACAAAAAACCTAAGAAAAGAAGGTAAGCATAATACCTTTAGTTTGATACCTATGTCCTTTTTAGATTTAAGAACTAGTTGTCTCCACAGACTTTGTTCTGCCAAAAAGTGTTGTTTTAAAATTCAACTTAATGCTAACTTAATGTACAGTCGCGGAATGAAAAGGTTGACCAGTTTTCAAATAAATTCATTTACGCGTTCCAAGCAAATGTTACCTTTTTAAACTGTGTAACAGGCTAGATTATGTCGAAAAGTGTGCTTTATTGTTTGACAATAAAATAAAATTCGATAAGACGTATGTTCCTTCACGATTGACAGTTGAACCAATACTTTTTATTGGTTTGAACTTGTCAATGTCATCATTGAGCAAGCAAAACAGATTTTAGGGTGGTCAACCCTTTCATTCCCCGACTGCACGTATATGTTGTACTAAGACCACTGATTGAAAAGTCCAATATTATTTTGTGTTGAGCCGACTCCATTTAGATTTGTTTTTGTCCGTGTTATCTATACCTTTTTTATTATGATATCATTAGCTATAAGAATTATTTCATCTAATAAAGCATAACCATTGTGCAGGGGCCACAGTAGAGCCGGCACTGGAAGCGAGACGACAACCCCGGCGCCCCCGGCCGCGCCCGCGCCGGGCCCCGGGGCGCCGGGGGCGGGGGCGGGGGCGGGGGCGGGGGCGCCGGGGGCGGGGGCGGGGGCGTGGGGCGCCAGGAACGGCTCCTCCGAGCGCAGGCGGAACGGGTATCGGAGGGAGAAACCAGACCCGTATGCGGCGCTGGTTAATAGGATGCCGGCGGTGGGGGCGAAGAAGGTTAGTAGTGTTTTGACTGGTTTTGGTGCTATGAGTAACAGGTTACTCAGAGAATAACCCAGGGGTTATTCTCTGAGTACCCCAATCCCTGAGTGTCCCGTCCCATAGCACCCCGTTATATTTCAATCTTCATAAACTCAATTATAAGTCAGTTCAGCTCCAAAGCACTGTTAGCAGTGAAAATGTTAAATAAATGTTTATTACGTACTAACATTATAACTCCAAGAATCAATGAAGAAAAATGTATTTAACATAAATAACTGGTAACAATACTTTGAGCAAAACTGGCTTTTAATTTAGTTTATCAAGAATAAAATAAATCGGGATCGGGGTACTCAGAGAATAACCCAGAAACCTTCCTTATAATTAAACATTGTTCTAATGTATTCATAATCTATCCGTGGCAAACTGTCAAAATATGAGACATGTTATTTTTTTGGTGTAAAGTAAAATACAAGTAGGTACCACAGCAAATAACTAACTACTGGTTTTCTGCTTTATTTTATTTCGAGTTTAAACTGTAGGACTTTTGGACTCGTTTGTAATCTATTTTCGACTGTTAAAACAACTTTTTTTAAAAAGAGAGCTATATGTTTCCTGAGGGGTTTTCTCAGTAGAAACAACCTTCTAATTCTGGTGGTAGTTACATCATGCACATGTATTATATGGATGTTTTGTTTATTATCAAGTTGCAATACTATGCAATGGTCTACTTGAAAATAGAAATATATATTTATTAATTTTTGTGAAAAGGAGCCGATTTCATCTTCGCCTGACACCCACTTTGTTCTATAAGCTGTAAGTCAACTGACATATACCACGTTTGTTACAGGTAAAGACGACAAAGGAGCTTCTAGAAGAGATCCAGTCCCGAGGCAGTAAGCCCACCACCTCCCCCTCGACCCCCGCCTCGCCTCGCTCCCCCGCTTCGCCAGACGTCATGCTTGTGGAGCCCGACGGTGAGTTATCTGGGCTTGAGAACAGGGTCCCAGGTCTGCTAATCTTAGAACGCTTAAATTGAATCGTAATTGAGTCTCAATAGGCCAATTTGACATATTTTCTATGAAAAATATGTCAAATTAGACTAGGGCTACGGCTAATTTGACACATTTTTTATGAAAAATATGTATTGGTTATAGACTATTGAGACTCAATTACGATTCAATTTAAGCGTTCTAAAATTAGCAGACTTGGGACCCAGGCTAATTGACTTGCGCTGATGAAAAAAAAGGTAGATAGGTTACTTGTGCTGAAAAAGTGGCACCCGAAATCACAACTCTTCGCCTGCGCTACTTGTACCTGTCTCGTTTACGCCCTAGCCCTAGTAAATAATCGTACTGTCTTGTTCACAAGTTGTAACACGGTCAATTTTTAACTTCGCGTCAGTACTGATATAACCTATCTACGTCTTTTTTATTGTAATATCATTGACATATGCAACGTGACAAAATTATGTCGCATTATATCTCTTGTCTAAACCATATACATTTGGCGAGATAACGCGAGACTTAATTATGTCGGCAAGCTTAGACTGAGCTGTTTCCCTACGTCTAACATTCAAAATACTTTTGCTATGGCGAACAAGCAGTTTAGACTATTTTATTTTGTATGGATATTTTTTTTGCGATGTCTAAAAATTTATCAAATAGGTAATTCAGTAATTTCAGCTCATATCTCATTCAATATACAGGCTGTTGTTTCCAAACCCAGGCTAAGTTTTAGGTTTTTAGGTCAGAGTTAAGCTAGAAACATACTGTAGAAAAGCTGATGAAAGAAATGCTAGTGACATTAGCAATTTCAAGCTCAAATGCCAAGTCACAGCCCATGAATCGTATTCCTATTGGATTGAGGTAAAACTTACAATGACACTGGCAGCTGTCAAAGTGCCAAACGTCAATCAACGCTAAGTACGCGCTCACGCTGATGTTGTCCCGTAAATGTCAATAGAACTGATAGGGACGGCCCTACTTCTGAGGGATCATCATCATCATCATCATCAACGGCCACATGACGTCCACTGCTGAACATTCTGCTCAACGTTAACTTGCGTTTGTAAATTCGGGAGGTTTTCTGAATTTCCCTCGAAATTTGCAGATTTGAAAACAACATTCACAAATCTTACTTAACACTAAACATTATCTTCCAGCGGTTCCAGTGAAGCTAGACTCCCCTCTCCGCAACGGCGGCTCCTCCCCGTCCCCCCGGCCTCCCCCTTCGCCCCCCCGTTCGCCGCTGGTCCCCCTGGAGGACGAGCGGGAGTACTTCGAGTGCGAGTGCGGCGAGGAGGAAGACGGCAACTGCCCCGCCGCCAGGACCAGTGTGGTCTGTGTGCAGCACGTTACGGCGTTGCACCATGCGCTGCTGCCTGGGGTTAATGGGACCAGGTATGTGGGTAGTTAGTTTGGTTGTTGGTTAATTAGGAAACAATACAGTATTGGTCTGAAAACAAGAAAAAGACATTTGGTCACCTTGGAGACAAGACATTTGGGTTCGATTCCCGCCTGATGCCAAGATGACCAATAGTATTTTTCTGGTTTTCAGATCTTTAGTAAAGATACTGCATGGATAATACTAAAAACAATAATAACCATAATACAGTATTGGGTTTACACACATATTAATATTAATTCCAGAATTTGGTACTTCTATGATATATGACTAGTGTCGCAAGATGTGATGGTAGAATCATGTGTAACAAGGGGTGTTTTTTCATCCAAACCAAGTGGTTCGATTCTTGACTGTGGATAAACCGGAAGGGATGAAAAAGTTCCATAAACGGTTCAAATTAGTTGTGGGTAATCAAGTGACTTATGTGCTTTAGGTTGGACCATTATTTATGGGAGAAGAACCGGCAAGACACTCAGCAGTTACTCTTTTCAATATGTTCTGTACAATAATTGCATCTTGTAATTGCGTCAAAAGTTGATAAACACTGTCATGTTAAGTCAAAGTCAAAGCATTTATTTGCAAACTAAGTGATACAATAGTTGGAAAGTACATAATAGGATCTTTTTAACTTAGTCGCCCTTTTCGGGCAGAGCAAACTTTTTTTAAACTTATTTTAATTTTTCTTTGTCCCCAGAGCCCCCCTCTACCCGCACAAGTTCGCCGTCCGTCCCGCGCTGGACCCTACCCGTCCCGGGCTGTTCGCCTCCGTCGTCCCTCTGTACCAGTACTCGGACTACGCGGACGACTACTGCTGCAAGAACCTGTCCCGTGTCCCGCTGTGCGAGCGGCTGAAGGGACAGTTCGCGCCGCCGCCGCCCGCCCCGCCCAGGGTGCCCACGCCGCCCACGCCCAGGCCGTATCCCATTGATCCGGATCCGGTGAGTTTGATACAAACATACAGGGTGGTCCAATTTTATTTGGATCAGAAGATTCCAGGTTCGAATCCTGGCAGGGTCGCCATGCAATGGGACCGGGAGATGTCTAATTAAACAGGTGTTACTGGCTCGATGTTGCGCTTTATTGTGTCCTATCATTAACATAGGCAATGCGTATATATAGGGGTTGAGGTGCACACACTACACACACACCTACTGCTTGCTAAAAATATAAGAGTTATAATCCCCGCCAATTGCTATTTTCGTGACGTACTTATGTTTTGGCATTTGAACGCTCAGTAACGTTTGCAACTTAAGCTGTCAAGTACGCGAAATTGAATTTTTTGTTATCTTGTTTTATTTCTTACGAAGTTGTTAAGTTACGTTGTTATTCTTTTGATTGATTTTATTTATGAGACGGGAATTATGTATTCAGACACATGACTGTTTTTTCTTTATATTAGCTAAATAGTATACCTACCTTGCAGTCACAAAACGATTGTAGATGTATCTGATACCATTGCGTCATGAAAAAACATTGAATACCAAAGTTAGTAAAAGTTCTACTTTTGGTGTTTTTTATTCTAAGACAAATTAAATATGAAAGTGACTCATTCTCGTTCAAACCTTTAAAACTTAAAAACTTGCCAATTTAGAGCAAGTTTTTAAAAAAAAAACAACTAGCTACTTGGTGCATGGTGAATTTCATTAAATCAGTATAGGTAGAAACTCTTTAAAATGATTATAATTTGACTAAACTTGCACAGCACTTACGTCTCAAGGTAACCTAATAACATCAATCGTCAATATCCAGGATCCCGACGCGCCAACGGACCCTCCCCCCTCCCCCCCATCGCCCCTGCCGCCGAAGCCCGAGCTAGCCCCCATCGAGCCGTCCGAGGTGGGCGTCCCACCGCTGGAGCCGAGCGAGCGGTTAAAGCCGCCGATCCTGTCCGCGGACGACGAGCGAGCGTTTCCGAGCGCGCTGAGCGAAGCAAGCGAAGCGAGCGGAGCGCTGGACGTGAAGAAGGAGTTCGCGAGCGAACTGTGCGAGCACAGGACTGTTGAGAGGACGAAAGCGCCGCCCGTGGAGGACCCCAGGTGAGAATCGTTCAACATTATAAAGATTTTTGTTACGTCCTTGGAAGAAAACTACTCTCAAAACAGAAATCATAAATCTATCCGAAAAATGCAAAACTTGCAGTCTAAACTTTTACAGCAGCAATTTCATAAGAATAAAACCCAAATAGCACCTGAAATATTCTGTAATAATATTGAACAATCACTGATGTCAGACCCTATGTTTAATTTATTTCAGCATCATACTTTATTTTGAAAGATACATTTTTTTTCATTGGTTCTTTGCTTTCCGAACTTAAGTAGAATTTCTTTCACAATTGCAATTAACACGTTGCAGTTACTTTCAGAATGACGATCAAATTAGTACTTCTAGACACTTTACGAGATAGCATGAGATTGAAGGCGTGTTCAACTTGATTAACTTTTGTGGATTCAGAGTGTTTAGTGAAAGTTTCCTCGATCAAACGCTTCGAGAAAGTTAAAGCCAATTCGTATACCATTCGTGGTGGCGCCTGTGGTAGCAGGTAGATGTAACCGTTGTTATTTTTGATGTAAATCCGCGTTTACTTACTCCAAGCGTTTGATCGATTCAACACGCTTTAGATTCACGTATACTAAAGCTTTTAAAGTTACCATTATCTTAAAATGAAAAATGTCTCCAGGTCCCCCGAGTCGTTAAACGGCCTCGCCCTCTACTCGTCCTGTGTATCCGCGCGCGAGTCCATCCCTTACGACTACTCGCAACTGTTCGCGGCGCCTCCACTATCGCTCCCGGTATCGCCCGACGCCCTCGACTCGGCCTTCGCCCTCGCCGAGGCCTCGACCACGCGCGACGCCCTCGGCCGGCCCGCTCGCCCCGAGCGGTTCGCCGAATGGCACGAGTGCGCGCGGCTCGGCGATCTCATCGCGCTGCCGTATGTCGTCATCGATTGACGGGACGGACTGTTGCCAACGTGGTTTTGTGTACTAGTCTGCTAATCTGTTGTTTTTTGGTTTCAATTTCGTTGGTGCTTGGAGAATCTTTAGAAATAGAAATATATTAGCACTTTATACCACACAAATTTTACAAAAAACCTTGCTTTGGAAATCTATTCGCAATTTGAGCTACATATCCTATGTGCCAAGTATCCGTTGGCTATCAGTTACTGTTTTTTTGATAGGTAAATATGAAAAAAGTATCTGCTACTACAATTAAATTTATTACATAAAAACTACAAAATATAACTTCGTTTCTTTGATTTTGTGACAGATTTTTCAAATTAAAAACTTAGAAAGTTTTAAAGATTCTCCAAGTAGTCTAATGAAACTGGAATTAGAAAGAATAAAAAATGATCTAATTTTCTAGAATCACGCCAGTGCCTAATCCTATGATATATCTTTTATATTACGTCCCTTTCAGCTTCTATATTCAGGTCAACTTTAAGCAGTCTTATATTTCACAATCACTGTACGCTAAATCAGTTTATTGTATGAAATGGTCCTAATTCAGCATTAACTATTATTTGATTGAAATCAATTATAAAATCATCTACATAATTGGTATGGCTAAATTTGACCTGTCTTTTAAATATAAAACTTCAAACTTGTCCCCTGAAAATCATTTCAAGCGAAATATCATTTAAAATCACAAACCGAAACAAGTTTATACCAATTTGAAAACCATTATCGATATAAAACATAGATTTTGACCTAATTCGCCAAAATGACGTTTTTAGAGGGCAAAATGTCTAATTCTAAATACTCTGCCATCTTTAAAACCATCTTTTCTTTAGTATGTTTTAGGCTGGTACTGCAAATATTGATATAACGTTCGCAAACCGGTTGGCAGTGGTATTTGAGTGCCAAAAGGCGCGTTCCGCGTCCTAAGTGTCCTTACGTAGAGTTAAGAGGCGGCGCACGCGCCGACTGAGTTAGTCATGTATTTATTTTGTACGCGTTTAGGGACGGCGCGGCTGGGAAGGGGGGGGGGAGGGGGGCACTGGCCAAGGGGAAAGCACCAAAGAGTACTATATGAATAAACAACCCTGATAGAATTATTTCAAGATGTCCGACACTACAACTTACACGTTTTTAAATCCTTTTGAACTAGTAGCTTGTATTAAAATAATCTTTATTGTTTTTAGACTTAATCTGATCTCAAGGAACATTCCTTACAAGGTGTTTTTTTTCTAAATCACTTGTATAACAGAGAAAAAACATCTCTCAGTTTAGATAAAAGTGATTCATTCATATTAACGTTTAGTCGAAAATTCAAATTCTTCAACCAATTATTTTACTAGTAAATCGCATAATCTAATGTATGGCTTGGTCTGTCCCCCGTGGCCCAGTGGCGCGCTCTATCGAATGGGCGTCGTTCGTCGAGCCTCTGTTGAATGTTGTATAAGGGCGTGTAAATAACATATTTAGTATATGGATGGGTTGTGAGGTGGCCGCGACGAACGGCCCCAGGTTCCCTTCCCGGCCCGCCACTTATTGTATAGGAAATTGAATTCCGACGTAAGACAAAAATCTCTAGACTGTTCATATTGAGTTATCTTGTTACCGATTGTGATTTATAAAAAAAATAAAAAATTAGGTAATTAATAATAATAGGAGTTCCAATTGTATATTATACGTATATATTATACATATATATTGCTATATCACTCTGTCGAATATCAACAAAAGTATAAAAATTTACAAATTTGCTGCATATGATATATCTAAAACGACCATTGTACAATTTATTATTGTTTTATAATTACAAACCTAAAGTACGTTTAAATAGATGATATTTTTCCCAAAATTGTATGACGTACACAACTTGCAATCTGTGATGTAGGTCGATGAGTCCTGTTTTGATGATATTTTGCCGTAGTTCTCATACTGATGGTCTAGTATGTTTCCTAAAGTTATCTAATAGTTTAGAATCTTCATAATTCACAAGTCACTATTGATGTCTGTACAAGAACCGCGTCAAGAGGAACACTTAGGTTGGGTTGCACCATCTGACTTTAACAATAACAAACATCAAAATTTCAGTTGAAGTACCGGTCAGGTAAGCAAAAATGACGTCAAATTGTCAAATTTGACAAAAACTTAAACTTTAACTTCTACTATGGTGCAACTTACCCTTAACATTTTTAAAGTAATCTTCAATTATATTTGATAATACACTCATTAAAATTTTCGTTAACCAATCATGTTAGTTGACATAAAATGACTAATTCCTTCATAAAATTGGCCACATAAATCGTTGAAAATATCTTTGTGTTAGCGAACATTTAACCCCATTTTTTCCAAATAACTCAAATATCGGATATTTGGGACTAAGGTGCGGTTTATATAGGTCCACTTTTGCCGCGAGGCTAGTCTCTTGCAAAGTTACTGTTTACTTGAACGGCATATTTTTAACGCGATGGCGCCGAGCGGTTATGGTAACCTTTACTTACTCCCAGTTTCAAAAAAGTTTATTAATATCCCCAAACTAGTGAACATGAGATTCGACAGTTCGATAGCCTTTGCGATAATGTTTAAATCGATCCATGTAAACCGAGCTATCAGGTCGATAGTTCCTCCTGGCGCGAAAATGAGTGTATCCTAAGTACTGTATAGAAATACTCAAAGATTGAAACGGCATCACACACTGAAGTGCGCCGCGTTGTCGAATGATAATAATGTTGCAAGGGAGGGGGTAATAGCTCGCCCCTGACATGTCTATATGTTACTAGCTATACGTCAAGTCCACTTTTCTGTAGTTTAGGTTCAAACAAAATAAATGGTTAGTCTATCAGTATTTTCTAAAATGTTTTTACTGCGACAAATTCTGGTTTATTGCTCAAAATATTGCTCATTTTGTAAAAACCAAGCAACCAATTAAATTCTGAAAAGCCAATGTGTTCTATCTTTCTATATACCATTTTCTTTTTGTTACTTTTATTCTTGGTCTTGAAAATTAACTTGCTTTTGATTTACGGAATGCTACCTATATCTATTCCGACATTATATTTTTATTGGGATTGAGAGAGCGTTGTTGCCGAGTGGGTAGACACAGGCTCTGTATCCGGGTGATCTCGCTTTCAAATCCGGAACATTACTTTGTGTTACCCAAGTAATATGTATATTTTAGGCCATTCTAAAAGATTACACTGATGCTTCTTACTATATATATAGCTAAGTTAATAAATAGACATGTGAGGGCGGGCGGTCGCCGGGGGACGCCACCCGTGGTAGCCGTCCCCCGGCAGACACGCACTGGATCTGTCCACGAGTGCCAACTTATTCGTTGTTATAATTTTTGAGAGCATTTTTAAACTTATATGTGCAATTTCGTTAATTTGCTAGATTTTTTCTATGAATTTTAATAATACTGGCTTAATTAAAATTTTGTCAAGCAATGCCAATTAATGATTTGACAAGATTTTATTCTGGCCAAAGTGTAAAGTTATTTGTAATATAAACAAAAAACTAAGATACAGCATTTCAGTCATCCTTATTGCAATTGGCCATAAAGAAAATATAACTCATTTATCTCAAATTTCGTGTTAATAAGTAACCTAAGTATCTTGTTTTGTTTATAACTGTTACTTAGTCCTGGTTTGTTGTATAACAGAACAGAACCGGTTAGATTAGTGAAAATAATATGTAATATAATTCACAGTAATATCGCTGAACACGGACATATCCAAAGAGAAAGAGAAGGGTTCCGATGTAGAAAAGTGTTTAGTTTTAAAATCTAATTAGTTGTTGATTTTATGAGGGCAGGTTTTCCATCTTGAGGTGACGTGTCGAAAGCAAATGCTCGCCTATTCAAACATAAACGAAAAACACTTTACTATCCTATCACTTGGTTACAGTATTTCGAAAGTTTGCACTTAACTTAATTTTCTTAAATTAATAATGCCCTTTGTTGCCAGTGAGCGCTCAACGTCAGCTTGGCGTTTGTCATTTGTTTCAACTAGCCACATCACATCCAATCGTCAAATCTTCCATTTGGTATTCTAAATTCTAAATCTTCTATTTTGAGTAGTTTTTGAGAACACAAAAGAACAGATTATGTGCCACTTCTGGGCACAGGTCTATGAGGTGATGCGAGCGATACACAGACTCAGTGCGCATTGTTGAAGCTTGCTTAATGCGCAAGGGATAAGCGTCGTCGTCGTGTGCAGGGAAACGAAAATAACAAACCCCACACAATTCGCTTGAATCATAGCTTAAAACTATCTTGATAAAGTCGCCTTTCAAAATAAACAAATAAAATAGAATCTGTGCATCAATTTTGAAGTTAAACTGCCACATACAAGCCCTCCAAGTTGTAAAGTCTGCCCTTAGTGTTAAAACACTTGTACAGTCGCTAGGTATTCTAAGTTGTTGTCCTTTATGTTACTATCCTAATATTAAGTGAATTGAAGAGCTTCAACTAAATGTACATAATGCATAGACCATAAGAATAATTTTCACACAAAATATATAGGTAGACTAAAATAATTATACAGTCACAATATTAAATTAATACTATGTACGGCGTGTTGTTAACTTGAAAATCTGAATAATCTTCTTTGTAAGTATTTTTTCGATGATGATCCAAATGATCAATTACTTATTGCTTCTAAACTTCTTTGTTTTTTCGTAGTCTACTAAACCTTTTATTTTATTTTAAAAAAACACAGTGTTTTGAATTACTAACGATTTTGTATCAAAAATTACTATGATGTATAATTTTAATTTTCAGTTTCGGTAAATTTAACCAAATTTTTCAGGTTCCATTTAACAACCAATGTTCCTATATTTATTTTTTAAATGACTAGCAGAAACTGAAGTTCAACCCTCTTCTGCTTTTCGAGGAAGTCGCTAAAAACACGTTTTGAAAGCCGGAATGCTATTTCTAAATTTTCTTCCGCAGGTAAAGGTTTGGAAATAACATTGTGTATGGTTCATATTAATAGGTTTTCTATTGTAATATTTGATAAATGTGTAATATGAATTTAAAGAATTATCTTTCAGTCTATAAAAATATCTTGCAGTTAGCGTTTTATCATAAAATTCGAATTTTGTGCTTTTTGTATAATCAACCACATCTAGGGAGTAACAGAGCCGTCAAAATTGTAAGTTCTCGTAACTTTGACCACTCGTTCGATGAGCAGACGGCACATAGTCGATTGTTACATTCAGGCTGTGGTTGCCTGTACAAGTAAATGATTATTTACCAAATCTTAAATGTTTTGAACACATTGCCATTTTCATATCAGTCAAGCGTAACGCGATAATCGTTTTGTTAATAATAAGTTACATTATGAAAGTGTTTACAAAACTAGTACAATATGAAATGTCGTCGAAAATTATCATAAATGGTTTAAAAGATACTGATTATATTATCAGAAGCATCATGCATTAAGTTAGCTCATAATTTCAGTGACATGATGCTTTAGGTATGGTTGCTTTTTATATGCACTAGGACCAAAGACGTTTAAGAACGAAGGCGATTATAAAGTGCATTTTATAAGTTGGGAGTAGGCGAAATTATAATTCCATTGGTTGTATGTTGAAGTTACTGTTGTTAAGTTGCTCTCTGTAAGTTTGTTTTTGTATATTGGGACAGATCCAGTGCCTGCTACTAAAGGCCTTAAGTGTAAAGCGCGGAGAGTCCGGGCGCCGAGCTTGTATAGTGTTAGAGGACGGTGGTGCAACCCGCAGACTGCCTTGGAATAGATCCAAACATTTTGGTAAAAAGCAAAATATATGTGTTTTTATTACGATAACCTGTTTCATTTTTGTGTAACCTATTTAATTATTGTCACAACTCAGTGGAGGGAATTTATAAAGGGACAACACCAATTTTTCTTGACGTTATTACAAGACCAACTAATATGATTCATAATTTGTGCCGATGGTGTTCAAAGGAGAGAACCAGTTTAATAATAAAACACAAAATGTCAGTTAATATTTTAATAATAATAATAAAATTACTTACTATTTATACACAAATAAGGCAAAGTCCTCTTAAACATTAAAATATCATTAATGGCACTTTGTTAGTTTCATCCATTTACATTTGTTTATATTCCGTTTAGATGATTGTATTGCAATCTGAGATTCGTTAGAGATTACAAGTTAAGCTTTAGAATTTAGGATTAAATACTTAATTATATTATACCAATTGTACAATATTGGATATCTAACAATAATATCGTTGTAAAACATTTATAAAAATCGGAATTTTTCGTTCATGACTAAAAACGCCTCTAAGATGTTTTAGAGGTTCTACTTCCAATTTTTCTAGTAAACGAAATTATTCCTTTGCGTAAATATGGCTGATTTTTGCAAGTTCCCACTTATTTTGCACAAGTAATGGGACTTAAATGGCACATTCCGAAGTTATTACACTGTTTTAATTGTGTTGCCATTGTCTGATACAATTTACTATAAAATGTTATTGACATACAACACAAACATACTATAGGGATGGATTGCACTATTTTAATTCAACAATAACTTTGACAGTTCCCTATAAAAACTTATTAAGATTCGTGGTACGTCTAAGATATTGTTGAAAATTAGTACAATCCACTCTGTTAACGTTTATCAATACCCTGGAAAGCCCAATGAAAATAAGTTATTAATAAGTATACCATGCTGTGTTTTCCAATAGATGTGTCATCATCACTCATCATAATCATCAAATGAGGACCTATTCATTAAATGTTAGCGTCTTCAACAAACTGTGGAGACGAGTTTCTCGGAAGATACTGTGGTTGTTTTCCTTTTAACCAGGAAAAGCTATAAACATTACCCAAATGATACAGTATGTTTAATAAATAATCATATTTTCACAAGGCTTTCTGGTGACTTGATTATAAAACATCATTGTCGACTGCTTCGATAAACTTCCAATATTTTTAGTAAATTATTCGCTCAGCGTTCGAACTTTTGATTTGG
This sequence comes from Udea ferrugalis, assembly GCA_950022985.1. Classification (NCBI taxonomy): domain Eukaryota; kingdom Metazoa; phylum Arthropoda; class Insecta; order Lepidoptera; family Crambidae; genus Udea; species Udea ferrugalis. Next base: position 2,175,650 of record OX465541.1, read on the forward strand.
ATAAAAAGTCAGCAATGCCTTAATGCCAATGTTTTTTTTTTTCGCTGTTATATTATGTTTTTTCGGAAGGAGTTTCGGAAAAACTTTTTCTGCTCTTGATTTTATAACTGTCATTCGACACTCGCACCTAGATTCGTATTGTGTTAAGAGGTAAAGTTATCTTAAAAGGATTGATAGATAGATCATTATGCTCTAAAAAATTGTTTGTCTTATAGTCCAACTGATATAAGAAACACACTTTGACAGCTCCCAGTGTCATTGAAATTGAACTTTATGCAACGCTAAAAGGTTTCAATAGTTCTGTCAGGCTCAAAAGTCAAGCCACAGATCATGAATCGTATTTACATTGGATTAAAGTACAGGTTCCTATGACACTGTCAGCTGTCAAAGTGTATTTCTTATATCAGTAGGACACCCATTTTTTTTTTAGATTTTTTATGTTTTGACTTTTCATAAGTGCTTTTTAAAAAGTTAACGTGAATAAAGATTATTTTTCCTGTAAATAACAGCGAAAAAAGGGCACTAAAATCCAGTCGTTTATCGAAGCGGTCGACTTCCTGTGTGCTGGTCAGTGTTCACATGATGACACAAGGCATGGCGCAGCACAGCGGCAGACAGATGGGCACGGCGGTCTTGCGCTCCGAGTGCTTCTCCTTGCTCTTGGAGCCCGACTCGTACTCGTACATGCCGCGACCGGAAGCGTACGCGCCGCCGCCTTGCATTGCCTGGGGAGAACACGTTTGGACCATTTTGTTGAATCTGAGCGTAGGTATGCTATGATAGTTTCACCTAAAGGCCAAAGAACCGAAAACCAGAAAAAGACATTCGGTCTTGGGGCGGGAATCGAACCCGCGTCTTTCGCAAACTGGGCGACTGCACTAACCACTGTGTTACCGAGACAAACATCCACCACAATCCATTTCATCAACAAACATTTGTGGTGGTACGGGCATCGAACCCGCGAGTCGCTTATTTACTCGTATCAGGAAACGCTCTATCTATTGCCAAAGGCCTTGCAGTTGAAAGCAATATGAAAATCCAAAAGTGCTGAAACACGTTATTATTTATTTATGTTAGGTAGGAAGATAATAATATTTAAGTGACCCATCTACGTAGCAACATCTTTGCGACATAGGTCACTTAATTTTGAAGGTATCCCTAAATTTCCAATAAGGTAAAAAACAGTTTTTAAAGCGAATCAATATCATTAAATTCCTCTGAATCAATTATTAATTAAAAATATTGTGTTTCTCTTTGCCGATTCTATTAAAGTAACCTAGCAACTACTCACACTAGACTGGTACCCCGCGACCATGGGCTGGTCCTTCTTCTCAAAGGGCGTGTGTCCGGGAGGGTAGTAGACGGCGGGTCCGGCCACGTTCTTGCTGGTCACGGGCGCGGGTTTGACTCCCGACGCGTCCCGGGAGCTCTCGTGGGAGACCTCTACCTTGCGGCGGACTATGCCGTCGGGTTGGGTTGGGAACCGCTAAAAAAAAAAAATTGGATATATTTATTTATTTAAGCACACCAACAGCAAGATGTATACAAGAGCTCCACAAACATACAATGAGCTTAGTTGTTATACATCAGCTGATTACAGGTATACATAACCTTACCAAAAACAGTGAATATTAAACTAAGTGAGTGACAAAAACCTTACTTATAAAGCTAATTTATTTTATTACATGTTTAGAATTATTATAAAATATTGTCACCATGAAGGTCGACATTTAAAGGCTTCACAATTTTATTTTTTAAATAGGTACTTTATTGCACAAAGTCACACACATAAAACATAAATCAATAAGTCACATTACATTCATTAAATTCCGCAAAAAGTAAAAGAATATTATGACAAAATTCAAATCCGGAAACATGGATTATGTAGGTACTTAGTTCGTGTATCATAACTTCGATTCCAAAAGGTACGTTTCTAATTAAAACTCGTGACCAAGCCTTGACAAAGAACAATGTTCCCAGTGGGAACCGAACCCACATACAGTCCCCAGAGTACAGCATGACGTCTGTCATGCATCTATAGATGTATCAGACACAGACATTTTCATAATTATGTCTGTGTTGAAATTATTTATGAATTCTGATTAAATACACATTTTACAAGTCACAGTACCTACTTAGAACAAAATGATAGTAGGTATACCTAGTATTCGCCAAAAGTAATTTCATTCATTGATACTATTTCAAGGATTTTAAAAAAATAATGCCACAGCACGTCACGCAAACAATTTCCGTTTTGTATCTTGCTCTATACAGGGTGTCCCGAAACGTGACGTCAAGCGGGCACGGGATGATAGGCTAGGTTATACCGGCTCTGGGAAAAATAAAGGAAAAAATCTATGTCACTTGGTTTAGTAATAATAATAATATTTTTGAAAATTTTGGAAATCGACACCCTTGACTAAGTTTTCATGTGCTGTACTCTCAAATCACCACATTTCGCAGCGTTTTATTCTTTTATGTTATCCCAGAAAACTATGGTTTTGATTGTAGTCACTTTTATGATGATCAATATTGGACATTTAGTAAAAAAAAATAAAGTTCGACTGAGTCATGGTCAAGAATTTTTATGTCAGCTAACTTCATCCCTTATTTTCTTTAAAAAATATTACTAAAGCATCCTTGGCAAGTTGTCTAGAAAAATAGCCTATTTAATCAAGATTTCAAAAAGGTAAAATACTAACTATTTCCTCGTCTTATGTTTTCATGAAAAATATTATGAACCATAATGGGTCCTTCAAAACTTGAACTAGGTGAAGTCTAAAGTATGCTATTATTGGTTAATGAAACAAAAAGTGACTGATATAGGTTAGTAGCGGTAGCAAATAAAAAATGATTGCTGTTGCTAAGCATTCCATGCCTGGTCGGTTAATGTGATGGGTGACCACTCCAAACATTTTTTTTAAATATCTTTCATAGCTTCTCCGTCCTTCGAAGGCACGTTAAGCGGATCGTACCGGAAGACGTTGCGTGTGGCCAGTGTTGAGCATAAGTGTCTCTACTTATGCTCAACGTTCACGCTTACAGTCAACGGAACTATCCCGTATTGCTGCAACGTCATACTCTAACATGTGGGCATAGTGAGCTAAGTGTGAATCGTGGTACAGTCACCGGCATCTCAGGCTACCTATTTACGTTTTTTATCTTGCTCTTGCTGAATGACATTTCTTTGCAATAGAGCAAGGACGACTAGTAATGTATTTTTCCGACATCTCCGTACTTCGAAAGGCACGTTAAGCAGTTCGTCCCGATTAATATCGCTGGTTGTCAGTCGTAAAGCTTAGTCGGAGGCCTTAGGGGGGCTTGATGACATCTGAGATTAATTTTTCACTGATTTCATACCCCTTCAACAATCCGCACTGAGCCCGCGTGTCAGAGTATGCCTAGCGCCCACCCTTGTAGTTGAGGTGAGGCCTGTGCCCAACTATGGGACGGATATAGGCCGTTTATGTATGTATGTATGTAAGGAGGACTGAACGAAAATGGTAAGCGTGATGTGCCATTTACCGTAAAAGTAAGATACCAGAGCTTCTATTGAGCCATGTAGTCAGATTTTATTAAGGCGCCTCTGAATAATATTCGCGGCTGACTTCTGCTTAATGTCATGTGTACGGAGATACTATAAAAAAAAATCGAAATGGTCACCCATCACATTGACCGACCAGGCATGGAATGCTTAGCAATAGCAATCATTTCTTATTTGCTACCGCTACTAACCTACAGTCACTTTTTGTTTCATTAACCAATAATAGCATACTTTAGACTTCACCTAGTTCAAGTTTTGAAGGACCCATTATGGTTCATAATATTTTTCATGAAAACATAAGACGAGGAAATAGTTAGTATTTTACCTTTTTGAAATCTTGATTAAATAGGCTATTTTTCTAGACAACTTGCCAAGGATGCTTTAGTAATATTTTTTAAAGAAAATAAGGGATGAAGTTAGCTGACATAAAAATTCTTGACCATGACTCAGCCGAACTTTTTTTTTTTTACTAAATGTCCAATATTGATCATCATAAAAGTGACTACAATCAAAACCATAGTTTTCTGGGATAACATAAAAAAATAAAACGCTGCGAAGTTTGGTGATTTGTGAGTACAGCACATGAAAACTTAGTCAAGGGTGTCGATTTCCAAAATTTTTAAAAATATTATTATTATTACTAAACCAAGTGGCATAGATTTTTTTCTTTATTTTTCCCAGAGCCGGTATAACCTAGCCTATCATCCCGTGCCCGCTTGACGTCACGTTTCGGGACACCCTGTATAACTGAATATATTTTTTATTCGATATAGCAAGGACGACTGACCGGAAATGGGTATCCAATCATACCGTTTTTCATACTCACAGCCTCAGGGAAGTCAGCCAGCAGATCATCCAGCTTCTTGGGCGGCTGCTGGTGCCCGGCGGAGGGCGTGGAGGGGCGCGGGAAGGGCGGCGTGGGGGAGGGGGACAGGTGCGTGGTGTGAGCGAGAGGGGGCGAGCCGGGGAAGCGCTGCGTCGTGTTGTGCGCTGAGTACGTGGTCTCGCTGTATTTGTACGAGCCTGGACCCTGCAGACACGGAAAAAACCTAATTTAATATTTCTTTCTTCAGGTAATAGACCAACGCCATACAGGCTCGTTCGAACCGTCAAAAATCTTGTTTTCAACCACACATAACAATGATGCGATACATTAAATACCTACATGTACAAAATGTGATTCTAGCGCCGGGAAAAAATGGTTTTGTGTACTAAGAAAACGCGGCAAGTGATTCAACAGTTAGAAACCTACTTTTTCTTGTGTACAGCTAAACACCGGTGGTAAACATTTATTGCCACGCATAAGAAAAGAAAAGCAACCAGCAAGATTAAGAAAAGTAGCCCACAACTGGACTAAACATAGGCATCTCTGTTAGATAATCAGAGCAGCCGGTGAACTTTGTTAGAGGACATACCACGTTATCCATTTTTCTTATAAAATGATGACATTATGGCCTGTATTGGGCTACAAATAGGGTTGCCAATTATTTTTTTTACCAAAATGAAGTATTTTCAGGTCTCTGACGAATATTATACAGTCTTTTAGAAAAAGTTAGTTTATTTTTCTTCAACAGTAAGAAGTATAATTTGGCCTGAAACAGTATAATATTATTTGAAACAGTATGGTTGGCAACGCTAGGGTTGTGTTGTACAAGTGTATGTGTAGCTATACTCACGTAGGGGCCATGTCCATTGTGCGGCTCAGCGGGCAGCACCTTAGTCTCGTTGGCGGGCGACGAGTACACCATGCGCTCCGAGGTGTGCTCTACAACAAAGAAATACTAATTCGTCAATACTAACTAGACGCCGGGTTAAGTAGGATGGGTGACCAGCACGACTCAAAAGGTTAATTAAAGAGGATATTTTTGGACACCTTTGGCTTTGGAAGGAGATCAGTAGGCCTAGCACGAACCGCTTATGTTTCGGTAATCGAAAAGCAAACGTAACTTATTTTTTTCATACACAGAAAAAATACAAAAAGAATAGGTATCGTTAACTTTTAGACTACCAAAACATTAGCGGTTCGTGCTAGGTCTATAGGTGATTTCGGCTGATTTCAGTCGTTAAGTATACTTGAAGGCTTTAGGGCGGTATGATAACATCTGAAAGTAAGGTTTATCTCTAACCTCACACCCTTTCAATAATGAGCACTGAGCTACATGTTCGGGGTATGGCTTTTTGCCTTTTTGGCACTTTATTTGTACTATTTTCTATGTAAATCTTATTGCTAAGTTTAATGTCTAATCAATTTCATTTCTTTCGTTTGTATTTAAAGTGTAAGTACATACCATCAGTGGTGGCGACGTGTCTGTGGTCGCGAACCCTTGTGGTGCAGTGGGAGCAGTACTGGCAGCCGCCCGGGGAGGGCCCGGCGTTCAGCGTGTTGGACGAGCTGGAACTGATTGAACACATTTTTTAGAACAACACATTTTAAGCACTAAAACACCGGGTTTTATACAACATTTTAACTTACTTTTTTACCTGTAATAATGCAACAAGAAAGTTTTAAAACCTATTTAACACACCTACATTTTTTTAGTCTCTATAGTAGTCAATTTTAGTAATAACAAAAAAATAAAGATTTTGTTTAATTTTCATTTGAAAAAATTATAGCGATAAATGCAAGTCTCTGTGCTAGTCTCTAGCTAATAAATTGGAATATTATTGTTATATTTTTATGTGCGAATAATAAATATTTAAGGGGTTAGGTCACTTGCGCTGACGGCCCCCAAATAGAAGAAGCTCGTACTGGACTTATTTAAACCCAAACTCACGTAGTCCGGTTCTCCTCGTAGGAGTGGTGGTGATCGGCGACGGCGGGCAGCGGCAGGGTAGTGGGGTCGTGTCCGGCCGGGATCTCGTACGTGTACGTCTTTACAGTCGTCGTCACTTTGTTCATGGGAGTGCTGGAGCGGGATAGCTGGGAAGAAATCACGAATAATTCTTACTTCTTATAATAAATTCATTTATTTCAGACCAAGTTCATAGTCTGAGTCCATTCTTATGGTTAAGTACGTCGTGGCCTTAAAATTAAACAGGGAACAGGTCCAGAGTTCCAGACCTACTTTGTGTTTATTGTACAATTTCTTCGCTCAGCAAAATCTGCGCTTTTAAATGTTACGTTAACCAAAAGTAACAATCAGTGTGTGAACGAGAATAAGGGTATCTTGCCGTAGATAAATCAAATATGCGCTGATCTGGTAGATTTAAAGAATATTTATTGCGAACACAGACATTTTGGCAGAGAGAGAAATGTTGCCATGAACAAAATGAAATAACAATTTTAATCTGGATGTTGCCAACACAGTGTGCTTTTGACTACCATGCCACCACTACATCACACCCCGATTGCTGATCCTTGATCAACTCCATCGTTTTAATATGCTCTTCTGTAAAACCTCACAATTACTCACAAAATAAAACTAGATTGCTTGAGTAATTTAGTAGATGCAAGCCGCCTACAACCTCTGGAAATCTATGGGGGAAGCTTTGTTCAGCAGCGTCATGTGTCTGTTGATAATGACGAAACTATAGTCCGTTCGCATTAAGAATGCAGTAATTTCATACTTGTCTCTTGACCTAGCACGTCCCCTAACCAATGAAATCGTTTCTAATAGGAAAGTCAAGCCCACAGTGACCAGTTGAACACATACTTTTGAACGCAAAGTTTTGTACCTGAGTTTTGATATGTGTAACGGAATTAAATTAAAAAATCACTGCATTTACAAAACTTCAACACTGCTGCCTGGTGGAATTTTTCGTTTTTCTTTTGTTATTTTTTTACCATTTTTGTTTTGTTTGTTTATATCTTACGTTGCGATGTCCAGGATCAATAAACGTTTTTTCTTTCTTTCATTCATAACGCGATCGGACTATAGTTGTAACAAGTGTCACTCACGGTGCCTGTGGGCTGGTGGTGGCACTGCGCGCAGACCGGCGCCGGCACCGCCAGCGGCAGCGCCGGGGACACCTGCGAGGGCACCACGCGGGACTCTGCAACAAGTACCACTTTACATACAAATACTAGAGAAATATACTTTTACAAGCGCAACCCTGCGGCGCCCCCTTTAAAGGCGAATCCTGTCGAAGATTCAGAAAAATGGACCTACGAGCTTTTGTTCACGTCCTCGCGATCTCGCAGCGATAGTTCCGCCATAAAATCACGCCACGACTCCCGCTTTGAATTTTGACTGATGGATGAGGCGTTTATTAGCGGGTACGTATACTACCCGCGAATGCGCGGCGTTTATTTCATCGCTACGAAATCGCCCAACAAACGACTTGATATGAACAGGCTCTAAAATTGTGGGTTTATCAATCAATGACTTAAATATTTTTACTTAGATTATCTTTTGAATCGTATCCTGTCACCGTGGTCTGCTGGAACATCTCTTGTTATAGATAAGCTCACTTGTACTTTTGTTGTTATTTTTTTAAATTTGTTTATTTATTCTATTGAAGAGATCGTCTATGTTGAAATGACGCGGTCCTCTACCGCATCTGCTCAAACAAGAATGCTTGCTTGTATGTTTAGATGCAGTGGAAGGGCGCGTCATTTCTGCTTGGACGATTTCTGTCTTTTTATGAACCAACAAATAAATAAACATCATTAATCATAAGAACCCTCACCAGTTTTCTCCTCCCTGTATAACTCCTGCCGCAGCTCGGTGGAACGCGCGACGGGCGGCGGCGGCGGGCTGGAGCCCCACGACGAGCTCTCCAGCCGCTCCTCGCGCTTCAGCGTCGAGTACCCGCTGGAGGGAGCCTTGGCTGGCGTGCTGGAAATAAATACAGCAGTTTAAGAATACAGTGACATGCTAGACTGGGCTTTCAGGTGAATGGCGACGCTAGTAGGCCGTGAGATCAGTCCACCTGTTGTGGGTCACTATTGAACCCTTTTTCCTCAGTCTGGTAATCTACTCAGTCTTAATTATTTTCATCATCATCAGCCGAACGCCCACTCCTGAGCATAGGCCTTCCCCAAGGATCTCCATAAGGATCGGACCTGTGCTGTCCGCATCCAGCGGCTTCCCGCGATTGATTATTTTAAGTCTAATTTACTTATATGATCCTAAATTGAGTGCAAGATGAAAGCTTTTTGGCATGGAATATCAAATTTACTCACCCTCGTTTGTAATCGAAGGACGTGCTTTCAGCTGTGTCTGATGCGTAGCCACCTGGAAAAACATGAAAATTTCCACATCACTAATGGTGGGTGCATCACTAGTGTTCTGAGCAGCGCGCGTGCGCGCTGGCACTTAGACACGGACTTATGCACGGAGCGTTGCATTGAATTATATTTTATTTGAATTATTGGATAAACAATAAACCTATTCTATTTTAAGCCAACAACCGTGCTTGATTCGCCAACACCCTCAAAATCCTTAACATGGCGACCCACAGGATTAAAGTACAATAACCTCTGTCCAGAGACGTGCAATGAGTAGCAAACAACTGCTGTAATCTAGAATTGGGGATTATCGTTGTGGGTACGGTGCAAACGTTCGATATCAGACTGACCGCGTCTAAATACCCAGTACTGATTAGGATCGTCAGAAGTGTCTCGAAAGCGTCGGATGCGCAAGCCAAAAAACCAACAGGCTGACGGTCGTACGCAAAGAGTTTCAACTGTACTTACTTAGTCGTAATACTGAATACCTACTTAAGACCTCAGCTGCAAAATTCTTAATAGGTATTCGACATGGATTAAAAATGATCTCACAAGGCGAATTTTAGAAAAAGAAAAAAATTCGTGGTTGCTATACGGTTTTTGAAAAAGTTGCAGATTGAAAAAATAGGAGTTAGGCTTACTCTTATAGAGCTGTCGTTCCTGATCCTTCTGCAGGTCATCCAGCAGCGAGTCCAGCTCATCCACGTTCTGGGATAGCTCCTTCGTCACTTTGGAACTCTTCACTTTTGAATAACCTTGAAAAAGCAGAAATATAAAGGTCTTACATGACAACTTGTGAACTTTATGGGAAGACTGCTAAGGCTTATAGAAACTGGAAACGGCTAGACCAGTAGATTAATAGGTGACTCAGCAGTCACCTCTTCATGTGAAGAGGCACTTAACTCTTGATGAATGAAAGACAATATGCTAATAAATAAGGCAAGCTAAGCACACAAGGCCCCTGACGTAAGTAAGTATAAGATTTCCTAACTTCCACCATAAAAAGGAGTAACGCATGCTTAGAGCCCCATGTTCAGCTAGGGTAAGTGAGGCTTAGATACAGTCAGGGGTCTCCCACTAAAGCCCGGCGGTGGACATCCTTAGCGCGTAAATGAAAAGAACCGGGAACCCGATTATTTTTGGGACCCTTTGCTTTGCACCGACCACCTGTGTGCACCACCCTATTTCCGGCACTTCGCGGTGCAAGACATGATCTTTGTAGAAGTACCTGGCGTGGAGTTTGTGCTAGTCTCGTAGTTGTAGGTGCGCGTCCCACTGGTGATGGCGGGCAGGTCCCGCTCCTCTCTCTCGTAGTAGTACGAGCTGCTTTCTGAAGACTTCGGAGCTGTCCTCGGTGGGATAGTGTATTCCTAGTGGAAATATTGACTGTTAATGCAAGAAACTGGCACGACTTGATGTGGAAACTTGCCACACAATGGTAAAATGGCAACGGAATGCTGAAGCTAGTTACCTCGACAGTGTGCAAGTCTTTCCTGTCGTACTTCCCAGTGGGGTGCTTCTCTTCTTTGTACTCATAGTGGTACTCCCTCGTGCCTCCCCCCTTGCCACCGCTGCCGAAGGTTTCCAGCTTGCTGCCTTTCGGAATCAGCTCGGATTTGAGCATGTCTGAAAAGTTGAGATACATATAAAATGAGAGTCGAGTCTTATTATAAGATTATCTACATGCCTATCCGTCGGCATGGATGGTCTTAGTTTTCTGAAAAGAGGTGATCTACTTCCACTATCTTTTTTTCCGGAGTCAAAAATGCTTGTTGCGCTGCACTATTCTGCCGCCCGGGAAGGGCCGTAAAGGAGCTGGTGTGGTGATCATATATCATCTCAGCAGTCTGCCTAGCCTATGCCGGGCCTCCTTACGCTGCTAGGGCAACTCAGTCGGTACACTGGTACACCTCCAGACGCGAACACTGTGCAATGGAGTGAGGCCGGGGGGGCCTTTCACCCTTTTTGTTGTTTTAAGCGAGCAAGAGCCTTCACTGTTAGTCAGTCGAGATTGGAACTCACGACCTCCAGGTTTGTGAGTGCACCGTTCTAACCGGTACACGATCCCGTGGAAGGCCCGTGGCATACTGCCACATCAACCATCATAATATTGTTACTCTCACTTACCGAATTGTTCGTCTGTGTAGGGAATGTTACCGCTGCTTGAATACTCTTTGTACTCCTTATGTTTACTGTATGATTTCGTCGCCATCTTGCTGCCTCTCGACTACCTAGAACCAAACAGAAATATTCCTTGTTATTTCCTTTTAATGTAACTAGCTCGGACTAAATTCAGACTGCGTTCTTCCCGTTCTTACAGTTAACGCTCAAACTTGGCCTTTACGGTAGAGCTATGGAACGCCGTGTGCTAGGCTTAAAACTCGCAGATCGCATGCGTAATGAAGATTTGAATTTAAGAACTCTAATTCGAATTTCAGGAATGCCTACAACCGGCCGCTCTGAATATCTATCGGGTAAGCCTATGTTCAGCGACAGTGGACATTGCGCATCGTGTTGCTGTTGATGACAAGCTGATGAAATTATCTGTACTGTGTTACTGCTCAATAGTTGTTAGAACTCATGAATTTGTACAGGGACGGTGCAAACTAGAGCCCTACCTACTTGCAAGTCCCACGACCGGTAAGCTGCGCGCTACAACCGGACATATGAAAGCGCGTCCCACGCGGCAGCCGTGCGCAGGCGCGTTAGGTTTCACCGCCTAATATGGACGAACATCTCCGGTATCGATACTGTTCGACATTGTAAAATTGTGCTTATAAGCACTAAGTTTGCACTGGACTGATAGTAAGACTTAATGCTGTATGGAGGGCCGCGAGTCAAGTGTAACATGTATGATGAAGTTCTGAGCTTGTAAAATTAAAGCAGAGCGCAATTGACGCCTAGTTGCGGTTATTTCTGTTGTTGCAGGTTTAATTTTCTACAGTGGAAGAAGTGTGTTTCAAATTTTTCGAAACATTCAGTATTTATTACCTATCAATCATAACTCCCCCTCCCAAATGACTAATAAGAAATCTTGCTTTTAAAAGCGTTACTAATCAGTATTTTTCTTAAATAGAAAAATAGATAAACACACAAGTAGAGCTGATTATCTAAGCTGAAATCATCTACGCATACGAACTAATCATCAACTTATTTTTACTCGCACTCAACTTTAATGAATCACTCAGTGCATCCCATCATTCGAGATTTACAGAATCACAAAAATACTCAGTATTCCTTTTCTTAGGGAGGTGACTGTTTGGCTTCTTCAGTTGAGTGCAGCTGCTCTTACTCTTAATAATCTGTTTGAAGATTTAATTAACACTTAACACTGGCCATTACGTGCTATTACTCGAAACGTTAAAAAGAAACAATCGCGATCGCGACAGTTACTGGCCTTTCTCAAATAAAATACTGGTTGACATTTATCATCTGTGGAAGCAGCCATGACACACAAACGCCCGTTTTGGCGCGCAGGCCACAGCTGTTCAAATATTTTGCATATTTTATACTTACAACTTCGTACGCCTACGCCTGTGTGCCATTAATTAAAAAGTTTATGATACTTGACTGTTTGAAACATCGTAAGTAAAGTTGGGATTAAGTTATTTTCAAACATGCAGTTTTGCTTTGATAAGCTTGTGAAGAAAACAGCTTCATTTCATTAAGTTAGTGAAGACATTTTATGGCATGGTTACAGACAGCTCAAGTTAGATGGGTGACCACCCCGGCCGCAATTTAGTGATGACATCTCCGTGCTTCGGACGGAACGTTAAGCAGTTGGTTTAATAAAGAGGTCAGAGGCCTTAAGGCAGCTTGATAACATTTGACAATACTCATGGTCGAGGTTTAGATACAGATGTTTTAGAACTTTTGGTTAAGCACTTTAGGCGCTACTGATGATTATCATCAGACTTTATAAAGTCTGCCCGTTGTAATTTTCTAACAACGTCAAGGAAGTCAAACTGCATATTTGCAGAAATGTCACAATCATTGAAATCAAAATGGATCAAGACATGAAATAATAATAAAGTAAGTGATGACTTCTGCTGACGCAAACGTCCTTGCCTGCCTCGAAGTCATTGCAGAGACAAAGTAACCCAACATCACATCATGATGATGAGTTCATGACCTGACATCACACAAAGTCACCGCAAACTCAACCTCAAACGGGTCAAAATGACCTCACACCTCACACCATCGTTTAAACGTATCCGAATAGGTAAAACTTAAAAAAAATGGAAATTACATTACCGTAAAAATAACTTAGTTAACCCTGAGGTAGACCACCAGATAGGCATCTTGATGAACAATGACTAGATTATTAGATGATTTATTCATTTACTTACTGCATGCAATATGCATTGCTCATATTGAATGCAAATTCTAGATGCACTTTGTTTATGTTGAACTGAGAACGTACCCAACTACAAATACTTGAACACAGACAACACATTATTAGATCATTACTTTTTTCTTAGTTATCACTTTTTGGTCCTTCTATGCTATCTCCAAGCGTCCAGGACGGTCCTTTATATCTCATCTGACTTCGTCTCCTTGTGCCATCTCCAGAACTGGACTGTCTGTGTCTGTCTTCAGCTCTCTTCTCTACGGTACCTTTGTCACCACTACAGTTCTGACACCCTGCCATTGGACCACTGCTTGATACTGACTTCAAGAATTAATTTACATACTTGTATGCGGTGTTCTCACTCATTACTTCTTAGAAACTATATTTTATTAATTGGACTTGTCATTGCTACCACATTGCTACCAATAAAAACATCATCTGTTTGAAATGTTTCTTGAAAAGTTCAGCAATAAAAAAATAGTTGAGGGTATTTTATTTCATCTTCACCGTGCCATAAACAAAAAAGCTAGGTTCGCTCGCTAAGGTTCAATCCCCAGGATTGTGTCTTTTTTTGTTTGGGGTACTAATATCTATAAACATCATTTATTGTAGCACATTATCAGTCTCTCGCATCCCGATGCATCCATGACGTTACTCGATTTCGGAAATGCTGCCGCCAAAATTCTTAGCGCCATCTATCGAAACGTCTCTGGATTAACTGGACAGGATCTAGATATTACTAAGGTTCGAATCTGGGTAGAATCCTGCATCGCGGTAACAACATTTTAGCACAACTTTCGCAGATATGCAAAAGTGTTTCCTATCCTGTCGGGGTCAGCAGCCTCGAGGGAAGCCAGCCGGCCGAGCTGGTCTGTGTCGGTCCCGGTCCGATGGGCTGCTTCGGCAGCCACTCAACGGCGAAGCACAGTACATCACGTGCAAGTACCTAAGAGACGAAAGCATTAGCCCTGTGCAGATAGCTCGACCCCACTTTTGCCGCAAACGGTAGCCCATCTTGGTTTTGCTGGTACAATTTTTATCCTATCATTAAAAGTCTATTTTTAGTTAGTTCTAGTCGGTAAGGGCACATTTGATATTGCTGGGGTCTGGGCGTTATGAGATTTCGCAATATTTCTGTTATGGTTGTATGATAGCAGGAATTTATGTACTTACACAAAGTTTGAGCCATCACTTGTCTCGTCAAAGTTTATAAAACTTTTACTGACCGAATAAACAACATCGCGGACATTTACGCAAATATTACATAGGTACATTGAGGTATCAAAACACCTCAGGTGATTTCCTGAACTTTATATGAAACTCCTTATGTGAACTGATAGCTATAAAAAATGGACGGCCTAATAACAGGGTCAAAAAAGCCAAAAGTAGGGTCGATCTCAGCCATGGGCTGTGTTTTTGCGTCCAGGTATTTAATGGGATGCTTTCCAGCATCCCTGGCATTCACTTCCTTACGGAGGGGTATCATTGATTTGGGTTTCACCTCTGGGGAGAGGTGCATCGGATTGGCAGCGATTTAGTACAGCTCGCTGACACTGCTACCCTCGGCGCAATGACCCTATTGATGACTGTCTTGTTGCCGCACTTATGAATGCGATCGGCAAAAATGTTAATAGCGCGTTTCAGGTTAACCACGCCCGCCCAGCCTTGGCGCTTCGTTCGTTGCCTCGAATCCTAGATCATATTTCAGATTGCTATATCGCAGTAACGCCCTAAACTGAGGCACGTGCTGGGGCACACTTTAGGCCCATTCTTAAATGTTAGGGGTTCAAAGCCATCTCCGGATTGTCCGGTGAAGCATTAAAAGCCACACTTTGGTCTTAACCCAAGGTCTATACCGCCCTCAGGGGCAACCTAAGGCATGTTATTTCATGTGAAAGGGTTAACATTGAGAGCCCCCTGTTCACACTATAATTCCCGGTAAAATTGACAAAGTCATAACCGACTAGGTATTTAGCAGCTGATGACAACTTTTACTACTTCCATCATATAGAAATAATACATACGTAGGTAGTTCAATTCTCATTTAATGATTACTCAGAAGTAGAAGCGACTACAAAGTAAATAGAAAAGTCATCGCCCAAAGAAACATCTGCGAGTTCGGTTCGTGATCGTAATGTAAATAATGACACATCTTTCTCAAAATAATACAAGTACTTAAGTAAGTAGTCACTATTTCCAACCCATCGACTTCGAGATGACAAACATGACTTTTTTAGACTTATTTTGAAATAATCTATGATAGTGGATGAGGTGGATAATTAAGAAATCGTTTGTCCTCAGAGACTACTAATGCGCAGCCATAACCACTGAGTAGGTAGGTATGTTTTATACCGCAAGCTAACTATGAAAATTTTTTTGGTTGTGATGAGTATCTAATTTGAGGGGGAAATTGGAGGAATAACTCTTTGGATGAAGGGCTTCGTCACTCGAAGTGAGAAATATTTCAAATAAATTCGCAGGCATATTTTATCAGCTAGTAACAGCTACGTTATTATTATTTTTAGCATTTTCGATCCGAAAACCAGAAAAATAATCTATGATGTAGTCGCCCGGTTTGCGAAAGACGCGGGTTCGATTCCCGCCTGATGCCAAGTAGACCGAATGTCTTTTTCTGGTTTTCGGATCTTTAGTAACAGCTATATTTATTTAATTATGATAGATAAAAAGTCATTAATACACACCATATTGTCTTCACCCAAAATTGAAAATGTCACTAAAATTATACATTCTCGGGCAATATTGCTTTTTTATTTCAGGGTTATTAATTACAGTATTAAAATGTAGTGACTACCTAGTTCTATTTTGAACCTAATTAAGACCAAAAGAATTAGGGAAAGTTAACCCGTCCATGCATTTGATGTGGCCTGCCGAGTGCCGCGGTTTATTTTTATCAAGTGGGTTTAGTTTAGATAAAATTAACTATGAGATTACCGGACACGTGTGGTGCGTCGTTAATACAAACATCAAGTACTCAAGTATTCATTTAATAAAACTTCACTACAATTTAGAGTCGATGAATTGTTTTTTTATATCTCGGGACTTCAACGATGTTGAGAACATCTTGGTCCCTACTTGATGCTGTAATATGCTGGGTTCTTTAATTTAACTACTTCGTTGCCAGCCTAGCTTTTGCTTGCGTAATATTTAAGTATAACAAACATGAAGCCATGCTGCAGATAGATTTACGGCGTAAATTTGACGTGATGAACGTTTTCTGTCATTTCTGGCAAATGTCGACGGCAATAACAATGAAAGAGACTTAACAGTAATTAAAGATGCTGTGTTTGAATTTTTGTGAATAAGGGGGTTTGCCTTCAGGTGTGTAATTAACTCAAAGTAGGTGTTCCGGCCAGATTTCCTTAGCTCAGTATGGCTCGGTACCAAACGGACTGTCAGCCAGAGGACTCAACAACTGGCCACAAAATATTTGTATCTAGTTAGCGACACAAAGTAAAAAAGTAACTAATTCTGTATGTAAACTGCTGGGAGTTATTCACGCAGTTAACAGTAGATATTACACCATTTACATGTATCACCCAGAAGCCTGCTTCATTTGCATCTCGTTATTTAACGTCAACAACACTATGCGGTTAACTAAAGTATACTTCATTACCATAATACGATAAAATCCTCGGCTAGGGATGCCGAAACCTACGATTACCTAGTTAAAGTAAACTTTTTCTCTCATTATGATGTCCTCTTTAATTTCTCATTCTGTTTTCTCATACGGACAATGGTTTTTTCTGATATTTTAAAACACGCTCTCGACTATACCCCAAACGGAGTAGTCAGAAGAATGTTGACAGTTTGCAGTCATGGTGAACGGAACATTCAGACGAAGTTTGCAGTATGGGGTTGAGGTTCGACCGCGAAGTGTGAAGTAATGTGCTATGATAAAAAAACATAATTATGTATTTATAGAGGAGGCATAATATGTTCAGCAGTGAACGCCGTATGGCTATTGATGTTTTGATGATGATATGTTTTTATTAAAAGAATAACACAGAAACTAAAAATGCAGCACTTAAAGTCATGGACGTGGACAGCTTGTCCATGACTTCAGTGCTGTATTTTTAGGCCATCTCCGTGCTTCGGAAGGCATTTTAATCAGTTGCCGGCTGACGTCCCTGGATGTAAGTCGCTTTATCTATAGTCCATTCGCGTTAATAATGCCGTGATTTCATTCTTGTCCTTCGACCTAGCACGCCCTCTAACCAATCAAGTCGTTCCTAATTAGCCAGCTAAGTTCACAGTGCCCAGTAGAACGCATTTTTTCAAACGCAACGGTTTGTACCTGGGTTTTTCGCCGAATAACGGAATTAAACTAAAAAAAATACTGCATTCTTAACGCGAACATACCATAGTCGAAAGCCTAAGTGACTTATAACATCTGCACCGAATTGCTCGCTCCTAACTGCCCAGCAAGTTGTCTGCCACAGTTCGAAATGGACACAGCTGATAGTAAGGTTTTCAATCAGGGTTCTCGATCAGCCACCGGTCTGGAAGATCGTATAACCCTTCAAAAGCCTTCAATGCAGCTTGGAGATACCCAGCAAAACTTTTTTTTTGACGCTGAGGAAATGCGTTACGCATACCAGTCCACCGGGTCGGGCGGGTTATGTCGGATTCGCCACTGGGAGGTTAACCCAGTGGCGTACCGACTCAAAACTCACCGACTCCCTCTCATCGTCCCTGATGGGAATGTGGTAACTGGCACTGCCTACTACGCGTTCCCCCGGACAGAAGTGCCAACCCTACCAGCTGTCACCTTACAAAAATGGCTCACCAATAAAGGCTCCGCTCCGGCGCGAAGCGTGTCGTAAGATGCGTGGGCGCATTGCGTCACCCATTCACCGGCGTGGGCTCGCAGGTTCTACGGAGACTTTACGAAGAAACTTATTCTGTCTACAGCTTCGGAATGGCAGGTTTTTAGGTTCTAGTAGGCTCTTGACCACAATCATGCCTGATCTTAAGGTGGTACAAATGTGTTTCTATTCTTTCTTTTTGAAGAGTACTTAAGTAACACTTCAGCAGGAAGCTCATTTCACAACCTTGCTGTTTGCATTATTTATGTGCTATCCCCAAACGATTAGTGCACATTACCTACTGGAATATCAAAAGCTAGTCTGAGCCTGTGGTCCGATGCTGATCCGTGCTGGCGCAATCGGGACATCTGTAGGTTTTGCAGGTTTTCTGTGATAGCAGTGTCGCCCACCAGTCTCTCCACAAAGTCTGAAGCCGCAAGCTGGTACCTGGCAGATCCTTACCAGAGGTGCCACCAGAGTACTTCATACACCGACCTATGATCTAATAAAGAAAAGTTTGTACAAATCACCGTTTTCGTAGCTAGTCACAAACCTTCCTCAAGTTTTAGTCACAGAGGACGCTAAAGCCATAAAAAAGGTTTCGAGGTATATTCAAATATCAACCGAATTCAAAATTCAAAAGTTGTTAGCATTACACACATCTCAGCAAAAATAGACGTGCGCCGGCGCACAGAGCGGCGTAAACAATCGTTACTCAGTCAGACTCTGTTTATCGATATTTTAGCACATCTCGGATGTTACCCTTGACCGCTATACGACTTACAGCATGACATCATCCCGCAAGTCTTGTCGGATTCTTTTTGGTTTTGCATCGGCATATTTGCTACTCTCTCTTTCACACTATCTCGCTCTTATCGTAATTAAATACAGCGGTTCGTAAGAATGAAAGCTGTATTGTTTCAGTTTTTAAGCGTTATGTGGGATTTGATATTTGCTAGTTGATTACATCCTAGCATTTTTTAAGAGAACTGAAATGTTAAACTAGCTAACATTTTCATAAGTTAAGTAAATAAATTCAGTTGTAAAAGTCAACCTCCGTTACAGCTGACCTCTGTACATCTGCATCAAACCTTTGATAATAGTAATCTTTGAATGAAAATGAACCGCTAATTAATATGTTGCTAAAAGCTTAACTCATGAACGGCTGGACCAATTTTGTTTTTTATTTATCAAACCGTGTCTGAAGCAAGGTTCATATGAAGATAAAAATTGGACAAAAAAATGCTCGAAAGAAAACCCCATTTTTATTTTTCACTGGACTGCCATAGTAGCCTCAGTCGAGTAGGTTAGCCAGGTGCACATTTTTGCTTAGTCTGTATTGTCCCACTACTGGGCAAAGGATCCTTCCAGCGATCTTTATCTTAAGCTAAAATGTGCCATCTCTTTTTCGGCCTTCCTCTTTGACTACCTCCGTCCTCAAGTAGCCCATCATTCTAATTCCACATACTTCCAAATATTACCAATGCTCAGAGAACCTAATGAATCAATTGAAGTTTTGAATAGCCAGTGTGGCATAGCACTTCACATAAAAAATACGAATTGAGTCCCAACGAATTCTTTTCTAAACCGTGAACTAACCCCGCGGTCATCGGTCGAGTAATTAACGTCTACAAGCGTTCCTTTCATCACTAATGAATGATTCATCGATGACTTCAAACATTTCGCTTGGAACACACAAGTTGCGAACACCGATCATTTTGTAGTGTTGACTCAAGTGTTTCAAGTTTTTGTCTTCATTCACAACGGTACAAGCGATCTCTCTGAGTCCTATCTAATTAATGCCTTTATCCCTTTTATTCATGGCACAATCATCATAGTGTGCTTTAGACAATTTCTTGCTTTACAAATAAGAGTCAGTATTAACCTGAGTATAGATTCAAGGGGCTAGTTCGAACTCTAACGTGAATTATCATGGCAAGAGAAGTAGATCAGTTAAACATATAGCAAATCTGGATGTTATGCAAAATTGAATATCTTCACCTATCTACCTTGGTTTTTTCTAAATATCTACTTAATGGCGGTGTTGTGTAAACTTTTTGGGAAACCCAGCTATGGCGCCGAAGTACCGAGTTGAGTTAAGGTCTGATTCTGACATAAGCTCGTGAAGCCCTGGCCGGCAAGGCCGCTAGGTATCCATGACGATTAAAGAAAGAAAGAACAGATATCGTAAGCTGATGTGGTCACCTGGCCTGGGGTACATCCCTGAAGTGAGCAGTTATTACTCTTTCTAGTAAGCAAGACGACCAACTGCCAACTTTAGGACTTCAGGCCCCAATTTCACAGAGTCGCAAACGAGCAAGATAAAATTGAATACATTGTGAGTTCAAGTGACCATTCAGGGGTTGCACATGTTTTTCAAGATCATGTTGTGTTTGTTTAAAATGAATCAGAAGTTGCCAAAAAACGCAGCACTGTTAAAGTATCACACCACGCTTGTCAGGACCATGGTATTGCGCAAATAAACCATTTGTAGTTAAATCCTACTGCATCATTACATCTTCTTGGAGTTACACAACAGTTAACGAGCTGGCATAGTTTGCGTCGTCCAAACCGGTCGACTGTCCACCCGAATGGGAAGTCGTTTGTCTGTCTTGCCTATATCGGTGTTTCCTTGCGAACATTGTTCGAGGCGAGGTCTAGCCTGTCTGTGTCTAGATACTGGGAGGTTAATTGGCTAAATGTTCTATGGATCTTTCAAGGGTCATAATGTCAAATGGTGCGAAATTTGTGGGACTATAAATTGTATTAATAGTTTTACCTACAATGGATGTTATTGGGTGGGTGGTCATCCTAAAAAGGTTAGGATATCAGTAGATGCAGAACGTCTATCACTTGGCTACTTAGGCACCGATGCGTTTGATCGAGGGAACTCGCACTTTTAACGACGAAACTACCAATTCTCTGAAATTCCTGCACTCAAGTTTAAATATGTTTTTTGTATTTACGTTTGTCAACGTACAAATTAAAGATAGATTTACACTAATGTATTCCGCAAGGTTAGTTCCCGAAAGCGACAATGTTATCGTCATGTTGGCAATTAACATCATTCAACGAGGACGGTCATTGTTGATTTTAAAATGACATCAGCATTAATTAATACGCTCGGTCAACTATAGCATACCTACAAGATAGTTAATCTTCATTCAAGTTCATCTTGTGATTTCAATAAATTCAATCTATCGCCGTAGAGGAAGGCCCCGTAAACGATGGTGTGACGACTTGAGCCGTCACTCCAGTGAATAGGAAATATTGGCTCATAACAGGCATAGTTGGAGACCTTTGGGGGAGACCTTTGCCCAGCAGTGGGACACATCAGGTTAAATTTAAAAAAAACTATCAGGAGCTGAGTATGTCAAAATTCTAGTCTAGGTTTTACTATGCAATGATTGGAAAAATAAGCAATCGATGAGCGGTCTGTATCTGGATGGGATGTTTGACCCAAACTTCTCGGCGAGACTTTCCTCCATGTTCTGTGGTAAGTGGTTGTCGCCGACAACTATCGAAACACACAGCAGCAAACGTTGCGTGGTGAAGAGAAGAGTGATCAAATATGACTGAAGTAGGTATTTAAGAACGACCTTGGGGGCTAAAACGGCAGCATTTAGATGATTCATATTATGAAAACATCTAACTGACGTTTCATCTAGACCGCGGTCCGTTTCGAGTCAAAAGTGAGTAATAGCGCGCTGACGTCGCTCACGTTCATACAATTTATCAATTCGGGACGCGTGTGAGCGCGCTATTACTCACTTTTGACTCGAAACGGACCGCGGTCTAGATGAAACGTCAGTTAGATGATTCATAATATGAATCATCTAAAATGTTGCCGTTTTAGCCCCCCTTATCACTACTGAGTTAAAATTGGATTTTAATAACACTGCAAAAGTTTCAGTAGCTTTAGCTATCTCACAAAAAAGGTGATTTTACTCTGGTTTTAACTTCTTTTTGGTTTTTGGTCCGGTTAAAACTGGCGTTTAGTAACGACTAAGTTACCACATGTAAGAAAACTTCAAAAGCGTATACGGGAATGACATCAAATCTGTCTGATCCAACTCTGATTGTGTTTAAAACCTTATCTATCAACTATGGCAATGAGTTTATCATACATATAAGTAGTATCATATAACACCTACTAATTAGCAACTGAGTCGGCAACCCTAAAAGAAGAGGTCGTTCAGTTGACAGATGCGTCTGATCGAGGTCAAGTTCAGATCCAATGTGAGCTTATCTTATTCTTATCGTCTGTTGTTCGCAAGTGGTTGACCTTGCCCAGTTCTAGGCATTGTAGACAGACAACGCTAAATACACCTGTCTCATTTTAGTCTATTTACTAAGACTGATATTTGAGGGCAAACTGTCGAACCGCACCTTAATGTACATTTTCAAAATGGCGGCAACATTCGCAGACGTTTTCCGCACCTGGACATTACCTCACTCATAGATTTTCGTGGAGCCAGTTGTAACAGCCATCGAATTGCTGTCACCTTCATCAGGTCTTTCGTCGTACTTGCCGACGTCTGGCATTAAAGGAGACTCCATTCAATCAATTCTTTGCCAATTTTAGAGTCAATTTCTCCTTAATGTCAACCTACTATAGCTTGTTTTCTGTTAGGGT
Organism: Udea ferrugalis; assembly: GCA_950022985.1. Taxonomy (NCBI): domain Eukaryota; kingdom Metazoa; phylum Arthropoda; class Insecta; order Lepidoptera; family Crambidae; genus Udea; species Udea ferrugalis. The sequence goes on from OX465541.1 coordinate 2,198,177, forward strand.
TTTATTGAGATTTTTAAGAGGAGACAGGTTGATCGGCAATCCCGAACCATAACTTATTCTAAAGTTACCATTGCGGGGCAGCATCAAATATACCTACTTACTTTTCTTAATTGTGTCTCCTCTAGTCTACATTGACGATCTTTAACGTTCATACTTATGCTATGTGCTACTTTTGATGCATGAGTCTTATACATACGCCCTTCTGTTAATCCACTGCCATCTACGTCTGAGGAAGACGTCTGTTATTTCTAACATATAAAATGTATATGAATATTAAAACTCATTTTATCTTTGTCAACGCTGTCTCGTCAACCTTCCTACGCATTGCATCTCAGGTTCTCAACTTCACAGGCAAAATAAAACTTTATAACTTCGCAATAAGGTGTAGTGGGTGACTTTATGGAGATAATGAGAATAGTCAGTAATGATCGCAAGCGCAGATATTAGGTGCGGTTGATTAACTGATCGACCTTTTGGTCCTGCATGGCGAACAAGGTTTGAACTAGGAGAAGGAAATGTAGGTTTAACTAGACTTAGTACCCATTACAACATGTTATAGGTACTACTTATATGTTGTACTGTTAGCAACGTAGGTAGGTAATAGCACAGACGAGTCTGTCAAACAGACAAACAGATTTATTTGCCATGAATACAATGGTAACAAGATAGTACCTAAGTAGTGTCGACTTAGTATTCAGCTTGTTAAAGTGTAATTGTATTTTTATGTAATGTCAAACATACATATAATACGCAGATTTAACGTAGGAATGACGAGAATTTATCTACTCAACACACAGTTCTAGACTTTTAGAAATGAAGACAATGGCCAAGCGTTTCTGTGAAACATTTTTTCATGAACCGTACGAAGTTTTTGTGTGTTTTTAAATTAGTAGTACTCAGCTAATCTAATAGGTAAAACAAGTCGTTATCTGTAAATTTTTAAATTAAAACCGAATAAATTATAATTATAAATATTTTTTTCATAGTATTATTATCTTACAGTTAGATATTAAGAAAAAGCTAATGGCGTATAGGTATGGTGTGATGTGATCTATGATACTGCCGCCGGCGCAGGCGTCGGCCATATAATGTAGAATGCCGCCCGCCCACACTCGGCTGCACTGCCCTACATCAGCTGTATTGATATCTCCTTGACAACAACCACCTTATGCTCTTATACTTATAAGGTCGTAAAATTCACGTATTTATAAGCAATGCTTTAAGTATCAGTGCGTTTATGTTTTTTACCAACAGAAGAAACAACTCCTGCGCACACTAGGTAGGTAATTGGCTTAGACAATATTATGGTCCAAGGTAATTAGCGTTTCACGGAAACTAAGAATTTACCAGAGTGCCTTATATTTTAGAATTTAATATTGACTTTAATTAATCAATCCTAATCCAATGACATACGGGTTCTAGATCAGCAATTTATCTTTTTAGCAAAAGATCGAAAAAACATTATCCATCCATTTAAATTGGTTGTGCTTCGAGTAATGGATTTGAAAACGAATTTGAATGTTTTTATTTTCCAAATGAGTGAGCAAACCAGTATTAATTCCTTCGTTGTTCTTAAGTTTTAAACGTTTTTTTAAACAACTTTAAAAAAACTAAGACGCGGTCCGAAATGTGCACTTCAGTCATCACTACCAATATAGTAAGCTTGTTCCAGATATTTAGTATATTTTCTTCGGAGGCTGAATTCCGATCTTAAAATAGCAATCCAGATGAAAGCTTCATCGTTTTTATATATTCTTCTGTTTCTCAAACAAGTCTAGCTTTGTAACAAGCCACTTTTGTGTTAGAAATAGCTACCTATTTCTAATAGTACTTAGTTTTGCATTTAAAAATAAATATATCATTAATTCACTATGTTATTCTATAAGGTGTCCATTGTACTATAACATTAATTAAATGTTAATCGTCAACCCATTCATCAAGCAGGAAATACATATCTGCATCTTTAATTCTGTGTGCATAACAGCATTTCTAATTTAGCAATTATTTTTATAATTATATAGGTACCTACAATTTGAAAAAGGACACACACTTTCTTATTTTTACAGCAATCCCCATCAAGATCATCTACTTACCACTATAACGTAGGTCTTCCTTTACCTTACCACTATACTATATCCACAGTAATAACAACTGAACTTGCAGCCTCTTAACGATTGCATATAAAAGTTCAAGGGACTCACTCACTCAATGGTGACATCATCATTTTCACATCTAAAGAAGGTAAAATAATGAATGCAACAACATTTTATGATCTCATCGGAGCTCCCACACGGCCATGAATAAGTTTCCCTGAAATCGAATAACGTGGACGACATCATCATAGGTATAGTACGATTAATAATTGTAGTCAGCGAAATGACAACTTCAACAGTGACTGATACAAAAAAGGGTGACCCGCTACAATAGTGACGTTCGGCAATCACTAGACTTAGACATTTAGTCATGCTTCATTTTATTAGGTATCAAAGCCTTTTTTAAATTGTAAATTTTTAATAGGTACACAACGAATTAAATAATACGATTTAAGAAATACGGACCCTATCTCCATATTAAAACTTCTCACTATAAATTATAACCATAGCTGGGAAAAAAATGTTCAAAGAGGTTCAGGGGAATTAACACTTGAAAATCAGGAAAATGTAAGTAATTATATACGTTTTTATTCGTTACGGTTGCTATTGATTCCGACTCCGATTCTGCTATGCTATTCCGGCGGACGCCAAAACTCCCTTCCCTCGTGTGAGTGAACTTTAAAATTCAATTTCTTTGCAACTGTGGTCGTTTGAGAGAGAAAAACTAAGCCAAATAACATTTTTAAATTATTTACATACAAAATGAGGGAAAATACAAATTCTAAGTAAAGGGTATTGACGATTGAGGTAAGCGTGAAGCACCGAGATGTGAAGTGACGTCCGATGTGCACCGCCGGAATAGCACGGCTGAATCGGTATAGGTATTCAGAATCGCAATCGGAATCAGTTACATTTATAACGAAGGAATCCACATATTGGTCTATAATGTGGTCGAGTTGACACATTTTGTCTTCGACTTTTATGGCATGGTGTATGCACTGTCTCCAATTTTCAGGCGTCACCTCTTTCAGGCCTTCTTCAAATATTTTTTTACCACTTTTATTTTAAAAGTTTTATTGTTCCTGACAACGTACCCCTTTGCTTGAGCCCAAACTAACTCTATTGGGTTGAGCTCAGTATTCAGCGACCAACTCTTCCACAGCACAGCGTTCGTAATTTGATTTTAGTAATTTTACTATTTCGATTAATTGAGCCTTTATCATTGTAGGTTGATATTTAATTTGTTTTTCATCTAACCACTGAACAATATCAGCCCTCCGCCAGTTTGAAGTGGGGATACGCTCGAATTTTCTTGAATGGTACGGTGCGTTATCTAAACCAGCACCGCATTTGGCTTTAATTTTGGCAAAATGCTTTAAAGCAATTTCTCAAAACACTCCGAATTCATCTCTTCATGATAGTCCATACTATTTTTCTTCGATTCAAAAATAAGTGAAGGTAGAAGGGAATATTCTACTGTTGTATCCTCCTAAACTTTTCCAGTTGTATGACTTGTTAATAAACGAAATTCTTACCTGTAAATAATATAATACAGAAACCAAACATTTTGAAACTGAAAACCTATTTATTAAATACAGTTTACCGAAATACCTCTATGTCTCAAGACGAAAGTCTGACCAGTGTGTGTTGCCAGTAATGACATAATAATATGGAAGTGAGACGTGGTCATTCACTACGACTTTTTTGCCAGGCTGTAATGTCGACTAACTTTTAATTGTAAAAACTCGATTTACCACATCACTATTTATTTGGGACTGAAAACCTGCCACACCGAAAATGTCATTTCACTGACTACAATTAAAAATCCGAGTATAGTTGAAAAATAAACAAATGAACAACACGACAAATTACGCAGCGTCCCATCTGTCACAGTCACAGCAGATCATTAAAACTTCAGTTGCTATGGGAGATGGGACAGCTTACGATGACACGAAAATAGTCCGGATGTATGAACTTCCAACGCACACGCACACCTTATCCGCACAAACTTCCTCGTCTCTTTCTGACTTGTGACTTTATTCTTTGTAAATAACACCGTCTCGCTCTTCACACCTACACGAGGAAACTCAAGGAGAGTCAGTTCGTAAAACTATGAATGAATGGCTTAAAGTATGACTGTAGATAATTTACAACTTGTAATTTGCATGTGAAAAGGTTTTGTGAACTACACGCTCGCAGAATGGGATTGGGCGTGGAGACACAATATTCGATTTTAAATTGACTAATATCATCATCATTCGTAACCATGGAGTTCTTTGATGAGAGGAACATGAATCATTCCTTCTTTCCATAGCGACTATAGAGCGTGGTTTACCAACTTTCAGAAGCTGTATGAGAAATGTGGGTATACTAATGTGTTTCCGTTATTTTGCATTACAATGCTGTATTTTTTGCATCTGAAGATGGAATACTAAAAGTCCACCTGCTTGGTATCAGTTAGTAGCTGGAGGAACTTTTGTGTTTGGTCGAGAGCATTTGAAAACAAAACAACCTTCCGATGCCTCCATATTGCAACAAGCGACTGGAAAAACAGCCGCTTCGCCTGGTGCAGACGATTTTTTAATCAGATTTGTTATTATTACACCAGAGGCCAGATTAACAAACAAAAACCATTTCTGAAAAAGGCAAAGACCTAACATTGTTATCTACATGACTGGTTAGGATTTTAAATTTATTAATTAATTAATTCGGGGTTTCGTCGACAGATTTCTTGGTTGAATAACAATTAGTCTGCTACTTTATTACTTCCGTTTAGTTTTTTGCTGGTTGTACGAACTAGTTTTTGCACCTACACAAACATGCACTATGTTTCAGCATTTGCTATACGTTTAGTGCTATTCCTAATTGCCTTACATCACCGTTCTGTTTTAATTAGAATTGTAAATTTTCCCAAAGGCAAAACGAAAAGCCACAAACCAAATTCCAAGGTCACTTCGTCTGGGTTGCCCACCAGACGGGTCTGACCTGTTTCGGCTAACTTTATTTTGGATTCAAAACATCAGACTCAACGTTGTAAAAATGAAACATGTTTTTAAGTAAAAGGTGAAAGAGAAATATCTGCTGCCGTTGCGGAGATTCTTGTGGCTGGTTTAAATAACTTAAAATTATTCCTGGAATAGGAAGAATCGAAATGCCATATTCAAGATTTGGTTAACTAATTAAGTCACTAAGGAACCAGACTTCTGCAAACCTATATGCTGAGCCTCTTACCCTTTTGTACAGGGGTAGGAATGTTGTCTATTTCTTTAAGAAATAATATTTTAATGAAGGAAACTCAAAATACATTATTTGACGTAACAAGTTATGTAATAAGTAGGTAGTTTAGTTTCTAGAGGCCTGGAGTCTAAAGCTAATAGAAGTCCACGTTGCATTTGAATTTTTCATTGCATCTTATCCTTTATCTCAATCACAATGGCATACAAGTCACTTACATTATGTCTGATCTAAATTAAGCATAGGTATGATATAAGTAAACCTAGTGTTCACTCCTACTATTTTGAGAATCATTGTCATCATCATCCATAACAGTTAACTATTAATATAAGCGTGTGATGTGGTGAGCAGAAAACAAAAACTGAAACGAAAACGTTTTCGAGAGATTTTACTTGTTCACATGTAACCAAGAAATAGATTGAGCATTTTGTAGATTCAGCCCATTCGCTCCAATCCACGACACAACGCCTGTGTATTGTGTGTCAAGGTAGACTTAAATCGTGCACAAGGTAAGAAAACAGCAACAGCTTCAATAAGGAAGGCTTAAATTCGATTTTAAATAGAACGGAAGCTGTTAGTGCATTTTTTCAACTAGTAAAAATGATAATTTATATTCTGCCTTCGGTCCGAATTACGAAAATGTTACCTGGAACAATGATTTATCACAGTCAGTAGTGTCTGCCGTTACCTATTTTTGGCTTTGAGATAGTTAACTTACACTCATAAGAAACATAGAAGAGAGTAGGTTACGTGCCTTGAAAGCAGGCCTGCCTGACCTGTCTCAAATTACAATACTCGAACTTAGTAGCCAAAGTAATATTAAATAACGAATATGTGAGATGACATCGTTCTTTCGAAAGCACTTCACTAGAGATTTACAGATATCTTCCAGATCTTAAAATATTTAAAAAAAGAAGAAATAAAAATTAAAATGATCCGTGGTATTTGGTGCAAACGAGAGAACAATCACAAAAAAAATCATGAGGTTAAAAAAACACTTTCAAACTGAAAACTACAAAGATAAAAACGAAAAACAAATGTACACAAATAAAAGTTTTAAAAACAATACAAGTGAACTCATTCACGTCCGACTTGACATAATGCCAACTGCTAAATTTAATGATATCAGCCTCTATGTAAACGGTAGATGGATGGATTCAGAAAAGCCAGTCACATGTCAGGAATAGCAGGCCCTCCTCTTTCGAGGAAGGATGAGGGAAGAACTAGAAGGATACTTAGGATTGTAGGATATAGAATTCTAGTCTTTCTAGGACTTCCGCCTTGAGTATGAGGTTGGTCATCTAGTACGCAAATGCATAATGAATAACAAATACAAAAAAACACCTGTTTTAATAAAACTGTAATACCTGTAAATTATAGCTATTGTTCTGCATTATGTCAAAAACATTTTAAGTGCGATTCCTTGATTCCTTTCTTTCTCTCTTGTTTGCTTCTCAAATCTCATCACGTCCTAAGGGCCGGCGCCCACCATCGGCATCGGCACGCTTCAGGCTTTTAAGGTGGCAAATAGTAATATACTCTAACAAAATGGCAATAAAGTAGAAAATGCCGAAACAGAAACAGAACAAACGCATTTTGTTTTTACGAGAACACATCACGGAAATTTCTACTTTATTGCCATAATGTTAAAGTATGTTGCTATTTGCCACCTTAAAATCCTGAAGCGTGCCGATGCCGATGGTGGGCGCCGGCCCTATCTCAGCAGAAAACGCCAAATCACCTAGAGTTGGTATTCTCCCTCATTTGTATAGAAATAATTTTAAACTGTTATTTGGCTTAGTTCTTTTCACTCAAAAGATCACATTCGTGTAGTTATTAAGTTTTAGAAAGCGCCAAATTACAATCACACTTCGAATTCATTGTTCAAACGTTTGATGTGCACAAAAAAATGACACTTCTACAGCTATGTGAAAATCACCTATACCTGCAGTCTATACACGTTTTCATGTTTTCGACAAAAGCCAGGAAATTATGAAAGTTCCAAAAGGGCATGGCAGATGCAAATCAGAAACAATATCTAGGTCGTAGTCAAGTCTAGACCAGAGCCGACTTCCTGCCGTGAATCAGTGAGGAAGCCCAGTTGGTGACCTGCCAGCAGGTGCGCCAAGAATATACTATAGTAAACGCTATTATTAACATCAATACGATCTTGTTCGTACGAGTTGTTTTAGGAAATCAGAAGGACGATGAAGGACGTTCGAATGTAGTATGATGGTACAGTAGCAATTAACATACCTTCACGACCATCATCCCTAATGGGGTACCTACCTTAGTCAGAAGCACACTGATTGTGGTCGTCATGGTGAACGGAACATTCAGAAATTCATTTCGCCGACGGAATTTTGAACCCGACGTGGGTAGGGGCGAGCCTACCGCAATCATCCAGGTTGCTTGGGTTTTTATCGCACAATGAACACAAAGTAGGTCTGTGTGTTGCGGCCAGATTTAATCTCGGGACCACCGGCTTCCGAGCCAGTGTTTATTTAATGATAAATAGTAAAGAAATGGTATCGCGATTAAACTTTTTTTAGTACCTATTTCTGGTTTAGCCAAAACTTTGTAAGAATAAAAATCGGAAAAGTCAAGCCGGTCAGCTAGGGCACAGGTTCCTTAACCTGACGGTGGCGGACGCTGGTGTCAGTTTTTTATTGGTCGTCCCAGGGGCCAAATGGATTTTTATGGGTTTGTCGTAAAAAGCTTTCCAGAATATATTTTATTATTTAAATTAGGAATTGTGTGCATTTTATGTGCAATTCCAAATGTAATTAATGTCAATTTAATCTCAAGCTATTTTTACTTTTAACTGACCTAGAATAACTTACGAAACAAGTCACACTGAATAATAAATTAAAGTGTCATTGTTCCGTTTAATCCATCATTTCGAGGACCTTGACACCATTGACCACATAAGGCCCAAACGGCTCTGTGCAAAATAATGACACATTTAGTATTCCGAGTAGTGGACAGATCCAGAAATAGCCTTACATGGCGTCCATGCCCTTGATGAATGGACTTAAGTTGAGGAAAAAGATTTTAAGAACTAGGTGCACATGGAATTAGAATAAGAAGTTTATTTGCCACATGACAGAAAAAATAAAACAAAAGTACAATAAAAAAACATCACAAAACTTGTCAAGAGCTACTAAAGTATTTATTTAGATGTACTTAATGTACAAACTAGCACATAAGGCAGACTCAGTGGTAACAGCATTCGCTACCTGTCAACTATTTGGGCTGGACAGAAATGGTGTGTGCGGTGCAAATTCTATAAAAAAAAATGATTTAACCTCTCTGTTCTATTTCTACCTCTTCATAAAAAAAATATTCAAAACCATCACATGTAGGAAAAATATTATCTTCAAAAAAATCATGATTGACTGAGAAAAGTGATAGTTGATAAAAAATATAATAACAGACTGATCCTCATCATTGAAGATATGCACAACATCTCCACACCTTTGCCAACCCCACAGCCACAGCGGTAGTGGACGTTCAGCCAAGCCGTTGACCCATGGCTCTTCGTAATATTCCTCGCCACCTATGACCACTCTCGTGGAACAGCGCCAAGTTTTAATATTAGCCGATACATGATGTCATCGCACTGTTTACCGCACGAACCGAATATTGTTCAATCTTAGGAAGTTTGGTTGGAGACTCCAGACTTGTGGTTAGAATTTTGATATTTTCTCAAAATGGCGGATGTTGGGTGATATCATGGGAAAGACTTTAAACGAAAATGTAAGAATAAAGACAACAATGATGACTGAAGTCTTTGTTTTGAATATCAACACGCTGAATATCATTCGCTAAGTGATAAGAATTGAAAAGAATAATAGTTTGAATAAGAAAATCATGATACCTAAAACTCAATGTTTTTATTTTTTCGGTTACCTAGGTTACCAAGGTAACCGAAAAGTTAAAATTGGGAGTTAATATTAAAATTTGACTTTAATGGTTTTAATCAAAAACTATCTGTGTTAGTCATCTGGCTTTCTCGCCGGTCAAATACAGGCCATTCTCTTAGCATGAGCTTAACCAAAAATAGCTGCAAACTTACGCTAAGTTATGTTCGTTATGGCTACAATGGGTACCTAAGGGGGTTGAATAGAAAACCAGGGCTATATTCAGAAAAATCTGAACTATAATCAAGTGCTTCACTTAAGACTGTTCAGCCATTTTCACTACGTCTCGGTAATATTATCCGAATGTCGTATGGCACATGTACGCACAATACGCCTAGCACACCTTTCTCGTTCGAAGGACCATAATCGATCGCGCTGAACTTGACCGGTCGCCCACAACGCCCAGACTCAGTTCTTTGCTTGCTACTCCTACGGACCGACAGATGTTTTGACAACGTAGGCGAGAATTCCAACGAAGATGACAAATACACTGCTTATACCATACAAAGGAATGTATGGTCGTTAAAATTTGTAGCGTTTTTATTTATTAATCAATAAAGATAATCGTTATGTTATGGTTATTGTTTCACACTACAAGAAATATTGACGAATGAAGATAGACATACATGTTACCCTAAAGGTACTACTTACGTTATTATAATTCAAAACATGAAATTAAGCTGGAAAAACATTATTATACGTCGCTTGCAGTTGGCGGTTGCAGTTTGCGGTCTGCGGTCCGTCTTGGAATTTGTACCCTGAAAGTGATTCCAAGCTTGCGGCCTGCAGCGACTGCAGTTCCCAGTCGGACCTTAGAGCACAGGCAACAATGCAGTCGACGGGAGCCGGTCACTGCAGTGCGGTTTGCAGTTGCAGTTTGCAATCGAAAACGTACCTACCTCAAAGAATGCCGTGATCCCGATAATACACACATCAAAACTGTCTAGGGATATCATAGGGATATCATTTTTCAAATATTTCATAAAGTTAAGTTTGTTTACAAGTTGAGCATTATCTTAGAATAACGCGAGGACAGAGACATAAGATAAAGGTTAAGAATATTACAAAAAAAAACGTTTTATTTTGCTAAAATTTTGATACCTTTTAAAAGAAAAATCTGTCTTTTTTTAACGTCCTTACGTTTGTACAATAATGCTACTACAATGAATTTCTTTATACAATCTGAAAAGGCAGATATAGCAGTTTCTGTGTTCTAAAAATTTCTACGTTGGTATCAATATTTTAATTTTTACAGCCTCCCAAATAGCTATACTTTGTATGAAAATGCTTGAGATATCCCTAGACACTTTTGAGCAGTGTAGTTCACATTATCTTAGTTTATTTTCTTTTTCCTTGTAACTTCTGTTTAAATGGGCCACAATAGGTATAAAGATTCATTTATCTTCAATTATAAATGATAAACAGTTTTGATAGACATTCTATTCATAAAAATAGTGTAACTCGTGGAAATTGAAATCAATGTAATACCTATAGGTACCTAATACTAATATACCTAGCTTTGAGAGGTTTGAATCACTCTTAATCGTGTTATGTTGGCAACTTTAGGTAAATTAGGCCCATTCATACCGATGACTGGTCATTGCCTAACACCTGTAAGAAATCCTTCATGATTCAGCCTGATGTTGAACAATTCCAGGATCTGTGGGGCCTTGTGCCCGTTCTTCAGGGTTATTTCGGCCGAACCGCGCGCTCAAACCACAGAGTGCGTCAGCGTGTCGATTTCTGCACGCTTGTTGTTTTTGGATGTGAAGATAAACAATGTATTTTTAGGAAATCGGTTTGTCATTTCATGTAGGACTTAGCTACGAGAATCAGTTTTTTTTATTGCATTTTATAAATCACATACTTAAACCTAACAAACTAGCGGCCGCCCTCGGCAACGTGGACTCCAGTTTTTGCCACGAGTCTCATACAAATATAGCTTTCCTCAAATGGACAAATAAATGGACTATTCAACACAAAAAAAGAAAACCGAAAACGAGGACATTCGGTCTTGGCTTCACGCGGGAATCGAACGCGCGTCATTCGCACCGGGCGACTGCACTTACCACTGTGCTACCGAGACCATTAACAGACCGGCCGAATCTTTCTGATATATTTTACCCTATGAGCTAGGGTGATTCCATCAATGTTAAAGGCAGATACACCTTTCAACACACAACGCGGGTTCGATTACCGTCTGTAGCCAAGACTGAATGTCTTTTTCTGGTTTTCGGATCTTTAGTAAAGATACAACATGGAAAATGCTAACAAATAATCAATTCCAACCTTTAGTTCCTGTGATTTAATACAAACAAACTCTACAGCTTCAGATCATTAAGTATAGATAGTTACTTCTTTTATGCATGTAATGTCTGTGGTTAAAAAAAGGCTCTGCTTTTACATCTGGTTGGTACATGGTTATTCTTCTTAGAAAGGAAGGTACCTAATTAAGTACCTTCTGATGGTTAGGATCACGGTGGCCTATATTTTTCTTTAGGCGTTTAAAATCATACAGTTTGATTCCTAAGACTCTTTGATAAGCGTATAAGTAGTGTAAGCGTATGACTGTCTTTTGACTTCAGAAAAATAATTAAAAGCCACTTAAAAAGGATTTTTGAAAGATTTTCTTGTAAGAGATAGGTAAACAGGGTTCGATAAAAGCAAATTCGTTTAAATGGGGTTTTTCTAACGAAGTTGAAGAACGGAGAGCATGGATTAAGAGGCAGTTCACTGCGCACTATAGCGCCACCAATCGTTTTTTGTGGCCAATTTAAGCATTAATCTCAAATTGGTTAAATTACACATGGATTATTTTATTCTGTGATAACATAACACACAATTTTTGTTTAAATATCTTAAAGGTATAAACCCCAATTTAAAAAACGTTTGGTGGCGCTAGTGGACAGAGTAATCTTTTTTTATTCAAGCGTGCATGGCATTGCGGATGTTTTTCTAAAAATGTACAATTGGTTCTAGATATACTTATAAAGGTGAATGACTGTAGTTTGAACTAAAATCTGTATATAACAAAAATAAACAAGTATTTTAGGACTTTTAAACGCGACCTTGGTAATTCTTGCGATCTCACGTCACAAATGTGTGATGCCTATTTACAAGTTTCATTATTATCTTTTACGACTATCGCCGACAGTATTAAGTTATCCACTCTGTAATTAAATTTTATTGGAATCGTAAAGCAATGACAATGTTTTATTCATAGGTATACCTACAATAATTAGGTAGGTACCTAGTTAACATGAAACAGACAGTCAGCCTGACTTCTGAAAATTCCGTTACAGTTACATTAGTTTAACAATTCTGTTTATGTATATCCATGGTAAGTATGTGTGTGCATATGTGTCAAATACTTGTATGTCTTTCTTTCTTAAAGTCTCTTCTAAATAAAAAGTTTTATAAATTATTCATGTTTGGGAGACACTCCTATACACTTAATTTTCATCCTTAACGCATAACTTTAATCATACTTAGGTAGGTATACCACGATAATGTAGTTTAAAGTGTTTAAAACATGCAAAACATCAAGTCTCCTAGGCTTTGCACTTCTATGAATTGACCTCCTCCTTCATCTCAAGTAATGAGGTTGTTTTATTACTGACTTAACAAACTTCAAGGTACTTACAAATCTATACATTCATCAAGGAAAGCAGCATAGAAAGTGGTTCCAGCAAAAGATAAATCGCCCTCGGTACAATACCGTACTTTCGCGTTAACTTAGTACACTTGCCCTTAGCTACACCTAGACCGCCTAGATCTTGCCTATCCCACATCCGATCTCATTGCCTTATCTGCGAAATAACGGTAATAGGCACACAGCCACAAAAGGCCTGGCAAGGCATCTTCAAGAAAAATCATACATTTCAGTCGGATACAAATAGGTAAGCTGTAATCGCGAATCTGCGAAGGTCACAAAAATATGCATGTAAAAATCCAAAAAACAAACTTACTACTAGCAAAAATGATCCTTTTCCAAAAACTTGGCAAAACACAACACCAGGCACTAAAAATATACCAATAACACTTTTATTTCATTTCAGCATCACTTTTTTACGGAATATTATTTAAGTTTTCAAATTTCGAATCGAATGCCTGCACAGCGGCAAAAGTTGCGTTCGGCCGCGGACTGACTTCGTGAGCTTGTCGAACGGAGCGCGGGAAAACTACAACGGAAATATCAAATGTCGCGAGGCAGATTCAGAAATAGCTAGCTGTCTCTTTCATTCACCTTAGAAAGTTGAAACTGAAGGGAGATAGTTGAAACTTTTAATAAATTCGTGAAACGTACAAAGTTTAAGCTTTATAGTCGTTACAAAATGTTGAATTTCCTAGTAAATAAACTATTTAAAAAACATATTTTATTAAATCAAAAAAAATATAAACACGATTGCATTTTCACTGAATATTATTCACTCGGACTGTTCATACAATCTGTAAAATTTCTATCTAAAATGAAATTATGCCGCGCTGGGATCCCACGGGACAAAGACTTCCCTTTCCTTCCACTCCTACAGTTTGGTTATAAACAAAAAGTACAGGATATTAATTATCCTGCTTTTTTCATTATGTAAGTATTCATTATAAAAAAAAATTTTTTTTTTGTTGAAAAAGTAGGAAATTGTTACCTAAAACTTTCATTTGTTTTCATTATTTTTTATGTATTTATTACAATTACAAGTGCTTATAAAATTATAGTTCTTAGTCGGTCATACTTTTAAACTTTTTAAACAAAATAAACTAGATTTTATCAAGCGGGGTTGATGAAAGCAACTTTAGGACCGGCGCCCACTCTCGGCATCGGCACGCTTCAGGATTTTAAGGTGGCAAATAGCAATATACTTTAACATTATGGCAATAAAGTAGAAATTTCCGTGATGTGTTCTCGTAATAACAAAAATACCGCTTGAGGCTGCTGTTTCGGCATTTTCTACTTTATTGCCATTAGGTTAGAGTATATTACTATTTGTCACCTTAAAAGCCTGAAGCGTGCCGATGCCGATAGTGGGCGCCGGCCCTTAGATTTCGCGAAGTCACGAACCACTTCAAGATCTCAGCATGGCATGAGAAGTTTTGTGGCGATTGCCAGAGATGGCACTACAATGCTTAGCAAACGCTCGTGCTTTTGTTTGCAACTAAAACCTCTCGAATGCACAGTAAAGACATCATTTGCTGCTAGATGGTGCTGTGCCTGAGAAAGGGGCGCGAGTGCTCCACCATTTTTTTTACCCGACTGCGCCAGAAGGAGGGTTAGGTATTATTTGTTTGGTTTGCAAAAACGCGAGTAATATTGAGTTATTCTTTATAATGAAAAAACAACCTTTACATTATTAAAACACGTTTGACGGGTATTTAAATAATAAACCGTAGTGGGCACATTTTGTCGGACATTACTATGTTACAAAGCATATCTCCATTTACTTCACCTAACAGCTGACACCTTCCAGCTGAGCTGAGATTTTTGGTGCTTCTGTCATGCATGGGATTTCAGCGTGTTTCTGAAAAAGTGATGGCGGTATTTTAAAACTAGCGGCCGCCTGCGTCTTCATTCGCGTGGACTCAGGTTAAAAAAATAAGATATATCTTTATTCATTGTAGCCTATGTGCGATTCAAATGTTTAAGCTACATTATTGTAAAGTTGGACTAAAATCCGGTGGTTTTTACGTGAAAGAGCAACACGGCTACAAACTTTAGCCTTTATAATATTAGTAGGATGTAAATAAGAGTGCTGAGTGCGGTTTTAAACACGAATTTGTATGATGATCGTAAGATGCACTTTACTGCCGACTAGCGCCCAATCGTTTTTTATTTAAAATTAAGATCACAGAATAAGATATTTTCTGTATTTTAAGATGTCAACAGAAAAAAAATATGTGTAAATAAACCAACTACCAACAGTTTTCTGCTAAAACTGGCCAATTTACTGTTAGTTAGTTTACTGTTGCTTTGCATCAGAGCTTATATTTATAAAATTAAGAAAAAGAAAACTTAACAGTTTTTCAGACTTGCGTTTGCCGGGACGTCTGTCGGGCCAGCTAGTAGGTAGGTAAGTGATATTTAAAAATATGCTGTAAAATATAAGTACCTCTTTTTACTTACAGGTATTCAAAATTCTAACCCATGAGCCATGAGTTCCCACGGTACTCCCCGGAGCTTTGCTTCTGAGACATTCACAAAACTCCCAGTTACACACATTTTATACTTATTTATTACCTAGTCAGGTACATAATTATAAATTATATATTTTATTACATTTCCCTCATGCGTATGTGCGTGACAACGGTTCATTTTGTTCCAGGGGGTGACTGGCAGGCAGGAGTGCCAGGTAACACGGCGCGCCGCGCCACAACCCTAAAAAAATGAAGTCGGGTCAAGGATTTTGAGCAAAATAGGATAGTTTGGTCCTAATGTGATATTTTTAATTAAAAGTAATTTGTATAAAGTTGATTCGTAGTAGGACTAGGTACCTAATACGTAGACGTATGGACCTTTCTGAAATATTATTTTAAATTAACGAGAACATTATTATTTAGGTTACAAAAGTTTACTATTCGTACAGAAAATGATAAGTAGTAGATTTTTGTATACCTACCTGAAAAAGATCCATTTTCATCAACTTGTGGATGTGGCTGGATGTGGTGGATCAACTTTTAAAAGCTTCTCTCAAAGTTTAACTCAAGCTGATAAGATGAATGATGATAAACCACTGACTAGACTGTCTCACAATATCACAATGATGTGATGAAAATCTATTAAAAGTAGGTATTATACATTTGAGATAATAAGGAAATGGGTTTAGTAGGCCAGAATCCGTAGGTAGACCCAAGACAATAACCTAACTGGGGCCTTTAGGACCTAACTTTATTAATCTACAGTAGGTAGAAAATAAATTAAATGAATGAGAAAAGCTGAATCATTTTTGATGCTGTTTTTTCCTATCCACATGCTGCGGTTCAAATTCAAAACATAAATAGGTACAAGACAACATCACTTAACCCATACTTGCTCTGGTCGTAATGTACAGTGGACGGCACGTCACTCTACCCATTTCCTATTAGTCCTCCTTGCTCTATTGCAAACAAATGACAGTTGGCAAGAGCAGGAGAGAAAACGGCAATGAGTAGCCTGATGTCACAAAATATGATGTGCTGTTGACTGTACTGTTTCACGTTGTAATTGTAGGTACCTTCCTATTATGGAAACCAGAAACAACAAAGAAAGATAGGTAACTACCTACCACAATTGTTGAAACCCGGTGTACATTTTCATTAAAAAAAATGTTAGTGCGGGAATCGAACACGCGACTTTGTAAGGATCTGAATAGGCACTCGTAACTACTGCGCTAATTTGTATCAATGGCTAAATGAACGTCGTTTAAGAAAAGAAGCAGATGGCATACGTGCACGTTAACTATCATACTTAACATGAATTAAAATTATTATTGTGCTTATGCAACGATTATCCTGTAACCGCATTAAGAGCTGCTGCAGTCAGAACTTTTTTAATTAATGCGCCACTATGGCACCATTAACCGTCTCGTGCCGTCTGCCATATAAGGAAACGGAGCGCCCATGTTGTCACTATGAGGTTGTCTGTGTGCGTGAGGACGTAGTATCCCATTCCCCAAAATAACGAATATCAGTCTTCACATTTTGAAAATATCAGTGCTACAGAGGTTCTGCATCAAAATTACAAAGATATTCACTGAAATGGAATTTCTTCATTTTTGTTTCATCAAAAGCCAAATTAAAAATCCAGACGGTCGTTTGCATCTGTGTGTGAGTGAATGGCGCTGTCTCGCTCATCGATACAAATAACGATTTTTAGTGATGCGCTGTTCAAGAGAAAAATCCATTCGATAGAATTTGTAAGAGTTTTATCGAATTAATTTAACTTGTATCTTTTCTCTGTATTTACTTAATGGATTGTTGAAATATAAACACATGAACCCGGCAAGTGTGCTGCAAGAAAAGTAGGTACACAGTCGTTGCATTCTTAAATAAAACTGCAAATTAATTACAAGCAAAGATATTTATGCATGCTTTACGTAACAAACGCATGTTTTTTTTTACAGATTTTTTAAATATGTCGAGACGGAAGCAGACTCATGTTGTGAATATTTCAAATGATAGTGAAGATAAACTAGGTACTGTTGTCCACCCCCTCATGAGTTCTCGCCTTGGCGTGGCGAGGGGGTTTAGTACCGGTGGTAGGGTCCAACCGCCGGGAAGCGAAGAGAACTCAGGCGTGGCAGTGTGGTGGACTGGCCACCCACCCGCTGCGGCCCGCAAGGGCGACACGTGGGATTGCAGGGCCAGTGGGGCCTGCAAGCGCCCTGAGGCGCGTGGTGGAGGCCGCGGCGCACAATCGGTTGGTGGGAGCTAGTGATCCGCCAGTTATCCGAGTAGGGTCTGCGTACGGTGGTAGCCAGCGGGCCGGAGTGCGGGGTGCTCTGGCTTGCATTCCACGGCGTCCACCGAGACGGCGAATCCATTGCGTACATTGAATTCTGTAATCGTTTCAGAAAGCTCAGACAAATCTGAGTGTGAGCAACCTGATGATGAAAGAGAAGATGCTCTGATAACATCAAGATGAAAACATTAAAAACAAAATAATACTCTTTGAATTATAAAAGAAAGCTGTAAACCATTCTTCTTTTTATTTCTTTTTATTTGTTGGAAACTTAAAATTGTTGCAACAGGTAGGTTGCAACAATTTTTTTTTTTTTTACAAATAGTGTAGGTAGTTCTCTTCGACAATGATATATAATAAGTTACTTTGTGGCAACTTGACAAACTATCATTTGCAATCAAAAATATGTATTTACATAAACCATCATTGCACACTACGTCATATATGCTGGCTGTCATTCCGCTACTGCATGCTATGACAGATAACAGAATAAAAAAAAACGAATTGCATAGGGTGACAATATGGGTTTCTGGGTTTACAGATATATATTTTTGACGTTTTTTTTTTTTTTTTTTTAATGGCGTCACCCTTTTGCCTCTTTGGGCGAGGGTATTACGCCAATGTCGAGTAATATGCCTTTGCATGTGTTCATTGAAATACTGGTATCATGTATTTCAATGCTTCTTGGAGTTTTTGAGGTTATTCACGCGTCTGCAACTTCTTAACATGCCATGTGGTCGTGGTGGTTTGTCTGACGACAAACCATGCGACTCAAATGGTCATGTTAAAACGATTTATTTCAATAACTTATGTAACTAACACCACTGCGGAACTTTACTGAATACACTGATACCTAATTTATTCACTAAAAACCACTAAATGTTAATTAAAAGTAAAAAAATAGATCGACTGTGCTTTCCGTTTGAGTACCCTCAAAAAACTCCATTTTTGACGTGATAACGTCTTTAAAATCGTTTTAGACGGGTGACATGTGTCACACCAAAACCTCACGAGCGCGATCGCAGGTATAACGAGAGAGAGACGGACCGATCTCCCGTCTCATCTCGAGCGCTGCCAGTCATTCCGTGAAACTTGTCACGCCGAATCCTCACGAGCGGCTCAGGCATAGCGTTCGAGTGAGTGGACCGATCTTCCGTCTCTCTCACTCTAGCGGCATACAAACGAATGGAGATTTTCTCGTGCGGTTAAGTTTTCGTTGAATGTTTAACAGTGAAACAAATCACCAATAAGACGTTATCACGTAAACATCCCGATCGTAAACCTACTTTACAAACAACCAATTTTTTTACAAGCAATTGACTTGTTGTGTCACTTTACTCACATATGGCGGCAGCAACAAGAATGAAAGTGACAAAACGATACAAAAGTTATCGTGTTGCTGTTTAAGTTTTTATGAATAAGGGGGTTAATCTTTACTCAGGCTTATTATTATAATTATTATTATTTAAGACAATATTTCCAGAAAATGTAGCTCTACAATTTCTATTTTATTCTTCCTGGGTTCGGCATCCCATATTCCACACCATATCCAAATTTCATCAAAATCTATGATCTCAAACAAGTTAATAAAACAACAACGAAGTTAATTTTGAAACTGTCGATAAAATACGCTCACAGCCCGAAAGGTGAATGAATCACCAACCCACATATTCCCGCAATGGTGATATAATGCAGCTTTGACCTTATTGGCTGATCCACCCATGCGGCAGTTGAACCGACCAATCGGAAAGCTCTGTTCGAAGCGTCGCTCCCCCGTGACGCCACCACTATAAAAGCGATTTTAACGGAATTTTTCGCAGTACTACTCGTTTAGCAAGCCACTTAACCGGTCGCGCTGAACGAAAACTGAATATTTATTAATTTATTTCTACATAAGTCTACAAAACCCTATTCAAAATGGTGAGTAATCCTATTATTTAAACTAACGTAGTTATATTTCCAAAAATTAAGATTTTAGCTAGAAGATTTACCGGTTAGCCACGCCATTTTGTCGGCATATTAACCGACCATTTTCAGAATGTTAAACCTTTCTTTATATTTGTATGGTCAGATTGGACATCCCAATTTAGTCGTGTTATTTTTCAATTTTGCGATTTTCATTTATTTCTTCTTTAACCTCTTACTAGAAATAATCGCAGAGGAAAGAAACAAAAGATCTAACAACTGTCAGCCAAAAACTGCTTTGGATAGAAGTGTCTTGTCGCATTGGCGATTTTCAAGGTAGCCATGCCGGTTGCCACGCCTTGTTTCTGAGAATATTCCTTCCATTTCGGTTGTTTTTTACTGATTTAGCATACATCTATGATTGGTTTTAGTTTATTTGTTACCAACGGGCGTATTACCTCACCTTGTTTTTTCGTTATTGATTTATCCGGCCGGGCGATGACGTGTTCGCTGTGACCTCATTCAAGGTTCATTACTGGCGACCGCCTGGAGACATTTCTAATCAATTCAATACTTAAATATTTTATGGTAACTCACTTCAAAACTTCAATATCACAATTGAGAGCTGACCTAGTCTTCAGTTAAAACATCCAACTTTCACCTTTCTCTTTTGTACAATGAAAGTATTACCACGGCCCTACGTAGGTGGGTGTTTCCATTCAAATTGGTTTGGTCTGCACTTGAATAATAAACACTAATCTAGTGAACTTAATCGTGTCTGGGTGTTCAGAGACATCTTGATGCATCTTGATGAATTTTCTACAACTTTCTGTGCAATGGCACAGAAAGTTGTAGAAAATTCATACCTACTTGTAGGTTCAATGACCCGACCAAGTTCATGAACCGTTCACTTCCTAGACACAGATTAATCTTATTTTCTATCAAGAGTAGTTTTGTCCTTTATTTGATGGAACTTAATTATTTAAATAAGTACCTATCTAATCAATACTTCACTTGGTCAGAGGGTTTAAAATAAAATAAGACAGGGAGGGAGTGAGAGAAAACAGTAACGTAAAACAGTCTCAAGGGCCTCTCATTAAAAATTCAAAACTAAACAAAATAAAATCATTCTAACATCAAATTTTAATTCCAATCAAGTACTTATTACAATCTTTTCCCACAGCGTGAGTGCATCTCAGTACACGTTGGCCAAGCCGGAGTCCAGATCGGCAATGCCTGCTGGGAGCTGTACTGCCTTGAGCATGGAATCCAGCCCGATGGCCAGATGCCCACTGACAAGACCATCGGGGGCGGAGACGACTCCTTCAACACCTTCTTCAGCGAGACTGGGGCTGGCAAGCACGTACCACGTGCCGTCTTCGTGGACTTAGAGCCTACAGTAGTAGGTTAGTATTGATACGACCACTATTGATCAATTTATGAATCTCTGCCTAATCAGAACTTAAAGTTGTGATAAAAACCTCCTCTTTAGGGATCTGAAGCTTAGCCGTTTACAATAAATACCCATTTTGAAATGAATTGAATGAATGAAAGTCACAAGTTAATTTTTCTAGAGGTGGGAATCAAACTTGCAAGTTCGTTTCTTATAGATCTGCTCTGCCCCAAACAATTCTTATAATTTAAAAATTAAGCTAACATTATTCAATTTTGTTCCCAGATGAGGTCCGCACCGGCACATACAGACAGTTGTTTCATCCAGAACAACTTATCACTGGTAAGGAAGACGCGGCCAACAACTACGCCCGTGGTCACTACACCATCGGCAAGGAGATCGTAGACCTGGTCCTCGACCGCATCCGCAAGCTCGCCGACCAGTGCACTGGGCTGCAGGGCTTCCTCATCTTCCATTCCTTCGGAGGAGGCACTGGCTCCGGCTTCACCTCCCTCCTTATGGAACGTCTCTCCGTGGACTACGGCAAGAAGTCCAAATTGGAGTTCGCGATCTACCCTGCTCCTCAGGTGTCCACCGCTGTCGTCGAGCCCTACAACTCCATCTTGACCACTCACACCACTCTTGAGCACTCCGACTGCGCCTTCATGGTCGATAACGAGGCCATCTACGACATCTGTCGTCGTAACCTGGACATCGAGCGCCCCACTTACACCAACCTGAACAGGCTGATTGGGCAGATTGTGTCCTCCATCACGGCCTCCCTTCGCTTCGACGGCGCCCTCAACGTGGACCTCACCGAGTTCCAGACCAACTTGGTGCCCTACCCGCGTATCCACTTCCCTCTGGTCACATACGCGCCAGTCATCTCTGCGGAGAAGGCTTACCACGAGCAGCTCTCGGTGGCGGAGATCACCAACGCTTGCTTCGAGCCCGCGAACCAGATGGTGAAGTGCGACCCTCGCCACGGCAAATACATGGCCTGCTGCATGTTGTACCGAGGGGATGTCGTGCCTAAGGACGTGAACGCGGCTATTGCCACCATCAAGACGAAGCGTACCATCCAGTTCGTGGACTGGTGTCCTACCGGTTTCAAGGTCGGCATCAACTACCAGCCGCCGACAGTCGTGCCCGGTGGAGACTTGGCGAAGGTGCAGCGTGCCGTGTGCATGCTGTCCAACACCACCGCCATCGCTGAGGCGTGGGCCCGTCTGGACCACAAGTTCGACCTGATGTACGCCAAGCGCGCGTTCGTGCACTGGTACGTCGGAGAAGGTATGGAGGAGGGAGAGTTCTCTGAGGCGCGCGAGGACTTGGCCGCACTCGAGAAGGACTACGAAGAGGTCGGCATGGACTCCGCCGAGGGAGAGGGCGAAGGCGCCGAAGAGTACTAAG
The DNA here is from genome assembly GCA_950022985.1 of Udea ferrugalis. Taxonomy (NCBI): domain Eukaryota; kingdom Metazoa; phylum Arthropoda; class Insecta; order Lepidoptera; family Crambidae; genus Udea; species Udea ferrugalis. The sequence goes on from OX465541.1 coordinate 2,220,566, forward strand.
CCGATGATTATTTTTTTGCTTCCGGCTCGCTCACACCGCAATACATTCCCGGTGAAATGAAATAAAACTGAAATTATGAAGACTTCTTTGTTTGATTTCCATTTTTTCATTCGATCCGTACAGAGTTAGGCCTCAATTTACCTGAAACATCACTCAAAACTTAGCACCCACTTAGCTTCAATACATGTCATTCAACCTGTAGGATGGTCAAAGCTTAGCTTCAGTAGATCCAAGATAGCTATTTTAAATAAACCTAGGTGCACTTCATTGTATTCTTATAAAATCAACATTTGAACTAATACAGAACAAGTATACAACTCAAGCTCTCTAGAGGAACAACATTCATGAGTGGGTGTGCGTTACTCCAGCAAAATGTTGACGCGTATCGAAATAAAAATATATAGAAAAATTAGAACCGTACGAAAAAAACATGTGCCCCAAAAATAAAATTTGTGCCTACTAAGGTTTCTGAGTAATTGAAGAAACCAAAATTCTGCTGGGGTAACGCTTCCAAACGTTACTGCAGCAGAATGCTTTTTACCTATTGGACTCAGCCAAAATTCAAAAACCTTGAAAGGTAGCTTGAATTTGTGCCAGCACTTGGGCACACAGCAAGATTTGTGCCAGTTGTAGTTTTTGAATTATTCAAAATTTTGCTGGGGTAACGTTTGGACGATTTCCATATCTCCGAAACTACTGGGCATATAGTTATGATATTTTGATGGTAGGTGTGTACCAATTCGTACCGTTGGTACAATCAAAATGATTCCAAAAAAGTGCGTATTGTATGATTTAAAAATGTTTTTCTGAAAATCGAAAATAGCCCCTAGCTCTTAAATTTTTAATGATAGATACAAGGTGATTGCAATAGCGGATGCCTATTGGATATATGTATCGTCTGGCGAAGTCATTTAAATCTACATCTTATTTTGAACAAATTAAACCACTTTTACTACTGAAATCTGTTACAAATGTTCGAGCCTCAAATACGGGGGTTTTTACTAAACTTAGAAGTTACATGTTTTGTCACTAATTTAAACCCATATTCAAATAAACTCACACAAAATTTCAGCTCTCTATACCTTCTAATTAACTGTTAATGAATAAAAATCGCACAGCAAGAACTTTTCAGTAGTTACCCGACCAAATACAAAAGGTCATAAAAAAGTGATCGGTTCATACTTCAAGGCAACGATTTTAATAAGTTGCATTATACATGTTGAAGTAAGGTACACTTGCGAAGACAAGTTTTACAGTAGGATTAAGTTTTATTAGTGTTGCATGAGACTTATAATTTTATGTATTTAGTTAATTTTATAGGTCTGCAAGTCAATATTACAATATTTTTATTAGTATTTTCCTACTGCAATCCCCTCGACCGATGTTCGTCAATACCAATTACCTATTTATAATTTAGTTTAAACGTTAAAAACTCAATCCGTGTTTTACAGTTTAAAGCTGTTTCAATCCCAAATATTGTACAGAAAACCATCATCTATCCATAGAATTGTAACTAAACATTACTTTAAATCACAGATATCGTAAATAACAGTCATTTCGAATTATCTTATTTATAAATTACAAACATTTAAAAATCACAGTATTTTTTCAAAAGACTACTAGTATCCTGTCGTCGCGAAACAATTACCATACCGAAAACCGGTTTAAGGTGGCTCACCGTGCTATGGAGCGAGCTATGGTCGGAGCTGAAGTGACAACGATGGACCGATGGCCGTTGGAGCAGGCGCGTTCTGGAGTGGAGACCGCGGATCGGCAACGTAGTGTAGTCCAGCGAGACGGACCGATGAACTGAGAACGGAGCAGGGCTCGGGCTGGATGCGGAGGCCTCATAACTGGGAGTTGTGGAGCACTTTGGGAGAGGCCTATGTCCAGCAGTGGACTGTAACAGGCTGATGATGAAGATATTTTTTGATACTCTAACATTGGTCGTGTTTGTAATCACTTCCTCTCTCGATTGACATGTGTTTCACGACATGTTGCCGAAATATGTTTTTTATCCAAAATGGAGGACAAGTAGGTACGACATAGCCCATACAAAAATATTCAAAATTATTTGTAAATTACTAAGTAGGTACATAATATCTATCTCCGAAAGTCAAAAGGAATTTAAGTCACTGGTACTTATTCCTTCAAGTTTCGGAGACATACGAGCTGTCAGGGGCGTTATCGCCGAATCTCACTAAAATGACAGTAGAATTTTAAAACTCATCACGAAACGCCATGGGCTCCGCTCCTGTATGTTTTGAAGTGTGTTTGACTTTGACTTGTGTAACTCCTGAGAGAAACACAAAAATGATATTTATCTCTTCAAAGGAGCCTATCACTCACTCACTCACTTGCATTTCAAATATATCTTTATATCCTTTGAAATAAGACTCCTTTTCGAGCGACTGAACGGAATGAGTTGAACGAAACCACGAAACGTTTACTGAGTTGTGTTAGAGAGAGAAGTGCTACAGCTCACTAGTATGTGAAAGAGAGGAGAGATAGCATAGATATTGTTGTGATGGCTTCAGCCGTGTTATCAAGCTAAAATGTACTCTGTATGAAGGTGATAAAGTTCAATGAGTCGCCTTAGGGTAAAGCTGGCGACGGTTTTTGGCGAACTATTCAAATGATGAGTGAAAAAAAGAGAGGTGCCCGTGGCGCAGGTGTGACAGTGATCGGCGACGACCGTTGTTGTAAAGCAACACACGCCGGGTCGGAAAAGGGATGGGTGACCATCCGACCGAAATTTAGTGATGTGTATTTCGGGCATCTCCGTGCTTCGGAAGGCACGTTAAGCAGTTGGTCCCGGTTGACGTCGCTAGATGTCAGTCGTTAAGCCTAGTCAGAGGCCTTAGGGCGGCTTGATAACATCTGACAATAAGGTTGCTCACTAACCTTATACCCCTCCAACAACCCGCACTGAGCCCGCGTGTTGGAGTATGGCTTGTTCCACCTCATAGTTGAGGTGAGGCCTGTGCCCAGCAGTGGGACGTATATAGGCCGATTATGTTATGTAAAGAAATAAAATTAGGACATATAGATAGAAACATAACGGGAATTCAAAATAGCACTAAAAAAAATTATATGACCCTCATCTATCCCAAGTGCATATTCCCTACTAATAGCGGCCGCCCGCGACTTAGTCGGCGTGGACTTGAGTTAAAAAAAAATGATACATCTTTATAAATTGTAATTATTATGTCTTACTCAGATGCATAAACTATATTACTGTAGTTTCATTTAAACCTATCTAGTAATTTTTACGTGTAAAAAATGGAGTAACTTTTCCCAATATTACCCTTCACTGCTCTGCTCCTTTTGATCGTAGCGTAATGAAAAGTATACTATAACCTGTCCAAGAGTATGAAGAATAATTGTGCCAAATTTCGTTAAAATCCGTCAAGTGGTTTTTGTTTCCTTAACGAACATACAGTAGACAGACAGGAAGACAGACAGACAATTTTTTTTAATTTTTAATTTTTCAAATTCCTATTTTTCATGTACAGATTAGGCCTCCCTACAGATTTATTATAAGTATAGAATAGATAAATATTGTCGTGACAAATATGTCCACTTTTGAACTGTTTGTAAATAATTTTGTTTATTGAAGCTAGTTAGGGGTGGGGAGTAATTTCATTTTGTCACAATGACAATTAATAAATCTTTAGTGCAACTAAGATTGGTTTTGCTTTTAAACTCTCGACAATTATGTCGCCTGACGGTTTAATTGAACAGAAAAATTGGCGAATTGTCACTTTACGACATTATGTCAAATTGTCGGATTGTGACTTTATTGAACAGGGACATTATTGAATCTCAATATAAATGTTGCAATAAAACAAAGGATTTTCTAAGTCTAACAGTTTAGACTATATCATTTGCAAACGAATAAGTACCTTAAAATAAGAGTAAAGTAAAGTTGGTACCATTTTGACATTTACTCAACATCGTACCTCTTTCCGCGTTACATTTGAAATGAACGTCATGATATATGAAATACCATAACCGGAATAAGTTTTCTACACAACTGTCCGAATAAAATAAAAGTTGTTGAATAAATTAAGAAGGTCAGATGTTGTTCCTAATGTCCGCTTTTTTATGGCCTTTTGTATTTGGTCGGGTAACTACTGAAAAGTTCTTGCTGTGCTATTTTTATTAATTAACAGTTAATTAGGAAGTGTAGAGAGCTGAAATTTTGTGGGAGTTTATTTGAATATGGGTTTAAATTAGTGACAAAACATGTAACTTCTAAGTTTAGTAAAAACCCCCGTATTTGAGGCTCGAACATTTGTGTCAGATTTCAGTAGTAAAAGTGGTTTAATTTGTTCAAAATAAGATGTAAATTTAAATTACTTTGCCAGACGATACATATATCCAATAGGCATCCGCTATTGCAATCACCTTGTATCTATCATTAAAAATTTAAGAGCTAGGGGCTATTTTCGATTTTCAGAAAAACATTTTTAAATCATACAATACGCACTTTTTTGGAATCATTTTGATTGTACCAACGGTACGAATTGGTACACACCTACCATCAAAATATCATAACTATATGCCCAGTAGTTTCGGAGATATGGAAATCGTCCAAACGTTACCCCAGCAAAATTTTGAATAATTCAAAAACTACAACTGGCACAAATCTTGCTGTGTGCCCAAGTGCTGGCACAAATTCAAGCTACCTTTCAAGGTTTTTGGATTTTGGCTGAGTCCAATAGGTAAAAAGCATTCTGCTGCAGTAACGTTTGGAAGCGTTACCCCAGCAGAATTTTGGTTTCTTCAATTACTCAGAAACCTTAGTAGGCACAAATTTTATTTTTGGGGCACATGTTTTTTTCGTACGGTTCTAATTTTTCTATATATTTTTATTTCGATACGCGTCAACATTTTGCTGGAGTAACGCACACCATGAGTGGCACTCTAGGCCCGGCACCCATTATCGGCATCGGTACGACTGAGGATTTTAGGTGACAAATAGCAATTTACTATAACAAAATATGTGCGTGTGCATTGGGTGAGCACCCTCTAAAAAATAATAGAAATGTTCTCACCATTTAGTTGAAGGTCTAAAACAATTGTAAATGTAATCTTGCAATTTGTAAAACGATGGAACCGAAGGTATTTAATGAAATGTCTGCTCACCCAGTTCTCTCAAAGGATCAGCCGTATCTCCGTATGTAATGACTTTACAAATACCAATAGCGTACTGAATTTCAGTAAAAATCTATTCTGACTAGGGTTTTAAAATTCAGTTTCACAAGATCCGTAATAAAAAAAATACAAATGTTTTCTTGTGCTCACCCAATCCTCACGTTATTAAAAGGGCTGATATTTTAGCGAACTAGCAATTAAATGGCATTCATAATTTGTACTGTTTTAGTTGACTATAAACATGATTTTGTAAAATATAAAACAAACCACTATCACTGCGCGTTCTTGAGCATATATTTTTTTAAAGTGCTCACCCAATCCTCTTATTTTCGTAAAGTGAAAAACGTTTATACCTCTTTGTAACTAAACTTTGAAGAATAAGTTAACATGTCAAGATTTAGTCAAAAAAAAATACAAAATGATCATGTCTATACGTTTTTGATATTTTTATTTACTTCAGGAGATATACGCAATTTATTGTTTGTCCGGAACTCTATAGAGTAGGGTGGGGAGTAGGGTAGGGTAGGGTGTTTACACGTTACAAAATAAAGTGAAAATACAACTAAAACAGTACAAATTATGAATGTCATTTAATTGCTAGTTCGCTAAAATATCAGCCCTTTTAATAACGTGAGGATTGGGTGAGCACAAGAAATCATTTGTATTTTTTTTATTACGGATCTTGTGAAACTGAATTTTAAAACCCTAGTTAGAATAGGTTTTTACTAAAATTCAGTACACTATTGGTATTTGTAGTCATTACATACGGAGATACGGCTGCCCTTTTGTAAGAACTGGGTGAGCACACATTTCATTAAATACCTTCGGTTCCATCGTTTTACAAATTGCAAGATTACATTTACAATTGTTTTAGACCTTCAACTAAATGGTGAGAACATTTTTATTAATTTTTAGAGGGTGCTCACCCAATGCACACGCACACTAACAAAATGGCAATAAAGTAGAAAATGCCGATACAGCAGCCTCAAGCGTACCGAAGCGGTATTTTTGTTACGACCACATATCACGGAAATTTCTACTTTATTGCATTATGTTATAGTATTGCTATTTGCCACCTAAAATCCTCGTCGTACCGATGCCGTTAATGGGCGCCGGGCCTTAGGCCTACCCCACTTAGGTGTACCGCGAGTATGCGAACTGTACCACGGTGTACCGAACCCGTATGCGTGCCATACGGGTCTCATTCATTCATACAATATTTACATGGCTTGGCACCCGCATGTGTATGGCAAAACCCGTATTGTATTAAAATAAACATTCAGATCAGAGAGACATTCTCTCTTTTGTTTCCTCAAGTGGACACATTCACGCTCTCGACCAGAGGAGAGGAAAGAAGTTATGCAATATTTGTGCTTGATCACAGCAATCCGCATATCTTATATTATTGTATAACGTCATAACTGTAGCGATTTCTCCCTTTCATTCATGTCACAGTCTCCATTTGCGAGTAGGTGCCAAAAAAAAGGCATAGGGGGGATATCCGCTTCTGTAAACTGTCTACATAAATAAAGTACACGGGTATACTCTAATTGAACCCAGACAAAACACGAACACAAATTTGCGTAACTTGTATTTTGCATTAGGCGGGGAACGTAGTCGCGACCTTCCTCGCTAAGCAGGATCTACCTACTCATTGCGCCAACGCCATCAGCTATTTTACTATGTAGGTAGATACCTGCCTGTACTGTTATTCCAAATAATGGTAAGGTACAGGACGAAGTAGATTATAAAACACCTTCAACACGAAGGAAGCCGCCTACATGCACTTTAGTTTGATAACCTCGCGCTGTCGTCAGCACCATATCGAGCAATGAGCCCAAGATCGCCCACTTAGCCCAGTGAAGCAACGTAGGCGGGCTCCGATGACATCACTACTCATTTGTCTTTATTTGGTCACGGTAAGCTGCCAGGATTTTAGAGGCTGTGTCCAATGGGTTGCGTCCGTAAAGGCAAATATGTGAGAGACTTCTAGACTTAGATACCTACATAGGTTCATCTTTTTCGACTCAACGCAACAAAACGTTTATTTCTATGACGGACCCGACAATTGAGTGAACTTTTTTGTGGGATGTCCTCATCCTTTTGAAGATCATTCTTACTTGAAAGTCAACAACAAGGAAATAAGTAAGATGATGTGTTTACTTAGGTACTTATTTTGTTTAATTTTTCGATCAATATGACTGTTAGTTGAATATTGAACTTACTTTACACTACCTACATGTCATGCCGTCGTCGGGCACGGAACTCGGAACATTAGTCGCATATTTCGTCGTTAACTTACGTATACCTATCACTCGTATATGTGTAGTATGTAGACTCATTTTGCAACCACAAAGAGGCCATTTCAGAATTAGTTAAAGTATTTTTGTCATGTTAAGTTGCTTTCCCCGCTCAAAAGCTCTCTTTTATTTCTTTACCACCCCAGTGGCGTTTAAGTCTGGAATCTGCAGGAAGCCAGGCGCGTTCTAAATCCATTACGGCGCGGCGCATTTCCAATCGCTACATACGCAGTTAGTTCGATTTATAAATAAAAACAGCACAATGTAGTGGATAGGTATCTGTATTGATTCCGTGTTGATAAAATGGCAAAAGCAGGCCAGCAAACACACGAAAACGAAACTTTCACTTTAAGATTAGCACGGTCAGGCCCGTATTGGTACTTACTCAAGCACTGATCTGTAGTACCGTAACCAGGGCGGTGCCACCAGCGGAGTCCAGTCACAGCCGGCAAGCTGACTACAATGTGCTGATAACGGACGCACGAACAAGAACAGCTGGTGGGGCAGAGTGGAATTATGCTTTGCCTGATAGCCCTGGTGCTGTTGTAGAACCTAGTTATGCTGATGCTATCTGCGCTCTTCTGTGGCACTCAACCACACAATTTCATAGGTCGAGCGTTACACTGTGGAGTGTGGACGTCGTACCTGTAAGCACTGTCAACGCGCGTATAAAATACGACCTGAGAGCGATATACAGCAAAAATTTCAACAATCCGCTTAAATAACAATGATATACCGACTGTTACTAACCTACAACTTATCGAATATCGAAAATACCTAAACGTTATTGCTGTCTGTAACAAAAACCGGAAGACATGCAGACACGAATTCAAAAGCACGGTAGATCAGTTTGGTAATGTGGCGGAGCGTTTATTGAAGATACGCGGTCGCGGGGTCGTTGAACCCGACGGTCAATATTAACCGTGTTCTCTCCCGTCTTGTACATTCTTTATTGGTTTAATACCCTCAGTTTCTTGTATATTTTTGACTGTAAGGTATAATCCTCAGAATCAGTAGTTGTTAAGGTTCGCTACTAGGGTCGGCCGGAGAGAAAATCTGTCAAATTTGAAAGCGATCGTGACAGCTATGGTCACACAGTGGTTGGGCCGTGCAATCCGTGCATAAATGCAATGCATAAATCCGGACGACCATCTTGGTGTAATTGTTTAGAAGTCGGCTACTACACCAAAGGTCGCGGGTTCGATCCCCGCACAGTACAAACATTTGTGTGCATGAACATGTCTGTTTGTATTGGTCTGGGTGTTTCCTATGTATAATAAGTATGTATTTACAAAAGAAAAAGTATTTGAGTATGTTTATCCGTTGTCTAGTATCCCATAAAAACGGAGTATTATTAACTCACTTGGGGCTAGATGGCGCTGTGTGGAATAATGTCCAGGGATATTTATTTATTTATTATTATTATAAATCGCGGCATGATAATCATTTGATGCGTTCACCAAAGATATTTTTATTTCGCCACAAAATATATTTCAGGATATAGGGCAAACAAAAGAAACTAACCAAAAATTTTATTTTATTAAACATACTAACAAGCGGTTTTGCCAATTATTTTTTTACACTATTATTTGCAATCTATTCTCGTGACCACGTTATTTGCACAATGTTATATCTGGTACTTGACGATTCCATCGAGATTTAGTTGTAACTTGGTTTATCCGTTCGATCATCATCAACACAAAATATTTCTTACATTCAATGCATATGATATAGCAATACACGGAGCCATTTCTAGTAACATGCAGAAGAACCCACTAATTAATTGGTCTTACTTGTAATGAAAAGCTGCAAGAAGCATTAAACGGAGCTATCTTGTTACTAACTAAAACGAGGAATTTAACAGTTGTCAACAGTTGAGACACTTTTAGTGGATAATTTATTTTAGATAATAACACTTGAGTAATACCTTTAGTCTCCTGTAGAGGCCATCGCGCTGAATTTAATACAGAATCCACCGTGATCTTCATCTTACTGGGATTGATCTACGAGTAGAGCATAGTATGAAAGGAAGTCACCCTCCGCGTTTTTCTGTCTGTTTTTACATAAGCTTTCACTATCTAAATGATAGTTGATGCTAATTATATTTTCTAGAACGTTTGTCTGTATAGTTCATTCAAATTACTACAGGGAAAAGCTGTGTGCAAATAGCCAGTTAGAGATAAAAATTCTTGCACTGCCATTTTTCCATGGCTGACGTAAATATGATAATTCATATTTATATCAAAGTTCTATCTGATCCATTTTTTTTAATTTAAAATGGGTTTGCGTTTGACCTCAGTCTTGCCAGCCACGCTTACCCAAAAAATGCCTATTCACTCTTGCCTTGAAGACACCAAGGTTGTATGTATCCGGAAACACAGACGCAGGGAGGGCGTTCCACTCCTTAGCGGTACGGACCAGAAAGGAAACACCAAACCGCTTAGTTCGGACCGCTGGAAAGTCGACCACATGGAGATGAAAGCCCTCGCGGCGTCTTGTGGTCCGGTAGTAGAAAGTAGAGGGTGGTATCAGGTTATGAAGTTCTTGCGCACGCTCTCCGAAATACACCTTATAAAAAACCGATAGACAGGCAACTCTACGCCGATGCTCCAAACTCGAGTTTGGTTCCAACGAGCGTCTCGTCACCTATCAGTCTCCTGGCTCTTCGGTCTACTGAGTCCAGTGCATCCAGCTGATACTTGGCAGAGCCATCCCAGTGGTGGCAGAAGTACTCCATACACAACCGAATTTGTGCTTGGTACAATTGTAAAAGCTGTTCCTGTGTGAAGTGTGTTTCCATTTCGAATAACTTGTCATTATGTTCTATTGCAATAACTATTTCTGTTTCGTATAAGCAAACGCAAACTTTAATTTTTTTTGCTCGAAATCTCCATCCTAATTACTATGGAACGAGTGAAGTTTCTTTGACAGCCGTCTGCGCAGTCCCGCAAGTCAGTCTTCCACATGACGCCGGGTGAGTGCAGGTCACTGCGTAAAGAATAGGAAAATGAAATGGCAACTAGTACGAAATTGTCAAACCCAAGAGAGCTTTTAATCAAGTGTACTTATAAATATGAACCTGCCATATAACTCTCATGGTGAATCATGATAAAATCATACGTTTGATAAATTATGCATAATGCATATGAACAAACAGTACGGAGGAAAAAAAATAAAGTTGTACTATTTTCAACAAAAGACCCTATGTGCGCCTATTTCGTGTAAATTATCCGCGTAATTATAAATGTCATTTTCGTCAAAAGCGACGTGCGCTCACCTTGGGGACATGGGGGGGAGTGAGCTGCGACGGTGCGCGGACAGCTATCAAAGAAACTTCACTCACTCCATAGTAATTTGTATGGAGATTTCAAGCGAAAAATTCGGAATGTTTGGGAATTTTTTGCACAAAACTGAAATAAAGCAATGAAAAACAACTGATTGGCAATGCTTCTTTGATATCTGATCTTTACACGTTATTTAAAACACGTAAGTTGTTAGTTTATATGATGCCTAAACTTTTGAAATACGGGAGTGCGTTTTGCACGTTTTTAGCGATATTCTGATTTTTTTTCACATTAATCTAGTAAGTTGATCCATATACTGGAAGTTTGAGCTGATTGTGCAACTCTTTGACTACTATGACGTTTTTTTTCGTGCCTCATACTTCATATTTTCTATATAAAACTTTAGTTTTCCCGAGAGCCGTTTTCCTGGTATCGCGCCTTAAACAAAAGTTATCGATAGACGTGTATGTTTGTTCAAAACCAACAGGTTCGATTCCAGCCTAGGATATTTAAATTCAATTTTGAAGTTTTTGTTTGGTTTTTGAGAATTTTGAGTTTGGCAACCAGGCCAGTTGAAAATTACAATACGATTTGAATATAACCCCATACTTACAACTGACTCACTATTTAGCAAAAAGGTCCTGAGGCTAAAACGATGAATATATTATTTTGAATCTGTTGGTGGGTGATGAATATGATTGCGTGGTACTTTAACCATAATTTTGAAATCTAAAACAAATATTAGCCTTATGTAATGTGTTAGTGTTCCATAAACAAACGAAAACATTATTTACAAAACTCATTTAATCATAACCATTTAACATGTTTAAAACTAAGTAGACATAAATTTGATAAATTATAACTTTACTAATGAATACCTATTCTTAAAAACATATTTACAATCAAAAGTAACTTGTAAATTTATAAACATTAGTGTGAATGTTGGTAAGTATGAAATTACGCGCTATAAACAAGTAGGGTTATGTTGAAAGCGCACTTTGCGACTACCTGCATCGCACCCGCACAGTGCATTTTGAATAGAAATACTTTCTAGGGTGCTACGCTAGGACCCATAATCGCTGAGCAAGTTTGTTTCTTGATAGAACATTCAGAGTTTCAGACTACAACGGCCACGAGCTACAAAAAGTAGCTCATGTTTCACATGTGGCCGACAAAACAGCACCCTTACATCCACATTTTAGATTGCGGTAACCCGTGCCGTGCGTTGCAACTGCCCGCAATGTAATTTGTGTCCTTAGTTTAATCCACACCGCACAATCATGTAATCACATTACAAAAACTAACTAAGATCTTAGCAACGCTATGGAAATATTTGAATAAATGGAAGCTTACAATAATAAGTTAATAACGGGTATGAATGTTAAGATTATCAACGGCTGCAACACATGCTCAAAGTTAAAATGGATTTACCAAAATGGCTTATAAATATTGGTATTATCCCCCATTAAAACCTAACTATAATTTTGATGTTTTTGGAGTTTAACAGGTGCTAAGTTTGACTAATTCGATATTCAACTTTGTAGTGTGTCAACAATTACAATTTCAATACTTTGATATACCTAACCATTCAGATATGAGGTGTCCAATTGACGAATTTTCTACGAAACGATACGAAAATTAAGTTGTACAAACTTCGTCGAAATATAAACATCTTGAGAATTTTGAGAAAAGGCATTGCAGCTGTCGATAGCATAATATTCGTCATTCTCATACAATAACATGGTAAATAATTTACATTCGTTTGATGTGATCCCTGGATCACATTTGAATGTTAGTAGCTCAAATCATTATCACTACGCCACAGGCTGCAGGCAAGGTGACAACTTCGGTGAAATAAGATATGCCCATACAAAAACTTTAGTAAGCGAAAACTCATAGAACATGTATGTTGTTCTCTCATGTTGGTTAACCTTCAGGGATCACATTTATTAATATTATAGGAGGTAAAGCTAATGATTATGGCTACTATAAACATTGCAAATTACTGTAAGAAGGTAATCTACTTAGTAAAAACAATAAATTTAATGTATATTTGATACAAAAGCCTAAATATTAGGACACTTTTGTAAATTAAGGGGACCCTAGTAAAAGTCCGAGTCAAATTGATTGTGGTTGCAGAACCGATGTCAGGCATACTGGCACCATTTTACTATTAATATCGGTATCTCACCGTTTAAGTAGAGACAGTGTATACAAATCAGAATCTTTAGATCCTAATTCAGATCATCAACACTCAGATTTCTGAAGATTTTTTAAAAATACAGCGCGTGTTTTGGCATCAGGCTGAAAACTTTTCCACCTCCGTTTTAGTCTATAATTCATTTACACGCAAAACATATTTTTAAATCAACGGATTTGAAAATATGTTTTATCGCCACAACGATTGCAATTAACAATACGAATCGTATTTTATTTTCTTACTTATTTCACTTTCTAAAACCTAACAAAAGCAGCCTAATATTCCACACAAGCCAGCGAGTGGGTACAATCGGTAACAAAATATAAAACAACTACTCTTATTGCCGCACTCAGAGACGTCAATTAACGTTAGTGGTTCATTATAGTCAAAATTCAATTTTTCAAAAGAGACTTTATAAGAAATTAAATAAAGACTTTAAGAATGTAAAATTTTGACTCTAATGAACCATTAACGTTAATTGAAGTCTCTGAGTGCGGTAATTACGACTCGAGCTTTCACCGAAGCGGAGAAAAGAGATCGCTATTTAAACATCCCTTCTTATTCTAGCTTCGAGCACTATTCAAGCGGAGAGGAAAAATGTGTCACTGAGGTTTTACTTCAATAATGTGCAGAGGTTTATTATAATCTATAATTAGTGGTTACCAATGGAGAACTAGCTATCATAAGATTCATATCTCCTCTTCTTCCCGCTTCGGTGTGAACCGGACCTTATTTTGATACAAAACGCTAAGTTGCGCTCGCGTCGCTGAATTGAATAATATCTACCTACATTATTTGTCACACACGCTACTGCACTCAAATTCGTTATCTTATCCAACTTACTAAGGGCGCGGTCCGTTTTGAGTCAAAAGTGATAATAGTGCACTCACGTCGCTCACGCTCATACAGTTTATCAATTCGGGACGCGTGTGAGCGCGCTATTATCACTTTTGACTCAAAACGGACCGCACTATAAATGTCTCGTTATTCAGCGGGTTAACTATTGGTGCTTAGTTTCTATTGTTATATCTATGTTATTCTTAATAGTGAACTTCGTACGTTTTAGAAAATTTGATTATTGTAACTGTTATATGAAACAGGATGAAAACGTTAAGCCCAAGTTGCATCAACTGAATATAAAAAATACTTTCGTTTAAGAGCTTACGTGGGCGTCAGCTGGGGTACCCTGTATGAAGAAACCCCTTAGGGGTGGGTGGGTTGAAATATTCACGAGTGACTGAATGTTGTGAGTGAGATATTAATCAATAAGAGCTTGCAAGCCACATTCGATTTGAGAGTGATGCCACATTGTTTTTTTTTTATTTAAAAAAAAAACCCTTCCAAAAGTCGTGGTTAGATACATAGATAGATATAATTTTTATAGCGGCATTAAATTACAGAGACCCATTTACAATTTAGACGGTCTTATCACTTAGGAGCGATCTCGTCTAGACACGCTGTAGAGCGTAGAGTAACGGTGTATTGATGAAAAATTAACTAGACTTAACGTTTCCTCCTCGCAAATCAAATACCAAATATACCTTGACGGTTGTCATGAAGAAATACAGAGTCATTAAGAATAATAAAAGTGATCCTTACAATTTGTATGATTCAGCACTAAGTAATATCAACATCAGTGCCATTTATAGCAAGTGTATTTGAATGTTAACAATATTTTTTAGCATTTGAATGTCAGATAGTCTAATCAATGGTGGTAATGGTGGTAATGGTAATAGTTTTATTTTATTTATCATGGTTTTGTCTGTAACTAGTGTGTACCTATATTCATTGAATACTTAAGTGAAAACTGAAATGTAGGTAATGTGCACATGTGGGTAAATTAACTGTTGCGGTTTGTGTTATCAGATTTGAAGAGTTATACTCTTACCATGATGAATAAAAAGACAAATGTCTACATTTTTTTGTCTGTTCGTATTGATTCAGAGATTGTTTGGCTACTGTTAACTAAACTTCTTTAGGGTACATTATGTTAAATAAAATCTAATCGTTCTATAAATAGGAATGATTTTTTAGCTAGCAATGACTTACCATCATGTTTTATTTTTATAGATGTACACGTTCAAAAGCATAAAAACTGTATTTACTAAATCCGATAATTTTGCCCTAAGTGTATTAAATATTGAAAATTCATTTATTATTTTTCATTGTATTATGATCTTATTTCGTGCGTATTTTTTATTTTCTAATATAAAATTGCTTTTCTCTTTACCTTTTTTGTTTTTCTTTTCATGAATCAATACAATGTTTATTTAAAGGCAACATTGAGTGCAAGTCCAAAATAGCTCACAATCAGTGACTGTACTACGAATGATACGACTGTACATTCATAGGATGATGAATAAATGAGTCATTGACAGTGTCTGTCTGTATTTAGAAACACGATCTCTTTATGCTAATAAACGTGACTTATTTGGGACCAAGAACATATGAATTCTGTCTAACAAAACAGAGTATTCTGTTTCACGTCTTTAATGGATACAGTGCAGTGTATTTGTCCTAGATAAGTATCATTATAATAGCATCGATTATAGTGGTAATGTTTTAGCCAAAACATCCTTTGGCTCAATTTACAGCTTTGAAACAGTAATTTAATAAAAACAAAAGAGTAAATACCCTAATATCCGATTCCTTCCTACTCGTAATTAGCTATATTTTAACACATGTAAATACATAGTCCAAATAAATGGATATATCTTTCGTCATTTTTGTTTACATAAATCATAGCCAAAATGGAACAATATATGATAATAATTTGATCAATAATGGGAGCATAAAACAATATTCATGTAATCCTGGTCACGTTAACTAAATCATCCATTATCTTGACACATAGACAGTTCTCCGGACGACCAGCCGCAAACTCGGTACGACCGACATTTCTGTAAACAAAACATCAAATGTAGAGGCTTCAAAAGTTACAAAGAATTTTATTCCGACCACCGGATTCGCCTTAGGTGCGTTTCCACCAGAGAAGCGTTGCAAGGAATGTGTTTTTAAGAACCAATAGAATACCTTCATGTACCTAGCTTCGCCCAAAGAAGCGATTCCATTGGTTCACATTCCTCTGGTGGAAATGCAACCTTACTGTGCGGTCCGTAATGTTATTATAGCGCTGAGAACGCTGACGGTTATTTTAGCCGTTCCGAATTGAAAATCGCGATAAAAGGGCTCACGACACTGTCAGCGTCAAAATCAATTCGGAACTAGATGGTGACACATAACCTAACAATTTTGTAATTCCTATCGTTCCCAAGATAATAAAATCAAATCCATACATCCTACCAAAGAGGTTGTCTGTTCAATCACTTTATTTTGTATTTTGATACGTTATTTGGCATTAAAACTGGGAATATAATATTATTAAAAATATTTCAATTGCATAATTGACAAAATAAAGGGTTATTTAGTAACTATTAACAATTAGATTTCTGAAACAGTTTACTTAAAGTTGGCTGCTTGTGTATTAACAATGGTGGGATATTTGTAAGTATGAATGAGTTTCACTTAAAAATACTTGAAATAAAATAATAGGTATTTATTGCATTTCCATCTTTAAATGCAATTAAATTACTTCTTAAATTTTTACTAGGCTGAATACAACCAATGCCGTGTTAAAAAATACTGTCAATCCTAAGTTTTTCATTTCCGCTTTCTTTATTTACGATTAGTCACGACTGTCACGATATACTTTGGTTATTGATCGTTTTTAATGTTGTTTATTTTACATTTTTCGTACACAAGTATTTAACATATTTTTTCAAAATAGTTTATTTTTACTTGGCTGAATGCAAACAACCGGTGCCTTGAAAAAAAAAAGTTTTTTCATTCCCGCCCTTTTTACTCTTGATTTAATTGTGTTAATGATTCGCATTGGTTTGATATTATTTTTTTCGCAAATGTATTAAAAAACGTTGTTCGATACACGAGCGGAAGTGTCATTTTCACTCGTCCCGAGTCTTGACCCTCGCCTGCCGGCTCGGGCCAAGATGCCTCGAGACTCGTGCAAAATGACATACTTTCCGCACTTGTATCGAAAACTACTATTAAAGTTTTGCCTCAATTCGTAACGCACCCTATATGTGTATAGTGTAGAGCACACGGCGCTAGAGGGGCGGGGCCTGTGGCGCGGTGAGCAAGGCGCCGAACTGCAGCAGCGCGGCACGCAGCGCCGGGGCCGCGCCCAAGCAACGCGCGCAGCACGCCAGCGACACCAGCGAGGGGTATAGGCCTGGGGGAGGAAACATTTAAATATCAATGGACACTATTCTACACTTAATTCTAACTACAGCCTTGTGCTATGGGAAACTAGACAACGGTTATCCGTTGTACATACATACTTAATTCTTATTTCTGTAAATATATGCTTAATATACATAGGACACACCCAGACAACATGTCTGTACAAACGTGGTTAGATCCATATAAATAAATAACGATCACAGGACATTATTTCGAACTGCGCCACCTAGCCCCAAACTAAGCAACTAAATGCTTGTGTTATGAAACTAGGCGACGGATAAACATACCTGAATTCTTATTTTTTTGTAATAACATTCTCTTTATACATAGGAAACACCCAGACCAGTACAAACAGGCGTGTTCACGCAAACAAAAGTTTGTACTGTGCGGGGATCGAAGTTTAATTAGATGCAATAAAATGGTAATTCGGCAAATTTTCTCAAGGCGAAGTCAGATTTTCTGTCAAAGAACTCGTCTATTTACTGCACCTAATAAAACTTCGACTATAGGGTAATTAACTTTTACCGCACGGTATAAACCTTCAAAAAGTATGACTTTTTAAAATTAAGTGTGCCAACTACCTGAGGCGGGGTGCAACGTCACTGATTGGTCTATACGCTTATTGTCCAATCACGGATGGCTCATGGTAGAAGCGCATTGGTTGGTAGATTACGAATTCTGACGTATTTATCTGACTTATGGCCTGACATAAGGAGCCTATTGGCTATGAGGTCGATAGTACACAAGCACTTACCTATGAGTTTCTGCCAGGCTTGAGCGTCCACCTTGCCCGGCGGCGCCTTCTTCATGGACTCCGTAAGAGTCGCCACTGCGCGCAGCACGAATGATATCTCGGAAAGCTGATGCCTACAATTTACATTAAATCAATGAAATTATAATAAATAAGCAAAGCTTGTACAATAGGAATAGGACGAAGATAAACATACGATAGACACCCCATGCAGACAACCACGGGGAAAGAACACCGATTTGACAGAATGTTACCTACTTGCAAAAATCTCTGCCATATTAAAATATCAGTACGCAATGATGTCAGTAAGGAATAAATATGTACGGTAGCCGGCGAATCACGCTATCCATTTCCGGTCAGCCGTTTTTGCTCTATTGCAAAGAAATGTCATTTGACTGGAGCAAGAAAAATAACGGAAATGGGTAGCCTGATGTACAGAGGCGCTCACATCAACCTTTACATAGGGGCACCTTATGCCGCGGACATAAGACCCATTTTGCAACGGTTTTGTAAAGGTTGACGTGTGCGCCTCTGTACCTTTGGGTGTACTTACATTTAACTTGAGCAAAATAAAGTCGTATTCATATTCGTACGCATACAGCAGCGGCTAAACAAAATTTCCTATAATCACTCTAAATCATGTTTACTGACCTAGGCAGGGGTTCCGTGTTTTCTTCGTCGCCTGAGTACCTGGATATGACCTCTTGGAACCTGTCCAGCAGCGCCACTATAGCCAGAGGGTCCGTGTCACCTGAACAACAAAATGATGATGATGATGTTAGATGTTATGAATTGAGTGAAAGAATCACGATTGTAAACTTTGTTGCAGTTTTATCATATGGAGATTAGCGAATATGGGATAGTATGGGTTGTCTAGCGCAACATATTTAAACACAGTTAAATACTTTTTTTCTTCTTTATATACATAGAAAACAACCCGACCAAAAAAAACAGACATGTTCATGGACATAAATGTTTGTACTGTTGTGTTGAACCTATGGTGTAGTAGCCGACTTCTCAACCATTAAAACAAATCGTTTTTTTTTTCGGGTTCATAATATAGCGAGATATATTGTAAAAAATTGTTATAATCATATGGTGACACATGGGAGTTTATTCCTTTAGATATAACTAACTTACTTTCAACTTCCGTTAGCGTGTCGATGTCTTCGAGCATGGAGAATTGTAGCAAAGTCTCGAAACACGTCCGCGCGAATTCTTCCCTCTCACGTAGCTCTTGCTCATTCGCTAAAAATATAATGTGTCAGTATTAAAAGGTAACCCTTTATTTGACGCTAGTGATTCTCACCATATTTTTTCCTGTACCTGTTCTATTGTGGCTGCATTCAAATGACAGGTTAGTTGAACAGAAAATCAGAGATTGATTTTCTTATTTTCTGTAAATATCCTGTCATTATTTTGTTAGTTTTGATGGAAACGTTAACTAAGTTACAATACAAAAGTAATATAGTTTTAGGTTTTGTTGAAAAGCATACACTTTATTAAGCATACGTAAATTAACAAATTGTGACATTTCATGCGTTACTTTAAGTGACTAACCTCCAAATTCACAAACGTCAATCAAAGCCAAGCACGCGCTCACGCTCATGCTGCCCCTAAAATGTCTATAGAACTGAAAGGGGCAGCATGAGCGTGAGCGCGTGCTTAGCATTGATTGCCGTTTGTGAATTCGGGGGTAAGACTGAATTGGCTGTTTGCTGATACATACATAATAAAATGAATATAAACTGTATTGAGGGATCGACCCCGCAACCTCTGACCACTCGTGGCCGAGCCGTAATTAGGTCCGCGCGCATCTGTATGTTTCGTTGCTTCCGCGTTGCTGCCGCTCGCGTAGCGATAGCCCTATATGTTTGGGCATTTATCGCCCATTCGGGGGTTAAGTTGCCCTACTTGTTTTATTGTGCTATGCTGCTAACTAAGGTCGCCGATGTAGGCCAGTGTGTTAGCAGGTTGAAGTGGCAGTGGGCGGGGCACATAGCTCAAAGGACTGATGGCTGTTGGGGCCAGAAAGTCCTCGAGTGGAAACCATTAGAGGCCAAGCGCAGTGTAGGACGCCCATCTGCAAAGTGGACGTATGACCTCATAAGGGTCGCAGGGTTTCGGTGCTGCCTGCAACCGGCTGGTTGCTCTGGAAATCTATGGGTGAGGCCTATGTTCAGCAGTGGACGTTATCTGTTGATGATGATGATGAGTATGCTAGAGACTCACGGACGCGGGCGGGCGCTTGGTGCGTGCTGCCGGCGCGCACGAGCGCGAGCACGCGGCGCACGTGCGGCGCCGGCGCGCGCGGCACGCCCCCGAGCACGGACGCGCGCACCAGCGCTACCAGCGCGCGCGCTGCACGACTGCCGCCGACACTGTAGCACAGACAAATAACTACATTAAAGCTTTAATCCAACTGATTTAAGAAATACACTTCCACAGCTGCCAGTGTTTAACGTACTAACTTAACCATCAAACTATTTTTTTACATGTTAGTTTGTACACACGCCACTAGATGCAATTCTCCTCCTCTAGATCGCGGTAGCATTAACTTACACCGTTTTCATATAGCGTAACGCTGATGTATGTTTTGAGTAACTCCTTAGGTAACCTTTCGATACTGTTATCATACAGATCGATAAAAAGTAACCAAGTTTTACTGCCTGCCTGAAAAGATAGCTCCCACCCGACCAAGACCTAACCCGATAACCTGTCTAAGTTTTTCAGCCACTGTCATTAGAAATTACTTTATGCAATACTAAAAGGGTTCAAGTGTTCTGTCAGGTTCAACAGTCCAGCTAATTTCCAATAACACTGACAACTGCCAAGTTATAATACTACAAGTGCATTACTCGTATTATATCAATAAGAGTATAGTCTGTAAGAATTCGATTCAGAACCGCGTTTTCCCCGAGTTGGTAACTTTGTTATGATTTTTATTCCATTTTTTAACAGTGGTCCATGCAGTGGGTTAATACTAAGTGTTATTGGCTTCCAATTTTAATAATAATATATGTTTTAGGAGACGCGACGGTTCGGTGGGTTCGATGCCATGCCTCATCTTGTTGATACGAAGCCAAAATAGTTAAAAGGTTAGGTTTTCACTTAACGCGAGAACGAAATTAGGTAGGAATCTTCACGGCCACACACATACCTACAAGGCACGATGGCATTACGAAAAAAGCTGAATACGAGTGGTCGCCTAAGATATCGTAATGGTGTCAAAACAAATGAATTGTCGCCTAAGATAGGTCACATAAAACTAAAGGCGTCTGAACTTCGTATCAAAAATATCTTACGGAACGAAAGTAATGAGAACTAATTGTTTTAGTAGCGAATACAAACAGGTACCTATTTTCGTATACTTTCATAGTTCTAGTAACAAAGCGCCTGTTAATTGGTAAAACAAAATGTCTACTCACGGAGGTTCAAACATAAAAGTTTCCAAAACAGGTGGCAGCGTTTCCCAAAATTCTTCATATTGTTCGGGATCTTCTCTCGCTAACGGCAGCGCAGTTGTTAAAACCTAAACGAGAAAGATATACAAAAAATAATTATCACGCTATCACTAATAACTTAAAGATTGACTCTTGGAAAAAAAAACAAGTTTTGGTATACTTTGTTTGCTTGCACGCGAAATTAAAACTTTTCGTGAGGCACTAGCTTTCATCATGCATTGAGTATCGCTGTTTAGAAACAGATTAAGTAGCAGAAACTGTGTAATATATTTGATTTGATATATAACATACAAAAGAGATAATAGAATTAGATAAATTGTAAAAATTAAAGTCATTTATTTCTTAAATTTTGTTCTTAATTTATTTAAGGAATTAGGATCGCCAACAGGCCACAATTCACAAATAACATCAAATACAATTTTCTCATAAATATACCTATTACAGGCGAACACAACATTTAAAATAACAAAAAATAATAGCATAAAAACTGAAAAATACAAATAGAAACTATTTTCTTAGCATTTTATATGCCAGAAATTTAAATTTAGGCAATCTGTCGTAAAAGATGTCCATAACGACGGCCCCATTCATCTTATTAAGTGCGTTATACTGTGCACAGCATCTCGATAAAGGTGCGTTTTTGCCCGTATTCGTTCTAGCAAATGGAAGTGCGAAAGTATTTTCTACAGGGTGACGAGGAAGACGCGATGAGACCGTAAGTGAGACATCCCCCAAAAGCTCTGTACATTTTAGTGATTCATTGAGAAGCCCGTGCAAAAACGTTAGGTCGTGGATAGACCGCTGGTGACGTAGACTGTCAATTCCGAAGAAGGATAGTCTTTGGTTATATGGTTCTGTATGTGAAATATGTTGTGGATGCCGTGGCAGAATCGCAGCCTAAGCAAAATGCATCTAAACGGCAACATTGGATGTCAGCGGACACCTGGCTCTTAGTGGAGGAAAGGAGAGAGCTAAAGGCCAGGGGTGTGAGTGGTGACGTGTTGAACGCCAAAAATAGTGCCATACAAGCTGCGTCTAGAAGGGATCGTAACAATGCCTTGACTGAGATCTGTGAGGACCTGGAACGACACTCTGATAAACTGCAGACCAAAGACCTACACGACAAGGTACGACTCATCACTCGGCAGTTCAAACCCAAGACATGGGCGGTAGATGACGCTTTTGGGGTAACAGTCACTGAGATTGGGGACATAGTTAATGTTTGGAAGGACTACTGTCAATCTCTCTTCGCCAACAAATCCGCAGCAAACAACCTATGCTCCTTCAATTACACCGGTGACCGAGAACCTGAAATCCTGCGAGATGAAGTACGAGCGGCAATTCGACATCTGAAAAGCAATAAAGCAGTAGGAGTAGATGAGATCCCTATAGAAGTGTTTAAAGCAATGGGAGAACTTGGAGTAGACTTTCTGCACACCATCTGTTGCAAGACATGGGAGTCCGGAATTTGGCCAGAGGACTGGTCGAGATCAGTATTTATCCCCTTGCACAAGAAAGGCTCCACCAAGAAATGCAATAACTACAGGCTCATCTCTCTGATATCGCATGCAAGTAAGGTATTGCTTCACATCATAAACGCAAGGTTGCAAGCGTACCTGTCATGCCAAATTGCGCCCGAACAAGCAGGATTCGTAAAAGGGAGAGGCACTCGCGAACAGATACTCGTACTGCGGCAACTGATCGAAAAAGCCAGAGAATTTAATACACCGCTCTTCATCTGCTTTGTCGACTTCCGTAAGGCATTCGATACTGTCAAATGGGAGTGTCTCTGGCAAGTCTTATTAGAGATGGGGGTACCACAGCACCTAATACTCCTATTGAAGCGACTTTATGAGGATGGTTCAGCAGCAGTACGAGTGGATGACGTGCTCTCGAATACGTTCAAGACTGAGTCCGGTGTTCGTCAGGGATGTATTCTGTCGCCGCTGCTATTTAACACCTACACAGAATATATCATGCGCATCGTGTTGGACGGATGGAACAACGGTGTCTCAGTCGGTGGTCGCGTGATTAACAACTTACGGTACGCTGATGACACCACTCTTCTTGCTCGTTCGAAAGAAGAGTTGGAGGATCTTTTGACTCGTCTGGAAACCACTAGTCTCCACTTCGGTCTGAGTCTGAATAGAGACAAGACGAAGGTAATGATAGTAGATCGAGCTGAACATATTACTACGAAAGTACTACACATAGCCAACTGCGAAGTAGTGGAACGCTACATCTACCTCGGTTCTACTATCTCAAACTCTGGAGGACGCGAAGATGAGATCAAGCGTCGTTGCGCCATCACCAGATCGGCGGTGGAGCGACTAGGAAAGATTTGGAGAGACAGGAGAATAACTAGGAACACAAAGGTTCGCCTGATGAAGTGCCTTGTTTTTCCAATATTTCTGTATGGAGCCGAAACTTGGTCACTGAGACTGCAAGACCGCCGAAAAATCGACGCACTGGAGATGTGGTGTTGGAGACGTCTACTGAAAATACCCTGGACGGCGTTTCGCACCAATGTTTCCATCCTCAAAGAACTTCACATAAGAGACAAGTTATCGTCGATTGTGCAGCTGCGAATACTGA
Organism: Udea ferrugalis; assembly: GCA_950022985.1. Classification (NCBI taxonomy): domain Eukaryota; kingdom Metazoa; phylum Arthropoda; class Insecta; order Lepidoptera; family Crambidae; genus Udea; species Udea ferrugalis. Next base: position 2,244,580 of record OX465541.1, read on the forward strand.
AGTTCTTTGGGCATATCTCCAGAAACGAGGACTCGATGGAGAGACTTGTAGTGCAGGGCCACACTGAGGGAAAGAGCGCGCGAGGCCGATCTCCTACTCGCTGGATCGATCTTATTAGGAAGTCTACACAGTCGACCGCAGTACAGTGTACTCGCAACGCACAAAGTCGACATAAGTGGAGAAACATCGCGCGACGTGCGGCTGCCAGCGGCAGCGGTGAGCCGCTACCCTGTTCATCATCAGCCACGACCACTCTGCCAAGAGTGTCCGACGAAGAAGAAGAAGATGTGAAATATATAAATATGTTCTTTCAAGTTCATTTTATGTTAGCATACAGTACCTGTATTAATAAAGACGATATCTGCATGGCCTCGTCCGTCTGTTCCGGTGTGAGGCTCCTCCGCCGTTTGTCCGCAGAGTAGTTCTTCACTGCGGAGTGGAGGGCCTGCAACAAAGGTTTATGCTACAGGAGGAAGGGACAACACAGCCAGGAGTACAGAAAACCGCTCAATGCAACAAAAACTGTAAGCTTCAATTTTGAAGCTTCCGTCGAAACAAAAAAAAATTAAAGCCTCTGTGTGCTATTTAGCCATTTCGTAGTGCTGCTTTTACAGGACCAAATTCTTGGAAGTAAAGTTGAATGGAAAGGTATCATTCTTAAGAGATTCTCAGTTTTATTTTTTTTCCCATCTGTCATTTCCTTATCTGAAGTTGGCTATCACACCAAAGGTCGCATAGTAGAAACATTTGCGTGTATGCAATGAAAGCATCTGTTTGTATTTGTCTGGGTGTTTTTAATGTATAGTATGTTTGTATTTACAAAAATCAAGATTGAGCATACCCCCGAAGTATAGCTGTCCCTTTCAGTTCTATTGACTTTTTACGGGACAGCATGAGCTAGAGCCCGTGCTTAACGTTGATGGACGTATGTGAACTCGGGGGTCGTTTTTCTATTACAAGCTAGCCCCAAAGTAAGCAATGTTGTACAACAGTTTAGGGCTAGATGTCACTGTGTGGTATTACAAATTTCAGGTGGCACTTTCTACATCACCTGGCAGGTGTTATAATACGATTCAAAACTAATGGCGGCTCGGAAGTTAGCTGCGAGCGCCGAGTCCTCACCTCAGATTGACCTCACCTCGCAACCCGCTGACATCTTAATTTGTCTTCTGGGCAGCGACTCGTGCGATGTGCGCAGCCACCATTAAGTTTGAATCGTACTATAACCTGTGTTAACCATGGGGGCTACCCCTGGAAAGAGTTTCTAAGTAGGTGTGTACGAGTATGCGTGTGTGTGTGTGTGTGTGTGTTACCTGGAGCAGATGAGGTAGCTGCGGGCGGGTAGGGCGCGGCGCCTGGCGGTAGAGCGCGGCGCAGGCGGAGAGGCAGCGCGAAGTGGCGGAAGGTACTCGGCTGCATTGAGCTCCGAGGCTGGTTAGGGATACGAACATGGCTGGGAGGAGCTCGTGGCGGACTAGGGCTTCCTGGAGACAAAGGCAAACGTTGGTGATCGCTTTACAACACGGTTGAATAGAAAAAACAGCCAGAGGCCCACAGCAAACATACTGTTTATAATATCTGCTACCAGCGAAAAAAACGCTTTTTATAAGGCACGCTAAAAAAACTTAAAACAGGGTAATTTAGCCGCTTCATGACAGCTAACGCAAGCGTCTAGTCGCTAAAAAGCACGATTCCGAAACCTGGTTTCTCGGGAATAACCAAATTGTTATAATTCTACAAAATTTGATTAAATGTACACATTTCAAAAAGTTTCATTAGTTTCAATATTGTCTATCAAAAATTTAGGTTTTAAAACTACATAAAAGGCTAACTATGATACAATCGCAATCCATTATACATTAAAACCTTACAACTTAAGTAGATATTCTTCATTGCACACCAAAACAAGAGTAATCAACAGCAAAGAAACACAGATTAACGATAGTGTACAATTGGGCGGCTTTATCGCTAAAAAGTGATCTCTTTCCAACAACCCACAGGTTGAGGAAAACTGATGAGTAGGGTAGGAAGCACAAGAAATTATAATAGTAACTGAAACTGAAGTAAAGTGTATCAACATACTAAACCTACCTTGTGCACAGTGTCGAGGCAATGCAAGGCGTGCAAGCTGACCGGTGCAGCGGCGCCGATGCCGTCCATCGCAGAGGACATGGGTTCGATGCTGCAGATGTTCGACAAGCACTCGCCGAGCTTCTCCACGTCTGCTGGCGTGAAGCTGCAAAATAAATAGCAAAAGGCTCTTTGACAATACGAAAAATAAAGTGTCAATTCTTGTTATCTGTACAAATTAATAGTTTTAGAATAGTTATTTACTGACATAAGTACAAAATATTACCGTACCAGATTTACTTAAAAATACGTAAATAAAAATGCATATTTTGAACGTTTGTCACGTGACCTAACACGCTCCTGATTGGGCGAGTTTATTATGACGTCACCTGCTTGTAAACATCGTTTGATAACTCGTAGTGGATGACATGTGCCACAGAATAGAATACAGGCAAGTGACATCATCCAACCCATTGCAGCGCCATATTGTCAAAGTACCGGTTTGGCACGCTATTTAAATATCGTAGTTTCAATTTCATTATTTTCACCAAATACATTTATTTATTTATTAGGTCACTTACACTAATACAATAAATTACATACATACCAGAATTCTAAAAAAAGACTTTACTGAGTTCCTAAAACTCTACTTCATAATACCAAATGGATTTTGAAAACCTGTCAAGTAGTCTATTGTAACGGAATGGGATGGTTATTCAAGACAGGTTTGATTACAACAGGAATGAGGAAGAAGAAGTTTAGGCTGTAATGAACTCATTATTATTGTTGCACAACAATGGATGATACAAAAGACAGACTTTATGCTTATATCGCATTTTCTATAGACCTATCATAATAAGGCTAAGAAGGAAAATACATTAGGCGGTGCGACAGAATGAAGAATTTCGAATGAATTTCACTAAAATGGCTGAAAATGTTTGCTTACTACAGGCACTTTCGTGGCCTTCCCTCTTTATTGGGAGGTCGGCAGTATGGGACCTTGTGAGGGAGTGGCATTGGCGGTGGGACGTTAGGTGCCGCGGGGTTGCCACCGGGCAGCGAGGTATCTATAAGGATTTTTCCACGATAATAAAATATAAACTAGTACTTACGTAGGCCTAATATGCTGGAATATTAGTGGGAAGATCTGGACTAGTGTGGTGAGGAAGTTCAGCGAGGGGGCGTACACCTCCGCCGGTTTGCCGTCTTCAGGCGCTGAAACAATTGACTAATGGTTAAAATTTACAATTCGGAAGATAAGATAAGTTAAAGAATTTGCGGATTCAATTTTAATTCCTATGATATTATTTGTTTGTTTCTTAGTGGTTTTCAACCTTTATGAACGCTTCTTCATCTTGCTGCCTCTGCAAAAAATTATGCATTCAGTCGTATTTATTAAACGAGAATTAATAAAAGAGTCATGTGTATATTATGGTCAAAATTAAGATTAAAAAGTTTAAGTTTTTTCATTACTCATACTCTGAAATTAGGTCATTACTGACCTGAGAAGCGGGCTGAAAGTAATACTTTTCATCCCTAGGGAGAATCACTTTCAACTGACAGCTGTCATATTATTTTAAAAAAACTAGTTCTTTTTCACTTAACTATTGAACCATGTTCCAACTTTCTATACAGCCACGATGTAAAATTGAAATAACTTAAAGTTAAGTATTGATTAGAGAATACATATTTTTTAAATAGCTATATTATAATTAAGTTTCAATAATTTCTTTAAAATAACTTAGCTTTGAGCAAAATATTTACCATTTTTCCAATGATGAAAATAAAAAATAATGGTTGAATAGCGGGCCGGCCACAGAAAAAAAAAACAAACAAAATAGGCGGGAAAGCGGCAATTCGATCTTCATGAATTAATTCATGTTTTTATTTTTACTTTCCTCGTATTTGTAATGAAAAGCACAGTGTTTACCTCGGGTTAAAGACTTATTTAGTCCCTCGAACTATTGGCGCCCTCACTTCGTTCCGGGCGCCAAACCCCGTCTCGGGACTAAATAAGTTACTTTCACCCCTAGGATAACAATGTACTATTTATTTCGTTTACGCCGAAATACACTTTTGCACTTTATAGCTGGATTACCTAGTTGGTTGTTGATGTTTTTAATTGAATTACCCGGCTGGTGCGTGCCCACGTTGGAGGCGATGTTGGTCCAGGCGGCCGCCGCAGAAGCCCACACGCGCCGGTAAAGTTGCTCCAGGCCCGACTGCTCGGCGCCCTCAGAGGCGCGCCCCGCCGCTGTTACCACCTCTTGGAATGACTTTAGGGCTGCTACCGACACCTGAAGAATTTGGGCACGTTGAGTTGGTGAACTAGAACGGATCACCTCTACTTGGACTTGTGGGTGGATGCCGTAAATTGTCTTTTTATTGACATTTGTCAGAAAATCTGTTATGTCTCTCTGAAAATCTGTCATTTCCTAACAAATTACCAGTAATTATACAGTAAAAGTTCCGAGTATAGACTGCGGTCCGCAAAAATAAGTGAGCTCCACTTAATCGTGATAAATAATGAAAGCGAGCTAACTAAGCGAATTTGACTTTGAAATTTGCTGCGGCTATGATAAAAATATATAAAATATAATTCAAAGATTAAAGCTGAATGACCGCTGATCAAATCACTTTCGATCACATACTGTCGTTGCAACACTAGCCATACTTTATCGTTTATTTATTTAGAGTCATCATTTTATGATTATTTTTATTTCAGCATTAAGGATTATGCATTATCTTCTTACTAAAGATAGGAACCCCAGAAAAAAAAATTCGAACCAAAGACCAAATGACAACCAAAATGATGAACAATGACCGAATGTATTTCCGAGTTTCCTATCTTTATTTTATGCTATTAGTAAAAGTGTAAAAAAAATAATAATAATATACCTCATGGCTTCTCCTCAATGCGAAATCTGTGATGTATTCCAGCAATGCTGCCCACGACCGGTTGAAGTCCCCCACAGTAGTTAGAAGTTGAAACCGGGAATGGAAGACTCGTGACACCCCTGACAGCGTTAGGACCTGCGAAGACATTATTTAAAAGAGATTTTATTATATGTTACTAGCTGTCCCGACAGAAAGTCAATCATTGACAGGTAGAAATGGTTGCTAAGGAAAACTAAATTGTTGATTTTCACTATATTCCTAGAGTTTTCTCATGTTTAGTCATCTTTTAAACTTTTCGCCTTAACAAATTTTTCAAAACAAAGATAGCCAAATCGTCCAGCCCTTCCCGAGTTTTAGCGAGACTAGCGAACAGCAATCCATTTTTATTTTAAAGACATGCATCCATCTATATAAAAAGAACAATTGCTGTTCGTTAGTATCGCTAAAACTTGAGAACGACTGGACAAATTTGGATATATCTAGATTCGAAATATTTGTGAAGGTCCAGGGAATAATTAATTTAAAGATATAATATCATCTTGAGGCATAAGAAAAGCTAGACCATTTGTTGCGTAGTCTCCTTTCTTACCTGAGTTTCAGCCCATTGCTTCTGCGCGGTATTTCTCGTGTGATGTATCAGTATATGCTCTCCTGTGTCCACTTTCTCTGAGCTCGCTATGTTCGACTGCTTTTGAACCTGTACACAAAAATTTGATAAATTAGAAGTTTGTCAAAATATTGTCAATTAAATAAATCAAAATATGATTTCAGACGAAACTAGTGACTGTTTCAAGAAACGGATACATACAAATATTTATATCTAAGTAAATATTAACTTCCAGACAAATGAGTATTTGTCCCGGTCGGGAATCGAAGTCACTTTGGTTTTTTCCGTGGGAAAGTGCCTAGAAAATAGATTGAGTTTATAAATCCTAGTCCTATAACTTTGGCGTTTTGCGGCTTCCTTCGTTTGTTGTTTTCACTACATCTGAGGGGAAGCAGCCGAGAAATTGGGATAAAGGTACAGTCATACAGTTAGTATTGAGTTGCTCCATCTCATCTTGAAGGTCACCGGGGGGTTTACCTACTGTGCAGGGGTTCGGGAACTGGGTACTAGGGAGCACTGAAAGAAATTTTAAGTATTTGAATACAAAAGGGGCGTCAGGGTATTGACGGTGGCGCTACATGGCCACGAGAACCTACCACGCTTTGCTTGAACAACTCTAGATTATAAGAGGAGGGAAGTACACGATCTATGTTCACCCTGAGTTCCTGTCATACCTCCTCGAGCATAGGGAACAGCACGTCTGGCTGCACCGGGGCTCCGTGCACATACCTCCTCGAGCATAGGGAACAGCACGTGTAGCAGCGCGCGCCAGGCCGGCTTGCCCAGCAGGCTGCCGTGCGCGCCGACGCAGCTGAACAGCACGTCTGGCTGCACCGGGGCTCCGTGCACATACCTGCTCGAGCATAGGGAACAGCACGTGTAGCAGCGCGCGCCAGGCCGGCTTGCCCAGCAGGCTGCCGTGCGCGCCGACGCAGCTGAACAGCACGTCTGGCTGCACCGGGGCTCCGTGCACATACCTGCTCGAGCATAGGGAACAGCACGTGTAGCAGCGCGCGCCAGGCCGGCTTGCCCAGCAGGCTGCCGTGCGCGCCGACGCAGCTGAACAGCACGTCTGGCTGCACCGGGGCTCCGTGCACATACCTGCTCGAGCATAGGGAACAGCACGTGTAGCAGCGCGCGCCAGGCCGGCTTGCCCAGCAGGCTGCCGTGCGCGCCGACGCAGCTGAACAGCACGTCTGGCTGCACCGGGGCTCCGTGCACATACCTGCTCGAGCATAGGGAACAGCACGTGTAGCAGCGCGCGCCAGGCCGGCTTGCCCAGCAGGCTGCCGTGCGCGCCGACGCAGCTGAACAGCACGTCTGGCTGCACCGGGGCTCCGTGCACATACCTGCTCGAGCATAGGGAACAGCACGTGTAGCAGCGCGCGCCAGGCCGGCTTGCCCAGCAGGCTGCCGTGCGCGCCGACGCAGCTGAACAGCACGTCTGGCTGCACCGGGGCTCCGTGCACATACCTGCTCGAGCATAGGGAACAGCACGTGTAGCAGCGCGCGCCAGGCCGGCTTGCCCAGCAGGCTGCCGTGCGCGCCGACGCAGCTGAACAGCACGTCTGGCTGCACCGGGGCTCCGTGCACATACCTCCTCGAGCATAGGGAACAGCACGTGTAGCAGCGCGCGCCAGGCCGGCTTGCCCAGCAGGCTGCCGTGCGCGCCGACGCAGCTGAACAGCACGTCTGGCTGCACCGGGGCTCCGTGCACATACCTGCTCGAGCATAGGGAACAGCACGTGTAGCAGCGCGCGCCAGGCCGGCTTGCCCAGCAGGCTGCCGTGCGCGCCGACGCAGCTGAACAGCACGTCTGGCTGCACCGGGGCTCCGTGCACATACCTCCTCGAGCATAGGGAACAGCACGTGTAGCAGCGCGCGCCAGGCCGGCTTGCCCAGCAGGCTGCCGTGCGCGCCGACGCAGCTGAACAGCACGTCTGGCTGCACCGGGGCTCCGTGCACATACCTCCTCGAGCATAGGGAACAGCACGTGTAGCAGCGCGCGCCAGGCCGGCTTGCCCAGCAGGCTGCCGTGCGCGCCGACGCAGCTGAACAGCACGTCTGGCTGCACCGGGGCTCCGTGCACATACCTCCTCGAGCATAGGGAACAGCACGTGTAGCAGCGCGCGCCAGGCCGGCTTGCCCAGCAGGCTGCCGTGCGCGCCGACGCAGCTGAACAGCACGTCTGGCTGCACCGGGGCTCCGTGCACATACCTCCTCGAGCATAGGGAACAGCACGTGTAGCAGCGCGCGCCAGGCCGGCTTGCCCAGCAGGCTGCCGTGCGCGCCGACGCAGCTGAACAGCACGTCTGGCTGCACCGGGGCTCCGTGCACATACCTCCTCGAGCATAGGGAACAGCACGTGTAGCAGCGCGCGCCAGGCCGGCTTGCCCAGCAGGCTGCCGTGCGCGCCGACGCAGCTGAATAGCGTTTGGCTGGCGGCGCGACGCACCGGGGCGCGGGGCTCCGTGCACAATTCACCTAGACGTCAAAAAATAACAGGTGAATTTTTTAAGTGAGCGTGGTTGGCTCAATCCTTAAATATGAGGTATTTAAAATAATGCACAAAAGAGTCTCACGGCAGATCTTGCTAAAAACTTTACAATGTCGCCATTTTCAATTTAATTTGCAATTGTAACGTAAACAAACATAAATATAATCAATAAATAAATATCCCTTTTTTTTTTTTATATTGGTCTTCAAGATGACCTCACTCCACCTGATGGAAAGCAGTCGTGAGGTCCAGATATGGGGTTGACAAGCACAGTAATGGACAACTACTCTGCTGGTCAATCTCATTTTGAAGGCCTGCATAAATGCCTTTTCACGCCCCGTTTAAAAAACCCGGGATTGTAGGAAGAAGGAAACACATGCGCTGGAAGAGCGTTCCACGTCTGGATAGCACGACACAGGAACGAGTCACCGAACCTTTTGGTGCGGGCCGACAGTCGCTGGATCGTGTGTGGATGTTGACGCAGACCAGCGCGTGTGGTACGGGAGTGGAAGGGTGATCAGGGATCCCTGGACATTAGTCGCAAGATGAGCTAATTATAGCCCGTTTTTATAGGACACGCTACGGATAGGCATACTTGAATACTTTTTCTTCTGTAAATACATACTTAATATACATAGGAAACACCCATACCAATATAAACAGACAGGTTTATGAACACAAATGTTTGTTCTGTGCTGGGATCAAATCCGCGGCCTTTGGTGTAGTAGCCAACTTTTCAACAATTACATCAAATCGGTCGTCAAAGTTTTGACGTGATTTTTGTCAGTCCGAATTTAAAACAGTGATTACAGCGTTCACGGTGCTGTCAGCCATAATCATTTCAGACCTCAAATGAGTGACAAATGAGTAAACAATTTCTAATTTTTTATTTCTATTTCTCCCAGGATAATCTTGGCGTAGAACTCTTGTGGCAAATTACCGTGTTCCCCCACTATGGACGATGATAGGGAACCCTGAGTTTTTATCCGGTCCACTAGGTTATCACCTCCCCACTGGAGAGTCTAACATAACCCGTCCACCACCCGGTAGACGGGTATGCGTAACGCATTTCATCAGTGATAAAAAAATTATAATATTGCTGTTCTTTAATAAAAAGTTTCTGTGAAGGTATAGGAAAAGAAGATTCATAGGCATGCAAGAGCATTAGAGATAATGCATTACCATCTTACTAAAGATAGGAAAACAAGAAAAAAAGGCAGTTGGTCTTATGGCGTCAGGCGGGAATCTTTCGCAAACTGGGCGACTGCACTAACCACTATGCTCCCGAGACCATTAACAGACCGGCCGATTTTTTCTGGTATATCTACCTGGCAGCCAGGTTTATTTCACCAATGTTTAGGCATATACCTGTTATCATCTCCAAATGGAGAGTCTAACATAACCCGTCCACCACCCGGTAGACGGGTATGCATAACAAAGTTCATCAGTGATGAAAAAAGAATAATCTTGCTGTTCTTTAGTGAAAAGTTTCTGGAGCAAAAAAATACTCATTCTACGACAAAATTATTTCTCTGTCTGAAAAAACTTTCATAAAATAAAGAAAAAACACAGAAATAGAAGGAAATTTTAGTAAGCATACCGAAAGCCGGGTCAGCTAGTTTAAACTAAAACTCACTCAATCGTATATAGAGGCACATCCACAGCTTGTCAAGCGGCGGCAGGTCCGCGTGGTTGGGCACTTCAGGGCACACGGCGGCGTCCTTGGCCAAGGCCGCTACTAACTTGTCCCGGTTGTGGTACAGGTAGTCGGAGATGTTCCACTGGAAGAGAACAACGCTGGTTATAAGCGTGCAAAACGCCTGATGGTAAGTTGTCGTTTAAACTTTAATCGGTTCCTTTGAACTTTAAAGGAAAATGTATGATTAAGAAGATACACCAGCGACAATATCATGAAACACTTATGTAAAACTAGTCGTATGCATGTTTTTCTCATGTTTCACGATGAATTTCGAGAGAGCATCGTTTAAACACTCTTGCTTGGAACCCCTTTGGTTCTGTTCAAAACAGGCGGGAGCACCTAATATGTGCTATTTTTTTTCACAATTTGCGGCTTACACTCAGGTGAAGGAAAATAGCGATGAAAAACTCAAGCAACCCGGATATCGCAAGTAGGGTCGTCCCTTGCCACGTTGGGTTCAACACGAATTTGGCATCAATTGTCGTGTTTGTGGACCAGTCTGTAGCGGAAAAGGCCTATCATCAAAACTGCCAACGCCGTAGATGGTTGTGTCGGCAAAAAGTCCGTAGGAAAAATACTGTTGGTGAAACGGAAATAAATGAACTGTCCTGTTGACGAACAGTCCGCTCTAGTAAATGCTAGCTTGTACACACAGTCAATTTTTGACTTTGTTGTCTGATCCTGGTGTTTACTCACCATCAGTCCGACGGCAGTGAGGCTGATGTTGAGCTCCTTGGTCTGCGAGGGATCAGCTGTCGCTGTGGGATCAGCTGTCGCTGTGGGATCAGCTGTCGCTGTGGGATCAGCTGTCGCTGTGGGATCAGCTGTCGCTGTGGGATCAGCTGTCGCTGTGGGATCAGCTGTCGCTGTGGGATCAGCTGTCGCTGTGGGATCAGCTGTCGCTGTGGGATCAGCTGTCGCTGTGGGATCAGCTGTCGCTGTGGGATCAGCTGTCGCTGTGGGATCAGCTGTCGCTGTGGGATCAGCTGTCGCTGTGGGATCAGCTGTCGCTGTGGGATCAGCTGTCGCTGTGAGGAGGTACACACTCACCATCAGTCCGACGGCAGTGAGGCTGATGTTGAGCTCCTTGGTCTGCGAGGGATCAGCTGTCGCTGTGGGATCAGCTGTCGCTGTGGGATCAGCTGTCGCTGTGGGATCAGCTGTCGCTGTGGGATCAGCTGTCGCTGTGGGATCAGCTGTCGCTGTGGGATCAGCTGTCGCTGTGGGATCAGCTGTCGCTGTGGGATCAGCTGTCGCTGTGGGATCAGCTGTCGCTGTGGGATCAGCTGTGGCTGTGAGGAGGTACACACTCACCATCAGTCCGACGGCAGTGAGGCTGATGTTGAGCTCCTTGGTCTGCGAGGGATCAGCTGTCGCTGTGGGATCAGCTGTCGCTGTGAGGAGGTACACACTCACCATCAGTCCGACGGCAGTGAGGCTGATGTTGAGCTCCTTGGTCTGCGAGGGATCAGCTGTGGCTGTGAGGAGGTACACACTCACCATCAGTCCGACGGCAGTGAGGCTGATGTTGAGCTCCTTGGTCTGCGAGGGATCAGCTGTGGCTGTGAGGAGGTACACACTCACCATCAGTCCGACGGCAGTGAGGCTGATGTTGAGCTCCTTGGTCTGCGAGGGATCAGCTGTGGCTGTGAGGAGGTACACACTCACCATCAGTCCGACGGCAGTGAGGCTGATGTTGAGCTCCTTGGTCTGCGAGGGATCAGCTGTGGCTGTGAGGAGGTACACACTCACCATCAGTCCGACGGCAGTGAGGCTGATGTTGAGCTCCTTGGTCTGCGAGGGATCAGCTGTGGCTGTGAGGAGGTACACACTCACCATCAGTCCGACGGCAGTGAGGCTGATGTTGAGCTCCTTGGTCTGCGAGGGATCAGCTGTGGCTGTGAGGAGGTACACACTCACCATCAGTCCGACGGCAGTGAGGCTGATGTTGAGCTCCTTGGTCTGCGAGGGATCAGCTGTCGCTGTGAGGAGGTACACACTCACCATCAGTCCGACGGCAGTGAGGCTGATGTTGAGCTCCTTGGTCTGCGAGGGATCAGCTGTCGCTGTGAGGAGGTACACACTCACCATCAGTCCGACGGCAGTGAGGCTGATGTTGAGCTCCTTGGTCTGCGAGGGATCAGCTGTGGCTGTGAGGAGGTACACACTCACCATCAGTCCGACGGCAGTGAGGCTGATGTTGAGCTCCTTGGTCTGCGAGGGATCAGCTGTGGCTGTGAGGAGGTACACACTCACCATCAGTCCGACGGCAGTGAGGCTGATGTTGAGCTCCTTGGTCTGCGAGGGATCAGCTGTGGCTGTGAGGAGGTACACACTCACCATCAGTCCGACGGCAGTGAGGCTGATGTTGAGCTCCTTGGTCTGCGAGGCGAAGGCGGCGGCGGCGGCGAGCACCCGGCGCAGGCAGCGGGGGCCCGCGCAGCCCAGCAGGTCCCCCGCCACCACCTGCGCGCACTGGAACGCTGAACGGATCAGCTGTTCACTGTTACGCAAAGAAAAGATCGTAAGTCATGATCATTATGTCGCCTACACCGTATCCGGACAAAGAACTCTTGCAAGCCTTTCAGGTTTTCATGTTTTTCGTCTCAAAAACCCGGGAATATAGGAAGGACACACAATCACTGGAAGATCGTTCTACGTTTGTATCCGTTACGTACGATAATGTGGTTCTGAATCGCCCTCCTGTTTCGTTACAGAAACGAATCGAATTAGTAACCACCTGACCACTCCGGTGGTCTAAATCGATTTTTGGCACTTACAATGGAGACAACTTTACTCACGACACTAAAAATGTAAAGGCTAGGACCTCGAATAAAATCTTGGTTAAGCATTGCGTTTATCACACTGAACAGTTCATGCAATATTGCAGGCTAAAGAGAACATAGAAAAACGTTTACGCTTATTCAATCACCACAATGAGTACCTATAAATAAAATTCCTAAAAGCTTACATTTGTGGCATTAAAAGCTAACATTTGTGGTATTAACATTATTGACATTGTAATTTAATTCTCGGCATTTGAATTTAATTAATCATGTTTATTTGTTGTTATTGTTCAATTTATTATTATTTCTTCTTGACGTTGTTTGATGCTTTAATTAATATTTAAATTCATTTAATTTCCAATCAAAGCGCTTTTACTCTTTATTATAAACAATGCTACCCGCAAATAAATACATTTTAGAGATGGTGACGTCACTGATATTCCATAAGGTCTTAAACATTACCTGTGCTGGTCAGATATGGCGGAGATGATCTCCATCATGAGCGGCCAGGCGGCGCCGAGCTGGTCTCCGAGTGAGTGCAACAGCCGCGCCGCGCACTCCAGCTGTCTCGCTCGCACGTCGCAGTGACGGACGGCGCACAGTTCTGATAGTGGCTCTAGGAGGAGGCGTTGTCGCGCCTGGGAAGGTGATTGGGTGAAACTGAATAAGCGCAAGATTTACATATGCGCTGCTCCTTAATGATGCGAAATTATTTAATAATTTAGGAAAAGCAACCTTATGAATACAGGACTCAGATAGTGTTTGATTTGTTTCAGATTTTAGTGACGCTTCAGAGGACGACACTGTAATATTACAATCGCTTTTGTCAAACCGTCAATACCTGTTTGAACCTTCAGTATGCACACATCACTCTGATTGTACAAAGTGATGTAAATACGGATCGTAATAAAGGACAAACTTTACTTTGTAGTTCAAAACTACCTAAATCGTCTCTCTAGGTCAATTTCTGACTGTGAATGCTTTTAAAGAACCTCTTTAATCGAATTATGAAAGTTGTTAAGTTTTGAAAACAGTAACCAAGGATTAGACATTCTGTCAAAAACTATATCCCCGGTCATCACCAAATAAGAAAGTAAACTCACCTCAGTGACTAAAGCTGGATTGTTGTGATGATACTGGAACGCTGCTTGGACTAAATACGTGATGGCTTCTACCCCCCACTCCCTCATCCTGATATGAGGATGTTGGCACACCTAAAATGTTTACAATAAACCTTTAACAATCCTTGGAGTTTATGCTGGAAACAATAATATTTATTCCAGTCCAACTTACTTCTAATAGATGATTGGTTATTGGCCTCCACATAACTTCAATCCGATGCATATTCGCTAAACCCGTTTCTAATAACTTCGCAACCGCAAACAAGGAAGGTTCCTGAAAAATAAATAGTTCAAAATAAGCGCTTTGAGCACTCTAAAACCACTTTTGGCCTATTTCGGACCGCACCCTGAAGTCCAAATTCCAAAACCACTTACTTACCCTATTTGAATAGGCAAGCTCCATAGCCTCATTGGACAGCTTGCACAAGGCATCTATCAGATGATGAAGAGCCACGTCGTCCAGGTTCTTGGAAGACTCGAATACTCGGGACAGCATCGCTGAGAGCGCTGTAATCACCACCGTAGGATATGAGTCGTAAGGGCCAAAGAAGTTAGGTTTAAGTGATTGTTAGTTGTCACAGCGGCAAACTGGAAAAATATTACGCAACAAGACAGTGATGTTGAAGGCCTTTCTCATTAGGCCTGAATAGCTGCAAGTGAAGGAAGTCAGTGAAGCTAGGCTAGGTAGACTACAGCCCGTTCGCGTTAAGAATGTAGTGATTTCATTCTTGTCCTTCGACCTAGCACGCCCCTTAACCCATCAAATCGTTCCTATTTAGAAAGTCAAGTTCACAGTGGCCAAATGAACGCATTCTACCAAATGCAAGTTTTGTACCTGAGTTTTGATGTGTGTAACGGAATTAAATTGAAAAATAACTGCATTCTTAACGCGAACATAGTATAGTATTGCGTGACGCTTCGAGAGCATATCACAAACGGTCATTACATTTTGTTAAGATTTTCAGTGCAATTTTCTAGTCTTCAGAAAGCAATAAGAGGCCTTGGTAGTGGTGCAACAAAATTGTGTAAAAGCGGGTCTCATACATATAAATTAAAAAGAACTGAAAGTTGAATAAGTCACGCTGATCAAAAGCAAAGCCACATTTGTTCATTCTCAACTACATTTTATAATAATCATAGTTAATATTTTGCATCACTATGATGCATTTTTCGGAAGTGGATTCACTTTCAAGATGAACTGATATTTCTTTTAATTTCAGCCACGACGTGATGGTAGCCTTCGCGGTGAAAATTCACTAATTAGATAGATGGAAGATGAACTAAAGGTTAAAGACACGTTTGAGTTGAACACTTACAAATGTGAACACACCATGAAGCCAGAGATAAACTGAGCCTACGTAACGCAGCGTATGCGATACGTTGTGACATTTAAACTCTTATTAACACACGATAACAAAGCAGTGGTGATTCATACGCCACGCATGTTCGATTCTAGAAGTTACAAACATGTGTCTGACACCAATCAAACGAAAGTTTTTTTACATGTTTTAAATCTTAATGACTGATTCACAGATTGTGCGTCGCTTCTGTGGAACGACGGGACCGCATTTCCACTGGGCAACATTTGCCTTGCGACAAGTAGCTTATCATGTAGCTGTTGTGCAACGTCGCCATACATGTTGTGAGTCACGTGTTGCGCGTCAATTGTTGCCTAGTGGAAACGCGACTTTAACGTTGAAATCGTATGAAAATCGGCAAAGTACCTTACTTGCATGCTTAGCTCACGTATGTTCAGTTTGTCTCTAGCTCAAAGCTGACTCAAAAACATAGGTGAAAAAAAATAAGACGAGGGTTTGTGGTTTCTGTCTTAGAATGACGTAAAACAAAAAACAAACAAAACACAACGGCACAAGTGCGACAGACGGACATGGCTAGTTTTCTAGTAACTAGTTGCGGCCAGCAAGCTCCGCCCCAGTGCGTGTGAAAGCCGTTAGCCCGCGCTCTAGCGGATAGTTGGAACAACTTAGGTGTTTAGTCAATTTAGGAACTATAGTCTAATAGGAATAAAGGCCTAAATGTTACCTTCCGATATCGCTTATGCGATAACTTATCGATGCCGCGGCGTTTGCATTCTACCTATTCTAATCTACAGTGCACAAACCTGGTCGCGTACCGAAAATGTTAAGCCAAAGCTCGGAGTTTGCCAGAGGGCCATGACACGGAGTGTGTTAGGCATCAAACGCACAGACAGAATAAGGAACAACACAAAACTAGCTTCTAGACGTAGGAAAAGTGGTCGCCAAACTGAAGTAAGAGTGGAGTGGTCAGGTCATGTTCGTAAAATGCACCAGGGTTAATAGGCCAGAATCACATCTACCAAAAGATGGATATCTGCGATGGGGATGGCTCAAAAACTTCCTAACACTACTGCTACGAATGGCAGATTTTGAAAAAAAATAGGGGCACAAGTTTGGCGCAGACCTTTGCTATGCAGAGGGATCTTGAGGTTAAAGACAAAAAGTCTTAGGTATTTTAGTACATTGATCGAGAAGATTTTGAAGACAACGGTCTGCTGAAGATGATTTTACTGTCAACTTATTGATGTGTTTCATAACTTTAGAGTAATCGTTCCAAATACCCGCTCAGCGTACAAAATGTTTTCAAATAATACCACTCATAACTCCGAGTGACTCGGCCACGGGCACTTGCTGACCTGCGAACGATTGTGGTTTTTACATAAAAGATAGAAAGATTATATATTCTTTCGCACTACACATAAATAGGCTTTACAACACTACATCACAGCAATAACAAAAGTAATATAAGAACATGGGCTGAAATAAAAATATAAATCAATACTACAGATTTAATAGAACTTTTAAGTAACTAAATTCTGGTTTAATTTGTCAAATATAATGTCAACTAACATGATTGGTAAGGAAGCATATTACTCGTTTGATTTAGCGTTGATTTGATTTTTAGGAATTAAGAGAAAAAATACAGTACAATGAGCCACACGTCAATGAAGAATAGCAGTTGGAAAATAACCCCTTTCATACATTGTTATAAGGTAATTAGAACCGTCAAATTTACACACTTCCCCTATGGCCATCTGCACGTGAGTTCATACCCAGCTCAGGTTATCCTAGTTGTGATAAGTTGTAGCTGCGGTGGAGAGTACATAAACATTAAGTAAGCTTTTCGAGCCGTTCGATTTTTATAAGATACGCAAAGCGGCAAAATTTTGTCACGCGTTTTCTCGGGTCTAGAAACAGCGTGATAACTTTGTCAGCAGTTAGCTAGAATACAAACACTATAGATCACTTACCAGGCAGGTCGGCCATGACAGCAGATGTGCTCATGACGGCGTTGGCGTCGGCACTGGCTCTGCTGGCCTTCATACTGCCGCCTGTGGATGGCTTCAGTCCCAGGATCCATACCTGAGGGTGGAGGATATGGTAGTAAGACTGACTGTATGAAGACTGTGATGAGATGTTTGTTAAATTAAGTTTAGTATTCTGAAACGATGTATTCTAAACCATTTAAACTAAGGCCTAGATTTAAGCCTTTATTAAGAACAAAGATATTGGTTCCTTGTGCTTGTTTTTGATTTTAGAAAAAATCTTAGTTCACATTATTTTCCGCTAGAGAGAATTGTAGATCAGTAACAATGGCCGTTTTAGACAAACGGCGATTGTTACTGGCAGGAACCGCCCGAAATATAAATAACTAATTTCGGGCCGCTTCCTGCTTCGGAACGTAAGTTAAGAGCCTGTTCACACCTAGCGATGCGATAGTATCTCGCAGCGTATCTCGCAGCGTACACGCCGCGATCTCGCCGCGGTAGTTCCGCGATAAAATAAACACGGCGGGCGGTATCTGTCAAATTCAAAGCCATCTTTACGGCCATTTCGCAGTGTTTCCACGACGTTCATTTTGTCGCGGAACTATCGCTGCGTAATCGCGGCGAGATCGTCTCGCCGTGAAATCGCTAGTGTGAACAGGCTTTGGAAAGTTGGTATTGGCTGAAGCCGTAGATATCAGTCGTTTAGCTTAGTTGGCGGCCTGAGGGTAGGTTGGTAGCATCTGCCAGTATGGTTCATCGCGTGTTAGAAAAAGGCTCGCGCCACCTCACAATTGAGGTGAGGCCTGTGCGAAGCAGTAGGAAGTATAAATACTTGTTTTAGAAAGTTTATCTACAGTATGCTGGTGGTGGTGTACTCACCAAGTGCTGCAGCGTGGTGAGCACGGGCAGCCAGGCCTGCTGGATGGTGTCCCCGTCGCGCTGGGCGGCGCACAGCAGCGCCTTCATCGCCGTCACGTGCCGGGAGGTCACCATCACGAACGATTGCTGCTGGCCTGGTGGAAAATTAAGACATTATTAAATTTAATACAATAAAGAAAGAAAGAAACAAACAAACAAACAAAATATTAGTCCACACAAGATTTACAGTTAACAAAAATGAATTATCTAGCGTGTGGCACTAAGAGGGATAGAACAATAGAACACGTTCTACATGCTTTGCACTATTTCACGCACATAAAACAAGTGTCCCATTATTTATAGACAACAGGTTAATGTCCAAAAATTTACGAATTATTTGAACCATCAGGAGACCTATCTAACGACATCGATTTAAGAGCAAACTAAAATAAGATTCAGCACTATGCCGTCATATGGAGGCTGTCCGACTGAGTGCAGTTTGTGTAATCTAAAAACTATACATGGCATAATACCCTATTTTTTTAGTAATCATCTTGATTCCATTATTCCTTGTCAGGAGGATATTGCCGTAGAAGAGCGTCGGCAGCCGCATCTCCAAAGGCAGACAGCGCTGCTGCAGCGTGGCGGGCCCCTCAGAGGCCTACCTAGTTACCTGTGGGCAAGGCGGCGGAGGGCAGCGGCGTGCCGACCCAGAGCACCTGGTGCCGGTAGTCCGGGTCGGGCGTCTGCGGGTGGCGGGCCGCTCAGAGGCCTACCTAGTTACCTGTGGGCAAGGCGGCGGAGGGCAGCGGCGTGCCGACCCAGAGCACCTGGTGCCGGTAGTCCGGGTCGGGCGTCTGCGGGTGGCGGGCCGCTCAGAGGCCTACCTAGTTACCTGTGGGCAAGGCGGCGGAGGGCAGCGGCGTGCCGACCCAGAGCACCTGGTGCCGGTAGTCCGGGTCGGGCGTCTGCGGGTGGCGGGCCGCTCAGAGGCCTACCTAGTTACCTGTGGGCAAGGCGGCGGAGGGCAGCGGCGTGCCGACCCAGAGCACCTGGTGCCGGTAGTCCGGGTCGGGCGTCTGCGGGTGGCGGGCCGCTCAGAGGCCTACCTAGTTACCTGTGGGCAAGGCGGCGGAGGGCAGCGGCGTGCCGACCCAGAGCACCTGGTGCCGGTAGTCCGGGTCGGGCGTCTGCGGGTGGCGGGCCGCTCAGAGGCCTACCTAGTTACCTGTGGGCAAGGCGGCGGAGGGCAGCGGCGTGCCGACCCAGAGCACCTGGTGCCGGTAGTCCGGGTCGGGCGTCTGCGGGTGGCGGGCCGCTCAGAGGCCTACCTAGTTACCTGTGGGCAAGGCGGCGGAGGGCAGCGGCGTGCCGACCCAGAGCACCTGGTGCCGGTAGTCCGGGTCGGGCGTCTGCGGGTGGCGGGCCGCTCAGAGGCCTACCTAGTTACCTGTGGGCAAGGCGGCGGAGGGCAGCGGCGTGCCGACCCAGAGCACCTGGTGCCGGTAGTCCGGGTCGGGCGTCTGCGGGTGGCGGGCCGCTCAGAGGCCTACCTAGTTACCTGTGGGCAAGGCGGCGGAGGGCAGCGGCGTGCCGACCCAGAGCACCTGGTGCCGGTAGTCCGGGTCGGGCGTCTGCGGGTGGCGGGCCGCTCAGAGGCCTACCTAGTTACCTGTGGGCAAGGCGGCGGAGGGCAGCGGCGTGCCGACCCAGAGCACCTGGTGCCGGTAGTCCGGGTCGGGCGTCTGCGGGTGGCGGGCCGCTCAGAGGCCTACCTAGTTACCTGTGGGCAAGGCGGCGGAGGGCAGCGGCGTGCCGACCCAGAGCACCTGGTGCCGGTAGTCCGGGTCGGGCGTCTGCGGCGTGTCGCGCCTCCACGGGCACGGCAGCGCCCCTAGCGCCGGCACGCAGTACTGCGCGGGAAGCGCCGCTCGGCAGAGGGCGCTGATGCACGCGTCGCGACCCACGCCGTGGCCCACCTGTGGGACGGGAAATTATGTTATAAATACAGTCAATTCGATGAGAAAATAACTTAAAATAATATAATTTATTTCATTAAGGGCTGATTTTTCCGAAGTTAGATAAAATGTATCAAACCAATAATTTACAAGTCAGCGGATTTGGAAATATTGGATGTCAAAATCTATAAGACCCAAGTCTTTAAATTGAAATATGTCATTTCGACGTACATTATAAAATCTGCCGATTTGTAATTTCTATCTGATTATGGAAAAAAACAGCTCCAAATCGACAACACAATGTCCCTACAGCATAATTTGTACATAATATACAGAAGATTGGAAGGAAACATACCATGCTACTTAAAAATACTAACATTGTTACATTTGTTATTGTATTAAAAAAACCTACCTTCCCGCTGATCCTAGCAAGGGTTTGAATAGCTCGCAGGATATTTTCAAGCTCACCAATACTAGCTTCAGCCAGTACCGACAATCCCCAAACAAGGCCACACCACGACGATTTCAGCAGCTAAAATAGAAAACAGTAGTATGTTGAAAAGTCTTGAATTTAATCATAGTATTGAAACCCTGTATTAGTTTTAGGAATGGCTTTATTTCATCATTATTGATATCTTATCTTATTAATAAAGAGAATCGTGTTAATTACACTATTTATAACTCTAGAACGAGTGAACCGATTTGCCTGGAAATTGTTATGGAGATAGCTTAGCACCCTAAGGCCTATTCATGGAACTTATCCGTGCGGTCCGTAATGCAACGGACCTAGTGACGGACGGATATAATGACGGTGACTTTAGCCGTTACGAATTGAAATATCGCGACAACACCGCTCACAGTGCTTTCAGCGTCAATATCAATTTGGACCGCTAGATAGTGAACTAGGAAAAAAAACAGGTAACAATTTTCAATTTGTGATGTCTATCATTCCCAGAAATTCCTTGACGTTCTCTAACGTTTTAGCTTCTGTAACGTTAAAGTAAAAGAAGATTTTTCCTGGCAGCGTTCAATTGTAAGGGAATATCTACCTAAACAGTTTGACACGAAAATGTCTGTGTGACGTTTCATCTATGAATCAGACATAAGGCTCACGGTGATATCGCCAGAGTCGTTGTGAATGCAATATGGCGCCGTTAGTGGCGTTATCCATGATGTCAAGCTATCTGCCGTTGGCGCGATAACATAAACTCGGGAGCGCGCTATTTTCGATTTTGACTCAATTCGGAACGCACCCTATGTATGTACAAACCTGCAATTTGAGCTGCAACTCCTTCTCGTCCTCCTCCTTAGTCTTTTGCACCACGTTGGAGTTCTGGTCTGCTTCCCCATTATGACCATTATTTGTTATTTCGGTGTCTTCGTTCTTCAAGTCTGATTCTGGTAGAGCAAAATTGTTGTTATGATATTATGCTAGATTTTCATCGGCCCACGTTACAGTTGGGTGAACTGGCCCTAAAATAAGCCAAACTTGTACTACAGCCAACTAATTCAATATTTATTTTCATGAGCATTCAGTTTTGTAATCGTAGCCTGACCAAAAAAACGATCAAAGTTGCAGGGAGGTTGTGGATACACGGATACAGGATCACTAGCCATTACGTGACAGGATCGGTTTCAAAGTTGAAAATAGTTGCCGCCAAAATCAATGTCGCCTTTTTGTCTTTAGAGAATTATATCATACCCTTTTGTCCGTTTCCATTTTTGTTCAAAATCACTTCAGCATCAGAGTCGTTCTGCCCCTCTTCGTAGATATCTTGTAACCTAAAAGTTTAAAGAATTGCCCGCTATAGCATCTTGAATACAAATTTGAAGAATAAAACCGGGTAACTAGGATAATTTCATTACTGATTTAAATTTGGTTGGGCCCCTGATACAGATATTAGCGACCCTAGAGAGCTTACATCCACGTGGAACGCATTTGAACGCTAAAATGATTTCTGACATATTTTGGAAAGCAGCCCTTACTAGAGTAAGGGCTGCGGTCACTACTCTAGAGAGTACATACCTGAAATACTCAGCGCCTTCCACAGTGATGGCTAAAGAGCGAATGATCTCCATGAGCGCCGCGTACGCCACCGATATCCCGTAGCCATCTTGTATCGACGGCGCTTCGTTGCGATCCAACATTTCTATGCTGAAAGACAATAGACCAGCTATAATCCCCGTTAATTGCTAATGCGCCGGGCCGCCATTTTTGTGACGTATGTTTTGACATTTCAACGCTCGGTACCGTTTGCAACTCAAGCTGTCAAGTACGCGAAATCAAGTTGTGACCACGGACTTTTTATTTTGTTACTAAGATGTTAAGTTTTGTTGTTTCGTCATTGTTATCATGCTTATATATTTTTTAAGTCTTTTTAAACATTGTAATTTTCACTTTATCCTAATGCTCCAACTTGTTTAATTACAGATAAATAATTAAAAACTTCCATTAGAATTATTTAAAGATAACTTAAATAGTTTAAATAGGTATCGTTTTTTTTGCGAACTGCATTTTTGACACGTGGTCTTTAGTTTGACAAGGTTCCAGCGCATTAGCAATTGGCGAGGACTATACGTGACGTGACAGACAGTAGTTATAGACGTCTTATTTATAGCGAGGTATTTTCCAAACTTTATCATATTGTGCTGGTGGTATTTTCAACAGAGCGTCGCTGTCGGTTCCGGTTGATCGAGTCAGACTCACACTTGGACGACGGCAACACACATGTTTAAAGTTTATAAACGCCAATTTAGGATCGCTTTACTACCACAAGCGTTAGTAGTTTAGTGACATCTACTGGTCGCCGAAATAAATTACAACAGCTTTTTCCAATTTGACAGTCCACTCTAGAGATTTGGTCTAAGGTGTGAGTGTACTTGCACTATTCATTGAAGAACATAAAGAAGGCTTTATTTAATTTTTAAACCCTGACTGGCCTATAAGAATGTCCTCCCTTTACCCTTATTTTTCTTGGCTTCAATCACTACTGATTATACCGTGAAAATAGCGTAATTAAATAGCTAACGGTGTTTAAGAGACCACTTTAGTACTCACTAAATAGATTTGGCTGACCCTGGCTCGAAGGTGACACAAAGTGGCAGCCACACTCCTTTCCAGTAGAAGCCTGATTGCTGAGGAATACCCGATGCACCTGAAAAGATGACCTGTGTCATTTATCTACTTTTGTCAAAATACTTCATTTATAAACCAAGTTAGAAGTCGGTCCTGAAATTGAATTAAATATCAGAGAAGTTTTCTCCCCCGCCGGATGGTTGACTGGTAGAGAATGCCTTTAGGCATTAAGTCCACCAATTGTACTTTTTTTCCTTGTGCAATAAAGAATAAATAAATATGCGTTCCGCCATTGACATACCTACATAAAACATTAGCAATAATAGTTCAAAAGCAATCAAGATAAAAAGTTCAACATAATATAGTTCTAATACTTTATTTAGACTTGCACTGGCAATCAATTCAGTAAAACACATTATATTATTGACGAAATAATATCTCTATGGCTACGACAATTTGACTTGAAGATGTATTTATTGTTTGACAAAAATGGCAAGATCATCTATTTTTCTCCTTTACTTAAGTTTATTCTGTACCACAGACGTTTCAAGGATAAATGGTCAAAGTAAGTGTTAATATACTTTATTTATTTCGTTGTGTGATTTAAACACAATTGTTTTGTAGCAGAAGTTGTTTGTTTAGATGCTTGCCTCAGAAAGTGACATTCCCCCTTATTCATATGAACTCGAGGAGCGCTATAGCATCACGGTAACTTTTTTAACGCTTTGTCCCGAGTAAATGACAAGACACGTCGATCGCTAATTTAATGCTGCAGCACAGCGTTAATTTCTATGAATAAAGGCAATGATATTTAAAAGAGGTAGATACGTTATGTCAGTTCTGATGCGAAGTCGAAAATTGTCCCCTGGTGTACGTAACTATAATTTGACCGTGTGTACAAGATAGTATGATAATTTTCTAGAGCGTGAACGAGACAGATACATGTTGCGCAGTGTCGTCTCAAACTGTCAATGCCTTGCTCAGGTGTTGGAAATTCTGATTTCGGGTGCCACTTTTTTTAGCACAAGCAACCTATATACGTCTTTTTTATTATAATATCATTGAAAAGGGGTTAGAAATAGACTTTATAAATAAGTATTTCATTGTCCAGTGCAGTTATTCGACAACGATATGGACGCGACGCAACTGAACTTCCAACGCTGCACGCGCCGCTACACGCCCGGCGTCTGCTCCGAGCAGGTGCGAGTGGTCTGGACTTTCCACTTTCAGATACAAAACTGCACGTTGGTATTAAAACAGTAAACATAACAGTAGGTTATCTAAGGCCACCCGGCGAGTTATTAGTCAGGCGTGCTCACAGACACGCGGCACAGCCCGTACGTACTGAGGCCACCTTATTCCCCACTATTTTATGCTAGCGTGTGCGTGAAATCGCGTGCCTACACGGCGCACGACGCGCATGCACACATTCAAAACGAGAGCGGCACGCTTGTATGTAGATATTTTACTGATCTCTGTTTACTGTGGTATTACTTTCAGAAAATTGCATGGCGACCGATAATCCCACCATATAACTTTAGTATGTAGGTACTTCATTATTATGTATTTTGTGTATGTTTATGGTTATTGAAATCTGATATGTCAAAGACACCGCCAACAAGTTTTCTGCCTCGCCCGATGGTGGACTGGTAGAGAATGTCTTTAGGCATTAAGTCCGCTAATTGCACAAAAAGGTGTGTATCAAAATGGTCTCCGCTCAGTATAAGTTCTTCTTTTGTTTTGCTGATGCCCTAAGATAGCGCTTAGAAACTTTGAGTACAGTAGTATTGCTTCTAATGTCTTCCCCAGAGAACGCATGGGTTGTCCAACGTCCTCGCGCACAAATCGCTTCAATACCTACTGCGGCTGTATGCGCCGCTGTAGAGTAGTCGCAGAGACATACGCGCATCTTCTGGGGCAAGAGGAGTCAAGGAACGAGACAGAGGCCACGCGGCTACGGTCACGAGTCTGGGGTAACTTCCTTTATTGTTTTATTACTAGCTATGGTCAGCGTATGCCATGCCACAACACGCCGCCTCTAGCATGATTCTTGTAGGTTACATACATTTTATATGGTGGACGCTGGTGCCCGCCACACGCTACAAACTATAAGGATATGTCAGTAGCGTCATTTTGTGGGCCGTATGGGAAAACTGCGTAGAGGCGTCGGCATCAGCCGGGAAACATTCTAAACGCTCCAGATGACGTCATCACCTTAGTCATCTCCTCTACCCGATAACTCACGCAGAAATTACACTGCACAGAACCGAAATCACGCTTGTAACCTTTTTGTCCCGATAGTGGGAGCCGTTGTCCGCATTGCATGACTTTTCCGAAGTGGGAGGTCTTACATTCTCCAGCTACTTTGTCCTCTCCCTTTACTAGGTGATTGTCTGGAGGGGCATATAGTCCGTTCGCGTTAAGAATGCAGTAATTTCATACTTGTCCTTCGATT
The DNA here is from genome assembly GCA_950022985.1 of Udea ferrugalis. Lineage (NCBI taxonomy): Eukaryota > Metazoa > Arthropoda > Insecta > Lepidoptera > Crambidae > Udea > Udea ferrugalis. Next base: position 2,269,912 of record OX465541.1, read on the forward strand.
TAGCACACCCCCTATCCAATCAAATCGTTCCCTAATTACAACATCAAGTCTACAGTGGCCAGTTGGACGCATACTTTCGAACGCAAAGGTTGTGGATCTGAGTTTTTTTGTGTGCAACAGAATTCAATTTAAAAATCACTGCATTCTTAACGCGAACGGACTTCAGTGAAGACATTTCAGTGAAGACTTCAGTGAAGACATTGGCGGTCCTCCGAACGGCGAGGTATCCATAAGAATTTCTTCACAATAATAAGTGCAGGCAAGCCACCACAGCTACGACTCTCTAGTGATACACATGTCCATAAATTGCGGTAACCATTTACTGCCATCAGTAGGCCTAGCTCGAACCGCTAACGTTTTGGTGATCGAAAAGTAAACGATACTTATTTTTCTTTTTCCTATGTATTTAAAAAAAAGGTATCGTTTACTTTTCGATTACCAAAACGTTAGCGGTTTGTGCTAGGCATACAGGTAATTGTCTCGTCTAGTTTCGTTGTCCATTTGTTTTTAGGCAGAAGAACAGAAGACATCTTGCCAGACCTAGAGAAGGCAGAAGACGTTGCCGACGACATCGGAGACCTGCCCATAAGGATTCCTGATGCTGACCAAACATTTGAAGACTCAGACTTGGAGTATTTCTTAACTCAAGACGTAGATAACGTGGAAGGAGTACATTTAGCTGATGGTGACGATATATTCCATGGATTTGGGGATAGCTAAATAAACATTTAAAACCAATGTTTTTTTTGGATCAGGATTTTTCACCTAAAATCAGATCAGACGCAATCTCGAGGAATATCCATATTAACATCAATGTTTGCGGAAATTAACCTATAGTCCGGTTGCGTTAAGAATGCAGTGATTTTATACTTGTCCTGCGACCTAGCACGCCCCTTAACCAATCAAATCGTTCCTAATTAGAAAGTCAAGTCCACCGTGACCAGCTGAACGCATACTTTCAAACGCAAAAGTTGTGGATCTGTCATTTATTGTGTGCGACGGAATCAAATTTAAAAATCACTGCATCTTACGTGACGTACGTACGTACGTTACGGACTATAAATAGCTACTCCGATCAGTGGTTATAAACGATTTCAACCGGAATAACAGATATCAACGTTTAGAGTAGATGAACTCACCAGCCGGCGTGTTGACCTGCGACGCCACGAAGAGACTCTGCACGTACGCGCCGAGCGCGTTCACAATGTCTTGGAATATGTTAGTGGCGTGCGGCCGCATGTCGTAACACTCGCAGAACGCTTTTAATAGATCTGCAAACACAATCAATGATAAAATATCAATGTTAAGGAGCTCTGTAATCCTAAGGTCATCTAAACTATCAGTTGTCTGATATATAAATCTATCCGTGACCGAAAACCATATGAAAGTTTCTGATAATTTCAGGGGTGAAAGTCTTGCCAAGTTGTCACAAGTTGTTTTTGATCGGCCGAGACAATCCGGAATATGTTACAGCATATCCGCATCCGTAATGAAGTTTTGCCCCTATTTCCGTATCAGAAATTTCATATCTATAACAACTCTGATAAAAATGGTCTCTTCACAATCTGCCACTTTTAGGACATTTGAAATGGCGCTCATTAGGTGTTGTGGGGTTGTATTGGGCACGATAGTACAGTCCAGCGCAGGTCAGGCTACCCATTTCGGTGTTTTATCTTGCTCTTGCCAAATGCCATTCCTTTGCAATATAGCAAAGAGGACTGACTTTAAATGGGTAGCCTGTCATGCTGTTGACCGACGTGAGTCAAAGTGAAATAGTCACAACTCTGCAAATATATGGGAACCCCTGTATGTGAAAAAACCGGGAGCCGGTTTTGCAGTCTTGCAAAAATAAAAAAAATTACAGCTCACATCAGAGGGGATAGTGATAAGTTTATGTTAACTTACGTGGTTGTATAGACATTTTGTGTAAAACCTCTAGAGCTAGCGCCCTCTGCCAGAGCGGTTTGTCTGGATCTAGGAACTTTATTGTGAGTGATAGGAATATTTCACACTCCGTCACCTGAAAACGACGAAAAATATTTTTCATTACTCATACTCTGAAAGTAGGTCATTACTGACCTGAGAAGCGGGCTGAAAGTAATACTTTTCATCCCTAGGGAGAATCACTTTCAACTGACATCTGCCAAATTATTTAAAAAAAACTTAGTTATTTTTCACATATCTATTGAACCATGTTCCAACTTTCTATACAGCCACGATGTAAAATTGAAATGACTTAAAGTTAAGTATTGATTAGAGAATGTATATTTTATAAATAACTTTATTATAATTCAGTTTCAACAATTTCTTCAAAATAACTAAGCTTAGAGCAAAATATTTACCATTTTTCCAATGAAAAAAATAAAAAATAATGGCTGAATAGTGGGCCCGCCACAGAAAAAAAAAACAAACAAAATAGGCGGGATAGCGCCAATTCGATTTCATTTATTTTTAAATCTTTTTCTTTGACTAATTCATGTTTTATTTTTACTTTCCTTGTATTCGTAATGAAAAGCACAGTGTTTACCTCGGGTGAAAGACTTATTTAGTCCCTCGAACTATTGGCGCCCTCACTTCGTTCCGGGCGCCAAACCCCGTCTCGGGACTAAATAAGTTACATTCACCCCTAGGATAACAATGTACTATTATAACCTTACTAATGAGAGAGTGTAGGACGTCACTTCACAACATACGTCACTAAAATGAGAGTGAAATAAATGTGAACCCTGGAACAGAGGTAAACTATGGCAAGAATGTGTGTTTCGACAGCAAAACATTGTTACGATGTAATTTACTTTTTCTTTGTTGGTCGATGTCATGTTGAAAGAAGTCTCAAAAGAATGACTATTTTCCATCCAAAATTTCCTATTCAAGGAGGGAAAGAAGGGAATCGATTATCGATCATCGATGTTACTCACGGTTACACGAGCTTGCGCTGAAATAATTGAGTACTATCGCGACATCAACGCTGTCTGAAAGACTTTTTTCAAAGCTGGCTCTACTCTTCATCAACAAAGAAATAAATTGAAAGGTTCTTCTTCTTCAAAATTACTTTTCCTTCAGTCAGTTGACAAAAAGTATTGGAATACACGATATTCTTTTTCAGTTCCTAAATTAATTTCGAATGATTTCACTGTATTTATTGTGTTTTTAATTATCAGTGCTAAAATTATTGATGTTACCCAACATCGATGTTTGGTTTGTCGAAAATATCGAACATCGATGTTGAGCTTCCGATTATGACATTGATGTTTTTAAATATTGATCATCCCTAGTCTGAGGACGTTCAAGTGGCTGAATTAGTCAACTTACCAGGACAGAGTGGTACTTGTGCACAATGACAGAGACCAGTCGCAGCAAGCGCATAGTCACTGGGAAGTGTGGGCGGTCGGTGGCGGCCGGGCTGGGCTGGCCGGGGCCCGGGGCCGCCGCTGGAGCGGCCCCCGGGATGTGCAGAGATGTGAAGGCGGCCCTGGGAGATAACATAACATAACATACCCTCACGACCATATCCCAAAAGGGTCAGAGGCACACTGATTGTTGCCGGCATGGTGAACGGAACATTCAGAAGCCCACATTTCGCCAAGGGAATTTGAACCCTACGTGGTGAGGGGCGAGCATACCGCCGTTATCCGGGTAGCTTGGGTTTCTTAACGGTGTTCTCCATCACCGGAGAATTAGCCGCAAATTTTAGAATGAACACAAAGTAGGTGTGTTCCGGCCAGATTTGATTTCGGGACCATCGGGTTCCGAGCCAGAGTCTTTAACCACTAGGCCACGGCGCTCTCTGGGAGATGACCATTTTTATTAGACAAAATCTATTGTAAGGTTACAGACTGTGGAGAATTAGTGAAAATCAATGCTTATGTTAAGATTATAATTTGATATTGCTGGGGCTTGTGGATGGATAATCACAAGATTAAAGGAAGAAAAACTACATTTAACGAGCCCCCTTGAGACAAATGTGTAAATAAATAATAGGAGTATGTCCGAGACACCCATATGAATAGTCACTTGACCAGAGTATAAGATAAGAATGTTCTGGGACCCAAACTAAGCAGGGCTTGAGAGCTCTAAAAAATTGTTACAACTACTTTGTGTTTTAACTTGTTAAGGATTGAATGGATTTGGGATCAAGAGAAATGCCAAAACTAGTAAAATTAGATAGATACCTTAGAAAGAGTGAAGTTAGAAAAACCTTACCTATACTTCACATTTGGCGAAAAAAGTCTTATTATCAGCGCACAAACATGCTCCTTCAGCAGGAATCTGAACTCTGAAATCTAAAAACAAACATAACATCTGTAAAATGATTTATTACATACATTTTAACTACTTACATACATTTATTATTTTCAGTAGTACTGTTTATTAAACATATACAGTACCCAGCGGTTAATTTTTCATTGAAACAGATACAGCGGTTAACATAGCTCATAGGCAACCATTGCATTTCCAATCACAAGCAACCTTTTTCCCATCGATTTTTAGAGTTATCGTAAACCAGTTTTTTTTTAAAGGTAGCACTTTATTTGTGGTTTCATTTGATTTTGATCACATATTTCTATTTTCAATATAGCAATAGGAAATATCATCTGATGTAAAAAAAAATATATATCTCACCTTGAAGAAAATTGCTGAAAAATCAGTCAAAACCGTATCTAGAAGTTCAAGACCGAATGTCTTTGGCACTTCGGAGATTCCAACAAGCCAGTTAGCAGAGTCGCCATTTATTAGTTGAATTATATCCTGTAAGGAAAAATAAATTACATTAAGTTAGGAGTATCATTATTGTCTTCTAAAAACATAAGCAGGTAGAGATCTTCTAAGCTGAAATGACGCGCCCCTCCACTGCATTTACGCTTAGAAGCAAGCACTCTTGTATGAGATGGAGGGGCGCGTCATTTCAGCTTAGACGATCTCTAGTAGATTTTGTTTTCTTTATTCAAAATAACTCTACGGATTCTAAAGGAGGTTGATTTTTGTTCACTATTATATCTACAAATTATAGCTGGCGAATATGTACGGTCAACGGCATGACAGGCTACCCATTTCTGGTCAGCCCTTCTTGCTCTATTGCAGAGAAGTCTCATTTGGCTTGGCAAGAGTAGGATAAAAGCTTCAATAGGTAGCCTGATGTGCCATTGACTGTACAAACCTTTAAATCTGCAAATAGCGTTTGGGATATCTTAATTCAATTAGTAGTGTCCAAATAAGGCCGGGCTGTTGTTTTTAAAATCTACCATATTTTCAAGGGAAGTTAGAAACACATATAAAATACCGAAAATCTCTAACAAAAATCAATATTATGTTTAAGCGTGACACTAAATCTATCTCGACTATTTGGCAGGTGTTGAAAACAACGGCCCACATTTATACGGATGAAAAAAAAACGATAAATGTTTACTTGTAATATTAAATACGCGTCCACTGCGCAGGGTTTCAAGTCTTTCGGCGCCTTGTTGTTCGTCTGGGGTCTAATGTCTGCTGGGTTCACTTTCAGTGTACCTGAAACACAATCATCATTTATGGACAACGAACAAGACAAACACATATACAATTTAGATCATCTTTAAACAATGGGACTTAAAGGTAAGTGTCGTCTTAATTATAGGCTACCACGGTATGCAATGTGGACTACAGATTATTAATAGTATTTTAGAGCTACGAGTATAGTATATAATATACCTAACTAAATTACTCATATAATTTTAATAAAACAATATGACAACTATAATTAACCATTTTTCATTCATTCCAAAAAGAAAAAAGCATGTGTCTTTATTGAAAATATCAGAGTTTCAAATAAGAAAGAGATAGCTCTCTAAATAAAACAGGTAAGAACAATCGGACTTCAGTAGGCCTAGCACGAACCGCTAACGTTTTGGTAACCGAAAAGAAACGATACTTTTTTTTTCCTATGTCTTTAAGAAAAAAAAGTATCGTTTACATCTCGATTACCAAAACGTTATCGGTTCGTGCTAGGCCTACAGGTGAAACTTACCTTCAGCTTCTGCTAGCGCCCTCTCGAAGACTAGTGCTACAAGTTGCCGCACGGTGGCAGCAGCGGCGTGGGACGTGCTGACGTCACGGCTTTCCGTCGTCGACACCATGCGCATGCACATCACCATCGTCTGACAAACAACATAGTAAAATAACTGGCTGTTTTTGTGGGAGTCATAATGGTTTAATTAAAGACCTATAAGCAGAAGATAGTGCGTATCAGTGCCATTGCACTTAGTTTTTAATAGGGCCCTTAGCATAGTAGCGATAATATGTGATGTGCACTTGAAACAGATGAGGGTCTTATTATTTTTTTGAGTACTACTTATTTTGAATTCTCATTACGTCTCCATCAATATTTCCTAATTTTATTTCTTTGTCGACGTAAAAATAATTATTGAAAATTGCAAAAAAAATGTGGGAAATTCAAAGCGGTTGAAACATAGACGTGTCAAGTGTATGTCACTGGCAAAAAAAGCGCGACAAGAAGAAGAATTCAACAGTTTGTAGGTTACATTTGTGTTGTCATAGACTTGCGTGACGTCTAAGTCTATGACAACCGAGCGCGCCATAATGGCGCTTGAAGCTTGAAAAAGTTAGAATTATTTACCAATTTATAAATATAACTACATTTTGCATTTTTGGGGATGAATATTATTGATCAGTCATAAAACGATATAAGCTATGATAAAAAAATATAAAAAAGAACAGTGCATATTCCCTATTGCCTAAACATATGCCTGTCGCTTTTGATTTCTACGCGTTCGGCAGCGGCGCGGGAGCAACGAAATTCACAGGTGCGTGCGGACTCACATATGGCTCGGCCGCGATTAGTATAGTTAGAATCAAGGAAATCGACAATGTATGCGTACGACGACGCGTACGTACAGGACAGCTCGGCCGCGCTCACAAACAAGCTGCGCTCGCTGCGTTAGTATGGAAGGTGGCTGTGTATACTGGGCCTTCAGTATCTGTTGTTTTGGTGTGCAGCTGGTGAACGAATGACCAGGGGGTCTAAAAAGGCAACATTTAAGATGTTTCAAAAATGAAACATCTAAGGGACGTTTCATCTAGAGCGCGGTCCTGAATTGATAAATTGTATGAGCGTGAGCGACGTTCATAAATGAAACATCTAAAATGTTGCCTTTTTGGACCCCCTGATAAGATCGCAGTGTTATAACTTCATGCGGCTGTTGTTGACGATGATGGTATCAACAATATAAACTTAATGGTTACTGCATAATTACCGACCGAAATAAATATGACTGATATATTTAAAAAGGAACTTCCAGAGCCAAGGTCAATGAGTTACGAAATTTAGCACAAAACAACCAAAACAGTTACTTAGCGCACAGCAGGTGTGCAAACATAAAAATATAGCAGTATGGATTGAAGCTACATTCTGAAACTGGTAATCCCTAAGACTCACTTCGAAATAACTCAGCAGCATAATACTTGTATTACGCGTCAGAGTGTGTATGGCATTTTGTCTACTACGAGAATACCATTTGGTACGTATGGTACCGTAGGAACTAGTGTCATCAATCATACTGATATTTAAATTATACACTAATAGGATTAAATTATGACCTTCCTTCACACTTAAGCCACCTGTAGAATCAATGGCTTGCTTGAGGCTTCCACGGAGCCTGGGCAAATGGGTGAAATGGCCCGCAGCGGGCGGACCAATCACCGTGTCCCCGATCGAAAATAATTAACTATTTATTTGATTTTGTTACAAAATCCACAGCAGTGTAAATCTTAACATAATTTAACAAATATACAGCCAATGAAGGATTTACACTATTTTGGTTAGGTAGGTACTTAATTATTTCGGCAACCACAACTCACAACCATGACTAATATGTTAGGTGTGCCTGTGCATGTGTTTAAATGTGAGAGGTTTTAGTCGTGTGTGTGTGTGTGTATCCTTCACACTCACCCTAGCCAGTGTATCCCCATGCACCAAGTCCGATGTGGTCATCAGTAAAGCAGCAGTCTGCAGCAACTTCAACTCTAGGACACCTCCCTGCCCGAGGTTGTAGAGGCAGTCCACCACATGCCGAGCACCTTTAGCATCGATGCCCTGCTGTGCAATCAGGCGCTGAATAGTGCCTAGGCAGAACTGAAAAAGTCAAAAACAAGTTAAAAATAAACCTGGCATGTTGAGGAAGTCTTTGAATAAGTTTTCTCATGGAATTACTCAGACATAATAATAAATGCTTCTTTTGAAAACCTTAAATATTTAACAATTAATTATTTTGATTTGAATAGTTTAATATTTAAGTTAAGTCAACACAGAAATAAACCAGCAATCGAAATAATTAACCTAGACATATTCTAGTTTTCCTAAATATCTTCTTTTTAATTAAGTATCTAATAATAAAAAAAATAGTAGGAGAGGAAGGTGGGAGCCTATGCAGGGCAAAGGGGGGAGGCCTGCAGTGGGACTGCATAGGCTCAAAATAGTTTTTTTCATTATTCAAATAACTATGTAAATATTACTATTACTTCAAATAAAATCAATGGCAAACCAAACGCAAAACCTAGCATACGAGTAAACGGTGGCACATATTACAGATCCAAATGATCTATTTTTTAGGATTACTTTTACTAATATTAGTAAACATTAACGGCCTATATGTATACATTCTACTGCTGGGCACAGGCCTCACCTCAACTATGAGGTGGAATGAGCCATACTCCAACACGCGGGCTCAATGCGGATTGTTGGAGGGGTGTAAGGTTAGTGAGCACTTAGTGAGCAACCTTAATGTCAGATGTTATTAAGCCACCCCAGGGCCTCTGAGTAAGCTTGACCACTGACATCTGGCCACGTCAACTACGTCACTAATGTTAGTATATAAGTTTAATCTGCTTAAAACTTTTAATCTTGTATCTAGGAACCCATATAGTTTGATGTGAATAAATTATTTTTTATCTTATCTCAAAGACTACTGGACTTTAAATTATTACCCCCAATCAGATTATAATAAAAACTACTAAGCTATCTCTGTATGAGTTTGAGCTGCCTAAATAGTTCTAGAATACTTGGAAAATAAACACTTAACAGTATATCACTAACCCCCTCATTCATAAAAACGAATGCAACGCTAAAGCACAGTTTAAGCAATTGACGTGTTATGTCACCTACTTGCAAATGGCGGCAGCAACAAGAATGAAAGAGACAAAACGATAAAAAGTTAACGACTTATTGAAGAGCTGTTTAACTTGTTATGAATAAGTGGGATGGTTGTAATACATAGGATTAACATGACTCAGGCCTACAGATCTGTATGGTCATAATAATATGTTAACTGTTTTAATGTGTTGTTGAGTCATTGAGTGAGTATGGGTAAAAGAGAACAGACAATATGTTCTAGTTGACCTGATTCTAATGTGAGCGAATATGAAAGTTTAAAGAACAGTATGTACTGAAAAAAGGGGTAAATAGGTTTCTAGGTCTATACTGGGTTTAGCTTTTTAACCTGTGGTAACTATGAAAAAACACAAAAACTCAAGAAATATAGAGCTTCTATAAGCTTGAAACATCTTCAACATCTTGTATCTATCGTATACTGGACACCAGTTATTTTGACATATGTTTTTATTTTTTTTATTAAATAACCTCATCCCCTCCACCTCATAGTTGAGGTGAGCCCTGTGCCCAGTTGTATGTGTGTATGTTATGTATTAAATAAATTGATTGATTGTCCTAATTCAGAACCAAATACCTATATTTACCCTATTTTACTGTTTACTCTATGGTACATAAGTATGAGGTTTGCATGCATACAAATCCTATGCATATGAGCAAAGTTGAGGAGATATTAAATAATAATAAACCACAAGTAGGATCAATAGTTGTTTGAATTCTATGAATTTTGTTCACATAAATATCAAAGACAAATCCTTACCTTAATAATTTTGAGATCTTTGGACTCACATCCTTGTACTAGCGCGTACAGAATCTGATTGACCACTCCATAAAGAGAAGCTTGTGGATTATTAGATGCCAAGGACAGCTTTTCTATGGCTTCATCACAGGCCTGAAGGAAAAATAACATTTTAAATCTAAACTTTGGCACAAAGACATATTGAAGTACTTTACTGTATAAATAGGATTTTTTTGGTGTTATAAGTCTTGTTGCCTTTGTTTATTGTGTACACTGTTGTGTTTACAATTATCAGTCTGCAGTATTTTTGTTTCTTATTTTCTTTCGTTTACAATTACTCAAGTTTTATGAAGATTTTGGTCTAAGAATTTAGAAATTATTAGGTGAGCATTTGCATACATATGAAGCTATAGGACCTTTTTCCACGGACGTAACCTTTTTCTTTAGAAAACAGATTACCAAAAGATGGATTTAATATTTAGAAATGAGATTTTAATAGATCTAAACTAATCTTTTACCATTTAAAATGAGGTATGTTAGGAAACTAAGCAATTCTTTTTATTGATCCATTGTTAAGTAAACGGTAATACTAATTATAAATAAACAATAACAGCAAACAGCATTCTAAAAATAAAATGTTTCTCATACATTAACTGCCAAAGTTCTAAATAATTGGAGGCAATTACAACTATGAAAACAGTGTAGTTGCACCAATATATCCTGCACTATTTAGGCCTTGAATTGTAAACATAGTAATTAATAGTGTAAAGATGAAAAAAACCTCTCTTATCTGAGGATACTTCTTCTTGGTCTCCAAACTTAGAGTCTTGAAGTCATTTTGCAATACTTCCATAAATTTTTTGGTAGAGTCATCGCCGGTTACCGCACTGACGAATGCCATTTTACTCTTAATAGTTTCTAATTAAATTATTCACTTCATGTTTTACGTAAAAATCGTAATAATTGAAAATATGCCATGTACACAATCGACATCACAATTTTCCGTTCAGAAACGCGATGACGTATTCCAAGTTCCAAGATTTCCCAGTCCATTGACCAAAAGAAAGAAAAGGCGATTGACCTAATGAAAAAAACATAGGATTTAAATAAGAATCTACTACGGTTGGTCGGTGATTATTTCAATTGTCATCAAAAAAGGAAAACGTGAAATAATCTAATCGATTTCTAAACTTTAATTGCAGTTCGTTCAACGCCTTAGAGCATTTCTATATTGTCTAACTGTGCGTTCCGAATTGAGTCAAAATCGATTACAGCGCGCTCACAGAGCGTCCCGAATTGAGATATCGCGCCAACGGGTCATCTAACGTCAGACAGCTTTACGTCATGGGTGACGTCACTAACGGCGCCATTGCGCTCACAACGATTATGCTCCAGAGCGATATCACCGTGGGCCTTATGTCAGATTCATAGATGAAACGTCAAACAGACATTTTTGCGTGAAAATATATTTGTCTATATTCCTCAGAATAAATCTTTGCTGGGACAAATCTTTTTCTGTGATAACGTAACAGAAAGTTTTACTACAAGAACCGCTAGTTTAACCTGGGAATGATAGAAATTAAAAGTTAAAAATTGTTAGGTTATGTATCACTATCTAGCGGTCCGAATTGGTTTTGACGCTGATAGCGCTGTGAGCGCTGTTGACGCGATATTTCAATTCGGGACGCCTGTTATCGCCGTGAGCGCTCATTGACCTGTAATCGCATTACGGACCGCACAGTAAGGGTGCGTTCCGAATTGAGTCGAAATCGATTACAGCGCGCTCACAGAGCGTCCCGAATTGAAATATCGCGCTGACATTCATCAAACGTCAGACAGCTTGACGTCATGGGTGACGTCACTAACGGCGCCATATTGCGCTCACAACGATAATGCTCCAGAGCGATATCACCGTGGGCCTTATGTCAGATTCATAGATGAAACGTCAAACAGACATTTTAGCGTAAAAATATTTTTGTCAATATTTCTCAGAATAAATTTTTGCTGGGACAAATCTTTTTTATGTGATAACGTAACAGAAAGTTTTACTACAAGAACCGCTAGTTTAACCTGGGAATGATAGAAATTAAAAGTTAAAAATTGTTAGGTTATGTATCACTATCTAGCGGTCCGAATTGGTTTTGACGCTGATAGCGCTGTGAGCGCTGTTGACGCGATATTTCAATTCGGGACGCCTGATATCACCGTGAGCGCTCACATTACTGTAATCGCATTACGGACCGCACAGTAAGTTCAACGCATAGTTAGAAAAAAATGCGTTTCATTTGAAAGCTTTCGATAAATTATTTAATTTATTTATTCCGAATGATTCCAAAAAGAAATAAAACATTCATTCATTATTTGTAAATTGAGCAAGAATCAATAAAATATAATTAGCACTATTTTTGAAAGTATTTGAAGTTTCTTTTCATTTCCTTTCAAATATCTGTTATGCGTGTAAAGGAATATTTTAAGTGATAATAATACCATGTTCAAAATAAATACACTCAGTGTAACTTTGTAATATTACAGTGCGAAATTGAAGTATTTTATTGACTTTCTGAGTCGGCGTGCATTTACACAGCTTTTATAAACTTCAGAAAGACGTTGTGCCTTGAGAGTTACTTTATTTCGTTATATTGATAGTTTTAAATAATTTTACTAGTTTTGTGAAATAAGTGATTTTCTTTCCTTTTCACAATTGCTTCGTGAGAGTAACTAAAGCACTGGGCACTAGTAACTAAAGCTTTTACGTTGTAAGCTTTGCAATAAGATATTGCAAAGTGAAAGTGTGAGTAGAAAGTGTTTTGATGGCTGGTGGTGATCGATGATGGATGACAGGATGGATGACCCACGTTTTACAGTTTGATATTTTTTTAGTATTGCAACATCGATTACTGATTGTGCAGAAGAAAAAACAATGGTGTGATTCCAGATTTTTATTTGTAAGTATTTATAGAATCCAATATCAATTCAGCTAAAGTAACGGTAGTGAGTCGATAAAATCGTTCACGCACCCGACGATGCCGATACCGAGGTATAAATAAAACGTAAACTTTTCGCCATAAATTCGCTTTGCAAGATTGACGTGCTATCATTCCAGTTTTTTACTCTATTTATTCAGCTTGAATCGGCTATGCGCCATTTACTGCAACAGATTGGCCGTAGTCTGCAGATTTTAGCACATCTTTAAATATAACGCGAATCAGCGCAAGTGCAATGGCTGGATGTCTCTGACGTCGGGTAGTCTGACTACGCTCAGCCACCCGCTTTCGCGTTTTTCGTGTTCAATATTTCATGCCGGCACCTAGTTTTCTTGTGTTTTGTGTCGTTCCTATCGTTTTTTCATCGGTAAGTGTCATTGCGAAGTATGTGAGTGCGGTCGCGACCTCGGGAGTGCAGAACTGGGTCTTTCAGTAAACGTGTCATCGTTTTATCATCAAATCAAATGTTTAACCGTACAGTGATTGTTCTTGGTAAACAAAGCGACATGCTTAGTGCGTATTTGTAAATATTTCTGCACAGGGTTAACAGTTCATTGCTGCTACATAACTATGAAACATGCAGACTATACCATCTTTGTGATAGACACATGATTTTGACAGCTCAACTATTATTACCAGACCTAAGGTGAATTTGAGACACATGTTTGTGTTTTATGTTACATTTTATAATTACATTATAAATTCATCAGCTGTTAGTTTGTTTCCTTTTTCCAATAAACCAACCAGCATTTTTTTAAAGTTATTTTTAAAATCCTAATTGGAAAGAAACTTAAATTAATATTAGTGTTCCTGATCTTATTAAAATTATTTATAGTTTGTTGATTGAACTGAACGCAGCTGTTATACAGTATGTCAAATCTCGCTGTTGGTTGTTGATAAGGATCAGTTGGCTGATAACCTTGTTTTGATGCAAATCGGGTTTTAATTACAGAATTAATGTTTAATAATAACTTAAAGTTGCACATGCTTGTGTTATTAATAGTCCACTTTCTGAATATTCTAGCTATTTTTGAGTAAGAATATTTATTGTTTCCTATTCTATCTGGGTATTTGTAGTACTCAAAAAGGCATAAAAAAGTCAAAAAAGGCCAAAGAGCAAAATAAAGTACTATCATGAAAGTTAGAAAAGGAAGCAAAGATAGAAAGAAGAGCAAAAATTATGAGTTAAATTAATGTTAGCATACATAATGAATACTTATTGAATTTGGATTAATCTCTAAAAAAATGCATAAACAATTATTTTTTTAAGTTAGAATGTTACAGCACTAGTCATTTTGTTAGTGGTTGAAAATTATTTTTGTCTGATAGCGATTCCTCCTCCTACTTTATTTTCTTGTATCAAGTCATCTACTTGTAGATTTTCCTGCAGCTCTTCCTGACTTGCCTATCAATGGCTTGGTTCTGCCAAGTTCCAGCTGTTTTTAATATTTTTGATAACCAACTCACTCTTCTTTCTGTTACCTTGCAGCCCACTATACCTAACATTCATTTTTGTATTTGTGCTAACATTTAAAAGCATTACCCCACTTATGGCTCAGCTAGGCAAAAAGAGGAATTGATTGATGTCAGGCAATACTGGATGTACAGCTACAAAATGATATAAACACTTAAAACTACATATGTCACATAAAAATTGTTGAATTTTTTCATATAAATGAAGAATGATGATTAAAAATTAGCCAGTATATCAGTAGTTACTAAGTTGTTTATTATAATTATGATACTGACTGTACCTGCTACACATACATAATTGTAAATGTTTTGTCATTATGTTTTTTTTGTTTCAGATAATCAAATCCAAAAAATCAAAACAATCCTGCAATACAACTTTCCAAAATCTTCCTAAAGACTGTTATTTTAGATTATATTTTTTTCTCTTAGTGTAAAGATAGTTTGGGGGACGATAACTAGAGAGGGATGCCAACACAACGAGAGAGAATGAAAAGACGGAATTAGCTATTTATTTAATAAACTTGTGTTTCCCATTATATTATTTTTATAGTTAATCCATTATATTTTTAACATAAATGAAATGGTTTTTAACGCTATAACATTGAGATTCTAAGATATTTATTCAGTTTTAAATAATCACAATGAATAAGTTTAAACTGCTGATCTGACATAAAGCATTTGATGCCCAAATATGGACAATATGGCGTCAAATGTGACTGTACGAAACAGCAAACAGAGGAAAGAGAACCTTATAACGAGGAAGCAGGACAAAAGTCCAGAGAAAACCATAAGAGGCACGAGAGGGGCTTATAGGGGGATACCTTCCACTTCGAAGAGAGGGGAGGAGGATGAGTCGGGTTCTACGGAAAGACTGGATAGACCAAAGAAATTTATGGCGCAGAAAAGCAACTATGGCCTCGGGAAAAGACCAGACTTCTCACTCAAGAACAGGAATGTGCATTTAGCTTCGTCTCGGTATGGGCAGGTGAGTTATTTTTTACTCTTCTTAATTAGGTGTCTTACTTGGCTTCATTCAATGATATTATACTGAAAATTCAGAAATTGTCCACGGCGTACGACGTAGGGTAATTTGACCGTGTTGTCGCGAACAAGATAGTTCGACACCATACTATAGCGCACAGTGTCGTCTCAAACTGTCAATGCTTTCGCGAGTTGTTCTAATAGTTCAGATTTGGGTGCCACTTTTTCAGCACAAGTACTACCTAACTCTTTTTAATACAATATCATTTCCCTCATTCATAACCAGCGATTGACGTGGCCTGTATTTCACCCGCAAATGTCGACAGCATTAAAAATGAAGGAGTCAGAACGTCACAGTAGCTAGAGAGTGATGCTGTAAATCTACTTAAATTAAGTTGTACACTGTTATTTTTTTGCATTTAGCAATCACATTGCTGTTTTTATCCAATGTAAAAAATATCCGAAAAAAGAACTCTGAAGGCATCAGGCGAGAATGGAATCGGCATCTGCCGCAAGCCGGGCGGCATACTATCGCGATGCGATATACCTATTTTTAATTAATACATTACTGTTAAGTTCTGAAATTTGGAGTAGAAAACACTCGTCCATACGCGTAAGAGGATAATTTATTGTCACGTTTAAGCATCCCGATGCTAATAACTAACACTAATAATAATTACCCGTAATTATTAGTTAAGTAACATTTTGGGGTCTTGATTTAACATAAGGGCACCACAGCAGCTATATGGGCCTCGAGGCTATTACTACCTTAAATTATTTTTTCGTGACAATCAAATCGAATTTAGCATTTCTAATGACATTTCAAATTAAAAAACAAGAAATATTTCAAGAGGAACTTACTTTTAAATTGTATCTTTATCTCTAAGAGCGCGTCCCGTTTACGTGAACATAAGCGGCTGACTGATTGTTTCTAGTTTGCCTCCCCCATGCATTTTACATGGAATGTCCGTACAGCGCGTAACGTCGCAAACTGCTAAGATTCAGTAATCAACAATGACAGTCAGCCGCTCACTGTTCGCCTAATCGTGACGCGGCCTAAGTGCCGACGTCTTTACCAACTTTGTCATAAAGAATACTGAATGCAAGCAAAAATCGGTTTCAAGTGTTTGTTACATTTCTTATACAAAGTTATGATAACTCTGCAAATAAGTTGTTTATAATAACTTGACATGCAAATAATTGTAAAGTAGTTGTGACAGACATATTCGCACATACGTCGTCTCCAAAAACGTGTCTTTACGCCGTTCAAATGTTTGTATTTTTGGAGTTGACTGTTTGTATGGCTTTGATTGGTAAATCAGACTTGTCGTTGTATAGTCCACGTGGACCGGACAATCGGCCAATTTGGTCCAATTTCAGTCAATTATTCAGTTGGCTGATGTCACGCTGAGAGGTGAGGGCCCCAAGCGGTTTACAGAATCACGGTCTGGTGTTTTTTATACCAAAAACTGAAGTTTCAAATTGGCGATTGTTTGATGGCAATCGAGATACAATCCCTGCTAACTAGAAGGAGCCCCCCAAATCGGATCAGGTTGCTCTAATAACTCTATCGCCATGGCATTCTGTTGTTTCTATAATATCTAACTATCCTTCAAGATCTCAGTCCTCTAACTTTAACTACTGGAAATGCTTGTACTCACCCTGATATCGGCAACATCTTAGCTCATAACAATAGGCGCTATTAAACATGAAAAAGTATTGTGATAAACAAATACTAGAGTCAATATTGAAATGGCTACCTGAAATAAATGTCAATTACTAAACAACTACTCCACGAAATTGGATATATCTTGACATTGAAATGATTCGCCTTGCGTGAAATCTTCTCTCGATCTTACGCCGTGAATCAACTTTATTCGCGGAATGTAATGAACAGTTTTCGAGAAATTTGATTGACTTGCCTTGCTTTTAATTTTCTATTGGAAGCATTATGATTGTTGAGGTATCCAACTTTTCGGATACTAATTTTTAGATTTACCCCTGTGCATCCAAGATTTCATGATCAATTTTTCCTTGTATGGAAACAAAAATAGCTGCTTCCTAAATATGATGGTTGTTTAATAAAAAAACAAGTTCAGTGGAAGTTGCATGGACCTGGATAAATGAAAATCAGTACCTACCTAAAGAAGTTATTTAATTTATTCTTCAGAAAATTCACATTTGTGTTGTTATTGACCAGTTTTGCCGGGTAGCAATGTTCTATTTGGTACTGATGTCCTTTTGGTTGTTTCCTTGTCTCAAAACGTCTTAGCTCCAAATTGTCTACATATTTTGTATATCAAGTTTAATGTGGTCACCGTAACTGAAATTAGGGATTATTATTTGAATTTTAGAATAATTTCTCTCTCTGGTATATTATTATAACGCCTAACTAAACATAAGGCCGTGAAATTCCAAGGAACACCAATTTAAACAAGACAAACCTCTTTATGTAAGGGAATGTAATGGAAAATACTAAAGTATAAAATTCAATGCTGATTACGAGCATGGAGTGGAATTTTAATGAGATTTAAAAAAGCAGGTATCACAAACTACAGGAATAAGAACTTGCGATCTAGACGATGTAGATAGCGTAACTTTAAAATATAAAGTATTTATGCTTGATTTAATTTTTCCCGACTAACTAAAGGGCAACGACTTTGCTTAAAGTTGGCTTCAGCAAGATAAATTATTTGAATAAATTACACCGTGTTTGAAGTATTACACAAAGAGTCAGCATTATTTTTGTTTGATTCACGCTGCAGTATTAAAATTTGTCGCATGTTGCAGGTAGGGTTATAAGTATTTTAATTATTTGCTTCTGATCTGTAGCCCTGTCTAATCAGCCTCTTAATTCCACATCACCTTTGTACCCCAAGGGTCTTAGAACTCCTGGGAATAATGGCACCTAATACCTGATCTCCGTACGGAACCGGAGGGGACCATATTGGGATCCTTGAGAGACGGTATACTGCACAATTTATCCCTCTATCCTCTTAGCAAAATCGCCTAGCTAGATTGGTTTGGCTGGATACACACAGCACATGTTTATTCTACTTCAAAAAAGGAGGAGGTTACTAATTTGGTTGTCATGTTGGTGTCTCAGAACTCCATCATTTATAAGCCGGTGGATTTTAATTTATAACGAGAACGATGTAGCTAAATGGCTTTTGAGGCCTTGCTGGCCGATGCCGGCGAATGTTCCGCTTGCTCGACTCTCCTTATGGCCGCTGTTTTAGCCTTTCCTAAGTTACCTAAAGTGTCTCTCGATAGCTTTTATTAATCATAACTAATGTTCTCGTATTTTCGATCGGGGACACCGGCAGTGAGCCGGGTGATCGGTCCGCTTATTGTGGGCCATTTCACCCATTTCCCCAGGTTTCTTGTAACTAAATAGTGTTTGATTTTTTTCAAGTAAAACAAATGTATGAAATGTTTTGAGAAATGATGACGTACGAAAAGTTTGCCCGCTTAGTTAGAGGGTAGATAGCTGTCTGGCCAGTTCAGAGCTGAACGAAGTGAGGGCTTGTGCAATTAGACTAATGCTTACAACAAACACAGCTCCCATAATATTATCTTCGTTTAGTTCAGCTCTAGCTCAGCCTAAAGATGTCTAAGACAGTTTCAGGTAAATACGCCTTCGCTCTGATTAATTAATACGCTACATGTAGTAAGTTACAGGTCTTAAATAAATTAAGTAAATACACATAAACCCTGCTAGGACGCCTCAAAATTCTCCCATGTTCGTTCGAACTGTTCGATTCCAGATATCAGTTAGAAACCTCGACCATACATTGTTCCAGATAGAGTTCCAATTTGTACCACCTGGCTCCTAAAATGTGGTCCCCCTAAGACCTTTACTCGGGGTTAAATGGTCATGAATCATGGCAACGTCGTGTTTTGTTAGTACATTCGGCACTTGATCACGTGTAGTGGTCTCGAAGGACCTCCTTCTCAAATGAAGTAGTCAAAAGTGGTCATTGGCATCGTCCAGGGGGTCAAATGTGTGCAATTGTCAAAGTGCTTCCGAAGTACTCAGTGGTAGTGCTTCAGTTATGTAAACAAGTTTGGTGTTAGAGAGACTTGTTATGTATGTTTTGAAATTGTATTTTTGTATATATTCAGAATAGTATAATCTAATGTTACTTTTGTCTACGATGACGTCATCTATTTCATGAATTAGGCTTAATATTATGAGGGGTTTATCTGTTTGGTATGCCTGGGCTACTTTTAATTTCTAAGTAATTCGCATCTGTCGCTTAAAATAAACTATATTGCGGAATGCGCTGGCTTAATGTAAATTTTTAAAATGTTTCTTTTTTCTCTTTTTTATCGGTTAAATGCTCGTCAATGAATTTTATAGAACATAGAACGTAAATAAACGCAATAAATTCTGCACAGTATATATTTGGAACCGCTGTTAAATAACATTATATTTTTCTCCTCCTATCTATTTATTTTAGAAGATGTAAACATTACGCGTTCATCAGATCATTTAATTATAAACAAGGAATTAACATGTTTAATTTTTCTGTTTCTATAGCACGTGCGTGCGAACATATCAAGTACAGTCGGCAAAAAGAATGCTATTTGATATTTTTATTGTTTACAAAATAAAACTACTGAAGTGCGATTAAGATCAAAACAACTAAGTTGCTTTTATCTTAACACGTAAAAAAGTCACTCCCTACAGCTCCCTAGCGCTTTAGATCCTGGATTCGATCCTTGCCTGGCAATAAATCGATTGTCGAACGTTTCTTGGTTTGACTGTGTTTTATTATCTATTTCAGCATGAGTCATTTCCATGTTCCACCTTTTTTTTTCTTTTTACCAGGCTGCCAGTTATGCTTTCTGAAATCGTCACTCCACCTTTTTCTGGGAAAGCCCTACAATGAAATTCTTGTGTTAACATAATTCCTTTTTCTGCAGACCTTACTCAGTATTGTAAAAGAGTCGCAAGCCCGTATCGCAATGACCACGGGCGTGATTATTGTCTATAATTAGCAATGCCCTGTCATCTCTACGCGCGTGCAATCTCAGCTTACACAAGTTACATTTGAAACACATAACCTGACATGCATGACGTGACGTTGACGCGGATCAAATGGTAACTTGATCGTTGTGTGATCTCAAGTACTTGAAATTAGATTTGAGGATTGCAAGCTATTGAAAAAAAAACTGTGGACCCTGTTTCAAGCACACAGCTTGCATAGCAGAGGCGGTGAATTACCCCTTCAAGCTGAACATAAGTTCCAAAACTGATACCATAACTTATCACTTTACTTAGGTTCCGTAGAGGCCAAAGAGCGCAAATAAGGCAAAAAATAAGTAGAATAATCTGTCTCTTTGCATAACGTTTGTAGACTCTGAGAAGGCCTTCGACTCGGTTGACACTTGAGGCGGTGCTGCAGTCCCAGCTGTGCTAAATAGACTATCGGTTCATCGAAGTGTTAACAATCTGAATACAGGAGCATAGCATGAGAATCATGTTATTTGCAATGGGGCGTAGGTCAGAGAGTAACATTTTTGTTGCATTGAAGAATTTGATGTCTCGGCATCAACATTAAAGGCCAATGAGAAGAGTGGAGGGCTAAACCAATAATGCTGTGAACTAAGATAGATGTATCTCAAAGTCCTGTGGCAAAATTTCGCTCTTACTGTTGCCTGACTGTTCAGCAAAATTTCAGCCACTCGCAAGACGCGACCCCTGACCTAGTAAGGCAGTAATATTGCACTTACATCTATTGCAGTAGTACCGAATTAATTGCGACGTTCTGGGCGACTGGCGGAAATATATAGGGAAGGAAGATAGGAGGGATCTATGACCTGGCGGCGACACAGCTAGGTCAGAGGTGGCCAAACTCGACAGCTGTTTATAGGCGTTATTTGATATGCCACTAATGTTCTTTAACGTTTCGTTTGACTAAAGGGTCTTAACCTGGGTTGTGTATGTATGTTTTATGTACGTTTATTAGTTTTTTGTTGCTAGTGAGTGCCTTGGCCGTGTGGATTAGGAAATCTACTGGGTACCTTGTTATGGGTCTGGTGATCTTTGTGTAGGAGTATTCAGAAACACACTTATACCATCCCACCACCTCTTCGTACAGCAGTCATATTAACTACATCATGAATTTGCTATATGTTTAAACTAATTTTCTTTGTCAATAACAAAACAATCGATATCATATTTATCGCCGTTGTGCTAATTATATTGCGCTTCTCCAAGGCTAAATGGCGTGACAATCTGAGATCCATTTGTTTGCTTTAGTTTAAATTTTCAATCGTTCAAACAGCAATTGGTGGCTAAACGGTTAAGCTCTGGCTCGGGGCCAGTCTGATGTCTCTGGTTAAATATGGCCGTAACGCTCACTTTATTTTCAATATCCATTTTACGGCTAACTCGCCAGAGATGGAAAACCTTAGGATAGCAGTGGCCTCACCATGTTAGATTCAAAATCACTAGGTGAAGTTGTGGCTTCTGAATGGTTCGTTCGCCAAGACTGACTATGGTTGCGAGCGTGTATGTTTTAAATGTTGAAAGTTGGGAAAATATCATTCCGGTAATTGATTACTTAGTTGGTGCAATTTAAAACTGACAGTTGTGCAAAGTTCAAAATAGATTTAATAATGTTGGTTTGATTGCGGTTGAATTGTTTCTATCTAAGTATGAACGCGCGTTTGTTTCTGTTAAAAATAACGTTCGATTAAACTTACTCTGTATTTTTGTTGTTGTTGTTGTGCAACAAAATATGACATTAGAGACAATGTTCTCTATGGTCGATTCTAAGTAATAACTCTACTCAATATCAAACATTAGGGGCCGTATTTCTCACGATCAAAAGTATTTGATTAAACTTGGAAGAATGTCAATAAATGCGAGCATATATGTTTAGCTAGGTCGTGCAAATACTTTAGAGCTAAAAATTGTGACTGTGACGTAACTGTCGACTGATTCACAAGAACAAAACATACGAACATGTCTCAATATTGTTGAAAATATGATAAAAACTTTTTGGAAATACTGGTATGTGAAAAGGAATAGTGATTATGAGGTTAAGTGCAAATGGGCATTAGAATCTTGGTACACAAACTACTTTATGACGTCATGTTAAGGAAAATGCGCCATTAAATTGTGATAAATAATATTATTATGAAATGTGAATGGAATAATTTTCGGGACTGTCACTTTAAGAACTTTGGATATCCTAATGACTTCATTTATTAGAAACCGCTATCTGTTGCGAAGACCGCTACTCACTTACTTTGTGTTGTCTTTCATGAAAGTAAGTTATTATTAGTAGTATGATTTATGTGGGTATTAACTTACAACGAAAAGTTGATACTAACGTGGACAATGCCTAGAATTTACCCCTGTTAATTCAATATAAATCTCGGCTGGTAATATTAATGCCAATAGTAAAAACCATTGAGAGTTTTCTGATTGCATCTAAATCAGTCAGAGTTTAGATAAATAAGACAGTTAATTACTTGTAAATCTATTATCTTTATCACAAGTTATTAATCAACTTTTTCAAATCTAGATATGATCATTTGATGATGGTGTGGACACAACCAGAAATGCCTATTCACTTCTGCAGCAACAGAGTCCCTCTTCTTTGCTGGTCGCTTATAAACAAGTAAGCGAAACGTAAAACCCTTTAATTGGCTCAGATTATTTATTACATTCTTTTGTAAAACGTCGGATTATCATTATACTTTCGAGTTGAAAACTTAATTCTGTCATTTCGGGTATACCGACCTAGATTATGTTAATATTATTTTTAGCACTTTCCATGCAGTATCTTGATTGCTTGCTCAATGGTAAGAGCAGTTGCCCGGTTTGCGAAAGACGCGGGTTTGATTCCCATCTGAAGACCGAATGTCTTTTTTTGGTTTTCAGATACCTATAATAAGGTACTTGCAGTCTATGACTTCATTGCAAGTACACAAAACGCACTACCGAATTGCGTTCTCTGGTTATTAAATGAATGAATTATAAACGTTTAACGGCATTGGCTGCCCATCAAACGGTCTGCTGATCTAGACCGCCATAAAGTCTACAGACGTCCACAATAATATTAGTATAACTGAACACGTGTAACAAAGACGGATTTGATTCGTACAGCGTACGAGCGTACAACTATCGCTCAAGCGTGTCTAGGTAAACAAACAAACAAATTCTACCAGCTATTTTCAAAAGTGTGGGCGAAAATACTGATCACACACAATGAAATAAAAGCTATATACGGGTGCGGGGGTTGGGGCGGAAAGGTTCTAGAATGGCGACCGCGTACCGGACGACGTTCCGTGAGCAGGCCCTCCACAAGGTGGACCGACGATCTGGTCAAGGCCGCGGCAAGCCGCTGGATGCGGACAGCGCAGGACCGATCGTTGTGGAGATCCCTGGGGGAGTCCTATACCCAGCAGTGGGCGTCGTTCGGCTGATATGATGACTGGTGCAATGTTGAAAAGTCATACAATTGATTAGTAAATTGATAGTAGTAGAATACATAATGAGAAAGCGGGGACTGAATCGAGCATCATATTTTTTTAGGTCTCCGTCAAAGTTTGAGAGCTTTTTTTTTTTTTTTTTTTTTTAACCCGGTGAAATGCCTTTACGCACTTCCCGCTGCTTGGGGGGGGCAGCGGGGGGGTGTGGGACTCGCCCACCCCTTCAAGGGGTGAGAATACCCACTAAAACACCGGGGCGGCCTTCTTCTGCGCGTGACCAGGGTTTACCGAGGACTCTCCCAGGGAGGCACTCTACCGGTAAAACCCTGGCGCGCTGTGCCGGTTCCGGCTCACCTCGAGGGGAGTAGTGCCTCCCCTCTTACACACCTGCCGGTGTTCGACAGTGCGAGGCCACCCCACACTGCCGTCCTCCTCGGGGTCGCTTGTGCAATGAAGGCACACAGCCCCCGCCGTGTACTCTCCTAGCGACCCCGGGGGCCCCCTTTAGTCGCCTCTTACGACAGGCGGGGGTGACCTTGGCTGTATTCTTACGCCCCAGACCACAGGGCGAAAAGTTTGAGAGCTGCCCTAAACTGGGTCTAACGATGACGTCTGAATTAATGGAGAGTAATCTATGGATTTCGTCGGCAGATGCAGTACTGGCTGTCACGTAGTCTTTTCCCAAACTACATATTGAAAAAAAATCTTAGTCTGTCAAAAACAATCAATTCATATGTTACTCCTTCCCGAAAACGTCTTGAACTTGCTCGTAGAGCGTTCAAACGGCAGATTATAGTTCTAGGTCTAAAACCCGTAACAAATTATGGGGCGTACTCGTCGAACGTCACTAACGTCGCATGTAACAGGCAATAAAACCGTTTTATAGACCAAAATCTAGATTTAGGAGTCGAGGTTGTCGACCACTAACTCGCTATACCTAGCTAGAACAGTAAGTATGCACGCATGACCACAGAAATCCACGCAAGTTTCGTCATATATTATGTTAGGTTTTATAGTAAGAGCGTCGTGGCCCAGTCGTGAAACACACTGTCTCGGAACCCTGTGGTCCCGAGATCAAATCTGGGCGGAACACACCTATTTTGCATTCATTGGACAATTTGTGGCTGAATTTCCGGAGAAATGTTAAAACACTGATCAAAAACCCAAACAACCCGGATAGCGGCGGTGAGCTCGCTCCTTAACACGTTGGGTTCAAATTCACTCGGCGATATGAGGGCGTCTGAATGTTCCGTTCGCCATGATGGCAACAATCAGTGTGCCACTGACTAACCGGTCGTGAGGGTATGTTATGTTATGTTGACTTGCCGGCAACGTGAAAAAGTACCAAAAATGTATTGAAATGAAAATAAATTTCATGTTGACTTGTCTCAGATCTTTCGACTTCTCAAATTCAAATTAAATATTTCTTTATTCAAGTAGACCATTGCATAGTACTTTCGGATCGGCCTTCTTAGACTAGGCTCAACGATTGCGTGGCTTAGTAGAAGTTAGTGGATATAGACACAGAAAGATACTTTAGCATGTAGAGATGCAGATTGCAGAGGCGCCATACCTCATCATTGCCTTTTCCTATAAAAACGGCGTTTGTGTATCCAACTGTGAAAATGCGTCAATCGTGTTAATAATTTTATACGAATTTTATGACCGCTTTTATTATGAACATTAATTTACTATGATATAGAGGATATTAAATAAAATGTCTGACTGAAAGACTATTGATCAAATTAATCAGCGTTTGTTTATCATGATGTTGGTAGAATCAGAATTTCTCAATTCCTTATTTCATATTATAGCCGCTGTTGGAAAGACTGTGATCACCTACATAACCTAGTTGGTAAATAAAATGTATGTGATCTGTTTCAGCAATATTATTTTGTATGGTGGTGTCGAAGCTGCGCCCCTTTGCGTCACAATCGTCGTACAGCGCTTGTAGCTACTGCGCGAGACCGGTCGTTATAGCGCGAGCAAGCTGCGCTCCAAGTCTGCTAATTTAAGAACGCTTCAATTGAATCGTAATTGAGTCTCAATAGTCTAATCTACTATATAAAAATAAGTCGGGTTTTCCTTCCTGACGCTATAACTCCAGAACGCACGAACCGATTTCCACGATTTTGCATTCGTTGGAAAGGTCTCGGGCTCCGTGAGGTTTATAGCGAAGAAAATTCAGGAAAATTTCAACAGAAAGTCCACGCGGACGAAGTCGCGGGCGGCTGCTAGTTTGATATATTTCCCTGATTATTGTGAAATGACATCCTTATGTATACTACCTGTGTTGTGTTATGTTTACGAATAAAATATTTGATTCGATGGCTGTAACTTCAAAATCGCTAGCGTAAATTATGTGTATTGTAACCACACTTCGTCTATCGAATTTAAACCCAATGTTGCAAGGTACTCATGACGGAAGAGTTAGCCGCAAATTGTACAATAGCCAGATTTGAATTCGGGACACAGGGTTCCGAGGCAGAGTGTTCAACCACCGAACCACGATGCTCTCTCATTATCAGTTATTTAATTATACCTAGAATAATAAATATTGTTTTCCAATTCTATATTTCCAAGAGTGGGTGGACCTTTTCGGATATGACTAGCAGATATGTTGTTTCTGGACAATAAACTAGCAGTTTCTCGAATAAGATCGTTTGTCTTTCGGAAAAACAAATTAAGTGTGAGGTAATGAGATTGCTTCTAAGAATGACGTCTGATGGCGACTTTACTTAAGTATGCCTTGACTTAATAACGCTTTGAAATGTTATGGTTAGTTTATCAGGGACTGTTGGAGAGGGAACTTGTAAGTTATTTAATGTTAATAGTTTGTCTAACTAAAAAGCTAATCGATTAATTTAAAAAGGTTGTACAGGTAAGCTATTTACAGTGATCTTAAATACCGTTCAATTAAAGTAACCCGATTGAAGATAAGAGCATTAAATAAAATGTATCATCATCATTCAAAGCCTTAATATTTCCACCTTATTAAATGGTCGGTTACGTACCCTCGTCGTCGTCCATCCACTTTGCGAGGACAGACATGCGTTTTCCTTCATCTGGTCTTTATTCCTTTAAAGCTTACTAGTAAGTTAAGTTAAAGTTTTAAGTTCCTTTAATATATTAGTAGATATTGTCTAAGCTGAAATGATGCGCCCCTCCACCGCACCTGCGCAAACAAGAGTGCTTGCTTGTATACGTAGATGCATAAGAGGTGCGCGTCGTTTCAGCTTAGACGATCTCTACGTGAAGGTAAAACTGTTTTTTCCGAAAGTAATTTTCAATAATTTAGATTAGAGTTGTGACCTTGCGTTCCATAGTCTCAAATCTGATCCTAATCTCGCTTATCTATCCGCAAATACTACGTCACCGCGACCTCCCGTAGCGTCACATCACCGATAAGGCACCGATGATGGTCACTCGAGCCCTCGTCACCGCCCCGGGCACCCGGCGCCCCCCGCGGGACCGCGTTCACTTGTTTGTTTTATCAATGAACTGGTGGCGTAGTGGGCGATTATCTTTTGTTTATTTTGAAACGGCCGCGACGAGTGCACGCGTGTTTTGTTTTGATTGTGAATAGTGCATTGGTTTTTGAAAAAGTCTAAAATGTTAAAGTTTATTTTTACTGTTAAATAGTAACTTTGGTTTTGGTGATTGTGTTAATATTTGGACAGACGTTTAGTAAGTTCGCTTAATTTTATCTTTGTTTTGACTGGCCTTAAAACACTCAAGATTGACTGGTATTGTACCAGAGGGTGATTGAGGCCTTTGCCCAGCAGTGCGATCAAAACGTCCCAGTTATCATTAATGTAGAATATTGTCCTTTTTGCATAAGTTTTTGGATTCTATAAAAATAACATCCATAACCGATAACTTTTCTCTAGTTTACAAAATTTTTAATTTAAACGGCGTATACATGCTATTATTACTGAAAAGCATGTTTAAATGCCAACACACAGAAATGTTGATGCCGGTTTGCTCCAACAGGAGTAGTTTTTTTTAACATGTACTATTACTTTGGTTAAGGATATAAAATGTGAATGAACGTGAAGTAATTAAATAAATCATCATTGGGCATCATTGAGCGATTAGACTCTCTAAACTTAGACATTCCTGATAGATGATTATGCTCCTAAATCTGCGACCTTTGTGTTCGAAATGGTTTTTATTCCGCTTCAACATTTAAACGTCATTCCCTTGTGTTAAAATCTTCTCTTGTCTAAAACTAGTAAAAACGTGTGCAAAGCTATTTCTCATCGTAAACAAGTTTTATCACCAATTCATCATTATGTACCGACTTCAATGTTGTCGCGTGCGCTTGCGCTGCTTACATTGTGCTCCACCGGAACACTAGTTAATCTTAAATTACTTTACAAAGGAGATAGCGAGATTCTGTCGTCGTCCCGCTGAGAAAGCTGGTCGAAATACATAAATATGATACAACATTATGTGGCTCTAGTCCTGAAGTAACGTTGTGTTATGGAAACCAGAAATAAGGAAGATACACTCAAGACTCAGCTCCAATATCTGTTTCATCATCAATAATTCATCTCCATGATTCATTGACTCCAAAAGCTTTAATTTTTAAATTTGAGTTGATTACAGATGATTTGAACCTCGTTGTAATGTAACCCAAATATTTACATTACGTAATATTATTATATCTATTATCACGTAGAATGTAGATTTATAGTCAAACGTCAAAGTCAAAGTATTTATTGTTTCATGTAGTTTACAAGATCTTATAACTATAATAAATTAGTTCCAACATGAACCCCGAAATAAATGTAATAGTATGAAAACAAAATATTGTATTTTTCTAGACTAGAACGCAATGACTAAGGCCAAACGTAACCTTAGCAAAACGCTAGTTAAACTGCTAATTCTGAGGTTAAATCGTTAATTAGTAAAACTATAATTTGGCAATTATTCAGATTGTGTTGACTAGGTGTAAACCAGTAATTCATCGTTACGACAATGTTATCCAACGAAACGTTTTGCTGTTATAAAATGCATAGAATGCATAAGCGCACATGCAAAACATTAAAAAACCTTATATCGCTCTATCATCAGCCGCATAATATAAGGATTACCAAATTCTACAATTATAAAAAAAAATACATTAAAATTGAAAAAAAATCACAAAATATGGAAAGGAAAATTCCTATATCCTCATCGAAAACTATTTTAGCAGTGCAAGAAAAACATGTGATTACCACCAATAACACTTAAGACATTAAATTAGTATAATTTGCACAAACGTAGCAATTTTGATGTTAAATGTTGATATCATCCTTATTAAACGGATGTCAAGGGTTTACTAGCGCGACGGTAGCCATGCACGGTTCAAATCATCGGCGTGTTTTTAGTTATTATTATTGTCATTATTGTATACATTTTTGAAGCAAAAATATAAGATGTGTTTAGACTATTTAATAAAATATTTTTACTGTACGTTATTCTCTAAACAAAAGGTTTTTTTAATGTAGTAGTAATTACATCTAAGCATTTTGAACTACAGGTTTATAAGAATAGTCATTAATATTGTGCTAATTAATCATTGTAAGTGATTACACGCCTTTCATATACGCTATAAATCGTCACTTTCACAGTGTGTCATGTGTGACGCGGTTCGTCATGAACGCATTCAGGCGCAGACGAACAACGTCATAGTCGCGGTTCGTCACAAACGCAGTTCGTCAGATTTTTCAAGGTCCTAATAAGGGTGACACTTTAGAACGCATACCATTTATTGCCATAATTTCATTTGCCATACATCAATTGGCATAATCATCGAAAAGCATAATTTTTATTGGCATAAATTTTAAATTGCATAATCATTTTAATGCATAATAGTAATAAGGCATAACATCAAAAGGCATAATCATCACTATGCATACTTTCGTTGACCATAACTTCAACAAGCATACTTTAAAACGCATATTGTCAGTACGCATAACTATCAAAAGACATAATGTCACTATGCATAACTATTAATATTCATAATTTTGTTTGACATAATATTAAAAAGCCTAATTCACATAAGAGCATTTTTTCTACTTCAGGGCAAATCCGACTCAGCCAACACCGACACCACGTGGTACTTGTTTTGCCCTACCCCAAGAGTGTTATTTAAACCCGCGTAGGCATGGAGGGGCGAGGCGGCCCGCGGGCTGAGGAGCAGGTGGCTATGAGCGAAGCGCCGCGGCTGAGGCTGGCCGGCGAAGCCGGCCAAAAAGCCGAAGCTGGGGTGCTGAGCGAAAGCCATCTGTGACGATTAGCACGCGTGGGACCGCCGGAGCCCCGCAATGCCGGAGCCGTGACAGAATTATTTTGCTGTCTACATTTCACTATGAGCAAAATAATTAATATATATCACTATGAGCAAATGATAAATTAAAATTTTGTTAATAAACTAAATGAAGGCGGTTTTCGGACAAGTGCTCTTTGGATTTTTTAAATTTACATTACGTGCTGCTTGCGTTTAACATGTAATATTTGTAAGCTGCTTAATAAATGTATGCTTTTTGAAATTATGGTAAATGAGTGTTATGCCTTTTGAAAATATGGATTTTGACACTTATGCTTATCAAAAGTATGCCTTTTGAGGATTATGTCTTTCGAATATTATGGCAATTAAAAAATATGCCTTTTGATACTTATGGTTAGTGAAATTATACCTTTTGATGAGTATGCCTTACGAATTTCGGCCATGTTATGGTATGCGTTATGAAGTTATGCTTTTAGGAATTATGGCAAGTGATGATTATGGCTATCAACATTATGCATTGTGATTTTATGACCAAAAATGTTATGCGTTTCATTAGGTAACCCCTAATAAGTTGTGCATTTGCTTCCAGATGACATCAGGCCTGCATGGCCACAGCCATCAGATATCGCAGCCGACGCACCATCTAGAGCCGGCTACAGTAGCCAAGGAGAAGACCGTGCATGGGAAGGAGAAGACCTTCAAGGTATGTTCCTCTGAATCTTAGTCATCTAGCTTGTCTTACTGTAAAATGAAATGGCTGGCAGAGGCTGGATGGGAACAGCTAAGGCCAGTGGTAGATAGAGAGGGAGGAAATTGCGTCAAACACGTATAACCATACTCATGTATTTAAAAACTCACTCACTCTTGTGCGTTTGTGTTTCCTTCTTCCTACAATCCCGGGTTTCTCAAGCGGGGCGTGAAAAGGCATTTATGCAGGCCTTCAAAATGAGATTTTACCAGCAGAATAGTTGTCCATTAATGTCCTTGTCAACCCCATATCTGGACCTCACGGCTGCTTCCGATCAGGTGGAGTGGGTCATCTTGAAGACCACTATAAAAAAAAAGTCACAAACTCCGAAAATGTCCTAAATAGGGTGAACATTAAGCGGCACACTGACTTTTAATATTATGTCGACCAGAAGAGCAAACATATCTTCAGTTCTGATAGGCTAACTGCGTAACAGGTAATGATTCAAGCCTCATGTTTCCAATGTATCAGTATTGCAAAGTGAATCATAATGACGACTGCTTATCAACTTTTGCTGAAAGTGCAAGTGTAAACACTTGTCATAGGTTTGAACTGTCTTATATCGAATAGTTTGTCGATTATTCATACTGAACGCTTGCCAATTACTTACAGACATTTAAGAAAGCTAAAGGCGAAGGTACAAAGGCACCCTTCTATATTTTTGTTTTATCTTACTTCTGTTTTGGTTTTACGTTTCTACCAGGTCCTATCACTTCTTTAAATCTACCTACTTCACTAGTTTTGTTCTTCAAAACAAGCTGAATTTTCAAAAGAGAATCAGAAACTTACGAAAAATTTCACAGTTCACTTCATGAAAATTAAAGCCATTGTTTTTTTCGTTTGAGTGAAGATATTAGTGACAGTTCAAACGATATACGACTCTGTCATTGAAGTATTCACAATTGCTTTTGTCAAACTGTCAATATCGTTGATCAATGTTATTTAAAAGACATAAATTGACCCCTGACGTATGTTCCTATAATTTGACCGTGTGTGTGTACAAGATAGCATGATTATTTACTAGAGCGAGAACGAGATAGATACATGTTGCGCAGTGTTGACTCAAAATTTCAATGCTTTGCTCAGGTAGGCGAAAGTCTTAATTTCGGGTGCCACTTTTTTAGCACAAGCAACCTATATCTTTTATTAAAATATCATTGTTCTTGATCACAATGTTAGCAGACATCATTTTGCTGCCGGTTCTTCTTTTTTGATTTTGAAACTCAATTTTAATTGTTGCCATTATTCCAGGTGGTAGTGGGCGG
Source organism: Udea ferrugalis (assembly GCA_950022985.1). Classification (NCBI taxonomy): domain Eukaryota; kingdom Metazoa; phylum Arthropoda; class Insecta; order Lepidoptera; family Crambidae; genus Udea; species Udea ferrugalis. The sequence goes on from OX465541.1 coordinate 2,301,990, forward strand.
CGAGGTGGGTGTGATGAAAGGCCCAGTGCTGGGCCCACGGCCGTACAATGCCCTCGCCATCATTCACACACAGCAGAGCAGCACCTTCGATATGCTCAACTCTCTCACTACCAGCGTTGTGAGTATACTTCAGTATTTATTATCATTTGTCCCGAACATACTGCCTCAGACTAAAAGTAACAGTCTCCCCTGGAAAAGATGATTTGCCGCAACTGATTGGATCTTGAATCCTTTTCATTAACCATCTTTTAAATTTTAAGTTAGCTTACTGTATGTTTGAATATATTGTATCTCCAAATATGACAGAATATTTCACCTGGGTGAAATGAAAAGACAAAAAATATTTTGACACCCAGGTAACTTAATGACTTGTTCCCCCACCTAGTCGCTAGGACAAACATTAATGTGACGAACATTTGGATTTGTTCTGTAACCGTTGGAGTTGGTGTTAAATTATTGTGTTTTTAAATAGTGGCCGCAAACGCGACAACAGCTTTAAGCTTTACGATGCTTAGTGCAGAAACCGAAAGAAATATATATATTTTTTAAATGAAGTGGCGTCGGGAAAACAAAGACTGCATGCCCAGAACACTTAGTGAAGTAAATATATCTATGAAGAAGTCACAGTATATTACATCAGTTATCTGTCCATGTTCCAGGCTAGCCAGCCAGTAGTGGGCGTGGGCGTGGGCGGGTACCGGCGCCGCAGCTCGGGGCAGGGCCCGCTGTGCGACCCCGAGCTGGACGACAGCGGGAACAAGCTGGTCGCGCGGCTGGAAGACGACGCGTTCATATCTGAGCAGGACTTGGTATGTCACACATTAATATATTCATATTTTTTTAATAACCGTCTTGCACAACCGCATCTTCTAACTTTTTCAGTTTCTCTACCTGAAGGTTGTCTGGAAGAGATCGCTCTTAGCGATAAGACCGCCTGTGTTGTACATTCCAAATATCTTTAAGCATCGTTGTGTGATTTATTTTCTTCCAAGTATATCTTAAGGGTCTCACAGTTTAATTGAAAAAGAGTTATGTGGAAAAAAAGCAAGAAATTACATTTTATTTGACACATAGTATGAACATACACACGAAAGAAAGCAGATTTCGTTACAAACATTATTTTGTCGGTGTCTGGTGTATCAGACTCCAGAGAAATTGATCATAAATAACACAAGGTTGACTACTTGCAATACCAATAAAGCAACTGTGACAGATAGAGCCACTCTTTTCTTCTCTCTCTTTTTAAGCTTATAAACTACAAACATTTGTCAAAAAGCTTAACCACTCAACATTTTGCCGCGGTGGTTATATGAGCACCACGTTGCTGTTTTTTTCAGGTCGCCTTCTTTTTCAGTTCTCTGACAAATAATGAATTCTAGAAGTAAGAACATTTTAAGTAGTTTTTCATGAACAAATATCTTCCGGTTTGCAGGAAGAAAATATCGAAATAGCAACAGCTACGGAAAAGCGTTTACCTGCAGCCGACGATAGTGAAGAAGCTACGTCACAGGATCCAAAGAATGGTAAGACTTCAGATATCCTTATTCTAACAGCTCTACGTGAAAACAAGGCTTTACGACGCTAAAATGGCTGGCTTATGGGCCATCAAGATAGAACACAACCTAAAAACTTACAATTAGTCGAGCTAAAGCTAGATCGCTCTTAGCGACAAGACCGCCTATATTGTACATTCCAAATATCTTAAAGCATAAGTAGGGATATCTCAAGCATTTTCATACAAAGTATAGCTATTTGGGAGGCTATAAAAATTAAAATAATGCTACCAACGTAGAAATTTTTAGAACACAGAAACTGCTATATCTGCCCTTTCAGATTGTATAAAAAAAATATTGTAGTAGCATTATTGTACAATCGTAAGGACGTTAAAAAAAGACAGATTTTGCTTTTAAAAGGTGTCAAAATTTTAGCAAAATCAAACGTTTTTTTATGTAATATTCTTAACCTTTATCTTATGCCACTGTCCTCGCGTTATTCTGAGATAATGCTCAACTTGTAAACCAACTTAACTTTATGAAATATTTGAAAAATGATATCCCTATGATATCCCTAGACACTTTTGATGTGTGTATATCCTATCTTATTTTATCTAATGTCGTATATATAAGATATGGTCCATCGCCGTTCGTATCATGCTTATTCAAACAAAAAAGTGAGATGTGACCAATATATTTAAAAGCACTTGTAACATGTATATTCGAATAAAGATATGTTGAACTTTTGAATAACTACTGGTTCCTCCTGAAATCTGAGAGACGACAAGTGAGCTCAATGGTCACGTCAGCCGAAATTTGGCTTATTAGTAACCCGAACCGAGATGTATTAACATATCTACCTAACCTGATTGCTATCTTCCAGGTCTAGTGTTCAGCCCTATCTACCCACCAGACAAGCTCGAGCTTCAAAAGGATATGAAACCTGACAAAGAAGATGAGGAGGAGCCTATAGGAGTTTCACCTTGTGGAAGGTAATTAAAAAACAAGTGATAAAGACAGGGCAACTGGTGTGTCCAATGTAGTAGGTTCGTTCGTTCTATAGTCCGTTCGAGTTAAGAATGCAGTAATTTCAAACATGTCCTTGCCTAGCACGTCTCCTAACCAATTGAATCGTTCCTAATCAGAAAGTCAAGTCCACAGTTTAAGGCATACTATCGAACACAAAGTTTGTGGGTCTGAGTTTATTTGTGTGCAACAGAATTTAAATTTAAAAAACACTGCATTCTTAAAGGACGAACGGATTTGGCGAACGGACTATAATTTATTTTTTATACTACCTGCTCGTCAATGGGACATTATGTGTCATGTAAACCTATCCTAAAGTAGGTCATTATAGCCCTACGGTCTAGCCGGGACATAATGTTGTACTGAATTTCATTATTTCCCTAGGGATTAAAGTGATTTGAATTTGGAATGCAACCGTGTAGTCAAAAATGTTTAGGTGCAATGAGATTTTATCCTGAGTTCGAATGTCGTACTGGCCACTAACAAAATAGATGCCAAAGAAAGAAAAAAGGCGCCAACGGCTCAAATAGCTCCCGAGTCCTGTGCTGATAAAATGAACGTACCAAAGATTGTAACTCATCTTTCCAATGTCTTGGCACAACTGTCTTATGTTTCTAACATCACTTTTAATTTTTGATAAATATTAATTTCTCATAATTACCTACCTATTTTCACTTGAAATAAATACTTGAGCACTTATTTTTTTCAGCCATTAATTTCAATTGCCTCGCAGAAAGTATAAAAAGTAGAGTATACATCACGGGCTTAAAAGTGTATTTGTCTTGGGCGGTCTTGAACCTATGACGCCCGGGACATAATACACTTCTTTAAGCCCTTGTGGCATAATCTACTATTAGTGATATTGTAAGACTTAAAGTTACGAACGTTTACCATGAAGAAGCAGAACTCACACAACACATGCATACAATATACACACTTTTCAATAAGCATATTATAACGGAATCATTGTAATATATTTTCTTGAATGAGAAACCGTATAAACATTAACCAAATGGTACAAGGTTTTCTGGTGAACCCGTGTCCATTTTTTTGAGAAATGCGTAGGCAAAAAAATTGTCTATGCCTGCTTTCAAACTTTCAAATTATCGTTTGAATTGATCTATACCTATAATGTTTCCTTGCTTGCAGGTTCTTTAAGTACGACAAAGAAGTGGGTCGCGGCTCGTTCAAGACGGTGTACCACGGCTTGGACACGCAGACCGGCGTGGCTGTGGCGTGGTGCGAGTTACTGGTCAGTTATAACATCATCTAACTTTATTCTGATACTTATATCAGATGACATAAAAAGAGATATCTGTTTGTTTTTGCCTTGCGGGTAAGACATTTACCATGACCTAGCAGGAATGTGTGTATACTTAAACTAGTTTTGCGGGGTGTCCAGGAGTACTCGTATCTTTAAGAGGAAACGCAGCCTTTCACCGGAGGACGTATGGCCTCCCCCTTAACACCTAAACTGTGACAAAAGCAATGCAAGGAAACCTTACATTGTCTGGGAGCTCACTTGAGACAGACACCAACCCCCTCTATTCAAGGGGGACATATTTGTTTTTAGGATGTCTATGGATATCCAGACCAAAATCAAGCATTCAAAAATTAGCTCAATATAATTGAGCTTTTAATTTTGCTCCAAATTCGCCTTTCAAAGTTATGTCCCTCGCCTCAAATCTCCTCAGATCAATCTATCTCATGACTTGTGCAATTTCAAACCACCCATTATCTTCTAGGAGAAAAAGCTGAACAAAACGGAGCGTCTCCGGTTTCGTGAAGAAGCAGACATGCTGAAGAAGCTTCAGCACCCCAACATCGTGCGCTTCTACAACTACTGGGAGGGCACCGTCGCCAAGAAGAAGAACATCGTGCTCATCACTGAGCTCATGCTGTCCGGGACCCTCAAGGCGTGAGTTATATACACTATAGTTCGTTCGCGTTAAGAATTTAATCATGATTTTTAAATTTAATTCTGTTGCACACAAAAAAACTCAGATCGACAACCTTTGCGTTCGAAAGTATACGTTCTACTGGTCACTGTGGACTTGACTTTCTAATTAGGAACGATTTTATTGGTTAGGGGGCGTGGTAGCTCGAAGGACAAATATGAAATTACTGCATCCTTAACGCGAACGGACTATAGCTTTTGATTGTTGCAGAATTCGTTTGGGTTTGTTGTTGAATTGGGTTTTTCTTTCTCTGTAGCAAACTTATTTCATCCGTTAAGGCTTAAGGAGCCTATATTTTGCGAGAAAAACTATCCTATGTCCTTACCCAAGCTCCACTCTATCTCAGTACTGAATCCCATTGAAATCGGTTCAGTAGTTGAGGCGTAAAAACGTTACAGACAAACACACAGACGTTACTATGGAGTGTACGAGTTAGGGTACGCATCATAATACCTACAACTAAAATACCTACGTTTTAAACATCGAAAATCATAATACCCTAAAGTACAAAATGCCATGAATTTGTAGCGGTTAAACATCAGATGGAGGCTCACTCAATGTTGTTACTATGACATAAAGTTTAATTTGTTTTGTTCAGATACCTGCGGAGGTTCAAGAGGATAAACCCAAAGGTGCTCAAGTCTTGGTGCCGGCAGATCCTGAAGGGTCTCAACTTCCTACACTCACGAACTCCGCCGATCATACACAGGTAGGTATGGTCTCATACAGTCATTCATTATTATCTATATTGAGACGACGGGTATGGATCCGTTTTTAGAGCATGGCAACTGTGTAAATGTCCTGTAGTTCCTAATCAATGAAATATTTTTGTTCGTGGCTAATCCGTAGATTATAAATAATTAACTGGATTTGATGGAGTAATCTCATTGAAGGACATTACTGGCTGTGACACTTGACAAGAGACTGCACAGTCAGTATTAAAATGATGGGATGGACAGAGTGGAAAAATATGTCTAAATTTTTTATGAAAAGCTACCCTATGCCTATATGGTTAAAATAGTGTTTCACTTGTTATACAGTTTGGTGATACTGCAAATGACATACGACTCTGTCATTGCAGTATTGAAATTGCTTTTGTAAAACCGTCAATGTCTTTTTACCACTCTGTTAGCAGACATTATTTTGAATCTGACTGTTCAATGAACGGCACAGCAGGCTCCCATTTCCCGTTTATTCTTTACAAAGAGTGAAGATGGCTAGTCATGGTACCTACCTTTTTTTTTCTAGTTACAAAATGTTTGGTTGTAGGTATAATAATTGAATTGTTGTGCAGAGATCTGAAGTGCGACAACATCTTCATCACGGGCACCACGGGCAGCGTCAAGATCGGCGACCTGGGCTTGGCCACGCTCAAGAATAGGAGCTTCGCCAAGTCTGTCATTGGTGAGTGGCTGGTTTTTAAGTTTTGATTTCCACGCACTAATGCTTGTTAATGAAATGGATGACGTGAAAAAGATTACAGGTGTTTGACCGCATTTCTGACTCTCCAAACTTAAAGTGACAATTGCTTCTACAGTTTATCTTTCAAAAGAAAAGGATACAAAAATGATTAGTTTCGTTTGCTTCTTTCCATCACACGTAGGTGTATTTTTTAAATAATGTTTTTCAAGAATATTTAAATTTTAATCAGTCTTTGATACTTAAAGTAGAAGCTCTGCTTAGTTTGTGGCCTGGAGGGCCATTCAAGAACCGTTATCGAACTATTCGGTTAAATAATGCACATGACGAACGTCCTCGTATGACGTTCGACATGTGCATAAACTAAGCTTATTTATTTATTTAACAAAAATTAAACGGGCTTAACTCAGTAACATAATTGTGTAGTTCAATAACTAGCGATTACAATGATATATTAACATGTTTTAATATAGTTATTATTGTTTTTAGCATTTTCCATGCAGTATCTTTTACTAAAGATCTGAAAACCAGAAAAAGACATTTGGTTGCCGTGGCATTAGGCAAGAATCGAACCCGCATCATCGTGTTGAAGGTGCCTGCCTGCCTTTAACATTAAAGAGATCACCCTAGCTCATAGGGTAAAATATACCAGAAAGATTCGGCTGGTCTGATATTGGTCTCGGCAGCACAGTGGTTAGTGCAGTCGCCCGGTTTGCGAAAGATGCGGGTTCGATTCCTGCCCGATGCCACGACGACCAAATCTCTTTTTCTGGTTTTTAGATCTTTGTTTTAATATAATATTAAAAAATACTTTCGTACAATGAGATTAGATTGTAACTAGAATTGCATAGCTGGTGACCTTAAGTTCCTTTCCCCAGGCACGCCAGAGTTCATGGCCCCCGAGATGTACGAGGAGCACTACGACGAGTCCGTGGACGTGTACGCGTTCGGGATGTGCATGCTGGAGATGGCGACCGGCGAGTACCCGTACAGCGAGTGCAGCGGGCCCGCGCAGATATACAAGAAGGTCGTCTCGGTGAGTTTGTGTCTGTACAATAGATGGGCCACCATATTATAACCTATAGTATAGGCTATAGGGTCATATTGTTTTTTTTTTATATTTCCTATTTTTATTTTCTTTTTCGATGTGAAAATAATTATTGAAAAGTGCAAAAAAATGTGGGAAATTCAAAGCGGTTGAAACAGAGCGTTATTGGTCAGACGATTTGACCAAAGGCGTCTGTCGAGTGGGTCGAGTGTGACGTCCAAAGTCTATGTGTATGTCACTGTCAAAAGCGCGACAAGAAGAAGAATTCAACAGTTTCTACATTTCTGTTGTCATAGACTTCGACGTAACGCTCCAATCGTGCTATAATGGCAAGCGTTTAAACGCCTAAAAAGGTTTGAAATGTTTAACAATTTATAAATAGTAGTGTATTTAATTTAATTTATAAAACGAACAGTGCATATAATATTGTGGACGATATTCAGATATTTGTGGTAGGTACAGTGGTGTTGCTTTTGTTGTTGCCATGTTGTTGTGTGTTGGGTTGTGTCCATAATGCTGAGGTGCCACAACAAACCACCAAAACCCAGCGCACTCAGCGAGTTTCAAACAACAGACTAATTGTATTATTCGTTTGAAATTCAGATCTTATCTGGCTTTATTGATTCATAATTGGACAGTAGTAACTCTTGGTTAACAACATTTTTTTTGTCTGTGTTTTGTAAAGTAAACACGTGTGACTTACACAACAACTAATTGTGTGTGCAACAACACAGTCCTGGTACTGTACCTTTTTGACGGTTCGGAAGGTCTTTTATCATTCACATTTAAAATGATATCATTGTAAATGTGTTTTGTTTTTTTTTTGTTCCTAGGGAGTCAAGCCACAAAGTTTAGAGAAGGTCACCATCCCCGAGGTGCGGGACATCATAGAGTCATGCATTAGGCCCAACAAAGCTGACAGGTAAACACCATGCGAGCTATGCGCGCATATTACTGCATATCTTCGATCGCAGCATCGGTTTTTCGGATTTTAAATCGTTTATTTTCAATATGAACACATCACATTCACTCACATGAGCTAAAAATATGTACAGTCAACAGCACATCAGGTTACCCCATTTCCGTTTTTTCTCTCGCTCTTGCCAAATGACAGTTTTTCGCGATAAAGCAAGGAGGACTGAACGGAAATGGGTAGCGTGATGTGCCGGCCACCGTACTCTGACATGAATTATAAATTTAAAATAACTTCTTTGCTGTTGGCCTGGATAATAGTCATTTTAGCGACTAAGCCGAAAATCCTACTAATAATATAAATCCGAAAATTTGTATGGATGTGCTTTGTTGTTTTTTCACGTGAACTCTGAACTCACTGAATTAATTTTATTGAAACTTTACAACAATGTTGCTTATACATATGAATAGAACATAAGCTACAATTTATAAAACAAACGTTTATTTTTAACTTTAGTCCACGCGGACGAATCGCGGGCAGCCCGCTAGTCATAATTATTCAAATCATAAAACCTAAATTATACGTATCAGGTGTTTCTTTTGTGCAATAGTGTATATTCCGTCTTAATAATATGAGTCACTGCCTAGTTTTTTCATGGTCATAAAACGTGCCAATTTGACGCAGGCCGAAAGTGAAAGACCTGCTAAACCACGAGTTTTTCGGCGAGGACATCGGTCTTCGGCTGGAGATCGTCGGCCGCGACCTCGTCACCTCCTCCGACATCACCAAGATACAGTTCCGGCTGAAGATCATTGATCCTAAAAAAAGGTACGTTACTTTCCACCATAGAAATAAGTAAAGAAGGAATTCGTAAAACTATGATAACTAATAGAGCCTAGCAGGTAAGTATCCACAAACTTGAGATACGTGAACGTCGCTGAAGCAAAATGACAAGAAAATATTTTGCCATATTCGTCAAACATTTCTAACCTCGACAGGTGTCTCAATTCTGAGAACTCAATTCGATCTAAGATTGGAATTGCGTCATTTTCATACGTAGACGTATTATTGTTTTTGTTGTTGTTTACGTTAGAACGTAGAATTGTATTCGAAATATGAAGAGAACTAAGCTCATTCCGTTATTTGAGATTTGTAGCATCATTTTGCACATATAAAAAGACACATAGTAGTCTCTGATAGGTGGATTCGCTTTCGGAATCGAAGTGTGCATTGAGAATGACACGGGCCCTTATCATTCAGCTACGGAGGCGTCAATAAAAGACAATAATAATGCAAGGTTTAGAAGGAAAAGATTGAATTTAACGCTGAAAAGAAAAAACGCCGTTTCGTGTAGCAAATAACACGTGCACACCAAGGCAATGTTCCATTGAATAAAAGGCTTATCCATGCGGTATTTTGTTTTGTGTGTGCGCAACAGCAATATGGTTGCTCCGGCGTCAGAGAGAGATAGATAATCCATATCCACAATTGTTTTTACCGCCGTACGTTTTTAACATTATTCAGTATCTTTGGTGTTGTGGTTGGTGCTTGGTGGTGTATGTTAGTGCAGTGACAGTTCTGACGGATTGCGAAATCGTGAGCGATGCAATAATGTTATCTTGCATTAGAGATCGTCGTAGTAACACACGATATTGTTATTTCGTCTCGATATCTGATTTACGAGATTAGGTAATTTTGTTTCTCTTTGCGTGTGGTTAACTGCTAAGTTAATTTGATCTCATGGTCATACTTATCCAGGTCTCTAACAAGGTTTGATTATGACTGCCATCTAACTGATTACTTGTGCCTTTCGAAGCGGGGAATAAATACTGAAACTCAATATGTAGTTATAGCTACAACTAATATTCTTAATCTGCTTTCCTAGGCTGATAACCTGACGGCTTATGACGGCAAGAAACAGAAAGAAAAAAATGTGATTCACAAAACAAATGCAATGATTTTGCAATACAACACAAATATTCGTTATTCGTTGCCTTGGGATAGCAGTTCCTGAGATTAGGGCATTTAAAACTGTAAACAAACTTTAAAATACCAATATTATAGTTGTTGTTTGTTTACCTTACTGTTGAGAACGTAAATTGTTTCTTCTTGTTTCAATGTTTATTTAATACAATACCTGGAAGATGTCAGCCAGCGTGTACAGACTAGCTCTCGCACAAGAACCCGTAGAGCAGGGCAGGGCTGAAAAACCAGCGCTACCCGAAATCTATACTTCCGCGGCATATGCGTTCACCTTTTTTCCAATTTTGGATTTATATTTTAATGTTTTATAGATTTCATAAGAACCTGTATACATTTATTTTCTTTCTTCTAATATTAGTTTAGATGAACTTTTGATCTCTCAGCTCTGAAGAGCTTAAATTTTATCTTTTTCTACAGATCGTACACCCACAAAGAGAACGAAGCGATCCAGTTCGAGTTCGACATGGAAAACGACGACTGCGAGGAGGTGGCCAACGACATGGCCAAGGCTGGCCTCATCATGGAGGAGGACGCCAGGATCGTCTTCAAGCTGCTCAAATCTCAACTCATTAGTCTCAACCGGTGAGTTTCATTTTCTTTACAATCGCTCTCGACTATTAACTAAGCAAGGTGGTAGTGGAAGGCACAGGGTAGTAATAGGCAGACTGTCGCCTTCAAGGGCAATAGAAATCAACCTATTACAAGTATTTTTGAATAAAATTTAACAAAGAAAAAGATCAATTTACGAAATAATTAACATAAAAAAATATATATCGATATACAAGTAAACAAAGTCGGACTGTTTCTGTACTGAGAAGAACTGGCAAGATACTCGGCAGTTACTCTTCTCAAATAAAGAGAAACGGAGTGATAAAATAAATGCAATATTTCGAGAATTTCACAGAGTGATTTAATCCTTATTTTGGGAACGAGCGAGCCTTCCGTCAAAACTTGATTGCTTGGATATTTGCATAAAAAAGTTAGCCGGAAGTGGTTTTTAACAGGGTTTCGTCTTCTAATGTGCAAATAGTTTGGCTTTAATGCATTAAATCACATTTGGACGGTAATTGCCAATACCTCCTATCTTACACAGAATTCCATTCCGCCTTTTATTTTTTCACAATCGTTAGCAAAATTGCTTCCTGTAACAAAATGTGAAAGAAAAAGTTAATAACACTGTCTATGTTTTGTTTTCAAGCATATACACTTTGACAGTATCACTTTGTTTCAATACGGTAAAGAAAGCTAATTTTTCAAACCCTATTGCCTGGCCGATCTTACTCTACGAAGTCTCGGATAAATCATAATACATGACGTCACAATCATAACTGCATATTCTACAGTTATAACTGCATATACACGTGTGTCGACCCTGGCGTCTCTAATTATACAAACGTCTGACTTGCGATTAATAGGTTCATGCAACACTACGCAATCTGATATTGTGAGCGCAAAAAAACATAATAGCTGTATGTATCGAGGGCGCGCAGGATTGGCGGAAAATACTGAAAGTATTTGGGTTATCGTGATTGGAAAGTATGTAAATGAAATGAAGCAATTATTTCATTATGGATTCACACTTTTTTTTTTATTTGCAATCGGTTGCCAATAATATAAAAAGCCCAGTAAACATACAGTCAGCGTTAACACGATGTGTGCGTTCAAAGTGGCTAAATATATCTGAATTGTCAAAGGAAAGAACCAACAATACTTTTCGACCACTGTTACTACGTCATAGAGAGTTCTTGTCGATTTTTTGTATGGTTGATGAAGGGATATTTTAGGACGCGCTAGGAAAAAAACAGTTCTCAGCAAACTACAAATTATGTGATTTTCAAATGAAAAAATCGAATAGTTTTCGAAAAGTTAAAATGTTTGCGAATCCAATGAAAGCAATATCTTTCAATCGTTACAGTCGTATTGTTACGTCTTGCGTAACACTTATTAGCATTCGGAAAATATTCGGCTCTAAAATACGGCCCGGGTGAGGTATGCCGGCCGGGCACGCGATGCCCGTTCAACTGTCGATTCCAACGCGAGGCCTCATGCCACAGCGGCTTTGAGGTTTTTCTTTTGTGACCGAATGAATAATTTTTACCAATATTTTTTATCTTCTCTAATTTAAAAATGTAAAACCACATCGCATTTGTTTTGTGCCCTTTATCTCTAGAACTTCTGGACCGATTTTCATTTTAATTTGTCTCCATCAAGTCAAAATAAATGATAAACTAAAATACTATTTAATACCATTCAATTTTAACTGTTTATTCCTGGGTTTTTAACTTGTCGGACGACATCGACATCGGCTAAATCGACATATTTTTTGGTGTTGACCACCATATTGTTGTAATTATATTCAACGTGGCTACATCTTGTTTAAATGCAATAATAATAGTTATTTTGACGCATCAATGACCACGATTATTGGGTCTGAGTTACGCTACGCTACATTGTATGACGGAGTTACCTACTAAACTTCGTGTTGAATGGCTTTAAAATACTACTCGCCTTTACCGCGTGCAGTCGGCTCATTACATACGTAAATTATAAAGGTTGTGTGTGTTGATGTAGGTAGTTTTTTATTTTTTAGCAAATGCATAATTGCTGTGTGAAGAAAACTTGAGGAAGTGAAAAGGACGGTATATTGATGGATAGTGACAGTTACAACATACAGCCCTATGATGTGGTTGGTAATAAATTTCTTATATCCTTTTGTATTTTCAAATCTACACGTTGTAAATAGAAACTAATCAACCAAATTTGGCAAGAGCCAAACAATATACGGAGATGGGAAGCCTGATCAGCCGTTGATTGCCCTTTCATCTCTTTAAATATCTTTCTGGGGGGCTAAAACAGCAACATTTTAGCATTTCATATTATGAATCATCTAACTGACGTTTCATCTAGACCGCGGTCCGTTTCGAGTCAAAAGTGAGTAACAGCGCGCTCACACGCATCCCGAATTGATAAATTGTATGAACGTGAGCGACGTCAGCGCGCTATTACTCGCTTTTGACTCGAAACGGACCGCGGCCTGGATGAAACGTCAGTTAGATGTTTCATAATATGAATCATCTAAATGTTACCGTTTTAGCCCCCCTGTATGTAGCGAAGCTGTCAAAAAATACGAATGAAATATGTCAGTTACTCTGAATTGTAAAATAACAATTCAAATCAAAGTTGAGCTGCCCTTAAAAGTGCAGCTGCCCCTTTTAGTTCCATAGACAGGCGTACTTAAGTTTGATTGACGTTTGATTCATTTCACTATAAAAGTATTCAGAGCCCTATGTTTCTATTGAGTTGCAAGAGCAACATACTCATTAGCATAACCGCGTTTCTTGCTGAAACGTATTAATTAACTTGTTCAACTTCCTATGTGTCATGGTCTCATGCAAAGGATGGTTACGTTACTCTCTTGTTGCACCTTATTACACTGAAATAGGATTCATATTAAAATAAACTGAAACAACGACAGTCTTGCTTTTAACTTCACCGTCCGCACACGTTAGACAGTTTTAATTTATTTCGTCAGTTAGATTGATTTTAGATTTTAAATAATGCCTTAAAATGATTTTCTGGCATCCATCCATATCCATATTCATCCATATACATATATTTGTCTGTGAATTACATATAATAGGCAAAAATATTCTCTACTTTCGCTGCCGCGTCTTTTCTTAGCTTAACTATTTCGACAAGCAGGGCTTGTGCCGTGCCTGTGCCTGTAAGTTTTATTGTTAAGTAATGATGTCTTGTTACTGTTCGCTTTAATGATGTAATTTTAGCAATGAAGATTATTTATCTTATCTTAAATCATGTTTCTGTTTGTGAGGTTAAGTTCTACTTAAAGAAGTTTCTCCTGGAACCCAAAAAGCCGTGACCGATCGTTCTTCCTTTACCCTTGCAAAATGTATAAAGTGTGCCTGCCTCAGCCGATCTTATTTGGAACGTAACCATGGCAACGGTAGCCTAGTAAATAACCCGATACTCGCTGCCTCACCAGTTCTCCCGCGGCTTCGCGTGAGCCAGCCCTAATGTCTTCACTTAATAAATTAACCAACAGAATTGTTAACTTTTCTACCGCGAAGTTAAACTCATCTTCACGCGCGCTTTAACTCCAGTATCATGTATTGTGCGTTTCGTTTGTGGGTAATTAAAAGTTTAAGTGTTTTTCTGTATGACCTTTGACTTATAGAGGTTTACGGAGTTAGTATAAGACCTTGGGCAAGGTCAGGTAGTTCTAAAACTCTGCTTTGTTTTTGGCTTCGCAGAAATATTTATGATGCAGCTTCGTAATGTTAGTTTAAACAGTTTGAAGCAAATTATAAAAAGGAAACTGAAGTTAATTTAGTTATTACTAGAATTAACGTTTCAAAGATTTCCAAGGCTATGACAACTGAACATGCAATAAGAACGAATGAATTACCATAGGCATGCGAAGTTTTACGTAAATAGTTCTGAAAACTATTTTTAATATGATTATGATTATCCTTGTTAAAATCATGACTTTCATGAATATTTAAAAATAGTTTCGCTGAAAAATACATAAATAAAAATTGCATACAATGAAAGGAAACAAATAATGTGTTCGATAGGCAAACTGCTTAATTTTCAAGTGATTATTTCCACTACAGAAACAGTAGCCCGGTAGCTCGAATCCCAGTCCGACAGTAGATATTTATTTATTTTCTTTATTGGGGAAACAAACAGCCTTAAATAATACATAGGTTTAACTTAAATTTGCAAATACATTAGCATTTAAAATTCAAATATTATGATGAAAAAATAAACTAAGCATGAAGGCTGAATGGGTAATTTCTGGCCAGTTCTTCTCAGTACACGAGTAGTAGTTAGCTATAACATTTTTCTTCGATTAATTTACAGTTCGAAAGTACTTGTAACTGGTCTATTTCAAGAGATATTTTTAATAGATTGATTGATATGGTCTCATTCCCTTGGGCCGCACGAATACGTCACGTATTCTATTGTCTTATGAACTATGTCTCATTTAGCATACGGCCCTTGACGGTTTAGATTATTATGATGTTAAATACTAAAATTATTCTTGTTCAATTGATTTAGGGAGAGGAGCGAGAAAAAAGCGCAGATGCTGTTCAACCAAGATCTGATAAATGAACAAAATCTACTGCTGGAACAACAATTAATGCAGGTTAGTAAAGTTTTATAAATTAAATTAATTCAGTAATGACTTACCTTTAGCTAGGTTGAAATCGGGTGATCCTGATTTTTGATTAGTTTATATTTTCTGTTCAGAGTGCTAAGTGGGACTTTTCCACACTTTTCGGGAAATACTTCGTAAACTCGATTTCTGTGTGCACTTTTTTATTTATAAAAGACACACTATACTACGGGTTTTTTTGACAATCTGTCAAGTCTGTTTGTGCAAAAAAGTGTCTGTTTGTCAATTAATGCAAAAAAGTGTAGCGAAGTTGTGTTATTCATTAGAGTGAAATACTATTTAAGTTAAGTAGTAACTAATTCGAACTCCTGTTTTTTGTAGCTAAAAAGTTACAGAAACAGAAGTTCAAATTAGTTTCACAATCCTTCTGATTAGTTACATGAAGATTTTTTGTTATTTTCGACATAATATGAAGAAAATTGATGTTATCTAGGTGAAGATGATCCAGAACCAGCAGCAGGCGGGCCCAGTCGACCAGGGCAAGACGCTGCTAAACGGCGTGGGGCCCCAGCCGTCCCTAGCGCCCTTACAGTATGTACTTCTTTAGACCCAAATGCCATAAGGACAAATATTATGTTGTGGGTTCTCTACAAGATTCAGAGAATTCTTCAAGAAAACATTCTATCAAAATAAGTATAATTTTTGTATGTATGAGTTTGATAGTTTAGTAATAGCTAGAGTAATAGATAGCCGCTTAAATCTGTCATCACTGCTGTAGAAAGCTCATAACCATAATAGAAAATAAGAAAGGCTAAATTTCCTCATATTCACCTGCTCTGCTTCTTCCACAGCCAGCCTCAGGCAAATAACACTTGTAACTTGTTAAACTCTAGGCTAGACCAGCAGTCCCAGCTGCTCCAGGCCCAGCAGCAGCTCCTCCAGCACCAGTTCCAGCTGAACAACGAGGAGACGGCGATGAAGTTCCTCCAGCACAACCTGATGCAGGCGAGGCTGTCGCCGTCCATGGCGCACAACCAGCAGAGCCAGCTGCTGCAGCATCAGCATCAGCTGATTGAGCAGAACATCAAGCAGCAGGTGAGGATCCGTTTGTTCAGGGCTCCAAGGCTGCTAATTTTAGAACACCGATTGAGACTCAAATCATTTATTTGAAACGTATGGCTAATTTGACACATTTTATATGAAAATATTAAGACTATTAAGACTCAATTGAAGCCTTCTAAAATTAGTAGACTTGGGGCCCTGGTCGCTATCCAGGCTACAGCTGCTGCCTAGCTCTAGCTGAACAATGTAAAGAGAGCTGATTAAGGAAAACTGAGGGTTGTGATTAATTTCGGAACCTATTACTACCGAACCGAGGTTTATTTTGATTTGTATATTTTATCATCAAATTTTCACCAACACATATTTGAAAAATAAATCACTTTAGATTTTACGTAACTGTGACTCTGCAGTTTCTTACGTGCTTCAAACATTTTAACATGCTCAGAACATCTTAGACTTAACCTTCTGAAGTTCTGAACTCAGACCAAGCAATACTTGTACTATGAGACTCCGGCATGACAGCCTTATCTTCAATGAAGACGTTTCACAGTCAGTCCAGGTGAGACTGTCTGTGCCTTAGTGGAGCATGCTGCCATATTTGAAAAGTGTAAAAAGCGGACATTGACATACATGAGAATACGCATACATTAATAAACAAGTGTGCATTTGAAATATGTTATTTTAACACATCCATTTTTCCTTATTCAGGTAATGATGGAACAGAATCTCCTGAACCAGCAGATGCTAGAGCAAACAGTCCAAGGGCAGATGATAGAGCAACAACAACAACAGAATCTACTCGACAACAACTCGTCCCAGGCGCCGTTGCAGCCCAGCCTACTCAACCAGCAACTCAACGCCGAGATCAACAACCAGAACCAGGTCCTCCAGCAACAGATCATACAGCAGCAACAGAACATCATCGCCCAACAAGCCGCCGCCATACAACAGAAACAACTCGAAGATCAACTCACGCAGGAAAGTATGATAAACGCAACGCAGAATCTCGTCACAGGCCAAATGTTAGATCCGTCGCTCCAGAATTTGCAGAATATTCTCACACAGATCATACCTCGGCCAGACCAATTACAGCCCAGGAAGGAGTCAGAGTCTGAGAACCAGCAGCAGCAAAACCAACAGATGATGAACCAGCAGACTGAAAATGAACAGCAAGAACAGGAAATGATGAAACAAAAGATGCAAAATTTGATCGGAGCTCAAATGCAACAGCAAAATCTTAATTACCAACACAACCAACAGTACTACCAACCCATCCTCACAGCAGTGGACCAAAATCTGCTAGCGCAACAACAACAGGTAGCCCAGGCTCAGCAACAGCTATCCCAGGCACAACAACAGCTGAACTACCAAAAACAAATGCTGCAACAACAGCAACTAGTCCTGCAACAACAGATGATAGCGCAACAACAACATCAAATGCCTGGTCAGACGCTCTCTCCGCAACACATCAGGAACTTACAGCAACAGCAGTATTTAGCTCAGCAGGAGTTGCAATTGCAGCATCAGCAGAATATAGTCGACCAGCAGAACTTAGCATTATTAGCGCAGAAACAGCAGATATATGGCCAGCATCAGCAGAAAGTCGAAGAAATGTTACGGCAGCAAAGACCAATGTACCAAAGGCAAGGCTCAGAGCAAAGTCAAGTCAGTTCAGTAGATGTTCACGAGCAACAAAACCAAATGGTAGATCAATATCAAAAAGTTCCTCTCCAGGCTCAAATGTCGATGGACCAGATCCAATATCAGAATCTTCAGAACCAAATCCACAAACAGCAGTCGGAGGAGCAGAACTACCATCACCAGATGCACGCGATGCAAGGGCAGTCGCTACCGCATAACATGTTGGCCCAGAACTTCAGTGTAGTGCAACAGGATAGGCAAATATCTAGTCATGAAGGCACGCCAGTGCAGAATTATACGGCCAATCCTCTGCAGATGTACCAAACTCAGCCGATGTTACAGAATATGCAATACCAAGTAGAATCTTCAATACCTTCCTCAGTGCCGCAGAATATACCCCAATCGATACAGCAGGATGTCACCCAGATAGTGCAGTCGGTCCAGCAGCCGATCCAGAGTATGAATCAGCCTGTATCTTCAGTTCAACCGGTGCATCAACCGGGGCAGTCGCTTCCTCAAGCTATGTCTATGCCTCAATCAGCGCCATCTATCCCTCAAACGGTCACAACGATCCCTCAACCAGTGGTGCAACCTTCCCATTCGATTCCGCAGCCAGTGTCAATTCCGCAAACGATGCAGTCAATACAACCTATTCAGCAGACAGTGCAACAACCTGTGCCATCCATACCGCAGCCAGTTCAATCTCTACCCCAACAAATACACCAACTACCTCCAGTTCAGACGTTGATCCCTCAACCACTGCCGGAACCAGTTCCTCAACAGTTAAACCTCAGTTCGGAACAAATGGAGAATGGTTACCTTAGCAACGGTGGGCAGAAGGAGCAGTTCTTGACACCGCTGAGCGAGTTCCCGTCGGGGGCCACCCATCAGGAGGCGATCAGGCATCCGGAGCTCAGTTCTGTTGAGGAGAAGCAGGCGGAATCACAGGAAGGTGGGTGTTTGAATACTTTTACTAGGATAGGAAGTCATCTTGATTTATTTTATCCATAGGACCTAAGTCCTACAGATAAGGTCTCATTTTTGTGGCCTCTTTTGCTTTGGAAATATGTCAAGTGCATTGTTTTTAGTTAATAGACATTCGAAATTGTATTTCCTAATGTCCATTTACCGAACCATGAATTAATTATTGGTATTTCTAATCTTATACTTTTGTTATGATTTTGTAGCTCTCTTGGAAATCGTCAGATTATGAAAACAACAAGATGTAGATTCGAATGTATAAATTCAAAATTTCTAATCGCATTTAAGCTACTCTTTTTAACTAAGTACTTAAATGTAGTATGTTCAATTATCTTTAGATAATATCACAAAATTATAAGGTTTAAAATAATGTGACAACTATTCTGCTACCACCTTATTAAGGGTAATCAAAACCGCTCATTCCAGTTGGCACAGCGATTCCCTCGCCTATAACCGGCGAGAAGAAATCCCGCGGCTCCAAGAAGCGTTCCCGCGAGAAAGACAAGCTGCCCAAGCTGACCGTGTTGGAGGTGAACGAAGCCGCCAACGTGGTGGAATGCCAGCTCGAGTCCAAGTCCAAGACTGTCACCTTCAAGTTTGACGTTACTGACGTCAATCCGGAGGAGATTGCAAGCAATTTGGTGAGTAACTACTTCCCAGGAACCGTTTTTGCTTTGATATTTGGACCCAATAGTTAAGCACTTTGGCGCGGGATCTGTGTGGCTCCGAACTCGAATCTATCCAGAAGACCTACTTTGTGATTATTTAATTAACTTGCAGCTAACTCTCTGGTGATAGTAAACGTCGATACAAAACCCAAGCTACCTGGGTAACTGTTAATCTGTGTAATCCTTGGATCCACATTTGTGAATAATCCACACAGCGCCATCTAGCCCCAAACTTTAGCTAGGGAGCTATACAACAGATGAAAATACATACATCAATATAATTTATTTCTTGGAAATCCATACATAGGAAACACTCGAGGCTAATACAAACAAATGTGTTAATTCGCATGAGACTTTATACTGTGCGGTTACTGAACCGACGACCCCTGATGTAGTAGCTAACTTCTAACATTACTCCAAATCGATTCTCAAGCAATTTCTAACCTGTGCCTACCTTTTCAGGTATCCAACAACTTACTACCCGAGTGGCAGAGCTCCACGTTCATGGAGCTGATCAAGGACATCGTGAGCCAGCTGCTCGCCAACCCCGGCGTCACGCCCGTCTTCAACCCCAAGCACCATTCCGCCCTTCGCCTCAACATTGACAAGGTAAACACGAATTTTGGCATTACACACACATTTGTAAATAGTGGACGAATGAAAATGACTTTAAAGCGTTCAGTAGTATCTATAGTATCTAACACGTAGTAGTTCAACGTTCTCATTCTTCAGCTAAAATAATTACATATTAGTTTATGTTCATTCATTCTGTCAGTAAATTCGTATTAAAACCTAGGCAAGGTTATCCTAATTTCCTCCTTAGTTTTTTTAAAGAGAACATTATTCCACACATCGCTATCTAGCCCCAAACTAAGCAACTAAATGCTTGTGATATGGGACACTAGGCAACAGATAAACATACCTAAATACTTATTTTTAGGAAATACATACTCAATATACATAGCTAACACCCAGACCACTACAAACAGACATGTTCATGCGCCAATATGTTTGTACTGTGCGAGGAACGAACCCGTGACCACTGGTGTAATAGCCCACTTCTAAACCATTACGCCAAATCGATCGTCGTAGGCTGCCACATGGTGACTATTCGAAGCCAATGGCTGGGTTGCATTCGACTAACGTACTCACCCCTCGCTCTCGACTCGCTCACCCCATTCCAGTTTTGCTGTTCTTAATTAACATACTACAAACATTTCAGACTGACTACGATTCCGAAACGACAGAACGCGAGGAGAACCTAACAGACTCGAACCAGGACAACTCCGAGTGCACGACGCCGACCGCCAGCCACGACAACATCGCGGCCGAGCTCGCATACGACACGGAGCTCGAGCCGCCCGAGCCGAGCGCCGAGCCGAGCGTCGAGCCGAGCGCCGAACATGTCAGCGAATCCGTGCATAAGCTGCTGCATCAGGAGACGCTTTCGAGGAAGATTAGCACTGCTTCGTCTATAGGTGCGTTTTGTTTATTTTTTGGTTAGCCTAGTACCAAAACGCATAGTTTCACTCTGGCTACATCCTGATACTGAAATTCAATATTTATTTATCTTTGTAAGGTTTTTAATTAAATTACCTACCTGCATTTCAATGTCACTATTTTTAAAGCTACTTGATGCTTGATGTTACATCAAGAAACATTTCCGTCTATTATTTATGAACAATTTAGGCTGCGGTCAAACAGTTCAAATAAAATGACGAAATAAATAAAATTAGTTTATCATGTAAAACTTAACTAAATGTAGTTCGCTTCGGAACAAATTGCTTTCAGCCTTGCAAGTTATAAAAACTGTGTTGCAGCCAAGTATTTTCGTCATGAACAGATAAATCTGTATGTGCGACGTAACTTTACAATGATTTTCAATAGCAAATGTAAAAAATCCTTACATGTCAGGTTCCAATCAATCGGACGGCGGGTCGCTAGCCCCCGAGCGGTCGGGCAGCAGCGAATCAAACGGAGACAAAAGTCGTCAAAAGCCGAGCCGCAAGATCTCGCGCTTCCTAGTCAGCCCCGTCGTGGCTCGCGCCGAGCCTACCGAGCCAAGCGAGCCTGTGGAGCCCGTAGATGAGGAAAGGAAGGAGGAAGTCACTTCACAGCCCGTTTTACAACCTGTGTCACAGGTGAGAAGGTCTATTGTCGATTGTAGTCAAGATCTCGCGCTTCCTAGTCAGCCCCGTAGTGGCTCGCGCCGAACCTACTGAGCCAAGCGAGCCTGCTGAGGTCGTGGATGAGGAAAGTAAGGAGGAAGTCACTTCACAGCCCGTTTTTTACCTGTCACGCAAGTAAGAAGGGTTATTTTCGCTTGTAGCGTATAGATATGTCGGAAATCGTAACAGCAACCCAGAATCCACGACCGTTTAGTGTCTTTTCAACTCGCACTAGGAAGGCGCGTTGAGCAGTTGACCCCAGCTGATGGCGCTAGATGTCAGTCGTTAAGCCCAGTCGAGGCCAAACGGGTGATCTCATAACATCTAACAGCAAGGCTTATTACAAACCTTGCGCCCCTTCAACAAACCGCTCTGAGCAGGCGTGTGAGGTCTGTTCGTAGCAGTGGTCCCATCTTATTATTTATTCCTCACCCTAATCTTGAAATCAGTTACAAATATGTTTGTAAACTAGGTACCTAGGTACTCATATCGTTACGTACGCTAGGTACGTTATCAGCCACCTAATGAATTTTAATCTAAACAACATTTCCAACTTCGTATCCAGGAAAGCCGAGTGCCAACACATCAATACCCAGCAGCGGCGCCGCCCACGCAAGTGGTACAAACCGTGGCCGAGCCGCCACAGCCCCAGCCACAGCCACAACCTCAGCCACAACCACAATCCCAGCCGCAGCCGCCGTCACAACCCCAGCCCCAGCCTCAGTCACAGGCACAGCGGGCAGATTCTCACGAGCCTGCGCCACAGGTCCCAGTTCTGCTGCAAAATCAACACATACTTCAGGTAATATAAATAAATAGTTTTTTTTTTTTTTTCATTACACCTACATGTCATGGTTTATCCGTCACTGTTGAGTTTATGATATCCTATGCAATGTTTATGATGTATGTATGTATATATATATACATACATACATACATACATCATAAACATATATATATAGGTATATATTGTACATTAATTACTTATCTGTGTAAGTATATTATAAATTTATGTGTGTATGTATATTGGAAATATGTATTATTATGAATAAGTTCATATTATGTATTTGTGTAATTTATTTAGTAAAACACATTTCAATCCTGTCAGATTTGTGCACTTGCTTACCCTTTCTGTGCTATTTCCTTTACCTGTGGATTGTCTGGAAGAGATTGCTTTTAGCAATAAGACCGCCTAAATTGTACTTTGTCTCTTAAATGTTTCTTTGTTAATTTCTCTGTTGTGTTTGTGTGCAATAAAGTGTTTCTTATCTTATCTTATCTTAAATATAGGTCATAAGGTTCGTTATGTCGTTCATTTGTTTTAGTTCTAGATGTTAACAGAAAAATGTCATGTCGCAATAATTTGCTTGAATTTTTGGTAAAAAATAACCTTCCAGAATATGTAAACGAGTTAACAAACGAATAACTGTCCGTAAATGAACTTAAAGAAATATTTTAATGAAAATCTTATAGTTTTCAATTATGATAGCTTTATGATATTTAAAAACATATCTCTTTTGTGACGAACTTGAAGCACTTAGAGGTATTTTGGAAGACAAAAAACTATGCAGTGGTAATCATATTAATTTTTTTGGTAATATTATGAAATTAACGTGTACTTTTTGTGATAGGCTCTCGCATGTACCTAATAACTGATACCTGAAAACCCCGTAGGTACCTCATAACTGCGCGTACTGTTTAAAGTAGTGTCCGTTTGTATCACTAGTCAGTTCTCTAATACATGCCGTACGTAGCGATAGTTAGCGTACAAGGAATTATTAAAACTGTATCTACCTAAACCTTTACCTCCACAGGCGCCAATGGACCCATCAGTCCTGAACACTCTCCAGCCAGCCCTGGCCAGCCTGACCACCCCGCTCCAGATCGCGACCGACGCGCTCCCGCTGGGCCCCCGCGCCCCCGCGCCCGGGCTGGGGGCCCCCGCGCCGCCCCCGCGGGCCCCGGCCCCCACGCCGCGCGCGGGGCTCACTCCGGCCGCCGACGCGCCACACAGCGCTGATAATATACAGAGGATGCTGCTCAAGCAGAATATTATCAAGTGAGTGCTGACGTATATCAGGTCACCCCATTTCCTTTTTGCTCTCACTTTTGCCAAATCTCATTCCGTGGCAATAGAGCAAGGAGGACTGACCGGAAATGGGTAGAGTGATGTGCCGTCCACCATACCCAAAAATAACTGCAACCTTAAAGCAGATTTAAAATCCTGCAAACATTAGTTTAGTACTTTGTTCACTCTATTTATTCATTAAAATTGAAGCAACGCCGCAGCATTGGTTTCCGATAGACGTGTCCCATCATTCACTCGCAAATATCGACAGAAATAGGAATGAAGGAGATGAAAAGTTACAGTAGTTGAAGTGATTCTGTAATAAAATTATCATTCTATTCAGTAAGGCTCTTGTAAGATAATTTCAGTAACAAAAGTGCAGTAAAAAACACGGAAAATCATAACTCAATTGAGTTAGAAGTTAAAAATACTACACTGTCAATTCCGTTTTTTGCTTGTAGAAGCATAGACAAACATATTCAGAAATCAAACAATAAATCCTTGTAAGATGAAGTGTACAATGAGCTATCCCTTCTAGCCAGCAGCAGAACCTGACGGGCCCCAACCTGCTCGGCCTCCTCAACCAGCCTCAGTACCCTCAAGCGGACCTCGCGCTGCACAACACAATACTCACCAACGGACAGCCAGGTAACAACAGTCAACAACCTCACACGACAGTGACCTCACACGACAGTCTACCGTGACTTTTCGCTTACGCAGACGCTAGCGTTCTTCGGTTATTTTATTTTAGCATTAGGGATAATGCATTATCATCTTACTAAAGATAGGAAAACCGGAAAAAGACATTCGGTCTTGGCTTCAGGTGGGAATCGAACCCGCGTCTTTCGCAAACCGCGCGACTAAACATTGAGGTATATGCCTAAACATTGGTAAAGCAAACTTGGCTGCCAGGTAAAATATACCAGAAAAAATCAGGTTAATGTAGTCGCCTGGTTTAGCATTTCAAGAATTTAGCGATTACGCAGAACGAGTGTTAACTAAAATTTAACTAAAGTTTCTATAGATTAATGGGCGCAGTCGCTAGCGATTGCGTAAGCGAAAGTTAGTCAGTGGTGAGGGTCACGCTTTTGTAGACCATGTGGTTGGTACGTTGTAATTTTGATTCAAGCGACGTTACGTTTCAGCTTTTACAACCACCTATGATAAGTAAATTATGAATTGTTCAATATTGTTAGATTAAATTAATATAAGGTTGACCACCGGTTCAGACGTTGGTTAGGTATGTAAGGGTAGCTGCTAATTTCGCGCAGCCATGAACCTTATGTCTCCAAGTCGAGCATTTCATTATTCCTGAATAATTTTAACCTAACCACATGGCCACGAGCGTGATCTCAAAACCGGTTTTTAAGTCCTATTCCCCATTTAATTAGTATTCATGAACTCAATGTTAACTTAAATCCTAGCATCTTGTATGCTTTAATTTATGGTTTAGGATGTTGTGACGCACATTTTTGAACCCGAGTACTAAGCACACAGAAATTCTCTTATCACTTATTCCATTTCTCCTTTTGCGAATAACATAGTAGTCACGCCGCTAGGCAAAAGCGCTGTAGCAATCCTTGTAACTACTTCATAGCGATGTCTTTATTTAAACTAATATAGTTGATGCATTTTTCTTTCATATTATAGCCTGGCTATTGCTGCATATAGATGTTGGCATTAAATTTGACGTCATATATCCTTAACCTTACAAAAAAAAGTCTCTTTTTAGCTACAATATTGGATTTACCCCAAAAATCAAGAAAGGTGGTGTACTGGCAAAAAAAATATATTTGTCAACAGAAATTAAAACACTATCCTCGAATCTACAAACGTCAATCAACTCTAAGCACGCGCTCACGCTCATGCTGTCCCGTAAAATGTCAATAGAAGTGAAAGGGCTGTCCCTTTCACTTTTATTGACATTTTACGGGACATACTATACTTCTGAGGGATGTTCAACGTTGATTTGCGTTTGTGAATTCGGGGGCTAACCTCACCATTTATACATAATGGTTGTCACTTAGTCATAGATCAAGATGCGGCTATGTATCATCTAAATAAAGAAAGAAAAGTATTTTCGAAAGAAAATACAATCTACATAGTTGTGCTGCACCATTCTGTTAGATTCTGAATTAGGTGTGTAAAATCAACACCTGAATTGGACATAATTTTGTTAAATATCCGCTTTTATTCGATGAATGGCGTCAAGCTCTATGCCCCAGCCTGTATCCCCGTGTGTGTGTGACTAACCGTGTGTTGTGTAGCGGCGGGCGTGCAAGGCATGATGGGTGGCCGGCTCCCCGCGCAGTACCAGCCGCAGAAGTACTACCAGCCCATGCTCGCCACCGCCAACGACTTCATAGGTAACCTGCAGTGCACACCCATCTTAGCTTCTCTATTAGTCCAGCCTGAACAAGAAAATAACGCTTTGCGCAGTCAACTACAATAGTCTATACACTTTGAACCATTTCACATTAACTTTGCTTTAGTTGTTATAGAACTTATGGAGGAGCTGTCGGATTAGCCACTATGACAAAAAACTGAAGTGATCAGGCACTTTTGGCTTTGACTTAACTTACAGATTATTGATTTTAAAAACAAATTTTGAAGGGTAACTCGTTGAGCCAGAAACACAAATCAATGTTCGTCCGAATTTGATTTAATTGAAAACAACAACTTGCTGTGAACAACCAGCGCTTTGAATGTCGTATTTTGTTAGCTATTTAGATTCTTAATCTCCGTTTAAATTTGCGGGTTGTAAAAACAACAGCAACACAGCTTCCGGCAATTGTCATGTAAACATCAAGTTTGTCTGGGAAAAACTTATGTTGCTGCTAGTATTATTATGAATTAGTATCGTTGACCGAAGGTTTTGTTATTTTCTTGATCTGGCTATAGAAACAGAGCTGAGTTAATAAAAATCACATATATAAAATAACTTATTGCTTTTAATTTGCAATGGCTAATATCTTGACTATCAGTAATTCTTTCAAACATATTTTCAATGAAAATGGGAGCAATGACTCGTTTAAATTGCAAATGTTGACAGACAAGTCAGTAGATAACCTAAAGCCGTGTTTTAGGAATCTCTTAGAACATTCTATGCAGATTGATGCCCAAGGTTGTTATTCTCAATACGCTTCTTGTAAATAAAGAATAAAATAAATAAAATGTATATGAGAGTAATATCATGAATAACACACGGCAGCAAAAACAGCTGTTACTGACTGACTATACAAAGAAACT
This sequence comes from Udea ferrugalis, assembly GCA_950022985.1. NCBI lineage: Eukaryota > Metazoa > Arthropoda > Insecta > Lepidoptera > Crambidae > Udea > Udea ferrugalis. The sequence continues at coordinate 2,328,807 of OX465541.1, forward strand.
ATTTTATTTTGATTTCAAGTACTGCTCCGCTCTGTTTCTGTTATGTAGCTGCAAGTTTAGTTTTGTTCACTTTATGTAAAGACTGATGTATGCAATATTCATTATTTAGACACCTTTATTTATTTATTTCTAATCAGTGTTTGCTTTCTAGTCAGGTAACATTGCAAGTAAAACTATCATTTAACTTTTTAGAAGCAATATGATACTCGTTGGTGTCTGTAATCTCTAAAAAATAGTGTTAAACAACTCTCCTTCTATAAATAACTTCAGGTCCTATAACTTTTATTCGGAACGCATTTTTGCGCTAAAATAACTTTTTGCTTGAATCGGACCGCGCGCTTATTTTGTAGGTTAGAAGTATGCAATGTTTATTACTATTCAGAGAGATTACGAATCTGTACTTCTTATCAGAAGTAAGCAAAAGAAGGCTCGATTATTTCCAGTACAACAGCAAGCGCTTCAGTCATCAGTTAACCAGCTAGCGAGCCAGCAGATGCCGGGCTTTGGGCTTGGCCTCGGGCTCGCGGCGCCCTTGCAGCCGCTGCAGCCGCTGCAGCCGCAGGGCATCGCACGGGGGTTCAACCAGAACCTCATGGGGCAGAACTTGACGCAGAACTTAGGTGAGGGTTCATTTCAACAGTTATTGTGACTGTTGAATTGAGAGATTGTGTAGTAGACATTGAAATAGGAGGAGTCTGGCAGGGTCAGAATCCCGTTACATCTCATCATTTTCTATCGAGACTCATTTCAAGACTTGGCTTTTCACGGATCGGACCAACCGCGAATGACATAAACCTTGTACTGAACTAACCGCGTTTTTTTATTTAATTGTTTTTTTTTACCTACATCATCCTACTGCTGGGCAAAGGTCTCTCCCAATCCTTTCCAAACATTTTGATCCCATGACAGGCTCCGCCAATCTTTCTCATGATGTCTCAAGTCTTTGAGACATCAGTTTTTTTTTTTATATTCACTTTATTTACCGTAAATATGAACTGTTGAATAAACTCGCCTAAAGGACAATAATGATGGTATCCCTTTCCCCTTTATCTCCTCGTTGTGTTAACCAACATCACTAGCTAGAGAATCCTTACTTGAATAAAATATACAAATTCAATGTTTCTTGATTATTTGTTATAGCCAAACAAAACGTTTATATTTTAGGTTTAGCAGGCCAAAACCTCGGTCTAGGAGGTCAGAATCTCATCGGTGGCCAGAACCTGTCCCTGGGCGCGCCGAACCTGGGCCTCATGGGGCAGAACCTGGGGCAGCTGGTGGCGCATAGGGCCGTGCACCACGCCCTCGCGCGCCGCGCCGTCGACATCGAGATGGCAAGTGAGTGCACACTTACACTCAACTCGGAACTCTATTGCTCTCTTTTTTTCATGTAAACAAGTGTTTTTATAAAAAATGTAAAAAAAAATGAGGGAAACACTGTTACTCTACCACCGGTTCTTCAAACGCATTGGTTAATACCAGTTGAGATTAACACGTCGCCCTACTGGCGAAAGATGAAGGTTTGAATCCTACTGGATACCTGAAAAAAGTTACAGTTTCGTATTTGAATCACTTGTCTTGACAGACGCCATTCTGACAGGTTTGAGGCTAAAGGCAGCATTTTACTTTATTCTCAGTTGTGTTTTTAAGTGTGTATACTTGTATAAATTTGAGTGAAACGGAACACACCTTTACGTGCAAACTGTGAAGAGCAAAACGTAGCTAGTCAAGTTCGACGTTCAGTTTCGCGCGTCAATATTGTTTTGTTTTCGCGCCATTTTCGTAAAGTTTCTTAGTATTTTTTTTATCTGTCATTGAATTTTCCCTCCTACAATTTTAACAACATACACTTGATTTTTATTTCGCTACCTAGATTTATCCTAGACAATACTCATTAATTTGTGTAAATATGATGCAACACGAGATAACGCGTGTTTTTTTTATAGGGTGCATCTTAACCCGCCTGTAATAAAGGCGTTAATTAATGACAAACATGTTGCAGACATGACGAACGTGAACTCGACGGGGTCGTCGCAGCCTAGCACGCCCAACAAGGCGCAGTCCTACAACGAGTACATGCTGACGCTGCAGCACAAACTCGCCTCTATCTCCAACAGCGTAAGGATCCTTTCATCACGTCTTAGATTCTGTCTGTCGGCCTTGTTTCTCTTCAGTGCGATGTGCGATTTCTTCGTTTTGATACTTGGTCTTCGCGCGAGAACCCGAACTTAATTATCATGTATTTTTTCTGATAGCCGGATTCTGGGCCGTGTTGTATAGCCAGAAATGTGTATACTTACCTCATGATTGACAGCAAAAAAAGGAGGTGCCACAAGCAACTTGATGTCAAAAGAGACGGGTTTTCTTATTGCACTTTTGTTTTATTTATTTTCTTTGTGTTATGTTTTTTTATCAACTTAGGTCTTTTATTTTATTTGAATGTTTTTTGGTACAGGGCCCAGTTTCACCCCAGTCTCCACTCGAATACAGTCCAGCTCTCTCGCCTACGCATAGGCCACTACATTCCTTGGTTAAGGTAATAACCGAACATCAGTTGCATTGGCCACCGAAACGCTTCGCTCGAAGTTTATCCTATAATAAAGAAGTGGGCAATTGGCTAACAAAGTCATAGACAAACCTTATGAACTGAACTTGAGAGACAACAAAATGTTGATGACAATTGTGACGAAACAGACTGACGTACTGTTTTTTGAAATTTTATTTTGGTTCTATAAAATAGTAGGCATTGATTGGCTGTAACAATGATCTATATAGGATTGTCAGCTAGTGCGTTGTTGCCGACTCTCGGCGGCTGATTATTGTACTACGTGTCGGCGCAGACGGCTCACGAACAGTGACCGGCTGACTGTTTGCTGCCAGTTTGCCTCCCTATACGTTTTAGACGGAGTGTCCATACAGCGCGTTACGTCGCAAAATGTGTTCATTACAATCAGCAATTGACAGGCAGCTGCTCACTGTTCGCTGACTGTCAGCTTATTGTGAATGCATACCCCAGACTAAGACCGCGATCACAGTAAGGCTGAAAGCGAGCATGCTGGAGTTTAATTGCAAAGCGGCTGGGGGCCTACTATGACGCGAAATTAAATATAACTTGAAAACTAAATTATAAATTGCTTAGTTGTGATTGTTTTTAACTAGAAAGCAATTGGCGACTAAAAACTTTAAAAACAGTACTCCTTCCGGTTGTATCATAGTAGGTCTCCGAATAGTTAGTAGTATCGTAGTAAGTCTCCGAATGGCTAGTAATATCGTAGTGGATCTCCGATTAGTTGGTAGCTGTTTATTTGGCCGTGTAGCTAATAATTATTAAATTGATATAGATAGTACATGAGTTGTATATCTTAAGAGCAAGTAGCTGTGCAAACACCATAAAATAGGATGTACATCAAGTATAGTACGATTCAAACTTAATGGCGGCTCGGAAGTTAGCTGCGAGCGCGGAGTGCGCAAGATTGACCTCACCTCGCAACCCGCTGACACCTTAATTTGTGTTCTGCGCGTCGACTCGCGCGATGTTCACAGCCGCCATTAAGTTTGAATCGTATTATGACATCATTGATCACCGGTCTCGTTGGTTAACACTTTCACCGCACTTACGAAAAATTTGTTGGTTCGATTCCAATCTATTAGAAAAACTATTATTTGCCCACGGAAATTTCGAAGTTCAACTACCCTTAAGTTTTTCGGTATATTATAGGTAATTTGTAACCATAGTTGCATTTGCCGGCAAAAAACCACTAGGTTGAAGTCTTCAAAATGTTTTTTTCTATATGGCAGCGGCATATTTGAATGGCTTTTGCTTTATAATAAGCTTTCATCGACAGGCTCGAAATAGCGTTTCGTGCCATTTAAATTAGTAATAGCTATAAGGATTGTATGTAAATATGTAGCTATTTGAGAAAAGCTGGAATTACCAATCATGGTACTACTTAACCAATTCTGTTTTGATGTAACTTTTTACCGTTGTCATTGCGTTGCGTTCTAATACGATATTCAAAGGAGGCGTAAAAATCTTCCCTTTATTATACTATAAATGATGTCGCTGTAACTGCTGAACTTACCTTACCTTACTGCTGACATTGGATTCCCTAGGCCCCAAAAAGTATACAATTCATATTTTGGTTGCAATGATATAATAAAAAGACGTAGATAGGTTACTTGTGCTAAAAAAGTGGCACCCGAAATCAGGAGCAAAGCATTGTCAGTTTGAAACAACACAGCGCAACATGTATCTGTCTCGTTTACGCTCTAGTAACTAATCACGCTATCTTGTACACACGGTCAAATTATTGGCACGTACGCCAGGGGACAATTTTTGACTTCGCGTTAGTACTGACATAACCTATCTTTCTTATTGTTATATCATGTTTGGTTGTCAAATTGAATGAATGAATTGGTGGTGGAGTTATGGGAAATAATTGGTAGAATTTGTTACAAATGGGCATAGTTTAACAGAGGTTCTGGTTCCCCAGGAGGGCGGGGAGACAGCGGACGGTGTGGGCGGGGAGGGGGTCGGGGTAGTCGACGGGTCCGGCGCGTCGCAATCCGCGCGACACGCGGCCGCGCTGGCTGACCTGGACCACGAGCTCAGCAAGATCAGTCTGCAGTACAAGCATCATCAGCCTAAGGTAGGCTTTCTGACTTATAGGTGGAAGTCTACAGTGACACAAGAAATATTGTGTTACATCGGCAATCCTCGTCAGCGCTGGTAACAAACTCTTTTTTGCTTCGAAATTTTGAGAGGCCAATCTGGGATGGCACAAAGTGACGTCCCGTATTCACAGGATTTATAACATGAAAGTTGATTGTGACGGGATAAAAAATAAATAGTGTTTTTGAATAGTAAAATTTTCAAGTAAATGGCCGGGACAGAGCTTTACATTTTCATTTATCTCACTGAAAGTGAGCATTATTGACGTAGGTAGCAGTCAAGTTAGGGCGGTGTTGTCGAAGTGACTTCACACTGCAGAACACACAGGCGGGTCTGGAGGGGAGGTATAGCTCCCCTCGAGCTGGGCTGGTAATGCCGGACCCCTGACAAACGCAGAAGACGGCCACCGGTGGGTTTCAGTGGGTATTGTCTGCAGTCTCACGGTAGACGAGCCTCACACACCCCCGCCCTGACGAACAAATGAAGATTATTTGAAAATGACAAATTTAGCTTTAGAAAATGAAAATAATAAGAATCTGTGTTTGTGTAGGATGTGTTCAGCGAGCACAGCGCGGAACAGCACGGCATCCTCGCGGCCACCATGCCCGACGGCGCCGTCACCACTTACGAAGGTATGTAGACGGGAAACTGACTAAACATTGTAATGCATGTCCTGGGCCCCAAGGCTGCTAATTTTAGGACGCGTAATTGAGTCTCAATCGGCTAGTTAGACACATTTTCTATTAAAAAATTACTTGAGACTAAATTACGATTCTGTTGAAGCGTTATAAAATTTGCAGACTTTGGGCCCTGTTTCTAATTCCGTTAAAGTTAAAATTGGTAAACTGAATGTTGTAGGGAAGAGATTACTTCGTAGAGATGAATTGTACAATGAGTGTCGGGTATTCAATATTTGTGTTACCTTGTGGGAAAATACCTAAGGGTTCATGTTCACTGTCCCAGCTTGAATGCCTTCAACGCTAGTGTACTAGATGTACGAGGCTTGTACAACTTAGTTGTTGATAGAATGAGGTAAAGAAGATGATCTTGATAGTAGAAGTAATTTATTCTTGATAAGGCTGATGTTGTAATGTGTTTGTTCCAGAGCTGGGCCCCGAGTGGGAGAGCTGTTCGCGGCGCTTCCTGGTGTCCCGCGCGGCGCCGTGCCGCGGGTACACGCTGTGCCGGCTGCTGCCCACACACGGTAATATATTTATTTATGTCTTTGTTCTTTCTTGCACAATGAAGAAGAGTACAATTGGTGGACAAAATGCCTAAAGACATTTTCTACCAGTCAACCATCGGCGAGGCAGAAAACTTGTTGGCGGTGCCCTTGATATATTAAATTTAAATAACCATAAACATACACAAATTAGCTTAGCTGTACTATTAATAGGTTCCCCGGCCGGTACTTTGAATAGGTTCCTCATTTGATAAATTAGCTCATTGTCGTAGTGACATAATAGGAGTCTGGGTTATCAGGGGTTATATTATAAATAGTTAAAGTGATTTTTGTTGGCTGTTCATGGTCAATTATGTAAAATTATAATCATTTAATGTGCCAAAAACTACAGGATCACGAATTTAGAAATCATAATTAAATAATTTAAATCCAATTGTACATGTGTTTCTTGATAAAGTGTATGGTTACGAATAAAATGTTTTAATAGTTTTCCTCATGTATCCTCAGCCAAAGACAAGCTGGACCTAAGCCGCTCGGTTCCATACGAGGACTCGGCCTCGGGCGCGGCCGAGCCTCTAGAGGCCTCCGCGGACTCGGCCTCCGGCGAACACTCGCTGTGCTCCAGCGGCGGGAGGGGGGCCGATACATACGTCATTACTGACCGACGGGCCGCGGCGTATGTGGTCAGCGACGCGCTGGCTGATCACACGGCTACCATCATCGACCCTCAGAGGCTACAGGTACACTTACTATAGATACTGTCTAAGTTATAGACGCGCCCCTCATTCGCATCTTCTCAAACAAGAGAGCTTGCTTGTATGCGTAGATGTAGTGGAAAGGCATTTCAGCTTAGAAAACCTCTACCTTACTGACTGCCGAATTCACGATTAAAGCTCAACGTTAAACATCTCCTCATAGAAAATTTAGTAGGTACACAATATGATTTGAAAACGTGCTCAACCTTGATTGACGTTTGTGAATTAGTTGGTAGGGGGGCTTCTTTACCAGAGATCTGTGCATCGAATTGATTTTGTTTCAAATAAAAATTTTCATTTCAATTTTCATTCAAAATTCACCACAATCCTCTACTCTACAATGGTCTAAGGAGATGGCGTCGAGACGATGCTATTGTCAGTGAAAAATCTACTAACTATCATGCCAAATAGGGAAGAACATATCGATCAAATTGATTCAAACTAATAATAAAATACCGTCCTTCTAAGTTGTTTTTCTCAATTTGGTGATCGATTCGATCGAATATTGTTTTCTTAGGTAGATTATGTAACAAAAATAAAGATAGGAATAGAACCAGAGATGAATATTCCTAACTGTGGTTATTGTTTCTAACATTTTCCATGCAGTATCTTTACTAAAGATCTGAAAACCAGAAAAAGACATTTGATCGTCTTGGCCTCAAGCGGGAATCGAGGGATCGCATCTTTCGCAAACCGGGCGGCTGCACTAACCACTCTGCTACCGAGACCGGCCGATTTTTTCTGGTATATTTACCCTATAAGCCAGGGGGATTTCATAAATGTTAAAGGCAACCACCTTCAACACTCAGTCTATTCCTAACTTCTTATTTTTGTTACTTTATCTACTTTAAAAACACAGTAACACAACCACCGAGTAAAGAAAAAGCTCTGTTGTGCTGCTCTAAGACGCAAATTATTTTCGTCTTGCTTATCGACAAAATGCAGATAACAAATGAAGTCTTAACAGCTAAGTGACGATTGGTGCCACAACATCCTTTGTAACGTTTCCAGAGCGAGCCTGTAAAGCTGAGCCCGTCGCTCTTGGCCGCGGAGAGCGACGAGCACAGCTTCCTGGTCGTGGACCGAACCCGCGACCTCACGTGCACGGTCATCGACCGCTCCCTCGCGCTCAGCGCCGACCCTGCCTTCCAGGCCTTCGAGGAGGCGCCCAGTCCGGGGGAGCTGGACGTGGAGGTAGGTGACACTGTTAACTCTTTCAGTCACACTTTCATATATTTCAAATTACATATAAAACAGCACAATATATGGTTTAATTATGCTTTATTTAGTAGGAAAAATGCAATAAAAAAAATCTAATACTTAAGGCTTTTGAGGAATAGGGTGGTTAGTTTACTAACCACTGTGATCATGAGGCAAATAAAAATCAATCTTTTCATACAAAACAAGGGGATAATCATTTTTTATGAAAGTCTGAAAAACATGATTTTGTTGTGCGGATGCAAAGAGGTACCTTGCAGGTGCAACACTGCCAGACAGTACGTACTGGATTTTTCTTGGTACTGCATTTTGCAAAATCACACTGCACAATTTTTTTAATCGTTATCAACTATCCAACGATCGCGCGGGGCGCCAAATTTGCGCTGTCAAACAGCCAAAGACGATGTAAATATACGACTTAGTAGCACTATTCCGCAAAAGAAAGCGCCAAAACGAAGAAAAAAAAATTTAAATATGTGGTTAGTAAACTAACCACCAAGACTGAAAGAGTTAATACTTAGATTTACTGAGGTTAGAGGTAACCACGATCGCCGATCAATACTTTTATAGGCAGTGTCCTTGAATTTTTTGTGATCAAAAATGATATAAGTTTTCGAAAAATCCTGTATGATTTTAAAACACAATGCGCAGCGAATTTCCTACAAATCGGGTAATTGGGAAAAAAGAATTTGTTTCCAGCTCGATTCGGAATCTCAACTACTCATGGGTTTTCTGTAGATATTTCAATAAACACTTATTGACTGTACGGGAAATTGATTTGTCATAAACAGTGGTAAAAGTTCACACGTAACATTATGCCTTTGAGAATGTCGCAGTCAAACCTGTTTGTTATAAATGAGTTGTATTCCAGTGCACGTGTACCGTGGGTGCTGTAGAAGAGTTAGCGACGTGGAAGAGCGTGGACCTGCCCGACGGCGGCTGGGAGGAGGGCGCCCTGGTGGGGGGGCCCCCCGGTGGGGCCCCCGCGCCTGTGACGGGGCCCACGCGCCTCACCAACGGGCACGGGCTTGTGGCGGACCTGCTCGTCGCCCACACACTTACCGACAAAGGTTTGTATCAATATAATCACAACGTTATTAGATTAGACTTCAATCATCATTAACATAAATCGTTTCCTCCTTATTCTTCTTTGCGTGTCAATAGTTATCTCATACTTGATGAGTCCAGTATTCTGCAACTTTTCGGCATCTATATGTTCGCACGCCGCTGACTAAACCATACCGTGCAGCAAAAAAAATTGCTTTGATCAATTGCAACACTACTAGCTATTTCTCCTTGCTCATTGAAAATAATTTGGCATGAATAAGATAGAAAACTGAAATGGGCACGGCGATCAGCCGTTTTAGAATTGTTTTTGATTACAAATAGTTTCATATCAAACAGTGTATTTTTCTTGAGCAGTGCAAATACTAATTGTGCAAATTGCGATATTTTTCAATAAACATTAAACATTGTGATAGGTAGTTTTAACTAGGTGGCTTGACGAAGTGGTCGGCTTTTATAAAGTATGTTGTATTGTTCCAGTGCTGTGCCGCCAGGTGGTGCTGGTGTCTCTTGCGCCGGCGCAGTTATGACATGTGTAGCGGATCACCCTGTACCTTATATTTATTGCGAGTATGTACCCTGTAACATATTACATATACTATATCATTATTCGTAAATAAAATATTCATATGTGATATCTAGAATGACTCGTTTCCTTTTACACTATGACCCTGAATAATAGTAGGTTGTATTTGTACAATTTCCACCGTTCACCTCTGTTGCACTATTGAAACATAATCCATGCAATGATTGCCATAGGAAAAAAAATATGTTGCCACACTAATGTGATATTACTGTCAAATGGTAGGAAAAATACACTATGCAAAGAAGACAAAACAGTATCTGTATAAAAATAATTTAATTAACACTAAATAACTTATGATTAAACTTATATAAAAATGTCCTTATTCGTAAAAACTTTATCCTTTTTACACTACTTTATCACTTTCATTCTTAGCGGTGTGAATGACAGTTTGAAAAAAAAAAGAGCAGAAAATAGGGAAATTGCTATTACTTTTTGAACAAAAGTTTTGTTCGGTGATTTTTTTGCATCCCTGCCTACCTGCCTTCTATTAAAGATGTGAGGAAACGCCTTAGTTACATACATAAACATACCAATACTACATGCACAAATTGAAATGGTAATTTAAACCACCAAAGAATGTGGTAAGTATCCTTCTTAATTGTCCTTCTTAATAAAATTTTGGCATAAATGCAGTAAATAAACTACTTTAAATATAATCGTTTCCACATTAGGCTCAGTCTTAAAAGTTCTAACAAGACCGCTTTAGGTGAGAGGCGTGCTATACAAATTACGGATAGAGAGAGGTTTCTTAAAATGAAAACCATCATCTCCTTCATATATGAACTGATTTAACTAATTCCTTCGCCATGTATTTGTTCAGTTATAATCCAATTATAACAGGAAGGTAGACAATGAAAGATTATGGATATACCCTATTGTCTTACTAAATCTAGCTTATGCCTTCTTGAGCAAGGTCAAGGAGGCTAAGAGAGATATCGTCAGGAGCACCAAGTTTCCAGTCGACAGCGAGGGAGCGCCGTTGAACCGCCGAACCTGGGGACGAAGCGAGAAATTTATTATTATCATCAAAACAATCAAAAATTGGAACTATTTAACTTGACCACACCTGAGGTCGCGGGTTTGATTCCTGCACAATACAAACATTCGTGTGCCATGGCCTTGTGTTGGTCTGGGTGTTGCTTAAGTAAATAAGTCTGTATTTACGAAATAAAACGTATTTCAATACATTTATCCGTTGCCTAGTTGCCATAGAATAGAATAAAATAAATACATTTATTTGCACAGAATACAAGCTTTGCTTAGTTTGGGGGGCTAGATGGCGCTGTGGGGATTAATATCCAAGTGTATTTATTTATTTATTTTGCACTTCTGCAATGAGTGAAATGCCGTTATGTTAAACTTATCACAAGATGCTTTTTTGTGCGATCTCTCCATATTTACTTGGTTGTTTTGCAACTTAATTTAGAGAAACTGTTCATTGAAATGTATTTATAGTTCGATTTTGCTCCTCTGGCAGGATTCAAAAACACACTGTTTATTAGAAATGGTGCAGTTTCTGGTGGTAACATGACGTAGTCAGTACCAGTACACAATAAACAGTTTATGAATCATACAACTTCACTATTACAATCGTACTATCAGCACTCGGCGCAGATAAAGCATTAGTGGCTCATTATCAGTAAGTGACCCATTTAGGGATTACCTACATTTGCAGCTGATATTTCAAGCACATAATTCTAATGTGCGGAACTGGACTCATTCAAGGGAAGTCCACACTTTGCCGAAGTAATTTGAGCCCAACGTGGAAAGGTGTGAGCTTACCACCGTTATCTGGCTTGCTAGTAAGATAACAAACACTCTATTTACAACTTACAGCTGTAAGTAAATTAGTACATTATTACTAAAAGCGAACTGTTCCAGACAACCCACAGGTAAAGTAAAATAGAAAGGATGAGCAAGTGCGCAAACATTCCATAGTTAAAAAGTGTTAGATACCTATTTAAAAATGGGAAAACTTAGTGCCCCAGTAGTCAATCACAGACTCGTAACCTAGTGGGCCTGAGTGAAGGATTGGCCGGAAGACTACTTTGTTTTGTACAATTTGCGGATAAAAAATTCCAAGTCGCCCGGATAGCGGCAGTTGGGCTCAAAATCCGTCAGCGAAATGTGCTTCTGAATGTATCTTTCACCATGACGGCAACAATCGGTGTGCCTTTGACTAACCTGGGCCCCAAGTCTGCTTATTTCAGAACGCTTCAATTGAATCGTAATTAAGGATCAATCGGCTAATTTGACACATTTTCTATGAAAAATATGTCAAATTATTGAAATTATACTATTGAGACTCAATTACGATTCAATTAAATCGCTCTAAAATCAGCCGACTGGGGGCCCTGTTTGGGATATGGTCGCGAGAGTTATGCCTTTAAAAGATCTGCTAGTATAATTTCTTATGCCATTACCGTAGCCTGGGTCCAGTTGGAGAAGTAGGAGACCCTGGCGCTGACGCCGGGGAACTGCGGGTGAGCGCAGGAGTAGCCCCATGACGTCACGCCCACCACCACGTTGCCGAAGATCAGGGGGCCCCCGCTGTCGCCCATGCACGCGTCCGCGCCTGGAATCATCAGCACAGTAGTGTGATAATAAAGAAATAAAAAATGTATTTAGACAGTTCGGAAAGATAACTACGTAGGATACATTGTAGTGGCATAACTGAACCGATTTCCACTGAGCATAAGCCAAGACAAATGCCATAGCGCTGGCTTTGAGGAAATACGATCACGATATCCCTGCTCACCATTCACTAGAACTTCCTATAGTCCGTTCGCGTTAAGAATGCCGTGATTTCATGATTGTCCTCTGACATAGCACGCCCCCTTACCAATCAAATCGTTCTTAATTAAGGTTGTGGTTCTGAGTTTTCTATGTGCGACAGGATTAAATTTAAAAATCACTACATTCTATATCGACTATAGATCAAAATGTAATATCGACAATTAGAACAGTGGTCGCCTCATCGCTTATTCGCGCGATGGTCGTGTTAACGACAACGCCTAAGCAGTATCTATTCGGGATGATCTGTGTCAAAGGGTGAGCAAGGGCTCCCACATCGCCGCCCTTCCTCGAAGCCTCACACCGCGAATGTAGAGGGGAGGCACAATTCCCTACGAGCTGTGCTGGAACTGCTTGAATAACCGGCATAGCGCGCCAGGGGTCCACCAGCAGAGTTCTTAACCACAGATCACTAGGACCCTCTAGATACGCGCTGAAGTAGGTCACCTCAAACACCCGCGCCGTTCCACTGGAAGGTGGAAAGTCAGTAAAGGTATGCCCCCCTAAATAACCCAGGTTCAATAGTTGTGGTCTGTGCACTTGAACGTATAAACAAAGCAAGCAGTTCTTACCGCCGATATCCAGCAGTCCCGCACAGATCATGGTGTCGGTGACCTCCATGGGCTCGCCGGACTGCGCCGCGAGCCAGGCGTACCGCTGCGCGCACACGGTGTGGTTCACCTTCAGCACGGTCACCTCGCGCAGCACCGGCGACAGTTGGCTCACGTTGGCCTGGAAACCACAGATTTCACTATTGGGAGTTCAATAAGTAAATAACTATTCAATCTTCGCTTGAAGACTAGCTAGATTTTTACCCAACTGCATCAATAGGATAGTATGTATGTATGTGTGTTTCGCACGCTCTTGAGCCTAAACGGCTTGAGGGATTTTGGCTTGAGAGGCATGTTGAATTCGTATTTACTGCGGAAGTGACACTGGATATAGATATCAAATAAAAAAAAAGCGGACTTTTGGCGCCAAATTGAAATGTTTCGCACCGCACGCCCTGCAGCCTTAAACGCCTTTTTTTACTGTGAGACAGTTTGTATATCAATTTAGGATGACTAGGAAAAAACTGTTATTTGGAAAGTTGGGCCCAACTCTAGAAATAGAGGCTAAGTAAATTCAGAACGTATAGGTACCCATATCACATTGCAGATTTAGACGGCTGACTCTCTAGAATGTTGTACCGGGAGCGGTGCAGGTCCATTACAATAAAACAAACATGAATACTCACCACGGTGCGGCCCCAGCCCACGTGTATGAGAGGTGTGTCGACGCGCATCGTGGCGTCTTGCGGCGGGATACTGCCGATCTGCACCGAGCTGCCGAGGCTGACCGCAGACCGCAGCAGCAGGACCGCGATGTCGGCGTCATGGATGACCGGGCTGTAGCGCTCATGGACAATGATTGCGCTGACTCTTCTGGTCTGACCGCCTGTAGAATGTACCAGAACGTTGAACGAAGGGATTATAGCATGAGGGTGGAAGAAACATCTCGAAAGTTTATTTGTACGATGGGTCCTTCCGAACAAATAACAAAGTTCTATATTGATTCATTAATAAATATTTCTTCTCAATATACCAAGTTTTCACAATTCTCAAGTTTTTTAATTTTTAGTTAACTAAAAATTAAAAACTTTCTGTGCAAGCTTCAACAAAGCTTCGCTAAGTAGAAAGGTGTGGAGCTGATTTTAACAACGAAGTCTGATTGGTTGTTTTAAAAACCACAGTTCCACATATCAGCTCCGCTCATCTTTGGTTGAAAAAAAGTCTATGATGGAGTTTATTGTTATAAGTAGGCAGGTCTTTAAGAAAGGAAAGCTCAAACCATAAAACCATGAAGTTTTGTTACTAGTAGATAGATACCAATTTACAAAAATCTTTATATCTGCTCATTAATTTTAGTGCTACTAATATTGCTTACGACTAGGTATATCATTATGGCGGCAGATATACTGTAGTTTCTTGGAAATACCAAACGCGTGATACAACGATATTGATAGTTTTACACCTTATTTATCGTAATTATTTTTATAAATATAGCTCCAGCCCAGTAACTGCAGGGCAAAACCCGGGAGGAGGGGATTCCACTCTTCGTGGGTCGTACGTACGTTACGTAAGTACCGTCTCTTCAGGGGCCTATCTGGTCTTTAACAGACTATTTAGGTACTATATGGTCTTCCATCTCCGGGGACATATTCGGGATTATCGCCCATAGTTTGTTCATCATGTGGCAGATTTGGACACTTTTAATAATAAGGGTTTAGTTAGACCCCTTTGTCTTCACCCTATGGATGGTCCGGTGAAGCTATCAGCATCAGTGGAAACAGCAGCATTAGTCATTTAGAAAAAAAATGACTAGCCCACATTAATTAGTGAAGGCTGTTCGCTAGTGTAAAATATCCCGAGGGCGGTACCTGTCCTACAGGTTTTTATTATTTTCGAAGGTTTCTATTTTTATACATGACTTACCTGTGTTTAAGTTGGATGAGCCGGCTCGTATGGAGAACATATTTGGATTTGCTACTTGTCCATTTCTGTAAAGTAATGATTAAAACACACTTAACAAAGTAGGTAATTTGATTGCGGTGTTTCCGCTCAAAGGAGTAGAAGGAAGTAGAGATGAATCTTATGCATTCTCACATATTTTTTTTTTGGCAGCAGGAAACAGTTTTTAATAGTGGTGAAAAAAAGAACAACCCATTTAAACTATAAACATACATTTCCAAAGGAAGAAACCCATCTTTAGTTAAATCTCGCGACAACGACTTACGTAATTAATGAACCAAGCAAAGGTCAATAACGAAAATAAGTAAGGTCAAGTTGGGTAACTTTGAATTTCAGTGTAACATTGAATCCACTCTTTTAGATCAGTTACTGTTGACAAGTACTCCAACTTAAAGATGTTGAGTCTATGAGGTGTTTGGACAACTTGACTGTAAGTATGTATTGTGAAATAAGTAGGTACTAACGGTCCCACAAAACAATGTGCGGCAGAGAGTACATGCCGCCGCGTCAGCAATGAGCCTGCGCAGATGAGCTGGGAGTTCTGGGCTACCTGGGAAGGAAGAGCTGTGTTATCCCATAGGCTTTTATTGTGATAAAAATAAGGTTAGAAATATCTACCAGATAAAATCAACTTGACTTAGTTGTAAAATGGGATTCGAACTTGCATCTTTCGCAAAGTAAGTTCCGTTGCAATGCGGATCGTTGTCATTAGAAAATTTGCGTCATGACTTAGGGTAAGTTGCACCATAGTAGAAGTTAAGGTTAAAGTTTTTGTCAAATTTGACAATTAGACGTCATTTTTGGGCCTACCTTTAACTTTAACCGAAATTTTGATGTTGGTTATTGTTAAAGTCAGATGGTGCAACCCAACCTTAGTGTCATGACAAAACAGCTGTGTGTGGTAGATAACCATTGCGGTTCTTGACATAACAATTTCAAATATTGATAATTTGACTTTATTTGTGCCTTTTGTTCACTTTTTGATACAACTTAATTTAACATTTCTCTATGTTTTAGTACATTGCGTATTTTCTTGATGACATAGGTACCTGTACTGTGTAGGGATACCGCTGGATGGAGGTGGCGACGCCTCCGATGATGCGCGAGCCCTGGTTCACCAGGGGTAAGTCCTCAATCGTCACATCGTACTCGTATTCTTGTGCTTGCGCTAGGGACACTGGAATAAAGTTATTCATTTGAAAACCGGCCAAGCACGTGTCAGTTCGATCGACCGTTTAGGAGCCTGTTACCTACACTGCCAGAAGCAATGATGTTATAACAAAAAGAGGTAGACAGGTTATGTCAGTACTGATGCGAAGTCAAAAATTGTCCACTGCGTACGTAACTTTAATGTTGTAAACTTGTAAACAAGATACCTAATATGATCATAAACTACAGCGTTAACGAGACAGATACCTACATGTTGCGCAGTGTCGTCGCAAACTGTCAACACAGGCAATGCTTTGCTCAGGTGCAAGATCGTTCTGATTTCGGGTGCCACTTTTTTGGCACAAGTAACCTATCTACCGCTTTTTCATTATAATATCATTGGCCAGAAGATTTTCAGAACAATTTTATTGATAGGTACATCGGCTTTTTTAATCATCACGTTCCTATTGCGGTTTGATGATCACAAAACCCCTCTAAAGTTGAAAAACACTTTGCTCTTTGAAATCGGTAAGTACCTTTGGACTATCGGTACCAGTCGGCGTTCAGGTGTTCAAGTGTACCAGGAAGGCCTGGTTTTCGACAAGTGATTAGACGAGTAATTAATAATATAACACAACACTCATTTTTATCGTGTAGTACGAGTATATCTACTGATTGGATAGGTATAGACAATTTTGTTGTTGATAAGATAGAACTAGGAATTTGTTCTACTAATCTATTTGTTTAATAAACATGATGGCTTCAACAAGTTATAATGAAGGGCCAATATGTTTATATAGAGGTCCTTCACAGCAATGTCATGGATGGGACGACCGATTAATTGGTCATAGTACTCGTAGTTGTTTAGGTACTAGTATGCAAAACAGATAATGCTCATGATACAGTAATATTGTAGGGGTTCACCCTTGTTTGATCGAACAACGTTTCGTCGAAAATCAGTTGGTCGAATTTCAGTTGGTCGAATTTCAGTTCGGAGAATTATTCATTTGACCGAATATTTAATTGGTAAATTTTTATTTGATGTAATTATTTGTTTGAACGAATTTCATTTGAACTAATTTCATATTATCGAATTTTCAGATGCACTAATTTTACTTGAACGAATGTTTCATTACACTAATAATGGTTTAGTCGAAACATCGTATCAAATATTTAATTATTTATTTTTTCGTCACTGCCCTATACTATAGTTTGGGCGGAACCGACTCGGTTAGATTAGGTTAGAAGGTTTAAGGCGGGAGCGAAGCGGAGCGTAGCTCCCGCCTTAAGCCTTCGTGGCTATTTTTTTTTTAAACCCAAAAAACGACTTGCCGCATTACATGCTGCTTGGCATGTTATACCATCTGAAAATTACATCAAATGAACATTCTACCTTTTGATCATTAGTGCAAACGTTGTTATAGCAAATAAACATTCGACGAACTGAAAATTCGATCAAATGATATTATACAAAGTGATGATTTTCTCAAACGTTGTTCGACCAACTGATTTTCGACGAAACGTTGTTCGATCAAACAAGGGTAAACCATATTGTAGGCTCTCCATTGAAAGTACCTAGTTTAATAACATGTTTATTGAATTAAAATGTGTGCGTCAATTCTAATTTTTTCTAATCTTACCTGGTAAGTAATACTTAGCGTATACCGGTAGTACTCAAACCTACCTACCTAATTTAAGTCTTATCTAAGAAACTTAGACCGATTAGGCCCCCTTTTTAATAAATCAGTCATTTTCCTAGTGCCTTATAAAATTGGTGCTATACAATCAATAGGTATTGTCAACATAGGCTATATGCATAATAGCATAATCTAAGGATTTATTCTGAGATATCTCAAATCGCACTTAATCTTGAGAAATCACAGAGATTTCATTTAAATCAGGATTTGATGTAGGTAATTAACTTACATTGACAGTTATTATCACCTAAGTCCGTGCACTTAGGGTAATTCCTAACTGTTACGTTTAACCGTTAATTTAACGTTTAAGTTAACTTATATTATTTAGTATTAACGCATTCATCATTATTAATAATAATTAATGGGCTACGAGTAGAGCCCACTGCACAGAAGGCCGCAGGCCAAGAGAACTAACATAACAATGCACATAAGGTTATTTTCCAATTGCTGTCACTTTCGACACGGCTCTGTTACTGTACAGCAATTCTGCGAACTCCCTTCGATCTAAATCTCGAATTCATCTGTCAGAGAATCAACTAGGTAGGTACGCGTCCCTACAGTCAGGATATAACATCACGTTCCCTGTTATGTGACTGCAAATTCAAATTCAAAAAATTCAAGACCTCAGAGTACACATCATTCAAATTAGGTCCAAGCAGCGCGGCAGCCGCGGGACAGCAGTGGATACCTTCAGATAACAAAAACAGCCGCGCGAATAGCTTAGATTAGAGTGCATCCCAATCTCAAGTCGCGCGGCAGCCGCGCTGCTTGCGACCTCATGTGAATGAGCTCTTTGTCTACAGAATTGCCAAACATGTAGGTTTGACAATCAGCTAAATTAGCTCAAACTTCTGCCGGAAGTTTGACGTTATATCTGCAGTTTAAGTAGAAACCCAATTACCTGCAATCTAATCTAAAAATATCAAAGGAAAAACCAACTGACTGACGATATCGAATACAGTTTGTTGTTTTTAAAACCTGACATATTTTAAGACACAGCATTTAATCGCTGAAACTGGAAATTTGGGAATTTACTCACACAGTGTAGCGAAAAGGGGTTGGAAATTGTCAGGATGCTCTAATTACGTTTTGTAAAGTGGTGACTGGAGAGTTAGATGTAAATGTATACTTTTCAGTGACACACTTCGCCATCAAATATCCTTTTAGACGAAAACCATGATTTGAACTGATAATAACATTATAGTTATCACATTCGTTTAAAGACAACGAAATAACAAATTCATGTCATTTCTGATGTTAGATGCAATTTAACAACATAAGCCACTAACGTGATCTGTAAACGAAGTTTGGACTACACTGAACCAAAACACTTTTTCACAAACAAAAGCAGAAGAAAACTTACAGCAGACCGCAGCTGCGACGAACACGAAAAGACGAACCATATCGAAATCCGTCGATCGAACACTGTGTACTCATACACTGCGCGTTATCAAGTTCTGATAATGCGATAATCAGCATCATTCACACCTTTTTATAGGGCTTGTGGTGGATTTTTGCA
Organism: Udea ferrugalis; assembly: GCA_950022985.1. NCBI lineage: Eukaryota > Metazoa > Arthropoda > Insecta > Lepidoptera > Crambidae > Udea > Udea ferrugalis. The sequence goes on from OX465541.1 coordinate 2,347,951, forward strand.
TTATTTATATACTCACCTAGATAATGAATTGAATTGTTATGACAGTTTTGCTGACGCGAGCGTAGTTCAGCAAGAAAATCTCTACTCCATCGGGGTTTCTAACGGAAAGCATGTCCAACATGTTTTCCTGTTTTTTAATGGTGATCAAGTGGTGTCAATCTTTTGAGTTAAGTTTCGCAGTACTACTTGTAGCGTTTAACAAGACTATATTTAGTCACTTGGTTTGTCGTCGGACAAAGCTAGAGGCTCTTTAATTTTTCCGGAGAGTCGCCCTTTTTGCTGTCTGATTTTTTCAACTAAATTTGGCTACATTAATGAAAACTTAATTTAACTAGTCATGATATATCCCAAAGAAAAACATCGTTTTTGTGCCATTATGTTTATTTTTCATTTAAACAAAACACGTTCCTTGCAACCGTCATATGGTAATATCGCTACACTATGTCTACGCTAGAGAGACGCGTCGAGAACACAGGCCGACACAGACATGCAACAAAACGCAACGGCTAAATATCACGCGAAAAATGAAGTTATTTTTTTTGATTTTCAAACTTATGCAGCCATCAATGAAAATTCAGCGACATAATATGGTATTTAAGAAAATTTATATGGATCAAATCTCATTGAAAAAACAATCTAAATAAACAAAAGCCGAGCCTTTTAGCATGTGTGTGGCGACTCAGTTTTCACAACGGCGGAAAAAAACATTATTTAGCTATCTAGATTTCAAAATAGAGACAAAACAATATAAAAAATACACTAGGAATGTAAACGTGCGATAAATATAAGATATATCTATAAAACATTACAGGACTCACAAAATGTGTGTAGTAAAATAGAGATATCTCTGACACAACGGATAAACATCTCGAAAGACTATTTGGTCAGTTCTAGAGAAGATACTAACAATTCGTTTAATAGAGGGCGTGATAATATATTAAGTAACTAGATTTTATATACAAGATATAAATACACAATAACAACAAAAACATATTGAAAATTTAGAAATTCATGAGCAGTAAATAAAGTTTATACTTGATATAAATCTTTTAAATGATGAAACTGATCGTATAAATTGATTTTAAATTCATCTGATGTAAAGCTAGTTTTATTATAACAATTTGAAAGTTTCCCTAAGATTATCGAACAATCTATTAGAATAATTTACTAGTGATTTTTCCAGACTACTTAATTTTATTCGTAGTTTAGAACCCAAAAAGGTCAAAGAAAAAAGATTTGAGAAGTAGTTTAGAGATTCCTGATCATCGCAAGATACTAAAAAATGAAATAATATAACTGCGTTAGGAATGTATGTATACTCGTAACTTGGTCACATAGACTTTAAAACACTAACACGATTATAATAAATATATATATATTTACATATATTTCTGTAGAAGAACAATAAAAGAGAGATTTCAGAAAAGAGAGACGAGATTTAAGTACAAAAATAAATCAGATCAACAAAAACAATAACAAATTACTAATATTTGGCATATAAACATTGAATTTATATGTTGTATACATTTCATTATACAAATGTTGTATTATTTCCTTATATTTATTGCTTTAATGGCACAGATCGTTTTGTACGAAACTTAGCTTCTTAAAGTCAATATTTTTTATAATAATGTTGTTCGAATAAGTATTTTTTTATCTGTATTGGTGTTTTATTTTGAGATTAGCGGTTTCCTATTTGTCTTAATGATACGCCTGTTATAATTAAAGCATGTCGGTTATTCGTGTTTTTTTGGGTAAGCCCTTTTACTGTAAAAAATACTATCAGTAACCGCAACTTTATCAGGGAATTACGACGAATAACTATCTTCACGTTTCATTTACTTATTACAAATTATTGCATATCATTTTGTTTTGATATTGTTATATTCATCGAACCCGTACGTCACGGTACACTACAACCACTTTCCATATTAGATAAAATGTCTAATCTCTACAACATAGCTTAACCTAAATATTTGGAGTTGCCCTGAATACTACACCTTTTGGAAAAGTTTTAAAATATCTTTCAATAATGATCATGACTGTATAATGTATGTCGTGGTACCATTATGTTTATTATATTTTCAGTACCATATTTTTTTTAACCTTGATGAAACACAATGTATTACTTTATAGAATAATGTAAGTATTTTTTACTTGTATTATTTTTTATCTGTTGTTTTTAAGCATTTTTTCAATTCCAAATTGTTTTTATTAATTATTTGTAACGGGTTTAATTCCAAAAAAGCGCCAAGCTAAAAAGCAGCGGTAACCGCTTAAGACCAAGCAATCCGCGTGCTTGTCAGCCAGTTTATTCAAGACAACTCTTACCCGAGTAATAACAAAGACGCTGGCGTTGACGGAGTAAATATCACAACTTCAACCCAATTAAGTTATTTACACACAATTAAACTAAGCTATTTCTTGTTCACTAAACAGTTTTTGTTGCGATGTCACACATCTTGTAAGTTTGCGGACTAAGAAAATAAAAGTTACCTTGAAATTAGAAATTCTCATTGAGATTACAATTAAAACCCAGTTTGTAATGTGGTGTCGTGATGTTAAGAAACTAACAAAAGACAGTACTAAGATCTTCTTTGTATCTGTACAACGTGACATTGGTCGCTTAAAGGCAAGCATCCTTACTTAAAATTACAGCCGTAACTGTCAATTCGGTTGATAATAAGCTGTAAAAGCAGCATTGAGCTCTTAGCATTGAACCCTGGAGTTGCAATATTTATTCCGTCCACGTCAGCGGTACGCAAAACACAACAAAGCATATAAGTCACACGGTAACGCAGTCGCGCCCCGGGCGGTCACGACTTTAAATAAAATTCACATTATTCAACTACGGTATATATAGGTAACGTATTTGAGCTATTCGATTGCACATTACAAGTTATTTTTCGAGGGGCAGCTTGTAGTTTTTTGTTGTATGAATGATAATCACTAAACATTAACGTGTTGTTTGCTGAGCTTTGTATATTTAGCAGTCTCTGAGTTTCGCGATTGGTTTTTGAAAAGCAGCGTATTCGGTATACAAAAAGTTAATTCTCTGATGACGAGCAATGTCCCTCTTAGAACACAATCACAAGATAACTTTAAATGACATTTTCAAGATTTGTCAGTGAACATTGTAAGTTTAAAACGCTAGCTTTCTGTACAAAGCTAAGAGAAGTTTGACCAATTGTTTTTTAAATGTGTTTTTAAAAAAAGCCAGCGTGTTGTTGCTTATGTATCGTTTTGAAATATCTAGTTTTGCTGTGGGTTTTTTATATTTAATAAGGTTTAACAACTATTGCTGAGCGTATCGTTTTATGTTTTTTTATCAAATTACGATATTTATGGCAATTTAAACTCAAGCTCCCCGTCACAACACTCCTTTTAAATTCTTAATCCTATGAACACTACTTAAAACAAAGTCGATTTTTGTTCTGCATTATTCAATTATAAGCATTGGAGGCTAAAACGTAAGATAACATACGTAACTTTGACAATATTTTTTACATAAATATAACGTAAAATAGTCAAAACATCCAAATACAAGAAGAGTTAACGATACCGTTAAAAATATTATAACGTCAAAATTGCATTCGAAGCCTCTTAAATAAAAAGCATATTATTTGTCATTAGAGTCATAAATCCCCCAAGATTTTCGATAGAAAATCGTTTTCGGGCAACGTATGTATATGAAACATTTCTAGATCTACATTAATTTCTAAAGGTTCAAATCCTTGGCTAGTCACATAAGTAACAGTTAAATATCATAGAGATATGTTCAATAGTCTATCTACAGATACAGAGCTAAACAACACACTTTCATTGAAGCTCACTTTATATTACTTTCATATATTTTTTCATTTATTCCGATATATTTCTGATATTTTATAAGATAAAGTTGTAAAAGACAAAATGTAAGGCAAAATATTTAAGCGTTATTATTATCGTATAATTATTACTTATTTTACGTATAAATTACGGAAGTTTTATTTTTTTAAAATATCTGCAGATAAACTTTAAATGTCAAAGAAAATCGAAGTTCTGTAGTTTTAGATGAAATTTTAGTTAAATAAAATTCATTGTGCGGTGCAATGAGGTATGGTCGTCATGTTACGTGGACCGTCAAGCCATTCTCTACTTAACTTTAAATCAAGGAACAGTTAATCTATTGTGTTGCTGAAATCGTCATTTAAATCTGTGGACAACTTGCACTAACCCGCTTACTCTTCGCAAGTCTGATTTACGCCTTATAGCATTACAAGCATAGTGATTGGTTGTTTAAATTTTCGTCAACCACTATACCACCAAAACTTTATCTGATCAATATTAACGAGTGTTTCTACTTGACGAGATAATGTCAGAAAAAAAGGCATAAGCGACTTAGTGCAAGGAGACCGAAACTAAAATACACTAACAATGATTTTAATTTTTTAAATTGTAATTTAAATCCGTTCTTTGACTTGTATTCTGAAACAACACTCAAGAAGTGATTCAATCCTCTGATTGGTCTGTGGTAATCAATAAATAACAGACTGAATTTGAATCTAGTTTTGAGCGTAGTTCCAAAACACGGCCTATAGTAGAGTATGGCCCACGTTCCATTTGTAGTCCCGTAGGCGTGTCGTTCACGGAGGCAGGTTCATCTGCAAATTCTGCAGGTACGCCGAGGTTGAGTTGAGCAGGCCGATTCGCTGTTTTTGCTTCCGTTGCTCCGTCATCTGGGGAATAAATATATTGTGAGTGAAACAGCTCGAAAACTAAAAGTATCACGTCAAAACCCCTACACTAATATTGATTGATCACAGTCCCAATTATAGTTTTCTTGCGTTCTGTTTGCTTCAACAAACCTGCTGTAATAGATCGGGTTCAATTTCTACATAAGGACAGCCGCGCTTGATTTAGTAGTAGCCAGCGAAATAAAGCGAATTAATGGGATAGTGAATTTTTTTAAACAGAAATGTTAAGTGTTTTTGATTTCCATAGTTTGATTAGGAGCTAGTTTTAATTCGGAGAAGACATCCTGTTTCCTTCAGATTCCACAACTGAGTTTCCAGCTGTCTATACTGGACATTACAACATACAGCGCCACCTTGAGCCAAATAAAGCAAAGCTTGTTGTATGGGAAAATAGACAACGGATGAACATACTAAAATACCCAATGATATTACAATAAAAAACGTAGATAGGTTATGTCAGTACTGGCGCGAAAACAAAAATTGTCCTCTGGCGGACGTACCTATGATTTGACTGCGTGTACAAGATAGCACGATTATTTACTAGAGCGTAAACGAGACAGATACATGTTGCGCAGTGTTGTCTCAAACTATCAATGCTTTGCTCATATGGTCGAAAGTCCTGATTTCAGGTGCCACTTTTTCAGCGTCCACGTCTTTTTATCTTAATATCATTGAAAATACCTACTATTTTTAGGAAATATAGGTATATTCATTATACACAGCCCTTGGAGCCCTGGTCTGGAGCAAGGCTCCAAGTGTGCGAATTTTATTACGCTTCAATTGAATCGTAATTGGGTTTCAATTGTCTAATTTGATATATATTACATAGAAAATGTGTTAAATTAGCCGATTGAGACTCAATTACGATTCAATTGAAGCGTTCTGAGCGCGAAGCGTTCTGCGTTTTCAGGCCCAGTAGAAACAGACATGTTCATGCACACGTTTGTACTGTGCGGGGATTGACCTCGCGACCTGAACCATTCCACCAAATGGGTGGTGTATCTGACGGTTCACCCTTGTTTGATCGAACAACGTTTTGTCGAAAATCAGTTGGTCGAATTTCAGTTGCAATAAAATCAGTTCGGAGAATTATTCATTTGACCGAATATTTAATTGGTAAATTTTTATTTGATGTAATTATTTGTTTGAACGAATTTCATTTGAACTAATTTCATATTATCGAATTTCGTCACTGCCCTATACTATAGTTTGGGCGGAACCGACTCGGTTAGATTAGGTTAGAAGGTTTGCCTTAAGCCTTCGTGGTTTTTTTTTTTTAAACCCAAAAAACGACTTGCCTCATTACATGCTGCTTGGCATGTTATACCATCTGAAAATTACATCAAATGAACATTCTACCTTTTGATCATTAGTGCAAACGTTGTTATAGCAAATAAACATTCGACGAACTGAAAATTCTATCAAATGATATTATACAAAGTGATGATTTTCTCAAACGTTGTTCGATTTAGTAATATTATATCAAACGTTGTTCGATCAAACAAGGGTAAACCGTATCTGACCTGGTCCCGCAGGTCGGTGAGCAGGTCCGTGAGCGTGTGCACGGCCCGCTGCGCGCGCTCGAGCTGCTGCTGCAGGTTGCGCAGCTCCAGCTCGCCGCCCTCCCCTTCGCCGCCGCCCATCAGCTCTGCGCGGGAACCAGCCTAGGCTGTTATACTGAGGACGAGCTGACCTGGTCCCGCAGGTCGGTGAGCAGGTCCGTGAGCGTGTGCACGGCCCGCTGCGCGCGCTCGAGCTGCTGCTGCAGGTTGCGCAGCTCCAGCTCGCCGCCCTCCCCTTCGCCGCCGCCCATCAGCGACAGCGCGCGCAGACGCGGGAACCAGTCTAGGTTGTTTGACTGAAGACAAATGGTTAGATAGTGAAAGTTCGAAATGGAAATTCAAAAGCACCGACCCTATTTTCTTAATTATTGAAAGAAAAAACGTTTTTCGATCTTGGACAGATATAAACAAACAAAACAAAATGGTTAGTGAAAAATAAAGAATCAAAATAACAAAAGAAAAAATGAACAAAAATTTTCACCAGACAGCAGTGTCACGATGTCTAAAATTAAATGGACCCCACTCAGCTAATGCCTGCTAAGGCACAACACTATTCATTGCGATACACATAACTACTGTGCACTGTACTTTATCTTGTCAATGGTGTGATCGCCTAATAAATCTCGTCTTGCTAAAGTTCTCTCTTTTAATTAATAAATCATCATTATTGATAGCCAAAAACACGTTCTGCTCCATTTCTCTTCAGAAAAAGACAGAATTGGTAGTCGGATGCTGAATTGACTCGAACGGTGGAAATGAAAGACATAATTTTAGTATTTACTCACAGTTCAGAAGCTCTATATCAAGTCCTACTTGTTCAATGATTATATATATTTGTGATTTATCTCTGGGAATAAAAAACGAAAAAAAAGCGAAACAAGCGCGCTCACACGGTTCCCGAATTGATGATATAGCGACAGACAGCTTGACGTCGTGGATGACGTCACTAACGGCGCTATATTGCATTCACAGCGATTATGCTCTGGGGCGATATCACCGTGCGCCTTATGTCAAATTCAAAGACGAAACGTCAAACAGACATTCTCACGTAAAACTATTCGGATAGATATGCCTCAGAATTATTATCTGCCAGGAGAAATCATCTTCTACTTTAACGTTACAGAAGCTAAAACATTAGGGAACCTCAAGAAAATGTTGGGAATCATAGAAATAACAAATTTAAAATTGTTAGGTTATATGTCACTATTACCACTATCTAGCGGTCCGAATTGATATTAACACTGACAGCGCTGTGAGCGCTGTTGTCGCGATATTGCAATTCGGAACGGCTAAGACCACCGTCAGCGCTCACAGCGCTGTAATCGCATTACGGACCGCACCGCCGGTGATTTTAGCCGTTTCGAATTGAAATATCGCGACGACAGCGCTCACAGCGCTGTTTGAGGTGTCAATTTAGGATTCTCATAAAAGATGACGACTGCCTACCTTGATCATAGAGTGCACGTAGCTCTCCGGTCCGGTGAACTCGGTGGGGTCCTTGACCCGCACCAGCACCATGAAGTAGAGGTAGTGCCACATGTTGTGTTCGCTTTTGATGTGTTCCTCGAACGAGACTGTCTTGTTGTCGAAGGCTGACCTGTTTAATCCTGCAGAGAGAAACAGTTTTGTTAGTTAGCTATGGTTGTTTCCTGGATTCTTTTTGTTTAAATTTGACTTAAGACACAAAATGCTCACAAAGACATGAGTAATTAGATGCATAATTTAGATGGCATACTATAAAAATATCACTAAACAATTACTAGTTAAATCAGACATATTATATCTTAATAATTCATGTCTGTGTGAGTAATTCTGTGGCGTAAGTCAAGATTTGACCAGCAGAAACAGAAAAAGTTTAAGTCAAAAACTGTTAAACATACATGGGGTATTTTCAGATCCACCCCGCCTTTTAGACCGTTTGGGCCCCAAGTCTGCAAATTCAGAACGCTTCAATTGCATCGTAATTGGGTCTCAATATGACTATTGAGAACGAATTTGACATATTTTACGATTACTCAATTACGTGAATTGTAATTGAAGTGTTCTAAAATTAGCTGAGTTGGGGCCTTGTATGAAGGAGTTGAAACTCACCGCAAATAAAACAGGTGTTCTTCAGTATCAGTTCCTTCTGCTGCTTCTCGCTCCTAAGGTCTGCGAAGGTATCGATGATCACACCGAAGATGAGGTTCAGTACGATGATGATCACCACGAAGAAGAACAGTAGATCGTACACCACGCGGGCAACAAACAAAGGCTCCTGCGCACACAGAGAGGATTGTTTCATTCATCCATTCCAATTAATTCTACTACTCATCATTTGGTGTAACATAAAGTACTTATGAAGGTTCTTAGTAAGAAATAAATAGGTTGTAGTAGTCAGGTAATGAACAGGTAGGTTGTATAGGTTTCGTCATGGTAATAGATTACTGTTGGATATGAGCTATGGCTGCGGTCCGAAATGCGTTGAATGTGGATTTATAACGGCAAATCGCATCACAAATTGATGACATGCATCATCATTGGCAGTGTTAAGTTAATGAGGCTTATAAATATGATACAGTATCACATACGTTGATCTGGTCCCAAAGCAGGGTTTTCTCTTGTGTTATGTAAACCAGAAACAACGAAGGTACTGTGTACAAATACACAGTACAAATATAATTTTCACCAACATTCGTACTAATGCGTGAATCGAACCCGCGTTCCTTTGAGTCTATACCAGCGCTCGAACCACTGTGCTAAACGGGTCCTCAACTAATAAACTGAATTAGATTTTGGCATCCTAGTAAAATACCTTTGTTCCGCCTCCCGGGGAATCTCAGGGATTTCTGGGTCACGCCCACCCGCAAAGTGGTGGGAAAAAACCGTTAACCCCGGAGTTCCAACTTCCACCCATGTCTAGGGGATTACTGAAGACTATCTATAAGGAACACTAGCTAGCAGTACTCACGAAGCTAGCGGGGGCCCTCAGGATGTCCCCGATGCCCCCCCCGTTCCGCAGCCCCTGGTTGAGCGTGGTCACGATGCACATGATGAGCGAGTCGCAGCTGCGCTCGCGGATGTCGCCCCCCACCGACACGAAGCGCGCCGCCCCCGCGCGGGGACACGCCCCCGAGGACTGCAGGTACTTGGACGCGGGGTCGTTGCAGCCCTCCGGGTCGAAGCGGGGGTCGTCATCGTCTGTCAGTACAATCGTTTATTCAGTAATGTGAGCAGACCCTGTGGTGTGTGTGATGTGAGATGTATGATTTACCATTAGAATTATAATAATTTGTACGCCTGCCAGCAGGCCGCATACATAGTCTATCTACTTCATGACCATCTAGTCGCTCAATTGTATTATATGCAAATAGATGTTTTTGTTGTTGTTTGTTTGTTAGAGTTAGCATCAAAATGATGTGGACTAACAAAGTGGTCAAGTTATTGACTGTTTGATTGAAGCAATTTGTAATGCAATGATAGAGTAGCATGTCGTTACGTTTCTTAAATACTTTACACATACATACACACACACACATTACAAGAAGCAGACTGTGCGGTGGACGGCACATCAGTCTACCCATTTCCGGTCAGTTCTCCTTACTCTATTGCAAAGACATGACATTTGGCAAGGGCGGGAGAAACAAAGGGAATGAACAACGAAAAACCCTAGCACGAATGGCTAAAGTTTTTTTAATCGAGAAGTAAACGATACTTATTTTTCTTGAAGACATAGGAAAAAGAAAAATAAGTATCGTTTACTTTTCGATTACCAAAACGTAAGCGGTTCGTGCTGTTGTCACATCGGACCAAAAGGCATGTAAAGTTGCGATAGCTTTTAGTGAAACGATAGAAGTCGCACTTATAATGGCAGCAAGGATTGTGACATCACGCTAGGCTAACACTATATGAAATGCATAAGAAACAAAAGTCATCATATTGCCTTTATTTCTTGTACTATCCAAAAAGGACGATATTGAAAACACTATGCATTTACAAATAAAAAATATCGTTACGTAATTAATAACGAATAAATTCCTAAAAATATTTATCCTGAATTTAGTCAATAAACTGCTACATGTAGACGCCTTATACTCGAGTTTATATCAAGTTAAGACCCTAGGTGTTACGAAGTAAAAAGTTTTTCTTATTTTTTTAATATTTTGATTGTCTCTTTTTTTTCGCGCTTGGCATACCTATTAGTTATCATTTTTGTTTTTTTTTTGGTCTGAGCGGTAATGCATTACTGGATTAATATTTATTTGTCCTTTACTTTCTACATAACATTTAATACAGCCCACTCAATCTTTTCTCCCCCTCCGTAACATTTCGATCGATTGAGAACCAGCATGAAAACTCACCGTCGAGCCGATCAACGCTGACTAGGAAATGGTCCCTGAAGAACATGTAGCCGACGATGGAGAACATGTAGACCAGCACCAGCGCCAGTACGGCCGTCAGTAGGATGGACCGCCCGTTGCGTGTCACTGATCGCATCACGTTCAGAAGGGTCTCTTCGCGGTACACAATGTCCAGAAGCTGTGAGAAGGACAAACTTGTTAAATAATAAGAAATGCTTTACAGAAACAGAGGTTTTTTCACCCCATTGCTGAGAATGGAGGTTTTGTTATGATCACATTGACACATAAACCTGACAGTTTCTGCTAGCAACACATCTATTGGGCTGCTATATTTACTGTTAAAAGTCACGTTTTATGTGGTTAGTGTCAAAAGAAAAAAAGTTTCGTGAGAAGACTGAGACGATCGAATGTATTCTTCAAAAGTGTGGCTCTAGGTAAAGTAGGTTGATTCTTAGCTATGTAGATTACCCTGCTGTTATAAAGTGACCCTACGGCCACACAGTTGGTATAACATTCAGCAACGTCAGCCGGACCCAACGTATGTAAAATGTGAGTTGGTATTTAGAAGTCATTAAATAGAATAGAAATAGGGTTATCCAGTAAAAAACTATAAGAGTTCTTTGTAGCTGCCATAAAAAAGTTAGCATTTAAAATGACAAAAATAACAGAATTTAGGTGTGGTTGCACCTCTTGTCACTGCCACTCATAGCACAAGTTCCACTTGTGATTGGTTGACTTGACTTTCTAATTAGTAACGTTTTGATTGGTCAGAAGAACAAGAATGAAATCACTGCATTCTTAACACGAACGGTCTATAGGTACAAATGATTGCCAGAACTTCACCAATTCCAGCCGATGTCTATAATAACTCACCAAAACCGAGAAGAAGAACGGATGGCAGCAGATGCCGCAGAAGCAGAAGACGAGGTAGACGCCGTGGTAGAGCAGCTCGGGGTCGGTCAGCACGTTCCGCGTCGACTTGGACAGCGTGCCCTGGTTGCCCATTATGCTGACTAAGTGGATGCCTTTCACCACTATCTGTAAGGGGACGACACGTTAACTATCGGTTTAGACAGTGCGATGAAATTCGAGAGGAAAATGACTTAGACAAGACGGAGTTCGTTATTGCAATGGGCTTTCCAACATCACGTGAAAACTACTGGATGGATTTTTTAATTCATGTATTTATTACTTCCTTAGTTTGAACAGTTACTCTAAGACTTAAAACGCTGTAAAACGCAAATGTCTTGTAATTTACAATAGCCATTTTCAGTGCCCTGGCACACCAGCGATTTTCTGAGCGATTTCACGGCGCAGCGATTTAATTGCGAGCTCGCGGCGTGCACGTGCTCGCAATAATGTTGATATGGTGCCCAAGGACGCGTTGAGCTTGATTCACCTACACTGCCTCATCATCAGCAAGTGAAGGGCATCAGCAAGTCAACTAATGAGACACAGAAGTATGAGATGCCTCCTGGTTCTACTCACACACAGCATGCCTAGACACCACAGCGTGGGCTCGGGCCCGAGGCTGTAGATGAGCCGCACTATCCCGCTGGCGAGGAGGGCTCGGACGCCGGACGACCTCGGGAGCCAGGTCACCAGCGCCGCGCCCACGAATGATACGCACCACACCACCAGGGATAGGTGCTGGCCCAGCTCTGTCGAAATTGATCAAAGTGAGGAAGAGTCATTGATATGAACAAAAAGAGGGAGATAAGTTACGTTCATACTTCGCGAATTCGAAAACTACATTGATATTAACGTACGAATGACTGGACGCAAACAGGTCGCGGTCACATTGGCTTGTTACCAGATTTATTGGACCTGTTTTTGGGCGGCTACTTTTGGCACGCGGGTGCCGTATTTTCCTCTTTTTGTTTATATCAATGTGAAGGGTGTACATTTTTAAGATTGTCAAAAATATTGTTATATTATGTTATGCTTAACCAAGTGAAAGAGATTGGTTTTATTATTTTTCCCAGAACCCCCATAACCTAGTCTAATATACCATGCCCGGTTGACCTCGAGTTTCAGGACACTCTTTAGGTCACAATCAAATTAAATTGAAAACCACCTGCTTCTTATTTGCATAATAATATTATTAAATTTTTGTCCGTTTAATTGAATTTCACTGTATTGATTTGTATTTATTGTATTTGTGTTGCTTACTTTAAGTTAATGAGATAAAAGGGTTTCATGCTAACTTTAACTATCTCAATTGGATGCAACTGATAAAGCATAATTAGCGTTCTCGCTTTAAAATTTCTGACAGGAACAATCCTGATCCCCGAGCATCTTATCTTACATCATGACTTAGTTGATATCATGCTGAAATAGTATGACCAGCAGTGGGGTTATCTTACGCATACGTTCATGCGCTACTGCTGGTGAAGTTTAAGGGTGATATAACATTTAGTTTTGTGTCGGACTGCTGCGGCTTGGAAAACTACCGGTGTAATAATGTCAAACTGGCTGTCATTCAAGTTTCACTTATGTTTAACTCGCTGTTAGACGAGAGATTTGTTAAACAAAAAGAGTTCGTCGAGTCTTCAATTCAAGTCGGAAGCAAAACAGTAGAAGTTTTTATTTGTCTGTATTCATACGACCGGTCATTATTAATGGCCTGAATTTTTCATAAACCATATTCTATGGTCGTAATATAGTCTAACTTATATAATAAATACATTTTGACAGCTGACAAAGTGGCATTAGAAATTGAACTTTATGCAATGGCAGAAAAAGGATTCAAGTGACAGATGTCAGGCGCAAAAGTCAAGCCACAGTTCATGAATCGTATTTCTATTAAATTAACGTACAATTTCCAATGACAGTGGCATCTGTAAGAATGTGTTTCTTTGATTAATGGACTGTAGTTGCAAATTAATACATGCTCTCATTCGAGTTATGCCTCCATTGGTCCCTATAAGATATTATTCTTATTTAGTGCGAAATAATACATGCTCTTTTATTTGAGAATAAATTAATGCTGGAATTGAGTGTTAGTTATGTTATATCGCGTTATCGTAGGCAATTTGTGCAAGCCCAAGGAATGGGTAATGTGCAAGGGTATCTGAAAGAGGTTCATGCATGTCCTTGCAAGAGTAGCATGCTGCTTCGCTCACTTACCGAATCTCTTATATCCGATACCTGTGGCAATCACACTCAGTTACTACATTTTACTACTGAATAAGTTGAAACATGTCAATTTTAAGCCTTTCACCGCCGTCGGTCACTTTAACAATCGAATTCTTATTGTTTGTGACCGGCGTGGCGTTCAACGTGTTAAGCACTGCTTAATTTTGAAAAACCTATTTCGCTAAGAACTTAATGATTTAAGTTAATAGTAATAGTACTATCTAATGTCAGACTTCTCATATAAATTAGTATGATTCATGAGTCCTGGCTACTTCTAAATAATACTGATAGTTAATTTACAGAAATTAAATGATAAAACTACTAACCAAAACTTATCTCAACATTTTATACGACACAGTTTCATATATCTGCGAAAATGAAATAGCAGAACTACTAAGCGATAATGAATATTTATAATATGTATGTCGAAGTTTCATATACTCACTTGGATTTTCGTCTTGAAAGGGGTAGAAGAAAGCAACGATCACGTTGATCAGGACGGCGAAGTTGAACAATATGTTGCTCCACAGCGACATGTATGATGACACCCAAAATAGGAAGGGTTGACCTGGGAGCACAAACAATGATGGGTGAGGTCCAAAATGTGATTTTGACGCTCACGGAGCTGAAGGTGGTGCAAATTTGAAAATTGCTACAATAGCGCTCACGGCGCGTCAAAGTCATTTCGGGTCGCAGTTAGTGACACATCCTACTAATATAAATGCGAAAGTTTTTATTTGAAGATTTTAATTAAACTTTACAATAATATTGCTTATGCATTTGAATAGCACATAGGCTACAATTTATAATAATATCACATTTTTTAAAACCTAAGTTCACGCGGACGAATTCGCGGGCGGCCGCTTAGTATGACATAACCTCACAATTTCTATTCACCCTAAATGATAATTTCTATCATTTCGGGTGCGTCTTGCAGTTGTTGTTGTTGTTTGTGGCCAACTGTTACAAAAAGATTTACAAATCTCACCTCTGAGCTTTTTCTGCCATTTCATCTCGTGGAAAAGGTTGTCAAGGCGGTTGAAGAAATCAGCCACCTTGCTACCTTGATCATCACGCTCCGCGCTCTGTCAAACACGAACGAGAAATGTTAAGCCATTATTCTATTCTATTCTGTTCTATAAACATAACCTTCCCCCACAGATTTCCAGAGCGACCGGTTGTAGGCAGCCTGTATAAACCTAAATGCTGCAGTCTTTGTCAGGTCATCCGTCTACCTTGTGTGCGTTTTACTTAACTTGTTCTATAGGTTAAAAATCTTGACGAGTCTTTACAACGAGATTAGTGATTTAAATAAGGGGAAACCATAAGTTGAATCATGATATTTAATGACTATCTGAATGTACTTTATTCTAATAAATGTTATTTTGATCCTCATACCACAACAAGAATTGTTTCCCTACAAACTTTTTACTATCATTTTTTAATAATTTTATACACTGTTAATCAAATTTTAAAAGAATACCACGTTTATTCTCTTAATTAAACAAGTAACCAAAAGTGGACTAGTATACTTTATGGGATCAATTTTAATTAAAGAAGAATTTAACAGAAAAACTTCTAAGATTTTCTTTAAAATGGCAATATAACAAATAATAATAAAACCAAAATGCGAATGAAACCTTAGGTATTGTTACCTGCAGCACGCGGTGCTTACTGTCGGCGGGCAGATACTCGCAGATCTCCGGAATGGGGAATACTATCTGTTCCATGCTCCGGTCTGTGCGAACAATCTGACGAACAAAACACATTTATTTCAAAAACAGTATTATTTGAACATAAAATAGAATGATATGATACTGGAATAATAGCATACTATGCTATTCACAAATAATTACATTTACAAGTAAGCAGTAACACAATGTGACATAACAAACCTTTGTGAGTTACTCTTAACCTAAAATCACGAAACTTTCAAAAACAGCGTTCAAAATGCCTGTAGATCCACCAACCAACAAATTCAAATGTTCGTCTCTTGAATGTTGTCCTAGCGTAAATACTATTTTTTCGTCCTCTGGCGTACGTACCTATAATTTAACCGTGTGTACAAGATAGTATGATTATTTACCAGAGCGTAAACGAGACAGATACATGTTGCGCAGTGTCGTCTCAAACTGTCAATGCTTTGCTCAGGTGTTCGAAGTTCTGATTTCGGGTGCCACTTTTTTAGTACAAGTATAACCTATCTACGTCTTTTTTTATTTTAATATCATTGGTTTACATCATAAAACGAAAGCAAAATTTCAAGTTTATAGATACAGTAGTTTACGGCTGTACATTGATATATTTAACAGTCAGGTACTTAAGTCTTTTATTTAAGTTATTATTGTTTTTAGCATTTTCCATGTAGTATCTTTACTAAAGATCTGAAAACCAGAAAAAGACATTTGGTCGTCTTGGCATCAAGCGGGAATCGAACACGCACCGAACCGGGCGACTGCACTTTCTGGGTTTGCGAAAGATGCGGGATGCGGGAAGAAAGGCGACCAAATGTCTTTTTTCTGGTTTTCAGATCTTAAGTCTTTTATTTATTAGTAGTAATATGTTCACCTCTATCTGCGCCGTGTGAGTACGGTAGTACTGTAGCGCGGAGGTGTTGTGTCCCTGGGGCGAGGCCCTCACCAGCGCCGCCAGCTCCTTGTTGTGCCCGGCCAGCTGGTGGCACAGGATGTAGATGTTGTGGCCCACCTAGCGACATCAATATACTTTACGATATTCTATTCCTCGGAAATAAAAGGTAGAAACCCACCCAACAGGTTCCGCTAAAATATCATAATCACTGCAGTGTTCAGTACGACGCCGACGGCGACTAAGGCCCGGCGCCCACTATCGGCATCGGCACGCTTCAGGATTTTAAGGTGGCAAATAGCAATATACTTTAACATTATGGCAATAAAGTAGAAATTTCCGTGATATGTTCTCGTAATAACAAAAATACCGCTTCGGTATGCTTGAGGCTGCTGTTTCGGCATTTTCTACTTTATTGCCATTATGTTAGAGTATATTACTATTTGCCACCTTAAAATCCTGAAGCGTGCCGATGCCGATAGTGGGCGCCGGGCCTAATATTCCAGTGTTATACTCGAAAAATTTTACAGCGCTTCGTCGCGGTCTTCTCCTGATTATATGCAATTCTGCCCCGACAAGGTAACCGGAAGCTTAATTTTAATTCGCGACTGACCTAGAACAGACTATATGTCCTCCCTAAACCCTGATTAATCTCATACCCTCATACCCTGTAAAGTAAAAAATATTAATATGATTCACCAGGTCTGACGTGTTGATACTACCGAGAAGAAACCGGTAAGAAACTCGGTGTTTGAGCCAATCTTGAAACTACAATGGTTAAAATACTGCATTGTCGTTGTAGTGTCTAAAAACACACATTAGTCCTAATTCTTTAGCCTTATTTAGAATAGTCTCACCTAACTAGAGGCTTTTAAAATGAATGTAACCTTTCATGTTTATCATGTAAACTACCCTCATTTCAGTAACAAACCCTAGGCTATCGAGTACTTACTTCCTTCGGCGAGACGCCCTGCACGGGCGAGTCGTCCTCGGAGTCGGAGTCGGCGTCCATCGCGTGCTCCTGGTGGAAGGCTGAGCACGCAACATCTACCTGCACAACAAATACATACGTTCTAATGTCTACAACGTTTTGAGTCAACAGTGATAATAGCGCGCTCACGTCGCTCTCGCTCATTTATTTATTTATTTTTATAGTCAACATGCTGACTTACAGTATACACCAAATTGTCAACATGCTAGTTACATACAAATGGAACAAAAAAGGAACTAAGGTTTCAAATTTCGTTTCAATTCATCGGAATTTAAATGGTCAAAAATAATGATCAATGTCAATAATAAAAATAATAAATGAAATATAACACCAATTATCATACAATTTATCAATTCGGAACGTGTGTGAGCGCGTTATTATCACTTTTGACTCAAAACGGACTGCACCCTTGGAATCAATCGAATCAAGTCGCAGTGAACTTGACAATTCTCAGTCCTTTACCACATTAGGTGCCAACCTAAGCAGGCCCTAAGCCAAAGCAAATAAACGACGGAGACAGCGGTCAATGCCCAAAACACTCAAAGAGAGTTCAACTTGAACAGAGGAAGTGTACGAAGTTATTCATGGTCCTCGAACATACTACTGTCTGTATATGTATACCTATAGTCTGTCCATTTAGAACTAGGTTTTCTGGCTGTCACTAGCGGGACTTGCTGGGAAGCAGCAGTGAGGTCCAGATATGGGGTTGACAAGTGCAGTCATTTAAGTCACTACTTAGCTGGTCAATCTTATCTTGAAGGCTTGCCTGAATGGCTTTTCACGCCCCGATTTAAAAACCTGGTATTACAGGAAGAAAGAAAAACAGATGCGCTGGATTCTACGTCTGGATAGAACGACACAGGAATGAATCGCTGAGCCTTCATAGTTGTGGTTGTGCCCAGCAGTGGGCCGTGTTAGTTGGTCACTCACCAGCTGTTTCGGATTCATGTTGTAGAGTATCCGCTCGGCGTTGTTCTCTGAGTCGTTGCGCGACTCCATGATAGCTAGCAAGAGTTTGGATGCGTTGTTTTTGAGCTCGAGCACGAGGTCCATACGAGTCTTGCCGAGAGGGTTGATGTCGTTCCGGATGGCGTAGCTAGATGTCAGTAGTACATCCTAATCCGAGGCTTTATTAAAATCTAACAGCTAGGTTTGTTACTAACCTTACACCCTTTCAAAAGTCCGCATTGATCAAGCGTTTTGGATTAAATTTCGCGCTACCTTTTTTCTTTTAATATTGAGCTCTTCAAAATGACCATACCTCTTCTGATGAAAAGCAGCAATGAGGCCAGATATAGGTTGACAAGTAGAGTAATTCACTTACTACTCAGATTGAAAGTAGCATAAATGCCTTTTTACATTTCGCTTAAAAACCCGGTATGATAGGAAGAGGGAAACACATACGCAGGATTCCAAGTCTGGATAGCACGAAAAAGGAATGAATCGCTGAACCTTGATGGTTCTCATAGTTGAGGTGAAGCCTGTGCCCAGCAGTGGGCAGTGTTTGTTGGTCACTCACCAGCTGTTTCGGATTCATGTTGTATAGTATCCGCTCGGCGTTGTTCTCTGAGTCGTTGCGCGACTCCATGATAGCTAGCAAGAGTTTGGATGCGTTGTTTTTGAGCTCGAGCACGAGGTCCATACGAGTCTTGCCGAGAGGGTTGATGTCGTTCAGGATGGCGTCGCTAGATGTCAGTAGTACATCCTAATCCGAGGCTTTATTAAAATCTAACAGCTAGGTTTGTTACTAACCTTACACCCTTTCAAAAGTCCGCATTGATCAAGCGTTTTGGATTAAATTTCGCGCTACCTTTTTTCTTTTAATATTGAGCTCTTCCAAATGACCATTCTTCTTCTGATGAAAAGCAGCAATGAGGCCAGATATAGGTTGACAAGTACAGTAATTCACTTACTACTCAGCTCGAAAGCCGCAAGAATGCCATTTCACGCCCCGCTCAAAAACCCGGGATAATAGGAAGAAGGAAACACATACGCTGGATTTCACGTCTGGATAGCACGACACAAGAATGAATCGCTGAACCTTGATAGTTGTCATAGTTGAGGTGACGCCTGTGCCCAGCAGTGGGCCGTGTTAGTTGGTCACTCACCAGCTGTTTCGGATTCATGTTGTAGAGTATCCGCTCGGCGTTGTTCTCTGAGTCGTTGCGCGACTCCATGATAGCTAGCAAGAGTTTGGATGCGTTGTTTTTGAGCTCGAGCACGAGGTCCATACGAGTCTTGCCGAGAGGGTTGATGTCGTTCAGGATGGCGTCGCTAGATGTCAGTAGTACATCCTAATCCGAGGCTTTATTAAAATCTAACAGCTAGGTTTGTTACTAACCTTACACCCTTTCAAAAGTCCGCATTGATCAAGCGCTTTGGATTAAATTTCGCGCTACCTTTTTTCTTCTAATATTGAGCTCTTCAAAATGACCATACTTCTTCTGATGAAAAGCAGCGATGAGGCCAGATATAGGTTGACAAGTACAGTAATTCACTTACTACTCAGATTGAAAGTAGCATGAATGCCTTTTTACGTTTCGCTTAAAAACCTGGGATGATAGGAAGAGGGAAACACATACGCTGGATTCCACGTCTGGATAGCACGACACAAGAATGAATCGCTGAACCTTGATAGTTGTCATAGTTGAGGTGATGCCTATGCCCAGCAGTGGGATGTCTTTGTTTAGTCACTCACCAGCTGTTTCGGATTCATGTTGTAGAGTATCCGCTCGGCGTTGTTCTCTGAGTCGTTGCGCGACTCCATGATAGCTAGCAAGAGTTTGGATGCGTTGTTTTTGAGCTCGAGCACGAGGTCCATACGAGTCTTGCCGAGAGGGTTGATGTCGTTCAGGATGAGCGCCGTGATGATGTCGAGGCCGTTGCTCTCGTGGAGGGCTATGCAGTTCTGGTTGTCGTGGCAGGGTCCTGGGGAACGAGATTGAGTTTTCAACGTTTTAATAGTATTTTGACCTTGTAGCGATGTCAATGTCTCAGGTGGCGTTTAGTTCAAGAAATACATTCACGAATCAAACCTTCGTGTATTAACCATCCATAAATCATTAATGCAGCAAACATTTGTCATGTAACTACTCACGTAATGAACATGAATGAATCTAGCAATGTTTCTTACATTCATGTAACAAACAAAATTGAGTGTTTTGTGTCTGAGTATTATTGAAGATGTTGAAGTATATATTTTAAAATATTTATGACACTCAGAGTCAAAGTTCTTCTTAGTTTGTGGTCAGGTGAACTTGGATTAACTTCGATTATTCAGGCTTTCTTTTATCGGAGAAACAAAAAAAGATTAACTTTACTCTATGAAATCGTTAAAGTCAACAACAAAGGATGGCCTAACTTGGAAGATAGGCCAAACTAAATAATTCTATAAAAGGTCCTGCGCAGTCTATGGAAAAATAACGTATTTCAGGAGCTTTATGGTATTATTATTATTATTTCTATTTTTTTTCTATTTTTATTTCACCAGGAAGGTTTGTTACATCTCCGAAACCGAACTATAGGACCCCATGGTGACTGTTATTACCTTGGCAGTACTCGGTGAGCGTCTCCAAGGTCTGGTTGATGAGCGCGACGTTCCCCTCGTTGATGTAGAGCCCGAGCAGCCCCAGGCCGCCCGTCGTGGAGCCGCAGATGCAGTCCAGGAACATCAGCGTCTCCGACACCAGGTTGTAGTTCGATTTGTTGTTTTGGTTGCGGAGGAGATTCTGAAAGAGAATCGTTTTACTTGTACTCATTATCATTTACAGCCATATATCGTTCACTGCTGAACATAGATTCACAAAGCGGCCGGATATAGGCCTGTAACAACCTAAATTCGGTTTACCTTGTGGGTGAGCGTGACACGCTGCGCTAGCCGTCCTAGAGTCTCCATTCAAGGAATTTGTCAATTGCTTACTTTTAACAGTTGGAAATCAATTCACTTAAGCACAGAAACAATGGTACTTGTAAAGGAGAATTTATCGAAGTCGATAACATGGCGTTTCGTGTTTATTTAAACGACATGATGGAATAGAAAGGTTAGCCGGAGTAACATCTTTGGTTCTAAGTGTGTGTAATGATGTTTTTTCTTGATGTTGATGTACCGGTGTCGTATCTACGGCACTGGTCAATTCATGCCGTACGGTTTTGGTATCGTTCGATTAACGGTTTTTTTATTTATGTGGTCGCGAAAGACGTATTTATGCTTTTGTTACTGTTGAGAAGAAAAATGAAGAAAAAACAACAGTAAAAATTACAACCACGGCAACGGCTTAACCGGCCTTGCGGACGGCGCCGGCAGACTGTGCCGGCATGGGGCCAGAGCCTAAGTGTTCACAATTCATTCATCATACGTAAAGTAGAGGGTGTCAACTTTTTCCCACCGGACCACTAGACGCCGTGAGGGATTTCCATGTGGTTGACTTTCCAGCGGTCCGAACTAAGCGGTTTGCTGCCTCCTTTATGATCCGCACCGCTAGGGAGTGGAACGCTCTCCCTCGGTCTGTGTTTCCGGGAACATACAACCTTGGAGTCTTCAAGGCAAGAGTGGATTTTATGCGTGTTCCACTTTCGACTTCGCTTACCATCAAGCGGGACTGAGGTCAAACGCAAACCCATTTAAATATTGAAAAATAAAAAAACTGTTTCCATTTCCAGTGAGGCCTGTGCCCTGCAGTGGGACTTATAAAGGCTGTTGTTTATTTCTACTAAGTGCGGTACCTGCAAGTCCGGGTTGTGGTTCTCGCAGAGCAGCTGCAGGAAGCGCAGGATGGGCCGCATGACGGCCACCTTGGCCGGCAGCACGTCGCCGCTGCCGGCCGAACGCTTCTTCTCCGATGATGATGATGATGATGAAGTGTACCTGCAAGTCCGGGTTGTGGTTCTCGCAGAGCAGCTGCAGGAAGCGCAGGATGGGCCGCATGACGGCCACCTTGGCCGGCAGCACGTCGCCGCTGCCGGCCGAACGCTTCTTCTCCGATGATGATGATGATGATGAAGTGTACCTGCAAGTCCGGGTTGTGGTTCTCGCAGAGCAGCTGCAGGAAGCGCAGGATGGGCCGCATGACGGCCACCTTGGCCGGCAGCACGTCGCCGCTGCCGGCCGAACGCTTCTTCTCCGATGATGATGATGATGATGAAGTGTACCTGCAAGTCCGGGTTGTGGTTCTCGCAGAGCAGCTGCAGGAAGCGCAGGATGGGCCGCATGACGGCCACCTTGGCCGGCAGCACGTCGCCGCTGCCGGCCGAACGCTTCTTCTCCGCCATTATCTCTTCTAGCACTGTTGTGCCTGGAGGGAAACCGAATGCTTAGTATTCAAGTTACGAACTATGGTCGTGTGTTATCGGAACGAACCATGTATTCACTTTGTATCAAGAACGAACTTTATAACATATAAGCTTGTTATTTTCAGCATTTTCGACTGAATGAGCCATATAGCTACTAGGTGGCCTGACAGACGTCATTCAGTCAAATATATCATTTTTAGAAAACTGAGTTTTTTGTGGGTACTCAAACGGCATGTCATTGTTCGATAATTTTTTTTAACTTTTAATATTAATTTAGTGGTTTTTAGTAAATAAATTAGGTATCAGTGTTTTCAGTTAAGTTCCGCAGAGGTGTTAGTTTAATAATATTAAAATAAATTGTTTTAACATGACCATTTGAGTCACATGGTTGGTCGTTAGACAAACCCCCATGACCCCCATGCCATAAGGCATGTTAAGAAATTGCAGCCACGTGAATAACCTCAAAAGCTCCACGAAGCATTAAACTACACGATACCAGTATTTTAATGTTCAGTTGCAATCAATGAAACTACTCGACATTGGCAAAATATCCTCGACATAACAGAGGGTGAGACCATTAAACTTTGTAATTTTTTTATTACTAAAGAATATAATCTTCTATTCAAAGCGGAGACAAATACATCTAATCAAAAATCATGAAAATCGCTGGAACGTTTTTCATGATTTTTGATTGTTGTAGAATTCTAGGCGCTCGGAAAAACCCATTTTTTTTGGAACTTTCAACCTAATTAGGTTGTTGCGATAGCAGGACGGGTTTCTTAGTAATAGGCATACAGGCACAAACACGGAGTTTGTTCAATAGTCACTGAAATCAGGAGCACCTTACCATGTGACATAGTATGTATATCCGAGTAGGCGTGGACGGCGGACCCGCAGGCGTTGGCCACTTCGTCGTCCATCTCCTCGCCCACCACCATCGGCCCGGGCGTCGACCGGCCTGGACAACACATCACAACATTAAACCAGCCAACAAGTTTATTAGTAAAGAGATCTCTATTAGTACATTAATGACTACGACATATAATATCACATTCATAAGCATGCCTGCATGCGTGCACTCAGGTTGCCTTTTCTCCGGCGCTGCAGGAAATGCCGCTTCTTCACTCATCCGTGACATTAAATTACACTCAAGTATTGAACAGACAAGTTACACTTCACTAGCTTACCTAAACAGTACTTAAATATTTTAAGCCTGTAATGTTCGTCTATGACTTTGACTATTATGGATCAGTCATTATGCACTTCGTATTTTATGTTAAACTACGCAACTTCGTCCGCGTGAACTTTCACACCCTTCTTTCACCCCCTTATGGGTGCGTTTCCACTAGAGTTGAGCGAAGATGGGATGTATTTGTCCAGAACCAATAGAATAGCTTCATTGAGCGATGCTAGGTAAACAACGATTATATTGGTTCCTAACAAACACACAAACTTCTTTCTTCTTCGTTCTTGACAAATATCAATATCTATCAAATAAGCTTTGCTTAATGAAGCGGTTCTATTGATTCTTAAAAACACATTCCTCGCAACGCATCTCTGGTGGAAACGCAGAATTTTGGTTGCATTTCTGAAAATCGTTTCGATATCACCCGGTTAAATCAACAAGCTCAAATCTAAACCAGTGTTCCCTTTAGATATGTTGTTAGTAATGTCCCTGACCGTCAGTGGAGGGCTGTTTCTGTCTGTCGGCGTGGCTGGAGCGCTGCTTGTCGGAGCCGGCCGCGGCGGTGCTGCTCGCGGCCAGCGACCGGATCTCCTGTTGGGCTTCACGCATTTTGTCGTAGAAGACCTAATGCAACAAGATCTTTCATTAACGATGGCATGCATCTCAACTTCGTCCCTATTCATCGCCAAAACACAATTTCCCTGAATAGTTCATATTTGGCGAAGAATAGACATTCCATTACAGAGTACCTAAACAAGGGACTGTAAACATTAATTTTATTTTTATTATTAATTTAGAAATTTTGACATGATTATTGGTTAACTATTGGTAATTTCAATTACAATGTTAAGTATACTCTTATTCCTAATTTTTATTTTTTGACATTTCCGTATATTTGTATTCACCTTTTGACATTACGTAGGTATAAGACTACCTACCTGTTTATTTTAGTTTGTAAGTTGACATTATTTTTTCTGTAATTTTGCTTTTATTTAATGTGTATTTTGTAGATTAATTTATTTTTTCTTTTATTGTGACATTTTTGTATTATTTTATTATTGTCTTTTTTTTTACATTTTGACGATCTCAATATGAATTCATGTAACTTGACATTAATGTATTTATATTGTAATTTTATATTGAGAAATAAATAATCTAATCTAATCTAGGTATGGGAAGCTAGCTTAAACAAATATCTGTAGAAATGGCGAGGTACAGCAATTCCAAATCATGTGACGCCGCAGATGTACTTACTAAAAGTTGTTATTCTTTTCTTATTTCCCTTTGAATTATGCTATCTTGTTCAAAGTTCATATTGTAATTTACTAACAACTATTGAAGAGGTGCCCGTGGCGCAGTTGTGACAGTGATCGGCGACGATCGTCGTTGTAAAGCAACACACGCCGGGTCGGAAAAGGGATGGGTGACCATCCGACCGAAATTTAGTGATGTGTATTTCGGGCATCTCCGTGCTTCGGAACGCACGTTAAGCAGTTGGTCCCGGTTGACGTCGCTAGATGTCAGTCGTTAAGCCTAGTCAGAGGCCTTAGGGCGGCTTAATAACATCTGACAATAAGGTTGCTCACTAACCTTACACTCATTTAAAAAGGTTCTTTTGTTAGTGTAATTTATTTACTGGCTTTCATAAACATTTATTAAAGTTAACATGTAATAAATGCCTTCAAGTTTTTTAATACAACTTATAATGGCGCTGAGTACTGTTAGATTGAAGATATGAAAATAGGCCACAACTTTAAATAATGAAAATCTTTATCTATCTACATTGCAAGGTGTGCTGACACTGCGTTCACTGAAATACAAAAATCCTAATTATGCATGCTAAGCACTTGCCTTCAGAAAAGCTTGCGAGATCTCGCCGTTTTGCAGTTTTGTAAATATGCTGTGTTGAATTATTGGGTTGCCGCCTTCTAAAAGAGCAATTCCTGAAAACAAAAATATACTTTATCATCAAATGTTGTGATGTGGTAATGTATTGTTATATTTTTTATTTATAATACTAATTACACTATGTATCGTATCTAACGACAGATATACTAGAAAAAGCAATTTTGTTGGTACGAGGTGGACCTCAAACTCGTAACCCTCCGCCTGTTTCGGCAATTTATTTTTGAGAACAGAATCTAACTTCTATTGTATCTTCAGTTGTGTTTGAATGTAATTATTTGTACACCAATGGTTATGCCCTTAATTTCGAATGATTTTCTACAAACCAAGCTGGATCGCCTCGAGGAAGATGGCAGGTCTGTTGGTGCTCTTGATGACGAGGTCCACCACGAGGTCGGAGGCCCCTTCCTTGTCCAGGTGAGCCTGCACCTGCGCCAGGGTCTGACCGGTGCGCATCAACACCTTTGCTGAACACCCACAATATATATTTATTTACCAAACTTAAATAGATCAAAAATTTAAAAAAAGTGAAATATTTGAAAAACGTAAGTTAACTAATAATAATTATTATGATGAGTTTAGCTCAATATTCAGTTTTTTTATTTATAAACTTTTTTAATCATTAGAAGGTGATTCAAGAATATTATAATAAGAAGTTAGTTAAAAGTCAAATGCAAAAAAACATTGATTTATTCACTTTTACTTATATATTTTGTATAATTTAGAAGTTTTTTTAAAACTGTAGGTAGTTGTAAAATAGTTGAAAAGCTAAAGGTCATATTTATCTATTGTCAAAGTGAACACATAAATATACAATATGTGGGTAGGATTAAAAGCTTATAGGGCGTGTTTTAAGTGAAAGCAGAACAAGTGTGAAAATGGCGAAAATAGGTGAGAAACAATAGTAACAAACAGATTATGCGGGTATTTACAAAACGGGTATTTATTTACAATTTATTGGGGTTATTTAGTTATTGACATTACTACTACTCATAATGATTTTGATTAAGATTATCTTTGTAAAGGGAGGGTGTTCATAATATTGGAACATCCAATATAGACAACTTCAAACTTGGTTTCTAACTACAAAAAATAATCAGTGACATTCAAGTTATAAACATGACGCTCACGACTTCTGCGAGAGGCTACCCGACTGACTTCTTTGATCTGTTTTGAACCTAATTACTTTGTAGGTAAGATCTATTTGTCAGTACCCGATCTATTGTCCTCTGTTTACGGTTGTGCCGAGCGGTCAGATATGAGCGTCAGCTGCTGGGTCTATTTGTAATTTTTGTTTTTGACGTGATAACGTCTTTAAAATCGTTTTAGTCGGAAGATTTTAGTGACATGTTCAGAAACTTGTGTCACATCAAAACCTCACGAGCGCGATCGCAGGTATAACGAGAGAGAGACGGACCGATCTCCCGTCTCATCTCGAGCGCTGCCAGTCATTCCGTGAAATCTCGTTATCACGTAAACATCTCGATCGTAAACCTTCTTTACAAACAACCAATTTTCATCAGAGGATGACAGTATGCATAACTTTTCAAAATAAATATGTTTACAATTCTTTATGGATTACATTAAACCACCCCATAAATAAAGGAGATACGATGTTTTATATTTTGCATAAAGAGCTTCAGGATAGTCAGCATCTAAAATATTGTTCCACTTGCATTCGATTTTAGTGACGCTACAAGTGACGTAGAGAGGTGCTCACATCAACCTTTCCATTGGGGCACCTTATGCCGCTGACATAAGACCCATTTTGCAACGGTTTTTGTGAAAGTTGATGTGAGCGCCTCTGTACGAAAATTTGTTACAGAGGGTTGCTTTCATGAAGTAAGTGAGCACTCATAAAGGGATTTTTAGAAATTCAACTCCTTAGTGGGTGAAATATTACGAAGTCTAAAATTTATTGCATATTACTCGTGTTTATATTTTGTTTTGGAAAAAAAAACTATGCATATAACTACATAGTAGCCGAACATTTTTAATTGAACACAAAGCACTTATTCTGCCCAAGGAATGAAACACCCCAAATGACTGCATCGAAAAACCCAAAAAAATATTTGATATAAAAATCAGTGCTACAATATCTAAATCAAGCTATTTGCTAGTTAATAACACACATAGACTAAGCTACAATAATATAAATCACAGTAAAGTGCAACCAAACATTCCGCCGTCTACCGTGTCGCCCTCTAGTGATGAACCCACCTGTCCTCGGCTGGTGCGGATGAGTTTCTGCGGCGCATGCGCGTTGAGAAATAAAGAAAAACACGATTCTAGAGTCTAGACTATGTTATGTGCCTTGAAGGGTGCCTTTGTCAACGGAATGAGTTTCGTAACTTCACGAAGCTACTTACTAAAAATCGGAACAAACTTCGGAACAATTTATAAAAAAGTCACCCGTCTGATGGCTATTGTAAACCACTGCCTATATCAATATATCAGCAGTCCCTTCTACTAAAGTCTGACCCCCTTATTCATAAAAGTGAAGTTTCTTTCGTATTGAAGCAACGCTGCAGCATCGGTTTAGTGATTGACGTGTCTTGTCACTTACTCACAAATATCAACAACAATAAGAATGAAAGAGACAAAACGTTGCACTAGTCAATGCTGTAGGGTTGTTTTTATTAATAAAGGGGTAAATCATCTATTCGATCTAGTCATCGCTAGTTTTAAGTGTAAAAACCTTGAGGACTGTTTCCGCCTCATTAAAGGAATTAATTCAATATAGTTAGGAAATTTAGATGTTTTTCACTAATAATTGATAAATAATCAGTATCCTTGTAAACAAAGGCAACCTTCATCTAGCTTGTGCTTCACTGGATTATTGTTAGTGAAGTAATATATTTATCTTTAGGATTATTCACACGTCCTTTCATTATTTATCATTTCAAAATTATAATAAGTTTAAATTTATCGTAAGTTTTAAATAGAGTAAACTTTGAAGCATACAGAACATTCATTGATTTGTTAATATAATAATATCAGAACGTATGAACGAACCTTTTATTTCCGAATAATAGGAAGATTTTGTTATTGAAACAACGTAATTATTTGGTGCTGAACACGTCTAGTCTATAACCTATGTGCAGTTATGAAGAAACCTACGAACTGTTTGTAACCTCCTGTGTTTGCCGATAGGGGGCACTACTAAGACTATTATTGATTATTTTATATTTAAATAAAATTTTACGATTTATAATAACACATTAATGCTGATCTTATGTAAGTTGACCTCTAGAGACATAACGTCATTCATAACAGTGTGTGTGTAGTCAAGTACATTTCGACGGCATATATGAATAAGTGTGAAATAGTGTATTGTTTATTTGTTATTAAATAAACAATACACTGTTGTTGTGCCTCAACCAAATCACAACAAATTGCATGAAATGTACAGCAGTATTCAATATTCATTTACAGTATTCATAACTAATAATTATTGTCATGATCAGAGTAATTATAAATTCATATTTCTCGTGTTATTTGAGTTTTCCAGTTCAGAAAAAAGTATGAGTTTGAAGCAAAACCACGTCTAGTCTATGTCTAATTTGATAACGGCTATTCTCAATTTACAAATGAAATTAAAAACCAACAGACAATGGATTAAATCTTTTAATTTTACAGCCTAACTCGAATAGTTGATATAATTTACAGAACAAACATATCCTAGGCAAAACTTATTTTTGTCTTTAGACTAAATTGGGAATAGCCATGAGTGTTTTTATTCAGTCTAACTCTAAGACCAACTCCTAATCTAGTCGTACATAGTCTAAAGATTGTATGAGTGTCATGTCAAGGAAATTGAATAGTGGATTACTATAGACAATAAATAATTTCCAAGATGAAGGACAACAAATTACTCTTAATTGTTAGTGCAAAATCCTAGTGAGAAGGTATGAACAGATATAAAAGCCATTAGCCATTGACAGGTATAAACACGTGCCTTTTGAGCCTGATATATTCATGTAAGTCAGTTATACTTCATTTTAAAAAATTAAGGATATCGCGTTCAGTTCTGAGAAACAGTTATAATCACACAGTTATAAACTGTTTGAAAATTATTGAATCATACGTCGATTTCAGCCATTGAGCAAAAGACGATATTGTCCACCACAATAGCGTCCAGTCATATTTAAAGATATAGATTATCTGACAATTTTCATATTCACAATTCAATATCCCCGTCTAAATGTGAGTGTAACTAAATGTGTGTAATGTAGTGTAACTTTGAACAATAAGGGACACTTACCACCCGGGCCGTGGGTGACGGCCACCGAGGGCAGTGGAGGCTGTATCTTGGGCTCCGACTTGCGGTTCACGAAGTACTGCGAGAGAAGCTTGTTGCGGAGTTGGTTACCCTGTATGATTGCGGTATTATTAGTCATATTTTAGGCTTGACCGACGTACCTATAGCCCAACTTATATAAGAAAAACACTTTGACAGCTGTCAGTGTCATTGGAAATTGAACTTCAATTCAATAGAAATACGATTCATGAGCTGTGGATTGACTTTTGAGCTTCAAAGAACACTTGAACCCTTTTAGCATCACATGAAGTTCAATTTCTAATGACACGGGCAGCTGTCAAAGTTAATTTCTTATATTAGTTGGACTCTAGGTGTCAGACGTTAAGCCTAGTTTGACGACTTAACGTGGCTTGATAAGCAAACATCTGGCAGGGGTTCCTTCTATCTGGCAGAATTTTTTTTCGCAGAATTTCATTTTGCAGAACACACTTGGCATAATCTTCTTTGGCCGAATATGTTTAAGGCAGAAAAAACACTTAGCATAATCATCATTTGGCAGAAAGTTTGCATGGCCGAATTTTCAATGGCATACTTTTAAGATAGCAGAATTTTATTTGGCAGAATTTTATCTGGCCAAATTCCATGATGCATAATTACTTTTTGCATAATGCTTATTTGATAGAATTTCACTTGGCATACTATTCTCATTCCATTTTCCTCGTGGTTTCGTGGTATTTGTTATAACAACAAATTGGGATACTTGACTGCCCTACACTAAAGTCGGGGCGAAACCGACACGGATAGATTAGGTTAGAAGGTTTAAGGCGGGAGCGAAGCGGAGCGAAGCTCCCGCCTTAAACCTTCGTGGTTATTTTTTTTTTTAAACCCAAAAAACGACTTGCCTGATTAGCTTGCTGCTTCATTTCATATTTTTTATATGGAAATAAAAAAGTATGCCAAAAGATAATTCTGCATTTTAACTTTCTGCCATGTGATGTTTCTGCATGTTAACTTTCTGCGTTACCATGGTTCTGCTTTATGATTATTATGGTTATTAAAATTATGCCAAAAGATGATTCTGCCATGCAAAATTATGCTCTTTGAATGTATGCTAAATGAGTGTATGCGAAATGATTTTCTGCGAAGTGAAATTTCTGCCATCGGTTGTTATGCATTATAAAATTATGACAAAAAAAGTTCTGCGAAAAAGGGTAGACCCATCTGGCAGCAAGGTTTGTCACTAACATTACACCTTCCTGAGCCCCCGTGTTGGGTTATGGCTCGCGTTACCTCATAGTTGAGGTGACGCAAAAAATATTGGAAAAAAAATGCGACTGCGAGTCGCAAACCGTTGTAACGGAAAAAAAAACATCTACAATATTACTGGGTTACCTCGTTGAGATTTTTATTAGAAACTATGGTGTACTAAATAAATCGTGTTTAATGGTAAAAAATATTAAAATTATAACATTATACCTTTTCCCCATACTCGGGGTCGACGGCCATCATCTCCCGCAACGTCCGCAGCACTTTCACACACAACTTCTCTTCTTTCTCTTCTAGAAGTTTCTCCGTGTGACGTATAAGCCTGTTTCAAAAATATTATTTTAAGCGTTAAAATGGAGACCAAATCGGTGCTCCAAGACCTATAGTGCGATGGCAGTACGAGCAGCCATTCTAAGAATTACTTCACCGTAGCTTTAGTTCGCAGGTAGAGAATACTATTTATTGTAAGCCAATCCTAGAAAAACTTAAAATTTCAAGTCAATGAATAAATGCGAAAGTTCGTATGTATGGATGTGCCATGTTGCTCTTTCACGTATAAACTACTGATTGGATTTCAATGAAACTTTACAATAACGTTGCTTAGACATCTGAATAGCACATAGGCTACAAATTACTAAAAAATACGACAAATATTTTTTTTACTTTAGTCTACGCGGACGAAGTCGCGGGCGACCGCTAGTTTAACATACGGATCGTAGGGTTTAGGTGGATACGGTTACCTGGATATGAAGATGCCGCTGGTCTCCGCTTGGCTGATCTCCCCAGGGCTTGTGAACAGCAAGTGGGGCTTATACAGGATGTCCACTAGGAGGGACAGTTCCGCCTGTAGTAGCGGTCTGAGCTGTTCTTCCAGGAGGGCCACGATCTCCTGTAGGCCCTCCATTACTGATCTGTCGTTTTGCAGATTTGACTGAAACAAACAATAAGTCTAAGATCTTGCAATTTTGTGGATGTACATACATACATAAACGGCCTATATACGTCCATACGGCCCACTGCCGGGCACAGGCCTCACCTCAACTATGAGGTGGACTGAGCCATACTCCAACACGCGGGCTCAGTGCGGATTGTTGGAGGGGTGTAAGGCTAGTGAGCAACCTTAATGTCAGATGTTATCAAGCCACCCTCCGACTAGGCTTAACGACTGACATCTAACGACGTCAGCCGGGACTAACTGCTTAACGTGCCTTTCGAACGGTGATGCCCGAAATACACATCACGAACAGAAAACATTTATTCAGTAATAGCTGTCCTGACAGACATTGTTCTGTTGTCAAGCATTTTGAAATGGTTGTTAATAGAATACTGAACTGTGGTTTTTAATTTATTCCTGGCGTTTTTTCATGTTCACTCACCTTTCCAACCTTCCCTGAACTTCCATCGAGCTTTAGCGAGACTAACGAACAGCAATCCACAACCATACAAAAATGGACACAGCGTCAAGAAAAATGCAAAGTTCGTTATGTGGGCAAAATGGATATATTCAATAACGCTTATTTTCAGTGGAACCATGAACACAGTTATCGTTTGTTCGTTTTGATGTTGTAGTCTGTGTAAGTAGCAACTCTAGTCTAATGGTATCCACGGAAGACGAGGGCAAAGAACATCATTAGGTGACCTTGACACATGTACACCGCATGTGTCAAGGTAACCTAATTGTTATTTGTAGGGATGGTTGGGTAACACGTAAGTATTGCTGACCACCCATTACAGCCTGCTCCTTAGCCACAAATTCGAAAAGCGAAACATTATTTATCACAGATGAATATTATTATGTTTAGTTCAAGCTATAAACGTGTTGGCTTAGCATCAGCCCGTTGGTATTTTGTTATGTGTAATAAATCAATAAATTAACAATAAGACAGCATGTTACCTGTGAAGCCATCTTCTCCAGCTTGGACGTCTTAGAAGCCAACAGCCACTTGCTGGTCTGCCGCGAAAGTGCTGCCGCCTTCTCGAATACCGTCTGGATCTTGGCCTCCAGCTCCAACGGGATGGCGATGCTGCGGGACTTGGCTGTTGGGAAAACAGGTAAACCTGAAATAGGCTTTGGCTTAACAATAATAGGAGATAGGGGTTGAACCGGTTAGCACCTGAAGCGGAAGCTTTCGCGATGACTGTGTTGATAAGGCGGTTTGTTGCAGCCATATTGTATTGTTTTCCCCTTTTACAAAGCGTATGATTGAGGTTGCATGTCGAAGATTTTACCTCGTATTTAACTTTTCCGAGCAAGACTAAGAATATGTTTTTTAAATGCATTTTTTCATGTATGTTCCTATTCTCTTTAGAATTTTAGGCAAACAGTATTTTCTCAAAAAAAGACCTCTTTTGCAAGTATATTTTTCGAAACCACAGGTTCCATTTCTAACAAGTGAGCCAGATAAAGTTTCTATGCAATATGAGTAAGTATGCAGTTTTAGTTTTAGTCGAGATCGGCCTCGAGACCCGACGTAATTTTCTACATTACACCTTAAAGTTTTAAATATGGCCTACCGCGCCCAATTGAAAAATTCAGCCTCTATACCAAAATCCTCAAAGTAGAGTTTGAGTTACCTAAATGGAAGAAAAATTACTGCCTTTAATATTTTATTACGAAGTAGCAGATTACAAACTGGAAGGCATTCTGAAAAGCAATAAATTTATTTTCCACTATGATGATTGGTATGAAAACTGCAACGCAACAAAACACACACACACACACAATAATACAAGCTTACATTCAAGTCAAGCAAATTACAAGCAGAAGATGCACAAAATATATGCAACAACAAAAACGGAATGTATTGTAACTATCGAAAGGAAGTTCCCGAATGGAATGAAATGAAAATCAAATCCAGAGAAATCGAACTCAGAAATTCACTGTATGTGACGACCAGGGCCCCAAGCCTGCTTATTCAAGAATGCGTCAATTGAATCGTAATTGAGTCTGAATTTTCATAGAAAATGTGTCCAATTAGCCGATTGAGACTTATTCTAAAATTAGCAGACTTTGGGCCCCCAGTTTATTGGTCTTCATTTTATAAACCACGTATAGTAAAATGTATATTGGCAGTTTAATATTTTTCAGTGATATACCTACTCTTAGCCTTTTTTGCCAAGTAGTCAGGCGTAAAACTGGTAATTATATTGGATTGGATTAAATTGGATAATGTATGTTGGACTTCTAGGTGTACAGTCAGCATCAGAATTATGTGTGCTAACAGAGTGGTCAAGAAGGCATTGACGGTTTGATAAAAACAATTGTAATGCTACAAAGACAAAGTGGTTCGTGTCGTTTTTAAGCGTCACTAAAACCAAGAAAAGTGCTTGAATTCTTAAGACATATATTGACCACTCTGTACACAGACATAATTTCGATATAACAGGTATAGCTTAGTAAAAAAGTAGCTATTTAAATAAAATAATACCGACCAACTTCACTGAGAGTCCTGATGCACTTCTCCACATTGAGTTTCTGCGGAGGCGTCAGCCAGGGACACTGGTAGATGCTGAACGTGGTCTGCAGGAGCTTCACGAATATCGACTGGCGGGTCTGTCAACACACAGGGTCTCATCAATATCCAGATATTCTACGGTAGTCTACGCTTTCCTAGGACAAAATAAACGGAGTGCCTAGTGCAAGTGCTAGTTTAGTTAACTTTCTAGATACAATTGACTGACAAAACTCGAACTAGGAACTCTGAAGTTCGTTTATATGTCGTATTCACTTACGTTTAACGTTGTCCGAATATTTGAAAGCATTGTAAAAACAAAACATAATATTTTATTAGGACCAGGACTGGGCAAATTTTCAAATTTCTAATACATAATTCAGTTGCATATTGTGATATTCGACAGTTGGATATCTTTTTGAGTTTCAAGAAAGCCAATTTTAACATACATATTGTAAAAAAAAAAAAAAAGGACACCCAAGCGCATTCGGTCACGTCACGCAAACTCAATCATCATATCAGCATATCAGCGTCGTAGCACGAACGCATGGTCTATGCCGCGACATTTGCTGAGCGGAAACCTTTTTGGTACTTACTCAGAAAGTAGCATAATGTTGTTACTTTGTATACGTACAGTATACAAATACAGTATTTTCTTCCTTTCTTTCTTCTTTCTTTCAAACAACTCTGCGACTTCTAATTAGTTTATTAAAAATATATTTTGAAATTTATTTTTATTGTATTAGCAACAGGGCCTGGCGAAAACCTGTGGCCAGTCCCTCACGAATATTGTCTTTATACTTTTCAGATTAACCCTTTTGTACCCTTTTTTATTCTAACCCGTGTAGAATGGAAAAATAAATTTTATTTTTAGAATACAGACCTGCACAGTGGTGCTCTGGTCGCTGAAAGGCGAGTTGAAGAAGGTGCAGATGGTGTGCATCAGCACGTCTGTCACGTAGTCCACCCACGCCTTCTTGCTGTCGCTCGCGATCTTACTGGGAGAGGCCAGCAGCGACGATGGACCTGAAGAGGTGACACACAGTTATGGCCTTGCAAGAGACTTCTAGAAAGATGGACCGATATCTATAACAGTGGCCCACAGGTTTAGGCTCCGGTCCGAATATCGCTGAAAGCACTTTTAGCACCCATAAAAGCGTCCCGAATTGCGCCGAAAGCACTTCGAGCGTGATTTTGACAGATAGTGCAACGTCATAAATGACGTCACTACATCCACCATCTACCCATCCACCATCTTGCGCGTACGGTGCCTCTGCTTTTTGGCGTTAGCACTGTAAGCGTTATGTCAAAGTCAAACTGCGGTCCGAAATGATTTGGTGGCTAAAGCACTTAAAGCGATAAAATCGCACTTTCCTATTCGGACCGGGCGAAAGTGCTAAAAGCGCTAAAAGTGCTTTCAGCGATATTCGGACCGCAGCCTTAGGCACAAAATAAATAGACTCAGAAGATCGGCTCTCGCTGTTTTTCGATATCGAAGAGTTTGTTGTCCTCCAAGCTAGGGTTGTCGCCCGGCACGACACGAAATATTCTGTTGTGTTGAGTTGAAAACATCAAATAAAAACATTTGTAATATGGTTTTAAATATTTATTCTATAAAAAAAAATAGTGTGGACTTTATTTTAACAACGTAATTATTTACTAAGTACTGTATAACGGAATACGACAGCCCTTTCTTGTGGGTATACATCTTAAATTCTACGACATTTCAACAATGGTATCACTTGGATACTCATCATGTCAGCCGAACGACGAAAGATGGACTGCTGGCAGACACTATAAGTTTAAAAGAGATATTAATAAAATAATGCCCCTGTAATCTCTTATAACCTGACAGTTTCTGCCATCAGCCCATCATTTGAGCAAAATATTCAATGTTACAAATTTTGTTTTATGTGGTTATTAGTACGTACGAACTTTATGCTTGTTTATTTCTTTGTGCAATGAGGTTATCTTACCTTGTGTAGTGTATCTTATTTCCAGTCAAGCCTTCTTGCTCTACTGCGAAGAATGAACGGCAAGAGCGAGAGAAAATACGGAAATGGGGTCCCCTGATGTGCTGTTGACTGTACCTGGCTGTGGGCGATACACATCGGCCTGGAGGATGGCCTGCATGTCGTGCAGCAAGGCGCGCTCGAACAGGTCCCACATGTAGTTGCTCGAGTAGATCTCCTTCATCTCCACCTCCGTGTCGATGTAGCAGTGGTTCAGGAAGCCTACGTACGCTTCCTTCACCTGACAGAGACAGCTAGCTACCCTGTATAAGTGATTGCGTACCTGACAGAGACAGCTAGCTACCCTGTATAAGTGATTGCGTACCTGACAGAGACAGCTAGCTACCCTGTATAAGTGATTGCGTACCTGACAGAGACAGTTAGCTACCCTGTATAAGTACCTGGCTGTGGGCGATGCACATCGGCCTGGAGGATGGCCTGCATGTCGTGCAGCAAGGCGCGCTCGAACAGGTCCCACATGTAGTTGCTCGAGTAGATCTCCTTCATCTCCACCTCCGTGTCGATGTAGCAGTGGTTCAGGAAGCCTACGTACGCTTCCTTCACCTGACAGAGACAGCTAGCTACCCTGTATAAGTGATTGCGTACCTGACAGAGACAGCTAGCTACCCTGTATAAGTGATTGCGTACCTGACAGAGACAGTTAGCTACCCTGTATAAGTACCTGGCTGTGGGCGATGCACATCGGCCTGGAGGATGGCCTGCATGTCGTGCAGCAAGGCGCGCTCGAACAGGTCCCACATGTAGTTGCTCGAGTAGATCTCCTTCATCTCCACCTCCGTGTCGATGTAGCAGTGGTTCAGGAAGCCTACGTACGCTTCCTTCACCTGAGAAGATTGGATATTAGCTTTTTGATCTGTAGGGCTAGCACGAACCGCTAACGTTTTGGTAATCGAAAAGTAAACGATACTTTTTCTTTTTAAAGTCATAGGAAAAAGAAATAAAAGTTTCGTTTACTTTTCGATTACCAAAACGTTAGCGGTTCGTGCTAGGCCTACTGGTATACTAATCTCAACCACCTCTCAACACCTCTTAAGGTGAGGCCTGTGCCCAGCAGTGGGACGTGAATAGGCCGTTTATGTTATGTTTATGTTATACTAATCATATCTTAATTAGCCAATATGATCTCACAGCTGGGCAAAGGCCGTCCCCTTCTCCAAGCAAGTCTATTTTTTAATAATACATAAATAATACATAAATGTTACGCTTTATTTTTAAAATTAGCAGCTAGGAGTCCTTTTTCCGTGAAGTAATGGATACTATATAGATTTTATTAATATTCGCCATTAGGAGGCGTTTTCTAGTTGTGTACCGCGGACTAGCATAATTTAGTAATTTTGCGAAGTAAATTTAATAAAACGAAAGATGAGGTGACTGCCTAAACTGCTGTACCCAATGATATTATAATAAAAAAGATAGGTTACTTGTGCTAAAAAAGTGGCACCTGAAATCAGAACTTTTCGTAATACCTGAGAAAAGCATTGGTAGTGTTGTCAGTTTGTATCTGTCTCGTTTATGCGCTAGTAAATAATCGTACTGTCTTGTTCACATTTTATGACACAGTCAAATTAACTACGTCGTACCCCGTGGATTTTTGACTTCGCGTCAGTAATGACATAACCTAGATAGGTTCTTTTTTTTGGAATATCATTGGCTGTACCCAATACCCATGATGAGTATGTCTGTCCACGTACCTCCGGGATGCAATGCTGGTTGGTGATCATGGAGACGATGTCGTCCAATGGCAGCAGGCTGTGGCACTTGATTTCCGTGTACACGTTCTTGCCCATCGTGCAGCACGTCAGCAACTTCACGAGCTGGATGTGGTACCTGTTCCAGAAACGGATCCACATTAGGACGAGTCAATTAATTTCGTGTAGCGATTTTAATGATTTCCAATTATGAGAAGTCGTAAATTTAGCCTACTCACCACCTTACAAACAAAATGGGGACCCATTTAGTTTTTAGATTGTTTCTTCCAGGAATAGAAATTTACGTGATATTTGCAGAGCCCGTCCTCTGCCTCGTAAGATAGGGAGAGATTTGAGTCCACCCTCCCCCTGAACATTTAACGTAATCAATGCACGACCCCATATTTGTCTTAAGTTCCGACTCCGGTTATGAATTAAGTATATCACCTTAAGGCTTCCGGCATCTCGTTGGTCTGTTTGTACTGTTTCATCATTTGTATGAAGTTGTTGAACGACACTTTGTCGTTGTAGAACACGAGTACATCCTCGCCCGCATTCACCATCTATCAGACAATATTAGTATTAAATACTCCATCAAGTAGAGGTTGTACAGTCAGCATCAGATATGTAAACTAACGTAGTGGTTCAACAATAGCAATAAATTGTATCAATACTACAATGATAGAATCGTATATCGTTTGAAGCGTCACTAAAATCTAAAACGAGTGAAACACAATTTTAATTGTGTGCTGAGGTGAGTATGTTTTTCTTAAACACTTCAGATATATTTGATCATCACTCACATCATTATGACGGTGACTGTGCTAAGGATGTCAGAGCGGAATGAACACAAATGTTAGGTATATGAAGTGCTCCTATTTCGGTTCGCTAGGACGGAATGGAAATCTTTATTTTCGCATGGTATGAAAGGAGGTGGTGATATAATCAGTATTGGTTAGTTGAGAGTGTACATTATGGGTAGGGCATTTAATAGTTATTAGATTAAGCTTTATTATCCAGCATAGTTTCCAACAACTCCTCTTTCTCTCAGGCTTACTTTTTCCTTTATTGTCATTAGATTAACATCGTGTTTTTTCCCAATATGTATTTAAATTGATGGGAATAACAAAAGACCTGAGGTCTTTTGTTCCAACTATCTCCACTAGTTAATAAATAATAAAATATAATTTCAACTGCCTATCCCACTTTTGGGACCATATGTAAGTGAAACCGTTTTCACCTTTTGTGATTCTTGTCGTCATGGAAATAATGGGATATAATTAAGCATAAACAGTTGTCTCACTATTTTCATGGAAATGGGTCCAAATAACTTTAGAAGATACTTTATGGGCTATAATGGTGTATTACCTCTTGCATGACGAGGTCCTGACTGCGGCGGATGTACTGCGTGTCGGCGTGCACGATGGTCTGCAGGAAGCGCAGGTAGGCGGGGCGGCGCCCCCGCGACTCGATGCAGTGCACGAAGTGCGCCACCACCTTATATTTATAACTTTTTAATACAACGGGCAATAACATGAATATAGTGCATTTGCGTTATGAATGCAGTAATTTCATACTTGTCCATCAAATCGTTCCTAATTAGAAAGTCAAGTCCACAGAGATCAGTTAACGCAAAGGTTGTGGATCTGAGTTCTTTTGTGTGCAACAGAATTAAATTAATAATCACTGCATTCTTAACGCGAACGGACTGTAGCTGTAGATTTTCGGGCATTCGTCCTTGCTATATTGCAAAGAATTGTCATTTGGAAAAAGCACATGAGTTGACTGTACGGTAATTGGCAGGAATCAAATAAGGTAACAATAGTGAGGATTAAAAATTGGCCAGGATAACAGAATTCAAGGGCCACCTCCTTTATAATTGCACATTTCGTTGCAAACAGTGATCAGTCAACTGATTCAATAAATATGCTTCATCAGAGCATTGTATTTACGGATAAACGCTTTTTAAGTTTTGACAGTTCATTGTAATCTAAATGAGGGTTTTCTGACTTCACACGCTGTTTGGACCAGACGATGACGACGCGTTGCCCTGTGGCATAAGTGTCTAAAACCGTTAGGATTTAGGTGCGACTAGAATAATAATATTAATGACAAAAATACATACCTTTTCGTTGTTCTCATGAGCACATAAAGTTGCATTGTCCTTGAATATGGCGCAGACAGTTTGCGCTTCTCGTATCTAAAATAGGAAATACATACAATTACGTAATTAAATTAAGTTCTGAACCGTCGAGAAAACCGTCCATACGGAAATTCAATGAGTATTTCTTTGTTAAAGTAGAAAAAAGCCGCCTAATAAACATACCTGAAATAAATTGAGAAAATCATTTTCTTTTGATTCTTTTTATTTTGAAAGTTGCGCAAAATTTATCCTTTCTTATTCCTAGATTTCTAAAAAAATAGAAATAAAATAAGACCGCCTAAATTGTACATTAGTCAATGTAACTAAAATGTTTTTCTTATTTGTTCTTTACTCTGTTGTGTTTGTGTGCAATAAAGTGTTTCTTATCTTATCTTAAAATGAGAATAACATCTAGGCTAAGTAACTAAGGTCGCCGACGTAGCCCAGCGTGTTAGCAGGTTGAAGTGGCAGTGGGCGGGGCACATAGCTCGTAGGACTGATTGTCGTTGGGGCCGGAAAGTCCTCGAATGGAGACCATTCGAAGCCAAGGGTCGCAGGGTCTCGGTGGATGCAGGCCGCCTACAGCAGGCCGTTCTGGAAATCTATGGGGGAGGCTTATGTTCAGCAGTGGACGTCCTATGGCTGCTGATGATGATGATGAACATTAAGGCTATATCTCACCCCAGCGTTGAGGAAGAGGTCCAAGTGCTTGTGCAGGATGGCCTGGTTCTGCTGGTTGCGGTGGCAGAAGTGCTGCAGGAACTCGTGCGCCAACGCCAGCAGCTCGTCCATGGCTGCGTCGTCTTCGTCATGGGGCACCTGGACAACACTTTCATGTTTAACCCTTTGACCGGTTTGGTTTTGGACTCTATGTCAATCACATAAGGTTTAAAATAAGGTTGCAACTATTCTGCCAGTATCAGTTAAAAGGTTTTAAACACCTCTTTCGATATAAATCGCTCAGAGAATAGCAGTTTTTGTTGTTTCCTGTTCATGCTCTAGGAACAGTTAGCGTCGAAAATATGTAAACTGTAGAATTGGCACATAAAAAATCGTTGACGTTGTCATAGAAGTAAATATGCTATCAAATTAGTCAGTTTGACACAGTCTCAAGGCGCTTACATAATTTTGTAGCCTTAGGTTTGGGACAACTGGGGTATGCGGGACTCGGAACTCCTGGGAACAGAGACCCCTACCTACTAAAACCTGACGGTTCTCACCTTTGCGCAGAACCCCGTAGTTACGGAAACCCAAGGGAAGCAACACATATCCTCCAGCGCGCTTAGCTACCAAGCTGCCGGCCTAGAGAGAAGCAAGCCCAACTCGCAACTCAAACTCAAGCTCCAATTCAAAGGGTTCAATTCCCGTCTGAAGCCAATACCGAATGTCTTTTTCTGGTTTTCGGATCTCTTGTCAAAGATACTGCACCAAACTGAAGCGTTTATTTGTTAGGAACATGGTGAATAACACGACACTCCAACACACTCCACAACTAACACTCCAGTATACGATAACACCGATCACAGTGTCCATAGACAAGCATTATCGTCTTCCTCTGGATCGTTTCACGACCCGAAAGGCCCTGTTGAAGACCCGTAAGGTCAAGTTGGTTACTTTGAATTTCAGTCTAACATTGAATCCACTCTTTTAGATCAGTTACTGATGACAAGTACTCCAACAGTATGTAGGTAATATTTTCTAACATTTACGCGAACACTATACATCGAAATAAAACAACTTGACGGATTCTACTCGCGGTCTTGTATTTTCATTCATTTTCTAACCCGACGTTTCGACGCAGACACGGTTAGTTCCTACTGCGTGGATAGGAACATTTCCAATAATGTTAGTGGAAATGACGGTAGTTAAGTGAGGGTTGCTAAAAATTTTTACTGTTTTGTGACATAGAACATCTTTGTCATCCCGTGATCACGGCTGCTGTAAAGTAGTCGAAACGTCGGGTTAGAAAATGAAAGAATATAAGACGGCGAGTATAATCCGTAAAGTTGTTTTATTTCGAGTATGTAGGTACTTTTACTGTTCTTAAACAGTGGATTCAATGTTACACTGAAATTCAAAGTTACCCAACTTGACTGTACGTACCTGCAGCAGGTCGAGCACGATGTTGTGCACGCCGATGTTGCGCAACAAGCGCTGCTCGTGGCGCCGCTGTTGCCTTGCGTGCAGTACTTGATCATGCGCTGCAGGATCTAACACAACTACCTCGCTGCACCTGCTGGCTACGTACCTGCAGCAGGTCGAGCACGATGTTGTGCACGCCGATGTTGCGCAACAAGCGCTGCTCGTGGCGCCGCTGTTGCCTTGCGTTCAGTACTTGATCATGCGCTGCAGGATCTAACACAACTACCTCTCTGCACCTGCTGGCTACGTACCTGCAGCAGGTCGAGCACGATGTTGTGCACGCCGATGTTGCGCAACAGGATCTAGACACAACTACCTCTCTGCACCTGCTGGCTACGTACCTGCAGCAGGTCGAGCACGATGTTGTGCACGCCGATGTTGCGCAACAAGCGCTGCTCGTGGCGGCGCGGCCGGCCCGTGTCGCCGGACCCGCTGTTGCCTTGCGTGCAGTACTTGATCATGCGCTGCAGGATCTAACACAACTACCTCTCTGCACCTGCTGGCTACGTACCTGCAGCAGGTCGAGCACGATGTTGTGCACGCCGATGTTGCGCAACAGGATCTAGACACAACTACCTCTCTGCACCTGCTGGCTACGTACCTGCAGCAGGTCGAGCACGATGTTGTGCACGCCGATGTTGCGCAACAAGCGCTGCTCGTGGCGGCGCGGCCGGCCCGTGTCGCCGGACCCGCTGTTGCCTTGCGTGCAGTACTTGATCATGCGCTGCAGGATCTAACACAACTACCTCTCTGCACCTGCTGGCTACGTACCTGCAGCAGGTCGAGCACGATGTTGTGCACGCCGATGTTGCGCAACAAGCGCTGCTCGTGGCGGCGCGGCCGGCCCGTGTCGCCGGACCCGCTGTTGCCTTGCGTGCAGTACTTGATCATGCGCTGCAGGATCTAACACAACTACCTCTCTGCACCTGCTGGCTACGTACCTGCAGCAGGTCGAGCACGATGTTGTGCACGCCGATGTTGCGCAACAGGATCTAGACACAACTACCTCTCTGCACCTGCTGGCTACGTACCTGCAGCAGGTCGAGCACGATGTTGTGCACGCCGATGTTGCGCAACAAGCGCTGCTCGTGGCGGCGCGGCCGGCCCG
This sequence comes from Udea ferrugalis, assembly GCA_950022985.1. Classification (NCBI taxonomy): domain Eukaryota; kingdom Metazoa; phylum Arthropoda; class Insecta; order Lepidoptera; family Crambidae; genus Udea; species Udea ferrugalis. The sequence continues at coordinate 2,391,777 of OX465541.1, forward strand.
TGTCGCCGGACCCGCTGTTGCCTTGCGTGCAGTACTTGATCATGCGCTGCAGGATCTAACACAACTACCTCTCTGCACCTGCTGGCTACGTACCTGCAGCAGGTCGAGCACGATGTTGTGCACGCCGATGTTGCGCAACAGGATCTAGACACAACTACCTCTCTGCACCTGCTGGCTACGTACCTGCAGCAGGTCGAGCACGATGTTGTGCACGCCGATGTTGCGCAACAAGCGCTGCTCGTGGCGGCGCGGCCGGCCCGTGTCGCCGGACCCGCTGTTGCCTTGCGTGCAGTACTTGATCATGCGCTGCAGGATCTAACACAACTACCTCTCTGCACCTGCTGGCTACGTACCTGCAGCAGGTCGAGCACGATGTTGTGCACGCCGATGTTGCGCAACAAGCGCTGCTCGTGGCGGCGCGGCCGGCCCGTGTCGCCGGACCCGCTGTTGCCTTGCGTGCAGTACTTGATCATGCGCTGCAGGATCTAAAACAGATATCTTACTATTGTAGACACGCTGCGAATTTAATAAAAAATTAAATAAAAATCGTTTATTATCAGACATCGATGGCCCATAGCGTGTTAGTATACAATCATAACATCTTACAAACTATGTTAGTAACAATTAAACAATTGAAAGACACAGAATATGAAACAAAAAACAATGAAACAATAAATACTTTGACTTTGAATTTTGACTACAGGAAGATTTATCAAACTCCATGTCTGATATGCAGCTTGATAAACCTATTCACTGTCGGCCCCTCCAACCTTTCTGCAAAAACCTTCAAAACGCTGTTGCTGCTGCCCCTCACCCTGCGCATCAATGATGCAATATTTTTGCGCATAATCGCGAAATAATCGTCAGTTTGGGCATCCGCAAACATCCCTGTCGCGCTACAGTAAGGTGGAAGCCTCAAACGCACCCTGAAGGCCTTATTGGATTGAATGCGCAATGTATTGTTCGCTTTTTGGCTATGATTAGCCCACAGACTGGTGGTGTAAAATATTTGTCAGAAAGCCATAAAAAGTATTATTTTAACCGGTGCTAAACAACCAGCATATCAGAACGGCCAGTGAATGCGGCGGTGGGGCGCGTCATTTCAGTTTCGACGATCTCTACCGCTGTATCGCAAAATGACATACTGAACATACTGTAATTGAAATTCATAACAAAAACCAATCGACACGTTAGCGCCACGGTCGATATGTTAAAGTATTTATTTCAGGGCCAGTTATTTTTTGAAGATGTTTTACTGTTATACATTAAAGTAAACACACGACGCCGTCCTGTCTCGTGCGTATCCACACGAGACAGGACGGCGCCTTCTGACCATTAAAGAAAACGCAAAAGTAGACACTCACCTCCTTGATTTTCTTATACTCGTTCATATGGTCGGTCTTGGTCGACCTAGACGTGTCGAGCACGTTGTCGAGCGAAGCGTTTCGCTCCAACACGGCACCGCCCGGGCCGACAGTGCCTGTCAGACCTAGCAACAACACCATTTGAGTATAAATAATGAAACTTCGGATTTAATCCACACAGCGCCACCTAGCTCCAAGCTAAGCAAAGCTAGTACTATGGGTACTAGATATTGTACAATTTAAACATAGCTCAATATTTTTTTTTGTCAATAAATACAAAATATACCTAGGCAACACCCAGAGAACAGTATTAAAAGATATGTTCGTGCACACAAATGTTTGTGCGGACATCGAATCTGCGACTTTCAATGTACAAATGGTCGTCAAAAATTACATTACTAATTATTATTAAATAAACTTTGTCAATTTATTTAAATTGCAGCTAACTTAATCGCTCAATTATATGGATGCTGCTAGGCCCAGATCATAAAACTATTCGTATGTTATGAAACGAAAAAAAAGGACTTCAGGCTCTTAAAGCAATTTCGCACTTTTTTTAAACGTCTAACCTTATCTATGATGCAATGGATGCAGCAATTATAGCATTGAGTAATTTAATAATTCGTTTGTCCGAGCAGCAGGTTGTACTTAAAAGTGATGTAGATTTTTCTTTGTGTAGTTGTGCCTTATTGATTGCTACATGTATACAATTCTTACAATAAAAACCATCAGTTCCCATTAAGAGAAAAGCTAAAACTTAGTATAACCACTTAATGTTTTTTTTATATCTAAATGGTTAAAATTCTGTCATTTGTTTCGTGAGTACTGCGAAGGTACTCGTAAGTATACGTCCTTGTTTTTGCTGGAGCAAAAAGGCTGGTGTTTCTATTTTATGTAGTTCTACTTCCATCGTCATAATACATATCATTGTTTTTTCTTACCTTATACCAAGAATAGGAAGGAAATTCATTACAAGTATAACATACAAAACATAGGTTAACATATTAACGAGAAATTAAGGTATCGTACAGCGTGTAAACATGCGAGAAGGTAGTAAGTATGTGTCTATAGGTGCGACTCGTAAATAAAATGGAAAACTCACTCAGGATCCATGGGAGTGGTCCTCTGTCAGTAAACGAGGGTTAAATGAATGACAGACTACGAGAAGGGTTGACAGACTGACACAACATTTAGAGGAACTACTGACTTGATTCACTTTCAACAAGTTACAAATCTCTTTGTAAAGATAGAAATACCGGACGTCAATCAAGGTTGAGCACACCTTCATACTCATGCCGACCCGTTAAGTCTCTATAGAAGTAAAAGAGAAAGCGATATTTGTAAGGGCTGCTTAACTTTGATTAGCGTTTGTGATTCGGGGTTTCTCGTTCATGGTATTCTATTTATTTATTTGATTCCTTGGGAAAGTGAATCAGAAACAAAACACAATGTACTAATTGGACTGAAAACTGAAAAGGAATCTAAAAATACATTATTACACTAAGACATTTTAACACTTTGTATGGAAAATTTGTCTGGAATCAGAAATATTATAAAGGAGAGAATTGGTTAGATTAGCAGCTACATTGGAACTTATATAGAATGTCTACACTTCAGATTGCAATTTGGTTAATAATTAATGAAGAATTTATTAGTATAAAGTAAGATGAAAGACGTTGGTAGGGGCAGTAAAACGCTGCTTGCCACGGAACCACCTTTATTACAATTTATTTAAAAAATATATATAAATTGTAGCTCTGCAACACAATATGGTGTCAAATTCCATTGCTTATAGTTATTTTCAAAATTAACGTTGTAAAAAGTTTTCCTTTAAGAAAAAATTAAAACACCACATTTTAAGTAACCTTACCGAATTTAGTTAGATCATAGCAATAGCAATCATTGTAATGTCCATCAACTTTCCGTCACATAGCCAATACGTAATGGGATCCAACTTTTGTTGCAATTTACCCGCAATTATTTTTGATATTCACAAAAACGTCCTGATACTGTACACTCGTAGATTATAAGTAATATTGTATATTTCTCTAATAAGTGAATTTTGTATTCTTTTTGAGAAATAAATGTCTATAACCGTAAAAGCTTTTTGGGAATATATTTATCTTCTATGGATGGATCTATTTAAATATTTAAGATCTCTTCGTTCGTTCCGTTCCGCTCGTATGGTGTCCTCACCATCTCCAGATTTATAATTTAGATTAGATTTATTTATACTCTCATAACTCACAGCCTCATTTATTACCTCGTCCCCTCCAACGTCTGTCACCCCGCAAGATATAACTTATCAAACCATATAACAAAAAATACTTATGATTTCAATACTCAAGTATCTTCAAGGTTGAACGAGCTTACCCGAGTGGTCATCCATGAGACCAGCGCGGCCCTTGTTGAAGACCCACAGCTCGGACTTTTCTACGCTCTGGCGCAGCAGGTCTAGGTCAGATTTAATTTGTTTGTATGACTCCACGTCAGCGTCTGATACTAGGAGTTGGACCTGTAATCAATTAAAAAACTTTATCAATGACCATACTGTATTTCAGGTTATACCACTGCGTCAAAGGCCTCAACTCGAGCTAATGTATACAGGTGGAATACGCTTATCCAGAAAGTGCCTATTCACTCTCACCTTGAAGACACCAAGTTTGTAAGTATCTGGGACCACAGACGCAGGGAGAGCGTTCACTAGCAGATATGACGCAGCAAACGGTCTAATGTGGATTGCTAGAATATCAACAAATGGGGGGGAAACCCTCCTAGCGTCTAGTCGTTCGGTGGTAGAAAGTCGAGACCTTCTATTGCTAACTTATGAAGGTACTTTACCCAATGATATTCTATTAAAAAATCGTAGATAGGTTACTTCTGCTAAAAAAGAGGCTCCCGAAATCAGTACTTGCGACCACCTGAGCAAAGCATCGACAGTTAAGAGAGAACACTGCGCAACATGTATCTGTTTCGTTTACGCTCTAGTAAATAATCATACTCTCTTGTACACACGGTCAAATCATGAGTACGTACGCCAGGGGTCAATTTTTGACTTCGCGTCAGTACTGACATAACGTATCCATACCTCTTTTAAATATCATTGACTTTACCTGTTTGAATGCAGCCAAGACCTCTTGCCGCTGGCTGAAGTGTCTGAACAGCAAGGCCAGCGCTCCGGAGACCAGAGCGGCTGATGCACCCTGGGAGCACAGCTGCAGAAGCACCCGGAGGACCATGCGGCCTCCACATTCGTCTAGGTCCAGACCGTCCCTAGATTTAGACGACAGGTTGAGTTGTGGATAAAAAGACGGTTGAAACGGTTGGTTATATTACCTAAGTCTTTTAATAAAACATTGAATTTATCATTTTGAAATTACTTAGTGTAGGAAAAACTTGAGTTAAATACTGGGCTCTATCTAGGATACTCAACTCATTAGGGAAAACGTAGATATTAGACATTAGAGTAAGCGAGTCGTCTTGTACATGAAGCTAGAGTTTTTTAAGCCTTGAAGGCGTCTTATGTGACTTCCTCTCTATAGACCGCAGTAACATAGCTTAAGGCTAATATAAAATGGCCCTCATAATGTTGGATTCCTTTTGCTCTGCTGCACCAAAAGCGAATGCTCATGGTCTTCACTCTCCTGAACACATCAGAATGCAAAAAGTCAATAAGATAGCATGTGAATAGGAACAGGAATTGTGGACATACATTCAGAGTATATTATTATATTATACACGTTCCATGCTCAAAAATTTTGCAATAAAGGGACTTTACACTAAGAGGGTCCAGTGATGATAACTCTCTGATAAAGGTCAGTTAAAATTTAAATAAAACAGTTAGTTATTATAACAATGAACCGTGGCTGAAATCATATGCAGTTTTAGTTATAATCCAATGACTTAGTATGTTTATTCTATAGCTCCAAGAATCTCAATTTAATAATTGTTGTTGTTGTTATTTTTAATCTCTAATTTATGACGAAGCATGACTTCACTTGTATGTCTTGGGCTTCCTTTAAGTCAGTAAAGACATGTTATATTTTGCTGTTAGTGGTTTTTATTGCAGGTGGCGCAATATCTCTTCAGTAGATCTCTTAACCCAATCGTATTTAAGAATAAAATAGTAAAAATAAATAAAATTACAATGTGACAATATACAATATATTGTAATAGGTAAATTCAATGACTGCTGTTAAAGCGCGATTTTTACCCAATATCTTGAACTGGTCGTCGCCTTAATGATTTTACTTCTTTGTGACTTTTCTGATATGGCTGCAAGTTAGGCAGTTTAATTTTATATTTCTTTTGTGAAATGTAATTAATTCAATACAAAACGAATTCAAAATAACTTTTATATGAAACTATCCACCTTCTAAAGGAACAACTGCATAGTGAGATAGAAGAACTTACACGTCCGGTGGTAGGATCACGTTTATTTAAGTACATTATATTTATTGTTCACATTTAATATTATGGTATTCATGTCTATTATTAAGTATGTTTTGTTTGTTGATTAGATATGACGGTTTAAAAGTACTTTGTAACAGGCCTATTTAAATAAAGCTATTTTTGATTTGATTTGTGTGTGCACTGTGCGCGTTGTGACTTATAGGGCTTTAACAGTTTTTTCATTACTCATACTCTGAAAGTAGGTCATTACTGACCTGAGAAGCGGGCTGAAAGTAATACTTTTCATCCCTAGGGAGAATCACTTTCAACTGACAGCTGTCATATTATTTTTTTTAAAAACTAGTTCTTTTTCACTTAACTATTGAACCATGTTCCAACTTTCTATACAGCCACGATGTAAAATTGAAATAACTTAAAGTTAAGTATTGATTAGAGAATATATATTTATTAAATAACTTTATTATAATTAAGTTTCAACAATTTCTTTAAAATAACTTAGCTTAGAGCAAAATAATTACCATTTTTCCAATGATGAAAATAAAAAAGAATGGCTGAATAGCGGACCGGCCACAGAAAAAAAAACAAACAAAATAGGCGGGAAAGCGGCAATTCGATCTTCATGAATTAATTCATGTTTTTATTTTTACTTTCCTCGTATTTGTAATGAAAAGCACAGTGTTTACCTCGGGTTAAAGACTTATTTAGTCCCTCGAACTATTGGCGCCCTCACTTCGTTCCGGGCGCCAAACCCCGTCTCGGGACTAAATAAGTTACTTTCACCCCTCGGATAACAATGTACTATTAAATATAAACATTTAAGTGAATTTGACTAAAACTACATACTACCACTACCTTGGTTCTTTTAGTTAAATATACAGTCAGAATCACAAAAAATAACAAATTTGTCTACTATAACATAGACACATAACATCACAGGACAATTCACTCTTTCACTTTACGAAGCCAGGCGTTCACAGATGCTTGTGGTAGGTATGTCTTATTATACACAGTTAAGTTAGTATGTATGTATTGGATAACGTGCTGTTAGAAGGCTGTTAGGATAAGGAGGCAGAAATTTAGTAATGGGGTTATCTAAATTCGTCTTAATAAGCATGTTGACTACAAACTTTGACATTTTCATCTCAATATTTTGTCGATAAATACAAAAGATAAAACGCGATTGAATCGCTGTGATTAAGAATACAAAATGTGCACAATTAGTGCTAGTATCGGTAAAAAGAAGAGTTATTTTAATTTTAAGCTCATATATCTGATGCTGCACTTGTTATAAGATCTGAATACTTGATTTGATCCATTCAATGGCATCATAGGAAGGGGCAACATAATTATTGTCTCTTTAAGAAACGGTGTCATGTGAACTGCACATGTTTTTTTCACTAAATTGTGCCTCAATTTTTCTATTTCTGTTATTAAATCTACTGTAACCTGTGTTTGACAAATAAATGATTTGATTGGTTGATTAATTGATTGATTGAAAAGCGACAATATACTATTTAACTACAACTAAATTATTTTGTGTCTAAGTTTGTAGGCAACACTGGTTTGCAAGTCACTCGATCATGCAATGGTAAATTAATCTTACTAACAAATCTACATTTTTTGGTAGACAGCTGTCTGGCACTGTCTGAATCGCTCTGAAATAAGTTTTCATATTAGGCATAGTCTACAAGAAAGAAGAAATATTATCAACTAACTAAAGTGTTATCTAAGGGTACTAAAATGACAGGTTTAAAACCTGGCATGTAATCAGATGTATGCTTATCTCAAACCCCTCGCATACATACAACTTATATTAAGTATATTAAACTGTTCGTTTTTATATCATTTCAGTGAGTTTGTGCTTACGAAGTCATTAACCTCTGTTGAAATATTTGTTATTTTATTAAGTGTATAGACTTTCCCACGTCTATAGTGGATGGAAGTAGAAATGATTAGCGCTAGAGACTTCGTAAGCAGAAACTCATGACCGACCCTTATATGCATTGGAAATTTGGAATCTGTTTTTAACAAAGACAAAGAACAAATGTCAATGTCAAAAATCCAGATTAAGTTCTATGTTATTGGCAGGCCCCCCAATGATAGGAAATTTGACAGCTGACTTGATTATCTAAGTATGATAAGATACCATGAAAAGGCAAGTTTTTTTTTTTGAAAACCAGCAGCAGTCGAAAGTCTGTGTAGTTCTTTAGTTTTTGTTTTCGTCAAAATCGGCCTCGAGCCGCCCTTGTGCATTTTTCTATATTCTTCATATTTGAGAATTTGGCCTACCACGTCTATTTGAGAATTGCATCCTGCATAAAAAAAACTTAAGGCAAACTAGCTATAGAAATCCCTGTCAGCCAGCATAAGTCAAATAACCTGCCATTTATTAACCACCCGATGAGCCATGCGTTAGTCACTAACTACTCTATAGATTTGGAATGACGCAGCAGAAGATTTTTTTATCAGTACATTCATTAAACCTCAAGTCAAGCGTTACTTATGATTCTACCAAAAACTACATCTTTTAAAGTTCACATTCAAACTAAGGATAAAAATCTTTCCTGAAATCAACAATTAAGATTATTGGCTATCTTAACACTGTTTTCGAAATGTAAGCACATATTTTTATTTTATTTCCAAAACAGGCTTCCAGATCCCACTTACAGCATTTATGGCTATGCTTGTATGTTTTAGACATACGCTCATGACTATATTCTAAGCGGAATAATCAGAGGAGCACTGATTGTAGCGGTGTTGGTGAAAGGAACATTCAAAGCCCACATTTCACCCAGCAAATTTTTAAATCCAACGTCCATCCAACAGGAGCGAGTCGAGTTGTCTGCTGGTTAAAAAAAATGCATGTAAAGTATACTATCCAGTGAAAATTGAAGTTTAAATTTTCTTTCTGCAATAATAACGTCGTCTTGTTAGAACCTTTGATGAAGTAAGCTTGAAACTCAATACTAGTACTGAAGAAAAACAGCCCCTTTCACTCTTCAGACTTAAAGAAAATCAACAACTGCATTTTAAAATTTCCTGTTCATCACAACAACTGCTAACGTTCCTTATCCCATAAACAATACCTCCCATCACTCCCATCCATCCCATTCCAAGTGAAAGCGGTCCAACGGACTCACCGACAGCTGAAGATGCCCTCAGCCTGCAGGCCTATGGCCTCGACGTCGGCCCGGGCGAGGTTGTCCGTGCGGTCTCCGGCCTGCTCGAACTCCTTCTTGAAGATGGAGAGCAGACAGCTGATTCGGTAGTCCAGTCGGACGTCTAGGATGAACTGGTAAGAAAAGTCATTTTGAATTTATGTTCCATTTATGTTCAAAACACAGCTTCTCTCATATTCTTTACTGTACGACCAAAGTGCCTGATCACTTAAGTATTTTGTCACAGTGACTTATCTGACAACTATTTCTTATATGACAACTAAAGTAGTGACATTGGCAGAATTGTGGTAAATACAGATATTACCACCAAAAAAATAAGAAGAAACAAAAAAACAACGCTGATGTGACATGGCATTGTTCAAGAATGTTAAGGTATTTTTTTCACTGCATTACAGTGGTATTAAATTCTGTAATTTACTAATGAGACCAATGTACAATTTAGACAATTTCACACCCACCTTGAATAAAACCAGTAGTTATATTTAAATAATGGCAGTCGTTTAAGTCGCTATTAATAAATAATAAATAATTATCTCTGGACATTATTCGTCGTTTTCGGTCGTCGGCTATGTGTTACAGTAAGGATCAATTAAGTTCTATATGTGGTAGCTTGTCAATAGCTTTTAGTTTTACTTTTAGCTGCTATTGTTGATATTTCTAAGCTATTGGCAATCCTAAGAAAATAAATAAATAAATAAGATCTACTAACTTGTAATATCTCAATGATCTTGAGCTTGGTGTCCATAACGAGCGGGTGCTCGCGCGCCAGCACCAGCGCCGAGGGGCTCCGCTGCAGGCCCGCGCCGGAGCTCGACGGCCCACTTGTTGCGGTGCTGCCCCCCACCTGACAAACAACACATCATTACCTCTCACATCTTTCAACCGCTTGGTCGTGAGGCCCATTAGGAGCCGAGTGGCGCCCTCATTTAATCAAAATCAATAATGTTCAGTCAACGGCACATCAAGCTACCCATTTTCGGTCAATCCTCCTTGCTCTATTTGCCATTTTGCAAATGCACGATAAAAAACGAAAATTGGTACCCTGATGAGCCGTTGACCGTACAGGAAAGAGGATTATTTATTTTAACGTTGTTAAATCAAGATCCAAAGTGTTTAGTATTCCATGTAGTAGCCAAAAGTACCTTTGGATACCTCAGCAAAAAATAATGTTAAGAAAGATTACGTAAACTAAGTTGTGTATTAGACGGTGAGGTTTTAGTGAACAATATCTAAATTACCATATCTTTACAGAATGTATAAAAAAATATCCATTTTGTTAAAAAAATTGCCCACAACTTAATTCGCTACTAACGTATTGCTATATCTGATTGATTTGCCGAACATTTAAAAGAATATAACTCACGCAGACATGTTTATTAACACGAAAAGGCAAACCGAAAAAATGTTTATTATTAGATATTGATACACTGTCAATCAATCGTTATGAATATTTTTATTAAATTCTACCTATAGAGGTACATATATAACTACATGATATAAATACAGGCAGGTCTCATTAACTTGATAAGATTGTTTTAAAAGCTTTTAAAGGATAACAACTCTACTCACATTCCGTGCCACTGATCCCAAAGTAATAGATGTCATGACCGCACCCATATCTCCGATGCTACGTAGAACTCCGCCTTCGGCTAAAAGATAATATAGAACAAACACGTAAGCTCGACACTGCCCTAAACGTTAAAATACACGTAGATACAAAACATAAGTCAACCACAACTAGCAGTTTCAAATAAATTCATTGGCAACAACACTTTACATACATCACACACATAAATTGCATGAAATACAAAAATGCACAAAAACAATAAATCATGAATGTATAATAATCGTTCTAACTATTCAAACAATATGTTAAACAAAAACATATGATACAAAAGGTCGATACAATAAAAGCTCTTATTTGGTATGGTCTATAGAAATCGTGCAATATTATAACTTTTATTATCAACCAGCAAAGTTTAAGAATGTCATTCGCATGTAGCGTATTTACATTATATTCCATTATGTTGTATAAGAACCACTTCATGCAAAACTTTCTTTAAAGTTTAGACTCTACAAAAACTTTAAAATTTTCTTCAGGATGACCTCAAGTCTATAACATATATTTTAATGCAATTAGTTTGTGCGTGGCTATTGGGGTGGCAGCCTACAGCAAAACCGAGGTATTACTTAGGTAAGCGCAGTAAAAGTGCAGCATCTTCTCTTTATCGGATCATAAGTCCATGTAGTCATGTTCAATTGAACTAGTTGGTTGAAAGTCTTTAGGTCATAAGGATTTGCAGTGAATCTGATTTAAAATTAGTCACTCATTCATCTATTTTAGGTGGTAATGCAAGACTTGTCTAAAGATGTATCGTGCTTATATTTATACATTTGAGGTAGCCTGGCAAGCTGCCTCGCTTCCCCACTTTTGCCACCTCTGAGACCGATCGCGCACGTACTTGTCTATCTATACACAACACGTACTACGGGCATTCGCGACTAAACTTACGTTTTTGAACTTCTTTTTCCTGAGCTGCATAAACACATTAGATTTAAAATTAGTTAATTTGAAAGTCCCAAGATATTTAAACTAAAATACTGCCCCACTGCTGGATATAAGCCATAATATAAATGAGGTTTTTCAGAAACTAGTTTGACAACCGATTTGGAGTAATGCCTCAGTTAGCTGATAAACCAAAGGCCTCGGGTTTGATCCTTGTCATGACTCGGTAACAGTTGACAGCAAGTTTCTCATTAGCTAAGTCCCCTCTAACAATCCACTGAGCCCGCGTGTTGGAGTATGGTTCATACCACTATAGTTGAGGCGTGGCCTGTGCCCAGCAGTAGGACTTATAAAGGCAGTTGTATGTTACATCACATCCTTACATTCTACTTCACCGGAGAGGGCGTTGGTCTCGTTGAGCAGGTCCATAGCCGTCACGCAGTCCAGGATGCTCAACAGCGTCTTGGTCAGCCGGAGAAGGTCGCTGAAACTGTAGAACGAATCAGGTTATCAGTAGGTATTTTATCAGAACCAGGAATGAGGAGATCCGTAGCAGAACTGACGCCTTCGACCTGACCATTGAATTAGGTTTAAGTGGCAGTGGGCCATACATATCACGAGGAACTGATGGCCGTTGCCACACCCTCTATTTTTCATATGTGCAGATATAAATAAACATCATTGGACATAGGCTTCTGTTCAGTTCAGTTTAGTTTTGTTTACCATCATCATCATCATCAGCCTGTTACAGTCCCCTGCTGAACATAGGCCTCTCCTTCTGCACGTCACTGTACTCGATCTTCGGCTGCTCGCATCCAGCTCCTGCCAGCCATCCTGCGCATTCTTAAATTATCTGTTAGGCCCTGAGGTTGACCGTTAGAGGATGTCACTGAGCATTAAGTTTGCTGCTGGAACTTCCTTTTTTTCCTAATTTGGTGCAATAAATAAGCCGTTGTTTCATTAACAGCACTAACCTGTAAAAGCCGAAGTAGATCAGCTCCCGAGCCAGTTTGACCACTTCAAAGGTGAGCTTGTTCTGGTCGTGGTCGCTGAAGTACCAGGTGCGCGTGACCACGTTGCAGAGGTAGTTCTCCACGAAGCGTATTGTGGCCGAGAACTGCTCCTTAACTTTCTCGCGGTTCGCGTCCGGACCGCCTTTCACGCATTGATAGCTGGGGAGAAAGGTACTTGTTTCTTTTGTTGTTTATGAATATCACTATTTTTTTAGAGAGACAGGTTTTTGGGTGCATTATGGCTGGTTTTATAGAGAAACAATAAAAGGTTGTGGACTTATAGACAGTGAATGACATAATTTTTTTTTTCTTCATATAATCATAATATTTTGCAAGCCTCGGCGGACTAGGTGCTAGAATGAGCGCAGAGGGCTCTCAACCCTAAGTTTAGTAAGCTATGAGTTTGAAAGACAATAGGATAGTTGTGAAAAATCCATAAAAACGACTTTTCCTTTAAAGCCCCTGTTATACGATCTTATTTATATTACACACTGCATGTTTTACCGCTGATTAATTGATATTCACTTACTGGTGTATGTGAATGCGGTCGCAGATCTCTGTCCAGAGACGGGCGTACTTGACTGGCGTGACAGGCTCCTAAAAATGTTAAACGTATCGTACAGGTTTACTTCATTCAACTTAAATTCTAATTTTCTAATAATTTAGATAGTAAAAAATCATTATAAAAGCTTATGACACAACAAAAAATCAGTAAAAACAGAAAAACCGACAATACAACAGCTTTCATACATCCCACTGCTGAGCACAGGCTTAACCTTAGCTATGAAGTGGCGCGAGCCATACTCACAGGCTCAATGCGGATTGTTAGAGCGATGTGAAGTTAGTAATAAACTTTGCTGTTGGGTGTTATCAAGCGTCCGACTATGCATCAATGACGTCTCCACGGTGTACACGCCACGAGATCGCCTCGCCGTGAAGTCGCCCAACAATCGCTAGATGTGAACGGTAAGAACGGGAAAACTGTAGAACGTAGTATCAGTATTGATAAGGATTTCGTCCGTCCGTGCTTCGGAAGGCACGTTAAGCAGTTGGTCCCGGTTGATGTCGCCTGACGTCAGTCGTTAAGCTTAGTCAGAGGCCCTAGGGCGGCTTGATAACATCTGACATTAAGGTTGCTCACTAACCTTACACCCCTCCAACAATCCGCACTGAGTCCGCGTGTTGGAGTATGGCTCGTTCCACCTCATAGCTGAGGTGAGGCCTGTGCCCAGCAGTGGGAAGTATACAGGCTGATTATGTTATGTAAGGATTTTGTATTCACCTGCGGATCGCGGTCGGCGTGCAGGTGCAGCATCAGCCGACAAAACGACGCGCGCAACTCGTACGATAGAGACGAGTTAGACATACATCTGTGAGAGGAAAAGCAACAGTCAGATTTGAAATTAGAGCTCATCAGCGGTGTCACCTTTACTAATTCACTTCGATTTATTTATATAAACATTTAAACCATGATCGGTCAACAGCATGACACTACTACCCATTTTCGGTCCTTTCTCCTTGCTCTATTGCAAAGAAATTTCATTCGGCAAGAGTATGACAAAAAACGGAATTGAGTAGCCTGAAGTGCCGTTGACTGCACTAACCTTAATAATTGTTGTTATGTTTTAAAAATTTGCGTCTGGCTCGCACCCAATGCAAAAATTAACATAACATACAAATCTTGCGACAGGCTGAAGTGAGAAGTATTTGTGCGGAAAAATCTCCTATTGGGGTATTGTTAGTGAAACTTTCTACTTTGTACAAAAGAACATCGATAATATCCTGTGAACGATTAAAAACAAACGTTAAAAACAGTTCGGTTATGTGAAAATAAGTAGTCCAGCACAGTGAGCGGTGTAAATCACGCTTCTGAATTCGGACCAATAATATTTGTGATGTTTAATAAATGTAGTACGCAGACCAACGGTGGCGCCACGGTCGCGGTCTTGCTTTGACAGCAGGAGTGAGCGGACGTCCCCTTTGAGCTGTGTCCCTACTTACTGATAATCTGGTGGTTTTATTGTGTTCCCTATAGGCTCACAACTAGGACATCACATTGGCGACGAGTAAAAGCGCAGTAAGTAAAATATGAGCTTGAATTACAAAGTACCTGCTAACGGATTTAGGTTAAGAAAGAAAATGTTTCAAATTTCATAAACAAAACATGGATTGGAGTTATTAGTTCAATTTCTACCTATTTTGTAACGTCTCAAATAGTTTTAATGTCTCATAATACATTGTGATATAAATAATTGGCAGAAATGAGGAAACAATACGATTTTCACCCTCCGACTTGCCGTGGTAATATGAGTAAGGGCCATGCCACACTGGCGGATTGCGAGCGTTTTCAAAGCGAAGCGGCCACGCCGCCCACCCGCCGCGGGTGCGCGACGAATACGTCGCGGCTGCGCAGCCAACACGTTGCGGACGCGTCGCGGATTCGCAACGTTTCCGCCTTGAGTGAGCAGCGAACTGAATGGATTTCGACGGTAGCTATTGTTTTATGACCTAATGTTTTATGATTATTGAAACATGATAGTTTTGACCAAATCTGTTTGCAAATGAGAAATGTACCTATCGGAAAATGAAACATTTTACCGACTAATGACAAAACAGAAATCCATGTAACGGATTAAGAATACCCGTTTTAACCGAGTACCACACACCAATAATTTTGATGTGATAAATTAGATAGTCTCTGTTAGAACTAATAAAAGTGTCAAAAAATCTAACATGATTTTCCAAATCAATACTGTACCAAACTGCGTTTTCTGTCTATCGGCAATAAATAATTATTTAACGATTAAAATAATAATAAAATCACATTCAGCCGGTTGTTTTGTATAAAACCTATAAACATATAACCGATTACACTGACCAAGTAAGAGTAGTATTAAAATTAATGTTTGAATAACCCTTCGAAACCCGGACTGCAATACGCAAAAACCGTCAGAACCCGAGCGTTTTCGGCCTCCGACGGCTGGCTCCCTGGAGAGCCGGCGGGCATTCTAAATTTCACTACTACAGGTTGTTTCTTTTTTGTTAGCGAAAATATTTTTACATTATCCTCTATGTGGTTCTGTGAAGACAATGACACTAAACACTAAAGCAAAATATTTTTATTTCTAAATGGTTAAGTTATAAGTAAGTGTTAAAAAAAATATAGGGAAGTAAAAAAACAGATCAATATAGTAATATTTATTTACTAAAGCTATACAGTTAGATCCATTTATAGCGAACAATAAAGCAGGAGTTACAGACACATACAAAATACTTTTTTTTAGCTTATCGAGCTGCCAGAAATGTATGTATTTTAGAATTCTGAAAATTATATTCAATTTACACAAGTCAAGACAGAACCTAATAAATATTGAAAAATATCAAATATTTTATTAGTTTTTGATGATTCGGAAGGCAATTCCCCTTGGGACAATGTGTTCCTTTAACTTCCAGGTGTTTGCTTTCATCCTGTTTGTAATACGCATACTATCAAATATGCGTTTAGTTGTAATTTGTTTGAATAATTATGTTGTGTCATCGTCATCACTAACAACAGGCGCATGATGTTCACTGCTGAACATTTCACCTCATCGATTAATCTAAAAACAAGAATATACAAATTGAAACAAACAATGAAAATTGTAAATTGGCTCCTCAGGGAGCCAGCGGGCATTCTAAGCAAATGCAAAAATTGAACACACTGTATGAGCAAACATGGCCGCCAAATTTCGCCCGATAATTGTTTATGCACAAAAATATTACTTTGTATATTGTAAATCATTAAAAGATACACACTTTCAGATTCTTGACAAAATTTGCTATAGAATGAAGCAGTATCATTACCACATTCACTTCTAAAAACATGTTAAATCTTCATTACAAAAACAGTGTCTAAGGAATGTCCAAATCATATTTTCTTTAGTTGTTTTTTCTGGATTTTCACTGTCTAAATGATCATATTTATGTGTATATAGGCTGTAAACTGTATAAAATTATAATTATTACAATAATACTTACGTTTTATGTAGTAAAAACACCATTTTTCACTAGTTGAAGTGCACAGTACGACGCGGCCCAAATAACTGCAAATTTGAAACACTGTGGCCATAGTCAACTTATGTTTTTGGTACCATTTGAAAGCCTGTTAAATTATCTATGGTTCGGCATTAAATTCAAGCCAATATCCTTCTTAAAGTAATACAAATTCGGCGTATTTTCTGGTGCGAACCTTCTGGCTCTCCGGAGAGCCATCGGGTCTTGACGGTTTTTAGAGCTGGCTCTTCCGAGAGCCACCGGGTCTCGAAGGGATAATGTTGCTATTAGGTCTTACATTCAGCGGCTAGTTGCTTATATATCCTGAGCCAACAAGACGTGGGTTCGATCCCCGTTAGGTTCAAATATACATTTGTATAAAACAAAAATTTACATTTAGACGTTCAGAATTTGTGTGGTAAATATGTTATAAGTTAGTCAACGGTAGGATTTATGGTATAGGTCCTAGGTTTATATAAAATAAAACTCAATAAGTACATCCAAAAAATACATAATACCAAAATATAAAATAAGTTATAGTTTCAGTACCTTACCAACCCAATAATAATATAAACACTCACCTTACCTAAAATGGTTTCCTCACTCAATAAATAGGTAAATAGTCCATTTCAAATTATCTCTCTTTCTTATTGCAGATCGTCCCAATATGTCCCAATCACAAGTCCCGGCAATAGAACCATTCGATTGTGAAGGTGATCCTACCTCCATAGGCAGTCGTTGGGAGAGATGGAAACGAGCATTAGAAATTTATTTCATAGCGTCAAATACTAACGATCATATCAAAAAGCGAGCTATGTTACTTCATTCTGGAGGCATATCATTACAAGATATATATTTTAATATACCCGGAGCCCACATTAATGACTCAGATGCAACTGACGTTTACGATATTGCGATTAAAAAGCTAGATGAATATTTTTCTCCTAAGCAGAGCTATTTATTTGAGAGACACATTTTTCGATTGATGAAACAAGAATCAGATGAAAAATTTGAGAAATTCTTGATTCGGTTAAGGTGACAGTGCTTCAAATGTAATTTTGCTAACGAAGATGAAAATCTTATCGATCAGATAACCGAAAAATGTAGTTCTACTAAATTAAGGAAAAGTATTTTGGTATTGGGTGACACGGCAACAATCGAAAAAATCATCATAGAAGCCAATTCTCTTGAAACTGTGGAACGGCAGTTAAATGATTTTCACGATAGACAGAGTACAAACGCCAATATTAATAAAATTGACACCAAGACAACAAAACGATACTTTAAAAAAGAGGTCGATTCCTGCAGCCGATGTGGCAGCAAAACTCACAAAAGTGACAATAGCTCCTGCCCTGCAATAAATGCTTCTTGTTTGAAATGCGGATTTAAAGGCCATTTCCAAAAGCATTGCAGAACAAGGGCAAATAAGAGAAAAAGTGCTAACCTCTCATCAAATGACAACAACAAGTACAAAAAAGCTAAAACAGACACACCAAAAAACAAAGAAAATAATTTTGTCGACTATATTTTCCACATCGATGACGATGCAACAATTAATTGTGAGGTAGGTGGTGTTAATATTGAGATGCTTATTGATTCTGGAAGTAGGTCGAATATAATAAACCATCAAACCTGGAAGTACTTGAAAAAATCAAAAGTCATAGTTTTTAATCAACAAACGTCTTCAGACAAAACGTTCTTGGCATACGGTGCAAAAAATTCACTGAAAGTGTTAGGCTCATTTGACTCGGTTATCAAAATTGGACCTAATTCTTTATCAACAAAATTTTATGTAATTGAAAATGGTTCCAAAAATCTATTAGGCAAAGATACGGCCATTTCACTCAATGTTCTAAAGCTGGGCTTTGATATAAACTTAATTGAGCAATCCCAATTTCCCAAGTTTAAAGATGTTCAATTGAAAATAACAATTGACAAATCAGTTCCTTCAGTTTGTCAACCCTACAGGCGTGTTCCAATTCCTTTGGAATCAAAGATAAACAAAAAAATAGATGGACTTGTAAAAATGGACATAATTGAGCCAGTAAATAAGCCATCTACCTGGGTCTCTCCAATGGTACCGGTTCTAAAGCCTGATGATGACATTCGAATTTGTATAGATATGCGCGCTGCTAACAAAGCCATTATCAGGGAAAATCACCCTCTACCAACTATGGAGCATCTTATTCCTAAATTTGGCAAAGCAAAAATATTTTCTAAACTGGACATAAAAAACGCTTTTCACCAAGTTGAACTTGAAGAAGATAGCAGGGCTATCACAACCTTCATAACTAGTAAAGGGCTTTTTCGATATAAGAGATTAATGTTTGGCATATCATGCGCACCTGAACATTTCCAAAAAATAATGGAAAAAATGCTGTTAACATGTGAAGGGGTTGTTAATTTTATTGATGACATCGTAGTGTTCGGTTGTGATGAAAATCAACATAATACAAGATTACAACATGTACTAGCTGTACTCAAAGACAATAATGTACAATTAAATAGGAAAAAATGTGTGTTCAATGCAAAATCTATTCAATTCTTAGGCCATGAGCTTTCCTCAACGGGCATTAAACCACTTGACAAATACATTAAAGCTATAGAATCATTTCGATCACCGGAAACCGTTGAAGAGATCCAAAGCTTTTTAGGTTTAATAAATTTCGTTGGAAAGTGGATTCCAAATTTATCAACTCTAACAGATCCTATTCGGAAACTTCTTCGTCAGAAAATAAACAAAAGTGCCAAGATTACAGAATTATGGCAAGGCGAACAATCTGAAGCGTTTGATAATTTAAAAAAATGCCTGTTAAACATTCCCACTCTGGGATATTATGACCCGAAAGACCGCACGCAAGTAGTTGCCGATGCAAGCCCGGTAGGTTTAGGAGCGGTGTTAATTCAGTACGATGACAAAGGACCTCGTATCATTGCTTTCGGAAACAAAAGTCTGACAGACGTTGAAAAACGTTATTGTCAAACTGAAAAAGGGGCATTAGTATGGGCAATTGAACATTTCCACATGTACTTATACGGGAAAAAATTTGAACTTGTAACAGATCATAAACCTTTAGAAGTCATATTTGGCACGCGATCGAAGCCTTGCGCTCGAATTGAGCGGTGGGTCCTTCGATTGCAATCATATGATTTTAAAGTCACTTACAAACCGGGTAAATCAAATATAGCAGACCCAATCTCCCGTCTATGTACATATTCTGACTCTAAAAAAAGTCATCTTGAAGATGAAAATCATATTAACCAGATTGTTCAATACGCGCGACCCGTAGCACTGTCTCTCAAATCTATAATTGAGGCATCAAACAACGATGTTGAGTTTAACTTGGTGAAAGATGCTTTATCAACAAATAATTGGGATGCATCAGTTAATCAATATAAATTATTTCAACATGAACTTTGGGTACATGATGGCATCTTGTTAAGAGGAAATAAAATGGTTATACCCTCAACGTTAAGAAAACAAGTTTTAGCAGCGGCCCATGAGGGCCATCCAGGCATCGTAAATATGAAATCAAGGCTACGTACTAAAGTTTGGTGGCCAAAAATAGATAAGGATGCGAAATGTACTGTAAAAAACTGTAGAGGGTGTACTTTAGTCTCTGCCCCTAATCCGCCAGTTCCAATGAAAAGGCGAGAACTTCCCTCCCAAGCTTGGGTTGATACAGCTGTTGATTACTTAGGTCCACTGCCTAGTAGGGACTACCTTTTAGTTCTAATCGACTATTATAGCCGATATAAGGAGATCAAAATCATGAAATCTATTACATCAAAAGATACAATTAATGTCTTAAAAGAAATTTTCTCTCGTACTGGTAATCCTGCCACGATTACAGCCGATAATGGCAAACAATTTTGTAGTCAGGAATTCAGAACGTTTTGCACTGAACAGGGCATTAGGCTTTTTAACACAATTCCGTATTGGCCTCAACAAAACGGTGAAGTCGAAAGACAAAACCGAGATATATTGAAACGGCTACGGATCAGTCAATGCGAAAAATCAGACTGGAAAGACGATTTGTTAAAATATTTAATGATGTACAACAGTACACCCCATCCTTCCACAGGAAAATCCCCGTCCGAGCTGTTTTACGGCCGACAGTTCAGAGACAAATTACCTTTTTTAAATGATTTAGAAAATACTCGTGATGATTCTGAAATTAGAGATCGTGATAAGGAACAAAAGATAAAAAACGAATTGAATGAAGATAGAAAGAGAAAGGCAACAGACAGAGAATTAGAAGTAGGTGAGAAGGTATACGTTAAGAATTTAATTAAAGAAAATAAATTAGAATCAGAATTTAATCCAGCACCTCACACCGTGGTTACCACTGATGGAAGCGATATAAATGTGAGGAATGATATAACGGGCCAAGAGTACAGAAGAAATATTGTACATCTCAAGAAAGTAGAAGGTCAATGGAAAGTTGTAGATCGAGCAGGAGCATCACAGAAAGAAGAATAGTATAAGCGATAATTATTTTGTTTATTAAATTAAGTGAATTGTAAAATTAAAAATAGATAAAAAGGAAGAGATGTGATGTTTAATAAATGTAGTACGCAGACCAACGGTGGCGCCACGGTCGCGGTCTTGCTTTGACAGCAGGAGTGAGCGGACGTCCCCTTTGAGCTGTGTCCCTACTTACTGATAATCTGGTGGTTTTATTGTGTTCCCTATAGGCTCACAACTAGGACATCACAATATTGACCCTAAATACTGTGGGCATCAAAATACCTATATGAAGGTGGTGTAATTATAAAGAAAAAGATAGCGTAGCGTACTACACCACGGAGACAGCTCCGTGGTGTAGTGGTTAGAGCGTTGGGCTCTCAACCCGGAGATCGTGGGTTCGAATCCCGCGCGAACCAACAACATGTTATGTTTGTGTTGTTGTTTCGAGTTAGCTAGGACAGTGGAGGCCGATCACCTGGTGTCCGAAAAGTAAGATGATCCATGCTGTCGGATGGGCAGATGTATAAGTCGGTCATGCGCCTCACCTTTCTTCGGTCGAGTCTAACTGTCGTCCCATCGGGTCATAGAAAAGTGATGGAATAGGGAGTGCTCCTGTGTATTGCGCGCACACTTGAGCACTATAATATCTCCTGCGTACCTGGTTATCTCTTTGAGATTAGCCGCTGTGGTCGGGATCGACCAGGAGGAGGCCTTATTATTATAGTAACTGTATACTAACTTGAGTATGAGGTGTATATGCAGCTGTGGAGACAGACTGTTGAGCGCGAGGTATTGCCGGTTGAGGCACATGTTGGAGAACAGGTCGAGCTGGTGCCGGTAGTAGTCCAAGATGGCGGCAGACTCACTGTTGGGATTCGTGCGAGCCTCCGCCGCCAGCTCGGAAAGGAGGCGGGAATTCTGCAAGTTACAATGACATTAAAGACAAAAACGGTTACGGCCGATTTTTCGAAGATCTCTTTCTCTCCTACGTTCCACGCGTCTTAGGCGGCGTCCAAAAGATACGTGGTGTTTTTTTTGAATTTTCTTTCCCTCCCTCCCCCCTTGGTGAGATGTCGTGAGATTTTATTCAATCCCCTCCCCCATCCCCCAATCTCACGAGAGATTTCTTACGTGAACGCGTTCGGTTGTTATTGAAAAAAAGCAAAATTTGACATTCGGTTTAAGTACCTATAACGTCGAAGAATGAATTAAATTGTTTTCTTTCGAACGAATTATTGAATAATCTTAATCGTATTACGTTGATGCTTAATGCTAAAACGCCAAAATAGTTTTTTTTTGTTTCAATCAGAAAAAAAATGCGTGATATTTGTCGAGACCCCCCCTCTCCCCAACGTGAGATTAGATGAGATTTGGCTTGACCAACTTCCCCCCTCCCTAAATCGTCTCACGTAATTTATGGACGCCCCCTTATTCCGCCCTTGAAAACAGTAACAAACATCCCGGATGCCTAGAAAGATGCCGCTATTTTTACCATCACTGGCATTGTCAATTTGTTACAAAAGAAGTTTTTTACTAGGTGTATTCACTAAGAAGTTGTGGCATCGATGGAAGGTTCTGGATCTCGGGTTCGGATTATTTTTATTTTATTTTATTTTATTTATTCGGATATCCAACAGCAAATCCATGAGTACAGATTAAAACATTACATTATTGAAAATACAAAGCCAATTATAGGATATCGCAGCATGAGTTACATTAACAAAGACATCAAGAAAAAAGTATATGAATAAATATTTCAAGTACTTAATGAACAATGTGTTGATGAAATTTTGCATGAAAATAGGGTCCACTCGCAGTTTAAAACAATGCATATTCAAACTGGGAAAACATAGATATTGGTGATAGTTGGTTCAAACTCAGTCAAGATAATATATAGTTGTAAAAATAATGTGAATACGATACGATATGTGAATAATGTGTATATCAATATATAACATATGTATGAAAAGCGTAATATAAAAGTGGCATGTGTTGTTGTAGATAGTGTATGAATGTGTGAATAGCATGAAAATATATGAAAAGTATGTATAATCGAATCCCGGCAACAATCATCCGAACCACTAATAACGGTGAAGAGGTGACAATAATTCCTAAATCAATGTGAACGAGTGTCGCCGGGATCCAAACAGTCAGTGGTTGCTGATCCTATCCAGAATTATCCGTTTAAATACTGCCTTGGAAAAGGCAAATAGATCGACGTCATTAAATATTGAGTTGTAGACTTGAGTGACACGTGAAAAATACTCGTTTTTTCTATAGTTAGTTCGGCTGAAAGGTATGTGAAATAGTTTTGCCGTGCAAGCTCGCGGTGGTCGCTTCGGTATGTGATAGTCGATGAGAGAGCAAAGATCTGTGCAATCCAAATTAGAGTTCACTATATCGTGTAGGAAAGCTAAGTCTAGCAATGTTCTCCTGTTCTCTAAGCTAACGAGCCCATGAAACTTACAGGCCTCCTCATAGGTAGAAAACCTTTTACCTGCTTTAAAGTTGAGGTGTCTTACGAAGATCTTTTGGATACGTTCAATTTTGCTGCTATACGTGACATATTGCGGGTTCCAAATGACACTGGCGAATTCCAGCAGGCTTCTGACATAGGCGTAATATACTACCTTGAGACAGCTAGTATCCGTGAATGGTTTACAGACTCTCATTACGAAACCCAAATTCTTGTAAGCTTTGTCTACTATGGCCTCAATGTGTTCCGTCAACAAAAGCTTACTATCCAAATTTACGCCAAGATCACGAACGATATGTGTTTGTTTAATTTGCTTCCCATCCATGAAATAATCGAAGGTGATCGGCTTCAATTTCCGAGTGAAAGTTATGTGCATGCACTTATCAATGTTCACATTGATGTTATTGCGTTTGTAATAAGTTGCTAGTCGGTCGATATCACCTTGCATTTTCATGCAATCATCCGCAGACTTTATCTCCAAAAAAACTTTTTTGTCGTCAGCATAAAGCAAGTGTTTTGAATGTGAGAAACAATATCCCATATCGTACAAATAGGCGTTATAGAACAAGGGTCCCAAGTGGGACCCCTGAGGCACCCCGGATGGAACCATTACATAATCAGACTTGTAACCGCCGACTACGACCGCTTGGCGTCTGTTGGTGACGTATGATGTGACCCAGCGAAATAGATCGCCGCAAGAGTGTTCAGTTTATCCAAGAGGATGGCGTGATCCACCCGGTCGAAAGCTTTTTCGAAATCCGTATAGATCACGTCAACCTGGGAACCACGATCCATGGACTTTAAAGTATAATTTAGTAGTTCACTTAAATTAGTATTGACGGAACGACGCTTCAAAAATCCATGCTGCCGATCACCAACGTTACTCGCTATTGTGGGATATATGATGTCGTACACGATTTTTTCAAATAGCTTGGCTATAGAGTTTAAAATCGAAATTGGCCTATAATTTGAAATTGCGGTTTTGGGTCCCTTTTTATGTACGGGTACTATGTGGGCCTCTTTCCATTTGTTAGGAAATGCTCCCTCTTTCAGAGATCGATTAAACAAAATAGAAAGTGGTTTAGAAATAGTCCCAGCGGAATTAACCAAAAAGACAGGTGGGATAGCATCGCTACCAGCCCCCTTATTAATATTCATTTTTTCAATACATTTTAAGACTGTATCACTTTGGATATAGACAGTATTTACGTAACCACTGTCGCCTCTAGGAGGTGGTATGCAGTCTAAGTCTCCGCTTCCAGTTGTGGAGGAATTGTATACGCTAAAGAAATAATCACTGAAACCTTCACAGATATCCTCGGCGGTTCCAAATTTGCAAGAATTATGTGTCATGGTTTTGGGATAGCCAGAGTTTCCTCGGGGGCCACGCATGTCTTTAACAAAGTTCCAAAGTTTTTTGGGATCCTGTTTTATGATTGATTGGGAGTTATTTATATGTTTGAGGTAGCATTCGTTCTCAAGGTGTTTTATTTTAGATCTTAGAATAGAAAACTCGTCATAGTCTCTTTCGTTGCCAAATTTTTTGAATCTACGATGAAATTTTGCTTTAAGTCTTATAAGTTTAATTAAAATGTGATTGTACCAAACCGGAAATGTCTGTGTATTACGCTGAGTAGTCATAGGAACATGTTTGTCCCTGACAACATTCAACGTGTTATAGAAAGTATTAACAGCTTCATCAACACTCCCCCGGCATAACTTATTTTCCCAATCAATTTTGTTAAGGTCCTTGTTTATCGCATCATAATTGGCCTTTCGAAAATTATATTTGGTGTGAGCTATAGACGACATGAGCTGGGGAACGAATAAATCTGTGGCCTCCAGATCAAGAGCAGGATGGAAAATGTCTTCACCAACCAAAGGAAATTTACACTTTGTCACTCTTAAATCAAAATTGGCGAAAATCAAATCCAGGGTATTACCGTGCTGATTACCGTAAGTATTGCATTGTTCCAGGCCCAGCAATCCAAAGTCATCTAACAATGTTCTGGCCGCATCCTGCGTGCGAGCATAGCCCTGATGCAAAATTTTGGGGGTAGTTTGAGACCAGTCTATGTGTGGGAGGTTGAAGTCCCCTGCCAATAAAACCAAGTCAGATGAATTACCATTCATTACTTTTTTTACGGAGTCAATGACATTAAGGATATGAGTGTCCTGGTCAGGCTTCCCTCCCACCACATATGCCACGCACACATGAAGGTCGCACTTTGTTACTGAGCCTAACGAGTTTCTAGGTACGGTAATCCACAAAAATTCCGAGGGAGCCACAGACAACTCTGGACGAAACTTAGCATTTAATTGTTTTTTAGTGCATATCATTACACCTCCACCCATTTTCGAAGTAGGTCTATCATTGCGAAAGACATCATAGTTCTGGTCACAAATCTCCGTGTCCAAAATGCCCGCGTGAAGCCACGTCTCAGTTATGAGAATTATGTCGAGATCCAACTTTGCCACGTTTCGATAAAATTCTAACGTTTTAGTCCGTAATCCTCGCGCATTCTGATAATAATTCATGGTAGTTGTTCGGCTCAAAATGAGACAGACTCACCCCCGAATTCCCAAACACAAATCAACGTTGAGCATCCCTCAGAAGTATAGCTGTCACTTTCAGTTCTATTGACATTTAACGGGACAGCATGAGCATGAGCGCGTGCTTAGCGTTGATTGACGTTTGTGAATTCGAGGGTCAGTGATACGGTGCGATTCGAAGTGTTATAATGCGATAGTGATTAGATTGTGCATTTTCATGTTGTTTCGAAGTGTTTAGTGGTTTCAATTAGTTTTCCGTATGTGACATCATTTAACAGATAAGATAGATGGAGCCTAGCTCTAAGGGCCATGCCACACTGGCGGATTGCGAGCGTTTTCAAAGCGAAGCGGCCACGCAACGAACCCGCCGCCTGTGCGTGGCGAAGACGTCGCGGCTGCGCAGCGAATACGTTGCGGACTAGATAGCAAAAAAAAAATCTTAAAATGAACAGCAATACCACACCAACAGTTTTGCATTGCAGCAAAACTGTTCTAATTAACTAATATGTAGCCAATAACGCACAAGTTAAAAGTAGTCAAGAATTACCGGCCACGTCAAAAGACCCTCGGAGAAGATGAAAAAAATAAATTATTATTTAAACAGCAAAAAAGAGAACACAAAACATCAAAAACATGTATTAACATACCTTTTTGTTATTCCATATTAAAATAACTTCGTCTTCAACTGTATATTTTGGATCATCGGGTTCCAGTATTTGAGTTTTTTCATATTTTGTTGACACCAGTCTGGAAGTCAATAAATGAGATTCTTTCAAAACTTAAAAAGGCACATCTTGTATTTTCTTTAGTTCAGATTAAATTATTTTCATTGTGCAGTTGAGCTTAATGATGTGTAAATCGTACATTAATGTGATCGTGACGATGTCAATGAGCAATGACAAAATTTTGTCACGCCTCATCTCGTGCAATAAGTCCAGCTAGAACCATCTAGCGCGAGGAAACACATGACATAATGTTTGTAACTGTGCGTATATTAGCCCATCAGTGGGCCTAGCACGAACCGCTAAGGTTTTGGTAATCGAAAAGTAAACGTCATTTTTTTTCTTAGACATAGGAAGAAGGAAAAAAAGCTTCGTTTACGTTTAGCGGTTCGTGCTAGGCCTACTGAACTCAATTTCTACCCTGAAAACTCCCTTACCTGGTCTCGATAAGTATATCAGAGTTGTTGGCGCAGAGCACACTCTTGCAGATCAGCTCCTGGGTGACCGCGATAGCCTTCTTGTTGGAGATGCACAGGTCGCTCAGGTAGTCCAAGAACCTGGACTGCCAGGTCTTCATGTTTTTGCGGACCAGGCCTGGAAC
Source organism: Udea ferrugalis (assembly GCA_950022985.1). Lineage (NCBI taxonomy): Eukaryota > Metazoa > Arthropoda > Insecta > Lepidoptera > Crambidae > Udea > Udea ferrugalis. Next base: position 2,419,107 of record OX465541.1, read on the forward strand.
AAACCAGGTTCTTAGCACTCTTTCGATGACCACATTCTGATTTGAAGTTAAGGGTAGTAATGTTACGGTCTACGGTTTTGTGAAACTGAATTGAATTGGTTGAATAATTCTGCAAAGCGGATTCCACGACAAATTGGAGCAAATCACAGTGTTGGATTTCTTAGATTATTTTAAGCCTGTCGAGCACCTAAAGCGGGGGAGGCATAATAACAATGAGATTATTGAATAATCAGTATTGAAGCCGCTTGTCAACTCATGGAAGTTTTTTTTTTTTTTTTTAATTGTAACTAGGCAGTCATTTGACCACAATCTCGCCTGATGGAAAGTGATGATGTGGTCGATGGTGGTACAGTCAACAGCACAACAGGTTACCCCACTTCCGTTTTTCCTCTCGCTCTTGCCAAATGTCATTTCTTTGCAATAGAGCAAGGAGAACTGACCGGAAATGGGTAGCGTGATGTGCCGCCCACCGTACATGTCTGCCTAGCAGGTGCCTATTCACTCTTTTCTTGAAGAGACCCAAGTTATATTTTTCCGGAAACACATGCACAGGAAGCGAGTTCCACTCCTTAGCCGTTCGCATCATAAATGTATTACCAAAACGCTTCGTGCGAATGGCCAGAACATCGACAACGTACGGATGGAGAGCTAACGTGCGTCTAGTGGTCCGGTGGTGGAAAGGTGCTGGCGGAACCAGCTCGTGCAGTTCACTCGAACACTCCCCAAAATGTATCCTATAAAAGACCGCCAGACTAGCTACCCTTCACCGATGTCTAAGGTCTTGTAACTTTGATGTGAGATCTCGGTCCCCAATCAGCCTCACGGCGCGCGCTTCCACCGAGTCCAATGCGTCCAGTTGGTAGGCAGCTGACCCGTCCCACAGGTGGGAGCAATACTCCATACACGGACGGATTTGCCCTTTGTACATCTGGAGCAGCTGTGCTGGTGTGAAGTATCGCTTAACTCTGGATAGAATACCGAGTTTCTTGGCCGCAGTTGACGCAGCAGACTCGATGCACCCACCAAAGTTGAGACTTGAAGACAACTCAATGCCAAGTAATTGTATGTTGTTGGCAACTGGTAACGATACATCTCGGAAAGTTGGAGCCAGACTGAAAGGATTTCTTTTGGCAGAAAACAAGCACGCCTGTGTTTTAGCCGCGTTGAAATCGACCAGGTTGGCCTCGCCCCAGCTGCTAACAGCCTCTAAGGCCGAGTTCAAGCGGCCTACCAGATCCTCCCGGCATGCCTGGATTTCCTCTCCTGTGGCTCTTGCACCGGACTCATATCTAACTGCAACTGTGCTGTCATCGGCGTACCCAAAGGTACCGGGCACCAACAAATCGTTGATGTGGAGCAAGAAGAGCGTTGCAGATAAGACTGACCCCTGAGGGACACCCGCATCAACAGCCTGTTCGAGGGACGTGCTCCCTCGAACAGGCTGTTCAAGCACGACTCGAATGGATCGCCCAGTGAGGAAGTCAGTGATCCAATTGCAAAGGCCGGGGGGAATACCAAAGGACGGAAGCTTGCTTATAAGACTGCCGTGCCAGACCCTATCAAAAGCCTTAGATATATCGAGTGACACAGCTAGGGCTTCACCATGTTTTTCGATGGCCTCGCTCCACATGTAAGAAGCATACACTAGAAGATCCCCAGTAGACCTTCCTCGACGAAACCCGTACTGGCGATCACTGAGAAGATCGTTGTCTTCTAGGTATGACAGGAGACGTTTGTTCAGGATACGTTCCATACTTTTGCAGAGTATGGAGGTTACAGAAATTGGCCTGTAGTTATTGGGGTCAGCACGGCTTCCCTTTTTGGGGACTGGTTGAACGTTGGCAAGCTTCCATGATGAAGGTACTTTTTCCGTCTCAAGAGAGAGGCGGTATAAGCGCGCAAGCACAGGAGACAATTCAGCAGCACAGGTCTTCAGAACAATTGCCGGTATCCCGTCAGGTCCACTAGACTTGTTTACGTCTAGAGTGCGGAGAGCTCTCAGTACCTCTTTCTGGCGAATGCGAACGTCATGCATAAAGATGTTGGATTGAGGTGGTGACGGTGGACGCTTATTCGCAGTGCACAGATGAGAATTCCCCGCAAAAAGCGATGCAAACAAGTTGGCCTTGTCGCTGGCAGTGTGCGCTAGCGTCCCATCAGGCTTCTGCAATGGCGGCAGAGTAGGGCGGCCGAAGTTAGACTCAGCTGCTTTGGCGAGGGACCAAAATGCTTTACTTCCGGCTGGATACGAAGCAAGTCTAGCACCAATGCGGCCGATGTGGTCAAACCTTACCCTACGCAGTTCTTTCTTGCAGAATTTGGATGCACGGTTGAAGGCCTTCTTCAGGTCTTGGGTTTCCGCAGATTTGCGCGATCGAGCAGAAGCCCAGGCCAGATAGGCAGACTGCTTTTGCGCCTCAGCGCGTTGGCAATCTACATCAAACCACGGGCGAGCTTTGCCACCCGATGGTACATCCGAGTAAGGAATGTAGTATTCCATACCCAGGCGCAGCACATCAGTTACAGCAACGGCGCATTCAGACGGATCTCGTGAAGAGAAGCATGTGCGTTGCCAGGGAAATGGAGCGAAAAAGTGTCTCATCTCATCCCAGTCTGCTTTTTTAAAACGCCAAACCCGCCTTAAGCTGCCCGGGACGGGGTTGAGAGGACACAGATTTAACCAAGCAGTGGTCGGAAGAACCCAAAGGCGCGGAAACAGACACGGAGTGCCTGTCTGGATCAGTCGTCAGCAGGAGATCCAAGCAGTTGGCTGTGTGGGAGTCATTGTCGGGCACCCTGGTGGCACAGTTGACAAGCTGAGAAAGGCCAAGCGACAAAGCAAGTTTGCGCACCACCCTCCCAGCATGGTCGGTCTTCTGGTACGGGAACAGCCATTCCTGATGATGAGCATTGAGGTCCCCCAGTAAGACCAACTGTGCCGTAGGGTACCGAGCCAAAGCCTTGTCTGCTGACTGACTGAGATACTCGCACAGCCTAGTTGCCTCTTGGTCTCCATTGTGCGAGCGGTATACACCAGCATAGAGCGTCCGCTCCGAGCCAGAGTCGGTCAGCAGCCAAATAACTGAGAAACTGGGCTCCTCAAGGTTACGGAGACGCTTACAGCAGATGTCGTCACGAACATACACACAGACTCCAGCACGGGCTTTGAACCTATGTTCGAGAGTATATCCAGGATAGCTGAGGTATGCCGTGTCAGCCGGACATCTGATTTGCGTCTCCGTTAAGAAGAGTAAGTGGAATTCTGTTATAAGACGTATTAGTCTGATGCGGTGACAGACTCGCCTCGTGTGTTATCAAGAGCCTAGATGACTAGGCCACTGCCACACTAGACATTACAATCATGTTAAGTTTAGTGTGGCAGTGGCAGCTAAACCGTGATTTTGAAGGTTTTTTTCCGGTTGTAATACTTACCTACGAAGGTTTCGATCTCAGAAGCGGTGATGTGTTTCTCCAACAGTTTCCGGTTGTTGTGAAGAAGCGCTGTGATAGTATCTTCCGCTAGGATGTCGTAGCCGATCTGCTTTTGCATAAATCCGAAGTGCTTTGCTATGTATTCCTGCAAAAATATCCAAAACATCACTCGAAATAACAGAAGAGGCAACATCTTGCGTTATTTAAAAAAAAATATAACGGTATTGTCACATGAAATTATGTTCTAAACTTTGAACAAACAAACAGAGTGCTCAACCCTTTACCAGACATAAGCACTCTGAATATATCATTTTCATATTTCATCAGGTTTAAAACAAACCTTATTTAACCAGCATAAGGTTCATATTATGGTGGGAACTATTTTCAATAAAGGATGGCAGCCCCAGTATAGACCTTACTTGGTTTTTCCTATAGTCCTGTTGGCTAAGCCGCAGTATCCTGTAGCAGAGCCGGAAGATGTACTTATAGGGGGCGTGTCGGAGGTCGCAGAGCTCCTCGATCTTCAAGAACGCCTCGCCTTCAGCTGTCTCCTGGAATGGACCCTGGATAAAAGAAGAACTAATTAGTAACAAGTCTTTTTTGATTAGGGGTGGGAGCAAACGAGCTAGAGGGTCACTTGATAGAACGTAATCACGTCTGCCTATGGACAACAACAACAGAATAGCTTCGAGATTCTTCGCGATTCAAATCTCATGAGAAGAAAACTTTAATGGGCTTTACCCTGAATAGGTATTCTACCTCATTCGTATAGTAATAAATTTAAAATGCCATTATTGCATAGTTCATTTCACTCAAACGATCACATTCCAGTTATTGAGTTTTGCACAACACCAAATTGAAATCTCCTTTCGAATTCACTGTTCGGACTTTCGAAGCGAGCATTGAGAATGCCACCCTATAGGTGTCAGAAGACGGAAAAATGATGTTTTTTACATCGTATTTTCCTAAACACTCCGATGTCATACGTTACAAAAACATCACCACTTTAAGACAGCTCCATATTTCATCTGTTACAGGCTAAAAAACAAGCGTGAATCGCACAGTCAAAGAGCGCGAACCATCCAGGTAATTGGCGTGGAATTTTAGCATATGTAAGTGATTAGTCTGTATGATTTTAACAAATTGTTTATGGTTAAAAATCATCATCTTCTTCAGCTAAAATATGTGTACTGTTGATTTTGAGATATAAATATACCAACTCACACAGCATTCAAGGCCTTTGCATTGCATTTCGAAGAACTATTCTTTGACAGTAATTACCTGCAGTATCTTGAAGAGCTGCTTCAGTATGTACTGCTCCCGCAGCAATTTCTGTCGATCCCTGTTGGGGTTCTCCACAACCAGTTCCAATGCTTCCGACTTGTTGGGTTCGTTCTCGAAGCCCGCTATAAAGTACACTATGTCTTGGAGGAGGCATGTTAGGGCCCTGGAAAAGAAACCATCATGAAAACATACCCAACCACAGCCTTTACAGATGCCCAGTGAAGTAAAGGATAGGAGCATGTTACTTCCTAGAATTTTGGTCCTTAAAAGCGTCACTACGAGATGCCATCATAATACAGGGTGACTTTTTCTCCAAAACCAACTATAATAATAACAAGGCGACCTTTTTTTCAAAACCAACAGATTCTATTTTCGGCTGCGGCAGTTTCAGTTAATGAGAATATCAGCTTAAATACACCTATGAGCTTTTCTATATTCCATGTAGTTTAGGATTAGGCCTACTAATCCATTAGATATTTCAAGATAAGATATGTATAAACAGATATAGATACGCTATTGAATTACCTAAGTCTGCCGTTAATGATACTATCAGAGAAAGATAATAAGTAAAAACTGAAAAATAACACCCTGTATATTCCTCTTTTCCTCTATTACTTCTCTTATCAATAAACTGCTCGTTAGTTACGAGTCGTTGAAGCAACAAAAGCACTTACTTCCTCTCATTATGTTCTATATTCCCGTGATGCAGTTTGGTCGACAAGGCTGACAGCACTTTGCACGCGTCATTTGCGAAGTCGAGATCTCTCACTTCGCTGGGCGACACCGAAATTAGGGCAAATGCTTCTTTATCTTCTTTTATTACAGAGCAACCCACCTGAAACGAAAGGTTCACTGTCAAGAAGCTTAAAATAATGGAAAATGCTAAAACAATAATAAAACATAGCATAAAATAAGTTAGCATAATGTAATTACTACTAATGAATGATTTCGCATAAAACTTATAAGCACAACAGTTTTTGGCATAAAATGTTCATTCATGTAAGATCATTAAAAAGCGGCTTACGGGTGGCCCGCCGCACCTAAACCTACTTTTACTCAGAATATAGGAAATACTATAATTATGCCACAGTACATATTATACTAAAACCAAATTCGGCCAAATTACCCAAATGCGAATGGCATTTATTTATTACTAGACAGATCGCGTTGTTCTGTCAAATGCTATAAGACTTGTGACAGATCATTAAAAAACACATTAAAAACCAACAAATAAGTCGTTCCCACCCCCGAGCACCGGTAATCGGTACAAAACCCACAATAACATTTTTGAAGCCATTTGTCCATCTTTTAGATTATTGATCCAGCTATTCGAGGGGGACAATAAGAAACCATGCAACTCAGTCCAGGAGTTCTCGTTCAATAAGTGTTCATTTGTTAGAACACTTATTGATCGAGAACTCCAGACTCTGTTTTAAATAGAAAGTGAACAAAATGGTTCATACCTTAGACATGACGGGTTTCTCTTCATCTCTGTCAATAGGTATAGAAGTTGAGTGCACCCATGTATGCGTGCATAAGTGCTGTAACCTGAAACAACAAATAATTAAAGTCAAGAGTTCAGAAAAAAAGTCATACTGGTGAGAATAGTTGAGTTACGGTTAAAAGAAGAAGAAAAGGATATTAGTCGCTGGAAACAGTGTCAAAACCGGAATTACAGTGAAATGGCAGAACAGTTGCAGTATAAATAACAAAAAGAGTGCGCCAAAGTTCACCTAAAATTTTAATTCCTAATATCGGAACTCGGAAAATTTTCTTCCTAAATATTTCATCCTAACAATCCCAATCCTAACTTTTCTTTTCCTAATGTTTTAGTTCCGAATCATTCAACTTCATAATTACGATAGCCATAAACACTTATATCCTAATTTTTGTCAACATAACCGTCTTTGACCCTAATTCTACACTGGGAAAATGAATCTTAAATCAATCAATACTTCATACTATCAATACTTCAAATCAATACTTGTCTGCCCTATACTTGAGTCAGGGCGAAACCGACACGGATAGATTAGGTTAGACCTTCGTGGTTTTTTTAAGCCCTAAAAACAACTTGCCTGATTAGCTTGCTGCTTGCGTTAACCCCAGCACTTTTTATGATCTTTGGCAATGTGCATTTATTAATGTGTGTATTTATTATATCGTTATGAAAAACAACATTAGGAGATCAAATATTATTAATTGAAGTTTTAGGAAACATGAGCGTTATGAACTCTAGTAATATACAGGACATCTTCGTACTGCAGAAAAAATGCATAAGAATCATAACGAACATAAAACAGATGGACTCTTGTAAACCCTATTTCAGAAAACTTAATATACTAACCCTGTCTTGTCTTTACATATTAGAAGCCTGTAAATTCGTTAGGAAGCATGTGGACTTGTACTCCCCTGTAAAAGCTATAAGACGCAACAACCGCTATCAAAATAAATTAAAAGCACCTTTTTCGAAATTGAAAATATTTACTTCTGCACCGCATTCTATGTTGATAAAAATATATAACCATATACCTAACACGATTAAAAACATTGAAAAGGCTACGGCCTTTGAAGTTAATTTAAAAAAGTATCTTATTACCAAAAGCTACTATACCATCTCTGAGTTTTTTGAGGATAGCATGCAGTAACCTTTGTAAATTTAGTCTCATTAAGTTCCTTCAGAAATTTGTTACTTTGATCTCAGATAATTTATTGCAATATTTTTAATAGATGTTGAATTGTTGTAAGAATATTAAAATATTAGAAAAAATATTATGTAAGATAGATATATATTTATGGAACAATGTTAATTTTCTTAAGTATTAATTAGGTTAAGTAAACTGACAACTTATGTCACGTAATGTTTGCAATGCCCTTAAATACAGGGCGTCACATGTACCTACCTAAACAATGTCAACTTATTCCTATGTGACCCGCAATAAAGAATTGAATTGAATTGAATTGAACATCGTCATTAGAACTACAAAAAGTATGAAAGAAAACTTTAGGACTAAAAATTTTAGGAAGAGTGATCATTCGTTAGGAAGAACAATTTCGGAGAAACAACTTTAGGTGAGTCAATATGGTCCCAACAAAAAGACTTTTCTTGTCAAATGTATTTTCTTTCCTTCTTTTGTAGTTTTTTTTCTGTACCGTGTGTGTGTGTGTGTTTTGTGTGTGGCTGTGTGTGTGTGGTGTGTTTACACACACAATCACACACGTAAGAGTGAGAATGTTTGCGTCTATGTACGAGTTTATGGGACATTATTTTTCTCATTAAGAAAAATAATGTTTGAACAAGTTGCGTGTGGTCGTAAGTGATACCTGACATAGCTGCTCTGTGGAACAGGCGTGTCACTGTGCGTCATGGTGGTGGGGTCCAGCTCGAACAGCGTCGCGATCTCGGACGAGTGCGGCACCGATACCAGCTGGTATGCCGGCTCGCCTGGCTCCACTGGAGCGTCACTGGAAAAAGAATAATAAATAAATATCCCTGGACATTATTCCACACAGCGCCATCTAGCCCCAAGTGAGCGAATTATAGTCCGTTTTTATGGGATACTTGACAACGGATAAACATACTTAAATACTTTTTCTTTTGTAAATACATACTTAATATACATAGGAAACACACAGACCAATACAAACAGACATGTTCATGCACACACATGTTTGTATTGTGCGGAGATCGAACCCGCGACCTTTGGTGTAGTAGCCAACTTCTCAACAATTACACCAAGACGGTTGTCAGAATAGAAATAGAAAGAGAATAGACTTTAAGGTCCAACGTAAAGAATGCCCCAAAAACTCTACTAGTGTCAAGCGGAAGGCCAGAGATAGAGCACCTTTGGAATCTTCGGTTTTTTTTGGAGTTTTTGGTTAATGTTTCTTTTTTTATTGTTTTGCCAAATGACTCGTAAGTTATGTTTGTGTCGTAAAACAGTATTTCTCACAGGGAAATGAATTAAGTTACATTCGTAAAGTTTTTTAGGATTTTTTCTTCCAACTGCTGTGTAGTAAATACCTTGCAGCTATTTAAAACAATTGTGGGTCTATCTGATGTCATTAAGTTGCATGTCGACGCTGTGTTAATTGCCTTTCAGGAAGGAAGGCGCCTTTTTCTTGAAGGCCCCAATGTATCTCTCCGAAAACATTATAGCTGGGAGACCATTCCACATTTCTTGGCATATTAACTATACATTTTTACTTGAGGTGACTCATATCAAATGCATGTTCCATTTTTTTTTTGTTATTCTCATCAAGCGGTAAATAATAAAGCTAGAGAACTCACGGAGGTCGATTGCAAGCTTCGGCAGCCAGGTAGTGTCCTGTAGCGAGATGCTTGAACCGGAATATGGAGTTCCAATGGCCGGCGCCGCCGCGGCACGGGTCGTGTTGGACCACCTAAGAGACAGACGGACAAATTATAGTACCTTTTGTGTTACGTCTATACTAAGATGTTACACAAAACGTTAATCGTAACGTTTTGTGTAACGTATCGACGTTAGGCGGGCATTTTACCTCAATCGGAACTGATCCTACGTGATGATGTAGTCTAACGTGGCACAGAACGAATCAAAACTATGTAAGTTTATTAGACGTCATCATCACTATTTGGGTGGAAATGGTCCACCAAGTCTCACATCGAAAGTGTTAACATGTTTTTGCATACCGGCTTAGAATGTTTATTCATGTCCATTCAGTGTTGACGGCGGACCGCAGTGCACCTTTGGAAGTGTACCTTTAAAACGTTTATTTTTCAGGACCTCGTTGTGCTTGGAACAGCGTCAGTTTTCGCGATGTCAACGAGTCTACCCCTGCACCTAAGTGCGTCTTAATGTCACACTCACCTCAATCTCCCAGAGCGCCTTACTGCTGGTGGCGGCCGTGGCGCTAGACCGGCCCGTGGTCCTCAGGAACACGTGGTGCCGCTTCCGGTACTCGTCCATGGTCAGGAACTTCTCCTGCTCCGCGTGGAACAGCCTCACCACGTCCCCGCCCTTCAGGATCTCCTCCTGATTCTCCTTGTGTTCGAGGAATAGCGTCACCTTCCATGACGTCGACGAGTTTACTACGTTCACCTGGGATTGAATGGCTCGATTAAGGTAACATAAATATGTTTTACGAAAAAGGGCGCGGTTCGAATTGAGTCAAAGGTGATAATCGCGCGTTTAAATGCGTTTTGATGAATGCGCGCAAAAAAGGTTTATTTTTAAATCACAAAAAATCATTAATTTGATTAAATACCTATCTATCCCAAACGTAGAACTGAATATCTTTTCATGAACACAAATAATTGTTCGGCTGTCTAGCTGTTGATGACTTTGACAACGTTACCGAACAGAGGGCTATAAACCTTAATATAAAGTATAAAGTAACGAGCCCAAGGGCGCCCTAGAAAGGGGCAGCCTTGTAGAGGGCTGTCAGACATATTGGAGAGAAAAGTGACCAGGCATAAGAGTTGTGGGGCGGAAGGCGAGCCTCCTAGGCCCGCCCTAGTCAGATAATGCAGCCAGTCTTCTGCGGCAAAACAGACGTACGAAAGCTGATATCGGACGGATGATCTTTTATCTGCAAAACTTACTTCCATACAGCCTGCATTGTCAGGTAGCTCGTGGTTTGAGGATACGTGCAGGACTTGTTGACCCGCATTCACCGGGTTCATTATTACTTTGTCGCCAACCACCACATTGTCCCCTATGAAAAAAAATACAAGTTAAGAACACATCACATGCAGACGCGTTCACATCAACCTTTACAAAACTATTGCAAATGAGTCTTATGTCAGCAATATTACGAGTCCCTATGTAAAGTTTGATGTAAACGCATCTGAACATTATCCCGAACAAAAAAAAAGAAAGTACTGCATACAATCCAAGTTTTAGATCATTTTAAAGACTTGCATCTACTAGGCGAACATCTTGCCCTCCACCTAAGTGTGCTACGACGACGTATACAGGGTGTTTCTTTCCGCAAAGCCTGGAAGTGGACCGTTCTCTTTGCGTGTGTGTTTCCGTCTTGGCGTCTTCACTGCCAGAGTGAATAGGCATTTTCTGGGCTACCGTGTTCTACCATCGGCCTCGCAGACCAATTTTGAATATAAATAGACAAATATAGGTTTTTATCAACAGAAGTACATGTTTGTCTAGTGACTCACCAGTCGACCGGAGTTTGTAGAAAGGCATTACATAAAACCACGAGCCTTCGTTCCCGTTCGCGTCTAGATGGACGCGCATGGCGTTCTTTTCTAATAACGCAGGGAGACGTTTATTTACCTGAAAGTGCAAATATTTGAATACAACAAAGTAGAAAATAAAACGATGATTCTGAGTATCAGGCACAGGTAAGGGTCTGAAATATCACAACCAATCTAAAATCCGATTTCGAACACAAATCACCGAATTCCCAAACGCAAATCAACGTTGAGCATCTCTCAACTGTCCCCTTCAGTTCTATTGACATTCTATTTCACGGGACGGCATGAGTGCGAGCGCGTGCTTTTGTTTATTCAGTGGAAAGTGACTCGTAACAATTTTTCCATCAAGGAAATCCGATTCCTAAATTCAGCCTAGCGAAATTAACTCTCTCTAACCATACACTTCTCTTTGTTTTTCTTGGTCTTTGACCAGTGTGTGTTGCCAGTAATGACATATGGGAGTGAGACGTGGTCGTTTACTATGGGTCTCATAAGAAGGCTCAAAGTCACCCAGCGAGCAATGGAGAGAGCGATGCTTGGTATTTCCCTGCTTGATCGAATCAGAAATGATGAGATCCGCAGGAGAACTAAGACAACCGACATCGCTCGAAGGATTGCATCGCTGAAGTGGCAGTGGGCGGGACACATAGCGCGGAGAACCGATGGCCGTTGGGGCGGAAAGGTTCTCGAATGGCGACCACGTACCGGACGACGTTCCGTGGGCAGGCCCTCCACAAGGTGGACCGACGATCTGGTCAAGGTCGCGGGAAGCCGCTGGATGCGGACAGCGCAGGACCGATCGTTGTGGAGATCTTTGGGGGAGGCCTATGCCCAGCAGTGGGCGTCGTTCGGCTGATATGATGATGATGAACCATACACAATATGGCGGAGTGAATAGGCTAGTGGCGATCAGAATTTGGTTGGTTCCGTTAACCTAACTACGCAAAGGAGTTGGCGAAGCTAGGCGCCACAGAATTGTATTTCTAAAATCGGATTTTGAAATCTGACACATGCCACAGTATAAACATACAGTAGAACATCTACATACAAACTGCCACTCTCAGTTTGAATGTGTGCGTGCGCGTCGCGCGCCGTATCGCGATTTCACTCACACGCTAGCATAAAATAGGGAGGCATAGGGCGGCGGCAGTGACGACGGGCTGTGCCGCGTGACTGTGTGCACGCTAGGCTAATAACTCGGCGGGCGGCCTTAGATAACCTACTGTATGTTTATAGTGTGCCTATGTCTACTGAGCATCTCCTGGAAATCATTTTATCTCTAATTTACAGATCGTGGCGTGCTCAATTGCCCTTTGTGCCTAAAGACTTTCAAAGCCAAAATTGGCTATAACAGTCATATACGAGCATACGGTGGCACTGGGAGCGAGGTACTGCCGCTGAGTCCGTCCAGCAGTCGCTGTAGCCGAAATTGGCTTTGACAGTATTATTCTACTCGTGGAAACTAGTCATTTAGTATACTCACAGTAAGATACTTGTTGGACTTGACGTGCAGCAGTTGTATCACGCTGCCGTACTGCACGACTGTCCCCAGTAATTTTTTGTTTTCTAACTCGTTCTGCTTCTTTTCTATTTCCGCGGCATGCTGTAGAGAGAAAGAGGCATAATGTAATAGTATGCAATGATATATTACGGCAAGACCAATGACAAATCACAAGCTCAGCGGGCCTTGTCTTTTTCTCAGGATTTGTCCCGATAATATAGAAAATTAAATATGGTTAAGGCGTGTTTGAGTAATTGAAAACATTTATTTAAAAATGCAACTGATGAAAAACTTCCTTCTTTTTTGAAGCCCGTTAAAAATACCATTGTACAAGGTTTTTTTTTGAAATAAGAAATTTGCTTCCCTGATTTTTATTATTCAGGGAGACTGAGAAGGGTTAGTTAACTACTTTTTTGGTACAGTGGTTTTAGTTTTAATTTATAATTTGTCTACTAATCATGATTTCATTTGGTGAGTTCCACTCCTATTATTTATTGTTATGTTATTATTTTATTGGTTCATTTACTTAGTTATTATTTGATGTTTTATATTTATTTGTTCTGATTGTATATTTTTATTCTTATTTTTATTATCTATCCTTCTGTTTGTTTATTGCTATTTGATTTTTTCTTTCTTGTTAAATATTTGTTTCTTCTTTGGGTTTTTTATTTATATTATTATTCTTATTCCTCATATCTCTGTTTATTTGTTGGTATTTAATTGTCTTTCTTGTTAAATATTTGTATTTAATTTGTTTATTTTTGTATTTATGTTAATTATTATTATAGTTTATTTATTTTGTTTTATTATTTTTTGGCAGATGGCCTCTGCGTAGGCCATAAAATGTTCGGGATGTTTCTCGAGGAAGAGACTATAGGCGGAACTCTCAACAGCCACCCCCATCCTCGCTTCCAGCTGTTGTCGCTGGGCGGCGAATATCGGGCAGCTGTCGAGTATATGTTCGACAGTCTCCTCCTCGGCTGGGTCGCATCTGCACTGCGCTGAGTCCTTGAGCTTAAATCTCTCCAGATACGAGGAGAAGCCTCCATGGCCGGTCCAAATCTGGGTACGAATGGTGTTTGGGACCTATTGGTCCAGGATCCGGTAGGCTCTCCTCACATCTGGGAAAAACCTTTTGGTCAGCGCAGCAGATGGTCCGTCAAAGTAACGTTTTTGCCAGGTGTCTATTGTGTTTTGCCTTAGAGCGTATTTTGCGTGCGAGGCAGGCACGGCGTCGTAGTCCGGTTTTGTCTATTTTGTTGTGGCGGATTTTGCCAGTTCGTCGGCTCTTTCATTACCCGCCACTCCAAAATGGGCTTTAATCCAATAGAAACGCACCTCCTGTCCCCGGGATTCCATCTCACTGACGGTAGTGCGGATGGTGTGTGCAATTGGGTGTGTTGTGGCGGGATTGGAAATGAGGTCGAGAGATGATCGGGAGTCGCTCAAGATGCTGACACTGTCCAGCCTTCCGTTTGCGTACTTCAGAGCTCTATCGATGGCGATGAGCTCTGCTTGGAAGACTGTGCAGTAGTCAGCCAGCTTGATCTTCCCCCCCTTGATCTCCCGGCCCTCATTCCAATATGTAAAAGCCGCGCCAACTTTTCCCTCGAATTTACTACCGTCAGTGTAGATTTGGGGCAGCTCCTGAGGTACGTTGGAGAGGTCCGTTTCTGCGGTGGAATAGATGATGTGTGGTCTTTTGGTGGGGTGCGGCAGTTCGGTCCAATGGACTCTGCGCTCCATCTCGCGGTCAGGGAGCTCCGCAAACTCTCCTTGCGCCTTGGCCAGGTAGAGCAAATGTGCCTCTTTGACGCGCAGGTCAAGAGGCAGCATTTTGGCCAGCAGAGTGCTCGCATTGTAGGAGGTCGTGCGGTGCGCCCTGGCCGCGCGGATCGCGAACATGCGCTGTAGAGAGCAGAGTCGTTTTCGCACGTAGACCTTGTCTGCAGCGGATCCCCAGACCCCCGCTCCGTAGAGCGCTATGGGCTCCACAACGGCTATGTACAGGTGCCGGAGCACCTGGGGGCTAAGGCCCCATGTGGCGCGGACAGCCCTGCTCATCCTCACGAAGAGGTCAGCAATTTTATTGCAGGTGGCGCTCACATGGGCCTTCCAGGTGAGTCGGTGGTCTATGTGGAGCCCAAGCAGCTTCACGCTCTCTTGCCCGCGTATTGTCACGCCCTGCATTGTGAACACAGGCTCCCGATACTTGAGTTTTTTGGTGATGATGAGAGCCTGTGTTTTGTGGGGGGCAAAGTTAAGTTTGTTTCTTACCCCCCACTGTTGGACGAACTCGAGGATGCTGTTAGTTGCGGTTTCGAGGGTATCCGCGTCGTTCGCGTCCGATATAATAATTATATCGTCCGCAAACGCCTGCAGGAAATATCCCCTCGACTCCGCCTCCAACAGCAGCGAGTTTAGCAGGACGTTCCACATCACTGGCCCCCCTGTGGAGCCCTGCACACACCCTTTTTGGGTCTCCCTGGTGGTGGTTTCGCCTGCGTAGTTGATGGTGACCTGCCGACTGCCAAAATAGCTGTCCACCAAATTGTAAAGATTTCGCGGACAGCCATGGCTTGCGAGTTGTTTTAATATGGCAGGCCACCAGGCATTGTCGAACGCACCTTCTATGTCCAGGGAGACCAGAGCCACGATCTTTTTGGCTTGTAGTCCCTGTTTTATTTTGCCGAGGGCCGCGTGCAGGGCGTCTTCGGTACTGACCTGCGGAAGGAAGCCGAATTGCCTGGGGCTGAGGCAGTTGGTCTTGCCCAGGAAGGTGAGTAGCCAGGTGATCATGGCTTTCTCAACTATCTTTCCCAAGACCGGCAAGAGTCCTATAGGTCGATAGCTTTTAGGTTTATCGTAGGATTCCTTGCCGGGCTTGGGGATGATTTTTATAGTGGCTTTCTTCCACAAGGTCGGAAAATATCCTGTGGTTAGGCACGCATTGGCTTTCGTCGCGAACAAGGGAATGTTTGCGCCGATAGCCTGCGTGCATATGTCTGCGGTCAAACCGTCCTCGCCGGGGGCCTTTTTGGGGTTCATAAGCCTCGCTATGTCCCTAAGCTCGTTCCCGGCGAAGGGCGGTTCATCCGAGGACAAGTGGTCTCCGCCGGTGGCTCCTCTGACGGCCAGATGTTCTGCCGTTTCGCCAGAGGGGTCGTCGGGCGGGTAAAATGTCTCTGCCAGTAGTTCTGCGGACTCAGCCGCAGTAAGAGTGGTTCCAGCGGTGTCCGTGAGGAGGACGTCGCCTTTGTTGTTGTTGGTGGACCGAATCACCCTGTATACCGTATCCCAGATGCTTTCTCTATCCTGTTTTTGGCAAAAATCTTTCCAGCTGTTGAATTTTGTTATTTGAATTTCCTGTTTATATGTTTCTAATTTCTCTTTGTATACTTTAATGACTATTTCTTTCCTGTGCATGCTTGCTGACTTTATTCTGCGTCTAAATTTTACTACTTCTCTTTTCATCTGGGATAGTGACTCGGTCCACCAGCTTATTTTTGGCTTTTTGGTGCCTTTCTTGTTTTGGAGGGTGTTGCATTGTACAAGGTTATATTAACAGAAATAAACCAAATGTGACTTCAAAAGAAGTTCGTTTGGCATTGGAATTCTGGGTGATTTCTTTGGCACGGGCTTGTTTAACTTTCGCCCGAATCGCGAATTTCTTCGCGTTCGTCCAACTTTGAAAGCGGATAAGTACTTTTTTATATACTTACTCTGTAAGTGAAACAAAGAACATGATGAATATTTAAGGACTAAGGCTGTGTAAAGCCCTGTACTAGCAGTACCTACCTGTTTTAGATTATTACTGACTTTTGATAAATTCCATCTATTTCTTACTACTCTGTATTTCTTACTATGTTGAAATAGATTTGATTACATCATTAATATCGGAACAAATGCTAGTCACTGATCTCTATACACGTCACGTGACATGTTCAGATAATAATGAAGTACCTAATGAATGTTCAGATATCAATAGTAACTGGGGTGTATGGAACCTATTGGCTGTAAATCTGATCAGAAGTATCTGGTCAACTTTAATAAAGTCAATCAAGATTTCTAATAAATACTTATCCGTAAATCTTACTAATTTACAGTAAAAAAATGTATGCATAGCTAGACGGCGCAAAATGTTCTCTCTCAACGAGAAAGATGAAAAATGGAAATATACCTAATTAGAAAGTTGAAACGAAAAGACAAAGGAAATACGAAATGTCCATTAATACCCTTAATTAATTAGGCCCCCAGTTCCAGTTGTTCCAGTAGTAATTAAAAACACTGTGACAAGCATGGCGTAATAGAACATAAAAGTCTCGGCTATATGATGCATTGAAGAGTTAAAAATATAATAAGAATATCAATCTCTGAAAAGCTTAAGGAAATTGATCACTTTGGTAATACATTAGTAGATAGTTCTGCTATGTTGGGCCTCATAGCGCACAAAATACTACCTTTTAATTATACTGAGTTAATTAACAGGAAAAGGTTTGTAAAACTGGCCAGGCAAGAGTTTTTGATATTCTGAAGTGTCATCATGATGTGTTTCCCTATTTTAAAAAGGAAAGGTAAACTTGATTATAAATGTATAACTACTATACCCATTTTCAGATTTATTAATACAAGTATGATTTGAGATTTCTAGGAAAATTTCATAATTCTGGTACCTAACAGGTAAATTCTATAGGTTTTTGCCACGAGTCTACGCATTATACACCGCCACATAGAAACAAAGATGTTTGTATGTCAAATAGACTGCTAAACACAATACCCATATTTGCGTCAAGCAGTCGGGTAAAGGAAGCTCTCGATCGCGCGAGCAATACGCACACTCAAATAAATTAACTTCCTAATTTATAACATTACTAAAGATTATACTAGATTTCAAAATGAATTAAACAGTGTGCGAATGTGTCGTAACAGGACATTAACGTCACAGCTAAACAAACGGAAGCAGATTTATAATTGGGTCGAGATATTAATTGCTTAGATTTATAAAGAGCGTTAGAGACAGTTTAATGGAGCCATCCGTCAGAGTGACGGCCGCTTCTGTAGGATAGAATGACAAGTGTATACGTTAATGCAGAGATGGAGTTATCCTAGATGATTGCCACTTTGACAGTGGGGTTATTGACCACTAACCAATTTTGAAGTCACTCATAGTTGAGGTGAGGCTTGTAAAGTCGCGGAATGAAAAGGTTGACCAGTTTTCAAACACATTCATTTACGCGTTGCAAGCACATGTTACCTTTTTGAACTGTGTAACAGGCTAGAGTATGCCGAAAAGTATGCTTTATTTTCTGCCAATAAAACTAAAATTCGATTAGACGTAGGTGCCTATGTTCCATCACGATTGACAGTTGTTATCATTGAGCAAGCAAAAACAGATCTTAGGGTGGTCAACCCTTTCATTCCCCGAATATACCTAAAGTTAACATTAAAATTATGTGAGCGTACAGTTTGGTCAATTATGCCTCAAGTTATGAAAAGTAACCCAAGTACTGCGGAATTAAAATAAGTTTGGACTTGTTTTAAATTGTAGGTAGTTATGACTGAAACTCCGTCATTATAGTCGTAAAATCGCTTTTGTCAAACCATCAAAAACTTTTTGAATACTCTGTCAGCACAGGTAATTTTGATGCCGACCGACTACTGGTGTAACATACATATTGGCTAATGACTAGCTCATTCGTTTACTCATGATCAGTCAAATCAAAGCAAACTTTTCCGCCTGTTCCGAACTTCAAAGAGTAATATTGTAACAACATGTACTCGTACCAGATCACTCGTTTACATTCCTCATCTAGTCTTCAACTAGGACATTCCTTTGTACATCAGACACCCTCAACTTTGCCAACACAGACAATACGTCTATTATGTAAACGTCACGAAGACAGTGACATTCGAGCCAGGGAAGTAACGCCTGTTGTAACCAGGGATGTGATGTGATGTATTGTAATTTCGGAAACGGATATGAAATAATTTTCCGTTAATATTGGATAATTCCCAAATTGTATATTAGATTATTAAGGTTTTCTTCCTTTCAGTTTATCTTACTACTTCGAATACTTAGTAAACGTAAAATTTCTGACAAAGTATACCTGAACAGAAAAAATAAAAATGCAAAGTGGTAAGCGCGAGTAAGCGCTCGGCTTGTGTCTCAAAATATTAAAACACACACTCATCTATATCGGATACGGTAACGGTTACAGGGGTGGCATTCCGGCTAACATCACTTCACATCTCGGTGCTTCATGCTTACTTCAATCATCAATACGCTTCACTGTGAATTAGAATTTTCTCGCATTCTGTATGTATATTATTAAAAAATGTTATTTGGCTTAGTTATGTTCTCTCAAACGATCACAGTCGCAAATAATTAAATTTTAAAGATAACTCACCACGAGGGAAGTGAGTTTTGGCGCCCGCCGGAATACCATAGCAGATAGATTTTAGTATTGAATGTCCGATAATTTCGGTTACGGGGCTCCTCAACATCCCTGGCTGTACATTATTATACTACGCACGCCGAATGATGATCCCTATGACAGTTCGCTAGCGCTTAACATTGTACTGACGTCCTTTCACAACAAATCCTTTAGAGGTCCATTAAAAAATCGAAAAAATCATAATTGTTTACATTTGTAAATTTTGAAAATGACTATTAAGAAATTATTACGTAATGTTCGTAAATAATGGCAAAAAACTCAATGCAAATGTACATGGTACGTGCTGCAAAAGTTACGTCGTCAAGCTGGTATCGACTAAGAAGGGACACATCGATAAACAAAATATCGATAATTTGTTGGAAAATTTAACAAATGCTTTGAGTTTGTATTTTAATTATATCAATCTGAAGCTGATACAAAGTCAAGCGGGTCATCAAAATCTGAGTCTGAACTGCAGCAATTGGTGACACTTAATATTAACGGTTGGTCAATGATATTGTCGTATTATACATCTCGATCCCAGTCTTGTAAACACATTTTCTTCGTTCTTTCGACCACTTTTCGTTTAATTCAAATAATGCAATTTGAATAAAAATTTAAAAATAGTAAAACAAAATAAGACTGTTACTTTTTTATCTAGTGTTTTATGACCATCAATGCGCTTAACCTTTTTTTCAAAATAAATGGAAATTGCTTATTATGTTGAATGACCGGCTGCATGACATGACATTTGCTTAAATAAAATATTTTATCGAAATTGTTTGAAATTGTTTCACATCACTAAAACAACTGTCAGTCGAAACGTCATAGGGATCATCATTCGCCGTGTGAACTACCGGGTGCGGCAATTGAACTGTCCGTCTCCTTGTAACTATTTTAAAATTCGAACTACTGAATCGAACGCGGCAAAAATTTGAAAAAATAATCTGTGACACATTATCTATGTTACTTCAAATCTATTCGGTCGTGAGAAGAAACGTTCCAATCTTAAACTAATGGTTTTAAAACGCAATTCAGTGATTGTTCTTTATTTGGAGGGAAAATCGAACATCGACATTCGTCGAGCGCTACCAAATCTTCAATTGAACGAAAAATTTGTGCGTCGTACTATCCAAAGATTTAACGAGACTGGCAGTGTTAAGAAACGCTACGGGGGCGGTCGACGCTGTACTGCAACGGCGCCAGCAGTTGTCGAAAAGGTGCGACATCGTTTACGCAGAAATCCAGAGCGCTTAGCAAATCAGCTCGCCCAGGATCTTAAGGTGAGCAGCCGCAGCTTTTGTCGTATATTAAAGGAAAAGCTCAAGGTTAAATCATTCAAAAAAAACGTTTCGCAAGAACTCACTGCTTTTCAAAAGAGCAAACGGCTGGCTCGATCAAAGGAGCTGATTCGTTTGCTCGACACTGGCGAGCTTCCCAACTTGGTATTTTCAGATGAGAAAACTTTCTGTGTTGAGCAGTTTCTTAACAAAGAAAATGACCGTGTGTGGTTGAAAAGACGTGTCAGCGATCATTCAGATGAACTGAGTCACTCGACGACAAGGAGCCGACCAAATCATGGTATGGGCGGCGGTGTCCGAAAAAGGACGTTCTCCGCTTGTTTTTCTCCCAATGGGTCGTAACCAAGCCAAAATAAATCAACAAATCTATCGAAATGAAGTCTTAAAAACAGGATTGATACCGTGGGCACACAAGATATTGGTTCGGGGCGTTGGACGTTCCAGCAAGACTCGGCGCTATCGCACAGAGCAACTGGGACGCAAAATTGGTTGAAAGCGAACGTTCCTGTGCTGATCGACCGAGATATGTGGCCGTCGTCTTCGCCCGACTTAAACCCTCTCGACTTTTGTATTTGGGGTGTTTTACAGGCGAAAGCCTGTGCTAAAAAAAACACATCAGTGGGGCGCTCAAAACTACTCTTACACGAGAATGGAACCGTTTAAATGACGACGTTATTCGAGCAGCCTGCGCTTCATTCAGAAAGAGACTCAAGCTTGTAGTGAAGGCTAAAGGCGGTTGTATTCCATAAGAATAAATAAGAATATAATTTTGGACCTTTTATTTTCATATGTAAAAAATATATTAAAAAATATTCAAAGTAAATAAAAATATTAATTTTTTTAATATGGACAGTTCAATTGCCGCACCCGGTATAATACAGTTTAATTTACACCAGGGGTCGCGAGGACCGTACTTTGTCAGACAATACATTATTCAGACCGTCTTCTATGTCGCAATGTAAGTGGAGCCGCCAAATGAACGAGAAATAATTTAAAACGAAATTTAATTATACTCCTGTTACTCATTTTTATAAATATGGAGCGAATGAGAAATAGGTCAGGAAATTTATTATTGGATTATACTTGTAATAACATGTGCTAAAGAAACAGTGAGAGTGCGATGGGATAAAATATCATATATCTTTGTTAGCAGATTTAAATAAATTGTTAATTAATAAGAATACTTGTTATTATACTGTATAACTGAATGAACAGTACTAATGGACAAAAAGAATAACACGCACTAGTCGACCTAGAGCCAACACAAACGTCAAATAAATGTTTGTCCAGGCTGGGAACTGAATAGACTAATCAGGCCACTTCAATATTTAGAATGTAATGCCTCTCTTAATAGCAATGATAACAAAGATTTATTTCAACCGATATCATTTATATCCCTGGCTTTCATCTATCATTCTTAAAGCGATTGTAAGTACAGTCGCCATCAGATATATTGAAGCAAACGAGGGACCAAATACTTTTACAGCCAATAAGATTAATACACCTAAGTTAACATTAATATCTGAATATTCATTACTTCATTAATATCTAAACATGACACTTGACATGTTACATGTGTATAGCAGTTAGTGACAAGTGATTAGCATTTATTTATTTATATTTCTATTTATGGAAGGTATATGGACAGATTGCAGTCACTTCAATTTATTTAGATACTAGCTGTCCCAACAGACTTCGTTCTGTTGTCACGTGACAGGTAGTAACATGTACTAAGAGGAAACTAAAATTGAGATTTTTACTATATTCCCAGCATTTTTTCATGATTACTCACCTTTTAAACCTTCCCTCGACCATTACAAATATTTCGAAACCAAAATTAGCCAAATCGGTCCAGCCATTCCCGAGTTTTAGCGAGACTAACGAACAGCAATCCATTTTTATATATAGAGATTCATGGTAACTACGGTACATTGGCGGTGTAACTTATCAGAAGTATTTGTTCACCTTGTCCGCTTCAATATATCTGAAAGTGACTGTACAGGTGATGGATTCTTTCCAGCCGCCAATTTCAATAATAAATCAAATGATTTCGGCCGTAAAAATAACTTAACAGCTATAGAGAAGTGGCCTCGGCAGCGGTTGTTTTCTGCTTGTCGACGGTTCCGAAACTGTACTGAGGGCAAGTTTACATTTCGAATGAGAATCGGACGATTTTATAAAACATTTGATACGAATTTAAAAGCATTGGAAGATGGAGACCTATTTTCATTGATATATTGTCCATTATCGCACTGCGTACTCCAGATTATTTCCTTGACGATGGCGAGTAGTACTACAATACCACAGTAGTGGGCTACAGGCTACTTTCCTTCTCTTTTTTGTTTTATCGCACGTCATCGTCAAAATTTGAATCCTCCAAAATTTCGGAGTTGTTTAATCGTTAGGACATTACAATATAATGGAATGAGCTTAGTGGTTGCTGAGGTTTTCCCTATGAGCTGTGAGCAAAACAAGGAGTTAATATCTGGTACATAATGAGCACAAGTGTTTTCTGCTTGTCGTCAGGTGAGGAACTATACTGCCAGCAAGGTTCCATTTTATGTCTACTGGTCAATTAAATAGAAAAATTAAGGCGTTTTAGTGGACGCGCGTAAGAACCGATTTTCGTTCATGAATTTAGCACTACTATAGATAGAACGCAGCTTCTTTTTACCATCAAACCACACCCCATCGTCAGGGCTTTAATCCTCAAACATTGGAACCCCATGGTCTCGTACAGTTTGGTTTCTGAGATGTTTAAATTGTGGACTAAGCTGTGACTTACCTGATGAGCATGACATAGAGTTCTTCAGACTTCTTCAAGAGTGGTCAGAAAAGGTTCTTACAGCTCATGATTAGGTTAGGATTAGTTTGCTTTAGACTTACGTGCAACCTCTTTAGCAGTCCCGTGTCGGTGTTAGAGTTGGCAGACTGCTTGGCAGTATTCCAGAACTGCTTTTGAGCGGAGTAGCGGTTCATAGGGCATATCTTGAACAGGCAGTCTGGAAACATAAATTATGTTACACTAAAGCTTTGTGATAAGGAGGAACAATATTTAGGTGGGATTTGGTAGTTTCGGCATGGGATTTTAGCAGGTTGATGGGTAAATGATACACCACCATTGCAGATCAAAACATAACTGTTTTATTAACCAAGTACCCACACAGACATTAATATTATTAGAAGTCAAATCAATACATAATATACCTTCCCTTTTTAACAATAAGTAATCTCAAACAAAAATCAAACAAGTTCACAATTTTCAATCTACACTATTCAGAATTAGGTATTCCTATTATATCAGGCCATTGTTCTGGTGGTGGTATTATAATAGGTATTTCCGGAGATGATGATCTAGAACCAGATGTACTTTGACTAGTCGGTATGAGCGGGCTTCTAGGACTCTGGCCAACAGCTCGTCCTAACAACTGGTCGACGTGCCTGCGATGTAGCTCACCATCTTCCGTCCTCACTACATATGAGCTTGGTCCTTCTATCATCTCTATGGTTGCTCTTCGCCACTTCTCACCAGGGCCATACATACGGGCTAAAACTGGCTGATCCACAATAAACGTGCGAGCTGCTGTATGCTGCGCTGCCTCTTGTAGTTGCTCGTATGTGTTGCTAGGAGCAGAATCAGGATGTAGTGAGGAAATAGCAGTCCTATACCGGCGGCCATTCAGCATCTCAGCTGGAGTCTTATTTGTACAACTGTTAGGAACAGTTCGTAGAGCATACAATAATAATAATAATAATAATATGCATGGAATTTGGAGTAGAAAAATGTAAAATCAATTCGGTCGAGAAAGGTAAGATTCAAAACCACAATTACACTCTTCATACAGGAGAGGTTATAACGCCGATGGACGAACACTCATCTTATAAATACCTAGGATTCCACCAATCAAAACAAATTCATCAGAAGCAAACCAAAACAGAACTGAAAACAAAATTTAAACACAGATTGAAGCAGATTTTACGAACTCATCTCACATCAAAAAACATCATCAAAGCTATTAACACTTACGCCGTACCAATATTGACCTACTCTTTCGGAATCATAACCTGGTCCCAATCGGATTTGATTTCCCTCCAACGGATTATAAATACTCACTTGACACACCATAGAAAACACCACCCTAAATCATGTACACAACGGCTCACCCTCACTCGAAATGAAGGAGGAAGAGGACTCATAGACATCCAAAACTTGCATAACAAGCAAATCACATCACTGAGACAGTACTTCTTCCATAAATCAGAAACATCAAACTTGCACAAATGTATTGCTGAATCCGACAGAAAGCTAACACCCCTTAACCTACATGATCACAGTAAGCAAACCAGCGAAAAAATTACAAATGACGAAAAGAAGATAATTGACTGGGCCCAGAAATCTCTACATGGGAGACACAGAGCTGATCTTCGCCAAACCCACGTCGACATGGATGCGTCGAACGAATGGCTTAAGAGAGGCGAACTGTTTCCCGAAACAGAGGCGTTTATGTTGGCTATTCAAGACCAGGTGATAGCTACGCGAAACTATCGAAAATATATCACTAAGGAGTTGCAGAATGATATATGCCGCCATTGTAATAGTGCACCTGAAACAGTCCAACATATCACAGGTGCTTGCAAAACTTTGGTGCAAACCGACTACAAACATCGCCACGACCAGGTCGGGTCGATTATCCACCAACATCTTGCTTATGTAAATAAATTTGTCCCAGAAAAGCTGCCGTACTATAAATATACCCCTAGCACCATCTTTGAAAATCAGCAGTGTAAATTATATTGGGACCGCACATTGATGACAGACAGGACAGTACACTTCAATAGACCCGATATCACTCTGCACGACAAAACAAATAAGATAATATACTTAATAGACATTGCTATCCCCAACACACACAACCTTCAATCAACTATATCCGAAAAGATTTCTAAATACCACGAACTAGCAATCAAACTCAAAATTCAATGGCAGGCACAGACTGTACACATTGTCCCAATAGTTCTTTCAACCACAGGAGTTATACCGAAAATCTTGAAGAAAAGCCTGGAAATATTGAAGATACCAGCCAAGACGATATACCTTCTTCAAAAAGCTGCCATTCTTAATACGTGTCGTATTACCAGAAAGTTTCTTTCCTCCGGAACCACAACCCTAAACCCTATGACGCTTGACTGAGGTCCGCGTTGTAGGAAGATGTACCCGCCTTACTAAAAGGTTGGAGAAAGATAAATCTTAAATGAAAAAATAATAATAATAACGTTTATTTTGCGAAATGAAATTGTACAGGAAAAAAGTTACAGCGACTTCTGCACTGGGCTCGCAGGCCTGTTTTGCAAAAGCCAGAGAGTGATTTACAAAAAGTTGTTTCTGTTCTTACTTACAAGCTTCGGTTCACATGAACAGTTTTTATATTAAAATAAATTCTAAATAACAAAGTTAAATATTTAAAAAAGAATGAGGTCAATTAAAGTGCTTAATTAGTGTGTGTGTGTTTGTGTGTGTGTGTGTGTAGTGTGTGTGTGTGTATGCAGTGTGTGGGTGAGTGAGCGGGTGTGTTAAAAAGGTGGCATGTCATTTAGAGGATGGAAGGATATCTTCAGTTTCCTGGTAAGTTAGGTCCAGTAACCAAGTTTTAACTATGTGTTTGGCTCTTAGAACAGTTAAATCTTTAATTAGACATTTTCTGTTCACGCTGTTATAGACATACGGATGAGAAAAAGATGGGAGACGTTTTGCGAAAGTAGTACGGACAAAAGGTAGTGGAATTCTAAATTTTCGGTTTTTGGTAAGAGTTTTGAACCCGGGAGAGTTTTTTACTAATTTATGTTGCGCGCAGGTGACACGCCATATGTACAATTGGCGGACACGGAGTATTTTTGCTTCTCTATATAGTGTGTCGGTCGGGAATCTAAAAGGTTTATTAAGCATTACTCTTAGTACGGCGCGCTGCGAACGCTCTATTTCCATAAAACCGGTTTTTCCTGCGCCCCCCCAGACTCTAATGCAGTACATCAAAATGGATTGGCACAGCGCGACATACACCATAGTCAGTATATCCGGAGGAGCTGAACGTCTTAGTCCTTTTACTATGTATAACATTTTCCTAAGTCGAGCAGATGTGAAGGTTATATGTTTCTTGAAGGAAACATTTTCATCCAATTGGACACCGAGGTATTTCACGCTGTCGGACCTCTTTATCACTTTGCATGAGCAGGATCTTGCAGGGTTTTCACTTGTTTGAGGTAAGTTACACTGATTTAAATAATGACACTCATGAAGAATTATTTCTGATAAGTTAGTAGGAGATGAAGTTTTGGTTTTATGAAAGGTCAGGAAAGTGGTTTTTTTAGTGTTTAACGTTAGTAAATTGCGGTCCAGCCAGCTAGTAATAAGTTTCATGCCATTTTCTGTAGTTTCTAACGTTTCATTCCACGTCGTGCCTTTAAAAAGCACCACTGTGTCATCAGCGTAACAGATGATGTTTGCGTTGGGTACTGAAAGGCTTAACAGGTCATTGA
Source organism: Udea ferrugalis (assembly GCA_950022985.1). Taxonomy (NCBI): domain Eukaryota; kingdom Metazoa; phylum Arthropoda; class Insecta; order Lepidoptera; family Crambidae; genus Udea; species Udea ferrugalis. The sequence continues at coordinate 2,445,786 of OX465541.1, forward strand.
CATAGATGGAGAATAGAGTAGGGCCAAGAATACTTCCTTGCGGAACACCAGTATCCATCGGGAGAGTGTCACTAGTCGCTTCACCTACTCTGACAGATTGGCAACGGCCAGCAAGATAGGTTTTGAACCAGTTTAGTGTAGACCCTCTAACCCCAAGGCATTCCATTTTCCGAAGTAAAATTAGTGGAGAAACGGTATCGAATGCCTTGGCTAAATCAATAAAGACTCCAATACAACGCTTATTCTCATCCAAAGCGGATGAAATATCTTTAACTAAAGTGGATACTGCATCTTCAGTCGACAATCCCTTCCTAAACCCAAATTGATTGTTAGAGATCAGTTTGTTGGTTTCTAGATAAGATACTAGGCGCTTGTTCATAACTTTTTCAAGAAGCTTTGAAAATATGGACAGTAGTGAAATGGGTCTGTAGTTAGTTGGCTTATTTTTGTCCCCGTCCTTATGAATGGGTGTGACTACGGCGTGTTTCCAACGTTCTGGGAACACCCCTTGAGCAATACTGAGGTTAAATATGTGGACTAGGGGTTCTATAATAAAGTGTCGAAGTTGTTTTATTAGTCTGGGATTATAGCCATCAATGCCGGGCGCACTATCATCTCTCAGACCCATTATAAGTGTGTTGACTTCATATGTGTCAGTCGGTGACATGTAGAATGACGAAGAAGGTGTATTGGGGACAATGATTTTAGACGATAATTCTGATTCGCTCTTTTGAAGCTTAGAAAGAATGTTTACAGATAGATTTTTGCCAACAGACGTGAAAAATTGATTTGTTGTGTTCAGTGAGCTAGATGGGTCTGATTGAAGTCTTGTTAGTTCTGTTGCGTCATTGTTTTTGCATGGAATATTACAAATGCTCTTGATTGTAGACCATAGCTTTTTGGAATCATTCTTGTTATCGTTGATCTGGTCATTTTGGTATTTAGTTTTAATTCTGTGTAATAGTTCTGAGAGAAAATTGCGGTATCGTTTATAGCTGGTTTGAATAATGGGGTTAAGTGGATTCTTCCTAGCCTGCATGTGCAATTTATCGCGGGTCTTTTGACAGCGGATTAAACCGGGGGTGATCCAAGGTTTGAGGTTTTTACGTGCTCGGCCGGCACTTACTAGTTTCGTGTTATTTAGTAAAACTGTATCAAGAATGTTGGAAAAGGAAGTGGCAGCTTCATTGGCATCATCATTTTGCAACACACCAGACCAGTTTACCGTGGACAGAGCTGAAAGCAATCCTTGCGAGTCAATTTTCCGTATTACTTTTTTATTTGATGTTCGAGGAGCAAGTGACGTAGAAAGCCCTGCGATACAAATATCGTGGTCGGTGATATTGCTACTGCAAACGAGTCCCCTTGCTTCACTGGATGGGTTTTTAATATAAATGTGGTCTATACAAGCTGTGTTACGAGTTGGCTCCGTGATAGCAGGTATCAGTTGGTGCTCAGCCATTAGGCATGTATAATCTGTTAGCCTCTCACTAGGGTAGCCGCTTAGAATGTCAATGTTTGTATCACCGGCAAGAATAACGGATGTCATACGTTTGTTTTCAGTTAATATTTTGTTAAGAGACGTAAGAAATAAATCAATGTTGGTAAAGGATGGGGATCTATACATTCCCAGTACAAATACTTCGTTAATAGAAATAGCCAAAAAATTACATTCGTCGCATAACGGTTCATGAACCGTGGGGTTCCATATGTTTTTTACGTAAGCTATAATACCACTACATTTGTTTATGGCGTGCTTTGTGCGATAAGCATAGTAACCGGGTATGACAGGAACTAGAGTGCCATCACTGAGCCAGCACTCTGTAAGAATCAGCACATCAAACTCTATATTAAGTCTATTCAATGTTATCAAAAAATCATCAAAATTATGTTGAACGCTCCTTATGTTCAGAGTTAGGACCTTAAAGTTTAAATTGGATGTCAAAAAAGAGGAACAACTTTCTGGCTTCTCAAGCGTAAGGCAATTAGTATTTAGAATGTGGTCTATGTCTAACTGAAAGTCAAGCATAGTTTAAGTTTAAGACGTAAAAGATTTATGCCTACGCTTGAGAGCAGGAAAGCCGTTGAGATATGAATCTTTACTTTATGCAATTGTTCTTCAAAATTATGTATTAGAATTGAGACATGCTGTGTGTTTGATGTTTTACGTGCTCTGTTGTTTGGTATGTAGTGTGTTGTGTTGTTTCGTGTGTAGTGTGTTGTGTTGTTTTGTGTGAAGTGTGTTGTTTTGTTTGGTATGTAGTGGGTTGAGTTGTTTTGTGTGTGGAGTGTTGTGTTGTTTCGTGTATAGGGTGTTGTGTTGTGTTTTAAAAAATCTAATAAATACATAACAAAATTTAAAGCTAAAATGCACTGTGAAAATACTGTTTTATGCAAAATCACCGCTTTTTTCGGCAGGACCGATCTTGTGGTCAAGGTCTTCAAGGCACTGAAGGCGGATCGCAGGTTTGTTTTCTGCTTGACGAATGTATACAAAGCCTTAGGTAGTTTTTCCGCCCATGAATTACCTAGGTTTGCCAACTTCTTAAGCTTATTCTTAAAAGTTTGTATAGCTCTCTCTATCTGCCCATTCGAAGCTGGGTGGTATGGCGGGGAATAGAGATGTCTGATGCCATTATTCTTTAAGAATTCGTTGAATTCTCTAGACGTGAAGTACCTGCCATTATCTGAGACTAATACCTCTGGTAGTCCTTGTGACGCGAATATTCTTCGAAGAATCGCAATGACTGTCTCGCTTGACATAGAAGGTACAATCTCTGCCTCAAACCATTTGCTGTAGCTGTTAATCAACACCAAAAATGTCTTGCCCTGAAATGGCCCAGCAAAATCCACGTGTACTCTACTCCAGGGTTTTTCAGGGACAACCCACCGTTGTGGGTCCTTAGATGGATTGTTTCGCACAACTTGGCACTGTTCACATTCAGACACACACTGCTCAATCTGTCGGTCCATCTCAGCCCACCACACATATCCACGGGCAAACGCCTTAGTTTGGACAATGCCAGCATGTGGGGCATGTAACAACTTCAATACCGCAGTTTGCAAAGACTTTGGTATTATGACTCTATTGCACCACAGTAACATCCTTTACTATGTGAAAGAGCCTCTCTTCTAGTCCAAAATGGTTGTAAGGCTGAGTCTGTATTTGTACGTGGCCAACCATGAAGTACGTGAAATAGCACTTTCTTCAGCAAAGGGCCTCGTGTAGTTTCTTTCACAATTTTAGAAATATCCAGGTTCCATCCTTCAGGTGGTTCACTTAACAATAGCACTTCTCTGACCGGTTCTTCCAAATCAACCGCAGAATCCGTAGCAGTCCAACGGCTTAATGCATCAGCATTCCCCAGTGACTTGCCAGGTCGATATTGAATTTCATAATTGTAACACCCAAGTTTCAATGCCCAGCGTAACATTCTTGGGGATATCTGGTCAGGAATAGGCTTTGTAGGGTTAAACAATCCTACCAATGGCTTATGATTAGTAATAATACTGAATTTGCGTCCTGCTAGAAATTCATGGAATTTAGTCACTCCAAATATGATGGCCAGCGCTTCTTTATCAATCTGCCCATATTTCCGCTCATGAGGTTGTAATGTTCGGGAAGCCATCATAATGGGTCTTTCTGATCCATCATCCATGATGTGGGCTATAATTGCACCCACGCCGTAACTTGAAGAATCACATATTAATAACAGCTCCCTATCCAGTTCATAATTAACCAAGGTCAAATCTGATGATAAAAGCTCCTTGGCTCGTTCAAAAGCTTTATTTTCCGCACTACCCCAGTACCAGGGCCTTTTAGTTTCTAACAATCGGTACAATGGCTCCAACAACGTCGCTTTACCTGGTATAAACTTTTCATAAAAGTTGTACAGACCCAAGAAGGCTCTCAGCGACTCTTTGTTGGTTGGGGCAGCCTTCTCCTTAATTTCTTTCACCTTACTTGGTGAGGGGTGGAGACCTTCTGCGTCTATCATGTGGCCTAAAAACTGTATGCTGTTGGAACCAAAAACACATTTCTTGACATTGAGATGGAACCCCATGTCATCCAGCTTAGCCAGGACCGCACACAAACGATGGTTATGCTCTTCTATCGAGCTTCCTGCAATTGCTACGTCGTCTAACAGGCATGCCACTCCCTCCAGTCCAGCCAGCGTATTTGCCATAACTCGCTGGAAAATTCCAGGTGCTGCAAAAGCTAGGCGATTCATTTTTAACAGCCCTAGAGGTGTATTGAGCGTCAGCAGGTTAGCCGTGTCCTCATCTACTTTGAGTTGTAAATAGGCTTGTTTTAAGTCGATCTTGCTGAATATGCGTCCTCCACTTAACTTAACAAATGATTCCACCGCTGCTGGAAGGGGGTAAGTGTCCATATCGATGGCAGGGTTCACAGTAGAACGGTAATCCCCGCAGATGCGGAGCGTCCCATCATCCTTCTTCACAATCCTTAATGGAGTAGCCCATTTAGAGTGTCGTACAGGCGTGAGTATACCAGCCTCAATCATACGCGTCAACTCTGCTTCAACTTGCCGCTTAAGAGGGAATGGCACTGGGCGTGACTTCAGAAATCGAGGTGCTGCGTCCCCACGCACATGCAAGGAAACTTCAGGACCTTTGTATTCACCAAGTGATTCGTTAAATAGATTGGGAAATTGACGGACCACAGAATCTATTTCGTCATCCGTCCAGCAAACTCCTGACATGTCAATGCCCAAGGATTCGAACCAATTTCGCCCAAGAAGGGTAGGTCCCTTGCCTGATACCACCAACAGTTCACACTGTGATTCTTTATTGCCAAGAATCACTCGAACACTCTCAGAGGATCACGTGTCCACGTTGTTAGCTTGATATTGGTAGACCGTAATGGCGGCGGTGTTCGCCACAGATTCTTGTAAGTTTCTTCCGACATTATTGTTCTTGAGGCCCCCGAGTCCACCTCCATTGTCACAGAGGCACCCTCGATTGACACGAGTGCCGTAAAAGGCGGCAAATATTTATCAGTGCACATATAAACCCCCATCATCTGTTCTGACGATGCTGGAGTTGTATCGTTGGAATTGCTCTCCACCTGGTGTACTTTTGCCTTCCTTTTGGAACACACAGACGTGATATGCCCATATTTCTTACAATAGAAACACCTCGCCTTCATAAAAGGACATTGTTCATTAAGCTTGTGCCTTCGTCCACAATGCCTACAATCGTCAGCATTTATTCTACCAATCTCCATTGGTTCATCAAACGTAGGTTGAGTTAGTTTCGATCCAGCACCGACGTCGGGGTACAAGTCCTGGAACGTCGCCTGGTAGTTGAGACACAGCTGCACCGCTGCCTCATATGTGAGCTTCTTAGTCTTAAGCAACTCACGACGCAGGCGTTCGTCACGCACACCCAATACTAGCCGGTCTCGCAACTGGCGTTTTAAATCCACAAAATTGCATTGTGCACCCAATAAACTAATTGCTGCTACAAAGTCTTGCACGCTTTCATCACGGGATTGTTGACGTTTATGGAATTTCCCGGCTTGCAATATTTCGTTCACTTCAGGTTCGTAAAACTTGTCCAGCACTAACAGAATGTCTTTGAATGAAACCTCAGTAGGTCGATTAGGCACCAACAATGATACAATAAGCGAATAAGTCTCTTTACCACACTGAGATAAAAACAATGATCGCGCTTTGTCCTGAACATCACCCGAAACGCCCGCGGCGTCAAGTGCACAAAGTAGTCGTTCTTTATATTCACTCCACTTATCTGTTTTTGGGTTAAATTGACCGGGAAACACGATATTTGCAATATTAGATGCCATAATTCACTTAAATCCACTTATTTTCCGTAGTCGCCACTAAATGATACACCACCATTGCAGATCAAAACAACTGTTTTATTAACCAAGTACCCACACAGACATTAATATTATTAGAAGTCAAATCAATACATAATAATGGGTATTAAGGACCAAACGTTATGGTGAGTGGTACATTCCGGAGCCGTTTGCTTTGCCAAAAGAATTAAGACTCAGTGTGGTAAAAGGCGAGCATACAGCCATTATCCAGGATGCTTGAGTTTTGTGTTTTAAATATGCATTTTGCATATTTAAAACTAAAAAGGTGTTCTGAGCAATTTTGAATTTGGGATAACACGGGCTCTGATCAACAGTGATAAACCCAGTGGATTTATAAACATGTTCTCATAAAAACCACAAAAACGTGAGATAGCTCAGTCATAAAGCTCCATCAACGCCATTAAAAGTTAAAACACTCCAGTTCTTCTTAAAGAATGTGGCTAATTTATCAACGCCCTCGAGGAAGCTTTACTGAAGTTTCAAGTAACATTGTTGGAAAGTTTGGAAATAACAATTTGCGGTGCTATAGTTTGTCAAGTGTTCCAAAAGCTCAATCAATCACCATGACCACCGCCAATTTTGCTGGGCCCACTGAAAATCAGCTTCTATGGTAGTGTAGCCAGATAATTGACTGATCAATGGTGCCAAAGGTACTAGAGTACGTTTCATCAAATAGTTACTTTACCGTTATGTTGGCAGTAATGCAAATAGGTGCTGCGAATAAGAACAGGCGCCTCCTCTTTCACGTTCACAAAAGTCCTTCTCTTTCAACACCATCACTCTCTCACCACTTTTTCACATTTGCGGCATGATTTCTCAAGAAAATACCTGCAATAGACTGCAGAGTCAATGTTGTTTACAACAGGGGAGCCAACATAACGGCATAGTAACTATTTGATGAAACGCGCAGGCATCACCTGTGTGAAATCCATTTTATTAAGCTGTCTGATAGTAGTGACAGTAGTTATTTCAGCAGAAGTAGTAGTGTTGGTCTATGGAAGAGGATATCGCTTATAAAAATAATGGTTAAAAAGGTTAGTTATTAAAATCTTGTATGTACTTACCCCGGAACTTTTTGGGTGGATCAGTCAGGTCGCCTGCCTCTGGGCAGACCACGCACCTGTCATCTACCAACCTGCGATCAAACAGACAGAGGTTATTTAACCCACTTGCCAAAACACTTAAGGAGTGTTGGTTGACCGAATATGAAGGCCATTTTATTTAATGTAAGCCAGGGCGGGCCCGTGGGATAACTCTACGAAGAGGAATGATAAGAAAGTAAATAATTATAAGAACTGTATTCAAAAGTAATACCTATACCTACGTGTATGATTGATTATTGATTAAGTATTTTCCATAGGAACCCTGATAATTCATTTTTCGAAAACTCATGTAGGTATTTTATGGAAAAGTAACAACAAGGTTTGCTCTAAAAAAGAACGCTAGGATTTGACTGTAGACTAATCAGACACTGTAAACAGAAACAAATCGAGTCTTTAAAGTATACTTTCAAACATTCAAGATATCATTCCTTAAGTGGCCGGCATCACTTATTATTATGAATGAGAAGTACACTACACAGCATGTTACGTGTCGTTCATTTCACGGCGAACATCTGGCGCAAGGAACTTCCTAATTTGAAAACTTGATAACGAATATGAACTCAACTTATGCACCAACGCCCCGTAATGGGGAACACGCTTCAGACCGACATTATGTAACACGTTAGGAAGTTTTATGACGGAGAAAATATGCGCATGTGTTTTCTGAACGCAAAAACTTAGGGTCTTAAAAAAAATACTCATACAGGGTGTCCCAGAAAAATAGAAAGTGTGCCACCTCAATAACAATTGCTCAGTGCTAGCTTGACGTTTAGTTAAGGGACACCTTGTCTTACCAGTTTGTCCAACTCAGATCACGTTGTCATTTTATCAGATATGCAATTTTGTCTAGATACTCAAAAACTGAATCCACAGCTGGATGCAGGAGTTGAATGAGATTATGACTCAACAATTACGTACAAAAATAAGTACGATTACACAACATGAATGTCTTATGAAAGGAACATCTTTTTGAAATGAGACGATTGTTAAAAACCCTCTGACGACGGTAAGCGGCGTGACCAATAATAATGAGACCTTCCAAGTAAATTCTAATACGCAAGCTTCTGGTCAAATCAATGTCATCCATGTCAAAGGTAATTTCCAACTGTCTACAAACCTAGCTAGCCTCACAAACAAAATATCTATATCCAAATAGACTCTAAGAGTACTTCCGAATTGGCTGTCCTGTCCATTTGCGTAATCTCCATTTCGGTAAACATCGGACCGTCCGAAATTCTAAATTAAATATGCTAATATGGATAACTTTAGGGATCACATGAGCCAGAGATCATCTCAAAATAGACGTTGTGAACGCTTTCGAGGCGGAAATTTCATATTTCTGTAATATAAACCACGCTAAGCAATATTTGAATTAAATGGTAAACTATTATTTAATTAGTCATCTGTAATTTCGGGAAAACTAAGAACGTTTAAAAAAACTCTGTGAGAACATTCAGATACTGAATTATAGCAGCATACCAAAAATAACTAAAAATCAAACCCAAAGCAAGGTTTTTTTACCGAAATACACTGAAGTTTTGGCGGAAGCCAGTTTAGCCCCAGGCCTTAAAGAAAAATCCTCTTTTCTCTCAATTGGATAACTTTGAATTTGGATAAAGACTCGGGGAAACTTTAGTGTTATTGTGAGAGACGAACAATGGCTACTTATTTGTTTCATAGTATTTATTGATTTATTTATTTTATTTATTCGTACACAAGCAGATATTAACAGTGGTACAACATAGTATCTGAGATATTCAAACCGATTTTTTTAAATAAACAACATTCTATTATATTCTGCTGGTCCATCATCAATGTCCAGTAAGTTAGTAAAATGACGTCATCACTTACCCCAAAGTACTCAGGAATCCTGAGACTGAGCCCTCCGCGTGGAGGGACACAATGTCCCCCAGGTGCAGGAAACTGTCCCCCATCTTGGCACCTACTCCTCACCCCCACCATGCAACGACACCTGTTTACAAAACAAAACATAAATTATGACTTCAAATATAAAATTGAACCAAAAACCTATGGACGGCTAATTATTGAACAAATTCAGTTTTAACAATTACAATTACTTTACAATAAAAAATAAAAAGTACGTAAAATTCAAATACGTATAAGGATGGCTGATAAAATTTCAACTTTAAAATAAAACAACTTCACGAATTTGAAATTAGGTTAATATCGTGAATACAAAATCTTTTCCGATCTCCGTTTTATAAATAAGCTCAAGAAATCTCAGCGTACTCCTACTCATTCATTCCGCGAACCTCATCTGCGTGTGACTGTACCGCGAAATACTCGCACCAGCTGACGCCATTCATGTTTGAAGAAATAAATACACTTCCGAATTGAGATTTAGCAAAACAACACAGCCGTCGTATACAGGTTGATTTTATTAATAGCAGCCATGTTTTTAAGTAAGGTTTTGAATATTGAACAACGAAGACATATTTTTTTTATTCATTTAAGGAATTAGGATCGCCAACAGTACATTTATTGCCACAATTTAAAAATAACAATTAAAAACAAATTTGTAAGATTGGCAGAGCCTGGCACGGGATCGGACTGTTTGGAAGGGATTGGGAGAGACCTTTGCCCAGCAGTGGGATGATGCAGGTTAGGAAAAAAAAAACATATTTCTCATAAATATACCTATTACAGGCAAACACAACATTTAAAATAACAAAAAATATTAGCATGAAAACTGATAAATACAAATAAAAACCATTCTCTCAACATTTTATACGCCAGAAACTTAAATTTAGGCAATCTGTCATGAAAGATGTCCATAACCACTTAATAATACTTTGATATGTTGCTGGCAAGAAGAAATTGGGAAAGTCTTGGAGAAGCAGCTTCTTGAAAGGCCTTAACACTGACTGGCGTGGAATGTGGACAGAGAAAATATTTTATTTATTTATTAGTTTCTACACAAAAAAATTACAATAGACAATATTTAGGACAGTGAAAGTACAGGTGAGCTTATCACTAAAAATAGATTTCTTCCAGCAGACCAAGGTGTCAGGATAACCAATTGATTGAGACTTGACAGCTGCGTACAAAACCAAAAGCTAAATTGTTAAAACATCAAAAACGTAGAAAATATTGAGCTTCTGCGACGATTACTTTATACCAAAGGCTGATTACACTGAGGTCAACGAAACATTCAGAAGCACACATTTCGTCGAGGTAATTAAAATCCATTGTGGTCAACATCAGGCCTTTTGCGCCGTTATCTTGGTTGCTTGGGTTTATTATCGGTACTCCTCATCACCGGTGAGTTTTTTCAGTACTGCCGTGCTATTCCGGCGGTGCACATCGCACGTGCGAGCATCGATGTTGAAATGAGATTACCTCAATCATCAATACGCTTGACTTTGAATTAGTATTTTCTCTCATTTTGTATGTAAATAATCAAAAAGTGTTTTTTGGCTTAGTTCTTTTCTCTCAAACGACGACGGTGGCGAAGGAATGGATTTTTTAAGGTAACTCGCACAAGCGAAGTGAGTTTTGGCGACCACCGGAATAGCATAGCAGTAGTGGTAGAGTGAGTTTTTACAATAAACGTATAGGTAGATTCCTGGCAGATTCAAATTCAGGAGCACACGATAAAAATATCCTTTTTAATACAGTTGCTCAAAAAGTGGTACTTTTCGTATAGCTGTTTAGCGTGCGGAAAGTTGGTTTTTCCGCACTAGTGCTTTTTACTTTTCCATTTTTTTTTTTGATAATGTTAATAAAATCCATACATCCTACCAAAGAGGTTGTCTGTTCAATCACTTTATTTTGTATTTTGATACGTTATTTGGCATTAAAACTGGGAATATAATATTATTCAAAATATTTTTTGCAATTGCATAATTGACAAAATAAAGGGTTATTTAGTAACTATTAACAATTAAATTTCTGAAACAGTTTACTTAAAGTTGGCTGTTTGTGTATTAACAATGGCCGGATATTTGTAAGTGTGAATGAGTTTCACTTAAAAATACTTGAAATAAAATAATAGGTATTTATTGCATTTCCATGTTTAAATGCAATTAAATTACTTCTTATATATTCTTACTCTTCTTATATTCTTACTAGGCTGAATACAACCGATGCCGTGTTAAAAAAAATACTGTCAATCCTAAGTTTTTCATTCCCGCTTTCTTTATTTACGATTAGTTACGACTGTCACGATATACTTTGGTTATTGATCGTTTTTAATGTTGTTTATTTTACATCTTTCGTACACAAGTATTTAACATATTTTTTCAAAATAGTTTATTTTTACTAGGCTGAATGCAAACAACCGGTGCCTTGAAAAAAAAAAGTTTTTTCATTCCCGCCCTTTTTACTCTTGATTTAATTGTGTTAATGATTCGCATTGGTTTGATATTATTTTTTTCGCAAATGTATTAAAAAACGTTGTTCGATACACGAGCGGAAGTGTCATTTTCACTCGTCCCGAGTCTTGACCCTCGCCTACCGGCTCGGGCCAAGATGCCTCGAGACTCGTGCAAAATGACATACTTTCCGCACTTGTATCGAAAACTACTATTGTGAAATTATATCTCATTCGTGAATTCATATGGCCACTGATTCCACCATAAAGTTAATATATCGCCAGTGATTCATTAGCAGAGCGATAGCGGCCAGATAAGCACATATTGACTCTTAATTAGCTCATTACTATGTTTATTTGGTCAGCCACACATATAAACATACCTCGCTGATCTCGGCGGATCATGACTGCTGTTTTGTAAACGTAATATTTTAAAATAAACAAGCAATTTTGATTCTAAACACGTTAAAACATTTGGTTTTTTAAGCTAGTAGCATCTTATCCCAGTTAACAAACATAAACAGTACTTTAACTAATCCTACTTATATTATAAATGTGAAAGTTTGTATGTGTGGATGTGCCGTGTTGCTCTTTCACGTAAATATTACGAATGGATTTGAATGAAACTTTACAATAATGTAACTTATAAGTACATCGGAATGGATCATAGGCTATATTTATATAAAAATATCCCTTTTTTCTCATTTGAGGCCACGCGGAAGAAGTCGCGGGCGGCCGCTAGTAGATCATAATTTAATTCCTCATCCAAAAAGGTTCATAGCCAATAGAATCCAAATGACGGGCGCGAGGCTATGGTCACAAAGTCAAAAAAATACGTCGGAATTCGGAATTTACCTATTCAGATGTAGAAGAAACACCCAGAGCAATACGAACAGACATACATGTTCATGCACACTAATAATGTTCATTCAATAGCACTTCGTCTTGTGAAGGACTTCCCTCGGCCACTAAAACGTTTCCCAAACGCCTGGGGAAATCAACAAACAGCTGGCCTATTGAGGGCTCTTAACGGCTAGAGATGCCCAAATCTATCGTAGTAATATCGATACTGACACATCAGTTTCATTCCTAAATGTTTTTACTGAGTAAACAAGTCTTCGCTTAATTCACAAAACGTTGATTAAAGCAACCCTTACAAGAACAACTGTCACTTTCGGTTCTATAGACACATTACGGGACGACATGAGTTCGTTCGCACGCTTGCTTGACTTCAATAGACTCTGTCTACAGATAGTTCGGTCATTCGGGGTTAGTGTCACTAAAGTCACGCTAAAGTCTACCGACCAGAGGGCCCAGCATGAGAGTTCATTTACGCAGTAAGAGTATTATATTATTCAAAATGAAAATTAGGTACGGTATATGAAAATTATCACCTTTGTACGATGTGTCCGTTTGTCGCATCTTGGTGAATCCATTTTATCGATACAGATAGGACATCTTGTTGGTTAAAGTAGCGTCTGCTGTGAGGAAGTTGAAACTTCTGTTTTAATTAAAATGCAGAAAGCTGCAGAAATGTGAAAAAGTGAAAATCTCTGCAATAAAAACAAGTTGTTGCAACACCTGATATATTTTCAGGGGAAGTTTGGAAGCAATTTATGGTATAAACCATTTCAATAAACAATATCTTAAGTTAGGTTGAAAAAACAACTCTATAAAATGCTTAAAAATGGCTTTTCAGGGAGTTATTTTAAAACCCTCAAATCAGTGAAATTCATGCGTTTGGTGAGATAAAGCTTTTGTTTGATCAGGCATTCAAACCTGTGTTCTGTGATTCACAATAAATTTATTTGTGTTGAGGAATAAATATATCGCGCGTTTTTAGGTTTTTCATAAAAGCTTTGGCTGAGTTTAGGGTAGACAGCGCTGTGTAGAAAAATGATCAATGATGATGAATAATGATGATGACAGGGGCAAATATATTTTCAGTAACAAATCAAGGATTTTTAAAGTATCATTTAGTTAAGTGAAACTGAATGAATCTGACTTTTGTTTACAAAAATGTTACATTATCGTATTGTTAAGGCTTTTGCAGAAATTCATCTTGTAATGAAGACGAGACAAATGACAATTCATAGTGACTCTTACGATATTTAGAACAAAGTTTGATTTTGTTTGAAAAATAAAAAAGGCAACCAAGTTTTCTTAAATGCAACTGTCCTTACGTTCAGTTTTATGAAGCGTGCAATATCCTTCGTCTATTATAAGTCATTTTGCGAATAACAAGATCTACCTACGTCATAGGGACATTCAGAAGTTAGACGTAACGTTAAACATGATTTGTCTATTAAAGATAATAGACTATTGTTTGCTTGGATAGGCGGTTCTGACGTCATTATCCCCGAAATTCTAGTTATTTAGAGGCCCACCCATGTGCACTGACCGGATGTTGCAGCCTGTTTTTGGGGATACGAAAACATTTACGCAAATTGCTTGATGTCAAAATCCGGCTAATATTATAAATGCGAAAATTTGTATACAATGTGTGGACGTGCCGTGGTGCTCTTTCACGTAAAAACTTTTGAATGGATTTCAATGGAACTTAACAATAATGTTGCTTATAAGTACATCTGAATACGACGAAGGTCATAAAAAATATATTATTATAATATGCAATTCATAAAAAATACGACATATTTTTTTACTTATAGGTCCACGCGGACGAAGTCGCTGGCGGCCGCTAGTTAATGATTAACTTTGACTACACAAACTTACGGTACTCATTAAATATAAGGGTGTAGTACAGTCAGCATCAAAATGATGTGTTCGTGAGAGAGTGGTCAAATATGTCTAAAATATTTGAGAAAATCAACCTTATTGTTTCGCTTGTTTTACATTTGACTGAATGACGCTTCAAACGACAAATGACTCTGCCATTGCATTATTACGATTGCTTTTGTCAAACCGTCAACACCTTTTTGACCACTCTGTACACACGCACACATCATTTTGATGCTGACTGTACCCTCAAGGGGGCTCTAGCCTAAGTACAATTAAACACAGTGGCGCCAGCTTTTACGAAAAAGCGCGGTCAAAATATAATCAAAAATGAAAATGGCTCTCAAGACCACAACGATATCAAAGCCATCAGCTGCTAAACAAGTCTTTGAAGAACATATCTTACCAGCCTGTCAGTACATGTTCAATACAGCTCTACCAGCTTCATGAGTAGTTTCAGCAAATCGCACACCAGATAGAACAGGTTCACCGCCACTTTATACCACCCTCGACGCAAGTCCACGAACAAATAGAACAGGATCCCAACCACCAGTACACCTGCGCAGTAGCATAACTTGCGTTTTTCGCATACAACCATTTGAACTTCCTCCGGTCACCTCACCCCCAAAATACTAGGTAACTACACGATTTTCAACTTTATACATCTCGTTTAAAGTTTGATTTGGATCACGGAAATGAAGCCTCAATGCGGATTGTTAGAAGATTTTTGATGAAACTTTTGATGGTGTTTCTGTGGCGAATTCGCAACAAAAGAGGAAGTATTAGTAATTAGGGAAGTTAATTAAGTTTTTGCGTGATGAAGGAACAGTGAAATTTAATCAGCAAAATGAATACCATTGACCAAATTAATAATGGAAACACACAACACTGATTAGTTAAGTTTTTAGACTTGCATTTTTTTCAAAACCGTTTTTTTTAATTTATTTTTTGAAGCCAGCTAAGAGCCGGCCATTATCGAATAAACATTATCTAAGACTAGCTTTTTCCAGCAGATAAAGGGCAATCAATACGTGGGTGCGTGTTGTCTAATCAGCCATCTATGGGGGACGGTCCTATATTTAGTTGTGGCTGTCGGACCGAACCCTTGCGAAAGTCAACTGACCTGGATCATGCGAGGCTGGTATTTTCATTTGTGAAAAAGGGGAAAATAAACCTTGTGGTGTTTACACAGGCGACAATGATCGATCTTTTTACAGAGGAGGTTCTGGTTCAAAACTGTTTATTTAGTGCCGAGAACTAGCTTCTTTCAAAATCTTACTTTTAGGGAGTGGAATGAGCTTCTTGCTGAAGTGTTCTCACAGCGATATAATTGGGCATCTTCAAGAAAGTGAAAAGCCATTTGTTAGGCCCGCATATACCAACTTAGACCCCATCATCACTTAAGATCAGGTGAGATTGTGGTCAAATACACGCCTACTTGAAAATTAAAAAAAAACTTTCTTGTTTCATTTTTACGATTCGATCACGGCTAATGCCATTTTCGCCGAAACTTCGGGAAAAAAATTGATGCAAATATTTTTACCCATAAAATAAGTGAGTTGCAGAGGGCCCGAACACAGGATGATTTAGCAAGTAGTTGCCCAATTTTTAGGAGCCACTTGGTGTCTGTTACTGAATCGATCTTCGTGAACAAAATTTTTTCTTCATATTTAGATTTTTATTATCAGTTTAAAAAAAATATTTAGGTCAAGCGTCTACTTGCTCACTTCGCTCACGCATGGAACAATAAGCTCGCGCACTTCACGATTTTATCGCACGGCCGCACGGGTGGAACTACAAGTGTTGAAGTCGTTTCTGAGCTCGAAAATAAGCTTAGAATCCTATAATGACTTACTTTTTAGGATAGTATCAGTTTTTTTCGACGACGATTCAGTCGTATACATAAATACAGCTTCTTTTAAAAATCTCTCCACACCTTGCAAAGTCACCCTCAAAGTACGTACGTATACGTATTTCCATACAACACAACAACAAAAAGTTTGTGTTTTAAACAATTTCACAAGTAGTTATATTGCTTTAACGCTTGGTTGTTATGTTTATCATTTATCCGGCTTGTTTACCTTTGTGAAACACACACCTAAAGGTAACGCGTAACATTCCACAAACGGCGAGTCTCTCTTTACTCTACTCATACTGCAAAACTTTTAACATAATATTTAATGATTGTGTTATTATTTTTAGGATTTTCCATGCAGTATCTTTACTAAAGATCCGAAAACCAGAAAAAGAAGAAAAAAAGAAGTTGAAGGTGGCCTTTGGATGAAGGCCTTTAACATTGATGGAATCACCCTAGCGCAGGGTTTCTCAAACTTTTGGCACCACGTACCCCTGTTAAAATTTCCAGGTGACAGCGTACCCCTAATTAATTATTTGCTCCCCCCACCCCCCCAAAGAAAATAATAAAATTGACTATTGAAGAAAATAAGGTTTTTATTTTAAATAAAAGGTAACAAACATAGTGCCAAAAGAAATGCGTGTCGGTCGTGCGCGTCTGCCAGTTATCAAGCCGCCATTACGTAAATTTTGTCGCGTACCCCTCTTTGAGAAACCCTGCCCTAGCGCATAGGTTAAATACCTATATCAGAAAGATTTGGCCGGTCTGTTATTGGTCTCGGTAGAACAATGGTTAGTTCAATCGCCCGGTTTGCGAAAGGCGCGTGTTCGATTCCCGCCTGGATCCTAGACCGAATGTCTTTTTAGATGATACAATGCTAATGACTTGCAGTTTTAAAGCACTTAAATTATTAAATAAGGAACATGCTGTAGGCTAAACGTTGTCTGGGCGGTAGTAAATGCCTGTATAGTAAAGCAATATACAGGATGTTATTTTTGCAAGCTGCCAATTTTTAAGGGATAGTTATAAGTAACTCGTTGACAAATGAGTATTATCAACAATAGGGTAGTTTAGGACCCCAGGTCAGCAATATTCCCAACTCATTAGCCATTTGAATTTAAAAGAGCAGCTTGTAATGTAAACACAGATTGGCCCAAACAGTTTTCAGCGTGTCGGGAAGTAAAATGAAATTTTCTACGTCAAACACATTTCCTCTTGGACCGTATTTTTAGCCGACTTCAAAAAACAAACCTCCATTTTATTCAACTTGCGATTTTAGATCAATTACATAAAGGAAGAATAATTCAGATGGTTTGGGCAACATTCTGAATGCTCCGTCCTTTCTTGAACCCTCGGCGGTTTGATGCAAGCAATATGCCAGTCAGTTAAGTAACAAATTAGATGACATAAGAAGTAGCCGCCGGATCAGTGAAAACTCAATCAGTCAATAAGTGTACATGAAAATATTTTGGAGATGTAGAGAAACTTCCAAGTCTAGTCTTGGCTAACCCTGTATTTTTTTTATAAAACGGTTTCGGCTTCGATAGTCGTAGTTTCGTAAGTTCGTATGACGTTTCCTGTGGGCTGGCGACTAAGCCGCCTAAATTGCACATAGCCATAAAACGTTTATCCGTATTTCTTGACAGTTTATTTCAAATAACCTGTCATCTTACTCCAGCTAAATAAAAGTTTGGATTTGGAAGTATAGGCATATTCCATCAATTAATTAGCGTCTAACCCTACCCTCAGGTTAATCTCCGACCGTATAGCGTCTCGTTGGAATTCCGTCCGCAATTCGACTAACGAGTGACGTCAAAACTCGCGTTTCTCTGAAACGTTTGTTTATTTAAACACAATTTAATAACCAGTTCACCTTCGTTCTCGTCGGTGCGTTTAATTTATCTTTGTCTGCTGGTTTTGGAGTTTGTAAAAATGGCGTTTTTTACGTGAAAGTTAGACATGCGCTGATACTGCTTTGTAAGAAGTGAGAAAGACTGGAAATATTACGAGAAGAGGCAAAAAGGGCCAGAATTTTAATGACATCATGTTTTTTTGTGGTTTTTGGGGATTAAAAAAAACACATTAGGCTTTTTTGTGATAAAATGGAAGGATTTTGCTTGATACAGCAAATAATTTTGCTTGTTTACTGCGACAAAAGCACAAAAGCGTCGAGCGTAGTGCTGAACAGAGACTATCGATGCGAAATAGCTCTTTACTCGATGACTGAAAGCTTAACCACTGGGCCACTGCGCTCTATTTTTCATTCCTTCCACCATCTTCTTCATTATTTTGTGTTTAGGTGAAACTATTTAATAAACTAGCAACATAGCTTAATATAGCATAGCTAGCATGATGATGATGATGATGATCTAACAAACTAGCAACAGGTTTGTCGAAGTCATGTTAACGTAGATGAATCTGAGAAATAATGAAAAATCCTCTTGATCCTCCTAATATTATAAATGCGTAAGTTTGTGTGTGTGGATGTGCCGTGTTGATCTTTCACGTTAAAAACTACTGGATGAATTTTAATGAAACTTTACAACAATATAGCTTATGCATCTGAATAGCACATAGGCTACAATTTATAAAGATACTAGCGACCCGCTCCGGCTTTGCACGGGTGCAATGGATGGAGTGTTATTATACACTTATACCTTCCTCTTCAATCACTCTAGGTATTAAGAAAAACTTCATCAAAATCCGTTGCGTAGTTTTAAAGATTTAAGCATACATAGGGATATAGGGACAGAAAAAGCGACTTTGTTTTATGCTATGTAGTGATATTACCTACATTGTTTTTAACCTAAGTCCGCGCAGACGGAGTCGCGGGCGGGTGCTAGTTGAAAAATATAATAATGAAAAAGGTTTTATTTAGCTATATGTTTTGTAGAGTTGTACTTAGATGACGGTGATTTTATAGACAGAAAAGGGTTAATGAAATGAAATGGAAAGCTGTTAATTTGATGAATTAGTAATGTTAGAGGCACATTCTTCTATCTTGTTTAGGCATCGTTCTAGTTAAAGAAAGGAAAACCAGAAAAAGACTTTCGGTCTTGGCATCAGGCAGATCTAAATAAAATAACCTGTTAAAAACCTTGTTTCATCTTAAACCAAATATTTGAAAAAATGTTTCTTTATGCACCTAAGCATTGGTGAAACCAACCTGGCGGCAGGTAAAATATACGAGAAAATTCGGCCTGTCTGTTTATGGTCTTGGTAGCACAGTGGTTAGTGCAGTCACCCGGTTTGCGAAAGACGCGGGTTCGATTCCCGCCTGAAGCCAAGACCGAATGTCTTTTTCTGTTTGTCCTACCTTTAGTGAGATGATTATGCATTATCCCTAATGCTAAAATAAAACATCGTAATAGTTGTTTTTGAATTTAAAGTACTGAACCAGTAAAACTTTCTACATATCTTTCAACGCGGCGGAAATTTTCGCATTATACACATTTTTCACAAAACTTCCCGAGCACAATTTGCACATTCAACGAAAGGGGAGTAAAAAATCTACTGAAGCCGACAAGAATAGGTGTTGAGACTAACGTCTGTTGGTTTCTTTGTTTGTTTGTCAGCGCGTGAGTGATTGTGGAAAGCGCTTTTTGCTTCGCTTTTTGTTTCCTGTATCGCTAATGGACTAGGAATAATAAATACATCACGTTCCCTCGAAAAGTCTACTGTAGTTTACCCAACAACACATTAATAGCAAGAATCTTGAAGCTGAGGGCCAAGGACCGGGATTTGTAGGGTTTGACGCCGACCTTATCTTGCGCAGATAACACTTTCTTGAGAACGGAAAGTCAGGTCAGGTCTCAAGAAAGTCAGGTATTTGCCGGGGTCGGGGCCAGAGTCGGGGGCTTCACGGACCAAACAAGTTTCAAAATTCGAGGGCGCCCCGAACGAGGGCCTCGCGGACCGAGGGCGAAGCGGCCGGACCCACTTTTTTGGTCATTCTCCTACAGCGTAGGTATCTGCCTGTTGGCTACTGGATTGCATTCGACTAATGTGAATGGAAGGTTGTCTGAAAGAAATTATCGCTTTTAGCGATAAGGCCGCCTACGTTGTACCACTAAATCTCTGTAAGCATTGTTATGTAACTGTTTTCATTGTGCAATAAAGTATATCTTAGCTTATCTTAATGTGACTAAGGTAGTTTAGAATTTTCTTCAGTCTGATCACCTTAATCATCCCGTGATCAACTCACTGTAATGTTCAATTACATCAGCTCTTTGATTCTTATGCTCGAACTAAGTTCGAGTCTATAATCCGTGAGGGTCACTGTTTTCATGAATACTTAAGAAGAGATGTACCGTACGAAACCTTTAAATAACTTACAGGTTAATTAATACCACAGGTTATTAGATATTATCGGATTCTGGAAAGATTTAGTTATACAGTTAATCTACTGAAAACGCGACAATTGCGAAGTATCGTAATACTTGGAAAGGCTAAAAGCTTATAACACGAATTTGTGACTATGTCATGTATTTTGTACTATAATAAAAAAACATGATGTTCAGAATGCTCAAAAATCAAGATAGAGCAGATGAAGATATCACTGGACATTAAATAAATGTCCAGGTGAAGATAATCACAATTAGTCAATAAGATATGTATTTATGTAACAACCCCACTTTTTATTCATTGTACAATTTGCGGCTAACTCTCCGGTAATGGAAAACACCGATGTTAAACACAAGCAACCCGGATAACGGACGGTAGGCTTACTGCCTCTTACCCCGTTGGGTTCAAATTCCCTCGGCAAAATGTTGGCTTCTGAATGTTCCATTCACCATGACGGCAACAATCAGTGTGCCTCAGACGAACCCATTACGGATATGGTCGTGAGGGTATGTTGCATATGTACTCGTTGGTATATGTTTTATGTTCAGATCTTGCTTTAAAAATATTAAGGTCCTTGTTCCCAAGCGACAGCTCGTTGTAGAATCGACAATTCTGACCAATGACTTCCTTTTTAGTACGTAATTCATTATTATATTCAAATATAAAAATAACTTTCACGAAACGAAAGGTTACTGACCCAATTCTGATACGGTAATTTATTAGATATGGGTTAGATTAAAAGTTTTTCAGCATGTCCTTCGACCCAAAGGCAATTTAGTGAAGTGCTCTGAAAGTGGAGCAGGTAGGACATAACTAGGGCTGCCAATTTATGGATATTTGAAATTACTAAATTGACTCGCTTAGTTGAATTAAATATGGCACGTTAATAGCTCAACTTCAGAAATGAGGAGATTCGTAGATAAATAAATATCCCTGGACATTATTCCACACAGCGCCATCTAGCCGCAAGTAAGCTAACTATAGTCCGTTTTTATGGGATACTTTATGGGATACTAGACGACGGATAAGCGTACTCAAATACTTTTTCTGTGGTAAATACATACTTAATATACATAGGAAAAACCCAGACCAATACAAACAGACATGTTCATGCACACGAATGTTTGTACTGTGCGGGGATCGAACCCGCGACCGTTGGTGTAGTAGCCGACTTCTCAACAATTACACCACGACGGTCGTTAATGTCCGGAATGGACTGGAGTAGCCGACGTCGCCCAGCGGGTAAGCAGGTTGAAGTGGCAATAGGCGGGGCATATAGCGCGTAGAACTGATGGCCGCTGGGGCCGAAAGGTTCTTGACTGAAGAGTGCAAACGCAGAGTGGGGCGCCTGCCCGCAAGGTGGACGGACGACCTGATAAAAGTCGCGGGATCCCGGTGGATGCAGTCCGCACGCAATCGGTTGCTCTGGAAATCTGGGGCCTATGTTCAACAGTGAACTTCTTGCGGCTGCTAATGATGATGATAATTATGATAGCTCTACTTTGCCAGTCCGTCGACCAGTTTGCCTAAACAGCTTTTCAAAAGAGAGATAGCAAACAAACATCTATTACGCTAGACCCTGATTTACAGAAGACACACTCATGATGTGCGAGCACTTACTGAATTCTTTGTGGACCCTATTCGTAACCGCATATTATAATGAGCTTGGAAGCCCTAAATACGGCTTTACTTCTAACCCGTTAATCCCGACCCACCCAGGACAGAAGCCGTTGAGCTTTCGACTGAAAAGCTTTGAAGTCTAGGGCTGCCTATAGTTATCGTTGGAACTAGGCTTTCGCTTTGTCACGAGACCGACGAGGCTTCACTATTCAGGCTTTTATACTTGTGAACTTTTTAGCGTAATGTTGATGTGTACTGAATATCAGGGGTCACCAAATGGCGGACCTATTGTGCGGATCTTGTGTTAACAATACAAAATATTTTACATATAGATAATGTGACTTGAGTACGGTATTTTATGGTAATTTTCCCCTGTGAACGTCTTAGCATACTTACTGATGAACATCTCCAAGATTTCATGACAACAGCCTGAACAAACTTTAGTGCAAACTTTGGAGTGGTAAAGGCCAAAAAATTTTATGAATACTTTTCATTTTTGTGGATGTGCTTAACATTATAGTGCGCTCGCGCTAAGAATGCAGTGATTTTTAAATCCAATTCTGTTGCACACGAAAAAACTCAGATTTTGCCCTTTGCGTTCGAAAGTATGCATTCAACTGGTCACTGTGGACTTGAGTTTCTAATAAAGAACGATTTGATTGGTTAGGGGACGTGCTAGGTCAAAGGACAAGTAAGTATGAAATTACTGCATTCTTAACGAGTTCTGACTATAATACTAATATACCAAGGGTACTGAGATCTTTTATGAAACTTGTAGGGGTAGGTCTAATGTATTGACCTGTTTTGTGTTGCTTAATATTCTATAAAATGACATTAGTTAAGCGAACACAATTGGGTACAGAGACTGTGCACACTAGGAAAAAACTCGCGACTGCAGTTCATTGTAATCGAATTATACGGACGGATGTACAGACAAACCAATAACTACAAGCTACTCACATTAGAGATTTTCACAGCATTGCCGTAAATTCAATAAGGACAGCGCTCAATGACCCATTTCACATAAAGGATAATCCTTCTTTGGTATTCCGAGCGCCCACAAGCCATGGTAAATATTATTTTAACATAAGTCACTTACTTTGTTTTTGTGTGCAATAAAGTGTTTTGTTATCTTAGGGTATTAGTTTCAAAACCTGAAGATTTAAAAATCAGCTTACTACATTTCCCAAATAATAATAAATAAATAAAATAAATTTATTTTCCACACATAAAATCCACTTAAATCTATTTAAGACTTCAAATATCCGTTGAATAACAGCTCAAGAATCGTACTTCTGCCAAAATGTATTTCTGAGGTTAGTTGGACTATATAACAAAACCTCTTTTTTCAACCTTATTGTGGTTAGAAGAATATAGGATTACCAGATGAGTTTCCTTCCAAGGATAGGTCAATTTGTTTACCAACATGAATAACAGCGATGCGAATGGCTGTCAGCCTGTCACGACAGTTCGCGCCATATTCGTCGCATCTACAGCAATAACGTTCATTGTACTCGTACAGTTGCCCAATCACCCATTAGTATTCAAAGGAGATTCAAAAACTAATAGCTACAGACTACGTTGTGAACCTTATTGCATTGGCTTACATGTCATAACAGGTATGATCTTAAGGGATAAAGCTTATGAATACAGACCTCTCGTGCACAAATGCGGACCTCAGAGGACCCAAAATATAAAAGATTTCATTGGAATAACGGATTTGACTATCATTCAGATAATAGGGAACATGCACTGTTCTTTTTTATATTCTTTCATGATAGCTTTTATCGTTTTATGACTGATCAATAATATTCATCATCAAAAATGCGAAATGTAGTATATTTATAAATGGTTAAAAACTTCAAACTTTTTCAACTAACGTGACTGTTTTGAATATATCCCACATTTTTTTGCACTTTTCAATAATTATTTTTACATTGACAAAGAAATAAAATTAGGAAATATTGATAGAGACGTAACGAGAATTCAAAATAGTACTCAAAAAAATAATATGACCCTCACCTGTTCCAAGTGCATATTGTCCCTATTGTCTCCGGATGGTTGGTTATTGAAAGAGAATGAAAAATCCGTGTCGAGATGCGCGCGCCGTTCTAGTTCTTTACCTAAGTTATACAATAAAATAACGTCAACGTTGACTAAACTTTTTAACGCTGTGCCTTGAGCGAAGCAAGATTTTATTAGATAGACTAGCGACCCGCCCCCGCTTCGCACGGGTGCAATAGGATGTTATTATACATATAAACCTTCCTCTTGAATCACTCTATCTATTAAAAAAACCGCATCAAAATCCGTTGCGAAGTTTCAAAGATATAAGCATACAAAGGGACATAGGGACAGAGAAAGCGACTTTGTTTTATACTATGTAGTGATGATGTTTGAAGTTAGATGTATTTTCGTGACAAGATTATATTGTGACGTGAACAATATTTTCTGTTGGCATTTTACTGTTCGTTTTTAAACCGGCTTTGAAACAAAGAGGTTCTGTACTCAATCCAAATTTCAAGATTATGTTTAAAGACACTATTGCGAAGTTCTATAAATAGTGTATTCTATTCTAAATTTAGTGTTATTCAGAGAGTCCTTAATGGTGTTATTTTTAAATAATCGTTTCCCTCGAATTAACATGTCCACGCTGTGACGAAGATTAGTGTAAACAAATCCTAATGACCTGATGTTATGAAATCGGAGTCTTGTGAATCGTTTCAAAAAGACTCTAAGACGCTTTGGTAAAATTCTCGATAGGTAGCAGTATTTTGTGATTGAAAGAAACAACTCATTAAAACTATTGATATTTATTATTACTCTTCATTAATAGGCATTACTCATGATTCAGATTTTTCAGATTCAGATTCATTTATTCACCAGTCCGACAGAAACATTACCAAAATGGCACGTCAAATAGTACATACATGTTAAAGGTGGTTAGGGCTACAGAGACAGGAGCCACCTCTCATGAGTTCTCGCCTTGGCGTGGCGAGGGGGCTTAGTACCGGTGGAAGGCCAAGAGAACTCAGGCCTGGCAGTGTGGTAGGTGGACTTGGACCTTGGCCCATAAGTCCGACACGTTGGGTTGCGGGTCCAGTGGGGCCTGCAAGGGTAACAGGTCAATAGGTTGGTGGTGATCCGAGGCTGATCTCCCGTGTGCCACCTGACGAAAGGCGCCGTGTTCAGGAGAACTGCTTTCTGTCTCTGACAGCTGATCTAACCCTTTGGCGAGAGCCTCTCAAGGTGTCGAACGAGACTCTCATTACAACATAAAATATGAACAGGGGTGGCATTCGGGCGGAAATCACTTCACATCTCGGTGCTTCACGCTTACTTCAATCGTCAATATGCTTCACTCTGAATTTGTATTTTCTCGCATTTTGTATGTAAATAATAGAAAAATGTTATTTGGCTTAGTTCTTTTTCTCTCAGACGACCACAGTCGCAAAACAATTGAATTTTAGAGATAACTCACCACGAGCGAAGTGAGGCGACGCATTCCTAACTGAGCTAGCCCAGTGTGACCTCCTTAGATTTCGAGTTCAATTAATCATTAGTTCAAACATAATAAAAGTGATCTTACATACGATACGAAGCGGTTAGCTTCAAGCGATTGCGATCTCACGAGCTCTTTCAAACCCTGATTATGATTGATCTGTCGAGTACGTAGGATACCATACTTTTCTCATAGTTATTTAGAGTACTTCCAATGATATTTAATAGAGGTAGATAAAGAAAATTGACCCCTGGCGTACGTACCTATAATTTGACCATGTGTACAAGACAGTATGATTATTTACTAGAGCGTAAACGAGACAGATACATGTTGCGCAGTATCGTCAGAAGCTGTCAATGCTTTGCTCAGGTGTTCGAAGTTCTGATTTTGGGTGCCACTTTTTTAGCACTTGTAACCTATCTACGTTTTTTTATTATAATATCATTGCGTACTTCAAAGTCATCCTATACAAATTGAATGGCAGCGTGCCTGTACTGTGATGGATGTAACCCGCAAGCACACCTAGTGATGAAAGACTTTTATTTTAAGGCTTTTAATTGTAACTGGCCTTAATTCTTAGGGTTCCTTACCCCTAAAGCCAAAAACGGAACCCTTTTTTGTCGCTTGTCTGTCTGTCAAGCGTTTCTTTCTTTATTCCCACTAACTCAATTATTTCTTCATTTGCTCTGAGTGAACTACAATAATAACACTGTCTGTTTTGTGTTACGTAGCATAAATGTATTTTGTTAAATACGTTATCGCATAAGAATTTCTCACTGTAAAGATGATTTGGTTAAACAAATAAAGTTCTACTATTTCCATTTATGGCAGAAAAGCAGATATTGATAAAAAATGCAAATATCCTATTAGAGTGGTCTTCGCAGATAAATCCGTCTTTAAATCGAAAAGTATAGTGGATGACTAAATTCCTAACAGCACACGTATCCGTCACAATTGGCTTCTTTGAATCTGTTTATCCGTCTGGCGCTCGCATCAAACTGCTTGTAAACTAATAGGCTTGGGGCCACTAGATCAGCGAGATAGGAGACCACTTTTTATGAGAGACCAGCGGCCGCCCGCGACTTTGTCCGCGTGGAATAATGTTAAAAAAAGTAATATATCTTTATAAATTGTAGCCTATGTGCTATTGAGCTGCATACGCTATATTGGAGCGTTAGACAACAACAAGGATGACGGACATTCTTACATGCAGTACTTGCAACATCGTCGTTGACGAGCTGCTGTGTTACCTACAAAACAATGTTTCGATTGTCGACGAAGTGACAAAAGTGCGAACATCAACATACGTCAACATTCAGAAGCGAAGAAATCAAAAATTTGAAGACGCTCTTGTTCAAGACGACGCCAACGGACATCAGAAAACATCATCAGACCTCGACGATTTGCGAAAGGCCGCTGGCAGGAGGTGGATGCGTCTAGCTGAGAATAGGGCGCGATAGCGCGGATCAGGGGAGCACTACGTCTAGCAGTGGACCAGCTTAGGCTGATGATGAAGCAAACGAGCTTGAGGGTCATCTAATGGAAAGTTATTGTTTTCAAAAACTTCCAACTTTATCAAGCAGTTCTTCAACATAAAGCTAGAATCATATTTCAATACACAGTTTGCCTTTATTTGAGAGTTATAGGGTACGTACTTTACTAATGTTACAAACACGTAACTTTTTTTTTTGACGTTTCGACGTTTTTCTTCAAGATGCCTAAATGGCTTAGAAAGCCGGTTTCAATCAATTTTTCTGTAATTAAATAGAAATAATCTCCAAATCCCATTGATAGAGCAAAAACCATAGGTTATTTTGATGTGACTCTAAAAATGTAACCAAATTGGATAAAAACTATTTTACCGCTGACTTCGTGGCCCCAACTGTCGGCATAAATACGTTGAACAAGACAATGATCGCACGCGCCGCGTAATCAGCAACACACACGTACTTCCATTAGCAACAACTTCAAATAAATTAGGAGCGAGCACGGTGCGGGTATAAAAGGTTTCACAGAATGATTAAGGAAAAAGATAGCTGAAAGATCGCTTAGAGCCTTTTCACACTAGCGGTTGTTGGGCGATCTCGCTGCGAGCGCACGGCGTGCGCGCAGCGTGCACGCTACGATCTCGCCGAATAAACGCCGCGAGAACTCCGCGAGAACGCCACGAGAACGCAGAGAACACGCTGCGAAGCCCGCTTTGAATTTGACTGATGGATGAGGCGTTCACCCACCGCGATACGGCCTGCGAGTGCGCAGCGAGCTCGCACGCCGCGTTTATTTTATAGCGGAACTATCGCTGCGAGATCGCCTCCTCATAAGTCTAACAAACGCTAGGTGTAAACAGGCTCTTAGTGTTTAGTCTAAGGTAACATCCGTACGTACGGCTGCAAAATTGTATAAACCGTTTGATACCTATATTCGCACTGTGATACGGATGCCAGCTGACGGTTTCCATACATTTTGCAGCCGTATGGACGGCCGCAGTCCGACAGGAAAAAAACAGCCAACTCTGACACGAAGGTTCAGTGCGGGTTGCTGGAGAAGTGTATTTTCGTCCCGATACTAGATACCACACGTGCCAGGTCGCTTTTCTCCCCAAACAGATGTCCAATTGCCCTCTCCAAGTAACGCCCTAAGCCGAGGTTTTGACCCCACTCTGGTGTGCCCTTAGCTCGTTACTCTAAATATTAGAGGTTGAGAGCCCTCAGAGCTCACCCTACAGTCCGGTAAAGCTGTCAAGGCCATCTGAGGCCAAAGGCCACACAGCAGTAGTCATTTTAAAAAAATGGAGAAGTGTATGTAAGGCTAGTGATAAACGCGTATCATCAGCATCATCATCAGCCTGCTGACCATAGGGAGGCCTATGGTCAGCAGGTCAGCCGTAGATTTTCAGAGCGGCAATGCGAATGAATTGCGGGATCAATGCCCAATTGTGGGCTTATCGACAGACTAATGGCTACATGGTAATACCAACCTACGACACCTACTTCGCGAAAGGCAAAGGAAGAAAATATCAATTTTAACGTTGCCTAGTAGCACGGTTATCAGCGAAGATTGTTAAGAGAAATCTAGCACATGTCCACTCAAACAGAACAGAGTTAAAGTATATTGTTTAATTTTCTCTACAATAAATTAATTAGAGCTATTGCTTCATTAAAAAATAATTAACGGCAAGATGAACACGATTAGTAGCAAAAACAATAGTATAGTCAACCACAACCTAACCACAGGTTACTAAATATTTACTGCGTAACCTTAACACTGGAACTGGATATTAAACATAGATCATAATATCAAAGGAAGTAAATCCTACTAATATTGTAGCCTATTATGCCTAATGTGTATGTGCGATTTAGATGTAAAAGCTACATTATTGTAAAGTTTCATTAAAATCCATTCCAACGTGAAAGAGCAACACGGCACATCCCCATACAAACTTTCGCTTTTATAATATTAGTAAGATTTTTAGCTGTACCTACAGACGTCATTCGTCAAATGCATCAGTTCAAACATGCCGCTCCTTAACAAAACCCAGGATCATTTAGGGAAAATATGATGTTTTTCGAGAATTTTACATTCTTTAAATATCTCCTATTCGAGGTTGAGACAAGCAAAAAATCGGTCCCACAGTTCCTGAATTATAAATGTTGTACTTGTAACAAACCCGACTTTGTTTTACATGTTTAGATGTTAAGAAGCATTGAAACTAACAAAATTTTTCAATGGCAAGATATTGTTTCCTGAAACTAAGCCTTCTAAAGGACAAACATAAAAGACCTCTAGACAAAACATTTGCCTTGCATACAGCTGACCTTGGCGATATCTCCTCGTTACCGATTCAACACAGTATAAAATTAAGTTATTTCTTACACACTTATGGGGCCTCATACATCTTTGGAGATGATTTAAACAGCGTGCAGCGTCTGTTTGTAAGGTAACCTTCAAGGGGCCCTTCAAGAAAAAAGCGTAGGTAGGTTTTCCTTTTTGAAAGGCAAGCAACGCATCTCGTGACACCTGTGGTGTTGCAGTTGTCCATGGGCAAAGGTGATTACTCTCCATCAGGACGAGTAATATAGTCAACAGAAATGTCAAAAATCGATATATTCATGTTAAAACAGAGGTGCCATGTTAGGGCTTGTCGAGAAATCCGTATTTTCCTTACAACATTTCAAATCTGACATAAGCGGCCATGTTAGCAACAGTAGAGAAAATAGAGAAATAGCGGCAAGGCGACCTGTGATTGGCTATTTGCTCTCTCGGATTTACTTGCGGCGTGCATGTTAGCCCCGCTGGTGACCCTATAGCTCGTTTGCTCCCTATTTCATAAAAAAGGTAGAATGTAGTTCATGAGCTTAAAAACCGATCCGAGAGCGGCTAATTTCACGCAAACGGTGCATCTGTTGCACCAGAAAGGCACGTCGGGTCTCGTGGCTAGGTCTTGGGCGAGATCTTCAAGCCAGACCGTGTGGTGGGTTGACCCCCTGCGATGATGTCCCTTTATAAGACTTGTTAAACTCAAAAAAGAAACATTGCTATTACCACATCAACTACGATTAGAAAGCAATGAAGGTGTCTGA
Organism: Udea ferrugalis; assembly: GCA_950022985.1. Classification (NCBI taxonomy): domain Eukaryota; kingdom Metazoa; phylum Arthropoda; class Insecta; order Lepidoptera; family Crambidae; genus Udea; species Udea ferrugalis. The sequence goes on from OX465541.1 coordinate 2,475,722, forward strand.
AGTATTATGCTACAATCAGGCATCAATGTGTTAAATACATATGCTAAAAACTTTGTTAAACAAATAGTTCTTAATGTAAGGTAGCCCAGCATAATGTTGACTAGATAAGTATATTAAATGTGGAGTGTAAATGTCATTTAGTTAAAATGAGTTTTATCTAAAAGGAAGGATAATATTGAGTTAAAATTCAAAAAAATGGTATTTACCTAAATCCAGAGGTTTTAAATTATTCCTAAAGTGAGAATTTGACTTTGGATTTATTACATTTGTTACAATTTAATTACATAAAATATGTTCAAATTTTTACTAGTATGATACAAGTAAAAATTCGCTTAAAAAAAACATAGGTAAGTCAATTCACAATCAATCCAGTTACTGAGTTGGGGAAAAACTTTTAGCTGCTACATGCAGGTTTCAGAATGGTCCGTCTGTCCGTTCACTTGTTAACGCTAGCAGCAATTAATTAGTGGGATGCAAGTGCTCATGTTGTTCGCCACTTAGACCAGTTACCATGCTCCGTGTTATTGAGACAAATTGTTCTGTTACATTGATCTAGGGAGGTCATTATTGGAAGTTACAATTTGAGCTTTTATTTTATTGAAGACATCTCTTTTCAGGGTGTGAAGATATCTATCAGCCAGGATTTGTGAACTCAATTAAAAGTTCCACAGTGATAAGTTATCACTTTTTTTTTCACCAGATGTGGGGTACCTACTGATTGTAAAGGTGGAAGATATACAGTGTGAGTCTTCATAAAGTGCACATATTCAAATATGGAATTCTATGCTTAATTTTATCGACAGAAAACATTTTAAAAAAAAAAAAAAAATATATATTTTTTTTCTATGAATTTTTTAATGTTTTGGTTCAATACTGTGCCCTTCGTGTAAATAAAACCCCGTTTCTTTCAAATTAATTAATTTGTAACAATTAATTAAACTTAAAAATGATTGGTGATGATCAGGCGGCCTCATAAAATTTAAATCCGTGATAAAACTGCCCACAATACAGAAATAAATGGGTTTTTGAGCAAAAATTTGCTTTTTTTTAATCATTTTTTTCAGTAATTGTTAAATTTCTTAAAACCTATGTTTACCTGCATATTTTCTAATTTCAATTATTCTACTTGTATGCTAATACAAGTACTTCTCGATAGCTACTATCGAGAAGTAATACTTATTACTACTAGTAGTAGAAGTAGTATTTATTACTTCACGATAGCTACTATTGAGAAGTAATTTTTGCTTTGTTTTCCGACGATAAAGTTGAGCATAGAATGCCATATTTCAATATGTGCACTTTAAACGAGACTAACACTGTACATTTGACTACTTTTTGTAAATAAAAAAGAAAAAACAACTTAAAAGAAACAATTCTAAAACCCCCAATGATTTTTACTGTTGGTATTCTTCTACAGCTTAGTCAACTAAATTTTTCTACTCTATTATTGTTTCTATTCGAGTAGGTGTCAGCTAAGTTTGGACCAGTTCTGACAATGGCAGATCTATTCTATTATAATACTTTACTCCTGCAGAACTATTGTGATAATTACAGAAGAGCTATCTTTCAATAAAATAAGGTCCCACTATATTTATTGTAACCTTATATGACCATTTATTTTAACCTTAACCTTATGACTTGGTGGAATTAAACTGAAAAGTCCGTCGTCAATAGCAAGAAGTTTTGTTGACTATTTGCTTAAGGTAGCTCTTTCACTGATCCTGGAAAACTTAAGAATAGTGGATGTCTTACAAAATGTTAAAGTTCCTACATATTATGATCTATCAGATATGGGTGGTTCTTGAAACATTACCTGAAATATATCTTAAGGAAAGATAATTCTATTGAAAAAAACAAGAGGAAAACAGTAAAAAATTTAAAAAACACAAAATTAAAATTGAAATCGTAATGGTTTACGGGGATAAACTGTCTTCTTTATTTAGTATTCTTATGGATAATTATAGTCAGATGAAAGCTTTTAGCACAGATGTGTAAATATTTGCTTAAAGAATTTAATGTTTGTAAACACTTCAAGGCATGCTTAAGAGATTATCTCACTACTAGTTTAGCTTGTGACTAAATATTATTCAAGCAAAGTAGACTATAGCACTAGCTATAACTTTAGTCATCTTAACTTATACAAATAAGTATTTTACTAATTCAACAATAAACCTAAAAATTCGTGTAAATTCAACTATTACTACCCTCTGACCCTTATTTGTAATATTAAAGTAAATTTTAGCACACATTAGAAAACATAGGTTATTTTTTGCAACTTTTTGATCAAAAAGATAGGGTACTTGAAAATTTCCAATGAAGGTAATTCCAATAAGATTCCAACACGTTTTTTGATCCAATCAGACAAATATTCAGCCGGATTTTTACTGATTTTATGGACTACGTACGGTAATATGGCCAAAAAGACAAATTGAGAGACAAAAACATGACCTAAATCCAAGTTATTACAACGCTGTGAATGTTTCAACCCAACCCCATACCGGCACCAAACTTGGTGACAACTTATCAGAAGTGATAAGTCCCGGCACAAACAGCATTATAAGTTTCTGTAAAGTGAATAAAATAATCTTTTTATACCCGTCGGCCTGTCAAGAGTGCGATCAAACACTAGACGAACAATGTTTATACGGTTATCTTACCCTTATCTTGTACCTCCACCGCACATGAGATGATAACACATAATCACAATAACGTCACTTATGAGATTATAAACAGATTTGAAACAATAATTCCAGGAAAAACATGAAAAACTTTGATTTCCAATGCCACCACGAACGCAACACGTTCACCTCTGCGAAGGCGCGCCACTGTTTTGGTGTTGCCACAATTTGATTACAGATACCCCAAAATAAACGTCAACATGTGGTGGTAATTTTATTAAACTCAAAATGATATTTTTATTCAAACTTCGACGATGATTCTATATATCTACTGATTTTCTATCACACATACGACAATATGCAGCACACGGATAAGATTTCACTCGTTTACAGCAAGATCGCCGATGGTCTTCGCATGGTCTTCTGTTGATAAATTCTGAATAACAACGTTTAATCTCACACGATTTTCTTCTAGAATAAATTAATTGGTTGTACTCTGATGATAGTAAAGCGAGGAATATAGGCAATTCGTTCTCAAATAGTGACCGCAGTTTACGATAGTTATCCTTGCACAATTTATACTTTTTATATTTTCTAGGTGAACAGATGCTTGATTTCAAAGAGCCCTGTGCAGTTCTGGTATATCTTCTGCACTTCGCAAACTCTCTGTCACCTGCTGAACTAGCTTTTCTATCCTCAATATCGTGAATTATACTTCTCACATTTCGGTTTCCCATTTTGTTTGATTATTTGTTCCTAAATAAATTCTTTATTGATTTATTTGCATCTTACTAAAATTTCTCCTCTATAAGTGATAATGCCATGAGATGCCATTTTTGTCAAAATTATTTTTAATTAAAAAAAACAATAAGTAAAACCTTTTAACGGAGAATCTGCAAATAGTTGCACGCTCAAGGAGATATTAATAGTTTCGTCAAATTTTTGCTCAGACTTCCTCTACAGGAGTTTTATTTTCTGAGAGCCGAATTAAAACCTGACCACTTGTAAATAAGTCATCATCGTTTCAACCCATGTCAACACACTGCCAAGTAAAGGCAAGGTAAAATACATACTTCATTGACAATTAGCACCCAGCCTGCTGGAAGAAATTTCTGTTTAGATAGCCACCTAAAGGGGGCCCTTCGGGTTCAAGCGGCCACGAGGAAGGGTGGCGGTGTAGGAGTGACCGCACACCACCGTACACACGGGTGGGTGTAGAGGGGAGGTATAACTCACCTCGAGCTGAGCTGGGTATGCCGGCATAGCGCGCCAGGGGTCCGCCGGCAGAGTTCATGATCAGAGACCAAGGGGGCTCTCTAGATACGAGCTGAAGCAGGAAGTCTACCACGGAAATCGATAACGATATATGCGGATCCATCGACAGTGCCCCGATACGTTCGCCTAGTAGCTACTCCGTAACATTGTCGTATCGTGGTCGTATCTCTCCACGACCGTCGTTATCATAGACAATAATCGTGAATGAATGACTGAATAAAAAGTTTGTTTTCCTTGAACCAATTGTTTTCACTCCTTTTCACCCCAATTGGTTAAACGAAAACAAACTTTTTTCCGGACTCGTTGCCTACTAAAAAAAGAAGTCGTCAATGTCAAAGTGACAAAATAAATTCTTTTTGACAGTTTCAACTGATGAACTTTTTTTTAAAAAAAATATGCTAATCATAAATCAAATTTAGTATTGTGCAGTTATCTTTATTAAAGGTGTAAAGAGTTGTGTAAGTACCTAAATAGTGAATTCATTTCCGTGCGTGCAAGTATTATTGTAAACATCTTGTTTTGTTTTACCTATTTTAATTATTAAGCAATGCACTTAGTCCAAAAGGCAGCGAGGTTCGACCGGGAAAGAAGATACGGAGTCCGGTGTACAAAAAATTAGTCAATAGTTGAAGAAATCACAGGTAACGAGATAAAAATTCGGAAACGATGATGGACACGATAGCTTGGCTGGTATCGTTAGAAAGTTCGGAGATTTGACATCTGTGTAAACGTCAAACTCGATTTATCGTGTACGCACTTGTACGCAAGAGTAACATACGACATCCCTTGTCAACGGTCGTTCCTTCGTTCAAACGATGGTCGAAACGATGCGTAAGGGAGTAGGGTTAGACACGAGGAAGAGCACGAAGGTTCGATTATCGTGTTCTGTGGTAGACCTAGGTCACCGGGAGTTTAGTTATTAGTGTCTGACGCCCTAGCGCAGACGAGTCTGACACACGCTTACGGACTTCCCGGCCCCCGAAGGCCGGGAAGTCCGTAAAAGGATTCCCCTCGGAAAAAAGTACTATTGCTAACCAAAATACTGTCCATTTTAAGTTTGTTTTTGTGTACGAACTATAGTTCGCACGGCGAATGATGATCCCTATGACGTTTCAACTGACAGTTGTTTTAGTGATGCAAAACCATTTCAAACAATTTCGATAAAATATTTTTTAGGCGAATGTCATGTCATTCAGCCAGGCCCCTATTCAATAAAGCTGACAATCCGACAATTCGACATATGTCGAGAAGTGACAATTCTACAATTTTTCTGTTCAATAAAACCGACAGGCGACATAATTGTCATGGTGGAAAATTGACAAATATGTCGGATTGTCGCGACAATTCGACATATTTGCGTTCAATAAAACTTTTTACGCGACAGGTGACAGGTGACAATTTGTCGTGAAAAACTTGTCAAATCTGCTTTATTAAACACAAAATTGTCGCGACAATCCGACATATTTGTAGAATTGTCAGACAATCCTGACAGGTGCTTGACCCTCTGTTGCGAAATCTAAACCCCTAAGGCTGTCAATTGCTCAGCTTTTTCTTTCCATTCGTTTATTTTATTCTCATAGGTCAGTTGGTTGCTGAACTTACCGAAGAATATTTCTTTATTTTGGTGAATGAGTTCCAAAATAGTATTTTTTTTGTGCATTTCCATTTTACAGACTATTTTAAAAGCAAAGCCAATCTTAGTTGTACTAGAGATTGATTAATTCTCATCGTGGCAAAAACTAAGTTACCTACCCTCAATATTGCTTCAATAAACAAAATTATTTGCAAGCAGTTCAAAAGTCGACATATTTGTCACGACAATCTGACATGTAGAAAATAACTACTGTGGGTTTTTGACATATGTCGAGTTTTATTGAACGAAATTTTTCCTGACAAATTTGTCAGGATTTCACCTGTCGCTTTTCGACATATTTGTCACTTTTATTGAACAGCCTAAGCGCGACAATTCTACAAATATGTCACTTTTTGACATAATTGTCGGATTGTCAGCTTTATTGAATAGGGCCCAAGGTCATTCAACATAATAAGCAATTTCTATTTATTTTGAAAAAAAGATTACGCGCATTGATGGTCATAAACACTAGATAAAAAAGTAACAGTCTTATTTTATTTTACTATTCTGTAATTTTTATTCAAATTGCATAGGTAATTTGAATAAAACGAAAAGTGGTCGAAAGAACGAAGAAAATTTTGTTTACAAGACTGGGATCGAGATGTACAATACGACAATATCATTGACCAACCGTTAATATTAAACGACGCCGATAGCTGCAGTTCAGACTTAGATTTTGAAGACCCCTTTGACTTTTAGTATCAGCTTCAGATTGACATAATTAAAATACAAACTCAAAGCATTTGTTAAATTTTTCCAACAAATTATCGATATTTTGTTTATCGATGTGTCCCTTCTTAGTCGATAACAGCTTGACGACGTAACTTTTGCAGCACGTACCATGTACATTTGCATTGAGTTTTTTGCCATTATTTACGAACATTACGTAATAATTTCTTAATAGTCATTTTTATAATTTACAAATGTAAATAATTATGATTTTTTCGATTTTTTAATGGACCTCTAAAGGATTTGTTGTGACAGGACGTCAGTACAATGTTAAGCGCTAGCGAACTGTCATAGGGATCATCATTCGGCGTGCGTAGTATAATGAATAAAGAAAACTGTCATAAGGAAAGAGATTTGTGACGATTTGATAGTACCTACATTGTTCTTTTGAAATAAAGATGATTGAAATTGAAATTTAATTTAATTTTACGAAATGAAATCGGTGGCTCGATGCGACTACAAATCCAAATCTTAGGCATTGTTAAGATTGGGAAAATGCATAGGTACTGTATTTAAAAACGGACTTTTAATCACTCCTTTCAATTTGATGAGATTCAGTAACCCAAGTATCACTTGTTTGACTTGGCGAAAACTGAACTTGAAAATTAAGTAATTTCATGGCCTTACATCATTCTGACTTTCGCTTTAACAATGTAAAGTAATGTGCTTGACCATGACAGTGCCTGCCACTGATCGGCCCCTTTTTCAAGTGGGGAAGCCACAAAAGCGCCTAGAGTTGACAGGCTCTTCCAAGCGTACAAACCGTGCAAGGCGGGCCAGATCGAGTGAGCCCTCGCACACCTGCCTACTGGCTCCCACCATACGAGGACCCTTCTGGCCCCAGCACACCACCTCGCCCATTTATGGGCGCGCGTGGATGGCAAGTAGACAACACTGCCACGTCTGAATACCTCGACCCCCGCCACGACTTGGGGGTGAAAGGTGATACCCAGACCTAGCTCAACAGACAAGCCATGAAAGAGAGTTGTTTTTTATTAATTATTTCATTTACAATCAAATTAAAAACTCCTTTTTATCGTCTTATTCTATAATTATCAATAATTTGTCAAACTTGGGCGCAGTCTGATTAAACGAGTAGGCATGCACGATGTATCCACTGAGCCAGATTAAATATTGCAAGCGTGAATGCTGCGTGTCTTGATAATGATTAAATTCGATAAGGTACCGTACCTAGCTTCATTGATGAATTTAATACAAATGCTGATTGTAATTAAGTGCACTTGCTTCTGAATATACTTTCAACAGGCTTTTTCTAATGATCTCCCAAAAGCTTTCTTTGGAGTGGTGGTTAGAAAGTACGATATAGAGTACCATTTGTATTTTACACCATTTTTTATGCAATGAAAAAAAGAAATTCAAGGTGTTTCAACCTTAGTTTGAATATACTCAGTATCACCAAGCTGGACCTTAATTTAACAACAATCGATTAGATTCTCTCAGTAGGCCTTAGCTCAAAGCCCTCGTTTCTAAATGGAGCCGAATACATTTCTATTTTGATTAAAAAAAAAACAAATACTTACCTCCTTATTCATACAAACGAATGAAACGCTAAAGCATAGTTTAAACAATTTACGTGTTTTGTCACTTACTCGCAAATAGCTGCAGCAACAAGAATGAAAGAGACAAAGTGATACAAAAGTTAACGTGTTGTTGAAGAGCTTTTAAAGTTTTTATGAACAAGGGGGTATGTCTCCAAGGTCAACCGCTCATTAACCCCCGAATTCACAAACGACAATCAACGCTAAGCACGGTCTCACGCTCATGCTGTCCCTTTCAGTTCTATTGACATTTCATAGGACAACATGAGCGTGAGCGCGTGCTTAGCGTTGATTGACGTTTGTGAATTCGGGGGTAAGCTACCCGTCTCCGTGCAATCCGCCGCCTATTTGCAATAAAGCAAGGAAGAATGTTCAGAAATTGGTAGCCAGTTATGCGGTTGTTTAGCGTACAGCACCAATGTTATGTTTTTCTTAATTATCCATCATAAATCCAACAATACTAAAATAAGCCACCTGTATATTATCAAGACCAAAATGATTGATCTGGTGGATTAAAACAGCAACGCTCTAAATACCTTTGTTCATTTAAGATATTGTTTTAGACTTTTGAGAGGACTGTGGTCGTGCTGTCTTGATTCATTCATCAGCAACACTTGTATAAAAAAGTAGAAGAAAATGGTCTTAAAAGTACTTCTTGTGTTTACCTTCATTTATGCTGGTAAGTGAGTGTGAAAAAGCAGATATAAATTTTTGTAACACTAATGTTGAACGCTGCTTGTTTGAAAATGAATCTTCAACAATGAACTACCTAGTTACTTTTAAGGGTTTCAATTAGGTAAATACTCAATTTTATCCCGTCATCATCAACCCATTTTATTATTTACCCCTTGAGCATTAACGCACCCGATCTTGGCAACCCAGTCCCGTATTTGAAATTCGGATTACAGCTGACTGGCGATTTTGGTAGTGGGGACTAGGGGTAAGGATGGGATAGTGACGTAGTCGTACCAGTGTCGTACTAATAAAGAAGTGTAGTTGTACGTACGATGCATACAAGTTTTGTATAGTTATTAATTTAGTTTTTTTCTACACTACAGTAGTCTAAATTACGTCCGAATTGACGTTTATCTGTGTTTTTTTCAGTGCTCGCTAATCCCAGCCGGCCAGAATCTCGCATCGTAGGCGGTACCCCGGCCAGCATCTACGACTACCCCTTCGTGGTCGCCGTCTTGTACGAATACCCCAGGGCTGGCGTGATCCAGCGCTGTGTGGGGACTCTGATCTCCTCCTGGCATGTTCTGACTACGGCGTATTGCCTTACGTGAGTATCTTTACGGCCCACAGCTGGACTCAGGCTTCATTTCAACTAGGGTCATTGCGCCGGTTTGCGGCCTTTTAGTCGCCTTCCCAACTTCGCTCCACGAAATCGGTCTGATAAGTCCATAATTCAACTTCCAATTGATTCTGTAGGCGTTGCAGATATAGTCAACTTTTTTGTTGACATGATCTTTAAAGGGATGTTGTGCTAGATTTTTTTAAAAGAAATAAATAACTAAAAGTTACCCAAAATGCCGGTTGACGGTCATTTTTATCAGTTGGCGGCCACGTTGAGATCAGTTCGCGGCCGTCTGTTTTACATACAATATTGACTTGCGACTGGTTCAGACTTTTATAATGTTTTCGAAGCCTCTTTACAGTATTTGGTCTAATCCTGAATTTCAACATCATTGGGTATTGGATCCCGATTATGACTAGATGCCTTAAATCCTAAAAATCCTGTTTCCCCTCAATTTTCATCTCTTTTTTGTCATCTTAACCTTTGCAAGTGTGCACCTAGTGTAAAGTTTACATCTATTCCAACATTTCACGTTTTCACAGGTACGCTACTTATAATATGTGGTCAAGCAATTCAACATCGTATCTCTAATCTCCACAGCACATTTGCCTTCCTAACACACCCTGGTCTTTAATTACTGCAGTAAATTTTCCCTTTGTTCTTTTTACTTCATGTCCTACCTGAAATCCTGGGGGAGATTGAGAGTTTCTATGGACAGCTGTATTCTACGCAAACACCTGTTGAAAGCAAGGCTAAAGACCATAGAGCCAAGTTTACCCGACACTATACCGAAGATATCTCGGACGTCAGCCTGTACGAGATGGATGGATACTGTAGGATGGCTCTCAAGCAGCTTAAAAACAACAAGACGGCGGGTGATGGCGGAATAACAACTGAGCTCCTGAGAGCGGGCGGTCGGCCGATACTCAAGGTCCTCAAGATGCTCTTCAGTTCTGTCATCCTCGTGGGCAGAAAGCCAAAGGCATGGGGCAAAAGCGATGTGATGCTGTTTCTCAAGAAGAAGGGTGACAAAACTCTTTTGAAGAACTACAGACCTATCTCGCTTCTGAGCCATATCTATAAGTTGTTTTCGAGAGTCGTTAGGAATCGTCTCGCCCGCAGGTTTGACGACTTTCAACCTTCCGAACAAGCCGGATTCCGAAAAGGCTATAGTACCATAGACCACATTCATACATTTCGGCAAGTTATACAGAAGACCGAAGAGTATAACTTGCCACTGTGCCTAGCCTTCGTGAACTATGTGAAAGCCTTTGATTCGATTGAGACCTGGGCAGTATTGCAGTCTCTCCAAAGGTGCCAAATAGACTACAGGTACATCGAGGTTCTTAGGTACCTAAACCAAAACGCCACCATGTCGGTCCGATTATAGAACCAGAGCTCTAATCCGATCCAACTGCAGCGGGGCGTGAGACAAGGAGACGTTATTTCCCCGAAATTGTTCACAGCTGCGTTGGATGATATTTTCAAGCTTCTGGATTGGAAAGGCTTCGCGACATCAACATCAATGGATAGTTCCTAAAACACCTACGATTCGCCGATGATGTAGTTCTTATGGCTGAGACCTTGGAAGACCTGAACATAATGCTCTAAGATCTCGGTAATGCTTCAAAAAGAGTGATTCTTAGGATGAACATGAACAGCAGCCTGGGACAGGCAGTCCAGTCCAGTTGGGGGTAAGTCCAACTTCGAGAAAGAGATCTCTCGTCGAATCCAGCTCGGATGGGCAGCGTTCGGGAAGCTCCTGCATATATTCGCGTCTTAGACCAGTGTGTGTTGCCAGTAATGACATATGGGAGTGAGACGTGGTCGTTCACTATGGTTCTCATAAGGAGGCTCAAGGTTACCCAGCGAGCAATGGAGAGAGCGATGCTTGGTATTTCCCTGCTTGATCGAATCAGAAAAGATGGGATTCGCAGGAGAACTAAGGTAACCGACATCGCTCGAAAGATTGTATCGTTGAAGTGGCAGGGGGCGGGACACATAGCGCGGAGAACCGATGGCCGTTGGGGAAAGGTTCTGGAATGGCGACCGCGTACCGGACGACGTTCCGTGGGCAGGCCCGCCACAAAGTGGACCGACGATCTTGTCAATGTCGTGGGAAGCCGCTGGATGCGGACAGCGCAGGATCGATCGTTGTGGAGATCCTTGCGGGAGGCCTATGCCCAGCAGTGGGCGTCGTTAGGCTGACATGATGATGATTTTTCTCCTTGAACCGGTTCTGGGCCTTGTTTTTTCAGTTCCTCAGCCCTTCTGCCACTTAATCGATCTTGAATTGTGCATCTCTAAACCCAATTTTACGAGATGCTTCTCTGATCGAATTTGGTCTTCGCGAATTTCCTTTAGTGCTTGCTGTAGAGATTCAGGCGTATTAGTCACAGTCTTTTTTTTCTGTTTTTTGGTAGACATCTGTAATCAAAAATTTTAGCTAAACACCAACCAAATACTGAGAGTGATAGAAGTGGCCGTAAACTGACCATATAGTCAGTTAACGGCCGTCTATTTTTCATATGAATTAAGGACGGCCGCGAACCAGATTTGTCTGAACCAGCTGTCTCAGTTGGCGGCCATATATAGCTAAAGATACATTTAAAATTATATTTTGGCGGCCGTGAACTAACCATAGCATTCAAACCAATCTCAACAATCAAAAAACTGTTGCACAAAACGAGACTTTAAATACATTAATAATAGGAAAAAGGAAAATTTATTTCACTCAATGAGTTAGTGCCGCGGCCACCCGGCCGTATACCAACTTAAGTAAAAAAATAAAGTGTTGGTTGGCGGCCACCAAATAAAACCGTTATTAAAGTAATTTACTTTCAAAATAAATGCAAAATGACGTAGATAAAACAACTATGATCACCCATAAAGAAACAAAATAGTAATAAGTAATAGTAAATTTAAAATACTTACTTTCGAAGCGAGACCTATTCACTATTTTTTGGGTAACTTTGCGTACGTGGGGTAAAACTACCGGTTTACCGGCCACTACCCCCTATCGGCCACTTCGCACGTTATTTTACCTAATACTTAGACAGTGTTTTAGATCAATCATTTCTAATATCGCGTCATTGGATTCTGACGAACTCCACGGTTCATAATACAAAGGCATGACTTCGAAATTTGCAAACTGAGCCCTCAGTCGCCATTTCAAAATTTGGTGTGTGGACGCGTGTCAAATTTAGAGAAAAAAATAGCAGGTGGATTGTTATTCAAAGGTAAGTTTTTAAGTGTTATTGTTGGTTTAGTGTTCATTAATTTGGTTTGTGTGTTTGTAATATGTTTATTTTTAATATTCAAGTGCCCAAACTCACCAGACTTTACATAATTTGTGATTTTGTTGGTGGTCGGACAATACGTTAACGAATAATTTCAAAATCTACTTATCGACCGGGTGGTCGCATAACCGGTTTATTTTCGTCATTTCACTTTGCTTTTATTGGATTAACCTTACATTCACCAACATAGGGTCCATTTTATTTGAAAAGAGCTAGAATTTTGTGAATTCACATCTAGATTCCGGCCGCCTGTATACCTCATATTTTCAAAGATATGACTTTCGAAAATCTCGAACGTTTAGCGGCCGATAACTAGTAAAAATAAAACCTGTCTCCGGCCGTTTAAAATAATGAACGGCCGAGGATTGGTAAAAATTACACCTGATTCCGGCCTTGCTAAAAAAGAACGACCGATAATTGCAAAAAAAGTTAGTCTGTTTTCGACCTAGGAAATTAAAGGCGGCCGATAAATGCTAAAAATGTGATCTATCTTTGGCCATAATATTTGTTTGTGACTTCATGTTAGTTACCCTCTTATGCTGAAACGGGTTTGAATGAAATTTGGCATAGCCTTACTCTGAATTAATTCATAGACTACTTCACCGTGGGGGCGAAGAAGCTTTTATGTTATATGTAGTTTTGGATACACTTTGGGTGATTGGCTTGGTTGGTGTTGGAATTATGCTTGTTTTTTTATTTCAGATGGGACCTGTGAGTAAAAGAAAGAAAAAGAAACAAAAATGAGGGGCCTTCCCGAAGGTTTGCTTATAGTGAAGAAGCACTGACAAGGGGGGCTAAAACGGTAACATTTTAGCATTTCATATTATGAATCATCTATTTGACGTTTCATCTAGACCGCGGTCCGTTTCGAGTCAAAAGTGAGTAACAGCGCGCTGACACGCATCCCGAATTGATAAATTGTATGAACGTGAGCGACGTCAGCGCGCTATTACTCACTTTTGACTCGAAACGGACCGCGGCCTAGATGAAACGTCAGTTAGATGTTTCATAATATGAAATGCTAAAATGTTGCTGTTTTAGCCCCCAAGGGCTCTTTCAGATATACGCTGTAATATTCGCGGCACCAGAGAGGCATGTCGGCAGTATTGAGTTTCAAGATCCACTATACAGGACAGGCTTTTCGGTCGTATTGCTGATCAAAAGGGGAAAGTTGGCCCAGACCCTATATTTGGTTTTGATGAAGAAAAGACGATCGATGATTGAATAATTGAGTTGGCGAAAGCAGGAATTCCAATCAACAAATATGACCTTCTAGATACAGTGGCTGAGCTTGCAAAAGAACTGGGCATAGACCATCGCTTTCCACGAGGTAAACCTGGTATACGAAGGTATCTCAGCTTTCTCAAACACCATTCAATCAAACATAAGCATCCGAGAGCCAGAAACTATTAATACGGCGCGAGAAGCCATCAAGGCAAGGAACGTTCAATTCGAAAATGGTTCACAGAATTACACACTTTCTTGGTTGAACAAAATGCAACAGATATTTTATATGATCCAAGTCGTATACTCAACGCTGATGAAACTGGTGTTTCATTGTCTCCTAAATCAGGAAAGGTTTTAGCTCTTAAAAGCTACAAAAACGTATAATTTGTCAAGAAAGGATGTCGATAACATATTTATTTAAAAATGGTATTGGCAGCTATTTTCGTTCTTCTTGAAGTCTCGGTTTTACTGGGCTTAGAATTTCATGTTATGTTTGGAGATTTTTTAATGATGCTGAAGCCAAAAGTAGCTTTAAGTTGTAGAAGAGACCAAAAATATACTGCTTTTTATGAATTTATTAATTGTTTTACTTTCATACTATTATAAACCCAATATGCAACTGAATAAGAGTCGTTTTTCTACCGTGAATCAGGTGGCCGATAACCAGTGCACTGGTGGACGGTAACTGAGTGAAAAGGCCGATAGCCGGTATATTTACTGTTTTAACGAATACATATTTTTTATAAATTATGTATCACTGACACGTCTATAAACTTTAGGTTTTATGAACCTACACTATTGTAGGATGGTAAATTATTTTTTTGGAAAATCTTGGTGTACATCATTATGATAGAAATCAAGTCCAAAGTCCACAAGCTGCTTAAACGGCCGATAACCGGTATGTTTACCCTGTATGAGCTGAGAGCGCGGCAGGCAAAATGGATGATTTATTTCCAGCACGTGGTGAAGGTTGACCGACCAATTTGAAAAGGCATTACGTTTCGCAACTAGGTATCCTACTTTTTAAAGTCCTACAACACGTTCGGAAGGGTGAGATAGAATTCTTGTTATTCTAATTTTTATGCGGTTGGTACTTAGAAAGGCCGCGAAACAACGCAGGGCCGCGAACCAGCGTAATGACTGAAGTGGTGAGCGCCATTATCTAATGCGGGCTCAGCAGCAGCAGTACTTATCTTACAATTAGCAGTTTCAAGCCACCCTTAACGTCCTCGAATAGGTTTGGCGACTGATAACTTAATAGTACGGGAGCAAAAGAGTAGCATATCAACTTAATTGGAAATCAAGCTGTGTTTTTCATGAAAAGATCAAGAGAGATTTAAAAAATGATTAGATTTAAGAATTGCCAGTCTTTTGAGTAAAATCTTTGATAACGTTAACCATCCGCATGTTTGAATATCTCTATAGTCCGTTCGCGTTAAGAAAGCAGTAATTTCATACTTGTCGTCAAATCGTTCTTAATTAGAAAGTCAAGTCCACAGTGACCAGTTGGACGCATTCTTTCGAACGCAAAGATCCACAGATCTGAGTTTTTTTTGTGTGCAACATAATTAAATTCAACAATCACTGCATTCTTAACGTGAACTTTTCTTTTCATTCTTTGAAGCCTGTCACGTATGCCGAAACACGCACCACTTTTTTTTTTTTTTATTTTTTTTTTTTATCCCGGTGAAATGCTTTTACGCACTTCCCGCTTCTTGGGGGGCAGCGGGGGGGTGTGGGACTCGCCCACCCTTGCAAGGGGTGAGAATACCCACTAAAACACCGGGGCGGCCTTCTTCTGCGCGTGACCAGGGTTTACCGAGGACTCTCCCAGGGAGGCACTCTACCGGTAAAACCCTGGCGCGCTGTGCCGGTTCCGGCTCACCTCGAGGGGAGTAGTGCCTCCCCTCTTACACAACCGCCGGTGTTCGACAGTGCGAGGCCACCCCACACTGCCGTCCTCCTCGGGGTCGCTTGTGCAATGAAGGCACACAGCCCCCGCCGTGTACTCTCCTAGCGACCCCGGGGCCCCCCTTTAGTCGCCTCTTACGACAGGCGGGGGTGACCTTGGCTGTATTCTAACGCCCCAGACCACAGGGCGAAAACACGCACCACTAGAAGAAGACAGTCTAACATCTGACTTCTTTCAGCGATGCCGACATTGAAAAGCTCCAACTCCGTGCTGGATCAGCCAAGAGTCTGGAAGGTGGAACTGTCACGGGAGCAGCTCAGCTGTTCATCCACCCCGACTACGTGGAGACCCCCCGCACCGCTGACATAGCCCTCATCCAGGTTCAGGAGTACTTTGGCCTGACTCCTACCGTCAGACCTATATACATCCCGCCGCAGGAGATGTACATACCTGACGGGTATCCTGTGAAGGCTGCTAGCTGGGGATTCGAGTCTGTAAGTCGTTATTCGAGGTGTAATAGTTAAGAAGTTAGCTAAACACCAGAGGTCGCGGGTTCGATCCTTGCGCGGTGGAAACATTAAAATTTGTGTACCTGCAGACTTAGGTTATTTTTGTGGCTAGACGGCGCTGCAGCGACATTCCACGCAATGTCAAAGATCATTTTATTATTATTCATTCTCTCGCAAACCTTCTGTAATAGTCCAGTCATTTAAGCTTATATTAGGTAAGAATCTCGGAATTCGAGATACCCAGCTGTAAGTCTGTAAATACTTGTATATTGACACCCTAAAAGTTGTCTCAAAACCTACATATGGTAGGGTGTACGCAACTATTAAATTTCAAGGTCAAAAGTCACAAAAATCGTTTTTTTGCGCTTATTTTGTAAATATCTCATTTCCTATGGGTTTCTTGCTATTTGTATTTATTATCAATATTGTAGAATACAAAATTCTCTACAAATTTTGTTTGATGTTTTTTTTCATACGGTGAGCCGTTTTCGAGATAGAGGGCGGAGAGCGCGTGGTCACAGCATCACTTTAGGTGTATATTTTCAAGTTCAAACTTGGTCAGGGCATGACTTGGAACCCCGGGTATGGGGTTGGGCAATGCGAAACGATTTTCTGGAGCCTATCATGACAATTTTACCACCTGCTCCAAAACATTTGCTAAATACAATTTTCTGCAACTGCAAGAGTGGTTGTGGTTCGCGATGCGGATGCAGGAAAGCTGGCTTGCAATGCTCTTTAGCTTGTGGCCAATGTAATGGGCAAGCTTGTCTCAAAAGCATCATCTCCGAAATCATAGAAGAACTTGAGACAAATGTCGTTGAAGACGATAATGAAGACCAGTTTGAAAACCAGCAGTCGGAAGACGACGGTGAAGAGGAAGAAGCCATACCATGCCATACCTGGGGTTCCAAATCATGCCCTAACAAAGTTTGAACTTGATAATATACACCTGAAGTGATGCTGTGACCGCGCGCTCTCCACCCTCTATCTCGAAAACGGTTCACCGTATGAAAAAAATTTTCAAACAAAAATTGTAGAGAATTTTGTATTCTACAATATTGAAAATTAATACATATAACAAAAAACCCATAGGAAATGAGATATTTACAAAAAAAGTGCAAAATAACGCTTTTTGTGACCTTTGACCTTGAAATTTAATAGTTGCGTACACCCTACCATATGTAGGTTTTGAGACAACTTTTAGGGTGTCAATATACAAGTATTTACAGACTTACAGCTGGGTATCTCGAATTCCGAGGTGAACTTACTATAATGACTGGCCTATAAAGTAGTTGCTAAATTGCCGCCTAAATTGTATATTGACTATAAAATGATTTTCTCCTTTTTTAATTACTTTGTTGTGTTTGTGTGCAATAAAGTGTTTCTTATCATATCTTATTGCTTTTTGGTTGTAGGAAGACGGCGAACAGCTAAAGTCCTTGAGCTCCATCAAGACCAACATCATCTCCCAGGCCCGCTGCAGTGAAGCCTTTGCCGACAATGACGAAGTCAGCATTTACGACCGTAAGAACTTGGACGCTGAATACCTACATAATCTAATCTTAATCGGCCATGAGGATCCCACTGCTGGGCAAAGGCCTCTCTGCCTTTTTCGGCCAGTCCCCTGCAAAGGCGTCCAGCTCGTCACGCCATCTGCGCCTTGGACTGACAAGTCGACGGAACTGCTTCGAAGGGTTCCACTGTGTAGCTGCTTTTTCCCAGAAATCCTCCGGCATCCTGCAGACCTACATATAAAAACATTATATCACTCTCTTCACCACGAACCGGCGAACCTCGCACTAGGAACTCAGCTCAACAATTCCCAGTTTTTATCTCACTTAACATAACTTACGCTTGCCTAGTCAGATGCACACTGGTTGTTGACGTCATTGTGAACCGAACATTCAGAAGCCTACATTTAGAATTTGAACTCAACGTCCTAAATTGCTTCTGTTATCCAGTTTTTATTGTTTTCAATCACTGACGAGTTAGCTGCAAAATGTGTAATGAACTCAAGATAATTAGGTGTTCCAGCCAGTGTGAAACTACTGTTCTACGACGCTATCTATTACACCCGCAAATAATACTTACATAACATAACACAAATACATAAATTGCCCATATACGTCCCACTGCTGCCTGCCTCACCTTAACTATGAGGTGGATTGAACCATACTCCAGCATGCGGGCTCAGTGCGGATTGTTGGAGGGGTGTAAAGTCAGTGACCAACCTTAATGTTAGATGTTATCAAGCCGCAATGAATAATATCCAGTTGTACCTACTTTCCTTTTCAGAGGTGTTCTGCACCCAAGCAGAGGGCGTGTCCATGTGTCGAGGCGACTCCGGCGCCCCTCTGATCCTGGACGAGGTGGTCGTGGGTGTAAAGTCATACGAGAGCACCTGCGACGATTCCACCCCAGATCTGTTCACGCGGGTGGACAGGCACACCGGCTGGATCCTGGAGTACGCCATGCCGCCGGAGACGAGGATAGATGGCGCTGGCGTTGGTGTGCAAGTTGCGACGATGAATTTGCACTAGTTATTAAAGAAATAAAAATGTTAAATTATGTAGTTTTTGTAACTTACCTGGATAACATTTAGTCGAATTGAAGCACGGTGTTTTACACCTAATATTTTTGGTATTACTAGATTACCCAGTTATGTAATTGAAAAGCTTGAATTGCACGACCTTAACTTTAGTTCCACTACTAGGCACAGGCCTCACCTCAACCATAAGGTGGCGTGAACCATACTCCTACAAGCGAGCTTGTTGCGGATTGTTGGAGGGGTGTAAGGTTTGTGATAAACCTTGCTGTCAAATGCTATTATACCGCCCTGAAGCCTCTAGCTAGGCTTAACGACAGACATTTGATGACGTCAGCAAAGACCATCTAAAAGTAAGTGCCTTTTAAAGCAGGGAGATGAACGAAATAAGTATAAGTACACCATTATATTTCTGTCAGGGCGGTAAACCATGAGCGGTGGCGACATTGTCGATCTTAGACAATATAGAAAGTCGATCCTCTCATCCTGGACGAGGTGGTCGTGGGTATAAAGTCATACGCGAACACCTGCGACGTCTCCACCCCAGACCTGTTCACGCGGGTGGACAGACACACCGGCTGGATCCTGGAGTACGCCATGCCGCCGGAGACGAGGACAGGCGGCGCTGGCGCTGGTGTGCAAGTTGCGACGATGAATTTGCATTAGTTATTAAAAACTAAAAATATAAAATGATGTAGTTTTTGTAACTTACCTGGATAACATTATGACATTTAGTCAAAAAGGCACGGTGTTTTACACCTAATATTTTTGGTATAGTTGGCTCAACGACTGACATTAGACGACGTAAGCAAATGGAGTACGCCATGCAGCCGGAGACGAGGATAGGGGGCGTTGGGGTGCAAGTTGCGACAATGAATTCATTAAAAAGAATTAAAACATTTCACTAACACAGTTTTTGTTATACTTAAGCTCCCAACGCTCGCTCACCACAACGAGTTCGCTCGTGTGTGGAATATTGCTCTCATCTCTGGGACGGTTCTGCCAAGTATTTGCTAGAAGCTCTCGACAGGTTGCAGCGACGCGCTATTCGCATCATTGGTAGCCCAGAGGCAACTATGGCTTTGGAGCCTCTCCAGCTGCGTAGAGACATTGCCAGGTTGAGTGTCCTCTACCGCCTTTACAACGGCGAATGCTCTGACGAGATGTTCCAACTGATCCCATACTCACCCTTCCACTCCCGCACCACACGCTCTGGTCTGCGCAAACATCCACACACGATCCAGCGACTGTCAGCCCGCACCAAAAGGTTCGGTGATTCATTCCTGTGTCGTGCTATCCAGACGTGGAACGCTCTTCCAGCGCATGTGTTTCCTTCTTCCTACAATCCCGGGTTTTTTAAGCGGGCGTGAAAGGCATTTATGCAGGCCTTCAAAATGAGACTGACCAGCAAAGTAGTTCTCAATTACTGTGCTTGTCAACCCTTGTTTTAAAAAATTGTGTGCCTCAATAGGACTAAGGTTAGGTTTTTACCTTAGTCCTATTGAGGCACGATGTTTTACATACCTACAAGCCAGACCCTAACTTTATTGGTCTCGTTGTTAATATACAGATAAGATAGTAATTATTGAGATTGGATTGCTCCGTTCACCTAAGTTTAGTCCCACTGCTAGGCACAGGTCTCACCTCAACTATGATAAGTTGTGTGGTGTAAGGTTAGTTATAAAATTTGCTATCAGATGTTATCAAGCCACTCTCAGGCCCCCGACTAGGCTTAACGACTGACATCTCACGACGTCAGCAAAGACTGTTTGCTTAACGTGCTTTCCAAAGATGGAGATATACACGATAGCACGAAATATCGTCTATCATTCCACCAGGGCGGTCACCCATGTGCAAAGGTGACGTAAAGTTGAAAAAGAAAACACTTTTCGCAGATGCACATAAAGACATCATCATCATCAACGTCCACTGCTGAACCTAGTAGGCGCCCCCATAGATTTCCAGCATCCGACGAAACTCTGCGATCTTACCAGGTCATCAGTTTACCTTGCGGGTAGGCGTCTTACGCTGCGTTTGTGGTCAATAAATTATTTTTCGCAGTAATATATAGGTATGCCACATACGTATGTACACACATCAAAACTGTCTAGGGATATCATAGGGATATCATTTTTCAAATATTTCATAAAGTTAAGTTTGTTTACAAGTTGAGCATTATCTTAGAATAACGCGAGGACAGAGGCATAAGATAAAGGTTAAGAATATTACAAAAAAAACGTTTGATTTTGCTAAAATTTTGACACCTTTTGAAAGAAAAATCTGTCTTTTTTTAAAGTCCTTACGATTGTACAATAATGCTACTACAATGAATTTCTTTATACAATCTGAAAGCGCAGATATAGCAGTTTCTGTGTTCTAAAAATTTCTACGTTGGTATCAATATTTTAATTTTTACAGCCTCCCAAATAGCTATACTTTGTATGAAAATGCTTGAGATATCCCTAGACACTTTTGAGCAGTGTATGTTACTGCATACGTATGTGGCAACTTATAAGTTACTGCATACCTATGTACGTATGTACATTTTGACAATTTGTAAGCTTAACGGCATGACAGGCTACCCATATCAGTCGCCATTGCTCTTAAATAAAAAAAACCTGAATAGCCTGATGTTTCGTCAACTGTACCACAATATTAATGGATAATGATAGTACCTACCTACCTGAGCCAGTGGCAGTGGCAGTGGCATGCCATAGATAGGCCACACATATTAAACTGAAAACATCCCTTTGCTTGACCACCCCAAAAACAAAATCATCCACGTATTTTAGACTAACTGTTTTTTGTTGTTGCCTTGTTTTGGGTATTTGAGACGTTATTAATTAATTAAAAGAGGTATATTTAATTTGATTTTATCAGCAATAATGTATTTTAGGATTAAATAATTTATCAGAAGATTTATTTGCAAATAAAAGATAAATCCATACGTGCCCGAGGAGGGCTGCCTGCAATCTTACGTGCAAATCAATTGAATCATAATTTTTATTTGCTGATAACTTCATGCACAGTGTGTTGTTTTTTGCACTGAATGGTAACTGGGTTGGGTACCCAGTTTTGTCTGGTCACTTTAGTAATCAGGTATTTTATTTGAGAAATGCATGAATTTATTTGAAAAAATATGGTACCTACTTTTAAGCACCACAATTGACAGTATCATGATCCATAGGGCATTTTCCACGGAACATAGGCCTCTAAAATTTTTAAAACGCCTGCATGCAGCTTGAATGTTGCTACCACCTACAAAAAATATAAAATCTCTTGACAACTATGCAAGGCCAGAGTAGCCAGATTCCACTCATTTAACCAAATAGGTCAAAATAAAATGAACCGCCTGTATATAAAGTCATAAATTAAAGGAAATGATCAAATTTATTGATAAAAAGTTAAAATACATCAAAACACTGAATATAAATTGAGATGTAGTTTGGGCAAATCCATTCAGTAATATCTATTCATTCATAAGCAATACTTGCAATAAGAAGTACTTACAACAAAATGGATTTAAAAGTTTTTTTCTTATTTTCCCTAATTTATGCAGGTGAGTGAAATCAAAATATTTCACCAACATGACATAAGATACACTCACGACGTTACCGTCATGGTAAACGGAACGTTCAGAAGCCCACACTTCGCTAAGATTTGAACTCGAGGCCGCACCGACATCGAGCCAGAGTGCCTAATCACGGGGCCACATCGCTTTCTAGTTTTCACATTCACTTTTTCTTAACAAACAGCATCTTGTATTTTCAGAAGAGTCAAAAGGAAATCGACTCTTTGATCATTCGATTATGAACAGGTTTTATTAATTTTCAGCGGTCGCCGTCCCCAGCAGTCCAGAATCTCGTATTGTCGGAGGTACCCCAGTCTCAATCAACGACTACCCCTTCGTGGTGGCCATTTTGTACGAGTACCCCCGAGCTGGCGTGATCCAGCGCTGTGTAGGTACTCTGATCTCTTCCTGGCATGTGCTGACCTCCGCCTTCTGTTTTACGTAAGTGTTTTAATTCAGAAACTTACGTTCATAATATACATTGAACACCCAGACCAGTACAAACAGACATTTTCATAAACACGGCTGTTTGTATTGTGAGGGGATCGAACCCGCGACCATGGTTGTAGTAATCCACTTCTTTTAAAATCCCAAAACTACACCTAATCTGAATCAGCCATGAGAATCCCACTGCTGGGCAAAGGCCTCTCTTCCCCTCCTCCACGCGTGTCTATAGTGCGTGTTTAAAATAAAACTACACCTACGTTGTTTAAATGGTTAATAACCAAATTAAGTAGCAGTATTTTAGAAGATCGAAGATGACCTAAATATTTGCTATAAGATAACGATATAATCTTAAATTTAGTAAATTAACATCCATAAAGACCGATTATATCTTGATTACCAAAATATTTTAACAACATAATTTATTTACAACACGAATATGGCGCCAGCTACTCTGTGGTTTTCAATGCGGTTGCCCTTGCCACCATTATTTGAAACTGTTTGAAACATTCCTCCTTAAAAAGGTTCTAAGAAGGTTTAAAATTAAAAGATCTTGATGTTTTATAACTTTTATATGTACAGTCAACAGCACATCAGGTTACCCCATTTCCGTTTTTTCTCTCGCTCTTGCCAAATGCCATTCCTTTGCAATTGAGCAAGGAGGACTGACCGAGAATGGGTAGCGTGATGTGCCGGCCACCGTACAGTCTACGGCTGAATATAGCAAGGAGGAACGATGGCCAGTCAGCGTATTCAGCTTATCCAAACACTCAATGATAACTACGGTATTTTAGTCAAAGTGTCTAGAGTAAAACAACATCTACCTTCCAGCGATGCTGACATCGCCAAGGTCCAGATTCGTGCCGGTTCCGCCAAGAGCATGGAAGGCGGGATCCTCACTGGAGCGGCCGAGATCGTCATCCACCCTGACTACGTGGCGAGCCCCCGTACAGCAGACATCGCTCTCGTCTTGGTCAACGAGTTCTTCGCCATCACCGACACCGTCAGGACTATCTATATACCACCATACGGTTCTATCGTACCTCAGGATTTACCTGTTACGGCTGTCAGCTGGGGATTTGAGTCTGTAAGTATTTTGGCAGTAGTTTCTTCTCTTCTTTATAAAGCACATAACTACAAACTTTTCCTAAACAATATCAATGAAAGCAAGCTTTGGCAAGAAAGTCATCCAGTCCGCCTAGTCGTACTTGGCACTCTGAACAAAGTTGTCGAACCATAAGGTAATTTTATTTTTCGTACCACTTGCGCAAAAAAGCGCTAATTTGAATAAGAAGTTTTAATTCTTTATTTATGACGTGCCAGTATTTATATGTGATAAAATAGAAAAAGTTTAATAATAAATATTTTTTCGCAAATGGTACGAACAGTAGAATATTTTCCTCGGTGATAAAGCTGTCTTAGTCTTGGGTGAACTTAAATCCCTCGCTACACTCAGGACTCATATTAAATCCCCCGCTTCGCTCGTGATTTAAGTTTTTAACACCCTCGCTGCGCTCGGGAGTTAACCTCGAGTCCTTCGTTACGCTCGCGATTTCAATCGGGTTGGTATCAACTCGTCTAAAAAGCAACTGGTCTAAAGAGCAACTGGTCTAAAATGCAACTCGTCTAAAGAGCAACTGGTCTAAAATGCAACTCGTCTAAAGAGCAACTGGTCTAAAATGCAACTCGTCTAAGGAGCAACTGGTCTAATCCACTGTATCTTGAACTATTGTAAAATTTTTCGGCATTTAAAAAAAGGACTAATTTGCGTCCAAAACCAAAACTATTTTTAAACATTATTGAATTTAGTAAAAATTATATTTTCAGTTGCTTTTGGTGAATCAGACCGGAATGAAATTTTAATAATAATGATTTGTTAATAGATAATTTTCACACATAGTAAGTAGCGACTTTTCATGATCGCAAAATTAATAAATAGTCTTTTTTCCTGAAGCAATTTCTCCTAAAGAGACTTTTAACAATGTCGCATATTGGCTTGAAAACAGGTCCATTGGACCTGTTTTTTTGTTTGGTCACATTTGGTACGCTGATACCTCCTGTGTATACTACATGGCTTAAAAGGCTGTTTTTTTTAATACAAAGGACATGATCAAAATTTCATAGACAAAAGACCCAGAATCGCCAGCAACGAAATGTGTTAAAATGGGTTATCTATTAGTAACCCTATAGCATATTCAAAAAATCAGCCTCCTAAACTATGTAGTATAGAAGTTATTGTACCGTATAACTTCATTGATATAAACAAAAAGATGAGGATACGGATGCGCGATACGGATCGCGCACCAAAGTTGGTCACACAAAAAACAGGTCTAATGTACCTGCTTTCAATTCAATATGACAGCGACTTGTTCGCGTGCACGTCAATGTTATGTGCCAATTTTCGAGTTCCCGTAGTATGAACGTAACGTATCTTCCTCTTTTTGTTAATATCAATGAATTTTTTACACTTGAGTTACAAGTGTAATAAACACTTGATTCTACAATGTTCTTTGTGTGTATGTGTATGTAAAAATCATATGTCAAAACACAAGCTGAGTTTTTATTTTAATTTAAGTGTGTTCCTTATCTAAAAATACAGGGTGTCATTTTTTTTCCAAAAGCAACTGTTTCGAACTCTGGCTAAAAAAAAGTAAAAAAAAAACAAATATGCAGTTTTAGTTTTTGCCAAAATTGGGCTAAAGCTCGTTTGTTAATTTTTCTAAATTCCTCATAGTTCAGGATTTGGCCACCCTACCACGCCTACTTTTTTAATGATTGAATTAATTTGTGATCATGAAAAATCACGATCTGAAAAGTCTCTACTATGTGTGAAAATTATCTAACAAATCATTATTATTAAAATTTCATTCCTGTCTGATTCACCAAAAGCAACTGAAAATATTATTTTGTTCTTATTATGTTCAAATGTTTTTGTTTTTATTATGTTCAATTATGTTTAAAATAGTTTTGGTTTTGGACGCAAATTTGTCCTTTTTTAAATGCCGAAAAATTTTACAATAGTTCAAGATACAGTGGATAAGACCAGTTGCTCCTTAGACGAGTTGCATTTTAGACCAGTTGCTCTTTAGACGAGTTGCATTTTAGACCAGTTGCTCTTTAGACGAGTTGCATTTTAGACCAGTTGCTCTTTAGACCAGTTGCTTTTTAGACGAGTTGATACCAACCCTTTCAATCGTCACCCGCGACAGAAGACACTGCTTTATCCCCTTGGTTAATAATCTACTATTTTGCTTGTTAAAATTCAATGGTCTTTAGTATTCATAAACAAAATAATAGACAAATGTTATGAATTAATTTTGGTATAAATACTTACAGTTAGGTACATGGTTCACAGACATTTCAATGTGTTAGACTTTATTACCTCCAGGGTAATATTTAATTGGCAAATTCTCTGGCAACAGGTACACATTGGAATTGCTTGTTCTTGGTTGCAGGCTACTGGTGGTCAGCTACAGTTTCTGAGCTCCATCAGTACCAACGTCATCGCCCAGGCCCGTTGCAGCGAAGCTTTCGCCGACAACGACGGAGTCAGCATTAATGACCGTAAGAGGATTTTGAGCTTGAGAATACGATGTCTGTGATTTGTTACGAGTAAATCTGTGGATTCAAAACCATGTCAAACCACTGGGCCACGACGCACTCTTCAAAACAATTTAATTCGTAGACTTGACACATGGAAGTTTTTTGAGGGTTGACTCAAACGGAAAGCATGTTCGATCTATTTTTTAACATTTCGTGGTTTTTTTAGTGATTAAATTAGGTATCAGTTTATTCAGTAAAGTTCCGCAGTAGTGTTAGTTAGTTATAAAGACAATCCCCCATGACCTAAAGGCATGTCAAGTAATTGCAGCCGAGTGGATAACCTCAAAAACTCCACGAAGCATTGAAATACACGATACCAGTATTTTAATGTTCACAAGCAAACGATGTTTCAAACACTCGGCATTGGCAAAATACCCTCGCTGAAGAGGGCAACTCCATTTAAGAAAAAACCTGACCTATTCGAACGCAGACTTGATAGGTATCTATATATCATGGGCACCTTTAGATGAGTCTTCATTAAAGTAAAATAAACTCTTTTTTTCCAGAGGTGCTGTGTACCCAAGCAGAAGGCGTCTCCATGTGCCGAGGCGATTCTGGCGCTCCCCTCATTTTGGGTGAAATGATTGTAGGGGTGAAGTCTTACGAGGAAACTTGCGACGATACCACCCCCGACTTATTCACGAGGGTTGACAGACACACCCCTTGGATCCTGGAGAACGCAGTGGCACCGCCGAGAATGGACGCCGCGAGAGTTTCAGTGGCGTCACTGGAGATTTGATTATAAAATAATAACAACAAATAATAAAAACAAGGATATTGCGTCATTTTTGTTTTATTTGCTAGGGTAGATTTCATGACCTATATCACCCTTGCATCATGCCTTTTACAATTTGTCAAAATTATAGCGTTCCATTCCATAGTCAGTAACGTTTATTGATAGTGAATAGTATCGAAAATGAAGAATAAATACCAGTAGGCCTAGCACGAACCGCTAACGTTTTGGTAATTGAAAAGTAAACAATACTTTTTTTTCTTAAAGACATAGGAAAAAGAAGAGAAGTTTCGTTTACTTTTCGATTACCATAACGTTAGCGGTTCGTGCTAGCCCTACTGATTACGCATTTTCCTGCATCATCTAATCAAGTCCACATTCAAATGAAATAAAAGTAGTTCAGCTGTTGAACGCCACAATGTCTTAGAGCCTGTTCACACACTGGCGTTTGTTTGGTGATTTCACGGCGAGGCGATCTCGCTGCGAGCTCGCGGCGTGTACGCTGTAAGCGTGTCGCGCGCTCGCGGGTAGATCGCGGGAAATTACCCAACAAACGCTAGGTATGAACAGGCTCTTAGATAGACACGTTAAACTTACAACATTCCACTCCAAGATCAATCAATAACGCCGAGGATCTTATGTGAATAAAAAAGACAAAACATATTAAATAAAATAATTTTATTTATTGATTAAATCTGACATTTATTATTGCGTAAAAAAACCCTTACAATATGTAAAATATTGGAATTACAATTGGATTGGTCTCGGCAAGCGCGGAAGACTTAAGAAAATTATCTTTGGGACATAACTTTAAATAGAAGAAGCAGATATTTTCACATAATTTCATTTTTACACGAGGCAAGACGTATACATTAAAAGGCACAACATTTATTGCTTTATCTTAAAATCTATTTTTATATTTGAATATTATTTTTAAATCTTATATATCAAGCTCGGTGGTCTTCTTAAACTTATTGGTCATATTAATTATGAATTTCTTAAGTTATTTCCGTCAGGATCGCAAATAATTATGCAATCACTGAAATAAAAACTTTACAATCGGTTGAAATTTCATCATGCTTAACAAAATGTTAATTTAAAATTATCTTACCTCATTTGATTCTTAAACATAATTACACCTAATTAAAAACGACTAAACCTTTATAATCAGTCAATTCACAATAATAACCAATTTAACTTAGCTTACAACATTTTCATTACTATACTAACAATTTAAAACTAAATGACATTTCTTAGTTAAAAAATCTTAAGAATTAAAATACCTAATACATAATACAAAAATTATAGATTTTTAAAAGTCAGATGATAAAAGAGATTCATTAAAATAAACGAAAAGAATTTTGAGAAGCATTATTCTGAAAATTACAAATATAAAGTTTCGCAGATATAGCCCACCTCAAGTGTAACACTTAGGGCTTTTCATGGTCTTTGCGAGTTCATCATAGTAAACACAGCATCAAGTTTACCTCTGAAGGCCTATAGACTAAACCAACACTTAACTTTGAATCGACAGTCAATGATAGATTCAGGATTTCTTTACACCTGTCTCAGGCTTCAGACTATGTAAGAGTTAGAATCAACACGCTTGGAGCCTGTTCACACTAGCGAATTCACATTTCATAGTGTGAACAGGCTGTTAAAAGCAGCGTTGTTTTAGATTATAGGCCTAAGTGAGGTTGACTGTACCCATCTAAAGTGGAACAGAAATAACACAACCGTACGAGAAAGTATGGTTGTCATTATTGATTTTACTAACCTTGATTTTTAAAATAATGTTACAAATATGAAATAATTAGAAAATTTGGAACAGGACACATTTATTATTAACCAGCTCTAAATAAGAGCGTTCAAGGTATGTTTTTGTGGTGTCATATAGTTATAGACTAACGTAGATATTGGGTTAGTTATCCAAGTTCTGGCAAGACAACTTTTTACTTTACTTTATGCAGCTATCAGTGCTGAGGGTAAAATACGATTTGTTACAATTTTAAATATGAATTGTAACTGTAGACGTGCACGTTTCTACCGATCAAGTCGGCTCACACTGGAAATACAAAACTATGGATTTATTACAAGACAACTTTTTACTTTACTTTATGCAGCTATCAGTGCTGAGGGTAAAATACGATTTGTTACAATTTTAAATATGAATTGTAACTGTAGACGTGCACGTTTCTACCGATCAAGTCGGCTCACACTGGAAATACAAAACTATGGATTTATTACAAGACAACTTTTTACTTTACTTTATGCAGCTATCAGTGCTGAGGGTAAAATACGATTTGTTACAATTTTAAATATGCATTGTAACTGTGGACGTGCACGTTTCTACCGATCAAGTCGGCTCACACTGGAAATACAAAACTATGGATTTATTAAAATGTCAAATTAAAAATAACAGTTAACAGCAGCCTTATTTTAAGAGACAGAAACTCCTGAAATATAAGAGATCTCAATGAACCCTTTGGCTTCCTTGCATATATGCCTGGGTGCGCTTAAATCATCAACATCAAAAAATATGCTTACACCTCTATTTGAAGTTTTAAGTTATTAACAGAACTTCACTCTCCAGGTGGCACCTTTAGGGATAGAAAACTTAAAGAGATCACTAGACAGTACCCAAATTTGATAATTATTATATCTATTAAAATAGTTGTAAGTTTAAAAACCTAGTCATTTAAGGTATGAGTTTATTTATCGTAGATCTATTAAATATTGTCAGGAATTTGAAAACTACTTCATCAATTGAGGCACATCTTTTCAAAATTTCCTTGAGCCATTTCCTAGTAAAAGTATATGAAGAATTTAAAGTTTCTAGAACTCTGCCATAACTAGTTATTGTAGAAGGTCAAGTTATAAGCATTTTGGCACTCAATCATGTTATTTGATATGATTGTTTCAACTTTTGATAGAGGTACGCTATTATTATTAATTTAATTTAATTATAATATTAGAAAAATAGTTTCATAAATACTAGGGAGTGTAAGTACTGTAGTACTGTAGTAACAGGCAATACTGTAGTATATAAAATGCTATCAAAATGCATAGTCATGTAATAAACAGGAAAACGTTAGTATATGATGCACCATAACGCATCTATAGATAAAAACATAGCAGCACATCCAAAATTATAAAGATATATTTACAAGTAGAAAACAGTTATAGATATATTTCAATGCATAATTTAAAAAAAAACAGATATATAGATACACCAGATCCCATAGCACAGAATATAGATATACATATGGTTAAACACTCAAATAGGTAAAAAGGTATAGCAAATAGGAAAGTTTACAAAACACTAGACTACAGGCGGTATTTACAAGTTAAAACAAGAAAGATTACACCTAAAAATACAAGACAAATGAGTTTCTATAAAAAGACGATTTTTTAAATATTATGGCATTTTGGACGGATAGTAAATTGGTACTTGAAATACCATAATGGAAGATGGGAGCGACCACAACCTCAAGTAAAGTACGAATTGTTATAACTTAGAAAACGCGGTGTGCTAAAAGAATATACATAGTAATTAGAATATATGTAGCAGCATTATTAAATTATTCTTTCAGAGCAGATGCTCAAGTAGGTACACAAGTTAATTGGTAGTGTTTTATTACAAAGTTAAAACAAAACAAATGCTTTTTCAGTTGAATATACCCATTTATATGGTAGCTGAAAAATAACACTGTCTAGGACCTGAATATTATGTGGTGGACCAGAAGCTGTTCAATTGGTTTGTCTAGACTTTCAGATTTAATTAAAGGTAGCTTTTTAACGTGAGAGGAATAAATGTATATTTTTTATTCAAAACTTATTGTGAATATTATCACACCGTGAATTCTGGCATAGATTCGTTTACAACATGGAAGTTTTGTAACATCATTTTGTAAATAGATCAAAGGGTGTAGACAAATTTTCATTTTTCTAGCGCTTATAACTAAAACTCCTAATCTCAAGACTTAACATCACATTGGCAATAACAACGATCTTATTAAAGCTATAATTTGTTACTCTTATTATCGACGTAACAACTTTTCAACCATCCATTTCATTGGTTTGGTCATTTTCCAAGACAGATGTGTCTACTAAATGCTTATAAAAGATAACAAATCCATATTTCCTTCTGAAGGCGTAAATATATTTATATATATATTTTTTTATTAATGGCGTCACCCTTTTGCCTCTTTGGGCGAGGGTATTTCGCCAATGTCGAGTGATATGCCTTTGCATGTGTTCATTGAAATACTGGTATCATGTATTTCAATGCTTCTTGGAGTTTTTGAGGTTATTCACGCGTCTGCAACTTCTTAACATGCCATGTGGTCGTGGTGGTTTGTCTGACGACAAACCATGCGACTCAAATGGTCATGTTAAAACGATTTATTTCAATAACTTATGTAACTAACACCACTGCGGAACTTTACTGAATACACTGATACCTAATTTATTCACTAAAAACCACTAAATGTTAATTAAAAGTAAAAAAATAGATCGACTGTGCTTTCCGTTTGAGTACCCTCAAAAAACTCGCGTAAATATATAAACCTTCAAGAGATTTATTGCGTCAATTCCTATTACAAGGTCATGTCAGCTGTTACATTACAGGTTCATGACATTTAGTACCTAGTACTTTTAGAGACCTGTTACTTGTGACATGTTCTCATACTTAACTAGCTTTAACACAGCGATTTAGAACGAGACATGCTAAAGCTGCTTATTATTTCAGGCACATTACATTTCAGAGCTATCAAAATAAATAGCTGCCACTTTTTCATAAATAATTAATTCATGTTATCATTTCGTACTCACTCTTAGTTTCTAAAAGACTTGACAATACAATTATTTAATCAGTGGTGATACCAAGTGATATAATCATATACCACTATGCCTACTAATCAAGTAAGTTGATTTAGTAGTACCGGTAAAACGGGGTGAATCACAACTGCGGGGTGTATCACAACACTTTTTTGGATGAAAAATATACAACGTGGTGAGAAGAAAACATCACCAACCTTGAAAAATTTGAGTTCATTTGAAAAAACAACGCCAGGTTTTATTATTAAACATGTTAAAAAAGGTTGTTTTTATTTTTTATTTTTTTTCCTTCAAAGTGTTGTGATTTACCCCGCTGTTGTGATTCACCCCGTACGGTACCTAATTGGATCCATCTTTCAGAAAATAGGGTTAGTATTTCTAAGTATTCAGACATTTGAATAACAAGCATATTGCAAAATATAAATATTTCAACAGGTTGAACACTTCAGTCATTATAGACTTTTTCACATGATATTGGTATAAAGTATTTCAGTCATATTTATGATAATGTACATAGTATTTCAGTCGAACACGTGTGAGATAATACAGTCAGGAACAAAATGACGTGCGTACAGAGCGGTCAAATATGTCCGAACGATTTAAGAAAAGCAACCTTTTTGTCGCTTCACAACATAAAACTCTGTCATTGTAGTATTACAATTACTTTTATCACAGGGTCAATACCTTACTGACCACTCTGTAAGCATATCATTTTGAAGCTGTCATTACAAAGCAATTCAGGTTACCTGGACAATAGGTACCTAGTATTCTCATCACGTGAAACATTTACTCGCTTGATTTGAAACCTTGTATGTATTCTAGTCAAGTTTACCATACAATACCTAGTATTCTAATCACATGATACATATCAGTCACTTGGTTTGAAGCCTAGTATTAGTAATCCTCTAGAAAAGTTCCGTGACATAGTACTTCACAGTAAGCACGTACCTGCGGTTGAGCCGGTATCAGTCGGCCCTAGCGTCTGGAGGTAGAACTGTGAGGGTGACGGTGGTGCCGGAGTGTTTGATGAGGGCTACTACCTCTGGGTGCGGGAGGTTGCGGATCGGCATGTGGTTGATGCCGACTATTGTGTCGCCGACGTGGAGGAGGCCGCAGCGGGAGGCTGGCGAGTTGGGGATCAGTTGGCCTGTGGAAAAGGTTGAATTTGTCATTTAAGAAACCACATTCAGGCATCGGACATACAAGCAATTTTCGTTCTTCAGAAACGAGCTATTAGATCCATTTATAAGCTGCGAGCACGGGCCTCTCTTAGGGAACTTTTTAAGGAAATTGGTATTCTAACTGTAGCTTCGCAATATATTTACAATTGTATTATCTTGGTAAGAAAAAATATCAATCTTTTTACCAAACACAGCGATATTCATGCTAAAAATACTAGGAATAAAGATAAAATAGCGCTACCATTTTTAAGATTGCAGGAAGTTTTAGGGTCATTTATGGGGCAAGGTGTACATTATTATAACAAAGTTCCGGAAGCAATCTGTAAGCTGCCATTACATAGATTTAAAAATCACATTAAAGCTACGTTGCTAAAAAAGGGATATTATACCATTAGAGATTATATCATGGATAGAAATGCTTGGGAATAAGCTCTCTGCTCCCGACGGAGTCTAATTAACTATTGTAATATCTACAATCATACTTAGGTTAAGACACTAACAATGTTTGTTTTGTTTCAAATAGCTTCTCGTCGATGTACTAACTTAAAAAGTGTTATTCTTTTCATAAATTATGAATTTTATTATGCTTTCTTGTTTTAAGTTCATGTTAAAATACTAACAACTATTGTAAAAAAGAGAAACAGTTGAAAAGAGTAACTGCTGAGTTTCTTGCCGGTTCTTCTCAGTACAGAAACAACTTTCCGATCCGGTGGTAACATCACATTTATTTAAGTACAGTATATTTATTGTTTACATTTATTATTATGCTATTCATGTCTATTATTAAGTATGTTTTGTTTGTTAATTAGATTTGACGATTTGAAAGTACTTGTAACAGGTCTATTTAAATAAAGCTATTTTCGATTTTGATTTTGACATTATTATTTATTTCAGGAATAAAATCAGATTAGGCAGCATAATATTAAATACGGTCAAGACATTCACAAATAAGCAAATTTTCAAAGAACTTTGGGCCTAGTTTACGTATCTAATTTACTAAGCCTACCACACAAGTTTAGTAACAACAGCCATTACTGCTGGGCATACGGCTCACTTTATGAGGTGGCGCGAGCCATACTCCAGAAGCAGGCTCAGTACGGATTATCGGGGAAGTGTAATACTAGCAATGAACCTTACTGTTAAGGTTAGATTCCGAACTCGGCAACAAGCAGTAGTGCTGACACTAAGGTGCTGCCCAACACTGCTGTATGCCGCGATTATTCCGACCAAGGCAGCAGTGTCGCTCTGTTGCTCTGTATTGGTTAGTTAACTGAGAGTTGTCAAGATGTGGCGGCAGACGCAGCTGTCGCGGCGCTAGGGCGACACTGACGCGCAGCAGTGCTGCCGCTACATAGCTCGGGATGTAATCTCATATATGGTTATAGAAATTGTATGGGGACTGTAGTGTCGCGGCAGCAACGTATTTCGGAATCATACCTTTAGATGTAATCAAGGCGCCCTAGAGCCTCTCATTTGGCTTGACCACTGACATCTAGTAACGTCAGCAAGGAGCAACTATTAAACGTGCCTTCCGAACCACGGAGATTATTGTATCACTAAATATCCAAGACAAAATACTAACCGATAGTGCTAGTGGCCTTATTGGTGGAGGAGATGACGACGAAGCCGAAGCCCTCCCCCTCGCTGCGCGTCACCGTGACGTCATAGGGCGCCGCCCAGCCCTGCGCGGGCGCCTCGTACTGACCGCCGTACCTATTATATAAGCGGAATCAATGAAAATGCTGAGTACTCTTCAATTAGATTACCGTGAGGAGTTAGCCCAATAAGTTAAAACTCTGGTTTATAATTTGAATACAAAACTGTTAGAAATATAACATCAAATAAGCAATCTAGTGCTTTCTAGTTGTCTGTAGACAATGTTTTGAGTCTGTTCTTTTTAAAAAAAATATACGTTGCATTCTTCAACTTTGACCGTCACACGTTGTTTTACTTTTCCTTCTTTTTAACTAAATATTGATAAAAACAAGCGCACGGCGAAGAAAACCCAGATAGATAGATTCAATGCTACCTACAACAGCCTAAATGTGATGTTTAAGGATGAATGGGGAATGAAACTGACAAAGTTTTTGGTTTCTTGTGAAGATGTGTGTTAAATTGTTTCCCGAAATGATTTTAATGATGTTATTAGTGATGCAACCCGATGATGATGATGGTCAAAATTAAATAGTAAAAGTGAAACACTACATTAATTCGGTGATTCTGTGGTGGTGTGGTACTTTTCTTAAATTATTACTCAGACATTTATTAGATCACAATCCACTATTTAACATAATATCCGTCGGTTTGCTTTGTATAAAAATTATAAACAACAGAAATCATGCGTTGAATTGTAAACAGAACTTTCAAAATAGCTAAAAATGCTCAAAGAGGTCTCAAAAACTTGGATTCTTACATCATAGACATAGGTTTTCTTAAATCTTTGGGCAGAAAACCATAGGCCAACCTCTCAGAAATCTCCAAAATCATTAAAAAAACTTCGAAAACTGGTTTTCCGCGTGCAAATTTAACTTACATAGGTACATGTGCTTGCGGCGGGTACAAGGGCGCGGGGTGCAGGATGTTGTACGAGGCAGGCGGCAGGTGGCTGTGCGGCGGGGCTTCGGGGCTGGGTGTTAGGGAACATGCGGTCATTTAGCATTCACAGTGATGGAGTGTATGTCTTAAGAGAGAGATACCAAATGTAAGAAACATACGGTTCTGAATACTGTGGAGCCGGGTGGTACCGAATTTAAGTCTAACATGAACAAATACCTTGTGATCCTTGTACAGAGGCGCTCACATCAACCTTTACAAAATGGGTTTTATGTCAGCTGGATGAGGTGCCCGCCTCTATGTAAAGGTTGATGTGAGCGCCTCCGTACAATTTCTGGCTGGTTCTCTGGTGATGCAAAACACCTATAAAAACCCAAGCTACCCAGGTAGCGGCGGTTTCAATTTATAAGATGGAATGTGGGTTTTGGAAAGTTAAGTTTACATGAAATAAAATTTACATCAAATCACCAAATATTTTCGTTACTGCACTTATCATTAAAAAAAAATATATAGGTTCATAGTTGGAAGTATAACTAGGTAGCAAAAATGACATTTTCGAAGGCAAAGAATGTGCGTGAGTGTGCGATTCAGTTTAGAGGGGTGGCGTGTAAAAGTAGGTTAGAGGTGTAGGGTAGTATTAGGCTACCCATTTCCGTGTTTTTATGTTGCTATTGCCAAACGACAATTCTTCGCGATATGGCATGGAGGAATGACCGCTAATGGGTAGCCTGTCATGTACAGACGCCTGTAGAGTTAAGTTACCCATCTTAGTAGCGAAATCGCGTATTATGCTTTCGGTTTCCTTGTAGGTAAGTGTGTAGCCGTGAAGATTCCTACCTAATGTTCTCGTGTGTGTAATGTTCTGTTTTTTATGTACAAATATGCTGCTGAAACATTGTTTCAATAAATAAATGAATGAACTTAAGTAAGAAGGTGTTTGTACTAGAACGTTATTTCGAATATTTTAATTGTCTTTCTGCACCAACAGTAATCAGTTCAGAGACGTAATACTCACGCAAGTAAAGGTTGGTGGGCGTGCGGCGAAACCATTGTCGGTAGTCCCAAGGGCTGTATGTCAGCGCGGTTGTGCCTTACTCCTAGCGTTACCTAAAACATTATAAACACACATAAAACCAGGTCTAGAGATATCATTTTTTTATGTCTCAGACTGCGGACATTTGAACGATTCACCTGTTGCTGAATTAAATAGTCAGTAAATATTGTTAAATAACAAGAAAAACGAACAATGAGGATGTTGAAAAAGGATGTTAACATCACCATAAATAAAAATGGATTGCTGTTCGTTAGTCGTCTCGCAACTCGGGAGCAGCTAGAACTATTTTTATGAATTTAGTTTCGAAATATTTGTGAAGGTCCAGGGAAGGTTTAAAAGGTGCGAATGTTTAATAACATTCGACAGAACGACGTCTGCCGGGACAGCTAGTCTTTCCATAAGTCATAGTTCTTGATCCTTTGTTATTTTACTTTGGAATTAAATATTAAACTTTCTTATCAAATCACCTGTTGCAACAATTCACGATACACTTCAATATCTCTCTATTCCCACAGGAGTTTGAAACCTTCCAGCCTAATAAGCAAGTACTTACATGTCCTCTAGAAGCAGCTTGGCAGACATAGGCAACAGCGCGTGCGTGTGTAGCTCCGGCGAGGGGAATCCCGTCTACTGATGTTAGGAGATCTCCAGGCCGCAGTAGACCGTCTGCAGGGCCGCCTAGATGTGACAGCAATCACGTGTTAATAGATAAGCATTTATTGCATGTAAACTCTACAATAACTTCTACCTTATGTACAAAAGTTGCCTCATCACAATGTTCAACGAAGTGTTGCCTTCAAAAACCCGGTCTAAGTACTTTTGTTTCGTTAGCTTCGCACCTTGTTTATAAATCTGAAGTGATCTGACCTGGTACTGCGATAAGGTAGACCCTCGGCCACTTACTCGTAGATCTCTATGATACGATTCAACCTTAATGGTGGCTCGGAAGTTAGCTGCGCGCGCCGCGTGCATAAGATTGACACTTCGCAACCCGCTGACACCATAATTTGTGTTCTGCGCATCGACTCGCGCGATGTTCACAGCCGCTATTAAGTTTGAATCGTATAAGCAGAGTGTAAAAGAAGCGTCGAAAAGTCCAAAAATCCCGGATACAGTATATCAGGCTATCCCCTTGAGTGTCGGTGAGCGAAATATGAGCTGATTCAGCTCATCAGAAATTGGTGCAGTTCCAAGCCGCTAATTTAGGCCTAGTATAATTGTCTTTCGCGCTAAAAATGAACCATTTTGGCCAATGGCATTTTGGCATTTGCGCCATTTTGGCGCCAAATTTTGACGCGCAACGATCTACGGTAATTTTAGTAAGGATCAGGATATGAAATAGCGAATATTACCAGGCACGACGTGTCCCACGGCGACGCGGCTGCCGTCCTCGGTGCCGCCGACGATGCGGAAGCCGAAGCCGGCGCCGCCGCGCGCCAGGCGCACCATCACGTCTGCCAGCGGGTCTATGGCGCCTCCACCGCTCCACCTACATACATACATACATACATACCAGGCACGACGTGTCCCACGGCGACGCGGCTGCCGTCCTCGGTGCCGCCGACGATGCGGAAGCCGAAGCCGGCGCCGCCGCGCGCCAGGCGCACCATCACGTCTGCCAGCGGGTCTATGGCGCCTCCACCGCTCCACCTACATACATACATACATACATACCAGGCACGACGTGTCCCACGGCGACGCGGCTGCCGTCCTCGGTGCCGCCGACGATGCGGAAGCCGAAGCCGGCGCCGCCGCGCGCCAGGCGCACCATCACGTCTGCCAGCGGGTCTATAGCGCCTCCACCCGCCTCCACCTACAAATTCAACGGTTTAGTTGAAGGCCTAAAACATTTTAGGGTTAAAGATATTTATTCTAAAAAAAAGACATACATCCACTTGCATGAGAACAATCGTTTTCTTAAATAAAAATAAGTATTTTCACTCGAACTATGACAACTAATTAACTATGTTTACTTCATGATATGTTTAACTGAACTGTTTACTTATATTATTATGTTTAACTGAACTATGTTTAACAATATACTCATCTGGTGCATTAGCACTTCAAGGCTGGGTTTCAATTAAGAACTGCGCGACTCTAAATTTAAATGCCCAAAATGAGTTTGCATTTTTTATATGTGAGGGTAATTTGTTATAAATCTGCGCACCTTCGAAAGTGATCATTTTTTGTAACATTGATGAAATCACCCTAGCTCATAGGGTAAGATATACCAGAAAGATTCGGTCGGTCTGTTAATGGTCTCGGTAGCACAATGGTTAGCGCAGTCGTCCGGTTTGCGAAAGAAGCGGGTTCGATTCCTGCCTGATGCCAAGATGACCAAATGTCCTTTTCTGGTTTTCAGATCTTTAGTAAAGATACTTTAGCATGGAAAATGCTAAAATCAATAATAACTAAAATAGTTTTATTCATATTTTAATTTCAATTCAGTTCATCTTTTCACTAACTTAACGTACGTCAAATTACGATTCATCATTAGGATTAAAATTAATTGATGTCATCACTTTAGCATTAGGTAAAATTATAAATAAGATAAAAGAAGGTATGAACATCACTTTCAATTACAACACACTTTTAAGCGGACACAGAGTGAGCTTCTTTTGAATGAAAAATTACACAGCCATAGACTAAATTATTAAGATACAACCTAAATCCTTAACCCGTAATATAAAGATTATTTTTGCACCTACGTCAGGCAAACTCTTTCTCAACTCAATTCAGGCAATCTCTTTCTTGCTGTCATGGTGCTTCTTACACAAATTACTTTGTAGCTTTACCTAAGTATATTAATGTGCCACTGTAGAGAGAGAAATAAATGATTTATTATTAA
The DNA here is from genome assembly GCA_950022985.1 of Udea ferrugalis. Lineage (NCBI taxonomy): Eukaryota > Metazoa > Arthropoda > Insecta > Lepidoptera > Crambidae > Udea > Udea ferrugalis. The sequence continues at coordinate 2,515,151 of OX465541.1, forward strand.
CCTTAGGACCTCATCATCAGGATGTCGAAAGCTGCCGGCTGAAGGCAGCTTTTAGCTATGCCTTGGTCATATGTTAGCACAAACGTTTTCTATAGAAAACTAAAATGACTGTATTTGTACAACCATCCTCATAAAATTAATAAACCAATTAAATCCCAAACCTGTGGATAATTAGCTACGTAGACGGTGTTGGGGTGCGCCAGAGCGTCGGGCTCGTAGCTCGGCGAGTGCACGCGCCGCCCGGGGGACGACTCGCCCAGTCTGGACACAAACAAGCTTTACATAACACCTAGCTGCCAAGACTTAAGTAAATATGCTAAAGCTTTTAGCTAGCTACAAAACAACAGTAAGAATATCCTGTGAATGAAAGAAATCTTTTTTCTTCTCGGTTTAAGTCACGGTTTGTATGCGGTTTTTGACGAAAACACCGTTTGCAATTTTCAGCAAAAATCACCGTTAGTTCTTTGCGTTTCGGACCGATCCTTGATGTCCAGTGTGTAAACGTGTCTATCGAAATATCTTTAGTTGGTGACAAAACGTGCTCGCAATCAACAACACCACTCAATAATTAAAACAAAAATAATGTTAAATTGCACAAAACACATAAAAACTAGAATGGGCGAAGACGCATTCTTTACAGCTAGTAAGTCTTTGGGCAACTGGATAAAATTATGTTTTTTATTATTAAGCCTTATTCGAAGCCTTAATAATAAAAAAAACTGATAATTTACTGTAATGAATCTTATTTTTTTTGTTCTATACCTTCCGAGAGCTGTTACCCATGACATAAGCAGTCAGGTTCTGATTGCTAACGTCGTCGACCAACGGGTGACCACCTCATTTAGGGTTAGTCGTGTGTGTATGTTATGTTATATTATCTGTACCTGAGCGGAGATCCCTTGATGCGTCCATTGGCCGAGTTGTTGGAGGGCGAGTGGCTCAGCAGTCGGCCGGAGGGCGAGCTGGCCAGAAGGCGTTCCGATGCACTGTTGTTAGACGGGGAGTGACTTCGCAGACGACCTGGAAACATTTACTAGTTATATCTGGGAGCTCACTTACGAGACACGTTTTCAACTATAACTATAGACCAGTGCCCAGTGTCAGTTTAGTCAAACGTCATCCCCACGTCTACCCGTGACCCGTCAAATCAGCTAAAGCGTATTGTTGGAAACGTTAATGGTTAGTGATGAACTACCCTGTCAGATATTATCAAGCCACCATAAGTGCCCCGGTTAGGCTTAACGACTAACATCTAGTGAGATCAGCATGGGTCAACTGTTTAACGTGCCTTCCGAAGCACGGAGATGCCCGGAAAATACATCACTAAATTCCGGTCAGGGGTTGCCCTTTTTCTCGTGGGTACGACAAGATTATGTCTAACTCCTACCGACTGAAATCCCACGGCACTCAACCGTGGCACTTTGACGACGAAGCTAAATCCACAGAAGGTTTACCGCACTGCTTCACCGCCAGTGCCAGCCCCTGGTTGACCTATCCCATTACCCAACCCGGCCTGTGTTCCTTATTGACAGCGATCGCTGCTAATCCACGATTGCCACTAAGATACGGGCTCTATTATAAGTATAGAAAGGTAGATTACACATAGGGTTATTTATACTAATAATATAAAGCTAAAAAGTTTGTTTGTATATTTGAACGTGCTAATCTCGGGGGGGCTTACGCGCAGAATGTCCCTTCCTCAAAATGTCCTCTGGTCGCAAAAGGTCCCTTTCGCAGAATTTCTCTTTCGCAAACTGTCCTTTCCGCAGAATGTCCTTTTCTCAGAATGTCACTTTCGCACAATGTCCCCTTTTTATTTCTAACTAACTTTAATCATAATTCATTTAGCAAATAGGCTTAGACGCACATGTTTGATGAGTATTATAATTTGTATAGATATTGGTAAGCAAATAAAATAAAGATGAGAATAAGAGAAAGGGACTACTAGTTCGAATTGAAAAAATATTTTTATATAGCCCATTTCTCGAGAGAAGCTAGGCTTATAACATCACGCTGTGTGTGGGGGGACAAAGTCGCGTTCGGCCGCTAGTCAATTACAAGCAGGTTACCGGTGCCCGTGGCGCAGTTGTGACAGTGATCGGCGACGATCGCTGTTGTAAAGCAACGCAAGCCGGGCCGGAAATGGAATGGGTGACCACCCCGACCGAAATTTAGTGATGTGTATTTCGGGCATCTCCGTGCTTCGGAAGGCACGTTAAGCATTTGGTCCCGGTTGACGTCGCTAGATGTCAGTCGTTAAGCCTAGTCAGAGGCCTTAGGGCGGCATGATAATATCTGACATTAAGGTTGCTCACTAACCTTACCTCAAACAATCCGCACTGAGCCCGCGTGTTAGAGTAGGGCTCGTTCCACCTCATAGTCGAGGTGAGGCCTGTGCCCAGCAGTGGGACGTATATAGGCCGTTTATGTTATGTAGGTTACCGGTGGAGGTTGAAGGTGAGTGCCCCCGATGCGGCGCGGCCCCGGGGGAGTGGTGGTGCGCGCCCAAGGCCGCCGTTGTGGGTGAGTGCAGCATGCCGTCTTCCGGGAAACCTGATGAAGATAGTTTTCGCTACAAATTGTTTTATAATAGTGTTATGCTTAACTTCGAAATTAAAATTACCGATTTTGCAGTTACCGTATTCATAAACTTTATGAATAAAATTTAGGTACGTAGTTCAGAAAGAACGCAAGGTCGAATCACTTTATCGCAAATGTTCATCAGACCGACGTACGTAACTTCGAAACTTTAATATGAAGAATTACCCTTTATCGCGCTATGGCTATCGCAACGATTACATTACATACGTACAATACTTAGCAAAGTCAACCTTTACTGAGGCGCACCTTAGGTTGCTGACATAAGATCCATTTTGCAATGGTTTTGCTACGCCTCCTAAACAATCAAAACTTAATAATATTTATATAAATAGTACCTAATAAAAGTTTTCACCAAAGCACACCATGACCTTCAATAGTGATTCAAACTAACCTCCATTATCACTGCTATCAGCTACACTGGCATTCCCCCTCCAATAGGCGGCGTTCATGTCCACATGCACAGTGGGCGTTGGGACTTCCCCCCAGTTCCCGTTGGTCCACCTCGCCGCGCCGGGCTCCCAGCCGTTCCCGTTGGTGCCCTCGCCCCATTTTTGGGTGCTTTCCGCCCAGTTACGGATGTTGGAGTTGTCCACCCAGGTTTCTCTTTCTTGCCATTGGTTGTCCTGGGTAAGCACGAATAGTTTTGAATTTTTATGAGAACGATGAAAGAGTTTTTAAAGAATTGTAACAGTATGTTGCCCAAAAGATGGACTGCTCGGTGTTATAAGGGATCACAATAAAGCCGAGATAAACATTCGGCTTAGGTTTCAGGCGGAGAAAATCCACCAGAAAGATTAAACCAGTTAGTGCAGGGTTCGGTAGGTTAGTGGTAGGAGCCGTCACCCGGTTCGCAGAAGACGCGGTTTCAGCCCCCGCCTGAAACCTAGATCGAGTGTTTTTGGTATTACCGACCGAAATTATGTGGCGTATTTTGGACGCATCTACGTGCTCCGGAAGGCATGTTAAGCAGTTTGTCCTAGCTGATGTCACTAGAAGTCAGAAGGTTAAACCCAGACGTGTTGAGAAGTGCGCGTGTTGAAGTTCTCACCACCTCATAATTGAGGGTGTGGCCTGTGTCCAGCTGTGTTATGTTTAATGGCTATAAGTGACATTTCTCTCGTCTCATAGAATACTGAAATGCGCTATTAACCCTTTCGACGCCACGAGTTTTCGTCAAAAACGTTCACCACACGCCACCGCAATATAAGTGGTTGGTTTACTAGTGCTGACAATGTTGAGTATCGATATTATTAATTTGTAATAAATAAATCATTATAAAAAATAGATTTAGTTATTTTTTAAGTTCTTGGGTTTTATTTTATTATTTTTACTCTGTGAAACATGTATTGAAATCTCAGTGGCGTAATAATACAGTGAAAAAACGCACAAGTAATTATGATGATAATTGCATCACTACGTGTCTGATATATCAGACAGTGGCGTACGCATAATATGAATTTTTAGCGAGTGTTAGTGATGCATCAACTTCCGGTCATAAACTTCGATACCTTACGAATTACTTTTAACTTATTGATTAAATAACCAAATTAATCAAATGATGGAGGTAATAATTATTTTACTAGTTCTGATGATTTTATTAATATCTAATAATCCTTACATCAGGTTATATTTATTTTAATGACAAACTGTGCGGTCCGTAATGCGATCACAGGTTTGTGAGCGCTCACGGCGATAACAGGCGTCCCGAATTGAAAAATCGCGTCAACAGTGCTCACAGCGCTGTCAGCGCCAAAACCAATTCGGACCGCTAGATAGTGACACCTAACCTAACAATTTTTAAACTTTAATTTCTGTCATTCCCAAGTTAAACTTGCGGTTCTTGTGGTCAAACTTTCTGTTTCGTTGTCACAGAAAAAGATTTGTTGTTGTTGTCCTAGCAAATATTTATTCTGAGCAATATTAGCTAAAATATTTTTACACGAAAATGTCTGTCTGACGTTTCATCTATGAATCTGACATAAGGCTCACGGCGATAACGCTCTGGAGCATAAAAAATAAAAATAATGACCGGTAAGTTCTTTCTAACGTAAATGCATCTATGTATTCCAATATTCCTATAGGAAAAATGAAATTACAAACACTAAGTATATTGTGTCAGAGCATATTAACCACATTAGATTGTGAACACTATATAGTACAGCCTGGCAAAAAAGTCGTGAAATTAATAGGGGCGCCACCATCGTTGATATGGTCACCCCGTAGACTACGACACAAACGGTTTTGATAATTTACTTATTCAAATATATTTTTTAGAGAGAATGGCTATCTAGTTAGGCGTTGTCCACTAAGTTCGCTCCAATAGATACCAATCATTTTAGTCGTGCCAGCCAATGCATCACCTGATCCCCTAATCTAGATCAATATATACTTATAGCGTTGTACTAGGAAAACACCTTACATTTCCTTAATTCCACATTATCTAGTAGATTCATAGAAGTAGTCATACAGGCACTCATATAACGAGTTTGATTTTCCCTCTAGGCTGATAGGTCAGGTACGAGTGGTAGTCCGTCCACCGGGATAAACCACGTCAATAGGGGGAACCGTTTGGTGCTAAAAATGGAATGGCGGTTGGCACCAATACAGTCGATCCCCACCACATACAACCACATTGTCAGGACGTTTCTCTACTACCAAGTAAAGAAATGAAAGAAGAAACTAGCAAAATCAAAATGTTATAATTTTAATTAGGGTAAAAATATTTATTTTGTCTAAATATTCGAAACCCGAAAAATCTTCATCCATGGCTTGGCTCGACCCTTCTCCAAAATTCTAACATTCACTTCGTTCCCATGAGTCACTCATGCTGCTATTGTACGGTCACTTCATCTTGCAGGTTTATGATTACCTGTCGATTTTGTCATATGAACTTAGTCCTCGTTGGTATTATTCCTTCTCTATTTTAATAACCTGTTATCATGATTTTCTCCTATCTTCGGGAGAAATATTCTTAAAAGCTGACGCAGCCGCTGCCTAGAAAATTGAAATAAAAATAAAAACAAAAATCAATAAAAAAGTATCAATATCACTTAGATGTGCTAACTTGACAAATTGTATTTTGTAAACAAACGTCAAAATAGGTTTTTAGATTTCAACGTAAAATATCACTCGTTTGTTATTAGTTACTTGACAAGTAAGTTTGAACACGCGTGGTTGACTAAATTAAACCACAACATACCAGTGATTTCTGCCTTTCTGGTCCAATCATCGTTTATTTCATATAAAACTTCCCTAGCTTCGTGCTCGGCTAAACAACGTTTGAATACTGCATTATGACTTCTCTAGTGGCGCTGGCTTATTTTCTTTGTCTTCTTTGGAGATTTATCTTGATTTTGCACGATTCTTTATTGGTTTAACATAAAGAAAACACCTGAATACACTAATAAACTATCTCCGATAAACAGATTTGACACACCATGTACTAGCTAGACGTGATTGACAAGTGACAGCGGGACTATTGCCAGTGATAATATTTTTTAGTTCCCTTTCAGGACTTTTTTGCCAACCTATATTATATTTTTTTATAATTTACCTGTTGATTAAGTAAGAACACTTCATCACTTTCAAATTCGACATCATCAGTTCCTTCCAAAATCCTAATCAACTCCTCTGCAGTGGGCATAATTTAATAAATATTAATTAACAAACGTAATACATCAACACAGCAACGCAAAGAATAACACAGTAAATAACATGATTTTGCAGGGTACTTCCATAATTTATCGATATCTCCTACCCTCATTGTACAGCACTAAATAAGTAGTTCTAGAAACATCTATCGCCTCTGACGTCACTTCCGTGTCTGACATATCAGACGTTGGCGTACGAGACTCATGCATGATCGTGTCGCTATAGTGTTGTGACATACTATGCAATTTACTGAATTTGATGCAAAACATAATTCGAAAATAAAGCGTTTTCTGTGGTAAAACTTGGTAAAATTTCGTCACATACAAAAAAATATGCCCAAAACCAAAACCTGTAACATGTAATTCTTACATTTTTGAATGTTTCTTTTTTAAATTACCAGATTTCTGGTTTTGGTAGGAACATCACTAATAAATAAACTTGGTCTGATATATCAGACTTTGGCGCTGAGGGTTCAAATAAAAAAAAAAAGAGTTCGAGTCGATTCAACACGGTTTTGTTTTTGATAATTTATCATTAGAATAACATTATAATACTTTGTGAAATTCATATTTTTGATTAACTAAAGTATAAACAGTCTGAAAATTTTATGCATATGTCGTGACGTACTATAATGATAAGTAAAAATAGATTTAAATTGGTAAGATATATTTGTCTGATATATCAGACTTTGGCGTCGTGGGCACGGAAATTAAATGTCTGATATATCAGACTTTGGCGTTGAAAAGGTTAAAGTTTTCGGAGCGATTGCGCATAGATAGAACCGTCAACAACCGTTGGGCAGTAGCCCACTAGACATAAGTCATAAATAATGATTGCTTCGTATTGGTACAAAAGCTCATCATAATACATACACAACGGAATTGGACATAACACCCGTCTGGTCGCTGGAGCCTTTCTTTTCAATGGGGGATGAGAAATTTAACACCCTGTTCCTAACGTTCCCCAAAAGTTTGTTGTTAAGGTGTTTACCTCAGCCTGTGTATTCTCAGCCCAAGGAGTGACGACGGGCAGCGTCAGCCTTCCTCCAGGAGTGCTGCTTCTTCTGCGTCGATCGATCAGGCTTTCTCTCTCGCGACCTTTGTGTTCTGGGACCGCGTATGTTGCTTCTGTTCGACCAATTAAAAGATAAATAAATATGGTAAGAATCACAGATATTTATCGTGTTGGCAGACAGGTAATCAGAAACAATGGAGCTATTAGGTACAGCTGAAATTCTTCTATAAGAAACATTTCCTTTAGTGCGGGAATCGAACCCTCTAAATCTTAAAATAATCCCAACATCCTACTTTTTCATTAGTAAATGTTACACCAACCGATTGTCTAATGGAGATTAGGTCAATAATGTAAAATATCCATCAGAGTGAATATTACAAGAAGTGTGCTTAAATGAAATGAACAAGCAATAATAGACAAAAATTAGGTCAAATGAATTATGTGACCAGAAATTAGATAAAACGACTTGAAATCAAATGAAGAACCTTTTTCATCCATTGGATCACAATTGATGAAGCTATTATAATGTTAAAGATTATTTAAATGACAAGAATTTGTGGTCATCATAGGATTATCTGCTACTCTGCACATTTTGTTATGACTACAGTCATAACAAAATCTCTTGTTACTTCAATAATTGTGTACAAATCATGTACGTTAAGAGGAGTAACCATCGAAATTCTTGCCGGATTCTTCTTGATGGAATCAACTTTCGAACCGGTGGTAGAGTAACGTTGAGTGTTTCTTACGTCATTTTTTTTTTTTCTAACTGACTTTTCACTAACACTTGTCAAAGTTTACATTGAATAAATACATTTCATTTTGAAACTAGCTGTCCCGACAGACTTCGTTCTGTTGTCTATCATTGACTGTTAGAAATGGTTACTAAGAAAAACTAAGTTGTTTTTCACTATATTCCTAGCATTTTCTCAAGTTTTCAAACCTTCCCTGGTCCTTTACAAATATTTTAATAAAAAAATTGTCCAAATATGTCCAGCCATTCCCGAGTTTTAGCGAGACTAACGAACAGCAATCCATTTTTAAGAAGATCACACTTAAAACCGCATGTGCAATTGGATTGGTAAACACCCGGAACTAGTTAGAGAGTGTTACATACCCGAGTTCATCCCATTGAGTCTCTCTCTAATGTTATCTTGTTGAGCGTGCAAGGAGGGCGAGCGCAGCTGCTCAGCGGTGGGCGTCTTGCTTCTGCCGAGCTGAGTGTTGTTCTGGGGGGCTATAGGGAGACATAGGTTGGTTAAATATGACAACCTCTACTTCAACTCGTTTTCTTAAAAGACCAGGTACTGTCCTGACTCTAGGATTGCGATAATAAACTTAAATACACTAGAAATATATATATAAACTTAAATACCATAGAAAGTATAAAAAGTTCGGTAACCCGCTTGATTACGATACTTTTGACTTGCTCCGGACTCGATGCAAGCTTCTCTTGGAACAATGTTATAAGACTTATCTCGAATCAGTCGAAACCTCCATTAAAAGCAATGTTAAACACTTTTTTAGGTATATTGAAGGCAAGAGAGATTCGACGTCTATGCCCATCACTATGAAATACGGGGGGAGCTCTTCCTCAAATGTACCTGAAATATGTGAGATGTTCTCTGATTATTTTGGCTCTGTTTTCGAGCATAGACAAGCTTCAGATGTCAGTCACGCCGTCGACCACCCTCATCAGTTTGATTTGGCAAATTTCACTATTGATGTTGCAAGCATTGAGACTAAAATAAAGAGTCTTGATAGTGACAAGGGAGCTGGTCCCGACGGACTGCCTACTCACTTTGTCAAAAACTGCTGCAAGCAACTAAGCGTACCTTTACACATAATATTCAACAGGTCGCTCTTAAATGGCAAGTTTCCCACTTGTTGGAAGACAGCTTATGTCATTCCGATTCATAAATCTGGTGAAAAGAATCAGTGTAATAATTATAGGCCGATTAGTATACTATCATGTTTCGCAAAACTTTTTGAGTCGGTTTCATATCCGGTTTTGTACTCCTACTTTAAGCCTTTTTTGTCCCCTTGTCAACACGGTTTCATACCACTGCGATCAACTGTGAGTAATTTGTTGGAGTACAAACATTTTCTCTGCTCTGCATTTGCTCAGAGGTGCCAGGTAGATTCAGTATACACGGATCTCGCAAAAGCCTTTGACAAGGTGAACCATTCCTTGCTTTGCCGAAAGCTCGAAGGGTACGGCATTCATGGGAACCTGCTTCGTTGGTTCACTTCTTATTTAAGTAATAGGAGTCAGCTGGTCAGCATACAGGGTTATCTGTCTTCTCCGGTTGAGATAACTTCCGGCGTACCTCAAGGTTCCCATCTGGGACCTCTGCTGTTTTTGTTATTTATTAACGATTTGATCCTGAAACTTAGAGTTCCCTGTCTGCTATACGCAGATGACCTTAAAATCTACATGAAGATCAAGGACCGCAGAGATTGCGTGGAGTTACAGCAGAACCTGTCTCTGGTGGCAGAGTGGTGCTCTGACAACTTTATGTTCTTAAATGTGGGCAAGTGCTCAGTTATTTCTTTTGGCTCCTCGAAGCAAAAAATACTTTTTGACTACTCCTTAGGTGGTTCTGTGTTGCAGCGTGAGTCAGTAGTCAGGGATCTGGGGGTTTATTTCGACGAAGGTCTTACTTTCCGGTGTCACTACGAGCACATTGTTTCTAGGTGTACTCAACTTCTTGGCTTTATTACACGCAGTACTAAATATTTTAAAAATCAGTTAACATTTGTTTATCTGTACAATTCTTTGGTGAGAAGCATCTTAGAATATGGTTCTGTAATCTGGTCACCGTACTACGATGTCCATTCTAATAAAATTGAGGGAGTTCAAGGGAAGTTCTTGAGTATTCTCTCTTTCAGGTATGGCTTGGGTCGTAGATATAAATCATACGATGCTCGGCTTCAATACTCAGCATTCGATTTCGGTCTCGGGACAAGTCACCTAAATTATTCTGCCTTCAAACTTACAAAAATAACACATCTTTCTACAACCCAATTTCTAGAATGTGTCGTTTATACAACGAAACCGCGGCTGAGCACTCTTCTCTGGATATTCTGGCGTTTGGACTGTTGAAGTTTAAAAAAGAAATTGCTAAAATTATGTCAGAACAGGATTAAGAACGTGTTTTCATTTTTATAATTTTATTTGGTAAAAATCTAAAAAATCTAAAATTAAAACTGTTACAACTAATACCACTAATAACTTTAACCTACATTTCGGTAAATATAAAATTGTTTTCTTTCTTTTCTTAAGTTACTAAATTACTAACCCTCTTCATTTCAATTAACTAAGAGCATGCTGTGCCCACATGCCAAGAGTTATGGTCTAGCTCTCAAAATGTTGTTTTTTTTTATGTTGTGCCTTAATGACTGTAACTTGTTTTGTGAGCCTTTAATAAATAAATAAATAAATAAATATTGACTTTGTAACATGTTCCATACAGGTTTACGGTTTTACTGAAAATACTGTTACCATTATCAAGTTGCTAAGTTGAATCTCTACATAATGTTTTCTAATATTTACGCGAACACTATTCATCGAAATAAAACAACTTACGGATTCTACTCGCGGTGTTATATTTTCAAAAAGTCGATGTTGTTTCGTTCCAGAGTTGATGTGACATGACAGTTCGCAATTTGTCTTTTTTATTGAATGTGCTCATTGCGGTAATGACGTCCAGACATGAGATTGACAAAGTACATTAAATGCAGTTACTTACTACTGAGTTTTTTTGAACAAAATTATTATGATGCCAACATGACCAAATGTTTTTTTCTGGTTTTCAGATCTTTAGTAAAGATACTGCATGGAAAATGCTAAAACAATAATAAAAAAAAATATTATTGTATATTGGTTACTTGCTTCATTAGCTGAACCACAGTACACAGAGAACAGTAAAATATCTACATACAAACGTGCCGCTCCCGGTTTGAATGTGTGCGTGAAATCGCGTGCCGACACGGCGCGCGACGACTAGCATAAAATACGGGGAGATAAGATGGTGGCAGTACAGACGGGCTGTGCTGTGTGACTGTGTGCACGCTAGGCTAATAACTAGGCGGGCGGCCTTAGATAACCTACTGTTTACACTGTGGCTGAACTAACCTTGGTGTGGCTGCACGCGTGTCGCGGAGCGGCTGCGCGGCGCCCGCGCGGCAACACTGCGGCGCCACACGCGCAGGCTGGTTTCGTGCAGCGCTGGACACTCCTTTAGGACCTGTTAGAGGGATGAGGGTATTGACACTTTGAGAGAGGGAAACGGAAATAAGCTATTAATAAAACAAACTTTAATAATAATAATACCGTCAAGGCCGATTTCGGCTACAGCAACTGCTGAACGGACTCGGCGCCAGCGCCTTACTGCCACATTCCAGCCGTGTGTGCATAATTATCGCTCGCATAATTATGACTGTTATAGCAAATTTTGGCTTTAAAAGTTCTGAGGTACAAAGGGCAAGTGAGCACGCCACTGCAGTAATTGTAAATTAAAGCCGTAGGTGATCCGCCTTTCAACTCGTCTCTCTTAGCGTCGAGTTCATCTCTTCGCAAGCACTCAAAAGCAAACAAACAAACAAACTTTAACTTATACTTGAAGGCAGCTAGTTTTATTTAAAATGTATGGACATTTATAGAGGGCTAACGGCCAGTTGATTTTTTTTTTGGCTTTTAGATTGTCTGATATGATGAGATCTAAAATTTGGATAGGTCGGACTATTCATGCCAATATTATAAAAGCCAGCGTAATTTTATCTGTAACTAATTCACGCCTAAACTACTTACCGAACCAATTTTAATGCAATTTGGTATATAGATAGAGTGACCCTTGGGAAAGGACAGTTGATAGGTTTTGAAACTTCGCTATTATAGACGATAGAAATCTATAAAAACACTTGGCAATCAGCCTAAGTCAAGGTGTAACTCGATTGCGTCGTCTGAGTTATTACCTGAACTACATGTTGATGTGGCGAGTGTCTGACATCAGTGTCGCCGATCTGTAGCAGAAGATCGCCTTCCCGTAGGCCAGCACATCTGCTTCGATCTAGAACCTGAAGTTTAATTTGATAATTAGAGAGAGAGAGAGAGAGAGAGAAACTACAAATTGTTTAGTTAAGTGTTTTAATGTTAATGCAACAGAGTTCGATTGTATGATTAATAGTTGATGATTACTAAAATAATGTTCAATTGAAAATAAAGCCTAGAACAACAGCCTTTCTACGTCCCATCGCTGGACACAGGCCTCATACCAACCTTTTGGTATGATTCAATATGGCCAAGGTAACCTGATAAAAATAGTAGCCATGCCGTCCCGTACAGTGTCTAAAGAACTAAAAGTGACAGCTATACTTTTGAGGGCTGCTCAATTTTCTTATTTATTTGTGGATTCCGGCGTTTCTCTGATACATACCTTTTTGACTTTCTTATTTATTTGTGGATTCCGGCGTTTCTCTAATACATACCTTTTTGACTTTCTGCCCATGCACGCTGTCGGCTATCGTGAACCCGAACCCTGCGTTGCCCCTCCGGAGGGTCAAGACTAGTTCCCTCCCTGGTTCGCTCGTCGACATGTTGTTGCTGCGGTGTTGGTGATCTGTTGAACATAGTTAAATCATTATTACTGTTCACAAACTGTACGTGGTTGGTGGTTGTATTGTTATTTTGTACGTGGGGCACATATTATGTAAACTCGGTTAGTAGATATTGTTGTTCAGACTCACTTCTGTCAAAGGGGATAACCCAGCCTCCATACATTTTGCATTTGTGCCACAGTAACAAATTCTCAGACGGTAGAATTTCATCCGATTATAGCATTTTTATATTTTGGCAGGCACCGGACCAAAGGACCAGGACAAGAGCCGTCTCTAAAGTGCTATGAACCTCAACAGATCCTCACCAGAAGCCAAGGGAAGCAGATGATCAGCCGAGGGACACCTGGGCGGCTGTCCCGCTGGCTCCGTGGCAGTCAGCTCGTCCAGGTCAAAGAACTGGGACATGGGGCATCTCCAAAGTGCTATAAACCTCAACAGATCCTCACCAGAAGCCAAGGAAAGCAGATGATCAGCCGAGGGACACCTGGGCGGCTGTCCCGCTGGCTCCGTGGTAGTCAGCTCGTCCAGGTCAAAGAACTGGGACATGGGGCATCTCCAAAGTGCTATTAACTTCGACAGATCCTCACCAGAAGCCAAGGAAAGCAGATGATCAGCCGAGGGACACCTGGGCGGCTGTCCCGCTGGCTCCGTGGCAGTCAGCTCGTCCAGGTCAAAGAACTGGGACATGGGGCATCTCCAATGTGCTATAAACCTCAACAGATCCTCACCAGAAGCCAAGGAAAGCAGATGATCAGCCGAGGGACACCTGGGCGGCTGTCCCGCAGGCTCGGTGGTAGTCAGCTCGTCCAGGTCAAAGAACTGGGACATGGGGCATCTCCAAAGTGCTATTAACTTCGACAGATCCTCACCAGAAGCCAAGGAAAGCAGATGATCAGCCGAGGGACACCTTGGGGGCTGTCCCGCTGGCTCGGTGGTAGTCAGGTCCAGGTCAAAGAACTGGGACATCTCTAAAGTGCTATAAACCTCAACAGATCCTCACCAGAAGCCAAGGAAAGCAGATGATCAGCCGAGGGACACCTGGGCGGCTGTCCCGCTGGCTCCGTGGCAGTCAGCTCGTCCAGGTCAAAGAACTGGGACATGGGGCATCTCTAAAGTGCTATAAACCTCAACAGATCCTCACCAGAAGCCAAGGAAAGCAGATGATCAGCCGAGGGACACCTGGGCGGCTGTCCCGCTGGCTCCGTGGCAGTCAGCTCATCCAGGTCGAAGGAGCGGGACATAAGCCGGCGCTGTCCCGGGCTGTGAGGCGCGGGGGACGCGTCAGGTTCGTCCCGGGAGGCGCTGGGATCCGCTGGATTGGGGGAGTCTAGGTTGAACCTGGAAGATTAAGCTGTTATAAATAGGCTGATATTTTAGGTTTACCCTTGTTTGATCGAACAACGTTTCGTCGAAAATCAGTTGGTCGAACAACGTTTGAGAAAATCATCACTTTGTATAATATCATTTGATAGAATTTTCAGTTCGTCGAATGTTTATTTGCTATAACAACGTTTGCACTAATGATCAAAAGGTAGAATGTTCATTTGATGTAATTTTCAGATGGTATAACATGCCAAGCAGCATGTAATGAGGCAAGTCGTTTTTTGGGTTTAAAAAAAAAAATAACCACGAAGGCTACGCGCCGCTTCGCTCCCGCCTTAAACCTTCTAACCTAATCGAACCGAGTCGGTTCCGCCCAAACTATAGTATAGGGCAGTGACGAAAAAATAAATAATTAAATATTTGATACGATGTTTCGACTAAACCATTATTAGTGTAATGAAACATTCGTTCAAATAAAATTAGTGCATCTGAAAATTCGATAATATGAAATTAGTTCAAATGAAATTCGTTCAAACAAATAATTACATCAAATAAAAATTTACCAATTAAATATTCGGTCAAATGAATAATTCTACGAACTGATATTATTGCAACTGAAATTCGACCAACTGATTTTCGACGAAACGTTGTTCGATCAAACAAGGGTAAACCGATATTTTAAACTTTTCTTCGATGAATTTTGCTATTTTTAATGGTTTTGGACTCTTTTCCAATCACATAAGGTTTAAAATAAAGTGACAACACTTTTGACACTATTATGAATCCGAAAAAAGCCATCGAAAATAGAACTCCAGGGTGTAGAATGCAGTTTGTTTCACTGTCATTTTTTTTCATTGTGTAGCGTAATTTTAGAAGTTGCGTGTCATCATCACATGGGGAAAATGTTTGTATTAATTTTTATATTTTTTGACGAGGTCTGAGCGTCCTCACATATCCCGTTATATTCCTATCGTTTGTAAAATCGAACTATATGAATGTGACAGGTGTTCACGTGTTGTAGCGGCGTTTTGTGGCCCATCTGTTTCCTTTAAAGTCGAAAAGGAAGACAGGCATTTTGGTATCAGTTATCAGTGAAAACAAGTGCCAAAGTAAGATGTATCCATCCAATGATATTATAATAAAATCGTAATAAAAAGTCGTAGATAGGTTACTTGTGCTAAAAAAGTGGCACCCGAAATAGGACTTCGACTACCTGAGCAAACCATTGACAGTTTGAGAGGACACTGCGCAGCATATGTATATGCCTGGTCTACGCTCTCGTAAATAATCATGCTATCTTGGACACACGGTCTAATCATAGGTACGTACGCAAGGAGTCAATTTTTGACTTCGCGCCAGTACTGACAAAACCTATCTCTACGTCTTTTTTATTGTAATATCATTGTATCCATCCATACATTGTTGGATAGCTGCTGTAGTTTCCAGTACATACCTGGTCCGCAATGCCCGGGTGAGTTGCTGCATGGCCACAGCATCAGATGAGGCGGGGGTGCTCGCGTCCACGGCCAAAGTGCTCAGCACACGGGTGTTCGGGTCTTCAGAGTCGAATGATAGGGGATATCCTGGGGAGATAGTATGTGTTAGAAAAGGAATTTAGGTGTACGATTTTTTTGCCTTTGATTTGCATGAAATTGTTAGGCATATCTTCTATTTGTCTTATAGATTTTAGGGCACCGTAGTGGGGACAGTAGGTTAGGGTGCGGCGGGGTACCCCCTTTCTTTACCCGGAGTAAATGACGTTACGCATACCCGTTCACCGGGGGGCGAACGGGTTATATGGGAATCACCACTGGAAAGGTAACACCCCGTGGCATACCAACTAAAAACTCCGGGACTCCCTCTCATCTCATCGTCCAGGTAGGGGGAAACTGCGGTGACTGACACGAAGCCTTCTACGCACTCACTACCCCTAAGCCGCTAACAGGTTAATTTTATAAATGAAAAGTATAAAGTATTTTGAAGTCATGCTTAAATGTCAGCGTAGTGCCTAAAAATATTACGCCTAACTAACAAGCATTATGAAAAGTTAAATTTTGCGTAACTATAATTATGATAAACATCAGTATGCCAAGTGAAATTATAACTTAAAACTTTATTCGCAGAAATAGGGAACCGTGCCCAGCAGTGGGACGTATAAAGGCTTTAGTTACTAACCTCTGACAAGATGCAGCGTGACGTCAGAGCCGGCCGCGATGGACTGGAACATACCACGTCGCCGGGTCTGAGGGCCCCTGGAAGGGTTACTAACCTCTGACGAGATGCAGCGTGACGTCAGAGCCGGCCGCGATGGACTGGAACATACCACGTCGCCGGGTGTGAGGGCCCCTGGAAGGGTTACTAACCTCTGACGAGATGCAGCGTGACGTCAGATCCGGCCGTGATGGACTGGAACATACCACGTCGCCGGGTGTGAGGGCCCCTGGAAGGGTTACTAACCTCTGACGAGATGCAGCGTGACGTCAGATCCGGCCGTGATGGACTGGAACATACCACGTCGCCGGGTGTGAGGGCCCCTGGAAGGGTTGCTAACCTCTGACGAGATGCAGCGTGACGTCAGAGGCCGCGATGGACTGGAACATACCACGTCACTGGGTCTGAGGGCCCCTGTAAGGGTTGCTAACCTCTGACGAGATGCAGCGTGACGTCAGAGGCCGCGATGGACTGGAACATACCACGTCACCGGGTCTGAGGGCCCCTGTAAGGGTTGCTAACCTCTGACGAGATGCAGCGTGACGTCAGAGGCCGCGATGGACTGGAACATACCACGTCACCGGGTCTGAGGGCCCCTGGAAGGGTTGCTAACCTCTGACGAGATGCAGCGTGACGTCAGAGCCGGCCGCGATGGACTGGAACATCTGCGCGACGTGCGCGTGCGAGAGGCCCCGCACGGCGCGGCTGTTCACTCCCACCACCACGTCGCCGGGTCTGAGGGCCCCTGGGAGGGTTGCTAACCTCTGACGAGATGCAGCGTGACGTCAGAGCCGGCCGCGATGGACTGGAACATCTGCGCGACGTGCGCGTGCGAGAGGCCCCGCACGGCGCGGCTGTTCACTCCCACCACCACGTCGCCGGGTCTGAGGGCCCCTGGGAGGGTTGCTAACCTCTGACGAGATGCAGCGTGACGTCAGAGCCGGCCGCGATGGACTGGAACATCTGCGCGACGTGCGCGTGCGAGAGGCCCCGCACGGCGCGGCTGTTCACTCCCACCACCACGTCGCCGGGTCTAAGGGCCCCTGGAGTTGAGGAATAGATGGTAAAGAGAGACAATTCGATGTTGATTTATACCAATACTTAAGATTGACATGAAATAAAAACTACGTCTATTGGCGAACGAGAAAATGAACTTTTTGACCCCTATAGCAACGTTGTAACGCGTTAGTTGTGTCATTGGTGTCATTTGGTGAAACTATCTCGGGTGAAGCTTTTAGATACATCGGGCAAAACGGTCAAACAGGCAAACTCATATAGCCAGTGCGAAGGCACATATCGTTTGCAACATCGATGTGTTTCCACTTGCTTAAACTGTCTTTGTATTTGAAGATTTGGGTAACAGACATGTCTTTTTTGCTTCCCAGGACAGTAAAGACCCGTCGGGAAACACGAGAGTAATTCTATGATGGCGCAACAATGCAATGGGGTCTTTTCTAACAAAAACCGATTCTGGCTTGAGATGGATTCGGTCAAACTTCACAACTACTACTCATAAGCATATGGGAGTAATCGCCACTAAGTTACAAGTGCAATTTTAAATAATCCAATTTTAGTGATTAGTAAAATCATCACCGTAGTAGATCATACCATCTATCCAAGCAGGGCTGTGTGGAACAATACTGCGAATTTGAAGGTAGCCGTCGGTTTCCGGTATACCCTCGGCGCCGATGAGAGTGAAGCCCAATCCCTGGCGAAATAGGACAAATATATTGAGTTTAGGAATAAAAAAAAGAAGTTTAATGAATCATTAAAAATAAATTTTAAAAGTAACAATTGTTAGAAATACATACAAGGAACAATAAAAAAAAAAGCAAAAAATTAGCCACAGGGTGGGGCCAAAGAGGAACATATCTATCTCAACAGCCATTGCAATGATGCTGATGAATGATGGTTTTGAAGGGCTTTATTTTTCAAAGTAAATGTTCACTGGAATTGACATGTTAAAGGAACATAAACTACAATTTATTAAGATCATCCAAGCAAAGCCAAAAATATTTTTCACCTACATTTTTAATCAAAAATGCATTGTATTCAAATCCACTAACCTGAGTGCCCTTAGTAAGAGTGAGAGTGAATCTCTCTCCGCGCAGCTCCCCTGTGGGGGAGGAGCCGTTTTGCTGGCTGTTGGCATTGTTGTCTGGTGGGAGATTCTTAGCTGGAAACAAAAAACATTGTATTATATTCAACTACTAGTATACTCGTAGTCATCGTGAACTTTGACTATACATCGTCATCAAGAATCGACTCGCAATTTAGTGGACTTTCAAACTTTTGATTATTACCTATTATTTTAATTTTAGTTTCTGTCATTTTGATTTATTTCCATTTGATCGACCTATTTTTGTCTTTTTTATGTAATGTAATATTCTGAAATCATTGTGTATAATAGTGTGATTGTAATTTAAGCTTGTATGCGCCTGGGATTATAGTGTTAGTTTACAAGTGTTTTGAAATAAATAATAATAAGAAATTCTCAAAATAGCAAAAAGCTTTTCGATTTTTCCGAAACGATAAATCAATAATGGTGTCAGATTAAGTATAGTAATAGTTAGTAGTTTCACCGTCACCTGACCACAAATTAAGCAAAAGGTTTAACTACGGGTCATACTAATATCACACGTGTACGAACGGGAGCTATTATAGCAAGCCAGCTTCAAGTAGTTTATTTTTCTAGCCTAGTTAAACCCATCGGAGAGTAATCTAGGTCACTGATCTAATTACATGGAGTGGCCTGTTTGCCGCGAAGGGCAGTTGGTAGCTACCTAGCTTTATTTTTTGCTGTGTTCGCAAGTGCATGGTAGTATAAAACTTATCTGGCTCGGTAATAATTAACAGAATAGTTTTTGTTTTATGTAATAGGGAGCAAACGAGCTAGAGGGTCACTGATGGAAAGTATAGTTTGCATAGACTTCACACTTGGTTTCAATATAACTTACTCACCATTAATATAACTAAAACCAATTACATGATTTTTAGTGCTAAAAATAAAAAGATATCGGACTTTCCTCCTATTACAGTTAACAACGTACCACTGACCAAAATAAACTCAGTTAAATATCTTGGTCTAAATTTTGACAATCAGTTAACCTGGAAAATACACATCGAAAAAATCCATACGAAGTTATCATCCCTAATGGGTGCTCTTCGGGGCAATGTGCGTTGTTTCCCTACATCTGTTCGCTACACTATATATAACACGATGGTCAAATCTCACATGGACTATCTCATCGAGTTGTGGGGTAGTGCTGCCAAGAAATACTTGTTAAAACTACAGAGAGCGCAAAATAAAATAATTAAACTTTTATTTCACCTTGATTATCTTACTCCAACGAAAACAGTTTATGAAAAAACTCGCCTTATGAACCTGGCCCAAACTTATAAATATAGCACTTG
The DNA here is from genome assembly GCA_950022985.1 of Udea ferrugalis. Classification (NCBI taxonomy): domain Eukaryota; kingdom Metazoa; phylum Arthropoda; class Insecta; order Lepidoptera; family Crambidae; genus Udea; species Udea ferrugalis. Next base: position 2,534,984 of record OX465541.1, read on the forward strand.
TATACTAATATGGAAAATTTTAAATAAAAAAATTAACACACAGATAAAGTTTAGTACTAAGTTCCAGTATCAAAATCGTGTAACTAGGCGCGCAAATAACATTCACATTCAGCTGCCAAGAACAAACTATGGCAAGAAAAATATAACGTATGAGGGAGCTCAACTATTTAATAAACTACCAAACCACTTAAAACAATTAAAATCATTTCCTTCCTTTAAGAAAAAACTAAAACACCACATTTTAAGTAACCTTACCGAATTTAGTTAGATCATAGCAATAGCAATCATTGTAATGTCCATCATCTGTCCGTCACATAGCCGATACGTAATGGGATCCAACTTTTGTTGTAATTTACCCGCAATTATTTTTGATATTTACAAAAACGTCCTAATACTGTACACTCGTAGATTATAAGTAATATTGTTAATTCTCGTATTTCTCTAATAAGTGAATTTTGTATTCTTTTTGAGAAATAAATGTCTATAACCGTAAGTAATCACCTCTGCCCATGGAAATAGAGAACACGTTTATTTGCTTTTAAATCCGTATTCTGAAACGATGCTCAAAACTCGATTGTAACTCACGCATAGATTACAACTTGTGATGATGATGTGATGCCTGAATCTATTCTTGAGCACAATATTTATGCTTGAGTATCCCAGTGTTGGTATGCTAAATAGCTACTTTAAATATGCTGACAGCTCACACTATCAACATCAATTTTAGCTTCAACAAAGTGCACTCAACCATACTCATTTCATAAACACATTGTACAGTCATGCGCGAAAACTTCTGATCTTCTTACGGTTCGATTAACAAAAGTTTTGCTCACTTTTACGGTAAGGGTAGTTTGTGTGTTTAATAATATAGTGCATGAATATCACATAAATAATAATAAAATTTTGGGACATATTACACATTGACATTTTATTTACCTTTTGACGATCTCAATATGAATTCATGTAACCTGACATTCATTAATTTATATTGTAATTTTATATTGAGAAATAAAGAATCTAATCAAGATTGTTTGACCCCAAAGCTCTATAAGTAGAAGTTGTATCGTGTATGAAACTATAACCTAGATATAGTTTCATAGACGTCAGAATCTGATGAATATTCCAAAACACATATTACAACGGATAATAGCACTTACACACTATACTCCACACTCACATCGTTTTGACACGCGTAATGCCTTGATACTAATAACTTGCTTACGCGTATGTATGTTCAGCTTATTTTGTTTGGAGTGCAATGAAGTGTTTCTCATCCTATAATCTAACACAACTTCTGAATACTTTAGGGGAGTCCGTTGGTTCCAGAACTGAAAAGAGTTTTTGGATTTGCGCTGCTGATTTTAGAGATTATGTAGCCATAAGCCCGATGGAGGGATTTACGATTAAGTGTCATCTTACTATTATTGACCTTTAGACCACCTTTAGTCCGTTCACGTTAAGAATGCAGTGATTTTGAAATTTAATTCTGTTGCACACAAAAAATCTCAGATCCAGAACCTTTCGTGTTCGGAAGTACGCGTTCAACTGGTCACTGTGGATTTGACATTCTAATTAGGAACGATTTGATTGGTTACGGGCGTGAGATCGAAGGACAAGGTTGAAATTACCGCATTCTTAACGCGAACGGACTATAGTCACATGAATACATAGTTATTATTTTCTCCAAGACGGATTCTACATTTAACCCAGTATCATAACCATACGTCCAGTACGTGTACGTACGTGTTATAACTTGGACAGCTGATAGCGATACGGTTGACTGTACCAAGGATTCCACTTCACAGCACTTGATTAAACCAGGCATGAATAATGTATCGTTCTAGATTATACTATTACCGCACGCTCAATTGGTTTCATTAATCTCAGCTTTTACCCTGTAATGGCGTGCTATTTGAACGTAATTTTGTAAAGCTACCGTACACAACAACCTGAGATATGCTATTGAAAATGTATAATTTTATTTCATTATTTCCGGTGGGGGACACTGGCAGTAGGCGAAGTGTTTGGTCCGCCTGTTCTACGTGAAAGGTCAGTGGGTAGAAAAGGCATTCTGCGATTAGGACTTGCACTCGCATTTAAGACACATGGGGTCGTCTTTCAAAAGTAACAATAAAATCATTCCTATTTAATATCAACCTTGACTCAAACGTTCGGGCACAGGCCTCATCTACTTCAATATCCTAGAGTCCACCCGTTAGGGGCTAGCACTGGCGGCGGAGCAGTGCGATAAACCTTTAGTGGACCCAGCTTCGCCGCCCCAAAGTGCCGGGGTTGAGTGCCGGGGTTTTGGTCGGTAGTAGTCAGACATAACCTCGTCGTCATCCCGGTCCGCGAGGTATCCATAAGGATTTCCCCACGATAAAAAGGTTCTTGGGCAAAGGGACATTCACACGAGCCATTCTCGACCAAGCGGACTTAGCTCAAATAAAATTGTAAAGGTGGCTAAAAATGTAGTAATAATGAATAAACCTTGCTGTAAGAACAACAGACCGCACAGTCAGAATCAACTGCTTTAATTAAGACCCTTTTGCCTTAAAATAAGTTTTTGATAGTCAAATAGTATTTTGTTCTATCTGTAGTGTGCATGGTGCCTAAGAAGCTTGTGGTATTCTATTTCCGCGAATCGCGAGTTACGCTAACGACTGTAACGGTGGTGTATCGTAATTGTTTTCTTTTAAGTATCTATATTTGTTTTTGTAAATCATAAGTTTACGTTACACCAACCAACGCATACTTACATGAGTACTTGAGGATTTGGGGTGGGGATACATGAGGGGTGGAGATTTTAAAAATAAAAAGTTATATTATGTGAGCTCATGGTGAGAAAAAAAGCTTGTCTGGAAAAGAAATTGGAATGGAATGAAATTGGAAGAAATTAGATGTGATTGTGGAAAAGAAATTGGAATCTAAATCTTCTGATTAATTGGTTGTACTTAACTAAGTATGTACACTTGACTTGAATTTTTATCTTGTTCATGCCAAATGACATTTCCTTGCAATAAAGAGCAAGAACTAATCAGAATCTGGAACTAGGTAGCCTGTCATGCAGTTGACCATACCCTATAGATAGGGTATGAAACGACGCCCACGTCGTTTGATGTCGGCAAAAGCGATTGGTTTCACAGGCAGAGCTAATTTATTTAAGGAGATCCAAATAGTTAATTACCTCTCATTCTTCTAGCTTGCAGCACAGGGTTCTCATACTGTGTCCTCCTGTTAATATGATCCACATAGTACGATCCATATCTCTCATCGGTCACTCTCTCCCAGCCATACGGCAGCTCATCTTCTCCACATTCCCCAAGCGAGTGCTTCCGTACTCTTGCTAGTCGAGGATCCAGCCAGTGAGATGTGCCAGAGTTGTGACTGTAAGAAAGCTTGGATGTTAATACACAAAATGTCACCTAGCCCTAACAAACTAGGAAATGGACAATAACAGATGAACATACTTAATATTGTTATTTTTTTAGCATGTTCCATGCAGTATCTTTACTAAAGATCCGAAATCCAGAAAAAGACATTCGGTCTTGGCTTCAGACGGGAATCGAACCCGCGTCTTTCGCAAACCGGGCGACCCTGGCTGACCCACCTGCCCTGACCACTGTGCTACCGAGACCAAAAACAGACGGGCCAAATTTTCTGGTATTTTTACTTGGCAGCCAGGTTAGTTTCACCAATGTTTTAGGCATTTAGCATTCGAAAAAAAAAACATCCATTAAGATGAAACTAGGAACTACTAAAACTATTACTGAAGATACTACTATTATCTCTAAGGCAAGAATAAAATAAGAAATACCTACATATTCAAACAAACATGGTCTTGAAAAAACTTTTACTAACACAAAACAACTCATCAAGCGAAAAGTTGTCATAATACCATAGAAGTATCTTATTGATGGGAAACAAAAACTATTTCTAGGTATTATGAATAATAATTAAGTTGAATGCACCCTACAATGGGTCAAGATTTATGTTGTCTCCTCATAGTTGACAGCTTCGTCTAATTGGTTATAAGCGCTGGTTCGAGTAGATTTAATTCTTGCACCAACATTCCTGGTTGTTGATTATATTGTTGTGTGATGGTGTTTGTGGTACTTTTGGCATTTATGGTGGAACCCATAGAGCTTCCAGAGCGTGTTTTCAACACTTATAGAGTGATCAAGTGAGGAAAAGAGAAACTATTGCATATATGGACATCACACAAGAGGAAAAGAGACAGAGATATGCCCAAGATTTGTTGCCAAAACCAAACCGAAAACTACACCACCACACTGTCAAAAGCGGGAAATTTGAGTTTGCAAAATTTATGTAAAGTAGGCGATAAAAGTGGATGAAGCTTTAAAAAAATAAAATAGTGGTTTGTTGCGTGCCCAAATATAAAACGAATCATAGAAATGATCCAGAAATGCAAAAGTTTCACAGGTAAATACAGAAAGTAATTGTTTTTTTCAAACTGTGTTTTGAGCAATTATTTTCACTACCCAGTTCAATTATTTTATTTCAGCTATCATTATATTAGTTCCTCATGCTGCATAAGTTATTATTTCAGAAATTAAATAAGAATTGAAAAAGATTTTGTGTAAAAACTGAATTGATTCACGTACGATAGGGATGTACAAAATGAAGAATGACACATATCGATATGCGTAGTCGATATTTTTTCAACAGCTGAATCATGGCTTCAGCTGGCTTGCTCAGACTAGAAGCTTAGCAAAACTACTAAACAAAAACAATCAATACCTACTTGGCGCCATTTTTGAGCAATTTACCGATCATATGACCATTACCGTACTTATTTGAAAAAGCAGATAATTAAAATTTCTTTATTTTTGTAGGATACCAAGACCACCGTGTTCTTATGTTAACAAAGACTCTTAGATTAAAGAAAAAGTGGAAGATACGGTACGCGCTTATAATTGTCAACTAAAATATGGGCTTTCACGCACACTACATCCATACGAACACACACTATGCAAAATATTAACGAAGTGATAAGACATCAAAAGATAAAGATAGAGCCATGGGCTCCTCATTAGTGCGAGCGAGAAAAGTCTATGTTAGAAAACCTGTTTTTGCAGGAATCTATCGTATCGTGTCTAACGCACATATACCGTTTAGTCCTGTCTCTGTCACTCAAAAATGTCGGATTTTATGGAAAAATACAAGAATATTTATATAATAATATAATAATATTTTCTTTAAAAATATAATTATGTTGTTCTTACGCATGAAACATGATTTCCTGTGATTTGTTTTTACGCCTTGAATTTTTGTATACTGAATAAAGGCACAGCCAGGCATTTTTTGCGTTAATTAGATGGAAAATTGTATTTCAATGTCAGCAAGTAAGACAGCATCACGTCACAGTGTGTCAACGCAGACTGAAGGAAACCAAGTACACTGTACTCAGTTTAGTAGGACCGCGCGCGGCTAGCTGTTGCCGCATCTTCCACTTTTACTTTAATCTAAGCAAAGACTATATGCCTAGGCCGAAACAAGAAAATCAATTCAAATCCACAGAGTACGGGCCAACAAAATACCCAGTCCTAAAAAAAGGATAATAATTGATGGTGTTTATATTATTTCATCTCGTAGTTGATGTTTAGATATCATAAACAATGTAACGAGTAAACCTAATAAATAATAAAGAACCTCAGCCTTTTATTTTCAAGAATACGAGTATACCGTTATTCATTTGTTGTTCGTGATTTCGATAATCTGTTAGATTGTTAAGGAAAGTACCAACACTATTGTGCTAAATGACAGCAGTTGTCAACGCATACATAGACAATCACTTACACATGCGCAATTCAGTTTTTGGAACGTTTTTAAAGGCGCTTTATCAATCTATTACTTTACATCATTGGTGGAACCAGTGCTGTTTGAAATGCTACAAAAAAAGAAAGAAATTCCTCTGGGACCAGAGAAATTACTGTGAAGTTTTCTTATATTTATTTATTTACTCATATATCGGCTGTTGAGTAAAAGACATAATTAAGTAAAAAATACTTATCCAGTTTTAAATCGTAGGTACAAACCAAAATGTATTTACGAGATTAAGTTTGTGTGATAATAGTGCCTATTCTTGTGTGGAAGACAATTTACCTTTTGTACCTTCTAAACTTCTTTCCAAAGCACATCATCACTCAGTTAATTCAATAAAAACATTCAATAACACCATTTATTCACTATCTTCTCTATGTTGTTTTTCTGATGAACACCACAACACAATAATACAAACTAAATTATTAATATCTACTGCAAAACTATGTCTATTTAAACTACTGTATACCTAGTGTGTTTATATCAAATACAAGTTTGAAGTAAAAACATAATGAAGTAGGATGCGACACAAGTTTCTACTAATTGACTTTGTAATGATGGTCGGAGGGGATTTATTGATTGTAATTGTTGTTGGTATCACACAGACAGCAATAATCAATGAATCAGTTAGTTGTTATCATTTGTTTTTAGTACCTGAGAATTGATTACCACTTAATGAGATAAGAATCATCTCATAAGATACTGCATGTCTTGAATTTACATTAGAACTTCTTCATCCTGTAGTGACAGGATAGGTTGATAGTGATCAAGCAACTAAGCTTGCTAGCAACTACAAACATCTAGACTCAACACTTAGTATACTGTATTAGTACTTACTCTATGAAATACACTTCACCAGTTGGTGTAAAGGCCTTCTCCCACATCGGAGGCAAAGGACCTAGGTTGTATTCGTCTTCATCATGTGAATCTCTCTTTAGCCCTGGATCTCCAACTCTCACACCAACCACGGACCCACCAACTGTCCCAGCAGTACCCGAGCTGTGTGTAGATATACCAGCCGAAGATAGTCTGTCTGAATCCATTGAATGCTGTGCCATTTTATTTCATTTTACAACAGACACTAACTTTATACACTGCACTGAACTAAAAGTTTTGAATTTTCAAAAAAAGAACATTTTCTTTCCTCAAATCACAGATTTTTTTTTTCTGAGCACTGTCACCGTCAAAGAATTTACGAAAACAAAACAATAACTGCATGCCAGTGACCACGTATCATGACTCATTTTGGGGTCTGACGAATCTTAACTTGTCCGAACGCTTTTCTACCTGCACTGCAATAATAGATTCCACGTAGTAGATAACTGGATTGCGATTCGTCTTCCGACGGAGCGTGTCATAATCTCAGCGCGTTCAACCCGTTGCAGTTATCTGCACTGCAGGTGCATCGTAACGAACTTTAACGTTAACGAAAACAACAAGCATTTCCCACGTTCTAACGTCTACCGTAACGGTAAAATGATAACATAGGGCTGGATTGACAAGTGTGTAAATAGATTATCAAGTTCACTTTCTCACATAAAACAGGCAAATTCTCGACCAACTTTTGAAAGTGGGTGCAACAAGTGTGAACTGTGAATGCACAGCACACAGCGACAACCTACAGCTGTTTGTTTATAGATACGTAGATGACTAGGAATCTTTCAAAAGGTCGTTCGACCTTTATTTAATTAAGCACTAACTAGCACAATGTTCAACGGAAAAGTATCACAACTTTGGAGATTCCAGGTTAATCTTTATAAAAGTTTAGTGCATCTTGTTTGCACAAAAAATTTACGTTAAATTTTTTATGAAGACCGAAGAAACAAAAAATCGGAGTCTGATTATACCATAGACAACACACAAACTTCATTTGTTTTCTTCAAAATCAAATTGCATTATACCATAGACAAAAAAACCAATTCATAATACACTATAATATAACACTTGATTATTAGTGTCAAATATAGGTAACTAGAAGATTATTTGTGTATCATGTTTATCTCGATTTTAATTAAAAGTAAATAAAAAAATGCTGTGTAAAATTTAGCATGCGAGCATTGCGAGCAACCAACGTTTGAAAGTTACTCTATTCCCCGCTAGATGGCGCGTCCAAATTTATAATTTTCACAAAGTTAGATTGTGATGCAAATGTTCTATGCCTAGTTTAAGTTTAGTCTAGTTTAAAATAGAATTATCGTGGTCATCCAGTGTGAAGAAGTTCACACTGGAGTTCTTAAAAGCCACGGAGACTCTTCGGAGGCTTTTTATATCTTATTTTATATAGATTTACTTTTTGCCGCCTGTGGCAAAGGCTCTCTTAGTACAGGCCCTTTTTCTTCCTTATCATCATCATGGTGATGTCTGAGTGCAAAGTACTACACAAACACAAGAATTTCTGTTGACAAAAACTGTTAGATACGTCTACCCGACACCACGGACCACGACCATGATGGCAAACAAAACCGCGTTTTCTTCCTCGCCGCGTTTGGTCGAGCAAACTCGTACTTGGCACTCTGCTAGCTTGCGGTTCGGTGTGACTTGTTTGTGATTCGTACTCGTTTTAACACTGTACTCGTTGCGTTTAGTGAATGCTCGATAAACTTGACGGTGAAGTAACTCGAAACTGTTTGTGCCTGCCGTACTTGGCACTCTGACGACAACGAGAACGTTCGTGTAAGTGAGCGTGATGTCAATCAAACAGTTTTTTCAGAACAATATCCGTCTTACAAGCGGTAAACTATTGTAATTAGTGATTATCTGCTTTTAGGAGATTTAAATTGTGATGGTTACAAGACAAATAACGACGTGCGCAAGTCTTAAGGTCGGGACAATGTCATTTTGTATCAGATAAGTAATTTATTAGGACTTTAAATCCACGATTCTAAGAATTCCGCGCTCTTTCCCAGGCTAACTAATTGATACCGGGTGTACGTGCAAACATATTGGCAACGACGAGTTGTACAGTCGCGGAATTAAAAGGTTGACCAGTTTTCAAATCAAATCATTTACAGTCAAGTTGGGTAACTTTGAATTTCAGTGTAACATTGAATACAATGTTTTTAAAACAGTAAAAGTACCTACATACTGTTGTTATGGTTTGTTTTTGAACCAATCCCTCATAGATTCGACAACATCTTTAGTTGGAGTACTTGTCAAAAGTAACTGATATAGAAGAATGGATTCAATGTTACACTGAAATTCAAAGTAACCCAACTTGTACGTAAGCGTTGCAAGAAAATGTTACCTTTTTAAAGTGTAACGGGCTGGAGTGTTGTACTGAAAAGAATGCTTCACTGTTTGACAGCAAAGTTAAAATTTGATTAGACGTAGGTATGCGCCATCACGATTAACAGACCTGAAACTTTTACTAGTTTGATCTTGTTGCCAATACGTTGTGTCAAGTAATTTGATAAATGGAACAATTACATCCTCTTTGCTTAAAATGATCAAAACTACTAAAGTGATTAGCAGTTCCTGTCAATGTCATCATTGAGCAAGCAAAAACTGATCTTAATGTGGTCAACCTTTTTTTTCCGCGACTGTACAGTAAATACTGTGCGTGCGCATTGTACAGTCACAATTTCGGCTGGGTAATTAATTGAATTAGACAGTTTAATGGGCTTTTGGATTTTATTAATAAGAGTGAAAGTCTTAGTGGAAAGTCTCACTGGTTCTCGGCTCGGTCGGTGGGGATTCTGTCTCCTATTCCACCGTTCGCGTTGGTGGGTTCACAGCAGGTATGGTCATCAATCGAAATAATGTGTCTAAAGTATTTAAGAGTGGGAAAAGCAACTACTTTTCACTACAGAATCAAAATAGTATTTCACTTGTTTCAGATTTTAGTGACGCTTCGAGTGACATACGAATCTTTCCTTGTAGTATTTTAATTGATTTTGAGAAAACGTCAAGATCCTTTCGACTACTCGTAGCACACATAATTTTGAAGGCAACCAGGCAATGTTTCTTTTTCCTGTGCGACGTGTGTCGCCCGGTTGGCAGTAATTTTCCCAACGCCTTACTGTCGTTTTTACCACGCCTGACAGTAGTTTTTTCCAGGTCTTACAGTCGGCTATCCCACATCTAATTGACGTTTTTACCACGTCTGACGGTAGATTCTGCCAGGTCTTACAGTCGTTTTTATCACGTCTGACGATAGTTTTTCCCAGCTCTTATAGTCGTTTTCCCCACGTCTAACTGTCGTTTTTACCACGTCTGCCGGTAGTTTTTCTCGGGTCTTGCAGTCGTTTTCCCAACGTCTAAGGTGTTTGTAGTGGCACTCGAATCTTAAACAAGTGAAAGATTGTTTAGGCAGTAGAGGACACTCATCCCGGCAACGACTCATTTTTTCCCGTGTGACGTGTGTCGCCCGGTTCCACTTCTGGTTGGGAGTAGTTATTCCCACGTCTTACCACGCCTGACACTAGTTTTTGCCAGGTCTTACAGTCGGCTATCCCAAGTCCAACTGTCGTTTTTACCACGTCTGACGGTAGTTTTCTCCAAGGTCTTACAGTCGTTTTTGCCACGTCTGACGGTAGTTTTCCCAAGTCTCACTGTCGTTTTGTAGACGTCTAACTGTCGTTTTTACCCCGTCTGATGGTAGTTTTTCCCAGGTCTGGCAGTAGTTTTTCAAACGCGTCTGACAATGGTTTCTCAGGTTTTCGAATCGATTATACAGTAACATTCAGTAAATTTTAAAAGAGTTATATGAGGTTATTAGAGCTTCAATACCTTCTACCTCTTATAAGGACCTTCGAGATAGAAGTCATCGAATCAGCACCAAATACTTTTTTAACTAATGAAAGCCTTTTCCGAAGGGCAAGCGAAATTATTGAGTTTAACAATATTATGATCTCGATCTTAACATTTAGCCTACTAAAATTTAAATATTCCGTAGGTAGGTACCTATATCTACCTAATTAATGGATTCTGATTCTTCTGCAAGCGTAACTTATAGGTATCTGCTGCAGCTTATTGTGGAGATCGTTTATCCTGGCTGTCTAAATGACAAAATTGTAAGAGGACCGAATCTAAATAAAAACAGACAAAATTTCTCATTTAAAAATACAAGACATGTTTCGCAACTCAAAGGTTCCTCATTAAGCTTTCAACGCTCATATGCTCCACTTATCTGAATCACGAGATCCTTTAAATAAAACTTTATTTTTAAACCCTTTTCATTCAGAGATTTTATCATGAGTCACTTTTTGCATCAATATCTCGACAAGCGAATAAATCAGCTCGTTTTTGTTACCAGCCCCCAATTATTTCATTCTCTCGCTATCATATCACAGTTCCGTGCTCTATTATTCGAATCCAAGCGTGAACGGCATGACTTATGACGCAGTCCAAAATACTCCGTACCTACCGAGCATTTTCACCCGGTGCCACCTAAATTTTATATTAAAAGCACGTGAAACTGGCTTAGTCACGTATATTCGCTGGCCGGGTACGCAGACTCTGCAATAAAAATTCCACCAGCTCGAATCCCGAACTATACATTATATTATTATATAACGCGTTAATCTAACGTTATATTCCCGCCGTTTTATGATAGCCGCGGATATCAATTGACGCGTCGAACGCGAGTTGACATTTCGCGCGCTTTCGCGGACCGCCATCTTGCGAGCGGACTTTTTCAAGTTTTCCGGAAGTAAGTGCAAGGAATTCAATTATACAGCCAGTTTTATAGCCGGGCTTATTTTTTTGGGTGTTTTTAATGTTATAGTGAGTGATTTTATTTGTTATATTTGTCGTTTTACTGGACCTGTAAGGTAAGGTAGAGTTTTTCTTCTGTGTTCAGCGAACAGGGCGAAAGGGTTTTTTTACTGTTGCGGAAAAAGATTAAGGATAGTTTTATTGGTACGAGTGCTCCAGCAGACTAATGATTACGCAGAAATACATTAAATTGGGCTTGGCAGAAATGCTAGATTTCGTGCAGTTACGAGTAATATTAACGCTGGGCCGGCCGGGGGATCGAGAATGTCAACCTGTGATGTAATCGGTCAGATCCGCTATTTTCGGATTTGCTTGAATTCCGTTATTTTGAATGTAACATTTGATTTTGTGTGTAGGCAGATTTCTATAAATATAGTAATCTTTTATACACAAACACTGTAATTTATGTGACGCTCGGTTTGAGTCACCGTTGAGCTCGTGATGTTGATTCATGAAATTTTCACGCATAGTTTGGTGTACTTACAAAGCTCATATTCAAGATTTATATTCCGACGAGATAGATCAGTGCCAAATTAACCAAGAAAAAGAACTAAAATAACCCAAGAATGGTTTTTCTAGCAGATAGGAACCCGTATATACACGAAATTTAATCAGACGAGGATGTAAAAAAGGACATTAATTTGTCACAAAAAAAAAAGAAAAGGGTAAAATAGCAAAGCCACTTTTGTTCTCACTAGACTGACTTGGATCTCCAGAAAATACTACTTATACATTTTATCGTTTTATGGCCCAACCAAATTGCGATAAAATGTAGTTAATATTCCATTACAATATAACAAAATAAGTGTAACACTGGCATTCGTAGGCATTGGACGAGAATGCATATGGGCGGGACACTCAAGTTTTTAAATTAAATTTTTGTTTCTTTCTTTGCTTATATTTCGCCACTAACATAGTATTAAGAAACTTACTAACAAATTTGTATGGATTTAATTCTGAAATAAAAGTTATATTATTATTATTATACAGTTTTATATTTTTTATCTCTCTTATTAGAGGTATCAGTTAGAATCACGGGCCTTAGCCAAGTGTATCCTAACGCTATTCCAGATTTAAAAATTTCCTCACCGTCCGGCAGGTGTTGAGGATCACAGCTTTTTGGAGGAGTTTGTATAAAGCTGAGGGAATGTCTAACATATGTAGGCTTGAATGGAGCTCTCTAGGAATTACTCCTGTCGTGGATAAAATTATCGGGACTATTTTGACTGATGTAACTCTCCATTGGGTTTTAATTTCGACTGCTAAATCTCTGTACTTCGCTAGTTTTTCAGTATGTGTAGACTGCAGGTTATGGGTATTGCATACCGCTATATCAATCAGATAAACTGTTTTGTTGTTTTTATCTAGTAATGTCAAATCTGGTCTATTGTAGTGTATGGTCTTGTCTGTGATGATCGTTCTGTCCCAGTAGATTCTATAGTTCTGATTTTCGAGAATTGCGTCTGGTTGATATTTGTAGTACGGTAGTTTCTGTTTCAATAGTTGGTACTTGAATGATAAATGTTGGTGTATTATAGCGGCGACCTGGTCGTGCCTATGCTTATAATCTGTTTGAACTATGGATTTACAGGCACCTGTAATATGCTGTATATTTTCTGGACTACTGTGACATCGCCTGCATATATCTGTTGTTGTAATGTTTTTGAGAATATGTTTTTGGTAGTTTCTGGTGTTTATCACTTGATCTTGGATAGCGATCATAAAGGCTTCCGTCTCTGGGAATAATTCGCCTCGCTGCAACCACGCATTTGACGCTAGCTTGTCAATATGGGGCAGGTTCAGATCATTATAATGTCGGCCATGTAATGATTTTTGTTTCCACATGATTTCCTTCTCAGCTTCTAGTGATACGCGTTCGTTATTCTGTGAGTTGCTGTCTTGTAGATTGAGTGGTGTAAGATGTCTGTCTGATTTAGTAACCGCTTCATGCAATTTAGAGTTTAAAGCCTGGTTTTGGAAAAAATGTCTAAGATTTCTTACCTGTTTATTGTGCAAATCTTTGATGTCGGTGATACCTCTTCCACCTTTGTCCCGGGGTAATACTACACGCTGTATGCAGGATCTAGGGTGATGTTTGCGTTGAGATGTCATTGTAGTGTGTATTTTACGTTGCAATTGTCCAAGGTCTTTTTGGGTCCACTTTATAACTCCAAACGAATACGTGAGCAGTGATATTGCGTACGTATTGATGGACTTCACGAGGTTTCTTGAATTAAGCTTTGATCGGAGCAGTATATTTAGCCTATGTTTGAATTTTGCTGTTATGTCTTCTTTTGCTTGTTTATGGTCTATTTGTTGCAACTGGTAAAAGCCTAAATACTTATACGGGCTATTATTATCTAAGGATTCAATAATATTCCCATTTTGCAATTCATAATTGTGCTGTTCAATACGTCCTTTTTTGATGGTCAAAGTTTTACATTTGTCAATCCCAAATTCCATTAAAATATCTTCTGAAAAAGTTTGTGTTATATCTGCAAGATTGTGAAGTGATGGTGTGTCTTTACTGTATAATTTAATATCATCCATGTACATGAGATGTGTTATTGCTACTTGGTTCTGTGGGCTAATGGGGATGCAAAATCCAGAGTTGGTATTGTTAAGCATCTTTGACAAAGGGTTCAATGCGAGGCAAAACCATAGCGGACTGAGGGCATCCCCTTGAAAAATCCCTCGTTTTATCTGTATGCTCTCTGTGTAGATAGTTGTGTTACCATTGACTAGCTTGAGGCTGGTCTCCCATTCCTTCATGCACTTTTCGAGAAAAGTTACTATTATAGGGTTAATTTTGTAGATACGTAATATTTGAAGCAACCAACTATGTGGGACAGAGTCATAAGCTTTGCGGTAATCGATAAACATTGCGCTTATAGTTTTTTTATATTTAAGTGCTTGTTTCATTGTTACGGTATCTATAATCAACTGTTCTTTGCATCCTTGGCTGTTTCTTCTGCATCCTTTTTGTTCTTCAGCTAATATGTTATTATTTGTGACATGTTCGTAGATTTTTTCTGTAAGACAAGACGTAAGTATTTTATAAATAGTTTGTAAGCATGTTATCGGTCGGTATTTGCTGGGATCTTGTTGGTTATCGGTGTCCTTTGGTATCATATAGGTAAGACCTTGTGTGATATGTGTAGGCATTAAATCAGGGTTGTGTAAAAAGTCATTGAGATGTCTGTGTAAATTTGAATGTAAGTGTGTGAATTTTTTATACCAGTAATTTTGAATTTTGTCTGAACCTGGTGCTTTCCAATTGTGTGCTTTATTTATAACTTTTTGAAATGTGTCAACTGATATGTACTCAAAATTCATTTCTGGAATGTCGCTAGTGTTATTTGTCTCGGATTGTATCCAGTCAGCACCAGCGTTGTGTTGCACTGGATTTGCCCATATTGCAGCCCAAAACTGATGCAATTGTTCGTGTGGTGGTAGTGTAACATTGTGGCCTGTAGTATTGTTAGTGTTCTGTGTGTTGGATGATAATTGCCTGTAAAACTGTTTTTCATTGTTAATAAATTGTGCATTTTGTTTCTTCCTGAGTGTGCAGTTGGTGTATCTTTTGAGACGGCTTGCGGCGGCGTTTAACCTCTGCTTTAAAGAGTCCAATATTTCATAATCTGTGGTGTTAGGCTCCTCGTGAATAGAATGTATTCTGAATTTATTTTTTATTTGTTGTACATGATTTTCCAGTCTGTGGCTTCTATTTCCCCTCATGTATTCGGTCATTTGCCCTATGTACTTTCGCAGATCTTTGATTTTATTACCGAGTCTTCTCTGCCAAAATGGCGTGTCAGTCTTCTTGGTGGAAGGTGAGCTCTCGTTTTCATGGTTCATTTTTGATCCATTACATTTAGCTGCGGTGTAAGCCGCACAATATATAATTGCTTGTGTTGTAGAAAAATCATCATTATCTGTTGAAAACCGAGGGATTGTTTCTGTGTTTAAGTAGTCTACAATGTACCTGAACTTCTTTGTGACTTTTTGTTTAGGGATGAACGGTCTTTTGACTGGGTCTGTTTCTTTGTAATTGTTCAAAGTTGTTTCAAATGTGTTGTTTATTTTGGCTATTAATTCGTTGTTACTATGTGTACCCGTCCGCCTTGGGTGGTTGGTTATATTGTTTGTGTTTAATTGATCAGGTACACATGTTGTTATTAAGTTGCTGGTATTTCCTCCCTCATTGCCCTCGCGTGTACCTACAAAGCTCTCTCCTATTTGTAGTTCTTCTGAATTATTAGTATGCTCCTGTGTGGTATAATCTGTATTTTGTAAGTATTCGTCGCGTATGCTGTTCTGTGTTGCATTAATATTATTTCTCAGGTTATGTTCGGCTTCTCTTCTTATTTCCTGCAATCTTTCTTCAGTTATGTACATATTATTGATGATAGCTCTTCTTTGATCTGAAAATCGCTGCTCTGAAATATGGGCGAGATGTGAGAATTTTTCTATTAATTTAATGTGCAGTAATTTCCTATATCCCGTAGTATTGGTCTCCAAATTCGTTACTTCATAATATGTCCTCATGATCGCCTCATTTAATTCAATCGGCCATCTCATTCGCAGGTTGGATTCCGTGTTTTGTTGCATACCCACCTGGTTGCAATTTTGTAGTAATGTTTCAGTTTCAGATCGTAGTTTTGCTAATGTCTCACTATCTAGTAATTTGTTTCTTAGTATGGCTCTTCGTTGGTCTCCAACACGTTGCTTGGAAACTTGCATGTCTGGGAATTGGTTCACAAATTTCTGGTGTAAGGTGGTTAGGTAAGGTTCCATAGCCGTTTCTAGTTTGGTTATTGTTAAGTATGTGCGCCAAATGAAAGTGTTCATTTCCTGAGTCCACTTTTTTCGCACACTTTTTCCTCTCTTGGTGGGTGCAGACCGACTTTCGAGGACAAGGTCCTCCACCTGCACAACATCCAAGGGGTGAGATTCAATAGATGAAGGGGAAAGGCTGGAACGTGGAGTTCTACTTAGATATGATGGTGGGGTAGACGGCACTGATGAAAACAGTGTTACTGAAGAGGTAGGTGAAGAAGCACCCTGGTCGGCTGTCGTAGATTTATCGATGGAAGCCCGCCTGCTCAACTCCTCATCGCCGATGGTCCGCATACTGAGGCATCCAGCAACGGCTCCAGATGCGCCCCGGCGGCCCCCGGGCAGCGACCGCAAATTATATCGACTATTAAACATTTTTCATAGAAGAGGGTTGGTTGGGACCGTTAGTTCGGGAAGGGTATATTGTTTGAGGCTCAAGCTGGTAAGTGCCAATAGTTATTTTATTACAGTCTTGCTAGATGTTTTGCCTTCTTATTTGTTCCTAGCTTCCCTTAAGCCCCCCCACCACGACAAGGTGGTCCCCTGGGGGGGTTATTATTATTATTATTACTGCGAATCTATCGCGGTTTCGCGTCCTTACAAGCTACAACTTACAAGCCACCTAACCCGAAACTAAGAAATGCTTCGACTACGCATGTCAGAGACTGATAACAATCAGACAAGAGCCGTTAAATATTATTATTATTTTTAGCATTTTCCATGCAGTATATTTATTAAAGATCTGAAAACCAGAAAAAGACATTTGGTCTTGGCTTCAGGCGGGAATCGGACCCGCGTCTTACGCAAACCGGGTGACTGCACTAACCACTGTGCTACCGAAACTATTAACAGACCGGCCGAATCTTTCTGGTATACTCGTAAATACGAGTACCTATGAGCTAGGGTGATTCCATCAATGTTAAAGGCAGAAATACATCCCACTTGTACGGATTGCATTGCACATTTGGTGCAAGCTAAGCACAAATTATTTGTAAGCGCGTCAATCGATTCTATATTTTAAGTTAGTTCACGTTCAAACCGCTTATTGTGAAGTAAATAATAACAAGTTAACGTGCCTTTTTCTGTTTTCCACATTTTTTCAAAACTTAGTGTTGTCAAGAGCTCAAACATTGATGGTCCTTCGAGCCGGAACTCAGCGTTTGCTTTAGTGCGCTGGGCTTAAGCCCTCACCTCAACTGTGTCACAACATTTGAGGTGTCACGAGCCAGACTTCAATAGCGGGCGCAGTATACAACAGTACATTTCAGTTACTTTTAATTCAGTTATGAATTCTTTAATTTCAATTTGTCTAGTATCACATAGTACAAGGTCTGCTGAGTTTGTGACTCGACGACGCTGTTCGGAATAACTTTCAGTGAAACTAATTATTTATTTATTTTAGTTTCTACTTTTTTCCAAAACTACAGAAGTGAATAAAAACGCCGCCATTTTGTCCCGATAGTAACCTTCGTAAATCACAAGAGTATAAACCTTCTAGTAAACCAGAAAAACCGTTACCTATGTAATCATTTCAGTTTGGTCGTATTTTCCAACTCTCTCTACGAGGGCTAGGGTTTTCCATATCGCTGGTTCGCTTGTTAGGTAGATATAGGTAATCAACCTACATAAGCACCTATATAGGTTACTTGTGCTAAAAAAGTGGCACCCGAAATCAGAACTTCGAACACCTGAGTAAAGCATTGACAGGACGACACTGCGCAACATGTAGGTATCTGTCTCGTTTACGCTCTAGTAAATAATCATACTATCTTGAACACACGGTAAAATTATAGGTATGTACGTACGCCAGGGGACAATTTTCAACTTCGCATCAGTGCTGACATAAGCGTGTAGATACGCTACTCTCTTTTATATTTCATCGGATATGATGCTTATTATTTACAAACTTACACCCTAGTAACAAGGGTTTCATCAGAACGTTCTCGTCGCAAGTTATTTACGAGTTCGTTTCTGTCTGTTTCCTTAATTAATTAGCAGGAATATAGAGCAAGGATAGATTTTCGTGGCTATTCGGCGCGGCTATTTTCACCAGATTCTTGGTAATAATGGATATACTGTGTCGCATGTTCCAGAGCTTTGTTCACTTCTTAGTAGAGATGAAACGGATAGTGGTTTGGCCGGATCCCGGATAGCGGATATTCGGCAAGCTACAAGGCCGGAGCGCCGGATATCCGGCCACCGAATATTCGGCCTTTTCTACTTTAATTGCTACTTTTCTGGACCCAAGGTTCAAGTCAGACTATTTAGGAGTTCTTGAAACTGAAAAAGCCCGCCAGAAAATTCTGATAGATTATATAAAAAACTCTTACGACGAATCTTCATCTGACAGTAACAGATCTACGCCGTGTTCAACACCTGCTAAACGAGCTAAAGAAGATGAAACTGGATCCAACTTCACACGTGAAGCTCATGACACTTTTTGGGATTGTTTCAATGAAGTAGCAAAGGATAATAGAAGTGATTGTCGCGATCAAGAAAAACAAATTCCAATTGCTAACGAGATTGATTTTTTCTTAAAGACATCTCGTATCGATCGCAATCACGACCCATTTGGTTACCAACAAATGCGGAAATTTTGGTATTCATTCACCACAATTTGCCACTTGTTAATTTTGAGTACTAAACGAACTATTTAATATTTAACCAAATACTTTGCAATCATAAAAATAAAACTTGTTCTTATCCTGTATGTCGTATCATTTCCTTTGTGTAAACTACGTAATGTATTTTTATTTTAATATCCGAAATTCGGCCGGATACTGTATTACTATCCGGTATCCGGCCGGATAGTGAAAATAAGGCCGGATAGGCCGGATACCGGATAGTTACCGGATATCCGTTTCATCTCTACTTCTTAGTACTAGTTCAAAGTCAAAGGAATCTAGTTAAAGTGTATCCAGCGTCTTCGTACAATCATTAAGACGTACATTGTATTATTTGACACAGAACCGCGTGAACAAACGGTTGATGGATGACCTGATGAAGGTCACAAACTTCGGTTGATTCAGCTCACCTACAACCAGCAGCTTTGCAAAACAGTGAATTCAATGTCTTTTTTTTTCTGCTTGTGGTTGAATATAGGTTTCCACAATTTAGATTGCTAGATTGTTGAGAAAAGTTCAGTAATTCGGAAGAGAAACCATTTGGTTTCTCTTCCGAATTTCTGAACTTTTCTTCCTCAACGACCTTCAGCACTACAAGCTAGGTTATTCGTTATTCGCTGGCTCAAATATTGACTCAACCTCCAGTTTTGCGACCACCCATGCGAGGGACTGGCAACCGGAATCAAGATGCAGGAAGCGGTTGATGTTGAAAGCAGAGGATCACCCCATGAGTCCTTGCTTTGTCGTGGTAGGGGAGGGTCAGTACCGGTGAGGGATAAAACCACGTGCAAGCCAAGAGCGTTAAGGCGTGGCAGTGTCGTAGCCTAGCCATCAACACACGGCCTGTCATTTGGTATGATGGCAGTGTTGCAGGCCACTGCTGCCAAAACGGCGCTTACAGGTGCAGCATCTGAAGGTGCAAGGTGGAAACTGCGGTGCCTACGTCCTTTACGTAAATAAGTCCTTTTTGACCTTTGTTGGGAGGTCAGTTGAAAGGTATGACCCGTCAGGGACTGGCACTGGTGGCGGAGCGAACTTAGGTTCGCCACCAACGTGTCAAGAGTCGTGCACCGTGGGGTTAGGAAAGCGGATGCGGAAATGCCTTAAGTAGGCACCCAGCAGTGGATGGTCACAGACTGAAGAATAACCTGTAGAATGCCTGTTGGTAGTTAACTTTTCTTGAAATAGACACCGTTTAATAGCCAGGTGGGCGTAGCAGGAGATTAAAATCGGCGTTTCTCTTGTCATCTATTAAAGTGCGTGTCACTACATAAATTACATTATGCCTGTTACACACCCGAGGGTACGGTCTGCAGATTTATTAGGTTACATTTAACTGCATCGTTACTCAGACGTTTATTATCAGGTGCTCCGGGTTATTTCACCTGGACAGCTGGAGACTACGAAAGTAAATTCATGTAATTAGGCTATCAAAATACAAGGGATCGGAAATGCCACCAGGAACTGTTACCAATTTAAATTTTACCCCTCCCATTGCCCCCCCTAGAGACGAATTTCCTGAATGCTAATTCCAGTTTTGCTGAAATTATTCCATAACGCAAATACTTTCACGAGGCCATTCACACTTTGTTATTATTAAAGCTTGCCAACACGAAACTGCATGAGAAATTAACCAATGCCTAGCAATTATTCAGTTTCGTTTTGTAATATGATATGATCTGTAATCTAGATTTAGAGTAAAAGCTTCTGAAACTGTTGACGATAGTTTAGCCAAAACACACAGTAAGTTTAACAAGCTTTCTCGGTCATCACATATGAATTTGTTGATGTACATAAATTAAATGTAAGGAGGACCTTACACATAAAATAAAACAGTACTGTCAATTTGTGTTCTTTCAAAATCTTAGTGTTACTATCGACTTAAGTGTATATTTATAAATTTTTAATACAATTTTATCTGTATCTGACCTATAAAGTCCTTTGTACATGCTGTGCTTAATTAGACCAATAAAATTGCATATGATCTTATGTTAAACGACTAATTTATTATCGAGTCATAGATTTTGTTTAGGAGGAGATCTGCAAATTATTAACATTTTACGATCGGTAATTAATGAATCTGTGACAGGCACTGAATGCAACATCTGGGATTCAGAACAAGACATCATGTTTCTGCTCCGACGTCATCAAATGACTGGTCTAGAAAAACTAAGGACGAGAATGAGCAATTTCTAAGCCTAGACAGTTCTAAATCTAAATCAACCTGTTCCATCCTACTGCAGAGCAAAGGCCTCCCCTTCCAATCTCCATCCACACGATCTGAGGCCAATGTCAGCCAATCTCTCTCAAAGGGATCAAGTTCGTCCCATCACCTTCTTTTAGGCCTTCCGCGCAGCCGTTGCCCGTTTGGGATCCAGTCTGTCGCTACCCCCACCCACAGCTCAGCGGCAGCGGTAGACATCTCCAGCTCAGAGGTAGTTGCAGACGAAAATTTCTTAGCCAGCGTTTCACATATTTGGTTAGTTTAGAAGTCATGAGTACCTCGAAGCGAAGAGATGATGAGGTTAAATGTCTGACTCCCACCGATTAAAACCTCGCCGTATTAGAACTATTCACTCGGGAACTCTTCGTAAGGAATATTAGGCCTTAGCACTCTTGGCTTCCAGGTGGTATTACTGCCCCTTTTGGAACATAATGTTGAATTCTTATAATGTTGAATTCCCAAACCGATTGCTAGTAACTGCCTACATCACGACGAAGCAAGTACCTACTCATGGGGGGATTCAACCTGATTTCTGAACGCTGCAAATATGGCGATTTAAACGCTTATTAAAATTAATAATCACCTTAAGATATCGAAAGATAACACATGCCCTGAATATAGGGATATTGAATATACAGGGGTATATTTCATATTATTCGTACACAGAAAATCATCTTGTTCCAAACTACAAATCAATTCTCCTAATTTAGCAAAAACCCCTGAAAGTAAGTAGGTACTAGGTAGCTGTTTGTAGTAGAAACGTTACAAGGTTATTGGCGCAAACATACAAACAGACATCATTTACACAGACTTCAGTAAAGCCTTTGATAGGATGATGATGACATGATCATTTATTAAAATGGATCGAATACTATCTCATTTATCAGTTTTTTTATTTTTTATGTAATTATAAATGTGTATTCTTCTAGTACCGCCGCATTACATCTGGCGTCCAACAGGGATCCCACATGGGCCATGTTCTGTTTCATTAATGATCCGTCGTCTTTCGATTATTCTACTCCGTACTTGTTTGCTAATGTTGGACTATGCAAGCACTCACTGTATGGCGACCGCATTATGCTGTTCATTCAAATCAATTCAAACATTTTACTGCGAAGACAGACTTACACTATTTTACAATAAGTTAGGGTTCTTTAATGGGTAGCGTACGCTGTGCACACATTCTCGCTTCATTGTCGCTTTTCAAAAATGACTGAGCATCATGCAATCCTAATACATCATATTCTAAATACTTATACTAGCTAAGCACCAATTTTGGCCTCAATTATGAAAATTCATGGGTGAAATTCACGCTCTGGGCATTCAACTTCATCAGGCTGGCTTTGAATGGTGAAGATCATATCTAATTATTAAAACTTCCATAAGTATAACTAATAAAATTGCTAGCTCACGTCAAGCATATGCCACAACACTTAGTCGAAACAACAAAGTGAAATGGTCCTTACAACAATACTACTTGTTCCAAAAAAACATCAAACAATAGCCAATCTAAACAAAACCGATAATTTGACAACCCTATTGAGTTTCAGTCACATGATCCCGCTATAAAACACACTATAAATAAACCTCCAACTGCTCCATTAATTTAATTAGGGATATACCGGGATTCTCGTGGCCGGGATATTCTGGGCATAGTTTCATTGATATTATTATATTTTTTGACATTTAACAAGCAACTGTGGAGTGGGATTCTTTTTGATGGCACTAATGACCGTTGTGGTGCGCTTACACTCGTACATACGCTGTTAATGTGACATGTCTAGGGTTTTATTGCAGTGTAGTTCAGTAAAGATCGAAGATATGTTGAAAGTATTTGGTGGCTTGACACCCGACAGATGTCGTTCTGTCAAATGCTTTTGGACTAAGACTGTCCAATATTTCTAAAATTTCCAATAATTTACAGCTAAAACCAGTTAAAAATACATTTATAAAATTTTAGTTTCAATTTCAATTCTTTATTGCATACGAATTGTTACTTTAAGGTGTATACTCGTAACAATAAAGTATCAAGAAAGGACTTACAACTTAGTTACTGCAGATATTCGAAGACAGTAATTAAATTTAAGTAATAATTCAATTATCTAATTTGGGTTTATATTACTTGCACCCGTCGACCTCTCAATAGCAAATATACTCCTAATCACAGGCGAGAGGCTATAGTCACAAAGTCAGACAAATACGTCGGAATCTACCAACTAATGAGTTTCTACCATTTTCGTGAGCTGTCAAGCAACGACGTTACTTTATGCAACGACATTTAGATTATCGACCAATCAGTGACGTTGCCCTACGCTAACAAGTAGTTGACAGACTCAATTTCATACAAGAAATGAAACATCAGGCGTCTAGTGGCTGTAAGGTCGACGGTTGCATCAGAACGGATGACAACTATTTCTAGAAAGCTTTAAGCTCCTAACGACGTGATTGAAACGATTTACATTGTTTTAAAATCACCACTGCGTTTATTCTTAGTTATTACAATGTTGATGAAATAATCAAAGACTAGGTATTAATAATACTAGAGGTTGGCAACCCCGAGTATACATTCCAATATGAATTTGAGTTATGGCAAGCGAATCGCGACTCGTTCATGATAATGAGTCATTTGGAGGAAGATTTGACACAATAACCGCGTAGAATCAGACTGTAATTTGTCAAATTCTGGATTTTCCTGTCATACACTCATTGTTGTTTTCGTTGCCAAAAGACAGGAATTTATCGCACCCACTTCTGCACTGATTTCAAACAACACATCATACTCATGATAAATATTTACGAAATAGAGCTGGCAGATGTATCGAACTAGCATTTTCTGTAGTTCACAAATGCTTATTCTAAATTTGATGGTCGAAACCTTTAAAAAATATTTTTATAATTACGTGTATACCTGTATTATGTACTTTTATATCATCATAAACTAATTAACCAGGCAGAATTAGCACATAATGATAGTGTATTCTATACTATAGGTACTATAGTAAAATATCCCTACTCACATAATATTGTGACTCTACCACCGGTCTCAGAAAGTTGCTCAGAAGAACCGGCATGAAAGTCAGCAGTTACTGTATTCAACATGTTTTGTATTGTGTAAGTGAAAAGACAAAAAATCAAAACATCTAAATGAACAAAGTGACTCTACCATCGGTTCGGAAGTTGCTTCTATCGAGAAGATTCCGGCAAGAAACTCGATACAAGATCATTGTCCATCCTGTATGTACCTATTAGGTCCTGTGAGGTATACTTTCGTAGTTTTTCAAGAAAAATAATATCGAATAAACATATTCTATAGTAAATCTTCTTCAATGCCTAAGTTGTTTAGACTTCTCTCAGCAGTGAAACATTGTATAAATAAATCAATGCTATTTCAGATAAATCTTAGTCTGAAATATAAAAACGAGCGTTTCCTATGAACAAAATAATAATTTGTTTTGCCAAAGCCAATAAACTTTTTAATAAACATACGGCTACGAAATAGCACGACGTATTCGGCCTGTCACGTTACTTGTTGCATTCCACTGACTGGAAATATCTCATTTTATTAAGTGATTAACTTTCGCCTAAGATAAGATAAGATATACTTTATTGCACGAAGAAAACAATTAAATAATTTACATAACAATGCTTACAGAGATTTAGTAGTACAATGGAGGTGACCTTATCGATCTCTTCCAGACAAAGATTGCCAGTAGAGAAAAAAGGTAAGAAAAATAGATGTGCAAGATGGTTATTGAGAGATTATCATTGCTATTATACTCGTGCTTCGTTCTCGAGATGAGTAACCTGAAAAGAATATTTATTATTTATAATTTCAACTTGTAGTAGTAGCAGATCCAGTTATCATCACTCCACTAAACTTGAGGGTAGTTGTTTTTAAATTTTTATTTTCCTTGCGGCCCCAGCTCGCTCGGTACGTCATTCGTGGTTTTAGTGTCAATCACTCCGCAAGTGCGTTCCTACTTTGCATTAAAATTAAATAGTTTTCGTCAAAATGCCTAAAAGGAAGCACAATGAAGAATATAAAGTCGCGAAAAAGTTGCGAAAAATAGAAAAAATGTTGAGAAAGTGTAAAAGCGGTCGTAAAAGGATTGTTTCGTCGTCATCGGAGGACTCTTCGCATTCGCCGCATAATCAAAACGGTATGTACCTACCATTCTAATAAAGTGAAGTGCAAACAATCCGAATATACTTAATGCATGACTCATACAAGGTTAATGCACAAGGACGCCTGTGGGGCTATCCGAGCGTAACCTATGAGGATGGCACAAACGTATGGTTAACTTCAATAAATTATTTGAGGTACTTAATGGTTAATGCACAAGGACGCCTGCGGGGCTATCCACGCATAAACCAAACCATCCATCATACGCCTAAATTATTAGGCAAAGTGATAACTTTACAGAATACGCACAAGGACGTCTGTGGGACCATCCGAGCGTAATTATTATCTGTCTGTAACAAAAACTCATTCCAATGAGTGAATTTAATTATTCTAGAAACTTAACGTTTCTTTTACAACTACCCCTAATTTATTAGGGTGGGCCATTCCTGATTATAATTGCCTACTCTGGCTTTTTCAGGTGGCGAAATTCAGAGTTCAGAGAAGGACAATACGGACCTAGACTCGATTCTTCTTACGAGTGAGCGAGAAAATGTAACGACATTTCCCGCGCCGGCGCCACCAACTCCGCTGCCGTCAGCTACAACTTCTTCGCACGAAGAACAGTCTGAACAGCCAGAGGACGACACGACAGCAGCCGTAGACGGTTTGTTGGCAGAATCTGGACTTGGCGATGATATCCTAGAAATTCTAGGCGATGACCCGACAGTGACGGTCGAGTACGGGCAAAATATCCGCCCGGAGCTTGCAGCGCGTTTCAATCACCTCGCCACAAATGGCATGGATAAGGAAAAACGCAAAGAACTTTGTGAAAAATACCTGATACCTGAGAATTGCAAATTAATCGGAGCCCCGGCCTTAAATGCCGAGATTAAGGTCGCTCTGCGCGAATCCACACTGAAACGAGATAAACTCATAGAATCTCGCCAGAAACGAGTCGCTGCGGCTATTTCCTGCTTAGGACAAGCGCTTTCCTATGCTTTAGAATCCAAGGAAAAGGAAAATGCTCAAATAAAGCGGCTTATGGATGCTTCTCGCCTCATATGTGAGGCACAATTTAACGATTCAGTGTCACGTAGAAACCTTGCTGTTTACTCACTAAAAAAGGAAATGAAAGAACCTTTGCTTAACACAAAAATCGAGACGTCTTTATTTGGAGAACACTTAACAGATTCCTTAAAGGCAGCTAAAGCGGTATCGAAGTCAGGCTCAGAGCTCAAAACTCCGTACAAACCACCGCCGACAAAAAACTGGAAAGCCGTAGTCGCAGGTCGCAGGCCACCAGCGACAGGCCGGCGGAACGCGCCTGCAGCACCGACGACGCCGGCGCAGCCAGCTCCGCCGCCGCCGCCGCCGCCGTCGCAGACAGCGGGGCCGCGCACCGCACGCGCGCCGTTGTCGCGCAGGCAGCCGCCGCCGCCGCCGAGGTCCGCGCGCAGGCAATATTAGACGAGGTAAAATACGCTGGACAACTTTCCTACTTCTATAAATCATGGAAAATGATCACTAACGATCGCACGTTACTTTCGTGGATCGACCCAGGTTATAAAATATTTTTTTCTAAGCCTGTGGAACAAGCGTGTCCACCTCCACCTCATAAATACACAATAACAGAAAAACTGCTAATAATGGAATCAATCCAAAAACTGGAGTCATATGGCGCAATATCTACCTGTAAGCCATCTAAAAACCAATTTATATCAAATGTGTTTTTACGCCCCAAACCAAACGGCAAAATGAGATTCATACTCAACTTAAAACAATTGAATAAATTCATAGAAACGTCACACTTCAAAATAGAAGATTTCCGAACAACTTTAAAATTAATGTCTCGAAATTGTTATATGGCAACACTTGATATTAAGGACGCATACCATTTTATTAAAATTCACCCGGACAGTAGGAAATACCTAAGGTTTGAATGGAACGGTAAATTATATGAATTTAACGTTTTACCGTTTGGTTTGAATACGGCTCCGTATGTATTCACTAAGATTACCAAACCTATTGTTAAACTTCTAAGATCTGGTGGTTTTATGTCAACTATTTATCTAGATGACATGAACTTAATAGGAAATACATACCAAGAATGCGTCAACAATATACTTATAACTAAACAACTACTACTGTCTTTAGGATTTATAATAAATGAAGAAAAAAGTAGTCTAGTACCATCCAAGAAATGTAAATATCTAGGTTATATTCTTGATTCTCATAGATTTCAAGTGTCACTGCCAGAAGAAAAAAAGAAAACGCATCAAAGAAGAATTGATAAAATTTATTCACATCAAAACATGTACAATAAGTAGAGTCCGACCGAAACTGGTTTTCCGGCCGAAACCGAAACCGAAACCGAATGTTCGGCCTAGGCTTCAGTTTCGGCCGAAACCGAAACCGAAACCGAAACTCACGTGGTCAAGTGTAAAATACCTACAATTACTCAATTCTGAAAAATTTTACTCATTATTCTGCTAATAACAACGAAACTAAGTAACAGACTAATGGTGAGCAGAGGTCTCCCCCAAATTGTTCAATTTACCTCTGTCTTTGCTCAAGTCAGCCATTCGACAGAGTAATGTACCAGGTGGTCGCACCATCGGTTTTTAGGCTTCGTCGTTCAATGATATCAGTCTTTGAGGAGCCATTGGGTTGGATGCATCTTACAGACTGCTCAGAGCTCACTCCCATTTTGTCAGTTTGGCAACTTAACTTTCTGGCCTACGTCTTGAACGTCAGTTTTGCCATGGATCGTGGTGACCATTTTCTGTCTGTGTGTTTAATGCCTAACACACTCCACTCCACTACCCTTGGACCCATTCCGAGCTTTGACTTGTTGTGTTTCATGAGCAACCAGGCTTATGCACCGTGGGCAGAATGCAAACGTCGAGAAGTTCTCGCTTTAAAGATATAGGAAGGTGGCACTTCATTTTTTTGAAGCATAAGCCTTGAAAAGTTAGCTCCTCTAGGTGAATCGGCATTTGATTTCCTCATCCTGCCTGATCTCGAAGAATATTTTTTCGGGGGGGGGGGGGGGGGGGGGTCTCCGTTTATGGACTGGACTAGTTATGGACGATCTCGAGGGCGGGACTCTGGGCGTGAGGCGGCAGATATTACTCACTTAGCCCCCCGGTGACCTGCTTCAGCGCGTATCCAGAGGTTCCCGTGTTCTTTGGTCAAGAACTCTGTGCTGGTGGACCTCTGGCGCGCTATGCTAACCAGCCCACCTTGAGGAGAGTGACACCTCCCCTCTGGCACCTGGCCGTACACACCCGCCAGTTTGTACGGCGGTGTTAGGTCACTCTTACACCGCCGCCCTTCCTTGGGGCCACTTGGAATGGAGGAAGGCAGCCCCCGCCGTGTGCACTCCCAGTGGCCCTGGAGGCCTCCTTTTAGTCGCCTCTTACGACAGGCGGGGGGGGGGGGGGGGAACCGTGCTAGAATTCTAATGTCCCATACCACAAGGCGAAAGGAAACAATCAGGCCCAAGTCAATATACTCATCAAAATTGCATTGTCTGTCTTCTACCACTTCCTTACTTCGTGTGCCGTTTGTCGTCAGTTTCGTTGTTGTCTGGTTCATCACCATTCCAATGCGATAGCATGCTACACTCAGTTCTCTGAACATTGTTTGCCCTGCCACTCGGCAGATGTGTTGGCGAAAAGCGCGATGTCGTCGGCATAACATTCTATAATTCGACATCGACTCCTTCATTAGACTAGGGTCTTGCCAACTGCCTAAAAACTTCCTCCAAGGCGATAGTAAATAATCTGAGTGATCCAATATTGAACTATTTACATCATTCAAATACAGAAACGAAACGAAAACTTCATCAACAACGACACGCACGAGGTCCAATTCTAAACATCAGGACTCCACTTTGATTTCCAGAGCGGCTCGTAATGGGCGGCCCACATCCTCCGAAACCCGGCGATATCTATTAGGTCATTATGCTTCTTCGCTGGTGGGAGTCCCACTCTGTGTTTGGCTTCAAACGATATCTCCTCTAGACCTTTTCGACCCCAAACTGATGGCCCAGTTTCTTGTGCAATGTGCCCTGCCAACTGACACTTCAACCTGATTTCCTTAGTGCCCAGTCGTGTTGGATGCAACGATTAACCTCTTTCTCGAAGGTGGACTTGCCTGCTTGAATCATTTGGCCAAGCCATACTCGTCGACAAACTTCGAGAATCGAGATCCCAATAGAAGAGTCTCAACGAAAACTTACATGTAATCAGTTCCGTCAAAACATTACCTCTAAAGAAGTTTTGCGTCTGGCGATCACGCACTGACTAATTTTTGTGTTGCTAAGGAGCCATCCGAATGTCCCACGACAATTCCCGAAGATTGTGGAGGTCGCCAGGCTCTGCCATAACGTTGCCGCAAGAAACGAAGTTATACGAGCGCGCACGTCATCTTCTGAAATGAGTTTCGGTTTCGGCAAAAGTTTCGGCCGATTTTGGCCGAAACCGAAACTGTGGCCGAAACTCGATTTTTTGGCCGAAACTGGCCGAAACCGAAACCGAAACCGAAAGTTCGGTCGGACACTAACAATAAGACAGTTCGCGCAGCTCATTGGACTACTGATCTCTGCTTGTCCAGCCATCGAATACGGGTGACTATACACCAAAGATTTAGAAAGATGCAAATATTTAAATTTGGCTCAAAATGATAATTATGAAAAATTTATGGACTGTCCAAGTTATTTAAAAATCGACATAAGATGGTGGCTTAACGCTATTGATGATTCGGTTCATAGAATACTAGAGGATAAATACGAAATTGAAATATTTTCTGACGCCTCAACGTCGGGGTGGGGCGCAGCATGCGGCGACGAGACAGCAAGTGGTCAGTGGTCCAATGAGGAACGTAAAATGCATATCAATTACCTGGAACTCCTCGCAGCGTTCATTGCGGTTAAAATTTTTGCCAAAAATTATCATAAATGTCAGATACTTCTCAGAATTGACAACTGCACAGCAGTGTCCTATGTCAACAGAATGGGAGGCGTGCAATTTCCACACCTCACAGAAATTACCAAAAATATCTGGAAGTGGTGCGAATCGAGAAAACTGTTTATCTACGCTTCTTATATCCGGTCCAAAGATAACACAATGGCGGACGCTGAATCGAGACGTAACCACCCAGATATTGAGTGGGAGCTTTCAGACTCTGCGTTTAATAAATTAACTTCTGCTTTTGGCCAACCTGAAGTCGACCTATTCGCTAGCAGAATAAATAATAAATGCCCAAAATACGTCTCATGGCATAAAGACCCTGATGCCTTTGCAATAAATGCCTTCACCCTCGATTGGTCCGACTTCTTCTCTTATTCTTTTCCGCCCATATCTGTAATTCTGAAAACATTACGAAAAATTATAATAAATAAAGCAACTGGAATTGTGGTTGTTCCCCTATGGGAAACTCAGCCATGGTATCCACTTTTCTTACGCTTGCTCATTAGCAATACCATAACTTTTAGTCCTTGTGAAAACGTACTCGTTTCTCATTCCAGCCGAGGCAACATCAAATCGAGTCTTACCCTGGTTGCCGGGGTGCTCTGCGGGCGGCGCTACTGCGACGAGACGTCCCCGCGGATTCCGTAGACATTATGCTGGCATCCTTGTCTCCCAGTTCCATAAAACAGTATGACGTTTGCCTCAAACGGTGGTTCGATTATACAAAAATTAATTGTTTAAACTTTTATGAAGAATCTGTTCCCTCACTTCTATCATTCTTTACCCATCTATACCATTCCGGCTCTCAGTACGGATCCCTAAACACCTATAGATCAGCACTGGCAATGCTAATTGGATCTAATTTATCAGATGATCCTAGGGTAAAAAGGTTTTTCAGAGGAGTGTTTCGGCTGAAACCTCCTACCCCCAAATATGATATTACGTGGGACACGACTCCTGTCTTAGAAGAGCTAGGAAAAAAGTACCCAAATGAGGAATTGTCCTTAGAACAACTGTCCAAAAAATGCGTCACGCTATTAGCGTTAACAACAGCGCATAGAGTGCAAACTCTGTCTAAAATAGATGTTAGAAACATAGTAGAATCAGAAATACAAGTAACTATTAAAATTCCGGACCTTATAAAAACCTCGCGGGTTGGTAGGAATCAGCCAACTTTATATCTGCCATTTTTTAGAGAAAAACCTGAGGTCTGCCCAGCGCATACTCTCCTTGCTTACCTGAATAGGACGAGAGAAGTGAGGAGTACTTGTCACAACTTCTTTATCAGCCATAGAAAACCCCACGCGGCTGTTGGTACACAAACAATTAGCCGCTGGATAAAAACAACCTTAGGGGAATGTGGTGTGGATGTATCGGTGTTCAGCGCGCACAGCACGCGCCACGCGAGCACGTCGCGCGCGCGACGCCTTGGGCTCAGCGTCGATACAATACGCAAAACTGCAGGCTGGAGCGGTACATCCTCCACATTCGCTAGGTTCTATGATAGGACTATAGTTAGTAATGAAAGCAACTCGCTTGCCAATTTGATTATAAACGGCTGATAATGTTGTGGGCTATAATCAACTTCTAATTGTTAATTAGCCTAAGCTAGAAATTTACGTTATGTTATTAATTGGCACATTTGAGAAATTTTGATATTTGGTTCTAATAAACACATAATTGTAAAATACTGAATTTTATTGATATTTCCTCAAATCATTCTCTCAAAGTCTACAAGTTGAAATTATAAATAATAAATATTCTTTTCAGGTTACTCATCTCGAGAACGAAGCACGAGTATAATTTATGATTAAACGAACTTATCTATACGTGAAGTTCTATCATAATTATACGAAGTGCTTCGTTCGAAGAGATGAGTAACGATTTCCCACCCAGCCCCGGTCGTAGGTACGAGAGAATCTACCTCCGTCCCCATCGTTTCGAAAATATCAACCTAACAGGAGTGATTGTTGGCTCCTAACTTAATGACGTACCGAGCGAGCTGGGGCCGCAAGGAAAATAAAAATTTAAAAACAACTACCCTCAAGTTTAGTGGAGTGATGATAACTGGATCTGCTACTACTACAAGTTGAAATTATAAATAATAAATATTCTTTTCAGGTTACTCATCTCTTCGAACGAAGCACTTCGTATAATTATGATAGAACTTCACGTATAGATAAGTTCGTTTAATCATAAAAAATAAGTTACTGTAATAAAAATAGACGTATCTCCATACCATTAAATACTATCAGTATACATAAATTTAATGACATGTGTACACTGTGGTATGGATTGACTGGACGGCTGTGAAAAGGAGAACGTTTAGGGGATGTTGAAGTTGTTGGGAGTCAAAGCGAAAGACACAGGAATTGAAAAAAGGTAGGGATTTGGATGGCCTTATGGATGAGGGTAAGGAGGTCCATAAGTGAGTGGATTGGACAGTAAAGGATTATTATGAGCATGTTCTGACCCATTGCTACCCCACAGGGATTTGCCCAGCACGGGGCTCTCTACGGTGCAGAGGTTTGACAGACCAGTTTTGTATCTAGCTCATCCCGTCATCTCCTTCTAGGTCTGCCGCGAGACCTCTTTAGGTCTTAGTGCACCCCATGGGTAGATAATTTTGCCCATAGCTGGGCTAACATGCGGCAGGCATGGCCGGCCCAGTTCCACTTCAACTGAGCAGCCTTTTTGCGAGACGTCACAATGCCTGTTCTAAAGCGTATTACGGTGTTGCGTATGTGATCGCAAACTCGGGGGCGAACCCCTAATGATTTGGCAAAGACGAAATTTTGGAGTCGTATTTGCGCTTGAAGGATATAGGAATACGAGTATATCGCTTTATTTCCATGATGTGGTTCACTTGACTCATTTGTTTTTTCTAACACTACACTACTTCTACTACACTTTTCTGCTTAGCCATATGGTTGACTGGTAGAAAATGCTTCAACAACATTAAGTCCGACATTTGTACCAATTCTTTTGAGTGCAATTATTAAATAACACGACGACGATTCTTCACGCCTGGGCAGCTCTGTCTTTTGTATAAGGCACAAGTTCGCTCGTGTGTGGAATATTGCTCTCATCTCTGGGACGGTTCCGCCAAGTACTTGCTAGAGGCTCTCGATAGGTTGCAGCGGCGCGCTATCCGCATCATTGGCAACCCAGAGGCAACTATGACTCTGGAGCCTCTCCAACTGCGTAGAGACATTGCCAGGTTGAGTGTCCTCTACCGCCTGTACAACAGGGAATGCTCTGACGAGTTGTTCCAACTGGTCCCATCCTCACCCTTCCACTCCCGCACCACACGCGCTGGTCTGCGTCAACATCCACACACGATCCAGCGACTGTCAGCCCGCACCAAAAGGTTCGGTGATTCGTTCCTGTGTCGTGCTATCCAGACGTGGAACGCTCTTCCAGCGCATGTGTTTCCTTCTTCCTACAATCCCGGGTTTTTTAAGCGGGGCGTGAAAAGGCATTTATGCAGTCCTTCAAAATGAGATTGACCAGCAAAGTAGTTGTGCATTACTGTGCTTGTCAACCCCATATCTGGACCTCACGGTTGCTTCCCATCAGGTGGAGTGAGGTCATCTTGAAGACCACTATAAAAAAAAAACAGTTCAACCAACTGTTTATTCGATGAATTGTAAGCAATAAGACGCTGTACATGGGGTTGGCCACATAATAACTCAAAATGGCATTCATCAATTTTAGAAACTGGGTGTTAGTGTACTATTCAACCATTTTTAGGCCGGAACGGTTGTTAACGTTCCCGTAAACTCCCAATTTCATATACTTGCGATGCACGACGGATTTTATTTATAGACGGGCCAACGATTTCTTAGTGCGATGGCAGTAGAATACATCTGATAGTATATTTTAAAGCTATACTACAAGTAGGAACGCGTAGACGTTAGTGCCTTAGCCGTAGTTTAGTTTAAAAAAAAGACTTTTGCGTTATCTGTGATTTGTGAGTTGTCAGTGATATAAGCGGTAAGTGGAGCTTTTGAATTTAGAATTGTTGGTTTTTTTGGTGACATTATTTTTGTTTGGTGACTGGTTCGATTTAGGTCATTATGGCCAGTGTTTTAATTTATTTTTAATAACAATGAGATGTTGTTTATGTACTTTTCTAAAAAGTTTGATTTTAAATGCTCATTTGCTAAATTTACGTATTTTTTCCATGACACTCAAAGTTCACCCAGTTTAAATTAGGTATTTTTGCTATTCTTCTCTAATGTGTCTAATTATCAAAATGTGTATTTTAAATTTAAGATATTTTATTGATGTATGAAAGAAAAATTACTAGACGTTTAAAGTTTTTGCATACCTTCTTGTAGGAACTAAAAGCTTTCGTTGTAATTATGGAAGCTTCCATATACGAGTACGAGTACTAGGAGTCTTGAGTACTTCCTCAAGTCACTGAAACATTAAAGAAACTCAGATACGATCCAATGAACAACTAAGATTATTTTACACTTTTTCACATATAACTTCACATTCTAGAACTGTCAAGGTTTCGTTCAGTTCCGATTCAGGAATGTCTCGTTTCAAGCCGCCAAATCCGGTATTCAGCTCCCACAAAGTATAGCTGTCACTTTTAGTTCTCCAGACAATTTGAGGGACGGCATCAGTTTGTAGTCGTGCTTAGTCACGAATCACGATTGACGTTCGTCAATCGGAGGGTAAAGAAGTGGCTTTACCCTCGAATGTTAGTTTGCTAACGCCCTATCGAAGTTTTCCCAATGGTTTTACAAAAGGAGTTTGGATTTGGCAACCCTGTGAGAATATTTTTACTTAGGGATACTTAGGTACCACTGTAACACGTTTTCATAGGCTACGGTGACTTACGATCAGGCTATCCTAATGTTTGTCGTCGTAATTGAGTTTCTGTTATACCTAGTTACTCGCGTAAATGTTGACTTTTAGTAATATGATAGCAGAATGCACATGGTCCACTACTGAAATAGAATTATGAGCGCATACAAGTTGTTTAGATAGCCGATTTGATGTACGATTATCACTCTTTTGCGTATATTTCAATCGGAGCAGATTAGTATAAGATTTACTTACCATCAAAATATTTTGTGTATGACTGAGTAACAGTAACAGCGGTAGTTAAGTATCGGACGTGTTTTTCTAAAGATGAATAACAGTATTCCTAACTACCTGCCTACTGTTTGGCCTTTACATAGGTACGTACCCAATCTACAGCTATAATATCAAAAAAGCGGATTTGCTACAAACATTACGATTTTCATTGTTTTCGATTTGTAAAATTTGTTTACGCCTCGAATAGGATCATAAATATTGGAAAATTGACGAAAATATTTACATTTTCTCATGTGAATTTGATTTTGCCATCTCTTTGATCTTCACTCACCATCATATTACCCAGTCTTGAACTTGTTTTAGATTTGCTTGAGATGCTTCAAACAACATCCGACTCTATCTTTGTAGTGTTAGAATCACTTTTGAAACTTGAAACCACTCTGAAAAGTTACAAAATAATACTGAAACTCCACACTGGGATCTTATCAACAAGACAGCGCAGCAGTGGAATGTCATGTCCCAGAAAAAGGGGAGAGCGTGGATCAGTAGGACGTACACGTGCCACAATCTGCCGACTTCTGAATAAGCAAGTAACATTAAAATAAACAGTCAAATCATTTATCTATGTTGTGCAAAAAAACAGGATGTCGTAAATTATGACTTGTCTAACCATTCAGCTGAATCGATGAATCATTTCTAAGACAAACGATGCGCCGTCACTGGTGGCGCGTGGCGGGAAAACAAAAGGAAATACAAGATGGCGCGTACCAGCTGTCAAATTAGAACTGTCATGGCTGTCAGCGGCTGTCATTAGCTCTGAAACTACACGGGATAATTAGGTGTATTTTTAACGAAGCGAAAATGCTGGACTGACATTATTGAATGTATTCAACTCATTTAGTTTATATCTTGTTGAATGTATGTTCCATTATTAGGCACTGGCAATTAAAACAAAAAATGCTAGGATAGAGGACAAACAATGGGAATCAAATCATAGAAAGACGAAGAAATTCACGGACAGATTTTTTGAAAGTCGCTTTACTCGGTGCCATCTTGAACTTATCAGGCAGCTTATTCCACAGCCTGATGGCATTCAGCGTGAAGGAGTGCTCGACGGGGCTTGCTCCAATGAGCGGGAATCACCAGAGTGTGCGCTGATTACGAGAACTTGTTATTATATTTTCTTTTTACAAATATTCCAGAATAATTTTCCCATAATACTTACATGCTATACTTAGTTTGAGGCCAAATGATATTCGTGTCAAGATCTTCTTCGATCTTTGATCTTTTTTTCATATAAAACATTAGGAGGAATTAAAGGTTTCCCAAACCATCGAAAACCAGAAGGTCGCATCCGACTTTGACCTAGAGTTCATCCGGCCATCACCGGACGGCCTTCACCGTTCGGCCTTCACCGAATGAACTTCCGACCTGAACTTTCGTCCTTCCGCGCCCTCAAACGGCCTCCTATCGAGGTCGACCTCGAGTAAGGTCAGAGGGACAAGGACGCGTCGAGCGGGACGTAGGGAGGTGACGTCACAAGACCTTGCACTCAGCCTCCCGGGCGGCCTTACGAACAACCTTGGACCTTGTAGGTTCAAGGATGGTGGAAGGACAGTTACACGTGCCATACCGATATAATTTTGATGTTTTAGTATGAAAATCATTTTTATGTCTTTTAGTAGTATTCATATTTATGTACAGTCAACGGCACAGCAGGTCACCCATGCCTGTTTTTCATCTTGCTCTTGCCAAATGAAATTCCTTTGCAATAGATCAATGAGAATTGTCTGGAAATGGGTAGTTTGCAATGTCGTTGACACTAGTGACACTTCGTTTGTTTCATGGTGGCTTTACATGAAGCACAAAAAAATTCATCATTTTTCCTACCTTATTTATACCGAAGCAGTAGCGAATAAGTGACTATGAAAAAGCTTTCGAATAGGTATTCGCATTTTTAAATCGGAGAAATCGTGTAAGTATAAGACCTAAGTAACTAATAATGATGATTTGCACTTTAGCAGACACAGTTCATTGATTTGGAGGATCAATGACTATTTATTATTTTAATTTTAGTTAGGTATTTAGTGCACAGCTGTGTTTTTTCACATCAACTTTTAAAAACGTTTCCTGCTATAAAAAACTAAATGAAGGTCTTACTTTTCCTAGTCATACGAGCTGTACTGTACAAAGCTCTCTGGGTTTAAAGTTTTCAAAAGCCATCCTGAGTAGGTATATACATTGCAAAAAGCTTGAAATTCCTCATGAAAAGTTTGTCATTTTGACTAATTAACTTGGTTAGTTAAATTAATGAAGATTCACGATAGATTACCCTAGAAAAATATCCACGATATTCTTTATTGTCATTGAAAAACCGCGACTGACTTTGAAAACTTTGGAGAAAAATTTTAAAACGCCAAGATGAAATATATAACATGTTTATTTTGTAAACACTGCGTGTTATTCATAACGAATATTTTTCAATGTCTGGTAATACATTTGGATTTAATATCCTATCGATCTTCATTTTACGCAATGTTTGTTTTCAACTGTTTCATGGAAAGTAATAAACTTAAATCCAGGTTTACTCATATTACTTTTAAATTGTCTTTTAGATATTTTGGGTTAAGTTGCTGAATACTTAACTGAACTTCTTGCGCTTAGTGAAGTTTTAGAACGGGGATTATTCACCATTGTGGTTATCTCAGTAGCACAGTGGTTAGTGCAGTCGCTCTGAATGCGGAAGACGCAGTTTCGAGTCCTGCCTGAGCCCAAGACCGAATGTTTTTTCTGGGTGTCCCATCTTTTTGTATGTTTGTTAATTTTCTCGCTTTCACTGTTAAATCAAATTGGATAAACTTTGATATAGAAATAGAAAAAGACATAGGTACTTAGGCTACCCCTCATGGCGAAAATCACTACATAACCTACCTATTATAAAACAAAGTAGCTTTTGCCCTATGTATGCTTAAGAGGACTACTAGATCTAACTGAAATCGAGAATTTAGACACACACACATAGACAACCGGTATATCGCCATCTATCGGCGCAACATGAAACTACCGTGTCAACATAAAACTACAATGAGATTGCGCCATTTTTCCAAAAGATGTCGCTCATCTACACATAAAATAAATCTGTAGAGGCCAATTCTGTACATGAAATAAATTTAAAAATTAACTATCAAGAGGTGATTAAGAATTGCTTCTGATGCCAAAAATGCAATCAGTAAAATTTTTGTCTGAACAAAAACTACTCGACGACTTTTTTAACGAAATTTGAAACAATTATTCTTCATACTCTTGGGCAGGTTCTAAGTATACTCTTCGTTATGCTACAATCAATAGGAGCAGAGCAGTATACAGCTTATGAATCGGAATGATAGATATGCTACAATTTATAAAGATATATTATTATTTTTTTAACCTGTCTTAGGTTAAAAAAATTATTTATTAAATTATTTATTATTATTTTTTTAACCTGTCTTAGGTTAAAAAAATAATAATGCGGCTAAGTTGGGTGCGGCCGTTAGTCACTAATAAATTAATTACGACCGGAAGGGATTTCACCTCTATTGTTA
Source organism: Udea ferrugalis (assembly GCA_950022985.1). Classification (NCBI taxonomy): domain Eukaryota; kingdom Metazoa; phylum Arthropoda; class Insecta; order Lepidoptera; family Crambidae; genus Udea; species Udea ferrugalis. Next base: position 2,573,962 of record OX465541.1, read on the forward strand.
CATTATACCTATTAACTAACTAGCTGCCACCAGCGACTTCGTCCACCTGGACTCCAATTTTTAAAAAAACGAGGTCTATATAATAGTTTATGGCCTATCTCAGATTTAACAAACGTAGGTATTACAGTCAACAGCACATCAGGTTACTCCATTCCCGTTTTGTCTCTCGTTCTTGCCAAATGACATTTCTTTGCAATAGAGCAAGGAGGACTGACCGGAAATCGGAAACGTGATGTGCCGGCCACCGTGCATCATAACATTTTATTAAAATCGCTCAAGCCGTTTCGGATGAGTTTGGCAACGAACACTGTGACAGTGTGTGAGAATTTTCTAAAAAAAAAAACAAAGAAATAAGTTCATTTCAGAAAACATAACGAATTATAAATTGTAAATAATGATATTTAATTATATCATTCATGACCTAAAAACAATTAATAATTTTACTTTACTTTTGATTTTACATTAAAGCACCCATAGACCAAACAACAAAATAGACAAGACATTTATTTTATTTATTACTAGATGCCGCCCGCGATTTTGTCTGCGTGTACTTAAGTCGAGAAACAAAAGTCTCATTAAAATCCATTCAGTAGTTTTTACGTGAAAGAGCAACACGGCACATCCACACATACAAACTTTCGCCTTTATAATACCTATTAGTAGGAAGTAGGATTAGTAGGAATAGCGAAGTAGGACTAGATATTTGTGGGTTGATGGAAATTTAACTAGAGAGGTGTTGTTGGATTAGTATTTACTGTAAAGGTGACACTGGGTATAAAACGAAATATTAAAATAATAATGAGACTATAGGTGAATATTTTGTATTTCAATCAAAATAGAGTACTAGCCTAGTACGTACGTAAAATAATAATTGTATGGATAATAAATAGTATTTAGTAATTGTATGGATGGCTGTGAATTAGAAATAAAACTCATTTAATTAAATGTTAAAACTTTTATTTGGTGGGATCACATTATTTTTTACAAATTTTTATGTTATGACTTGTAACAGACTTGTAAAATTGACTGTAGAAGTTTTTACTTTCTGGCCATTTTTTCGGTTAATGTAAGCGTATTAAAAGTACAACGTTTAGTTTTAAGCTCAAATATATAGTTGTGGATATGAAACATGTTATTCTGGAAAAGCGAGATGACATGCTTATTATGATAATATTTACCTATAATTTCCAGAAATCCTTGAATGCCTATTTAGTCGATTTTACGGAAAAGGAAATAACATTGAGTAACATACCTAATATTGACACAGCTTACCCATTATCCGACATGATAGATCCTAATCTTTAGACTTCTAGTCCCAAAATTACCAGTTTCATTCGAAATTCACTTTTTTTATTCATAAAATATCTACGTTCTCAGTGCGCTAGTGCGTTGTACTATCCACCCTGAGTTCTCGCCTTTTAGTGGCGGGGACACTTGAGTACCTGTTATAAGGTGAACAAGAAAAATCAGCCGTGGCAGTGTGGTGGACTGGCTATAAGCTCCAGCTTATATTCGTGACGTTTGCGTACAGTGGGAGCCAGTGGGCTGTAGTGCGGGGGTGCTCTGCCTTCCATTGCACGGCATCTTCTGAGACGGCAAAAGTGCCAGCGTACTCTAGGGCCTAGGCGCTTTCGTGGTCTGCCCCTTTGTTGGGGGGTCGGTTGGATGGGGGCCTGTTAGGGGTTGCCACTTGCGGCGGAACAGTGCGGTAAAAAACGATAGGTGGATCCAGTTTTGTCACCAAAGTGCCACGGTTGAGTGCCGTGGGTCTTTAGTTGGTAGTAGTCGTCGTCGTCGTCCCGGGTGGCGAGATACATGAGGATTTCAACACGAAAGAAGGGCGTCATAGTGTTGTTTCTATTCAATTGTTCGCTAGTTGATCAAAAATTGAGCTTGTTCTTTTAATTTGGAGGTAACATTTCGAACGCTTTCAGGTTTTTTCAGTGTTGTTAAAATTTGCTAAAGTCTAATATGTGAGAAGAGGTCGATATTTGCCGCTGTGAGGGAAAAAAATCCTCTTCATCGTCTTCTGCATCTAAATAACAATTCGAAAGTTCTTCTTCATGACGTTTGCCACTACGTTTATTTTTGACACTTTTATCATTATTATTGCTTTCAATTGTCAGCTCCTTATCGTGCCTGTCTTTGTGTTCGCCTTCAATTTCTAATTGTTCTTTGTCTGATTGTATTTTGTCCTTGATTTCACTATTTTTGGTGGTGATATAAGGCTCACGTATTTTCATATTTCTTGCTAACCGGGGATCGAGAATTTCAGGTAACAAGCAGTCCAAATAGAAGTTAATCAGTTTATCTTTCATCTCGTTTTCCCACATAAGATCATTTCGCTCAATCATTTCTGTTTTCAATTTCTCCTTGTCATTTGCCCACACGGCGAACAGGCAATATTTCTTTTGGGTCACGTGTAGCTGACCCTGTATCTGGAAGTACCAAGCATGCCGTTTATTGATAGCTAGTTCGCCTGTTTTCGTTTTGAGCCAGAAAGTTACTTTTTTTTTATTTATTGCCGATTCTAGACCCATTTTACTGGCCGTCAAAGGGCACTTAACTTCTACCAAAGTATCTTCACCTATCAAACCATCAGGCGTGGCACCCAAAAAAGGTAATTCCTTGTCAATAAATAGCCCACACGGCTTGATGGCAACATTTTCTTGCAAGCCCAGCTGAGTGAGAGCTACTTTTTCATTTTTCTGGCCATGACTAATAGCTTCTACATGATCCAAATTTTTTTTGTAAATAATGTCCTTCACTAAGGAAGCACATGGTGTTGTTGCACGGCGTTTTATAACCCTGCTGAAGTTAGACGCAGTGAGGAGGGATCGTCTCATTTCAAGCCATTCTCCGTTGGCTCTTTGCAATATAGTTTTTCTTTCCACCGTAGCTCGCTCTTCGTCAGTTCTTTTCAAATTTTTCAAGAAATCCTCTCTCATTTTATTGTAGATCTCCTCCGGCACATCAGGCTTTTCGCATTCCTGGCCATAGTGTTTATCATTTCCTTTTTGTGTGTAAACCAGTCGTCTCTTTTTCTTGGCATACCTTTTGCTCAGTGCTATTCTTTTTTTTTTTCTATCTTCCCACATTTTCAGTTTCCCGCGTGGGCTTTGATTTGAAATTTTTTTATGTAACTTTGACAGTGTGTTTTCCTCATTAAAAGACACTGCTGAAGCAATGCATCGCGTTTGGTATGAATCTTTGAGGGAGAAGTTAACTCTTTTCCCTCCTACGTATTTGGCAATTATGCTGTGATAGCGTTCCACCACATTGCTGTCCACATCGTGTATCAAACTTCTGGCGTGACTGGCAATGCCTTGAACAATGAGACAAATTCTTTGCCACAGAGTGGTTAAGTAGAATGTACCATTTTCCACCTGCGCTCCTCTTTGGTCACAGAAATAATTTTTACATTGGGAATGATTACCAAACGCGTGATGGTGTGAAAGTAAAATATCATTGAACAGGTTCTCTTCTTCTGGGTAGGGATCGGTTTTATTCTTTTTGATTGCTTTTTTTATACAAGATCTAATTGCCATTATTCGGGAGGTTGTTAAAAGATTTCTATATATTTCGTGTCAATTTGTAGAGCCTGCAGCTTATTACAAAAATTTCTTAATAAGTGGTTACGGCACTCAACTTTTTCCACTGTGACGTCTGGATAGGGCCTTGCTTGCAATATTTTTGAGTAGGTGCTTGAGTCCCCGTCAGAAATAAGTCGTCTGTATATTATACCATGAGTGGCCATGGAGGTCTTGAAACCCTGCACAATGATTTCGCTCTCCATTCCTGTGGACGGACCGTTGTAATTTTTTGAACAGATATGTTCAGGCGCAGGTTTTTGTTTTTTTTCTGAACGATCGCAATGGTAACAGTATTTGTTTCTCACGCCCAAATACAAAATTTTGCCTAAAAAGAAAATTACAATTACATGTAAAAATGGTTAATTTCAAAACACCAATAACCTCGCAGGAGATATTCAAATAAAGTTATTTTTGTTTGATTATCAGCAATAATATGTCAATCGTGTTTTTGGTCAAATGAAAATGTGGCAGACCGCTTTCAGGATACTGAAATTCCTTCTCAAAAAAATCGCATTTAAAAAATGCTGAATTAACCCTAGATAAAGTGTGTAATTGAAATCGAGGTAAATATTTGAGGATTATGTATGTTAACTGACAATGAAAAAGTTTTCAGACGAGAAATTACTTAATTCTGATTTGGTTGGCTACTTAGATAACTTGATAGTTAAATTAAAGTGACAGAGAAAACATCCTAAATCAGATAGCAAAAATGGTTTTATATGCCATTCTTTACAAAAAGCACACCTCCATTTTCGTTTTGTTAAAAACTCGATCGTCGTCACTCTTTTATTTTTGCCTATTTGTTGTCAGTCAGTCATACCTGTTTTTCTTCCTATTATTGCAGCAGCACCGGATAAAGCGGAATAATTTTTTTTGTAAGACCTCTTGCCATACACACCGTCTGATATTACGTCAATAAGTGGCGTGCCATTTTTCGTTACACTACCTTCTGCAATAGCCATACTTTTTTCTTCTTCGGCTGCTTGGTCCATAGACTCCTGTGCCAGTTGCTGCCAGTTCTCAGAAAGTAATTTGTGGTTAGTTTGATAGGTTTTTTGAGAAATAAGTGGTAAATTTAGACCAGCTGAAAATTCTTGAAGTTGAGAATGGCCACACCCAATAGAAATGGTAGCAGCTACAGCACAAGCATTGATTGACAAGCAATTATCACCGTCGCTATGGATTACAAAATGCTTGTTGCACATTTTGCATCTAAAAGAAAATTTAGAAGATAAGCCATGAAGCTTTTCGCCAATTAGTTCAAGACAAGATAGTCCACAGTCTAAAGGTCCGTGATTTGATATCTCTGTTAATTTATCCAAAAAATAGGTAATATTTATTATTCTCCTTCCAATATTGATTTTGCTCTCCTTTTCAGGGATACAGGTTTCCGTCTGAAAATGAAATAAATAATGTGAAGTGATACTTATTTATTTAACTAAATTGCAAAAGGAAAAGAACAAACTATTGAGGAAGAAACATGATAATTGTTATCATGTTCATATTAATATTCTTGTAGAATATTAAGAGATTTAATTTTTTTAGGATAATATAGATAACGTAACAGTAGATACATATTGTTATTCCATCCCACTAACATGTCAGTTAAAATAAGATTTTAAAATTTAAAGAGAGATTCATTTTAACCACTCAAATGTCAGTGGTAACTAGAGCTACCAATTCCAATGTCGTCTCAACTGTGTAGCTAAAGCTACCAGTCTTTGAGGCACTTGGGAGGCGACTCACTTTCCGTTCAGAATCGATTTTGCTGTTACTATTTCAATTGAATATTTTTCTACAATTGGTCTAGAACATTTGTATCGACCTGGCAACAACGGACCTTCCCTACGAGACGTCAAAGTAAGAAAAATAAAAAGTCAAAAGTTCATCTAGAGGTTATGTTTTGATAATAAGTTCATGCTATGAGTTTAAAATTATCCTGTAAATACAGTATATATTTACAGATACCTATTTCACACAGATGCTGTGAAAAAAGGTAACAGATTTGGTTTTTTACAACTAAAAACATTAGTTCAGAAAAAGTCGAAAAAAGTGTTTTTTTTCGCTTAAATTCAACCAATTAATTTTAATTTGCTTAAAATGAAAACACATTAGTCTATATGCAGTAAAAATGCTTATTTAATAAGCTTTTCGTCTGTGTGTTTGTCATTTTGCAACTCTATTTGGAAAATTAGCAAATAATTCTCGGAAAATTCGCATAAATTCGCAACTGAAAAAAAACACGATGGCGTAAACGATATGACAGGTGAGAAGGCATTAGGTATTTAGCGGTGACATTGCAGTGGCTAAACTTAAATGGTACAGTCACTTATTTTATTGTAATTGACGAAAAAGCTAATGAGAGTTACTAGTAAGCTAATAGCAGTGTATTCTTGTTTTGGTTGAGATGAATCTGCTTCTTTTTCCGGTGGGCAAGAATCTGGATTCGTATCACTACAACCGTGATCTTTCTGTGGTACTGTATCCAATCTGTAAAAATATTTTTATGTGGACAAAGTAGAAAGTTAACTTAAATAATTAACATCATAAATATACATGATACCTGTCTATGCATTAAATAGATCTATGGTTTCACAACCTGCGACTACAAAATAATTTTGCCAGATGCAGAGCGTTCACTAACATTGAACCAAACTCGTCAATCTGACCAACTAAAGTATTAGATTAGAAGTATAATAACTTTCTTATCAAATTAAACTCTTACTTTTGAAAAGTGTCATCGCAATCTTTGTTTTCTGTGACAAGCCTCGGTCTTTTTCTAAAAACAAAAAAATAACCTCTTATACCTACATGTGTTTAAGTTCAGGAGAGATGAAAAAAACTTCAAAACAAAAACAAATTTTGTCTGGGAATCGAACCCTCAACCCTGACGTGGTCCGTTTTAGATAGTCTTTCTACAAGCTTTCCCAAAATCGAGTCCTAGCATTTTGGAGCTAACGCGCTACGCGTAAATACAAACATTTGCTTACGCGATGGTGCCATAAAAATCTTCGTCGATATTTTCTTCTTTTTTTTTTCTGGAAAGTCAACAATTTTGCATAGGTAAGTTTTTAAGATTCTTGGGGCTTTGTTAATCATTTATTGTAATGTTACGAAATACTACGTTCATATTATGCTATGGTCTTTGATGAAATAAAAAGAGGAAGGTTTGTTGCGTTCTTACTTCGCGTAGGTATTTGAAAATTGGCACTATGTAAGACGTATGAATGACTCACGTAAACAAGTCATGACAGGGATTGGCATGAAGTTGGTCAGTTGGACCTATTTTTTAAAGTAGGTCCATTGGACCTATTTTCAAAAGTAGGTTTATTGAAGCTATTTTTGAAACTAGGTCAATTGGAGCTATTTTCGAAAGCAGGTCCATTGGACCAATTTTCGAAAGTAGGTTCATTGAAGCTACTTTTTAAACTAGGTCAATTGGACCTATTTATATAAGTTGGTCCGTCGGACTTGCTTTTGTTTGGTACGCGGGGGCCATTTCTGTCATATGGGCTAATATAAGGTCCTATTTTTGTAGAGCCACTTTCAGTACGCGGTTACCTATATCTTCCTCCTTTTAGTTTATTCAAAGGCTATAAATTAAAAATATAGCTTGATTAGGATGACAACTGCCAGTGTCATAGGTAGGTAATAATACTTCAATTTCAAAGAAATATGATTCATGCATGAGTAGTGTCTTTACTTTCAATCCTGGTTGAAAATTAAATTTGTTATTGGAAATAAGACTGGAATGGAAATAAGACACATTACTAGCAGGACCTTGAATACCTACTTCACTGCCATAGAATAATTACAATTCATCATATCAGCCGAACGACGCCCACTGCTGGGCATAGGCCTCCCCCAAAGATCTCCACTACGATCGGTCCTGTTACAATTACAATTATTCTAAGTTTACTGCACTGACTGTGTTGTCTACTGATGCTAACGAAAATACCGCTTACCTTATAGCATCGTGCATTCTTCGGGCGTTCCTTTTATAAGACGATTTTTTTGATTTTTTGACGAGTTTTCGTGTCCCACCCATGTTGGTGTACACAATAATCGAGTAGGTACTTTTGAAAAAACAATAAAATATTATTTCAAGATTTCAGCTAAGCAATGCGTCACACGTCCAACCACAGGCCTCGGCCGGTACTCGTCTAGGGATAGCGATCTGAAATCCAAATCCGATCTTTTTGGAGCCAAAAAGATCGTTTTTTTAAATCGATATTCAGTACTGAATCGATTCGGGAATCAATATTTCACCCTTGAGAATTTTTTTTTGGTATGAACCATGGAACTATTTACAAATAATTTAATGTATTCGTATTATAAGCTCTATTAGCTATCTATTAGCTTTGTAAATGATTTTTCTTAACCATTTTCTTAACTCTGTAAAATTTCTAAATGTAGAAAATAAATGTCTTTTTTTATACTTCAACTGTTAGTTTGACATGGTAATGAAAATATTATTTATTATCTAATTACCTGATTTTACTGATAAGGGGACTGATGATTTGGGGGAGGCCTATGCTCAGCGGTAGGCGTCGTTCGGCTGACATGATGACTGATAAGAGATCGTTAAATTATAATATGTACCTGGTTTTTAATAAAATATTACATTATAAAGAAAACTTGATAAAAAGATAGATTTTTCGAAAATCGATCTTTTAGACCTCGATTTTTTTGTGAATCGTTTCATTAGGTCACGATTCAAATCGATCTTTTCCGAAAAGAATCGCCATCCCTATACTCGTCGCTTCGCTACTCGAATTCGCTAGTCGCTACACGGCGTCTCACGCACACACGCACACGCACTGTGCCTGCACAGCTATGGTGTTTTTTTGGAAAATATACGCATTGAATCCCAAAAATAAAAAGATAAGACGACTTTGTTGACTTTTTGGTGAGTTTTCATGTCCCATGCAATCAAACAACCAAAAATATACTACCAATGGACTTAAATACTATAATATATACTAAAATATATAAAAAATACAAAAAACAAACCAAGGATTTGAACTCGGGACCATAAGATTAGAGAGTATATCGGCTGTCTCATAATTACGTTCCTCCACCGCGTCGACATCTCCTTATGTTGAAAATAGCGCTTAGTTTATAGTTTAGTTAGTCCATATAGACTTAAATACTTTTAAATAAATACACAGTATACAAACATAATGTGACTCAACCACCGGTGTCGGAAAGTTGTTTGAACTCAACTGAGAAGAACCGGCAAGAAACTCTCGTGTGTCTACTTTCAAAATTCAGGGTGAAAATTAAAGTTGTAATTGGAAATAAAACTTTATACAAATAACGTTTTATGGTTATTAAAATTGCCAAATAACTTTCATTGTAATCATAATCAAGCTTTATCCAACGAACAAAAACAAACATAATACAAAAAGGAAAGCAATGATTTGAACTGGCGACCATAAGATAAGATTCGTATTGGCTGTGTCTTGAAAACGTTCCTCCACCGCGTCGACCATAACATCAAACGAAAATAGCGCTTAGTTTATAGCATTGTCCATTTTATGGTAATTTATTTATTAATTCATTTTATAAGACGTTTTGGTGAGTTTTCGTGTCCCATGCATTATTATAGCATACGCAATATTCGAACAGTGCTTACTAAGCAATTAAATATTATTCGAATGCGGAGCGCAATGCGCGACACGTCCGTCTAGCATCAGGCCACGGCCGGTACTGTCTGTACACGGCGTTTCACGCACACACGCACACGCAATGTGCTTGAAAAGAATTATTGGTGTTTTTTGGAAAATATACGCATTTAATTACAAAATTAAAATGGGCACGCTCTAGTATTTTATAAAACACACATTCTGTGAAAAAAACAGAATGATAGCATGATGTTTAGTACAGGTTTTTTTCATTGTAAAATTTTTTTAGACCCATCTTTGCGATTTTTTTCTATCGAGCCGAATTTGTTAAATCGTGTTTTCAAATTGATAAAACCAACCCTTGAATCCTCAAGAATACGACATATTTTTTTCAACTGGATCACCGAAGTGTAACACTTAATTTTCGTTACTATAAAACTTGGATTTAGCTCTACTAGTCCCCTTAAATCTTTAAAACTACGCAACGGATTGTGATGCAGTTTCTTTTAAATAGATAGAGTGATTGAAGAGGAAGGTTAATAATATGTGTTACAACATCCATTTACACCCGTGTGAAGCCGGGGCGAGTCGATAGTATCATATGAAATATGATAGTTTTTATAACTACCATGACATAAAGAAATACAACCGGGCTAATCTCAGGCGTGCAATAAACTAGATTTAAATAATTATCTACATCTGCGTTTGACTTATTATTACAACAAATTACCTTCTACAGTAAAATTAAGAACAAAAGAAGAAATACTATAAATTCTTTGACATGTGATCTTTCAAGTTCAAGACTAGACAAATGGCCAATTGTCTTTCAAAACAATTGAATACCATTCACTGTACACTAATTAGCCTGTAAGACATTCCTATTAGTCATCAGGCGGATTCCGGCGGCCAATCACAATTGCGCAGGCGCCGCCCATATTGGCGTCCTAGCTGTCAGTGAATCAGATTTATTGGCGAGGGAAAATTGATCGTAGATCGCGAGTAGTATTGATTGTGTAGTATAAACCGTCATTATCTCTATATATAAAAATGGATTGCTGTTCGTTAGTCTCGGGAAAACTCGGGAACGACTAGACCGATTTGCTAATTTTGGTTTTGAAATATTTCTGATAGTCCAGGGAAGGTTTAAAAGGTCAGTAAATATAAGAAAATGCAGCTAGGAATACTGTGGAAAACAACAATTCAGTTTTCTCTTAGCAACTGTTTCTACCTGTCACGTGATACTGAATACGAGACACGAAATACGAAAGTACGAAGTCTGTCGGGACAGCTAGTTTGATATATTTCTTATGGATCTGAAGAGGAAAGCGGGTCGTGCGTGGCCCAGAAACACACTGGCTCGGAACCCCGGTGGTTCCGAATTCAAGTCTAAGTACTTAATCGGAATACCTACTTTATGTTCATTGGATAATTTACGGCTAAACTTGGTAATAGAAATACCAAGCATTCAAACAGAAAACGGAGCCCTTACAAAGTCACTTGGTGAAGGTTTTCATTTCCTTTCTGGGACATCTAAATTGTGTAGCCGAGTCCTTGCCGAGGTGTTCTTTATGAGCTATACTTAGCATTGAGTTCTTTAAGAGGACTTTGAAACGGTTCTCACAGGGTCAGCAACGTGCGAGTGCCAGTGTGTTTGTGTTACAAAGGCTTTTTTTTAACCAGGTGAAATGCCTTTGCGCACTTCCCGCTGCTTGGGGGAGGGGAGTGTGGGACTTGCTCACCCCAGAAAGGGGTGAGAATATCCACTAACACATCGGGGCGGCCGTCTTCTGCGCGTGACCAGGGTTTACCGAGGACTCACTCGACCGGGGAGGCACTCTACCGGTAAAACCCTGACGCGATGTGCCGGTGTCCCTACTCACCTCAAGGGGAGTAATACCTCCCCTCTCACACACCCGTGTTACATAGACTTCAGCAACCACTTACCAACAGATGGTCCACTTGCTTGTTTGCCACAGTCGTATGAAGAATGAAATAAAATAAAAAAAAACACGAAAACATAATACCTAAACATACAGAAACATAAACATAGTGCCTTGTGGCACCCATATTTGTGTTGTGTAACAGCGAGCGATGCAGATAGCGATACTAGCGATGTTGCAGCTACGCCGTAGCTATACCGTAGCGATATCGTAGCGATACCCTAGCGATATCGTAACGATACCGTAGCGATGCCGTAGCTATACCGTCCTGATAAATATAGTAACTATTCAGTATTACCACATTTTTTACAGACGTATTATTGACCAAGGCCCAGAAGCCCAAGACGCACTAACCAGGCAGTATTTTGTGAAATTGACAAAAATAGGTGTAGAAAAGAATTTCTACACCTATTTTCACCTATTTTTTTTCTTTTTGTCTAGAAAGACAACGTTGGAAACCCAGAAAAGGTGTGTTTTGTTGGTCTATGTTCGACGCCGAGTACAACAGTAGAAAAGGCCCTATTGTTTACGATATTACTTTGAAAAGAATCAGATAAAGCTTGTAGCAGTCTCATTTTAACACTTCGACACGTCTCTTAGCAAACAAATATCCTTTAATAAAAGTAGCGGCGACGTGATGTCGAAACAAAACAAAGTTCGTAGACAAAAGCGATAAACAAAGATCATTCAACTCATACAAAAATGTGGCTCTTCATTCCGAACTGTTATTCTTGGCGCTCGCATATTGCGAGAATCATCGTTTGATAGTAGGAAACTGTCTGATTTGAGAAATCAATATTTGAAAACAGTTTTTACATGTTCATTGTTCAATTTGCAATGTAAGTATAATGGTTGGGGTCAAATTTTTTTGGAAGACATCTCACGTTCCTATCAGAATGTAGTTAGAAAATAATCCACCCCACCGAAAAAGGTTTTGCATAATTTATTTAATTTTATCTGATTGTGTGAAGAAGCTAGCATGTCAATAAATAAAAAATCTTGCTAAATGTGTTGCTAACCGCATTGCTCGAGAATGGCTGAGCGGTTTCTATTTTGTTGTTAGTTTTTGTTGTATTATCAGGGCCAGAGGAAATTAAAAAATTAAAAATGAAACTTAGAAAATGTACTTAGATACTACTCGTATAACTATTTATTTTATTTATTTATTCTTCAGAACAACGTGAAAATCTGTCAGGTCAGTTAGTTTCCAATACAAACAAGATCTTTCACCATAAAATACTAAACAAAAGAAAAGCTTGTAAAAGATGTGACGCAATAGCCTTACGGCAATCTGAGAATCTACGTTAGGCTGAATCATATTAAAGTCGACTATCCAACTGACATAGATAGTAGGTAATTGGAGTATCTTAAAATTAGTCTAGACATGTAAAGTGGGGCAATGTCCAGGGAAATCGCCTAGGAAGCCAGTCCTAAATGTCAAAGGGTACACTTGGTGTGTCTACTAAATCATTATACGGTCGCTTGCGCACGCTGACAAATGCGCCTGAGCCGTGTGGCGTTCTGCGTTATTATAGCAAATCTACCAGCACAATGTTAGTTGGTTTTATGAAGTGTTACAGTATATGTTCTGTGGTATTTATCAATTTAACAATCACGCTCGTCTCTTACGTCTATCTGTGACTGAAGTCTATCTGAGACTGAAGTCTTTCTGAGACTGAAGTCTTTCTGAGACTGAAGTCTATCTGAGACTGAAGTCTATCTGAGAGTGAAGTCTATCTGAGACTGAAGTCTATCTGAGACTGAAGTCTATCTGAGACTGAATTATATCTGAGACAAGAATCTAGTACTCTGGTATATCATTTTACAAGCCAATAAAAACAAAATAAATATAAATTACTCCTGTTTTGTAAGCTCATCATGCCTAGTGAGAGTTTTCCTCACCATTCCATCACGTGTATGGTAACGTGGGTGAACATGCAACGAAAGACAAGAAAGCAAGAAATACGTTTACGTCAACCTGCCACCAGAGGCAATGCCATACAAATTCTTATTTCCATTGTCGTGATTGAATTGCGATCGTTGCACTAGGCACTCAAATGATCCTACGCAACTGATGAAATTACCATCAGATCCAGGTGTTCGAGGTAAGAAATCATTTTTCAGAATCAATTTGCTATATTGTACGTCTTGCAGTCCACAATGATGATGATGACAGTAAAACACTAAGTGAAGTGAATCAAGATCATTTAAATGGTGACAATTTGGGAATCTTTGATGTAACGCAACAATCCATTGAAGCGGTCGCAGCAGTCGGCGACAACAATAATGTTGATGTTGGCTCCTTGCCCAGATGTAATGGGTCTCAAGAAGAACCATTGTATCAAAGCTCTACTGGATTGTTTGTTGGAAATAGAGCGTGTGAACGCATCCGCCAGACTGTTAACTGTCAAGCGAATAAATATAATGCTGATATTAGAAGATAATGAAAGGGAAAACAATCGTTTACTTTTTAAACAAAATTTGAATGTTAATTAAAAAAATTAGACCACTGTAATAAAAGCTGATATAAAATGGTAAGTAATAAGGCAATTGGGAATATTAAAACCCTTTCGAGGTGACCGATTCCAGCATATTGACACACTTTTTCGCACAAGTAAATTGGAATACTGTATGCCTAGCACGAACCGCTAACGTTTCGGTACCTAATCTAAAAGTAAACGATACTTTTTTTCTTTTTCCTTTGTCTCTAAGAAAAAAAAGGCTTCGTTTACTTTTCGATTACCAAAACGTTAGCGGTTCGTGCTAGGCCTACTGCTTGGTGATATGGTGACCTTTCTAAAAAGGTGGCTGGAGGCTAGATGCAATACAAAGGCGTTTTTTCCGATAGCTAAGTTTGGCCTGAGGTGAATACTCGGCTCATATAATTTTAAATAAGCAAGCTTCTATCGGCAGACCTAGAAAACGATGGCGGGATGAGCTAGACACCATAGCTCTGGACGGTACAGAGTGGAGTAGTGGTGGGGAAGCCTTTCCCAGCAGTGGTACACTTTAGGTTAATATTATTAAGCTTATATCGAGCCAGATGTTACAGATTTATCTTCGCTTACACAATTGTGAATTCCTTGTTGAATGATGGTGGTAACCAAACTCATGTGGTGGATTTGAGAGATAGGGGTATAGAGACCAGCTTGAGGATGAGGGCTTGGGCGAACGTTCTTTGAAGGTCAAACTCTAATACTCTTTTAAAAGGTTAGATAAAGATTAATATAACGTACAAGAAACAAAATGTTGAAACCTTGATTTATTTTGAAACGTATAATGTAAATCTATGTTGCAGAAGACAAACAAGATCTTTTATACAAATTATTTGCGCTATTAGCTGTGAATTCGGTAGTAAATATATTGAAACAATCTGTAAATGTTCTGTCTTCCCAACAATTCCGATAAGTGGCTCGTTGAATGCATGCCATCTGAAAGTGAAGACAGAATACGTATTTATTATAAATGCAATCCGCAATTCAACAATCACAACAGCTATTAAACTGTTAACATTATTACGTGCAAGCTGCGCAGTCGCATCTTGTTAAGTGTTTACGTAATTTAATTTTGGTTCAAACGCGTTGCAATGCGAATTTGTCCGTCGGTCTCGACACTGGATTCTCGGAAACTTGTTACTTTGATCTAGATTTTGATCTACTGGGGATTATTAATGTTTCAATCGTTTTGCTAAAGATCTGGCTGGGCTCGCTTACGGAACATCATTTCAATAGGCACTTGTGGGAAAAGTTATAGGTCAAGGCGAAAAAGTTTGAAATACACACATCAAAACTGTCTAGGGATATCATAGGGATATCATTTTTCAAATATTTCATAAAGTTAAGTCTGTTTACAAGTTGAGCATTATCTCAGAATAACGCGAGGACAGTGGCATAAGATAAAGGTTAGGAATATTACAAAAAAAAACGTTTGATTTTGCTAAAATTTTGACACCTTTTAAAAGAAAAATCTGTATTTTTTTAACGTCCTTACGATTGTACAATAATGCTACTACAATAAATTTCTTAATACAATCTAAAAGGGCAGATATAGCAGTTTCTGTGTTCTAAAAATTTTTACGTTGGTATCAATATTTTAATTTTTACAGCCTCCCAAATAGCTATACTTTGTATGAAAATGCTTGAGATATCCCTAGACACTTTTGATGTGTGTATTACAGGGAACTATACATATATACGAACGGTCATGAGCTTTATTATTAGTTATCATCATCATCATCATGTCAGCCGAACGACGCCCACTGCTGGGCATAGGCCTCCCCCAAAGATCTCCACAACGATCGGTCCTGCGCTGTCCGCATCCAGCGGCTTCCCGCGATCTTATTAGTTATATACATGAATAACTTCCACGATAATATTCTCTACTAACGTTGGAACAGTAAAGGACCTAAAATACAACCTTGAAGAATAGCGTCTTTAAAACCTTGATAATGATAACCTAACCTTGGCCTTCACTGCTTAATAAATAGGCCTCTTCTGAGGAAACCTCAGAAGTTCAAGTGATCAAGTGGATTTTTGCGTACTTCATCTGGTCACCTCTCCACGTTGCTTGTTGGCATAACTCTCAGCGTTTGCTTCCAAATAGTATTTCAGAACTTTTCAGCCTCAACAGTCATCAGTTTTTCGCGCTATGTGTTCTACTAATTGCTATTACAAATTGCTTAGGGTCCCTGGGCTAAGATTTTTCAGTATTTCGATTCACCTATAGTAATTTTGATGCAGATGCTTTTGTACCTAATTAGGTCCTTATTTTGCCGACCAAGTATCATATTGGAATCGCATATTAGTATGAGAACTTCTGGATCCAGATTATCTGAAATTATGCATGTCCTAATCAATGGATTGCGAATTTGAACCGGATCTCTTCTTTAAGGTTAGATTTTAGATAAGCATTGTTCAACTATTAAAAAGTCTAATTTTTGATTTGTTTTGTAGAAAATTCGTTGTCCTCACTTTTTTATGTCTCTAACTTCGACTCAACATGTTACCTCTCCCATCCCATTGTTTCCAAAAATCCTATGTTTCAGCCACATAGACTAAGAAAGTTTGTTGTTAACTACAAACGATTTCATAAGTTCTGACTTATTTAGATTATAAAAACTGAATTTCGCAGCAACAGTCGCCTGCGCATATGAATTCTCTACATTACTCGCACTGACGCTCGGTGACAGGTGTCTGGCAACATGACAATCGCTGTGACAATCGCTTTGACAATTGTAACACTCAAACACGTTAATTGTCCATCAATTAACTGTTCGATAGAACTGACAGCGTCAATAGGTACTAGAAATGCAATTAATGAGACGTTGTGATTTGCTGGATTTAGTACTTGAATGAGTGCAGCGGGATATTTTGAATTGACGCATTTAAGTGCTACGCAAATAGTCTAAATTCTAAATTCTTTGCATTCTATCGTTTCTGTAAGAAAACAAAGTGTTACATTCTCAAAAATAGCACTCTGTGACGACTTTGTAATTTCATTAGTAAATTGGACTAAAACTAAAATAGAGGAAACTTTAAAAGGCTTGTTCTTGAGTGGATCTCCGAGATGTAGAGCTACATTTGAAGCAACCAATGGGATATGCAGAAAGTATATAACTTGATACCCCCTTCTTTTTCACCACCGGCTGCCGACTTTCCAGTTATACGAACATTCAAATCGGTTTTCTGCGCCCCTCCCCTTGTAACCGCTTGGGCTGTATATTCTGACGAAAATAACCTTAGAATTTACAATGCAGGAGAAATAGGCATTTTCTGGGTAAAACTACAATTCCAAGACGGGTCGCAGACCGCAATCTGCAACCGCAAACTGCAAGCGACACTACTAGTTTCTATGAAAGTGATTCCAGGCGTGGCCGCACCGCAGCGCCGCACTTGGGCAGGACAAATAGGAGTACTTAGGCCCTGAAGTCAAGTGTCCTCTTATTTATTTTTCTTTACCGCTATTTCACTCACTTATTTTGCATTGAATAAGAATCTTTTCGTACCACTTGCTCAAAAAAGTGACATTCTAGCCCGCAAAAAGAGAACATAACAATAGTCATTTTTAATCTGTTAAAAACAGGGAAAGAATGTTGTACTGAATTTCATTCATCCCCTAGGGCGAGAATGTGATTCAAATTTGGAATACTGACCGAGGTATTCGAGCGCTGATTTGAATAAGAAGTTTATTATAACCTGCCAGTATTATCACTACATTAGTATAAAACAAAGACGCTTTCTCTGTCACTATGTCCCTTTGAATGCTTAAATCCTTGAAACTACGCAACGGATTTTGATGCAGTTTCTTTTAATGGATAGAGTGATTCAAGAGGAAGGTTTATATGTATGATAACATCCCATTGCACCCGTGAGAAAATATGTGATAAAATAGTTTATTAATAAATATTTTTTCGCAAATGGTACGAAAAGTAGAGTATTTTCCTCGGTGATAAAACTGTCTTAGTCTTGGGTGAATTTAAATCCCTCGCTACACTCAGGACTCGTATTACCGTCACCCGCGACAGAAGACACTGCTTTATCCCCTTGGTTAATAATCTACTATTTTTGATGATGCTTACTGGAAGAGAGATAATATTGTGAATAAAATGTTTATTTTTCATGTTTTGTTCATGCCTGATTGTTTCCAAATACGATGAATTTCGAATAAAAACACCTCGGGTATATTAAAATATGGCAGGCTCCAGAATTTCTAAATTAGCATTAGAGTACGTCTTTAACAAATGTATAGCGGCACTTACAACTAGTGTGGTCTTTCGCGCATGCGCCTAGTGTATCAAGTTGACGCGCTATGACAGCTGCTTGGCAGCAAGCCCGGCACGCGCCTTTGAACAATAGGGAGGTGCTCAGAGGTGACAGGCGGATCGGCTACGATCTCCTCGATGGGTGACCACCTTGATTGGAATTTTGTGAGGTGTTTTTTTGGGCATTGCCTTGCTTGGTTGATCCTGGGCCCCCAGTCTCAATCGGCTTATTTGACAAGTTTTCTATGAAAAATATGTCAAATTTTACTACTGATACTCAATTACGATGCAATTGATGCGTTATAAAATAAGCCGACTTGGGGCCCTGGCTAACGACGTCAGATGTCAGATGTTAAGCATAGTCAGGTGGCCTTAGGGGCCACGGGCGCCATCAAAACTCCTCCTGGTACTTCATTACCAGGGCCCAAACTATGCAAATTCCAGACCACTGGAGGGTGTGTCCATATTAGGCTACGGTTACCGCTTGCTTGTTTGTTGTTCCCACTGTCGTTATATATTAAAAAAAGTAAGCCTGGAGATAATGAAAAGCGATGGAAACTATGCATAAAAAAGCAAGCATGAGCAGTATTTATATTCTTCAAAAAGAATTAAGTATTATGATTTATTTTCAGACTACAAGAGTAAAATTTTGTAGGTGTGCTTGTCCGCAGTCGGGTGAAAACCACAAGAATGCCTCATAAAACACAGGATACGCTGGTTTCCTGCATTTTTGACAGATTTACGAGTGATTAGATTTAAATTAGTAATTAAAACAGTGCTTTATGTCTAGGAGATTATTTTATTTAATTGCGACCTATAGTTCCGAGAAAAACATGAGGTAAATTCAACTAATTTTGTATGCGAGGAGAACAGCAGATCATGAAAAATAACATACACACACCTCACAGATTTAGCGGCACTAACAGTCGCATTACCTACATACTTAAGTACAATATTAAATTTTGAGTTGAATGTAAAATGAAAAAGTTTTTTTTATTGAATGGTAACAATTACAGTGTATCTGTGACAATTGGAAAAACGTTGATGTGTCCACTGCCTTGATTAACTTTTTTATGAAAAAGAAGACCTATCTTTTTACCACTTTTATTCACGTCCACGCTTTTGGCGGCAAACTATGTTCTGAAATTCTGAATGCATTAATCATTGCATCTTTTTCTTTTACTCAACCATTTTTTACAAAACTATATGAATCTCAAAAGTTTATGAGAATTTCAACACACCATGCCATAATCTGAATTCTGTATGTATGCACCTAAAACCCTGTCCTCTAATTTCCTAAAAACACTGAACCCGATTATGTCAAGGGCTCTACATTTTCGTTCAGATATAATTTTTCCAACCCTTCTGTGTTCGTCACACCTCCAGCTCGTATGGTTTTTAAAAGGAAAGTACTCGCTTCTACATTGTTTCAAACAGCTGTTCTATGTTAAATTAATAGAGATAGTGATAAATCGTAGGCTGAATAGCCAATTTATTCCGAACACCGATCGGCCATAATTCAACGCTTGGCAAATTATTGTAACACATGCCAAGCCCTGGCTAACCGGTGTCGCCATTTGTCGCGTCTTCGTTTTTTGTTGGATTCAGAGTAATAGGAGAGCGTCGTGGCCCAGTAACTGAATATACTATAGTCCGTTCGAGTTAAGAATGCAGTGATTTTTAAATTTAATTCTGTTGCACACAGAAAAATCTCAGATCCACAACCTTTGCGTTCGAAAGTATGCGTTCAACTGGTCACTTTCGACTTGACTTGCTAATTAGGAATTATTTGATTGGTTAGGTTAGGTAAGGGCACAGGCCTCACCTCTACTATCAGGTAAAACAAGCCATACTCCAACACGCTGGCTCAATGCGGATTGTTGGAGGGGTGTAAGGTTAGTGAGCAACCTTAACGTCGGATGTTATCAAGCCGCCCTAAGGCTCTGACTAGGCTTAACAACTGACATCTAGCGACGTCAACCGATGATTCGATAATACACAAAAAAAAATCCTATCCCATTTTCCATTCGCCGTTTAAATGGCGCAATTTTAAAACTGTAAAGCAGCGCCACAAATCCTAGAATGTAAGTATGTCGCGGACAGCTGCGGCTGCAGTAACAAGCGCGGGCGCAGCATGGCGCTGTCGTGTCGGAATTTTAACATCATTGTAGTTCAGGGGCCTTTATAAGTAGGGTGTTTCCTATGTATATTTAGTATGTATTTACAAAAGAAAAAGTACTTAAGTATGTTTATCCGTTGTCTAGTATCCATAATAACGGACTATAAATTAGCCCACTTGGGACTAGATGGCGCTGTGTGGAATAATGTCCAAAGATATTTATTTAAGTTATTATTTTTACCACCTTTTTCGCTGAGGAAATCCTTACGCCACTGACGTAAAAGAAAGACGGACGGAACACCGTTTTGGTAACACATTCATAATGCGAACAGCAAGGGAGTGGAACGAGCTTCCCGCTGAAGTGTTCCCACAGCAATATAACTTCGGCCTCTTCAAGAAGAGAGTGAACAGCCATTCGTTAGGCCGGCATGTACCACCTCAGGCCACATCATCACTTACGATCAGGTGACCTTGTGGACAAATGCGCGCCTAATTAAGCTATAAAAAAAAACATCACACTACAAAAATGTGAACCATGCAAGGTGCTACAATTTTGTTTGTTGTACACGACCTGCTACACTCATACAGACACACTAGGTGCTACAGACTACGCCTTTTTACTCCGTGTGACAGCGCCAAAGACACGTAAACACACCTAGACTGGCAGCTGATAATATGCTTCACTCATGATTAGACGAGGTGACGTCCGTCTTTCTTTTACGTTCGTGCCTTACGCACTGTCCACCGGTGGGAGGGATATGTTGGATTCTCCCTTGGGAAGAATAATACCTACAAGTACTAACACCTACAAGTGTTAAATATCATATAGCTCTCAGAATAAGTAAGCTAAAGTGGCAGTGGTCTGGCCAAGTTTGCCGTAGAACGGATAACCGTTGGGGTAAGCGCGTTCTAGAGTGGAGACCACATCTCGGCAAGCGTAGTGTTGGACGCTCTCCGGCTAGGTGAAGCGACGATTTACGAAAGGCTGCAGGTAAAAAAAAGTTAATATATCTTTATAAATGGTATCCTATGTGCTATTCAGCTGTATAAGCTATATTATTGTAAAGTTTCATTAAAATCCATCCAGTAGTTTTTACGTGAAAGAGCACCATGGCACATCCACGCATACAAACTTTCGCATTTATAATATTAGTAGGATTTATTAGGTAAGCCAGCTACTGAAGGCTGGCTCCAAGACTATACAAGACTTTAAAGCTCTCTTGAGCAGATTTATTATACAGTAAACAATGTATTTAAATAAGAACTGTTTATGAATTTATTACTAACAAAACAACATCACAGACTTTTAAATAACGTGTAAAATAATAGTGCGTTGCTGTGCCAACTTTTAAATATTGACCCAATAAGTGCAGTAGTTAAAGGTACTGTTTCTTAAACAGACATTTGTGTGGGGTCCGGATGTTGGTGGTTCATTGAATCGAATACCTATGCTTTGGTTACTAGGGATCGGATTAGAAAAGTTCGTTGTTTACAATTTACAATACATACTTAGTCTTATTAATATTATGAACATATTAATATTACAAATGCCACATTAGAACTATGCTAATTTATGATAAGAAATGTATGATTTTAAGACTTCTAACAACTGTGATTCACAAATAAATCGATTTAGAATAGAACAAAAAATTTTGAAAAATTGGTGAAAATTTTTTTGTTCATTTACATTAAAGTGCTCTAAGACACAAGACAAATTAGCTCACGACTAGGTAGAAGTACAACCATTAATCATCTGGGCGAAGCATGAATTGCAGGAAATTCAACCTACTTGTGTTGCAATATCTGCATGTACCTTTTGAACATTCAAACTTTCTTGCCTAAAATTCAATAAATTTTCTCTCAACCCATCTAGCGTGTAGTAGCAGAACTACTCTGAAACAGCCGATGGCGTAAGAGCGCTATCTATCGTATAACTACAAACTTAAATAGACACTAAACGACGCCATCTCGTTTAGAAATCTGAAAGCTTCTGAAAGCATACACAGAAAGGAACCTTGCCTGGAAAGCCGAAAGCTCTAAACACGATGAAACTCCTGAAAGTGGCGTTTGCGCAGACATAATCACCACTGTGAGATATTTATGTTTGCGTCGAACCAACGTGAACTTGGGCGGCCGAAAATAGTTTAGTTTGACATATGTACGAGGGAAACATGTAGTTTTTATTTTAAATATCTCTCGCAAATTTTATTTTATGTATAGTCTTGACGTGCTCCTTTAGATGGCCCTCAAAATGGATTCGGGGTAATTATCAGACATCTTTCTAGCTTTTTATTAGTTAATTATACCTACGTTAAACGAAAAGTTGTGGTCGTGCGATTGTTTTGATTTGTTCTAACCTCTCTTTGTGATTTACTGAAGTATTTTAAAGATTTGATGGGCTATTTTTGTGAAATAATGGCTGTTTTGTTTTGGAACTATATTATGTTGCATTGCTTCTATCAGATATGTGTTAAAAATTAAAAACATACATTTTAAGTTGATGTAACTTAATTATAATCTCATTACTCTAGACATGGCATGAATTTGATGTTTAGTTTATTGGCGATGTTTTAAAGTATCTATATACGAAGAGGAGAAAACCAGAAAGTTTTAAAACTATCTTGAGTAAAGTTTGGACTAAGTTTTATGAGGATATTGGATTCAACAACACTAATAATAACGTTTTACAATCATTAATACCATCGATATTTTCATACCTTATCGTTGCTTTCTATATTTTTTCTATGTGTTTTTCTTAGTTTGTAAATGAACCCCATTTATCGACCCGTTGAAGCGTATAAAAATGAGATATAAGGGTCTGTTGTGTTTTTCATCTGAGGGTTTGATGTGATTGGCTGGTAGAAAACGCTTCTTGCCATTAACAAGGCCATGTTCAAAAGTTTTCACTTCGTGTTATGAAAATGAAAATAAAAACTGAAGTTTTCAAAACTTTACAGGTTCTTACCTGTACAGTTTTGACGCAGGAATATAATTATCAATGTTTGAATGATATCCTAGATTACGGACCGCAGTCCACCATCATTTGATAACTAACTACACGGTTATTTAATTCTACACAGCTGAAACACAGAAATAGTAAAAGGATAGTTTGGTTAGCAGTTACCACCGAACAAAGGTCCACCAGCAGCTCTGCTGCAAACCGTAGAACAACTTGAATCCTTGGGTAAACTAACTCTTAATATCGAGGTCGAGGTTGAGGGTACAGATTGCCGGTGAAACAGTTAGAGTGAGAAAACAAGTGCACTGCAAATCACTGATGATATTATGTTCACGCCACATAATATTATAGTATCTTTAGCTATTATATCCAAAGAGTTAAGGAAGGAGTTGGGCAGCGTTTGGGAAGCTACGTCGGGTCTTCACATCGTCGATCCCACAGTGCCTAAAGACAAAAGTCTTCAATCAGTGCGTCCTACCCGTCATGACATACGGAGCCGAAACGTGGACACTAACGGCACGGCTGGTCCACAAATTTAAAGTCACCCAGCGGGCTATGGAGAGGGCTATGCTCGGCGTTTCTCTGCGGGACCAAATTAGAAATGAGGTGATAAGGCAGAGAACCAAGGTTATCGACATAGCCCACCGGATTAGCAAGTTGAAGTGGCAGTGGGCTGGCCATGTAAGCCGTAGAACCGACAACCGTTGGAGTAAACGTGTTCTTGAGTGGAGACCGCGTCTCGGCAAGCGTAGTGTAGGACGTCCTCAGGCAAGGTGGAGTGATGATTTGCGCAGGATGGCTGGCAGGAGCTGGATGCGAGCAGCCGAAGATCGAGCTCAGTGGCGTGTAATGAGAGAGGCTAATGTCCAGCAGTGGACTCCAACAGGCTGATGATGATGATGAACTTTTTTAATTGTATTCGGCTACCATGTTTAGCTGGAAAGAAATCTTGTATTATACACAATATGCTCACCTGTGCTTTCATTGTTCTAGAGATTCTGTAACTGCTTTCTAGTGTACAAATTAATAAATAATAATAACAAATCATTTTCCCCTTTCCAGAGGCAGCGATAGTAGGCTGGGTGGAGAGCCGTCAGACCCACGCTGGTACATCGACTCTACATACGCGTCCTCTCTCAAGGTCTCTCTTCGTCTACCTACTCGACAGTTTTTAGAAGGTAATTACTGATCACGAAAGTAACTTATAGACAGTGAAGTGTCAATATCTCATATCTTGAATCTCACGTATTAAAGTCGTTCAAAAATAGATGGTTAGTACCAGACCAATCTTAAGACAGAATCCTGCCTTGATGTCGATTGCACCAAACAGGCTTCGTAGCGACATTTGATCACACGACGATTGTAATTCATATCAAGAACTACCTTAGATACCGTTAAGAGGAAGCCATTGGCACTTCACCGTCGTTTTGCTAAGTTTACTCTATTAACTCTTAAAGTAATCTCAAATCAAATATTTTGGTTAACTTGCAGCAATGGGCCGTCGAAATAAACCGAATTTACCCCAAACTAAAATGTGTAATCTAAAGAATTTTGTAGGATAGAATAGTCAACGGCTCATGAGGCTCTACATTTTCGTCATTTATCTTGCTTTTGACAAATGAAAAGTCTTTGCCATAGAGCAACGAGGAAATGGGTAGCCTGTCATGCCGTTGACCGTTTAGCACATCACATGTAAAAATGTTTTGTTGGTAGAGTGGTCCTCCTGACTTGTGGCCCTCCTTTATTTGACGATTTGAAAGTACTTGTAACAGGTCTATTTAAATAAAGTTATTATTGTTTGTTTGTTTGTTTAACATTATAGACAAAAATCTCGCGAACAATCTCGACAAGATAACACTGATCAAATCGTATAAAATCTTAATTTTTTGTAGCTTATTCTTTGTAGTAATAACTAATTAAATGGGAATATATTTAAAAAAGGTTTTTTAATAGGTTAGATAGGCACGCATTTGACCACCATCTGTGATGATGTAATCTAAGATGGTACATCGAAATAAGTCGGCCTAACAAATGGCTGTTTACTCTCTTCTTGAAGAGGCCCAAGTTGTATTCCGATGGAATCACTTCAGCAGGAAGCTCATTCCACTCCCTTGCTGTTCGCATTATGATAGTGTTACCTAAACGGTTGGTGCGAATCACTGGGATGTCAACAACATAGGGGTGGAAAGTGATCCTGTTTTTGAAAAATAAAAGTTCTTTAATGATGGCATTGCCTGTTTTTATAACAATTAGAGGTTTAAAAGTCATGTTTAATCCGTTTCCAGACTTTTACCAACCGTTCTACCGTTCTAGTGATAAAAGGCTAAGCGTAATGGGTATGTCTGTGTTGTGACCCATCACCAGTTTTGGATGAACCTTTGGAATTTTGTGCATTGTTCAATTTATGTTCGTTTTTCGTATTCACAATAATTATTGTTGCGTGTTATTTGAATACTTCATTATTGTTATTGTAACTGTCCGAAATGTTTTTTCATTGTGACGTCCCCTGAAAACTGCGCATTATTTGTCAACTTAAAAAAAACAACCTACTTGCTAACTCACTGTTCATTTTTTGTTGATCAGCGCCATCTCTTTGCTACCACTGGCATCAATCCAAACCGTGCTCGACATGTAGTAGCAGAGTCTAATTGTAGCAGTTAAGCTATACACCGCTAGATGGCGTAGTTGTCATTATTTCTGTTTTCTTCAGTGTTCTAAATTATTGCTATAAAAAAAGACCGAATATCAACTTACCACTTTTAGTATTGAATTATGGTATTTTTGGAGACTACCAAGATTAATGATCCCGAATTTTACTGTTTTACTATTCTGCTCCAGAGGCCATATTCTGTTTGTCATGCTACGAGCCCTGCCTGTGCCTGTGGTGTTGTTCTGAGATTGTCTATAACTTATATACCTATATTTAGTTATAAGCCATTATGATATGATATATTTTATGATTTTAAAACGACAGACACTTGAAATATCAAAATATACCCAATCAAACCCTTCCCCTCTGTTAATCATACATTTTACACAATCGCAAAAATATTCAATTCACATAACACTTGATATTTTAGTTACGTCTCGCGTATGTGACGCAATATTAAATATGTTTTATGGTAGCAGGTGCTTCTGATATTATGATAAAAATATTCAGTCTAACTAATGGTTAGTCGAATGCAAGAAATATTTCTATTAATGTTTTTGCTTAGGGAGGGTCACGGATTTGTAGAATTTCAGTCTCGTGATGGGCCGTTTTAAAACTCTTGCTTTGCGGCGTTTTATATTTTTATGAAGTGCCTGTGCCGCAGCTGTGACAGTGATCGGCGACGATCGCTGTTGTAAAGCAACACACGCCGGGTCAGAAATGGGATGGGTGAACACCACGACTGAAATTTAGTGATGTAAATACACATCACTCCGGTCATCTCCGTGCTTCGGAAGGCACGTTAAGTAGGTGGCCTCGGTTGACGTCGGAAGATGTCAGTCGTTAAGTCTAGTCAGAGGCCTTAGGGCGGCTTGATAACATCTGACATTAAGGTTGCTCACTAACCTGACACCCCTCTAACAATCCGCACTGAGCCCGCGTGGTGGAGTATGGCTCAATCCACCTCATAGTTGAGGTGAGGCTTGTGCCCAGCAGTGGGACGCATATAGGCCGTTTATGTTATGTTATGTTAGAGCATAGGCACCAGGCTTTGTACAGTCAACGGCTCGTGGCTACCTATTTCCGTTCTTTATCTTGCTCTTGTCAAATGACAATTCCTCGTAAAAGAGCAAGAAGATAGACCAGAACTGGGTTGCCTGTCACGATGATCGTATTCAAGGTAGACGTGATCTATGATAAAAGATCAACAGATTGCTTAAATGCAGTGCTCAAGCACTGTTGGTCAATAAAATAATAACTGAAGAATTAAAAGGACAAAGACCCCATTGAATATTACAAATGGTGCAGTTGAGGAGACATGACTTATGAGAGGGTTAGGTTAAAAACCGTAGAACGTGGCAACTTTGACAGCCTTTTTTGCGTTTGGTCAAATAAGTTTTAAAAATATATTCTACTTACCCAAGGAAACATCGTCCGCGATTGAACGATTTTATTTGGACAGAGATTGGATTTTGCATTCATTTTGAGAAAATATACCGCTTAATACGTGTATGTTAGTATAGTGCGTACACTATATTTAAAAAATATGCACTTAAGCAACTCCAAGTATGATATTGGAAAATAGTTTTTCAGCTGAATTTTGCTTGATAAACACGGTTAACCTTGAGATCCACTCTCCAAACCCTGAAGCGAGGTAGCTGACATTGCGGCTATTATACTTACCAGTTTATTTTACATTTTCAAAATAAATTATGTATTTAATGGTATCTAAATGAAGTATGGGGTAAGAATGGGATGGGTGACCACCCCGACCGAAATTTAGTGATGTATTTTTCGGGCATCTCCGTGCTTCGGAAGGCACGTTAAGCAGTTGGTCCCGGTTGACGTCACTAGATGTCAGTCGTTAAGCCTAGTCAGAGGCCTTAGGGCGGCTTGATAACATCTGACATTAAGGTTGCTCACTAGCCTTACACCCCTCCAACAACCCGCACTGAGCCAGCGTGTTGGAGTATGGCTTGCACCACCTCATAGTTGAGGTGAGGCCTGTGCCCAGCAGTGGGACGTATATAGGCCGTTTATGTAAATGAAGTAATAACAACTGAATATACTCGTACCTACTTTATTTGATTGTGAGCGTCCAGCCAACCAACCAAGTGCAAAGAACCTTTGAACTTGGCAGAAATGCTATAAAAGAAATCCGACAACAGACGAAACACGCGATAATTCGTTAGGAAAATTGTCGCACTGTTACATTCACTTACATTAACGCAAAGTCGCAAATCTTACTATGTCCATCGTCCATCATTTCGAATGACGGATGTCAAGAAAAATCCTGAAAAAAGTGACAGTTTAAAAATGGCCGACCCGGTCTCCCGCCGTTTTATGGGAAACGGAAGTGCCTAGCTAAATGGCGCGCGAGGTTATACGCTCTTTCTAAATTTCGAACACAACTAGAATAGAATGTCGTGTGATGACGTACAAAACCTCTTTACTTACTTTTTTAAATGGCCAGTTAACACTTTTTTATCGAGGTGTAATTTGCTAATGTCAAGTGTTTTTTTATGGTTGCTTGTGATCGGTAAATTTTGTCTTTTTTTTACTGCTAGGCGGTTTTTATTGCGAAGGAACACGAGGCTGCAATTGGTTGGGATTTATTTTTAAAAAGTTAACATTTTTGACTGTCTTTTTTTTTGACTGACACTGACGACGAATTTGATTAAGGTCTTACTGCCAACCGTCATAATTATGGCATCATTTGCCAAAATGGTGACCAAAGTGACATCCCGTGCAAATGCCTTCGTTCTTCCTTCGAAACTTAAACTTTTGGGATAGGACTTTTTTGTAGGGAGTCGAGAGTCCATCCGTTTGTGAGCCTCTCTTACTTTCACACTCTTACTTAAATGTAAAACCGTTTGACTGACTCTAGATTGTAAATAAGAATACGTCATTTGGCTGCGTTTCCACCACAGATGCGTAGCGAGGAATGTGTGTTTAAGAACCAATAGAATCTCTCCATTTACATAGCTTCGCTCAATGAAGTGTGTGTATTAGTTCTTAAATGGAAACGCAGCCTAATCATGCTTTATCTTTAATATACATTTTAGTACAAGAGCCAAAGGTTAATTAATTTTAGGGAACAAATAATATTAATCAATTGAATCACTAGGATATTGATTCATTTTTTCTATTCAGGTTGAACCTCCTAAACTTTTCCAGTGTCTTTAGTCTTATAAAAGTAGTATTTGTGTAAAGGATAATATTGCAGTGCTTACCTACTCAAAAAATGGTAATAAAAAGCTGATTAAAAGCACAGATACAATTATAACCAGGGTGCCAACAGTCGCAGTAGTAAATTGTGATCTGTGGGCGAATCAGACATCTTGTGACTCAACTCTTTGATACGCGTGACTCACACCTATCTATTTTCAACATCCATTGAAGATAAGCCGAAAACATATTTACAGTAATAAATAATAAGACAAAGATGATAGACAAGCTTTTGTGAACATAACATGCGTTCTACATGCTCATTATCACGTCATCAAGATCTTTTCTTGTTAATATAAACAGGGCGTATATTTTACTTACGCATAGATTTTATAAAACTAGCTCCTAGGTACTATTGATGTGCTAAAAGACTGTTGAACAGAAATGACTGAAACATAGCCTAGTAATTGGAAATGACTAGGTATTTTAAAAAATACGAACGAATTTAAAAAAAGCGAAAAAGTAACAGCACGATACAATCTCATGGAAACAGTGTGTAAGTCAGCTTGGTTTTTATCTCTCCTGAAAAATTGATAAAAATTACTTAAATGGTGTAAAAACTTAAACGAAATAATAAATACCACGAAAACTTAGCTTCTTTTAAGTAATATCACCGAGGACCCAAATGATAAAAACAATTACTGAAAAGATTCATAAATACACGGACCTCAAAGATGAGGTTATTAGGATTTGGAAACAGGAGAAAGTTTACATTGTACCTATAGTCCTATCCTCGACCGGCATCATCCCCAACTACCTCCACCACAGCTTACCATAAAAAAAAGACGCCATACTGAACACATGTCGCATAGTTAGGAAATTCCTGCAAATAGATGAAGACGACAACAATACCGACGAACAGACAGACCTTAGGACTCAATAACGTATTATAAATGTAATTTACTTGGCTCTGGCCCGTAGATTACATATAGTTAGCCAGTTTCGACTGAGAAAAAGTAAGATTTAGAATAATAATAATAAGAGAAGTTTTGTAACTTAACTTCAAAAGAGACTTGAGCCTTGCTCCTGTCGTGGCCGAGTGGGTAAAACTCTGGTTTGGAACCCGTGTGTCGCGAATTCGAATCTGGCCGCAACACCGACTTTGCGTTTATTGTAGAATTTCCACTCTCTGGTGAAATAAAACACTGATAAAACCAAAATATACCCAAATGTAACTTCAAATAACCTAACCAACTGTATTGTTCGAAATGAGGGTGCTACGTCAGTGGCCTCATAAAAAACTTGTAGCCTGTAGCAAGAAATTTCTTTCAAGAAGAAGAAGAAGAAATGCATCGATTAATTCAGGACTCAGCAGCTTACAAGGACAAATAACAAAGATAAGATAAGATAAGATATACTTTATTGCACAAAGAAAACAAGTTACATAACGATACTTAAAGATATTTAGCATGTACAATACAGGCGGTCTTATCGCTAAGAGCGATCTCTTCCAGACAACCTTCAGGTAGAGAAACTGGAAAGGGAAGAAGATGCGGTGGTGCAAGACGGTTATTAAAAAGAAAATATGAATATATTTAAACAAAATTTAATTTTCCAATTTTAAAATAAACATACATACAGTACTATAAGCAAAATAATAAACTTACATATACCTAAATAAACATAATACAAACAACTCGGTATGGATTAACAGGACGATTGCGTTAAGTAGTGAAAAAGACGAACATTGGGTCAAGGCGATAGAAAGTGAGCTTTGACACGGGATTTGAAAATAGGAAGGGATTGGGATAGCCTTATGGATGAGGGCAAGGAGTTCCATAAGCGAACGGATTGGACGGTAAAGGAATCAGAGTAATAGTCAGTAGAATGAGGAGGAAATTTTAGGAGCAGTTTACGGCAAGAACGCATATCATTACCTTTGGCAGATTGCTGAAAGGAGAAACGCTGCTTGAGATAAGGGGGTGACCTAGGATCGAATAAGACAGTGTAAAGTAGAGAGAGGACATGGAGGTCACGTCGTTGACGTATCGGAAGCCAATTTAATTGTGCACGAAAATGAGAAACATGGTCATGGACAAAAAAGCTGTAAGTTGGTAACAACAGCGAAAAAAGCAATGCCAAGCCAAATAGTTGTGTTGTTAAAATAAGATAATGTGGTTAGAATTTGTACCGAAAGTTCTCTAATAAAGTGACCTAAATAACCTAAACTGCATAATAACGATTAAAATACCTGGAATTCCCTAGAATTTCCTGCAAGCCGACCTACCACATCGCTTTACTAACATTTCTAATAAAATAGCGTTGAATAAGAGTCTGCCGGCACTGGGAGCAATTACTCCCGCACCTTAAGACCGCTTCATTAGCTGCTGTCTAATTCTGGCGTTTGATGCCATAATGTAGCGCTCTACTCTCTCAACTGTGTCAGTAGAGAACTAATATTTCATATTAGTTACTCAAATTTTCAAATTACACACACATTTTAGTCTTCTCCAAAATGTTTTTTAAAACATATAATATAGAGCCATTCGATAAATTCGTTACAAAAAATAGTAATTACCTTACAGATATCAACTATAAATAGTTTTCTTTATTAAGTATTGACTAGCGGCCGCCCGCGACTTCGAAGTCCGCGTGGACTTAGGTTAAAACCAAAAATGTAATTTATCTTTATAAATAGTAGCCTATGTGCTATACAGATGCATAGTTATATTATTGTAGAGTTTCATTGAAATCCATTCAGTAGTTTTTACGTGTCGAAGCTCGTCGTCCCCCTGGGCGGCGAGGTATTCATGAGGATTTCCCAACGAAAAAAAAGCTAGAGATTGAGAAAGATAAAGCATTTACCTTGTATCGCTAAGTGAGTTGTCTCCTGAGTGAAAACAACCTCCCGAGGCCGGTGGTAGCTTAGAGTTCTGAGTTCAAAATTATGTTTAATGTTGTTGAAAATATGACTTTTTGATGTTCGGAAAGGTAATGGCCTACTTGAATTAATGAATTTTATCGAATTGCTACTGTGGCAAACTGGACTTTCTTTATCACTTTTTAATTTTTCATATATTATCCATCACCCTTCTTCTGATCCCTCTACGTTGGCATAATTATGGACCTTCTAGTTTTAATTCCATAATAATAATATCTACATTATGGCTTGTGGCTTTGCTTCCTGAATTTACGTTTTCATTTACCAATTTCAATCGAAGTGTTAATCATACTGAAGACGGTGACCTTACTGATAATGTTATTCATTTCCCTGCAACCGTCTGAGCACATCTTCACGCAATCTAACATAATAAAACGTCAACTTTCATTTGGCAGAGTTTCAGATAATTTGAAAAAGTGCGAAATTCCGCAAACGATTCTACAGTGACTAAGAAAATACCGTTCGACATAAATTTCACATATTAATTGTGAATTAGAAAGATGTGGCAGAGTTGGTATGTTAATAGAATAGGCTATTTGACATTTACTTAGACGTCCAATGGTATTATGTTTTTGTTATGCCGGGCATGAGGGAAGGTGTCTCACTCCTACTTATGACTTGATTCCATGATTACCTTTGAACTGGCCAGGTTCCTACTATGCCATACCAGTAGAGAGTCAGTTAAATGACGTCTGCTGGTAAACATATGTCTGCACCATATATTAGCTTTGGTTGTAGGTGGCCTTCATTGACCATTAGTTGTCAGTTCATCATATAGAGAGGCCTCTTCCTGAGTTTGCTATTAAATAGTATTTTCTGTAACTTTTCTGTCCTGACGGTCATCCATTTTTCGCGCTATGTGCTGGGAGCTGGGCTACGTTACCAACTTCAGTGCTCTACGGGTTTCTACATTTCAGATTTGATCTCGTGGAGAAATATTCAGCATATCACCTCGCACTGACACGTAGAGGAAATTTGAGCTTTGCGAACATGGAACACGTTTTAGATTCATAAATCATCACGAATATATAACCAAGTTTAATTGTTAATAATCAAATAAACGCCTTTTAAATTATCTTTTAGTATTAACGCAATTAGTTTCACGCAGTTTTGTTTGACGTCACCATAAATCGTATGTAGCGCCGTCCAACAAGAAATGCAATTGAACGCATTTAACTTAGACAGATTAAGAGATTCGGTATTCAGATCGCAGGTTTTCATGCCAACATATCTCCTCGTTTTGGACTTATACCAAGAATACTACTTTGACTGTTAAAGCTACTACAAGTCTTGAAAATAATATTGAGACTATCTTAACGTCATTTTCAGAAGCCGTTCTCGGCACTTAGGGTCACTAGCAATTGGGCAGAGCTGCACCCCTGACACACTATAAGGTGACTTTGAGCCTTCTTTTGTGGCCGAAATAGTTAGAACACCGAGTGTTTCCTAGTGACTATGGAAACACTTGGTTTCTTTTAGTACTCAGTAGTCTACGAAGAAGGAGGGACGAATTGTATATTAATTTGAGAATACAGTTGTCAAAATCTGGTGGTTACTACACCAGAGGTCGCAGGTCCTATCCCCGCGCTGTGCCGTACTAATATTCGTACCCATGAACATTGTCTGTTTGAATTGAAGTCTGGGTGTTTTATGTATATTAGTAAATATTTACAAAGTATACATATTTCAGTATATTTATCCGTTCTCTAGTGCCCATGCCATGATTCAAACTTCAGCTCAGTTTGGGGCTAGATGGCACTGCGTGGATAGTTGTCCAATAATATTTATTGTTTATTTAATTTTAGTTTGATAGTAACCGACTTGATATCATCATCATCATCATGCTGGTTTCCTGTCTAATATTGGATGTGGGCCTCTCAAATCTTCTCCTTGTGACCATGTTTTAAGAACATCGACCTGCTCAGTTTTCTCTCGATGATGTTGAGTTTGAAGCCAGGCGGCGCTGTGTGAAATAATGTCGAATGGTCAATGATATTTAAAAGAGGTTATAATAAAAAAGAGGTAGATCGTTTATGTCAGTACTGACGTGAAGTCAAAAATTGTCCCCTGGCGTACGAACATGATTTGACCGTGTGTACGATAGTATGATTATTTACTCGAGCGCAAACGAGACCGATACATGTAGCGCAGTGTTGTCTCAAACTGTCAATGCTTTGCTCAGGTGGTCGAAAGCCCTGATTTCGGGTGCCACTTTTTTAGCACAAGTAACCTATTTACTATAGTATCATTGCGAATGATGATGTTAATAAACCGTCTCTCCTTTCCTCTTCCGTTCTCGCATCAGTCTGCGCCTTAAAAGCGCAATGCATCATCAAGCTGGTATTTAATAAAACGCGTACTTCCAGTAAACATCGATTAATAAATTTGATTGCAGCTATTTCTGTCGGGCTAATTTGTGAGGGAACGCAATGACCTTGTTTGCACATGTTCGGCCGCAACAGGTCGCTTTTGATCTTACTAATCATTATAGAGGTATAATAAATTTATAAATATATGATAATGTTGTCGGTGTAGTTGTTTTTTTATCTTAGGATAGGAAATCTACGACATCTTTATCCAAGATCAATCAAAAGTGAGAGCGTCGTGGCCCAGTGGTTAAACACTCTGGCTCGGAACTCGGTGGTCCCACGTTCAGGACTTGCCAAAACAATACTTTGTGTTCATTGTAAAATTTGCAACCAACTCACTGGTGATAATAATGAGCATAAGAAGATTTCTGAGACACAAAACATCCTACTAATATTATAAATGCGAAGTTTGTATGTGTGGATGTGCCGTGTTGCTCTTTCACGTAAACACCACTGAATGAATTTTAATGAAACTTTATAACAATGTAGTTATAGATCTGAATCGCACATAGGCAACAATTTATAAAGAAATATTACTATTTGTTTTTCAACTTAAGTCCACGCGGACGAAGTGGCGGGCCGCTACTAGTATCATAATAACGATGGCTGGGGATTTCAATCTTCTACACACCACCTTGTTCACCGTTAAAGGGAACAAGGTGGTTCTACGGAAATAATTTCCGCTATGGGCAAAAATTGTTCGATGTCTAGTGTTTTTTCACAATTGTATTATTGAAGAACTAATTACGGAGAAGGAATAGGTAATTATTGGTTTGTATAAATTTACAACATACCTATTTTTCTTCTTAATAATAATGACTATGTAGAGTCAGATGTCTTTAACTATGTAGAGTATGTCAAAATATTGTTGTTATTGCCTGCAGTGAATACTCGGAATTATAAAGAAAGTGGAATTTTTCGACTTTTTATTCCTAAAGCATGTGAAACCGATAAAATCTAAAATATATGTTGCCAACAGCTATTCATTAAAAGACAAATACTATCGTTTAATAAGAAATTCCTCGTCTAACAAACGAAATTTATAAACTATCTGTCAGGGTAATCTATGATGAGAAAAACTCACTTCGAAATAGAGTTCAATGTCCGCTATTTTAAAAATTGCTCTATCCAAAGAATATTTGGGGTAAGTTGCACCATAGTAGAAGTTAAAGTTAAAGTTTTTGTCAAATTTGGCAATTTGACGTCATTTTTGCTTACCTGACCGGTACTTTAACTGAAATTTTGATGTTTGTTATTGTTAAAGTCAGATGGTGCACCCCAACCTTATTATTCAAACAATCATTATTTTTCGAATTTCGGCGTTTTTTCAAAGGTGACACTTAAAGGTAAACATTTTTAATAAAGTCAGGACAAAGGAATTGCGTCTGTAATTCCTGAGTGCATGTAAAAGTTATTGTGACAAGAATAACTTGCGGCAAATGTTTGTAAAATAAATGTATAATTATTACGTTATATATTAGTTCTGTGTGAGCGGTATGGGCCCGCTGGAGAGCGGCCTAGTTCGTTCCCGCGTTCTCCGTGGCCAGGTCGTCACTGGCAGCCTGCGTTCCGATTAAAAAAATAAGTGTCAAGTTTAGTGAAGTGTTATCTGTGATCGGTAAAATTCAAATTAGGAATACGGTTGGTGTTTTAGAAAATGGCGCGAGTACGAAGTTATTATTTTTAGGAACACTTTACACTACACATTTTTTGATATCAAGCTTTTGGGAAGTTACAAGTTGCAAATAAGATTATAAATTGGTTTGAGATATAAGTGAACAGTGGAAATATAACATGCATCATTGTATTGCTACGAAAACGCTACGAAAAGCTATAAATCGCTACGGAGTAGTTTCCTACTAGTCCGTAATATTAATGGATCTTCGGCTTATAATATCTACACGCTGGGTTTAGGTGTGAAATCTTAACCTTTGATATATTCATTGAGTTACGTAACATACAGTAAAAATCTGTTTTGAAAAAATACTTACTACTTACTAAACATTTTTGTCCACTTTTGTCAAAAAATGACATTGGAATCTGAAATTCTTGTATGATTAGTAAAACTAATAAAATAAAAATAGATATTTTAAAGTTATGAGAATGTTGAAATCATTATATACCGAAAATTTGCAACATATCTAACTAAATCAATGTAATAGCCATCCTATACGTCGTTTTTATACCCACAACACCACAAATTTTATAACGAAACACGCAGTTTTTGCAATAAAAATAGTCAAAGTACGTTTAAATTTCATCAAAGGGCAACAATATAAATAATTTGAGCCTTAACTACGAAATAAGCTAATAAAACTATATATTACGTCAAGGGAAGTACTTCCCGTTATGTCTATGTAAAATGACTCTTATTCCCCAGCCGCAGAGATGCCTGTAAGAAAATGTTGCTACAATTTTATTTTCCGTTTCGTTAGCAAGTTTATTTCAGTATCTCGTAACTGTGCGGTCATTTTATTGTAGGTACATAATTTAGAATTTATTAATGTTTTTATTTTAGGTGTCCGAGCCAAATAACTTGTATTTTTGCAGTCAATATTCGAGTGTTTCGTAACACGGCCGTCGGATCATCTAATCGTGTGACAGACGGGCGAAATGATGTTTTCTGGTGTCTGGAATGATGAAAAGCATAGCACAGTGCACTGGCGTGGCGGGGACCAGTCCAGATGCAATTTTTAAGGCTTAAAAATCGTCCATCCATATGGGAGCTGTCAATGCCATAACATGTAAAAATCGTAGATTACACTCAGAAATATCCTCTTGGTTAGGCGCTGTCATAAGCAACTCCCTTAGAAAACAGAGAGCTCAGCAGAACGAAGGCGATACTACTAATCAATACAGATTTCGCTCAGTGAATGGAGTGATCCACCCCAATCCAATGGAAGCAATGGCATATTGCATAAAGTAGCACTACTTACACAGTGTTACTCGTAGTTTCAAAATGAAGCTATTCATTTGGATATTATTGAAGCCGTACCACACTGTTTAGTAACCTCCGTTCTGCAAAAAAGGAATTGGAAGTCAGAATCGAAGGTACAAGACATTTGCCCGCACAACTTCTAGGTATATTGTGCATTTTGATTTCGAACTTACAATCCAGAATTTTAATTACATTCTCTCGAATGCCATATGTGCAGCGCTTGCCACCACATCATCATTTAAGAACTCTTTTGTTCAGATCAGTTCTTTGCGCTATATGTACTGGGAGAACGGTCAAAAAGACCCAATAGCAGAAGCCTCATCCCCGCTCGCTTCTTATTCCTGTGACGTGAAGTCAACGAGTGTTTGACGTTGTTCCGCATCAGACACAGATGTAGAACATCGTGCAGCTCTGAGCTCTCTCAGAGGTGGTCAGACCACTTCAGCGGACGCGGACGCATGCACTCGATTTTGCAAGAAACTATTAGCTGCATGAGGTTATGCCCGTATTTCCTCGTAATGTGGCTGAATAAATCACTCAAGCACACTCTTCAATTAATTCAAATGCTCACCCAGCCTCAGGGTTTGTGATAAAGATCGAGATAATGATACATACATACATGCATACATACCCTCAGGACCATATCCCTAATGGGTTAGTCAGAGGCACACTGATTGTTGCCGTCATGGTGAAAGAAACATTCAGAAGCCCACATTCCGCCGAGGGAATTTGAACCCAACGTGGTAAGGGGCGAGCCTACCTCCGTTATCCAGGTTGCTTGGATTTTATATCGGTGTTTTCCATGACCGGAGAGTTGGCCGCATATTGTACACTGAACACAAAGTAGGTGTGTTCCGGCCAGATTTGATCTCCGGATCATCGGGTTCCGAGTCAGAGTGTTTAACCACTGGGCCACGACTTTCTCGGGATAATTATTGATCTTGTTTTAATGGTCATGCGGAAGGATAAACAAACAATGTTTGGCCATTTTAGCATTTGGATATGAAATCTAAAATGTAATAATGAAAACTAACTGAACATTCCAGTAATAACATGAAAAGAATTTCTCGCAACTATCACTCATTTTCCTAATTTCTAACACAAACTTATCTTCAAGAATGTCAGATCAAAGTATTTTGAAATCAGACTCTAATAATGGACACTTAAATATTTGATTGCGGTCGTAAAACTGGTCTTGTAAATTTCGTGTGCTAGAAACTAGATAACTATGTATTGTATCCGGTATTCCGATAGGCGAAATAGTATTACTGAAATCTGGATTTGTATGTTACTAACAGATGACATTCTCAATTGGCACATTGATAACGCAACACATTTTAAGGGACCAAATCACATACAATTCACTGATCCCAAGCTCTGTCTGGTAAACACCAGCACCCAGCCCAAATACCTGTGTCATCAACAAACTTTATGCCAGTGCGGGAATTGAATTCATGACCCTTTGAGTTCAACCAGCACTCGTTAAGTGTGCTTTAAAATGTGAAGTCAAAA
This sequence comes from Udea ferrugalis, assembly GCA_950022985.1. Taxonomy (NCBI): domain Eukaryota; kingdom Metazoa; phylum Arthropoda; class Insecta; order Lepidoptera; family Crambidae; genus Udea; species Udea ferrugalis. The sequence goes on from OX465541.1 coordinate 2,612,538, forward strand.
TGTGGTTGGGAGCTCCGAGTTGTCCCTGACAGTAGTAGGAGGCGGTTAGCCGCCTCCTACGACCATACCATACCCCTACGACCAAGTGCCATAAAAACAATCAACAAACCTTTTCACATCCCACTGCCGGGCATAGGTTTTACTCAACGCGGGCTCAGGGCGGATTGTAGGAGGGGGTAAAAGATTGGTGATGAACCTTGCCGCTGACAACAAAACGGACTTAAGGTGCCTTACGAAGCGGGGAAATTGCGGTTGGGGTAGTCTCATCTCTGATCGCCCTGTGGTATGCCTTCCCTCTCGCTTGTCGTCAGAGGCGACTTAAGGGGGGCCTTCAGGGTCACTGGGAGTGCACACCCAAGGGTCAGTACGGATCTGGAGGTTTAGTCCATGTTATCGCTGTGGATTAACGATCGCTCTTCTAGACCCCCCCTCAGATAGAGAAAAAGATGAGGTACTTTGAAAAAGAAGACAAAACGTAACAACAGCATAAATAAAGTTGCGTTTCGTTCATGAGTAATTTCTCGCGTTACGCGCAACCGCGACAAAGTATTCCTAATAACTCACTGCGTCTCTCACTGCGCCGTTTGATGTCGCCTTCAGATTGTTAGCTTTGTCGTAAACAGCAGCCTAATTTATTGTTCGGTGATGTCGTCAATTCGTAAACATATTTTGAATTTCATTTGTAACTATTTTGTCAGGATATTTGATTTGCAAGTGTATTTCGTAGGATTTGACTGAGATAACACGACTATAATAATATCACAAATGGATTTTTTGCTGAACGGAACATTTACCACCGAATTCACAAACGCAAATCAACGTTGAGCATTCTTCAAAAGTATTGCTGTCCCTTTCAGTTCTATTGACATTTTACGGGACAGCATGAGCGTGAGCGCATGCTTAGCGTAGATTGACGTTTGTGAAATCGGGGGTTAGAAGCCATCATTGCTCCTAGTGAGTTAGCACCTAGACTTCAAGTTTTTTGCCACAAAGTTTCATACAACGCTCCTGTTACTCCATTGTTGACTAGAGAATGCCTTCTCGGCATTAAGTCCTTCATTTACACCAATTAATTGTAGTGCAATAAATAGTTCATGAATTAATGAAACCGCAAATATTCTCGCTACAACTAATGTTATCTGGCTTCCTCTGACACCCAGCCAGGTGTTGGCATTTCGAAGCCCTGAATATCCAGAAGGTTCCTGTAAATTGCCACCGAAACTACGTAAATTGGACGAATATAATTCCGATGCTGGATTCTTGGCTCTCATCGCGTCACGGCTCACTGCAATGCCTGGGCTATTTAGGGTTGAGGATGTTGCGTGTCGGTTGTACCTTTGATATGATGTGACAAGGTTTGAATGGCGGTAATGAGGGTTAGGGTGTTTAGTCATAATGCTGCTTAGTGGTAAGGTTTTTTGTCACATCCTTCTTTTATTGAAGAAAATTGTAGTCAGAAGTTTAGGGAATTAGCTACTTAAATCTGGCTTTAGTATCTATGTAAAGGAAGTTAGAAGAGTGATAAGGTAATCATTTTTAAAAGGAAAATTTCTGATAGTCCTTTGATGACTGCCTCTCGTGACCAAAAGCGTCGTTACCATTAGGCAACATTTGTTGATAAATACTGCTCAAGAACAAACCTATTGCCTAATGGATGTCAAAACAGCATCGCACTGAAGGGGATTTCTTCAGAATTTCAGTTAACGCCGGCCCCTGCAAAATTAATATATTCATACAACAAAGAAATAACTAAACATAAGTAAGTACTTTAGGAATTACAAACAGGTTCAGTTTGTAATTCCTACTGAAACAAACTGAACTACCACTAAAACATACTGAACCATCCAGTTTTTCTGGTTTAATTTCTTCTCAAAACGCCAATTTTGGGACTTTCATTTATAGGTCGGACAAAGTTTTAACAAAATCAAAACAAATGAGGTTATAATTATCCATTTTCTCTATTATGGAGGCCATCACCTAGCGGTTTAATTACTTTCATTTCCGTTTACCTATTCGATCTATTTTTAATGTCACTGGCAAAGGCCTACTTACTTACCCTTTCTTCACTGACTCCTGTCCCGAGCAAACTATTTCACATTTCATCATTTTTTAATGCCCTGCCACTAAATTATCCAGTTCAAACGATGTTATTACCATCAACACTAAAAAATATAAGGTTTTACCGTTAATATGCAAAAAGTTCAAATAATTACAAAACGTATTCAGGAAATTTCAGTGTCGGTCCGACCTTCTGAAAGAATTCATCCGGCCATTTCATCGCGGTTCGTTAACTGAAGTAGCGACAGCAAAAAAGTGTTTAACAAAATTACTTTCTTGCTCTAATTCATTCGGGTAATTTGTACTATAAAATCCTCGGACGTTTAACTGATTATCGTTGCGAAGATCAAGATGAGATGGGAATGCCAGAAGTGTGTCATCTAATATGAGTAACATTTGCAGAAAAGTTGCTTTTGAAAATATTTAAACTTGCATACATGTAGATTTAAACGTGTGTGAATAAACTTCAAGACGTTCACACAGTGGTGACAGTTTATTGGCAAGGATTCATTAGGTTCCGCTCGCCAGATATGGTAGTGGGCTTGGTGACCAACCTAATCAAAACTTAGTGATCATTGTCAAGAGTTTGAACTCGAACTGCTCGAGCAGTATGTCCCAGCTAACGTCGTTAGATGTTGGGGCTGGCTTGATAACTGACACGGTGAGGTTAAAGAGACGTTTGTCTGGGTATTTTTTAAATTAAATACTTCGGTTTCTCTTAGAGTAAAATTTTCAATGTTGGTTCACAACAATTCAAAATTAAGTCTATAAAGTGCTTGTAAAATGATTAATTCCGTTCGAGACTGGGAAAAAGTTTGCATTTTCTGATAGTTCCATAGATTAGTAAAAAATAAAGTTTATTAGATACCTCTTTACTCTTACCCCTAATATTCTCACCAAGCCAATATTTTTAAAAAAGGCCGATATATTTTATTTTCACCATTTAATAATGTTTTTGCTGACGCTACATACAGTTGTGAATCCAGTATCTAGAGTATCTGTTCCAGTTTCCAGATTTAAAGTCGCCTGCGCTGCGTTTGCGCATAGTTATACGGCATATCTAACGCGCTGGTACAGGGTGCTGTTTTATAGTACATAAACGGCCTATAAACGTCCTACTGCTGGGCACAGGCCTCACCTCAACTATGAGGTGGATTGAGCCATACTCCAACACGCGGACTCAGTGTGGATTGTTGGAGGGGTGTGAGTTTAGTGAGCGACCTTAATGTCAAACCGCCTTAGACCGCCAAGACCTTAGGTCTCCGACTAGGCTTAACGACGTCAGCCGTGACCAACTGCGTGCCTACGTGCCTTCCGAAGCACGGAGATGCCCGAAATACACATCACTAAATTTCGGTCGGGGTGATCACCCATCCCATTTCCGACCCGGCGTGTGTTGCTTTACAACAGCGATCGTCGCCGATCACTGTCACAATTGCGCCACGGGCACCAAGTTTAATAGTAATGCTACAGGACTATACAGGACCTGGGTGCCCCTGCCACGAGAAGAAAACTACCTAAATATAGCTTGTCACTCAACTTCGGTAATGTTTTGTTTAATCACCAAATATATTTTTTTAGCACACGCAGACGTTGTTGCGAGGAGTTAAAAATGTAATCCAGTATATTGCCATTGAACGTTGCGTTAGGCGAAGCGTTACGCCATTTTCCGTTTCATAGGAAGGCAGCGCGTTGAGCCTGGTTCTATCACAGACAGTATTGCACTATCGTATAACAGAGGCCACATTATAACCGCACTTGATTCTGCCTCACACTGACCCTATATTATGTTCGCCTTAAGAATGCAGTCGTTTTTAAATTTAATTCCGTTACACACAGAAAAACTCAGGTACAAAACCGTTGCGTTTGAAAAAATGCGTTCATGTGAGCACTGTGGACTTGACTTCCTAATTAGGAACGATTTGATTGGTTAGGCGGCGTGCTAGGTCGAAGGACAAGAATGAAATCACAGCATTCTTAACGCGAACGGACTATAGTTACCACAAGGTGTAACTTAAATTTTCATACATTTGAATGTTTTGCAAGCCAATGCAGTGTTCATTCATATTCATAACGATGCTATGACGCAGAATCATAAAGTTTTCTCCCATTCACATGACCTGGGGGGCTAAAACGGTAACATTTAGATGATTCATATTATGAAACATCTAACTGACGTTTCATCCAGGCCGCGGTCCGTTTCGAGTCAAAAGCGAGTAATAGCGCGCTGACGTCGCTCACGTTCATACAATTTATCAATTCGGGATGCGTGTGAGCGCGCTGTTACTCACTTTTGACTCGAAACGGACCGCGGTCTAGATGAAACGTCAGTTAGATGATTCATAATATGAAATGCTAAAATGTTGCTGTTTTAGCCCCCCAGTACAAAGTATGATCGCTATATTTTGCAGGTGACAAAGTCATACGTTGGATGATATATATTAGCTATTTATTTGCTGTGAAATGTACTAATTGGCTGGCAGAATCATCTGACGTGTCTTGAATTGAGAGATTGCCTAGGATATTGTCTAGACGTAAGTTCAGCAGGGGCTTTGAGTAATGTACGAGCTAGAATAATTAATATTTTCAATGAGATGATCGTGCCAGTTCTGCTGTTGCAATTGTTTCTGGTTGTTCTGGAGGTGCCCGTGGCACAGTTGTAACAGTGATCGGCGACGATCGCTGATTATGTTGGATGGGGGATATGGTTTATGAAGGTCCTTAATGGTCGGCCACGCTCTGAGCTGATATTAGAAGCATCTGTGGGCTGCCGAAGAATCAACGGTTCATGAGGCTACCTATTTCCAATTTTCATCTCATACTTGCAAAGAGGACTGACCGAAAATTGTAGCCTGTCATGCTATGTACCGTCATCGAACTTACAGCCACTGGACGCCTCATGTTTGATTTTTTGTATGAAATTAAATGTGTCAACTAAATAATTCAGGGGGCAACGTCACCCAATTGGCCAATAAGCTTATTGTCCAATCAGTGACGTTGCCGCTTGACAACTCACGGAAATATAAGAAACTCTTTGGATGGTTTGGATGGTGGATTCCCGCCTGATACCAAGACCGAATGTCTTTCCGGTTTTCCGAATTCCGACGTTTTTTTCTGACTTCGTGACCATAGCCTTTCGTCTGTCATTGGGAGTCTATTGGCTAAAAGGTCGATGTGTCTGTGTACCGTAGATTAAATGAGATCACAATTGAAATTCATCAGCTATTTCAGTTTGTACCAGTAGTTAGAAGCAGACATGCTTTTACATTTTATTAGTCTTTAACACTAAACTTTTCTAAGACGGATTTCCTATTAATCCGGCATTTCTCAAAGGTATGTGAGTTATAAACAACTGCTCGCATTTTATGATCAGCGTCTACCACTTGTGGAAACTTCATTTGATTGATGGTTTGCGATAAACCGCGAAGAAATAACATTGGTTTATTGATCTGAAGTTTATTTTGTGAGTTACGACTATTGGTTGTTTAGTAAACACTGATGAATTGCTGCTAATTATTATAAGTTGGAAGAAAAAGTTTTAGTGTTGGTTTTACGAGCGTTGGATGGCTCATGAGTTTGGTTCTAGTTTAGGCACAAATCTTTGTCAACTGGGTCTAGGTTTTTGGTTTCTTAACAAAGAAGATTAGAACAAGAGAAGAAGAGAACAAAGAAGAAGAAAGATTTTGCAGATTCTTAACAAATTCCAGCCAAAATTTTACATCAATATGCCTGGGAAAGCTTTTCATAATAGGTGCCTTCTCAATGACTCTGAAGCAAAAATTTGTCAGCGTTCGAATTCTGCTCGTCCAAACCTAGGGTGCATAAATTCTTCCGAAAGTCCGAAGCTCTGGGCATGCTAAAAGGCGATAGAACGAAGCATTTTAGGTTCAAAGAATTTACATGACACATAATAGGATCAGGAACAACACTATTTTTGCAAAGAGTGAGATAAGTAAAAACAACTGCCGATTTGAAGTGGAACTTAGCGGTCGTATACTGAGTGCACTCCAATAAGTGACTCAGCTTGAACTATACGATTCCTGTCTGTAGCTAAGAGCCCGAGACGAGATCGCTCACTTCCCTCAACGGCTATCAGTTCTGCGGGAAACGAAACAGCCCTTTGCCACGTTGCTTCAGCTTTCTGGTTCTCAAGATGACCTTGGTTACTGTGAAAAGCCTACTTTAAAAATCGAGTGACAACTGCCCAGATTAAAGTCATCACTTGCAATAACACCAGCATCTTTTTTGCCTGCAAGCAAAGACCTCGTAGAATAGGCTCACCTTATAATATTGTTTTGTAGATTTTGTTTTGAGCTCTGGGCGGGGATACCGACATACTGGGTCCCAAACGGGCAGCGGCTGTGCGGAAGGCCTAGGAGAAGGTGGCGCGACGAATTGGATTCCTGTGAGAGAGATTGGCCGACATTGGCCTTAGACCGTGTGGGATGGAGATTGGGAGGGGAGGCCTTTGCCCTGCAGTGGGACGGAACGGGCTGATTTAGATTTTTAGATTTAGATATTGTTTTATTTCTCCATCAAAAATATTTTGATCATCCTGTTTACACCGGCAGCTGCGTTACACGCTCGATGTTTTCCACAGATTATAATTAAATGTGTTTATTTTACACAAATATTTCCAGCCTAGGGATTTGATGCGCACGCAATGATATTTTATAACTACCTACTCTAGGTTTTAAACTACCGCGAAGAGCTCTTTTTTGACTAAAACAACCTTCCGACGCCAGTCTAAGGACTAACAAACATCCATCCATAAACTTTCACAAGCTCTCGTATTTATAATACTAGAGGGATCTCTAGATAATGTTTTTTACCCTACTTATACCAAATTACAACCCGCATTGAGCCCGCGTGTTGGAGTATGGCTCAAATCCACCTCATTGTTGAGGTGAGGCCACCAGTGTCCAGCAGCTTGACCAGCTGTGGGACGTATACCAAATGAACCACAACAAGCAACGATGATCCAACCGATTTTCCCCTGAGTCTCGAAACCGCGTTCGATTTACGAAACTCCTTCGCGTGTGATTCATACAAAAATATTCAATTACTCCCAGACTGTTTGAACAGCATTTGGCGCCGTTGTAACAACTTCTTCAACAAGTATGCACATTGAAGTCAAGAGTAAGTACGTGTAAAGCTCGTAACACACTTCGCAAGCACGGCAACTGCACGACTCCGACCCAGAAATTATCTTGCCATTTAACTTTGAACCTTAAGTTGTGAGTGGTACAATATTATTTGCAATAATAATATGGAAAAGTCAACGGCGAAATATCAGCGCGTTTCCCGCTTCTGTATCACTCAACTCGCAGCTCGTGTCCTTACAAATTAAGGTTCAAATCTGAACAGCAATATAATTGCTGGGTGCCGTGGTGTTGCCGCGCTTGTCTAGTGAGCTACGGCCTTAAATCAGCAAACTGGGATGATAACCACCATTCCTTGGATTGACCTGAATTTTCTTAAACACACAAACGCTTTATGAGGTACAGTTGTTGGCATAATAAGATGTTCTCCTTTGATTTTTATTTATGGTCAGTTTAAGAATAAACACGTGTTTTCTTGAAAGTTATTATGCGAGAAAGAGAGGGATGTTCAACTAGCGTGTTGTCTCAGGTGGTAGTGATTTTACTTGTATGCTTTGCTACTGTTCTAGTTTTTTTGACTCTATTGTGTAGCGATTAGAGCGTTAGACTCCTAATTCGGAGGGCGTTGGTTCTAATCCCGCGCTAACCTACTACATCCTTGTATTCGTGTTTGTATTTCGAGTTGTCTATAGTGCAGGCTGATCAATTCATGTCCGAATAGAAAGAAAATATGTACCGTTGGATTGTCATGTAAAATTGTTAGTCCTGCGAGTCCACATACTCTTGTGCACTATAATATCTAGTGCGTCAAAGTCAACCAACTTTACTATATTACCACATTTCTTGTACGCATTGTAATCAAATCTTGTCTTTATCTGATAGAACGACTGGTAAAAATGTACACATATATTTTTTGCAACTGCTTAAAAAAAAAGTTAAACAAATGAAAACAAAGATAATCGAAAACATGCTTATGGGAAAATATGCGGAATGCCAGAAAAACAGATTCATTTAGAAAAAAAAATACGATTAGATCGAGCACTCCATCAATATGTTCCCTTTTACAGGTTTTTAATCCGATTCGATATTCACAAATATAAAAACAGCATAAAAACTTAAACGTCTCTTATTAAAAGGCATACTGTTGCCAAACTCAGGGAGCAGATAGAAAAAACCTGACATTTAGAACTTATTAATACAAATTCTCATATTACTCACAATTTATTTGATATTAACTAACACGAGTGACAAAACACTACACAGATCTATCATATTCTCTTTGTCTTAAAAACATAAATCTACCGAATCGCTTCCATTGATTAAAAATCACACACAATTTGTCAACAATGAAAATATTGTAAACTATTAAAAGATAAAAGAGATTTAATAGCTCAAAGAATCAGTTTTCTTTGATTCTCTCAGACTTTAGCATGACTATAGCTCATTTATCAAATGTAAAAGTAAAAAATTATCAACAGTATTTGTTCGAAGAGATTAATCACTTTGTGATTTGTAGAAATGTAAGTTTTCAGGTCACGTGGTAACACGTGGTCGGCAATAAATTGCAAAATGAAATTAGTGAAATATATTAGCAAGTTGGAATTGGCAAACGCCATCTTTAACAAAATAGTTTGTGGAGCGGAAGGCCAGATTTAGGGTGGACTCTGTTTTTAACAAACAATGTTTAGGCTAACGTGGAATGCTAAAAATATGAGTTGCAATGAAAAGTCACGGATTTAGTCCATTAGTGTGGGCTTCTGAATGTTCTGTTCACCAAAACGCCAACAATCAGTATGCCTCTGACTAACCCATTAGGGAAATGGTCGTGAAGGTATGTTATGTTTAGTCCAGCTAATGTTAGTGGTGAAAGTTTTGGACTGGAAACCATTCAATACTCAATATTAAATCATTTATTTGCATTCCATAATGTAGTGATAAATGTTACAAACTTGGTATGATTACAGACCCTCTCGGGCACAGCAAATAGGATAGAGGAGGACGCTTTTAACTTAAAACTCGCATTTACTCTAAAGCTTAAAAATATAGTATACTGAATTCAATTCAGTATTTTCTCACGATTGTTTGCCAAACGAGGTAGTCAGAAGCACAATGATTGTTACCGTTATTAAATGGGACATCAGAAGCTCACATCTTGCATAGAGTATTTTGAAATTTTGAAAAAAATGCCCTTTTCCTCAGGTTGCTATGGGTTTTTAACGGTGTTTTTTCATTTTATTTTCTTTTTGTTAAGATTACTTTCTTTTAGTAAATTTAAATGTGTATGATTGTGTTTGTACCAAATAAACTTTTTTCTATTTCTATTTCATATCGGAGAGAAATTAACAAATATAGTAACAAAAAATTGCACAAGAGTGCAAACGAGTGAACCCAAAATAATAAAAAGTTGACTATTTTGTTGTAAGTTTCCAGAAATACATACGAGTATGACATGAACATCTCCAATATGTCAACGAGCAACCACCTATTTATAGGTTAAATCAACACCTGACGGTTGTCTATAGGTGATCGTTTTCCACCCGGTGACCCTCAAAATCATTAGCCGCTTTTGTAACAAAAGAAAATAATATTAATATAAGCTACTGAGTGCTAGTACTTACGAGTTTCAATGACGAAGCGCATCGAGGAACTCAACACTCGTTATTAAGTTTTCAAAACATTTGCAACATATTGCCTATATATACTTAGAGACAGTTCCCAAAATACAAACAGTTGAAATATAACCACATTTCAATCAGTGTCGCGTTAATATTAGGAGGGCGTCGCAATCCTGCGTATTTAAGATATAAATACTGGACTGACGCCTATCATAACATCATAATATACATACGACGTCTTTCAGTTTCCTAACCAAATCAACATAACATGAGAAATATACTACGTGATAATTTTGTACGTACCTTTAAACAAATATAATATTTTTGTGTCGTTCAATGACTTTCTTGGTTTCGTTGATAATTTTAGCAACATTTTATTTCATTTTATCAACATTCATTTATTTCAGCTATATTTTTTAGGGATTACAATTCTAGATTACAGCAAAATTAAATGTAATGTAGAACCAGACTAAATAGGTTATTTGTAAAGGGACATGTTTTTAAGTAACTCTGTGAATATACCTATTACTGGCCACTTTGTGGACCACAAGTGTAGATATTAATGAAGTAATGAATGTTCAGACATTAATGGTAACTTAGTTGTATTGAACTTATTGGCTGTAAAACTAATCAGAAGTATTTGGTCTCCTTGTCTGCTTCAATATGTTTGATACATAAACGGCCTATATACGTCCCATTGCTGGGCATAGGCCTCATCTCAACTATGAGGTGGCGCGAGCCACACAGGCGTAAGCCGCCCCAAGGCCCTAAGGCCTCTGACTAGGCTTAACGACAGACATCTAGTGATGTCAACCGGGACTAACTGCTTAACGTGCCTTCCGAAGCACGGAGATGTCCGAAAAATACATCACTATATTTCCCATTACCGACCAAGCGTGTGTTGCTTTACAATAGCGATCGTCGCCGATCCACTGTCACAACTGCGCAACGGCCACTTCAACGTAAATAGGTCTAATATGTTTGATGTGTCTCACTTTTACCAAATACGTATCAGAAGACATACCTAATAGGTTTGTTACTGCCATCCAGAACAGATTTGAAATTATAAATAACATTATGAAATAGTATATTATTACTGGACAGCCGCCCATCATAACATACAGTATTAATATGTCCATCAACGTCTCAAGATGTGCTAATGCAATCGATAATGTTTGAACGAGCAAACTGTGTTGTTTTGATAATTAAAACCTTGCTGTTAAACTCTGTTTTCATGGAATTTTACCGATTACAAGTTAATACAGCGGATGTTTTTTCCGGTCAGTTTTTTTTGCCATGAATTATGAATGGAGAGATCGATGATGGGTGATTCAGTGCACAACTACTCCACTTTTTCTTGTATTTTCAAAATCACAAGTTTTTTGAAGTTCTTTGTGATTGCTTGGAATAAGATAAGATATACTTTATTGCACAAAGAAAACAATTACATAACGATGCTTATAGACATTAGAATGTACAATGCAGGCGGTCTTATCGCTAAGAGCGATCTCTTCTAGACAACCTTCAGGTAGAGAAACTGGAAAGGGAAGTAGATGCGGTGGTGCAAGACGGTTATTAAAAAGAAATAAAAAATGAATATATTAAAACAAAATTTAGTTTTCCAGTTATAAAATAAACATACATACAGTACTACAAGCAAAATGATAAACATAATTATTGTCATCATCCTCAGACGCTTTGGTTTTTTTTTTTATCTTTTTCTATTTGTACTCTCTCTCTCTCTCTCTACAGGTTAATTTAAAACGTAGGGTAATGTGGAACGTCTAACGATTTTACATTAATAGATTTTCTTTCTGGTATTAAATTCTGGTAAAAAAAAACTTTGACGAAACTTACCTCACCAAGCTTATGGACAGAACTGGCTTTTTAGGGCTGGAATACCAACTACAAAAAATCATATGACAAAAAATATTAATGTAACAGAAAGTGCCAAAACGTTAAAAAAAACACTTCACAAAACATCTTGCTCAAAGTGTCAAGTGATTAATTAGGTTTATTAGCGAAATACTTTAGTATATAGTAATACTTTACGCTAAACCGTTAAGGCAAACGTTAATGAATTTACTCAATGTTTTTAATTGTATTCTTCTAAAAAAAAAGAATGTCAGGAGAATAATGAACAGAAATCACGATATAAAATAAACACATCTGAATGTCTTGTATCAGAAAGTCACAACTTATATTACAAGTTATAAGTTACAAATGAAAAAAATAGAAAATCATATAGACGTAGGTATTTATGAAAAAAAAGTACGCTCTAAATCTTGGGTTTGGGATAAAAATGTATTGTTGATGGTCTATATTTTTTCTAATTCTGGTCCATATCTTCCTGTACTGCTAGGTAGACTAGGTTATTACTAATGATTTTATGAAGGAAATATAAAGTTATGTTATTGCCCACAATATGTTTTACGATGGTGCATGTCAACATGCTTTTACTAAATCGTCTGATGATAAAATATTATATTTTTTTCTTCACTGACCTAGATACTTGTATTTAGCATATTATTATTATTTGTTAACTATTTAGTGTGAACCGATGAGATACTAGACACATATGTTAATCCAGCAGCCATATTTCAAAAAGCCATAAAAATATGACGTGATATTTGTAAAAAATCGCCATGGTCGTTAGTATAGTGTTTATCATAAAAGCTTCACCATAGCGAGGTTTTCTTGTCTGAACTATTAAATAAATATCTTTACAACTCATCAATTATAGGTTAAAAATGGCAAAACGGCGTACTCGTCCGACGGCCAAAGGTTGCTAATAAATATTTCTTCAGGAGCGTGAAACGGAACGTAATTCACTTTAACTTTTAATCTGAATGGCCAGTGATGCCAACAATTTTTATGATGCCGACGTCAAGCGACCTCATAAACCGGCTAAGTTTATATTTTTAATGTGACGTAATCAAGAGTACAGTCTTCAAGGAATACTCAATCTACTATGAACTCTATCTCATTGAGTGTAAGAATAAATCCGGCTGTCTGTGTGGATAAGAAATGGGTTAAATTAGGCGCCTTGACGCGATCCAGCCGCGGAATCTAAACAATTCGGAAATATAAATTAAATCGTCACAAATTATGTGTGATGAGTTTTTATTACCATTTTATTAAAAGAACTCGCGTTTTACAGCGCAAGGTTCAGCAAGTAGGAGCGTTACGGATGGCGTACCTACAAAAATTCAATTCGTTCGCATTTTACTCTGGCTCGAATAATTCCAGGCTTTCAGGTAACAAGGTACAAAACTTGAACATTTAATCAGGTGCAGTATACTGTTATTTCACAGTACTGTCAAACTAATAAAAGTCCGACTGTTAATGTTGATGACTACGAAGATGTTGTATGAAGTGTACCCAGGTAGTGAGAGAATGTGGTTACTTAAAATTAATATCAAGATATTGTGATAATCCTAAATGTTCACAAGCATTAGCAATTCCACTTGCAAATTCACGTTATTCACATAACCTAAGCCCCAAAATGGACCCTCAAAGAAAATATAACTTCGAATACTTTCCTCAAAGCCGGATTAAAATACTTAAGTTTAATTATGATACTTCACAAAACAAGAAAATATACTTAAACTAGGGACACAAATTATTTACCTTCTCATTCTCAATTTAATAAGGCCCAAAATTCTGAAATAACGCTCAAAACTCGCTTGCATCTAGCAAGTTTACGATTGATTGAATTGCAACCGGTAAACCAAACACAGGATTGAATTTGAGCGCGCATGAGTTTAAAATGGCACTAGTGCAATGATGCAAAAAACAGGCATAAGAGAAAAGATCTGGGAGTTAGTCTGATATAATATCTAAGCAATCTTCAGTCTGAAGTGGTCTGCTTATAATTTGCTGTCGTCTGAAGATGCAATATTGGTTACTACCGCTGCCGAATTTCATTAATATCAACAAACTTTTGATTCGGCAGTGCTGGTACCCATAGCTTGCATTTGCTTCTGGGGCAGAAAGACCAGCTTCCCAATTCAGTCTAAAAACTCTTCACCATTTTGATTCCTAGTGACAGGCTCAACACTCAAACTAAAACACACAGAAACACTAGTTTGACACAATTCACACCACACTACAATAGCATGCTTAATTGCCCCAAGAGTTACCGACAGCACAGATAAATGGCGTTTATGAGTGACTTGTGGAACTCCATTGTCGGTGGAAACGACAAAGAGGTTACTTGGGAGGAACTGTCCAGTTTCTACTTCGACAACTTCCAGAAGTACTTTTCCGTTTCGGAGATTGACAAAGAAGAACAGCCGATTGTGTTCAGTGAAGCACATAAGATTGGATTTAACAAGAATAGCTTTGGACTTGATTACACCCCGCTAAATTTCGTGACGTGCTACCATATTGATACGAGAAAAGGTTGGTTTTGGTAACGATAATAAATGTGTAATTTTAAGTTGTTTGGATTTAAAGAATTAGTTTAAGGAATAGATATGTCGTCAATGAACTCCTCGAGATAATAGCTGATGATCATGATGTTAGTGGATAAGAAGTAGAGGATTTACCTACTTATCAAACGATGGACGTCGGCACTGATAATATCGATATTTTCCCCTCTTGCATTCAAAAGAGTAGACTTTGTAGTGATTTAAGTTTACTGTTGCTTTTATTAAATTTAAGAAATAGGCAAGCATCTTTAATGAAAGACAAATAGTAAGTTAGGTCAACAGCACTATTGGATTTGTAGATACAAAAGGATCTACAACTTCAGATGAACGAAAATAATATGATGAACTTTATGATATTGCTGGGTCTAGGAAAAGACAACACACAAAATTACATTAAAAGTAATTCATTTTTTTTCTCTCCAGCTGAAGTAAAAATGCCGAGCGGCCACATCGACCAGCCTGTCATTGAAGACAACCGCGATGGCACTGTCAGCATCCGCTACGACCCTCGGGAGGAGGGCCTCCATGAGCTGTATGTCAAGTACAACGGGGAACATGTACAAGGTAAACATCATTTGTATATTGCCAGATTATAGATGTCTTCTATGTTAAGAAGTTGTTCCCAGGTGGTGCCACTAGATGTCAGACATTGAGCCTTGTCAGAGGCCTTGTTTAATACTGGGCATAGGTTTTACCTGCATGTTGACTCATGTTTATAAAAAAATGCTGTTTGGACATTCTTACCACATGGTATAATTAATACCAATTTTCTATTTTCAGGCTCCCCCTACAAATTCACAGTGGACTCCATCGCCTCGGGCTACGTGACGGCATACGGGCCGGGACTGATCAGCGGAGTCAGCGGAGAGCCTAGCCAGTTCACCATCAGCACCAAAGGCGCTGGAGCTGGTGGCCTGTCTATGGCAGTGGAAGGACCTAGCAAAGCTGAGGTTTGTATTTGGATGCAAGCAGATTACACTTGTTCATGCTCAATTAAACATCGACAGGTCTACCTTTCTCTCAGATCGTTCAGCAGGAGACCAGAGTGACTGCATGTCATAGTTCAGAAATGTAGCAAACTGAAGTAGCAGTGGACTGGCCTGTGATATTGGTCGAAAAACCGGTGGTTGGAGTTGTAGACAGGTTCTCGTATGGAGGACACGGCTTGCCTTCCGGCCACATGGACCGGTGTCTTGAGGGGCAGCTAGTAGTGACTGGATAGGCAGCTAGTAGTGGCTGGATAGTCAGCTAGAAATGGTTCTAGGGCTTTTGATGCTTGTGACACAGCACCTGACTTTCAAACCCATTCTTTGTTATTCTCTTAACATCATTGGTTCATCCAGTTATGAAATAATGATGTATTAATGAAGGA
Organism: Udea ferrugalis; assembly: GCA_950022985.1. Taxonomy (NCBI): domain Eukaryota; kingdom Metazoa; phylum Arthropoda; class Insecta; order Lepidoptera; family Crambidae; genus Udea; species Udea ferrugalis. The sequence continues at coordinate 2,628,118 of OX465541.1, forward strand.
AAGTGCGTAAAAATTGTGACTTTGGTTCTCGGACACAATTTGCAAGTCTACCGTGACGATATCGCAAACTGCTTGCTACATTACAAATTTGTTTATTTGTTATTTTTGCAGATCACATGCCACGACAACAAAGACGGCACGGTGGTCGTGTCCTTCCTCCCCACAGCACCTGGAGAGTACAAAGTCTCTATCAGATTCGGAGATAAGCACATCAAAGGGTCTCCTTACATTGCTAAAGTAAGTTTTTTTGCATAAGAACTTGAAATTTTGGGTCAAGGCCAGGATTGAAGCTACGTAGTTTGTGTTGTGGCGTTACCATAGGAGCCATAAAATGGAAAAGTTTCTTAAAGTAACTATTCTGAAAGTAACTAAGTAAGTTAAATAGTTAAAGAAAGTTAATTAGCCAAGTTATTAGTTGCTTGTAAAAATTGTGGCTAACGCTTCCGTTGTTTGTGTAGGTAGTATTTGTAGCTATGTCCAGTGTGCACAGTCGACGGCTCATTCCCGTTTTCATGGCGCTCTTGTCAAATGAAAATTTCTTGCAATTGATAAGGAGGAACGACTGGAAATGAGTAGCCATATACCAAATAACTGCTCTGATAACTAAATGCTTTACACCATTCGAAAATGTATACGCTTCTTCCATCTCTCGTGAAAAATCTAAACAGTCCTGCTAAAAGGTCATGTATTGAATGTTTTTGGTAAATTTATGATTACAGGTAACCGGTGAAGGTCGGAAGAGGAACCAGCTGTCAGTTGGCAGCTGTAGCGAGGTCACTCTCCCAGGAAAAGTCAGCGACACAGACATACGCAGTCTCAACGCAACCATCCAGGTAATCATCACATACAAAACTTTTTTCCGTTGCTGGTATCTGCAGCAGTCACTAACACTTTGACAAATATAAAATAAATCTTTTTCTTTTTTTGCTGCTTAATTTAAGGGAGGGTAAGTTGAGAAATTCCTTTTATCTATGTCTGAAACTTAGTTTTATTTAGCTTCACTTGTAATGGGGTCTCAGGGTGAGACCTCATTACATGGGGACGTCTAAAGCAGGAGTATTATTCACACGTTATTGACCTTGACCTTCAAAGTGGAGCTTGGTGAATAAATTAATGTTTTCTTACCCAGGCACCATCAGGCCTTGAAGAGCCATGCTTCCTGAAGCGCCTGCCTTCCGGCAACATCGGCATCAGTTTCACGCCTCGCGAGGCCGGACAACACATTGTGTCTGTCAAGAAGATGGGCGTGCACATCCAGAACTCTCCTTTCAATATCACTGTACAGTCTCAGGAGGTCGGAGATGCAAAGAAAGTTAAGGTATGAAAAAAGTTGCGCATGTAGTTTTCAAAACATGCCGATTTTTATTTCACGAAGAAGTTCAATCAAGGTTATAAGGCGTCATAAAATATTTATTTTCATTACAGATTATCGTCTATTTCACGTTTTTTTTCTTAATAAGTAATATCCCTTTTTCTTCAGGTCGATGGAACGGCTCTGAAGGAAGGCAAGACCCATAGTGAGAACACCTTCACAGTAGACACGAGGAACGCTGGATATGGTGGTCTCTCGCTCTCCATTGAAGGTATTTGAAGCTTCAGTGTTACCATCTTCTTAAAACTAACAGAAACCAAAAATGTCCCATCCAAGAATATAATATTAAAAAATTGGAAATAAATAAAATAAATAGGAACGATAGTAGGTAACTAAAATAGTCTGAGCGAACGCAAGGCACTCAACTAACATTTTGCTGAGTTCTCACATGGTGTTGGGTTGTAAGTAGTGTGGCTTTTTCGCAATTGGTTATTTGGCAATGCCAGTCTATTATAGACTTTTTGCCTTCTAGTCATTTTGTCTTCCAACCATCATATCTAAAACATGTTCTCCTCAGGTCCCAGCAAAGCCGAGATCCAATGCGCAGACAGCAAAGATGGCGTCCTGGCCATCAGTTACAAGCCCACCGAGCCTGGTTACTACATCGTCAACCTCAAGTTCGCTGACCATCACGTTGAGGGTTCCCCCTTCACAGTCAAGGTGAGAGACTAAACTCAGCTGATTAGCTGTAGCTAAGCTCATGACTAAGTCCCGAAAGAAGTGGTCAGAGGTACGCTGACTGGAACTGCCATGATGAATGAACCATAAAAAGCCTACACGTCACCGAACAAAATACTTGTTCGGTGACGAGTAGGCGGTGACGTTACGGCGTAAAACTGCCGTTATTCGGCATGCTTGGGATTTCTTACTGGTGTCATCACTTCCAGTTAACTAAAAGTGAATAACAAAGGTGTTCACGTCTGTTTCGAACTCTGGACCACACGGGCTCCGAGCCAGAGTGCTTACTCCCTGGTCCATGGCGCTTTATAAACTCTAGGCATGCTTATAACTAATGAACGTGTAAAATATCAAACTTACTTAAATATCCTGTTACTTGTTTGAAATAACTTACCTAAGAGTATACTCTTACCAATAACAAAGTACATAGTCTAAGAAATAGTTAAGGATTAACGACAGTATTTGTGCACCAGAATCGTGATTTTATGAATGCATTGTTACAAAAAATCTCTCAAACTTGTTTTCAATCTCTTCGTTGCACAAAAAAGGTACAATTGGTAGGTTTGATGCCTGGATCGACAGGCGGTGTTTTACACTGGATAAAATAATTCACATCAGTATGTATGCTTCTGCACAGGTATCCGGAGAAGGCAGCAACAGACAAAGAGAGAAGATCCAAAGGCAACGTGACCAGGCTCCTCTGACTGAAGTTGGTACCAACTGCAAGCTCACCTTCAAAATGCCTGGTATGCTACCTCCCTTTCTTGAAGTAGATAACCGTTTCCTAAACAAAAAAAACAAAAGAAAATTAAAGGCAATTCAGTTGTGGCCAAAAACTTATCTTTGACAACTTCTTCTTCTTTGCGTGTCGATGGCAGACAATTCTAAATTTGACAACTAATTTGGTATGATAGTTAAAAGTAAGTATTGTCGCGGATTCGATTTCCGCACAGTACAAATTTCGTGTGTTTTGCAAATAAATTTTCTATTTCTATTTCCTCGTGATACTATGTATTTATTTAAAATAATCTAGATCCCATATTACGAGTTTGCTCAGTTTGGAACTAGGTGGCGCTGTGTGGACTGATCTCCAAGGATTTCCATTTATTTATTCAACTCAGCTGAAGTAGACGAACACAGCCGCAATATTAGTCTTTTAAAATGTTGGCAGAAAAATACAAACATTTTGACGACCAGTGTGGTGTAATGGTTAAGAAGTTGTCTATCACACCAAAGGTCGCGGGTTCGATCCCAGCACAGTACAAACATGTGTGTGCACGAACATGTATGTTTGTACCTAGTCTGAGTGTTTCTTATGTAGGTATATTATGTATGTATTCACAAAAAAAGTATAAGTTGTCTTGTATCCCATAGCACTATCAATTAATTGCGTAATTTGGCTCTAAATGGCGCGACGTGTGAAATAATGTCTAGAGAAATTTTCGTCCTCACTATTTCTCGGATGTTTTAATGCTGACATTCAAATTAAGTGTTAAACTAGTTTCCTATCCACAGGCATCACATCATTCGACCTGGCCGCGACGGTAACCAGCCCCGGAGGCGTGTCGGAAGACGCTGAGATCCAAGAGGTGGAAGACGGTCTTTATTCCGTCCACTTCGTTCCCAAGGAGCTTGGAGTCCACACCGTCTCTGTCAAGTACAGGGAGATCCACATACCTGGTGAGTAAATAATCTCGCTGCTTTACGAGTGGTGACTGCTGATGTCAGAATTTCTCAGGCCTTTGGTCCTCAAATGATGACGGCGTAACAGGCTAACTGCTCACAGTAGGTAACAACTTAGATTTGACAATGTGATGACATCTGGTTCCAAATACACTGCTCAAAAGTGTCTAGGGATATCTCTAGCATTTTCATACAAAGTATAACTATTTGGGAGGCTGTAAAAATTAAAATATTGATAACAACGTAGAAATTTTTAGAACACAGAAACTGCTATATCTGCCCTTTCAGATTGTATGAAGAAATTCATTGTAGTAGCATTATTGTACAATCGTAAGGACGTTAAAAACAGACAGATTTTTCTTTCAAAAGGCGTCAAAATTTTAGCAAAATCAAACGTTTTTTTTTGTAATATTCTTAACCTTTATCTTCTGCCTCTGTCCTCGCATTATTCTAAGATAATGCTTAACTTGTAAACAAACTTAACTTTATGAAATATTTGAAAAATGATATCCCTATGATGTGATTTTGATGTGTGTTTACAAATTGGTTAAGAACCTTCAGTTAGATTTTTTGTAAGGAATGTCTATAGATTCACAGTAAACATATTAGCTACCTTAGAGCTTGGAATAGTAAATTCTTACAGGCTATATTATTATGTCAATTGCAGGTATAGGAATACCATTCTGTGCGCAGAATAGATCGTAGAAACAGTCTTAACCTAGCTTGAAGTTGTCAGTCAACTCCCCCTGATAGTGAGGTTTTGATCACTAGTGAAAAGTCTCGAACTATGACAATCTTGATACTGATATTACTTTGAAACTACGACTTCAACTGCAACCAGTTTAAGAAACTTATCGTTCTTCCAGGATCTCCTTTCCAATTCACCGTGGGTCCTCTCCGGGACTCCGGCGCTCACTTGGTCAAGGCCGGCGGAACTGGCCTCGAGCGCGGTGAGGCCGGCCGCTTCAACGAGTTCAACGTGTGGACTCGAGAGGCTGGTGCCGGCCAGCTCGCCATCTCCCTGGAAGGCCCGAGCAAGGCTGAGATTGACTTCAAGGATAGGAAGGACGGGTCTTGCGACGTGTCTTACAAAGTTGATGAGCCTGGTGAGTACCTGTTTTAATCTTCAAGATGACGTTAATGGGCAAAGGTCTCCAAAAAACTTTGGAGTTCTTGAACTAAAAAGATCCGAATGACGGTAGATAGGCCGAGGCTGACCTTGAGTGAAATTGGCAGGACTCGTCCTGCAATCCTCTTCACAATATCAATTAGCCTGTTAAGTGACAGACTCAGGATTATGAGAGTGACTTTTCAAGGTGTTTCCAAACAAACGATATGAAACATAAAAAATCTAAAAAAACATTATGTTCGTAAATCTATGTAGGTACTGATTCTCTCGCAGAATCACCCTGTAATGTTTACGGTAAAGACTAGCAACATCCAGACTCATTTAGATTTTACTTGCTTGTGCTTTGTATCTGTCTACAAGACAAGCTTAACATAAGAAGTTAAAGAGGGCAGGTCAGTTTATCTGTTTTAAGATTTAAAAACAAATGTAGCTGAAGAGGTTCTTAGCTTTACTGTAGTGTGGGAGAGACGAGAATAGAAATAGATAATAGAAGTCATAATCACTAGTGAGATAATTAAATGAAAAGTCAGAGAGAGTTGTAAAGTTCAAATTTACTCGCTTGTCACATTCAAAGAGCGGCACCCTTATTACCTAAAATTTGACAATCAGCAAAAGCTGCGCAGTGATCGCGCGGTAGACGCGCGATCGATTGCTTTGCGTCAAAAAAACTCGTATCACGTAAGTGATCGCTGGCTAATCGCTCGCCTTCTGATTAGAATGCACTTTTTGCTATAACACTAGCGCCATTAGCAATAGAGTAGCAATAACAGGAACTATTTATATTTTATTAAAATTTATTATGGCTTTGGCGACTGGGCCAGCAAAGATGTTTTTTTTTTCCTTTGCCTTTTTACGGCTACGGACTGTCTCTATTTCAGCCGTTCTTTAGTTAATAATTTCTATGAACAGTGAGTGAGGAGAGTTATGTAAGAATTTCTATTTCAGGGACATCAACTATTCATGTGTCTAATTTCTTCTTCAATTGAATTTCCTTCAAATTTCTGCTGCTGTGGCGGTCAAATATTCAAATATGTAATTGTATGTGTTAATTACATTATAGATGGCACAAATGCTTTCAAGATTCTTGTTTACGAAAATTAAATGAGAAAAAATGGCTAATAACTGTCTCTCTTGTGATGTTTGTAGAAAACGAATATGCTTGGCAAGAACTCTAGGATTGTTGAAAGCCCTTGTGACTTCTTTTACCGCATTCGATACACTAGCCTGGCTGAGCCCATGAAACTAGCTTTTAGGACGTCTTGTGAGGTAGTGAAATAATACTCCGTTGAGTTCAGAAGGTAAAAGTAGAATTGTATATTGAAATAAAAAGACAGATATTTATACAGAAAACATTAAAAGGAACTAACAAATAAAATCACAGATAAATAGCTTAACCAATAATAGTCTTCTTTTCTCGCGATTCTGATAGGTGCGAAATGGCGCAAATATTTTTTTATGGCGCGCCGCGTTAAACTGCTGACACAGCAGCGATGATGTCGGGCGCGCTCAGTCCGTAATATTCTAGAGTGATTCAAAGCCTTTGTCACTCACTTCTTTTACCGCCATCGAAACACTGGCCTGACTGAGACCGTGTAGGTAGCTCATACCCACAGGCTTTTGGTAGGAGCCCGTTGCGAAAAACGACAATGCAGTCAGAACCTGTGAATACACAATGTAAATTGTAGCTTTATACTACACTTAGTACAAATTAGTAGGTGCTAAATGAGATTGATTGTTCAGCATACTCACCTTATTTTCTACACTGAGTTTTGTTCTCCTTCTCATTGGAGCCATGTAGGGCTTGAGCTCATTACAGAGGTCTGCAAACAGCTCCTTACTCAGCCTGTAATGAGCTCTAAACTCGGAGTCAGAGTGCTCCAGTGCCTGAGCTTGGTCGAGTAGGCGACGCCTGAATCGCGCTGTATTTCTGACAGATTTTCTTCTTTCTTCTTCACTAATAGCTTCCATTATAAGCACTGCGCGCGCCATGGTTTTTAAAATTGCTTATTACTCTATTAAACACTCCGCGATTAAGAATCAATCCGAAGAAAAACACGTTTTTTGTAATTGCTAACTGACAGTTCAAATCGCTCGCTGATTGCTTTCGCTTTGCTGTCAAAAGTCATAGGTAATACGAAAAATTTGACAACTCAAACAGTTTCGATCGTTTGAATGCACCTAAATGCACTTTTTAGTTCATCGATTGTTCGGTAGAGGCAGCACTCTCGCTATTTGCTAATTGCTTTGTTTTTGCTGATAGGTAATACGAATTAGCGATTTTGGAGCAATTATTGCGCGTTTTTTGCTATTGCAAGATACGTGATAACCCCGCGGGTCCTCCTTCCCCTTGAATAGTGAAAGGCCCTAGAAATACCATGATGATCGACTCTAAAGACACTAAAAGTGCAATGGCAAATTAAGAAACTGTGCGTGCAAAATAGTACATTGTTATCCTAGGGGTGAAAGTAACTTATTTAGTCCCGAGACGGGGTTTGGCGCCCGGAACGAAGTGAGGGCGCCAATAGTTCGAGGGACTAAGTATAAGTCTTTAACCCGAGGTGAACACTGCTTTTCATTACGAATACGAGGAAAGTAAAAATAAAAACATGAATTAATTCATGAAGATCGAATTGCCGCTTTCGCGCCTATTTTGTTTGTTTTTTTTTCTGTGGCCGGCCCGCTATTCAGCCATTAGTTTTTATTTTCGTCATTGGAAAAATGGTAAATATTTTGCTCAAAGCTAAGTTATTTTAAAGAAATTGTTGAAACTTAATTATAATAAAGTTATTTAAAAAATAAATATTCTCTAATCAATATTTAACTTTAAGTTATTTCAATTTTACATCGTGGCTGTATAGAATGTTGGAACATGGTTCAATAGTTAGGTGAAAAAAGAACTAGTTTTTTTAAAAATAATATGACAGCTGTCAGTTGAAAGTGATTCTCCCTAGGGATGAAAAGTATTACTTTCAGCCCGCTTCTCAGGTCAGTAATGACCTACTTTCAGAGTATGAGTAATGAAAAATACAATAAAAAAACATTTGAATGGTTTTGTCCTGGACTTAAAAAGTCCTCACTACCCCTGAAAGGACTGATTTACGAGTTTACTTCACATTATCCAAGATTGGTAAAAAACAACAAGCACATATTCCTAGGGCAAATAAATTTACACCGCCAGCTTTATCGTGGGGCCTCATAATCAACAATTCAAATGTCCGCCCCCGCGTGTGGACACCAGCCCTAAAAACATTATAAATACTGAAATGCACATCATAAATAAAGTCCAACTTGTTCCTTATTCGAATGTTTGCCACGCCTACTGAATAACCAACCAATCGCGGACCGCTGCCCGCAAGCGCGGCAAAAATGCCGCGAACCATTTTTGACAGTTCGATTTTTTAAAAGTTTCTTTGCTTTTTTCTTTCTCTCCGGACTGACCACGGAGGACGCATGTTCTTTTTTTATGGCAATGGATGTCGCGATTTCGGACGGTCAGTGATTACGTCGATTTACGATACGCGTTTTTGCTAATGAAAGTAATATTTCTTAAGAGATTCCTCGCTTTTTGCGGTTTCGTATTAATTAGGCGATTTTATTGGTACATTACTTTTGTTCGGGAGGTTAATGCAAATAGTTGTAGGAAAATAAAGCGTTCTGAGGAGGTTTCATGCAGTTTACGGTGAAAAGGTATCCAGGCCTAAGTATCCACACTAACTTTTGTTTTTTATATATTTGAATTAAAGAAGTTATCTCAGACATTGCGGAAATACTTCAGATCAATAATTAGTTATAGGGTGCTGTATTATTTTTTCGCTTGTCTTATTAGCTATTATCGATAAATTTTAGTTGTCTAATATAATTTTGTCAATCTGTCTATTAATTATCTTAAAGCGGTACCTAAAAATCAAAAGGATAATGCATTCATGTGAACCAATTCGTTGACCAGCAAAATGAAAGTTCACGAACTTGGATGACCATCTCTCTCAGAGGACCAAAATTAGAACCTTTCTAACATCTCCTTCTTCCAATCACTTTCCTCGTACCTTTTTAATATTTACAACATACATTTTCTCGAGAAAAACTAATAAGTAACCATTTTTTGAGGAAACATTCTGTCTCCTTAACAATGATATAATAATAATTATGTAGGTGAACACCGTGTAGATTACACAAAACCCATTAAAATTTCAACTTTTAACAATAAGTGATGATTTTGGTTCGTAAATTGACAAAAGAGAATAAGACAGATAAATTAGGTAAGTTGATGTCTAAGCAAATTTTAAAAAAAAGTGTCGAAATACGTTCTATCCTCAAAGCCTTTTTATTCGCCCCTATCCTAGAACAAAAAAATATTACACTTATTTTCTATGTCCTTATTGTAATATAATGACAGGAGCCTAGTAAATTGGCGTAACTGGCATAATCTGTTCAAATTTTATGCGAAAATTAATTACTCGTAAAAAGAAGGTGAAACTATCAAGGACTATAAATGAAACCATTTTGTTTTAACCATTCGCAAAAGAAACTAGATTCATATATTAATATTTTCCATAGACCAGTTGTCAATACATGCTCCTACAGATAAGCTATATTTCGCAAAATCATACATATTCCATATCCAGCGCACTGCCCAATCGGCAGACATACCGCCTCAAATACCTGTCGCCTCAAAATTTCAAATTAAAAACTGCAAAACTTAAGTCATTATTATTTCGAATAGCTCGGAAAATTCTAATCGCGGTACACTTATGAAGCATTCGCGGGCAAAAAGGTTCCGCTTCTTTGTCGGATGCTCAGATGTTTTTTTGTTAGCCGGAATACAATGGAGGTTGGGACAAATTTAGTCTGAGCTGACATTCCTGGCTGTTGGTGTTTAGGAATCATTTTAATTGACCGCTGCTTGGAGAGAGCGTTTTGGAGAAGGAAAAGGAAGGGGTTGCGTTCCAAAATTGAAAGGTTCTGTATTGTTTGAAAACTGAGATATTTTTTTATATTGCACACAGCGCCGTCTAGCTCTAAATTAGGCAAAACTTTTACTGTACGATACTAGACAACCTGTCTATTTTTGTGTATTTATCATCTCTTAATTTGAATACTCTTTCTTTTTGTCATTAACTCGTTCTTGTGTGTGTAATTGTGTTCTGTCAGCAATGATGTAAATAAAGATATGGAGGGCACTGAAAATTCTCATAAAGTGGAGGCAACACGCGAGTGCACTGTGTATTCAAAAGTCATTTAGTAATATTGACTAAAAGATATATTATTAATTATTGCGCATTAACAAATAAACCCCAGGAGAGTAACTCAAGGTAGAGTGCAATTAGGTAACCTTATGTCTTGTCGTTCAGCCAACAAAGGCAGAGAAGAGAAAAATGGGAAAATATCGGCATGTAAATAAAAACAGACAAGAAATTTTTTAGAAATTTTATTAAATGCTCTCGTAGCATTAATTAGCTATATATAGGGTTTTGGAATATTGAACCCTGTGTCGTGGAACCCTAAAAGAGCCTAAAAGGCCAGAGAGGGCAGACTACGCGCTATGACGGAATGTCGGTTTTGGACAGGTTTTTTAACCGGCGGTCTTCCCTTTCGCCCACTAAGCTCTGGTGATAGTATTCCAAAGATATGTTTTGAGTATTAGCTGATATAAGTTTTTGCAAGTTTACTATAGGTTAAGAAAGAAATAGGTAAGTTATTTGTAGGCACTTAGCAATTGAGGCAAGCAATTAAAAATATACTTCATTTATTTATTTATTTTATTCATTTTGTAATTGTAATTAACTGGTGATGTTTTTTTCCCCCTAAAAATCCCCCCCTAAATCACTGCCCAGTTTTTAGGTTTTTAAGGTGTAGTGTACTTTAATGTTTAGCTTAAATGTAGTGTATTTAAGGAAATAGGTGACCGTCTGTTAGTGGTGCGATAGAAATAGTACAAAGAAATCTGTTATTGTCCATGCTTTAAGTACTATGATGTTTTCTAAGTATCCTACTGATATTATAAAGATTTTAATGAAACTTTACAAAAATGTAGCATATACACCTGAATTGCACATAGGCCACAATTTACAAAGAAATAGTACTTTTTTTTACAACCAAGTCCACGCGGACGAAGTCGCAGGCGGCCGCTAGTTACTAAATAAAATGCTTTTGGTTTCGAAATAATTAAAATAACACAATTGCAATAAAAAACTTAGGTGAAGCCTTCTAGAAGGAACCGTCAGTCCCCTGTTAAATTTTGGTACGTAGTAGTAGTATGTTTCATAAAAAATCACTGCAAAAGATCCTGTTTTCGTCAGTAACCTGGAAAATATCGCAATTCAGCCAGAAAACCGCCTAAATTGTGTGAAGCTTGAGTAATGAAAAGCTCGACAAAATAATGATCAGTTAAGTCTTCATATTTTTTTTAGATAAACAATCGCATAGCTGAAAAATGTATTTCGAATTTTATATATTTGGACCTTTTAATAAAATAATTGTATGTAATTTAACGTTTCTAAGTATTATTTTATTACTACTTACATTCAAATAATCCTCGAAGATATGTGAATAATTTCTAATAAATTAAACTTGAAAGAAGCGATTTCACTTGACTTGACTTTTGCGTTTGTTTTTTGAAAGTTAAATGTAAGACATATTTTAATTAAATTCGAATAGTCAAATAATGAATGTAAATATACGTCCCGTCCAACTCTTGCATATTTATGTTCGACAAATTGATTGATTTTAAATTTCTTTCAGTTCCACGTGTAAACCAGAAGGTTATGCGTTGTCTATCTATGTCCTTCTAGGTTACACGTGTAGTTTTAACCCATCTTTAACACGTTTTATCTTGTAACTTACATTTTTACAAGACGTTAAGACAGGTTTTACCAACTACTACTTACTAAGGCCAGTGAGAAACCCTAATGCCAGATGTTATCAAGACGCCTAAGGCCTCCTACTTAATCAAGTCAATCGTTAAGCCTAACGTTCCTTCAGAAACGGAGATGTCCGAAAAATACATCACTAAATTTCGGTCGGAATGGTCACCCATCCCATTTCCGACCCGGCGTGTGTTGCTCTACAACAGCGATCTTTGCCCATCAACTGTAACAACTGCGCCACGGGCACCTCCAAAGGATTTTTGACCATCTTCAAGTGTAACGAAGTAGGCATGTACCTAGTTAGCCTCCAGTTTAATCTTGTCCTCAACCGAAACACGTGTAGGAATATGATAAAACTAGCGGCCGCCCGCGACTTCGTCTGCGTGAACTTAGGTTAAAAAAAAAGATATATTTTTATAAATTCTAGCCTATTTGTTATTCGGATGCATAAAATAAATTATTGTAAAGTTTTAATAGAATCCATCCAGTAGTTTTTCGTCAAAGAGCAACACAGCATATCCACACTTACAAACTATCGCATTCATAATATTAGTAGGATGGCGATTCCGTTAGTAACCTAGACCAAATTACTCAGTAATTTATGGCAGTGTTATCATTAGTACATTAAATTCAATAAATTAGCCATCAGACTAACTGAAGTTGATTATAAAATGCTAATAATGGAGTTATTAGCAAATCAAATGGCTTTTGCGTTCAATTCGCAATTATCTGCAGCTGGCGGCCGCCATATTGGACTTTATTCAAATTGTGACGGTTATGACGAGGTGACACATACAGGGGGAAAAAAGGGGTGAAAAGGGTGCGTTTTAGTGTTTTAAAATATCTGTGACTAGGCCAATGTTTAGGTTTTGCAGTTTAGTTTCTAAAAACTGCCTAAATTGCCGGAGTAACTATAGTCCGTTCGCGTTAAGAATGCAGGGATTTTGTACTTGTCCTTTGACCTAGCAGGCCCCTTACCAATCAAATCGTTCCTAATTGGAAAGCCAAGTCAACAGTGACCACCTGAACGCATACTTGCGAACGCAAAGGTCTGGCTGGGTCTGGATCTGGAAGGATCTGTTTTTTTTTGTGTGCAACAGAATTCAGTTTAAAAATCAATGCATTCTTAACGCGAACAAACTATAGTGGGCTTCTATTACACTGAATATATATATATTTTTTAATTTAACCTGATGTGTCCCCCATGTGTGATGTGTGGGCAAAGGTCTCCCCCAAAGCTCTCCAACTATGCTTGTTATGGGCCAATATTTCCCATTCACAGGAGTGATGGCTCAAGTCGTCACACCATCGTTTACGGGGTCTTCAGAAAGTGCAGTCGACGACGAAAAAAGTGTCATTGCACTTTTGATGAAACATCAACTTTAGTTGTCATATGACCAATGTAGGAGCTGTCAGATTAGCCAGTATGACAAAGTACTAAAGTGATCATATGGCATTCCGGTTGGCGCCTAAACTCACTTCGCTCCTGGTGAGCTATCTTTAAAATTCAATGTCCAAATCCAATCCAAATGTATTTTTTTAGATATTTGCATACAAAATGAGAGAAAATACTAATTCAAAGTAAAGCGTATTGATGATTGAAGTAAGTGTAAAGCACCAAGATGTTAGGCGGAATACCACCCCAGGCAGTTTCGGCTCTGACTTTACCTACAGTATAGATCTACAAAATCCCAATGTGGCTCTACTAACGGTGATGTAATATTTTACAATATTAATCCAAAAATTTGCATTAAGCTTCTATTAATTTCATGCAACTTTCAAAGTTTAAAATTCCATAGTTAACTAAACCTCACGTTACAAAGTCCAACTTTTTCAAGTTCCCAAAGAATTCGCAATCGATTGAGTCATTTTTTACTTTTCCGCAAAACCAGGTGTAACGTCACAATGACATAAATCCCTTCACCTGTTTGCGAAATCCTTAAAACTGAAGAAAGGAAGCTAACCGGGCATCGAACTCCGACTCGACATGTCAATACCACCACTTTGCATGAGACCTACATCATTATTTGGGGCTGTATGTTGGATGGGTTGCACCGAAAGACGTTAATCCATGGTTAACTAGAGCCCTGGTCTAGAAACAAAATTCTATCATGAAGTCGATTTTTGAATTTCACTTCTTAATGTCTCATAACCGACTGTGAATGTCATCGGGTGGCGATTCAGAAAATTATGTAATCGACTGATTTAGTGTTTGTTTCGGTTACGGTTTACTTTTTTACACGTAAAAGCCAATACAGACCTATTGGCAAAATATGCAGACGCAAATTACATTAGAAACTGGAATTGATTCCCTAGAACCAAATTAGTAATTACCCAAATTGTTTGGAAATACGTTTCCGAATCAGCCTCTCTAGAGGTGTCATTTCTTATAATAACAGTCTAGTTTCTTATTTGTGATCCTTGCAACCATTACTAATCAGTCGTTTAACACTAAATATCTCACGCGTCGGTCTCACCGGCCCGCGAACTAATTTCTTCACAAAACAAAACACAAGAAGCATTCTAAAAACACGAGAAACATTTTTTCCCAATCGGCAAAAACTAAGGTAAAAAGTCCAGTTCGGATGTAAATAAATCTGTAGCTACAATATGCCCACCACGGCGATCCGCCGCTCATACGGTGAAGGGGGCAAGCGTGAGCTGCACCTTAAAAAGAGGGGAATAACATTCAATTTAAATATACTACTTTTAATTTAAAGAGCTTATCTTTTTTCAAACTGCATTAGCACTAGGTAGTCATGAATTTTGAACGTTAGATTTGTTACACTTATCATTTTTCGGCATTCAAAAGCTGTTCGTACATTATAAAAGTTGCAATTTGAAGTACATCCACAATCAGAATTATGTGTGCATACGAAGTAGTCAAAAATGTCTGAAGTTATTCGAGATAAGTAACTTCATCACTACAGAATCAGAATTATGTTACACTTGTTTTTGATATCACTGAAGTTTCAAACAACATACGACCCTGTCATTGTAGTGTTATAAAAGAAGCAATGTTATGCCGTCCAGGCGTCTTAGATCACTCTGTTAGCACAGATTATTTAAAAGACTTCACGGTTATGATTGTTACCCTAAATGGGGTTGCCAGAAACACTCTGACTGCTATCTCCCATGATAATTGGAAAGTTTAGTAGCCCACATTCTTAGTGGATTTAGATGCAAAATGATAACCAGAGAGAGAGAGAGAGAGAAAGAGATTAAAATAAAACAAAAAAACAATGGGAAAAATATCCACATTACTAGGCAACACACAATGTGAGCAGAAATTTTAAGCATTGCTGTCACTTTTTGTTCTACCGGCTCATTGAGAGACAACTTGTTATAGATACAGTTTTAAGGGCAATTCAACTACATTGATTCGAAGTTTCAAAATGGGTTTCGGCTCACAGTACCCCAAAATCTAAAATGCAAAAATTTAAATTTGCAGCCAGACCCGGGAAAGAAATATTGGAGGCATCGTTAGTCCGTTATTCAGATTGAGTGACGTCCCTCCCCCCTGTGGGGGTTTTTTCTCAAAATTTAAATCGTGTTTTTGTCCACTTTTGTCGGTTTTTTAGACCACTTGCAAATTTATTTGTGCATTTGTCGGCCAGGGAGGGTTAAGAATTAGAGATTTCTTTTCCGGTGTCTTTAATTGGTCCATTAGTCGGTTTAGGAATAACAAATTATATTCTGTTTTGTTTTAGATTTTTATCTGGTACAAAACTAAGCCACAGATAAACTATGAAATGAACTACTTCGACTTCCACTAGAGCAGACAGGCAATATGTTTAAACAGCCAATTGGACATTGTTGCATCATAAACATTACTCCTACATCACATACCCTCACGATTGTATTATCCAAAATGTTGGAGTATATAGTATAGTTAGAGACACGCCTACTGTTGCTGTCATAACGAATGGAACATTCAGAAGGCCACACTTGGCCCATTGAATTTGAACCCAACATGGAAAGTGCAAGGTTCCTGAAGTCGGGTGTGAAGTGTCTCACCTACTGTATCTGTTAAACTTAAATCTGAACCTCACGGCTGCTTACCATCGGGTGAAGTGAGTTCAACTAAGAAATCAAAAGAAAAACTTGGATAACCATGTTTTCCAAGATCTGTACAAAATCTGACTTTGTTTGCAAAAACATTTGACTGTCTATAAACTAATTTTAGGTTCGCTTCGTTCTGGTTTGCTCTAGTAAAATATGTGTAAAATATGTGACTTAAGAAACATCTTGGACACACATGGTCATCCAAATTGTCAGGCAACTCCTGTTCCAATATTATCATGGTCATCGTGAAATAACCAAACGGTGTAGTAGCCATTGATATAAACAAAAAAAAGATACGATACGTTCATACTTCGCGAATTCGAAAACTGGCAAATAACAATGACGTATGAATGACGTGCACTTAAACAAGTCGCTGTCATATTGCCCTGAAAGTAGGTCCGTTGGACTTAGTTTTATGTGACTACTTTTGGTACGCAGTTGCCATATCTTCCTCTTTTTCTTTATATCAATGGTAGCAGCCAACTTTTTAACCACTTTACCAAATCGGTCTCCCAAATGATCTTAAAATATTATTTCCTCCCCAGGCGAGTACCGCATCGGTCTGAAATTCAACGAGCAACACATCCCTGACTCCCCCTTCAAGGTGTACATCTCACCAGCGGTGGGAGACGCCTACCTGCTCGAGGTGGCCCAGTTCCCTGATGCTGCACAGGTGGACAAGCCAGCACAGTTCTACATCAGATTCAACGGGGCTAAGGGTGAACTTAACTCGACGGTAAGTTTATAACAATAACAATAATAAATTCATTCATTTCAACCAGCAAGGAATCAATTGTTACTACATTACATTAGGTACATTGTTTATTACATTACAAATCTCCACAAAACATAACATATATAACCCGGTCGTAAAATATCAAATTGTCTAGAAACTGTGTAAATAATACCTGTAAAAATGTAGGTAGTCCTAAATGAGATATTAAGACAAGGCAAACTCCATTGCACAAAACAGTTCCAGATTTGTAAAGAGGAAGGCTATTAAAATTACAAAAAAAACTGATAGAAAAACTACTGCACTTTATACCAAAGTAAGAAAAACAACCTTTTGCTATCACATTGACTTTCCTTAACCTTATAAAATTGATTACCTGAAGGTTGTCTGAAAGAGATCGGTTTGAATTTAATAGTTCTTCTTATGTATCTCTACCTATTTTGTGCATTAGATAAAACAAAAGGTACGACTAAAACAAAAGTAAGAACAGACACTTCGAAAAAAATTAAAAATGAAGTAAATGTACCTATGTAGAACTTTCTTGAACTTGCTAAGAAATTAAAGAAAATATACACCTAGACCCAGATCCCATAGTTTTAACTCCAAACAGTACTAAATCGAACCTGCGAACTTTAGCGTTTAAACCGACAATGTCATAACGATCTTATAGTTACCTCAGATTCGCGCGCATAATTTTAAAGATATTCTACTAAAGTAAGAAAACCATTCATCAAAATCGCTTCAGCCCACAAGCTCACGTTTCCCCTAGTCCGGTGTTTAAGCATTTATAACTGAAATAGCACTGCCACAATAGGTGCCCAATAAACGGACAGTTGATTTATCGTGAGAACATGACGCCGACTGTACTGAGCAGATTTATGATCGATGGCTCGGACTGTACCTAATATTTGGTGTGCGTGTGGGGTGCGGTTTTCCCTTTTTCTGGTGAATGATAGTAAGGCACGGTCTCTACTGGAGTGGAGTGGAACTAGACAAAACAACTATACAAAAATGCGGATTTCTATGGCATTAGTGATGTTAACGCTCCCTGTAGGATAATTATTTAGGATATCTGGAACCATGTCTGTGATCCGATCCTCATAGGTGGAAAAAAGAAACGTGTCGGTACTAGCTTACGCGTGGTTTTTCGTATTTTTAGGATATTAATAGGAAATGGAAGTTCAAAACAGATTCTCCGGAAAGGCAAGAATAAGCCACCCGTGCATTTGAAATTCGAGTTTTTTTTTCAGAATACCTAACTACTTATAGTCCGTTTGCGTTAAGAATGGGGTGATTTCATTATTGTCCTTCGATCTAGCACGCCCCCTAACCAATCAAATCGTTCCTCATTAAAAAACCAAGTTCACACTGCCCAGTTGAATGCATTCTTTCAAACCTGTACCAGTATTTGTTCTTGTACCTGGGTTTTACGTAATTAAATTAAAAACGACTGCATTTTTAACGCGAACCTACTATAGTACCAAACTAGACAACTAAAATATACAGAACCCAGTTAAAATTTAGTGATTCTCGTAAGTTTATGTTTCCATATGAACCAGCAGGAAGTCGACTAAAAAATGCATTTTGCATGCCAAAAAGACTTCCCTACTTAAAGTCATGAAATAAACTGTCTAGTATCAAAAATATTGGAATAGCCCTGAAAAGATATTACAACATAACTTTCTTTTACAAACTAAACACATTAAAAATAAAAACGATACTTGCCCAAACTAGCCTTTGATCGAACACATTATATATAGGGTGAGTTACAAGAAGAAGCCGATTTTTTAAAAGAATTGTATGAAACTACGTTTTTATTGTAATTATCTACGGACATGTTTATTAGTTTAGGTCTAATACCTAAGCTAAAATGTCAGTCAATATAAGGTAATGACTATAGCCCTCTTGTTAAATTCGTGCGAAAATGTCGACGTGTACCTATCTTTCCATGAATGTAGTGAATTAACCACGCGTTATTGGATTAAACAGCGTTGTTTATACGAAGTGATTCTTTAAGTAAATCGGTTAATTCTGATTCAAAATCGCTCCCGAAAATTAGGCAACCTTTCGCAAAACCACCCTGTATGTATACCCAATGTTGCACAGTGTGTCCGCCCAGAGAACAAGCCGGACAAAAAATGTAATAAAATTCGCCCCCACGACCGCGCGAAGATAAATCTCGCTAACGTTTAATATTTTATAAAAGTGCGCTAACGCGATGAATAACCCAACTTTTGAGATGTGGAATAAAAGTTAATACGTATGCTTTTCCGGGCGTTTTCGGGTTAGCTTTTCGTACTCATTTGTTAGGGCGTCAGAATTTATACATTTTAAAAGTTTGCTGGCGGACCGTTTGTTCATTCACAGGCTAAAGAAATAAGTTTAATTATGATGGCATACCTTATGCTTGGAAAGGCAGCAATCTTTCTACAATCGACTAGCAATCAATGTTAACTTCAAGAAAACAAGAATTTTAACTAAAGTACCATCATTAAAAAATTAAGAATTATCATTCCGTTCGATTTCATCTGATTCATCAAAACGAATTTTGTTAACTATTGTGCCGTCAAATGTTTGGAGATAAAAAGAACAATGCGTTTTATTCACTAATGTTGAGTTTGATCCGAACTTTTATTAAATTGAATGACCTCCTTTTTTGTGTACCAGGTCGTCTCCCCCTCTGGCAAAACCGACGACTGCTTCATCCAGAACATCGATGGAGACCAGTACTCCATCAGGTTCATGCCAAGGGAGAACGGAGTCCACAACATCAACGTCAAGTTCAACGGAGTTCATATACCTGCTTCTCCTCTTAGGATCAAGGTAAGAGGAAAAACTTCTCCGTTTTTATATTGAGGGCTGACTGTCAAATAGAGTGTGAAAATCAGATGAAAGTTAACAGACAAATAAAATACAACTGAGCAGATTTTGCAAGTACCATAAAACTCCGGCAGAGGCATTTTTTATTAAAGACCTTAGGTGGACCAAAACTACCCACTGTCCCTAAATGTGCAAAAAAAGAAATTCTGTTTTCTTGCTTCCACAATTCCACATAGTCCAATTCTTGCAAACCTATTGACTAATGAATTATGTTTTTGTTTCATTTGGACCTATCTGTTTCATGTACTGTATCTATTTGTTCAGGTCGGAAAAGACGATGCTGACCCCGCAGCGGTTCATGCACATGGACCTGGATTAGGGTCAGTCAAAACTGGTGAGTTCCTGCATCATTAATTACTATTTGAACCAGTAAAACTGATGGTCGTTTCTCATGTGCCGTTGATGGTTCGAAGTTGTATGCACCACTCATTTGCACCATGCAAACGAATAAATGAGTAGTGCATAACACCAGTTGGTTAACCAAGCCCCGTTGCATTGACGGTGCTTATGTTTGGTGACTTGGTACATGAAAATCTACTCAAAAGAGGATGTAGACTATTAGAACTAATAACGTAGAATTTGTCAATGATGGCATCTATGCCACTGGTTTCCGTCTCGTTTAATGGTAATTCGGATAATTCGTCTCTAGGTTTAAAAGTTTCAAGAAGATTGTTCTCACCATTTCTGAATGCTGTTTATGACAGGTGTTAAGACGGATCTAATCATCGACACGTGTAATGCTGGGTGCGGTATCCTTGCCGTCACCATGGATGGACCTTCCAGAGTGGCTATGGACTGCACAGAAGTCGAAGAAGGTTACAAGGTATGCTTTCATAAATATAGCATAGTGGTCAGGGAAATTCCCGTGCTACCAACACAACACTGAACGAAGATTATATCAACGGAGTGGCTTGGATCTAAGTAAACCAGGCCTTCACTACATTTACTCTTTAATACACTTAGGTAATACTTGATGCCACCAACACTCACAACTGACTATTACCATCGATTGGTTAGGAAATAGATGGTAGCCATGGAGCCGGTGATATCCTCAAGGTTTTTAATAACTCGTGATCAGGATTCAAAAACCGTCGTTTCGAAAGCTGACTTTCCTTATAAAGTTAATACTTTTCGCCATAATTGAGTGAAACTGTTTATTGTAATGTGTTCCTACCCAGATTAACTTTAACCTTTCAAAATCTGGTTGGTTTTGAAAAAACCATCTTGTATCTATCTATGTAGGTATATGTACTATTTAAGGTCCCTGATGCTCCCCGGAACCCAGAGTCCTTTTCGTATACGATGGTAAACGTTTCTTGGCTGCAAATTTGAGACACAATATTGATGTAGGTATTGTTTTTTTAGGTGCGCTACACTCCTCTGGCGCCTGGTTTCTACTACATGAGCATCAAATATAACGGAGCGCACATCGTAGGATCTCCCTTCAAGATTGAAGCGTCCGGTAAGAATGTCCAGAAACATTAAAGTTTTATTATTTGCATTGCCTTTCAAAGTTCTTAAAATAAACAATTTCTTAAAGACGTGATCTAGTTTATTGGAAGCGTGGTTTAGAACGTTCTGTAATTTCCTACAAAAAGATTAGCACCTACCTGTTTAGTTCTTATTAAAAAACTTGACTAAAGAAATGCTGCAAAAGTTGATCGCAAAAGCGGAATAAACACAAAGTTTTCCTTAAGAAGTTAAACTGTCTACATTTACTATTCGGGGCAATTATTATTCATACAATTTTGAAGATTTAGCGCCTGTAATATTATTGCATACAAAATAACTTTTTGCAACTCAACCGAGACGTGACGAATGTCAAATTTCTGCTCATAGCAAATACCTTGATAACAAGTTAACAGCCCACAGGTTAGGTGTATCGACTGTTAAATATTATACTTAACTACACTGCTCAAAAGTGTCTAGGGATATCTCAAGCATTTTCATACAAAGTATAGCTATTTGGGAGGCTGTAAAAATTAAAATATTGATACCAACGTAGAAATGTTTAGAACACAGAAACTGCTATATCTGCCCTTTCAGATTGTATAAAAAAATTCATTGTAGTAGCATTATTGTACAATCGTAAGGACGTTAAAAAAAGACAGATTTTTCTTTTAAAAAGTGTCAAAATTTTAGCTAATTGAAACGTTATTTTTGTAATATTCGTAACCTTTATCTTATGCCTCTGTCCTCGCGTTATTCTAAGATAATGCTCAACTTGTAAACAAACTTAACTTTATGAAATATTTGAAAAACGATATCCCTATGATATCCCTAGACAGTTTTGATGTGTGTACTATTGCCTCAACAACAGGTGGAAACCTAGCTGAAATCGGAGCTCAAGAGACATCATCAGTAACCGTAGAGACAGTCCAGAAGGTGTCCAAGCAAGGTCTCAAGCAGGGTCCTGTGCTGCCACACTTCAAATCTGATGCTTCTAAGGTCACATCCAAGGGAATGGGTCTGAAGAAGGCTTACCTCAACAAGCACAACCAATTTACTGTACACGCAGGAGACGCAGGTACGTTTTTCAATAACTTCAGCGTCTTTTCCGTTCCCAAACACCACCACAATTGCAAAAACATAAATGGTTTACTCGAGTCTGCCGATCTTTTTCATTCATTCATACATAAATGCACAGACTGACTTACAGTTTCCCGAAGCGCCATTATTTTTAAAATTACAATGAAAGCAAGGCTATATATAGTTGCTGACAACGTAACTGGTTTGAACTTTAATCTTGCCAAATTAAGTTGGTGATCAGAAATTATCTTCGAGATACGTAACGTACGTCCAAAATTGTATGTCTTGCTAGACGTATTCACCTAAAACCATGTAAGAATCCACATTGAACTTCATTAAAATCAGACAAAAACAAATGGTCCCACAAAGATACGGCGCCTCATGTTCAAAAACGATGCGTCCTAAGATTAGTAATTTACGTAGCTGATTGTGGGTTTTAGTTCTGAAAATTATATTGACCTCTTATCTTTTTCTTCTCACCTCGTCTTACCTTTTAATCAACAATACAAACCTTACAGGCAACAACATCTGCTACGTCGGCATCTACGGCCCCAAGGGTCCGTGTGACGAGGTCCAGCTCAAGCACAAAGGCAAGAACAACTACGAGTGCTGGTACGTCGTCAGGGACAGGGGAGACTACATCGTCATTGTCAAGTGGGGAGACGAGCACATCCCCGGATCCCCCTACAAGGTTGAGGTCTAGATTATAGAGAGGTGAAGTCGTGATGGCAGCGTATGTAAGTCACAAATATTTCTAAAACGTTATGTTTTATTCCTTATTTTACTGCTAGTCTGATTGGTGTACACAATTTTTTTGAATGTTCAGTTTTGTTACAGCTGAAAGCCTTTTTTTCAATGTATAAGGAGATTCCTTATTAAACGTATCACAGAATTTCGTATTAGTGTCTCTAAACAATCAAGTGTTCTGTGATAGTCTATCGAAAGCCTTTCATATGTTGTCAATCACACAAGATATTTTGTAGTTTTGCTTTTGAAGCTAAGATTATCTATGTCTAAGATTTTCTTGTGATATTTTATATTTAATTGTCATAAATTTTGAAGACCTTCATATCATGTTTACTTAGTAAGGCCGAATTTGAAAATTTTCTAGTCATAATTCATGGAAGGATAGTACTTAACTAAAATATTTTTTTATAATCAATGAGATTCGCATACGCTGTCATCCGACGACTACAATATTTTTCGGTATTTTTTTCTCCTATTGAGCAATTCTTAAGTCTGTTATTTCTTCTAAGGATCCCGGGGAGGTTCTGCGAATGGCTATTAATCGTTTTGGTACAACATGATCTCTCGGTATTTAGAAAAATCAAGACTGAACCTGCCCGTGTTCCTTTTGTTTAGTGTTTTCCTTCATCTTTGTAATTTATTTCGTTAGTTGTACTTTCGCATATATCATAATTAAGCATTTGGATCTAACATGGAAGTTTTTGGAGTCGAGGTACCATTTTTGAGACATTTATATGATTCTCGTTTAGTATTTAGGGCGACTAAATGACAATACATATAAAATATTAACAAAAATATTCCCTATTACTTTATAAGAAACGAATTGTAACTTGTTTCACTTCCATTAACGATATGCGAATTAGTATGTTAGTCTTTTTTTTATACCTCTACGCCTTTTTTAGTTAAAAGTACTGTAAGAGGAATTATTTAGCAATTCGCCTATAGTTTCTGGATATTGATAAAAAAAACGAAAGGCAGAATTTTTAAAACACAAAGTCGGTGTGTAATGAATAGGTTTATTTACTTCCTAGTCTTAAAATATTTGCCGAAGTTAAAATTGATAATATGGTTTGATTTTCCAAAAGTCTACCTTTTGTTTTTTCATTAGAAATAAGTTGCAATTTGTGATATTATTATCTTTTTAAGGAAATTTTATGTATTGCTTTCTAATTTTGTATGGTTTGTGCTGGATGAAGTGTTTTACCTACGTAGGTGGAATTACCCCTTATTATTGTAAATACCTAAGTATTTTAAGATTTTAATATACATATAATGTATTTTGCGACTGTTAACTAAATAAAAGAGGAAAGTTTATTATTCTTTCATTGTTTTACCTTTCATTCAGTGTCTAATTATTTTTTTCAACTTTTTATTGAAAAATATCTCTACAAGTCAAGACTTATAGATAGTAAGATTTTCGCTAGTAAACTTTAATATAGGAGTACCTACTTAAATTCCGTAAGTAACCTACTTTTGCGAATTCTTCTAAACACTTCAACAGGTTACAGAAAAAAACAGGTTTCATATTTCTAACAGAGGATCCAAAATAAAAAGGCACTGGTGATTCTTGGCATAGTTGTAATTTTAATCGATTTTAAGTAACAAAAAAAATGATTTCGTTTACTTCATCTAATAATCTAAACCGAAAGGCTAGAAAAGCAAAACTATCGTAAAACGTAATTACTTACAAAAATATTGTATTTAATCATAATAAGTTTACACTTAACTAAAAAAAATCAAATTACAATATCACATTTCTACTTACAATAGAGAGATATTGGCGTATTCCTTAGATCCGACAAAATTTCCAAAAATTTGGGTTAAATCATTGTCATGTATTTTTAATCCAATACTTTTACATAAAAACGTGCACCATCAAATCATGTTCCACATAACAACAATTCGGAAGAATTAAGTATTGCCGTAGATAACCTTAATAACAAATAAACATTTGTACAAGAACTTACGAATTAGCATTTGGCTAACTTTGTGACAACTCCAAAGACGGTTTCGGATGATCCCTACGGGACCGAACGTCCCATCACAAATAACCACAACCTAACAATTTAAAATAAAATAAAAAATGATTTGTTCAAGCAAATCAATTCAGAAGAACAGCGTACGATTCCTCCAAAAATATTACTCTCCTCATTCCCTCCTATCACATTTCGTTAAATTTTATCTACTACAGACACGTATCCAACAAAACTAACAATTCCTCGTATACTTGAAATTATTCTAAAGTAATCGTTGTAAAAATCCAAAATGAAAAATTGTTGGAACAATTAAGTACCTTTTCACTATAATACAATTCCAATTTTGCCAGCTACCTGGATATTCTTACGGCTAATATAATTGAGCATAAGCATTTTAGACTAAAAGTAAACAAAAAAAACGTTTCAATAAATTTCAAGGTTTCTCAAAAATGTATTCCTATTTACAAAATATTTACAAAATGTGCACCTTTTGAAGTTCCGAATGACGTAAAGACAAAGCGATTTGGCCACTCAATAATGTACATACGGGATGATAAAATTATTCAATAGAAAATATGCTGAACCTTCGCAAAAACTAAGAAATTAATTAAATTCAGTTTAGGAAAAACATACTATAGAAGGCAAACCACATTTTCTAATATTGAAAAAGATACTTATTGTTTTTAAAATAGATACGAAATAAAGCTAAATAATAAACGAATCAATATGATCTAAGTAGGAACTGAGTGCAAAATGTGATGATTCAAGAGATCTGTGTTTAGTATAATAAGTATACTTATACGATAAAAATGCAACAGAAAGAAACTTAGACCCAACTGGTTCAAGAATTCATCCTAGTACTTGTGTATTTTCAACTATTACAAATATTTGCTTATCAGGAACTTGTAACTTTAAACTTTCAACTTCTATAATAACATTTGTTCGAAATAAATTACTGGATTTATCTAAAGATTTTAATATCTCTCTCAAAACCTGCTGCTAATTACGTAAAAGTAAAAAGATTAATAAATTCTAAGCATTCAGGGTCGAGACGAGTTGAAACTAACAAATTTAATATGATTAAGAACTTGTTAAATATATCAGAAAATAAGTTAATCCTTTAGAGATCTATGCATAGTTGAACCTTCCAGAGGTTTACAAAACCAATCGTTGATTAAAATAAAAATAATACTTTAAACCTCACAATAATTTTATAACAACTGCATTTGAAACAAAAGAAGCCTTTGACAAAACAATTTGTGCAATTTGATGTATACGCGCGTGATTCACAGATTAATTATCAAGAAAACAGTTGTAACAGCTTAGTTTTAACGAATGACTGATCACGGAAACAAGATCGTGAGGTAACAATATTTTTGGTTTTCAATTTTCTTTTGACATCAATGACCATTCGCTCGTTAGCACATTCAAAGTTCCAATAGAAGTCCTGCTTTCTCAAGAACTAATCTATAACCTGTAATATATTTACTAAACAGAACCACTTTGTATAACCAGTATTATCTACTCACAAAAATTCAGAGTATTCATACACGATTAAGTCTAAAAACATGAATTCGTTTTATTAACGATAAAACCAATTTCGTATTTAATACATTCATTTATACCACTGTCTTCGAGAGCGAGATTCTAAACATTTTAATAATATTTCGTTATTTTATAGACTAATAATACCATCGTAAGTATTAAAGTAGGCGTACCTAGGTAATCGGCAAGGGTTTACTGTTTGTCTTTGTGCGATAGAGCATGGGGGAGGATGTGCTCCGCAGGCAGCAGTGCCGAGGGTTGGTGAGCGTAATTCCTGATCTGATGCAGCGAGATCAACTGGTTAGGGAAAGAATTAGGCTGCTGCTTTCCTTGTTGGAAGTGCAAGGGGTCGTAGAGATAAGGTCGCGTGGGGAGGGCGCTGTGGTGCGATAACCCATTCAAATGTGGGGCCATAGAATTAATTGGAGTAAAGGCTGAGTTCGCTGCCGATGAGACGGGAGGTTGGATGCGGTCATCTTGACTCTCATGCTGAGCAAACAACGCTCGCTGCTGTTGCAACTGCTGTTCGTGATGCTCTTCAGCTTCCCGCTGATGGTGGTAACCGCCATCATCAGACATATGAGCGGCTGAGTCTGGGCTCACTTTCGGCCAGTAAGGATGCTCGGCGAAAGGCTGCGTAGGCGCGGCCGCTGCCAGTGAACGATTCAGTCCACTCAAGCCTAATGCTGAAATCGGTGGCCGTTTGTCAGCCCTTTCCGCGTGCTTATTCATATGTTTGCTAAGATAAGTCTCCTGCGTGTAACTCTTTCCGCAGTACTGGCAGATGTGTGTCTTCAGATGCTTCGATTCCTTGTGCTTGGGGATGTGTTCCAGCAGATCCTTTTCGTGCGTGAAGCACTTGTAGCAGGAGTTGCATTTGAAGGGCTTGTCAGTCTGATGGCACCGACTGTGGCTTTGGAGGTTTGAGAGTTGGGAGAAGGCTTTGGTGCAGCCAATTTGGGTGCACCTGTAGGGTTTGTCGCCTGTGTGGGTGCGGATGTGCTGCTGGAGGTGGGAGAGCTGGGTGAACTTGCGCTGGCAGATCTCGCAGCGATAGGGCTTGATGCCCAGGTGGATGCGCGAGTGCTGCGCGAGGTAGGACGAGTTGGCGAACGCCTTCGGACACTGGGTGCAGCGGTACGGCTTCGCTTCTCGCAGGTGGATTTGCGTGTGGAGCTGCAGGTCTGCTTTTGAGCCGAACACCTGGAATGAATAGAAAAGCTGCTTTAAATAACAATTCAATTTTAAATTACCACAATATTTTTTTAAATAATCAAGTTTTTTGATATGCATCGCTTAGAAGTTCTTTGAACTGTACTCTAATTGCACATTGCACTGTCTTATCATGGGCATTAGCTGGCTGTTCAACTATTTTAATTAAAGCCATATAAAAAAAAAGAATCTGTTCTGTTGTGAATACGATCAGAATAAGATAATTCAATCAGTAAATAATCTTATAAACCATACATTATGAACCATATTGTCAAACGGGTGTTACGTAAATAAGATAAATATTTAACAAGATGAGTAAATGAGTTTTGATAAGAAGGATCGTATCCCTAAATATCGTTCATCATCATCATCATCATCAGCCTGTTGCAGTCCACTGCTGGACATAGGCCTCTCCCATTACACGCCACTGAGCTCGATCTTCGGCTGCTCGCATCCAGCTCCTGCCAGCCATCCTGCGCAAATCATCACTCCACCTTGCCTGAGGACGTCCTACACTACGCTTGCCGAGACGCGGTCTCCACTCAAGAACACGTTTACTCCAACGGTTGTCGGTTCTACGGCTAACATGGCCAGCCCACTGCCACTTCAGCTTGCTAATCCGGTGGGCTATGTCGATAACCTTGGTTCTCTGCCGTATCACCTCATTTCTGATTTGATCTCGCAGAGAAACGCCGAGCATAGCCCTCTCCATAGCCCGCTGGGTGACTTTAAATTTGTGGACCAGCCGTGCCGTTAGTGTCCACGTTTCGGCTCCGTATGTCATGACGGGTAGGACGCACTGATTGAAGACTTTTGTCTTTAGGCACTGTGGGATCGACGATGTGAAGACCCGACGTAGCTTCCCAAACGCCGCCCAACCCAGCTGAATTCTTCTATTCACCTCGTTCTCGAAGTTGTTCCTACCTAACTGCAATGTCTGCCCGAGGTATACATATTTTTGAACAACTTCGAGAACGGCGCCGTGTACCGCAATCGGTTCCGGTAGTACATGTTCATTGAACATGACCTTGGTTTTGTCCAAGTTCATCCGTAGACCGATGCGCACAGAAGAGTCAGCCGTAAATATCGTTATTCCAATGCTTTTGACATCAGCTGAAAGTGAGTTTTGCCCTTGGACGACATCCGCAGCAGCCGGAACAAATTGCCCTCCGAGCAAAACAAGACTTTTTTATTTACTCAAGAGGCGAAGATGCTAATAAAGGCAGGATGCCACCGTCACGGCGTTTTTCACGCGTCGTGGTTAGACTTCCTTAAGCATCTTCAAGCCTTTACCTAGAATATTAGTCTCCAAAAAAACACACGTAATCACTTCCTAATTTAATACTTTGGCTGAATAACAAGCAATGTCATGAGAGCAGACAAATGTGATATTTCCGAGTCTGTTCATATGCTACGTACGCTGCTGAAAATCTTACAGCTGTTGACGCTGCATTACCTAATTCAAAAACATATTTAGACGATTTAACAGTTAAGACCAAAAGCTAAGCTATATTTAAGATTAATTTACACGTGCCAACTAAGAAGCTTCTATTATACTACGTCGGCACTCCTCGCACATTCAAAAGACTGTTTCTGAGCACCATTGATAGTCATTGTGATATTCCAAATTAGTTTCTAAGCAAAACCGGCTCGTCATCCCACCGATAGATTTTATTCACCAACAATTGGTGTACGGAACACGTTCCTCTGGGCTCCATTGCTAGAACACGACTCAATTTCGTAGCAACAATCAAGTTTTATAATCGCAATCAAGTCAATTTTAATCCTAGAATACGGCTAAATAGAGTTGAAATTACATCATCGCTTAATGCTGATGATGGCCGGATTCTGCTTGATGCTGTACGAATTTTGAGAAATGACACTAACGAGACTGAAGATGATAACGATTTTGAACCTAAATTTGGTTGTGTTAGAGATGGTAATCATGATGATGATAGGGAGACGCGGGGTACGCTATTCGGTGCAGGACACGGTAGCACGTTGCATGACTCGTAAGAAAATGAGACACGAACGCAATTGGTCACAGTTGGAACATAATTAAAGTTTGGGCCGACGGGTAATGGTATGAGGTCGGAAATTCGAGGTGGTGGCTGACTTTTAATAGGACATCGTGAAGGATCGATTCAGCTAAGGAATCTGTGTTAAATTGGAGTGTGGAGCGCTTTCCGCCCGGTTAATAGAAATAGCTTAGCGTAGATACAACGTTTTCTTTTTACGCTGTTGTTTACTGATCTGTGTCCACATGATCTTACATTTTCGAAGGCTCAAATGGATCAAGTCAAACAGAACAATCATTGCCAACAAATCTGAAAGAGAAAATAGAGTAAAAAATTATCCGAATATGTTTTTATTATTGTTTTTAGCAATTTTCATGCAGTATCTTTTACTTACTAAAGATCTGAAAACCAGAAAAAGACATTTGGTCATGTTGGCATCAGGCAGGACTTGAACCCGCATCTTTCGCAAGCCGGGCGACTGCACTACCAATTATGCTAATAATTAATTTGATAAATTTAATTTTTAATTTACATTAATTAATTTTAGTAGGATTAGTAGTATAGATATCCTCTCTTTGCGTCGGGAGTTTTAAAACGAATACGTTAATATTAGCTCTTGATACATTTACCTTTGCTTTGTTCAGGCCAAAACGCTATGTTTAAAGGATATATTTTTTATTCAATTGCAGCTAAAAAAGGTTTCAAGAATACGAAGAATGAATCGAAAAACGAAGCCACGTCTGACAATGAATACGTTAGGCAAGTTAGATTGACATTAACTAAAGCTAAGGTCATCTTTTGTAAACTGTTTAATATTTAAATGCACAAAGATAATTAGTATTAGGGGCGGAGTTTTACCAAAATTACCGAGAGGATCTTTTAGAAAACGATGTAGGAATAAAATTAAAATAAAATGTACATTTGGAAGCTGGTTTTGACAAATAAGACACTAGTTTGTAAGAATGCAACTTCAATGATATACAACCGTACAGCCAATAAGGAAGCAGCATTTTAAGCTATTTTATTACCTAAGTATTTAAATGCATATGACTAAACATTGGATTACAAAAAGTATTGTCAAGAGAATCGAAAGTCGGCATTAGTTTTCTTCAAAAATGAAAACTAACAAATTATTATGTATTTTTTTATGAAAAAGGGCTTAAGTATCCCTTATTCACGAGTAAGTATGCATGTTTATGCAAAATATATGTGTGTAGAGCGAACGGTGTCAGCATCTTTAGCAAATGGGATGATGTGATCTCTGCCTAGCTTAATATTGCCAAAAAAATCATTCATCAGTAGGTTTCATAGAAGTTTTAGAAGCTACTAACTAACTAACTCAAGGTAAAAAGCGACAAAATTCAAACGGTAATGGAAGGTATATCGTAGCAATTCCCATGCCCACAACGGTCCGGACTTACAAACAGATCAATTGTAATTTGATCTTTCCTCCTTAAATTTATTAAATAACTTCAATTTGTACCGAAATAAGTCAAAATATCTCTACTAGAAGACAGACTAGACACTCAAAACGAAAAAGATGTATGTGATTCAATACAAAAATCTAAGCAAACAACCTCTAAAGATAACCGCTACATTGCATTTGCTAATAGTAGCAGAAATTATTCATCCACCAGATAAAGCTCTACCTACCCGGGATCCGGATCCCGATTAGCCAATTTACTACCCCACATTACTACCCCATGACAACAAAGCCGTTACAGATTCGGACGCAAGATTACCGGAAGAACCACAGCCTACAGGTCTGACAGGAGTGAGGATTACTGTCATTTTAAAACGTAGGTCATTCGTCACAGTGACCCTTGTACCTTCAGCTGTCTTGGGGTGATGAGAAATTGGTAAATTTTGATATTTTCTAAATTTATTTAGGTTAAAATGCGTAAAAGTTTGGGCGCATGCATGTTGTATATGTTTAAGACGTAACTAAAGCAGAAATTGTTGATTTGGAATTGGTAATAAACGTCATATTGGTCATCAGCACCTTCAAACATTTTGAAATTGACTTTACGTTATCTATGAAATAACCAAAAGTTTCGTCATTTGTATATCCCAATACTACGGTTCAATTTAGCCACGACTCCAATTTGATCAACTTTTTAAATTCCGTGTCAAGGGCCAGCCTCTAAGAGAAACCAAACGATAGGTTTCTGAGATGGTGTATTTTTAAGACCCTGCGATCTAAATGAGTAGACACATATAGCTTTTCATGCGGGCTTGAAAAAGTAATAGAACTTAACCGGCTTATAACCCGTGAGAATTACTTGTTTGACGCGATCGTAGAATAAAACAAGCATCTGAATTCGTATCAAAATGTTCGCTAAAAATATATTCTACGTGGAACCAACAAAGAATACGGTATTCACTTTAATTCTAACCCTCGCAAAGTTTACTCAAAATCTTAAAAAATAAATTCTTGTCACAAAACCCTAAAAATATGAAAAGCCTCTTTCCAAAAAATGGTGGCAAACAAACTCGGTGTGTGATTAATCTTGACCCGCAAAAACTATGTCTTATTAGAGAAAATCCCGCCCCAGGACAAGCCTTAATATCCTCAGATAAACAGACAGAATGTATGCCTACTATTAATAATAATTTTAAGGGCGGCAAAAAGTCACCCGGTTTTTGTGCCACCCTTCCTTTTTGCTCGTAACGAATTTTCGCGTTATATGCATTTAAGAAAATTACTCTACGTCCTCTAGGCGTTTAGCTTTCCGTTTTTGTGGAAAATGTATAGAAAGTCGTGCTAAATAAGATCAACATGGATGCTTTACAAAATTGGCAAACATTTTCGGTATTTCATAAATCTCAACGAAATTAATAGTAAAATGAATTGTTTGTGGTACGGCTATAGATTAAGATGTGAGGAAGTGTTTCAGAAAAGACACATTTAAGCGTCCACAAAATGAGAAATAGACCAAAGTCTACAACAAATAACAAATGTTAGGCTATCGATATTGAACTCCACTCTATATCTGTACGTAGATCATGTGAAACTGTACGAGTAGAGATAGAAGCATAGGTGGCATTCGATGTAACATATAAGATTTGTGCTCCTACTGAAGATTTACA
The DNA here is from genome assembly GCA_950022985.1 of Udea ferrugalis. NCBI lineage: Eukaryota > Metazoa > Arthropoda > Insecta > Lepidoptera > Crambidae > Udea > Udea ferrugalis. Next base: position 2,660,638 of record OX465541.1, read on the forward strand.
AAATCAATCATTTTTGCATAATTTAAAAACACCTTGCAGCAATAATTCAAAAACAAATATATCATTCATTGAAGTAGTATAACTCGGGTTACAGGCCGGAAAAACGAAGGGGTGCGAGATAAGACCCTGCACCATGGATTTCATGTGTCTAAAGAGGGCTATCATGTGGTTAGTCCGTCGCCTGTGCCAGCTCTAAAAATTACTTAATTGCAAATCCAATGCTACAAGCCTGTATTAACAAATCTCTCAACTATTTGACAAGTGAGTGGCAGTAAAGGTTTAGCTGAACCACACCATACATTGTGTCTTCTAGGGTTGTGTAATTACAGACACACATTTGTTGTTACTGAAAATATATCATTTGATAGTTTTAAACTAAAAGAAAAAATAACTTTACAAATGGATATTGAAGAAACGCAACAGCGTTTACTGACAAAAAAAACTCATTCGTTTTGGAATATCTTTAGCGAACACTTAATTTGTTCATAATCATTATCGGACTGTATTAATTCACTGCTGATTTAGCGTATCTTGCTGTCCACAGGTGTTTGGGTTCAGCTTTCGTAGATTGTAGCCCCATCTAGACGGAGAGGGTTCTCCACGCTACGCTTGTTGACAAGACGTCTCCACCAGACTCAGTATTCAATACAATATATCTTCCATCTTCTATCTCGTAATATGTTACCTCTTTCTATAAAACAGTGTATATGAGTGGGGTCCATTTAATTTTGGACATCGTGACACTGCTGTCTGGTGGAAAAACTGGTTTTGTTTGTTTATATCTGTACGTTGCGATGGCCGAAATCAATAAACGTTTTTTCGTCCTATCTTTCTTTATGACTTTATTCTTCATGATAACATGAATGTCCTTTAACTCAGAAATGTTGGCAGCCCTAACCAACTTAGCTACAGCGACCCACATGGAAGTATATAGATGGGTACATACTTTACCTAGTTATTTTAAATGCGGTATTTGTTCTGCATTTGTAATGAATAGGCATTTGGGTGGTTAAATATTTAAAACAATGTACAAAGTGTATTTGGATGATTTTCAAGGTAAGTTTATTTCAAATATTTTGTTGTTACTAAGCAACACATTGTAAAACTTCGATCGCAATGTGGTTGTTGAAAAAGGACATTGGAGATGAATGTTCAAAAGAAGATCCTAAATAAAAATTTGGAAAACTTATTTTTAAATTTTCTATCGATCTCTGATTTATTATGAAAATAGCTCGTATTGAAATCTTTTAAAATCGTGATAATTCAGCTCCAGCAGCGGTCAAAATATGTCCAACCGAATTTCTACGCTCAAATCCGCATCGTCCAATGCCATTATTAAATGCCTTTTTTACATTAGAAGCACGATTTCAAACTTTTTACTAGTTTGGGTGACAAAACAAAAAACTCTGGAAAATCATTGCGAAGTCAAATCAATTCTTATTTGCGGTGATAACGTTGCTTTTGGCTTGTAGTTAGTTGGTTAGAAGTAGGTCTTGGCCACTGCTTTACCAAAAGTCGGGAAAACTGTTAGTTTGATCAGACGACAGGCTCGAGTGGCGCACGCGCCGCCGCCCGCTGCGATTCATGATTTTCGATATCTAACTAGCTCTTTTTATTGTTTTAGGCGAGAAAAGGAGATTTGATAACGACCTTTGATTTTGTTTTACCTATGAGGAAATGGATCATATACCAAGGGCATCGACATAGCGCTTAGTCAGTGAGCTGTGTAATTGACTTGACATTTAGCATCTCCATACACAGGCCACTCGCCACAGCCACAGATGTCACCACAAGAAGTCAGAAGCGGCTACAAAGGTTCGTTAGGTTTAGGTTATCACGCAAGTGGCCAGTGGCGATCATCGTCGTTCACCGTTTGCGGAAAGTCCATAAGAAAATGTATGAAAACTGAAGGAATTATGCCAGTGGTGGCGTTTTGTGGTTGTAGCATGTGCCTCGTATGCAAGTTTTGGCTTTCACAGCTTTAACGGACTATAAATAAATATGTTCTATAGATCGAATCAAGTTTACAGATTTTTTCAAATGGTATAACATCACCTTGTTCAATATAACTGGTAGCGACTGTACATGCTTACGAATTCTTTTCAAGAAGCAAATACAAGAATCCATCCCTAACAAATGCTTTTGGAGCGAAAAACGACTGAATCCCGCGCGTGTCGCAAAACCAATTTTGAATATTTGATAAAATTACAATATCGTTATACTGAATTGGTGTTTAGTAACTTGCTGCTTGATTTCTCGCTATTTACCCAGATTATTCGCTTTTTTATACGCTTGCGTCAACTTGACACGCATGGCCGGGCTGACATTGGCTACCAATCGGTTTTTGCCGCCAAAATCCAAGATGGAGGTCGCTTGGAAAATCTAGTTCTCAAGATCGATATTTGTGACATAATAAAATTAGGAAAAAAGATTAACAGCAGAGTAGGATAGGTTTCAGAGGCAAATAAATTATGGCAGACCATAATTTATTTTTTTGATGCATATCTTTACCATGCCTCATAAAAAACTAACGCCGAACAAAAAGGTTATTATTTTTGTTAAACAATTTTGACGAGATGGATAACTAATTAAGACAAGTAAGAAGAAAGAAAATCACTAAGAGTTGCATCCACAACATTTAATTTGTTAGTAAGAGAATACGCGTTTTATGTTCAAAGCCAATAAACCAAAACTAAAATCAATTTAAAAACCAATAAATCAGGAAATTAACTAAAACAATCAATTCACAATTCGTTAGTTCAAATTAAAAATGTTTGGAGATTATTCATTTTAATTAATGATTAATTAAGATCGACAGTTAAAATTGAGAGGCGCCGTGCTGAATGACTGAATGGTGGGTAATCGATTCGGAAGTCTGCACAGTTAAATGCCTTCCTCATTGCTTCCTTGTTTATTTACTATTCAACTACACTTTAAATCAATTTTTAGGTAAAACTTTTCAAGGGAATCTTCCTACCTATCGTTTCTTTAAGATTTTAAAAACGATTCACCCTGTATATCAGCAGGTGTACTGTGTGACTGAACGGAAGTCGTTTGGTCAAAATTTCAGGGTTCTTTGACATATTATGACGTTTTAAATTAAAAAAGTTGCTAGACGCATCAAGTACATCTAGAAGAGCTATTGAACTATGAAAGACTTTATGAATGGTTGTAGTTCAGTGGAAACGGACCGCCTTCAACCGGCCGATCTGGAAATTGAAATAGAATGGGAATGGAAACGGAATGGGACAGGCCTATGTTCTCCAGAAGACGTCATGCAGTTGGGGATGATGATGATATGCACCTCCAACTGTGAGGTGGTGCGAGGCAGACTCTAACACATGCTGAGTACTCCAGTGAATGGAGTTATTTGAATAACAATAAGTTGACGGTAATGATAAACCTTGCGATGTTGGCTAGGTTCCTACTATTACTACTAGTGATGTTAGTACCTAGTATTAGTACAGTACTTTTCTGCTTAGCCTTATGATTGACTGGTAGTGAATGTATTTTATGTTTTACATTGTTGTCGCTTATATCTCTGTTCTAAAATACATGCCTATACAGAATTAACGAAAAAAACACAAACATGCGTCACAAAATGTGTATCAAACCTACGATACTCGGTGTAAAATACGCAGCACTAAGCCAGTCGACTTTACATAGTTATTTTAATAAAAGTGTATTAGCAGGAGGGCATCGTGTGAAATTTCGCCTTTAGCTCTGCGCTCGCGCAGCCTGTGCAAATATGGCGACGTAATGACATGTAGAGCGCGTCAAGGAGTAGACAGGGCATTTTAAATTATAGTTTTAATGACACTGAGTGATGCGGCTCAAACTGGCTATCATATTTTAAGATTTGACTCGGATAGGAATTTGCTAATGTTGCTAGGCATAGTTTGACAGGTTTTTTTAGTTTGTCTGTAACAACTTTTTTTAAATTGTCAGTTACATCATAATTTATAAGCGTCAGTCTTCTGAGCATTCGCTAATAGGACTTTTTTTTAATTTGTTTAATTTAAATGGCAAAGTTTGATTTGGAAGTGAAGACGCCATAATTAGGAGGAAAAGCAAAGGACATATCGAGCTCTCTTGCCCCGTGGTGAAACTTTTCACCCATTTTGTGAATATCAAGTATAACAGACATTTAAGCTCAGCTTTTCTATAAAAGCTGTGACTAAGAATATTATTTCATACAAATATGTCTTGCAATTTTCTCATACCTATTGGCTGTGAGGTGTGAGAGTGAGGCCAGAATAAACCTTCCGATAGCCCAATTGCTAATCCAATGAACTTACCAAAAGTTCAATTTACAACTTTCTAAGCTCTATGCAATATCAGATCGATGGGTCCCATCGTTAGTTCGGGTTCCAGGATCCATTAAGATTTCCGCCCGCCACCGTAAGATGCGCGGGAGCATCTAAAGTGCACTATTACAAAACGACGCAAACGCCCATCTAAAATTCGACCTTAAACATAAAAATTTAAAGATGACTTTAGGATATCTGAATACCATCACCAATGAGTTTACATTGATGCATTGTGATGTTTATTTTTAAGAACTTATAGCTCATTTTCCTTCGATCAAAAGTTCATAAAAGCCGTGTCAGAGTGTATAGAAAAGCGTTAACCAATTTGAGCTTTATTTTATCACTGATACAGAAGAGATTTGTGTGATAAAACTTGATCGTTTCTCAGAAAAGTGATGTTGTTCAGTATTACTCATTTTTATAGTGGTTTTAAGATAATAGTATTTGATTTACCACTATATATGGTTATCTATAGCATCTGCGACGTAATTCAGGCGTTGAACAACGGCTCATACAACCTTTCAAGGAAGATATTGTTACATTTTATGGAGGTCTTGTCTTGTGGCCTTGGGATCAAAGCTCGGCCTGAAGCCTAGTGGTCCTTAGTTCGATTTCCAGGTTGGATAAAGTGAGTGAGTTGAGCATTTGAGCATAGTCTGGTGATCATAGTGATTAAACCATTACTCATCAATTGATATAAAGGTTTCACTTCAATTAATTAAACAGAACGGTGTGCCCAGCAATGGGTTAGTATAAATATATAAAAGGTCAATAACTTTCACTATTTTTTTTTTGCTAGAGCTACAAAAACATGATATATTTTTTAAAGTTATGTGGTGTGAAATACACTGCTCAAAAGTGTCTAGGGATATCTCGAGCATTTTCATACAAAGTATAGCTATTTGGGAGGCTGTAAAAATTAAAAAATTGATACCAACGTAGAAATTTTTAGAACACAGAAACTGCTTAATCTGCCATTTCAGATTGTATAAAGAAATTCATTGTAGTAGCATTATTGTACAATTGTAAGGACGTTAAAAGACAGATTTTTCTTTTAAAAGGTGTCAAAATTTTACGTTTATATTTTGTAATATTCTTAACCTTTATCTTATGCCTCTGACCTCGCGTTATTCTAAGATAATGCTCAACTTGTTAACAATCTTAACTTTAGGAAATATTTGAAAAATGATATCCCTATGATATCCCTAGACAGTTTTGATGTGTGTAGTTAAAAAGAGGATAAACATCTAGACAAAAGTTCTAATCTTAACTTATTCTTAACATGAGGAAAAAGTTTTAAGTTTACGTTTGAAGTGCGTAAAAAATGTCATACGTACGTACGTAAAAAATGTAATACGTATATCATAAGTATTCAAGTTATTGGTCCTTTTTATTGCAACCCTGTATAACTCGCGTACAGATAATTGTTGAAAGGAAGTTGCATGGTGTAACAGTATACTTGTAAGTAGTACTTGTCCAACTACAATACAACCACCTGTTACTATACACTTGACATTTGGTATGGAAAATTAAACGGTTTTACCATCGCATAGCCATTCAACGGTTTTTTAATTGTGTTTAATTATTAATTTTAAGAGTTTTTAAATAATGGGTTACCGTTTTTCTCAAAGCTTGTATTATAGTAATTTTCTTCAAGTACACAGCAAACGTAGGATAACACTACACATTTTGGCGTGACGCGTTTTTGAATAAATCGTTCAACTTATGAAAAGCAGCTCGCTCGACTCACCCCTTAAATCAAAATGGGCAAATAGGTTTCGCATCCACTGATATCGACATTTTGAATATAAATAAAACAATGATAAAATGTCCATTAAGGTCTTATAAATATTAACTAGGACATAAAACAAAAATATTGGTACCTAGTATAAAACGTCAATAGAATTGCAATCAACAATAAAAAGTCTATGTCATTCAACAACACGCAGGAAGTGCCCGAGATTTTGCGTCCTTGTCACTCCTGTGTGCGCTCTCCCTCTACTGTTATACCAGTTTTGGCATGGTAAAGAATGATTACCAGTGCAGTGAGTGCACGTTGGTTTGCGGGGATGACCATAGACGTTCGAAAAGCAATAACATTTTTTTTCAATAATGACAAAATCTTAGCATTTTTGACGCCTTAAAAACGTTAGTCCATAAACTAAACATGATATTAGTTAAAACAATTTGAGCATTTAAATAGGTAAATTAAGATTTTGCTCACTTCGATCTAATTATTGTTTATACACAGATGTAGGAACTGCAGTTGAAGTTTGGACATGGCTAAGATGATTAAATATTATTGTCTAGCAATTTTGAGAACTCAATTCGATCTTGAATTTGAATTCACCCATCAGATAACTAACAAATTGCTTCATTTTCATACATCTTACTTAAAAAATTATTCAACTTATGAGAACAACAGAGTTGATTTCGATATCCGGGATTTAAAGTCACTCTGCACTTCTGCTGATCTAAATAGACTGAATGGGAGATTGACACCCCAGATCTCCGAAATGTAAATATTACGTCACCAAATAATTTATTTACACGTGGCGGAAAAGTTCTATTAAGATGTACATAACATTACTATTATTCAGACTTTAAATAATTATTTAAAGTAAACCACCTCAGGAAATACGGGAAGGATTAAATTTAAATACTAATTGATTTATATCGCGTTAGCTAAATTTGTTTTTTAATTGTAAAACAAACTTCTTTTACTTTCTTGATTATCTATAAAGACACACCCAGTTCTACAGTTTGAATTACCTTACTCAATTGAAGAATATCTTTAGTTATAAATTCGTGTGTATTCGTGTTTATACTGCCTTGATAGTCAGTAAATTATCTTACTGACTGTCAGAGCACAGTGAGAACTAGACTGAAATTGGAATTGGAAAACCAGTCCATAATCTAAATATCCGAAACACAGGATTTTTTAAGTTACCGAGAACGTTCAATGTCCAATGTCCATGTTGCTTGCAACATTTTTTCATCTGCGACGCACACTATAGTTTTAGGTTCCCATGTAGTTATTTCAAACCATTAGATTGGGAAAACAAATGGGTTTTTCGCATTTTGTTTGTAACTGTCTGTTTATTTTTAGTCTATGGCACTAGGATGGTGTAGGATATCGTAATGTGGCAGGAGTGGCAGGTGACCACAATCTGTCCACAAGTCGATATCGCTTTAGTACCATTTGCAACGGCAGTTAAAGATTTTGGACCTATGTTCATTTTATTTATAATTTTATTGAGAAACTAGCCCTTAAAATTTTATAATTTAGCTGCATTGAAACTCCAGATGGACAGTAAAACCAGATCTTTGACCAAAGTAGGGTTTTCAAAAAAATGGCTATAGGCGACAGCCTATAAATTACTTCGACAAGGTTTTATTTGAGTGATATTTTACTGCATTGCATCCAAATAATAAACAAGGAAAAACGGTGATAAGTTTCATTTGCAGTTACAAAGTTGAATTGACACCACTGGCCTACATTGTCGATGATAGTCACCTCTATCGGTCACTAAGCCATCTCTCGGGGTTGTTATGAATGGCACCCTCCCTACACACCCCTTGCAAGGGGCGAGGGGGGGGGGAGCAAGGGGAGAGGTCATAGCCCATTGTGATGACCGTTACTGATCTGGCCATGAATCCCGTGGGATTGGTCCACTGTGTGTTGTGGGAATTATTTGTATTGACTGCAGATAAAATCCAGCTAATATAATTAAAGCCGTGAAATCTTGCAAATGTGCAATTACTATAGGACACTTTTTGAAATTCGGAACCCCTGTTATTTCGAGTTCAAATCTAATGGAAAAAACCTACTTTGAGGCTAAGTATCCGCTGATGGAAATCACCGATAAAAAACCTTAGCAACCCGGATAGCCGCAGCAAGCTCGCCTTTGCCACGTTGGGTTTGAATTCCCGCTGCAAAATGTATGCTTCTGAATGTTCCTTTTTGAGTCCTGTTTTAACAATATCATAATACCTTCTTTATCCTAAATGAAAAACAACAACGACTGCGTTTCTATGTAAATTAAAAACCCTCATCAAGAAATTCGGTATACCCGATTGCATTCAACTTAAGAAAAATTGTAACAGTCGGACCCAAGGGCGTACCCAGGATTTCAGCTAGGGGGGGGGGGGGGGGGGCAGCTCATACCTGTTTCGTTTTTCGTAGAGAGAGAAATCCGTTTTTAATTCCCACTTGTAAGGAAAATTGACTTCTAGGGGGGTGCAGCTGCCCCCCCCTGCTCCTACCTGGGTACGCCCTTGCGGACCCATACGCAGTTGGCTTTTTTTAAATTAAAAGTACCTTTTTCTTTATAAGGTGATTTTTGATTAGGGCCTCAAATTCAGCAACGTCAATCAAAGATGAGCATGAGTTATAAATCCGGCAAGTGAGGAATAGCAAACTATTTCGGCAGATTCATAAGTGATTACCAAAAGTGATTCTGCATTATTATCTCAAGTGTATATCTTATTAACACGCAATAGCTCGATAAAGACGGATATAGCCAAATACGTGAGACAACGGTCATCCATCATTGCTTAATCACCACGCTTACCAGCGAATTGGTGATCAAAAATATGGGCGGTATTGAAACTTTGAAATTGACTTAGGCCAATTATTTCATCATCTTCATCGTGTATCTAATAATGATCATATGGAATTTGTAGTTTTCTCACAAATGGAAAAGACACTATTAAATATGTTCAAAACTGCACTAAAAGTGTAAAATGTAAAAGAAGTCTTCATCAAATAAATAAAGAAGTCGAAATTGGTTTATCCTGTTGGACTATGGCATAGCAAAAACATATACACTGATACTTTAAACTTACCTATCAAAAACAATAATAATATTCTAATAATAGTCAATTAATCATCAGTCTCACTATTTAGTTACTTTATTAGTTAGTTACTTTATGCATAAAATTATTTATTTTATATCGATAACAGAGACATTTAAAAGAATCAGAGATATATTCACGCAACTGTGGGATATAGGTGTAAAAAACGAATGATTGATGAAGGTTCCGCCTATAAAATAATATCAAACATTTTACACTTATTTATTCAATCAAAAAATAACTCTAACATTTTTGCTTCCGTTACTCCAATTTACTCTAAAAGAAAGATATTTGTATTTATCTAAGTTTAAAATTTAAAGTAACTTAGAGAAACTTCGTAAACAAGAACGCATTAAAGCCGGATGCGAACGCATGCGCAGATTTTGAGTTTGAAACTTGAGCATCCTGCTTAAGAGGGATGTTTGACCTGTCCCACGACCCAGCAGGTGCTGCCGCATATGCTCCGAGCACCAGCATATGCCATTCAAAAATGCACTCTAAAATTATGCACATCCGAGTAAAAATGCGTCCAAATGATCCTAAACCCCCGTGGGAATGCAAAATTCGACGAATCTAAGGAAATTCCTTTTTTCTGACAATATCCGTTGCACAATTGTTAGGAAGATCTATTGCGCTTTGAATTTTGGTGCTATTGTGGATCTGCGCATACTTGAATAGATTTAGTTAAGGGCAGAATAATGTTGATGACAATGATGGATATAATTCAGTTTTATTTATTTTAGGTCCTTATTGATATATTACAAAGAAGACTCCTGAAACTGGTTAATATCTGTATGGAAATCATAACTAAAATACATCTCGAGCAGATAAGATAAGATCGTATAAAAAATCAAATCATCCAAAACATGTCATTCAGTAAGTCCGAAAAAAATAGTGGAAGAAAAGGAAACGCAATAAACTCAATGAAATGCCAGTTCAGTTTCTTTGACGGGATTTTTGAGGAACTTCCTTAAATATGAACCTATGTATTCATAATTTGTTGTGATGAGCAGTTGATCAAAAAATTGCGCTCAAAACATATCATAATGTTGGTGAAGTGGTATTAATAAAAAAGTTTGTTTCATGCTAAACTAGCAGCCGCCTTCGTCCACGTAGACTTTTATTTAAAGAACAAAAACTATTTAAGTTGTAAATGTGTTGCTCTGAAGAGCTTCACGGGAACGAGGGACAAACATTCATACTTTCAAATTTTAGCATTTATAATAATATTAGTAGTGGCAGTAGTAGGACGTCTTTCAACAGACAATAATTATTGATTTATCTTTTGCAGACACTTCTCAAGACAATTCAAATTGCCATTGGTAAACGTATCCGTCTTCTTCAGAAAACGTCTCAGTTTTATAATGAAATAATGTTTAAAAACTAGACCCAGATGGAAGTCTAGAAGCAGACATACTAGACAGATTGGAACGTCTGGAAATCGAAATGTCTGGATAGATTGATAGGCGCCAAAATGGCCATCAGAATAGAAAAAGATTCCATTTTAGAATTTGTCGAATGATTGTTACTTATAATAAAGTAGAAGCGGACTTAAAACCAAAACCAAATGAACAAAGACAATTGTATAGTTTTTGGACATATTAAGGACCATCAGCTCAGTCAGTTTATGATTGGCTAGAAATCTAGAAAGACTGTTTTGTAACATTAAAAAAGTGAAGCACGATTTAAGATTGAGAAACTCGGTAACAGCTGGTGATAACGTTGTTTAAGATTGAGAATGGTGCTTTGGTGTTTGCGAATAATCAGAATTTTTTTAAGCATCAAAGAAATCCTGACCATATAATAGTTTATGAGGCTTCTTCCCCAGATGTCGCCAAAATGGGTCATATGGTCAGTGGGACCACCCTGGATTGAATTTTATGGGATAGTTGGCGATGTTTAGACACTTGAGTGATCTTGACGCCATACTGGCAGCATGGTCGAGAATGTTCTAATCTTCGAAAAGATAGATTCAAATAACTAATATCTGGGATATTTCACACTCAGATTAGTAAATACTAGGTATTTAAAATTGTATTATTAAGTGTTTTTTTTGTAATATCAATTTTGTTGATTATTAATTTGGATGCCAGTTGACAACTTTATAACTAATTGTAGCAACTTTCAAGCAAAAAAATTAATCGGTATCTGATCTTCTGACCTGTTCAGAGCTTTTACTGCGGCTTTTAGAGAGAGATCAACATGCAGGGATTCTTAAAACGAGAGACACAGAAGGAACACAGAATCAAAACTTAATGTTTATTCTAGAAACGGGTGATTAACTTCACCCGTTTTTAACCAACCTGGCTGCCAGGTATAATATACCAGAGAAATTCGTCCGGTCTGTTAATGGTCTCGGTAGCATAATTGGTTAGTGCAGTCGCCCGGTTTGCGAAAGACGCGGGTTCGAGTCCCGCCTGATACCAAGACCGAATGCCTTTCCTTTTTCCTATCTTTAACGGGTGATTAAATTCAAGCATAAAATATTGTTGTCACTTATCATTGCCAAAAATAACCCGTCTGCAGAACAATAGCCCAAACACGTCGGTCTTTTGGACCACCAGATAAATTATTAACCCTCCACAATTAGCATAGATAAGACCCCTCAGATTAGGCCTCTTCGACCAACGTCTTATCTAGTACAGGGAATTTATTACCACTATACATTTTGGTAGTATTGTTATAGTAAACGGTGATAAATTACATTTTATAGTAATGCACCACGTGCGTTATTTTGGTTAGGATATTTGTTGATACAATTTTTGTTAGTTTCTAATTCATTTCTAATATATATATTTTTTAAATAGTTTTTGACAGTTAAGTAAACACTTGGACTTTTGATTCAAAGACACAAAATGCTACGAGCCCACAATAGCTACTGAAAAAAGAAACAGATTTGCCATTTTAAAAATGTATCGAATTCATTGAAAGTTTAAGTTAAGAAAGAAAAAAGAGTTTAAGGGGGTATTTGAAATTCAATAATATACATAGCATAGGAGACAACATAATACTGTGAAAGCATAGCATACAGTTAAATCTTAATAGTTAATTAGACTATTGATTTACAACTCCAATAAGCAGCTTAAAGCACTTTAAACAGTTCTAACCACGTCTCTAATACCCAAATCATCAGAAAGATATCGTCACATACTTAACACTTACATCACACTGGCTACCGAGTTACTTTATGGCTTTAAGTATCCATAAAGTCCATAAAAACATTCAAATGACTAATAAGGTAATAAACTTAACGGTTAAACTGCGCGGCAGTTGGGTGTCAAATGGATTGGTGACACAGTATAAACCATAAAGTAGAACATCTACATACAAACGTACCACTCTCGGTTTGAATGTGTGCGTGCGCGTCGCGCGCCGTGTCGCGATATCACGCACACGCGGTTTCACGCACACGCTAGCATAAAATAGGGAGGCATAAGGAGGCGGCAGTACGGACGGGCTGTGCCGCGTGTCTGTGTGCACGCTAGGCTAATAACTCGGCGGGCGGCCTTAGATAGCCTACTGTGTGGTTTATACTGTGTTGGTGACATCAAATACAAGATTTTGTGTTAGTGGTCTTCTGTTTCTTATCTCATACAAATGACAGACTTGTCTGATTGATTTTATTAATTTGTTCGTTTTCTTGTGTTGTGGCAGAATCATCTAAGGTTTTGTTAAGAAAGATTTATGATTGAGGCGCTGAGTTATCGAAAGGTTTCTTATTATTTTGATGCTGATTTTTTAATGGTGTCTGTATATTTTTGTTTATTAATAATAAAAGATGCCATACTTGACTTTACTTATTAAAGTTTTAATATTTAATTTGCTTCCGCTTGCTGCTTTAATTTGCTAAATCAACACCGTCCGAACCGGTGGTAGAATCACATTATTACTTTTTTTAATTTATATGTTGTGACTTGTTGATGTGAACTTATTAACAAGCACTTATGGTGCTTGTTAATAAGTTCACATCAATAAAGATTATTTTTACTTTTAGTTTACTTTACTTCCGCTGACCGTGCCATTAACCAGAATAGAGATCCTTGTAACGTTTCATAGAAGGAAAATGCGAGATTCGATAAACACAAAATCTCACCTAAAAGTCAACAAGAGGGTGACTTAACCCTCTCACTCCCAGCCCTAGTAATTAATACTCAAAATATATCTAAAATAGTTCTAAATAGTTGAGCCTCGAGACCATTAATTTGTCAGAAAGTGGCAAAAGCAAGAGGCAAGAGTGGCCAGTCATCGGCCGGTCCGACGCCTAACCATAAATTTATTCAAATTTATGGCTTAATACACGGCTAAAACTGCGTGACGTCATTAATTATATTAATTTTTGAAGTAAGTTGTTGACATATTGGCGGTGGAACCCTTTTGAATTTGGCAAGCTTAGAGTGGAAGTAAATTTTAGTTGCAGTGCAGGGTTTGGATTGGGTAAACAAGCGTGGTATTTACCAAATACAATACAAACGAAATAAAATTTGAAAAAAATAACATAGGTAGTAGTAAACATGATATTGGAAATAGGTTATCCCATTCTGTATTTTATTAGGAAATAAAACTGTTTTGTTTTCTAATTAAAATAAAATAAAATAAATTTAAGTAACGAAGTGTTGTTCCTCTTTATGACATTTTTGATTACAAAATCGAATCCTTTTCAGCAATTTAGGGTCTATGATGTTTTATTCTGTCTGTGACAAGAACACAGATGAAAAAGATTTGTTTGCGTTACTAATAAAAATATTGATTTTTTGTTAGCTTTTCCAAGTAACTTTCATTTTCATACCATTCATCTACATTCTTCAGATCTGTTATAAAAACTGGTTGTAATAGACGAAACACGCGAAACTCCGCGAGCAAAACAAAGGGGCATTACATAATTTCAATGTCTGGGTCACACATTGACGTAAGAATGTTGTGGATACGCTGCGCGCGCGCCGCCGGTCGGCTTTTATCGAGTTCATACAACAAAACAAGACTGGTGTGAATATTTATAGAATGCACATGGACTATTTAATATGTAACAACTGTGAGATTGAGCTATTTACAGTTAGGAGGTTGGGTAATTTTAGATTTATGCGCATTGCACACTGACATAGGCAGTGTAACTAGCACTCATTTTACCCTGTTTAATGAAGAAAGTAGTTTTTTATAATCATATTATGTTATTAAACATGATAGTTACAAAACATTTATAAAAAATGCCACATAAGATACATTGGTGATGGACCGAAAACCAGAAGAAGACATTCGGTCATGGCTTCAGGCAGGAATCGAACCCGCGTCTTTCGCAAACCGGGCGACTGCTCTTACTCCTTAGATACTGCATAAAAATATTAATAACATAGTCATATTTTTTTCATTTTAATCGGAAGTTTGAGAATGCTGCAGTCTGCTATATTGTACAATGGTCCTCAGTGTCAAAAAAAAAGTTGAACCAAGCGAATTTGGTACTTGAAATACATACGTTTACATATAATTTGTCCTGGTTTCGTTTCTCTTACGCTAATTATGAACGGTTTCAATTTGTCTTAGTTTCTGATAAATGATAAAAAATATGTAATAACTGCTTTCAAATATAATTAAAGAAATGCATTACATATAAAAAAAGAACTGGCCGGCTACTTGAAGGACTGTTTGTCACTTCGCTGTTTTAAAAAATAAATGTTAATGCTCAAAGAGCTGACTTTCTATTGTTCTTTCTACCTTATTTAGGCAAACTGTTAATTGCAATGTTTTACTAGCTGAATAAAAAACTAAATATTCAGACGACGTTAGCTGCAAAAGAAGATAATTTAAAAAGTGCATTGAAAACAAAAAACGCCATACCGCAGAATAAATTCAAGTGAGCAAGCAAGACTGCCTAATATCTGCTCGGCATTGAACGTAGCCAAGGTCAGCTAAATGCGATGCGATGACGTCACGCGTGCGTCTGCGCATCGGTCGCCGAGAGCCGCTGTGGGTGTGTTGGGTTCGCTTCTCGGTTTGGGCTGGGAGTGTGCCAATAGGTGTTTTGGATAGTTTTTGCCATTTTTAGGGTAAAATCACAAATTATCTATCTATCTATTTTTCATTATGTATATAAATAAACAATGGTTTTCTAGGTCTAAATATTTGTTTTCTTATCTCGTATCTTTCCATTAATAAAGTTTTCCTGAGTGCTATCACTGCTTCATCTACTAATAAAAAGAAAAAATATCATTATCGTTTTATCAATTCATACGTAAAGGACTTCATTTTTCAAATTATCTAATAACCAAACATTTTTTTATTGAAATTGTTATAAACAATTTCGCTTCTTTATCACCAAAAATGAGTATTATTAAGAAACAAAAAATAGGATCACTTAGGCAAAATGCAACTTTAAAACTCAGGTGGTAAAAAATTATCACAAAAAAGTCAAAAAGGCTCCTCATTCCGACACTAATTAACTAATGTAAATACATTTAAAGTAAATTAATTAGATAAGCTGTATGTTGGTGGCACAAACAAAACAATGTCGGGCCTCTGACCACATGCATAGTGGTAACACTATACCTATATCTCTGACATTTCGGGTAGTAAATTCCGTTCCAGATGATATATCTCAAACAGGTTCTCTTTGAATTATGCTATGCCTTCGAAATAATATCCAATACGTGGAGTACAGAGTGTATTTGGATGATAAAGGGTATGTCGTCTTGTGTTTGCTTTGTTCATTGGTACACATTGGGATTTTGATCGATGCAGTTTTTTCTAAAATTTTTGCTACGTCATAATGTAAAAATGAAAAAATGGTTTTGAGGTGACATTCTGCCAATATTTGGCATAGACCATACCTCAACTGTGAGGTGGAGCAAGCGATACTTCAAGACGAAAAAAAAATAAGTTTCATTCGCTCACAGTTACTAAATCAGTGGATCTTTGTTTGATAGAAAATAAGCCTGAAGTTGCCTGTTTATTAATATTTTCTCAAAACTATGCCCTAAATAATAGAGTTATTGAAATTATTTATGCTTTTAGATTCAAAATCTTTCTACACTTAGTACTGTGGCACCTCAGAGAGCACATTGCTGGGCAAATACCTGAATTCCTACATTGATCTAAGACAGAAAATCTATAGTTTTCCTAATCAAGTGCCCATTAGAACAAGTTTTAGGCCAACCCGTGTGGGAGCGAATATAAAGTTCAGTATTTTTAAATGCAAAGAAAAAGCGTGTTAAATACTAAAAGAGCACGATAACATGTCTATTTATGTAAAGATATATTGATCCTGGTAATAAACGGACAGGTGGTTAAAACAGCTTTTGTCTTGGCATAAAACATAATAGAACCAAGAATATTATTAGAATATATTCTTAAAACATAAACCAGCTATCGTCTGTATTTACGAATACTTACTTACACGCAATGTTTCAAGTACACAAAAATTACCTGCCAAATTATTTGACAGTGCTTCTTATTCCAATGACATAGGGGTCATTTTAAAAACTCAAATAAGCTAAACGATGCACCGCGATAATGAATTTTAAATCGATATACTTAGAGTTGTTTTTCTATTACGCGTGAACAAATAAGTTTGGCTTAAAAGGAAGTAATGCTATCGGACATGTGGTTATTATAAGTGACTTAACGACTAACTCAAGAACATGTTCGATGTAGAGTGACCATGTAAGAGTTGGTTACAGGATATTATTAATTAATTATAATGGTACAATATTTACATGTACATGATTATTCAAATAAAATTGCAAGTTATATTAACATGAGTTAATTTATTTTTAGGGTCAGTAACCTTTTGCGAATAATAACGTATCTAACATGCTCACGACTATTGCCTTGCAGAAGTGCATTGATTGTTTCCGTCATTCGTGAGGAACGGAAGCAACCGACATTTTGCTAAGCGAATGTAAACCCAACCAAGCTGTCATTCGGATTGCTTGGATTTAAAATCGCATCTGTTTTACTTTTCTCAATCAACATGAAAGCTGTCTGAAGCTACAAAGACGCATTTTTTTTCGAATCTTCGTTATATTTGTGTGTGATTATTTCCTTTGAATAATTAAGTTTATTTCAGTTTATGTTTCTTAAGAACTAGTTTACACATGATCTAACCACCATAGTAAATGTCCAACTAAACCCCAGATCTATGGTATCCCAAGCCAAGAATGCCACAGCCTCCGGCAGGGACGCCAAATTATATCACACCGCGCCGAGATAGACAAATCGCGTGATGGAGCCAGCGATTACGGCAATTTGGGCAAGAGGTGCACGGACTTTACTTATTATTTAACATTTAGGCACTTTGTTTGTGTTTAGGACTTGATACTGGGAAGGAAGGTTTTTGGATTTTGGTATTCGTAAAAATATTTAAAAAAAAAATTGAACTCAAGAGTAAGTTTTTTTAAAAAATATATTTTGACAACTGACAAAAATGAGGGAGAGACGTCAAAAGTGGAAAAAACTGTGTTATTTGTTTATCTTCAAAGATAAAACTGTATGGTAAATGACATAAAAAAACCCTAAAGGAACAGGAAAAAAAGGAACAGAAAAAACTATTTTTTAGGATAGGTAAATCAGCATCCTAGCTTGTGCAAAGTAATGATATACGTTTCAAGAGAAGCCATCATTTTCAATATTTTTAGTTTAACTTGTGGCCATATTTTATGTCTTCAATTCATCCAGACGCCTAAAGGAAAACTTATAAGCAGTATACGTAATTAATTATTCATTAGTTAAGCTTATAATCTCTAAATACTGTATGTATCCAAACAAAAAGCGTTTATTTTGTTAACATCTGTACGTAGTTACTTGATGACGCAATACCTAACTCAACCGTAATGGTTGGTGTCAATCAAAATTACACACCGACAAATTTGTTAGTTCGTTTGTAGGAAAAAAAATCGGCTCATTATCAACTTTGTTGCTACACAATAAAGATTATTAATACAAACTCTGTTTGTGTTTCAGATATAAAAACTTTGTCTCAAACCGTTCTGAGAACTGCCATGGATCAAGACCTGCCGAGTTGCCTACAAATTATTTGGTCGGACCACTTCGAAATTCCAAATTTGAAATTTTTATTTTTAACGTTACAGTGATGGATGCTGAGTTTGTTGCCAGTAATAAAATAAATCTTGCTATGTTCAACTAAATACTTTTTTGTTTGTTTAATTACTTATTTGTACTCGTATGAACGCAGAAATGCTAGCCATCATTTTAAAAAGTTTCATGTAACCTATACATTTTATTGATAATAATACACTGCTCAAAAGTGTCTAGGGATATCTCAAGCATTTTCATACAAAGTATAGCTATTTGGGAGGCTGTAAAAATTAAAATATTGATA
Source organism: Udea ferrugalis (assembly GCA_950022985.1). Taxonomy (NCBI): domain Eukaryota; kingdom Metazoa; phylum Arthropoda; class Insecta; order Lepidoptera; family Crambidae; genus Udea; species Udea ferrugalis. The sequence goes on from OX465541.1 coordinate 2,679,133, forward strand.
CCAACGTAGAAATTTTTAGAACACAGAAACTGCTATATCTGCCCTTTCAGATTGTATAAAGAAATTCATTGTAGTAGCATTATTGTACAATCGTAAGGACGTTAAAAAAAAACAGATTTTTCTTTTAAAAGGTGTCAAAATTTTAGCAAAATCAAAGGTTTTTTTTTGTAATATTCTTAACCTTTATCTTATGCCTCTGTCCTCGCGTTATTCTAAGATAATGCACAACTTGTAAACAAACTTAACTTTATGAAATATTTGAAAAATGATATCCGTATGATATCCCTAGACAGTTTTGATGTGTGTAGTAATAGCTTAAAGTGCTACATAACATCATTTGGCTTCCACTAAATCAAAAAGGTCAAATAATAATGATTAATCGTGATTACTTTTATTATTTTTTGGATACAGTATGATTAATTACTATAATTTAAATCTACTATAAAATGCACATGGATAAAATATTGAATTGAAACTGTGCTGTGGTATCCTGCCAAATGTATTCACAATCAATAATACTTAAATTTTTGAGCTATCTAATATTTTGTAAAAGATTTAAATGATAAATTCGGATACATTCTAGAAATCATTACGCATCAGGCGTAACTTCGCAGTAGTAAAATTGCCTAACAATAATTTTGTTTTGTTTTGTCAAAATTCCATAATATAAAAAAGGGTTTTAATAAACCGTCACTCCTAAAGCCGTTTTGAATCATTATCGAGTCTAATAATACCGAATCTTTTAGACCTAAAGTAATTTTCAATCGTTATTGTTATCTACTTATTAATCTATCTGCATTGAACAGAAATCAGAAAGTGCTAATCCAAATGTTAAAGCACCGAGCACGAGTTAAAAACAAATTAGTAAGACCTAATTATGCTTGTAAGTGGCCATGTCAAACAATGTCAGATACTGAAAAAAACTTGAACAGGTCATTGCCCCCAACAAAAAGTTGTTGTACAGATTAATTGATTATGTTGCGTATTTTAAAACTGCTCTGACACATGTCTCGATCACCCTGTATAGCGCTAGTGTTGACATTGACCGTTGCTACTACGACCAGTATATCTTGATCTTTCGAGCTTAAGACTTAGTTGAATATCGCGGCTTTTTTTAAGCCGGCTTAAACATTTCGTTTCGTTAACAAATATTGAGCTTTAAGAACTTATGAACAGGTGTTGTATTTCGGCAAACAATTATTGCATACTTTTTTTTTTATGAATGCTTGAATGAAGAATAAACATACCTTCCTCAACACAATTATTTGAAATAATAGGTAATTTCAATAAAAAAAGGAAATTAAACGAATATTACAATTCCCAAAATATATTTTTAATAGCTTAAGAAACAAGGATGTTATGATAATCAGAACGCCTAGGCTGCACAATCTCTGATATCTTTACCCACACAAAAAGAGCGCGTATATCAGTCATGTGAAGTTGACATTGACAATGGTTTGAAATTGGAATGCGGCCTTGGCGCGAAATGTGCCCGGCGAATCGCGCGGGAAACGACATCGAGTGTTTAGGATTATGTCCTTTTTATGACAAACTTTACTCTCGAGAAACGATTCATGTATAACTACTAAAAATTTTGAACTATACGAACAAAGTAAAACTACCTTCACATATGAATGTTCAGCTATTGGGTAAAACAATTTGAAAGCAATATCTATGTTACACTACAAAATAAGAAACAAAAATCGTAAAAAATGGTAATATCTCCAGTTCGCAAGTTTCAGGTCATCTTTACAATACAAAAAGGTTGTCCACAATAGCATGAAGAAAATCTGAATTTTAAAATCGTCAGGTATTTTTGCAGCCACGACTGAAGAGATATATTCAAATTTGTGATAATTTAACTCAACTCAATTTCGAAGGTTAAACTTGACAGATTGAAAGTCAAATTTCGTTTTAAAAAAGCGTGGACGAGATGTACGAGGAGCGAAAACAGAGTACATAGTTATAAATATACATAAATATGCGAAATTCAGATGTACACTTAGCATCGCATTGGAAGATTTTTGCAAACATGAATAGTTTTATTCACTGAACCATAGAAAATAATGATCTAGCTAGATAATCGAATACCAATTAAGTTAAAGCAGAGCAGCAAAACTAAGTGGCATTTTTTTCTGATTAGGAAATCTGATTGCCAAATCTGACAATAAAAACATTTTAGGTTCTAATATTATTTAAGTCTTTTCCAATTTTTATTGATTATTGTTAGTTCCATTTTTATCCAAAGTTTCAGATACTTTTTAAAGACCTAATTATTTGGTGCCACTAGTTTTTGCCAGCGTTTTCGTCTGACTAAGCTTATTAAAAGTTATCCCTTCCCCCTTTTGCATTTTTTTTCTTATAGTAGGTTTACATTTTAAAAAACCTATATTTTGAATTTCCCCTTTCTAGACTCAGTCGTTTCGTCTGTAGGTATTTTGATAGTCAGGAAAGAAAACCGATTATAAGTATGGACTTTATTCTAAAATGAAACGTTATGTAAATTTACATAACACTTGAGGGGAAGTTATCAATGGCCTTGTAACCATTGGGAATTCTACCGGGTCACAGAGCAGTCTTATCTACAGTCGCCATACAATCAAGTAAATACGAAGAAACATACCGATTCCTAGCGATTTCATTATTGTTATTTTTTTCGTAGGGACAAATACTCAAATATGTAGCTCTAAGTATTTTTCCAGAAGTATATTGATCTGATTGCCATTCACTGTAAGAGATAGTAATAAAATATGAAAAATATTAACGAGACTGAGTTTAAATGGGTAGCTGATAAAACTTCGCAATCAAAAATAACAATCGACAATGATGCACTTAAAATGGAAATAAAAGAGTTAAAGCCAAAATTTGATTATACCTCTCTGGCAACATCTAATGACATTACCGTATATTTTTGGCTTCAAGATTCACGAGCCCCTAATTACGATCTAAGAACATCCGCATTGAAATCTTAAAAGCATCATACAAGAAAACAGCCAAATTAAAGCAAAGATCGTATCATCCCGGAAAACGTCGAAGCGAATACCAAATTCATTAACTCCATACAGCTCGTTATCTATGTAATTGCGATGAAAAAACTCAGCGAACAGACAATAGGTAACGTTTGGAACAACCTCCGATCGACCTGGGGATATCTGACCTTCATTTAGGAATTCATGATCGAGATGTCTTAAGTAATCATCGGTGAAGAAAATATGTTCAACTTCAGCACAATTTTTTCAATCCAACTTTTCGTCAATTGACACTTGACAATAATGATAGTCAAATTTTACGCACAAATTGGTATTGTTAAAATACATATACGCATAAAAAATATTCAATTTCCCATTCATTGATGAAAGTGGTGATCGTTCTCCAAATCCAAATATGGTGATTCAAATTTAATATTGTTTAATAAATGGGATTGTACAAGAATGTGATATTATGAGTGTAACTAAAGTACTTGCTTGCGTTTGCTTTCAAAAATTACAGAAAATATTTCTACATATTCTTATACTTACTTGTTATACGAGTATACTTAAAACTTAAGATAAATGGTTTTCTGCACACATTCATTATGACAAAAGTCACATAATTGTGTGTAAATGAGCATTAAAGCGAGAACATAATTTATTATCTGCACAAGTTAAAGATGCACTTCACTCTTAACTCCATCTGGTAATTCTTATAGGATATGATCTTAAAATATTAGACTTTATCAAGAATAATAAAGGATTAATTAATGTTGTTGCAAATTGTTGAAATATCAAAGGAAACGTTGAAGTTGTACAAGACAAATAGCACAAACGTCCAGGAAGTTATAAACTGTACATACAAAGTCCGATAGTTTTATTAGACACTTGTAAAACCAGCTTCCATATTTAGTGAAGTACATACTTGAACTTGACGAAATTGACGATTTAACAAGCGTCTGCACGCATTCGTCATCAGATAACCATGTAATAAAATCAATAAGAAACACTTCAAACACTAATTGAGGAATCAAATTTTAAAATCATTTCTTGGTCTGAGTTGAGATAAAACGGAAAGATAAAAATCTTATTGGCGTAGTAAAAATTATCCAAATCAATTTGGCCATTAACGAAGCCAATTAGACCTCGCGAAAATACTAAAATTAAAATCAAAGGCAGTTAAAAGATAACTTTTAACGCACTCCGACGGCTAAGGTTGAAGAAGCAACGTTATTTAGGAATCATCTAAAGATTAATAGCTTCGTACGCGGAACAAATCCTCGCTTCGTGATGCTGCGATCCGACGAACAATGCGTCGGAGTCGCCTAATATTACCGACTTAATGACGTCAAAACAGTTGAAGACTTCCGAAGTGTTCAAGGTTGGGCCGTAATGATTAATTTACTTTAATTACATAAAATGATCTAACCTTTTCTTCCTGTATCTGCCCTCCGTTTTCTGATAGTGGTGTAGACGGCGCGCTGTATCCTTTGGGTCCATCGTCGTGTGGCGTCATTTGCCTTTGAACATCATTTTCCTGGTCATTATTAACCCGTATATCGTGCAGCCCACTTTTGAATTCGGATAATCTTAATACGGACGGCTTCATTTCTGGTATGTCGTCAGGATGTTCATATCTTCTTAGATCTGTTATGTTAGCTGACAGATGTCTGTGAGGGTCGATAGGCGGTGGCACGCCTATAGATCTAAGGTGTTCTATACTTCTGTGTATATGGGAGTAATTGTCTAAGGGAATTTCTGCCATGAGTGGAGAATTGTGATAATCTAGACCTCCACCGTCCGGCCTGTAATCGATTGTCCTGCCTTCCATCATCTTGATCGTTTTAAAATTTCTATCTAAATATGCTAAAGTCGTTATGTTATTTGGCACTATTTTAATATAAAAATATACGTTGTTAATTTGACCCGCTTCTTGTCCTTTGTTTTGTCATGGAATTTTTCGAGATCCTCCGTTTCGATTGGGCTGAAAAATAACGACTAGTAAAAATCTATTTCATGTTTTGACTGTTTCTAAATGTTGTCTTATCACTTTTAAAATAATCATTGAAAAAATAAAAGCTAAAAGATTGTAATCAAATCTCTTATTGATTTCTGTTTTGCAAAGCTCTTATTTGAAAGGCATACGTTTGAATATCCGTTTGTCTATTTTAAACTAGATTTGACGTGTAAAAACATGGCGGTTTTTTTGCTGAAGCAGGTGACGAGAGCAGCCGCGTAGGTTGTGTGTCAACGATCTAGAGGCTAGCCCACATGCCGTATCGAATAAGGCTCCGATAATCACATTGCGAGTACATCCACGCTACAATATACTTACTAATGATAGCTTTTTTCTGTTGCGAACGAAGTTGTTCAAAAAAAGATTGGAGGTATTGGCAACATTCTTTATCAAAGTGGTTCACTTTTTTTTATTTAAATATTTCTTAAGGAAAGTATCATTTGAGCCATTCCAATGGAAAAAGTTGAATATTTTTCATTGTGTTTTAAGGACTTTGTGAGCGATTGTACCCACAGCAATACGCTGTCAAAGATATAATTGCGTGTATAGGAACAGACAACCAAGACCGTTTGCGGATAGCAACTGCTCTTGACTTTGTACTGTCGACCTTATCGCTTAAGCTATAAGGGTCAATGTATGATCTTCTAGTATTTACCAGTAGTTTAACCGGATGTAATTTGGTGATGTATACAGGGCCTCGGTCGATCGACTTTAAGATTTGTAATCATACTAGTTTCGACCTGGGAAGTGCTTTATGTAGAGTAATTATCTTTTTGTTATTAAATGGTAGCTTACTTCAACGCCTTAAGTACTATTTAAGTCTCATTACGAGACATTAAGGTCTTTTTTACGACATTTTATTATTTCAACGACCTCTACTAGTTTTAAGACGCAGGTACCATCTCAGCAGGTGTAATTAGGTACTTTGTTATAATTTACATCTTTGATAAGTCTTATTTATAATTTGTACAATGATTCTCTAAAGTGTTTTTTATAAAGTAGTGAAAAAATATTGAACGACTTCATGACCAATTTAGTTCACGTGTCAGTTATTTATTTTAACTATCTTTGGCCAAAAAGTTTTTAAGAAGTTAACCCTTCATTTGGATGTAATTTTTATTTTGAATTAAATGAAAATGTAAAATAATATGTAAGTAGTTACGTTTTTTTGTATTTTTTCAAACTACTTTTTTGTACGATAACTACGATAATAATGAAAAGGCTCATTAATTGCTTATGGCAAAATTGACTGTTTAAAAACAACTGAATTTACGATTAGCAGCCTAGTTCACTAGCGAAACATCTACAATTTTTTTTATTCTGCCAAACGTGTTTATTGCCAGTAAAAAATGACACTTGTCAACATTTTTTTCCGGTCAGTTAGTTCAAATGTGCGTTTGCTGAGGTACCTACTTATTTATTGGAGATTTCGTAGTTACTGATGCGTGCAATACAAGGTTGTTTGACAAGAAGTTCTCTGATATTGGATAAGAGCGTTTCTAATAACTCAAGTTGTGTAAAAAATGTGTACAAAAACTGTCGTTTAGAGGCCAGTCTTAAACTTACGATTTGAAGGAAATAATTGCTTAGATGTCTTAGGTTATTTTCTAGAAGGGTTTTTGTGGTTTACACCTTTTTTATTCAAACTGAATGCACATTTTTAGAAAAATATATTTATGAAATAAATTTACCTATAAGTAGTTTTTTTTAAATTTTGGTTTAAAACGTCAGAAAGTTATAAGACAACATTTTAGAAACAAAAAAAAATAGGTAAAAAAAAATTGAGTGGCAGATCACCTGTTGCTGTGGCACTGGCATCAAACAATCCAGATGCAACAACTGATCAAACAAATATTTAAAAAACTCCGCGAGACTTGCGTCCGAAAATATTTCCGTATTTATAGTCTGCGAGATTCAAGGTCGCGTTTGACAGACGGCCCGCCGCGTCTTGTAATTACGACATCCAGAGGGTTGTTACGTAAAAACTCCCCACCAGAGGGAGGCAAACACCCTCCAGCCAGAACCCTCCAAAACAGGGGACCTGCCACCAAATTAAAATAAAAAAAAATACCTGTCGCTATCCAAAAATCTTCACAATCACCAACTATATCACCATTTAAAAATCACAGTTTGTTCCTATCTAAAAGTCACTAAAAATATATCACATCATAAGGTAACACTACTGTCACAACACGTCCAAAAGGCAACAGTCCAAGGCTCGATCGCCAAAATTACTCAAAAAATCCACGTGCTTTCCCGTAAACATTTAAGAAAAAAAAATCCGGACGAAAAAACCGACGTGTACTTGACCCTGCGGTAAAATTATGAATGCCGACCGTCGTTACTAGGATCAAAATTGCCAGATTTTTTGTACTCAATATTTTAGTGTGCTATATTTCTCTATAGATGTGGGCAATCCACACGTGATGTAGCGCGCTGTCCCACTCGCACTTTGCGATTTGCAGCGTGCAGTAACGTCTCAAGACATGTGTTTGCACAAAAAGCCGGCAAAGAGCGTCCCTGCGAGCCACACCGGCCACTCGCGTCAACAAAAATGCAATACAAAACGCTGCTCGCCCGCCTTAAGACCGACGCGGCAAAAACGAGACTGAAATTCAGATCTATAGTAGAAAAAGTGAACTACTCCGAGCGAGGGGGTACACTAACACATAAAAATGAAAAAAATCACACGGACGACAACATCGACAGCGGAGCTTAAAAAATCGGAGTGGGGAGTCTTCCGCGTCACTCTCTTGGATAGTGCTCTCTCGCTCGCTCGGCATGAGGCCGCACGCACACTACCACGCGGTGGTTAAGCGAAAAAAATGTGTACACATTTTTTTATTATTCACGATTTTTATGTGTGTAAGTGGGCTCTGTGCGAGCGAGAAGGGAAGAGGCGGCCGCGGTAGCCGTATCCTTGCGGAAAGGAGATAGCGCGCGTCGCCACGTGCTCGTCCCTTGGTATTAAATAATAATTAAAATGGCTACAAGACCAGCGATACGAGATACTGTTCGGTAGACGATTTTTTGGCCGAGCTTTTGCCTTTTTTGTTGAGCTTTTTGCGGAATCGACGAAAACGAGGTATGGCCCGATAGACGGAGTAGTCATAGATAAAAAACCGCGGGCCGATTGACACATAATAAGCGAAATACGCGCAGAAAAAGTCGCGCCGGGGAAAAAAACCAAGGACGCCGCGCGAAAAAGAAGTTATTGATTAAAACAGGGCTGTCATTGACCAGACGTAGTTAAATGAGGGTGGCTAATTGTATGCAGGAGCGTATCCTGCAGGGTCGATTGCTTCTCGCCCAAAAGAAAGCTTTGAATTTGTAAACGATGTTTGAATAAACATTAGTTTCTTCCCTGCTATCAATTAGACTGTAAGACTTAAGAGGTGTAAATTAGGAGAAAAAAATGCAGCATGAAGTGTAAATTACCCTTAACATTTTTGAAAATGTGTATGGCCATGTAAAAAATATGTCATCGTGTAAAATTGTGTACTTATCTCTCAAAACAACCACAATCTATATTCCGATACTTTTGTCCACTGCCTGGGCGATGGACTGAACATTTCCAAACAAGAATTTATAATAGCAATGATCAGAAAAAAAGCGAGAGTAATACAAGCTTTTTAAAAATTAAAATGAAACAGTAGACAAAACAACAATAAAAGAAAACAAAAGTGTTCGGCGTTTTCAAACATCCGAAAAAGCTGCCTCCTAAAAATGACAAGAGAACCATCAATAAATGTATTTTCGCTTGTCCTACTTTACTGCTCTGTAATAAAACCTTTGTCGGCAAATAGTTGAATATATTTGACTTTCGATTTTTACGCAAGGACGCAAAAATAAATGATCGAAAATCCCACTAAAAAATTACAGAAAGGAAAAGGTTAGTAACAAACAATAACAAAGTTTGGAAAAAAAATACGATGATAAAATCTAGGTATTTTTTTATCATCGTAGTTTTTTTACAGTAATACTCAAAATACTTACATTACTTTAGCAATAATATTATCTCAATGTAACTTAAGTAGCATTCAACGACTAATTAAAAAAATTAAAAAATTGGCATTTGAAAAAACATTATTCACAAAAAAATATCACCCCCAATAAAGGGTTAAGTGATTTCGATTTCGTTGACTAAGCATAGGGGATATTTGTGTATTACATTTTTTTCTAACATGTGCACTGGCTCTCTTATTTTTTTGATATTTCGTAAGGGTTTGACAACAATTGATTGAATAGTTTCTTTAACCTGTTGTGTGGGGTGCGGAAGCAGGATGTTGATTATATCTAGGATTGAATTATTTTTATTCAAATGGGTTTCAATCAGGTGAAATACAGGTGAAATACAAAGATCTTAAAATATTCTAAATGTCTTTTCATATTTTTTTTGTAAGAACAGGTTTACCAAAAGGTAATAACTAAAAATAAATACAGAAGCATATTTTTCTTCAACTGCAATACCATAGTACTCATATTTTTTAGGCAGCTTTTCGTCAGTGTCATTATCATTACATTTTTCACCAAAAGTTTGATTTCTTAAATCTAAATGATCAAATAGTAAATGCTACCTTCGAAATTCACTCAAATCTCAATGAGAAATCCAAACCACATCCATATCAAAAGAACTCGTATAGACTTACGTGTGGAGCTAATTTCTTTCATACCACCATCACGGAACCTGTATTTTAGTAGCCCGCCATTTTGATCTAAACGATATATAGCTCATCACTATAATGACCACCGACAAACTTGACCTCCAAAACCAGGCTTATACATTGATGTTTTCCGTTCGGGCTTTCAATATTTGGTTTGAGTTAAAGGAGCAATGGGGCTTAAAGGCTTTGGAGGTTTCGAAGGTCGTTTTAGAAACGAGGTTGTATGGTGCAGGAGTGTTCAGTCATCCATCACGCAAATGCGGTAACCGGATTCAGCCTCAACTTGGGATTGACTAAAACCAATTTTTAAATCGTATCTTCGATAATGGTGTCGGATCTAACAGTGATTTAAGGACTTGCATGCTTTTCTTACATCTGGCTCTGAAAATGATAGTTAAAATCTTTAAGAATAGATTTAGCCTTTATACTTCAAAACTTTAATTTTAATTAGAATTATTTTAATGAAAATATTAAAAAGTCGATGATTATTTTTACTAAGTCAAACAATATGGTAAGTAATAAAAATGTTGGCTACTCTGAAACTGAGAGTATTTTTTTATAAGTACCTTGAAGCAAACAGGAGGCCTGTTTTAACAGAAGTTAAAAAGTAATAAAAACTAGAAACAAAGCTAACATGCTTTTTTCTTCGCAAGTTTTTCGTAAAAAATACACTTTCACTATTTTTTGGCTGCCATAAAAATTTTGGGTGGCCGAAAAAATTGCTTTTTTGAACCAAAGGGTAACTAGAACTGATATTATAAAACAAACAATAGGAGAGGGTGGTTTGTGAGAAAAAACAATACTACCCCAATATGCACCTGGTATCATACTTTTTGTATCGATCGCTAATGTTTATTATAATGATATAAGTTCCTCTTCCTGTCGGAACATCGTGGGCGCCGCTTTTTTACCGGATTTCTATAAAAACCTGTCGAATTCCCTAAGGACTTTGAACCTTCATCCTTTCAGATAAGAAGCACGCGTTGTTTGAATGTAAATTGGCATTTTTTCATGAAGATCCGAGGTTTATTGTGGCAATGTGCTTCTTTGAGATTTTTTAAGTTGTTTATTCAGAATAGATTGTTTTATGCAGATGGCTCTTTATCGTTGGAGATTGGGAGAGACGATTCACTTTTGTGGGAAACACGCATGAATATAATAAGTTAATAACACGGTAAAAGATGGTCAAAGCGTCGAATTATATAAAATCCATGAAATAGAGCTTATATGAGTATTTTTAATGCTGATTTGCACTGATTATAGAAGTTCTTGAGTTACTTGATTTTGTCTCTCAATGGTAATAAATGGTCAGCTATGGGTTTTCAAACGTAGCTAGCTATTAGGAGCAAGTAAGTTGGGTGTCACCGGTATTCCCGTTAAATTTATGAAACCTAGCCTTTGTGTTCTAAATAATTACTAAACTTGTTTGGGTCTATCTAAAAAACAAATTACTGCCATTGCATGCAAAAGTTAATGTGATGTATTGTGTCATAGGGGAGTAAATAAAAAATGAATTAAATTGCTTAGTGTGGATTGGGCTATCGAGGTACAGTGTTATAAACACTCAATATTTTCTACCCCAGGAAGACAAGAGAAAGAAGGCTTCCACTCTTAAATTCATTAGCATTAAAAATGGGCCTTGGCCAATAAACTTCCAAGTTTATATTTACAGCTAATTTAATCTACAGTAATCTCTGGAAGAATCTCTGCAAGAGTATATATTCAATTAACAATTTCAATATCATCTTGGAAATCAACAGGGCCATCCAATACTGCATCCGTCCATCCATCGCGCCGCGTGACGCCAACACGATCTTTTGTATTTAAAAACCGACCCTCATTTTTTTCTTCATCCCTCAGAATTTTAAAATTTCTCTACCTGCAACGCACCCTTACAATCCTACTAACTTACATCACTAACGCTAGTTAAGCCATTTTCGACTTTATTGAATTTGTCTACGTCAGAATTTGCGTTGTCAAATTATTTTCTAATGTCGTTTGTATATGCAATATCATCTGCAACATCTTGGATAGCATCCCCGTAAACTTAATGACTTACTGCTGTGTTCTTGTTGATTAAAACTGCTCTTACATCTCGATGGGATAAGGTTGGTTTTGTTTTGGCATTTTCGAAATTATCGTCATTAAAGCGAGGTAATTCAAACAGATTTTTGCTATGGTGCATACGAAAAATGTGCGTTTCCCGTAGTTTTGGAATTTATTAGAATTAGTGACGCGTCCTGCGGCGTCTTGGTTTTAAGAGCTTTGGAATTAACAAAGATACTGGACAGCAGATGCTGGCAGTTGTTGAATTAGATTTATGCTTTGCATTTATTTAAAATTTATTTTGAAATAAAGCTTTTACAACAATCATCTAGACTAGGAAGCAAATAGAGTAGTATTTGAAAAAAACACAGAAATGTGATGTGACTGACCCCCGACTGGACTGCTTATTCTTATATTTTTTTCATTGTATGTATTTCAAAAAGACTACAATCGAAAAAAAGCGTCCACCAAAGTTGAGCCCGCCCTCCTTACAAGTCTTTAGCTAACTGTTGAACTTGAATTTTATTAAACTTGCATTATATTTTGATTTCAAGAATAATAAAATAAGCTTACTTGGCAGAATAATGAAATTAAATTCAAAAGACTCAAACTATTTCGAACCTCTTGCCTTAGCAACAAGTGAGCGTAGTGTTTCTAGAAACGAAATGTAGGTACCTATAAGCAACCACGACGTAGAAAACTTAAATTGCCAATAAATTGAGAACTTAAAAGTAACAATTGCGCAATCTGTGTGTCTATCCCAACTCAAAATCCCAACAAATAGACCAATATTTTAAGATTTTTATAGCAAAATCCACGTTATTCACTGAAACACAAAGCGACCACCTGAGCTCTGACAAAGAAACGTCCCCTTTTTATCAAAAAGAGGACTTTTCGAGAAAAAAATCCCACGATGCAGTTTTTTTGTCAAAAAATCTGTCTACAGTACTTTTTATGGGTTTTGATTGAGCATTGTGCATAAAAAAATAGTTTTGGGGATTATGCTTGCATTGTCAAATAGGAGTATTTTTTTGCAATATTTTTATTAGGTCAGTGGTCTGTTGAACGAACTCACTTCATGCAATTTTGGCGTGATAATGTGCTTTTTTCTTTACATTAAATTGTTTGGTAATAAATTCAACAGCCAGTAGTAGTTTTTACGAAATTCATCTGGTGCTCTAAGAAAAAATGGTACAAGTTTTATACAGTCTAAGTAAATTATGATAGTGTATAGCGATTGACTAGTAAATCAGCAGACTTACCTAACAAATACACTTTTTAGGAATAATATACTGAACATTTTTATTCCGTATAAGAGCAGCGAAAGCTTCTTCCCTTGAAAGCTCCCGTAAACTATTTATCTTTCAAAAAACGCTTCAGTAGGCTGGCCCCTTACCACGTTGGATTTAGATTCCCTGAAGTTTGGGCTTCTGAATGTACCGTACACCATCATCACCACCTCAGCAATAGTAAGTGTGTTTCAGACTACCCCGTTTGGAATATAGTAAGTCTTAAGCATATGTTATGTTATCCAGTCCAAATAAGGCCCCATACCTATAAAGTAAGCCTGTCTGTCTGTGGTGCTATTGTATAACACTCGCAATGTCAAGTGTTCCACATAGCACGTTATTACTTACGCTTCGCAGATAAGGTGACTCGGTACACGATTTGTGGCGTTTTTGGTGTTTGTGGCGTTTTCTCTACCCGTAGGATGTTTGGAAGAGATCGCTTTTCAGCAATAAAACCACCCAAGTTGTTAGTTTACATGATAGTTATTTTTTTCTGTAAACAATAGTTATTGTTTTAGTTGACCTGGAAAACATTTAATGTCAAAAGCCCAGAGATATGTAATCGATAACTTTTATAAAATGTTGAAAATAATGAGCATGTTTCTTAACTTCATGAATGAATTATATTTTCTTAAACCGTTGTCAATTGTCCTAGCAGTAGCAATCACAACAAGAAAATAGTTTTAAATTTGGTTTTTAAACTACATAATTTCAATTTGGCAATTGTGGACATTTCGCTTGACTAGTACTTAATAAAAGCGATTTATCAGAGATTCAGGCTTCTATTTCATATATTTTTACTCTACCAATACTTTTTTTCTCTCTAAAAATATCTCTACTTACAATACACTGTCTCACTGCTAAATAAAAGTCCACATCGTAAAATGCAACCATGGAAAATGGCAGCCTTATATATTTTAGTATTGGTATAAAAACCTTGATTAAATGCAGATTATTCTCAAAAAGGGCAAACTCTGCATTCTGTTGAACTAGGTATATTAAATATGAATTCCAAATCTAAACTGTTTTTTAATTTCTATCTTCCAGTAGCTTAAAGAAGGGGTTAGTAATAGTCGTGGCAAGCCAAAGTATTGTTCCACTTACGAGATTAATGAAACAGTTTCTAGGGATTTCTTTTGTAACTTCTTCATCCTAAATCACGGAACAAACTATTTTTATCTTACAAAATTGTTATCAAATTCCCCAACTCGCGACCAAGTCATACAACCAGACGAACACGGCCCGAACTCGTTTCGCGTATGAAAGTCACGGCCACTGCCTAATACGCACACCTATACCACAACCACACTCATACAAAGTCATACAAACTCATACATATACCCATAACTAGGCACCAATATAAACTGAGCTCTTATTTCTATGGGACTACATAGAAATGGAAGCCACTACTAAGCCCAGCTGGAGTCGAAACCTTTGGGCTTGACTGTACAATTCATCTAACTACCTACTCTAGGCTGTATATTTTATGTTAGATATTTTGGTTGAGGCACCTTTGGCCGTTAAACAATGGTGGTTATGTTAAGTTTATAGTAATTTTTTCATACATAACCATTCACTGACATTGTTTTTTAAATTTAATTAGGTTTAAATTTCATAACAACACAAAACGACGACGTAGTGTCACTAACTTTTATTGTAAAAAAATTATGCCAATTATTTTTTGTTAAAAAACAGTGAACAACAGTTTTGACGATCAGAATAAAAAAAAAATTGAAAAACTTTTCCTTTTTAAAACTTGGTAATTCATAAACACCACAACCAACATAGCATTTAGATTTTAATCGCACTTCAACGTCGATATTTATGTTTATCTATTTAGATAAATTCAATATCGTTTTCAAGAAGCGGTCTAGGAACTGCAGGAAATATAGTCAGTTAAGTGACCACATATATTTCTCGAGTCCCAGTTATCTAACGCATTTTAAGCCTAAAAACAAGTTAAACTAATTACTAAATCGCAGCTGAAAACGCAGACATACCACAGACAAAATAACGACATAATTATGCGAATTCAAACCTATGAGAACATAAAACGTGCTAAGCGGAAAATGCTTTCAATAAGGCGTGTTCCGTATGCTAGTTTCCATAGTTCGGTTTGTATTGGTAAATAAAGAACTAGAAATACTTATTAATTAATTGCCTATGTGTACTTATTACTTTTATTTACCTTCGTTTTTTTCAAGCTGGTTTAACTTAGCAACAATTTGGAAAAAAGTGGTCAAAGTCAGTCAGTCAATCTAACGTCATGATTTACTACTTTGTTTTACTACGTTCTTCTCAGTACAGATACAACTTTCCGACACCGGTGGTTGAGTCACATTATGTTTGTATACACACATAACACATACATAAACAAATACACAGGTATTTGTTTATTATTTCTATTATAGTATTTAAGTCTATTATTAAGTCTATTTTTGTTTGTTTGATTAAGTTTTTGACGATTTGAAAGCACTTGTAACAGGTCTATTTAAATAAAGATATTTCTGATTCTGATTCATGGCTACGAAAAATAAAGTTAATAATTTCATTGGATTCCTGGGCTGTTTTTTTCGTGCAATTATCAATTTTCTTTTTTAAATCAACAATTACAACATGATTTAGTTGCGCCAAGCCTGGATAGTGGGATGGATGGGTTTTGGCCAGCATTAGGTCAGCAAACGCTGATAATAATAATAAAGCCTTTACGTGTTGGCATCAAAAAAGCTTCAGAGGACCGTGAATTTAACACTATTATTGATATTTATTGATTTATTTATAATAAAATTAATGAAATTAACACGTAGAAACATAATTTTTTTTTGCTAGGCCGCCCGCATTCAGTTTTTTTTAGTTAGTTTAGTTTTTACGTAAAAGAGACACACATCCATCTATCCAACCACATACAAACTTTTCGTTTTATAAAATTAGTAGCATGAATAAAAACATCTAACTCTTAAAAACCACGTGCAAAATTTATAGACCGGGTTGCCTAAGCTAAGGCTCCATTATCCGTCGACAATGCCACTGAACCCCAAATTCGAGCACTACTAAAATTAGACTCTCGGTGCAGATTCTAAAGCGATAGACGTACCGACGGTGCATTTTTATTAGTAGATAGATAGGTGTGCGGAATCTTAATGTTACTCAGACTGCTTTTGTCAAAGTTTCGAAGTTATTGTTGGGTAAATATAAATAAACAACCTTCATTGCAGGTGTTGCAATGCATTGGTTATTGATCCTGCGTGCTACGCTGGAGATCGTCTGTTTTGTTCCGGTTTAGGACCTTAAAATTCGTAAGAGGCGACCAAAGTGGGGCCCCGGAGTCGCCAGGAGTGTACATGGTGGAGACTGTGTGCTTCCATTGTACAGGCGATCCTGTGGAGGGCGGCGGTGCCAGGGGGCCTCGCACTGCCATGTACTCAGGGAGTGGGATAGTGCGTGAAGGCATTCTCCGCGTAAAAAAAGGCCCTTAGAATTGAACAGTCCAATGAAAAACTTAGCATATTTTTTTTAAGGAAAAAATCCATGAAAAGTATTGTAAGCGTAATTATTGAGTATTGCTTCAAAATTGACAGGTTTTGGCAAGCACACTATAAATAAGCGGATTCACCAGAAAAGTGATCTGCCAGGTTTTTAAAAGATTAAAAATATTAGTATAATAACACTAATAGATTATGACTGCTTATTGAATAAGAACTCGACACATACAATTTAAATATAGCGCTATAATTACTGTACAGCAAAAAACTACCTACTCGAATCGATGTACAACTCAAGGTTACAGAGATTCGGCTACAGATGATATACATACATACATGTACTGGCAACCACCTTAATACATAGGTATTATTATCTCAAACCGTCTTGAACTTTATGTCCATGAAGCAGAGAGAAGAATTTATTAAGGTTTTTCAACAGTTAGTAACCTTTGATGGTCGTTTGTTAAAGTTTTAGCTGTTAAGGTTTTGCTACGAATGGTAAAATAAATTAATATCTGGGAGGTCAAAATATATACTTAAATGGATTTAACAGCCAGACGCCGAACGAACACTAAATTAATATTTGTCTAGGATGGGCATCAAGCGGACAGTTCGCATGCACTTTGAAAACTATTACAGTGAATTGAAATAAAAAAACGAAAGAAATTTCACTTTACTTTGGTTTTTAATAATCACGTAAAAACATAAGTGATTTCAATTTTATTTCATAATACTGACCGATGTGCTGTGTGTAAGTGTTGAAAAATCAGTGAGACCACAAAATGGCTGAAGACGTAGTAGCTATTGAAGTTTAATTCTTTTTCTTACTCAACTTAAGTAAACTTGTCACTACGACATTCATTGAAAACGAGAATAGTAAATTGTGAATTAAATCTATGATTTAATAAATTTACTGGGACATGAAGGACATAAGCCCTGAATTTATTGCTATAAAATATACTTGCTTAATTAGCTAGAAAAGTTATTTGAGTGAAAAGATGTTCAAAATGCAAAGTGAAAAACCTGACTTTCAAAAAAGCAGAAATAGGGTAGATGACTATGAGTGATTTTGCATGTTTTTTTATGTTCCCCAAAAATAATAATTGATTACAAATGTTATTGTAAAACCACAATCGAAATTCGTTTCAAAATGAGGCTACAATAGGCCTGCAAACTTGGGTGGGCAAGTCCATTTCATATGTGTTAAATTTTTGTAAAACAATATCACTTTTTTGTAACCCAAACTATTATGAAGGAATTATGTTAGGAGACCATTATCATAAACGCAATATTGAATATAGCTGTCGAACAAAGTTATTACGCGCTCCTTACAAAAACAGCGACAGTGACGTCACTGTCGCTGTCACTTTTGTATGGAGCGTTTTTGGGCAAGTCCAAAAATGTGCATTTCAAATTGTGATATCTCTGGTGGTATTGATCCAGATGAAGTGATTCTTTGAGGATTGTTTACATAAATGTGAGGTCTTTCGATAATAAACAAAAAAAAATTACAGTCATCATGCCTATTACAAATACGCAAGATGATAGACAGGCCATTTCTTTAAACTAGTGCTTCTTTCATCCTATATAAAGTAGGACCCAAAATTTCACACCCTTTCAGCTAGAAAAAACAATGTAAACAATATAAAAACATTTACACCTTACGTTACATCAAGTGAAATGCCTGTAAAAAATCTAGCACGAACCCCCTTACAATAATACGATTTTTTTCAAAAACTCCAAAAGAAATGTTAGATTCTGCGCGTGGGCATACGCAGGTAGAGAATTTTACGTCTTGCAGGTAGAAAAAATCTTTGGTGGATGTGAAAAAAAGGTTCTTTATGCGACCCCACCCTTAGGATACTCCTACGATTGTTACCCTGTAGTGGGAATAAACGGTATTGATCTTTTTGGTACGGAAGAATGTCATGGTTTTCTGGAAATACTTGCAGAATCGTCTTTCTACAAATAAAGCGTAAAGGAGTCACATCCTACGTTTAACCAGTGGAACAACTATCATATTACAGAATTCACAAGATGGCAAGATATAAAATCATCATAACTTATGTTTTGATCTGTATGACAAAATTCGACTTTGATGCAATTTTGGTTCAAACCTTCCCAGACATTGTCCTTTCAAGGCCAAGTGTTATAAGACAGTACCGAGCTGTAGAACATGATTTTAGATATATTTTTTGTCTAGAGGTCAAAAGGACAGAACACACAACCTTCGATAGTGAAAATGCTAAATAAGAACCATTCAAACTGACAAGTAATACAGGGGGCGTATCCCAGAACGTCCATTATGTTAAGGAATTACGAATTGTTCAAATACAAGTTTGACAATGTCATAGTATTCTAGACAAAGTTCAAATACAAAAGTTCAAAACCACATCTTTTAAGACACATGACGTCATAGAAGAAGACTTATCATTTATTGCATTATGTTTACTAGTTTCAACCATTGGATAGTTCAATTGTGATTACTGTTAGGTTTTTTGCAACACATTACACAATTCAGAGGCATTTTCACTAGAGATCTGTAAGAAATCTTAGCTATGGATGATGTACCAATAAAGGTTTTTCTGTTCTGTTCTCGACACACCAAATAGCATCACTTCATCCACTCTTCTAGTTTCGGTTAGTGCTGGTTGGCTAGAAATGGGTTTTCTGGTCAAAGATTTGAAATTATAACAAACCTCTGAAGAAATCAAACAACCTGTCCAAATTCGCAAAGCCGCAAAAAATATTTTATTTTTAAACTAATTCTATTTTTGTCCAACTATTACTCCAGGTGTGTTAGAAAAAAAACCATTTAATTAAAAATTGTGACTCAAGGCCAATCGATGCTATTATTATTTCCTAGGCAAATAGTATCAAGAAGTTTGATCCCTGTACACTACGGGGGTGGGAATGGCGCGCATACAATAAGGATGCGCACACACTGGCACGGGCGCATTTGGCGCATGCACACAGACGCAGCAGATTTATCAGCTGCCATGTGTCGACTTGTGAGATTTTTGGAATACACTGTTGAATGCACTTTTGAAAATGTTGAATTCTACGAGTTTTGAGAATAGTTTTCGATTTGAGTTTGCTGCTGTTTAATGGTGGCTGATAGTTATGATCTTTGTTGAAATATGACAATGATCAAAAAGTAGTAACATTTGGTATTTTTATTTATGGGTTTTTTTATTTAGGTACTTTAAGATTTAAGCACTTAAAAATATGTCTTACTATGCTGTAAGCCCAACGGCTTATTTCGTGTTTCTTTCTAT
Organism: Udea ferrugalis; assembly: GCA_950022985.1. Lineage (NCBI taxonomy): Eukaryota > Metazoa > Arthropoda > Insecta > Lepidoptera > Crambidae > Udea > Udea ferrugalis. The sequence goes on from OX465541.1 coordinate 2,698,878, forward strand.
GAATTTCTAGAAAATTTAAAACCACTATTTGTGCAAGGCCTATGCTAGGAAGAAACATCACGTACAATAGCAATGGCTGACGTAAGGCTTCATGACAATCGCCCTGTGGTCTGGGGCGTAAGAATACAGCCAAGGTCACCCCCGCCTGTCGTAAGAGGCGACTAAAGGGGGGCCCCGGGGTCGTTAGGAGAGTACACGGCGGGGGCTGTGTGCCTTCATTGCACAAGCGACCCCGAGGAGGACGGCAGTGTGGGGTGGCCTCGCACTGTCGAACACCGGTGGGTGTGAGAGGGGAGGAACTACTCCCCTCGAGGTGAGCCGGGACACCGGCACAGCGCGCCAGGGTTTTACCGGTAGAGTGCCTCCCTGGGAGAGTCCTCGGTAAACCCTGGTCACCCGCAGAAGAAGGCCGCCCCGGTGTTTTAGTGGGTATTCTCACCCCTTGCTCAGGGTGAGCGAGTCCCACACCCCCCCGCTGCCCCCCCCAAGCAGCGAGAAGTGCGTAAATGCATTTCACCGGGTTAAAAAAAAAAAAAAAAAGGCTTCATGACAAGTGGACCTAACAAGTCCTGTATTCTAAAACCACACTGAAGTAAGATTTCACTTGATTATTGAATTTTTAAATTAACCCAATCACAGTCCTGAGTCTGTGCTAAGTTGAAATAGAAACCATGTATGCCAATTCTTGAAGTATATCTCCAAAAACATAGATAACTCAATGAAAGTAGATAAAAACATACTCAAACCTGAAGTGGATGAAGTGTCAAAAGTCCAACCAAAAATAACTGTGCCTAAACAAAAAACCTAACCCGTTCCTGAGTTGGGCAACACCAAAAAAGTGCTCCCAAACATTTGACCTGTTATGCAACAGAAATTAAACAAACAGAACAAAAACTGGTGACTTACAGAAGAAGGGCAGTCCACATAACGGGTTCTTCATCACATGCTTTGAATAAGTCTTAATGTTGAAGACATAAAGCCTATTTTGAGCATCAGCTCGATAAATTTCAACTTTTTTCGCGCTCAAAACAGGAGCAAAAAGAAGACACAAAAAGTCTACAATGGTCGTTTTTGCAAATACAACACGTTAACTTTTTCTGTGTTTGAATTTAAAGTTTGTTTTTGTTTATTGTTTTTATCATAACCTTGGGTTAGGTCGGGAGCATTTGCATTCGATGCGAATAAGCCACTGGGTCAGGCGAGATTTAGGGCTTCCACTGTGTTTTTTCAGATTTTTGCACGATTTTAGCAAAATGAGAGCTAATAGGTCAAGTGGTAATGGCTACAAAACAAGGTTACGATTTAAAAAAACCTGTTCTTTAAAGTGGATGAAATATTTAGAACCAGGAGCTAAGTGGCCGACGTGGTTCAGTGGATAAGCAAGTTGAAGTGGCAGCGGAAGGATTAATAAATAAAAAAGTGTTCGTAGGATTTTAGTAGATTTTCTGGCCTTCAACTAAACAACTGAAAATGATGATGATGAGAGCTAAGAAGTCCTTGAAATAGATGCTTCTGTAAAAAACCATGAAATGATAAGTAACAGCTTACCTCGTAAGGCTTGCTTCATTTGCGAGGTGTATCTGATTTGGCTTATAAAACATTAGATTTGTTATTTAGCTTTTTTAATTGGCTTCAAGTTCAGTTTCATTTTATGTCTTTCGTATTAGTAATCTTCTCACCAAAAACCCAGTGCAAAAGGTTTTTGTGTATTGGATAGTGACGTGAGTAATGGGTTGGATTTGAGTCAAACGGGTTGACACTGAAAATCTTCTACCTATAACTAAACATCACTCAAGACTATTTTGTACTTGATCATAAACAAATGCAAATTTCAACTCTAGTCTTCAAAAATATCCGTATATTACTCTTTATCATACACGATGTTATTAAACCGGCTAATGCGCAGTTTAATTAACTTTTTGTGGTCGTCATTAATATAAAATGTAAATTTTGACAGATGGCGAGCCGCCATATTCGCTGCGCAAGATGGCGCGGTTGCCTAGCGACCATGCGTGGGCGCAACAGGTGATGGGACCCGGGAATTTTGAGAGATTTTTTTCTTAAATTAGGGTAGGGCGGCGATACGCTTTTGAGCCCCGATGGGAAGATTTTGAAGATTAAACGACATTTTTAAAGGTTTCCTTGAGCAAGTGTTCGGGACCATTTGCCTTATGGCGGTCTAGACTAATCTCTGGTTGAAAAAGTGGAGCTTATTCGACCGTAGATGGCTTGATGCGTATATTATGTAGTTGTGCATTATTTGATTGCACCCATCTGTATTATCCAACTTTTTAAGAGCTCGGTTAGGTCAACTCGAACAACATGGCTTTTTTCAAATTGACTAAATGCTAGCCAAATTTTGGTTTTAACAGCCATATCGGGCAAAAGGGTGACCGGAGGGCTCTTTACCCTTAACATTTATTTAACGTGGCTTGGCTTAGGGCTTACTTAGAGATGGCAATAGGAAGTTGGATATCTATGCGCAAAGCTGAGCTTCATCGATGTTTCTGTGGTCCAGACGATACTTGGAACCCTTCAGCGCCTTCGGCCACCCAGAAACAATAGTGAACCCACGTATTATCTTTATATACCTCTGGATTCTGGAAAGGCACCCTCAAGGTTGTTTCAGTTACCTTCTACGCCAGTTCGGAGGTTCAGAGGGCATGAGTCCGCAGGAATGTCAATGTATGTGCATCAGTTTAATAAGCTACGTGGATAAGTGCTCAAATAGTCACTTTTGTTAAGAACGCAAATCGTCGTTTAACACCACGTATGTCATTCTTACCAACTTTTCAGGAGAGCCAAAAAACCGAATTGACTCACTTAGTGGCTATCCTGCGGTTACTTTTTTGTAATTATGAGGGGTTCTATTGGTCGTACCTGGATTCTGATCGGACTAAACGACGCGTCTTTAGATGCTTTAGCAAATGGCATCAAAATGTCAAAACAGCCAACCGCCGTGGTGTTAGAACTTAAACGACGAAATAGCGTTCTGTCTGTCTGGTATTCTTACAGAATAAAAGTTGACGATGATTAATTAAAAATAGCTATGGTAAAAAAGTCCCGAAATCTATCATGACATTAAGTTTCGAGTAGAGGTCATGACCGATCTTTCTTCGCGTTTTAGACCACGTGCACAAATTGATATTAAATAATTATAAATTTCAAATGTCACCGACTTGCTTCACATGTGGTTAGCACTTGTCTAGTCTGCCCCTATAATTCATTATTGAAACGAGATGTTTTAGTATGGATACACTCTGTGGTACTTTTAACTTACTATTGATAAAATTGGCTTTGATAATAGGAGTAGAATAGGGGTAAAATCATTTAATTGGTACCCATGTTAAAAGAAAGAACCTGTTATTGGCAGTCAGTTTGTTTTAGACCATAAGTTTTGGAGTTTTTAGTGCTGTCGGTTCTATCTTATCAATAAATGAAAAAATTATAATCCTACTAAGATTATAAAGGCGAAAGTTTGTATGTCTGGATGTGCTGTGTTGCTCTTTCACGTATAAACTACTGAATGGATTTTAATGAAACTTTACAATAATGTTGCTTATACATCTGAATAACACATAGGCTACAATTTATAAAGATATTGCGTAAATTGTTGAAAATATCAAATAAAATATGAAAATGTACACGGCATCACGTGGTTTGGCATGACAGTTGATGACAAAGACAGATGGCTGCTGTCATTAGCGCAACTATGGGTGCGTTCCGAAATAGAGAATAATAGAGAAAGATATTGCTTTTAGTTTCTCAACTTAAGTCCACGCGGACGAAGTCGCAGGCGGCCGCTAGTAGGTAATAGGTACTTATCTAAACTTGCTTACATGATAATATTTTTTGAATAAAATAAATATTGTAGTAAGTACTTCCACAAAAATAATAACAGCATCAAAACGCGATACAAGCCACAATCCATCACATTTCAATTAATTCGTTCTTACACGTCAAGCAAGATAATTTTTCGACCATAAACGTTGATGAAAAAACTCAAGGTTGCTCAACAAACGCGCGAAGTACGATATTATTATGATATTCATTGGCGTATAATTATAATTAATTTATCTTCACTTAATTGATGCCTGAGAGCAATTCGTTTGATGAATTGGTCATTTTAATTTTTAAGGATTATCCATATTATTCTATCAGGGTTCATATTTGTACAAAGTTAAGATGTTAAGAACGCAAGTAAAATCTTTACTTAAACTTTTGTTTCCAATATATTTTTAGTTATAGATTCAATTTCAGCAGTATCGAAGAATTTTCAGAGCAGCAAATAATGTTCTTTATAAGTACTTAAAATGATTTATCTGGAATAAACAAAGTAATTTGTAGTTATTCTCGTGTTTTTTTTGTTAAAATTTGTCTTTGGCCAAAATCCAAAATGTTCCAATTGGATACACCCTCACAGGATCAATATTAAAATTATGAAATATTGTTGTTACATAAATATTAGCCATAACTATAACTATTTTAGAGGCAGTGACAATAGAGCATAAAATCTATCAAGTCAGCGGTTACTGCAAAATTGACGAGATTTAAATTTGAATTTGTGGTAACTCAGTGAGGTGAGTTTCTTCAATGATATTTTCATAATAAGACGTAAGTAGATAGGTTACTTGTGCTAAAAAAGTGGCACCTTAAATCAGGACTTTCGATCACCTGAGCAAAGCATTGACAGTTTGAGACAACACTGCGCAACATGTATCTGTCTTGTTTACCCTCTAGTAAATAATCATGCTAACTTGTACCCACGGTCAAATTATAGGTACGTACACCAGGGGACAATTTTTGACTTCGCGTCATCACTGACATAACCTATCCACGTCTTTTATTATAATATCATTGGGTTTCTTGGTATTTTTCATCACCGGAGTATAATCCGCAATCAAAACCTGGTGTTCTCGCCAGGCATGAACTCGTGACCCGAGATCGAAGCCAGTGTGTTTAACCACTAGGCCACGACGCTCTCAAAAGATCTTAGTCCCATCGAAAACATATTATTAATAAGTGTTGTGCCTAGAACTTGAAGTCGTTCTACCAATAAAAATCATAGTAGGTAAGTAGATAAATTATCTGTCCATTCCGAATTGATGTATTGGTAATACATGTAAAATATTGTTCTTTAATAATTTATATGATGCGGTGATGTCATATGATCAAATTCTGAGTTACGGCTCTTATGATTTTGAATGCTGCAAAACCCAAGTTATTGAGTGTTTGTATTGGTAAGTAATATAATCACACCGTTTTGTAAGGGGCAAATTATGGCCAAAATAAAATGTAGTTTACTACTAGGTAGTATAGTTCAACTAATATAAGAAAATCATTTTGACAGCTGCCAGTGTCAAAAAAAACGAGCTTTATGCTATGCTTAAAGGGTTCAAGTGTTTTGTCAGGCTCAAAAGTCAAGCCACAGCTTATACCTAAATCGTATTTCTACTAGATTGAAGTACAATTTCCAATGACACTGGCAGCTGTCAAAATGTATTTCTTAGATCTGCGGGATTGAACAAGAATCGCGTACACCTCCGCTTCTTGGTAGAATTTTCATCAGCCTATCCTGGTCCACTGCTGGACGTAGGCCTCCACTAATGCACGCCATCGTGCCCTATCCTCAGCTAGACGCATCCAACTTCTGCCAACAGCCTTTCGCAAATCGTCCCTCCACCTAGCCGGAGGACGTCCCAAGCTACGTTTGCCAGGACGAGGTCTCCACTCGAGAACGCGTTTACCCCAACGGCTTATTAGTAGAATGGCTTTTTTCATCTCAAGAGTGAGGTAAGGCATTGGAATCACACATCTTATCCAGTCCCGCGGGAATGACATGAGGGATTGATCAATCCTGCGCAGGATCTCACACTCCTAAATACACACATCAAAAGTGTCTAGGGATATCTCAAGCATTTTCATACAAAGTATAGCTATTGGGGAGGCTGTAAAAATTAAAATATTGATACCAACGTAGAAATTTTTAGGACACAGAAACTGCTATATCTGCCCTTTCAGATTGTATAAAGAAATTCATTGTGGTAGCATTATTGTACAATCGTAAGGACGTTAAAAAAAGACAGATTTTTCTTTTAAAAATTTTTTTAGGTTTCAAAATTTTAGCTATACTTTGTATGAAAATGCTTGAGATATCCCTAGACACTTTTGATGTGTGTAATATTACAAAGCCGGAAAGAAATTAAAGTTTTTTGTTCAAAAGTGTCATAACTAATTCCGCTGGCACAATTTTTTTTATAACAACAACTCATTAATTTAAAGTAGTTATTAATTGTTTAAGAGGACTTATTTTTGCCTAACGTAGGTTATCACGTAAATTACCTGTCAATCTAAATCTGCCTAGCTTAGGAAGAACAAAGCACGATTTGATTCGCTTCAATTTTACTCTTTCAACGGGAACAATTTGGTGTCAATTTTCAAACGTGGGAATTTGCGGATCCGTGTTTGGGGGTGCGGGATCCAGCAAGCCAATAAGCGGTAGGCTAACCCCCGAATTCACAAACGACAATCAACGCTAAGCACGCGCTCACGCTCATGCTGTCCCTTTCAGTTCTATTGACATTTTACGGGACAGGATGAGCGTGAGAGCGTGCTTAGCGTTGATTTACGTGAATTCGTGGGTAACTCTTCCATACCGCTCTGTATCATTGGAAACCAAGGCATGTGCCACAGGCCAAGAAAATAATACCACAAAGAACTTTGGTGGTTAGGGCAAATCTCTACTTATGTATATTTTAAGATGAGCAACTACTTAATTCCTTTAAGTCATAGATAATGAAATTGTTCGTTACAAGTCGGTGTATTTAAAGCCATTCTGATGATGACAGATGCTTGATGCTTAAGAGTGTTTAGATTAACTATTTTGCTAGGATCGTGAGGTCAGGTCCGAGTCGGGTCTTAACCGAAAACCTGTTGATAGGGCGACCATGAGTTCTTCAATTGCTGACCCGGAAAAGTGCGCATAAACGGCCAAACCTTCAGTTTTCGGAACGCTGATCAACGTGAGTATTAGATTATCAACGCAAAGAAGCCAGAAATGAAAAAAGCTTTGAGGTTATGGATCTGTTATGATTATAAATTTGCTAGCTTCATTAAGTGGAATTTTGAACAATTTGACTGTCTTTTCACAAACCGGTCGTTGACTCAAAAAAAAAGTAATAATTAAACCAATTGGGTTACGCCTGTACTGGAACCAGAATAGTAGAATGACGTGCATTTGAATAATCGATGTAAATCACTTGGACCAGCTGAAAGTTCTAAATATCCAAACCAATATGTTGTATTATTGTAATGTATTGTATGCATTGTTAATTTATTGTAAAATGTATTGTTTATTTCATAAGTATTTATTCCTACTTCTATTGGCTATAGTCTACTACTTCTTTCTAATTTCGAATTTTGCACCGCTAACAGCATTTCTGTCTCGCCCAATGGTTGACTGGTAGAGAATGCCTTTAGCATTAAGTCCGCCTTTTGTACTTGTTTGTGCATTAAATAAAGTATAAATAAATCAACCACAGTAAATACTACGGATATTTTTACTAGGTACATACTACATATTTTATATTGCCTGCCTTAAACACATACAAATTATTAATTATAATACATTTTAATCATTATAATATATTTTAAAGAGTTCAACAGAACGCATGAAGAAGTTTTCTATACATATAGTGTAAATGTCTCATCGATCTCCAACTCGATGGCCACTCCCGCGCACCTAGCATGGAAGCACGTATTACGACTAATGCTCACGCGTCAATCATTCTGATTGGTCGGCAAAAACATTGATTCATATTCATAACTTTGAACATAGCTTAGCTGTACTGTCGGGTGGAAAATATTAGAGACGTTTATAATGGCAATTGAGATAAAATAATGCAAAAAAACACTTAACAAAACGGTCACCCTTGTAGGGTGTCCGTTTTTGAATTTCTTTCTTGACTTCACAAAACTTACTAGTATGAGGAAATTCCAAAACTGTTTAACGTAGATAAGGAGAAATCAAGTCACCTATTCAGTGTTGACGGTTGGACCATTATTTACGAGACACCATGTATAATATAGTCGCAGGAAAGGCGGAATTACTGAAGCGCCAAAATAGGCATATTGAATTAAACATATTTAATTAGCTGTCCCGACAGATGTAGTTCTGTCGAATACTATTAAGCTGTGACAGATCAAACAATGTAAAATATTTGACAACCAATCCCGTCGTAAGTCGATCTCGTCCCGTCGATCGTTTATTCGTGATATGAAACCAACTGACTGCCAACAGGCCATGTTTTTTTTTAATGATATAGGGAGTAAACGAGCTAGAGGGTCACCTGATGGAGAGTAATCTCCCCTACCCATGGACAACTGCAACCCCAGAAGTATCGCGAGATTTGTTGGTTGCCTTTCAAAAAGGAATACGCTCTTTTCTTGAAGCCTGCCATGTCGTACCCTTCCGGAAACACTGCTGCTGGAAGATTGTTCCATATTTTAGAAGTACGCGGAAAAAGTGACTCGTGAATCGCACAGTTGAAGACCGCCAACCATCAAGGTGATGAGCGTGATTTTCAAAACATTACAAGAAAGTTCCTACGAGTATTTTGGTTTTGGTGCGTAGATCTGATTAAGTGCCGTGTTATTTCATTTTTCTTCCAAGATACTACGCTCCACAGTTTATTGTTAACATAGTTGTACTAATTTGCCAAATTATCAACGACTTAACCATACATTCTCTCCTAGGTGTTCCATAACCAGTCCATCTGACATTTAAAGAAATAAAATCCCATTTATTACTTCAAATTATTTAGGAAGCGTAAAGGTCGCTGGTTCTAAAAACTTCCAAGAAAAGTTTTTGACGAGACAATTCGACGTAAACTAAAAGATATACATCCACTACCATGTCTCAAACAGGATAGTCAGAGGCACACTCATTGTTGCCGCCATGGTGTACAGATCACTCAGAAGCCCACATTTCACCGAGATAATTTGAACCCAACGTGGTAAGGGGCGAGTCTACCGCCGATATCATGGTTGTTTAGGTTTTTAATCTGTTTTTTCCATCACTGGACATTCTGGAGAGTTAACCGCAAATTGTACAATGAACACAAAATAAGCGTTCCGGCCAGTCTAGAAATCGGGACCACCGGGTTCTTAGCTAGAGTGTTTAACCACTGGGCCACGACGCTCTCATAAGATACCTTGTTTTGAATATACAAACAAACAAATATGATACGACTCTACCACAGGTTGGATAGCTGTACCGACAAAACAACGGCAAAAGTATGAAGTAAATTCCATACCTAATATGTTTTTATACAGATTATCCCTTTGACAGATGGATGTTTGTCTTGGATGGGAATCGAAATCACTACCATCTACGCTCTTAGCTAGTCATGCGAATAACGCAGAAAATCATTTCTGATAAATAATTTTCTCTCCGACTATCCTTCAACTGAATATCCACTACCTACCTAGCTATTTAGTAAGTAGTGTTTATAAAAACACTTTTGCACGTAGGTAAATCGAAGAAAATAACGTATAGGTACATACATTATTTTGGCAACCATTTGGTAGGTACGGTGGACGGCAAATTCAATATTTCTTTATTCAAGTAGACCAATAAACAGTACTTTTGAATCGTCGAGTCACGTGTAAACCAAGTGGTAAACTAAGTAAACTTGAGCAGACCAGTTCCCGAAGGTGGCACCTGTTCACAAGTTGACGTGTGAGCCAGCCATCATTCCACTCAACTATATTTTAGGGAATGGCACTTCACTCTACCCATTCCCGGTCTGTCGTCTTTGCTCTATTGCAAAGAAATGTCATATGGCAAGAGCGAGAGAAAAAAAACGGAAATGGGGTAACCTGATGTGCTGTTGACTGTACCAAATGTTTAATTTTTGGACACATCAACAATTAACGTTCTCAAATAGTGGATGTTTTGGACTGTTTCAGAGGTCAAATTATTTAGGATCATCGAGATCGTTTGCATCCGTTAGCCTTCCATTACTCGCCGTAGGCCTCTCCTACAGGCTTCTGAAATGCTGGTGGTAAGCAGCCTTTAATCAGAAATAGCAATCTAACAAAAAAAAGGCCTTTCCCATTGCATACATGCCTCTATCTACGAGCTCACACCAGATTGTTAAAGGGATCTAAGGTAAGTGACAAACCTCACAATCAGATGTTATCAATCCACCGTGAGTCTGCCTTTGAACTGGCATCTAGCAAACCGTGAAGTCGCCCGAAAAATACCACTTAATTTCGCATTCATATCATTGGACATTATTACAGCGCCACCTAGCCCCAAACTTAGCAAAGCTTGTCCTGTAACAAGACTTTATAGAGAACTTAAAAAACTACACAACAGTGAGTTTTTTGTTACCTTATCAAACGTAAACACATAACGTTTGTTTTTGTTTCCATAAAACGACAGAAAAACAAAAACTCGTCTATTAAAAAGCCCTAAAGAAGTCAATAACTTGCTATTATGGTAACTATGAATACATTAACTTAATTTAATGCATTTAACTGTTTACCGTGACTCAGAATCTTTGGATTTAAATAAAAAAGCCCAAGAACCAGTCAAAGGACAGATTGAGACACAGTGACCCAGTATTTTTGTAGGAAAAAACAGTTTATTATGTAAAAAACAATTTGATGGGGCACAGTGGAGTGGGAAGGCAGTAACTTTAGTTCGAATTGTTTTTCAACTGGAAACTAATTTACGAAATAGTAACTTGTTTTAAAGGAGTTTTAGAGACTTCAATTATCGAATAAATTACTTTCTTGTTTCATTATTGTTTCAGATGTTAACAATAAATTTGTGCAATCACATGGACGTTTAAATGTAATGAACTTCATTATTTAAAGTGCTAAATTTTAAATTAAAATAAATACTTGTGAAGTATATATTTATTACTTATTCTTTTAATATCTTTTTTTAAAGGTTAACTAATTTTTAATTGGTGAATTAATGATTCTAACTAAAAAGTATTTCTAGCCATTAAGTTACTGGCCGAAATTCTTGCTTTGCGCTTCAAGCCTTTTTTCGACGCGATAAAACAAAAAACAAAATGGCGGATTAGGAGTTCGAAAAACGAATACAATGAGTGGATCGTTGTTTTTACGACCACCGGCTCGTGTGATAACGAAAGTTCTTTTTTAAATCTTCACAAGCAAAAAGTTTGCGTAATAAGGTGGCTGTATTTTTTGTTGTTTTTTTTAGTATTTTCTTGAGGTGCGTGCACATTATTGTAATGATAACAATTTTTCGAATATCTAATCATCATATAGCATTTTATGTTATATAACTCGAGAATATGTTTTTCATTACTCATACTCTGAAAGTAGGTCATTACTGACCTGAGAAGCGGGCTGAAAGTAATACTTTTCATCCCTAGGGAGAATCACTTTCAACTGACAGCTGTCAAATTATTAAGAAAAAAACTAGTTCTTTTTCACATATCTATTGAACCATGTTCCAACTTTCTATACAGCCACGATGTAAAATTAAAATAACTTAAAGTTAAGTATTGATTAGAGAATATATATTTTTTAAATAACTTCATTATAATTCAGTTTTCATTACAATTTCTTTAAAATAATTTAGCTTTGAGCAAAATATTCACCATTTATGCAATGATGAAAATAAAAAATAATGGCTGAATAGCGGGCTAGCAACAGAAAAAAAAACAAACAAAATAGGCGGGAAAGCGGCAATCCGATCTTCATTTTTTTTCTCATTTGTTCTTTAGCTAATTCATGTTTTTATTTTTACTTTCCTTGTATTCGTAATGAAAAGCACAGTGTTTACCTCGGGTTAAAGACTTATTTAGTCCCTCGAACTATTGGCGCCCTCACTTCGTTCCGGGCGCCAAACCCCGTCTCGGGACTAAATAAGTTACTTTCACCCCTAGGATAACAATGTACTATTGTTAGCTAGCCTAGCTGTTTGCTTGGCTAGACCACATGTCAAAAGCTTAAAAATGTATAAAGTGACATTAAAAAACGGATCGGTGATTAATTAAGTCAAAGTTTCACATTTATTTCAATGCATTTTTATAAGGGCTACCTAATATTAGAATTGTTCAACGGATTTATTCATTTCTGAATCGATCATGTAGAAAACAAAAGAACCTATCTACCTTCTACTCATTTCATGAACCCTCCTAATTTTTAGGATACTCTTATCACAAAACATAGGCCAATAAGTGAATTCTTAAATTGACGCTTACTATCATTTCCTTTCTTAAAACCAGCGCAATCTTTCAAATATTAATGAATTTAGGTACTAATAATAAATGTGTTTTGTATGTGGGTGTAATAATAAGCTTCCAAATTACATAGCAGAAACTGGTTATTATGACCGTTTTTATGTTAATCACTATTAATAATTGAGGCTCCTAATATATCAGCTATTTTAGGAATAACACAAAAGCCTAGGCTTTTGAATAATTCAAAGATCAAAGCTTACAATTAGGTACTCAGTATTTAAGGTTTTCTTTAGGTTATGCAAATAATATGTCTGATAATATCCCAGGTTTCTACATAGTCAAAAGGAACGTTATGATGATAGATATCCTACTCAGGATAAATCTTCTGAAATAAAACATAAAACTGGATTGTATATTTATCATAATAAAAATGCCGTTTTCAACATTTCTGAAGTGGTTTTATACTTCAATTATTTTTATTACATGAAACAATATTTCGACTCTTTTTAACTCGATAACTGATTTAAGATTGCTTATCTCTATTTCTGTTAATATCCATTAAAATAATTTGACAAAGTGATTTTAATACAGCCTATAAAAAACCAAACAGTAGGCAGATCAAAATGTCATCGTTCGTAATTAAAAACGTATTATATTTAATCACCTACTTTTATGTATTTCAATTAGTAGAAAAATGTACGGGGATGATCGTTTTATCTCTTAGAACTGTATAAAAAATATAAACTAAAGTTATTTACATACATGCGGCTTACTACAGATTTAAGTTATGTTTTACGACGAAAGGTGTTATGTAACATAATAAAATTATCATAGCTGGACAATAAATCGGACACAACACGAATTTAAATCAGCTTCTGCACATGATGCTAAAAATAATCACGCATAAAAATCAGTGACGACAAAATCCGTCGACAAAATTAGAACTCGTGATGTCACTGTCGACAAAAACTGACTAGCAAAACAAATAATTGAAAACTTAACTCTCAAGTGAGAAACTTTGGACAACACGGAAAGCCTTACCGGAAAAACCTGGCATGTAGGTAGCAATCTCTTTGAATATGCGTCAGCTCACGAATTCGCTTCCACATGTCCACTAGTCCTAATCACCACCAAAAGCTCTCAGTCAAAATTATACTCAACTTTTGATTGCATTAAGGTTGAAATTTCAGCTGGCTTAGCTAAGAAATAAGGCATTATAAAACATTGTGATGTAATACGTGTCCGCTACAAGGTCAGAATAGACCGAAAATCAGGTTTTGGCCCCTCCCCCCGCACACCGCACCGTGCGCGGGAGTCGCGTCATAGAGGCGCCGGTGTGCATTTGGCGGGCGCTACCACATTCATTTGTTGATCTTTTTTTTATCAAGGACCCAAATACCTTTCAAAAATTTCGTTGAAGAAAATCCCGTTAGTCATTTCGTAGACAGTTATGTAACATTCATAATAAAATTCTAGGTTTTGATTAGTGAGCAATAAAATAACATGCTACGGCACGAATTACTATAACCATTAAAATGCTGTTTTTAGTTATAATCACAGAGAATACTCATTGAATAACAACGATTCAGGACAACACTCTGCAGAATGTTATATAGTCTTGATGTTAAATATTGTTTGTTCATTTATTTTTGAAGGTATTGCCAGCAAAACGCACACTGTCTATTCGGAATTCGTCAAAATACTCGACAACGAACTACCACATGGCTCGCGAGTCATTTTTCATCGATGCTATGTGCGTGTGGGTGCGTACGCGCATGTGTGCGTGTCTTGCGTCGGTGTGGGTGGCTGCGCTTGCACGCTTTGGTAAACCTATTTGGACGAAAGGCTATGGGGATGACAAACTAGACAGGTAGTTTGAACATTTTAGCGTGCCAATAATAATAGTAGGTTCTAAAACCCCTAAATACCAATACAGAGTGTATTAGTGAAAATTAAAAGCAGTAATAAATTCAGAGTCAGAGTAAAAATACAATCAAAAATGTGTAATCTTAAGTGAGACATTAACATTATTTAGACCTAGAACTGTTAGTTGAAGTAAATAATTTAGTGTTTTTCAATTAGTTATGAGCAAAAGAAAAAAAAATACATAAAGTAAATGTAAAGATTGATTTGAGAATTTCAACAAAAAACTAAAGGTTTTTTCGATTTAATTGTACAGAGATTGCAGCTAACAGTATACCTACAGCAGTAGGTTTTGCTTACTGGAACAGAAAATACACAACCCAATGTGCAATAAAGTTAAAGTACCTACATTATTTTAGTAACACTATTGTATTAGATTCATAGAATTGTTTTCACATAATAGTTATGTGTAATTTACATTTAGTGCAAAAACGTCCATGAATGTTAGCTTACACCAGATTGTCGAGGTTTTAAACTCCCAAATCTGGGAAAGTAGGGGGAATCAAGGAATTACTGGTATCTTATGAGTCATTCGTTGTCAAAAGATAATTGCGAGCTTTTCATTCAAGGTCAGTTGGTCAATAGTTTGAAATATAGGTATTCAAACTTTTGTTAGTGCTAAACAGAAAGTATTTTTGAGACATAAGATTAATTTGAATTACAAATCTCAAATATTGAGATCATTCTGATTTCAATTCAACAGTAGGATTGATTTCAACCTGTCATATTTGCTTGCTGCTGTTTTACTCTCAACTTAATGAAGTTTTATTAATATCAATTTGTTCATTGCTTAAATTATTACGAAAGCTTCCATTCATGAAAGTTACCCGGAACGATCTATTTCATTGATGTGACTACACCTAGCGCCATCTAGAACACGCCTGCCGAACTGCGCTCAGTTCTGTGCCTTTACACTAGATGCCACTAGCGGTGTATTATTTGATCGATAGGGAGAGACCATTGATGCAATCAGACAGTGCAATGTGCATTTTTGCAACGACGTGTGATGCATCTTTATGTTAATGAATGACGGATTTACCTAACGTTGAATCAGCTAGTTTACATACCTGTAACAAAAAATATATCATATTAGAAAATTCAGAACCATGGAAAAAAGTTTATTGTGCTTTAATAGTTTAGTATTAAAAATTTATAGATTTTTCCAAACTATTTTTTTTAATTATAAGATGCTACAGAATTGTTGTTATTTCTAATCATGTTCTACAAGACATTGTTTAGATTAATTGAAATGAAATGTAGGAAAGCTGAAACCAATAATATTCGAACCGGAAATTGGCATTTGTAGCCAATGTATGACGATGAACATGTTTTTTTATGTTTATTAAAAAAACATGTTCATCGTCAGTGAACACAGTTTCAACAGTTGTGAATGAAAATTAAATCTACGTTTATACCACTAAGGCAAAGTAAGCAATTTGGCAGTTTATTTTCGTTCTGTAGAAATGATCGAGTGTACTTATTAACTAATCTAAAAAATGCTCCACAAAAAGAAAACCGGTAACGGTCGAAAACGCCACCCTAGAAAATTCTAGCGATTCACCCAGAGCATTCCCACAGTTTTAAGACTGAGATTCAAATTTGCATACTTGCCTATCATTAATTTTTTCCATGTCTTTTTCTTATCGTTCACCCCACAAAAGCTGAAAAGATCTATCACAATAAGATGCCATTAAAATAAAAGATTAAGTAGTATCACTCATTTGCATGAACTTGTGAGAAAGGTGTCCCTCAAGGGACGGTTCTGGGTCCAATTTTTTAATACATGCACAGAATGATAGACAATGAAAAAATTGTTTTTATGTTTATCACTCTCACCATACGAGACTTTTTTATTATTTGTTTTTCACATTTAACTTCGCACGAAGATTTGCATAGCCAGTTTCGGTCGCCCTTCTTTTGTCAATTTTGCATACTATTTTGCATATGAGACTGTCTTTTGGAGTATGTGTGTTTACTTTGATCTTTATTTTAAGGATAGCAGAATTTTTAATTCGATTCAATGCTTTGTGGGGTCAGGTTTTTTTTCGGGCTTTTGTAGTCGTCATTAGTGATGCTTTTGCGATAGTGTGAGAGTTTCTTCTAAAGATTTCTAACAGTAAGGTGAATAATTAAAGTTGTTAGGAACAAGAACTTTGTCCCCACAATAATTTCTTTTGTATGTCTAATTGAATTCCGGTTTTGATGCGCCAGTCATCGTTTATTCATCTTTTTGTTTGAATATTAAGGAGTGGAGTTTTTCTGTATGGCTTTTGATTTCGTTGGCTCATTTTTGAGGAACAAAACGCAGGGCAGATGTTTTGGTGAATCGTAATTAAAAAAATCGTGAGAACACGGGGATGCGGACGTCCGCATTAATTAGGCGCTTTGTTACTGTCTTATTGTGTAGCTTGAAGAAACCGTTACCAAGGTTATGAGACTTGATCGGTTTATAGGGTTTTATGAGGAATGCATTTTTTTTCAATAAATATTATTTTTATTCGTTTAATTTATGTTAAACTTAAACTGTAGTTTTTAGATACAGGTTAATAATCACCGACCATCAACAACTGAAATAACTTGATTTTTATGAAGAAGACATGTGTTTAGCAGGGAGGGTTTCTACTATAATATGGGCCAACTTTAATTTACCACAAATGATGAATTTTGGTGTTAGATGTGAATTGTTATTTCTTATTAAAATGCCACGTACCTATACAAAAACATTGCGTTAGTACTAAATAAAACTTACTAGCAGTACTGCATCTGAAATACCACTGTAGATAAGGTGATCAGAAGGCGTAGCGGGATAAAAATATATTCCATAAAAACTATTCAAGAAGTGTGCTGCATTTTAACGACACTGTGGTCAAACGTCAACAAATCTACATTACAAAAGAATCCATCACAATTCAATACAAATTATAATTCGATCAAAACCAATTGCCCCAATTTCAATCAAACGTTCACAACAGAACAATGGCACAATTGCTCTTTCTGCTAGGCCTGCTCGGATCACGCACACTGCAGATCGCTACAAAGAAAACCCTTTATAAAATATGATATTCCAAAGAGGGTTGATAGATTCATAACTGCATTGATTTTTTATCGACCAGTTGACATTGACGCGTGCGAGATAATGATCTATGGATCAATGATTTAGCATCGATCCTATTGGTTTTTGCGGTGACCGCAGTCACGGACGGGCCGTGGTTTTTCTTCCCACTTATTGTGTGATTCATCGAGTAGTTTCCGGTATTTTTTGTCATTTTTCTTGTGCAAGAAACTGTAAAGTGCTTTGCCTTGCACTGATTTGGGTGCACTTTTTATGAAATATTTAGTGTTGTTCTTCATTAAACTGTTAGTATTACAAAAGAAATACTTGACTATCCCGAAATATATGCTCATTTCTTGTTTACCGTTTCTGTCAGTGTTACCCTTTTTAGACCATAATAATATGGAGGCTAAAAATTTCACCATCATTTGAGTAGGTTATCCTAGAGCGCCTTATTAAAAAGTAAACATTGCGCGCGTAAGTCCACGCTAAAATTGATTATTATGTGCTAGTATTTTTTATTTATTTATTTATACTTTATTGCACAACAATGAGATTGTTACAAATGGCGGACTACAACATTAACATTTTTTCGCAAAAATGAAAGTTGGTATCAGTTTAAGCAAGGCGGTTTTTATGTTCTTTAAGTTAATGATAGTGTAATTTTAACAGGTTCTAGGACACCGAATTCGGACACTTACGCATACTCGTACGCCTAATAGTGATTTATTTCAGGTTTCTGGCTTTTTTAGGCGAGATTAAGTTTATTAATAATAAGTTGAACTTATCAAAAAAACCTCTGAGGTAAACATATAAAATATCTACTTCTCCTGAATATGTTTTATTAGCATTTTGGTGGTTGCCTTTGCATTAGATTTCCAAAATTCAGCAGTTGGTAATTTCAGCAAGAAACAGTAGTTAGGTACAGATTAAACATTTTAGGCTTAAAATATTCATAAACCAAATATCATTGTATCCAAGCTTAAGTATTAGTAGATATTTTTATCAAAAGAAAAGTATTACAGAGAGAAGACACAATCTAATGAAGAGTCCCGAAAGATGGATTAAAAATGCTACTTTTCAATCCATTGTTTTACCACAAAGGGAATGAAATCGGCTTTTTGCAAATCCCTTAAGGAATAACCCTTCAATCGCCGTCAATGGGACGTTTTGTCCTTCTTTGTTCGGTTTTTTTATTTTTTAACCCCTTCGATGCTCTATTATAAGATTATTGGGTATTGATGCATTATCGGAGGCCGGGGGCTAAAGTACCGTCTTGTTATAGTTTTTGTGAATATTTTGCATGACATTGTAGATGGTGAAGTGATTACAGTATTGGTATGTATCGAAGTATTGTCATAGGTGAGCAGCGGGGGGTGGTTTAGAATGTCTTGTGCAGTAGGTTTGATCTGAACAAAATAAAGTTAGAAATGGATTTGTGGGTTCTCTAACTTTAAAACCAACGTGAAACTTTAAATTATTTGCTCTCAGTAGTTATTGATATTTTAATATCTTTTAGTGCCGATCTTTCACCAACGCATCTAATTTTATTTTTTTGTGTCTCTACCTGAAGTATGGAAGAGATTGCTCCTAGTGGTAAGGCTGGCATCCAAATGGTCCATCCCAAATAATTTGTTCATTTGTATTCTTTATGCAATGAAGTTTATCTTATCTTATTATAAATATGACCTTACAATTATTATTAAATTTTGTTTTTATACTTTCTCTTGCCAGCGCTTTTGTCTATAAGAATGTATCTTAAAGCTTTACTTAGTAGAAATGCGAAAATAACACGTGAAACGGTCATAAGATGAGATTTACCTAAGTTGAATGCAATTGAAAGAAAGACATAACATAACACATAAACGGCCTATATACGTCCCACTGCTGGGCACAGGCCTCACCTCAACTATGAGGTGGAACAAGCCATACTCCAACACGCGGGCTCAGTGCGGATTGTTGGAGGGGTATTAGGTTAGTGAGCAACCTTAATGTCAGATGTTATCAAGCCGCCCGAAGGCCTCTGACTAGGCTTAACGACTGACATCTAGCGACGTCAACCGGGACCAACTGCTTAACGTGCCTTCCGAAGCACGGAGATGCCCGAAAAATACATCACTAAATTTCGGTCGGGAGGTCACCCATCCCATTTCCGACCCGGCGTGTGTTGCTTTTACAACAGCGATCGTCGCCGATCACTGTCGCAACTGCGCCACGGGCACCTCTTCGGGAAAGAAAGAAAGAAAGAAAAAATATTTATTCAGGAACCACAACAATAAGTAAAAATACATTACATTGAGCTTTTCCGGTATCATTGTCCTTATCATCAATCATCATCATCATCTTAATTAAATATGCTCCAGCCAAAATCGAACTACCATACCATTAGTTGTAGTAGAAATAGTCATAACCATAAACGGGCTATATGCGTCCCACTGCTGGGCAGAGTCCTCACCTCAACTACGAGGTGGGCCATACTCCAACACGCGGGCTCAGTGCGGATTGTTGGAGGGGTGTAAGGTTAGTGAGCAACCTTAATGTCAGATGTTATCAAGCCGCCCTAAGGCCTCCGACTAGGCTTAACGACTGACATCTACGACGTCAGCCGGGGCCAACTAACCTGCCTTCCGAAGCACGGGATGCCCGAAATACACATCACTAAATGTCAACTATTAATTTGTTAGATTTAAGTCTCTTGTATTTCTCTTTTCCTTTTTGTATTTCATTTAATTTTGTTTTGTATGTGCCAAATAAACGTCCTCTATTCTATTCTATTCTAAATTTCGGTCGGGGTGGTCACCCATCCCATTTCCGACCCGGCGTGTGTTGCTTTAACAGCGATCTTCGCCGATCACTGTCAAAACTGCGCGTCGGGCACCTCACTGTCTATCTAGCCTATCGTAACCTTCTACGTCTTTTTTACTGTTATGTCATTGGGTGACACCAATCCGCATGTGTCAAGCTAGTGATTAAGCTTATCCGTTATATTTACGCCATTCAAGCTATCTTCCGTGATGGATGAAGGTCGTCCAAGTCACCAATATTCCCAGAACCTCACACTTTCACACATTAAATCGATTCAATCCACTAGATAATGCAAATAACCTAATCTCTCAAATTTCCATAAAATCGTGCGCAGCTTAAGAATTTGGCAATGACAAATTACAGCCATCCACTTCTGAAAATTTCAAGAAATTCTCACATACAAAATGGACCATACAGACAGATGCTTGGTTCTATTCTGCATAATTGGCGCTGATCGATTGTGATGCAAAAATATGACCTTTGTGATTGTGCATGTTGACATAATACCATCAATCTGGTGTTTGATTTATTCATAGGGATGTGTGGAACTGACGGTTGAAATTGTCGATGTGGTTTTTATTAGATAACCTCACTCCATCGGATGGGAAGCAGCCGCAGCCGTGAGGTCCAGATATAGCTAAGAGTTGACAAAAGCAGCCGTGCGGTCCAGATATGGGATTGACAAGTAGAGTAATGAAGTAACTACTGAGCTGATCAAAAAATTATAAATGGTGATAAGTAAGGATTTGATTAGTTAAAATATTTCGTACCATTGAAGTACTGGTGTCGTGCAAGTACTTGACGGATTTTTTTGAAGCAACGTCTTAGTTTTGAATACAAAAACAATTGCAATATTATTAATTTGCACGGCTAGACCCTAAAATAAGATATTCATTTGGAACTAAGTAGTTAATAAAACGTGGAATATCCTGAATGACATTATACGGGCAACATTCCTTCGTTGTTTAAAAACGTAGTGTACAAATTCTCTTACAAAAAAAAGATTATTTCAGTATTCTGGACAAGAGGGCCAAAAAAAAAATACTTTCTGTTTTTCCCAGTTTCACATCAAAATCATCGACATTACCATCGATATCAGCGCTACTCAACCTCAACCCTTAACTGCAAGATGACGGATTATCTCTAAGACGTCTCATAAAGGCGGTTTCGCACCCCGCCATTAGCAAACCAGAGCATTGTCATTTTAATTTTGTGTTTAACCTGTATGCTCCCTAAGGAGATTTTTTATGCATGTACGTGCATTGAATGCAGTTTTTGGCATTAGTTTGCTAATACTCCTATTAGAGGGTTAAGCAGTTTCCGGTACTTTTTCACCTAGTAGATTATTGGTAACGTTTTATTATTCTTTACCTTAGAGAGTGTTGTTTTAAAGTGACAAGACATTTTTTGGAGAAATATTTTTATTTATACTCCCAACAGATATAAAAATAAATATTTACGGGTAGAGATAGAAATATGTTGAAATATTGACTGCAACAAGAGATCGCTTTGCAGCAATAAGACATCCTCAATCGTACATGCTTCAATCTTCAAAATGTGCAGTTGCGTCAAAATCGCAACAAAGCTTTCAAACAGCGATTTTATCACGGTTGACGGTGGAGAATGCCTTTGGGCATTAAGTCCGCCAATTGTACTTTTTTTTTCTCAATTTTGTGCAGTAAAGAATAAATAAATCAAAAATGATTGAATAGCGTTTCAAAGTTTTTTTAAATTGGTATACAAGTATAACTAATAAAGTATAACTTAATGAATGGGAGCGACATGAAGTGTACTAATTTGTAATTTGTCATAATTATGAATACAAAATTCAGGCAAAATTCAACAACCAAGAAAATATTGAAGACTTTCTCAAACAAAATTAATACTCTCCAGAAACCCTTAACAAGAGCGACCCTTACGTGTGGTTGCCGTTTGTATACTACATTAACTCCTTAAGTCCGCCACAAGACGCTTTGCGGCCACAACAGGCTTGTGACGTCACAATACTCATAATATTTAGAGGCTTAGGAGATTGTAGGCCTACTTTCAAGACGGTATGGAAATATCTCTCTGTTAACACATTCATCTGAACCTATTTTGTAATGTATGTTTTTGTATTTTATTTTATATTATTTTATTTTATTTTTTATTTTATATTATTGTTGGACATTATGTTTTAGTTACTATTATTTCTTCTTGTGCACTTGCCTAGGCTTCTAGTCAATTTTCCTTTACCTTTGGGTTGTTTGGAAGAGATCGCTTTTCAGCGATGAAGCCGCCCAAATTGTACATTTACGTTAATCTGCATTTCTTTGCTGTTGATTTCTGTTGTTTTGGTGTATAATAGAGAATATAATATCTATCTATCTATTTCGGTACATTACTCGTATATTGTACACATGTAGGAACACATAGGCTGTGTTGTACCATTATGTTGATTTTTGAGAAAACTGAAATAATTTAACCTAACGAAATTTGTCACACTGGGTTCAAATAAGCATGGCATTTACGTAAATGATTATTTTTGTATCGTTCTTTTATTTACTTAAAAATAATTTGATTTTTGTCACACCGCTCGTTGTACTTTTCCGCTTAGCCTTATGGTTGACTGGTAGAGAATGGCTCATTGCCTCAACGCGTTTTGTACCATTCATTGTTGTGCAAAAAAGAATAGATAAATAAGCCCGCCGAAGTGTGGGCTTCTGAATGTTCCGTTGTTGAATCAATATGGTTCTTAATCCTCTAGGAATAAAGTCGTAAATGCATGTTATGTTAAGCTACAGTTATTATTTAAACTTGTCATATTCACAACATTTTCTCCAAACTCTACCAAAGCGCTTGGGGTCCACACAATGTCGGAGTTGTCTCAACTTGCGTATATTAATCTTAAATGTCGCCACCAGGGGTCGCCCGCGTGTACGGTCTAATGTAGCCATTGTGACTTCAACACTGGGATAACAATATTATGGTAATATCAAAAACAGACACCTACAGATGCGGATTTTCAGAACGCTTTTAAAGTATTTTCTTTAAACATACCTAGATACATTTTTAATTTACAATTGGGACACTGGCATAAGCTAGGCAACGGTGTTTTTTAAAAGAAAAAATATCACTGGGCATTATTACACACAGCGCCACCTAGCTCCAAATTACGCAAAGCTTGTGCTATGAGATACTAAACAACGGATAAACGTACTTAAATACTTTTCGTTTATTAATACTCTTACATACTTAATATATGTAGATAGAAAAACCCAGACCTCTTGTGGAAATATAACCCATTTCCTTGAAAATTTACATTTGATATTTCGATGTTGTATGCTATTTATACCATCACACCTCACGCATCACGGGGTGGGCAGAGACCTCATCTTTCCACTTGCTACGACACTGAATGAACCACTCTCGATAGCTAATCTTTTCATACATGCTCGTTGGTTAAAGGTACTCACTTTTAACCACACTTCTTCTGAAAACATTTTGAACTTGTCTAAGAAACGTTCGCCTAGGCTTTCTCCTTGCAATATTTCCATTTACCCTCGCCTTATGAATCCGTACAAATATGAAATTAATCTAACCATGGATTCCAAAATTAGGTTGAAGTACCTAATTGATTAAAACAATAGAAAATAATTCATAGGCAAAAAATACCTCATCATTTTTAAAAAAATACTGTGATTCATGATAATCCACTTTCTCTGTTCAATCCAATCTGTTTCATCAAGAAACATTTTGTGGTCCTGCAAGAATGGAACTTGCGACCTTTTGAACACTGCTACTTGAAGCTTAACCTCAGATCTTAACTTAGATCCCAGCTTTATGGTTGACTATACAATCAGGTTATTAAAGCAGATTGTGTGAAAATGAAGTCATTATATTATTTTATTTTACAACCTTCTAACCTGGATAGTAAAACTTTTTCCCATCCATCATTATTATTGTTTACTCAAGATCATAAACGGCTAAACAAATGACTTCACGGTCAATAATAGTATCTTGATCTCGGTTCCACATTCTGCCACCGGGCGGCGCCACTTGTCTTATAATTATAGACATTGTACTGTAAGTCGAAA
Organism: Udea ferrugalis; assembly: GCA_950022985.1. NCBI lineage: Eukaryota > Metazoa > Arthropoda > Insecta > Lepidoptera > Crambidae > Udea > Udea ferrugalis. The sequence continues at coordinate 2,722,961 of OX465541.1, forward strand.
GTACTAAATATATGTACATATATGAAATTGCTCACTTCCCTTACACGCGGCGTTTTGCGAGCTTCTGCAGTCAAATTAAACGACGGTCAAGAGGAAAACTATTTAAATGGCAGGGTTCTGTAGGTTTGAAGCGTAACTTTAGGCGTCTCACGCTGCTACCGGCAGATTTCCTGCAGTCCTCATACATTGAATATGGACTGAATGAATGACGTATTGAATTTGAAACATTGAATTTGAATATGACAGGCGTTTTGTGGCGCCACAAAATGCCGCTCAAAAAAAAGAGAAAGTGGAATGCCATGGGCACCAGGCCCTAGCCTCGGCTTGAGAGATACTGCCTTCTCATTATTATGGCCAGGCTGCTTCTACCCCCATGTGGTAGACTGTTCAGCCATCCACACCAAGCGGGTTACCACGTCCTTTCTCGTCTGCACCGTTAAGGAGTGGAACGCTCACCTGGCGTCTGTGTTTTCAATATGAGACATGATAAAAGTACAAAATGATTGATTGATTGAATGATGATTTCTACAAAATGAGAAAGTAAATTACAATTTGAGAAGAAAAAATGGCTTGCCTTACTACGTTTTTATAAGATTAGTTTTTTTCTAAACATTTGTTGGTCATGTTGGATTTTTATTCCATTGCGGAACCCTAAAGATCATTTTCGCTTGCAGCCGCCGCATAATGAAGAGTTGTAAATTATCAACAGTCCGTGATAAGCGTCAGTAACGGCCGTAAACGAACATTATTAATATAAAAATGCTAAATTGCATGCTACATCTAACGCTTACTTTACACTCGGGGCCATGAAACGAGCGGTTTCATAAGCGGAAGCTATACGACGATCTAAGACAGACTGCGTTATTAAACATATTTTTTAAATAATTTTACAAATAACATACTCGCAAAATGTGATTGAAATACACACCAAATACAAGCGGAAATTTCTTTATTTTAATAGACATGTTACAAGTGCTTCTAAAACGTCAAGAACTAAATCAAACAAACAAAAATACAATTAATAATATACTTAAATACTATAATAGAAATAGCTTTGGCTTTAATTGCATTACTTTTAATTATAAAGCTCGTATGGGATACTAGACAGTAAATAAATGACCTAGGAACCTTTATATAATTCTATCAAAGAATAGGTCTTCCTACTGTAACAGCATTTTATGTGTTAGTAAGATATCATATCATAGAAACATTTTGTACCCAAATAGTTGTTCTATGTTTTTTTTTCATTTGAACACAAACAGCGCTCCTAATAATGATGAAGTCGGTAAAAAAGGGACACGTCATCGTATAGATTCCTTTATTAAAGATTCTGTGTCATTTTTTTAAGATGCTAGTTACAAAGAGCTCGTGTTATTTCTAGAAGCGTATTTTAATATCTTACGTAACTTTTTCCAACATTCACTCACAAAAAGCCGCGTGAAGTATTTTTTCTGAAGGTACTCACACTTAGCACTTCTTTTAAAGTGAGTTTACAAAATCATTATATTGCTTTATGTCAATTTTTCTGTTAGAAAGAAAGAAATAAAATATTTAATTTGGTACTTACGTACGAATACAGAAAGAAAAAACAATACAGGTAGAACATCAAAAATAAAAAAGATTCAAAACTTAGCATGCAAACTTGGACTAAGTTTCTTCCTATGGGCCCGCTTGTTTCGTGGCCCACCTGTAATAGCGGCCAGGTCTTCGTGTCAAGTTTTAATTGCGCCTGCGCCGCCCACCTGCTCGTATACACTTAATAACAAACATCGGTGCAAACAAACGGACTGTATACATAAACGGCCTATATAATAATAATAATATATAGCGGTATGCAATACCCATAACCTGCAGTCTACACATACTGAAAAACTAGCGAAGTACAGAGATTTAGCAGTCGAAATTAAAACCCAATGGAGAGTGACATCAGTCAAAATAGTCCCGATAGTTTTATCCACGACAGGAGTAATTCCTAGAGAGCTCCATTCAAGCCTACATATGTTAGAAATTACCTCAGCTTTATACAAACTCCTTCAAAAAGCTGTGATCCTCAACACCTGCCGGACGGTGAGGAAATTTTTAAATCTGGAATAGCGTTAGGATACACTTGGCTAAGGCCCGTGATTCTAACTGATACCTCTAATAAGAGAGATAAAAAATATAAAACTGTATAATAATACTAATCAAGAGGATTAGATCACATTAAAATTAAATCAACACTTACACAGGAATACAAACGCAGGGTAAACGTCATATGCAAAAGCCGATTAACAGGCAAAAGTCTGATCAAAGCAATTAACACCTATGCAATTCCAATCTTTACCTATTCCTTTGGGGTTATAAAGTGGACCAAGACTGATATTTACCACATTGAAATCTCTACCAGAACCATTTTCACAAAGCATAATTATCACCATCCTAAATCTGCAATAGAAAGAATGACGCTGAAAAGACAAATAGGCGGGAGAGGCCTAATCAGCATTAACACGCTATGGGTTATGCAACTCGCAAATATGAAAGCATTTTTTCAACGCAAAGCTAGCAACAGTGACCTTCATAAAGCAATAGTATCCAATGATTTTAACTTCACACCACTTAATTTGAATTCGGAGAGTATACCAAACGCTCAAATCCATTCAGAAAAAAACAGACTAGAGCAGTGGAAAAAGAAAGCTTTGCACGACACCCTCATGACTTAGAACAAGCACATGTAGATCCGACAGCGTCCAATAAATGACTATCCTTAGGATTCTTGTTCCCAGAGACAGAGGGTTTCATGGTTGCAATTCAGGACCAGATCATCAACACTAGGAACTACAGGAAGTACATAATTAAGGACCCTTCCCTTTCAGATGATAAATGCCGCAAATGCCACATTCATTCGGAAACCATTCAGCACATTACCGGAGCATGCCCTAACCTCACTCAAACAGACTACACACATAGACACAATCAAATAGCTAACATCATACACCAAAAACTTGCACTCAAACATGGACTTATAACAGGATACACACACACCATATTACAAATACATCCTAATCCTGTCTTAGAAAACAGCACACATATTATGTGTCGATCGAAGTACATTTTATTAAAATGTACTTCGATCGTGCTATATTAACCGACCGAACCATCCACTACAACCGCCCTGACATCACTCTACAAGACAAGAACACTAAAACCACCTACTTAATTGATATTGCTGTCCCCAATACACACAACATTGTTAAAACTATCACCGAAAAGATACACAAGTACACGGACCTCAAGGACGAAGTCACAAGAATTTGGAAACAGGATAAAGTTTATATCGTACCAATAGTTCTCTCGACCACCGGTATCATACCGAATTATCTCCACCACAGCTTAAAAACGATAGATTTGAAACCCAACACCTACATCCAACTTCAAAAAGCTGCCATTTTAAATACATGCCGGATAGTAAGAAAGTTTTTGCAACTAGGCGAAGACAACAACGACATCGACGAATATAGAATTTAGGTACTGTGTCATTTACTTGGCTTTGGCCCGTAAATGGCACTCAATCTACCAGCTTTAGCTGAGAAAAAAAAATACCCAAGAAAATAATAATAATAAATCTTTATTTCAGACATACATCCATATTAATAGTAAAAATAAAAGAAGACAAAATCAAATACAAAACATAAAAAACAAATCAACAAAAAATCTTAGTAAGCTAAGCTAAGCCAGTGACAACACTAACCCAATGTGCCTGAATAGGACAATCAAATCGGGCTGCTATTGTTTTTAGGATGCTGTTTCCACTAACGCGAACCCTTTGCATCAGCGATGCTACTTTCTTACGCATTATAGCGTGAAAACCATCTACACTTACTTGTGTAAACATATTTGAAGCGCTACAAAAATATACGTATATACGTCCCACTGCTGGGCACAGGCCTCGCCTCAACTATGAGGTGGATTGAGCCATACTCCAACACGCGGGCTCAGTGCGGATTGTTGGAGGGGTGTAAGGTTAGTGAGCAACCTTAATGTCAGATGTTATCAAGCCGGCCTAAGGCCCCCGACTAAGCTTAACGACTGACATCTACGACGTCAGCCGGGAGCAACTGCTTAACGTGCCTTCCGTAGCACGGAGATGCCCGAAATACACATCACTAAATTTCGGTCGGGGTGGTCACCCATCTCATTTCCGACCCGGCGTTTGTTGCTTTACAACAGCCATCGTCACCGATCACTGTCACAACCGCGCCACGGGCACCTCAACGGTACGGTAACGGACTGTACGATAAGCGGTAACCGCAACCTTTGTGCTAGAGTCGTGGTGACAGCGGATAAGCAACGATCGGCGAAGTAATCTCAGTTGTGGCGCAGCTATGGTATTCCGGTTGGCGCCAAAACTCACTTCTCTCGCGGCGAGTTTTCTTTGAAATTAAATTCCTTTGAGACTGGTCGTTTGAGACAAAATAACTAAGCCAAATATTTTTTTTTTATCATTTGCACATAAAATGAGAGAAAATACTAATTCGGAGTGAAACGTATTGATGATTGAAGTAAGCATGTAGCAAGAACAAACACAAATCGAGAAATGAATGTTCGTTCTTTCACAAACGCCAATCAACGCTAAGCACGCGCTCACGCTCATGCTGTCCCGTAAAATGTCAATAGAACTGAAAGGGTCAACTATACTTCTGAGGGATGCTCAAACCTTGATTTGCGTTTGTGAATTTTGGGGTTAGTAACCCGTATTTTGACAAAAGTTCATTAAGCTGGTTTTATGAGGTCATGAAATAAGTTAGTCTCTTAAGACTGCTTTAAAATGTTATTATTGGGTTAAGCAAATTGCAGAATGTATATAATGTACAATTAATAGCATGAGCATTCCTCCTTGTATTGTGTCTTTAAATAAACTTTCTTTCTTTCTTTACCGATTGTCATTATCCTGATCTTGACAATGTAGGTTATGAATTGTTATGTACTGAATATTTAATCAAAATTACGTCTTTCCTGAACCAAATTTTAAAATTTTTGTGGTTTGTAAGCCTGAAATAAATATCCGTTTCATACATTTTTTTACTAGTTACTAAACCGAACCACTATCGAATGATCGAACCCACTAACAACATCAACCACTACGCCAAACCAATCCCAAAATTAATTCCTCTCGCCTCATATTCCCTCCCTCTCGGAAGGACGACGCACTCTCTCATTTTCGCCCTCCGTCCTAATGACGTCATTAGCAGCCACAAAAACCCTGAGAGGGATTACAGGAGGACCAGCCTGTTCCCATTAGCTGGAAGGCTTGAACATGTTAAAACATTGGGGATTTTTCGAAAAATGACACTTACGCCAACTTACTAAACATACATGACAATATATTTCTTCAAACTTTCATGGTCACTAACACTTAAATCGCTAAAAACGGGATTGCTACTTACCATGTAACAGTGCCGAAATATCGGAGACTCAAAACAAAAAAGGTACATGGTAGCAATCCCGTTTTTAGCGATACATGACAATCTTGATTTAACCAATTAGTTTTATAAGAGATGAAGGTAGATAGGTTATGTCAGTACTGACGCGAAGTCAAAAAATTGTTCAATGGCGTACGTACCTATAATTTTACCGTGTGCACAAGATAGCATGATCATTTACTAGAGCGTAAACGAGACATATACATGTTGCGCAGTGTTGTCTCAAACTGTCAATGCCCTGCTCAGGTGGTCGAAGTCCTGATTTCGGGTGCCACTTTCTTAGCACAAGTAATCCATCTACTTCTTTTTATTATGATATCATTGGCTATAACTGTATCCTAAATAAGAAATATGTGAACGAGACATTCAGAAGCCCACACCTTTCCAAGAGAGTTTAAACATTGAGGGGTGAGTCTACCAATCATATCCGCTTGTTTGGATTTTTCATCGGAGTTTCCCATCGACGATTTGAATCATGAATAATGAACAAAAACAAAGTGTTCTGGTGATTTACCCAGAAAAATACATCAGCTAATTTCAGTAGTGGTGGTCACCTATCCCACTACCTGACCTAGGATCACTTCATCACTTCGGCTTCGTAGCTTTAATTCTAGAAAATTGTTTGACACGTTTATACTTGATGACCGATTAGTTTAAATGGTGAAGGAAGTAGCAACTACGCCAGAGGTCGCAGGTACGATTCCCGCATAGTACAAACATTTGTGTGCATGAACATATCTGGATTGGGTGTTACCCATGCATATCATACAAAAATGATGTGAGATGAACATGCTCCATCCGTTGTCTAGTATTCTAAAGTAGAATAATTATGTTTTATTAATTATCAATAAAAGCTATTGAACTATAGAAGTTTTGCTTAGTTTGGCATTCAACTCTGTGGAATTATGACCAATTATATATTTTGATATTTGATTTAGGGTATCTCACTCAGGACAGCATTGGAAATCCACAAATGCTGACCTTCAGACTTCAATTGGACTAACACACACACCACCCTATGATGATCTGTAGGAATATTAGTTACCACTGGTATTGCATTTTACGGTTTTAAAATTATTTTCTCAGTGTCATCGGAAATGGACATTCGACCAAAATAGGCAATTCCGTTTCCTAATAAATAGCCATCAATGACATTTCTGCCCAAATTCTCTGACCACGCTACTTTCTACTCAAACAGCGAACCTTACAGTGGGAAATCGTTTGGAAAACAAATGATTCTCATATAGGGTGAAGAATTGGAAGTGTGAATGTTTTGGTTTTTATCTCAACGGTGTAAAGTTGGTTTTGCCTTGATTGAATAGTGGTTGTAGTGTGTGATATTAGGCGTTTGATGAAATGTCTATCATTTGTTTGATCACTTTGGGGAGTTATTGCGCGGTTCTGGTTCGGACGAGTCGTTTGCGCTGTTTTATTGAAACTCGTCTTAATGCAAAGATCTGAAGAGGGTTCCTTAGGAATCGTGAAGATTTTATTTGTTTTATACTATTTTCTGTATTTTCTGATAAATGGGCCCGAATCACCACCTTATGGCTCCTCACAGACGGACGACGCCGAAGAAGAAGGCCTAAAAAGCGATGGTGTGATGACCTTGTAAACCACTCTAGAGATTGGCAGGTTTTGGCTGTGGATAGGGACCGCTGGAAGAGCTTGGGGAGACCTTTGTCCAACTGTGGGATGTAGATAGTAAATAAAAAACTGTGTGACCCATTTGTCTTTTCTTTTTCCTTCAACTAAAGGTTGTCTGGAGGAGGTAGCTTTTTAGGAAGAAAGCAACAAATAAATACCTAGGGGTCAAATTTTCTAATCAATAAATACAGCATGTAACTTATAAACAAGCAGGTTTTAAAATGATGTACAATACAGGTGGTCTTGTTTCTAGCAATCTCTTCCACGTGGCAAAGGTATTTGAACAGGAGAGTGTAAAAGTAATAAGCAATTTTTTAAATCACATATAGTTTCTAGGACTGTATGCTGAAATGCTTGAGTTTTACCAACTCAGAGGTTTTTCTTAGCAGGACTAATAATAGAAAGAATTCAAGAAAAAAGACAAAATATTTCTAAAATTCTAGCGGACAGTTTCTAATTCTCAAATTTTAATTAGAAAACCGTTAGTTGCATTATTTTGCTTTATTGTTGGAGTTTTGGCGTCAGACGAAAGTTCAGATAAAAAGTGCCGACAGCCGCGAACGGCAGCGATCGGCAACCTTTCGAAGAACGAGTGATATAAATTAATAAATATCACTGGACATTATTCCACACAGCGGCATCTAGCCCCAAACTAAGCAACTAAATGCTTGTGCTATGTGATACTATACAACGGATGAACAAACTTTACAGACATGAAATTTAGGTTTTTTAGGTGTCCATAATATGTAGGTTCTATATTATGAACACCTAAAAATGGGGTTACGTTATGAAGAAGCTGTTTGCTACCAAAAGCTCCATATACTCCGCTATGGTCTCATGGACTTAGATGGTTTTAAAATGATTCCTTACCAGCTAACTTAAATTGTGAAGAGAATTACCTGCCGAGATATTCTTCAAGAGCATGTAGTTCTTCAATATGGTTTTTAAAGGATCTTACAAGATCAGAGACATGTCCACAAGCTGCTGTTATCGCTTATCATTAAAGCATTCACCACACTCGTTGCAAAAACAATCCAAAAGGTTGCGCGCCCCTCCCAAAGCTCGCCACCGAAAGCGAAACCATTCAAGTCAGGAATTCAAAAATTTACACAGTCACAACGAGTATTAGTCGATGCGGCTTTTTGTCGGTCCGTCAGTCCGTCGTCCGTCGGCGACATTTTTGCGATGACATTCCTCTGGCTTGATTTTGATTAGAGACCATCGGTGGAGCTTTAAAGTTTTTTTGCGGATTTTTGGGAGAAAGTATTGGCTTTTTTTCCCTTTTTTTTAGAATAGTGGTCAGTTATTTAACTACATACCTACAAATGTATTTCTTTAAACTTTCATGGTCACTAACACTTAAATCGCAAAATACGGGACTGCTACCAAGTACCTTATTTGTTTTGAGTTTCCGATATTTCAGCACTAAGGTACACAACTACAAATAGTCTTCGTTTGCGCATGAATCACACAAGGAAATGAGGTCTTTTATTTTAGCTCGTAAGACGTGCTCTCAATTTAATTCCTCGCTTTTTTTTTCTTTGTGTACTCACTGAAATAGAATTATCTTTTTTTTTATTGCGACATTTCAATATGTCATTCCACCTGCAAATAATGCCTCATTTGTTTACTAATTGCCTTCTCTTAAAAAACAAGACTTGACATATTTTACCTCAAAGAGTAGGCAAAAACCACATCTTTCCACTGACAAAGATCCTAATACTTAACTTGCGCTTCTACCTATCTCACCGATTCTTTCACCCACCTACTAAAATATGGTCTTTTTATTGCGATATATCGTTGTAAACGTCGAATTCCCATACAACGTTAAGAAAAAATGAGTTTCCAAAAACTTTCAGTAACATTTTCTGCAAAAGTGATTTGACAGATTTCGAAAACAACCGTGTATAGTTTTTTTTCAAAAAGCTATTTACCTTTGGAAATAATAACTATAGTTATTTACATTTAATAATACCCACGTGCACTTTAGTCAATGTGGGTACTTTAGGTATATTTAAATTGACATTCCGACATTTACATGTAGCGAATATTTAATTAAATATCAATTTGTACAACCCTCCGTATTAACTGGCCATAATGATTGAATCAAATTATTTAGGAATTAGACTCGAATATTGTTTAGATATTAAGACGGAGATGCGGCTGTGCAGTTCACACAAAAAACACTATAGAGAATTAATTGCGAATTCTACAGGACGCGACGCCTTGTGTAGGGATAGCAGAAACATCGAAAATTCAATATTTCGTTAAGTTACACTCAAATAAAAATCCAGGAACGGTTTCGTAAAGATTACACATGAACCGTAAGTAGAAAGAACATTCACATCAATTGAGTTTCAAAGCCTGTTTTTTATGATTTATGGACAAAAGTAGCCACAAAATTTACCCAATCGAAGCAGGTACCTAGAAGGCCAGGACCTAGATGGCACGACGAGCTATAGATGCCTTTGAACCAGACTAACCTTTGCCCAATTGTGGGTTAGCAACGGCCAATTATGATCATATTATTATGATTTTAAAAAAAATACTAAATCGTTAACAAAGTAAATCATTTAAAAACCATTGTATTAATGATAAGACTAATTTGTTAAAGAAACAAAGAAAGAAAATATATCTATTATTCGGGGCACCGTAACCTTCAAACTATTGTTAGTAGCAATAGTAAAATGTTGACTTTTCCAAGAATTTGTTTGAAGCACAAAAGAAACCTTATTAACATCTCGTGAAGCTATGTAATACGATAATTGGTAGGAATGGTTATAAATAAATATATCGCATCGCATGCTTTACATTAGAAAAAAAATGCGCGGACGTATCATTTTACCTTTTTTACGCATTTTATTAAAATTTTATAGCTGTTAATTACGATTGGTTAATAAGCCAATTGTTCTTAGAATATTTACAATGGAAATCATTTTCTATTAATGCAATTAACTGAGGATACTATGCCATTAATGTCAAATTGCAAATATGAGTTTTCCTTAGTATTAAATTCTCTTGTTATTACAATTTGAATTGATTTTTAATATTTAATTGCGATGCCACTTCCATGAGTAGGTAATAAAACCGATGATAGTTAGAATAATGTTGGTTTGTTCTGTTTTGTTGTATTTTTTAGTCTGTCTACTGTACCTAAATATAAATATATCGAAAACGATCAACATTTTGAGAAAATATTATTTGTTGTATTTTTTTTAATATCTAATCTATTATTTAAAAATACTAGACATGGCAAATTCTGACTACGTGTGTCATGTCATGCATCTATCATGGAAGCAACTATGACATTTGCATTTATAAATAATCAATCGAAGGAGAGCATTAATTCATAAAAATAACTAAACGTATCAAATATCTTGAATGTTACCTACATTATCAAAATGTTTAAAATATTAATTCTTTAACTTGGGCCTTTTCTGCTGACGCTACAGGTACAGTTGACGAATTGAATTTTGATGAGTGACAGCCGTCGTCCGCGCTCATTATCATTCGCTATCGTCTGGCCCTTGGCGACCTGTACCAGGCTTAAAACCAGACATAAGCTTTAAGTTTCTTTAAGCTGCAAGGTGTTCACTATTGTAATAAAGTTTTAGAAGCAAATTTAAATTATACAGGTTTAACATAATATTTGAAGTGAAGTCAAGTTTGACATCGACCACGAATTTTAGTTTTAAGTACCTTCAACGTTCCTACGTTAGTGAAATAGTTAGTCTAGTAGAGATCGTCTAAGCTGAAATGACGCGCCCCGCCACTGCATCTACGCTTAGAAGCAAGCACTCTTGTATGCGTGGACGCGGTGGCGGGGCGCGTCATTTTAGGTTAGAATCTCTACTTCCTAATAAGTATTGCTAAAATATGAATTGTACCTGTAATTTTGTCTTGTGGATAGGAAGCTTTTGCTTGACGTGAAAAGTCTAGAAAAAGGGAATAACAACGTTATACTCCTATTAATATAATTAATTCGTAGTCTTAATTGAGTATGTTAATTCTTAAGTTTGTAGAGAGAAATAAATAAATAAATAAAATATTAACAATATTGTGCTACGTAAATACAGTAATTGGGCTTTGTATCCGTTGACTCAACCACTAGGTTCCGTACATAAAACCCTATTACTAGGCCTCAGCTGTCTGTATATGTCTGGTTACTAGGCTGTCACCAGGCTTTATCATATTAACCGTAATAGCTAGAAAGCTGCAATTTTCACAAATAATGTCTTTTTGTTGCTGCTATAACAACAAAATAATAAGGGGGCTCCCATACAACAAACATAATTATTAAGCAAGTTTTAGAGGTTATTCACGGGTCTGCAATTCCTTAACATGAGTCATAAGGTCATGGGGATTCGTCTGACTGTGTGACTGAAATGGTCATGTTTAAACGATTTATTTTAATAACTTTGATAACTAAGCTTTTAGGCTTATAAATAACTAATAACTGCTTAGTGTGCCTTCCCAGGGACTAAGCCGAAAACTACATGACCCAATTTCGATCGGGAACCCATTCCGTTACCCAAGAAACAAGCACCACACAACAATGATAATAACTGCAAGGTATTTAACATTGGCTTCAAATAATAATTACATGGTAATACATGAAACGCCTGCTTGCAATTAACTCGTAATCATACTAAAACACTTGACAGCATACTTGAGTTCAGGATATTGTTATCGCCCATCTTGAAGGCATCACGGACTTTACACAGTCCGTGCGTGCGCGGTGATCGTGACGGAGCGTGTAAAGACCGTGGCGAAGAGAGTTTTGATATCAAAACGGCGAGTAATAGGGGTATTGTGTTTTGGTGACACTTTTTATGAGGTAAAAAGTGGTGGACGTGGTGTTTAGTTTTGTAACTTTTTTATAGTTGCCGTCACCTATAACACTGGGTGACAGTGTAGGGTATGTTTTTCTGCGCAAGAGTACAAAATCGTGTGCAGAACTATAATAAGTTGAATGTAGAATATAATTGGTACCTACTCTAGTAGCAACTTCGGAATTAGAATAGACTAGAATTAATGGCTAACTATAGTAGTAGTAGTAGTTGGTAGGTGAACACGGCAAAATGGGCTGTTATCTATGAGCTGTAATTGAAAATATTGAATGTTTTTCGCATTGAAATTTCTAATATGTATTACAGAACGTACGAGTGATGGGGTGAATGTTTCCAAAACACGATTGGAAACACTTTGCTCGATAAAAGAAATCCTGAAGTTACCTCTTAAATATCATATTAATGCTAATTAAAACCGTATTTTACGATAATAATTCGTATAAAATCACAAAAACATAGGTATTTACCTTCTCGATTTCGTGACTGTTTTAGATTTAGAAAATACTACATAATTATTTTCTAACTAAAAATTTTGATAAAAATGTGAATGGCGCTTACGATTTTTAGTTTCGAGCACATTGATTCCATACTAAACGCGGACCTCCAACTACCCTTGATACAACTATCCACAATGCTCTTCACTCTGCTTCTGACAGAGGCAGATGGCGACAAATAGTCCGCGGCAAGGTGCATCATAAAGATGATGTCGTCATCATCTTTATGATGCACCTTGCCCTCAGCATAGAGGAGACCGACGCAAGGAGGTGGATATGTGGACCTACAATACTGTAGGTACATTTCTTTGGCAGAAATTTAGAAATTTTATCTTACCTGCGGACACATCTTGCAGTGGTACTTCCTCGCGTGGGCGTGCAGCGGCTGCAGCTTCGTGGGGCCCTTGCCCAGGGGCTGGGGGACCACCAGGAGCCCGCTGGCGTTGGTGCCGCCCACGGGGGAGGATGACGAGGAGCCTGGAAGAAGAGAAGGTTAGGGTTAGTAGTCAATCAATTGTGTAAAAACTTTTGCACTGTGGTTTCGCTGATCTCTATGAATAAAAAAATGAATTGCTGTTCATTAGTCTCGATAAAACTCTGGAACGGCTGGACTGATTTGGCTAATTTTTGGTTTTAAAATATTGGTAAAGGTCACATATAAATAAATATCACTGGACACTATTCCACACAGCGCCATCTAGCCGCAAACTAAGCAACTAAATGCTTGTGCTATATGAAACTAGACAACGGATAAACATACTTAAATACAATTGAAAGAAAATTAACTATATTATAGCTTTTAAACATTTGAATAGGATGTGTGATGGCTACAATTCATAAAAAAATATCACTGTTTATTCTCACTTAATAGGGAATATTATGCACTGTTCTTTTTTATAGTTTTTTAATGATAGCTTATATCGTTTTATGGCTGATCTATAATATTCAACACCAAAAATGCAAAATGTAGTATATTTATAAATTGTAAAAAAAAAAACTTTTTCAGGCGTTTCAAACGCCCGCCATAATGGCGCGCTCGGTTGTCATAGACTTGCGTGAAGTAACAAAGTCTATACACAATTTTAACCTAAAAATTGTTGAATTCTTATTTTTGTCGCGCTTTTGACAGTAACATACACGTAAACTTTGACGTCGCACTCAACCCACTCGACAGACGCCAATGGTCGAATCGTCTGACCAATTTTTACATCGACAAAGAAATAAAATTAGGAAATATTGGTAGAAACGTAATGAGAATTCAAAGTAGTACTCAAAAAAATATGAGGACGAAGTCGCGGGCGGTCGCTAGTATCATAATAAACTTATTAGTCTGATTTTGTACATGTGTAAAATAAATAAATGATCATCTTCCTTCTAGTAGACACCAAGGTAGGATACTGACTATACTGACCTGACCGGCCAGGCCCCAGCCCAGCACCATACAGCATCTGACTCATGGACTGGTGGTGGCCGAGCCTGTCGTCCGCTTTCTGGTGGCCGCCGACCGTGCCGTCGCCTGTACTCATCTTGGCCTGGAAGAAAGAAAAGGAAGCTTTAGTAAATAAATTAAAATAAAGTCATAATATTTGCTCTGATCCCAAGATAATGTTTTTGGAAATCAGGGACGACGAAGGTATCACAAACACCAAGAACCAGCACAAATTTCCGTTTTATAAACAAACATTTTAGTGGTGGTGCGGGAATCGAACCGGTGACCCTTTGAGTTTCACGTTTCGGACCACTGAGCTATTTTAGACATCTACCAACTGCTTCACGTGCCTTCCAAAGCACGGAGATGCCCGAAATACACATGACTAAATTTCGGTCGGGGTGGTCACCCATCATATTTCCGACCCGGCGTGTGTTGCTTTTACAACAGCGTTCGTCGCCGATCGCTGTCACAACTGCGCCACGGGCACCTCGTGAAATCACAACAATGCCAAGTTAAATATCAACCGTTTAATTAACAAAGGGTGACCAATCCCAATAATTTACTAGGACCTTCCACATTAGTCACGCTAGATTTGCTCACCCTACACTTCGTTTAGTTTTGGTCGCTTTAAAATATTGGCTTCGGACTGCCCTTTGGCACGTCTTCATTTTAGGGTTAAGATTTCGTTAGAGCAGTTAACACCCTCCTGGTAAAAAACGTGACGTCTTCATAGTCATAACAGTCATGTGGTACAAATTTTAGAGAATCTGTAGTTACATTTAAATGTGTAAAATTTCACCCATTGCAATCTGGAAATATTACTTTAATCAAATTTTATTAGGTTCCTATTATCAGGTAACAGAAATAAGATAACAGTCAATTGTGGTTAACACTTTCTTATTAACAACTTGTGTTAATAAGTTTTGCTCTTCTATAAGTTGAGTCACAATTTATGAAAGGCTCTCTTTTTGGGTACGTTTGTGTACTATAATACAGTTGTGTACTTTTTTTGAGTACACAAATGTAATAATTTATTCTCAGGCTACTACAGGTTCCCTTTGGCACTGATTACAAAAAAATGTGTAACTAGTCCTATCCTTATTTCATCAGCCACAAGACGTCAACTGTGGCTGCACATAGGCCTCCCCATAGATTTCCAAAGCGGCCTGTTGTAGGCGACCTGCATCCACCGAAATGCTGCGATGTTTATGAGGCCACTCGATGACTCTCCGGCCCCAACGGCTATCATTCCTTCTAAGTAGCGCTTATCTTATTTAACACATATTATTAACAGTCAAAAACGATTTCTATAGATGATGCCTTTTTGGGACAGACGACCGAAACCAACGCGGGTGACGCCGCGGCGAATGTTAGTTAAAATATATAATTATTGTGTTAACTGCTCTAGATGAGTTCCTCTTACAAGATGTGAATGACCAAAGGGTGAAGGGTGGTTTTTGCCACACCGACCTGACAACAGTAAGTGTGGCACCAAGACCTAAATAAGTGTAGGGTGATCGAGAATTGGTGACATACGGACAAGTAGAATGACAAGCCTAATAAAATTCATAAATTAGGGAATTGGTACTACCAGTTCAAACTGGCATTCTAGATGAGGAGATATTGTGTTTTAATGAAGTTTTTCAGTGCACAAAGCAAGTTTGTAATAAGCCAGCATATGACTGGCCTTTTGTCAAAATGGGTCATAATAGGTCGACAGTGCAAAAACTTGGAGATTAATCCCCTAGGGTAGGACTACCATCAATGAGACGAGCATTTTATGTTTGTTTTGTATTTGGGTTTCAAAATATTTATAAATTTGTTTTAAGTTGCTCCGTTTCCACAAGTTATTCCTATATTTCTACGCGCTAGGTTCGTATTAATATCAGAAAACAATAGATTGTAAAGTTTGTTATTCACAACGTACGACTAATCAATCAGAAACGAATTAATTATCTCAGTTTCATTACAGAAAATTGCATGTTTGCACTACCATACGTTATGCTAATGAAGTAAACTGCAGTCGAATATGACAGACATTGTGATTGTTTTCGTAATGATTGCACTTATATTGCTTTATAAATGTTGCAAACTTTGACATAGACGATGATTAATTACAGTAAATAGTTTAACGATAGTGAAACAATTACTGATAAACCTGTTATCTTTGATAAAATCAACTGGGGTCTTACTGTGGCTCGTATCAACTCATAGTTGAGGTGTGGCTTATGCCTAGCAGTGGGACGTAAGGATTTTGTTGTTGTTTACAATTTCAACAATACGCCAAGCTAACTTGACAGAGCCAATGATATGAAACTTCTACAACAATAGTTTATTGTAGTTTGTTGGATTAATGTGTAGTTACATTGGAGTCGTTATTGACTCGTTTGATCTTCCAGAGTGGCTTTGTGCACAAGAACTAGCTAGTTAAAAACAACCATTGAAATATGCATTATGGAATGCACTACAGAATGGAATTTGTTATGAAATATTCAATAACAATGCTATTTTTTTATTTTCTGGTGATCTGTAGTAGGTACTACAGGTTTTACAAACCTCCACCAAACAGTCCCTTACAACGATACATGTCAGTATAATACCTGCAACCACAACTAACATAAAGCATATGTCTCTCTGTACCAAGTCCTATAATTGTAAAGAGAAAATAAACTTTTATATTACAAATTATTTAACATTATTATTTAATTCACTTCCTAGAATTTCCAGTTTTAATACTTAAAATGATCACTAAGTTCTGCTACTGTTTACTGTCTGCCAGAATAGCCACTGTACTTCAAAATCAGTGAGCTCAAAGATCGCGATCCTACACGACAGTGTGTCCCTCATTAAAAGTGATTTATCCCTCCTTATCGGCGGAACTATAAGTTATATATTTATATATCTCGCCACAACAGTGGCACAGTCTAGTTGTGGACAAAGTGACCACTCCTGACCTGTTATTTATTATTTGGTCTTTGGCAGTGAGATGATTTGCGATGTGGTTGTTTGGAGTTAGGTAGGATTAGTGAAATTAAAACAGTTTAGGGTATTTGGGTAACACTTCGAGATATCAAAATTTGATTTGCAAGTTTATTTTGGTAACATAATGCGAACAGCAAGGAAGAAGAAGGGGTTTCCTGCTTAAATGTTGCTTATGTGGCACAAACAAACTTTTTTGACAGGCAGTTTTTTTAATTTATGGATAGAAAAGTGAAAGTTCTTGCCCTGGACCTCTCATTAAGGGGCTATGTTTGACATTTCACAACGTCATTAAATTACAAATGAGAAAATCTGTTGAAAAAATTTTGATCAAGGTAACTTAAATCCAAGTGGCAGCAGAGTACTGGATGGATAGAAAACCTCTAAAATAAGAATCAACTTTTTTACACTATGACTGTGGTTAACAAGCGGGCGGACTAATGGTGAGTATACCCGTTATCAGGTTTGCTTGTGTTTTTTATCGGTGTTTTCCATAGCAGGAGAGTTAGCCGTGCGTTTGTTCAATTTGTTCAAAATTCGTTTTACTTTGTTAGTTTCATATCCACCGTCCTTAATGTAGTAAGCGTTGCTTAATCACCCAAACCCCACGATTCAACAACATCGAATTACAATGGATATTACAAAATTTCACCAAACTATTCGCAAGCCAAAGGTACTCCTTTGTCATAAATCAGAAACTATGGGGACCGATGCGATATACGGTATTCGTTAGGAATTAATTTGCGACAGATAACGCCCTCTGCCGACGAGATGTGAAATTTAATTTCAGTATCCGCAGTTTAGGGTTGAATTAACCACTTGTAGACCATAAAATATTAGTGTTTTGGGGCGATTATGAAGAACTCTTGAGAGGAGGAGTTTTGTCAAAAAGCTATAACTTATAATATGTAATGTAGATATTTATTTCTAGTTCGTAGTCGTAGCTTTGAATCTAAATATATATTCTACAAGAAGAAGTAATTTATAACCCGTTTATTACTTACACTGTTGTCAGTGGACATGGAAAAATATATTTTTATAAAAATATCTTTAAACAATTTTTATCATTTTATTGGCCGATGCTGCAACAGCTCGTTTTGAAAATAATCACCTTATTTTCATTGCTGGTATTTTTCTTATAATCACACGGAGTCACTTATTTTGTTAAAACCAGAGGTAGATCGCTTATTGTTTTTCAAATGTGTGTTCAAACAAGACATTTAAAGTAGGTAGGTAGCCAAGTACTTTATTTGTAGTTTAGTATTTTTAATGCCAGTGCTGCATTTCTCCTGTTGTATTGAATTTACTTGTTGCGATTATCGTCCTCAGCGGTACGCTTATGCTTGCTCTGTGTTTGATGATATCTAAGCATTTCTAATTAACATGAATTTACATATGAATCATCAATTGCAATTCAGAAAAGAAAGAAAATTAAAGAAATAAAAAAATATTTGACACATACAAAAAATTTCAAACAAAATCAAACGTGTCAAAACGGCTTCCTGGGCAATATGCCGCGGTGGTACAAGAGCATCACGACGCTGGTTTAAAAAAAAAAAAAATATATACCACAACAAACTTCAGATAATACAGCAAGTTGTATCGCTGAATGTGCTGTAAGCCTATTTATATAATAAAAGTCACTAAAATGATTAATCTAATTGAAGAAAGAATCTAATCGTTAAGCAGAGATTTCATAGCTTTTGCTGCTGTTAGCTTGCGACCAATCGATAAAACCTCAGTACTGAACTTTAATCCTTTTACGACTATATTTATACACCGCCCAATCAAACTACAAAGTATGTAGGTCACAATATTCGACAAAACACTTTTATGTGGCGTCGTAAAGACGACGTCAACGTCCCGAGTGCATTCTCTGAAAATTCTTTAGTACAGCGCCATCTATCCAGAGTTAATGGCGACTTTTGACGTAAACTGCGGCGTGGGTAACAAACAGTGGTGTTTTTCGACCCACTTTGGAATTTTAGGGTTATCTAACGGTTCAGGATTTTAAGGAAAGTAATGAAGTATTTTGTCGTTTTGCTTTTACAGTCACGTGACCGTACATTTATGGGGTTAATCAGAGGGAATGCTTGAGACCAAACTCTCGAAGTTTAGTTTGTTTGTAGTTAAGTGAATCAGTTCACCGAACTTCCAATACATTTTCAAATCTTCACTACATTAAAATGACAATGCAGCATATATTTTTTTGTTGTTGGTAATTCTCTAAATAGGCCTATTAAGTTGACATGTTTTACTCAACCAATACTTTATTTTTAGTCAATTCAAACCAGCCCATGCTACTCAATACCAATGGCTCGTGCTAGTAAGTACTCGATTGCATCAATAGTAACAAGTAACGTACGAAAGTAACGAGTACTATTATAATTTTAGTAACGAATTCTCGTACAAACGGGTTAACATCATCTTGTTACTTTAGCAGCTGTAGGTTATGCTTTAAGACACGGCGCCTCTTTTTTCCTGCTCAATAATGACAAACTCTATGGTAGCTTAAAAGCTCAGCTAAAACAACGCATAAGCTAAAGAGCGAGAGAAAAGATTCTGACCACAATATTCATAAATCTATGACCACTAGAAAGTCGAGGAGGGGCGTCTCCGCTGCTAAGGACATTGTCAAATTGGTGTCCTTTATCATACTACCCCTAACTCGGGGGTATAATCAGGAGAGACACTACGGGGTAGGAAGTTGTTTTACACGTATTATGGGTAACAAAGATTTGATATTAGTTAAAAGAGCAGGTTTTCCTGTTAATAAGCTGGCAAGGCAAAACCTATTTAAATCAGTAGAAAACTGAATCACATGTATCGAAATAATAATTGAATCTATGGTTTGCGGTTCTCCACCTGATAAGTCACTCGTAGTTGTATGGAAATGCTTTTTAAGGAGTATCGGCCCTGAATGTATGTAATTTTACCACTCAAATTCTTTTTTGCAATTTGAATTTTTACTAAGTTAGAAAGACTAATCTTGTAGAGTATGTCAACAATAAGCATGTGATTATAGAAGCTACTAAGAATGAAAATAACTACCCAATGAATATTAAAAGCTGGCAACGGCAACAGGCTCATTTTACTGACATATTACTATACATTATCCTAATTTAAAGAGCTACATTCAATCACAAGTCTAAATTTATAGGTGAAAAGCTATTTTTAATAACGCAAGACAACATTCAACTACATAAGGCCACAAACAACTGCATAAGTCTACAATCAACAACAAATATAGGGCTACCATCAACAATGTAGGGCTACAGTCAACAACATAAGGCTACATTAATTGGCAAGACTACATTCAATGGTAGGGCTACATCCAATCACAAGGCTACATTCAATAAACAAAGGCTACACGAAACATCTCACCTCGTAGCCTTGTTTGATGGCCATGGTGCCCCGTGGCCGTGACCATGCGGCGTATTCCAAACCATCTTTTTGTTGGCAGTGCTGTTGGACAAAAGATACTATTTAATTATAGTTTCTGATTGTCACCGTAATTTATCTAATAATAGACCCAAACGAACCTAATGTTATCAATAAAATGAAAACATTTAAAAGATGGTTTTTGCGTCACATTGCCTATCCTACTAATATTATAAATGCGAAAGTTTGTATGTGTGGATGGATGTGCCGTGTTGCTCTTTCACGTAAAAACTATTGAATGGATTTTAATGAAACTTTACAATGATATAGCTTATACATCTGAATAGGACATAGGCTACAATTAATATTAACTTTTTTAAATTTATCCCACGTGGACGAAGTCTGGACGAGGACGAATGTTTATTCAGACTTATTCATTTTGTCTTGACGTGTCATAAATGCTTGTATTAAGCTAACATTAAATATCACTATAGTACTTCTATATTTTAACTCCAGTTTCATTATTTCAATTGATCTTATTGAATGGTCGCATGTTCGAGTCCAGTTGTATATTACCAGTAAAGGACGACAGATTTAGTGCAATGGTTAAGAAGTTAGCTACTACAACGGAGGTCGCGGGTTCGATCAGCACACAGTGCAAACATTTCTTATGATGAGTAATATTAGGAGCACCGATTGACAGGTTTAATTCCCGACATTTTTTATATCAGACAAAATCTAAGTTTATTAAAATTATTGCTACAAGTAATTAGTAATTACCACGCTATTCAAATCTAAGTTGTTAATTTAAAGACACACAATCTTCGTTCTAAGGAATCTAACACCCCTTTCCCTATTATTGTAGTATGACTTCCTGTGATGATAGAGGCTCTACACAGTCACCGTTAAGATGACTTGATTTCATTGATAGAGGTCAACGGCATGAAAGGGTTCATCCTTGCTTTTTGCAAAGAACTATCATTTGGAAAGAGCACGACGAAAAACGGTAATAGTGAAGCCTTTCGAGGACTTGACTGTCCTGAAAGCAATGGCGTAACTTCATTAGCCTTTTCTTTATCTCACTGTTGGTGGAAGAGGCACAGACCTCTGGTGTTATTCTGCCCCCTAAATTCCCCCTCCTATCTGCCACCTTAATGTTACGTTACTGACTGAACTGACTGAAAATAAGGTAACAAAAAAAAACATGTATTTCGAGCATTGCCCATATAGTGTAAGTTAATATATAAGTGTAATATGGATTAATTTTAGTACTTATCTTTTAGTTCAAAATTGTTTAACACATAATTCAGAACGAATAGTTCTTGGTTTTCTACGGAAACAATAGTGTGTTAAACTTTATAACTACTATACCTGCGTTACAAGCATAAAATGAATCAAAAAGCTCGTATAATGCTTAAAACGGCCACACAATAGCTATATTTCTTTATTATTGAAGATTCCTAATGCTTTCCACGATGCCGTTACAGCTCTACTTACATACATTTTATGTATATATGTGTAGGAAAAACGATTTTTATATCCATGACCCGGCCAACATATAAAACGTTAGTCCTAAACTGGGAAGGCGTCTCGCTCTGACGTAATACGAGGGATAGAGAAAGCTGTATTCACGTGTGACGCGGGCAAAGACGTATATGTATGTGAGACGTGTAGGGAAACGGCTTCAGGTGGGGCGGAGTCGAATGCTTTTATAAAGTTTCAAATGTTTTGAAAGTTATGAAAAATATTTTGATACAGTTATGTAGAATTTTGGAAAAAAGGTTAAATCAAACTGTTGTTCAATTGTAACGATTTAATGTAACGTGTGAATCAAAGTAACTACTTGTAATTTATTGTATGCCTGCCCAAAGCGGGTAACTGTTTTTTCCTCTAAAGCCTCTAAGATCTTGCTGTAAAGACGCAGGTACAACAGACTCACAAGAAAAAACTTATTCTTATTTTATTTCTGTGTTTGGATACATATCTGCACTAGTTTGTAGAAAAACGACTTTTTCACATTCAAATTACAGCAACAAATATGGACGAAGTTAAATGTACTAGCTAAACGGTGTAACACGACGTGTCAATAGACTGCTTCAACAAATTCCTATCATATGATTCGTATGCTGTGTGCTGAGACTCCTTCATGAAAATAAACTAGAGTGTAAAAACTTTAATTAACACAATTTTTGAAACCATTATTGGCATTTTAAAGGTCGTTTATAATTACTCAGATGCTCTACTAACATCCTATTTCTACACTTATTGCAAGCTAAGCTAAAATCCTATTTTTGTCTTACAAGTTTTTTCTGGTAAATGAAAATAGTTTCATATAAAAAGTTTGTATTTGAATGGTTCACAAAAGTTAAATTGTTTGAATTCCTACTCCCTACAAAAAAATAAATGGCCTCTCCATACCATCGCTGTTCCGAAGAAAAACTCACGACACGAGTATTTTTCTTAACTTTTCCATGTGTGTGTATTCTAGTGTGTTTTTATGTGTGTGTGTGCTACAGATGTGTGGGTGCCGTCTTGGGTAGTAAAATATTATGCTGTCGGTCTTGAAATAACATTGTATAGATAATCAATAACAGACTAGTTTTATGTCGATTCTTAAACTTCATGGCGTTTTTGAAAACTTAAAATTGGATGGGGTTACGTAAAGTATCTTAAGAGCAACGGAGTATGGTATTAAGTAGTTCATATAAAATATAACTATCTTTGGGATGTGTATGAATAACAATAAACTGAATCATGATTCAGGGTTCCTTTTAAAAAGACTATGATGGTATCAATAAATAAATATATTTTTTACAGAAAGTTCGCCGACCCTAAGCTAAGCAAAGCTTGTACTTATGGGTGTGTCAGGGTAGCAAATATGTATAATAACATAATATACCCACGACCATATCCATAATGGGGTAGTCAGAGGCACACATATTGTTGCCGTCATGGTAAATGGAACATTCAGAAGCCCACATTTCGCCCAGCGCATAAAATAATCATTCAAATCATTATTAAAATAACAAATGAATATAATTTTAACATTTTTATAAACAGAGTCACAAAAAAAGGGAAGAACAAATATTTGACGAAGATGGTACCTGCACAGACTGTAAATAATAATGCTTGGACTAATAGTTTTTTTTTAAATGTTGTAAAAGGATTGGCCATTGACCTTTGGCCAGCAACGGGATGATGTAGGTTAGAGGGAAAAAAATAAGATCGTTTGTTACTAACCATATTCTGAGGAATAAATTATCTGATTTTATTGGACGTTATCAGTAATATCAAAATATTATTAGTCATCATCACACACAGCCGTCTAGCTACAAAATGCAATTCATTTTTTTGTTAATACATGAAAACACAAACAGCCATGTTCATACAAACGAGTATTTGTACTTGGGTTCGAACCCACGTCTTCTGGTATAGTAGCTAACGTCATAAATATTGTCTTTTGTAAGGGATCTCATTAAACCACTGTGCAGCTGATTAGCAATGATTATGTATAGATAGATAGATATTATTATATTATTTATTGCACACGAAAATCAACAGTGATAAACAGTAAACAAATATAGATGAACGTTAATGTACAATAGGCATGATGACTGTATTTTTTTTTTGTTTATTATCGAGAGACCTTACATTTATGTAAACAATCCTCAAAGAATCACTTCATCTGGTTCAATACCACCAGAGATATCACAATTTGAAATGCACATTTTTGGACTTGCCCAAAAACGCTCCATACAAAAGTGACAGCGACAGTGACGTCACTGTCGCTGTTTTTGTAAGGAGCGCGTAATAACTTTGTTCGACAGCTATATTCAATATTGCGTTTATGATAATGGTCTCCTAACATAATTCCTTCATAATAGTTTGGGTTACAAAAAAGTGATATTGTTTTACAAAAATTTAACACATATGAAATGGACTTGCCCACCCAAGTTTGCAGGCCTATTGTAGCCTCATTTTGAAACGAATTTCGATTGTGGTTTTACAATAACATTTGTAATCAATTATTATTTTTGGGGAACATAAAAAAACATGCAAAATCACTCATAGTCATCTACCCTATTTGGGCGGCTTTATCGTTAAAAAGCGATCTCTTCCAAACAACCCACAGGTAGAGAGAGGTAGAGCTAACGTAAAATGTTTTTTTTTGTTTTTATTGTAGTGGCTTGCTGCTTACTTTCCGGTGATGGAAAACTTCGATGAAAAACCTAAGCAAACCGGCTAACGGCGATAGGCTCGCCGCGCCTCTTGCCACGTTGGGTTCAAATTCCTTCAGCGAAATGTGGGCTTCTGAATGATTCGTTCACCATGACGGCTACAATCAGTGTGCTTCTAACCCCATTTGAGTATGGGTATGTTAAGCTATGTCATAAAAAATAAAAGTAATTGTTTTTCCAAAAGCATAAAAAAGCAAAAAAGAGAAAGTCTTAGAAATAATGATTAACCGTTCAACTGTCAGCATCCGAACTCAATTTGCGACGCGACCATTTGTCACGGGTCTGGGCGTTTGTGTTATCTCTGTGACGTAGATGTCGGCTGGTAATGACGTGTTGCGGCTTCGATGGGTTTAGTATGTTATGGTGAGGGAGTAGGTTATAATATTTCACGAACGATTTGGTGTAATGGTTATAATAATATTATTAAACTTTGTTTTAGCTAAGTAGAGCCAAAAATATATCAAAAAAACACAATAAGGTTGTTTATCATTGTGTTTTTTTTGACATATTTTTGGCTTATTCGCAAATTGAGTTCGGATGCTCGACAGTTGAACGGTTAATCATTATTTCTAAGACTTTTTCTTTTTTGCTTTTTTATGGTTTGGTAAAAACAATTATTTTCATTTTTTATTACATAGCTTAACATACCCATACTCAAATGGGGTAGTCAGAGGCACATTGACTGTTGCCGTCATGATGAACAGAACATTCAGAAGCCCACATTTGATCCTGATGTGTGGTAAGGGGCGAGCCAACCGCTGCTATCCGGGTTGCTTAGGTTTTTGGTGTTTTCCATTACCGGAAAGTTCGTAGCAAATTGTAGAATGAACAAAGTAGGAGTTTCAGCCAGTCTTGAAAACGGGACTACTGTTAAGTAGAGTGTTTAACCACTGGGATCAGAGTTATTTTTACAATATGCAGAAAAACAAATTTAAGAAAATCTTTTTTTTTTTTTTTCAATGCATATAGTAAACTTGAGTCTAGAATGCTGAAATTGGTAACATAATTTTGGTTTCATAGTATGAGAATTGCTAAGATAAGGTTTTTGAAAAATTCCACTTGAAGGGGAAGAAATGGGATATGGCTATATACGTCCCACTGCTGGGCACAGGCCTCACCTCAACTATGAGGTGGAACAAGCTATACTCCAACACGCGGACTCAGTGCGGATTGTTGAAGGGGTGTAAGGTTAGTGAGCAACCTTAATGTCAGATGTTATCAAGCCGCCCTAAGGCCTCTGGCTAGGCTTAACGACTGACAACTGGCGACGTCAACCGGGACCAACTTCTTAACGTGATCTAAATTTCGGTCGGGGTGGTCACCCATCCCATTCCCGACCCGGCGTGCGTTGCTTTACAGCAGCGATCGTCGCCGATCACTGTCACAACTGCACCACGGGCACCTGGCTAACTTGCATTCAAATAAAACAAGTTGTTTGAACCGATGTAATGAATTCAAAGGGTGAACCGAAAGCGGTTGGAGTGGTCACCCATCTCACGATACGATCTCCTGAGATCAAGATCATAGAAATAAACAAAAAGAGCAAGATTCGGCACCCGCATACTAAAAATTGCCACACAGAAGTAGGTCCAATGGACTGCGTCGTATTGTCAGCGACTTGTTTGCGTGCACGTCATTCATTCGTCATTGTCATGTGCCAGTTTTCGCATTCGCGAAATATGAACGTACTAATCTTCTTCTTTTTTTTTAAATATCAATTACACGATCAAGATGAGAGTTGGCGTTGGTCAGAATGTTTAAAAGGCCAACAGTTTAAGACCACGTCTCAGTGCCGTAAGTCATGTCTGGCAACACGCACTACTCAAAGACTTTAGTCTTTAGGCTCTTGAGGATATCTCTTCCAATACTGTCTCAAAATTACCTATTGCATCTCAAATTCTCCCAAAAATCAAGTGAGCCTGACTGTGACGGATGACTGCGGTGGCGCCCCCGAACGGATATGGGGGGAATTATCATAATTGGTGATGGGATGATTGCCATCTGACAGGAATTGAGGCAGGGTCGGATTATTGTCATCTTATTGATGCTACAGTGTTTCTATTCTTTTATCCCACAGCTGGGAAAGGCCTGCCCTCAACTTTGATGTGGTATGAGCCTTACACCAACACGTATTATTTGAGGGGTCTAAGGCTAGTGGGAAACCTTTCTGTCAGCTGTTATCAAGCCGCCCCAAGGCCTTCGACTAGGCTTAACGACTGACATCTGGCGACGTCAGCCGGAACCAACTGCTTAAGGTGCCTTACAAAGCACGGAGATGCCCGAAATGAACATCAGTAAATTTCGATCGGTGTGGTCACCCATCCCATTTCCGACCCGGCGTGCGTTGCTTTACAACAGCGATCGTCGCCGATCACTGTCACAACTGCGCCACGGGCACCTGTATGTATGTATATGAGATTTGGCGTTAGGCAGAATAGCATAGATAGCTGTACCTATTCTTGTTATATTGATTCACTCTCTTCCAATACTGTCTCAAAATTACCTATTGCATCTCAAATTCTCCCAAAACCAAGTGAACACAAACTTGCAAGTCCAGAGGGCGTTACCTGCGCCTGACTGTGACGGATGACTGCGGTGGCGCCCCCGAACGGATATGGGGGGAATTATCATAATTGTTGATGGGATGATTGCCATCTGACAGGAATTGAGGCAGGGAGGATTATTGTCATCTTATTGATGCTATAGTGTTTTTATTCTTTTATCCTCAGGTACAGGCCTCACCTCAACTATAAGGTGGTACGAGCCTTACTCCAACAAGTATCTAAGGTCAAAGGCTAGTGAGAAACCTTGCAGTCAGATGTTATAGACTGATGTCAGCAGGGACCAAATGCTTAAAAAGCTTTCCAAAGCACGGAGATTCCCGAAAAATACATCACTAAACTTCAGTCGGAAAGGTCACCCACCCCATTTCTGAACCAGCGTTTATAGCTTGGAAGGTCAGAGCTTTAAAATGAAGATACTAATGTTCTCCTATTCATGATTTTCTATCGGTAAACACGTATCTTGGTAATTTAAAATTACGCTCCACCAACAGCATTTCTGTCCTGCCCAGGCTACCCAGTGGTTGACTGGAAGAGAATGCTTTTTAGCATTAAGTCCTTTTGTTCTTGTTTATGCATAAATATAAATAAATGAGACACACCTAGACCATTGTCATACCCAATCAATTTAAATGCTCCTTATAAGAACAGCTGAAATAAAATTTAAAACGACCCCGCACCGGACAGGGCTTAAAGCTGCGATTACCGCTGTCCCGAAATGTCTGAGTCAGATTAGCGGGGGTCACACCCCTAATCTTTTAAGTTACCCTTATCTTTCTACTCGGCTGGATTGACGTCAAGCCGCCCTAGGGCCCCCGACTAAGCTTAACTACTGACATATAGCAATATGAGCTGGGACTAACTGCTTAGCGTAGCTTTCAAAGCACGAAAATGCCCGAAAAATACATTACTAGATTTCGGTCGAAATGGTCACCCATCCCAATTCTGACCCTCGCGAGTGTTGCTTGACAACGGCGATTGTTAGCTAACCGCTGCCTGTGCAAACAGTCATTTGGATGACCGGATAGCTTCAAAAATACAGATATTCATGTTTTTCTAGACAAGTGTTTTTTACCGGTAAATTCGTTTTTTTTTGTAATTTAGAATTTCGCTCCGCCAACAGCATTTCTGTCCTGCCCAATGGTTGACTGGTAGAGAATGCTTCTAGCATAAAGTCCGTCTTTTGTTCTTGTTTGTGCATACAAATTAAAAATAAATGAGACAAACCTAGACAATTGTCATTCAAAATCAATTTAAATGCCCCTTATAAGAACAGCTGAAATAAAATTTAAAACGACCCTGTCCCACACCGGACACAGCTTAGAGCTGCGATTACCGCTGTCCCGAAACGTCTGAGTCAGATTAGCGGGGGCCACACCCCTAATCTTTTAAGTTACCCTTATCTTTCTACTCGGCTGGATTGACGTTGAGCAACCGGGAGGATGGCTGCGGACGGTTTGGTGACCGCGAGGATAAGGATACTGCGTGATTTGGATTTTAGGATTAGTATTCGTTTTAATTTGTGATAGCTTGAGCTAAATATTATAAATATAATAGAATAGAAAACCGTTTGTTACTTTTTACACTTGAATGAAATAAATTGTCATTTATTGGAATTAAAATTGGATGCATAAACATAAACGGCCTATATACGTCCCACTGCTGGGCACAGGCCTCACTTCAACTATGAGGTGGATTGTGCCATACTCCAACACGCGAGCTCAGTGACTGTGTCAGTGCGGATTGTTGGAGAGGTGTAAAGTTAGGGAGCAACCTTAATGTCAGATGTTTTCAAGCCGCCCTAAGGCCTCTGACTATCTAACGGCTCAACGACTGACATCTAACGACGTCAGCTTCGTTCCAACTTCAATTGATTGGATCAAATCTAACTTCGATGAAAGCGATGTGGCCCAGTGGTTAAGAACTCTGGCTCCGAACCTGGAGGTCCAGAGATCAAATCTGGCCGAAGCTCCTTCTTTATGTGTATTGTACAATGGGTGCCTAACTCTCCAGAGCTGGAAAACAAGGATATAAAAATAAAATGTCAACCCAAGCAACCCGAACAACGGCGGTCGCCTATTTACCAGGATGGGTTTAAATTCACCGTATCACGTGAGTTCAAATTCGCTCGACGAATTTTCTAACTATTACTACCTATACAGCAT
This sequence comes from Udea ferrugalis, assembly GCA_950022985.1. Classification (NCBI taxonomy): domain Eukaryota; kingdom Metazoa; phylum Arthropoda; class Insecta; order Lepidoptera; family Crambidae; genus Udea; species Udea ferrugalis. Next base: position 2,752,167 of record OX465541.1, read on the forward strand.
GATCCATATTGAATTTACCCTAGATGGTGATTGGTGATTTGATTACCTACAATTAATTTGAACAGTTTTTGGAAATTCCTCAGGTTGCCATAAAAAGGACTGTTTTCAAATTTTCTTTCTCACAATGGTTTTTTTCGAAATAAGAAAAGTAACTTCAGTATTCAAAAATGAGTGACGAATTTATGAGGCTACATACTGACGATTTAAAAAAAAAGATATTTGCACTCATGGCACAAAAAAAACCATTGTAAAACAGAAAATTAGTATCAACGAAATCTGTATAGGCCTATCCTGTCTTTGTCTAGCCCTACAGTACAGGCCACTAACAAGGCCTAATAAAACGCGAGAGCGTCGCATCCGCTCTTATCTGTGGCCTGTCATCGTGTGTGGACTGACACTGACAGTGACTGATACATGGAGAGATTGTGGCGCTAAACGGACAGATTACTGCCGGCTTTAGAACTGAGTGAGACGAACTTTGGCACAAATAATATTAACGTTACCAATAATAGGGTAGATGACTATGAGTGATCTTGCATCTTTTTTATGTTCACCAAAAATAATAATTGAATTCTTATCTAGGTTTTTAAACTTTCTTGTTGCATTTTTACTATATAAATACTAAATACCGGGGTTTCTACAACATTAGAACTACGGTAAAAACTACTATTCTACCTGTATTTGCCCGACGTTTCGGCGACAATTGCATGTGCCGTGGTCACGAGCGGACTGGCGGCGCGCGGCGGCTTATCTTATTGTAAGAGCTGTTTGATCAATAGTCAGATAGAAATTATCAGACCAATAAATTACAAATCGGCAGATTTTGAAATGTAGGTATGTAAAATGACGTTGTAATTAAGGACACAATTATAGATTTCGATATCCAACATATTTACAAGTCAGCAGTTTGGGTCTGATAAATTTTATCTAACTTTTGAAAAATCTGCCATAAATCAATCATTAAGATTTTCAAAAAGTTTCGTGTTGTTCAAGTAACAAAGATTGCATTGCTGGCTGCGTTTAAGTTACAGGTAAGTTTACCTTATATTAAAAAGCAGCTAGACAAATTAGGCACGAACTATTAGTATTAAAGTTATGAAAGTAAATTACTGGAACACATTGCTAACGCCTAAGTTTAAGAAAAATAGTTAAAACTCAAGTTTATATTTATGAGTCTTATAAAATGTATTGAAGTCAACGCGTTATAGCGGTTTTTTCTCGATTGCACCCAAAAAGTAGAAAAGGCGGACTTAATGCTGCATTATCCACTAGTCAATCATAAGGCGAGACAGCTGCTGTTGGCAGTGGAAAATTCTAATTTAGAGAGAAAAAACAACGATTCACCCACTTATTAAAAACTAATAAATTAGAAAATTATAGTTATAATATTATGTTATGTTAAGTCTTAAGCTTCTCAATGAAGAACCCTTAATTCATACATGCCAAGGTATCGGCGACAGAGCAACGAAGGCGAGTAAAACAAACGAACGGTCTAATGTCCTGTTGCTAATAAGTAGGGGGCGCGAAGTGGGGGAGCGAAGTAATCAATTGTGTACAAACGTTACCTAATAATTACCTTTTTTTCGTTACGGCTTGTGTACGACGAATCGCGTTCTTAATACTCCACGACGAAACATTTCAGAAAAACAGAAAAAGATTTTTTGTGAAAAAAAACATCTCAAAAAGAAAGCTTCCTTTCTGATTACTATAGCAGAAGGGAAGACCGCACTTTTGGACCAGAAAATTAGTAATTTATTCGATACAACTATGCTCTCTCATATTGATTAAATAACGTACAAAAATATTATCGCAATTTCACATTCTTGCTAGGTGGATATTTTTCAGTCCTGTCCTAGTGTGGCCACAAATAATAATGGTTGTGTCATTTGCAATATTGCAAAATACTACGAAATAAGCGGTTTTCCTAGTTGCATACTTATAAACTAGTGCGATTATGTTTAAAATCACTAAAATTGCATTATTTTTAGCGATTAAACACAAGGTGTACTGTCATTTTTTCGTACAATCCCTACTTCACTAAACCTATCTACTGTTAATTTTTAACCAAAATTGCAATGAAAAGGCAATTCCCTTCCCAAATTCGTCGTAGACAGGCCTCACTTCCCAGCCATCCGTCTTAGGCCGTCGACAGAGCGACTTACCGCCACTCATCCCGCTAATACAAAAGTGTGTACACAGCTTTAGTTATAGATAAAGATAGCTAGCTTCGGCGATAAAGCGGTGAAAGTGTAACATAACATACCATACGCTAAAATTTCCAAATCCTATCGCTTTTGGTGAACGGAAAAATATTTTACTTTAAGACCACAAGACTGTAACGGAACATTCAAAAGGCAACACTTCGCCATCATTTGAATTGAACGGCGCAAGGGACGTGTTCTATAAGGATTGCTTGGTTGTTTTTATCAGTGTTTTCCATTACGATAGATTAAGCCGTAATTTATTTAATAATCGAAAAGAACGTGTTCCGGTCGGATCTGAACTCAAGGAAACATGTGTTCCGAGCTAAAGTGTTTAACCACTAAGCCATGAAGTTCTTAAAAAAACAGCTTGCATAAAGTTTCAGACATAAAAATGTCTAACATGATATAGTTTCATCAGCACATCAAAACACAAAAATAATTTATACGTTTCAAACAATGTAGGTAAAACTTCTTAATCATTATCTACTTGTAAAAAATAACAAAGAGACTTAACACTTTTTTTGTCGAAAAAAAACATCTTCAACACTATAAAGAAAAGACGATGACAAAATACAGTTGGATGAAAGAGAGACAAAAAATGTTCAGCGGTTAGGTAACCCCATCAGTTTATGATGACATCGATTGCAATTGAATGGTTGAATTGAAGTCATAGTACGACCTAATAGTATTGATCGTTAAATGAATCTTGAAAAAAATAAGATAAGATATGCTTTATTGCACAAAGAAAACAATTACATTACAATGCTTATCGAGATTTAGTTAAAACATAGAATTCAGTTTATTTATTCGGCATATCAACAGTACATGAATTCAAAATTAACACGAAATTTTTTAAAGGTTCATTTCAAATTCCAAACAATTTACAGATACGCACAGGATGTCAATTTAACAAAATATTTTTTACTACAAAGTCTAATTCAACGTAGTTTATACGAATGAGTAATTCATATTTAATACTTAGCTGACACAAACGAAAGACTTCAAATGAAAAGAAGAGTTCCCTAAAATATATTTGAATGAATAGCACGTTAGATTCAGTTGGGCAAAATAGAGCTACGATGTTTCCTGTATTTTTTATTTACCAATCACAAGCCAAAGTTCAAAAATTTCGTCAGCGTAAAAATGAAATTGCAGTTGGATGACACTTTAAGAATTACCCGTGAAGTGTGAAGTTCGATTATAAAGATAAGTGGAAAAACCAAAATCACAAAGTTTTAGTAGATAATATTACCTTCTCACACCCCGCATTCACTAAAATCCTTATCTACCTTGCGGGTAAGTAACCTAAGCGTTTGCTAACAAATCGTTTCTATTCCACAATTTGGTCCACTGTAAGTTTCTTTTTACGGTCTAACGGCTGTAAGTTCTTATTATCAGCTGGACAACGTTAGTGACTTAGTCTTGCATCTTTCATCAAACTATCAAGATTATTCCATCCTCCTTCAAATAAATCAATAAAGACATACCGCGACATATCTCAACACCTCGAACTCACCCCTTACAAATAGTTCCCAAAGCGACCTTCTTAGCCCGGGAGTCGAATTTACGACCCCAGTAATAAGCCCGTTATGAACTGGGCATTGTGAGACCGTCACAATATTGCATCGAGGTGTTATTTATTCGCTATCAGCTTTGTTTGCGAAGACAATGATTATGAAGTGCGGATAAAATATTGACACAAGCTTTTGAACTTGTAAGCTTTTTTCAATATTCGCTTAAAGGAAAATATTAAGATTCCATGTGGTGAAGTCTGTCTTAGCTGCGATTTTGTGCAGTTCGGTATCATCAAAGGACTCATGTGTGGAAGTGAAATTGGTAACTTCTGGATTTTTAGCTCCTAGAGCTAAAAGCTTAGTGATGGTGAACGCGTTAGCAGTCTCATTGAATAGTAAATTAAAGAAAGTTGGCTAAATTTATATCAAAACCACGGGAGAATCTTGAACTTAAATTTGTGCAAATTTCTAATTAAGATCAATGAACAGTTACTCACCATAAATTTTTGAATTACATTTACAGAAATTCAATTATCTGTTTAAATTAAATGCTCATTGACCCTCAACTAAGCACTATTTAGGTACACCAAGAATCCACTGAAAAAACTACAAATGTCTAATGACATTATATTGATATCAATTACTAGTTTTGATGAAAGTTCTGTGTAATTGCATGTTCATCTCACTGCGATAGTATGCAGTGCATGAAGTACCGTTTGTATGGACCCCAAATTCCAGTCAGAATAGTGGTTCTGACATACCAACTAAATAATATTTGACAGAGTGGCGCAGACGCAAAACACTTGTATGCAATAATATTATACCAAAAATAGGTAGATAGTTTATGTCAGTACCGATGTACCTACGTACCTATACTTAGTTTGACCGTGTGTACAAGATAGTATGATAGTTTACTAAAGCGTTGACGAGACATACATGTTGCGGAGTGTCGTCTCATACTGTCAATGCGGTGTTCAAAAGTTCTGATTTCGGGTGCCACTTTTTTAGCACAAGTAACCTATCTAAGTACCACTTTTTCCATTTTAATATCATTGCTCGTATGCAAGAAAGTTAATTTCCGAAGAGATTACCAATATTAAACCTAAAACCTGTACCCAGAACTAACAAAGCGGCATTCTTCTAAGTTTTATTACACCCCTCCCCCCAAGGGCCCAGTACCTACCCCAGAAGTTGGTCCGAAGTTCCTAACTCCTGACCTAGTCGGTAATAAACAAGAAAACTTTTTATTGGCTACGATTGGATTAAAGCTTTATTTTTGTTCAGTTACACTATACATGTAGGAAGAAGACCAAAAGAGTATTTGATAAGCAAAAGCTGCTTATGTGACGAGGATCGGCAATAATGTAAGCCTGGCAGGTCAGGGATAGCTAAGGGTACCCATACTGAAAGTAACTTGGTATTCTGAGAGTAACTGCTGAGTTTCTTGCTGGTTCTTCTCTGTACAGAAACAAAGTCCGATACTGGTAGAAAGCACATTATGTTTGTGTACTGTGTAAAATAATATATTTATTATTACTAACCACCCGCGACTTCTTTACTTTAAAAAAATATAAAATTGTATAAATCGGTCATGCCGTTTCGGAGGAGTTTGGAAAATAGCATTGTGACACGAGAAATTTATATTTTAGATTGTGGTAATACATTTATAGGTATAATTATAATGTCTATTATCTACTATATAAAAATAAGTCGGGTTTTCCTTCCTGACGCTAGAACTCCAGAACGCACAAACAGATTCGGGAAAGATCTCGGGCTCCGTGAGGTTTATAGCAAAGAAAATTCAGGAAAATTTTACCAGAAAAGCGGGAAAACCTTTTTTCACATACAGCTAAGTCCACGCAGACGAAGTCGCGGGCGGCTGCTATTAAGTTTATATTTTTATGTTTATTTGACGATTTGAAAGAGACCGTGTGTTGGAGTACAGCTTACACAATCACATAGTTAAGGTTAGATTTAAGCGTCTAAAGCATATTTTAGAGACGTGTCTGGAGCATCTGTGATTCGGTGAATTCGACATTAGGTTGCTAGGCAAAGCCAAATCGTGTATCAACAGCGTTCGAAATTGCACACCTCTTCAGACTCACGCTCAACTCATATCTTGCCTTATCAAGCCTCTACTATTTCAATTGACACAATCCCACAAACAATGTGTCCATCTCACCAGTCATCACAACAAAGCATCATTAACAATAAGCAGGTAAATTGGGCGAACATGAGGGTGTCCAGGATTAATCCACAAAATTAGATGCGTCCGAAGTAAATCGATTAGGGGCTGAACTCGCCTCGTCTCCGCCAAGATAAACATGCCAGGCTTTTTTCGCTACGGCGAAGACATTAAGCAAGGATACTGGGGTGGCTGTGTTGTAGGAGGTTTTCAGGATAATCCTGTATAAGTATTGAATTGCACAGATGCGTTTAATGGAAATTATGTCAAATGTTGACGTCTATTATTGCAGGTGGTTACAAGAATTCAATTAAAGTGCGTATTCCTTTCTAAAAGGCAAGCAACCGCGATGGATGTGTTAAAGTTGTCTATAGTAAAAATGAAATAAAAAAAGCCAATGTAAATTATTCAAAAAAAAGGACTCTCTTTTACCGCCAGAATTCTGACAGAAAATTAACTGATAAACTGACAACAACCAACCACCGTCTTTTATAAACTTGCGATGAATTGAATTATTAATTGCCTTCGTTGTTTCCTCTTACTCGTAAAGAACCTGAACTTTGCAAGATTCTTGATAACATAGATTCGTATAAGCTGAGCACAACTTAGTTCTTAGGCTAAATTACTAGACTTGACTTAGTAGCAAACTTGTTAGTAAGTAACACGGGTGTAAATCTCTGACTTTCTCCGACCACCAAACCTGCCCAAGGTCAAAACCACCTAAAAAGCAAAAAAAAACCCCACTCCAGAATAAACAAAGCCTCTCAGAAGCCGCAAACTAATCAATCCCGCGTTTTCCGACCCCGCCCACACCCTGGCGTCATTAGGGGGCTCGTCATTACGGCGATGAGTAGAACACCATTAATCTTGGGACCGGTCTCTTAGCTGTCAAAATCGTGGTCACAGTCGTATGTGTGCATTGTGCTGGCTCTTTGTCTTGTATTAATTATGACTTCTGAATTGTTTGCTAAATTTGCTGACATTTTGAGAAATTTTGCGAAAAGCTATTGCCCTTTTTTTCCAATATAAAAAATTAAACAAATAAAAAATATTTATTTCAGATAACCAGAATCCATAAATTGTAAGTAAAAGCTTAATGGTATGTAAGCACTATGTGTAATAGTCAGCTAAAATGATTTTACAATACCTTTGAATTAAAACCATTCCGTATTTTTTCGTTCATAATCGTACTTTTTTTGCTATGATTATTATTATCTTTGAAAATTGCTACCGGCAACTGTAAATTCAAACGGGCGTGAATATTCAAAATTAACCCTCCCCACCTGGTTCACAAACAAAATTAATATCTATCACAAAGCGATTCGTACAAAATCAAGCATAAAATCTTCGTAACTAGACAAATAAGACCATGCGCCCTAATGATAAACTTATGACCGTATTATTAATAATACACAAAATGTAGGAACGATTTGAGCAATGAAGACATTACAAGGCGGAACAGAAAGGGTTAAGATTAGAACATTACTTCAGTGCACAGAGAAAGGGTTAGGAAACAAAAGACAGACGAATGTGCTAGGTTTAGTTACGAGTTAGCGGAGGGATCCGTAGATATTTCCCTATTTTCGCTTTGAGTTAGTTCTTAAAACGTCTGTTTCAATATTTAATCGTGTATAATATAGGAAAATAAAACGAGCAAAAACACGATTCCAAATAAATAAATTAATAAAAATAAGAGGCAACCCCGTCTTGCTGCTTGCTTACTGTCATACATTATTACCCTACACATTACTAAGTATTGGTATTTTTTCAAAATATGCCACACAATTATTAATAAGAGCCGTTCAAAAAAGATAGCAAAAGGGCAGATGTTCTTTATTTTAATATTTAATTTCAGGAGATAAGTATTCGATTCGCAATAGCTGACTTTATTAAATGACATACCTAACATTTTATGAAACATAAAAATATCCTATTAATATAATAAATGCGAAAGTTTGTGGGTATGACATTGTGTGGCGTGCCGTGTTGCTCTTTCACGTAAAAGCTACTAAATGGATTTGAATGAAACTTCACAATAATACAGCTAAAACATCTGAATAGCACTTATGCTACAATTTATTATAAAACTGTTAGTTTGTGTACTGCTTCAGTGGACTGTAGAGGGCTGAGGGTCTTCGGAGGATTGAAACCACAATAATTGCACTGCCACAATAATATTTTTATTTAACCTCGCACACAACACACGCGTTACATAAAAATGGAGGAATTCAAGAGAGAGGGAGAGAGAACATAGACAATATATTGCAACATTAAAAAACTAGTTAAAAAGTTAGTGTTGGTGTTGCCAACAAAAACCTTTTTTCAACTTTAGTCCACGCGGACGAAGTCGCTGGTAGCCGCTAGTATTTTATATTTTGCGAAGGGTCTCTAAAATATCTCCGCGCGCCCTCAGGTGATTTTGATAAACGGTTCTAATTCGTCTTATTCAAATATCTCACATGCATAATCGCGTTTGACGTTTAGTAATTAAAACGTTATTGATGCCAGTTAAATATAAATGCTTCTTTATTAATCTATAACACGATTTTGACGCTTGAGTGATTTCGCGGTAGATTCCTGTGAGAACTTGCTTAAATGCCATTTTTTGTATGAAATTTAGCCATTTTATTGATGAAGACGGATGACTGGATCTTGTAATTGTTGAGTTTTTTATTAGTATTATCTATTATTAAGTTGATTTACAGACGTAACAATGATCACTTTTAACGTCAATATAAGTTAACAGGAGAAATAAGTAATTTTTAGTATAGGTAAAAATTAATTCATTTCAATCATTTAAACATAATATATAGCCAAACAAACGACATCGACTCTATCACAAACGGGGCTGTCAGAAACACACTGACTGAAGTTACGATGATGAACGGAGATTCATTCAGATTCATGACCTGCTACCATACTCTACTTTATACTACCGTCCGTACAAGACGCCGGGACATTTATACACCCTATGTGGTCGATTTTCCACCAATCCATAATAAGCAGTTAGGAGTTACGCTCTTCCTGCGTCTGTGTCTTCAAGGCAAGAGTTAATAAGCATTTTCTGGGAAAGCGTGTTCCACCATCGGCGTCGTCATCGCTTACCACCTATAAAGTCCAAAATCAAACGCAAACCCAACTTGTAAACGATAAAAAATATTTTAAAATTTTCTTAACTTTCAAAAGCAAAATGCAGCAACCTTGAGAAAAACGAAACAAAACCTAAACCTTGATCAAGTTCAAAGCGGTCTGCGCAAGCGCCGCTTTGGTTTCACAGGCAGTTTTTTGTCCAACAAAATATTGAGCCCGCCCCACTGTGCTGCACAGTAGTCTCGTGTCTTTTACTTTTTTCCCCGTCTTTTTATTATTTCATTATTGTACAACGCTGAGCAGTCATCAAAATATCGTTAGCTGGGCAGCACAATGTGTATATTGGCAATTTTTTTGTCGTAAGTCAAAAATCAAATCATTTTTATTGTACAAGCAGTATTGTTTCTTTTTTGTGTCTGTCTAGGTTAGTTTTTGTCTATAGGTGTGAAATAGTGATACATTGGTGGGAAAGAGAGTAGGTGAGTTATGTACATGTCAATTAAGACATTGTTGTTTTTTTATCGAAGTTTCTCGATCGATTAATTGAAGTTTGAAAGCTAATATCGTTTTGATCCGTGGGATTAATGTTGGGAATTACACTTTTATGTTAATTTTAGCAAAGTGAGTAAGTAAGTAAATATTCTTTATTGCACACTAAATAACAATCATGGTAACAGGTAACAAAAAGTAAACGTACAATTTGGGCGGTTTTATCGCTAAAAAGCGATCCCTTCCAAACAACCCACCAAAGTGTTGCTGTTAGTCTCTTGGAATCACAGTAAAATCTAAAGTTTAATAGTTCGTATTAGTAAAAATTGAAATGAAACAACTTTACGGATACTACTAGTACGGACATTTATTTGCGCTGTTATTGTTTTTATTTTTAAGTTAAGTATTGAGCCCTAAAATGTATCCTAATAAATCAGTATTTTTCATTTTCAATTGAATGTAGTTTTTATTCTCAATGTTGAATGAGAAAGCCTACTACCTACTTCCTAATCTTATGTTATTCGGATACATCGTTCAGTTTCAAAGTTATTTTTATTTAAAAGGGAGTCACAGAAACGGATTAGCATTTATAAAAACACGTTACGAATTCCTTTTTTTGACATTTTAAACATTATTTTTGTTGGTAAAATTACGCTTAGTAGGTATAACTATTTTTAATACGTGCACTTTGTAGACTCACACTGTGTAATTTTTTACGATAACACTTAAATCAAAATACGTTTTAACGTTTTGCTTTTTAATTAAACCCAGTTATATTAATCTCAAGCTTTTAACTTTCAGCGAATGAAATAGCACGTTCGATTACAAAGACCCAACTTCATTAATCAAAACTCGACTACAAAACTGTTAGTCCAATCCAGTTTCCATGTTGCTACTAATCTATTATTCATACAGCTAATCCAATTTATAGTACGCGTGTTAAAAAAACAATAACTAAACGCAACAGTTAAGTACGCTAGTGTGGGGAATTTATCGATTTCTGTTGTAAACTGGACAGAAGCACAGTATAATCATACAGTAGGCTATCTAAGGCCGCCCGCCGAGTTATTAGCCTAGCGTGCACACAGACACGCGGCACAGCCCGTCCGCACTGCCGCCTCCCTATGCCTCCCTATTTTATGCTAGCGTGTGCGTGAAATCGCGTGTGCGTGAAATAGCGACACGGCGCGCGACGCGCACGCACACATTCAAACCGAGGGCGGCACGTTTGTATGTAGAAGTTCTACTGTATGATTATACTGTGACAGAAGATCGATTGTAGTCTGACCCAATTAAGTTGTACGCAACATTACGTCCGATTGCCATCTCTCAGTTACACCCTAAGCCGAGGCTTAGACCACCCTGGGGACCCTTAGCAGGTTACTTAAATATTTTTGGGATGTTGACGAAACCTGCTAAATTGACAAATAAGTACAAAATCGAGCTGGAAACACATATTGAATGAATAGTTTGAGCTAAATAGGTTGAAAATGATTTAAAAACAGAGTTCGTTAAGAGCAAGAACTTTTTGAAAGTTGTATCTCCATACAACATGACAAAACGACTGGAGCCTTCCTAAATATTTTAGCAAAGTACAAGAGTAATTCTGATCTTCACTGAAATTGACCTCTTATTTAGATACAATTTTGGTATTTACAGTTAATTTGATTTTGATAATGCAACTTATAAAGCAGTTGGTGTTTCTTCCAGACTCTCAATTTTATAGATATTAATATCTTTGATAATCACCGTTCACACAGTGAGCTCACGTGTCCTCGAAACTTCAATGTAAGTACTTGAATATTGAAAACGAAAATTAGAATGGCCTTTGAAAAAGTAGTATAATTTCAGTTAAAAAGTGATTTTAAAGAGCCCATTTTCTATTTAGAATAACAATACTTGTAAAATTGCCCTCTTCAAAAAAGTTCAAAGCGGCTGGTGGTAGGCATGATCTCACTTTAGTGATGTTGGGACGTTGGTCCTTCGCGTGAGCGTCACACCTTGAGTTAACAGTAACATTTTTCTTGTAAACTGTCGATAACCCTATCGATGAAACTTCCCACATCACTAAACAAAAGTGCTTTCTCGTTTTAACCTGTGATGCGTGACGCCGCGAAATTTCGTGCGTGTTTAGTAGAAAAAATTATCTACTAAGATCGGTGAAGCGGATTGATAAAAGTGATCGGTGGCAGCTCGACACATTTGCGGTTTGTGTTAAACTGTTAGTCATTTTTAGGGATCCGTGTTTTCCGCGAACCATCAACATTCCACTTTGCGAAAGTTCCAAAACCTTTCCATTGGTATCTTTTGCCGTCAGCCATTCTTCCGGGCGATGTACCAAAGCCCCAATTCTGCTAGTTCCATAATGCTTCAAATGAATCGTAATTGAGCCACAATGGTCGAATTTGACCGGTTTTTTAAGATAATTATGATGAGATATACTTTATTGTACAAAGAAAACAATTACATAAAATAAGTATGTCAAATTAGACTATTAAGACACAATTACAATTAAATCGAAACATTCTTAAATTAGCAGAATGACACAGGACGTATTATTAACCCATATAGCCCAGCCGTGCCCAAACGAGCCTCAACAAATACCCTCAGTTTTGTGATTTTTTATTGAGAATAAGTAATAAGTGTGAACCTGTTAGCCTATTATTACACCAAAAACTATACAAAATTAGTTGAGAGTGATTTTACCGTGGGTTTTGTGGAGGTGTTTCAAGAATCAGGGATAACCAAGATTCAGTAATTTTTATTTGTCATTTTTACAGCTAAAACTGTTGGTTATTTTTCATAAATAACCGGAATATAATGTCAACTTTCAATATAAAAATAAATGGCAATGAATAATTGAGTATTGATGATGGTATAAGTTTTTTTACAACGGTGTCCCCAATCGAGGTCGGTGGGCACATTAGAGGTAAATTATTCGTATTTTTTACCAGATAATTTTTCCTTCAAAAATGACAAAACAAACATTTAGCAGTGTCAAGGAGTACTGCAAAGTTGAAAAAGCCCTATGTTATGCTGTTTTGCGTGAAGATGATGATGCATGGATAGATTGAGTTACTTTTCCTCCAGAGCCCAGTGTATTGACGGACGAAAAAATGACGATGAGGATAATAAACAAGGCAATGCAGTTCCACGTGACGTACCAGGAATCGAGATAAAGAAGAACAGGATAGAATACTTCGAGAAATCTCCAGGTGCCGATCGTACAGAGCCACTGGGCACAAGAATAGTAAAGCAATGGCTCAACAAACTTGGCACCAGCTTTAGAGACCATGTTGTCTTCGTTGATTTTTTTCACCAGTTTCGATTTGCAAAGACCTACGGAAAGTAGCTTTCGTGGAACGGGTACTGTCCGTGAAAGCAGAAGCAAAAATTGACCATTAGTTGTGGTGAAGTAAATAAATACGAAAAACTGTACTGATTTTGACTACTGTTTTGAAAAAAGTCACCCTTGTTTCCACCGGGATTAGCATTCCTGGGTTCCCAGCTTCGTCCCTCAGACTGACTTGCGGGCCTTTTGGGTTATTTGTCCCGAAAAATCCATGAAAAAACAGTAATTACCTTCGAAAGAAAGTTCCTGTCAAACTGGCCTCTGGATCCTGAAATATTGGTTTATATCGTGAAAACGATCATCAAATTCTATTCGTAAGTTGACTGGACAATCGCGTCTGCATCATGGGTTCAACCACGTCTTGCTTCTAGGATAAGAAACTGCTGGAGCGCTACGGAAGAAAAAAAGTAGACTTTGGTATCACAGATCTTCACCAAAATCGAAACAAGCGGATGGGCGGTATTGATCAAGTGGACCAGTCTATTTCACTATACCACCCTGCTATCCATGGGAATAAAATGGTGGTGGGTACTGATTACCCCTGATCTTGCAGTTGCAAATGCATGGCACAACCACAACTGACCCATGAATAGCCTAGACCAGCTACAATTTCGTCTTTACAATGCTCGTAATTTTTTTTTTCCTTCGGACATTCTGTAGTACCAAGTTTCCACCATGATGGTAATGGTCCCTTTCCACAAAAACTGGCTCCACTTTACAAGAAAAGCACGTTGACAATGCGAAAAGCGCGTAAAGACATAATGTATTGAAAGAGGATGCTTCGAAAATTTTCACCCCCCATGGACCCAGCGTCCTCATCTAAGGACGGCTTTTTTTTTCAACGAAGGAATTTAAAAAAAAATGTTTTTCGTGGTTTTCTTATAATAACGATTGTTTCTACCAATTAATGATAAAAAAATATAATTTGCACTGCTGGGTTTCATTTGGGTCCAAATGGGTTAAGTCAAAATATGACCTACAGCGAGGCTTGCAAATTGAAATTAATCTTGATTATTGACTTCTCTAGTAACTCTTTATATTTCAACCCATGCAAATTCATAGATCACACTAAACTCGTGATAACTGTTTTTTTAAACTCTCAAAGTTTGATGAAACTTCGTTAATTGCGCCTCGAAGCTCACCATCAGATAAATACTTAAGGCTAGGTAGGCTGACCTTACGGTTTTGAAAACCTCCTGACACATAATTATAAAACAATGTTTTAAATAAAAAAAATACCTACATGTATTAGAAAGAAATGAAAATGTATGAAAGGACTTATAAAAATGAAAATGAAAATGTTTATTTGGTAAAGCTACACGTAAAATACAAAATAATGACAAAAATCTTTACTTATGAAACTTATCTTTGACTTATGAAAGTAGAGGAGGCGCAAGGTGTGTGCCAGGAATGTAGCAAGTGGAAAGAAGTGGTCTCTGCCTACCCCGTTGGGAAAGAAGCATGATGGTAAGTATGTATGTTTGTACATGTATTAGTTAAGGATTCAATTCGGTGAAATTGCATTCAGTTACATAATTTCATAAACTTCACTCGATGGAAAACAGGTTATTTCAATTGACGTTTTTGCATTGAATTGAGTGTGACTCGATTAAATTGTTATCCTATTACCTACGTTAAAAAACGCGGCGACTAATCCTGTTATATTTTTTTTTACGGAGATTCTCTTCAAGGCGTACCTGGGCTTAAATTCCTTAAAATAAGTAATAATTCGGTTTGAAAAATATGCCTCACCACCACTATTGCATCAATTATTTTGTCAAATCTCAAGAACCATCTTCCCTTTAGCCCTATTCCCCACAACTGTCTCAAAAAATTAAAATAAAAAATCCCAATTTAATGACTTTAAATCTGCAACCCTCTATTCCCAGAGTATTTATGCAAAAATATTACCAAACAGAACAATACTAAACGATACTGAACCGACCTCAAGAAATATTGGAAATAATGAATCAAAATATACTCTAATTCCTTCAAGAGTACGAATATTTACCTAATCCGTCATCTTTAACATATTCGCAAAAACTATCTAGTAAACCAAAGGAAATTGCTACATAAAGTGTTACTAAGAAAATTCATTTTTGCAAAGCACACATTCTATAAAAGCTTGCAAAGGATTATAGTCTCTGTTCCGTATGTATTTATAGATGCAATTTCAATAACAATAGGTGCGTTGGATAGGGTTGTCCAAAAAATTTGCATACTTTTGCAGCGCTGCGGGCGACAACTTTCATTGAATCAAGTACTTTGTGAATCAAAGGTGACAATAAAATGCAAAAGCGATTTTGACCCTTACGAACTCACAATAAAGGTTGATATAAATGAATTTAATTTGCCATGCCCCGGTAATGACGCGTACAGAATTGCTAAACAGGTTTTGTCTATTTAGTATACGATGCGCGATTTCTTTTCTTTCCTTTTCTTCCGATTGTCTAATAATGATCTAATTCTATGGGACTCGTATGCAAATTAACGGGATACGTGAGAAAAAATATAGTAACGAATTTTTTGAGCCAATAGTTCTTGTTGCTAACGAAAAGAAATATCCATGAGACTTCCTCACTCATAAAGTGGTCACAAAAAAAAGTAAGACGAGCTTATTTATGTACTTATTCAATGAACAAACCTAAATGTAGTAATCAACATAAAATAATTAAAAAAATACTATAATATTGATTTTTTATGACCACTTTAAAGAGATACAGTTTTAAAAGGACTTCTAGACAGCTTTACAATAGCATCAGCATTAAAAGTCTACTCTCACAAATCGTACGTTCAACGGTTTGACAGGCTACCCATTTCCGGTCAGTCTTCCTTCCTCTGTTGCAAAAAAAATACATTTGGCAAAAGCAAGATTAAAAACTGAAATGGGTAGCCTGATGTGCCGTTAACTAAACATGATCGTCGGAAATAGTCATGACTTGATTCTTTCTGAGAACATCTCAAACTTGTCCAGGGTACCTTCATCTAGGTATTCCCTTTCAACAGCCTCTTTTACTTTCACTATGTATGTTGAATGTTGCTTTAGAGGAGTACATACATACATACCCGACCTTTTCCTTAATGGGAGGCACACTGATTGTTACCGTCATGGTGAACGGAACATTCAGAAGCCCACATTTCCGCCGTTAACCGGGTTGTTTGGGTTTTATATCAGTGTTTTCCATCAACAGAGAGTAAGTCGCAAATTGTACAATCAACACAAAGTAGGTAGGTATGTTTCGGCCAGATTTGATCTCGGGACCATCGGGTTCCGAGCTAGAGTGTTCAACCACTGGGCTACGCTCTCGGAGAAGTCACATTAATAAAATAGGAAGCGATGAATGAGTTTCATCATTGAATGTAAATGTATGTATGAGTCTCAGACACTTATTACGAAGGACATTGCGTGACAGAGAGCAGTGATAATTATGATGAGACGCGAGATTCTTTTACTGCTGTAGCTGTAAATTCTTCTCTGATAGTATAATACGATTAATAAACTGTTATCTAGAACAGATTATTGTTCCTACTCAAACGGTAATTAATCATTCTTCAGTCTTTAGAAAGACAAGTGTTTTAAACGTGACTGTACTAACTTAGCAGTTGTACAGTTTGAGTTGAAATATGTTGCTGACCAAATAATTAATATTTTCGCGAATCAAACTGTGGGCACAGGAAGGTGATAGTAAACTTTGATGTCAGATGTTATCAAGCCGCCCTAAGGCCTTCGACTAGGCTTAATATCAGTCAGAATCAAATGCTTAACATGCCTTCAGAAGCACGTTGATGCCCGAGAATAAATCAGTAAATTTCAGTCGGGCTGATCACCCATCCCTCTTCTTGAGTCAACGGATGTTGCTTTACAATGGCGATCGTCACCGATTCACTGCCACACTGAGCCACGGGCTCAACTTCTAATATAAGCTATAGGAATAGTCCGGGGGGCGCCAACACTCACTTCGCTCGTAGTGAGTTATCTTTAAAATTTAATTTCTTTACGACTAGTTTGAGAGAAAAGAATCAAGCCAAACAATATTTTTTTATTATTTCCATACAAAATGAGAGAAAATAATAATTTAGAGTGAAGCGCATTAATGATTGAAGTAACCGGTGAGCACCGAGATGTGAAGTGATATCCGCCATAATGCCACCCAAGTACAACAAAATTCCTAAGTTATCAAAATGAATTACTCCCTCCACCCTTGAGCCTGCACTTAATTGCCAAATTCGAAGTAACATCTTTGAAACTTTATGTTAATAAGTTAAGTTATAACAATTATTCGCACACCATCACACGATTTCTCTGTTTTAATGATGTAGAGATTCCAAATATCTCATTTGGTGAGTTTCTTAAAAATTTCAAATTGTTAAATTTTATTGAACAAAGGCGTCTTAGGCATTTTAGACTTCAAAATGGTCAGTTTTACAAAATTTCCAGCTTTAGCTTAATTATTTGATCATCATAGATGGATGTCAAATTTTAAACGATGTAAAACTAATTTCTTAAACTGGGTACCTATGTAAAGGTCTGTAATCTGTGACTTCACTACATAGTATAAAACAAAGCCACTTTCTCTGTCCCTATCTATACCTTAATCTTTAAAACTACAACGGATTTTGATGCTATTTTTTGTTAGATAGAGTGCACCCATGCGAAGCCAAGGCGAGTCGCTAGTAACTTATAAATAAAAATCAAATAAGATGAAATAAATCTCTACATTGTGTGGAATCAGTTGTTACTACTCCAGAACTTATTTCGCTCAGAGGCCATTAGATTTTTACACTACGTGCATGTCTGCTTTAATTAAATAACTTACTAACCCCCTTATTCATAGAAACGAATGCAACGCTAAAGCATAGTTTAAGCAATTGAGGTGTTATGTCACTTGCTCGCAAATGGCGGCAGCAACAAGAATTATAGAGACAAAGCGATACAAAAGTTAACGTTACCGGGTTAATCATTACCGACTGTATAATTTTCTTGAGATTTAGATTCTCAACATGATTTCTTAAACCAGAGCTAAGAGTAATCAATCTAGTGATATTTCTAATAAAATAACTAATACAAATTGGTATTTTAGTTTGGGTGCTGCGTACGCAGATATTAAATCATGCCTTATGTTTGCGGCGTGGGGTGGGGGTAGGTATTCATTTATTATGTCTTCATTTCACAGCACAAAAATGAACGGTAAACGATGATCTAAATTCCAATATAGCATTCTCTGACAGTCTGATCAAAGGAATAAAAGAGTATAAAGACACTGAAAAGATATTTTCTAAGACGAGAAACAAAATAAATCCTACTTAGATACTCAGGTGAAAAAACCCTAAGTAATCCTACTAATTTTATAAAGGCGAAAGTTTGTATGTGTGGATGTGCCGTGTTGCTCTTTCACGTAAAAAGTACTGAATGGGTTTTAATGAAACTTTACAATACTGTAGCTTATACATCTGAATCGCACATAGGCTACATTTTATAAAGAAATATTACTTTTTGTTTTTCAACATAAGTCCACGCGGGCAGCCGCTTGTTTGAAATACTTATATGTATTGAATAGTTCCTCATAGGATATCGTTCTGTACTTCACTTTCATATAAGATTTCTTATTCGAATCATTAAATTGACCTGTTACACAAATATCTTGTTAGAATTAACTAAATAGGATTTATAACAAGATTATTAGAAAGAAGGAAAAAGGGAATGTTTTTTTACTGAACCTAACAGAAAAACAAAAAGAGATATTATGAAAATATGATCAATAAATATTAACAGAAATACAAAAAAAAACATAGTTTGCTACCTTCGCAATCTAGATGAGTGAGTCTGAAATTACAGCTTTTCCCAGAATAAAAAAAAATTGTCACCGTTTAAACAGCAATTTTTAAGTGTTAGTGATAGTAGGTTGCCATTTGACAGCTTTTTGTCTAGTAAAGATTTTCACCGCCAAATTACCGTCAACATAATTTTGTTGCGACCAAAGTGATATAACCCCGCCAGTCGTCTGTCGTACAGAGCATAGGTTGTATTGATTATGGCCAATAGCATTTTATAAATAGACACGATAGAGTCATAACAGAGGCTATCGAAATTATGAGCTCAATAATGCTAGATTAGGTAACTATAACGTACCTTTGGAATTAATAGTCTTTGAGGTAAAAATTCAAACAAATGTTACTTCAGGCACCTGATACTTTATTACAGTATTACATCTAAAAATTGCATTGTTTTTAACACTCCTTTTAAGTGAAATGTTATATTTCTTATGAGAATATATTTTTTTAAATCTAAACCCAAAATTACAAAGGATTTTTTTAAGTAATTCAAAATATGTTTTGATTCGATTCGTAGTAGTATGACAGACAGAATGGAGTGCAAACGAGAAGTCTTAATGTGACTGAGATTGTTTTTGTCCTCCAGAATAATATGTACCATTTAGCAGTTTAAATAAATATTTAGAGGCATTCACATCAACCTTTACACCTTATGCTGTTGACATAAGACCCATTTTGAAATGGTTTTGTTAAAATTGTTGTGGACGCCACTGTACATTGTGTTTCTACTCTAATAATGTGTTTCTACTTGGCACCCAACGTGTTGTTCTAATTTGGCGATCAAAACGTTGTTTTTCCTAACGTTCATGACTTAGGACTCAAAGTGTAAAATCAAATTGAGAACACGTTTGTAATAAAACTAACAGCCAACTACAACGATTGGATACGACCTGACACCCAACAACGTGTACTGTCTGCTCAGTGTTAAGCATTATAGGTATTCGTCTGGCTATTATTTTCATTCTTACACCCGAATTCACAAACATCAATCAAGGCTAAGCACGCGCTCACGCTCATGCTGTCCCGTAAAATGTCAATAGAACTGAAAGGGACAGCTATACTTCTGAGGGATGCTCAACGTTAATAAATAAGCTATCAGCGTTCAGCCCTGATACAATCCTCGCCAATTGATACTGCGCTGGAAATATGTCAAACTAAAAACCACGTGACCACCAAGTGTACAGTTTGCAAAAAAACGTTTATATCGGTATTTAAAAAAAAATAGTTTGCAAACGGCACTGACCGCTGAAATTTCAAAACATACGTCACAAAAAAATGGCGGGGATTATAACCTGATCAGCCTAACTGCCAGAAATCCAAAAAGGTGACAGTGGGTCAGTTTCAAGTCTACGTACTGTTTTCAAACAAATAAAGGTACTTACATCGACACCGCCGTTGTTCCATGGGGGCAAGGCATAGTGCGTTGGGTCGTGGTGCCCGCCCCCCATATGCTCCGCCATCACCGACATCCAGTGCACCAGGCCCTGTGCCCCGCCGCCGCCCGACGTGCCTGGTGGAAGATACAGGAGTCATCATTACTGTTCCTGGCTTTGAGAGGATCAAGAGTGATCAGTTCAGTAGTGATTGCATTACCTACTGTCGAGTGAGGTGGTCTTGGCGAAAAAACAAAGGTATGAAGTAGTATGAGCAAAATTCTAGCACACGACCTTTGTGTCGGTTCTTAGAGGGGCTAAGGCTAGTGAGTAACTTTGCTATCAGATGTCTTCTTCAGAGCCACCCTAAGGCCTCAAACTAGGCTTAAAGACAGGCATCCAGTGACGTCAGCCGAGACTAACTACTAGTGCCTTCTGAAGTATGGAAATGCCCAAAAATACATAACTAAATTGGTGACATGGTGGTCAGGAGTCCAATTACTGACCCGATGTGCTTTACAATGATCGCTGGCACTCCACTGTCAATCAGCAATTAACATGACAGAAAACTCCTTGGGTCTCTTGTATCAACGAATAAAAACTGTTACAAAGTAACGTATAGTTTAGTTTAGTGTAAGCAACGTCAAAAAATATGAAATCTCACCAGTTGGCACGGCGGCGGGCTGGGCTGCCGGCTGCTCCTGCCCCCCTCCTCCGGTCACCCCCCCACCGCTCCACACGAACGCTGACGATGCGCCTGCCTTCTGGAACAAACCGAATGCCTGTTTACACTTGTTGATACTGGGTGACGCTTCATTAAGGGTAATTGGACCTGCGTTTGGGAATGTAGCCTAGTTTTTATCAAAGGCGAGAAAATCTTATAAAGCGGTCTTCTGATGACATGATGTCAACTTCCACCTGAAACGATTATAACATTGAGGTATGACTTTCGAGGGTTTTTAACACTGCTCTCATTATTGGGAGTCTGAAAAAGTATTTTTTAGAGTGTAAGTCTAGAGATATAGCATCATTAGAGCTACCAGAACTTGTACACATGTTTAAATAAATGAATTTCATTGTACATTTCTCCACGCAGCGGCGTCCAACGCCAAACCATGAAAAATGTCTACTGATGCTACAAAACAGACAATTTAATCCCAAAGTTGGTTATAAGTCTTCCTTCTAGGAAAAAAACCCAAAATAAGTATATCGAAAAATTGCTCTACCTCTGAACGTCCGCTTGACACTTCCTTTTGGGACAACCAGTAAATTGCGTTCACGTTCAATATACGGGAGCAGAGACTTGGCAATGTAACATTTTCAAATTCATGCCTATTAGATTATTTTTAGTCAGAATATCATCATCCGTTTAGCACACAAACTGTTCAGTAATATTAGAACATTTCGATATCAATACCAGAAGCCTCGTTGTTCTAGACTAGTTGGTAATACAATACAAGTGCAGGAAATAACTTTTATTCTTCAAAGCTTTTGGTATTGGCTTGCAGTATGAAAAGGCTTCATGAAACACTCTTCGAGGAAGTTGGATAAGGATTTGCAAGATCTTCAAAACCCCCCTCATGGGTTCTCGCCTCGGCGTGGCGAGGGGGCCTAGTACCGGTGGTAGGGGCACCACCGGGAAGCGAAGAGAACCCAGGCGTGGCAGCGTGGTTGACTGGACACCCACCCGCTGCGGCCCGTAAGGGTGGCGTGAGGCGCCTTGAGGCGCGTGGTTGGGGCCGCGGCGCACAACCGGTTGGTGGGGGCCAGTGATCCGAGGCTGATCCCCCCTGTGCGTCGCGGCCCGGCGAAGCCGTACCGTCGGTTACGGCAGCGGAGCCGCCCTTTGGGTGGCTCGTGGTTGCGGGCCCAGTAGGGTCGCTGCGGCCCGTAAGGGCGACGCAGGGATGCGGGGCCAGTGGGGCCTGCAGGCGCCTTGGGGCGCGTGGCTGGGGCCGCGGCGCACAACTGGTTGGTGAGGGCCAGTAACCCGAGGCTGATCCCCCCTGTGCGTCGCGGCCCGGCGGGGCCGTACCGAAGGTTACGGCAGCGGAGCCGCCCTTTGGGTGGCTCGTGGTTGCGGGCCCAGTAGGGTCGCTGCGGCCCGTAAGGGCGACGCGGGGATGCGGGGCCAGTGGGGCCTGCAGGCGCCTTGGGGCGCGTGGCTGGGGCCGCGGCGCACAACTGGTTGGTGGGGGCCAGTAACCCGAGGCTGATCCCCCCTGTGCGTCGCGGCCCGGCGGGGCCGTACCGAAGGTTACGGCAGCGGAGCCACCCTTTGGGTGGCTCGTGGTTGCGGGCCCAGTAGGGCCTGCGTACGGTGGCCAGCTAGCGCGTGGTACGGGGGTGACGCCGCCAGCTTTGCACGGGTTTCACCGCTGCCTGGTAGGGACGGCTTGACATCCTCGGCTGTCCCTTCTGGCCTCCCCTCACGAAGGGGGGGTCGCTTCCGGCCCGCCGTGCAGGTGGGCTCCGTCCGGGGGAACGCGTAACAGGCAGGCGCTATTCACCGTGTTTCCCCACTAAAGGACGATTAGAGGGAGTAGTAGGGGTTTTAGTCGGTAGGGCCACTGGTATACCACCTTTCCAGTGGTGAGTCCGACATAACCCGTCCGTCCCCCGGTGGACGGGTATGCGTAAGGCATTTCCCCTACTTAAAAAAAAAAAAAAAAGATCTTCAAAACAATGGTTATCTACAATTAATTCGACATCAAGGAATTTCTTTACTATAGTGAAATCTAGAATAAGAAGCCTAGGAGAGTTCATTTCAATAGCAGATAGAACATTTTGTTCAAAGAAGATCAAATTGGATCTCCATCGAATAAAATGTTTAGGCTGTTTATAGAGCCTTGAAGCAATTTCTAGTTAGATCGTCGAAATATCAAATTCTAATTGAATTAGTTCCAATAGGCAGTCTAGAAAGTTATCTCCTCTAAGTATGACTAGTTTCCTCTACATGTCCCGTATATACTCTATACTTGAATTTATATTTAAAGTTCACTGTTGTTACCCAGAACCTTCAGAACAACTTCTGTTTTTCAAGGCTTAGTAGCGTAACAGAATCAGATCGAAATAAACGAATAATTCTTACTAGATTTTGTTCTAACAGTCTTATTAGGCAATCGTTCAAATATAATACAACAGATACCTCATCCGGCGAATCAGAAGATCTATCAGCATTGGTCTCGTCATCCGAGGCTTCAAACCCGAAACCGTTGGACCCAAAGAGCATGTTCCTCGGATACAAGGAATAACAGTCTGTGACATTTCTCCTTCTTTTCCCAAGGTTGGCCAGAAAACTCTTGTATAACTGAGTTGGAAGCAAAAATGGAGACCGATTTTGAAACCCATCCTTGAATGATAAATTCTGTCCTCGGAATGGATTACCAAAATCAAAATCTGGTAAGAATTCTTTCTTTATAAACTCTGCAACAGGTTGAAGACTAAGTGCATTCTCAGAGTAATCTAAGGCTGTATTTTCTGCTTCCTCATTAGGACCATTATTTTCTAAGTCACTTATCTCAGAATTAGCATCACTTGAATTATTGCTATCATTGTGGTCTATTTTAGCTTCTCCTTCTGCCGTGAAATCTTCGAATTCTCTCTTCATTTGCAAATTCACCGGGTTCTTCATAAAATTTGCATTTGTCATTGTCACAGACATTTTAATTGGCACTTTGTTACAAATATATTTTCACTATAACTATACACTAGTGTTCATATAATCTCAAAATAAAAATAAATATATCTTCCTATTTAAAGTTAGGTAGGTATTTTTAGGAACTATCGTTGGGTTGGGAGGTGCCTGGATCAGAATATATATTGATTAGTATACATTTTTACAGATGTTCTTCACTGCCTATCGGTTTTGGCATGATCACCCGTTTCGTTTTTTTAAAGATCTTTCTTTACTAATTACGACGTACGTATTTGTTACATCATTCACCAATTTGTGTTTATGTTACGAAATAGAAAAGGGCTATTGATTTGTTCTATATCGATTTTGTTTGACTTTTTTTCTTTCATGATTAACAATGTTGTCTTTATTTCTTTAGCTGATGATGAAACTTTTTTTCAGTATGTTTTGTATCATAACATTTTTTTATGTTTGCTTTGACATATTATATTATTACGATTGATAAAAAAACTATACCATTTTATAATTTCAACTGAGACCAAGGCTTGGTCTGCCATGGACGTCATCCAATATTTTCCCACAACTCTAACATTCAAATTCCAATCTCCAGATGAAATGGCCGATATAAAACTTGTAAAATTTGAATCAATACTTCGGACGGCTAGTCTAGACTTCAAAGAAATTCAGGTCAACTAAGTTAAGACATTTCGTGTAGACTCTCATATTTTGTAGCGAAAATAGACACCTGCGCTTGATGCCTAGATATTTAGCTGGATGACCTAGATTTCATTTATGACGACTTTTAAATTGTGTCACTGCAGTTTGAAGTAAGTTTTAATACTTGAGTGTGATGATTAAAAACGTGAAATTGGTACGGCCTTGCAATCTTATTAGAGGTGTAGTAATAAGATTTATTAAGCTCTCAATTCTATATCGTAGTGAATAAATACATTTCCCTCTTCTTTTAAAGTGATTTTAGGGATGAGATTTTAAATTCGGTTGTTTTACTTCAGAACTCTATCATTTGAACTAATTTGTATAAATATTTTTTGGTTTATCTGGGATATGAATACTTCCCATTTAAATTTGAGTCATAATACTAACTCTAATGGGGGCAAAATAGGGAAATCGATGCCGATGTAATAATGTGGAGTCAAAACAAGAAGATTAAAAGTGTTTATAAGACATTGGATTTGCCACATGCCACATGGAAATAAGTGAACAAAACTTTTTTGTTAGTGTTGTAAAAGTAACGTTAAGCAACTATTATTTAAGGTAGAACTGCAAAGAACAAACGATAAAAATCTCAGTAAGGTCCGTTTAGTTAAGAAGGTTTACCATTGCATATTTAAAAGGTTGTGAATTGAGCTTTTTTAATTGAATTTACAAAAGAAGGTTACAAAAGGTTAGAAGGTTTTACAAAATTACCAATATAAAAAATTTGCCTTTCGGGATTGATACTTCAATATCAATACAATATAAATTATTTTCCAATGATTTCATTCCACTCCACTCAATCTCTTGCATTATTTCCCAGGCGACCAAACATAACAATATTGATTAGTTTCTAACTAGCTCAAATGTTAGCTTTCCTAGAACACAATTCTTCTAGTTTCATTACAAAGAGTTCTATTTATAGTTTCTAGCATGAGGTATGGATTGATTTCTCTTTGCTAACCCGCTTGCCTTGTACGGCTTCGTAAATTTTTAAAGATTCGTGGTAGGGTATTACGGAACCATTACAGAGGTACTTTGTGTATCTGCATATCGGAAACTACTGAAGTTATCGATTTCAGTTTTGAAATAGCCTCGATGTTGAATAGGCGCTGGTTTTAAAAGTTAAACATGAATCGTCCCTCTAAATGTCCTAGCAGTAGGACAGTTATAGTGATTCTTATAAGATAAAAAACAGTAAAGAGGTCAACAAACTAAGAATAGAATAGAAAAAATGCTTGAGTTTTTTTAACTCTCACAACATACAAGTATGAATGTCCTGCCCTTTTTTATTACAAAAGCAAGAACTAAAACAGGGACATTTCAAAATGAACAAAAGAACTTTATATAAAAAAATAATATTTAACACAATTTAGTAAATATGTGTAAATTATGTTACAAGATAATAATTGTTTATTTTTCTTTTATATTGCAAAAAAAAACAGAAATTCTAAAATTATTGAATAGAGAAATTTTATAAAATAGGGTCACCATTTAAAAAAAAAAAACTTCGTTCTAAGCGTTGACCGATATTTACTATGGGGCTATCAGAACCCGTTCAAATATTTTTTTTGAGTACCAGTTCTTATCAGGAAACTGGCATAAAATTAATGACGAAAAATTACTAAAAAAATTATAAAACCAAAACAAAATATTGCGTCTAAATGATAACATAATTAAAAACACTAATGTTTATTGATATATTTCAAGTAATAATAAAGCGGAAACAACAATACTTAGTTATTGCAGCAATGCATTCCACTTTAATCGTGTTCCAATCAGATAATAATACTTTTAATAACTACTGCTTAAATACAGAATTGAGTAAGTATTATTTAATACCAATTAGTGTTAAATAGTAAATTGAGTTCTTATTGGTTGATCTTAAAATAACGATAAAATAAAAATGAGTTCTTTTTCCAATTGATTTTAACTACACAGAATTATGAACTCATTCATCGTAACTCAAACTATTGGTTTTGAGAACTAACTAAAACATTCGTTTCGTAAACTGTTTTTAAAACGAATGAAAATATTATATTATATTGTTTTATTATGCTAAAAAGTACCAAGATCCGTCAAATAATCAACAGCATAATTAAAATCTAATAGCAATAATGAATAATTGCCATATTATAAGTCAATAAAATCACAAGCTCAAACAAAAAGTTAAATAAATGTCCAGTAACTAAAGCGTGAATTAACAGGATGAATTAGCGTCTTGTCTCGTCGCACGCAAACTTTAGACAAAGGACCACAACACACACAGACACTCTCATTAGAGCTCGTTTTAACACATTTACATCACTTATACAAGAGCACGTGGCCACTAACTAGCACCAATCAGAACTTTCAATTAAAAACGAACCAAGACAACGTCGTAACATTTTTTAAATTCCATTTTCGCGCTTTTTTATCTTACACCGCTTTTACTTTGAGTTTTTTACGCGAAACGGGTGACATGCCTTTTGAATTTCGAACGAACGGCACGGCCGATTGATTTGAAGTTATTTTTAAGAAAAAAGTTTCTATTTTTTTTATAATGGTTATTGTTTTCGGTTTTTGTGGCAAAGGAATTTCGGGACGACTAGATAGACTAGTCTTTACCGCGAGGTATACGCTATGAAACTCTTCCCGTGAGGTTGGTGCAAGGAAAAGCATTTTCCCAATACATGGAAGGTTTTCTTCGGCGCATGCACGTGTGTGTGAGCTCCACAGATGCATACACGTCTGTGTGTCGAGCCCGAAGCGTTTTGTGGGTGTGTGAGTGAGCTTCTGTCGTAGTGTGCGTATTTTATGACTCTGAGTGCATCCCTTTCGGACTGCATACAATTTATATGTGTGCGCTTAATTTTTTTTCTAAACGGTACGGTTTCCTTGTGTATGCGGGCGAATTTTTCTTGTATGAGTGTTCTGTTTTTCCGTTGACGCTTATAGAAGTTTGAGCTTTGTGTTCAGAGAAAAAAGGGTGGTTTTGGTGTGGGTGCGAGAAATGTATTTTTCAGTTTTATATCGGCGATATGAGAATCGCGGATAGCAAAGAAAATGTGAGAGGAACAAAAAAAATGCATCGTAGATTTTCAGGTAGACACATTTTTCTTTAACCCATTTATAGACGTGTTTCGCGTGTGTGCTGCATCTGGGGGTGGTAGGGGGTAGTAAAGGGTTGAGTGGGGGGTGAACATATAAAAATGATAACGCATCGCAAGACGGCTGCTTTTATGGTTTTTCTTTATTTTTTAATGTTATATTTTTTATTTGAAACGGCGAAGTACCTTCTTGGTGTATTTTGATGCAAGTCTGGACTCTGGAAAATGGAATTTATTTACGTTGACAAGTTAATGTTTTATTTCGGGGCAACGTTCTTCGTTCGAGTAATCATATTCTTTTTGAAATTTTCATACGCGTGTTAAAATTCGGATACTCATACCATTTTACCATACGGTACATTTTTAGTCGAGTCAATTATTGTTCAAAAGAGGTTCATTCAGAAGACTTGTATGTTTTTTACACTGCCAATTAGCTAGAAAAATAAAGGTATTATCTATACGTAGGTATTATTTGTCAACCCACGCACAGTTTTCTAGGAAATTATATAGTTAGTCTCAAGGATGTTGTTTTAGTTCTTTGATCTAACATTTCATTGTCTACCTTCAATACTTATTTTTTTACAGATATTTGAACTGAACCTATTTATTTAGTGCCATGCTAGTACAGGATGTTTTTTCTATCATTCAGTATATTTTGTTGTATCTTACTACTAAGCACGCGTTAACGCTCATGCTATCCCGTAAAGTGGCAATAGAACTGACAGGGACCGCTATACTTCTGAGGGATGCTCAACGTTAATTTGCGTTTGTGAATTCGGGGGTTAGACAAAGAACAGTAAAATTTTGTGAAATTACCTCCTAAAAGATTATTGCTGAAAGTGACTGAACAAGTCTGTCAGTCCCGTGCTATTCAACCACAACTCTCTCTTCGCGATCTGTATTGACCCCTATCACATTGAAGTAAAGATCAAAATCTATTGAATAACTTTGGCAGTCGGATGTCACTTGATTTGCTGGCCTCTGTACACGGTTGAGTAAAATTTGAGTTGAACTATAATTTGAGTCACTACAGTTATTAGATTACTACTGCTCTTATTTTTCATACCTTAATTTTGATTATGAAACTTTAGTACCTATAATGTTTGCAATGTTATTCTTATAATGACTAACTTACTATCTTCGCAAAAAAGCATAATAAAAATAAATAATTTCACTCTTGACCTCAGAGCATCTGTGCTACAAAATTGAATGCCAACAATGTAACAATCACTAGATAACGTTTGAAACTATTTATTGATCACTTCATTATCCGAATAAAATGCTACACATACCTTCAACGAGTTCAATATGGTGTTTATTTTTGCAGTGTTAGACACCGCCTCGGTAGCGCAGTAGGCAGCGCGTAAGTCTCATAATCTTAAGGTCGTGAGTTCGATCCTCACCCGGGGCAACCCCCTTTTTATAATTTTCAGTACGATTTTTAACACAGAGGTTTTAGTAGCACACACTTACTAGCTGGTGCCGGTGACATCCAAGTGTGGACGTAGAAAGGGGCACTAGAAGGTGAATAGAAGCTTAGGGGTTTACCTTCCTTATCCCTGATTCAAAAACACAAATAATAAATGAGCAGCACTTATAAGTATAGCTGTTCTTTTCAGTTAGGTATATGGAAGCTTCACGGGATGACATGAGTTCGACTGGTGCTCAACCTTGATTGACGTTTGAAAATTCAGGGGTATTTGGTAGTTAAAATTTCTAAGAATACTTTCTCAGCGAATTTTTACGTCATACCACAACTTTCTAGACTATGCGTTGATCATCCGTCATGAAAAAAATATTATCGTTTATAGACAAATCCTTTTATTTCAGTAATAGACCCTATCTCGTCATGATCACTTAGAGAGGAACACCATTGCCCAGCAATGGGACAGAACATAGGTGGCATTTTCCATTTGTTATGCATATTGAACGTTCGAACAGTGAATTCGAAGTGAGATTGTATTTTGGTGTTTTGTAAACCTCAATACCTGCGCGAATGTGACCGTTTGAGTGAAAAGAACTAAGTCAAATAAAATTGTAAGATAATTTCTATACAAATGAGGGAGAATACGAGACGCTGCGAGCACGCCGCGCGCTCGCGGCGAGATCGTCTCGCCGTGAAATCGCCCAACAATCGCTAGGTGTAAGCAGGTTCTTACTAAGCTTAACCAACTATTCTATAGTAAATATTAATATTGCTTTGAATTATAGTGATTCTCTTTTTGATGATGTGACGTGGTTTTGAAGAAGGATGCTAGAAATTTGAAATAACTGGTAAGGTGTGCTTCGCTTGTTACTAATATACCGTAATTAGTTATAATATTAACTAAGACATAAGTAACAGGTGTTTTATATAGACCTATATAACCTTTAACGATTTGATGAGCACTTAACTTTTTAATATGTCTTAATGGAGCATCATAACCACTGCTATTATAGTTTTATTGCTTTTCCTTACATAATTCATTAAAATATAACAATTTAATTAAATGTAATTGGAGAAGTTATTATTTGGAAGTCGCCTTAGGATATTACCTGTTATAACACATATACCTATTGCCTTGTATAACTGTATTTGTATGTACTAAGTACAAATAAATGATATGAATGCAAATATATAAAATAAAGCCCTTTCCTCTTTACCGCATTTCTATCTTCCAATGTTTGACTGGTAGAGATTGCTTTAATGATTAATTCGTTCGCATATTATACTTCATCTGTGCATTCAAGATGAAAATAAACTAATACCTTTTCAAAAGCTACTTGTCAACACATAACAACATATACCTAACTTCTCTTTTAGTTTTTCCTCCAAACAATTCAAAGTGCATTTGATCGTCTATAGTCAGTGGACTGTTAGTTGACAGTGAATTATTATTTATAAGATACTATTGATTCTTGTTCCTTATAATTGTTATTCAATATTGACTATTAATTTTTGTTTTCCGGTGGTTAGTTAAAAGGTTTCAAAATATCTATTCACTCTCTCTGTGTCTATAACGTTTCCCACCTGAATTACTGGACGAATTTTAGAAAAACTCGGCCTACAGAAAAACCGGACCTAAGGGTAGATAGTTTTACCACGAAATATTGGCTCAGACAGTTACGCCCCTTTTCATAAAAACGAACTCTACGCTACAACTTCTTGTCCAGCTATTGACGTGTTCTGTCACTCGCAAATGTCGGCAGCAACAAGTACGAAAGAGACAAAGCGATACAAAAGTTAATATGTTGTTGAAGCGCTGTTTATACGAGTAAGGGGGTTAGAATAAGTTCCCTGAGAACTGAGAAGGACAATAGAAACCAAATTGGACGCGAACGAAGCTACACGCGGAAAGCTAGTTTATAAATTGGCTGGTATCTCATCACTCTTCTACGTTATGCCACGAACTTTAATAGGCCGTTCGTTCACTTTCCCCCCCCCCCCCCCCAATTTCCCGGCCCGTCTCCGAATAAAGAAGCACACAAAAACCCCTACTAAAGAGAGCTAAAAAAATACACCCATATATGCACATGTACCGACTGAAAATATAAAATACTACCAGTAAAAAATATATAAAAGCAACAAAAATATATTATTCTCAAGACGTGTGGGCACACAGGTGCAACGGGTATGGATGTGTGTCTGTGTGGGGGGGACTAGGGGAATGTATGGAGTATCTTATTCTGAATAAATATTTGAAAAAAAACTGCACGATGTTACTTAATAATTTTTGGTAATATTCAAAAGTTCAAATTCATTAACATGGTAAAGAGTTTTTAAAGCTGCTGCTGCCTTTTTTGCTGTATGAAGTTTCATTTGTTTCACATCAGACTGTGAAATCATTCAACCCCAAACATATTTTTATACAATATTTCTCACACACCTATTTGAACCACAAATCCTTTTTACTAAGAATATTTTTTTAACACTGTTTTATCAAAATTCCTTAACAGTCATTTCACAGCATAGAAAATCTAACTGAAATACTCAATCATTTATTTGCATTGCATAATAATTCTCACTTCCGTCGTCAATAGAACTTTACGAGCTAGGTCTTAGTGTGTGTAGTGTATGCGTGTATTGAAACTCAAGAGAATAAAAGTAGAAAGCAAAGTAAAAATTATTATTATTATCTAGGCTATAGATGCCAAGAGAATAACTTCACCGGGCTATATTCAGGTATGAGCAAAATAAAAAAAACTCTGCAAACCTTTGCCTTCAACACTTAACATTTAAGTGTTTACAACTCTTGCATGTATCAATCAGTTTGAATTTAAGATTCAAAAGCTGAATGCTACTGAACATGAATAAAATAAAAACACTAAATCCAGCTCCTAGGCTTTCCCTGTGACCTATTCCTAGACCAAATAGGCGACGGCGCCTTTGTGAGCGTGCATGCACCTTCGTATGAAGCCTAGATCTCGGAAGAAAGCACTAGACTGGATATGACTAGGGTAAATTATTAGTTTTCATTTCTTAGAAAAGGGGATTTACGTTACCTATCGGGAAATATTTGGAATTGACATTATTTACCATACCACACCATATACACTTATTTGACTATAGTCCATTCGCTTTAAGAATGCAGTGAATTTATTCTTGTCCTCCGATCTAGTACGCCCCTAAACAATCAAATCGTTCCTAATTAAAAACCCAAGTTCACAGTGCCCCAGTTGAATGCATTCTTTCAAACCTGTATTTGTACCTGAGTTATTCGGAATTAAATTAAAAAATTACTGCATTCTTAACGTGAACATCACACGATATTTCTCTAAGGAGAGGTCATTAAGTTTCTTACCGAGTCTTTTCGATATAAGCAAGCAATTATAAAGAGTGGCCCAAAAGGTGAGACAAAAATGTTTTTTCTGGGTTCCTGACATCCAGGTGTACCCGAAAATACCCCATGTATGTTCCACGATTTTTCGTAGTTTTCAAATTACGTTTTTTAAGTAAATTTGAGACTTTTCAACTTGACCTACTCAGAATAAATTTGTTTTCGGAATGTTGTTGCAGGGGTGGTTTATGGGTGTCCATCCTCCAAGAGTTTCTCTCGAGAGAGCTCGATTCAAAACCTTCCTGGAAAATGTTACAGGTTTTGAACAGAACAAAGTACTAGAAAATGTTGTTGTTGTCAAGGCGAGTTGTGGTCGAATCCGCACCGTTCCGCCGGCCGTACCTGCCCAATTGATCCAATTGATCAAAAGTACTACAATGCTAGAAGGCAACACTCGCCTTACAACTCTGTTCTTAACAGCACAAGGTGTTTATCCGATTCCCCTCCCATACCCAGAACAAAAACTGGAAATAATTCGTAGTCAAATCCAGGGCAAGTATTAAAGTCCTAGATCTGTGTCTACGCCTACAGTGAAAACTTGTACGTATACGCTACGAACCGAACTCATATCGTACTTACGCCCTTATACGGCGAAGGCTTGAGAAAACACTTCGTGCCACGAAAACTGAGCACACAGGATTCTTTTAAATACCTATATTTATTTAGCAGTTCCGACGACCTGGCAGACCAAGGCGCAGATAGCGTGACGAGCTGGACGCCTTTGCAGGGGACTGGCCGAAAAAGGCCCAAAATAGACTCGCGTGGAGCAGTGGCATCCTCATGGCTGATTTAGATTAAATTAGATTGGATATTTAGTATGCCTGAATACTTGAAAATCATTGAGTATGTCTGGAAATCTTTGTACGAGTAGCTTGGGACACGTTTCA
This sequence comes from Udea ferrugalis, assembly GCA_950022985.1. Classification (NCBI taxonomy): domain Eukaryota; kingdom Metazoa; phylum Arthropoda; class Insecta; order Lepidoptera; family Crambidae; genus Udea; species Udea ferrugalis. The sequence continues at coordinate 2,785,350 of OX465541.1, forward strand.
TCCTGGTCTGATCTGCTATTGGTATGATCTTCAGACCCTAGTTGAGGCTGAGTTAAATTATGTAAGAAGCTTAGTCATCGTCTCCAGGCACTTCCTGCCAAACAGTTCATATTTAGTTCACTTAGTTGTGAGGTAGAATAAAGCTGACTGAATTTCACCAATGTGAGACTTTTGTTTCGTAGTTACTTAGTATTTGCAGTAAATATATTATCTTTTAAGTGTAGCGTAAACTTTAATTTACTGATGAAATAATAAAAATAATTGGGCTTGCAAAAAACAACACATTTAGAATTTTCAGTTACTTAAGTTGTTAAGAGTGATTGAGTCATGCGTGCTTCAATGAATTGATTATGTTTTTTAGATTAGTTATGATATTTCGCACTTCACGAACACACAAACTTAGTTTTGAACTTCTTAGTCATTTACACAAACAGTATCACTAAAACACCAAGAACGTCATAGTTTTTACACTAAGTCCACCACTGGTCACGTACAAAACATGAATGGACCCATACAAGTTTTTTCATCTCATACTACACCATAAGTTAAATACACGTAGTTTGATACTTGAGTCAGCAGCCGCCATGGTATGCCAATATAAACATCGCAGTTCTGAGAACGTGAATGAAATCACTCCATACGACTCGCGGCAGTCTCATGTATTAACTGTTTTTATGATCGGACGTAATTTGCTGACAGTTGTACTGTGAAATAGTTTGTGTAAAACTGAACAGAGTTGCAAAAAAAAGAATTCAAGATAGGAACTGCAGGTTTTTTGACACAACCAGCCAGTTATTGTATCAGTAAGCTTTTAAGTGGGGTCAATTTGGCATTCTCTTAGGTCTAGGTGTAATAAATGGGGTTGTTTTTCAAATCTGCCAAAAGTGTAGAGCTACAACCATTTTGAAAATGGCTATTGACTGTAAAATGAAGTATGTCTTATCTTAGTGCCATCCATTTTCGGTCATTCTTCTTTGCTTAATTGCAAATAATTTGGCATTAAGAAAACTAACTACTTAATTAATGTATAGTAATTTGTAGGTAACATATTTTCTCTGTTCATTTCTAAAGTTGTGATTTTTTAAAAAGCACCTAATAAAGTGACCAAGTTGGTGGGAATACCTATCTGTAATTTACTCGTTATATCTGATTTAGTCCACTGCTGGACATAGGCCTCTATCCTTTATTTAGAACTGTAATCTTGATTAATTATTCTGTGTAGTGTACATTTGGTTCGAAAATCAATTTTGTATTAAAAAACATGAGTGATTTTGACGACGCGTGTTATGTGTTGAATTCATGCAATAGCTTACAACTGATTGAAACATCGCAATGTGAATTATAACTATATTTTACAGTTGCTACGATTAACAGTGTTATTTTAACGAGGAAAAACTACATCGGTAGGCACATACGTGAACTATATACTACTAATATTATAAATGTGAAAGTTTGTATGTGTGGATGTGCCGTGTTGCTCTTTCACGTAAATACTACTAAATGGATTTGAATGAAACTTTACAATAATATGGCTTATACATCTGAATAGCACATAGGCTACAATTAATGAAAAAATATCACTTTTGTTTTTCTTACATAAGTCCACGCCGACGAAGACGCGGGCGGCCGCTGGTAGATAATAATATCTAGACTCAGAACCAACACAAATGTTCCCCACGTGATATTTGCCCTGGATGAAAATAGAACCTATCACCTTCGGCGCTAAAGGCAGGATCTCTTTCATTGCGACAACAGGCTAGTCCACTATTAAGGTTTAAATATAGATTTAAAAAACTAGAAATCAATTTGTCGCCGAACGGCGCTTAATTATTAAATTCCAACCTAAACTGTACACAGCTCAAAACATTGTCAGTAATATAAAACAGAAACAAATTACATAAAAAACTATGTCCTCATTGAAACAGGGCTGATCGCAATAAATAACTCCACGTATCAATTTCCCTCACCAAAGCATTTATCGTGTGGAAACGTCGTTTATCAATGAATTTAAACGCCAAATCAAATACTGCAAAATGATCGATGTTTCAAGTTATTTTCGTGCGCGAAACGCTATACTAATATATGCGCAGACCGCAACTCAATGGAGCGACTAATACTGTAATCGGTGGATTTTAAACCTTTTTTGCTTCTGTGTTTATGGAAAAAGCGAAAATCATAATGCAGTTCGGTCTTTAATGGATGAATGGTCTCGTGTTGCTTATTTTCCTTGCCTAATTAATGAGATAGGTGTAAGTAGATTTATTGATAACAGCAAAACGTCAAGTACACTAGTGTTTCTGTTGAAGTAAAAATACTAGACTCTTTTCGAACCTAGTATGAGAAACCAAATTCAAAAACTATTTGGTTAATTTGTCCACCAGTGTACAAGAAAAGCCTCGTACGGTCAGAAAATACATAAAATATTCTATGAATTTATTTCGAAGCTTTTCAGCAAAATTTCAAATATATCCAGCGCTGTATTTTTTTAGTGTTTCAATTTCCTGGTGCCATAATTTTTGTTTCTTTCGGTAAGGATTTCAGGATTCGTAAAATAACTTTATGCATTTATTATGGTTTGAAATGGTGTCAAACCAGTCATTGAACAAGGACCTGTGATCATCTATGCCCATGGTTTGTGGCTATTAAATGAATGTTGTATCAACATGGAGCATGATCTCAAACTGACATGCTGTTTTAGGCTTTTAAAAGCAAGTATTTGGAATTTTCTCGTCTTGCTATACTCGTATGCGAGCTTCAACGAAGCAGTTATTCAATTTTGATGACACACATAAGGTTCTTTACTGTTAGCATAAACGTTTAAACTTCATATTTTACTTTGGTTTTAGCTGGGCCAATGTTTTAAAAATGGTGTTTATGTTTTAAACCATAGCTTGGTCAATCAGTGAAGATTCTAAGCACTTACAAACTATTAAAGAATGTAAATTCTGAATTAGGGGAGTGGACACTCTTTGTAATGTGGAATGTAGGGGGGGGTGTAAGGTGGAGCGAGCAACCTTAATGTCAGATGTTTTCAAGGAGCTCTTGGGCCACCGCCTAGGCTTTACGCCTGACACTAGATGTCACGCGCAAAGCCGTCAGCCGTCAAAATTCTGAATAATGGAATAAGAAACTGTATAAAAAGAATTTGAAAAAATATGAGTCCTTTTAGATAGATAGATAGATAATATTCTTTATTGCACATTAACATTAAAAACTTAGTTTAGAAATACATTGAAAGTAATGCACAATTTAGGCGGCCTTATCGCTAATAGCGATCTCTTCCAGGCAACCTACGGGTAGAGGAAAAAATAAATAAAGAAGGGGTAAATGTGCATAATTACATAACATAAATAAATAAATCTAAATACTTCGGACAAAAATAAATATGACCAATTAATTTTATATAACAATACATGTATAGAATTTTGAGTTAAAATGAAATTGCATTAAACTTTAAAACGATTTTACTTGCCAACGGTACCCGCTATCTTCTCGCTATAACTTATAGTTTCGGATAATGCATTAGGGAACTTCTTTATGGGATGGAATATTCTCGTATCTATGTATGAAATATTATTATTTTTGTGAGAATAAAGTAAAAACCTGAATTCGTTCTTGAGACTGCAATAAAAATGCAGTTTCGATTTAGACGGTTCAGGTTTGGAAGGTTGTATTAACGTATCTTAGAGTGTTTTGTGAGTCTTGCTAGGAAGGCAACATCATTTTTCATCTAAAACCTTATTTTTGTAGTTTTTTAAACTATTAAAATTCAAATAAAAAATCCCTTAAAATTGGGTTCAATTCCCTTGGCGACTCATAGGCTTTAACCCCCTAATTCATAAAAACTTAAACAGCTTTACTACAGTTTTAACTTTTGTAAGTATAGCTTTGTCACTGTCATTCTTGTTGCTGCTGCCGATGGTTTTAGTGCGGATTTTTGGAGTAGGTGTAGTAAAACTTGCGGTCAGATGTTATTAAGCCGCACTAAGGCCCCCAACTTTTAGTCTTTAGTTTAATTATAGCTTAAGTTTGCAGCAAGTAGTATACTGAGCAGAAAGAAGATGTAGAAGAAACCAGAGTCCTGAAAAACAGGGGCTTTGTAGAATCTATCAGAGGCACACTGATTTTTGAACGGAACATTCAAAAGCCTACATAAAGCCGAGCTTATAAAAAACCAACCAACGTATATATTTTTAATCGGTGTTTCCCATCACTGGAGAGTTAGCCGTAAATTATACCATGAACACAACGTAGGTGTTGCACCCAGTCTTGAACTCGGGACCACCGGGTTCCGAGCCAGAATGTTCAACCACTGGGCCACAACCACGCCACTGTCCCAGAAGTTGGAAGATATGACAAAGTGATATATTTGCTCAAACTGTGTTTAACCGACGCAAAGAGAAAAAAAAACGAAAAGAAAGTTTCTTTTAACTCAACCTGCAGCCTCCTGTACTACACAAAATGGCTTCCGTTCAGCATACTTAGTAATACTTTCGGTTAGTACTCGGAAGCGGCAATTTGAAGCACATACAGAACAGATCGATGTAATTGACCGATTATCTTTCAATAAACCGACCTTTTTTGCGGTATCGGTATGTAATGCCGGTATTACCGGTCAAAGTGGCCGGAAGCGCGAGATGAGAACATCGGTATTTTTGGAGGTTTTGATATTTTAGGATAGGCATTCGATACTAATAAGCAAATCTCAATTGGTTAGTGATAATATTTAAGATTTTAAATTGTGATTGTAAAATTCAGTAGACTGAATCAAGGTTAACACTGTCACAAAAAAAATAAAAAATAAGCAATGTTAAAAAAAAGAAAATGATAGAAAAATAATTATAATCGATGAGCATTAAATAATTCACCATGCTGATTGCAATAGCTATTAAATAAAATGCCTCTTCCTACATAAAACATTATAATAACACCACCCCTTGTATTCTTACAAATAAGATGTAATGAATAAAATAATAAATAAATATCTCTGGACATTATTCCACACAGCGCCATCTAGCCCCAAGTGAGCTAATTATTATGGGATGGCCGTTTTTATGGGATACTAGACAACGGATAAACAAACATACTTAAATACTTTTTCTTTTGTAAATACATACTTAATATACATAGGAAACACCAAGACCAATACAAACAGACATTTTCATGCACACAAATGTTTGTACTGTGCGGGGATCGAACCCGCGACCCTTGGTGTAGTAGCTGACTTCTCAACAATTACACCAAGACGGTCGTCAAATATATTTTACTTGATATTTTAGGATAGGCATTCGATACTAATAAGCCACTTTTAATTGATCAATGATAATATCTTATTTATTTCCAATCGAAATACACTTACAAAAATTCAAGTTTTTTAATTGTGGTTGTAGAATACAGTAGACTGGATTAAGGTCACAATAAAAAGCAATATTAAGCAACGCAAGAAAATTCCAGAAAAATAAATAAAATTAATGAACAACAAATTACTTTGCCATGCTGATTTCCATTGCCATCAATAGTATTATTGTTATTGCTTATTTCTGGTGGTTTACATCCTTGAAAATAAACTTAATTGTTTCTACGAAGCGGGAAATAATTTTATAAACTTTATTCATATTACAATTTAATTTGAAATTGAGTAGGTACATTCATAAGTCTAATTGTAAAATAATTGTGATACGTATATAATATTAATGAGATTTCTGTATCATAAAGTCACTTAAATAAATACCTATTATTGGCAAGTTTGTCTATACATTGACAAGTAGGCAGAGATAACAGATTGCTTATTATGGTTATTTAAAATTTTTGTCAAAGTATTGCAGTAGCAAATCAATCCCGAAAATAAGATCACCCAATCCCCAAGCCCAATCAACTATCCTTCTCCGTACCACACAAACAGAGAAGGACAGAAAATACGTATTAGCCAGCCCGCCACAGATTATTTCGCAACAAATTAGTTTGATATCAGCCTTCGCTCCAATTCATTATATGAAACAATCATCATTAGCCCGAAAACAATAATACTGGCCGGTAAAAAACGGAATGCAAAAACCATTATCTGGTAGAGAAATAAAACAAAAAAGAAAAGAAAGTCGATACCGACGAGCAAAAGAGAAAAAAGATTCTAAATTTGAATCGAACGGAAGCTGAAACGGCGGTGGAACGAATCGGGTATCATTATGTTATGGTGTTTACATCTTATTTTGTGATCTTTGCCTATTTGTTTTGTTGTAGATTATGTCGTTGGAGTAATGAGTTTGGTAATTTGATTGGCCTGTTTGATGGGTTGGGCAATAGACACTGATCTATGGTGAGTGTGGTGAGTACAGGTAGCCAGAAGGCTGTTTAAACTTCAAAGGAAACCGACTACTCATTAACGTCTGCTTTGGGACCTATACTCGGATTATTAATTGTAGTCAGTGAAATGACATTTTCAGTGTGGCAGGTTTTCAGTCCCAAATAAATAGTGATGTGGTAAATCGAGTTTTTACAATTAAAAGTTAGTCGACATTACAGCCTGGCAAAAAAATCGTAGTGAATGACCACGTCTCACTTCCATATGTCATTACTGGCAACACACACTGGTTAGACTTTCGTCTTGAGACATTTTTATACTGTGACGGAATATTTGAATGCTCATTTTAATTGACATTTTTATTAATTATTTTAATTGTATTTGACATGTGAATTTATCTATTGTGCTTTGTAATTTTTATTTTTCTTTTATTTTTAACGTTGATTTTGACATTATTATTTGACATCATATTTTATGTATTATTTCAATTGTATTAATCATTTCATATTAATTGACGATCTCAATATTAATCACTTATATAGGACAACAATGTAATGTATAATGTTATTTTAATAATGAGAAATAAATAAATCTTAATCTAATCTTATCATAGAGGTATTTCGGTAAACTGTATTTAGTAAATAGGTATTCAGTTTCAAAATGTTTTGTTTCGGTATTATATTATTTACAGGTAAGAATTTCGTTTATTAACAGGTCATATCAACTGGAAAAATTTGGGAGGATACAACAGTAGAATCTTCCAAACAAGCGTTTTCTACAGGCAAAGGGCCCAACCGGCGAAGGACGACGCCTTATAATTTCACATGAGCAGTGATGAAGGTTTTATAGATTCCGGTTTACTTATTTTTGAATCGAAGAAAAATAGTATGGACTATCATGAAGAGATGAATTCAGTGTTTTGAGAAATGGCTTAAAAGCATTTTGCCAAAATTAAAGCCAAATGCGGTGCTGGTATTAGATAACGCACCGTACCATTCAAGAAAAGTCGAGCGTATCCCCACTTCAAACTGGCGGAAGGCTGATATTGTTCAGTGGTTAGATGAAAAACAAATTAAATATCAACCTACAATGATAAAGGCTCAATTAATCGAAATAGTGAAATTACAAAAAATAAATTTCGAACGCTATGCTGTGGAAGAGTTGGCCGCTGAATACGGTGTCACAATCCTGAGTCTGCCACCTTTTCACTGTGAGATCAACCCATTAAAGTTGGTTTGGGCTCAAGCAAAGGGGTACGTTGCCAGGAACAATAAAACTTTTAAAATGAAAGAGGTAAAAAAATATTTGAAGAATGCCTGAAAGAGGTGACGCCTGATAATTGGAGACAGTGCATACACCATGCCATAAAAGTCGAAGACAAAATGTGTCAACTCGACCACATTATAGACCAATATGTGGATTCCTTCGTTATAAATGTAACTGATTCCGATTCTGATTCTGAATATACCGATTCAGAATCGGAGCCGGAATCAATAGCAACCGTAACGAATATAAACGGATATAATTACTTGTATTTTCCTGACTTTCAAGTGTTAATTCCCCTGAACCTCTTTAAAAAAAAATCCCAGCTATGGTTATAATTTTTTAGTGAGAAGTTTTAATATGGAGGTAGGGTCCATATTTCTTAAATCGTATTATTTAATTCGTTACGGTACGTAACTAAATATTTAAAATTTAAAAAAGGCTTTGATACCTAATAAAATAAAGCATGACTAAATGTCTAAGTCTAGTGATTGCCGAACGTCACTATTGTAGCGGGTCACCCTTTTTTGTATCAGTCAATGTTGAAGTTGTCATTTCGCTGACTACAATAATTATTAATCGTACTATACACTACGATACGATATTGGACATTCGAGTCATTCGATATACTTTGAAACTAGAAAAGCTTCATATTTGAGTGCGTGTATAGATTGTTAGGATGTGACGTCAGTTCTCAGAAAGTCAACAAAATCTTTAGAAGTTGACTTCAAGAAATACTTAGATCTTTCGCCAATCGAAATATCCGGAATGGGCAACCTCTCAATGGCAACCTGAACACGGATATCGTTAAAAAGTAAGGCCGAAAAAGAGATGTTGAGACGAAACAGATCAATATTACTAAGGATGACAAACTTAAGTTCAAGACAGACATCGCTAAATAGACATGGAGTAGGCCTTTACTTAGCAGCGGGATAATAAAGGCTAGGGTTAAGGTAACGATTTGCGGTCGAAAAATCTCATACGGATATTGTGGAAGGGCGTCATGACAAAATGGTTAAACACTTTGGTTTGAAACACGGATCTCGAGTTTAAGTCTGGCCGGAACACCTACCTTGCGAACATTGCACATAATTTGAGGCTAAGCCATCGTTGAAAAAGACACACCGATAAAAATCCAAGCAACCCGGATAATGGTGTAAGGTTTCTTCCCATGCTGGGTTAAAAAAAATCGCTTTTCGTAACGTAGACCTCCGAGAGTGTGCTTCTGACTACCCCGTTCGTGATACTGTCGTGAACCTGATGTGTTATAATGTATAGGAAACTATCGTCCATACTTAGCAATTAAAAGGTACTTGCAGCCACAACAGCGTGAGAACCTCACCTCTCAGCCCAAAAGAGCTCATTCGCACCCATCTGCATATGATCCTGGCATTTGTTTAAATTGTAAGCACTAAATATGAGCCCGTTTGCAAGCCATTACCTGTCAATATACGTTTTACGAGCGACGATACTCAATGAAGGGGTAAGAATGGGTAGAGCTGGCAGGATTTAAGGTGATGTTGTTCTGAGAAATATGGAAAAAATATTACTCACTAACATTTGGCTATCAGAAGCTTTCAGAACTTCACCAGGCAATTGGATGAGCGGGAGGTTCCAACCCCCAATAATTAAACTTACGTGCCTAAGAGTTCCGTAATGGCGTTTAAGCATTCAGTGGTTTCAAGGAACCACTGGGTAGATGTTGTGTTGTATCTACTTTTCATCTCCCTTTCAACCAGAAAACAAACGAACTTCTTACAGCAGGGTACAGCCCTCACCTTAACTATGAGGTGCTCGATACTCCAACATACGGGCTCAGTGCTGATTGTTAGAGAGGTCATAGGTTAGTCATCATAAACCTAACTGTAAGATGGTATTAAGACGTTTTAAGACCGCCTACAAGGCTTAACAACTTGAGACGTCAGCGGGTGCCAACTATAAAGTGTCCTCAGACGTCAAAAATACAGTACTCCCGCTCCACCGAGCGTGTGGTCACCAATTCCATTTCCAACCCAGCGTGCTTTGCTTTGCGATCATATCTTGTCAATGTTTAAAATATTATTTCATCTGTGGTCCTACCTACAACTTATTAATCCTTCACCGCCTCCATCGGGACATCAATGTCCACACATTTTTAACAACAAGGCGTAACCTCATAAAAGGGTTATAACCGACCCCACGCCACAGTGGGCTTGGCAGTTCGTTATATCAGCAATAAATATCCCAACGGTGATATGGTTTGAACAAATAACACTTTTATTTGCTTTTGTTCTGATTTTAATGTGTAAGTTTTAAAATAACAAGGTAATAAAGATGTATGGGAATGTTGAGGTAACTGAGGAGCGTTGGGAATGCCAATAAATCAATATACAGGCTGAACTTTTAAATTGGGCTTGGTGCGCCAAATCCTCAACTAAGAGGAATGCTGAAAATGCTCGTGTATAGCCATTCGAGTAGCCCCAAAATGAGCTAATGATTGTATCAAGGGACACGAGGACTAGACGACACATAAAATTATGCTAAAATTCTAGGCACTAGGACAGTCTGCTTTACCTACTTGAAATAGAAAATTTATTTGCAAAAACAAGTGTTACACAGGATCTTAAATTAAAATAGGCACTTTCAACTTAAGTTACCTGTTACAAGTGTAGCAAACGTTCATTTAAACACATTCTTTTAGGCTAATAACCATTTACAAGTTAGTATTTACCAGTTGTGGTAAGTATTTACCAGTGAGTAAATCATACTAAAATATTATACCTGTATTAATTTTTATGTCCAAAGTACTATACAAATAAAATCTAAAATGATTATGAGATTATCTAATAACAGCCATTTAATCGAGAAAATACAATTTAATCAAATTGATATGTCCGTCATTAACTAGAATCATTTTATAAAAAAGCGAACTGTTTTTTAGTTGAAATTAATTTGTGGACAATATCTATTGCTACATCATATCTTCAAATACGTTACATAAACGTATGAGGAGGAAATCTGGTCATGTCTAGATTCCAAATTCAACTGGCGAACACAGGTAGAGCAGACGGAAGTACTAACCACTGTGCGAACGACACACACATGACATAATATTTCACCGAACTTTACCCATTTTTAATATCCTAGGCGCCTACTCAGACACATTTAAAATAAATAAAATCTTAACTAGGACAGCCAACTCTAGGATCATCTTAAACCGAACTAACTAGGTATCAATAGTCTCTGACACCCATAATAATAATAAAAAAATAGTCATACCTAAATGTTTGTGAATAGATACATAAAAAAAATCACTCAAAGTAATGAACACAAATGTTCCTGTTTGTCCTAGGTGGAAAATGAACCCACGACCGTTTCCTATAGCCTTTTCGTTGCCTTCATCGAAAATACAATAGGAAAGGTAAACTGTAGTTTCTAATGCAGATTTTAAAGTCCAATTTGCTAAAACCATACAATCACCGCTTGGTGGAAACCACGAAAAGCCGGTCGGTTGTTGAAGGCCCATAGGAATTTGGACCTTAACTCTCATGTTATAGGTTCCAAATTCATGCAAATACACGTTGATCGGTTCATATTGCATTTCAGATTTTCAGATGGTCACAATTCAGTATTTTTTTAAAGCTTTCCATGACTGCCATCTTGCGACAGCGACTTGGAATAAGTAGTCTTCCAAAGCATAAAGCTCCATAAATTTGCTTCAGATCGCTGAAATTGTATATTCTGAATAAAAACCGACGGTAGGTTAAGATTTCGGTCTAAGTAGCCAACCTTTCGCAAATCAAGGGCATTATCATTACTCGATTTTGGAATTTTCACACCAAGATGGTCTGATGTGTCTACACCCAGCGGGATCCCCTATCTGGGAGACTTATGAGTGATACAGAGAATTAGATCTGAATATGTTCTACTGAATTATGCTGAAAACAGAATTTGTTCCGTAAAATAAACGGAAATATTCGCTTCTTTAACCGACCTCCAGCCAGCGGGATATTTAAAAGTAAAAGCTGCAATAATAACATCCTTAGAAGAAATAGTCCGCTGAATGGAGGTTTCTTTGCAGCTTGATTGTGACCGAATTACGGACTTTAGGAGACTGATTTTTCTTTAAATAAACAGAATAAACAGAGATCTAAAAGTTGATATTAATTTACAGTTCATCAGACGTAGTTTAAGAAAATATCCCGTTGGCTGGAGGTCGGTTAAAGAAGCGAATATTTCCGTTTATTTTACGGAACAAATTCTGTTTTCAGCATAATTCAGTAGAACATATTCAGATCTAATTCTCTCTATCACTCATAAGTCTCCCAGATAGGGGATCCCGCTGGGTGTAGACACATGATGGTCTGCCGAATTCACAAACGCAAATTAAAGTTGAGCAGCTCTTATAAGTAGGTATATCTGTCGCTTAAAGTTCTAAGCAATTCACGGGATGTCAAGAGGCGTGCTTAAACTTGAGTAACGTTTGTGAATTCTTGAAAAAAGACTTATAAACAAACTTAAATATGAATACAATACATGCATTTGTAATACCAAAAAGACAAAAACTTCTCTTAACCTGTAGAAGGTGTTGCTTCAATTGTAGCGCCATCTACCGTTATTTTCAAAGTTCACTGTAAGCCTGTCTAGACATTGCTTTCAAAGGTTTCCCTCGCTTAGAACCTTTTTAGCAAGAACCAAGATTTATTTCAGCACCTACACATTTAGTTTCAAAAAATTGAGCTTCTTCAATTCTACACTGGGTATTTTCTCAATATACACCTGTGTATTAACATGTAAAGACATATTTGGTCATTTTTAATACACAAAAATAAAGGTTTATTTTTTGAAAATGTATCATTCTTGAGTAATTTGAGTATATTTCAAATTACCTCTTGATCAAGTACATCATGACTTGAAGTATTTGATGTACGAATAATACTGATAAAACACAAAATAATAGTACAAAATACAACAAATAATACGCCGAATTCAGTTTACTTTGAGATAAAATTGAAATTAGTATTTAGAAAAACATAAGATAAAATCCTAATATAAGAAAACTAAAACTATATTCGTGAAGTTTCGAGACTATTATATGTGGAACGTCATATCAACAGGTGGCAATCATATTCAGCCTACTAGTAAAAATAACTTCCTATATGAATTTTAGTTTTCCATATCGAATTTCTAGGCAAAAACATTTGAGAACAATTTTGAAAACTTTCAAATATCTTACAAAGTTTGTTTTTAAATTATTAACACAAAATAACAACGTACCTCGTATTCTACATCGTAGGGGTTAATCTTTCCTACGGCTAGCCAACTTGCTTAGTACCTCACTGTTTCACAACGCACAAAACCCATCGTCCAAAACAAAAGCTTTTCCCACCAAAACTAGCCGCTGCACACCCACAAACACGAACACATAACCTAATCGGTCTCACACCACGTAAATAATAACAAACCAGTTAAAAACACACTCGAAACATTCGCGTTTCGTCTCAATTCTATCAAAAAACAGCTCTAGAAACGAGAGGGTCGCAGGCAAATTAAGTCGATACGTAATTAAAAGTGGAACAACGCACACACACAAAGGATCGACATAAAAATGCTGGAGTGAAAAAAAAAGTATAGGTTTAAAATTTGCCCGGTATAAATTTGTGTTTTTTTCCCTTCAACTACTTATGTATGGGGACATGCGCAGTAAAGGGTTAAGAGGTGACAGCGCGACTAAATAAAAAATGCCGTTGCCAACTCAACAGGGACTAAAAACGTAACAGCTTTTTAACTTGGCTGTGTTAAGATTTTCAATTAGTTCGGAGTTTTTCCGCTTGCGACGCGGCGTGGCTGTAGCTGAAGCCCAATTTTTGAGTCGATCGTAATATTTTAAAGTCGTTTTTTAGATTTTGATTCACATTTTATTTTTACTAAGTTAGTCGAAGCCTGTAAACCAATTTAATTGTCTTAGAAGTCAAAAAGTCAAAAAGCGTCAGTATAAGTATTTAGGTAAGTAGGAGTTTTCATTGAAAAAAAAATATGATTACAATAATTTATAGCAAAATTGGTGGCTGTATCGGCTCGTACGTGCATAAGTCGAGTCGTGCTTTCTGAAGTGCCGTTTTCGTTGTGTCGTGGGAATCTACTACGAGCAAGCGACATTCTCACGATGCCGCGTCGTAGCACTATGCGACGCAACGTCGTCGTCGACGAGCGGAAAGAGAGTGGGATGAGCTTCTTCCGTAAGGCTTTACTTTTTGGGTCTCTTCAAGAAGAGAGTAAACCTCTATTGGTTATCACATTAGACCACATAATCACTCAAGAACAGGGCCCCAAGTCTGCTAATTTAAACGAAACGTCCATTCAACCGAGGCTCAATAAGGATAACAATACGATTGACACAAATTCGGTAGTCTGCTAAAATCAACAATCGTCTCAATATGAATGCATTTCTAATCGGAATGGACGCTCAGTCTTAATAACAAACGGTATTGCCAACTAAAATCTACCATGCCGCTGAATGAATGAACGAATGATTTCTTTAATTTGAATGATCATTTTCTTCAGTTTCTCAGATTAGATTACATTTCTTTTGCGTGGACTTATTTGGTTTGATTATTTAACACGACTACACGTTTTTTAAAACACTTTATTTTATAATACGGTGACTAAAGTATTCGTTCTCCATGCCAAAGTCTGCCAAATTAAAAGTGTCTCCTGTCTATAGCCTGTCATGTCTCATTGTCAAATGTCAAGTTGTCAATTTGTTCGAAAACACCATTGCAAATGCAATAAAATCAATTTATTTTTGGCTTTGTTTATTTGTTAAACGAGACTTGAACTTCGAGATAAGAACTAACTGTATTGGACAGTAAATAATATACTTTCTTCCCTTCGTATCGGTAAGTATTCGCACACCATATTTCATTTTTGTGTTAGTTTTTGGTGGTGTACGTCGCTTTTATTTCCTGATCTTTTATATCTTAATTTCAGGTGAAGATTAACTACCTCAATGCGCAGTGCCACGAAAAGGTTGGAGGCCAGGGACCACCTAAGCGCACATGGTCCGCGGGAGCATGCGCAATCCACAAATAGGCTAGTCACGGCCACAGGGGCCTTATGTGATCTGCAGCCTTTCTATATAAACATTGTAAGCACACACGGTACCTTTATTTATATATTTTGAAGGCAAAGTCATTAACTGAAATTAATTATTTTCACTTAGTCGTTTTTACAAATACCTTCTTCTTTTTCAGGCTCCAGAAAGAGATTTCATACCTAGAAGACAAAGTTGCTTCCCGCTGTCTGTTTGTTCAAATGTACCTATGTTGAATCCAAGTACACAATGGATGTTGATGCAGTATTTTAACTCAAAGTGATTCAAGGATTAAGTATATTGCCTATTTTATCAGAGAAACACTGATAGTTTTAAACATGTATGAAAAATAAAAGATTCAAAAATTGTTTAAAGAATTGTTTTATTTATCATATTATTACACTGATAATCACTCCATAGCCTCAATGCAGCATTCTAACAAATTCCATCAGTGCCGTCTGTTCCGCCTGTGCCCAGCAGTGGGACATTAAGCCGTTAATGTTTTGATATGTCCTTCTTTCCCCTGTGTTAGGTAAGGGGGTCATCATGATCTCTGCAAAGTATATTCACTGTCACCTGGAAATATTATAAAACAATTACCTATAGAAAAAATGCTCATTATACTTCAGCCTTGAATTCAAAGTTAATGTAGTTACGTATTTTTTGGTACAACCAATTTTGTGTTCTGGTTTAAAAGTGGGCTCCTACACTAGAGGTCGCGGGTTCGATCCCCGCACAGTTCATTCTGCATCAAAATGCTGTGTTCAAATAGAGTCCTATATCCCAAATCATTTTGATGCTGACTGTACAAACATTAGTGTGCATGAATATCACTTTCGGTTATAATAACGGTCCCGTTCCTCATGTACAATGGGTCTCAGGATGGCTATGTGAGTTCATCGATGCAACTCAGAACACCCGAATCGATAGAATCTGTAACATCAAGTTTCACCTAACTATTTTTGAAAATAAATACAACAAAAACTCCAAAATACCTACTTGTATAAGAGATGGCTCCCTATTTTTTTTGCTTGATTGCATTCCGGCTTTGGATCCTTTTGGGCCGTGTTGTATACTGGTAGTACAGTGCCAAAAAAATGGACTAACCTTAAAATTGCATCCTTTCGCCGCTGTTGTTTTGTAGATTACTTCCTCTTTTCCGAGTATGCATGGTTTCATAAATCGGACTTGGGCATCCCCCTAAATGCATGTAAGCATTGCCGTGTTGGAATTTAGAGCCCGAGATTCATGGTGCTGAGCTAAAAGCCTAAAGAAGTCGGTGTCGGCGGTCACTCTCGTTATCAATGGTCAAAACATGCCAACGATTCGTAGGAAGTAGTGGCCAATCTTTTAATTCACCTCGAAAAGCACTCACTTCAATTTAAAAGCAGCTTTTAAGTTAAAATATCTAAGCACAATGACTGCAAGAGGTGTTGTTGTTCAATAACACAATTGTCAAAGAGATACGATTGAGCTAAACGTCAAACAAACGTCAAATAAGGAGCGGACTACCGTAATTCTTACAATCGGCTTACCAATGTACCGCTATTAGTGAGCAGACTACCAAAAAGTGCAATAACCAGTTTCGATGGAGAATCATTGGTCTTTTTTAAGGAGCGGAATACCAAATGTGTCAAATTAGACGATTACGATTCCATGCCGACTCGATTGCGGCGTCTTAAAATTAGCAGACTTGGGACCCAGGGCCCCAAGTCTGCTAATTTAAACGAAACGTCCATTCAACCGAGGCTCAATAAGGATAACAATACGATTGACACAAATTCGGTAGTCTGCTAAAATCAACAATCGTCTCAATATGAATGCATTTCTAATCGGAATGGACGCTCAGTCTTAATAACAAACGGTATTGCCAACTAAAATCTACCATGCCGCTGAATGAATGAACGAATGATTTCTTTAATTTGAATGATCATTTTCTTCAGTTTCTCAGATTAGATTACATTTCTTTTGCGTGGACTTATTTGGTTTGATTATTTAACATGACTACACGTTTTTTAAAACACTTTATTTTATAATACGGTGGCTAAAGTATTAGTTCTCCATGCCAAAGTCTGCCAAATTAAAAGTGTCTCCTGTCTATAGCCTGTCATGTCTCATTGTCAAATGTCAAGTTGTCAATTTGTTCGAAAACACCATTGCAAATGCAATAAAATCAATTTATTTTTGGCTTTGTTTATTTGTTAAACGAGACTTGAACTTCGAGATAAGAACTAACTGTATTGGACAGTAAATAATATACTTTCTTCCCTTCGTATCGGTAAGTATTCGCACACCATATTTCATTTTTGTGTTAGTTTTTGGTGGTGTACGTCGCTTTTATTTCCTGATCTTTTATATCTTAATTTCAGGTGAAGATTAACTACCTCAATGCGCAGTGCCACGAAAAGGTTGGAGGCCAGGGACCACCTAAGCGCACATGGTCCGCGGGAGCATGCGCAATCCACAAATAGGCTAGTCACGGCCACAAGGGCCTTATGTGATCTGCAGCCTTTCTATATAAACATTGTAAGCACACACGCTACCTTTATTTATATATTTTGAAGGCAAAGTCATTAACTGAAATTAATTATTTTCACTTAGTCGTTTTTACAAATACCTTCTTCTTTTTCAGGCTCCAGAAACCAGAAAGAGATTTCATACCTAGAAGACAAAGTTGCTTCCCGCTGTCTGTTTGTTCAAATGTACCTATGCTTGAATCCAAGTACACAATGGATGTTGATGCAGTATTTTAACTCAAAGTGATTCAAGGATTAAGTATATTGCCTATTTTATCAGAGAAACACTGATAATTTTAAACATGTATGAAAAATAAAAGATTCAAAAATTGTTTAAAGAATTGTTTTATTTATTATATTATTACACTGATAATCACTCCATAGCCTCAATGCAGCATTCTAACAAATTCCACCAGTGCCGCCTGTTCCGCCTGTGCCCAGCAGTGGGACATTAGGCCGTTAATTTTTTGTTATGTCCTTCTTTCCACTGTGTTAGGCAAGGGGGTCATCATGATCTCTGCAAAGTATATTCACTGTCACCTGGAAATAGTATAAAACAATTACCCATAGAAAAAATGCTCATTATACTTCAGCCTTGAATTCAAAGTTAATGTAGTTATGTATTTTTTGGTACAAACAAAAGCCAATGTCTGAAAATGGCGTCTTTTTTTTTTCTTGCGGCCAGCGACCAAACCTTGTTTTTTAAATAGAAAATATTGCAATAAACCAAACTTACTATGACATGAAGACTCCTAGATCAGTCCGAACTGAGTTATGGGCTTTAGAAGTTTGGTGATTTTACAAAATAGATGTTTTTTCTTTTGCGCGCAATTTTCGCAAATATCGCAACAAAATAGAGATATTATACGAGTAAACGTTGTGTGTGATATTTTTCGCAAATGGAAAAATATCTTATATGTCATTCGTCTTTTTTTCGGGTGGTCATCAACCAAACCTTGCTTTTATGATTAAAAAAAGTGTAATGAACCAAACTTACTACGGCATGTAGACCTCTAAACGCAGTCCGAACTGAGTTATGGGCTTTAGAAGTTTGCTGATTTTACAAACTACATTTTTTCCTTTTGCGATCAAGTTTCGCATGAATCGCAACTAAATAGAGCCATTGTACGTGTAAACATTTTGTGTGTGATATTTTTAGCAAATGGAACAATAATCTTATAATGTCATTCGTTTTTTTTCGGGTGGTCAGCAACCAAACTTTGCGTTTATGATTTAAAATAGTGCAATAAACCAAACTTACTATGGCATATAGACCCCTAGCTCAGTCCGAACTGAGTTATGAGCTTTAGAAGTTTGTTGAATTTACAATCTAGTCATTTTTCTTCTGCGCGCATTTTTCGCATAAATCGCAACAAAATAGAAACATTGTATGCATAAAGATTGTGAGTGATATTTTTCGCAAAAGGAAAAATATCTCATGTCATTCGTCTTTTTTTTGGGTGGCTTTTAATTAAACCTTACTTCTTAAATTCAAAATAGTGTAATAAACCTGTTCAGGCACCTATGGTCCTGGGCCCATGCATCATACGGGGAACGCGGACATTGCTTGTTTGCTCGCGACAGTAGTTACGTTACGACCGACGTTGCAATGGACAGTACAAATTGTAATAACATTCTAAAATATACTAAGTTGATAGAAGAAAACAGAGTTTCATTGGCTCAAGTATGTCAGGCGAAGACAAAAACAATCTTACTAAAGCAATGAAGACCTCTAAACGCAGTCTGAACTGAGTTATGGGCTTAAGAAGTTTGCTGATTTTACATCTAAATCTGAATCTGAGTGATTTAGCCATGATAAGGTCGTTGCTGGAACAGGCTTACCCAGAAAATGTCTATTCACCCTTACCGTGAAGGCACCAAGGTTGTGGGCACAGGCTAAGAAAAAACGTTCCATTATTGGTTTATGTGCCTTCAGGAAAGTAGGAGTCAAATAAATGGACTCTATTTGGCGAAAAATAGTCTTGCCTGAGTATTGTTGGCGTTAAACTCAACGAGGTCACGATCGCACCAGTCGGACACAGCTTTTAACGCATTCATCCGCGTTGAGTTCATCTGCTCAACCATAGCCTCTCTAAGGCTAAATATAAGATATTTTGCAAGCTTTGTAACAAACTGCAACAACATAGTGAAATTGAGCGCCGGTGGAGACTCAAAGATTCCCGGACCTGCAGAAATGTTTGTGGATAAAACATAATATTTGTGCTGGGTCTTGGTGCTGATGAAAGTATATGATACTTATGTGGTTTTATATTTTATTCTGTGATATTCCGTGATAATGGATATTATTTTACTTTTGATCATAAGATAAGAGCAAACTTTTACATTAAGTGAAATATCGGCGAATACGCCCTTAAACCACTGTCACTCCTTTTAACGCTCGTAACTCAGTTAAGACTGTGCTAAGATACATGTCTTAGTGAGTTTACTTCATTACACTATTTTGCATTGAAAAGAAAAGGTTTAATTAATTGATGGACTCACGAAAAAAAAGATGTAAGGCTTAAAAGATATTTTTTCTTTGGCGACAAAATATCACACTCAATGTTTACATGTACAATGTCTCTATTTTGTTGCGATTCATGCGAAACTTATTCGCGAAAGGATAAATATTTTTATCATTTCTGGTTTTAATTGTTTTTTTTTGTGCAATAAGGTATATCTTATCTTATCTTATCGAGTTCGTACAATCTACAAACTTGTAAAGCCCATAACTCAGTTCGGACTGAGCTAGGGGTCTATTTGCCATAGTAAGTTTGGTTTATTGCACTATTTTAAATCATAGAAGGAAAGTTTGGTTGCTGACCACCCGAAAAAAAAACGAATGACATTATAAGATTATTGTTCCATTTGCTAAAAATATCACACACAAAATGTTTACACGTACAATGGCTCTATTTAGTTGCGATTCATGCGAAACTTGATCGCAAAAGGAAAAAATGTAGTTTGTAAAAATCAGCAAACTTCTAAAGCCCATAGCTCAGTTCGGACTGCGTTTAGAGGTCTACATGCCATAGTGAGTTTGGTTTATTACCCTTTTTTAAATCATAAAAGCAAGGTTTGGTTGATGACCACCCGAAAAAAAGACGAATGACATATAAGATATTTTTCCATTTGCGAAAAATATCACACACAACGTTTACTCGTATAATATCTCTATTTTGTTGCCATTTTTGCGAAAATTGCGCGCAAAAGAAAAAATATCTATTTTGTAAAATCACCAAACTTCTAAAGTCCATAACTCAGTTCGGACTGATCTAGGAGTCTTCATGTCATAGTAAGTTTGGTTTATTGCAATATTTTCTATTTAAAAAACAAGGTTTGGTCGCTGGCCACAAGAAAAAAAAAAGACGCCACTACCCCTAACAAATCCGT
Organism: Udea ferrugalis; assembly: GCA_950022985.1. Lineage (NCBI taxonomy): Eukaryota > Metazoa > Arthropoda > Insecta > Lepidoptera > Crambidae > Udea > Udea ferrugalis. The sequence continues at coordinate 2,805,892 of OX465541.1, forward strand.
CATTGTCCTTTGGTGTTCTGGTTCAAAAGTGGGCTCCTACACTAGAGGTCGCGGGTTCGATCCCCGCACAGTTCATTCTGCATCAAAATGCTGTGTTCATATAGAGTGCTCAAAACATTTTGATGCTGACTGTACAAACATTTGTGTGCATGAATATCACTTTCGGTTATAATAACGGTCCCGTTCCTCATGTACAATGGGTCTCAGGATGGCTATGTGAGTTCATCGATGCAACTCAGAACACCCGAATCGATAGAATCTGTAACATCAAGTTTCACCTAACTATTTTTGAAAATAAATACAACAAAAACTCCAAAATACCTACTTGTATAAGAGATGGCTCCCTATTTTTTTTGCTTGATTGCATTCCGGCTTTGGATCCTTTTGGGCCGTGTTGTATACTGGTAGTACAGTGCCAAAAAAATATACTAACCTTAAAATTGCATCCTTTCGCCGCTGTTGTTTTGTAGATTACTTCCTCTTTTCCGAGTATCCATGGTTTCATAAATCGGACTTGGGCATCCCCCTAAATGCATGTAAGCATTGCCGTGTTGGAATTTAGAGCCCGAGATTCATGGTGCTGAGCTAAAAGCCTAAAGAAGTCGGTGTCGGCGGTCACTCGCGTTATCAATGGTCAAAACATGCCAACGATTCGTAGGAAGTAGTGGCCAATCTTTTAATTCACCTCGAAAAGCACTCACTTCAATTTAAAAGCAGCTTTTAAGTTAAAATATCTAAGCACAATGACTGCAAGAGGTGTTGTTGTTCAATAACACAATTGTCAAAGAGATACGATTGAGCTAAACGTCAAACAAACGTCAAATAAGGAGCGGACTACCGTAATTCTCACAATCGGCTTACCAATGTACCGCTATTAGTGAGCAGACTACCAAAAAGTGCAATAACCAGTTTCGATGGAGAATCATTGGTCTTTTTTAAGGAGCGGAATACCAAATGTGTCAAATTAGACGATTACGATTCCATGCCGACTCGATTGCGGCGTCTTAAAATTAGCAGACTTGGGACCCAGGTGAGATTGTGGTCATTATGCTCGCCTAGGTGAACATAAAACAACAATGTCAGAAAAGCAGATTTTAAAAGATTATGCATGAAATATTCACCTAGACGATATTTTCTCTACTAAAATCTGACTGCAGAATCTATTGACAGCAGAATCAAAACCCACAGAAGTTTTCCTAACCTCTGTTTTTCAGAACGCATCGGTACAAATCTTTCAGTGGTGAAAAATGTAGTAATTAAAGTGAACATGTTTAATAATTGGAGCGATAAACACGTCTAGCATTGAAGTATTTAGTGAATCGGAATGACTTAAATGGACTAGTACGAATAAAACCTTACTATATCAAGGATTCTTGTGACTGTGCTGAGAATTTCATGATTTCGAAGCTGTAGGAATCTACATGAGATTGGTTGAAAAGTTTTGCTGTTATAAGTGGATGGCAGTCTTATTCAGATCACGGGATGAGGACTGGTTGCAGCTGTGCCTGTGCTGAACCTATGTTCAGCCTATGCCCTATGGCCTATGTTCATAGGCCTATGCACTCAGAAGGCGGCGTATGGCCGCTGTGGTGGTGTTTGGCTTAAATAAAATCCACCTCTTACCATATTTTTTGCAGCTCACTCCATTCTTACTATTTTTATGAAAAGTAAGCTAGTTGAAGGTCTAAGGGCTGTTTGATATTATCTGACTGCTGCTGTTTATCACTGAGACTAATCCGAAAAATCATATGGAGTTGGAGTATGGCTCGTGCTTGATGAATGTGCTCGGTGATATGTGTCGGCCCATTGGTAAAGTGACATGAACATCCAATAATGGCCCTTCAATGGTGATGATGATGATGGAAATAAATTATTTTCGGTGATTACAGAAACCCATTACTAATTGAAATGTGTTGTGAAGAGAAAATTCAAATCGGAAACTCAGATCAGAAATCAGAAATTTCAAAAAAGGATTGCAGTCATCGTGTTAGTGAGCTATTGAAGAAACAGAAGGTGTAATAGAGCGAAGAAATTATGACTAAAGGCACAGGAACGTCTCACTATTGAACACAGACCTCCCTCCCCTCAACTATGAGGTGGCGTGAGCTATACTCTAAAACGTGTGCTCCAAGTTTATTGTTAGCCAGGGTTAGTGATATACCACACTGCCAGATTTTATCAAGCCAGGTTGAAGCCTCTGACTGCTTAACGTGCCTTCCAAAGCACGGAGTTGCACGATAAATACAACACAGAAATTCGGTTGAGGTGGTCTCCCATTCCATCCCTCTGTCACAACTGAGCCATAGGTACGCCAAGAGTCTCCAATTTGTGACAATGTGATGGAACCTACGGCTGCAAGGTAAACATGAAGTTTGCAGGATTACAGGGTATTCTTGGCGTTCAACAATCCACTCTGAAAATCCATGGGGAAGGCCTATCTTGGGAGTTAGCATTTTTTAGCTTTCTGTCGATGATGAACATATCAAATCAATAGGCAGTTGATGAGGAGTGGTCACAATGGTGTTGCAGACCTCCTTCCAACCATCTGCATCCTTGTGAACCCATCCTGTGTTTGGGGGCCTATAAAGAAGTTGCTTGTTTAACAAATCTATCTAATAGCAGTAGCAAACCAATCAAGGTACATTAGCAGTCAGCAGTAAATCATGAAAAGTAAGTAGCACGCCAAATAACAAAGTAGAGTTACTTGTACTTTCAAATAGATACCACAAATCAGGTTGGTTTATAGATCTATGTAAGTCACATTACTTGACAGAAATTGCATACTAAACATTTGAGTATTCACATCTGCCTTAGAACCATTTTAGTGATTTTTGTATTTCAAAACATATTTTTTTCATGAATAACTTGAAGTCTATTTCAATTCCCAGTCACGTCTTTGCTTTATTTCATTATAAAAAGTTATTAAACATCTAATAAAAAATAGGGCAGACGTTTCATTCATTACGCGAAGAGCGCCATCTAGTAACGGTGAATGGTAGCACTTTTTTGTTCAACTTTTTCAGTCGTCTGAAGCACAGATTATGTGGCAATATGAAAAAACTGGACAGAGGGCGCGACGTGACTGGCCGCTTTTTGTCGTAAGGTTTTAGATTAAAACTTATGCTTTATCTGTGGTGCACTTGGCGGGAAAGTTTAGTGTTATTTCTGTCAAAATGGTGGAAAGTAAAGTAATTTTGCGCCAAAAATACACTTTTTTTTGTTAATTTGGATAAATAAAAGATGGATTTCCGTCAATCCGTGGAGATATGAAAACAGCTGTCTGAAATATGATACTTTTAAATAGCAATCGCAAGTCCGAATTACATGTCTACTTCTTTACAATCATTGCTAAGATTATTCAATTACTCTAAACGCATGGCGAGGCATGTTATCCAATGTAGTTTTTTTTTCTCAACGGGCATACGAGACGCACGGAAAGTGCTTAACAAGTTAAATTATGTAAATAACTGCATATTGTATGTGATATGGATCACTGCGTTAGCCCACTGTGCGTTGGCCTTTGAACACGTTAATTATTAATGAATTAGAGGAACTCCTTATTAGTGGTTTTTAATGACCGATTATAAATTGAGTCAGGTTATGCAGTGGCGGGCAGATGGCAGGATCGGTGGTGACAATGGGTCTACGCGATATACTACGCGTCTACGTCTATAAACGTTTTTTATTTCTTTCTTTCTGCTTTCGATAGCTACAAACGGTAGGTCGGGTAGTCGTAAAGGTTACCACTCTGATTAAAATGGAGTGAGTTTGGACATTAAGCCTAGTAGGAGGCCTAAGGGTGGCTTAATAACAGGTTACAGGTTTATAATCAAAAAGTAAAAGAGTGAAAAGTAGCTTACTGTAATAAATTAAAGTTATGATTGACTCTGGTGATTAAGAATTCGTCATAATAACTAATCGTGCAATGATCATTTATTAGTTTCCGAGTAATATCGGTCAAACATAACTTAGGTCTTCTAGACACATCTTCACAGACTAAGTTAGGAACCTGTATTTTTTCAAATTACTTATGAAAAACTACTTAATTTAATAAAAAACTTCATTTCACTTTCTGATTACTGTCTGAAAGAGATCGCTTTTAGAAATAACGCCGCTGAAATTTTACGTCTGATCTCTGTCAACATTGTTGTGTTATGGTTTTCCTTGTGCAATAAAATACATCTTATCTTAATTATGGCCTTTTCCCACCAAAATAAACTATGTGTGCGCCAAACGAGCTTTAACTACGTATCGTGTCTCTTCCCGCCATTCCTTCAAACCAAACGTCACTGTCAAAAGTTCGTCGACCCCGTGACGAGGCGAGGCAGGGGCTGTGATAGTGAATAATCGTTTTGCCGTATTTTTTGTCCTGTTTTTTTGACGCGGTCGATGTGTGCTATACGTTGACGCAGCGGCTGGGCGGGAGGGGGTCCACAAGACTGGGGTTTCCTGGATAATTCTTCCTTGGAGACGAACATGTAGACACGGTAATGATGACCAAGGTAGCTCTTGTTTGTCTGAAGGAACATGCAGTCAAACCAGACAGACCGTGGAGGCTTAGTAATAGGGTTCCGTTTTTACCTTTTAGGTACGGAACCGCAAAAATACGTTTATTGTATGGGTACACCTCTAATATTCATTTTTTTCTGTTTTAGTATTTGCTGCTACTTATAGCGGCAAAGAAATTTCGTAATTTGTGAAAATTTCAGTTTTCTAGCTTATCACGGTTTATGAGATACAGCCTGGTGACGGATAGACAAACAGAGGAGGCTTAGTTTAGTAACAGGGTTCCATTTTTACCTTTTAGGTACAGACCCCTAAAATATATTCATAATTAAATTAGAATATTTGGAACAAAACGACATGCAATGAGAAAAATAACATACTAAAAGTTCTCTTTTAAACAACAACAACAACAAACTTTAAAATACAAAACCAAATATCGAGTAAAATGTAGAATTTAAATTGCTTGGTATTTTTGGAGTACAAATTGGTACAAAAAAAAAGTAATTCCCACTTCTGTCCCGATTTCAATAATTTGACAGACAAAATGGCCGCCCTACCGCCACCTCAGACGATTTATCGCCATCATAGCTGAGGAAGACAGTCGGTGGAAGGCGATTTGTCTAGTGTTAATAAACCGTTTTATTCCATACGGTGAGATTTGGGGACTTAACGTTGCTGAATTCGGACCGGACACCTTATGGGTGGAGTGGGGTCGTTTGCGATATTGGAATATTGTTCGAATTTTGATATGACGGGATGTTCAGTTGATTGACTGGATATTGTATTAATATTTTTTAAAATTTAAGGATTCCCTTTAATTACATGTATTATTTATTTATGTCATGTGCATTCACTAGTTTTGTTATGAATTTTAAAATTAAACTATTTTTTGAGTAAAAATTTAAAGAAATATTAACTTAAGGTATTAGAAGATGCCTTAAGTAAATATTAAAAAAAAGAAATCTTAAGTGTTTTTTTTGATAGCAAAGTTTTTTAATTTTAATTTCAAATGATGATTTAATTTTGGGTGGGTTTGAAAATTCTTAATAAATCTTATTTCACTCTTAACGTAATCAGATTCCTAAATAACTTATATCGCGAATCGAACTTAACCTTCAATTAAATTCTTTAGCCGCAAATTTCTAACCATTTATTATGATCTGTAAGGACATGTGTATTTTTTTACACCATAGTAAAACGTTACAATCTCTACATTACCTATTACCAAAATACGCATGTATTGGAAGAAAATACACTTAAGTATAGTAGAAAGTAGTAAATTTTTGAAGAAAACTGAAGTATTTATTTTGATTCAAATTATAAATTTTTCACCATACCATTGCATATTTTGTCAAATCTGTATAATTTTACCACTGTGCAAAACCAGACGAGAGTCGCTATCAAATTCCTGCAGATACCATAATATACTCTTTTAAAAACCGCTAAGCATGCTTCTGACAGACAAAACAATTAATTTGAAAGACAAACGTTGTGCCTCCTCCACGCGAGTGTCATTAATATGTGTACCGAGGAAGCTTTGGTTAGACTTGAGAGCTTAGGGGTACTGTGAGAGTGTATTCGATTGAGAGTGAAGCTACATTTGATAGGAAAATATTTTATTCGCAATCTTAAATGACACTTTTGGGTTTTCAGTTACTGGTTATTCACCAAAACTATTCTCCGTGGCACAAAAAAATCGTAATAAAGATCATTGCTCCCACCTGTACCAAGAAGTCGTTCACAAAAAAACTGGCGTCATTTTGGCATACAAAGATGTCGCTTGCCTGTCGCTACCTCACTTCGGCCCGGTTCCTTAATATATCCTTAATTAGCTAGATTTTGTTCCAAGTAACTTCAAAATATTTGAAAATCCGCAAGACTGTTTGCACTTTTATGAGAATCTGTTTTTAGTTTTGGATAACTACCTGTAGCTAAGCTATTGTTATTGCAAAAGTACTTAAAAATATATTTTGGTTATTTCTATTATTTCTTCAAATATCCTTGTTCTTTTAACTTTGTTTTTCCTTTACACATCCTGGCAGGCCATTTTAATCAACGTGTTTAGCTAATCAATCGAAATCCTAAAAGATATATAGTCAAAACAAGCATTTAAAAATTAGGTCCTCGAAAATGAGAAATTATGAATAGCACAGTGTGACGCCAGAGCGGGCCAGAGGTACTAAACCTAAAGGTTTATTTTATTTTATTTTATTTATTTAAGATCACCAACAAGTTTACACTAACATTAAGCTGAAGTTAAACATTTCAAATTGTGAGCATGCTAAGTATAAGCTTAATTATAGGTGACGACAGCAGCAATACTTAAAAAAAAATATATATAAAGTTTGAAAGAAAATGTTTGTAACAAAAAAAAGAATACCCTACAAAACTAAAATTCATAAAATTTAATTTAATTGCACTTAAGCCTGCCCAACCCGTGAGGGTTTGGCTTGACATTTGTGCCTAAAATTATTTAAACTGTCGGGGAAAATATCGATCTCATCACTTTTCGACTTAGACAGTGAATTATATACTGAGAACATTCTATTTAAAGGGGAAAATAAACCTAAATTGGATTTAGAGCTCCTAGTTACAAATGAGTTATAACGTGAGATCCTAGGCAATTTCACAGGGGCGTTCAAGGAAACTCTTGAAAGCAAATCGGGACACGTACCGTACCGTACACGGCAACAAGCAACAATTCTACAAATTCATAGAATGAGTTTATTATTACCTTATAAAGTATACATAACTAGAGGCGGCCCGCGACTTCGGCCTCGTGGACTTAGGATAAAAAAATGTGACACATCATTATAAATTTATTAAACTTCTGTAAAACATCATCGCTTCTTTTCCCTCCAATAAGTCCTTTCCTAATTGTAGTTTAGTAGCGAGATCTATAACTTTAAAAGTGGCTTGCAATAGAAATTAGGTTTTTTTTCGAACAGGTCGAACGTCCACAAAGCAAGTTAATCCGAGAAGACAAAGTTACTTGGGGGGACGGTAACGACGTGTCGTGACGTCATTAATCACTATCGCATCGGAGACACACACGTCTTGGAGATAAGAATCTGCAGTTTAAAACATTCTTAGCCGTATAGATCCTGCATGGTATCAAATGTTGGTTAGAATAGGGTAGATGACTATGAGTAATTTTGCATGGTTTTTTATGTTCCCTAAAAATAATAATTGATTTCAATTGTTATTGTGAAACCACAATCGACATTTATTTCAAAATGAGGCCGCAATAAGCCTGCAAACTTGGGTGGGCAAGTCCATTTCAAAAGTGTTAAATTTTTGTAAAACAAGTTCACTATTTTGTAACCCAAACTAATATGAAGCAATTATGTTAGGAGACCATTTTCATAAGCACAATATTTAATACAGCTGCCGAACAATTTTTTTGCGCGCTCCTTACAAAAACAGTGTACGTGACGTCACGTTCCCTGTCACGTTTGTATGTAGCGCTTTTCGCAAGTCCAAAAATGTGATATCTCTGGTAGTATTGATCGTAACGAAGTGATTCTTTTAGGATTGTTTACATAAATGAAAGGTCTTACGATAATTAACAAAAAAATACAGTCATCTTGTCTATTCTATTGTATCAAACGTTTGCTTCACAAACCAATTCACTGCGATGTTTGGAGAGAAAACTTGCAAATGTTCCTCGACAACGATTTGTTTTGAAATCTGACAAATGAACTTGGGAGATTCAGAGAGATGGAGGACAAAAAAACAAAATGTGCCTTTTTTCAAAACTTTGTATGTAGAGCTGAGTTATTTATTTGTGTTTAAAAGCTGGCTGTTTATACACCGTTACATAAGATAAGGTAATTCGAGATTTACATGAGAGATTTCTAAGCCAAAAGTATTTCCAATTCCTATTCCAAGTGTTGTTTACCTTGTATGCCGACATTTTCGCGTAAAGATTTAAAAAGAGACCCGCTTGCCGCTCCACCCTTAATAATATAAAAGTTAGTTTACTTACTATATATCTCGCGGGGTTATTATTACCGATCGATGCATTGTAATCAATATGTAATTACTAATTACCAATTTGTTTTTCAGGTTTCCTGCCTTCACACCCCTCGCTATTATATCCGAGTCGGAGTTTTCGGGGCAAATACAAGCATTGAACAGGCAAATAACGGCAAATTACCAAGGATGGATTGTGAACTATTGAAAAATAATAAGTTGTTATCATATTAACGTAGCAGTTCCCTATTAAAATATCCCTGGACATTATTCTACACAGCGCCATCTAGCCCCAAGATGAGGTAATTATAGCTTGCTTCTATGGGATACTAGACAACGGATAAACATACTCAAATACTTTTTTCTTTTGTAAATACATACAAACAGACATGTTCATGCACACAAATGTTTGTACTGTGCGGGAATCGAAAGCGCGACCTTTAGTGTGTAGCCGACTTCTCAACAATTACACCAAAATGGTCGTCAAATCATAGATTCCAAGTATGTAACATCGCGGTAAATATCATGTATTGACATTAGCATTGTACCCACAAATGATTCATAAACATACATAAACGGCCTATATACGTCCCACTGCTGGGCACAGGCCTCACCTCAACTATGAGGTGGAACGAGCCATACTACAACACGCGGGCTCAGTGCGGATTGTTGGAGGGGTTTAAGGTTAGTGAGCAACCTTAATGTCAGATGTTATCAAGCCGCCCTAAGGCCTCTGACAAGGCTTAACGACTGACATCTGGCGACGTCAACCGGGACCAACTGCTTAACGTGCCTTCCGAAGCACGGAGATGCCCGAAATACACATCACTAAATTTCGGTCGGGGTGGTCATCCATCCCATTTCCGACCCGGCGTGGGTTGCTTTACGACAGCGATCGTCGCCGATCACTGTCACAACTGTGCCACGGGCACCTCCGCAAATGATTATTTTCCCACTAATTTAGAACAGAAACAGTAATAATATCATCTGAAAGGAATTTGGGTCACACAACTAATTATCTCAGACAAAGCTCCTTGGGACGATCGGTGACGACTTACCCGTGACGTCATTAATCACTATAGGGGGTTGCCTTGCGGTGGCAGTGGGTAAGTGCAGTGGAAACTTTGCTTAAGGGTGGAACACGAGGAAAAAAACGTGAGTGACAAAAAGCTCGCCTCACACTTAAGAAAAAATATTATTCTTGTCGGTTGGCCTTTGATATTTAATTTTGCTAAATCAAAAGCTACTTATTCAAAGTAAGTCCTTTAAAGGTCACATCCTATTTCGCAGTGTGAATCTGAAGGCAAGGGGCGAGTTTTCCGGGTTGGTTAAATTTATATTCGGTGTTTTCCATCACCGGAGAGTTTAGTAACAAGTTATATTAATGAAAACAATGTGCTAAGGCCAGAATTGAATTCTGGACCTCACGTACTCTGAGCCAAAGTATTTACTCACTAGGCACCGTCACTAGGCCATAACGCTCTCTACTCTACCACTTCATACAAACGTGACCGTGATTATGACGTCGTTTACTTACAGTTTTTGTAAGGAGCGCGTAGGACCTTTGTTTGACAGCTAGGTATACTAAATATTGCGTTTAGGAAAATAGTCTCATAACATAATTGCTTCCTATTGTTTGTAGTATTGTTTTACAAAAAAATAACACTTTAGAAATGGACTTGCCAACTCAAGTTTATTGTGGCCTCGTTGTGGCCTATTGTGGCCTCGTTTTGAAAAAAAAAATCCATTGTGAACATAAAATAACACATAAAATGAGTCATAGTCATCTACCCTTGCTTTGCTTCCACCTTCATCATGCGTACCGCTAAGCAGTGGAACGCCTTGCCGACGCCAGTGCACAGTCAGTGTTTCCCGATGAATACAATTTAGGAGTCTTCAAGCGAAGAGCGAGAGAGAGAAAAGAGCGAGGTTTCTTCTAGACAAGCATGCTCCATCGTAGACCACATCGTAGCTCTCCATCAGGTAAGATCGCGGTCAAATGCTGGTCTATCCAAATTAAATAAAATAGTAGTTTATTCAGTGACACAACACAATACAAAGACTACATTGGCCTACAGAATCTCCCCACTGTTAAATACAGGCATTACCTCAACAGACCATGAGGTGTTGCGAGCCATACTAAAGCGCGTCTACTGAAAGGCTACTGATGAAACTTAGCGTGAGTTGTTATCAAATCGCCCTAAATCCTCCAACTAGGCTTAACGACTGGTATAAACACTCGGGACCTCAACCACCACCAGTAGAATAACGATTACAATAGAAATACGATTCATGAGCAGTGGCTTGACTTTTAATGCCGACAGAATACTTCAACTCCTTTAGCATTGCATAAAATGTTATTTCCAATAACAGTGGTAGCTGTACAAAATTCTCTCTTCTGTATTTCTTAGATTAGTTGGACTGTAGGCGCTCTCACTCAATTTTAAGTAGACTTTTGTAACCAAAAAGTCCGGGAGATGCTCGTGGCACAGTTGTGGCAGTGATTCGGCAACGATCGCTATCGTTAAGCAACACACGCCAGGTTGGAAATGGGATGGGTGACCCTGGCCGAAATTTAGTGATGTAATTTTTGGGTATTGTAGCGTTGTTTTATCTGTGGTCGGCGCCCATAGCAATATTAAGGTTTCAGAACGTAGCTGTCAGTGTCAGTCTGTCAGATTTGACAGATGTAATGTCTGAGGTGTGGGGTGAATGGCCGGTTATCATTTTATTTTCATACTCTCGTACACCGGCATCCGAGCAGGGTCAGCTCCAAGAGCCTCCAGGGCGCAGTGGAGCATCTGGTTTCTGTCCAGCAGGCCAGTGTTATCCTACGAATGGTAAGCCACCATAACGTTTGGCCTCCGCTTTACGGAGACACCGCTGACCCCTGCGCATTCACAGTTTTGGTGTTATTTTCAGTGGTTTGTTGCCGCCACGTGCCTGGAGTCGAGGTTCGGACCCCAAGATCCAAGCGGCCCAATCATCCTCCGACAGGTGAGTACAACAGGCCACTTACTAAGTGCTACGTTAGGTTGCGCCCCATCAGGTGTTACTCTCTTGTGCAGATTCCCCGCGTGGTCCCCCATCTCATGTTGTAGGCAGTGTACTAATCTCTCCGTTTTCTCCTTTTATTAGGAGGTGTCCAGTTACGGCCATAAGCTGCCGAACCTGTTCCCCATCAGCTGTGCACCCTGAGGGAGGACACCCGTCCTAGGCCCACCACGTGGCCGAGTACCACCATCTTGCCACTCCGTAGCACCCCACCACCCGCACAGCACCCAAAGCACATGTTAGGGCATTACTTATCCTTAGAGTTACCAACCAAGCCAGCCTAAGACCCTGATTTTATAATTAGGAAGTAGGTCTTCCAACAAATGTATCTTTTATTAACTTTAATTATTATAGTCTTTATTATGTGGCCATGTGAGCTGAGCTCTCCGCAGGCGGTTTAAGAACCGGCACTGAGGCTCAGGGCCCATGGCGTGTTAGGTTTCTATTTTATAAGATTATTTTCTGTAACCTATCTATAATATAGATCTATTGATGTATCTAGGACATCCCTGTTTTATTAAATAAATAACTTGTTCCAGTGCTGCTAGTTTACATTTTTATAGCCTTCAGCCCCGCCCTTCAGGCCTAGGTTAACCTAGTACCTTATGTGCAAAAATATTTACTTTACAGTATCTCCGTTCTTTGAAAGCCACTTGAGCAGTTGGTCCCCCGTTAAGCCTAGTCGGAGGCCTTAGGGCGGCTTGATAACATCTGACATTAAGGTTGCTCAATAACATTACACCCCTCCAACAATGTGCACTGAGCCCGCGTTGGAGCATGTCTCAATCACCTCATAGTTGAGGTGAGGCCTGTGTATAGGCCGTTTAAATTTTGTTTTTGTTTTGTTATTTCGCTCAGTTTTTTTCTTTCAAAACGACCACAGTCGCGAAGAAATTGAATTTTAAAGATAACTCACCACGAGCAAAATGAGTTTTGTATAATACCATAGCCTGGTCATTCAATTTTAAGTAGACTTTTGTTCCAAAAGTGCCAATGGTGTGATTTTATAATTTCTATTTTCCTCAAACATCCCCCACAGAACCCCTCATCTATTAGAGAATGTTTGTCGTTAAGCTGATGCCGTATTATAAAAATCTTCTCAGCCCCTGACGTTGATATATGGACGTGGTGACGTCTTCCTGGATTGTGGAGTTTGGGAAATAAAAGAAATTATTTATTTACCGTTCATTTGTTATGGGAAATACTGGCCTTGTTTTGGTGGAAGAAGGATTTTAATCTTGACATTTTTTATGGCAGCAAAATATATGATGGAAATTTTGGACGATTTCACTTATGTTTTTTCTTCTACAATAACGAGAATATATCAAACGGGGCAGTCAGAGACTGATTGCTGAATGTTGCCATCATGGTGAACGAAACATTCAAAAGCCCACATTTCGCTGAGTGAATTTAAACCCAAGGTGGCTTTTAGGTTTTTTTATCTGTATTTTTCATCACTGGAGAGTTAAAGCCGAAAATTGTACAATGAGTACACAAAGCACTAGGTGTTATGTTCAGACATGATCTCGAGACTACCCGGTTTCTGAGAGAGCTTACCACTGGCCCACAGCACTTTTATGTTGCTTTTAAAACTAGCCAAATTGGAGTTAACCTACCACTACTCGGCAAAATCCCGTAACCGATGATGTGGAGCGAGCCTAGGCGGAAATTATTGTCAGATGTTACCAAGCCGCCATACGACATACACCTAGCGACGTCAGCCGCAACTATCAATTTAACGTGCCTCCCAATGCACGCAGATATCTTTAATATACATCACTTAATTCCTGTTGGAGTGGTCACCCATCTCACCACCCTAGCCAGCATGCATAGCTTGGCAACTGTAATTGTTGCCGATCTGCTGTCACTTTTCATTAACCATGACAAAACTCAGTACATTATGTGTTTCCCTAATCGCCCTCCATGAATGCATCCCATACACACAACACCATTCACTCAGAACTGAATGAACGCCAACCATTCAAACCAAACAGGTGTCTAAGTCAACAGCTAACAAGATGATTACTCACGTATCGAAGACGTGACTGGTTTTTAACACCCAGCCTCGGATGGACCCAATAGGAAGTAAAAATTGGCTTCTGAAAAAAGGCAAAGACTCGAACCCCGGACTGTGGATGATTGCAGGCGATCGTGCGTGACAGTTTTGGAGTAATATAAACAGGTTGTTGGGTTTTTTGATGGGTTTTTGTGTGGCGATGGTGGCACGGGTGCGGTGTCATGGACCCCGGCTTATCTTGGCTTTCGTCTTGGTTGATATTGATATTGTGGTCGGAGCTATTAGAGTGTTGCGTAAAACGAAATTGTTTCAAAGACATCGTCTCGAAGGCTGCAGAGTAGTAATGTGACATTGGAAAGAAACGCAAAAAACGTTTATTGACTTTGAACATCGCAACAGATAAAAACATACGGAACAAAATGATTAGGAAAAAAATAAAAATTTGAAAAACAAGAATAATTTGGACCAGACGGCAGTGTTACGATGCCCAAAATTAAATGGACCCCACTCAGCTACTTAATGCCTGGACCTGATAGGCTCAGACGCTGATTTTCAATGGGGCCAGCTGAGTGGACGAACGGACATTGGCGGTGGCTGAACTGTGGTTGGCCAAATCTTGAAGCTGTTTTTGAAGAGAAACTGAAACTGCACGACTTGAGCGTCATGGCCCAGCAGTTAAGCAATCTGTGGTTCGTGTGGCCCCAAGTTCACATCTGGCCCGAAGACCTACTTTGTGTTTATTCAAATTGACGCTAACTCCCCAGTGATGGAAAAACCCGTTGAAAATCCAAGCACCACGGATAACGACGGTAGGCTCTTCTTTTTTCACGGGTTTACGGCGAAATGCGGCCATCAGAACGTTCCGGTTTTTGTGACTGCTTGAGACGTCGTGCCTCTGACTACGCTGTTTGGGATATATTCTTGACCGCTTGTTTTAATAAAACTACATAAAACCCACTTAAGGCTTATTCCACATTTCGGCTTTGAGCAGCAATCCGGTCTACATAAGCGCACGCGCTACTCAAAGCTGCGATTCCAACGCGATGCAGTCACTGGCAGCCAGCATAATAATATCATGACAGACCTAGTCTAAATTGGACAGATTAATGACAGCAAACTATTTGTCTATTTTATTTATTTACATAATCGGCCTATATACGTCCCACTGCTGGGCACAGGCCTCACCTCAACTATGAGGTGGAACAAGCCATACTCCAACACGCGGGCTCAGTGCGGGTTGTTGGAGGGGTGAAAGGTTAGTGAGCAACCTTATTCTCAGATGTTATCAAGCCGCCCTAAGGCCTCTGACTAGGCTTAACGACTGACATCTAGCGACGTCAACCGGGACCAAATGCTTAACGTGCCTTCCGAAGCACGGAGATGCCCGAAATACACATCACTAAATTTCGGTCGGATGGTCACCCATCCCTTTTCTGACCCGGCGTGTGTTGCTTTACAACAACGATCGTCGCCGATCACTGACACAACTGCGCCACGGGCACCTCATTTTATTTATTCATTTATTCTTTATTGCACAAAATTAAAAAAAGTACAATTGGCGGACTTAATGCCAAGAGGCATTCTCTACCAGTCAACCGCAAGGCTCAATAGACAGACAGTCTATTTGCCTATAAAGCCCGTTCGCGTTAATAATGCAGTGATTTCATACTTGTCCTTCGACTTAGCACGCCCCCTTAACAATAAAATCGTTCCTAATTAGAAAGCCAAGTCCGCAGTGACCAGCTGAACGCATACTTCCGAACGCAAAGGTTGTGGATCTGAGTTGTTTTGTGTGCAGTAGAAATAAATTTAAAAATCACTGCTTTCTTAACGCGAACGGACTATACGTTATGAGTTGGACAGATCGATGACAGCCAACTATTTGTCGATTTGCCTAACTAACTCACTTGGGCATATTGTGATACCCATGCCCGGTCGCGTCACAATATGGCGAATCCGTTCACGCTAAGAATGCTGTGATTTCATTATTGTCCTTCGTCTTAGCACTTCCCCTAACTAACCAATCAAATCGTTCCTAATTAGAACGTCAAGTTCACAGCGCCCACATGAACGCATTCTTTCAAACGCAACGGTCTTGTACCTGAGTTTTTCAGTGTGTAAAGGAATTGAAATATAAAATGACTGCATTCTTAACGCGAACATACTATAGTTCTATATCGCAACGGTTGAGGCACTGTGTGTACTTCGTCAGCTGTGCCTTTAAAAGATGACGGCTTCACAAACAAGAGCCTTTCCCACTGATGGGCACAGGCCTCACCTCAACTATCAGGTGGTGCGCAAGATCAGTGAAGATTGTTGGAGGTGTGTTAAGTAAGTGATAATCCTTGCTGTCAGGTGTCATCAAGAGCCTTAAGGCTGCCTAGTAAGCCCTAATAACATCTGGCGACGTCAGCCGGGACTATTCAACGTGTCTTCCGAAGCAAACAGTACACAAAGAAAATGATAATTTATTCAGAAACTCGCAGTGCTCAATTAAAATAATTTATTGAACAATTTACATAGAAAAGTCATTGGCATATCACTTCACCAGACAAGTTGGCTTTGTGTTCTTACAATGACCACAATCCTCAGCTTTGAGGTAAGAATGAGGTATGCTATTGATGCACAGAAGCGTGACAAGCCAAGTCAATTTCATCCTTTGCGTCAAGATAAAATTCTGCAAAGAATGCTGTTGAGAACGCCACCCGTTTTGAATAAGTAGCTCTGTGTGTAAGTGTTTGTGGTTATTTGCCATAAATAATGGATTAATTAAGTACAAAAGTGGACCAAAATAATTGCCTTCGAAGCAACCGTTGGGCGAGACAGAAATGCTGTGCATCTTAAGTTTGCTATGGCCACTAAAGTACCCTTAAGAGTAGCCTTAAGAGTTACGAAAAAATTATGTACGACAAAATTGTTCAGCTCTGATAGTTCCTAAAAAACAATCAGCGATAGCATTATGTCTAGTTTTAAAGGTTGAGTCACTATAAACCATTTTTATGGTAATCAAAATAGATCTAAAACAACGCATTAAATGCGAAGTGATATGAAAAAGAGTTATAAAAGAGTTTTTTATCTCGAACACTTATTTCTGAATAAAATTGCCCTTGACAATATTTGTTTTCAGCTAAGGGCAATCAAAGCTAAGGAGTTATCAAAGTTTTAAAAAAATACGGGCCAAGTACTAAAGTGTAAGTGTAAAAAGTGTACTAAGATAAATGTAACTCTACCAAAACATTCAAATGACAAAATAATTTAGCAACCAAAAGTTTCACCACAAAACTTGGCCCTATTTCTGCCTTCCCTCAAAGGAATCATATCTCAGCACCGCGGATTATGATTGAAGACTGGATATTACAATAGGAGCATAATTTCCATAAATAAGTCGTACTTGAGCACTATCGTATAATAGCAAACTGGGGATTTGCATTCGTATCGCATGATTTAGGTATGATTCTGAACTGTGGCGGATAATGACTTTGTAACTACTATGGATTCAGTATTTTTTATAGTTATGGTGGTAATGGAGACGGTAAATAGAGCGAAGGGGCTTCAGGCAATGATATCACAATAAAAAGACGTAGATACTTGTGCTAAAAAAGTTGCACCCGAAATCAGGGCTCTCGACCGCCTGAGCAAAGCATTGACAGTTTGAGACAACACTGCGTAACGTGCATCAGTCTCGTTTACGCTTTAGCAAACAATCATGCTATCTTGTACACACGGTCAAATTATAGATGTGCCAGGGGACAATTCTTGACTTTGCGTCAGTACTAACATAACCTATTAACGTCTTTTTTATTGTAATATTATTGGCTTCAGGACAGAAAAGATCTGGATTCGAAACCATTTAACGTCAAACTTCAAAAGTAATGCATGTAGAGATTACGATCCCGCACCAATTACTTATAGGCTTCACAAAATTGATACCAAAACTTATTTCTTTATTTATTAAACATGGTTTGCCTTTGACCCCAGCCTCGCCTGATGGTGAGCGACGACGAAGTCGAAGGTGAAACACGCTTACTTAAAAAAAAGGCTATTCACTCTTGCATTGAAGACCCTATATGGTTGTATGTATCCGGAAACACAGACACGGGGAGAGCGTTCCACTCCTTAGCGGTGCGGACCAGAAAGGAAGCACCAAACTGTTTAGTCCGGACCGCTGGAAAGTCGACCAAATAGGAGTAAAAGCTGGAGGCGGAGTCCGGTGGTAGAAAATAGAGGGTGGTATAAGGTCATGAAATTCCTGCGCAGACTCTCCGAAAGACACCTTATAAAAAGCCTATAAACAGGTAACCCCTCGCAGGTGCTCCAAACTCTGGAGTTTGATTCTAACGAGCGCATTGTCACCTATCAGTCTCCTGGTCCTTCGGTCTACTGAGTCCAGTGTAGCCAGCTGGTAAATCATAAATAATGGAATTGATATTTTCTCAGACAATTTGAATTGTTTTAGGTCCATTGTCAGACCAAATCCGTTTTGGGCAAGTTTGAATGTTTTTCTTGATAATATTTTTGTTCACCAACTTTGTTTTTGAATAGTTCTCAAGAATTGTCGTTGTCTACAGTGCATGCAGTTGTACCGTACCTTTATTCAAGTTTATACTTAGCACGTTAACAATTTCACTGTTTAAATTCAGCATATTGTTGATAACCTTGTCGGCGATCTTAAATTAAAGAATAAATCTGAAAAGATTGAGTCATACCTTTATAGGGGGCGCGTAGTCCACCGCCATCATACAGTCATTATTGACCCCCGCCTCGGTCTTGATCATGGGGGGCCCATGGTGGTACAGCTGCCCCATCTGATGATGGTGCATCCCACTGTCCCCCCGACTGTACCACGTAGTGTACATCTCACAGCTTTGATCACGACAGTCACTCATAAATACATTTTTAACCAAACGTCACCAATTTAACCGTTTGTGTCCATTAATCCACTGTGATTTGCACATTTAACCGTTTGTGTCCATTAATCCACTGTGATTATCACATTTAACCGTACGTGTGACGTAACACTATAAAATTGTTCTAATAAACACACTTATTGTCTCACGTTCATCATAATACACACATAATTCACACACGAAAGATTTTTTATCTTTCAATGTTTTCCGATGCATTATAATTCGTGTTTGATTTCAGTTTTCGTTGTATTTCGTTCAAATTACTTTCATTGTTCATAATTGTTTTCAAATTTTAATCAATCAATTAGAAAATAAATGTAACAAAAATTTGTCTAAGAAAACTTTTTAAGAATTAAAACGAGCACCAAGTTAGTAAATTAATAGAATTTAAAAAAAATATGAGTTTATCAAACATGAAAAATATATTACTGTGTTTTATTGCACTCAGTAGATACGTTAGTAATTTGCAAGATTTCGTATAAAATTATGTTCTTCTTGGCACCATCTGAAACAAGAAAAAACATTATTGATTATGTGTTCATGCTTCTTAGTTTTCAAATGTTGTAGCAAACTCAATTTCAAATAAAGAGTCCCGACAGACTTCGTTCTTTTGAATGTTATTCGACTGTGACAGTTCGTGAAAAACCATATTTGACAGCTAACAAAATATGTATACTTATCCCGTCACGTTGTGACTGGTAAGAAAAAGGAACATTTTGGAGTAGGTAAATGATAAAAAAAAAAAATCGTCAATTATACATTATTGCCATTTTTAGGGATAAAATATTTTGACGGCGCGATTAATTAAATAAATTTTACTTCATTGCCAAAGAAACGCAATTAAAAACTCAATTAAACGCATTATCTACCAGGCAATGGCGAGGCTGAAGTTAATTTAACGAAAGAAAAAAACACAAAACAAACTAAACAAAATGGTGACAGGAAAAAAAAGTGAAATAATAGAAAAATAAACAAACCACGAGTCAGCAGTGTCACGATGTCCAAAATTAAACGGACCGCAATCAGCTCATGCCCGGACCTGATAGGCTCAGACGCTAAGATTTAGGAAGTTTCGCATAAGTGAGAAGGGAAAAACGCGTAAAATATATATTTTTTTAATGTATGCATACTCCACTGACGAGTGTATTCTGGCAAAGTCGAATGGTGTTCTGCGTTTGTATGTAAAAAAATAAGTACTGGGTTGGCATTCCGGCGGACATCACTTCACAACTCGGTGCTTCACGCTTACTTCAATCATCAATATTTCGCTCAGAATGGAATTTTCTCTCATTTTGTATTTAAATGATTACAAAATGTTATTTGGCCTAAGTAATTTTTTTTCTCTCAAAAGACCACGGTCGTTAAGAAATTGAATTTTAAGGGTAACTCACCACGAGCGAAGTGAGTTTTGGCGCCAGCCGGGATACCATATCTGGTCATTGTGTATTCAAATGTGGATTTGTTGAATTGGTTTTGTATTAAGTTCTTATTAATTTACAGAAAATTATGTACCTAGGCTTGACGATTGACATCAAGCGACGTCAGCCAAGAAAAACTGCTTAACACCACCCATCCCACATCAGACAAGACGTGGGTTGCTTTACAACAGCGTTTATTGCTGATTTCCGATTCCGGCACCCCCAATATCCGGTTCCGATAAAATATCATCATTGATAACAATTATAAAAACCACTAAACTTGCAATTGTCAATTATAATTCCTAAGGTAATCATTAAAGGTAAGAACTGTCATGCTTGAAATTCCTATCCTTAACTTACCCTTCGAAGAATTTACACCTATCGTCTATAAATGTTTATAAATACAGAAGTAGCCAGTATGCAGCCATACTAGAGTAATAGAATTGCAAATATACAAACATACCTACCACCTGTTTATAAACGGAGGTCGATGACCGCTAGGCCACGCCCATCGGTACCCGCCCAGCGCTTAAGCCCCGCCCACACGAATTTCGGTGACGTAATTTAAGATGCTGTTCGGTTAATTTATTAGTAGTATATACCATTTGTGATGGAGGTGTCAGTTGGTAATTTTTATGGGTTAATTCGTAGTTTTTTTAAGTTATGGGTATCTGTCTATTTTGACAGGTACTCAAATGAAATCAAAATTAATAGGGTTTGATAAACACTACCAATTCAAGCGACTGGCTAGGTGGTTAGTTAAATAAAATGTCTTTTCATTTTTATTTATAGAAAGGTGTTAAAAATTCATAATTTTTTCAGGATTTTTTTCCGCTATAATAAACTAGTAGTAGCACAAGTAGTCCCCTAGTTAACTCTAGGTATTTTTTCAATTTGATTCGTTAGCATCCTCTAGACCTAAACAGTGAAATATTTTTTTATTACAGACATTTTTATTAAAAAAAGCCTTGAAAGCTGACATACTACTTTGAACGTTTTTTCTCTAAGTAACATCTATTTATTTATTCTTCAGGGACTTAGGGTTAGTTGCACCATAGTAGAAGTTAAAGTTAAAGTTAAAGTTAACGTCAAATTTGACTATTTGACGACCAAAAATGACGTCGAATTGTCAAATTTGACAAAAAATTTAACTTTAACTTTAACTTCTACTATGGTGCAACTTACCCTTAGTGATCAGAGGTCCAAACGGCAGACTTAGTGCAACAATACATTTTCTACTTGACGTGGCGTGGGTAAGTAAAGTAAGTATAGTAAAATATCTGATCTATCTACTAACGAAATTAAAATTATTTAGATCATCAATCAAAAAACTGAGACATCCTGTAGTAATAAAAAACAATAAATTAATACTTTTCGTACCAAACCCTGTATAGCTAAATGAAAATAAATTAGCAATAATTTTCAAAATGCATAGTTATTATCCTTTTGCACCACTGCTCAAGCATCAGTGTAAGCTAGAATACTTATTATCTACAAGATACACACATAAAACCGAAAATACTTCGTCTCCGAATAAGGCAATTGTAAATTCCAGAATAACTCATAATATAATACTCGACTCGTAGTTTTTTACCACATAGAGGTATCTGTGAATGACTGTAATAGGCGCAAATATTTATTTTTAACACGATTTTTATTAATGAACAATTTATAAAATGTCAAGAATTCAAAATAGTTATGACTTTCCAATGAATATTACATTCGAGATGGAATTTAGTGGCTTAGAAATGTTCTGTTATATAGAACATAACATAACATGCGTTCACGACCAGGGGCACTTTTGCCGTCATGGTGAATGAAACATTCAGAACACCACACTTTGAATTTAAAGGCAACGTCTTAAGGGGCGAGCCTACCACCGTTATTCGAGTTGCTTAGGTTCTTTAGTTAGCCACAAGAAAATCATCAAAAAAAATTTGGTTGTCCAGCCAGATTTGAACTTAGACCCATGAGGTCCCCTTGGAACCGTGGTGCCCCAACCAGAGTCTGACCCAGTGCTTAACAAGTGAGCCAAGATGATCTCCGTTTTTATACAACGTCTTAGAAAATAATCTTGTGCAATGGACCTAATAACCAACGGTTACCGCACCTATGGAACGCACATATGGTAACCTATGGGAACCTTTCTCATCCATGCGGCTCGTTTCCACCCTATGATGATAATATTGTCGAAGGAGATGGCCAAACAAACACAACCTAGTATTCTATTCTGAAAAAGCGGCACTGACAAACTAAACCCACAGTTTGGTGAAGGCCTTTGCCCAGCAGTGAAATCTGAAACTTAGAAAAGGCCCCTTTGCCACTTTAGCGGGGTAGATCACTTCATGTTCTTCGCCCCATCACTATTGGTAACCCAGAATTACCACACTATGCTGTGAGGCTGCTTATGGCTTTAGCAAAGCCATCAATGGTAGCAGTAACAGCTTTCTTGAATCTCACCAGTTTCAAGTAACGAGCCCAAGGGTGCCCCACGGACCTCAGCCTAGGGCATTAAGGAGGCGTTGAAAGGTCAATCTTTGGGGTGAAAAGCTACTGGGTTCTAGCCAACTAGCTAACGAAAAGGGTGGTGGCATAATTTCTGGTTTGTAAATGGTGAATAGGACTACTGGAACCGAGAGCTATCAGGTGTGGCAACAGAATTAACACCCATCCGCTGCCTATCCCTGAACTTGACAGTAGTGTGCAGGGTGTTCATCGATTGAAAGGTCAAGCATCAGCTGTGGAGAGTCCTGAAACCTTTTCCAAGGGAGCTCAAAGTGAGATTTCGCTCATTTGGCGTAGGACAGTTTTTACCACCTCAGTTAGGAATCCCTTGCCAAACTTTTCTAACTATTAGAATCTTAGGAAAACTATTAGGTTTGATCCTTATTGCAGCCAACCACGACGAACCACTTCGCTAATGTATGCATAGTGCAAACAGAAAAGGCCCCAAAGTTGAGGTGGGAAGCCATCCTGAACGCGTCATCCCAAATATCAGGAGCGTTGATATTCATGAACCGGATCCATCTTAGAACACATGATTTCTAATGATCAGGTGGTATAGTGGTCAAAGAGCAACTCCACCGCATCTGCGCAAATAATAGTGCTTGCTTACGCAGAGGGGCGCGTCAGTTCAGCTTAGACGATCTCTACCTACTAAGGGTATGAGAACCCCTCCAACCTGAAGTTCTTCCTTTGTTTTTTTGATTTGACTATATGTTAGCCCGAGTTAGGGGGACGTGAACGGGAGGCTCTCACCCCGCATCATTTAAGTGAGGGCCTGAGTGCCCAAAGGTGGGCATTAGTCCCGGCACCTCGGCTTAGGGCTCTGGGAGATGACAACTGGATGTGAGTTTGAAGAGAAAACGCGGCACGTGCTGGTGCCGCCAAGCATGGCAAAAAGATAGTGGTCGTGACACGCTTGAACGATATCTCAGTCTGGCAGTTGTTGTGTCTTCAAGACACAAAACGTGCAGAGGAGCAGATTATATCTTAGGTGACCATACATTTTTATCATTCGATCCTGTACATTATAATAACCACTTTTCATTAATTTCGCTCTAACTAGCGTTCCTTGAAGTGTTTAAAAAACTAAAAGTAACAGCCTACTTTCTTGCTTTGATTGATATTTGTGAGTTCGGGAACCTAGAACCAGATAAATAGTGAGTAATGCCCAAGAACCATAAACAAAACAATCTCACTACTCGAACTCACTGTCCATTTCTTCGAATGTCGCAACCAACACTAATAACTCAATCAGAAAATCATGCGCACATATTCGCGTGCGTTTTTACGTTTGTGCGTAGTTTTTTGCGCTTACGCACCGCGTTAGATAATAAGAGAAAAAACTCGCAATGCCAATGTTAATAGGCATGTATAATTGCTATGCAAATGTATAAATACATCCGTTGATGTCGCGACGTTTTTTTGCGGCCATCGGGTTTCGTTGTAACCTGCGTATATATGCGGGCAGTTCTGATTGCTTTGGATGTAGAGTTATAAATATTAGAACTATTGAAGACATCCTTGAAGTTCTTACTATGTATTAACACATACATTAGCACACACACACACACACACACACACGCACACACACACACACACACCACAAAATCTCACATTTAAACGCATGCACACCTCTTAACATAAACTGGTCATAGGTTGTGAGTTTTGACTGTCGAGTTAATTTAGTACCTGACAAAATAATGTAAATCCTTCACTGGCTATATTTTTGTTAAATTAAGTTAGGATTTACATTGTACATAAGAGCTGTGGATTTTGTAATAAAATAAATAAATAAATATGCATGCTTAGAGGTAATGATATTAACGAGGGCAATGTTCCAACGTACCCCCAACTGGTGGTACAGTCATTTTGTTCATTCAGATGTTTTTCTTTGTCTTGACGTGTCATAAATGCTTGTAACAAGCTTAAGTGAACAACATATTTTTATTTCTTCAATTTTAGTGGCGCACCCTGAACCGGCACGTGCCGGGTCGATTTTCTCTTCAAACATTGAAGAAAAATTTACAAATTGCCTTCTCCAAATAGGTAATGCCCTAAGCCTACAAACAGGCATCGTTTTTTTGTGTGTATTTCCAAAAAAAAAAACGCACACTATTCGTTTAGTTGGCACAGATTATTTTTTCTAATTTATTTATTTACACCATAGCTATAGGTAAGCTATAGGCTTACCTAATAGTTAGCTAATCGGGCTACTTAACTTCCTATGCTGCATAATATATTATTTTATTCTAACAACCAACAACTTTAACGATAATTACAGTGGGTAACTTAGTGAAGCTAATTATAGGTCTTCATATGTATTTACTTACATAGTGATAATAACTAAGTAAGCAACGGGTGAGCAGGTTGAAGTTGCAGTGGGCGGGGCACATAGCGCAAAGAGCTGATGGCCTTTGGGCGGGCTGAGGAGCAGGTGGCTATGAGCGAGGCACCGCTGCTGAGGCTAGCCGGCGAAGCCGTTCCCGTTACGGTGAACGGGATCATGAGAACCCTACATTTTGATGAGCTAATTTAAACCCAACGTGTTAAAGAGCTGCATCACCGGAGAGTTAGCCGGAAAGTATACGATGCTCACGAAGAAGAAACTTCTGATTCTGATTCGGATTCATACAGAATCTAGTCCAGTCGAGTTTGGCCAGTCTTGAACTCAGAACCACCCAAGTCCTAAAAAGTAGTGTCAAGCTGAAGCCTTTAGATACAGCATCACTCACTAGAGTCACGTGAATCATCCCTAGGTATGTTGCAACTGCACAACAGTCAATAACCATGTTACACAGTATATTCCCTGGAAATTTTAGCCAAATTGACTAGTAAGTAGAATATTTTTTCCCATCCATGTTCGGTAAGTGGATTTTTAGGACCTTCTGTAGTTTGAAACTATTATTGGCATGATGCCGTAGGCATAGCTCAATGCAATTTACAAGCTATAGGCAAGTTTTTAAAAAAAAGTTAACTTTTTATTTCAAATTCGTCATTAAAAATATTTTTAAAAAAAATACTAGCTTTGAGATTCAATGACTTTTTTATGACACAATGATATCAGATAAGTCCACAGTTGTTTATGTGGCAAGGTATCTTATTTAGCTTATTTGTAAAAAAAGGTTAGGGGTGTATCTTAACTAATCATGTCTCTGTCAGCAATACTGTCTTTTTAGTCCAAGTTTGAGAAAAACACGAAAATAATCCTAACTCGAAAACTATCAATAATTACGGAACATACATGGGGGTGATTCGGGTAGCCCTAGTGATGGTATACCTAGTCTAGGCTTTGGCTTGACACTATTTTTTTTTGGGATAGCTTGTATAACTATCGAGCTATGACACTCTCTAACAATGACATGAAATTCATAAGTAACTATTGAACTATGGAAGTTCATAATTATGATAACAATTTAAGTTCAAAATTAGGTTTTATGGTTTATTTGAATAACATTCTTATGTTTTCATCTAATTAACTAAAAATTAAATTCAGAATTGTTAAATCTTTTATTTCGTAGGTAGTTAAATTCTCCTCAGCCAAGTAATTCTTGCAAGAATTCTAATTTATACCAAACCATAATAAAACAAATGCTACAACTAATTAAAACTAAATAAAAGTCCATTATCACCATTGCAATAAACTAAAAGCCAGCCGGTAAATAAGTGAGTAAACTAACTAATTAGTTAGTGAGTTAGATAACCTAACGCTAAAGAAACGTTTAGAGTAATTACCTATTTCTTTTTAGAGCGGTATTTAGATGTAGCTTAGGAGCCATGGTACTTTTACCTACCAGTTTTGTTGGGAAAAATAATAAAAACTATGTTCCGAAATCAGCTCTTTGTGATAGATTGCTCTGAAATATTTTGGATGTATGAAACCGTTTTTCGATAGAATGATTGATCGACATGGATCCCATGTTTTTAGTCAAGGGCCAGCTAACTGATGTTTCAGGTCAAGTGGAAAATGTAAAGACAGTAGCTGAGTAAAACAATATTTTATAAATTCCATTAGAAAACAACTAAGATAAAAAATAAAGTGCTGTACCTATTGAGATGTGAAAATGATGTTAGTTAGAATCGACAGGCTGGTCACACTAAATTTGAAACATCTTATTATTTACAGTCTATGTAAGAACTACGTCACGTTAGTTTTTGATAAAAATGATGAAGATCCAGTCAAATTAGTCAGTAAGTATGACACCATTCTTAACTGCTTAAATAATTTTCATGCTGACTATTATTGTATTTTAGTAA
This sequence comes from Udea ferrugalis, assembly GCA_950022985.1. Lineage (NCBI taxonomy): Eukaryota > Metazoa > Arthropoda > Insecta > Lepidoptera > Crambidae > Udea > Udea ferrugalis. Next base: position 2,832,528 of record OX465541.1, read on the forward strand.
ATGATGGATTATTGAACTGAACTAGACATAGCCAGCCTTACAGTCCAACCATTATACAAAAGTTTTTTAGCCCTGGAGCTACTAAGACGCTGTGTCGCTCGAATTCAACCGTGAACTTGTCTTCGTAATTGTAAACAATAAAATAATTGTACTTGCCCAATGATTTGATTTGATTTGATATCGTTAGTCAATGATTAAAAAAGTTTGAAAAAAATTTGTTGGGTATCAGATTTATTGACCTTATTTATGGACTTTTCCATTGAATTATTTTAATATACGTTTGAAAAAACGTGAAAGTTGTAACTTACTGGGATGAATTCAAAACATTTATCTTAACATAGCACTTGGTTAACAGAAAACTAGGTACCACAGAGGATTTTCTGTGGTAGTTAAGTTTAAGGTAAAAATATAATATGTTCAAGCGAGATTAAATATTTCTTAATGAATGTCAAAATCTCACTGAGACTCAGGCTATCAGGGAACAGAACTCTACCATAAATAGTTACTTAACTTTAAACTTTCAAACACACACCTTTGGAAAATCTTCCAAAAATGTCAGTCTCAACATTAGCAGCTACAAAATAGGCAGGTACCTACTTAAAAAAATGCAAAGTGATAGCAACCTGGGGTGACATTCTCAAAGCAGACTTTGAACCTCACACGAGTGAATTCGAAGCGAGATTCCATTTTAGCGTTTTGTTAAACTCAATAACTACACGAACAAAATTATTTCCATACAAATCAGGGAGTGGAGTCAATAGACGACTGAAGTGATGTTAGTAAAAATCTCTGGGCTGAGTGAAATCTAAGCTCAGTAATTTTAATCATACAGTTTTCTGCCATTTGCATTGTGAAGATTTAAATAAATTGAATCAATCAACAGCATCAAATCAATCCTAGCCCTAGCTTCACTCTACATTTTGGAAGTATGCAAATTCGTGACAAACGGACAGAGAAGGGAATATACGATTAGGAAGGGAACTTACTCCCTAAAAAAACCTAGAGCCCCTTGTGTCAACACACTATTTGGTTTGCGAACCTAGCGACCTTACCTTAATGACCAACGTGGTTGTAAGTTGGACCGGTCACCAATCATTACACGACCTGACGTACCTACATCTAAAAAAATCTTTGCCAATCTGCTGCCGCCACTGAATCCAAAGGCATACCTATCTTTTTGTTTCTACAAACTATAAGTCAAATTAGTTCCATTAAGTAGTTAAACTCATACAAACATTTCCAGCGTGCAAAAGAGTAGGTAGAGTCGCGGAATGAAAAGGTTGACCAGTTTTCAAATAAATTCATTTACGCGTTGCAAGCTCATGTTACCTTTTTAAACTGTGTAACAGGCTAGAGTACGCCGAAAAGTAGTATGCTTTATTGTTTGATTAATAAAATAAAAATTCGATTAGAATATACCAAGCAAAAAACAGATCTTAGGGTGGTCAACCCTTTCATTCCGCGACTGTACAAAGCGTTGACGCTCATTTGAAAACTGTTACTCATTGGAAAACCCTAAATTAAATAAATATCAATGGACATTCCAAATCCACCAAACAAACAGTTAAATGCTTGTGGATACTATTTAATTTTTTTTCGTTTATTTCCAATATTTTCTCCTAGAAAAGACGTCTCAATAAATTCAGAACGCTTTTTACATTTAGTACCTACTTTTTAGAAATATTGAAGTGCATGTTTTTCAGTCCCAGCCAGGGACACCCAAATAACCTACCTAGCTAGCTAGTGCTTACAAGAGTGCTGTCAAAAACCCAATTGATATTGCTCTAGTAATTTAGCACTTAGGGAGGTACCTATGTCAGGAAACTAGGAACATCGAACCATTGTGGTACCTAACCTTTGTCGAAATCTAATAAAAATAACTTGGTACAATCAACAGACGTTTAATTAGCGCGGGAATCGAAGCCGCTAACGTTTTGTCACTACCCATGCTTGTAACCACTGCTCTCAAAGGGTCTTGTCAAAAGATCTACCTTATTAAGGGTATACATTTATTGGCTATTAAGCTGTTTTCTTCTTAAATTACATTTTGGGTTTGATTTCAGCAGATCGCGTTGTGGTAAGCGTGGTGATAGATTCGACTATGATATTACCTAGGTCTCTACGTAAATACTAATTTAAAGGTTTTGTGAGAACTTTGCTTCTGTTAGAGTTAGTACTTATAGTTACGGCTTGGTGGGATCTACGATCTACACGATAATTCCTAAAAATTCTTATCATTTACAAATAATCGAAACCAAAATTTACCTCAACACAAAAAACACTGCACAATCACAACACTCACTGCCACGCACTCACACATAATCATAGACAACTGCCGTGTCAAAAAAGCGGCAAAAACAAAGCAAAAACACCGTTTTTTTAAGGGTTTTTTTCCCGCCAGTATTCCCGTCGCGACCGACTCGCGAGAACGTCTTTGCGACTACTAAAAACGCCTGACCCGAGTTGCGGAGGCGGTATGCATCAGAGTGGGAGGGAAATACTGGTTACCTGAAGTGTGACAGTGATGCAAGATGAGGCTGTAGGCGTGGTGAGGTAGGAGTGGCCTAAGTTTCCATAAGTGATAGCTCGCAGTACTTCCATATCTTGCGGCGTTTTTGCTAAGGTGCATTGTCTTGTACTTTTTTCAACGGTTGAACTATGAAACTGTTTGGTAGCGATTCGCGATGCTTGTGGTAGGTTAGGAATAGCATCGTTGATAAGTTATGGCTATTTGCATTATGTTTAAAACTAAACTAAATGTGGCTATTTACGGCCTACCTAACCTTTTTTATAACTACTGATTAGCCCTTGATGACAGCTTTACCGGACTATAGGGTGAGTGCAGGGGTTGTCAACCCTATTGTCCAAAGTCGTTACTTTGACTATGGGCACCCCAGATGGCTAGGACCTCGGCTTAAGGCGATACTTGGAGAGAGATATCTGACCTATCTTCATCGTCAGCGAAAGAAAGAAAGAAAAAACGTTTATTGATTCTGAACATCGCAACATACAGACTTAAAACCAACAAAAATAAATAAAACGAAATACTGAGAGAAAAAAAAACAATAATTCCCACCTGACAGCAGTGTCACAATGTCCAAAATTAAATGGACCCCACTCAGCTAATGCCTGAACCTGATAGGCTAATGACATAGCGGCATACTGTCATTGCTGAACATAGGCCTTTCTTATAGTTTTCTAGAGCCGCTGGTTGTAGGCGGCCTGCAAACACCGAACTCCAGCTCCAGTTATCAGGTCATCCGTCCACCTTGGCCTCAAATTGTCTCCATAAAAATACTTTTCGGCCCTAACGGCCATCAACATAACCCACCTACTGCCACTTCAACCTGCTGAAGCCAGCCAAGACCAACTGCCTAATGTGGTTTCCGAAGCATGGATTCCGAAGCAAAAATCGTGAGTAAGGGCGCCACAAAGGTGATTTTTCCAACAGTAACAGCTTTTATAACTTGGAAAATTAAGCTTATTAAACAGTTTGAACTCACCCCAAATAATTGGTATAATGTTTAATCTAATGTTATGTTATCTTTCAAGTTCTAGGGGTGATTTTCTAATGTCTTTTTATAGCTTTAAGCCTTTTGCCTTATTTTTATAATTCTTATTATTTTAAGCGATCAATAATGTAAATTCGATATTTTAATGGCTTAAACTGTTCGCTGATGAGTAATTTGGGCAATATAATTTTACTAGGTAGCCTTATTGCTTTTATGCAAGAAAATTATAAGCAATGCACGCTTAAGCCAAAGAAAATCAACATTTACTTGTACAAGTAAGCAATTTTTAAAAAAAAGTGACTTAGGTTTGCCGTAGCGTACCGTTTGATTGTTTGTTGTAAAGCCTAGGCGTGGGTCTTAGGGTGGCTTGATAACATCTGACATTAAGGTTGCTCACTAACCTCACACCCCTCAAACAGTTCGCACCGAGCCCGAATGTTGGAGTATAGCTCGCACCACCTCTTAGTTGAAGCAGTTTATTTATTCTTAGTTAATTGTTAATTGGTAAGTGTTTATCTATCTATCTATCTATCTATCTTAACCTAACATATTCCTGTTTTTCTTTTTACAAATAGCAAATATCTTCCTGCACTATGTTCGGTAATAGAGCATTGTAGAGTTTTCGGTGTTGGAAAGTCCTAATGTATATTTTCAATGACGCATTTTTTCATGAAAAAGGGTTAAACTATATTTGAATGGCCGGCAAAAATAAAATTAAAAGAAGTCAATTCGGAAATCGAATGCCAGGCATTTCTCTGTGGCCAGTATTTTATGCTAAATTTAAAATTTCAAAAATCGAATCGTTTCGAGTTCCAATTTTCAAATTTGAACTTGGATCGTCCAGTTCGGATGACGCGCAAAAACTGACCACGCAATGCCGCCCGTCATCTGCACGGAACAGAGGTGGCGGTGGAGTCGGCTTATTAAATTATATTGAAAAATATTTTATTGTGCATACAGTTTGCCAGGTTGTACACTAAAATATGTAATGGTACAAAAAAACAGAAAATATATTTACTTTCCGTATTAGTTTGAAAAGTGTTACGGCAATATTTCTGTATCCTTTCATTTAAATTTCAACCCTATTAGCATCGATCGATGTTTACTCGTTTTCTATTAAAGCTGTAGAGAACTTATGAGAGCTACATAGGGTTTTTAAACGAGGTTATTCATAGAATAGTAAGAATTTACGTCTAAAAAAGACGAAAGTAGTAAGTTCTCTGACAATTGAAAATTTTACAAACACGGACTCGAATTTAAATAGTTTGAGCGTTTCAAAATCTCATAGCAGGAAGGACCATAGGATGTAAGTGTCTAGTACTCGCGTGACTGGAAGGATGAATAAAAGAAGAAGAAGAAATTAAAAGAGTGGCTAGAGTAGCGTGGCGAAGAAGCGCAAATAATATGGCGTCGTGGCGGATAGTGGCGGGCAGGCGCAGTAGTCGTCAGTCTGGCACAAAGCACTGCCTGGCTGTCTGCATTGCAACTGATCTTCTATAACTGTAGCCTATTTCAAACAAGCGTTCAGCACTCTGTTAAAATCTACAATAAAGTAGGTTAAAGCAAATCACACTTGTCAAGTTCGAGTTGATGGTCTAACAAACCTTTCTATTTTTATTTCAGGAAACGCAACTGCATTCTCCGGGTTACAATGCGTAGCTTGTTCTTCGTATCAACCAGGATATTATGGGACTATCCCCTAAATCTTGATGGTGGTCACCATCATGCTAAAACGCATCACACTTAGTTCACAAATGTGGTATGATCTATCTTTTTTAGTATTGGTTACAGTAAGTAGTCCAGTCTTGGAATCGACCTCCGTATTTCGGGTCCACCGCTCTCACTCGACCTCGCAAGACTAAAGAGCAGCCGTGCTATTCCGGCGGTGCACATCGGACGTCACTTCACATCTCGGTGCTTCACTCTTACCTCAATCATCAATACGCTTTACTTTGAATTAGTATTTTCCCTCATTTTCTAAGTAAATAATTTAAATATGTTATTTGTCAAAGTCCTTTTTTTTCAAACGACCACAGTTGCAAAGAAATTGAATTTTAAAGTTCACTCACACGAGCGAAAGGAGTTTTGGCATCCGCCGGAATAGCATAACAGATCTGTGATCACAAAAATAATTATATTATTATTTCACTAAAACATTTTTAGTGGCATGGCGTCTCCACTAGCCACTATGTTCTTCAGAAATATGCTGCCTAGCCGCGCAGACTATTCGCAAAAAGGGCGTCCTCGCCAAACGTCCATTTTATCACATACGTTCCACGAGCGAGCGAGATAGCCATACAACAACCACTTCAACCTGACACCTCTCTTGCCAAGCCTTCTTCGGGAAATTCACCGCTGAAGAAAATCTCCTACGCATCACAGGCTCATGTTATACCGGTCAGGTGTGTAAGATAGAGAAGGCGACAGTTTTTTGTCTTTGTTTATTATTGTATAGTGAGAGCGAGACAGCACCTAATGGCGGTGTGATGTGCTTTCAGCCAAGATTGATAATTTTGAAATTGGTTTCTGGACGGACATTTCTGCACATTTATACATGTTTAGTAGAATCTAATTTGTTTATAATTCATTGTTTTTACAAGTAACCTTAATCACCAACTTGCGGTATGAAAATTAGCACTTATTGATTCGAATCTAGAGGACCGTTTTTACCCTTCAAACTAGATACAAAACCCTGCAAATATAAATAGCATCTTAAACCTCAAACTTTTTTTGAGCATAAATAAACAAAAATAAGTAAAAACGAAAAAAAAAATTGGTAGAGCAGGCTCTACAAAAGTATAAGTCACTAATAAAATCAAAGTTAAGGAAAATAGGTTACTATAATATACAGCGTGAGTTTTTTAAGTGGGCGTGGTAGACCCAATCCTAAACTATGAAGAATATAGAAATACTCTCAAAGGAGTCTTGAGCCCGATTTTGACTAAAACTGAATCTACATACTATACCTACTACACACATCAAAACTGTCTAGGGATATCATAGGGATATATCATTTTTCAAATATTTCCTAAAGTTAAGTTTGTTTACAAGTTGAGCATTATCTTAGATTAACGCGAGGACAGAGGCATAAGATAAAGGTTAAGAATATTCCAAAAAAAACGTTTGATTTTGCTAAAATTGTGACACCTTTTAAAAGAAAAATCTGTCTTTTTTTAACGTCCTTACGATTGTACAATAATGCTACTACAATGAATTTCTTTATACAATCTGGAAGGGCAGATATAGCAGTATCTGTGTTCTAAAAATTTCTACGTTGTTATCAATATTTTTATTTTTACAGCCTCCCAAATAGCATACTTTGTATGAAAATGCTTGAGATATCCCTAGACACTTTTGAGCAGTGTATATAGATTTTTTCTAAACTTGTTCCTTAGTCAAAATGCCTTAGACGTAATATAAAATGTTGTAATAATGATAAAATTGAAAAGAGTAAGTGAATATCAAGTTTTTTGCTGGACTCTTTTCGATAGAAACAACGTCTGAACCGGCTGTAGAGTCACTTTATTCGTTAAGATGTATTTTTTTAGGTCTTCACATGTCATAAATGCTTGTAGTAAGCTTAAGTGGATAAATCTTTTTTTTACTTCAATAGATTACTTAGCTCAAAGTAGATAAAATGAAGTGGCAGTGGGCTGGTCTCGTCTCTTTCTAGAGATCTCTCGTCTGCTCCAGCGGCCATCGGTTCTCCTGAACCGATGGCCGCTGGAGCAGACGAGTCCTTGCGAGTGGAGACCGAGGATCGGCAAACGCAGTGTTGAGGCGCCCACCAGCTGGGTGGAACTTCAACCTGAGGACAGAGGTGAGAATTGTAGCGCACCTTGACAGAAGCCTATGTCTTGCCAGTCGCCAGGAAGCTAAAAGAACTCAGGCGTGGCGGTGTGGTGGACTTACCACCCACTCTTTGCAGTCCAACACGGCATAAGAGCGACCCGGGGGTTACGGGCCCAGTAAAGCCTGTGAACGCCCTGAGGCGCGTTCGGTAGGGCACAAAATCGGTTGGTGGGGGCCACTGATGAAGAATATCTTATATTAACTATTAAAACATTTGAGATAGCTTACATTCCTCTCTACTGATTACAAACTAAGCAGAGTTCGTCTCTTCCTAAAAACATTCAATAAATTTATTTATAACATCCATACAGAAAAAAAACAAAAGCACATAACATGAAACACCATGCCTTATGATGATGTCACCGTCAAAATGTGGGCTTCTGTGTGTTCTGTTCACCACGACGGCAACAACAGGTGTGCCTCTGACTTCCCCGGTTGGGATATTAGTTGTGAGTCTGTCTGAAAATTCACTTAAAGTCATGCTAAGATTCTTTACTATATAACACGAGTAAAGAAAAACTAACTCAATGTAAGTATGTTGTGTACTTAAAATATTAAAACCTAACAAAAACAGTTAAGATCCGTACTTGTCTTATTAGATGGCAAAAAAGGCGTTTTTTCTCAGGCGTTCATAATAAGTGCGAATTACCCCACCTACTTGCAGTCTATACTCCATTCAACTGTTGAGTTGCAGTCTTTTCCAAAGTTGCAACTGGATAGAAGTGTAGAATGATGATATTTTGTATATTCTATTCTATTCTATATTAATAAAATAGTATTAAGCAACTAATAAAAATCAATGGTACACAGCTTTGGTATTTCAGCGGGCGCCAACACTCACTTCTTTCTTCATTCATTCTTTCTTGGCGGCTGTGGTCGTTTGAGAGAAGAGAACCAAGCCAAATAATAGTTTTTAAGTATGACACATACAAAATTTGCAATTGCTTGGGAGTCAATTGCTGTTGAACGCCCAGAATGGAGACGTCTCTTAAATCATACTGATTTCGGAGTAAGCATATTGATGATTAAAGTAAGCGTGAAGCACCGAGATGTGAAGTGATGTCCGCCGGAATGCCACCCCTGTTCGTATAGTCCTGCTGATCCATCAGGTCATAGAACAGGTGATGGAAAAGAGAGTGCACTTTTGAATGGCACAAATACCTGTGCAATTTAATAAGGGTGTATTCCGCAATTTCCATAGAAAAAATTTAATAAGGTCTTTTTCTTATTTTATCCCATCAATTCCACTGTCAGTAATAGGTCATGAAGAGGATAATATGATCACTCAGTAAAGTGGTTAAAGTAAAGTCAGCGGGAAGCCGCTGGATGCGGACAGCGCAGGACCGATCGCTGTGGAGATCTTTGGGGGAGGTCTATGAACAGCTGTGGGCGTCGCGTCGTTCGGCTGATGATGTGATGAAAATGGTTCTATTAAAAACTAACTTGTAAAATACTTAGTTTCTATGCTCGGCAAGTTATAGACTAATATAAAAAGTAGGTCGATCTCAGAATTTCCATTGATACGGAATGAAAATAGTGGGACGTACCTAGAGTTTCTCACTGATAATAGCCCCTGTACGGTCCAGAGCTAGACCTAGACCTAGATTGACCAGTTGTCTAGGTAGAAAATTGAAAATTGAAATTGAAAATTGATTTATTTTTGCACACTGACACACCACAAATAAATTTTACAAAGATAATGCAAACACATAGAGCATGCAAAGTAGGCTGCAGTGCTACAGCAGCAAAAAAAGTCTCCATCTCAGCATATGTTACGACACGACAGGAGCCGTAACGCTGGTTTTCAGATGGAGGTAGGTGTCTAGCTTATCCCGCCATCGCCTTCTAGGTCTGCCGAAGTGGAGAAGTGGTTGGCAGGCCTTTGCCAGTGGGACACTACTTTAGGCTAATAATAATAGCCCCTGTAGTTGAAATCGACCAGGAGGCTAAACTATTTACAAAATTTATGAAATCTTACTTTACGCCAGGGTCACCATTTTCTTCCTTTCATTTAATATAACATGGCCATCTCTGTTAGGTTTCTTAAAATATTCATAAATTAATGTCATTTTTTAACCTTGGAAGTATCAATTCGAAGTAGCATCGGTAAGTCTGCTGTCATGGAAAACTTTCAAATTCTTCTAAAGTTACATTAAATATGTGAAACATAACGTATCTACAAAACTCATTCGGCGACATCTAGTTTACATAAACAGGACATAATAATGTATTTATTTACAACTATAGTACGTTCGCGTTAAGAATGCAGTAATTTCATTCTGGTCCTTCGATCTAGCACGTCCCCCCCCCTAACCAATCGAATCGTTCCTAATTTAGAAAGCTAAGTCCACAGTGATCAATTAAACGCATACTATCGAACGCAAGGGTTGTGGATCTGGGTTTTTTGTGTGCGAAAGAATTATTTTTTATTTAAAATTACTGCGTTCGTAACGCGAACGTACAATAAATGGAAAGTTCGGAACCATATATTTAATTTTCGCTTGTAATTTTACCGTCAAAATTAAATTGCTATTTTGAACAGAACTTCTTTGAATACGGAGCAGCTGATTTAAAGCGAAACTTATTATAATAACGATATTGTTATTATCGTGTTATTATATAAACATCAAGTAGCAGGTGTTGATTATGTAATGTTTATTGGATATTAATATAGTCATGGTCCTTATAGGTCTCTACAAGGTGTATATCTGATATAGGTACATAATGTATGTTAATAACATAACATAACATAACATACCCTCACGACCATATCCCTAATGGGTTAGTCAGAGGCACACTGACTGTTGCCGTCATGGTGAACGGAACATTCAGGAGCCCACATTTCGCCGAGGGAATTTGAACCCAACGTGGCAAGGGGCGAGCCTACCGCCGTTATCCGGGTTGCTTGGGTTTTATATCGGTGTTTTCCATCACCGGAGATGTTAATCTGAAGAGAAAAATATTAGAAAAGGAATACTGTAGGATTGAAGCCCATCCGACATAGAACAAGTTGTTTCTTTCTTATAACGAATGATTTGGTGTACCACATGATCAAGAAGTGGGTCACTGCTTTCTGTCCAGAGGTATCAAGTTCGGTCCCCGCATAGTAAAACGTTACTGACTGTCTAGTGGTCTGAAGGGGTAAAGCTGTTGGTCGTTTATCCCCTACACTCACCTAAATGCACCCTGTGAAACGCCGATTTCAATACTGCCGGGGGTACTGCTATGTTTAAACAAAGATTTGGGAAGTTACTGAAAATGAGTTGAACATTTAAATACTACATACATACATACATACAATGTCAATGTCCAATCGATCCTACAGCACCCTAAGGGTTAGTTGCACCATAGTAGAAGTTAAAGTTAAAGTTTTTGTCAAATTTGACAATTTGACGACCAAAAATGACGTCGAATTGTCAAATTTAGCAAAAAATTTAACTTGAACTTCTACTATGGTGCAACTTACCCTAAGAGTTCAATACAACAACGCCTTCAGGGTGTTGTTGGGGCTGCCCCGTTTCTGTAGTGCGTCGGGGATAGGGTGATTGAAGAGGATGGTTTATACGTACAAAACTTACGTACCTAAACTTAGTTTTAGGCTAGTCAGACGGCCAGCCGCAATTGGGTTAACCCCATAGTGTGTTACCCACTCAAACGCAATAACGTAATAACGCAATAATATAGAGTGAGGCGATTCTTCACGCCTGAGCAGCTCTGTCTTTTGTATAAGACACAAGTTCGCTCTTGTGTGGAATATTGTTCTCATCTCTGGGACGGTTCCGCCAAGTATTTGCTAGAAGCTCTCGACAGGTTGCAGCGACGCGCTATCCGCATCATTGGAAGCCCAGAAGCAACTATGGCTCTGGAGCCTCTCCAACTGCGTAGAGACATTGCCAGGTTGAGTGTCCTCTACCGCCTTTACAACGGCGAATGCTCTGAAGAGTTGTTCCAACTGATCCCGTCCTCACCCTTCCACTCCCGCACCACACGCGCTGGTCTGCGTCAACATCCACACACGATCCAGCGACTGTCGGCCCGCACCAAAAGGTTCGGTGATTCGTTCCTGTGTCGTACTATCCAGACGTGGAACGCTCTTCCAGCGCATGTGTTTCCTTCTTCCTACAATCCCGGGTTTTTTAAGCGGGGCGTGAAAAGGCATTTATGCAGGCCTTCAAAATGAGATTGACCAGCAAAGTAGTTCTCAATTACTGTGCTTGTCAACCCCATATCTGGACCTCACGACTGCTTCCCATCAGGTGGAGTGAGGTCATCTTGAAGACCACTATAAAAAAAAAAAAAAAATTACATGATGGTCTTACATTTCCAATCTTTTGTCAATACCATTAACCACAAACGGCCTTTATACGTCCCACTGCTGGGCACAGACCTCACCTCAACAACACGCTGGCTCAGTGCGGATTGTTGGAAGGGTGTAAGGTTAGTGAGCAATATTAATGTCAGATATTATCAAGCCGCTCTAAGGCCTCCGACTAGGCTTTACGACTGACATCTACGACGTCAGCCGGGACCAACTGCTTAACGTGCCTTCCGAAGCACGGAGATGCCCGAATTACACATCACTAAATTTCGGTCGGGGTAGTCACCCATTCCATTTCCGACCCGGCGTGTGTTGCTTTACAACAGCGATCACTGTCACAACTGCGCCACGGGCACCTCAATACTTACTATACTTTTGTCAATACTCAGCCTCAATTTAGCGAGCAGGCTATATGGTACCAATAATTTAAAGTGGGTTGACAGAAGAAACCAACATTGTTATATAAACGACCGATCGCAATCGGCGAAAGTCACCTTTGTGTGAGAGTCCCCCCTTTTTGTGCACCCATTGTGGGCGTGGGAGGCGGCTGTGAGACGATTAGCAATAGTAGAAATATTTAGATAATAAACACGCACTTTTGAATTATAAAATCAGGAATAGAAAACGTTTGTTCAGCCACCACAATGAAATTCTTAAAATAATATTACTGGTCATGATTCCTCACAGCGCCATCTAGCCCTAAAAGGCAAAGTGCATGCACTATGTTTACTTTTAAACTTTTTTTTCAATACATAGCATTAAAAAGGAAACCAGACCGAAACAAACCTACATATTCATGCACAGTAATGTTTGTAATTTGCGGGTTTCGAACCCGCGACCTTTGGTGTAATAGCCAACTTTTCAGCTCTTACACCAAACCAGTCATTAAAAACTAATTCAAGGTTTGAAAGGCTCTGATATTCAAAATAGTTCAGTTTGAAGAACATGGGACTGTCGGCCTGCTTCTGTATCCCTCAAGCTGTATTTCGAATCCCGAGTGACAGCTTTGTCGACACACACGTCAGCCTTTTCCACCCCCTACTCCATGACGCGGGCTCAGTGAGCATTATTAGTGTGGTGCAAGGTTAGTGATAAACCTTAACGACTTATGTTATCAAGCCATCTTAAGGCCTCAGACTATGCTCAACTGCTAAAATCTTCTCTCCTCCCGCAGCACGGCGATACCAGAAAAACATTTCGGTTGGAGTGTTTTTTTTTTTTTTTTTTTTTTTTTAAGTAGGGGAAATGCCTTACGCATACCCGTCCACCGGGGGACGGACGGGTTATGTCGGACTCACCACTGGAAAGGTGGTATACAAGTGGCCCTACCGACTAAAACCCCTACTACTCCCTCTAATCGTCCTTTAGTGGGGGAACACGGTGAATAGCGCCTGCCTGTTACGCGTTCCCCCGGACGGAGCCCGCCTGCACGGCGGGCCGGAAGCGACCCCCCCTTCGTGAGGGGAGGCCAGAAGGGACAGCCGAGGATGTCAAGCCGTCCCTACCAGGCAGCGGTGAAACCCGTGCAATGCTGGCGGCGGCACCCCCGTACCACGCGCTAGCTGGCCACCGTACGCAGGCCCTACTGGGCCCGCAACCACGAGCCACCCAAAGGGTGGCTCCGCTGCCGTAACCTTCGGTACGGCCCCGCCGGGCCGCGACGCACAGGGGGGATCAGCCTCGGGTTACTGGCCCCCACCAACCGGTTGTGCGCCGCGGCCCCAACCACGCGCCCCAAGGCGCCTGCAGGCCCCACTGGCCCCGCATCCCCGCGTCGCCCTTACGGGCCGCAGCGACCCTACTGGGCCCGCAACCATGAGCCACCCAAAGGGCGGCTCCGCTGCCGTAACCGACGGTACGGCCTCGCTGGGCCGCGACGCACAGGGGGGATCAGCCTCGGATCACTGGCCCCCACCAACCGGTTGTGCGCCGCGGCCCCAACCACGCGCCTCAAGGCCTGCAGGCCGCACTGGCCCCGCAGCCCCACGCCGCCCTTACGGGCCGCAGCGGGTGGGTGTCCAGTCCACCACGCTGCCACGCCTGGGTTCTCTTCGCTTCCCGGTGGTGCCCCTACCACCGGTACTAGGCCCCCTCGCCACGCCGAGGCGAGAACCCATGAGGGGGGGTTGGAGTGTTCACCCATCCCAGTCCCAACCCGACTTGTGTTGCTATACAACTGAGTCACGGGCACCACGGTGTGACACTTATGTAGCCAAAATTGATTTTTTTTTGTATTAATATTGTCCACCCATGGACCCTTTTTGGAAGCCTTTTTTTACTTTTATATTTTTGTGTTCTGTTTGTTTTGTCTTAATTGACATTATCAACATAATTATCTTGCCACGATCGACTCCTGGTTTAGATTTCCTCCCAAAGCTGGGCCAAAATTAGTGAATCCCATGGTTATTTTTGTTTTTAGCATTTTCCATGCAGTATCTTTTAAAGATCTGAAAACCATAAAAAGATAATATTTGTTGGAGATGGATGCCTTCAACATTGATGAAATCATCCTAGCTCATAGGGTAAAATATATCAGAACGATTCGGCCGGTCTGTTAATGGTCGTCAGCACAGTCAAGTGGTTAAGTGCAGTAGCGCGGCTTGCGGAAGATGCGGGTTCGATTCCTGCCAGATGCCAACATTACCAAATGTCTTTTTCTGGTTTTCAGATCTTTAGCGAATCCCATTAGCAACCCCATAGAAGAAGCTAATAAATATGTTTGCTCACACCAAATAATAGATGATCTACCTACGTTTCTTTCCCTAGAAGTCAATTTAAACCCCAAGCCTTATGAATGCACCGGTTGAAACTGCACTTTTTTCCTTCTTGATTTTTAATCATTATGAATTGTTGTCCGTTTGAAAGAAGCGCGCATTTGCTAAAACTAGTTTGTAAAGGTGAGCTAATCAGGCAGTCTGTGTCCGCAACGACTCGGGTTATGAACCGTGGAGTAGACGCGTGTGGATTGGACAGAAAAGCTGTGGAGCTGCTTCGTGTTCTAAATTTTTGCTTCCGTACTTATCTTACGAATATGTCTCACTAGAGAATCACCTTTGCTTCGCACAGTTTTTTTATAATTTCTGTAATTTTAACATACCTACATGCAAGTAATGATGTTATAGTAAAAAGACGTCGACAGGGTACTTGTGCTAAAAAATCAGCACCCGAAACCAGAATTTCGTACACATGAGCAAAGCATTGACAGTTTGAGACGACACTGCGCAACATGTATCTGTCTCGTTTACGTCCTAAGAAATAATCATACTATCTTGTATACACCGTAAAATTATAGGTTTTTAGAGACAATTTTTGAATTCGCGTCAGTACTGTCATTGCATGTAACATAATATAATAACCATCCAGAAGTACTTAATGAATTTAATGAAAGTAAATACCGCATTCAATGATTTAGGCGGACAGAAATTTAACCACTTTATTTTCCACAAAAGTAGAGTTCTGTGTTTAATCTCAACATGATTACCTAACTTCCTCCGATCCGGTGGTAACATCACATTTATTTAAGTACAGTATATTTATTGTTTACATTTGTTATTATGCTATTCATGTCTATTATTAAGTATGTTTTGTTTGTTAATTAGATTTGACGATTTGAAAGTACTTGTAACAGGTCTATTTAAATAAAGCTATTTTTGATTTTGATTTTGATTTCCTTTTTTATCGTTAGTTACAAATCTCTTTATAAAAATGGATTGCTGTTCAATAGTCTCGCTAAAACTCGGGAACGGTTGGACCGATTCGGATTCTAGCTGTGAAATATTTGTGAAGGTTCAGGGAAGGTTTACAGATACTTAAATAATTTTATTTATTTATTTATAAAATAAAACATAATTGCTAAACGGCTCTCAAACTAATCAGCAACCTAACCACATTCGGTTCAAAGTTTCCTCGGCTGGCTATATGTTATGTCGGCTTCTGAATGAATTCTTTTAACCATGACTGCAACAGTCAGTATGCCTCTGACTACCTAGGCTAAAATATAGATAAGACCTAAAATTTGTTTCGCAATTAATTTAAAAAGAAATTGCTAAAAGAAAAGAAAATGCTGCATACCTTCTCCACGCCTCTCGCTAAAGGCGCTATCACACGAGCGAAACGGAAACGTTGACATTTCCATATAAAAGATATGCAGTTTTATTCCGTTGATCGCAAAAACAGGTGCGCAAACGCACGCGAAAGGTCATGCGCCGTAACGGACGAGGATAATTGTATATGACGAGGATAAACGAGGCAGTCAGAGGCACACTGATTATTGTTATGGTGAACGGAACATACAGAAGCCCACATTTCGTGGAGGTGAAACGAACATGGTAAGGGGTGAGCCTACCGCTGTATCCGGGGTGATTGGGTTTTTATAGGCGTTTTCCATCACTGGAGAGCCTTGAATTGTGCAGTGTTCCGGTCAGGGGTAGCATTCCGCCTAGTATCATCTCACATCTCGGTGCAGTGGAGAAATGACCTGTACTGAGTTTTAGAGACTTACCATACTGATTTTAATTTTGAAAGTGTTCCATTGGTTGCATCACTTCAAGTTTTTGCATAGACTATTAACATTCTTATGTACAGTTTTTAAGATCATAAACAAATCATCCAGTGCACAAACATTTTTTGATAATTTTATTCGTTTTTGAAATGGCGAAAAATTCTTGTCAAAAGTTAAAAAAACAAACAAATTGTCTCAGAATAAACTCAAAACTCGCACTTATTATGGTTTCTACATAATTATTGTACTTACTCTATGTGATTGGAGTTGAGAAATTTCGTAAGAAACTTGAAAAAAACATAATTTCTAAAGAACCTATTGATTTTCGAACGAAACGGAACGAATGTTTTTTTAAATGACTTGTTATGATGTCTTCTACCTAAAAAATTTTTGGACCACTGCCGCTAGGCCGGCGCTGTATGAAATAATTTCCCTCAAATAAACGACAGAAAAATAACACTTCAAGCTTACCATTGTTTTCCTATAAAATGACCTGCCACACAAGCTCAACCCTTTAATTATAACTTAAAGACTGTATCTAATTAACTTTTAGACATTATTAATTGCATCCACGAACTGTGACGATGATATTGTTGAACACCTCGTATCGCCACTTAGAATTGCAAACTTTGAAATAATAACTTGATATTTGAATTTACTAACACGCTATCAGTCTTGAGGGGTAATTAGTGCTTAGTTTAAGCTCTTCCTTGATGTCAGTTGAGTTATGAGGAAGGGGTAAGTCAGATTAACTGAAGGCTTGATGTAAAACGGTAATTTGATTTTTCTAAAGTTGGAAGGGAAATTAAGATTAGATATGCGCTTTATTGCGCTAAGAAAACAATTAAATCAACACAAAAAAGTTTAAGACGACGGAGCTAGGCGGTCTTTTTGACCGCGAAGTAATAAAGACCGCGTCTGCCCACCGATAACCGCGACTACCCCTCACTGCGAACACAAAGCATTTCAGGGCCCGGCGGCCATCTGCGGAGTGGACTTTTTGCCCTTTGTGTGCGTTGGTAGTATAGGGTTCCCATTGCGCTATCGTTCGCGGTCAAAAAGACCGGCCTGCCCCGCCCCACTGTCAGCACAGCGCCTAACTCTAAGGTGATAGAAAATGCCGATAAAAATCCCAAGCAAACCAAAAAACCAATTTAAGCTCACACCACGTTAGGATCAAATTTGATCTTTAAAATGTGGGCTTCTGAATGTTCCGTTCTCCATGACGGCAAGAATCGGTGTGCCTCTGACTACTTCGTTTGAGATAGTCGTGAGTTTATGTCATAAAAACTTTATATCACGAACAGATAATATCTATTTCTGTCTGTGTATTCCTTTAAGACCTTTATCTATGTTGAAAAAGGAACAACTAAGTATTTTTACTAGCTCACACCGATGTGTAAAGAAGATTGCTTGTCGATTTCGTAATTATCGTTCCTACTGTTTACACATACGCCACAGAGCAGAGGATAAAATACGTCAAGTTACATATACCTTCGGATCATGGAGATAATAGTTGTTCACTTTTTATTACACAACCTCATTTCTGGTTTGTTAGGAAAATTTTGAAGCTCACTCCAATCTTGAGTCTACTCTACTGAGTTATAAGATTGAGCTTCAACTCCATGGAGTACTTGCTCCGTGGTTTGTTGCACAACCTTGACTTTTCATAAGAAACTACAAACTGAATCACTGTTTTTTTAAGTTTCATGAGCTCCTCTCATCTTTCCCGTTTCAATTTAATTATTTTTACTTTTTACCTTTTCGTGCCTATGCTTTTTACTCCGTTGTAGAGTGTTAATTTCAAAACATACAAAATGTTCTAGAAGAGTAGAGCCAAGCTGGAAACCCATTTTATTATTATAATGTCATCCACAAAGTATCCACGCCACGGCGGCCACGGCGACTGCGAGCATTTCAGGTTTGGTCTTTATTGCAATATGCTCGGATTTGACTAGCAAACCGAACTTTGTCCCAGAAACTCGGTACAAGACGAGCAGTATAATTGGCCAGCCAAATCATAATTTGTATAGTAACATTTACTATGTATGTATATTAATAGACGTTTGCTGTATGAGAAAAGAACATCTACTTTGACGGTTTGAGCACAGGAACTCCATACCATTACACATTGCAGCATTGGCTGCAGAGTCTTACAGGCGGTTGGGGTTTGTACTTAGAAACTCTTGTGATTTCAAGAATCTTCATGTAATTAAACTGCTTTTTAGCGCTTTGGTGCAAAGTAAGCTGGAGACTGCTGCTTGTGTATGGAACCCGCATTAAGTTTCCTACACTTTGGTACTTGAGAAGGCACAAAAGGCATTCCTTCCATTTTTATACAAAAGGCAATTCGGCTACTACCCCTTTCTGTATCCTACAAAATTTATTTTAGGATGTCTAGGATATAATTCGTTGGAAGTGAGGCGTAAGTATACCATGTTTGTTATGGCAATTAAAATTTTGAGAGGGAAGGTTGACGCCATAAATTTACATGAGGAGCTGTGCAAATTGTTTGCCCCAAATAAATACTTTAGAAACAGGCACCATAGATTACTAGCTGTGCCTACATGTCGGACAGTCTCCCATGCGCAGTCGCCTCTACCCTGGGTCCTCAGTTCTTTGAACTCCCTGCTGGATAAGAATCCTGAATGTGATTTGTTGATGAATAGAAAGATAATTATATTGTCGGTGTGTTTGATGTTCAGTGAGAGATCTGCATGACTGTGTGTCCCGAATAAATTATAAACTTTAATTATTGTAATTGTTATGATAACGTTATAATTGAAGTATAAATAAATAAATAAATGAAAAAAAAATACAATGTTTAGAAAATGGCTAAATTTTGCTCACATTTTCAGTATATTTTATAAACATCAACTTGCAATTTTAACCCACAGTTCGCTGCTCTGTGGTATTCGCCAGTTAACTACCAGTGTTAAGAACAATAGACTTTAGAAAACTCAATCTATGAGAAAACTGGCTTTCTTAGAAAACGCATAATTATAATATACGACGGCATTGATTAGGTATAATCGATATCATTAAGTATTGGTTCGCTTCCACGTCGATTTCACACACGTTCAAAAAATACAATATTGCGTTATGGGATAAAAACGCACTTTAATTAGTTAGTCCCGGTGGGCTCCGCTAGATGGCTGTGAAGCATCATCATCATCATTGGTATCATCGTTTTCACTAAACACTATGCGCTTGGCGTTGAAATCCTTTACCCCACGATAATCTTTTTTCGGAGGTGCTCGTGGCGCAGTTGTGACAGTGATCGTTGACGATCGCTGCTGTAAAGCAACACACGCCGGGTCGGAAATGGGATGGGTGACCACCCCGACCGAAATTTAGTAAGACACGTTAGTGTTGTCCTTAGATGTTAGTCGTCAAGCCTAGTCGGATGCTTTAGGGCGGCTTGAGAACATCTGACATTAAGGTTGCTCACTAACCTTACACTACTCCAACAATCCCCACTGGGCCCGCGTGTTAGAGTATGGCTCAATCCACCTCATAGTTGAGGTGAGGCCCGTGCCCAGCAGTGGGACGTATATAGGCCGTTTATGTTATGTATTTTTTAAGCTTTCTGGCAGTACGCCCTGCGATCACAGTCGTGTAGTTTTGAAGTTTTACAGAATGGCAAAATGAAATCTCCCTTCAAATTCGCTCGCGAGACGTTGGAGGGGTATGCTTGTCTTATAGAATAACAGGAACTTTATCATTCTTTGTAATTTTTCGCCACAAGAGTTGTTTCAAACATCGATACATTTGGTAATAAAATAACTTCAAACCAATAAATAGGTATTTGACGACCGTCTTGGTGTAATTGTTGAGAAGTCGGCTACTACACCAAGGGTCGCGGGTTCGATCTATTCCTTTCTAATACCAAAAACTAATACCAATGGTATTTGTTTGCTATCGTAAATAATTTTCTGTTCCGAACGAATACCAGGCCCTCCACAAGGTGGACCGACGATCTTGTCAAGGTCGCGGGAAGCCGCTGGATGCGGACAGCGCAGGACCGATCGTTGTGGAGATCTTTGGGGGAGGCCTATGCCCAGCAGTGGGCGTCGTTCGGCTGACATGATGAACGAATACCAAATTTTAAATATTTCAATGTAGTTTTGGTATTCGTCCGGAATAGAAGTTAATTACGATTACAAACAAATACCATTGGTATTACTTTTTGGTATTAGAAAGGAATAGATCGCGGGTTCGATCCCCGTACAGTACAAACATTTGTGTGCATGAACATGTCTGTTTGTAATGGGCTGGGTGTTTCCTATGTATATTAAGTATTTATTTACAAAAGAAAAAGTATTAAGGTATGTTTATCCGTTGTCTAGAATCCCATAATAACGGACTATAATTAGCCCACTTGGGACTAGATGGCGCTGTGTGGAATAATCTCCAAGTATATTTATTTATTTTATTTATTTAAAAGTAAGTAGATACTATACAGCTTTCATCCTTTTAACTATAATCTTAAACTTAACCATGCATGAACTCAGAATGGCTTCATAAATCCTTTTAGCCTACGGAAGTATATAAAAATAATAACCCAAGAATCGTAAAAGAGTTTTAAAACCTTCAATTACTTACTTAATTTTATAACGTTCAAACAGTTAACACTAGTTAATATGGAGGTTGTAAAAGTTTCCTTATACCTACCTTTAATCTTTCAAAGGTTACCCTTCAGGTTTATGCAAAATGTTTGCTTGTGACGGTTATTACGCAATCTATAAAGGCATTGGTTTGCGTTTGATGTCAACAAACATTATCACAAAAATAATAAAATGACCTTTGGATCACACATAATCATTTATTATACTTATTATACAGTATGTCCCAAAAAGAAGTGCATAGTTAAAGGCCAGAGATAAAGCACCACAAGAGATGATACCCAAATCACTCTTATGTACGAGTATGTTGCACGATTTTAATAGTTTTTTTTTGACTTACTAGTTCTGCTGGCAGAGCCATGAATAGCTGAGATATTTCCATATTTTTTTATATTAGCTAAGTAATATACTTACCTTGCAGCTACAAAAACAATTTTCATAAAGAAAATGTAGTGAACTTTTGATATTTTCGTAGACGAATTTGGAACAAAACTTACCCGAACATTTTCGCTCAAACCTGTTTCAAAAACTTGTTACTGTTTGTATATTAATTGTATATTCAATGTCATATTGCCCTGCAAAATTTCATTAAGTTAGGTCTACGGCATTCGGAAGTACTGTGTAATCGTCTACTTCTACTTGAATAATGAAAAATGCCAAAATCACTTTTGTCGATCGAGTAGAGGGAAAAGCTCGCGCTAGGCACTCAACTGGAAACTATTAAATAGCCAAGACGCTACATATTTCTTCCACATTTTCTATTGACCCCAGGACATTAAAACTACCATTTAGCATTATTTATAAGCAAACGAAGCCACATGAAGCAGCTGTGGGCAGTTCGTGTCGACTGTACTTATTAATAATTATTTTGCCGACACGACGTTTTTACAGCGTCATAAAGTTTTATCAGTATACTATAATGACTGTGTTAAGAACCGATGGGTTACGTTATAGTTAAACGGCAGTTTGAGTTGAGTTTGTCAATGAACTACGTGTTTTGGATAAATGGTAGGGTAAAGTACCCAGTAGTCAGCCTTTTAACGAAAGTCCTGAGTTGTCTGCACTGTTCTCATTTCATAAGGAAATTACTAATTGAGTGAAATGACGTTTTATGTCATCAATCATTTATTAAACTTTGATGATCTTCAAGTAAAACACAACATAATTACCCGAACTCTTAGATAATTACGAAATAACAAAAAATGGCATTTTTCCCCAGTAGTCAGCCACACGGAACCGTAAGTCAGCGTTTGGCTCCCCAGTACTCAACCGTTACGTTGGCTGCTTATAATTAGGTTCAAAAACTCTTAAAAAAGGTAAAATAAATGATATTTGTTGCTTGTTGACTTGTGACCTAGATTTGCCTAATATGATATGCTCTGCTTTTTCTACCGCTTGTACAACAGGTTTTTCCGGAAGACCAAAGCCCATGTCATTATTCCTCCTTCTTTCTATCATCGCGCCGCCCGCTATCGTCAGGCTTTTCATCTTTATACTTGAGAGGCCCCCATGAGACATTTTTAATTGTAAATAAAACACTGCTAGTAATTTGAGTAACCAAACCCCAACAAATAACTGACCCTACAAAACTAAAACAAGGGGCTGAGCTCTAGAGCTTAGGCTTCCAATCCCCTAAACCCCAGTAGTCAGCCGCATCAAAAGTTGTACAGAGACACGTACATCAACTTTTACATAGGGGCACCTTATGCCGCGAACATAAGACCCATTTTGCAACGGTTTTGTAAAGGTTGATGTCAGCGCCTCTGTACATTATAGCGGCTGACTACTGGATTTTCTTCATATTTTAGTTCTACGACCAGGCTTTAAATAATTTGTTCAAAAATAACGAATCGAATGGTGTACATATCACTCAGAAACAAAAAAACAACTCAAATCCAGAAGTCAGCCACCCCCGGCTGAGTACTGGAGTTTCTAGCGAAAATGCCGTATCCAATGGTCGGCCGTCTCAAAAACTGTGTTCTCTTGGGATTAACATCAGTTATCGTACAAAAATATGCTCTTATTACATTCAATAAGACGAGCTGACAAAAATACTTCAGCAAAAAATTTAAATAAAGCAGCTGATCGCTAAAAACCACGCGACGTAAAGTTAAAAAAAAAATGGCGGATATCGAGCAATATGGTCTATCCGTCGTTGGCACTGCTATAAACGTGTTTCTCTCTGTGGTGACTGCAGCACGCACCAGTCACGAGCTGTTTCGATCAATAAAGAGTCAAGGAATGATTTGACCACCATGTTATTGGTCGTGTTAAAATATTACGCTACTCGTGGCGTATAAAAGACCGAAAAGGCTGACCTTAGGTGCCTGGCTGACTACTGGCGACTTTAATATGAGATCAAGTGGTCTGACTTGAGCTTTGTATTGCAGTCATTAATTTCAAATAATACAACTACAACTACTACTTACCTCTACATCTACTCTACTAAAACTGCTACTTGTACAAGCTTGATCAGCCATTAGGATCTCGCTTAAAAAAAACCTAATGAATATTTTGATAAGACCATTTTTGGAAGGAGGTTTTTTATAAAAACGACAAAAACTAACAACTTTCCGATCCGGTAGTAGCGTCACATTTATTAAGTACAGAGGTGGCATTCCGGCTAACATCACTTGAAATCCCGGTTCTTCTAGCTTACTTCAATCATATACGCTTCACTTTGAATTAGTATTTTCCCTCGTTTTGTTTGCAAATAATAAAAAAAAGTTATTTGGCTTAGTTCTATTCTCTAAAACAACCACAGTCTCAAAGATATTGAAATTTAAAAATAACTCCCCACGCGCGAAGTGACGCCAACCGGAATACCATAGCTGTTTACCATAGCATAGGTATTCATATCTTTTTTTAAGAATATTTTGTTGATTAAATTTGACGATTTGAAAGTACTGGTCTATTCATACATACATACATAAACGGCCTATATACGTCCCACTGCTGGGCACAGGCCTCACCTCAATTCTATCTAGGTCTATTCGAATAAAGTTATTTTTGTTCTGTTGTTTTTTTTGATTTGAACTCTTCGATGAAGAAAAGCGCCGTAAAAAAACCAAGCTACTGGTTTTCGCCACATTGGTTTCCAAGTCAGCTCGGCAAAATATGGGCTTCTGAATATTCCGTTCACTATGACAGTTTGCTTCTGACTACCCCGTTTGAGATGAAGTCGTGAGTGTGTGTATGTGTACTTATGTATGTTTTTTTTAACCTGCAAGATCCCACTGCTGGGCAAAGGTCTCCCCCAAACCTTTCCATCGTTCCTTTTCTTTTCATGTATGTTTATGTTTTTGAAAATACATTCAGACTAAATATATTTTCATACATTAAAATCTGTTTGCAGTAGATAATTGGCAAAGAAAAACATCTATCAGGGGTTTTTGCTCCGCCAGGCGTTTTTGCCTCTTCCCCAGCAACTTTGTTGCTAATTCCCCATCAAGTGGGGCTAATTTTTATTCCGATCATAAATTAACTATGATGCTTCAATTTAGACTTTATTAGTAGCTATTAGTTCATTTGATTAAAGAAAGAAAGAAGAAAGAAAAAAAGTTTATTGATTCTGAACATCGCAACATACAGACACAAAACAAAATGGTGAGAGAAAAATAAAATAAACAAAATAGTTAAATAAACAATGATTTCCAGCAGTGTTGTGATGAACAAGTACAAACAATGAATATGATGATGATAATGACGATGATTAAGTCATAATTAGTTTAGTTTAACTGTAAATACTCTACATTTAAAAAAAATACTTAGTATATTTTTAAGAGCAAACTACGAGTATACAGGCTTTTAGCGACTATGCTGTAAGCAAAAACCATAAGCTGGTTTACTAAAATACAATTAATAAATTGGATTAAATTAATCATATCTAATAGGGTATCTCGATCAAAGTTGATAACAATAACACAACAAGTCTACTTAATTGAATACATGGTGTTAAAAATAAAACTCTCTTTTCAAGTGATATTCAAGATCCGCCATACAAAACATGGCAATGAAAATTTTTGGGATATTTGCCATTTTAATTTCTGAATACTTAGAGAAAAAGCTTGTTACTTCGTAAGAAAAAATTGAGCTCGTTTCAAACGGGCCTTTTTTAAAAATGGTCAGGTTTTCAAATATAACATAATGTATTCATTACAGCATCAGCAGGATGAGCCGGAGTTGGGTAGATCGGTAATTCAATCGGTGACTACCCCTACAGCTCCGCATCAAGACAACAGTGGTTGGATCATTCGCCTTGTGGTCTGGGGCGTAAGAATACAGCCAAGGTCACCCCCACCTGTCATAAGAGGCGACTAAGGGGGGCCCCGGGGTCGCTAAGAGTGTACACGGCGGGGCTGGGTGCCTCCATTGCATAAGCGTCCCCGAGGAGGACGGCAGTGTGGGATGGCCTCGCATTGTCGAACACCGGCGGGTGTGTAAGAGGAGAGGTACTACTCCCCTCCAGGTGAGCCGGGACACCGCCAAAGCACGCCAGGGTTTTACCGGTAGAGTGCCTCCTCGGGAGAGTCCTTGGTAAACCCTGGTCACGAGCAGGAGTAGGCCACCCCGGTGTTTATGTGGGTGGGGTGAACGAGTCCCACACCTCCCCCGCTAAAGTGCGTAAAGGTATTTCACCCGGTTAAAAAACAAAGAGGTGGCACAGTTGTGGCAGTGATCGGGGACGATCGCTGTTGTAAAGCAACACATGCCGGGTCGGAAATGGGATGGGTGACCACTCCGACCGAAATTTAGTGTATTTCGGGCATCTCCGTGCTTCGGAAGGCACGTTAAGCAGTTGGTCCCGCTTGACGTCGCTAGATGTCAGTCGTTAAGCCTAGTCAGAGGCTTTAGGGCGGCTTGATAACATCTGACGTTAAGGTTGCTCACTAACCTTAAACCCCTCCAACAATCCGCACTGAGCCGGTGTGTTGGAGTATGGCTCGTTCCACCTCATACTTGAAGTGAGGCCTGTGCCTAGCAGTGGGACGAATATGTTTTGGCCGTTCATGTTATGTTAGGTATGTATATTTGACGACCCTAAAAGGTCACATACTCCTGAGTTCCTGACTGCTATACACATTGTAAGGAATAATTCCGTTATTTTTTCACACAGCAAATATTAAAAATAGCAAACTTATGAGTAATTTGCTAAATGTACCGTGTAAAATTAACTTCGTCCCTCACGTATCGCAAGGACAGACACGCGAACTGTATTTAGTAGTTCTCCATATGAATGCGTTTTAATTACTAGATGTTATTTGATAATTTTACTTTATTTTTAAAAAGCGTACCCGACTTCTGTATTCTTAGCTGTGTATGATTGTAGATTTGAAAAGTTATCAGGCTGTCTCACAGCTGGGAAGGCCTCAATATTTGAAAGTATGTGATCACTACAATAGGGTTATGGATAACCTTACGTTTTCGATAATAGTTCATTATCATAAGAATAATCATAATCATTTATTGTCGGTTGTTGGTGTACATGTACGGTCGTAAAATACAAAATAAGTAAGTAGTACACCAAAACCTGCCTTCTAGGCGTACAATAATATAATATAAAATAACAAAATAAATACTGACAATAAATAAATAAAATCTGAACATGGTCTTATAAACAATTCAAATGAAATCAAGTACCACAATAGAAAAAAATAAGTTGAACAAAAAGGTAGGTAACTACTAGGCAAGCATTTAATTAGATCTGTAGGCCTAGCACGAACCGATAACGTTTTGGTAATCGAAAAGTAAACGATTCTTTTTTTTCTTAAAGTCATAGGGAAAAGAAAGAAAAATATCGTTTACTTTCGATTACCAAAACGTTAGCGGTTCGTGCTAGGCCTACAGATTAATGAAGCTATCCTAATGGACATACGTCGTTCTGTCAAACGCTATTATGTACCTACTGTTCAATACAAAACAATTTATTGACAACTCAGAGAATGTGTCGTCGATGCCGTCCTGTTTGACAGGTGCCTACGACAAAACTCAGGAAGGAACATTTTGAGAAAATATTTTTTTCGTCAATATTGAACTTAGGTTGTGAGTTTATGCCCTGCTTCATAACTGGAACCAAGTTGATTTATTCTACTTTTTATATCTTTAGATCCAGATACCTACAATATTCTAGAAATCCTGAAGTTAATAACAACAAATCGATCAAATCAAGTCAATCTAAGTACTTAGGAAAACGTTAAATTCAATAGAAATACTTTCTAGTAGAGAAATGATGAGAGAAAACGAACTTTTCAAATTTTTAACATTTTTAAACCTTGCTATAGAAAAAACATTCATAATTTTATTTTTAATATCACAAGTGCACCTTGTTCACAAATATCTTTACCATTTTCTCCGCTAATTAGGCGTAGATTTGAGCAGCCGATGGCAATACACTTATTTGTTAGGAAACCATCGACCGTGGCGCTATGGTGACGGAAAAAAACCAGGCGTACTCAACCTTTGAGGGGAAAAAATTAGCTTGATTAGGCTTAGTTTACACGATGTTTGCACCGGTCGGTCGTTTAATTAAACTTGTGCCCTTTAGTGACTGTTTCGTAGTACAATGCTGCATGGAAGCAACTTAAGAGACAATCTTAGTGGTGTGGGAAATTTATGACAACCATGACAACATTGCTGATCAAAATCGATTAAAAATTGAGGCTTAATTTAAAAGAAACATGATTTTAATTTTCTGAATTTCTAAATAGCATAAAAAGAATTTAAATGATGCCAGCCGAGAGTTAACAGATTCTATTTTAGTTTTATTAAGTTTTTTTATTTTGAGTTACCTATGAGTTACCTATGTGTTGTGACTTTGAATAACTTAGACAAACTGACTTTAAAATTGTATGTATAACATTGTGTTTATTGTAAATTAATGATACCAATATATGTCATCCACAACTTAACCAGTCCCTATTAGAACAACCTCTTTCGCATCTCTATAAACAGTACATCATCTGATTTGTTTTTGGTATTCTTTAAATATTATGAATTTCTGTTTCTTTAGAAACTACATGGAAAAAATTGTGTGCTCTAAGCCTTAAGGCCCTTTCGATTAACCCGAGCAAAAGACAATAAATTTTAAATTAGTTACGATAATGCATGCTAGCCCACTATGCTTCAATGGACTCATGCATATAGAATGAGTTTAATTTATAAGTCCCTGCGAATTAAAACTGTTAAATTTTTAATTGAAAGAGAAATGATAATTCTTGGGCATAGTTTTGCTTAAATTAACAATAATAACTAGACATATATTTCGCTAATACTCGTATACCAACTTTGAGAGACTATGTTATTATTTCACTAGCCTAGCTATAGCTTCAACATACTATGAATAAGTCAAGTCAGTGGCAACTCAGATGTCGACTCGAATCATGCTCTAAAAATAGATATGAGTTTTAAACTCCTCTTTAAGATATTTGAATGAGGCCTCAGTTGTATTTCTAATTATAGTAATTTAACAACAATTTACAAAGTATCGTGTAATTTTCGAATAAAGCAAAGATTTTAATAAGCAATTCGCTCTGTTAATGTGTCAAATCACAAACTTGATAATGACAGACAATCAGCTCACGAAAGTAAACCGATGCTATAAAAAATGACAAAACAACTTCGTCTTTACACGTTCACTTTTAAACACGCACATATTATTCAAGAAAAAGCGTAAACAAATCTCAATTAAATCAAAAGAAACTTACACATTTAGAAATAGAACTAAAAAAGTTGCCGAATTCAAAAGAAAGACTTGCTAGTGAAAAAAAATAAGGTTTACTACCCCTGGCTTGAGAAAAAGCAAAATTCTGGAATGTAAATTGTAAAGTTGTGTGAAAAAGTGGCGGAAAAAAATGCATTTAACGTATTCTTTGTGATAAGCAAGACACGCGAGCGGAGATGGGAA
Source organism: Udea ferrugalis (assembly GCA_950022985.1). NCBI lineage: Eukaryota > Metazoa > Arthropoda > Insecta > Lepidoptera > Crambidae > Udea > Udea ferrugalis. The sequence goes on from OX465541.1 coordinate 2,861,239, forward strand.
GTAGTGTGGATACGCCCGACTCTAACAGGGATGTACTTCTAGGACCTTTTATACATAATTATAACGATCAGTTGGGTAGTGGGATGAGTGCCCTTCTGGTCAGAAATCACCTTAAGTGATCCGAAAGGACCCATTCATAAAGAGTTAAGCAGTCGTTGAGCCTGAACAGAAATCTTAGCCTTCAAAAATACCACCTAACTTAGGTTCATTGAGCCAGCGAGTTAGACAAAACAAGTAGGTGTTATACACACGACCGTACATCATCACTACCATGAGCTACACATCACTACCATGAGCTACACATCACTACCATGAGCAAGCCTTTGTTATTAGGGCAGCTCTATACGGATCGCGGTCGGTAAAAAGTCCACGATTTATAGCCTGACGTGCGGCCTTGTGTACATCAAATAACAAATAATCGATAGAATTTTGCTTCAAATTCTTTATTTGGTACCGCCAATATGCCGGAACTAGTTGTTAGAGAAGAAATTGCGCTAAAAACAAACTGAAAAAATGTCGTATCCACACTAGGCTAACGTTCCCTTGTGAGCAATAGTTTTTGCGACCGATCGTCGGCGATTTATTTCAGAATTATATTAATTATCGCGCGTTGGGAAAATAAGAGTGCGGTACGTACTTGCCGGTAACCTGTTAGTTCTCGGTGGGGTCTAATCTAACCTCGCAATTAGAGAATGGAGAATGATTTGAAGTAGCTCATTTCGTATGTAGTCATGCTTTTATCTTACTATACGTAAAATGCAAATAAAAAAACAATAAAGGTATCACCGTTGTATCAGAGTGTAAAGCGACAGTTAACAAATTAAAAGTAATGGTTTTTAAGGAATTACTATTGGTCTTGAAAAACTCGGACCCTAAGGCATGGACAGTTGACACCAGCCCATCGTTCAAATCGTCCACTGCGTCGCATTCGGCCAGATACTGGAAGCGATTTTGGAGTTCGAGTTGGAAGCTTTCCGGGTTCTCGATTTGGATAGGGCTTGGACGGAGCGTGGATTTCATCAGACGTGACCTTTCAAGCTTGACATTGATATTCAGTGTGCCTCTCAAAAAACGGTGATCACTACCGGTTTTTAACCTGCTGATCACAGAGACATCACTGAATATTTGCCGTCTGGTCGTCATGATGAAATCTATCTCATTATATGTGGCACCGTCGGGGCTGCACCACGTCCATTACCTTGTCGGCCGCTTTCTGTAGAAGGAGTTCATCATATAGAGCCCCTCCTTTGCCATAAAATCAGCCTGGAACCCCTTCGGTTCCGTTGGCCGTCTCCAAATGGTCCCACTCCTAACTCACCGCAATTCTTCGTACCTAGCTTGGCGTTGAAGTCCCCCATCACAACTGTGTATCGAGTTTTTGAGGAATGCATGGCTTTGGAGATATCCTCATACATAACCTCGACCTCGTCGTCTGGGTGTGTCGAGGTCGGCGCGTATACCTGTATGACCTTCAGCGAATACCTTTCGGTGATTCTGAGTATAAGGTACGCCACCCTGCTCGACACACTTTCGACTTGTACAACGCTGTTGACGAGGGGCTTTCGGACAAGAAACCCAACTCCACCCTGGGATAGCTGGTCTCCCTCCCGGTAGAAGAGCAAGTTTCCGGAATCGAGGATTAGCGTGTCCTGGCCCTGTCGTCTGACTTCACATAACCCTACGATATCCCACTTGATTTTGCTCAGCTCTTCTTCCAGCTCAACGATCTTCGTATCGGCCCGGAGCGTACGTGCGTTATACGTCGCCAGGTCCAGTCGTCGGTGTTGGTAGCTGGATCTCTGCCGGAGATTCTTCGCACCCCTTGCTCCACCGTTACCCGGTATGCTACCTATACCGGGAATAGTGGAGCTGCCGGGGACTAGGGGCCATTGTTTTGTATTGCCTTTCATATTTGGGGGGTTTATGCCGTAATCCCCACGCTTGGCAGGCGTCTTGGGGATCGCAGGACGTAGTTGTCGCACCGATAACGCTGCTGCCCGTTAACGGCCTGAAGCACTTAGCTACGCCAATATGGGCGATGGTTATTCCGCCATCTATCGGTCCCAGGGCCCCGTTCGTTGTCCAGCAGGATGACCGCGTGCAGGTAAGGGTTGGTTTGGAGCTGGTGGTGGTATTTCTCCTTTCATCCCCATAGTTAGATACGGTGGGCGGCAAATCACTCTACCCATTTCCGGTCAGTTCTCCTTGCTCTATTGCAAAGGAATGACATTTGGCAAGAGCGAGAGAAAAAACGGAAATGGGGTAACCTGATGTGCTGTTGACTGTACATTGTAATACTTTAAAATTATTTTGTTAAAGTGAAGCTTGGCTTAAGGCGTCACTGAGAGATGGCAATTGGCCGTAGCTGACTATTCATTAACTTAACTGGTTTGAGACTATTGAAATTCATCTTAATAGGTATTTTATAGTTTTCTTCTCAACTGGGGTTCAATAGGTATTTTCCGGTGACATCTATACTATTTGCCTGCAATTTGCAAATTCCTTCTAAAATAAATATCGTGCATAATAGCAATGAAATACGACCATAGTTATGGTTTCAAGGCAAAAATTAACATGGTCAAAGTGACCCCTTGCGGCCATTACTGGCTACATAACTTACCTTTGCGTTAAAGGGTTGAATGTTCCTTGCGTCTGCGCCGATCGGCCGATTGTTACAGTTGCCGTAGATTATGCAATTGATATGACGTTTGTAACGGTACCGACACAGTATAAACCATACAGTAGAACATCTAAATACAAACGTGCCACTCTCGCCTTGAATTGTGCGTGCGCGTCGCGCGCCGTCGCGATATCACGCGATTTCACGCACACGCTAGCATAAAATAGGGAGACATAGGGAGGCGGCAGTACGGACGGGCTGTGCCGCGTGTCTGTGTGCACGCTAGGCTAATAACTCGGCGGGCGGCCTTAGATAGTCCACTGTATGGTTTATACTGTGGTACCGAGGGGGGGGGGGATGTCTATTCTTTGTTTACAAGGTGATTGAACCGTTTAATGTGCTTACCTTCGCTGTTATCTTTCATTATGAGTTCATATTATTTTATTTAAATGTAAATGTAAGTCGAGAACGTTTGATCGAGATCGAAGAGCGTCGTAGGCCAGTGGTTAAACACTCTGGCTAGGAAGCCGATGGTCCAGAGAACAAAACTGGCGGGTACACCTAATTTGTGTTCATTTTACAATTTGATGGAAAACACCGATCAAAACACCCAAGCGACCAAGTTGTCGGCAGTAAGGTCGCATCTTACCACGTTAGGCTCAAATAGATCGGCGAAATGTGATCTTTTTAATGTTCCGTTCACTATAATGGCAACAATCAGTGTGAATCTGATACCCTGATGTGATGGTACGTATGTAATGTAAGTACCTTATGTTACAAACCAATCGCAGGTTTTATTGTAAGGGTTTCACCCGTGAGTGTGCCATTGGCTTGACGGTGAGAGTGGTTACAGTGGATCGGCAACGTTATAAGATAGGTGACTACTTGAGATCAAATATTTATTTAAAAAAAAACTTTTTTACGTCAACGTTGACATCAATAACTGACTTACAAAGTAAGTAGGTATGTTTCCTAAAAATTTTAGCCAAAACCAGACGGTTTTCCCGTACCTACTTACATTTTAAAACATATTATTTTGACTTAATATAGTTTGAAACCATTTTTAGGCAAAAAGCCGTAGCCTATCTCAATGAAAATTAACAGATCTAATAGTTCAAGTTATTAAAAAAGGTTTAAGGAAAATTTTAATGTTCAGGTAGGTAACTTTCGTTTTCAACCTGTCTTTAAATAAGTATGGTAAAATTTTGGAAATGTTGCAAACTGTTGTATCAGATAGACACAAAAATTGCTTTCGTGGCTAAAAGTTATATTTTTTAGCTATTATGAAAAATAGATAATAGGGATTTATCTCAACAAATTTTCTTGAAATTGTATACCTAACTGTATGTGCATTTAATAAAATTGTAATTTACTAATGGATTATTGTACAGAACATATTGAAAAGAGTAACTGCTGAGTTTCTTGCCGGTTATTCTCAGTACAGAAACAACTTTCCGTCACCGGTGGTTGAGTCACATTATGTTTGTATAGGTACTGTGTATTAATTTATTATTTCTATTATAGTATTTAAGTCTATTATTAAGTGTATTTTTGTTTGTTTGATTAAGTTTTTGACCATTTGAAAGCACTTGTAACAGGTCTATTTAAATAAAGATATTTCTGATTCTGATTCTGAAATAATCATGTCTCTGTTAGCAATAAAATACTCCGACGACCGATCTGGTGTAATGGTTCAGTGGTGGGCTGGACACCAGTGGTTGCAGGTTCGATTCCCTCACATTCCACATATTTGTGTGCACGAACATTCTGTCTGTACATGGTCGCGGTATTTCTCATGTATAACGTACTTATGTTTTTACAAAAAAAAACAGTAGGTACCTATGTTTTTCATTTGTCTAGTATCCCATTAGCAGAAGCATTTAGTTGCTTAGTTTGGGGTTAGATGGCGCTGGGTGGAATAATGTCCAGCTTCCAGTGAATACTGTCTCCAAGAACAACCGACCTGAAACGTCCGAGTAATATACAATGATCATGATTTATTAAATTTTTAATAATATTTCGAATTTATTATTTACCGTCATTAGTGGCGATAGTTTGCTGTTGCCTTATTGAAAAATCTAAATGTGCCTGTGCCCATACATTGTGACGCAAGGGAGTCACAATGAATGTATGGGCACAGGCGCGAATTTGTTTTAGAAGTGAGATAAGGTGTTTTTTTATGAATCATTCCCTCGGCGAAATGTGGGCTTCTGAATGTTCCGTTCACCGTGACGGCAACAATCCCACTGACTAACCCATTAGCGACATGGTCGTGAGGGTATGTTATGTTTATGAATCATTACTATTGAAGATCAAGCCGCTCAAAGGCCTTCGATTAGACTTGAAGATTGACATCTAGCGGCGTCATCCGGGACGAAGCGTTGGTGGCACGGACGTGCTTTAAAAATAAGGTCGGGGTGGGTGTTTACTCACTGGCTCGTTGCCTATTCGCTTTCGCCACTGAACCACTATTTAAATGTACCCGGATACTAATTCATGTTTTATCATAAAAGTCTTATACTAGGAAGCTTAAAATTAAGCAATGTATTTACATTAAAGTTTATATTTTTTCATTAACATTCAAACTGCTGTAAGCGCCATCTAGCGCATCGCAAATCAACTACTTTTAAAGCTACAGTGCCATCTATTAGCGATAAGCAAAACTAGTTCAACCCCCCCTTTCTCTTGCTTTGCGCTGGCAACGAAGTTCAACCAAAGGTAAAAAGGTGGCGCTTTTGTGCAGTAAGTAATATTTGTAATTTCCGTCAGGGGGCAGTATGCTACTTTTTAACAATAAACGATAAGCTTAGTGTCTCAATTGATAGGTGGCGCGCGTTCAAAATTAAACTATCTATTTATGATTTTTTTCTTCACTGTGAGGACAATTTATGCAATAAAAAAGGGGTATTGTTACATAATCAAAGCAATGAAAGTGATGAAAACTATTATTTTTCACTGTTGTAGCAAACCTCATTTCGTACCAAATGTGAAAGCAAACTTTTCAATGCGGGTTCCTTCGTTGTTTTTCTCTTTATAAAATTACACGAAACTTAATTTTAAGGGGCAGCTAATTTGACTTTCCTAAAAATATCTTGTTCACACGTTAGGTCTTCATAGGTAGGTAATTTTAAAACCTAGTAAATCATATTGTTTGTATACTCTTACTAACTTGTAAATGCCTTTTTTTAGCACATAAAAATTGTTTTTTTTATCATTAAACTTACTATCAATTTTATAATAATTAAGGAAGAAGAAACATACGATTTTATTCACGAAGACTTTAAGTGTTGTCCTTCCACTCAGCAACAGATGGCGCTGCCGCACTTTACAAAATGTGACTTTTTCTTCTCTCGAACTTTTTCAAACCAAAGTCCGCTTTCAATAATCTTAAATTTAGATTGACTGACTTAGATTAATCCTTTCTATTTGTTCTTTACTATTCCTAACTAAGCACTAGTTAGCTCAAAGATCCAAGATTTCGCTTCTTGAAAGTAGAGTCTTTTTACATAGTAATACCTATGGTAAGAGGTTAATTTAGCCTCTTTTGCTACCGTGTAAACTGGTTTTCACACACCGGTTGGTTTTAACACACAACCGTTATTTTTCACCTGTGTAGTAAACCGAAACTATTTCGTGTAATTTACAACAAAATGGAATTCATCAATTTTTACATGTTCTACTATTGAATGATGTGAGTAGTTGTAACAAACCTTACTAATTACGCTTCTCATCAATTTAGAACTAGAAAAAAACTGGTAACAAGCGAACTATGGACACGACGAATAAAACTGTTCTACAAGTAAAATCCAATACGACTGGACTGGGGTGCTATTCCGGCGGACATCACAACACATTTCATTGCTTCCCGCTTACTTATATTATAAATACGCTCCACTCTGAATTAGTATTTTCTCTCATTTTGAATGTAAATAATTTAAAAATGATATTTGGCTTAGTTCTTCTCTCTCAAACGACCACAGTTGCAAAGAAATTAAATTTTAAAGTTCACGAGCGAAGTGGGTTTTTCACTTTGAAAGAGAATTGAATTTAAAAATCTCATAATGAGCGAAGTGCGGTTTGGCGCCAACCGAAATACTATTATAGCAGCCGTGCTATTCCGGCGGTGCACATCGGACATCACTTCACATCTCGGTGCTTCACGCTTACCTCAATCATCAATACGATTTACTTTAAATTAGTATTTTCTCTCATTTTGTAGGTAAATAATTAGAAAATGTTATTTGGCTTAGTTCTTTTCTCTGTAACGCCCACAGTAGCAAAGAAATTGAATTTTAAAGTTCACTCACACGAGCGAAGGGAGTAACCGCCGGAATAGCATAGCAGATAGCAGCTATGCTGTTGTATTGATTGCCATACAAATACACCTTTACTTCCTCACCGCGTTTGGTCTGTGCATGTCCTACTTAGAATTATTCAGTACTTTTATTAACATTTGGCGCTGCAACGTTGACACGTGTTATAGATGTGTGGACGTTAAAATCAGGACAAGGCAAGAAAAACGCACCTATGAATCATCCTTTTTATTTTTTAAAATAATTATAGCTAACCGTTTCGGCAATAATGATTACTATTCTCCGTTAATGACACATCAAGCATTACCGTTGTTAAAAGTATCTTCGACAATGAAATAAACACAATATTTGTTCAATATAAAATAAACTTTAGGCGTAACTAAACTATAATAATATCTTAACATAAATCAACACTAAAAAAAACTTTACAATAATATTCCATAAGATTGACTACATACATATCGGGTACAAAAAATAACCATTTATAAAAATATAATATTCAATAAACACATTAATCTGTTTATTACTAAAATAATTAATAAAAAACATGGCATCGTTTATTTAATAATTATTAAACTTAAATTAACTTACGCGATTTTACAATAAAATAATAATTAATAAACAAAAAATAAGTTTATATGAATGAACACTGCGATACAGAATCTTGAATTTTGAAATTTCAACGTACGTTTATGTTTCGCCTAAACACCGATTAGGTATATTATAGTTATCATCACATCACATTCCTAAATATTTACAATCATTTTGTTTACTTTTTGTAATATATGCCAAACACGAATTTTGACTTCTAGCTAAACGTAAATTTTAATCTAAATTTCTAAGCATTATTGAATTTTACAATAATTTTATACGCCGAAATAGGTACATAATTTTGACTTCCACGTTATAGTAGCGATTTCTAATTTCGAATTTTTACAATATATCGCCGAAAAGTTTTCATTTTATTTTTTTAACATACGATTTCAATTTGTAAAAATTACAAAAAGTGTTTCAAGTAACGATTCTGTTTCTTTTAAGATATAAAATAAGACTAGACGTACACCAATCAGTAATAGAAACGTTAGGTTTATAAATTTTGCAAGATAAAAAGCAAAATAGACAATTTAAAATCGTAAGGTACAACTTTTGTAACCGAATTGGTACAACATTTGTGACATTTTGGTACAAAGCATTCGTAACAAAACGTAACAACGAAAATGCCTTGTGACATTAAAGAGGCTAGGCATACAACGTAGACAAAAATCAAATGCGCTGTCAGTATTTTTGTAACCAAAAAATTATATTTTGTTTTTATTATTTTCATTTCTGCCTGAATTTTTATTTGTTTGTACAACTGCTATTGGTTGTAGTTTGAAAATCTCCTGTTTTTATATCAAAAGTATTCTCATTTTAAAATGGATACGATGTTTACTAAAGGGATATGAATTGTCCCACAAAACACCAATAATAATAGATTTAATTACCTATGACATTAAGTACACGGATTTTTTTTGGTATTTATGTTTTTTTTATTTCGTTGTTCACTACTTCTGCAACATACATTAAAGATTGAAAGTCTTCATTATATGTTACGCCAAGACCCATTTATAAAAAATGTGTATGTTTTAATGGAATTATTTTATAAATGAGTCTAGTTGAATTACATTACATTAATTATGCTAACTTACGATAAGATACGATAATACTACTGTGTGTTATAATTGAAAACCTGGCTATCCTGTCTACTCTTAAATTACGTGTAATAAATGTGTATATTTACCTATTTATTGTAAAACAAGCTGAAATACAAACAACGGAAACGACGAAGCTTCAAAACAAAATCATTAACAGTCAATAAGGATGTTTAATTGTAAATCAACAGCAAGTTATTGTAAAAACTCAACAAAAACATTATGGATTGTGTTTAAAGCTAGTAACATTTTTTTGCAATTTCACAACATCTACACACATTACAAAATGATATTGCAATGTCTATGTACAAAATTGTAAAAATACAAAAGCAGTGAAAATGCGTAAGCACAATCCACAATGCCCTCATAACATTGAAATAAAAAATGTAATGTAATTGCTTGATGGTATAGCAATTTGTTTTTGATATTTTCCATAAGTACTTAATAATATGATCGAATTTGTTGCCCTTCCATTCAGAACTGTTCGAGCAAAAAACTTTGATCGAGAAAAACTTTTAACGAATTTTCCTATTAACAAAAATTCATCAACAGAATGATTTAACCGTAATTATTAAAATAGCCAATAAAACTACAACATTGTATGTAACTATCATATCCATTTCTCGATGAAAATAAACTAACAGCGCATTTCTATGGAGTAATTAATTTGTGGGGATGACATCCCACTTGAAGTGTATCAAATAACTGAAACCAGTTCTATTGATACTAAAATACAAAATGGAAGAAAACTGCGTTAGGAAAAGTGACAGTAAACGGCTTTCTTCCACTTTGCAACAGAGCGACGAACTAAGTCGTCGCTTTACTGTTAATTAGGCTTTATATTAGTATTAAATGTACACAGCTTAACTACGGAATTTTTGTCGTAAAATAAATGTAGAAAAAATTTTTCATTCTTCATATTTTTTATCGTGTAACATTAAAAAATGTATCCGTCAAAAACTTAAAAGTAACCTCTGTCAACTCACAGACACGATCTGGTTTAATAACTATCCCATTTTCGATGATCACAGAAATTACAATTGCGCTTACTCTTTCGTGTGGCATGTCGGTACACTAACATCTATCTTGAGTATTTTTCGTATATTCAAAAATCTTAAATTTAAATGCCGATCTCGAAAATACAACGTCAATATTTTATTTTTTACAAATACTTTTTTTTACATAAAACACATGCCGCACCAAAATGTAAGCATTATACCGCTTGAACACTTTCTTGGAAACGTAACTTTCGATCTAAAAATCTAATGTTAGGATTCACGATCCGTGCTTTTTAGTTTGTACAACTCGGCCCCCCGAGTTTAGTTCCCTAACACGATGGTTCATTAATTACAACTTTAAAAATACCAAACGTCCATAAATTTTTCCTTCTACTAAGACCTAAATTTAAAACAATACCATTTATACAATATTCATAGGAACTTCTTTTGTTGTTATATTTAATTTATTTATATATTAAATTTATGAGGACATTTTTTACATAAATAGCGATCCGTCACTTTTAATTTGTTTTATTGCGATTGTCGAAACTCAATTTTTTTGTCAGTCGAAATTGTAGTTTTTGTCTATTTAGAGATTCACGTTTCCTAGAAAACATAATCTACATCGAGTATCCTTCGCGTCTTGATGGAACTGACCTTTCACACCAAACAATAAGAAAACACTTGCCGAAAAGTTTTGTATTTTAAAAATAAGACATAAGTACAGTAAAAAAACATTGAATAATAACTCCCTCTCGAAACCAAACATCACGACACAAATAATAACGAATTTTCGGGCTATTGCATTGTGATTTTTTTAACTCTATTTACATTGATACACAGTGACAGCAAAGACACACGTAATGAATGCGTGTGCCCAACTGTGGCACAGTAGTAACAATATGAATTCAAGAATGAAATAATTACGTACATTAAAATCAGCTTACTATACCCTACCTATTTTACGATTATACGTAGAATATTACAATTCATGTGGACAATATCGATTCCAATACACAATTTTGTCCACACCAATTGCCCCTTATTTATAATACATGATGATAATATTAAAAGAATTAATATTCGGCAACACTTGACATTCTTATTGCAAATTGCAAAATGGTACACAGACTTTGCAAAATCAGTGCAACATTCTGCAATTTGATTTTGAACTATAAATCTATTGCAATGGCAACTGCTAAGCATCCTAGATGCTTTGTTACTGTTGTTCTGGTGGCTAACGAAGCAAATGCTTCAATTAACCACTTTAAAATGATTCACTGGGCTATTGTGGTTCATTTAGAAGCGTGTACATATAAAAATAAAAATAATTGTAAAATATTTGGGCTATTTCAACATCCATATAGATGGAAAGAATGTCTCGTGTCTTACTTCTGTTGTCCATTTAAAGTAATATTCTGTCGAAGCACTTCATAAGATGTTTTTTATGAAAGATGTTTTTAATTATCTTCGACCATGTCCAATTCATGTATTTATAATGTATAAATATTGTCTCGTCTGTTCTTAAGTTTGTTAGTGGAGTGTAAAATCGCTATTTGTTTATTGTTCACGTACAATTTCGTGTTTGCAATAATCAATTATATTATTTACACAAAAAGAATAAGTAACGGCAGTCTTCTGAAAAAAATATCAGTAAATTTTATATACAACTATACAAATTATTTTGTAAATAATTATTTTTTCGTTAAATAATATAGAATCAATAATAAAAATAAACGGTTTCTTTTCATCTTGAACAAAAGCATCAACGTTACGTATCTTGCCTACGTATTTACAGTATTAACAACTAATATGGCAATTATTATAAAAAATAAAAATATACGCCAAGAAAATAATTAGCAATTTTAGTTTAAAACGGGAACGAAAAGTAAAAATAAATATTGTTTTCCAATTTCTGTTTTCAATAGAATATACAATTTGTGCGTTCAAAACGTGACTAGCATAAGACGTGTTATTGCAAGAAAAGATATCAATAAAACAATTGTTTAATATAAAGAGCTCAACTACATTACACTACAGAAACTTAATAAGCAACCAAATATTGCAAGTTTCGCTAAATGCGATAAAAAGTGCTTAAAACAGTTTGGCACATCCAAAACTTTGTACTAAGCTAAGAAATACACTGCTTCGTGGTAAAGCTAATAAAAAATAAATACTTCATTTAATAATAACTAACATAAACACTCAATAACAACCAAACAAATAATTAATGAAGATTGCACTGAATATTATTTGTCACATGTTTCTACATCTAATTACTTGTTCGGGCGAGTTTTTGTTCCATTTTGCTCATTTTATTTAACTATTTCGAATTCCTCATTTATATTTACACGAGAATAATTTTCAACTAAACCGCAATTATTTACAATAGTTACTTCTATCTAAGATTTAGTTTCATTAATTTAGTTTTTACCATATTTTTCCGGCTAAAATTAAAGAAAACAATAACGTTCCGAAATGTTTAGTAAAAACGAAATTACTAACCAGAGGCGATTTCTCCGTCACGCTCCGTCCAAAAAAAGGTTTTGATACAAAAAATACCGAATGATTTGTTTTTCTTACTATATTAATGTGCTATACGATTTGAAGAAATCGCATCGGATTAGTAATAGCTGAAATTTCATGGCTGAGGGTTTTGCTGTAGGTGAACAGCTTGTTGTGCGGCTTGCTGGGCAGCTTGCTGTGCGGCTTGTGCGGCCTGTGCAGCTTGTGCAGCTTGCTGCTGCATGTGCTGTTGCTGTGCAGCTTGAGCGGCTTGGACTGCCTGTTGGGCGACCACTTGCTGCGCTGCCTGCTGTGCAGCCTGCTGTGCCGCTGCTACTTGTTGGGCGGCCACAGCCTGCTGTGCTGCCTGCTGAGCCGCCTGCTGGGCTGCTTGCTGCACAGGTGAGGGCAGATTAAAGCCTAACATCCTTGGATCATGTAACCTCAACGCTTGTTCCAATCTCTGCTCCTGAGCGATTCTAAACGCCTCCACTAACTCTGGGGATAATTGTCCACTTGCGTCATTTGGTGGTTGCGGTGGAAAGCCTCCATTGTGTCTGAGAGGACTGGCTGCTTCTGGGTTATGGGCCGCTGCTGCTTGGGACACAGCCAGTCGTAAAGCTTCAGCTTGACTCCGCAATAGGGCTTCGGCTTGTTGAATTCGCAGCGCTGCTTCCGATGGTGCTGGCGGCGTTTCCGCTGGCGGTTGAGCTGGTGGTGGTTCTCTGGCTAGTTGCTGTCTCATTGCGGATACTAAGTTGGCTGCGGCGACCTGAACGGCGTTTGCTCCTTCTCCAGGCTGAGCCATCATGTTTGCGGCAGCAGCTGCGATGGCTGCTACTCTTTCGTCTCCGTACGCTTGGTGGCCGTTGTTCGCCGATCGTAGAAGTTCAGATAGTTTGTTGACGGCTGCTCCTGCTTCGGAGCCAGCGGAGGATGATAGTCGTCCGTTGGATGAGGAGTCTGAATGGGCCGGTGAGGGTGGTGCGAGGTTCAACAGGCCGGAGCCGCCAGCTGACGCGGAGACTGCAGCGAGGATGTCCCGCTCTCGTCTCTCGGCTGCAGCACGGGACAGGACGTACTGGGCCGCAAATTGATGTTTTGGTTCCATTCTCATATGCTCCATGTGGGAAAGAAGACCTGAAAGATAAAATTTTCATTGAGGTCTTTTGTACAAATTGTCAGTTGAAGTACGGTCCTCTTCTACTTTTATCATTTTCTGTGCTTTTTAAAATGAACCTACAACATTTGCTATCACAATTAAACTTGTCTAGAATAACATTTCTTTTTCTTAAAATAGAAGCGGACATTTCTGCCTCGCAAATATTGAATATTGCTTATACTCCTATCTAATTTAGCTAAATGAAAATCAGTTTCATTACTCGTGCTCTGTTCAGCGATGTAAGAATTTCCATTCTCCAACGGCTCCTCAGCATCAGCATCTAAAACACATCGGATCTTAATCACTTACCACTTTCATGCGTAAACACAGCCTGGCACACAGAACAAGGCCACATCCTCAGGCCACTCGTCAACTGCGTCTCCGGATGGCAGGCCAGGTGCTTCCTCAAGGAACCCTCGTTCACGTAATGCTTCCCGCAGACAGGGCATGGGTGATTCGCCGTCCTCCGCTTGGCTATATAAGGATCAACAGGTTTAGCTTGCGCCGGGTACGGTGACGTCGCGGGCGGACCTTCGACATCACCAGGAGGTTGGAAAGGTTAGTGGGTTAGAGGAGGAGAGAAAAAAATAAACAGGTTAGTTAAATTGTTAGTTAAATTTATATGGACGACTCTTTTACTTTTCTTGATCATGAACTTGGAGATAGTCAAAAATGTATGACTCCATTATTGTATAAAAAGAGACATGGCTACAAAAATGGAAATCTTAGTGTCAAACAATTATGATTGAAATTTTAATGGGGATTTTGTGTAAATAACTGATGTTATTCACAAAAAGCAAAGAGCCGTCATTATCCTTAAAATTTATAACAAAATAAATAAACAAAATATTAACTGAACTAATTGGAACTCAATAGTTAAATCATAACAGAAACCAATTAGCGGAACAGAAATAGGTACTAACAAAACGAAGTTGACGTTTAGAAAATGAGGAAAATGAAGCTATTAGATACACAAACAAAACATGTTATCATAATAGTCTAACGCCATCCGAAGAATCTGTCGTTACTCGCAAGTGAGAACTGTTTACAAAACATTCTACCCTTCCAATAATTTTCAAACAATAACAGAAGACCCCCAAGATGGCGATAGGCACGCTTATTTATTAAGTTAGCAATATTTTGTCGAAACGATACGTTTTTGTTTTACCGTTGGATTTTGAACCAACACCCCTCATGGCTTTGTGCCAGCTGGAAGCTCTGCATCGCAAAATGTTTGATTACAAAATGTTTTGTTGTTACCATTGCAGTTATTTTATGGAGACTAACGTTAACGTACGAACTTCCAGTGGCTGGTCTTATAAACTAATAAATCTCATCTGCGGCGGGCGTTATCTTAAGAACAGTCGAATTTTGAATTTGGAATTAAACAAAACACTTCGCGCAAAGGAGATTCTTATGTCTAACTTAAAAGTAAACCTGGTAAAAAAGAAAGAGGTCCAGAGACGTCGTTCTTTTTTTTTGTGGGATTTAAAAACCGAACGAACTCATTCGAAACTTACTGGCAACGCCGGACGCATTAGGATCCTTGTGAGTGTTCTTCATGTGTTCGACAAGAGCTTCGCCACCGAATACGACTTTGTGGCAAATTGGGCATGGTGTGGCAGTGGCGCCTCCGATCATGAGAGCGGCGTGTTGCTGCAAAACACCAAGGTGCAGCTGAAGCTCCTGTTCCACCGGACGGTGGCGATGCGGGCATAGCATTCAAATATTAGGTTCACATTCAAAATTAAACATAAAAAAACAAAAATCAACAACAGTCGAAATTGAATTTTGAAAATTATAGAAAACGTCGAAAGAAAATTTAGTATCAATTTTGAAAATAAAATTATAACGGCCAAAAAGGAATTTTGGTAAATTAAATTTAAAATACCGAAAAGTATTTTTGATGTTGAAATAAAAACTGTTTTTCTGTAGGTAAGAATGTTTCCATATGAAAATACTATAAAATTAACAAACAAAATGGTAGTGCCAAACTCGTTTTTAGTGCGTAATTGCAATTTTGCAAAACAAATTCATACAATTCCAATATGCATTATTTACAATTTCACCTTTGATGACCTGTGAAATCAGATGTTGACTGACAAAGTTTCTCATATTTTTAGTAAACGTCATTATTACATTTTTTAATGAAAATGTAAAACCATAAACCTTACTTAATTATTTTTCAAGTTTTTTAATAATCTCTTCGTAACTATATTAAGGGTACATTTTTGTAAATATTTGTCATCTGACATATTTTTACTTCAATTATGGTTTTCACCTGACTCCTGTTTTTTTCATCAAGGGTACAATATTTTTGTACGTATTTGTCATCTGTCATATTTTTTATTACAAATTATAATTGTCATGTGACATAAACTCATTAATGTCTTGATACTGACCTTGGCTGTGTGCGTTCTAAGGCTGCTTTCAGTAGCAAAGCCCTTGCCGCAGATATTGCAGTGGAAGGGCCTGTTCTTGGCCCGTTCCACCTGGGCGTCGTGGTTGCGAAGGTGCTGCTGCAGGTTCGATAGCTGGATGAAGGCACGGCCGCATTCAGGTAGGTGGCATTTGTACGGTCGCTCGCCTGGAAAGGAAGGAAATAGGTGACTCTTTTGAAGATGATTTCTGCAGCATCTTTATCTGTCTCAGTTAGTGGTAAGACTGGAAGAAAATGCTTTTAGCATTACGTCCGCATTTACTTATCCGTGCAATAAATAAAAATTGATATTTTTTTGTCGTAGCCAAGACAACTTGAAAACAGCTAGATTAAAATGTTGGGAGTATGTAGGTGAAAATAGAGTATAGTCAACAGTAATGAGACAATTTGTTGTGAGTTACGTTCCGAAACGAAACATTCTTTTCTCAAAAGTCATTAAAAATAGATATCTAATATTAATCATCAATTTTATATAATAATACCATAGTTAAGGTGAAAAAAATGGATTGCGATAAATCAGTATCTAACTAAACCTAACTGAAGATTATTACAAAATCCTAACTTAAATTAAAAGCCTTTATTACACATAACAATCAGCAAGTTAAGAGTCACACGGCTGTATTTTATCTCAATTAAGTTAATTCAGTCATTACCGACAAATAATAGCGATTTCGCTCGTTGCACTTAAATTGCAGTATCAAATAGGGACATCTGGGCAAACCAGTTGGGACATATTCAATCGCTGCATTCTTTAAATGCCTTGTTCTAGACTTAACTGATTATACTGAAAGTAAAACAAGGAAGTTGTTAAAATTACTTCAGACTAGTTTTTTTTTGTCGGTTTACTTTGTTTTTTGGTTATCAACAAACATGACAGTTACCCGGAAGTGTTTTGACAGCATAGATTAGGGATCATTTACCTGAAAATATTTAGGATTTTATCATTGAGATGTCCATAAATATAATATGTATAGCAATTCATGATTTGAAGTTGCAACGTTAAATCCAAAACTACCCAACTAACGGGATCATCACAAAAATTCCCAAATACCTTTACCTACATTATCATTAACATGATTGGCAATCAAAAACCAAGCATCAAAAAAACAAAAGAGTACCGATTTTGTGTTCGTCCTAAAACCTCCAGATTTGAAATTGGACCAGTCTCGTAACGGTAACCGGAAAGGTCACAAACCCGTTCCCGCCAAAGTTCCCGCCAAAAGCCGTGCGCGACCTAACCCAACGAAAGAAAGCGATGACCGCCGTTCCATTTTTAAAATAAGACCATAATAAAACGAACGCATACTTTTAGCCTGTAGTACTGCAAGCAAATGGTGAGGTCATTGACTCACGCACACAGGCGCACGGCCTACGCTACATGCTATCTTCTGCATAGTCCTGTGGTTTGCCTGTGTTTGTGATTTTGCATGTTTGAGAAGAATGCGTGTGTACATTGCGTGTGCGTCTGTAAGGAGAGATATTGTAGAATTATTTCCTAGATGGTACGGGATAGATATATGGTTTTGTGCGGAGCTTGACACAGCGAAATGCATAGAAAATATCGCTGGTTTCTGCCTTGTATAGCTAATCGGGCACTAACGGTTCGATTGGTTTATTTATTGGCACTAAATTTTATAACTGAGTTCGGTTTATTAGGTTGGTTTCGTAGATAAAAGTGTGGGTAAAATATTGCGTTATTTAAGCCGTTTATGATGGTTAGGGCTGTGGCATTTTATAGGTAATTGTTTGTTATGGGCTCTTTATACAAATTGTTGTATGGATTTATTCAGTTCGCTTGGTTAGAAAATGTCTGAGTTGACTTTATGCTGTATTGAATTAAGTTAATGCTATTCGAATCCAAACTGATAACTTACATATCAAACTTAATTAAAAAGCTAGTACCTATTTCAATATTTTTGTAATGACTGTTTAAACAAGTAAAAATAAAAAAATATTTAAAGAAATTTGATGAAAAACATTATTGCAAAAATGATTATTTCTCACGATAATTCACTAAAGAAGATCGTATAAAGAATCTAAGTTGTTAATTTCTAATCAAGACTTGGGGCGAGCATAAAGTTACGACCATTTATTTTATAATAGTTAAACTACATTTTAATGGTTTGTCCATAAAGTCCCGAGATAATTGTGAAACATTGCTCTCTGTGCACCATTTTTCATTTTACCTATCAAATTTTAAATAGTCAAATGACAAAAAGACATAAACCATTCGTTAGATAGTAATTTATTTCGAAATCAAATCACCTACAAGAAGAAATGAAGAAGTTTAACCTAAGACTAGGAAATCTGACCACATTCCAGAAAAAAAAAACCTACATTTAACATTTAAGACATTTCGAGCTTTAAAGCCCAAATCTAATGGTTGCAAATGTGTATAAACATTTTTTTTAACCGAGATGGTTTTTCATCAAAATACACTCTATCTAAATTCAGGTCAACCCAAAAACATTTCTTATTCTATCAAACTGCACAGACGAAAATAGTTCTTTTCCCTCACAATTTGGAATTCAAAACCGCGAAACTCCTTACAAGGTAAAGCAACTTGCATGGAGCATTATTAGGTGATGCTAATCACGCCGAAAAAGGCTATCGGACATTCCAGAAACGGGATACAGCGCGGGAGCGCGCCATATTGCCACAGATTAAAAATAATTAGCTCTCTAGTTTATGGTCCGGCAACGGACGCACTAATATCCGTAACGGCCAGTTACATTTTTTATTTTTAAGTCTTAGAACAAAAAGGTTATGCATCAGCGTTATGTTATTGCTGTTGCCATGTAGATGTTTGAATTACTTTCTTAATCATTTCGCGTTTTATATGAAGCTAGCAAATACTATGTGTAATTTCCTAAGTAAAATTTTCTTAATTCATCGTACTTATAGTTCATAGAGCATGCTCTTAATTAGCTTAATTTTATTCGTTTTATCTTAAGTCATTAACCAAATTGCCCTCGTAATAACGCAGGCCATACTAATAAATCCAATCCGTTCAGATAGAACATCCTTTATACCACCGTACATCATGTAAACTGTGCTAAGGCGAACGCCTTTCCCTTCCCTACATTTATTCATAGAGAAATAACAAAAATAGCCATAGACAACCAGTCCAAGTTAGCTAGACCCCTCGCGTGGGGCTCTCTCGTAGGTTTTGAGGTGAGTGTGAGCGACCGCACGTGTCTAAGCTGGCTGGTCGGCGAAACGCGTAGGTTGTATAGGTTGAAAAATGGCGGCTCGGTACAATAGTATGGAGACTGGCGAACCCGGAAACGTTGGCATAGACAAGTTTAATATGAAAACATTGTGGGTTTTTCTTAGAAAAGTAACCAAGAAAAACCTTTAATGGTCAATCTATTTTTTAATAACGTATATAAGCAGGTACAGTTTTTAATAGTTAAACTAGACCTCTTTTGTTGATCCTCCAAGTAACATACGGATTTAGCCATAAGCTCTAACCACTAAGTATTTCTGAAGAAAAGTATCTATTAAAACTACTGTGTTTTCAGAAACAGTTTTTTTAAACTTCCGTGAAAATACACCATTGTAAAGATCTATAAGATTCAAGGCTAGTTCAGGATCAGAAGGTTAAATAAATCCCCTTTTTATTAACTGCCAATTCTTATACGTTTTCAAACAAATATAAACTATTTCCAAAATAGATGGAACAAGACAAGTTAAAGGAGTATTACAAAATCATATTTTATGCGTAAGAGTCCGCCCACTTCTCAGTTCGTTCAAAATCAATATAATTCATACCAGCATTAAAACAAACGATGTATTATTATTCAAATTATCATAATGCTGTATTATTAGAACTCGTTAAAACAGCATAAAACATTATAAAATCACAATTAGCTGCCTAAAAGCGACCAGTATCGCTGTTTAAAAGCTGTTGTACAACTTTTAGTTACTTAAGCTCATAGCAGAGACCTACAAATTACAGACAATCGTCTAAGTAATACCTACTTAAAAATACCTATGTCTAATTATGTTTAAATCTAAATTCTAATGAGTCCTTCTTATGGACCTAAATATCTTTACAAAGCGTAAGTAATTATAATTTCATAAAGTAACACCTGCGTGCTTGAAAATATTATAAAAGTTACTGAAACTTATCAGTTTAGGCTATTTTTAAAAAACTTTTAAAACGGATGAAATTAGCCTGAACCAATTAATTGTAACAGCTTATTTCTTAAGAATAAGTGATGATTTACATTGAAACTTCTATGTAAGTGTAAAAAAGGTCAAAACCTGAATAATTAACATTCGGAATACAAACCAAGCAAATGACCGCCAAAAATAAGGTATTTTTAATGTCAAATGTTCAAAAGTCTATAACTCCTTAGTCTATGGTCTTAGCCTACGGAGACCTAGCCAGCCTACGCATTCGATTTACATACAAAAGTACTTCCCTGCGATACAAGCACCTTTGACTGGGAGCGTAGGCATAAAGCATTCTCGAGCTTTTGCCTTTAAAAATACAAGACCAGAGAGAAACTAGCGTTTAGTTTTTAATTTTGTACTGTGAAAAAAAACGTACAAACTTTCAATTATATTTTTTTACTCATTCGCTGTTATTTATCTTTGAATACTCAAATATCACTGAAGTTAATGTTTCTTATAGGTAAAGTTGTAAGTGGTAGGAATACTTTGCCTTTGAAAATGTAGAGCTTAGACTCTCATAAAGTCTTTTACTACTTATTACTAAGTAAGTATAAAAATTAAAAATGTTGAATTTTGGTTGATTAACGCAATTTTAGTGTTTAAAGATTCATTAGGATCGGAGACCGTTGTCAGCAATCCTTTTTAATTTTAATTACGGATTATAAGTATATTAGTGCAGTAAAGACCGATTGAGACCAAAAAGTCGCGGATTTGATTTGATTTCCTACAGTATTTTCTAACTTGTTATAATCAAAGTGATGATTTCATATTCATTCGTGTACTATTAATAATATCATCCTTGTAAATGTTTTGTTGTATAAAGATAGTCAATTTTATGACTTAACCGAAACATATTATTTGGCAAGACAGTGGCAATATTGTGCGTTGTGGACATAGGTAACTAGATCCACACAACAAACACAGATTTACTATCCAGCAGAAAACATGACATTTAAACATGTCTACCACTATTTCACGCGATCCGCCGAGAGTTAAATCAAACGAATTTAATAAACACGAGAAAATGCGCGCGAATATACGCGCTCGAGTCAAAATGGCGCATAAGTCTGCGTTCCAAATTCAAAAATAAATTCGTTACACGCACGCGCGGCCAGTCGTGTTTTAAAATCGACGTCGCAAGACCGCCATCGGTAATTCGATTTTCAAATTTTCAAATCTTCATTTTTGTTAGATGTAAACTATTTTTTTTTGTTAGGTACTGGCTGAAATGTAGATCTCTTGGTTGTAAGAATAGGCTAGAACCTACTACTCGTAGACCGTCTATCAATTTTTTTGGGTACAAAGATCTATTTTGCTCTACCTAGATTTTGAACTTTGAGAGTTTAGGCACAGATAAAACCTGACAAATTCAGTCATACCCTGAGTTGAATGGTAACTCAAATTATCTAAGCAGGTAGAGTGTAAGCTTATTGTCATTCATTGTGATGACTGGGTCGATATTGACCGATGCGGGCTTATTCTCGTCCGTATAGCGACCGATTTGGTGTAATTGTTAAGAAGATGGCTACTACACCAGAGGTCGCGAGTTCAATTCTCGCAAAGAGCAAGAATTTTGTGTTCATTTTGTCTATTTGTGTTGGTCTAAGTGTTTCCTAAATATTATGTAGGTATTGACTAAAAAAGTATTCTTAGTATGTTTATCCGTTGTCTAGGTATGCCATTGTACAACGGCAAAGGAATATTCAGAAGTCCACACTTTGCAGAGGGAATTTGACCAGTTATCCAGGTTGCTTGTTTTTTATCGGTGTTTCCCATCACCGGAGTTAGTTATAGTTAGTTGCAAATTGTACACAAAGTAGATGTTCCAGACTGGAACTCAGGACCACTAGTTATCCCTAGCCAGTGTGTTTAACCACTGGTCCACCACACTCAATAAAACTCGCAAAACCTCACATTTGCCCAATACAGTAATAAAACCCAGATTCTTGAAACAATTACAGGCTAAAATATTAATTATAATCCAACCACGGACGCTATGTATCGCGGAATACATAAAATTAATGAAGCATTTATCATATATCGAAAATTTAAATTATTGGACACGATTTTGCGTGCACACATGCCTGCAACGTGGGGTGGGGACCCCCGGTGGGCGGCGGGGGTCACGCACACCCCCGACCCACCCCAACTATTTCGGGGTGGGCAGCGGGCAAAAAAAAAATTACTATTCACCTGTGTTCGACGGCGTATTGGCAAGTTAAATGGCCGCCATTTTGTTTTAAATCGATTGGCGGTAATGTGTTTTTGGGTGTGTGCGAAATATAATGTTGGGAAATGGCGGCGATGCAGAATTTACTATAAGCTGGAGATACTCCATTTTGATTTTGGCTGTGAACATGCAGACGCGTATACGCGTATATATTGATTAAAAAAGTCATGGAACTCTGAACTCCTTGCTTTTTCTAATCAGATGCAACTAAAAATCAACTTAAAGTCAGTATGTAATGAAAGTCGGCACGCAATAAATTGATAGGTTAAGTACCTATTTGATTTATTAGTAATCAGAATCAGAAAAATAAATGTCAGAATTTCAATCGGAACAGTAAAATAAATGTTAGTTAAAGTGAACTTGATAAGTACACGTATTGGTAAGGATATACACTCAAATACTATATGCAACAGTAAGTAACATTATTTTATAATGAGCGTTTGCTAAAATGTACGCTGAAAGAATCCACAACACTTTTCACCTAAAATATCAACCAACTGAAAGGTCAAACAAAAGTTCAAACCCTAAATTGCCCGCGGGAAAAAAATCTCAAAAAAAAGGCTTAATTCATTTAAGGCATAATGAAATTTTAATGAATTTAACACGGATTGAATCAATGAAAACAAGCTCAACTTGCGAAGTTGGTTAAGAGCAATAAAAAAGTGTTCGCCCCCTGGTAAACTTGGCCGTTGAGATTCCGCCAAAGTTTTTTTTCTTTCGGTGCTTTTTTCATTTTCGCCGCGGCGCTATCTCGCGAATGCTTCAGTGGTCAAATAAAAACTTAAGGAGTTTTCAAGGAGCTGCGAGAGGGATGGAGACTTCCTTACTAAAATTTAAAAACATGAAAGCTTCACTAAACTTACAAATACTGTAATTACACAGTAATCATGCGACTTAAATAATGACAGTTTAATGAAAAAACCGCGACTAAAACTAGTAAAGCTGTTAATACAACTGGCAACTGGCATTTCACACCAATGAAATGCCAGCTCAGTGATAGGCAAGTCGATTTCGATTAACAATTCTTCCTTCAACTATCATATTATTATGAACAACTTAATATCAGATTTCCAAGCGAGAATATGTATAAAAATTGCTTCACAATTACAATCAACGAGTTTTAATATAAGTAAATGTGATAGATGAAAAGACAAGAAAAATCCACTAGAAAAAAGCTAAAAAGGCCCGACTCCATGTCTTCCCAATGCAAAGCAGCCAAGTTAAGAAAGATAGCTGGCCAACTTCTGAAAAGGGTACACGTTTCAAGAGAGTAAAAAGATTCAAAGGGGGTGGGGGGTGGGAAAAAAATAACCGTTTTGTGCTCGGGAAAAATGCAAAGGGAAGAAAACTGCAGTTGGCAAGTTTTCCGAGCGGAGGGTTGCCTCGGCGACTTTGCTAGTTCTTCTTAATCTGTGTATCTTTTAGTTCAATAGTGTTTTAAGCGATTAAGTTTATGATTTTGTAACAAAATTTCACTTTACAAATTCCATAAAATGCTTAAGTTCTACTGTAATGCCTTAGTTTTAGCATCGACAACACATCTAACTTATACCATTATTTTATTTTCAAATATTTTTTTGCTTAAGTTTAGTGATAAAGGTGTAGAGAAAGCGTGTAGGTACTAAGAAGCCGTTACAGAATCCTCATGAAGAATTCAACAAATAATAGTTGAAAATTATAAAATCGTTTCAAAATGAAAGAAAGAAAAAAAGAAATAAAAACGTTTATTGATTCTAAACATCGCAACAGATAAGACACAACCTGTTTCGCTTTAAAAATTCATTATTTTTTAGAGTTGTACTTAGTTTTATTGATTAAGACCAATTCTAACCTAACCTATTGTAATGGTGGAATGAATTGGATTTGATGGGAATTATTGGCTCGCGAAAGCGCAAGATCGACAAAACTGGACGAGAGATGGGAAGGCCTTTGCCCAGCTGTGGGACATTTTGGGCTCTTAATAATAATTTAACTGAATATATTTTTGTCTCTCACGTCTAAGTAGATTGGGATATAAAATAAAAAAGAAAGAAAGAGAGCGTCCCTCACAGTTTTGGCAAGAGTTCCCTCCGCACTGGAGGGTTGCCTCTAACGACCAGCTGGAGCTTTATCTTAGCCTCGTGTGTTCTCGGTGATTAACGTTTTTCATGTTTTTACTTTGTTAATTAAGTTTATCTCATTATGGGTGCATATTTTCCGACTTCTTTGTGATAATATTAGGTTATTTCGTCTTAAGTTACGTGTGTGTGTGAGATGCTACACTTTTAACTTATCATAGCCATAATTAGTGAATTAAGTTACTAAATTATACAGTGGCTCAAATATTTAGTTCATGTCTTAATTTCAGAATTGTACAAAAAATTATATAAAAATATAGATATTTAGTAAGTTACACGCAAATTTAAGGTGTCATTTTGCACTCACACTTTGCTATTGAATTTATACTTTTTAAAGCACAAACCTGTGAATATTTCACTTCTTTAAGTGACATCCTTATAACAAAAGAGATCTTGGATAGTAAACGCTGAGTACATCATTCTAGTCTAGGCGCCACTTACTTTTGTCTGTCGGCGTTGAGCAATGAATAAAACTTCATATAAACGAAAGAGAGATTGGAATGGGAAGAATGACTAACACGTTTATTTCTCAAACTTAAAAAATACTGAAATTTGAGACAAATTGTCGAAGCAAGTTTATATAGACTTGCAAAGAGTTTTTTTTCTCTCAGAAGTAGGACTATAAGAGGAAAATAACTCTTTATAATGTAGTAGTAATTGTTGGTACAAATATAACCCTGCTTATTTAAAGTGATTATCAAGACGGTCGTTTATGTCCAAATTTTGACACATTGTTTTTTTAACCATGTCTGTAGCAAAACTCTTTGCGTTTCTCAAACCTGCCAGTATAAAGTCCAAAAAAAGATGTCTGCACCGAGAGGGATTTAAAAATTCATCCCCAGTCTTGAATCGTTCGAATAGAGCGAGAACTGAAACTTTTTGTGCGAGCTGAAGTGTTCTTTAAGAAATGCAGGTAGTTTTTTTTCTTCTTTTTGTACGAATGTTGGAGTTGAGGAAATTTTAATGTAACTATGCTCTTTGTTGGATTTGCGCTAAGTTTGAATTGATGTTCACAGATGCTTAGAGATTGCATTGCATGCATTTTTGTGTGAAACTTAAGATGCTTGTGAAGTTTAAGGAACAAGCATCAGGCTTAAATTATCAATCGCAAGTAATAAAAAAATGTGACATTTGAACGACAAAAAAGTTTTGCTCAGCTGAAGCAGTCAAACAAAATCGATTTATTGTAACAAATTCCTTTTGGCAGTTATGCTCAATCATAGTTTTATTGCAGCACTGAGTTAAAATGGTTTGATGGCAGGTTTAGTTGTGGCAAAAAGATTGTTACATTAAATTTTATAACTACATTTTTCCTGGTCAAAACAGGCTATTTCTGTTATATTAAACTATCAGTTAAAATAAAATAATATGCATTACTATTATTGATCTTACACGAATGATAAAACCCGGAAGCAATGCGCCCCTAGCCAGGTCAACTACCTACACCCAGCTGTCATATCCGAATTTCGCAAACAAGCCCGGAACCCGATTCGGAATTAAAAAGAACAATTATTATGCCCAAACTTGACCGTTAACAATGATAGTTAAAAAAAAACAATGCCCATTTATAAATCATCCGAATCAACCCTTTTGAGTTTTTTCATACAATTTTGGTTCTATTATTTTGTCCCTAAACTTAACCCTTTGATTACCTGCTGCTTTGGAAGGGTCCGGTCTGTCAATCTGTATTATTTTTTTACTGTTAATAATTATTTCGTTACTAAGCGAGTTTTAATTATTACAGACGTGTAAATTACAATGAGTTATTGCGACGCAAGTTTTTGTTTTCAATTCTTTAATTAAGATTAGAGTATAAAGTAAAACAAAGTACGGTAATAAAGTATTGCTATGGTAATAGTTATTATTTTGGTCAAGTCACTCATGTCAAACTTTTAGTTGTGAGTTTAATTTATTTGGATGCTTGGCAAAAGTTCACTATGTGACTATCATTTCAATTATTTGGTTTTGTGAATATCCTAATTCGGACCATAAAATTATACGATTTTTTTTTAAATCACATCATAACATGCCTGGTCTATACGAGGATGAGATATGTCATTTTCATAATTCTGTCCACCTTTGATGCGCAATATAGTTGTTCTTCCAGGTTGTTTTTAATGTCATCTTTAAACTTGTTTAGAAAACTTCGTTGGATAGTTAAATTTTGCTATCATTTTATACAACTTACAGTTTTAAAGTACTTTGTATCATTTATATTTAATTTCGTATTAGTATAGTATTTAACAAGACGTGTCTAATAACTCATTGAGAGCGTGCTAGTTTAAGACCTGTTAACGAGAAAGATAATGATTTCAAAATTTAAGATAAATACTAGCCGTTTCGCCGATTCCCTTTTACCATTCCAACTGCAATTCTGCTCAAGTTGCCTAACGGACGGCATTTAAAAACTAACTCTGTCGTTTCGCAAAGGGTGACCTTTCACTATCTTATTATTACTTCACCATACACAATGACCTGTAAAAAATGGCCGCAGCTGCCCTGGCCATCCCAGAAATAAAAGCAACGTTAGCCATCCCTAAAATAATAGTAGTGACACTATTATTATGCTAATTCGTACGCGAAAGCTATTATTTCACAGGTAGACTGTCTTCTGGGTCATTGCGACCCTGTGTTTTTGGCGGTGCTGAAGGGTTGAGCAGTTTTTGTCCGGTGGAGAACGTGACTAATTTTGATGAATTATAACACATGGTGTGTTCCGGTAGGCAGTTTGGGGTTAGCACTTCTGTCGGATAGTTGTGTTTTTGATTGACCTGAGAAGGTAAGACACCATTTGAATGTAGATGCTAAAATGTTTTTCGGTTGCGTGTAAATGTAAAATACTTTGCATGAATTTATTTTAACTTATTTATTCGCTCATGTTGTGCCAACATAATGTTAACACGAAATTTTACTTAATTCACGCATCTTACATCTTCCATTAACTAGACTTAAATTGTTATGTTCAGAAGAGACAGTGTTTGTATTTTTTTTTTCATAAACTTCATTAGACTAAGTAGTTGTTTCTGTTATTTCAAACTTTGATAAAACAAAAAAAAACTGCTTACAAGGGAATACGTACATATTTAAAGATGCCTCAAAAAGATAGACAACTTAGCATACAACAGTCACTTTTCCAACGACGCAACACAGTACTAAAATTTTCCGCCTTAGTTTTTTTTCTAAAACCATAGACTCGCTGCATAATGAATCGAGGCCGCCATTTGTAAAACAAAGATGTCCGACTTTACATGACAATTAGAGCTGTATAATGATGAGACACGAGCGAAACAATATCGTTAGAGAAAAACAGGTTTCCTGCTTTAACTGGGTGGGACAAAGAATATTCTAGACTGAAATTTTGCTAAAGCCGTGATTTTTTGCTAAAAACCTTTTTTTTTTTCTTAAGTATCACTACAAATTAGACTGTAAGTGGCGTAAACCCGCTTACAATAATATTCTTATGAATAAAGTGGTTTTATCTATCAAAATTATTAATCAATTACAACATTTAGTAATTTTAATTTTCACTAAGTAATAAAATTGACAACATACTGCAATTTAACTTGATAACCGTTCGAAATGAAAGCGGCACTCAGAAAAACCGCATCATATTATTAAAATGTATTCCAGACAAGTGTGTAAGTTATCACGATTACACCTCCAATAAATAACCGTAGAATCAATATCAAAAATCGATTCGAACAAAAACCAACGACAGATGGCGCGGCCGGCTCTCCATAAAGGCCCGGTTCCAAAAACGAACTCAAAAAATACGGAAAACGCTCATCAATATCAGAGTTGAGATTTTTTACGAAGATTTTTGGGAATATCCGAAACGAACAGGTGTTCGGCGTAAGAATTCTTTGTATCAGATGCTTTCTGTGTAAACACTAAAAAACAACAACACAATTACTTAAAAGTCATCAACCTTTAAACGCACAACAAAGACACTTAAAAGGATTCTAAAGAAAAAAGATCAAAATCGCAGCACAGATACTACGAGAATAATTCAAAAATGGAATCCGCAACTGACGCGGACATGCAAACTCGCTCCCGTTCCATTTTCAAATCCCCACGACCGCCTTTTGTTTATTTTTTTCCACAAAACTCCTAACTTGCTACTTAACCGTTTCTTTCATTCCGTTTCTTTAATTAGCAACAAAGAATGAGATTGCGTGTTCCTTTTTCTTTTTTAATTTAATTACAATGTTCCATTGAAACAATAGAAATAATGCGTTCCGCCATTACGGATTGTTATGACATGCAAATTTTCGTTCCGCTTTTGTCTTGTAATTGCACACGACATCAGGAAAAAAGTCTCACGTTTGGTAAAATGGCGGTCTCTATAAGCGATTTCGCTTGGATAAGTGCACTATTATGTTATTATAGGCATCAAAAGTTGCATCAGTACCAGATGGTGGGTAACGGTACTCGAGTGTGCAATACCGCGCGTTGCCGGTCAAAACGGGTTTTGTTTAGCAAAAATATGTAGATGTATAACGCGTTGGTTTTCGTTGCGTGCGGGCACTTGCGACCTTTGGGCTGGGAGGGGTTACGTTATTTAATGACTAAATACCATTAGATTTTAACGATACTTTATATTGGAAATGTTAATTATTGAACGCTGATTCCGATACTAACCACGATATTTCTCACATAAAACAAGTACACAATTATGAATTAATCAATTTATCATCTTGTCAAAATATCTCATTTATAAATAGTCCAAATACTGATATACCTGTACAAAATATAGATATTCGGTTCATGTCAATAAACTTAGCGGAGCTCTAAACTTTATGACCTAAGCGTATGCTCAGATTATTTAACTTAACAAACTAGTTGTATTTTATACTAAAACAGGATTTGTAACAGAACAAACGACTTTCAGAATTAACTACTGACATTTTAAAAGTCTAACATAAGCGATCGCTAACAAAAAATAAGATCGAAAATACATTCAGTTTTACAGGTTTCAGAAACTAAACGGCGCTGAAAAGTCGCATTTAAAAATCGTTAAGTAAGCTTAATGAGTTTCTAACCTTCAACGAGATCTCAGACATTTTTTTTACCTATCGATTCGTCTTAACCTTTGCCCCAACGAAAACTTTTCCAAAGTTTTTTCACTTAATTTGAACTCAAAAGATACTCGAGATAATTGCTCTTCGCTCGCCATTCAGTTGAAACGGCGTTTCTCCATTTTCCCCATTTTTTGGCATTCTTAGCGGGGCGGATCGACAAGCTATTGTGAAGAAGAATCGGTGATTAAAATTCAATTTTGGAACAATCGGCCGTGTGTCGGCAGCGGCGGGTTAAGATGACGCGGTGCATTTTAATTGGATAGGACAATTTAAGAATGATTATCCAACGATAGAATTACTGGCCATTCTATTTTTGAAATTAAGAAGAATAAGGCGTTCCAATTTTGATTTCTTTTTGTTGGATGCTGGCCTCGTTCATGCTTAGATGTAAGCCTAGAAGCCTTGAGTTAAGAAAAGTATCAACTTTTCTTCAACTCAATTTCGAGTAGTAGTTGAATTACTTTTAAGTAATCAAGTGGTTGTCAAATCAACGCCCTACAGTAACTTTTGTTGCAAATTAATGAACAATAGATCCCTAAATATTTGTACTTAGAAAGACGTTTTCATTTTTCGATAGTGAAATTCTTCATAAGTCACACTATTCAAACAATTTCATATCTAAAAAAACTATAGCGTCTCAAACCCTTCCACCCTAAATAAAACCATATGCTCGAACAATAAACCAGGGTGCTACAAGATAAAGACGAAAACAAATTACTCTTTGGAAACAAAAAACGCTATAATTAATACTACCGATTAATTGTGCCCATTGTGAGAGCTTTAACAAAAGTTTGATTGTATGACGTCATTTTTTTATCGCAAGAATAAATACGTCTTGGTATCCTTTTTTTAATTAGTCGTACGCGGCGAAAACAAGCGCGCGTGAGTAATTTTTATAACAATCTGAATTATTTTTAAACTAAACATACATTTTTGTTATTAAAATAAAAAATAGATAATACTATCATGCCAATTATGTACCGTACTTCATTTAAGTGAATAAAAAAGTGCTGTACCAAAACTGAAATATTGAGCAATCATCTTTTTAAAAGAGAATTCTAGCAAGACTCATTGGGTTAGAATCTCAAAAACATTAATTAGTCGAAATGAAAATGAAAACGAGTCAAAATAAAATCCCAGCCGGTTCTTAATAAAAGAAGCTACAGAAAAAACTCGAAAGACAATTAAAAGAGGGAAACCCCCGTAAGTCCGATTTAATAACCAATCGAGAGCGACACCTAGAGGGAAAAAATGGAAGAAGAAATTCCTCCCTGGAATAATTTCCTAATCACTGGACCGAACGTCCGGTTCCGGGGAAAAAACGTAGATACGACTTTACTGTTGAGTCTTGTCAAAATTGGAAAAGAATGGATAAGACATCTTGCCTGAAAAATAAATCAAGATGAAAAATCAGTGAATGGGCCTGGAATGAATTAAAATGTGTGATAAAATTTTATAATTGATTTCTGGGTATTTATGTGAGACCAATATGTAATGATATTTATAGATTGTAGGCAGTTTTAAATGGAATCATTGTGGCTGCTCAAGCAGTGAGAAATGCATTATTCCAAAAATAAATGCTGACAGTTACAACATAAGAAGCTCTGAAACTGTCTTATCAGTAAATAATTTTGGGCAAATTTTAAAAAGAATTTGATCGTTTTGGCATATGTCCTCATATTTAGTTCATGACTAGTAAGTAAATAATGCTTTCAAAATTATTTCATCAACTTCCATTTCAGCTAATGTGCCATGTAACGTTACTTTTTTAGAAGATGTTATTTCTATCCTACTAATATTACTATTTAAATGCGAAAGTTTGTAGGTATGTGTGAATGGATGTGCCGTGATGTGTTTTCCAGTAAAAACGACTGGATCGATTTTAATGAAACTTTACAATAATATAGCTTCTGCATTTGAATAGGACCTAGGCCGCAATTTATAAAGTTGTAAGTTATATTTTTTTTTAACCTTAGTCTACGCGGACGAAGTCGCGGGCGGCCGCTCGTAAAATATAAAGACACATCGTATCCACAAAAGTATTTCGTAACATGTCAATATTTACCCAGCAAAAGTAGGCGCAAAAAATAAATTAGGCAAAAGCTCATTTAGGGCAGAGCGCCATCTGGTGGGGGTCCCACCCCTCAAGACGTGATTCTTTTCCCATTACTATTGGAGTGGTTGAGCTATATCTACGACTGTGTGGTAGCGGGGTTCAATTAGTGGAGGTGCTAAATTGGGGTTGGGTAGGTAACTAGATTCGGGTTTTTTGAGTTATAAAGTTAAGTGACTAAAATACTATGTCACACTTATATAGTCAGAAAGTACAATATCTGTTAAATATTATGTACAATTTATATGCGGTTGAAAAAGGGGTTTTTGTTGCATGTTTTTTTTGTTTGTGTTTTCTTGTTTTTGGAATCAAATTGACATACCGACCTACTAAATGACATCAATAATAGGTACACTCTAAAGTTCTTACTGTTTTTTAACAAGTACTTTGGCTAAACATTTAACATCCAATTAAAAAAAAAGTGTTATCAAAGAGATTTGTATGGAGTAATTTAATTGCAGCCAATAAAGTTAGTTAAATTCCAAAATTCGGACGAATCTGTTATTTAAGGAAATAAATATGTAAATGCAATATTGAAAACGAGCCATATTTTCGAAAGTACAGACGCAAACAAAAGCGTTAACCAATAAAGACGTAATTTCCATGATTGGACAGTCTCGGAGGGCCGGTTATCTTTTTTAGCGTTTTTCCATTTTCCACCACGTCTTTGTGCCGCCCTCGAGAAAAGAGGGCAATGTTTGAACAGCAACCGACTAATCTTGATAGTTTCAAAATATCATTATTTGGCAAATAACTTATATGGATCATGTGAACGTGACCATGAGACCAAAAACAAGAAGAAACTGTCAATACAAAACAAAGAGAAAAATTTTATTTGATGTGTTAGAACAGTCAAACCTAAAAATAAAAGTTAAAAATAGTGTCTTCTTAGTTGGCAATAAAATTTGAAGTTTTAATCTTATTTGCTGGCATTACTAGCTGCTATCAAATAATACAATTGAAATGCCATTGACTGACCATTGGATGATAATGTTATGAAACAGCTCATTTTTAAGCTAGCTTACACGTCATACTCAAGGGTAAACCGCAAAATGGAAAAGTAAGTAATTACGGTTTGGTAAAACGTTCCAGCCATCAGCGTCACTTTAATAAATGTATCATCTCATTCCGTATTGGTTTTATTTATAACATGCCACCTGTGCGGTTGACAGGATTACCTGATTATGTACTTTTAGAAACGCATTATTAATAAATGAACAATATTCATAATAGTTTCATCTTTACAAAGTTATTTGTATTTTTAGGTTTTATTTTAATTGTTTTCTATTTGTTTTAATCTAGTGTTAAACATCGAAAATCCCAGCATCTTGAATCATGTGGATAGGTTTTCCCTATACCACGTTGGGTTCACATTTGCTCTGATAGGCCTGAATGTGTATATACCATTTTCCAAAATCGCTTACTTTTTTCTGATAAAGTCGTAAGCGTATGTTATGTATATTAGGTTCTAGTTAGTACTAGTTACTTTTGTAAGATCAAGTAGCTTTAAATCACCCAAAATTGGGAGAGAAAAGTATCAAAACTCATAAGTCGGCGTACAAAGAAGCCTATTTGCAGATGCCGAGAAGGAAAAAAGGTTGTTTCGCGCGATCGGTCTTTATTTGATTCCGTCGATGTTTGCGCTCAAATTAGTTCGCCTCGGTACCTTCGTCTACGTCGTTTGTTTTTTTTGTCCCTTTCCCTCGCTTTTCGCAGATTCGGTTATGTCTTTTTTCAGTTATGCTCTTTCTAGCAATGAGGTTTTCGTTCGAGTTCATCTGTTTGAAAGACATTTCAATGTAGAGTTACAGTAATGGGATATACGTTTACGAATATGTATATCCTGAATGGGGCAGTTTAAGGCTAGCAGACTATTGGATCAATTGGTTATCTGAATAAATGAAATCACTATCATTATTGCCATCATGGTGAACGGAACATTAAGAAGTGTGATAATTCAACTAGCGAATTTGAAACCAACTTGGTAGGGGGTTGCTTATGTTTTTAAACGGTATTTCCACTACTGAATAGTTAGCCGCAATTTAAAGTAATCTAATGAAACAAAGCACTTAGATGCTTTGGGCAGATATAAATTCAGGATCAAACTAGACAGATGTCTAACCACTGGTCCAATACGCTTTCTGAAGGTATAAAGCCATGGTTCTGAAAACTTTGTTATCAAAAGATAAATTACGTGGAATCATTTAAAAAGAGGCGAGTTCAAATTTAAAGTAAACTCGACGTGAACCCTTGCTTTTTTTGAAGAATCGGGCCTTTGGTTATCTTTTAATTAAATTGCAGTGTTTTTTCTTCGTCGAAATCATGATTTTACGCTAGTTCCAGACGGTGAATTTAGAACTCTAGTTAAAAGTATCATTTTATCTTCATTTTAACGAAAATGAAAAGTATACAAATACTTTG
Source organism: Udea ferrugalis (assembly GCA_950022985.1). Classification (NCBI taxonomy): domain Eukaryota; kingdom Metazoa; phylum Arthropoda; class Insecta; order Lepidoptera; family Crambidae; genus Udea; species Udea ferrugalis. Next base: position 2,895,112 of record OX465541.1, read on the forward strand.
AATTATTGAAATAAGTTTTTAATAACTTAATTATAATGGAAATGAGTTCGTAATTTTGGATACTTTTTCGTTTTTAGAAAAACTGAATAACAGTCTGTACTGTAGTCTAGTGACGAACGCAATAAAATAAATAAATATTTGCTGATTTAGATTATGTCACCTTAATAACATAGTTTTGATCCTTACTTGGGACCCTTTCAGTCCTATTGACATTTTACGGGACAGCATGAGCGCGTGCTTAGCGTTGATTGACGTTTGTGAATTCGGGGGTTAGTGTTGTAGAAAACCATACAGCGAAGGCACTAAAACATCAAAAACCAGAATGAATATTTGTTTCATCAACAAACATCTTGTGCACGTGCAGAAATGAAAATTTTTCATCTAGGGCAGAACTCGTAATCAACTATTGTGACAAACAGGTCGGATAGAAAACATTCTGCTTTTTACTAACTCAAACCTTAAATATCTACTGCAATTTTTTTCTAAAGCCTTAAACATTATCGACAAAAAATTCCAGTTCGTTAGCGAAACGTCTTCCTTCCACAAAAAGGTCAGAAGGCTAGTTAAAAATATAGCGCCATAAAGGCCGAACCGATTGATTTTCCCAAGACAGACCGTTCTGTAGATTACTAGTTGTATAGTTTTATATATAGTGGACTCGTATTTAATCGATGGTGGCCTTAGCGCGATGGTGAAACGGATAGAAAATATTTATTAGTTAATATTATCGCTTAAACAGTAACGAGAAAACACAGCATTAACAATAAAGTGCTAGTAATGTAATTATGCTCAATGAAACCATCCCTATTCATTAAAAGAATGTTTAGTAAAAAAAATCGACGAGTAATATGAGTATTGTTTACCACTGAATTAACTCGTATTTTTGTTTTTATTGTGTAACTGCTTCATTTTTTTATTGTTTGTGGCGACACCTATCTCGCCACATGCGAACCACAACTGACGTAAACCTGAATCGCGCTATCAACATTATTCAAGCGTCTAAGTACATATACAGAAACCCGACATCAACCGTCGGGCAGCAGCCCACCAGACAGAACACCCGTCTGGTCGGAGGATCCTCCCTTTTCTATGGTGGATGAGGAACTTCACACCATGTTCCTCATATCCCCATAACTGGTGACCCCGAACATGAACATCAGCGCAGCCTTCCAAGCTACGTCATATCATCTCATCACTTCCTCAAGCCTTCGAGCAACGAGTCATTCAGCCAGCCAGCATCCACGGCTACTACGGGTATCCTGACCACCAGCATGCAGCGAACGCGCATTCCTGGTCAGCACCCACAGCCTTCTCAGCACACTGCACCACTCCGACTCACTGGAGCATCTGCAGCATCACTCCAACTCACTGGAGCATCACCCTGACTCACTGGGGCATCACAGCAAACAGTTCCGACTCACCGTGAACTATGCGGCATCGGGTTCCGACTCACTGGAACCTCACAGTGGAGCATTGGCACCGGCAGACTCAACTTGCTTACGACCTCCGGTCTCGGAGGGGAGTGATGTGGCGACACCTATCTCGCCACATGCGAACTACAACTGACGTAAACCTGAATCGCGCTATCAACATTATTCAAGCGACTAAGTACATATACAGAAACCCGACATCAACCGTCGGGCAGCAGCCCACCAGACAGAACACCCGTCTGGTCGGAGGATCCTCCCTTTTCTATGGTGGATGAGGAACTTCACACCATGTTCCTCATATCCCCATATGTTTAAGTATCTTACTGTGCAAATCAACAAGGTGACCTCTAGAAAGCAGTGTCGTGGTCCTTATGTAGCCACCATATGCAATTATTTTAGTAGTTTTTAAGCTATAGTGTCTGTATGTTTATTTTATTTAGCCAATACATTTTATTGCTTTCTTTCTTTCGTTAAGTAAAGTTTAAGACGGATTCTTAACTAATTTTACAATGTGGTCTGCGATACTTGCTGGCTTACCACATACATACTCGGTTTCTTTTTAAATCTTTCGTTCTAATGTGAATCTTATCCCAAAGTCAACAGGACGTCTTTTACTTTTAAAATGAGTGCAAAAAAATATCAGAAGGATATAATATAAATCACCCTACTCCCCATGGACAGTATTTCTTCTAGCCAGTCAAAAATTTCCATTAGATAATTTTTCCAAAATGATAAGATGGATTACGTGCTCAAGTTACGATTCCCAAAGGTCCCAGGTTCATTATCCCCTTTTTACTCGAGGTTTTTGTAGAGTTTTAATGCATGGAAGATTTTTGTGTGGCTTATAAGTAGGCGGGAGGGAGAGTATTGTTTTTTGGTTGGTTTGATTTGATATTATAACTCGAGTAAATAAGTTCGTATAGATGTTTTTTTAGTTTTATTATAGTACCTAATCATGTACAGTCAGCCAAAAATGTGGTCTACCACCCTACAGTTGAGATTTGTTTGAACGTCATGAAACAACAAGGTCAATTTTCCCTTGCAATAAGTTTATATCAGTGACTATTGCTCTCTTTGTCATTTATGATATAACGTCATGCCAAGTGTCAAGTTTGAATTATCGTATGTTACAGATTGATAATATTTCATTGACAAAAATACTTGACAGTAAAATTGTCAGTGAGACTTTCTTTTTCAGTAGTAATGAGTTCCTCTTCAAAAAGGTCGACATGGTTTTAGATGAGCAAAATACATTATCGCATCTAACGAGGTTGAACTAAGTCACCCAATGACGTCAAATGTCAGGCATCTCAGATAACAGACAAAACGTCATAACATAATTGTGCATTGTGTTAAACTCTGTTATAAAAGTCAACCTTAGCGATCTTTACATCTCGCAGAAACTTTTGTCAAAAGTGGTAGACCACTTTCTTGGCTGACTGTACCTAACATCATTTATGACTTTAGTCTCGGGAATATGCTTTTACGGTGTGAGAGATTATAAACATATCTCATATGATACTACTATTTAAGACAACATACTGCGTCGTCTTAAGTTTCAAAATGTGACCTGATTCCTTGAACCTGTAAAGGTGCTGGCTTTATTTCATCAGATCACTAGAATCAGACTACCTCAATGTAGCAGCTATCTGCAACAATCATTTGGGTTACTCGATCTTAATGCGAATGGCATAGGAGTGGAATGAGCTACAGAACTACGGCCTCTTCGAGAGGATAGTGAATAGACATTTGTTAAACCAGCACTAGAACCTTGGACCACATCAGTACTAAAGATCAAGTGAGCTTGTGGTCAAATGAGATCCTATTTAGATAAAAAAGAGTTTTTTTATAGTTCACTGTAAGTTTTTGTCTAGGAGAAACTTATACTGGTGACAGTACAGTAAAATCTGTCTTTTTTATCGGAAAACAACAATTGTAAGCATGCTAAATAACGTTAATTAGTCCAAAGCTCTAGTAAGCGCTCTGGTCAGCGTATTTAGAGTCAAATGAACCGCATTACTATTACGCCCAGTTCCAAATTATCATTTATTTGCCGTAGCCAATAACGCATTAGTTTAATTTAAAGGAAATGCATTTGAGCGGCGCTGGTGCCCGCAAAACTGCGGTTTCCACATAGAGAACATCTAGCCAAAACATATTACTATCTTCATTTTAATATTGGCCAAAATACAGCCTCGCGTTGCTACAGTGGAATAAGGCCCGAAGATGTACCTACCACTGTGTTCGTAAGATTTGGGGGTGAAAAAGTTTGAATCGAATTTTAATGTCTTTAAATGACTTTTGGTAACTTTATGTCTTTAGTGCGCTATTACGACACGCATAGACGATTTTATTGAAGTTTTTTGGGTAAGAATCTTTGTGATTTACTTACACAAGCTAAGGTGTTGCCAGTTAGTTAGTTCAAAAAGTGTGGGCTCCTGAATGTTTCCTTCACCATGACGGTAACAGTCGGCGTGCCTTTACCTGCCGTTTATGTTATGAAGAAAGCTCTGACATTAGCAACGTCCCTAACGTCCATTAGCCCTCACGACAACAATATCTCAAACGGGTTAGTCAGAAGCACACTGATTGTTGTCGTCATGATGGGCAGAACATTTAGAAGCCCACATTTCGAGGGAATTGAAACCAAAATGGTAGGGAGCGAGTCTACCGCCATTATCCGGGTTACTTGGTTTTCTATCAGTGTTTTCCATCACCAGAGAGTTAGTCGCTTTTACACTTAACACAAAGTAGTATTTCAAACCAGAGTGTTAAACCACTGGCCATGCGGCTATTAACATTAAAGAAAATACTGCTTAATTAATATTCCCATTTCATCATCGAACAGTCTGCCAAACATGGCGGATATTCTTTCACGCATTCGCTTGCAGTCATCGCCCAGTGGTGCAATGATTGTATCGATTTTCACGATCCGCGCCCCCCGACCGGCGCCCCCCCGCCGTATATACACACATGTAAATACGATAATGAAAGGGGTGGTAGGTGACAAACTGTGTCCATATTGTACATATAGTAACTTAGTGGTAATGGAAAGATTTTTGTATGGCCTCTGTGTGAGTGGCCAGTCAGTTTATATTAACAGCAACGAATACATTAACAAGTAAATACAATCTGCATGTTTAAGTAGTTTTAAAACGGAATTGCATTGGAATCTTTTTGCTGGGTTGGCAACTGAAATACATAAGATTTCTTTTGTAAGTATTTGCAATAACGTCTAAAATCAGTAATGTACGCTTTTCGCTTGTACCTACTGAAAATGTCTTGCGAACTTTGGTTTCAGTTTTTGTACTACCTTTATTTACATTTTCTTAGGAATTTGAAAATATTTCATCAACTATTTCCTAAATGGGTAGGAGAGACACACTGATGATTGCCAACATGGTATACGGAACATTCAGAAGCCAACATTTCTTGAAGCGATTTTTAATCCAACGTGGAAAGGGAACCGCCATTATCCGGGTTGCTTGAGTTTTTTATCATCAGAAACTTTGGTAGTGGCAGCACCCGTTCCAAGCCAGAGTGCATAAAAATTGGGCCACGACTCTATTTTAAGCAATATAACATTTTAAAAATCAGAAATTTCTTTTGTTCTCCAATTTATGATATTAAGAGTCATAGACAAAAATACCAGGTGCTCGTTCAGCATCAACTGTGCCTTTTCTCCAAACTTATAAAACTGGAAAGTTGGAGCAAGGTGAAAAATTCTCGCAAGAACGAACAAAGGCGAACTCTGGGAAACATTTTAATAATTTTCCAACCTTTTTCCTCTTTGGAACTGTTAACAACTTTTTTTATTAACACGAAACGGGCGATTCGGTATCTTGACTTTTTGTCTTTGGAAGTTTTCTTTTGTTTTTTTCTTCTTATTTCTTTCTATCTGGCCAGTAAGTACTTCGGGAAAGAATTTTTAAGGGCTGTTTAAGAAAGATACAATTCTCGCTTTGAACATTTTTGTCGAGGAATCTTTATCTCAACAAGTTCTGCTTAGTTTTGAAAACAAGTTCTGCTTAGCTTTGAGCACAAACTCTGCTCAGTTTTCAGTCAGATAGTGGCATGTTCTATTGATTTAATCACTGTACATGCCAGACCTTTTAAACATTGCCTCTTTTGAAAAAAGAACGTACAACTTTTGAATTAGGAACAAAGGTAAAGTAATCAATCAATCTTCAAACGTCCATTTTCTCCGTCGTATTTATAAGGCAAAGGAAATAAAGAAACAGCCAAGTCGATCCTAATGTTTTTTGTCCATTGTAATGCTAAGGCGGCGTAATTGACGGAAAACAAAATGGACCGTTGGTTTTCCGTTTTTGAAAAGGCCTTGTTTAGATTTCGGAGTGTTGTATGGCTTTCTTTCTGGAGTTTTCTTTTATGTAGGAACCTTTTGAGTGAAAAGTTGGGAAATTTACAATAAGTTTTGATTATTGAATTACGCAAATAAACTCCAACACTTTATTATTTACGACTTACAAGATACGGTGAGACCTAAAATCCAATTTTTGGTGGTTTCCTCCCGAATACAAAAAAAAACGAGATGTTCTCAAATTGGCTAAAGCATTACTATTTTTCAACAAGGTTTTGAGTATGAATGACGTGAACATCTTCTACTGTTATCGTTTACCTCCAAGTTTCACATGGTTGTTGGCTATCGCAAGTATCGCAACTGCACAAAAGTAACGTTATAATGTATCACCACGTCCAAATTGATACCAGTGCTAATGCTGGCTGAAGTTTCAAAAAAAAATGCATGTAATGGAAAAGCAGTTGTACAAAATAAATTCTAGATTCAGAAACTTGAGTATAAAAATAGAACGAAACCCGAACTGAAAATTCTCACTACCAATACTTTGCACGAAGAAAATAACGCCAGCTATTATGTTTCACCCCCTAGCCGTAATTACATATCTGGGGAATAAGCCTTTGGTGGAAAAACTAACAGTTGTAGTAAGTTCGTAATAATTCTACCTAACCACACACCGGGAGGGAATGAATTATTAGGGCATTATGTTGCAATGGATGGCAGGGTATCTTTTGGGTTTAAGGCTTTTTATTTACTTTAATAATGCTATGTTTGTTAGGTCTGCATTACGTTTGACGTTGTTAGGTTTTGTGTTAGAGAATAGTGATTTCGGTACTTAAGTGACTTCTGCTGTAACAAAGCTCAATGACATAGGTCATGGGTTCATGTATCATTTTGATAATGTTATGAAAATGCTTGTTTCTAATTAAATTGTCTTTGATATCCAAACTCTGATTAGTTTATTTTCGAATGATCTTCGAATTAAAATTGGTTAAGAAAATAAATATTTCACAATTAATTATACAAACTATGTCAGCCAGGGTAAAGCTATAAAAGGAAATATTTGTGCATCTACCTAAAACCACAGACTTATTTATAGCGACAATGTTATAAATTATCATTTGCTTTATAGCAAGAATTTTTTAAATCATTTTGTTTATTTTTTAGAAGTTACAATTCGATACGAATGAATAATGCGTCACCTTACTTTAATATTCACATTTAACTCAAAATGTATGCTACAGGTAATTTAATAAAGAAAACTAAATATTTTCAAACTGGCCATCAAGAACCAGATTAAAAAAACGAAAAGAAACAAAGTTACCTACCAGTGCAACGAAAACAAACGAATGGCATTCGTAATTCAAACAGTCAATGACGACTCAATGCAACTCCTTTCAACGCTGTCATATGTGGACACGGCAAAGCGGCAATTATGACAATTAAAAAACTAATTTACGCACTGCCAGCTATCGTCGACAGCGGTAAATATTTAATAATCGACTACCACTTCGCCTGTTCCTTTGCTTTGGGCGTAAAAAAAGTTAAACGCGTGGGAAAAATGACAGGTTGATTTGTAATTTGAAATGAGAATGCTTTGGAGGTTTGGTTTTTTGAAGTTTGTTGGCTTTTGTGAATGGGTTATGATTTTTGTTTGTTTTTATTACTCTTTATTGGAAGGAAGCAGCAATGAAGTTTTGTTTTTCGAGGTTTGGTGGATTCAACTTATAATTTTCTTGAGCGTTTTTCTATGCCATTTGGTTTGTTAACTTTTATACGGTAACTTTGAATTAATGAAACACATTTGCAAACCTTTGTTAACTTAAAGCTTGTCACCCTGTCGCATTAAGTAAACAAAAGAAAATACATGGCAGCTAAACGTCAGATTGAAATTTTGTTTAGCACATTTTTGTGTTATTTGAATTTAAATTTAGAACGCCAGGTGCTATCAAGGCTGACGTTGATGGCCAAGTGCATCGCGCTCGGTATAGCTCATCATAAAATTTTGTTTATGACTAGTTTGAAAATTATTTGATCACTCTTCATCATCATTGTGGGGTTGGTATTTTTTTTATTTTGTAGGGTTAATATTATGTTACATGTTAGAATGCCATATTGAAACACCTGTGAGAAATACTCGATTATTAGGAAATGATAATAATCAATATCTTATAAAACACTAAGACAGAACAAATACTTACAAATATTTTTCAGATGATAGATTCTTTATCCCAACCTGTGACCCGTGGTTCGGCCGACAGGCTCCCTAGCAACCTAGCCACCGAAGCCTTTGATTTATAAAGAACTTTATTATTCAAAAGACGTTTCAAAATCAAACAATAAACATGACAAATCCATTTCCCAACTCAATTTATTGAATTTGTGTCGAACACAAACAAAAAAGTTGAAAAGATTCCAAATTCAAATCTTATAAAGCAAGAACTCACTAGCGTCAATCATTCTATCACATCAACAAAGCTCTGCCTCATCAACGTATAAAAAACATTAATCACTCCGCCTACACTGCTTGAAATAGCGCCACTCTATGCTAAAAATTCCCACAAAGAAACACAACACAGTTCGCTATGCGCCCGCAGTCATTGGCCGGTTAGAAAACACGTGAATTTTTTTTCTAAGCCACGTATTCTACGTTGCGTTGCTGCCCGCTCGCTTATTGGCTGGCCGGTCTAGCGGGGGACGGGCATTGGCGCATTTTTTTTCCCGCTTTTCCACGTTCATTTTTTTCCCGTAGAAAACCTCGGCCAATGGTGAGCACGTAGTTTTTTAATTGCTAAAGTTGCGATGCGATGAGTGTTAATAGTTTTATTAGTTTGGTGGGATGTCGGAATGGGATGTAGGTATTTGTAGTTTTAATACGTTATTGATACAGATGATATTTAATTTGTTTTTTAGAACGTCTGCCGTGGAGGGAGTAAAATGGAGGGAGCGTCGTGGCTTAGCGGTTAAGTACACCTCGGAACCCGTGTGGTTCCAAGGTGTACTTAACCAGGTTGCCCTTTACCACGTTGCTTTTAAATCTTGTTGGCGAAGTGTGGGCTTCTGAATGCTTCGTTCACCATGACAGCAACGTTTAGTGCTCCCCTGACTAAGAAAGTTTCGGATACAGTCTACGGTGTTACTAACTCATAGATTATGCTTATGCATTTCTAATGCTAAATAGAAGTCCGGGTGGAAAGAGATCTCTTTACTTATTTTGTCCTAATTTCTTCGATACCTTCGAAACAGCTTCTCCCTTTTTGACTGACATGATGCTGGCAATTGAGAAATTTCTCAGGAAAAAAACATAAACTTTCTTTTTCGCAATAAAAGTCATCAAAGAGATTTCAAGCTGGCTGCAAAACTCTTTGTGCATAAAAAAAGCGTTCCAGAAGATTTTGCGCGGGAACTCGCGTCAATGGCGTTCAAATTTAAATTTGGAACGGTGCGTTTACGAGTTTCCAGTTTATTTTAACGGTTGCATACTTGATGCGTTTTATTCAATACGCGGGCGAGTGCAATACGGATGCACGATGACACGGGTCTGCTGAGTGGAGTTTGATTATTAATGTCCGAATATCCGATGCTATTTCGTTTTTGATTTTGGACTACAATTTATATGTTTGATAAGCAAGCTGAGCAATCATTTAAGAAAAGATTACTTATTTTTTTACATGTCTTAACTGTATGACTTTGTTAATCATGTCGTTTAATATAATTTATACCACAAAAACATTCTTATTCAAAATAGTAGCTGCTGAGGTTCTTGCCAAATCTTTCTCAGTAGGAACAACCTTCCGATGCTAGTGGCAGAGCCACGTACGAGTATGTTATGACTATGTGGTTAAAATTTGGATTTTATGAAGATCCAAAAGCACTGTATTAGTCTACACAGCTGAATTGAACCTCACGTCAGGCGTTTAAGGGTATTTTGTATCCGTCAACTTGAAGACCACAATATATTTATGTAACACAACTGACCTGTATGAAGCCTGGTGTGCTGCTGAACATGACTGAGCTGTTTGAACCGCCTGTCACAATAGGAGCACTTGTAAGGCTTCTCGCCTGTGTGCACCCTGATGTGCTGGACCAACTGGTGGTTAGAGCTGAACGACTTGAGGCACTGCTGGCACTGGTGCGGCTTCACTTCCCCGCCTAGCCCTCGTTGCAGTTCGCGGGCGTGCATCTGCATTGCGTTCTTGTGCATGAAGATCTGGAATTGAAAGGACGTTGGAGATTCTGATGACTTCAAAAGGTGGAGGGGGAGGTAAGCTAACCATGTGGAAAAGGTATTTACTTGAAACGTTGCTGCAACATACGTTTTCTTTTCATAAGTTAAGATCCGGCTCGAAGGACCAATTTTTTATGTTATGAGATTCATGGAAAGGGATTGTGTTGTTTGAGTGATATATCACATTTACAAATGATTTTGATATTGTTTTATTTAACCCAAGACATTAAAAGTATTAAAAGAGTTCGTGTTTTTCAACATGGTGGTACTTTCAGATTTTATGGACATTGCAATTTAGGGCTTTTTCAAATAGGCTAGAATTTCATCCACGCCATTTTGCAATTCGACTTTGATAGCCTTTGCAAAATAGAAAATGTAACAAACAAAACAGCAATATGAGAATTAAAATACCCCGAAACACGTAATTCAAACATGCTACATAGAAACTAAGCCCACGTATCGTAAGAATCATAAGTGCAACGATAAGTTATTTCAAGTTATAACTCTGAATATCCGAACGCGAGGCAATTTCTTTGCGGTGGAATTATACTTAGGGCGACTAGCAACGACTGGCAATCGCACATAAAGATATTTAGGAACTGTATGCTTTAACTTTCATATCCCAAAGCATGCTATGTGAGATGAGCTCGTAAATAGCATGCTACTGTCAATCCTATATCAATATATCCGAAAGTGACTTTACCAAGCGTCTACAAGATTGACAGTAGCATGCTATTTACGAGCATCTTACATAGCATGCTTGTTGATGTGAATGTACCTGAAGCTGAAGCTATGTAACTGATCAGAAGTACTAGGAAGCCTTTTCTGCTTCAATATATCTGACGGCGACTGTACACATTTGTACGTCCTTGCATCTATAGCCAGTGTCATTGGAAATTAAACTTTATGCAATGCTAAAAGGTTTCAAGTGTTCTGTCAGGCTCAGAAGTCGAGCCACAGCTCATGAATCTTATTTCTATTGTATTGAAGTACATTTTCCAATGACACTGCCAGCTGTTAGAATGTACTTCTAAGATTAGTGGGATTGTAAGTCTACTGACATGGGGAGTATAACATGTTTCTATGACAATTTAGACATTATCCAATGCAATATTATTTTTATGCATGAGTTAGGCTAACTACCGCTCATGCTTCAACAAATCTGAGCGTTCCTCAAGTTAACGTTATTCAAGCCTTACAAAGTATCTAACTATCACTGTTAGATTTGCTGTCATGATTGTGAAGGAATTGATAACAGTTAAAAAAAAACTTTTTTGGCACTTGTCTCAAAATGTCTTTCGAATTGCTACGTGTTAAAAGTACGTAACACTAGCCGAAAAAAAGTGGGCTGGCAAGGCGTGATATAAAAATGATCAATACTGCAGACGAATTAAAGCATTGATTTGAATGACAGATTGAGACTATGGAAAGTGGTCTTAAAGCTATGATATGTTATGCTAGAAGAATGCATAGAAGAAATGTGTGCACTTTACCTTTTAAATCTTAACAATTAGAGTTTAACCAAAATGTGAACTTAATCGCTATGATGGTTGCTTCAATGGCATATTTGGAAACACGATTTTTTATCACAATCTATAAAAACATAATCTGTGAGATATTGCACCAATATCACCTGACCGCAAAGCACTTAAGCATTGTATTTTTTTTACTTTGATTTTGTTTTGTATGCTCTTTTATCATGTCTAGGAGCCAAAAAGAATGGTTCTTTCTTCTTTGATTTTTTAAACCATGACTTTAGGAAACAAGCATGCGGACCGACTGACACCAGACACCAGACAGATTGTGTCTGTGGACACCAGCAGCATCACTTGCGCGTTGCTGACCTTATAGAAGAACCTTTCCAATCCGCTCTAAGAACTCTATAGCTCATTGAAAGAATCATTTTACAATTAAAGTTGTTTTCCAATCCAATTGAACGCAGACTAAGATAATCGTATTACATCTTTACCACTCAATCGTATTTCCTTTTATCGTTAAAAACAACGAGATCGTAAAACTTAGTACAAGCTTAGTTTCTTGTCGGAAATAGTAACGTAGATAGTATACTTTAGTTTTAGTTGTGTCAGTCAATGATTTTAACAAAAAAACGACTAAGCCAACTATTTTAATTCATAGACGAACTTTTCAATGCTGCGTTTCAAAATTGATATACCAAAAAAATCAGTATTATCTAGGAAGCTAACCTTTCTCAACGGTGCAGATAAAATAAAAACAAATTTACCGAAAAATATTTAAAAACATTATTTATGTTTTTTATTCACATGTTTTTTTAAAGTTGTTTTGTCTTTATGTACAGAGGCACATACATCAACCCACACAAAACCATTGCAAAATGGGTCTTACGTCTGCAGCCTAAGGTGCCACTATGTAAAGGTTGATGGGAGCACCTCTGTACAGTGTCTTACAACCTTCGAAACGCCTACGACTTCAGCCCACAGCTTTCATCTTCAATTTAAAATACTTTAACATGAAACAAGACTTGCAAAAGTTCTTGTGGATAAACAAACTTCTTGAAAACCAGGAAGAAACTGCTGTTGTTATAAACTACTGCCGTGGCTCAGTAGCAACAGCGGTTTGGTAATGTTATCTGAGGTTAAGCTATGCACATCAAGTCAAGTAACTGGATGGGTGACCAGCAATACTTAAGTACTTCAGGGTCATCACAATGTTTGAAACACGGTTTCCAGGGCACCACCACTGCAGTAGCTAATCTTGTTTTTCAGATTTATGTTATTTTAGTAGACATAGTGAGTTTCACAAAACGGTCACCCATCTTGCAATTATTGCAGTAGAAGGCGATTGATTATTATAGTTAAATTTTACAATTAAACTACGTCAACTGGCGCGGACAGTGTAGCTATGAAACAAGCAAGTATTCCAAAGAAACTTCAGTACAGTCAAGTTCAAAAGTATAAATTAGTCTAAGTACAGGAACTTCTAAGTTCCAGAACTATGCCGGAGTTTTATCAATACCAGTCGTCATGTATAAATTGTTTAATCTCCGGATAATCTTAGCGTATACTTTATACTTGCACGCCGGTGTATTTATTGAAAACCCTTCGTTTCTGCGATTGCAAAGAAACGACTTTGAGCACGCGATGGTACACTGCCGGCCGAGATAACTGCACGCAGATTGTGATAAAGATTAATATTTAGATCCCGCTAATTATTAATAAAGGGGCAGGAATATAAAAATAGAGCAATTTTTAACAGTGAACGTTAATTAATGAAGCTGAGGCTTTTTACCAGCTGTAAATAGAATAAATTAAAATACTTTGTTTTGAGACCAGTAGTACTTGAATTTTCGGTATCGTAATGAGAACTAAAGTAAATCTTAAAATTATGTATCAACAAAAAAATGGTAAATTTCATGAAACCATGTCTTTTATAGTTAGTAAAACAATGTACCTCAAACAATAAGTCCGCTCGTGGATACTCCCACATTTTTGAGATTGAACGCAGCACAAAAAATATCAAAAACACAAACAAGTTATTACGCGAAGTTGCAGGATGATACTAAGCAGAATATTCATCTTTGTTACCGTTCTTTTCAGGAAGGAAAATAATGTAAAACGATCGGGCAGTCAGCTTTGCTCGAAAAATATAATTATTTTATATTTACAATGTCGCTTGATTTTTATGCCTACTTCCTTGTTATTAATAAGCATTTTTTATCTTATTTGTATTACATGTAATGTTAAAGCAAGTTTTTTATAGGGTTGTCATAGCTGCTTTTTAAGGTGTTGGGTAAGTGAGGTTGATAAGGATTAGGTACTTTAAGATCTTGCATAAGCAATCGCTTGTTATAATATGCAATTACCAAGGTTTTTGAATCAAGATAAATCTTCAAGCCATCATAAAAAATAATAACAGAAAAGTTTAAGTACTTTTTTGCCGAAAAACTATTAGGCAAGACAAAGAAAGCAACTTGCAAGAGATATCCCCGAAGAGGTACTGTGGGTTGTGGGGATTGAAAAAAAAATGGTTTAACGTTCTACCTTTGTAACTTTATGTCCATTACAAGGGATTATTGTAGTTTTGGTCTCCTAAAATAGTTTTGAGCTAAGATCATATTTTTAAAATGTTTTCAATCAAGTAGTACCTAAGTATTGAGTTGTTATGACATCAATAGATTTTTTAATTTTAAAGAACATCATTTAATTTTATTATTAAGGTAAATAGCGGAAAATTATAGCAGATAGTGGATATCTAAGCTTGGTATAGGTACATGTATTGTGAATCATTATCATTGTCACAAAAACAGAATTAATTTTATTATTTCCCGTATAAGTGCAATTAATAAAATTAGTTTTTCAGCAAACAAGGAATATTTTCGGTTTCATCATGTCAAATATCTAACACAGCTGCTATACCACAAAATAGGTAATAGTTACTTAAAAACCAAAAAAATAAGTCGGATGTTTGTACAACTTTTAAGTTATATTTCACATAAGCAATACTAGGTATATCATCGTTGTTAAGGTTTCCTTTCCAGTAGATTTGTCTAAACCCGTGGTAAGCAACTATAGGATGGCCACTAGTTAAATACTAAAATTGAACTTCAAATCGAAGTAAATGAAATTGGTATCAATATTTTTATAATTTTATTTAACTAGAAAACCTTCAAAACTAACGCACCACTAATAAAAGAGATGATGTTGTATGAGCACCATTATCTTGGCCGCCAGTGTAGCCCTTTCACGCGTGTTAGAAAGTGGAACTAGACGTTTGGATCACGCAACGAAGAAATTGCAAAGAATTTATGCCTCCAAAGCGGTATGACGCCTGGTCTAAGGTTCTATTCCCGGAAGAAACCTCGAATTTGATATTATAGCTTGAAATTTGAGAAGTTACTGCTCTAATATGCTTCTAGCATGATATTTATAATAGGTTCTTAGTGAATCAATATGTGATTAAGTTAACGAGGTTATGTTGTAGGCCACTCCTAAACTGAAATTCCAATACATAGGCATCTTCAGAATAGTTGGCAGTGAACTTCCACTAAAATCATCATCCATCTGAGGTCATCAATCATGATCTATCTGATGATCATAGTGATGAGAATTGATATTTAGACAAAAACAAAAATATGAGTCACTCACAAATCGTCAAGTTAACCAAATAAAAATATACTACCAGTTTCGGACTGTTATTTCTCTATTCAAAAGAAACTCAGCAGTTAGCTCTCTCAAATATTGTTACAGAAATATTGAAGAACGGTACACACTTTTTCAAGCAAAAAAAGCAATTTCTACATCATGCCGGCATTAAAAACCCTGTTAACCAAAAAGGAGTAATTTTTCTTAATAGACCTGTAATGGCGAGTACGAACCATTTGTGTAAAATGAACTGTGCATTTTTCATGGCGTTTTTTATGCTTTGGAAGCCCTCAATTTTTTATGTCGCTAATTACTCTCAAGGGGTTGTCCGAAAGGGTGCGTTTGCCTGGCGGGACTGGCACTTGAGATTTTTTGAAACTTAGGAAGCTGTTTTTGCTCGTGTGGTAAGTGTTTGCAGGCTGCAGTTACCGCTTACTTTTCTACAAATACAATCATTTATTTTCGAATTACAAAACAGTTAAATGTGACAACAGTACTGCAAAATCAAAAATAGAAGGATGTTCCTTTTTTGAAAAGAAATAACTGATATAATTATTCTGCTTAAGTGCTAAGTATTACTGTTTACTTATTTTACAAATTAAACGTATTATTATCAAAAATGTGTAGAGCATACAAGTATAAATAACTAACCTATAATTGTAGATGACGAATAAGGAAAATGATTGATGTTTTAAAAAAGTGCTCTGTTTCAGTACAGTTTTTACAATGTTTTCCGTTTACTAAACGGTAAATGGTATATTTTAATACTTATTACCCGGAAACATTATAAGTTGTTATAAAAAAGAAGAGATAACATAAAACGGTGTTTTCATTACGATTGCGTTTTCAAAACGAAAAAATTGATTCAATCAAAAACACCTTTTAAAGTTATGTTCACCAAAATTATCGAAAAATCTTTTCTTTATCTTTTTTTTTCTTTACAAGTTGTGGCCAATAAGGCCAAGCGCATGTGAATTTTTCGCTATTAAAAAAAACTCCCTTTATCCGAAGTGGTCGTGCCCCAACAACGCGCACCGTTCATTTTTATTCCGTGTCGCTTACACCCCGGACGCTCTGCAGCCCGTCACAGCTTTTTATTTTTATTGGCCAAACCGTGACTTCCACTTTTAGCGGCCCGTTCGGGGATTTTCTGGGTAAACGAAACGATATAAAAAGGGTTTTTTTTCCTTGTAGAAAAATGAAGTAAATTATATTTGTTTGAAACTTTAAGTTTAGTTGGCTTTTTTTAAAATGTACCCTCAAATTAAAATTATTACTTTTATGACTGAAAAAAACGATTTTCCTAACCTAATCATTATTAGAGGATTACGATTCTATGGCTTGACCACAATAACGAATCGAACAGTAGAATAGTCTACCTACACCAACAAAAAATGGATTTAATCGGAAGTCTTGGTACAAATGCGATATTATTGTACCGAGGCGTTCACATCACCTTATCCGGCGGACATAAGACCCATTTCACAATGGTTTTGTAAAGGTTGATGTGAACGTCTCTATACTGTTAGCATCAAAATGATGTGTGAGCGATGGTGGTCAAAGCTGAAGTACTGAGGAAAAGCAACCTTATTACTACAGAGTTAAAAATATGTTTAATTTATTTTAGATCTCAGTCACTCTACAAACAACATACGACTCTATAATTACCGAATTAGAATCGCTTTTGTCAAACCGTCAATACCTTTTTGACCTCATTGTGAGCTCATATCTTTTTGATTCCGTCTGTAAAAGCTAAGAAAATTAATTCGCATAAATGCACAGGCGTTTGTTTGAATGAATCATGTCTCAATGTTCTCTGAACTTGGCATATTTTTTTAGCCCATCTTGTTTTTGTGTCGAATCCACTGAGACGCGTGGCCTTATTTCTTTGTTTGGTTCATAATAACAAAAGAAGACTATCTTTTCCCTTTTTGTTTGTTTTACTTCAAATATCACCGCATGAATACCCACCTATACTCACTAAATTGAGTTCTTCTCATAGCTCCCCAATAATACTTTGGAGGGAAAAGCTCTAGGCTGGATTCTATTCTGAAGTGCTAGTGTAGTTGATCAAACATATCGAGTTCGAATTTGTATTGTATCTGTGGTAGTGCCGCTGTCGAGAAAACGTCTGAGAACCACGTTTACGCGCTCGATGCGTTTGATCGAGGAAACTAGCACTGTACCCTCTGGTTGACCCATTAGCGGCCCAATAACGTACGATTCTATTATTGTAAGAAATAAAATTGCTTTTCTTTAATATTGAAATAGTTTTGAAGCTTACTGTACCAACTCGAATCTGGCTACGTCCATTTTAGTCTTATTTATTAATTCATACTAGTGTAAAAATCCCTTCAAACTACTTAAAGTTAACGGCTAACTTACCTATAATTAACCAGTAATAGTGTACTTAGAACAAAGTAAGCAATAAAATTCGTTTCACCGCAAAAGTCACATGCATAATTCTCCCACAGATTACAACCTGTCATTAGCTCAAAGTGACAGGTGTCAAAGTGACAATTATCGACTTATCGCTTCCCGGGGAGGCGTGGTACGTAACCGGACAGTTAAAAAGGGTTGTGCTGTGTAATTAAAAGTGACGGTAACTGGAACTGTTTTAACGCACCGTTTGTTATCGCGATGTGTTGTTTTTCAAGCTTTTGTTTAGCTTTTTAACTGGTGATTTTGGCGATTTTTTGTATTCTATACTCTTTGAATAACTACTAAGTAAAGATCTGAGAGGGATTTCAGTTGTAAAATGACGTTGGAAACTACTTTGACTCTAGTCGTGTTATTCTCAAACTAGGGGTTTTGTATAAATAGATAAAAAACCGAGTTAGTAGTTAATATATTTAGAGGTCTGACAGTCTTATACTTTAAGCAAAGCTGTAGTTAACAGCTAGGCTTAGTTATTTTTTAATTTGCACTATTTGAGTCGAAATGAGAATAGGCTTCTGGTTGACTGTAGCGTCACTCGAATCTAACTAGTGAGAGAGTATTCCAAATTATGTGAAAATAAGGTTGCTTTCTGGTTGGTTCATAATAATATGCTGACTGTACGCAGCCACTTATTAGTAATATTTTTTATTTTGCCCAGGATTTAGCTTCTGAACATTTTATTATCTTGAATGATGAATGACAACTCAGATGCCCAAGAGACACTGCAATTGAATAATAAAAATATTGTTAATTATTGATAGAAAATGCACCAATCACAAGAATCTACGTCGCAAGTTTAATAAAAGTATCGTAAAAGATATAATTAACCGATCCAAGGCTCTTACTCATCAGTATCTTCTTTCTTTAAATAAATGCAACCTTGCGCTAAGTGTAAACATTGTGAAGGGACTTTGTTATTAGTAAAGTACTTTTTATGATAAAAATCTGTAAGGTTGGTTGTGAATGAAAAAAAAACATTGTCAAAAAAGATTGAGGACCTTTTTTTTTTGATATCACTGGCCACTTGCCACTGGTAAGAAAAAAAAACATAAAACTTGATCAAAATTAAAACGTGCAAGTGATAAAAAAAGACTGAAAACTTTTTGAAGATAACACTGGCCTCCTCTCTGTTTTGAAAAAAAAATAGATCAAGAACGAAATGTTTGGAATGATGTTCCATGTTTTTTATTGTTATCACGCTGAGTGCATAATAATTTGAACAATGACTCAGTATGTAGTTCTACAGTCTTTACTTTTGGGAATTAGAAAAATGGGTACAAGTTAATAATAACTGATAAGTGTTATTTTTTTAAATTTTAATGTATAGAGATAGTATTTATTCAAATTCACCTTCGTCTTTTGTTTGGATTGCTATTGAAAAAGTGGATGTAATAATAACAATTGTTTTAATTGAAAGACATTTGCAGTCAACATTAAACTTCTAATACCAAAGGAATGCGGAAAAACTTTTGCAATTTATTTGTTTAGTCACAAAGAAATGCCCGCCATTTTTCTAGTCAAGGAAGTCCAAGCGTTGTCCGTGGGCGGTCTGAGATAGCGATATCTCGCGAACTATCTATGAGCGAGACGAAAGTGCGCCGTCCCGCTCGCACTAATGTGATTGAATGGATGGTGATGCAATTGGTTTAGGGCTGAGGCAA
This sequence comes from Udea ferrugalis, assembly GCA_950022985.1. Taxonomy (NCBI): domain Eukaryota; kingdom Metazoa; phylum Arthropoda; class Insecta; order Lepidoptera; family Crambidae; genus Udea; species Udea ferrugalis. Next base: position 2,914,308 of record OX465541.1, read on the forward strand.
AAAAAGTGCTCATTTTTTTTTAAAGAAGCTTTTTTTTTTGTGTTCAGCCAGTTACGGAAAATTGCAAATCTGTCAATCACTTAAAAAAAATTTGTTTTAAGTGATTGACAGATTTGCAATTTTCATTTGAGTTTAGTGTTTTAAACTTAGTAATCTCAAATTATAAATCGGCTGTGTAAATCCAGAATTGTTTGAACTGTTTTTCAAATGTATGTGGCTGGTTTTTCTATGATAATTATAATTGACTGATTTCTGATTTTCGAATGTCCGTATCTTGTACAATATGCACTAAGTAAATCAGTTTTTCTTTTTTTTTACTTGCAAATAACATAACGCATAAGCCATGATATAGGTAGGTACTGAGCCAAAATGAAAAGTAGTGTCACCATCAATGATGATAGTTTTCAACCATCTATCTGGAAGAAAGCCAGCCAATACCTGATAGCCAATGCCAACAGCTGGTAAGCAAATTAAAACAAATATTTAAAACACTATCTGTCAATTGAAATTTTCTTTGGCAAAAAACCGCATACCACTGAGGTACAAGAGCCAGGACAGTAAAAAACGTATTAAATGCAAGTTCTCCGTCACTGACCTATGTCAACAGACGGTTGTGTGTGTGTGTGTGTTTGAAGAACATGGAAATCTATTGAGACTTATTATTGTATGCTTTTAAAGTTATTTTTTGTAAAAGCAATATAGAACTTATTTTAACAGAATAAAATTACTAAACTCAAACAATTACAAAATATAATGAAATAATAGATATGAAATAATAACAAAACGGGAAAAGTATTTACAAAGGTAACACACTAGAAATTCTACCTTAATGTATGTAACACCATTTCCTATCACTACATAGTATAAAACAAAGTCGCTTTATCTGTCCCTATGTATGCTTAAATCTTCAAAACTACGCAACGGATTTTGATGCAATTTTAATAATAGATAGAATGATTGAAGAGGAAGGTTCATATTCAAAACATAACATCCCAGTGATAAATTTTACTGATGTCTTTTAGAACTGATATCCGGACATTCCTATTTAAAAAAAAATCTATTCAAGTATTATGAATCAAAGACTTGGCCTTGTAAAGTAATAAAATAGATAGCAGGTGAGTTGAGATTGACTACAAATCTTCGTAAAGTCTATAGGAAGAGCAACTTGACACCAAGCTAAGCATAGTTTGTTACAGTCCCCAGCTAAAGTGTAACTTCACCAGTATAAGCTGAGCTTTTGTCGCTATAAACTTTCATAGCACCCGGGGATTGTATAACCTATGCTTGATCAGTGGTTGACTGTACCAAGAATTTTAACTTGAAGATACTGTTTTTTTATTGATATCTACTATCAGACAGTTGAATTAAAAAAACGCAGTTTCAGTGAAATGTTTTGTAAGTGTGATTCTGAAACTCGCCTGAATATGTTCGAAAAAAAATAGCAACTTGTGTTATTTATTGAAAAGTAACGTAATACTTGAATATAGAACGAACAATAAAAATGTTCCGTCACTGACCTGCATCAACAACAAGATGTCTGAGTTACGTGCTCTGAGTGCGCGGAATAAGAAATGATTGGAGACTATTTTAATATTTTCTTTTTGCTAATTTTACACACATTTACAGACTGGTGGCTAAATAAATTGGACTCGTTTGGGGATGATTGGCAGGCAAAAGAGTAAGATCGGCAAAAGTGGATAAGGGATGGGGAAGACTACCGACTTTCTTGCCGGATTTTTATCGATAGAATCAACTTCCGAACCATTGGTAGAGTCACATTCTAATCTTAAAGACATTCTAGACGTATTTTAAAGCGACTGCAAAACAGACATTTCGCTTTAGCCAAATATTACAAAGATGGGATTTAATGGCACTTTTGCCAAATTATTGATTGAAAATAACGAACGAAAAAACGTACGTGTTGCTTTAAGACAGCAAAAAAACAGTGTATTTATTTTGTGTTAAACATACAAAGAAACAAGATAACGAAATATAATAAAAAGCTCGTCACTGACCTATGCCAACAAACGATAGCAGAGTACATACGTACGTGATGAGTACAATACAATTGTGATAAGATAGATACATTTCTTGAAGTAGGTATTTTTAACTAACCAACTAACCACACTTCGTTTTAGCAGTTTAAAATTTCATTTGCAAACTTAGTTCCCTTTAAACAGATATAATGCAGTTAAAAGATAAAATAGTTATTCTTGTAGTAAAATAGAAGTTCCATAATTCTGAAAAACAAAAATCACACGATTTTGACGACTAACAACGAATTTCTTTGTTTAAAAACTTAACGTAGTATCTTTAGTCAAAAAAAGATTTAGGTAAAGTTTTATATAATTTCAAATTGACTCCTAATTGAGAAGTCCTAATATGATTATTTATTTATTAAAACCAATCAGGAAATACGGACTTTAAACAAATTACGAAAAATCGCAAAGTAAAATTGCATATAAAATGCATCTACGATAGGAACACAAGCAGACAATGACAACATATTCCAGATAACCTCATTTCTTTCTCTGATATCAGACACACATACACCAGCCGTTGGAATACACAATACACACATTGATAGTCACACACATACTAAACAGCAGGGCAGGGGAATCTTTGGGTGTTCAAAAGGGTATGAAAATGCTATGTAATTTTATGTTTTTGTTTTTGGTGATTACGTAGTGTAAAGTGGACAAGTTTTTTCTAAATTACCATGTTCTCACAAATCTAATGTAGTTTACAACGATGTTTTTTTAATAGATCATTCAGAAGTACATACTTTGTCCAGTAAATTAAAATGTGAAACCAACGTGGAAAGAGAACCCTCGAAGCCCAGCATTCAGGGTTGCTTAAGTTTTTATTTATTCTTTAGTCAACCATAAGGTTAAGCAGAAAAGTACAGTAGGCGTTGTGACAAAAATTCAATAACGTTTTTATCGATGTTTTTTAAGTGCAGCTCTACCTTAAAACCTACTATGCTGACCCCTTGGCTACTTTGCTAAGCCCTTTACACTCTGACACAGTTCCCCATGGTAAATATTGAAAAAAGACCTCAAACCCATTGTTTTTCTCATACATGCGCACACGCACACATGTCTGCGCCTGCGACGATGACGCAACGTCTAATCATGCTTATCGGAGAAATTATGTGTCGCGCATTTTTATTCGCTTATGCAACCCCGCTTATTGTCCTTTCGCAATATTACGAGCATGTACTTAGACTAGGATCAACTGTCTACAACGTAAACAGTAAAATAACATGTCAGTACTGTCACTTAAGAAGTGAGATTTCTTCCAAGCGTGGACTGAATGTACAGTTAACGGCCCATCAGGCTACTCTACTTTTTTGTCTAGCTCTTGCCAAATGACATATTATCTTTGAAATAGAGCAAGGACTGACCGAATATGGGTAGCCTGTCAATCCTTTGCCTGTTACTTGCCAGGTTTTGCGTAGGCTGACTAAATTCTTGAAACATTATTTTGGTCCTTCTCCTTACAATAACTGTGCCATGGTGGTACTCAATAAGGTAGAGTCATCGACATATGCTCTCAGTCTAACACTCTACCCGCCAAATTCACAAACTAAAATCAAAGTTAAGCAGTTCTTAGAAGATATAGCTGTCATTTCCAGCTCAATAGTAGATAAATAAAAGTTTTTTGCAACTAAATCATCACTACATAGTATAAAACAAAGTTGCTTTCTCTGTCTCTATGTATGCTTAAATCTTTAAAACTACGCAACGGATTTTGATGCGGTTTTGTAATAGATAGAGTGATTGAAAAGGAAGGTTCATAATGTTTAATAATATCCCAGCACCCGTGCAAAGCTGGCTCGCTAGTTATTCATTTCACTGTATTATAAGTGCTACTTAAAGATAAAAAGAATGCACAAGTACATCCACAAACCGTCGCAGGGGCTCAAAGGGCGAACGCACCTTCAGGGCTAACTGATAACGCACAAAGGCTACTATCAGTGCATAAGTTTAGTCGCGAGTCTGGTCGGTGAACTGCGGACCTTGAATTGTTACATTTTTACGATAAAACGCAACGATAATGCGATAGTGTTATTAAATTATATTGTGTTTTTCCTCTTTTTGTAATTGCTTTGTTACCGCGTGAGAAACACGAGACTTAAGACGAGAGTGTAAATATTAAAAAACGTTATAAAAAAGACCCCAAAATACTAAAGGTAAATCAGATCTTACGATGAAACTCCAGCGTTTATCACTGTAAAGTCTAGTTAATAAGATATAATGATATTCGGTTAACAAAAATGACGGTATTAGCAGCTGAAATGATTTTCGGAAGTCTCAGTCACAATTTTTATTAAGAACTAGCTGTCCCAACAGACGTTGTTCTGTTGTCAAACATTTAGAAATGGTTGCTAAAACTAAACTTCATGTTTACCTATACTATATATACCATACCTATCCGACCTTCTCTGAACCTTAACGATTATTTCAAGACCGAAATCAGCCTAATAGTTGGCCCAGTGGTTCTCGAGTTTTAGCGGGACTAACAATTATTTTTAATATAAGAAGACAAGTAAGTATCGTTTAATTCAAAAATCCCCAGGCTTAAAGCAACCTCGTGGAAAACTCAAAGAAATGCATCTCTAGAAAGGTTTCCACTACGTTTGCTATGCGTAGACCAATGTAAGCGCATTTTGATGCATTATTCTGGACCAAAGTAGGTCTTGGGTCTTGACGAACAAGAAACGAATATGGCATAACAATTCCTTAGTTACATCAGGAAATACGTTTATAGAAAATATGATTGACTGCAATTTTGTTGTTAGAATTCCAATTATAAAAGACGTACAAAGTTAAACATGCTCATATCTGCCTGTCTTCTTTAGACTTATAGGTTATGCATAACTGGCAGCGTCTAAGATAGTCCAACAGTCAGATGAACTAAAATATAAACTAGTAAGTTTAGTGCCAAAAAATATTATATCCCTGAGTTTTTTTTCTAGTGAAAGATAACTTGATTTAACAGGTTTTCAGCTATGATGCAAAAATCGTGTAGGGAGTTTTAAAAGCAAATAACGTAAGTATGTTTTTAAAGAAATTCTGAATTGAGTTAAAATCTGTTAAACCTCGTGGCTGACTAGTAGAGAATTCCTCTAGGCTCAAAGCACTTTTATACTTTTTGTGAAATAGCCTAAATAAATAAATATTACTAGAACTTCCCCCCTACTCCAGGAAACAGATGCTAAAGAAATTATGTCACAAATGTCACTGGCCAGCAACTGCCGCATCCTCGTCGTTTCGTTATTTCAAATCACAATGTGACGTTCATACAGTATGCATGCGCCGACGCAGGTCACGATCAGGGACGTCGAACTTGCATTTTTAAATCGATACGATCGATAATGTAATCGGCTCCGATACGCGATCTATACCGTTTTTGTATTCCAATTTTAGTGGGCACAATTGTGTGGTAATGTTTTAGGTTTATTTTCACTTTTCTGGCATTTGTGCCTTTGAAAATGAAGAATTGAATCGAAAATTTAACTTTAACAAAAACATCTCCATGTATCTCCTTATTAAACGAAGGAAAACGATGTTACTTAAATGAAACCATTTTTTATTAAATATTTCAGCTTACTTGCCTTGACAGTTGACAATTTAAAAAAGGGGGTTTAAAAATTATTATAATACTTACTAAGAAGAAAATTAATTTTTTTCACTACCGAAAGCAAAAAGTTTGCTAAATATTTTAAATCAAGGGCATTTTATACTTATTATTACAAAGAAAAAAACATCCCCCTTTTCTTTCAAAACTCCTAAATGGCTTCCATAAATCCAAGTCAAGAGGAAGATAACGTAATAAAAGCGCAGTATCTGCCGATGGCCGATCCACGTGTTGCCATAATAAAAATAAATGGACTCCGCAAAACTGGAGGTCGCTCACCTTCCTAACCTAAGACAAGAGTGGTCGTACGCAGCACGCACACAGGCGCAAGCGTGCGCACACTACCCGCACACATGCGCACGCACACACACAGACACAAGCAGCGCGTGCGCGAGCCAGTTTAGACAAACGGAAGAAATGTTATTCTCTTTTTAGGTACGGCTTTTGCTCATTCTGTGCCCGTTTTAAATGCGTCGTTTGAACGATGGTTATTATTTTTTTAATGCGAAATTCTGAGGACTTTTAATGGTCTGGTTTTAGTTTCCGGTCTGGGTTAGTTGAACTCAATTTAGTGATAAGGATACTGCTTGGTACTAAAGGAACTAAATCTTTGTAGTTTTCAATTTTTGTTCACTTATACACCAAAATTAAATAAGGAAAGCTTATACCTCCATTTTGACATTATTAAACAGGGTAACACTAAATAACACTGATAGTTCTAGCGTTATTTAACCTTTACCTATGTTTGCAGCCATCGAGCATTTTTTTTCCAGTACGTTAGGTTTTAATCTATAATTTAATTTTCTCGTTATTCGTTTTAATGCTATACCTTTTTTAATGACGACAGAAATACTAACGAAATCAATCTGTTTTAGTATCAGGCGGGATTCGAACCTGTGTCGTCCGCAAACCGGGTGGCTATACATGGTGTGTTTTAACTGTAAGCCAGCATAATTCTGTCAATGTCTGAAGCAATATTAGCATTTTTATATTAAAATTGAAAAAAAAACATGGTTGCATAATATAATTCAATACCTAACCTAACAAGTTATTTATGTCGCAGCAAAGATATAAAAGTAATCACGTTTCGAAATTATTCATAACATTACCTACATCAACACAGTACTTGCTAACTTCAAAACAACCTAAGTAAACAATTCCTATAATCTAACTAAGCATTTCCATGTCCTACTTCTACCGTCTCCGATGACTGATTGTATTTCAAAAGTTTTCAAAATGGTTTTATTGGCGAAAAATGATACCGTAAGATTCTGCGTACGTTGCTCTCTGCGCGCATGTGTGGGTGACTCGTCTTGACCTACCCCACGGCCGTTTGAGTGTGTGAGTCACTGTTACGCAATCCCAATGCTTTTGGATGAGAAAGCGATTATTTTTTTTCGTTCGTTGTTATGGTTTTTTCTGAGTCATTCCGCGACTGCTCTTGTTCAGTCATAATTATTAGTGTTTGTATTGAACGCGATTTCGTGTTCTAGATACGATTTGGGTTCCGTTTATACTTAGTTGACATAATATTTATGGATTCAATGTCTGAATGGGTTGTTTTTAACCTCTTTAACTCTTGAACTAAATGTCCCAAACCGTTTTTTTTCAGACTATTGACTCTTTTATGGCTTATATTTATTTAAAAAACACAGTGACTCCATGGAAAGTATAAAAAAAAACTATTTTAAAAGACAACGTTATTATAAAACCTTTATTTACAATATTAAGTATTTTATTCCGATCCTACTGTAAGTTACAGTACTTATATTTTATTTTATTTTAACTACTGTTACCGTTCATCAGTAAAAGTAGATACCACTGAAATTATTTCTCCCTGATACTTATTTTGGTGGCTGAATAAACGCTTTTCTATTTCTATAAGAACACGAAGAAAAACTCTATAATTATGATGAAATTAACCACTTTTGATCATCAAAAATATGCTCCAAATCGGTAACTACAAAACAGACTGAACAAAGCCAGTCTTGAAGCGAGCGAAGAACAAAAAGTTTATTTTTAACTCAAAAGTACCTACGTGACAATCTACAACTTGATTTCACCTCATAACTCTTAAAACCATTTTTTGAAAACGTGACATTCATTATCGTCTTATCTATCTTAATTTTTTGTACATTTTAGGATTACGAGCGCCTTTATGACATTTTTGAGGCAATTATTATCTAAAATCTTTTCGCTCTTTAAAGTTTGTAAGTTTATTTTTTTAATATTAAGTGCATAATTAATAAAATCATGATTTACGATAACTGTTACAACGAATTATAATTTTACAATATTTTGTAGCAATGCTATTTTGTAGCGTAAGTGCTTTAGTCTATTCATCAAACAAGTTAAATACTCTAAAATCTTATCATACATCAAATATTTAGTGTTTTATGAGTTTATTATGATTTTTACTTTTATTTTCATTTAGGCTCTCTTAATTGATATATTATTTTTTAAGTAAATACATAAAAAAGAGGCATTGACCGAAACCAAACAGAAGGCAACCAAGTGAATAACCTCACATTTCAAACGTTTTATTAAAATGACTAACTGTGTAGGCATGATAATGCTATAATTACATTTTACATTTTTATTTACTCAATATTTTAGCAAAAGTTATTTGAAGTGTCAAAAAACTCCAGTTTACCGCTTAATGTTTTCTATTTGAGTTATATTCCGTGTAAGGACAAAATTTCCTCATTAAATAATAATTTACCTGATGCATTACAGAACTATTTACCCGTATTGTCGATTTTAATATTTATAAAATAACAATTTCAACACATTTTTTAACTGTGTTCCACATTGCGACATTTCAGTGAAAAGAAACATAAAAAAGCTCAACATTTTGAATACGGAATTGGAATATGTATTCGTTTGACTAATATAAAATGTGAAAATATTTCCATCTATCTTAAAATATTGAGAAGGCATTTCTTAAAGGTATTTTTTAACTACTACTGCTACTTTCAACTTAAGAACAGCTTATGTATTGAACTGTCGAGTGAAACGGTAACCAATGAGGAATCAAATTATTTTAATCAATGCCAAATAAAGCGTTATTTCCAAAAAAACGTAATACCTGCATCGAAACTCATCCGAGAACACGTAACGAACTCGACGGAGTGCACGCATCTCACTCTAGTCCTCACAAAACTCACTACATTCACACCCGACACGAAAAGAAAACCCACAAACCGGTACCGAACTTCCTTACTACGTCACCAAATTTCAAATTTAGAACGCAAATAGAACGCGCTGTTCCATTTTCTTTTTTTTGCAATTTTTTAACGCGAAATATGTCCGTTTTCGACAAAATGTATTTTTCAAATGTCTGTTGGCTGCAAAAAATGGTTGTGCACTCAGCTCGTGGGCCGTAGGCGGTCGGTATAAGTACTATAGTTGTAGAGAAGTTAGTGTGGCATCGTATTGCACTTATGTGTAGGTACTCGCTAAGTTTTTTATTATAGTCTGTTATATCCGCGCGGTTCCTTAGTTTGAGGCTTGCGTGCTAGCCCGACGCGAAACGGCTTGATACTTTTTGTATTACGTAATGGAAAAGTCTAAGACTCATTAAGTTGAGTAAACTATGAGAGACGATAAGAAAAATAGCCATGTTTTAGTTTTGTTTTTTGCTCTTGCTTTTATTGTTGGATTCTTTTTAGGTCATAACTTGCAGTTGATATTGATTTAAATATTTTAATGCGACTATTTGCAGAAGTATTTTTCGTACATCGATTGCTTAATAACTAGGTAAATTCAACGGATTTAGTGTTTTCTCGTTGAATCAAGCGTTCACTATATTATTGATGGTCGAATAATAATAAAACCAATAATTTTAGTTTAATGAAATGGCCACTGTATAAAACTAAGTATAACCAGCAAACATGATGAACACCTTAAATTAACTAATCTCAAAGTGAAAAATATGAGACAACATCAAATACATTGCTTTGGTCACTAAGAAAAGTTTTCCATCATGTTATCGAGACCAGAAACGTTATAGCTACCACAAACACCCAGAAACGAATATCTGTTTTATCAACGAACATTTGTGCTGATGCGGCAATCAAACCCTTGCGAAGAACTTGACAGTTCTAGTTTCTCACTCCTATTAAATAATAGTATTAAATAATTATTAAGTCTCTACATAACACAACACAGCAGATGAAAAAGAGGATTACTATGTAGAAAATTAGGCAATAATTTTTCAGAGTCATATAGAAGCTTGAAAAGAATTTGCTATGAGCACAATGCGAGACATAGAAATTCCAAAAGAAATTATAAAAGATTGTAAAAGTATCAACCCGCCTTTACCGTCGTAGGCGATAGGTCGCGTGCGAGGGAGACGGCGATACATGCAGTTTTTCATTGCGCCGCTCTCGCTACGAAGAGTTTTTTTTCCAAGTTGCGTTTTTATAACTTGCCTTATTCGATGGTGCTTTCTTGTACGAATATATTTTTTCTTCCGACCAAACCGCTCGTGGTGGTCTGATTGCGAACAAAAAAGGACTTGCATTTGTTTTTTGTGATACTATGGGGACATTGATACTAGTTTAAGCGTACTTAGTGTTAATTTTTTATTGTTTATGTGTATTTGGGACAATATTTGGTCTAAACTATTGCTGTCTGGTTGGCTTCAAGTCATAATGTATTAATTAGAATAAATGGAATGAAAAAATATGAAACATTTTACAACCAAATCAGCTGCCACAAAATCAAGCAGAGCTTTAACCTTGTTTGTGGATTATCAGTACGTTTTTTTAATGAATAATAACAGCCAGCTAAATTTTAGTCATATGCATTAAATTTTGTCCTAGGCCAAACTTGAACTTGGGACTTCACTTTGCCACGATGCTATCCTTAAAAAAACCATTATTATCATATCCCTAAATTAATGTTCAAAATATTCCTTTCTTGTAGTGGCCCGTTCCAAAATCTAACCCTTCAATGTGCATTTAAAGAACACTAAACTTAATTATCAAATATTCAAATCCAAAAGAAAAAAAAATCTTTAAAACTGTCCTTTCAACCGTCAATCACCATCGTACACAGCCGTAAAATCGTCAAATAATTGACTTAGCAATTTTTTGCTAAAAGCAGCTATTAAAAAAACTACCCACTGTGCCTTGTCGTTACCTAGGTCTTTAGTTCGTCACTTAGGGCCCAGCCGAGCGGCAAATGGCTGAAATTAGGGCTTAGCGTAATGACTAGCTGTGTCCAGCCGTACGGTTATGTTGTCAGCGTTCGGTATCGATTTTAAAATGGCTTATGCTGACATTGGGCTGACGTAAGTGGTTTTGAGGCTTTTTTAAAAGCTTTTTTGACAAGTTCCTGGAATGAGTATTTGTTTTTGTGTAAGGTGCTAAGTTTGTTTTGACATGAGAAAGCAGTTAGAAGACATCTAAAGAGTTATTCAAAAAACTTATTTATTTATATTACATTATTATTTTTGTGGAATATTTACGAATTTCATTTGGAAACTCTCGGTATACCAGTCTCGTCATCATCTCTACATCATTGAAAATTAATACACGCTGTTTGGTGAATGAATTCACTTTATGACAGAAACATACATACCTAACCATAATAGATACATCCACACCTAGCCCAGAAAATTATAACTTTAATTATTATTTTTTTAACAATGATAAAATTTTATTATCAAAACACTAAGTTCCTTTTTCTAAACATAGTAAAAACGGATTAAACAGCAATTTATGTCATCAGGAAGCAATTTAAATCTAGTCCCAGCGCATCGCCTAGCTTAAAGTTTTTTCTACTTTTAACTTGTTTCTTCGTGATTTAATCTTGATTGGAAACATTTTTATGGCAATTCTGGAGAGGTTTCCTTTAAAAAAACTTAAAGTATCTATTTATTACTAGTAGCTTTTAAAGATCGTCGTGGCCCAGTGGTTAAACACTCTATCTTTGGAACCCGGTGGTCCCGAGATCGAATCTGGCCGGAGCACAGCTACTTTGTGTTAATTTTTCAACTTGCGGCTAACTTTCCGGTGATGGAAAACACCGATATAAAACCCAAGCAACCCGAATAACGGCGGTAGGCTTACCCCTTACCACGTTGCGTTCAAATTCCCTCTGCCAAAAATTGTGTATTCTGAATGTTCCGTTCACCATGACGGTAACAATCAGTGCGCCTCTGACTAACCCATTAAGCGTATTCTTATGCTTAACAGGTAGATAGATAATGCCATTAGCAGTAAGTACCTCTTAAATGAAAATAAGACAAAATTTAGAGTGAAGTTGTCAGTTTTATTCCGTTTTTAAAAATTCAATAAATGACTAACCTGTAAAATTTATAAGATATCATTCTAAAAAGATGCGAAACACAATATCTCATGAAAATAAGACAAAATTTAGAGTGAAGTTGTCAGTTTTATTCCGTTTTTAAAAAATCATTAAATGACTAACCTGTAAAATTTATCAGATATCATTCTAAAAAGAGGCGAAACACAATATCTCATTACTTTAAAAAAACGTAGGTAACCAAAAATCATGACCTGATTTCAGTTACACTGTAAAAAAATTAAAATAATTTTCTTTAAATAATTTAACCCTAAATTGGACAAAATCTTGTAACCAAATGTGGCGTAAAATATTTTTCTCAGACCAAAAACAAATAATGCCAGAATGAGACGTCTTGGGTGAAAGGGAGGGGGGACAGGGGCAGAATAGCGTTCGTTAGCATCTTTTAATTTCAGCTAATTTTTATCTTCGCCGTCGCCGCCTTTTTTACTCTGTAGCACAAGCCATTAGCTCCCGTGTACTCGGGAAAAACAATCTTGGTACTTGATTGAACACAGGTTAACGTCGTGTAATATATTTTTTAGTATACTCGTAGTTCTGTGCGGGATTTTACAAGAAACGTGTGGAGGAGACTCGGGATATTACATTACGTACGGCTATGCGAATAAAATATGTTCAACTGTGTCATGTTTGGACAGAAACATACTCACAAGTCTCAATTTAAAAAATCCTCACAACATCAAGATGAATCACGATATTTTAATATTTCTTGTTTGACGCCTTGTAAAACCAGAACTCAATTTCAAAATAAAATAAAAAAAGAGTTGTACACATTTCAATGTCAGTGCCAGTGAATTTAGTGGCATCGTGAATTTTAAATTTTAAATAGTGAATTACATAATCTTCTGTTAGTAACATTTAACAATTTTGGATGAAGTAGCAAAAAAAACAGTACTAAACACATATTCTAGTAATTAGTGGTCTGCAAATACACAGTTTGAAGTGAACGTAGGATGAATAGAGCGAGTGCGTTTCTCTGCTTTAAGTTAAATGTATTAGAATTCCTATTTTCCTAGCACTGCATAAATCAACCCTATTCTCCTCTATTTATCTTCACATGACTTTTTATTGAATTTTATTATGAGTTTCAATGCAGTATCTAATAACGCTAAATAATCCCATTTATTTAATGTACAAAAATGGCAAACAAACAAACAAACAAACAATAATAACTTTATTTAAATAGACCTGTTACAAGTACTTTCAAATCGTCAAATCTAATTAACAAACAAAATACAATTAATAATAGACATGAATAAATGACATGGCAGTTTAAAAATCACCCATACTGCTTAAACAGCTAATGCAAATAGTCAAAAAGTATGAACTGTGGCTTTCTGTGCGTAACGTCGAGTAATTATAACATTTGATGTAACTTCCTCTATATTAATTAAACCAATAATTTAATTGTTTTGAGAGTTATTATTTAAAGAAAGGATTTATTGATTATCATTTGCAATTAAATAGATTGAAAATCCATTCGTCGTTTATTACAACTTCTAGCAACGTGTGGGAACCAATAACATTTTAATTAATAAAATCTTCTTTCACAATTTGCAGTAGCTTGAACCAGTCTTCAATATTCATCTTAGAAAGCGGTTTATTTGACTAACCTTTGGCGTGACGCAAAAGGTAGAAAGTAAATTTTTCACACCAATTTTTTGTGCATCATTTGTCATTATGTTTGGTATCTTGGTTATTTTTGGTCGATGTATGGAAAGAAAATTAGAAACACAAACTGCACAATTCCGAATCGAATAGTGGAGATGTCTTAGATATTATGCATATCTTTCATATTTCAGCAGTTTGACAAAAAAATGATCTTAACTTTTTGTGTGAAATCTGTCACATCAGAACTTAAGACGCAATCGCAAAAGTGTCAACTCTGTAATTCGGAGTGTACGGAAGAAATCTAATTTTTGGAGAGTTTTTCTCTTATTTCGTCTCGGCGCTGTGCTCCCGCCAATTTGTGTGTGTTTGTCGAAAAATTACCTTAAATGTCTTGCAAAGTAGGCGTGTGTTTTATTTCATATTATAAATTATTTATCAACCTGAGGGTTGAGATTTGTAATGAAAGATTAAGTTTTTATGTGCCCCATTTTTGAGAGGTTTTGTCAAAATTGTATTCTGGGGTAAGAAATATTCTAATGTTGTAACAATTAAAATGTTTAGTAGTGACTAATTCTATTTTCATAACAAACCTAAGTTACTTCTTGACTATAATTGAGTCATTTCAAAAATAACAAATAAGGTATAATTTTCTGAATAGACTTCATTTTGAGTATAGTTTAGATTTTATAATCTACTTTCCTTAAAATGAATTTGTCAGCTAAAAGTGTGTAAAGAGACGAAGTTGCTTGCAAAAAGTTGTAAAACTCCAAAATAAAATATTCACAATCGTGCTCAGGTGGCAAATATTTTTTTTACGAGCACTAAAGAACTTTTCTAATAATGTGGTCGCATTTTCTCGCTAATTGCTAAATAAATTTCCAAGTTTCCCGCCAAAAAACCTTCGCGATGAGTTATAACGTTAAAAAACGACCGAAAGAAATGTCCGCCGCTTTAGTGGTGCCTTATTCATAGGCGGGCTGTTTTAGGAGTGTCCACTTTAGGAAATTTACGATGTTGAAGTTTATGACTTTTTTTCTTTAGTTAAATAACAATAATACATAGCTAACAAAAAAATCTTTTGCTTAAGTAAAATAACAATTATTAGTTAGAGTTTGATTGACTATATAGACTGTAATGAAAGATCTTATCCTAAGTTACACTATGTTATGCAATAAATGATAAAATCTTGAGTAGGTATTAATTGAAAAACTCGTTGCTTTGAAATGAATTACTTATTTATTTATTTATTTATTGGTTTGTACACAAATTGATACGTTTTACAGTAAGCAAAAGGAATAAACATAGTACAGGTGAGCTTATCTCTAATGAGAGATTTCTTCCAGCAGACCATGGAATCACCATGGACCATTACTTCTTTCCATAAAACTACTTTGATTGAAACAAAAACGCTGTTACATTTCCAAATACATTTTTTGATTACTTGTTAAAATAATAATATGTCTCAGATATCAGGAGTACGTAGTTTATAATTCAATAGTATTGTATTCCTTTGAGGTTCGTTACTTCAAAAAAATGTAGCAATGAAACCTTCACGGCTCGACTAAGAATACGGCCGAAAAGGGTTGAAGAAAATTGTAAAAGATAGAGGAAAAGTGAGAAAAATCAAGAACGGGACAGCGGTACGGGCGGGCTCTTAATTTTATATCTTTTTTAATTTATAACTCTGGCAGGGCTGGCAAAGTAAACCGTAATGAGTTTGTTTCGGACAAGAGGTTGTGTTTTAAGAAGGTGGCACTCTTTTGTTTTATTACTTTAAATGACACCCGCTTAGCGCGGTGGTTAGATGCGAGCTTTTGCGAGGGTCGTGGGGTTCTCGCACGCAAAAATATAATGTTCAAACAATACTTATGTATTCCCATATATATTGTTTAAACAATACTTATGTATTGTTTAAACAATATATTTTTACAATCAAATCGTTTTTTTGCCAACAGCTATGCTATTCTGGCTAACGCCGAATCTCATCTTGATTGAAAAACGCCAAAATACTTAACTTGGATAAATCGAGAAGTCTTTATAGAGCATGACCACCTAGTTGTAGAAAGAAGTATTTTTTTAAACTACTTGAAGCTACTTGGTCTGTTAATGGTCTCGGTAGCATAATTGGTAGTGCAGTCGCCCGGCTTGCGAAAGATGCGGGTTCAAGTCCTGCCTGATGCCAACATGACCAAATGTCTTTTTCTGGTTTTCTTTAGAAAGATACTGCATGGAAAATGCTAAAAACAATAATAAAATATACTTGAAGCTACTTCACTTTAAATTATGATTCGCGGTATTTTTTTATTCTTGATTTTACTAAAAAGTAAAATTAGCGGACTAAATGCATACAGACATGCTCTACTAGTCAACCATCGGTCGAAGCAGACTTACTTTTGGCGGTGGTCTTACTAATCCACTAACAACTTGAAAGCGTTAACATTATTTCATATAACAAGATTTTATTTTTCTAGTTTTTCCATCATTTTGTAATCAAACTCATTGTTACAACATGTTTCGATCTGGACCAGGTGAGATTAAGCCTTAACTGTGAACCATTTAGAGTACACTATCGAGCAACCCTATCCCGTTACGGTACAACTACAGAATCTTTCAGAACCTATTAAGTCGGAAAGCCTCTTGGTCATTAAACCAGTTTTTCTCAACGTTTCCGGACGATTTGTCTCCCCCCTTCGGACACTTTTCATAATTACCGCACTCCCTTACCCCTCCACTTGTAACAAGATGTTCCTTCTGAACTCTTTAAAAAAACAATTGTGTTTGTGAGGATTGAAATGACACTGTTTTGGATTTTTTATTTCGCTAATAGCAATTTCTATGAAAAGAGGTCTATAATTATGAATGTTTTTCATCACCGAATACACGTTGCTAGCCTCCAATTTTGGTGTGATAACAAGGTTATCAAAAAACACAACGTTCGAAAAAAAGGTTATGATCAAGTAATGTTTATTCTGATAGAAATCGCTTTTAGCCATAAGGCCCCCTAATTGGGATTTGTAACTTTTTGTGCCGTAAAGTTTATCATTTATCTTGTATTTATTTAGATGTAATTTTTGTCCTGACTTGTACTTTTAATTTACTTTTGTCGTTCTAACCATGATTGAACCTGAGACTGTCCGCATGGATATCAAACTCGCTCATCTATCTTACAACTGTTTTCCAAATAAGCCCAATACAGAAACATTAAAGAAACACTGTAAAGATTCCAAAGCAAATACAAACATTTAGAAGAACGAACCTTCTTTTCAAAGTTGGTTAAAAAGTAAAAAATATGCCGCTAAAGTATTCACTGTCAGTCGGCATTTCACTAAAAAGAACCGCAGAAATCTAAGCACAGGCCATAAAATACTCAACAACACTTTCAGCCCTTCGTCCATCATTAAAAACATTTTTAAAACAATATTTATAACAGAAACGGCCCAACACAAAAAGTTAAGACAACGCAATTGATTTACTATCGCAAAAACAAAAGTTTAAAAAAGTAAGCCGAAAAAAGGCCAGTGCTGTGAGGCTGAAAATAAGTTTAAAAATAAAAAAGGTCGGTACACATGTCTCGGGCGGACGGCGGACGTCAAAATCGTCTCAATTTCGAACGGAAAAACAATTGCAATTTGAATTTTAAATTTGGAACGCGGTCATTTCGGCGGATTTTTTCGGAAAGCGGCACACTAATAAATCTCGGGGCAATAACGATAAATTCATTGCGGATCGACATGCAAATGTTGGGGATTTTTTTCGACAACGCGTATCAAGTACTTTTGTTGTAGAACAGGATGGTATGGAGACGCTTTTGGGACAATTTCAGTTTAAAATTTGATTTATGCTTAAAGCATTGATAAGTTACTTTAGCCTTTTCGTCTTATTGTCATTTTACAATGCAAACTGTAAGTGAAAATGAACTTGACATCAGCTAGAATTTAAGCTAGCTCGTAGATAATGATACCTTCAGTATTATAATAATGAAAATCTGTAGTTTAATAGCTCAGTGGCAAGTGATCATGTGCCAAGTGTGCCCGCAGCCGTGGGTTTCGCACCCAGTCACGAAAAGTTCCATATACTTATTTTCATAGATCATTTTTAAAATTTGTGTTCGAAAACTGTCTCAATATGCGTTTACTCGAGTGACTATGTATTTCAATAACACCCAATACTGACAAGCAAGGTTTATTTAGGGATTAATAAAAATATATCTTGATACTTAAATGTTTATCCTACCAGTATCGGACCCACAAACTTAGGCGTTATAGGCAGTAATTACTCATTTCTCAAACGGGCCAGTCAATTTAACTTTGTAAGTTACAAATAAAGTCTAAAAATAATTTAATTCGACTCCACGCCACCCGTGTTCCTCCTCACCTCAAAAGATCAAGTACTCGATCCGGCATAAAGAGTGCAGTTTTTATTTTGCCGAGTGTACTTTTCCGTTCGCCGTTCGGGGGTTAGCTGGGTTTTTTACTATTTTTTTCGAGCACCTGTGCTTTTGACTGTACTTTGTTTACTAGGCTTTCGGAGTCGGTGGTTATTCCTTTTTTTAAATTAAACGTTTTTAAGGTGATTGTTTATGCGTTGGGCGTTTCTAGGCGTTGGTTTTGTTGTAGTTACCGACTTTTATTTAGATTTTTAGGTGTTGTTGTGGGAGCTTGGGAAGTTCGTTTATTTTTGCTAAATAACAACTAATTTTTAAACAGTTAAAAAGATACAAGTTACTTTATGCATTTTTAGAATGTTTGTATTTCCCATAGTTATAGGCGTTGAAATGGGTTTTGATTGGTTATCTCAACTTCTACTTTGTCTGCAAAGACTCTATCTCTATCTATCCATACATTATTAGAGATATTATTTTGTTCAAATAGTTTATAATGAGAAATGAAAATTTATCTTCCACATTCGTTGTCGTCGCAAGTACGACAAAAAAATACGAGGTAACTTTTAGTCTTGTGCTAAAAAACTGTTTTTATAGATTGTGATTCGATCTTAATAATAAATATCAAAAACAATATCCACAGCCCTATCAAATGCAGATGTTACGAAACGAGAGTACACAGTACTTCCTGAATGGTACTGCATACGCCACCTTGTATGCAGATGGTCAGTACCTTCGCTTGTTTAAAAAAAAACACGATTCTCGATTAAATAAATTGTTAACACGCCCGAGGCGTTTATCGCGCTGGGCATTTTTTATCTTAATCGATTCTATGCGAAAAGTTTCTAAGTAATGAATATGTAAATTATAGATCGAGCCTAGATATTTTATAGTTCCTGTACTGTTAAAAAGTTCTTATCTGACCGTAGAGTGTTTCCTTTGCCACCCGCAGCTATACAGACGATAAAATCGCCGGTTTAAATAAGATTTTAAAAAATAAAGTGCACACATTGTAGGAATAAACAGTTAAAGTTAAAGCTTAAAATTAGTCATTGAGTTATTGGTTTGTATAACCAACACCCCTTTATTCGGGAATGCGTTTTAGCGGCTGCGACGGAACTCCATATATTTCAAAAACCGTTAAAATATTGGTAGGCAAAATTAGTAGCTAATGTTTTTTTAGTCAAAAATTAAAAAAAAACAAAACGATATATTTAGTGCAAAAAAAAACAAAAATAAAGCAAAAACAAAACGCACTGTCAAAAAAAAACAAATTCTGAATTCGGACCGCAGCCGCCGCCGCGTTTCCCGCGTTTTGGAAGATAACAATACGCATTGAAACAGATGCCAACTCACTCGCTGAAGTGTGGACCAGCACTCCTCCAGGGTGCGCTCGCTGATGCTCTGCCCCGACCGCGCTTGTTGCTGTGGAACGGAACGTAACTTTAGTGTTGGCACTATTGGAACTTTTTGTAAGATGACGACATAAACACTTGGAAAAAAGTTTTGTCTATGGAACGCAGTTGGATTCCCTCGGGTTGATTGAAAGCTTTTTTTTGCTTTTAAAATTATGTGCAGCTATCTAGTAAACGAATACTGTCTTAAACAAAAATTTGGGTTCGGTGCACTGTGTTTTTAATATCATCATTTTACAAAAAGTTGTTACATTAAAAGCTAAAAATAATAGATAGTACAAAAAGGTATAATAAGTAAGTTTGTTTTGTGTTAGGAAATGCTTTGAATTTTCCTCAAAATACCCCCTTAACCAACCAAAAACTAACATAAGCTAGTACTTGAAATCAATTAAAACCAAAAAACTGTTAGTAAAGCATTGCCTTCAAATGGAAAATGTGAAAAATCCTTGCATTTACCCTTTACAGTGAGCCTTTAGTCGTTAATAGTGAAATAAATATCTAGTTAGAACTAAAGTAATCAGTTTGAAAGATAGAACATGCTAGAAATAACCATAAACATAAGGAAATAAGACTCACTGTTAAATAACACGGAAAAGCTCGTATAGTTTCCTCAACCTAATTCCATTTGAAATATGAATTCATTTTTTGAATTATTTAAATGTAATTTTTGAAACTACTTGAACTTGACAGAAACATTTAAATTAAAATTTAGTTCAGTATGTTACATTTAGCAAATAATGCGCTCTCATGCATTATTTTGTCATTAATTAAGTAAAGAGTTACGTAAGTAGTATTCATTTAGGTTATTTTTGAGTTGTTTACAAAAACATCAAATGGAAATAAGCTTATACTTATTTCCGCAGGAAATCACAAAATGACTATCCTGCTTATTTAATCTTGGTAGATATTTTGTTAGCATTATTTTAAGAATATTATCCAATTCAAAACCATAGATTGATGAACTGCTATTGTATAACTTGACCATTCAATAGGACCTTTTGAATTGATTCAGGTTTGTTCAAGATCTTCAAGAGCTTTCAATATTGAATTCTCCGTTTTAGAACTAATCAGATAATGGATAAACATAATATCGCATTTCCTTTTACCGTGAAATTAAAAAAAAACAAAAGCCAATATGTTAAGCATCAGTGTTGATAAGACACAATCTTTCATTCTCATTTTGTTGGAAATAAAAATCTAAGGAGACGTTAAGAAACGCTTGTCAAAATAATATATACTATTGGTTAAACCGTTCGCTTTGATGCCAACAACTTTTAACCGCCTTTTTCGTACCCGTTATGTCATCCAAGAGGTTTAGGAAATGCGTTACTTAAATAAAACCTATACGAGCTTCCCCAGATGAAGATGGAGTGAAGAAAAGAAAAATAATTACATCAATATTGAGGCTATTCAGGAAATTTACCAATGCAAATGGCAACATCGAGCTCCTGTCGCCGACCGGGCCGTCTCCCGTCGGCGACTGTTGTGGCTGCGTGCGACAAAACAACATAGTTTTAACATATAATACATAATTAAAGCTTTTTTATTAAGTATATTATTAAGTAAGTAAATAAGATCTCTGTTAGAGAAGTCAACCTTGGCGACAAATGAGATCTCACTTTACTTTTGTCAAAACTGGTAGATCTCTTCCAAAAGATATAAAAAACCATTTGTTAGTAAATGAATGGAATCCTTAGATTTTGCACCATCAAATTGGAAGAAGAGACTATTTTTTCAAATCTTTGCACACCTTAAAAATGCTAGTTTTAAAGTGCGCATTTTGTGAAGTGCTTTATGACCATTTGAGTGTGGTGTTACCACAAATTGCGAAATGCTTTATTTGAGTCAAAGCCAAAAAGGCAATTGAAAAGGAAAATCAAATAGTCCATTGAAATCACATCCATTTGCTTGAGCAAAGGAAGTGATGTTGGATTGAATGAAGTGTTAGGTAGGTACTGCAAAATTTTGTACTTACACGCAATTGTATTTCTAACTACTTGAAAATAACTGTGCTAAAATAATATGTATTGTGTAACTTTGTTATTTGGAAATATCTAACTAATAGCCTAATACAGTTAAAAACAGTAAGGTGTCATTAAAAGAAAATATATTAGTCCTGTATTCAGAATCTATACTTACTCAAAGACAAATTTAAGTTTGTAGTTAGTCAACACATTGAAGTCTAACCTCTCAGAAACTTGAGATTGAACCTAGTTTTGAATTACGTCTAGTTTTTTATTATAGTTCCCAATAATCAGCAAGTCTTTTAAATTTATTGGTATTGTAAAAAAAAAACGAAAAAAAACTTAAATCTTTGAAAAAAAGTTTTCAATAAAAACCGTTACTGTATTTGTATATCTATTAGTTAGCAATCCCTGCGCAACCGTTTCCGGTTACAATTAAAGCTGCTAAATAGAGCCGTTACACTTTCTCAGCAATAGTTCTATTTTCAAATTGGAAATTCTGTTGAGTCAGCCATGTTCGTAATTCAAAACATGGCAACTGAATAATCGAATTTAGTTTAAAATACCTGTTAGGAACGGGTTTTTTGCTATAGCTTACTTTGTAAAATTATTATCGTTGAATGTCCTATAAAAAAGACATACAATCTCGTTCACTGAGTTATATCACCGAGAACTTCAGACTAATATAGGTACTGTAAGAAGGTAATGTTGCTATATTTGGCTAGTCAGCCTTTCTTAACATTTTTGTAACAGGTATTCTAACCGAAACACCCGTTTATCTATTACACGCAACATTATCAGTAACTTTTGTATTTTTTTCATTACTATTTCTATAGCGTTGTATTATAAAGTTATAAAATGTGAATATTACAAAGTTATAATTATGAATAGTGAAATTAATCTACTGATAAATATGATAAATTGTGAGCCTAAGATACTTATCAGTTAAAAATACCGTGCATTTTAGTAAAATAATATATTAAATCAAAGTTACAAGTAATACAAGAACCCAAAACCAAACACACAATAAACCAACAGAAACTGTTCATGTTTTTATTACAAACAATACAAAATGGATACAAATGAAAAAAAATATGTTACTAACTCTACTTATAATCATTAAAACTCAACCAGTCTTTCGAGTCTCCGTGCTTATTATGTTTGCCATTCTCAGCTTCATCCACTTAAGACTGAGCAGTGCTAGTTGTTAAGTCCTGGTTCAGTTTTCATGAATAAAAATAATAAAAAACCCAATGCCTGCCTGCCAGCAAGCCAAACTACGGGCAGTAAGTTGTAATTTGGAATAATCTTAATAACGTGCATATTTTACCAAAATTTTCAAAGTGTCATTTATGGCTTGAAAGCGGAAGAGCATTCAAATGCTTCGGGCATAAAATACACAATTAATAAATGAGGTAAAAATATAAAAAACTAAATAAAAAAATTACACAAGACGCACACAGAAGTAACTATGATGGAATAGTATTTACATCGACATTATTGAGTGAGGACAGTAAATTTACCAGCGCAAAAGGCACGAGGGACCTCTCGCTCATGGTGGAGTCAGCGGACGGTGACTGCTGCTGTTGCTGTCTCGTTCCAACGAAGGAAGCGGCCGGCGTGAAAGAAAAAGACAACGCATTTCAGATTTGGTGCCTATGACTTATGAGACCTAAACTAGAGCACGGACTTTATGAAATCTATTAAAAAATGATTTTTTTTTTTGCTCATTTTAATCATCATATTATCCCTAAGTATGAAAAATAGAAACCTTAGTTAAATTCAGATATAAAAAAGTAAATTTTCATACAACATTATTTATTATTGTCAATTGAAACCAATGCAAAATATGTCTAACAACTTTTGCCTGTTTACGAATATGAAAAAACATAAACGTTTCATTAAATTTATATTCTGTATTTTGATTGCAAACCCTTGACTCAACACGATGAACGCAATAGAAAATATTAATAAATCAAATTTTTAATTAACCGTTCTACAAAAAAGTTCTAACCACAAAAGCGCAACTACTTCACAGCGACGAACCGTTAAATCTCTATTTACGAAAAAAACAGTTTTGAATACGAAACATGAACGGGATATCAAAACCGGTTCTTGTTCAAACAATTTTTAAAACAAAAAAATAAAACGAGAACAGATTCGCAGCAACAAATAACTGTCAACACCCCTTCCGTGAAACAAAGCACGACAAAAAATTAAAAATAAAATCACAATGAACCCCTAATCCGGCGTGCCGTGGGAATAGACAAATGCAAGGTGAGCGAATCCGAAACTAATTTAAAAAGTAATATTCTTTCGTCTTCTGTTTTTAAAATTTGAATTAGGAACATTGCAATCCATTGTTTTTAATGCCCTCATTCTTCCGACTCCGGTATTTGAGTTACGAACGTCTTTCGATTGTATTGTTTTCTTTTTATTTCAATGCGACGTTACTTTTAACGGTCAATTGGGTTTTTAAATTACACCCGAACGGAAGAGAAGTATAAATATTAGCTCCAAATAAAAGTTATCGTTAGCCGTGGCCAATAAAATGATTATAAGCCCATATGTCGAAACCAAATATTTGTTATTGTTGAAAGAAATGAAATCGAAACGGACGAGTTGATCACGGACTAATACAGAAATAATAGAATTATCACAGATTATCGTAATTTACATATGCTTTGTAAAGCCGGATGCGACATAAGGACAAAAACGATTTAATAATAAGTTTGACTCCAAGGCCTTTAACCCTTTCTTGCTAACAAAAGCTTTACAATATGTTGCGATGCCTTGTGGTCTTTTTTTGGCGGAAGAAGGGATCATTCAAATTTGGAACGAGTTCCAAGACCCACTTTAATAAGTTGAGGTCAGTCAGTTGATCAAGATTCACCGGTGAAGATACACGTTAATTTTATTCAAACACTTTTAAATCGGCACGTTTTATTCTAACTCAGAATTATGTTTGATTTTGGAAATATTTAAGTGCGCGTGTTTGGAAAAGTTAGTTTTTTTACTGTTTAATTCGGAAATTTTTTTTTCTTGTTACAACGTTTTATGAATAAAAACGTTTTTTTAATAAAAACAATAATAAACGAAATTAAAGTCTTTGCCAAAAATATAAGTTTGTTGTGTCTTGAGATAGCGGCCGCAGCCGACGGGTAAGTTTTTGTTTATAAACGCGCCGCGACACTGATTTTACAGAAGTGTATTTTTCTAGTTAAAATTTTCACTTTTTTGTTTTCTTTTTCTAACTTCATCTATAACGAAAAATATTTTTTCCAAATTTAGTTTTCATTCTTCACTTTAAAACATAATAACAACACTGTTTTTTTTAAACCTAAACACAGCTTTTCAATCAAGAAAAATGAAAACACTCACCTGAATTTCATTAACCAGTTTCTCAGTCATGATCTTGTGGTCTGGAGTGGCTGGTGGCTGCGGAGTAGGCGGTGCAGGCCCGGGCTGGTTGTGGGCCTCAGCCATGGGCTCCTGGGCCGGCGAGGCGGGCCTGCTGCGGCTCCAAAAGTCCTGCATCTTGAACTGCCTCTGAGCTTCAGCTTGGAGAGCTGGTATGTGGAGGGATAGCGGTGCAGCGCGAAGGTCTAGCGCGCTGCCAGCTGCTGCAGCCTCGGAACTGCCTTCAGCTGCGGTCATCTTAAAGGAGTTCTGCAGCCAGCTCGCCACAAAACTGTCTTCCTCCTTGGGAGGCTCCAGCAGCCGCGGGAACGGCGGCGCGGCGCTGGGTTCAAACGCCTCGCCGCCTACTGGTTCACTCTCCTCCGCTATTTTCGGAACTTTCGCCTCCCTCGGTGAGCTCTCCTCTACCGCTTCCGTCTTCCGATACTCATGGAGGTCCCTGTACCTCTCCTGCAGCGCTAGGGATATATTCTCATTGAAGTATTTCAACATTAATTCCAGTTTCGGGCGTATCGTCACAGATTCATGCGATGCGTTATCGCATCGGCTGATCTGGAAGCAAAAGGCCGCTTTTAGTTCGCGTTTCAAAGTTGCGGGAAGTGTGTCCGGAAAATGGGAAGCGGAAGGACCTTCTTGAGACGCGGGCGGGCGACGACTAACTTCTTAGTGGGAAAGTTGGCGTCGCGACGCTTTCTTGCGGGGTGGGGCGGACGCGCGCGCCAGACGAAGACGCCGACCCAACTAGCAAGACGCGGCGCCGCCCCCGCCGCCTTAGACGTGCTCA
This sequence comes from Udea ferrugalis, assembly GCA_950022985.1. Taxonomy (NCBI): domain Eukaryota; kingdom Metazoa; phylum Arthropoda; class Insecta; order Lepidoptera; family Crambidae; genus Udea; species Udea ferrugalis. Next base: position 2,939,859 of record OX465541.1, read on the forward strand.
AGAACATCCCCACCGGCGTCGAGCGCACGCGCCCAACGTTTTTTCACGGAAAAATGCGACCGGTCAAGACAAGACGCGCGGCCGGCGCCAGCCGCGCGCCGTATGAGCCCCCCCCACGCACCAGGACATTTCCCAAAAACGCGTGACGGACCGTTCGGACCGAGCAACTATTAAAAAGGGCGCGAACCCCCGCTCGAGCCTCTCGCTCGCACTACAGCGCACCCGCCTCACCCCTTCGCGAGAGAAAGGGACGAGTAGCACTCCCCATTTTTTTCTAATCGAGGGAGGAAATGGAAAAGAATGGGTTTCTTTGTGATTTTTTCTTAATGACTCCCGTCTCGCTCGCACGCGTGGTGTTTGTATAGCGCTGTTTCGTTGTGAGTTTTTGGGGAATTCTTTTCGTAACGCCTCTGTTATTAGTGCATTTTTTTGCGCCCAGGCGTGGCTTAGCCTATGGGGTAAGCCAACGGTAGTTTGACGGAGTTTTTAATGTTTTCCTATACCTAAAGTTGGTTAAACTGGACTTTTAAGAGCTTCTTTTAAGATTTTTCTTCAGAGTCGTATATTTTTTGTTACTTCTTTACTAAACGAATAATGACTGAATACGTAGTACAAGGACATCTTCAGAAAACTATTTCCAAATGTTTTAACTAATATCCTGAATGTTTTCCACAGTTTTTATGAGACTTTTCATTTAATTCTTTCTTTTAAGTTCAAGGTTCATTTCTAAGTAGAGCCGTCTTGCCGTCTCGGCGCGCGTCGTAGTACAGCTTTCGCTACCCCACGCCAGATGGCGTTCCACGCTACGAGACCACTACAAGATTAAGGTTTTTTCACTTTCTTCTTTTAATAACTTGTTAGGTATTAAATATATATACTGAAAAAAATTGTTTAGATAGCTTGTGTTTTTTTTGTGTGTAATTTTTCATCATGGAAAATGTTCGTAGTTATTGACTGTCATCAACTTTGCCTATTTATCTGACTTGATTGTAATTTTATTATTGTGTAAGTATACATTTTGCTTATAAACGGAAACTAACACTGTTTACTTTAAAGTTCAAGTAATTACGCAGTAGAAAGGCTGTTTGCGTAAATATCTTGCTAAGATATTCAATATTTTAGCTGAAAAATGTATTTATGAAAATATGTGTCTAATGATTTCAGCAAGATGTTATTAATGAGAAAAGTATTTGAATGTTTCTATAGAATTATGTAAGGTAGAGTTATGATGAGAGAAGGCTAGTTTTTACGCTATTTTAATGGTGTTAAAGATCTCCACGTGGCAAGTCATGTTTATACTCGTAATACTAGACTTGTAAAATAAAATTAATATTGTCAACAAATACCACTAATTTAACTAAGTTTTCGCCCCATAATTGTTTTTTTCATCCAACATAAAGCAAATATTTATTGAAATGCATGTGATTTTCCATTTATAAGACTATGTACAAAAACTGCAGTCACTGAAACTGAAAGTTAAAATTTAGAAAAATTAAGTTATCTTTCGAGCATTCACTGAAAAATGAATTTCATTAAAAAATTGCAACTTGCAAGATGTTTATGGAAGGCATCCATGTTTATAAAATCTAAGAACACCTAAGTGATATTTAAATAAAAACCTTCAAACTAATCATCAAATTACACGCTCCAAGTTCTAATCACAAAGAAATAGGCGGGATCGCAATCAGCGAATACCTACCGTTTATCTAGAAATCATCAGTACATAGGCAAGACAATAAGTATGATACAACTGCGGGCGTGGTCTGCGCAGGAGTGTGGCGGACCGTGACCGCATGACGTAGGCATCATTTGAAAAAGGAACTCGATGCTTTTTTGTTTAAAAACAGAACGAAGATCACAGTAAAATTTAAAAAGGAGTTTTTAAAAAAAAGAACGATGAGAAGACTAATAATTTAAAAATAAATTATTACTGGCCAGCATCTCACATGATGGAAAATTACAGATATTTGGGACGGAGTGGATTCTTAATTTAAAAAAAAAATGCGCGCTTTTTGTACAATTAAAATATCACAGAATTTTGACAAAATGTATTGGGCAACATCAAACATGATGGATTTTAAGATAGTTTGCTTTTAGCAATAAGATTGCATGTATTGTATTTTGATGCTGACTGTACAATTATTTAGAATCTAAATCTAACAATAACTTTAATTATTAATTAAAATGTGTGTTTAGAATCTATGATGGCTGGTGTTTTTTCTGCTTGAACTACTAATAAGTTACAATGTCATAAAACTTTAACATTTTCATGTTTACCGAATAATCACAAGTTTGATTTATGAGAACTTGTTTTCATATTTATGTTTGGTTTCATAATATTTTTGTGTAAAAATGTATAATGTCTGATCCAGGTGCTAAAATAAAGCTATTAACACAGCTTTAGTTTTTTATTGAATTGCACCACTAATCCTAGATTAAAACTGTCACCTCTTATCTCAAGATTAATTAGTTTTAAGTAACAAATAAAATTAATTCATCGGTATCAGTCATTAAATTTTTAAACCCACAAAAATCTCATTATTATCAACAATATACAAATTCAATACCATTCCAAAACACAAATACACAACTACTAAACGAACCATGGTTCCAGAAATGTACAACCCAACAAAATATGAACCCGTCTCCTATACGAACCATTCCCCACACGGGTTCGACCTCTAAACAAACCCTTAATTTCACAACCCTCCAACATATCTCTACTTCTAAACCAACCCTCTGAGTGCCCGCGAGAGGAATCTCGCCCTCCCGATGCCAGCGCCATTTTGAATTATGGTTCGTATAGACGTTCGTCTCGGTTTGACCAAATCCACCTTGTGAACTCATACTAAAATCGTAAAAAAAATGCGTTTTCTTTATAGAGCTTAATAAGATTTATTTGATTTTTTCTGGCGTAATTTAAGCATTATGGTAAAATGTTTTTGAAACATTAGTATTTTACCCGTAACCCAAGTATTATCATGATAGGAATGAAGTTTTAGGTATTCAACACCTTGCGACACATCAGGGTGACCTTCTCAATAGAAATACTAATAGTAAGTAAGTAAAAGTATAAATAGCTTAATTTGGTAATGTCAACTAAACAAATAACACATACTCATAAGTAATACTTTTTAACCTTTTATAGTATGATAACTAAATATGAAACTTGAACTGTAAGTATTATCGACCTCTATCATTTTAATTGAGCTATAACGAAGCTTTAGGCCCACATAACCGCCAAATATGGCCCTCATTGAAAAATATATTTCATAGAATAGACATTATACAATAAAAACCTTTTGTAGATAAGTAAGTACAGTTGGTTACAAAAACGATGAGGTATTTTTGAGCCTAAAACGGTATTCTTTTGGTCTATGGTATAGTTTTATTCAAATACTAATAATAATGGCCTAAATACGAATGGTACTAAACGAAGCACTTGAATGAAAAAAAAAATATTATATCTAAGACGCCATGATCATCTGACCTCAAAATATAAATAGTTAAACTTATTCAAGACAGCTTTCAGTGCCATTGCAAATTGAATTTGAATTCAATAAAATTACCAGGCAGAATAATTCAGTTTTTTGGTTTTTGTTTTCAATTTAGTTTTTTTGTTAATTTTGTTCTAGAATTATTCGAATTTGTATTTTCCTTCTATAAACGCGAAAGTAAATATTTTTATTTTCTCTATCATAAATAGCTGACCGTACCTTGCTACGAAATATTATGGAGTCGGGAAATCCCCCGTATTCAGCATTGCTGTCGCACCAGAATGTGAGTAAGTCTCTGCATTTCTTGTCACTTGATACTTTATGTGGGAAGGTATTTCATTGGGGGGTCAAATTTATTTTATTTTCGGGTCTCCGAGATTGAAGCATCCTTGTCTGACGATAGCTACGCCACTGATCCTGGGCGGGGATCGACCGTGACCTTTCGAAATCTATGTTACTTGTTTGTCTGAACATGTTTTTCTAAATAAATAACCAATCGCTCATATTTAAACAAAGAAGTAAAGATAATATAACTAGGTAGCGGTAATATAATAAGACTCGGAAAAAAATACGCGAGTATGACGTGACCACACTTTGGGGGCTCCTCTGCAAAGGACGCTAATATATGTCCGTAGCGAACTCTCTATTGCATTAGTCGTATTGGTTGTAAGTTTTCTATTATAAATTCGTTTTCCTGCCGTGGCATCGCCCTCAAAACTTTGGCTATTTTCGCACTTCAAAGTGAACTTTTTCCACTCAAAAAAGAAGGAGGACGTCAATCAGACTTATTTTGTTCAAAATATACGTGACCCATAAAAAAAACAAAAATTGTCAAATATTTTGTTCTGGATAGTAATCGAACACTCGACTTTGCTTGCTATTGATACTATGACTATGAATATTAGAACACTCCTCTAACAGATTCAGAGCGCCAGTTTGAGCCCACTGTGGCAGCCCCGGCTGGGCAGATGTTGTTATACATTATATTGATCAAGTAATATCCAATCTCTCACTCATTACGTTTTAATAAATAAAGAAAACCGTGTAAGCTTAAAGTGGGTAAGTATGTTTTACTTATAATGACTATTACTGATTCGGTGAGATGGTGAAGAAGTTGCTTAGTACACCAGTGGTCGCGGGTTCGACCCCCGTACATACATTTGTGTTCATGCACTTATCTCGTCTGTTTGTATTAATCCACAGCTGACAAAATCTTCCTGTTGCAATATGCTATTAAGGTTGATGTGTAAAGGAATCCTTCAGTCACAAGGTTTTTTTGTAAATTATAACCTGCATGCGAACTGAAAATCTGTTAGCTGTAGATGTCTGATGATGAATATCGAACTATTATTCATTCATCATTTGAACCCGAACCCAGAAACGAGCTGTAACACAAGATACAACACCTTTTATCACTAAAACCATGCTAAAAAACCGTCAAAAGACTCATTTGACCCTTCAAAAATTATGCAAATTTAGTTTTGATTGAATACGCAGAAATACCTTTACAAGGGCCCTAATAATGTCGCAAAGTTTTTTGTTTCAAAAAACAAATGATTGTTCGGAAACAAGTTTCGGATATTTTTTGGCGCGAGCAGTGGAGGGTTACCTTTGTTTTCTATGGGAACGGTTAAAGACAAGATTGCAGATAAAAGACGCTTTTGTTCAATGAATTTTGATACTAGAAAGATTGGATGTGTAGTTTTTTTGACGTGAGAAAGTGGTTTAATAAAAATCTTGTTTTAAGCATAATAAATAAGTTCAACTATTTCTCTCTCCTCGTTTCACTAAGCTCGTTGTATTCGGTAAAAAATACATTTTAATAATTATTAAAGTTCGTAAATTGAACTATGTATTTGTTTGTACACAAAAAGACAATTACAATAGACAGCTTGAAAGACAGGAAAAGTACAGGTGAGCTTATCTCTAAAAAGAGATTTCTTCCAGCAGGCCAAGGTACCTGCCATTTCTTCCAGCAGGCCAAGGTACCTGCCATTTCTTCCAGCAGGCCAAGGTACCTGCCGAAGGTCCCGTATCCAATGCTGCCGATCTCAAACACGAGTCCAACTCATCCCACCATCTCATTTTGGGCCTACCTTAAGGTAACCCTCTGTGGGTCAGTAACTAGGACTAAAAACCTAGGTCAGTAATTGACCGTTACTTACAATAGGCCAGGACACCGGCCTAGCCTATTTTAAATACGGCGATAAGAAATAAAAAAAAACTTAATTTATACAAATCTTTATCACACTAATTTGCCTTTGAAAACACGATAGTTACTTACTCTGATTTAAATTTGCGAAGAATGTTCGAAAATTTTGCTCTAAGCTCAATTTGATAAATAAGTGCAAACGACCATTCACCTAAGCTTTTTTAAATCATAATGGCGTTCATTCGGCCTCGGTGCCTAGATACGAAAAACTATAAAATTGCTAGTAAAAGTTTTTAATAGCGGAACGTGCACGAAGGGGTTTCGATGAAAAAGTTCCAAAGGTAATGACCGGCTCCGCACGCACCGCGGCCTATTTTTAATCATTTTTGGAAGAACATTGAAGGGTTGAGTTAGATTAGTGTGGAAAAGACTTTTATGTTTTTTTTCTGACAGATGTTTGGGCCTAATGCCTGCTACGAGCAGACGTGTGGCAGAAAAAGTATCGATGAACCGAAACCCAGTAAGTATTTATCGAACAATCGATAAGTTATTGAAGAGTATCGTTACTTTTTAGCCACCAGACAGCGCATCGTAGGCTTCAGGCCCAAATAGCTGTCAGAAATCATAATATAGTCATTAAACCCTCATTGGTGTATTTTTTTGTGAATTTATAAAAAAACATGCGCTCACGACGATGTCCCAAACAGGGTAGTCAGAAATACACTGTTTGTTGGCACCATGAAGAAACATCCTGAAACTACATTTAGCCAAGCGATTTTGAACCCAACGTGTCAAGTTAAAACCGTAAGCGTAAGTAACAAGTAGATTTATGTACCACAGTTCACTTTACTAGTGATACCACCTAACCTAAATTAAATGCCTTTTACGACTATCAATTAAAATATTTACAGCTTGTTAGTTTTTGTGAAGTTTATTTTATATTACTCATAAACTTTGTTATTCATGAGAACGCAAATATTGATTTTTGCCTACAAATTCTAGTTTGTAAGTAACACACATAATAACTTAGGCCAATGAGTTAGACGACTTGTCACGTAATATTTTACCTAACCACTTAAAGTCAATCTATGTTGAGATTGTGTGGTACAAAATTGTATGTAGGAATTCTTTGTGAACAGGACTTGATGAAAATGTTTTATTTATCTAAGCTGGTAGTTCTTGTTTCGTTAGGCAAGAATATATAGATAGCTCACAACTACATCACAAATGAGGAACGTAGTCAGAAGCGCACTGACTGCTGCACTTATGGTGAAGGGAACATTCAGAAGCGTACATTTCACTCTTTTTTTTTCATTTCATTTTTCATTTCTTTATTACCCAACGTGGCATGGGCCGTACGCCGCAATTTGTTTCAATAGACACTAAGTAAAAAAATCTGAACTACCGGAACGTAACAAAATGTATTGTAATAAAAATAAACGATTTGGATAAATTAGGTTGTAAAAATATAAAACAATTTACTTAAAGGTTATAAGTTGGGTACTTCGTTTTGTAGACTAAAACAAAAACGTGGTGGTTCATGCATTTTGCACAACTCATCGATTACGACTAAGGAACTACCCTTTTTGAGGGACTTGGCAGCAGAATTTACTTTTGAATGCTGTGGATTAGAAATAATAGAATATAAGATAATCCTTGTGTGTATTTATCGTACTCCAACGGCAAATGTCAGAACATTTTTTTTGCAAACTACAACTTCTTCTGGACAAATTGAAATCTTTCAAAAAGCGTTTAGTAATAACGGGAGACTGGAATATTGACACCTTAAAGAAGAATGCTTTGTCGGGTGAACTGTCGGAGATTTTAATTGGTTACAATCTGGACTTACATATTGGAACACCAACGCGACAGGAGTCTTGTATAGATCACTTCGCTAGTAACATAAAGGAAGCACACGGATATACTAAGGCCGTTTGCCTATCGGACCATAATACTGCTCAACTGTTGACTATACCCGTTGAAAAACGTAAGGTACCGCATAAATTTTGGTTCGAAATGCGCCGCGACTATAGTACTGAAAATTTGGCTAAATTCAAATATGTTTTGTTGAGCTACCCATGGGGAAGCCTGATTGACTTCGAGAGTGTGGATTCTGATTTTACACTATTTCATGATGAACTGGTGCTATTCTATAACTTATGTTTCCCGTGCTACACATTTAAATGCTTTAATAAAGCTAATACGAAACTCAGATGGCTTACTAGAGGCTTAAAAACATCATGCCAAACCAAAAGAAAACTACGTCTTGCGTGCTACGGAAAACGAACATGTAATATTAAAGCGAGGTACCGACAATATTCCAGAATACTCAGAAAATGTATACTGTTGTCCCAAAAATATATGAATGGGAAATACATAAGCACAGCTAAGAATAAATGTAGGGCCACTTGGAATATAATAAATGAAAGAGATGATAAAAATGACAAACAAAATATAGAATATCTTAAAATTAATGACGAAAAAATTGAAAACCCTTTAGAAATAGCGAACGCATTTAATAATCACTTCATTGACTCAACTTATGTCCCTAGTACCTGTCAACCTAACTTGAGCTTGCAAAGTACGTCCGCATCAATTTTTTTGAATCCAACTTATGAATTTGAAATGGTAAAAATTATTAATTCCCTAAATAACACCAATTCCACTGGTTATGATATGATCAGTACTAAGATAATTAAGGCTTGTGCGCATGAGCTGGCGCCTTTGCTTGCACATTTTGTGAATCGTTGTTTTACAGAAGGTACATTTCCTAGCAAGCTTAAGACATCTATAGTTAAACCATTGTATAAGCGCGGAGAGAAGCATAACATTAACAACTACAGACCTATAGCCCTTATTCCAGTATTGTCAAAGATATTTGAAAAGGCTATGGAACTAAGACTAGATTCATTTTTAACTAAACATTCCATAATTAGAGAGGAGCAATTTGGTTTTCGCAGGGAACGGTCGACAACACTGGCCTGTTACACCCTGATAAAGAATATATCGATCCATATGGACAAAAAAATTCCCATTTCTACCATTTTGTTCGACATGAGTAAAGCCTTTGACTTTGTCAATCATAAAATACTCTTGAATAAGCTCGAACATTATGGAATTCGAGGATCTGCTTATGCTTGGGTGGAGAGTTACCTCTCGGGAAGATCACAGTTCGTAGAAATAACAAAACTGGATTCTAAGTCACAAAGTGTAACATATAGGTCGGAAAAGAGGTTGAATGGCTCAGGTGTCCCACAGGGCAGTATATTGGGACCATTGTTTTTCATACTTTACATAAATGATTTACCCAACTGTACGAAATACCCAGTGACACTTTTTGCTGACGATATTTCTATGACAATACATAAAAGTACAAATATTGACTATAATGATGAAATTAATAATGAAATAAGAAATGTAACAAACTGGCTAGAAAATAATAATTTAAAAATAAATACAAATAAAACTAAATACATACAATTTTATAACAAGAATGGTAAACCCCAACAATTATCTATACAGCACCGTAACGATTCAATTGCCATGACCGCATCGGCAACTTTTCTTGGTATTGTGATTGATTCGGAACTCACATGGCAAGATCATGTTGAAATGGTGTGCCAGAGAATAAATAGGTTTGTGTTTGCTCTTTATCGCTTGACAAAATTATCAGACCTTAGGACCGCTCTCGTGGCTTACCATGGATACGTTGGTTCCATATTGAGGTATGGTCTTATTTTGTGGGGAAACTCAACACACAGCAGTCGTGTTTTCATTTTGCAAAAGAGATGTATACGAGCTATTTGCGATGTGGGTCAGATGGAGTCATGTAGGCCTCTCTTTAAAAAGCTAAAAGTTCTTGCCTTGCCTTCTCTATACATTTTTGAAATGCTAATGTTTACAAAAAGAAATATTCACCTCTTCACGAGGAAACGTGATGATTGCATTCGTGGCGGTACAAAGAGATACCCTTGGAAGTTATCGGTGCCTCCAGCATCCACAGCTGGTTTTGCTAGGAATAGCTATAGCATGTGCATCCGTCTTTTTAATTTACTACCAAACCATTTCCAATATGCACAATTGAATATTTTTAAGAGAATCATCCACAAAATTTTAATAGACAACTGCTTTTATGACATAAACGAATTTGTAAATTTCTGCCATGCTGGTAACCTCAAGCGAATTGTTGTCGAGTTTTAACTGGTTAAATTTCTGGAAACAGAATAACTAGCATTTTTATTGAGATAAATTTGACATCTAAATTTAATCTGCATTTTCGACCATTTATGTAATTTGAGTATTATTGTTTTTTTTTTTTCAATTTTGACTTTTGTTTTTATTATGTGACGCATGAATTCAGTATTTTAATTTTTATATTTGACATGTTATTTTAATTTACTTTTTGCAATTTTGACCATTTATTTATTTTAATTTTTTTCCCGATTTTGGTACTTTTTTTTTTTTTTTCATTTTAGTATACTGTTTCCGTTTAATTTATGACTTACTTTTAATAATGTGACTAATTTATTCTAATTAAAGCTATTTTTTGTAATTGTTAATGTCAATTAAATTAATGCATGACGACTGAGTATTTGCACATCGATAAACCGATGGACATGTATGAGCAAAATATGATTTAAAAACTTATAATGTACCATGTTCTAAGCAAATAAAGATTATTATTATTATTATAAAGAGCCCCAACCAGTCATACATTTTGACAGAGCTATTTTTTGTTTTTTTAATTTTTACTTCTGGCAAGTTTTTTTTTGGATCCAAAAGTCCTCCTCCACACTCGTTACCCTGTATAAAACATTATTGATGGTACGATTCCGTGACAAGTCCACGAAACAAAGCCGTGCGTCTGTCCGTATGATCGATAACCACTAAACCCGCACAGAAAGAGCTCTTTATTTTTTAAGGGGGTGGGGGGAGGAACTAATTGGGAATGAGGTTATTTAGAGATGGACAGAATCAATAACTGTCAGGTTAGGTAAACTTTTAAAATGCGATGTTATTATTTTAATGGATATAAAAAAACATGGGACAGTGCTGTCTAGCCCTAAACTAAAAAAACTTGTACTTAATTAAGAAATACTTTTGTGTGACATATAAAATGTAGTTTAATTATAAAAACTAAACAGTATACCAGCAAGGAGTATAAAAAAAAATGTAGCAAAGTCAAAAACAAAGGACAAAACTTGTTGCCTGAGATAATAACTCAATAAGAGTAAGTATTAATTAGGTTTGAAATGACGATAATATCAAAATTGGAAAATCCACATGACTTAGACATATCAATAATAATTATTTAGGTACCTACTAAATCATACTACAAGCTGGAGCTATCTTGGCTTCACCGGTCATAACCTTTTTTTTTAAATTTGGATAGACAAGCAGTTGACCACGATCTGACCTGATGAAAAGCGATGCGATGCGGTCTACAATGGAGCAAGCTTGTCTAGTAGAAACCTATTCACTTTTGTCTAGGAGTTAAAATGAATATAAAAGGACATCACACCTATTACTGTGTTTTCAAAGGTTTTCCTTTGTGTTGTGAAGACCAGAAACAACCACGGTAAAAAAAGTTAGTGCTGGAATCGAACGTTGGACTCTTAAAGATATTGTGTGATAATTAAAAGGCATTATTGTAATAACGAAATAATTAAGTACGACATCGTCAGTTTATTTCACCACTCACTGTCAAACTTAAACTGTCCCCCAATGAGCACAAAATTCAGCTCAACGCATCTACTTCCTGCTAGTAGCTTCCGCTTGTCGACTTACACCTGGCGACTCACTCCAAATAGGTCAAGACGCGGTTTTCACTGAAGAATACACTGACCCTCTCAGTTCATGAATATTGTTAACACAAACTCATATCACTCCACAACCACAGCAAAAAACGATCTCATAAGGAACCATAAAAACAGTGCCTAACATAATCACATTGAAAAAACATTAACTCAACCGTAAAAACGCTACCAACAGTCCATCAAACGACCCGTTAAACAGAAGCTCAAATATCAATTCACGAAACACCAATCGTTACAAAAAAAGAAACAAAAAAATAAAATAACCACTCCCTATCCAAACATCGCGTGTCAAAATCCCATATTCTAATCGTCCTAACCAATAAAAAAAGTGTGTGTCAAAAGAGTACACGTTTAAAAAAAGTTCTGGCACAAAAAACCGCCCCTTCCGTAGCTGTACCAATAAAAAAAGTAATATGTTTAAACGGTGTTCGAAAAAAAACGACATAATTGACTCGTGCCGCCCTAGTTTTTTTTATCCCTTTTCGTGGCGTCGACTTCCTGGTCGTTTTTTATGCACTTTTTAACCTGTGGGGTGAGTTTTTTGTGTCAATTAACTAGGCGTTGCACCGTTAAGCCGACAAATTGTTTAAGATTATAACTCATTTTACTTGTAAGGATTTTTATGCTTAGAAATTGAAGTTGTAAAAATTTTTAAATAACAATCATCTTATGTGTTAGAGTATTACACTTTTAAGGGGTTTTTTCAATACATTTCAATACATAATGGTTTGACATTATCCTAAAGATGTTTCGAGTGGCTTCAGCAACAATGATACCAATCAGAATAATAAAATTGAAATCATATACATAATTCTTAAAACTATGTGCAGATTGAATAGGAAGAAATGAAAATGTTATATTTGGACTGGTAGGTATAAATGCGCCTTTAAATCTTTAAATACACACTAGAAATACATTTGAAGCCTGATATGAATAAGTAAGTACCTACACAAAACCAATTGTTTGTTTTGGGTGAAAATCGAGTCCACGCAGTCAATAAAATGTTTGATGTACTGTTCTAAAATATACAGTAAAAATAATAAATTCAGATGAAAAGTATTTAATTCATGTAAACTTTGTCAATCAGTAAAAAAAAATATATTAAAATTGAAACTTTAAGTTTCTTATTCCACTAAAAGTCTAATTGGCGGGATGAAAATATCTGACATACTCCTCTTTCCTAACAATGACCAAGTAACATAGTAGTTTAACAGAGAACATTACGAGTTTTTTTTTATTTCTTTTACAAAGACAGGACACGCTAATTGCTCATGACTAGTACTTTAAGTATGATAATCTTATTATGTCACCACAATTAGGTATCTTGATAACATATTTCACACTGGTTATCTTGTTTTTAGCACATTGTCTGTCCTATTCAAATAGCAATTAAAAATTAGAAGCAGATTTAAATTAAAAGCTCAAAAAAGTAGTTTCTTTTTTCTTAAATTAGAAAAAAAACAATAAGAAATAATTCTTACTGAAGTTTTATGTGACATCTATCGGAGAGTAGATTAAACAGAAAAACATTTTCGTAATTATTTGTACATAATATTCTTTAAAATACGGTATTTGATTTTGGTGTAAAAAAACCATTTGATTTGCCCAGCAATAGATTATTCAGATGTCAGAGAAGTTTTAAATAATAGGATTGTAAATAAAGTCTAATCAAAACCTTTACACGTAATGAAAATAATTAAAAACCACTTTTTTAAACGATTAAGTGTATTTGAAAGATTTCGTCAGCTTAAAACCCTGTTCAAAAATACAACGCAGTACATTTTGAGCTCTTCAAAATATTCTCTTTAAAACCGAAACACTCGAAATTCCAAAGCTAAATTCGTAAATCGTATCCCAAAAACTAAAAAAAACTCAAACTAAAATTAAAAGATTACATAACCAGTGGAAAATTTTACCTTGAACAGTGGAAAAAACAACCGCCCTCTACCGCTGCGACTTATAAAATTTCCATTTAAAACATCAGACATTATTATCTTTTTTCTAACGAAAAAATGCATTTTTAAACGAAATACATACGATTCAAAAACCTTCCTTGTACTCCTGAAATTCAACCTTAAATTATTTGACTTAAAATTCATTTCTTATTAATTTCTCGACCGAGTTACGACTAAAAGACATGCGTAAGGGACTCCTTGGTCTACTTTATTGGATAGTGATGCGAATCTATCGTCTTAAGGACTAAATCAAAATCTTTATTTCGATTGTATTGGTATTATCATAACCTAAAAAAAACAAAAAAAAGTCATGCCCATTCATAACGAGATTCGAGAATGGCTTATAAAAAAACAATATAATAAGGGATCTACCAAAGAATACTTAACTAACAATATTGTGCAAAAACATGTCCAAAGCTTTTAAACGAGGCAGCATTTCAAGTAATACGACGAAACGGGTTAAGCACCATCTCTAAAATTCTTAAGCATACAACAAAAAAGCAAATTAACATAACTATATTGCCAAAGAACCGGCCTTGTCCGATATCTTAGCTTGTTGTCTTAACTTGGTCACCAATAGGTAATAAGCTTGGTTTTTACTAAACTTCCCATTATAGGCAGAGGCGTAGGGCGGAGATTCTTTGAATCGTCTCGCAAAAACTACAAAGCGCTTGGATTTAATCATAAGTAGGTGTTTACCGACTTAATGTTATGTACTTAGGACGGCAAAAAGATGTTCAAGGCTGATTTAGGTAATTAATTTTGGTTTTTAATAGGGATTTGGGCAGTAAAAACTAGTTGGAAGTTTCAAACTGTGTTTTATTGAATAATGTCCTAGAAAATTTTACTAGCGAAATGTTGTAGTTCCTGACCGAAATTGATGTTTTTTAATTTATTATTAAGATTAATTATTTTGGTTCCAGAGGCTTTGGGTGTCATTATCAATGTACATTTACACTTCACGCTTCGCTTCACCATGATTTTATATAGCGTTCTGTGAAACTCAATAACTGTGATCGTTTGAGTGAAAAGAACTAAGCCGCTTAAGATTTTAAAATCGTGGCATTTTCATACAAACAAGAGAGAGTACTAATTCAAGGTGAAGCGAATAGACAATTGAAGTGAGCGTGCTGCATCGAGATGTGAAGTGAATTAAGTGAGTATCGCTAGACTGGAGCCGATATGTCTAGAAATAAAAACACTTCGTCTATCACCAGGGTGTTCCGCAGGTGTAAAGTGCGTCGTGTCTCATGGTACGTCATGGTGTAGTTTCAATATGATCGAAGGTATGTTGGTGGCATCATCATTTTAAACAACAAATCAGAGATTGTTGTTCCTAGTAAACACAGGTTAGAAGTGAAACTTTGAATGTTTGGGGGCACCCTTGAGACCGGTGACAAGCAGAAAGCGCTTAAAATTTACGGGATCACTTAGAAGTCGCCGGTTCGCGAACTGCTACAACAAGTAAAATATTAAATAACATTGAATGACTAAATATCTGCGATATCATTAATTGGACACTATTTCACACTGCACAGACTAGCTCCAAAATAACCGTAATTAGTGTTATGGGATACTAGGCAACATTATTTTACACATATACCATAAACCTACATACGAAACAACCATGCCATAAGACGGATGTCGATGCACATAAATGTTTGTACTAAGTGGAGATGGAACCCGCGACCTCTTGTATAGTAAGTAGTCTGATTCTTAACCACTACACCGAAGCGGTCGTCAATTTTTCCTTAATTTAATTCAGTTCAAGTGGCAGTTTGTTCGAAAGAATTTATAAATATCTTTTTGTAAATTTTTATAAACTAAAACAGTATTTTGGAGATACAATGCAATCCAAAGTAAACAACCCGCCGTATACTTATATTTTTTAGTTTCAGTAAAACGAACATTTAATGAACAAGAATCACAGAACAGAAACTTGCCAAAATATTGTTCACTTACTATGTTACATTTCTGAGTATGTGTTTCCTGCTCAGTACTGTCCCATTCGTAGGTCCACATTCTAAAAAACATCTTATAATATTGTCCAGTAGTTCCACAATTCCAACTGATATCTCTTCGACTAAAACTCGACTAAGTCCGAACACAATCGAAGTGCAGATCGCAAATGCACTCCGGCGCATCCCTACGTGCGCATGTGCGGGTTATCTGTGTGTGCACTTTGATAAAATTTTGAAAAATGCACCACTTTTCCGCGATAACCCCGCCAGCGACTGGAAAAAAGCTGCTTCGTACGTATTCATAGTCAAGACTTTTATTTCACTTGTACTGACTTGTGACTGACTCAGTTTGATCGTTAAAGTCAAATGTCGTCTATAACTGAACATTATCTAAATTCTACGGTGATGGAGAACACCGATTATGGACCCAAAAAACCCTGATAACTTCAGAAGGCTTACCCCTTGCCACAAACCAAACAACACTCTTTAGTTCCTCTGGTGGTGCGAGCCAACACATGGCCTGAGTGCGGATTGTTAGGAGGGAGTAAGATTATCGATACACCTTGATGCTGCTTAACGATTGATGCTGAATTATTGATCGGCGTGCCCTTCAAAGCACAGAGATGCCCGAAAAATGCATCACTCAATATCGGCAGAGGTAATCACCCATACCATTCCCGATCTCCAGTAATCGTAGCTAATTCACTGTCACAACTGGGTCGGGAACACTTCACATAGCCTGAACTCACTATGCGAAATGAGAGCTTCTGAATAGTTCGTTCACCATGACAGAAACAGGTAGTGTGTTTTGTTGACTGCTTCGTTTAAGATGAAGTACTGAGTGTATGTAAACATCTCCATTGCGCCCCATTGTAGCTTAGTTAGCTTCAAATCCTGCCTAACCTAGGTTGAGCTGTTTTTTATCTAATAAATTCTGTGGGTTGTTTGGAAAAGATCGCTTTTTAGCGATAAAACCGCCCAAGTTGTACATTAACGTAAATTCATATTTCTTTACTGTGGTAATTTGTTGTTTTGGTGTGCAATAAAGAATATATCTATCTATCTATCTTCTGTGTTATTAAAGTTCGTGATGGCAAATCTGTTTTTAATTTCAAATGAGTATTAAGTAAAATGAAGATCTACTAGGTCTGGACTATGAATACGGCACTTCTTATAAATAAACTGTGTACTGTGTATTTATTTGTTCGTTATCGTCCGCAGTGGAGGGGGTACGAGTCAAGTAATCATAGAGTTTCTTTGTGCGAGTCTAGATAAAGGTCTATTTCCAGACTAGTCTGTGGTTTGACAATGTACCTAGATCTAACTATACATATTTAGGTGAACTAATTTAAATAGGTTGACAGTTTCAAAGTGTACCTACATTAAATATTTATGGAGTTATCAAATGGCAGAAATAATAAGGTGAAATCGATACCTCCTACGTAAGTTGTTGTATCCCACAAAAATGCGATTTTGCGTTTTTACTAAAAATGAGCTTTATTATTAGTAATCTATGCATAAAAAAAATAAAACTTACGAAAACACAATTATTTCATGCAATTTCAAGACGTAAAGAGTTGTAACTTTTGAACGGGAACGGACTATAACACTGTATAGTCCTTGACAACCGTTTACGCGGTGCGCGGGGCGGGGCAGATCGCGCGCTCGCGTGTTGTATGGGTTAGATAAAACAGACTACGCCGGAGAGAGAGCTGAAACGGTCCGTGTGTCAAGCGCTTCAAGTTTTCCGCACATGTTACGTTATTAGGACTTGATAATTGATTAGAATACGTTATAACTATGACACGTACAGGTGTTATGACAAGGGGGTGCATATTGTGTGATTTAGTAAATCATACGAGTACACAATCTCAGACACCTGTCCGAAATATCGATGTGACAATTATTGAATCTGAACAAAACATTATTTATGAATCCAGTCTCAGAAATAACACAGGTATGTTTAATTTTTCTTATTTTTCACAGGCAATAATTAGGATCATGTATTTTTTTAAAGGTACCAACCAAAAATGTTGTATAGATTACATACAACAGTATACGTTGTCAAGTAAACATTCAACAATGTTGTATGTTTTACATACAACATTTTACGCTGTTGAGCGAGTGTAAGAAAATGATGTATGTGATACATACAACATTTTACGTCGTAAAGCGTCCATTAAAAAAAGTTGTATGTAATACATAGAATGTCTTACGTTGTAATAAAATAAAAATAAATGTGGTATGTTGTAAATTATAATGTTTGCATCGGAAGTTGATAGTCAAAATTTGTTTTATTTTTTGCTTGATGTTACGACATATTCCTATATTTTTAGTTAAGTAATTTATAGAACGCTCTATCTTTACTGATTCACCGATAATGAGCCTTAACTTTGATCGTTTAATTGATAGCTTGCTTACAAGCAATAAAATTTCATATATCATTTTTGTTTTAGAGTCTCCATTACCAATACACATCCCCCAAAGTATTTATGTATTGAATTGCACACTTTTACACTGGGTAGGTACACGTCACATTATATTTTATGTATTTTAAATATTTATTTTTATAATTATCATTGCTTAGTCGCTGCGAATGTTCGTGCGTCCACTCGGTTGGCCCTACTGAAAATCAGCGTCTGAGCCCATCAGGTCCAGGGATTAGCTGAGTGGGGTCCATTTAATTTTGGACATCGTGACACTGCTGCCTGGTCGAAATTATTCTTTGTTTTTCTATTGTTTGTTTTATTTTTTCCTAACCATCTAGTTCTGTATGTTTTTATCTGTTGCGATGTTCAGAATCAATAAACGTTTTTTTTCTTTCTTTCTTTCAATAAGTTTCAATGAATCAGAAATGAATGAGCTTGCAAATTTGATAGTTAGTGATTTTTTCGATAACACAACAGAAGAACAAACTGCTTATACGATACGTTCAAAGTAGATGACGTTTCTGACGACGAGTTAAAGTTTTGGACTGAAGAAACAGAGCCACGTTCAACGATTTGCTGAGTCAAATACTAAGCTTTGATCGGTCCTCAAATACTCCGAGAAATGACTTGGCTATCTACTTGTGTAAACTCCGATCGGGGGAGCCGAATAATAGAATGGCCTAATTTTTGAATATATCCGACCGTACCATTGGAAGAAAAATACATAAAGTCAGGTAGTGTCTCATTACTGACTCTGTTCCATTTCACCTAGACTTAGACCATATTACCAGGGACGAAGTGATAGCCCGCAACCGGGTTTTGCCAAATGTTTTGTTTGGTAACGAAGAGTCACCAAAACCAATAGTTATATTCGATGGAACCTACATAGAAAAAAGTTCTAACTTTTTATTTCAACGCCGCAGTTATAGCCTTCATAAGTATAGGAACTTAATAAAACCATTTATGATCGTGTGCGCGGATGGATATATTTTGGATACAATAGGTCCGTACTCTGAAAATGAGAATGAAAATGAGATTGCAAAACCATGATGGACCCATTGAAGACGGACCGTTCAACTTTTTTCCCATGAAGGAGACTCATTAATTTTGGACCGAGGCTTTATTCCTTTAATAGAAACATATGGCTATATTGCTCACATGCCGCCAACCAAACGACCACAAGACACGCAATTAAGCACCGAAGAAGCTAATAAATCACGACTCATCACAATGGTGCGATGGGTCGTGGAAACTATAAACGGGAGATTCAAGCGCGACTTCAAGATATTTAGAAACAGACTATTTAACAAACATGTGCCACTTATACCTACTAGAAGATTTCGAAATTGCTGCAGCTTTAATTAATTATTTTCAAGATCCTTACGGAGACATTCCATACACAGAAGATTTCATTGAAATAAGTAATCAAAATATACTACGCCCCAATCAATTATCTGAGTATGTGTAGGAAAATAATTTAAACCGACAAAGAGTGTCGTTTCACAGGAGTGTTTAAAACAAACTGACTGGAAATGATCCGGATATTTCACATTTTCCACAATTAACAATTGAAGAGTTAATTAAATTCTCAATCGGCACCTAACACGTGAGGTTAGCACGGTCGTATTGCAGTGAGAATTTAAAAGCCGCGGGAGTATATAATATGGAAATGTATAGACATCCAGCGGCAACAGGCTGCAGAAACAATTTTGTTTCAAGAGATATTATAGAAATTCAATATAACTTTATATCGACATACCTATTAGTTTTATTTTTATTTGTTTCAATTCTGAAACCCAAGTGATAGATCATAATCATCATCATTTCAACCTATAGCTTTCTACTACTGAGCATAGGCCTCTTCCATCGGCAATTGATAGATGCTACTAAATAATCGAAAACCAACCACGATTTCAATGAATCCTAAGTTGATCGTTGTATTACGAGTTTATTTATATATCCAACTGCATCTCCTGATCACCTAGATACATACCATAGCTATGGTTTCGTCATTTAATTACATACTTACACGAATTTTATAGATAATAGGCGTTTTACATTTTTTTAGTGTATTGCCTGAATAAAAACATACGGCAATATTTCTTGGTGGTAGCCATTGATTTCGAATATAAAGTATATGTATTTTAACAATACACAATATACCAAAAAAAATTAGATATGTTACGTTTCTGTCGGGCCTGGGATTTTTTGTATGGGACGTGACCATTCTTCTTTGGTATTAATAATTGAACTTTTATTTCTTAACTGACAATATTTATTCAATATCAATAATATACACTTGAAATTGTATTGTTAATGTGGCATACAGTGAGACTAGAATCATTTACAACAGCGAACTTTTTCTTAAACTTCATAAAATAATATTGTAAGTATGAGATACAACTAAAGATAAAACCAAGACCCCACCGTATAATCTTGTAAGTATGAGATATCACAGCTGGCACAGTCTGTGTTCCACAGTATAATGTTGTATGTATGAGATACAACAGTTGTCACTATCTGGATTCCGTAGTAAAATGTTGTAAGCCACAATTCTCAGAAAATACGCAATTATTTCATATATTTGTTTCAACATAGTCAATAAAACCATATATTTGATTCATATAACAAATTACACAAAGCTACATAAATAAATGCAGTTTCTAGGCCAATCTGAATGTTTAAAACGCTCTCCTGTAAAATTGCAGTTTTGGGGATACAACAACTTACGTGGGAGGTATCGAAATAAGATAATTTATAAAATTAAGATAAGATTTGATAATTATCATTAGGTGTGACGTTATTTAACTAGAGCAGGATGGGATGGTGCATTATTCAAGAAAGACCATTTTCAAGAGATCTTATTATTTTACCTTTTAATACATGTACCTAAATATTGTTACTTTTTTGCCACGCATATTTATTTATTTAATCGTATACGAACAGATATTCACAATGGTAAACAGTCAAGACGTCATGAGTAGTAGAAGGTGAGCATATCTCCAAGAAGGGATTTCTTCCAGCACACCATGTTGAACGGAGAGAGTTATAAAACCTCAACAACATCTAGTGTAAGTATGATTTACTTTGCAGAGTAGTCAGTATATATGTTTAATTTTGTTTAGTCTCAGGCTAAAGTTTCTATGCATTTTCAAATCCCTGAAAGTTAAAAAAACATATTTTTAAGACTTTTTTTCATAAATTTGATATATTATTGATAAAAGTTCATAAATGTTTGAAATAATTTCAGATAAAGCTGAGTTTTATGACGTGGTCTAGTGAAACAATGAAAAACAAACACCTTCAAAGCTCTGAGTGGTAAGTTTTATTAAAAAATGGTGAGGACGAAACTAAGTCAGTTACTTTTTTTCCATTTATTATGACTTAAAAGATGTTATAAAATATACAGTGGGTAATTTAGCATAGCAAAACCAAAAAACCTTACAAACCTTAGTGGCAATAACAGGCTCATAAGGGAAGCTTATTGACATGTTTTTGTAATAAAATTCATTATCCATGTTCATGAAAATTTTGTGGAAGATTGATTAGGTTTACTAAAATGAACATCTAAGAACCTACTTATAACGAGACTATAACAAGAGATTTGTAATGCTGACTATCCATACAGTGTTGGTTTTTCAACCAATTTAACAAAACCGTATGTTTGAAATCTTTTCTGGATCAACTCTGAACCTTACTTGAAAAATGCAGACTTTAAAAAATTAAAAAAAATATTAAGGAAGTTATTAGAATCTGAAAATTAACCTTTCCACCCTCGGTATCACAAAGCAATCTACCTATCACCACAGCCAATTAGGCAAAACAGTTCACCGTTAAGATACATTTTACCGATATAGATAGTCCAATTACCCCACTAGAGGTCGGTAACGGCGAAATGCGTCGGCCAAAGAGTAGGAAGAAAACCCTTGGGAAGTACAGAGGGTTTAGACGCGCTTTTGACTGTTTGTAATGCTTTTGTGATTGCTGTCTCAGAGAGTAATTACCTGACCGGATAAATGCGGTTGGCTTTAGGTGTTAAAAATTAAGAGATTTAAGACCTATATTCCCACAGCTTTACGACTTTATCATTGGTATCAGAACATTGCTACTAACCAGTCTAAAGTGAATGGAAGTCTCTATGTCTCACAGCTGGGCTACAAGCTTCACCTAAGCTACGAGGTGGTACAACCAACATCAAAATGATGAGTACGCTACTAGCCAAAACTTATTGACATCAGTTGACGTCCGTCAATTGTACATATTTTATGTTTTCGTGAACATCTCTCGAATCAATGAAAATGCCATTTTAAATTGTAATTTATTAATTTATAGTTTGTATTCCGTAATTTTTTAAAGGTAATACATTCAAATCACTGTTGTAGATAACTTGAGTAAGATAGCATCATAGGTAGAAAAGGTATTGTCTATTTCAACATTATCTTCTGCGCATCTCTGTTCTGTGGTCTTGTACTAGGCTCCTCGAAGATATATCTTTTTACAGCCTCTTGATTAGAAAATTCCATTAATAATTGACCACCATAATTAAACTGATTTCGCGCCCGCGAGATAATAGTTAAGTAATAAGTAATCGTTAATTGAATAACGATACATAGTATTAAGAAATAAAGTATTTAAGAACGGCGATGTTGAATAAGTTTAAGTAATGGCTGGGGGCTTCGCAAATAACTGATAATCGAGATTTTTCAAATAATATGACTTCATTGGACGCTTATTTACCCTAACTTCCTGCTTTTTCGTAGCGGTGAAACAGGGATAGTAATTGTGAAAAAAAGACATTGATTCTTGATTATAGGTGAATTTTCTAAGTACAACAGCGGTATTTCACGCCTTACAATTTTTGAAGAATGTTTCTTTGTGGGCACAAGTTAAACCTGTCGTACTCGTATTTTTATCGAGGATTGACTACACCCATAATGCGTCAGTGTCCCTGACTGTGCCTGATAATAGAACATATCCTCACGACTGTATCTTAAACGGGGCAGTCAGAGGCACACTGATGGTTGCTGTCGTGGTGAACGTAACATTCGGAAGCCCACATTTCGCAGAGTGTATTTGAATACAACGTGCTAAGGGTCACCCGCCTACCACTCGGCTCGGGTGTTCCGGCCAGGCTTGAACTCGGGATCACGGGGTCCCAAGCCAGAGAGTATAGCCACAGGGAAACGACGCTCTCATGCCAGCCAGCCAGTTTTTTTTAAGACTGCTGAAACTGGCTCAATCTAACTTGTCCTATTTAAATTCATACTCAAAAAAGCCGAACTATTCCAAAGTGGTTATTTGTCGAAAGAATTAATGAATGATTTCAAGCATATCAAATACTTTCATTCATTCTGAACTCAATAAAGAACATTATTTTTATAAAAAAACCTTTGCAATAAAATAAACCAAACACAAAAGGGTGGTTTATCACAATGTTGCAAAATTTAAAAGTAGTATGAGAATTTTATACAAGGGGTCTCAGACAGCCCTAGCTCATAGTTCAGAATTTCAAAAAGCAAAAAACTACCATTAGAAAAGTATCCGCATGCCGTTTGAAAAATAAATCAGTGCGCCCACGCACGCGACTGGTGCGGGAAAAGGACAAAAAACGCTTAAAGCAACAAGAATGGCGCGAGAGCGAGTGAGGTAGAGGCAGTGGGTTCTGTAGCGAAGGTTAGGGAGGTAATTTGAATTTTGTAACGGTTATTTTTGAAATTAAAAGTTAATTTAGTGTATAGAAAATGAAGAAAAAATAAAACATCTTTTTTTTTTTAAGATTAAATACCTACGAAATTAACACAAATTTTCGTCACATAAAAGCTCTACCTAAAATCCCAACCTTCAGTACTGCAAACTAAAAAAAAAAGCTCTCACTATTCAATTTTTTGCAAGGGATTGTTACCTACAACAAAACCTTGTTTCCTCTAAAACTAAATTAGTTTAAAATTGGTCCCAAAATAAATTAAAAAAAAAACTTTTATCCAAAGTTGAAACAACAAATACTTCAGCTGACAATTTTTCTGTGGCTCTACACCCATTGCTCCAAGACACAATAGTAATAACGATGAAATAAATATCAAAATGTGATGAACAATATTATTATCCTATTACAGTTACGGCCAAAGACCTAGGTTCCCCCATCTCTATGAGGAACCAAAGCGCAAATATATCCGAGGCGAACGAACTGCGAAAAATAAGACGAAAACACCACATGTGGTGCGTTCTCAATTTTTTTCGCGCCGTCCCTCTCTAGCGCCCAAAAAGGCCGGCGCTTGCGCACGGTAGAGCGGGACGGAAGAAAAGAAAGCGCGGAAAGAAGAGTTAGTACCGATCGTTGGCACCGGGGGCGCTCGCGTCGCGTTGGAAAATTTCTTCCTGTTTTGAGTTCGCGCTCTTTTTAGACTAGTTACTAGTAAACTGAAATGGATGTTATTTTGCCTCACGAGTTGTATGGTGGTCCTTTTTTAATTTGCAGTTCTTAAATTATATTGTTAGTGTAATCTTTTGTAGATTGAGATTGTGCTGAAAGGTTTGAGAAAGATTTAGGATGAATATTACAGTTGAGTCCATGTACAGTCTACGGCAGATCATACTACCCATTTCCGTTTTTGGCTTGCTCTTGCTAAATGACATTTCTTTGCATCAGAGCAAGAAAAACTAACTACCGGAAGTGGGTACCTTACATGCCGTTACCTCACATTAAATGAACTATGAACACAAATTAGGTGTTCCAGCCATGATTTTTAAAACGGCAGTTTTTAAGAGTTCGCTTAAGTTTTCATACAATGGACTTACCTAATTGTTTTTTTTTTGTCTATTTCAGGTCTACTCCCAGCAGTCGAGCTTTCATTTGTGCATTCTGTGCTGAAAAGGCTAATATTTAGGTAATTCAATCAGTTGTTTTTTTTTCTTCACACAGACTACTTCTAATCAATTAAAATTTTAAATAACACTAAGTATATGAACAAATCAATTCTGAGCACAACTTAGTTAAGTTTCTCTAAAATATTTTGAGCTATTACAAAAAAACTCTCCGTAGAGTCAAAAGAAACTAGAACTCACAAATGAAGTGTTCAGAAATCAAATATGTCATACACACCGTAATATTACTAGGTGTTCTCAACTTTCGTACAAGTTTAATCCAAAATGGGCTTTAAAGCTAAGAAACTAAGGATGAATATAAACGGCGTTTCTGTAATGAAACTGTCTTAGGATTGATTTAATGCTAGAGAAGCATTTTTAATTGATGCTTTTTCTTGGCATATTTATAGCACTTCGTTAAGGGGGTGTCCTCCCACGGGGTAAAAGTGTAAATTGTTTGCGTGCGTGACTACGCTTTGTTTTGACACTAGAATATTGTATGTTGATATTTTGTTTCTCACTAGAATGAGCATGGGTATTAAAAGATTTCATCCTATGGGTTTCAATTTCAATGGTATTTTTAGGAATAAAAGCTTAAAGCCTTATAAACTAAGCCTTATCCATTCAAGAAAACATAATACAAATTTTTTCATTACTTCTTTTTAAGTAAGGTGCACCAGGGCTATTGTAACCACGGGGCAACTGCAACTTATCTGCATAATTGTTTTTATACGGTTTTTGTGAAATGTGACATCGGTGAACTTAAACTGGTTATTTTTGCAGTTTAAGGTCATAGATTTCACTTTTCACAAAAAGTGATGTTTAAGGAGATTAGTTGCAGTTGCCCCGTGGTTACAATAGTCCCGGTGCACCCTATCTTTATTTTAATAATCAACCTTTTTTTTCAATTTCAGGAAATAATTGGATCTGAAAAACCAAGACCTTGCGATGGCTGCTAGTTCGAATTCTGCCTGAGTCCATTGCCAAGTGTTGTTTTTTGGTACTTTCACCAACATTTTAAGGTTTTTTGTATTATTAATGATATTAATCAGTCGTTTGAGATAGGTTAGTGAGTTATTTAAGAATAAAACAACTTTCAATAATTACCTACCTACAGGGGTTGTAATACACAATTACTTACCTAGTTTTGACGAAAAAAAATTGTGTCTTGAATATACTTTTGACGAAGTAAGATTTCAAAATTTTGAGTTTCCCTATGAATGTTTGAAATTGATTACTGGATGTCGGTAACTTGAGGTCCTCTACGGATTTGCTCTCCTCAGGATACAAGCTAACCCTTAAGCAGATGTAGACCGACAGGTTTAGCACACGTTCTAAATACTAAGTGTTAGATTGAGCCTTTTTATGATGCACTATAACATCCTCGATACTTCCTAGGTCTACAAAGAGCGTTGTGGCTCAGTGGTCAAACATGCCGGCTTGGAACCAGTGTGGTGTGAAGCTGGAAACCCTATTTTGTGTTTTAAAATATAAATTTTTTACAATAAGTGGCTAACTCTCCGGTGATGGAGAACACGTAAAATAATGAGAGAACCCAGATAACGGCAATGGGTTCTCCTCATTGGGTTGGGTTTCGTTCGGCGAAAAATGGGCTTCTGAGTGTTTCGTTCACCATGATGGCAACAATCAGTGTGTATCTGGATACAAACGTATGTTAGTATTATGTACTGGTATGTAGAATCAATCACACATTCATCATCAATGCCTTCCCTAATGCGCGCCATTGCGCCCTATCTTCAACTAGACGCATCCATCTCCATGACATAATATTATGTTAGAACTTAAAAGACATGTTGTAGTTTAAGGAAATAATTTCAGCAATTTACAGTAAACGGCTCTTTTTTAGTTGATGAGAAAAGAAAATTTTGCTTCCAGCTTATGATTTTAAGTTAACAGTATAGTAGTTCTGGATACTCCTTTCAATCTTCAATTTGAATTCACCTGTCAAACAACTACTTATTCTTCTTATAAATAACTAAGTACTTACACTCAGTTTTCCGATTTTTAAAAAACTTTTTGCACCTGTAAAAAAGAGGCGCGTACTGTCAGACGAATTTGAGTTTAGTATCGAACTGAGTTCCCAACATGACTTCAGAGTGTCCTAACCTTTTCAAAGATAAAACAAAATAGCCCTAGAACTGCTAATAAGTAAGTAAGTCTTACGCAACGCGCCCGCGCACCGTTCAAAAGAAACATAATAACATTGTGCAGCCTTGTCCAACCTGTTTTTTACTGTCTCGTGTTACATGTACTTGCCCTACGTCACTATCTAATGGATACGTTTTATTAATATTGTTGGTTTTATTAGAAAATAGTTGGATAAAGGAGATATTTGTTACGTCTTGTGCGAAAATTGGTAAAATGGTAAACATAGGACTTTTCACAATGTTTGTAATGACCGTTAGATGCTGTAAGTCATCTCCTGATATAATGCCTCAGGTTAACTGTCGTAAGGGTACGTCGTCAGGTTACTTGTAATAAGTTAAGAAAGTGAATTGTAACGGGGGTAGATGGGTTCATCATCAGCCTATTGCAGTCCACTGCTGGACGTAGATCTCCCCCGGGGTACGCCATAGAACCTGCTATTCCGTTTTCGCCAGCCATTCATCACAGCACCCACCCTCTCAAGTCATCGCTCATCATCAAGGGGCTGAATTTGTAAAGCGGGTATTACCATCATCATCATTCTTATTCTATGATCATCATAAGCCGTAGGCACTGCTGGACGTAGGGCTCCCCTAGGACCCGCTCTCCCGCTTTCGCTATCCAGTCACTACCAGCCACCCTCCTCATGTCATCGTTTGTCCTCCACTCGAGAAGCTGCCTACTCCACTAACCAGTTCTGCGACAGATGTAGCCAGCCCACTGCCACTTTAGTTAGCTTCACTGCTGAACTGTATTAGTCACTCTGGTCTTCTGCCAGATAATCTCATTACGGATCATTTCTGAGCGAGATTCCGAGGATAGACCTTTCCAGGGTCTGTGCTAGCTTTACCGTCAGGTTCCACGACCCAGCTCCATATAGTCATGACTGAACGAATTAGAAGGTTTTTAAGTATTGGGAGATGGGTTGCAACCTAGAAAAACTGGTGCCCTTTGTAACATGAAATTCTTGATTTCGGACATTTGACCCTAATCTTGACATATAAGTGCTGCAAGAAACTTCACTTGAAATTGAATTTTCAGGCACTAGATAAAACTTGAAACTGAACAAGATTCGAACAGTTGTCGAGAGACACGATAATAAGTGAAATCAATCTACAATCTATTGCTAAGGTTAAATTTTCTAAATCTGTCAAATAACTTACACAAAATCGAAAGTTTATCTATTATTCCGCTGGCCTGTAATAATTCTAAAATGGCGCTTACAATTTACTTCTAATAGGTAATTCTGAAACCTACCAGGCCAAACATCCTGTTAACCAAAATCAGTTAAGTCTAGTAACTCATAAATATCTAGGAACGAAACGAGAAGCTATTTTATTCCATACCCACACAGCCTACTCCCCTCCATTGCTTCCCTTAGCGGGAGAGTAACAGAGGGGGCATTTGGTACTAAGTAAGCAGAAAAGCCACGCACTTCAAGTATCATAAACACAGCTGGTTTCATGGAATGTTTGATGATCCTACCTTACATCATAAGCTGCTGTGGTTTAGATTTTGGTCTTCCCATTAAAATGCTCTTTCGTCACAGGTTTATTTTATTTTATTAAAAATAGGTATGAATAGAGCCGTTTGAAGACATTTGGGGAAGAAATTTACCCAGCCGTAAAACAAAATTGGAGAAAATTCACCGAATCTTCAGGTCTTAAAGGCAAGAGTGAAAACGCATTTTCTAAGAAAGCGTGATCCACCATCGGCCTCGTCATACCTTCAGGCGAGACTGGGGTCAAACGCAAACTCATGAAAAAATAATTCTAGTGCTAGGCAAAATCTCTTGTAGTTGAATGGAGCTTTTTTATTTAAGAATGATTTCAAAAAACTAAGTGTTACCAGGACCTATCAATTTTTTTTAACTAATCGATGTTCTTGATTTTATGGTTTAACAAAGCGACCACAAGTTTATTTAGTTACCTACAATTTCCACAACACCTTCTGTATCACTTTAATCTATGCCCTAACGCAGCGCATGAGTCAAGCATGCGCCCGCGCAAGTTTTGCAACCGAAATTCTACCGGTTTAGACAATGGCATTATTAGGTGAGCCGCCATTTTGTTTGTAACAGTTTTGAGGCTGTATAGCGTTCTTTAAGATTTATTCTGAAAGATAGATGTTTTTAGAAGTGACTCAACACTCGCTAATGATGGTGGATTTACGATTATGCGAAAATTATTAACGATTTGATAGTTGAAATGAGAATTTATATTAATATTGCCTTCTAAGAATATAATAAAATAGCAATGTATTGTAATTTATTTTTTTTATCAGCCAATCAAAAATCTTTTTTGCGACCTAAGGGGCTCGGTCTCTAAACAGGAAAAAATACAAGTCAGCGTTTTAGGCAAGCAGACGTTCTTGCTGAAACTGAACTTTTGAAATATGAAACTTTCAGGACTGGGCCATGAAACCACTTGAAGTGACTTCCTGACTGAGGCACAAAAGTCTCAAAACACACAATAACACAAATTCACAACACAATAACAACTTGGTAGTTCTTTATGCTTTCAGGTGACAGGATTTACAGGGAGGTGGTCTTGTAGGAGATATTTTGTATAGCTTTTTACAAATATGTTATTTTTAACAGATGAAATATAAAAGGCTCTGCTATATAGCTAACCACAGTGGCAGGAGAAAGCTAAAGACAGCTACAACTATTTACCTACCCCTTTTCTCTTAAAAACTTTAACAGCGTTTCAACACCTTAACATTTGTATCGCTTTGTCTCTTTCATTCTTGTTGCTGCCGCCATTTGCGAGTAAGTGACTTAACACGTCAATTGCTTAAACTATGCTTTACCGTTGCGTTCGTTTTTATGAATGAGGGGTTAATTTTTTAGTTTTAAAGTCTTAAAAGTTCAGATTATGAGGTACGAAATTGTCTTCAGGCGACAAACTTCAGTCAAAGTTATACAGCCCTTACAGGTGAGGTAATAGGTGTCACTTTCAATTACATTGACACTTTACGAGACAGCCTACGTCCTAAAGGACATCTTGACTATTTATAGTATGTTCAGTGATTAAGTACACCAGTTTCGAAGGACTAACACCTCGGTGCTACCAATCGGTTACCTAATAATAAAGCAGTTCTTCCCGTAGATTCTCAACACTTTTAGTTCCACTTCAAATAATAGAACTGCTGTTTCCTATCTTGTTTATAAAGCACCAGTCAATTATGGCGAAACTAGCGAATTTAGTGTGAGATCAAAAGCGCATCTATAAACATTTCTTTGCAAGTTACGACTCTGGATTACGCGCGTTCAAGGCTCTTAAGTTGTAAAAGGGCGTAAGTCTCAAAACAGCTGATTCACAATTACAGTTTTAAATGTTATCTGCTTCTGACTGAATAGTCCATACCGATTATACATTGTAAAACTTGTATAACAAACACAAAGTAGATTTGCCGGCCAAACTAGAACATGGGACCACCCTAGTTCTGAGGCAGAATAATCATTTTTAATTTTTTATTATATGTTTGAGAAGAATGTATAACCACTGGGCAGCGCCGGTTCTCGTGGCGGTCAAACTGTGAAGAAATCATAAATGAATGCATCCAATTGTCAAGTTGGAGTGTCTTTAAGACAATTCGTATTCACGTAGATGAAAACATATTTAACACTAACGCTTTTAAAACCACACAAACGCAAGATGTCACTTACGCCATTTCGCCACCACCTCGTGAATCTATAAATGCGCTAACGCGCGATGCACGTCCGTGTGCATAGCGTTCGAAAGAGCTGGGAAATATCGCGAATGTTTATTTTAGCTGGCTGAAAGAAGGCAATCTGGAGTTCGTAAGGCGCGGTGCAGGAGGGCGGGAAGAGCGAATTGCTGTAAATGTATTATAGTTAACTGTTTTTAAGACCTGTCATTCAGGATGACACGCTTTCAAAATCTTTCACTAAAAGTGTTGGTATTGTTGTTTGTTGTTTTGTTGGTGTTGGTGTTGGCTCTACATATACATTTTTTTTCTACTTATTTAGCTAAAACTGTTATGAAAAAACGTTTTACATTCGTCAAACATTTGCGCGTTGCCGATCTGTTGAAACATTTTCACGACGGCGCAACGCAACAAAACACATTTCACCTCACAATTAAAAAAACAAACTCTGTAAGTTGAGAAATGAAAATCTCAGACATTGTCTGGCTCGTAATGCAAAGAATATAAACCCGATTTATGTTCTGGATTATCAACAATAAATCGATCAATTTAAACAGCCACATTTTTGTAGTTGTCTTCTATAATACTAGTAATTTTACATTATGTGCAGGTAATTCTATAAAATTCTGTCATTTTCTCCTTGTCTCATTATCGCCGTCAAATATTTAGACTTGACACATAAAGTTACTGTCAATGGAAGTAATAAACAGTAGTTTGGGTATTAATAAAGTTTTACTTTCCATGTAATATTTTCTGACCTGGGTCTTTACAAATTACAAAAAAACACCAAAAGAAAAAACATTTTTTTTGAATTATGTAAGTAATTGTTAGTTGTTGAAAAAGTCTTAGCGAAATTCGCTTCCATTGCAGATTTGTGCCTTCTTACTTTCACAGGTATCCTATAAAATAGCAACATCCAGTGAGCACCAGCCTTACACTAGTGAATTCTATTTTTAATGTTCAGATTGGCTAATGCCGATGCAGTTTTACGCACAAAATCCCGCCGGATGGACCGCCATTTTTGTTTTTAATTTTAGCACCGATCACAGGAAGCTCGCTCTATTTCAGAGTTTTATTTCGACTAGGCGTGTCTGGTGAAACCACACCTCTATTTTTTGTTTAGATTACGCTTGGTGTATGTACAAGACATCTTTGAAACTAAACATGTTATGTTTTTCAGAGCCGAAAATACTTAAAAAAGTAGAGGACCCACTATTCATAAAAACTTAAACAGCTCTTCAACAACATTTTAACTTTTGTATTGCTTAGTCACTGTCATTCTTGTTGCTGCCGCCTTTTGCGAGTAAGTGACACAACACGTCAATAGCTTAAACAATGATTTAGCGTTGCGTTCGTTTCTATGAATAAGGAGGTAACTCGTCACGCCATTGCCTCCTAGGCTTTGGTCGTGTTCTGTCTTGCAGTATCCAAAAAGTCACTGTTCTGTCTCATTGATTTCCAGGTCTTACGAAAAACGTGAACAAACAGACTGGTTTGACTTCACTTCAGGCAGTGAGACTTCACTTTAGTTAAAGTGGTCTTTTGGGAGACGTCAAAAGCTAGTTTTGGAGTGTATTGCGAATTAGAAGCGCTGCTTTTCGTTTCGTTTCCCTAAACCAACTTTGTTTAACATTAAATAGTTAGTACTTAGTTACTTAAATAGATCATCATTGACGATATTAACTCTGTCTGCGCTTACGAAAATCGATGATAAGAGTTATTTGTTGTTTTGACCTGAAACATGATACTTCCCCTGTTATATTACCTATACTTCTTTCTCAGCTTGTAATAAACACGTAAACTCAAACAAAATTTTCAATAAATAAACTATCCAGACATTTCCTTGGACATGTGAAACAAAGATTTTATTTCCGTTCTATGCACTATTTTTGTAAGACCAATAGAAGATACCAAATCTAACGGGTTAGAACCCGAAAAAATCTTCTAACCGTATAATGCAAAGTCTTAATTTTTAAATTTCCCGAAAAATAAAACTTCAGTGTCAGTTAGGTAAGTTTATATAACAAAAAAAACAAGGATTACGTCATCTTCCCAATAATTAAGAGAACAGAGAAGTAACAAAAAACCGCGATAAACACAAGAATATTCCCAAAGATGCACTCCCGCGCATCCAACGCGGCGCGATGGTTTGCACGTTATTTTTACCGAAACCTAACCTTGAATTTTGTCGGTATTTTTGTATGCACCTACTGCACTTGGCTGAGATTTCATTGCAATTATAAAAAACTCTCGCCCTGAAAACGAATGCAGCTGTTGTTAATTTTTTATTAAGGACAGGGTTAGGTGGAAGTTATTCTTCACAAGTATATGTCTTAAATTAAATCGGAACTGGATTATGTAAGTGTATTAATTTGATGAAGATTTCTTAAATCACCATAGGATAATCTACTCCTCTGAACATTTTGACATGTCTGTTTGAGTGCATACTCTAAAGTATTGTAAAGTAAAACTATGTTGATGAGTAGAAGTAGCGTTCGAAACTAGTGGGAGTCTCATTCATTCATTAACCCTTTTGACATGGCATACGTTCTTGTAAAAGCTTATGCAAAAATGCAATGAGCATCACGGGTCCATCACCTGTGATGCTCATTGCATTTTTGCTTTCAGCTTTTCAATAGAGTCATTCTCAGTCGCAGTGACGTTAAAAAATAGACAAATTGCTACAATTTTGCTCATCATTCCAAAACTAGGATATCTTGTCTCTTGCAAATGGTGGATTTGGAAAAGGTTTAGCAATTTATCTACAGTTAAACAGCTAACAAAAAAATGAATCAAAATCTATCTCTGTCAATTGGTGTCCACTGCTGAACAAAGCCTTTCGGAGAATAAGGTATTTTATAGGTGATAGGCCTACGACATCCTGCGAGCTTTACAAGAGCGCCTACTGGTCTTAATATTGACTTCCTGGCCATGACCAGGGCTTACTGCTAAACGTGCAAAATTTTTGGTCAGGGTGGTCACCCATCCAATTGCCCAAACCGGGATGCATAGCTTAACATTAGTTACCATTGTTACTGACTCTTCCTAGGACATGTGAAAAGTTAATAAAAACAAATGAAACGCATCCTCTAGACCGGTAGTTGTTCAATTGAGAACTGGTTACGACTAGGTCACTTATTCGGTTCGATTACCAGTTCAGTGTGTCAGTAGGCAGTTACTGAATGGATTAGGGGGAAAACATCATCATTCTTGCTAAAACCACTGGGTTGCGGTTTTTTCTGTTGTTTTGTAGAGATTGCTTTCAGCATTAAGTCTGCCTTTTGTACTATTTTTGTGCATTAAAGATTAACCCCCTTATTCATAAAAACTTTAACAGCTCTTCAACAACACGTTAACTTTTGTATCGCTTTGTCCCTTTTTTTCTTGGTGTTGCTGTCAGTTGCGAGTAAGTGACATAACATGTCAATTGCTTTAACTATGCTTAAGCGTTGCGTTATGTTTTTGAATAAGGGGGTATATAAATAATTAATCAATAGAATATATGTAAAGAAATCAGGAAGTGAATTCAATCTTCGAATAACTCTAATCATTGAATTCCCTGACCAGTATGAACGAGTAAGTTGAAGTGGTCCATGCTTACCGGACCCACACCGTTAAGAAAAGGTGTTGGAAGAAAAGATCTTCGTAAATACCATATTTTGGAGACAAGCAATTTTAGTACGTTTCTCCGGGTTAAGGTTTCTTAAGAACTAAAAAAAGGTTGTTTCAAAATCGTAGAAAATGAACCCATTGAATGCGACGTCTCGTATATTCTTAAGGTTTCAAGGCTAATATTAATTCGGCCTATATTCACCAGTGGACGTCATGTGGCTGTTGATGATGTTTTTCTACTGTATTTATTTTATGTCTTAATACGACAAGGAAAAGTTGAAATTTCAACAGTCGTTTTTCAGCAGCACTTACCAAGATATAAACATAACTATTTTCATTAGGTACTCGTATAACATTTATTTAATCCGCTTCTTGTCGATTTAAAAACTTCAAACTGACACTGATGCCAAATAAAAAACTATTTTACAGCGTCAACTGACGAGTACAGACCAAATACATAAGTACCTAGTTTTATTACCTAGACGATGATCAATTACATCATGCAGACATCAAAAACATACTCCGACTTATAAATACACTTCCCAACTTTTCATATCATAATTCAGCCTGAAAATACTCGCTCAACCAATCTAAATCCGTTTATCACCACATCAAGTCTTTAGCCAATTCGTCAAAAACTTGTGGGTGTCAAAGTTATATTTACTCACATAGAAAAATGTCTACACCTCACACACGTAACATACATACAAAGATCTAAGCGCTCTGATTGGTTAGTTTCGTTCGTAATGTTTATGTTAATTTTTCGTGTCTATTTTTGTGATGCAAGTTTTTATCCCTTTCTACGGTGACGCAATCGTCTTGATACTTTTTGGGTCATTCATATTCTCATTTCATTCTAATGTGTTTGAGACATGAAATGTAACTTTAGCGACGCCCGCTCGAAAGTTGAAATAATATAATCACGGTGTGGTTTAAAGTAACGTTTTAGAGAAAAACAACATATTGCAATAGGTAGGAAAACTTCTCACTAACATTTAATGAGTGCTAATGCAATTTAAATAGGGCTGGCACGTTAAAAACCATAGAATCATAGAAAAAGTGACCAATTGGATTTGATTCCAGTGAAGTACACTTGATTTTAATTGGTTTTAATTTCGTTTGGTATTATTTTGAATCCCGACAAAAATATGCCGAATACAATTTTTGTTAGGTATATCCCGGTCTAGACAAAGTCCTGTCTAGAAGCAAAAATAAGAACTATGTCAAGGTTATTAAGTGAAATTTGTTTTTTTGACTAATTTCACTTTTGACGAACACCAACAGCGTAAGCTTTTATTGTTTCGCACCTTACAGAAAAAGACAACATGATGTTAAACGAGTTATTTTTCTTGTTAGATGTTTTATTTCTGAATGGCAGGCAGCCCTATAAGCAAACTACGAATGCACTTGAATAAAAAGAACTGGCATAATGATGTGCAATAAAATAAACTGCGTTTTCTAAATAGCTAACTTAGTCACTATTAGAATGTTAACTGCCACTTGTTTTATGTTAAATCGGCATTCGTTCTATAGTCGTCATCCTTGAGGGGTTGGCACTTTAAATAGTTGGTATTTATTTAAAAAATATTATTTTGGCAAAGCCCTTAACATTAAATGGAATCATAAAAAGAAACCGTCAAAAAGTTGGACTAGACTAATTTTAGGGACTAGAGACTACATGAATTAATTTTTTTTGTTCCATATTCTATACTCAATACTGCAACACTCAAGAATTCAGTAGTGCGTCAATTAAAGAAAATGGTTACTATGAAAAACCTTTAATACATTGAAACCTCTAAAAAGCAGATACAATAGTAAAAATCGCACCTAGACGCAACGTCTTCGCAAGATATAACAAAGATACGATTAAAAATGTTCCTAAACAAACTCTAAATAGCATGCCACGTGCGAGACGAGTGACGTCGAACTCTCGTACGATTGTCATTGGCGAATGTTAGATACTGGGTCACTGTGGCGACGACCGTCGAACTAGATCAATGGGATAATAGCCCGGGAACGGCGTACGCGCCGCGAATTAGTTAGGACCGTCTTAGTAAAGTATAAGGATAACTTGATGTTATATTTACATGTAGATTTCCTACATTTATTACTCAGCAATTTTTTTCCCACAAAGTATACTAAGTGATGCCAAATAGTTCTGAAAAATTATGCTAGACTCAAACCTTACGAACTCTACTCGTTGTAAAGGACGGCAACCAGTTTTCACCAAGCTCCTAATTGATAGTACTTACTACACTACCCATGCAACGGGCCAGAGGAAAGTTTCTATTGAAACATTGAATGTTCGATTTGTTTTATATTGAAATACAACTTTGCCGTTTTACTCACGCTGGATTCTTCTCGTAGTTTCATATTTTTCCTTATTTACTAACCAAACTGCTCAAGCCGTGTTATTTTTCTACTTACTCCGCTCTGGCTGAAAAACTACGTTACAGATATATTTTTTTTAAATCTAGCTTAGCTATACCAGTCTTTCCCAAAGTGGGCGATAACGCCCCCTTGTGGGCGCTGCAGGTCTCAAGGGTAAGAGACCCAGAAATAAAATGGGGGCGTTGTGTTGAGGCGGTAGGTGAAAAAATGGGGGCGCTAAAAAAATATTTATTATCGAAGTGGGCAGTAGACAAAATAAGTTTGGGAACCACTGCTATACACTGTTGTAAAAAAGGACGAATTATTTAATCCAGCGTTGAAATCAAGTGGTTGCTCTATAAATCATCGTACAGAATATACTCCAAAAAAAAATTTTAAAAATTTGCAAATTTTTATTTCAATAATATCAAAAAATTGCATAAGATCAAGATTGCTCGCGGCACTGTACACTCCTTTGTGTTTTTTGGCACGGCGGCCAAACATTGGTTTATGTGATGCTTCCCACACCACATCGAACACACAAACACACGCATCGTGTTTACAGTGTTAGGTAAAACAAACGGCTTGTCGTTTGGACTTTTGTGCTCTGTGAGCTGAGCTGAGCTATGAGCGTGTAAATAGACAAGCGATTTCTTAAGAAGAAGCTATTCTATGTGATGTTCTATGAACTTACTTCCGTAGTTGTTGGTTTTGTTGTATAACTGCGTGGACTTAGGTTAAAAAAGAGAGCCTATATGCCATTCTGATGCATAAGCTATAGGTACTTACTATTGTAAAGTTTCATTAAATACATCCAGTAGCCTTTACGTGAAAGAGCAACACGGAACATCCACACACAAACTTTCGCATAATATTAGTAGGATTGGCGCTTGGTATTTTTTATGGCAAAGTGGCCCCATCATTGCATGATTATTCATATCATAGATTGCAAAAAGTAGATTATATAATCCTTTGGAAAGTTTGTTACAAGAGGATAAGAGTTTTTTCACGCTGTCAAGAAACGACTCAATGTTTCGTGGTACTCAAAATTGAAGACATTCCTCTGGGCAAAAGCTTACTCTCTTTTCTTGAATTAAATTTACTGAACTGAAATAAAAAGACTTCAAGATTCTTTTTTAGGAAGTTTGAAGTTTGAACAAATCAGAAAAAATATTTTGGCTATGCAAAATGATAAAAAGCAATGATAAATTGAGCTGAGCAATTTCTGTTTTAATGTTTAATTCGAAAAGGTCTCAACTATTGATAACCATATTTTTCTAGCCTTTAACGCTGAGCGTAACGGTTTCCAATTTTTTGCAGTGTTGGTTTTTAATTATAAAATATTCCCACATTCCTACACATTTTTTTGAGCTTTGCATAAACCATGGTGTTCAACATATTCAACCAAGACGATGACTGGAAGGTATATACACAATCATGACACGTGACAGTATGTACTAAAATGAATAATCTCCTAGTTTACAAACTACACAGCCGTGTCTATTGTGTCCTTTTTCCAGTAATCCGTGTGTTTTAGCCATTTATTATCAAAACAGAGGCATTGTTCCACTGTGTTTTTGAATCGACCTGTAGTTACTAGGTAGATGTAGTAAGAGCTTTCATTAGCGCAATCGACAATTTTTTTTTAAATCATCCTACTAATAATAAGAAGTCGATAGTTTGTATGTGTGGATGTGCCGTGTTGCTCTTTCACGTAAAAACTACTGGAAGGATTTTATTGAAACTTTACAATAATGTAGCTTAATACATCACACATAGGCTACAACTTACAAAGACATATCACTTTTTTATACTAAATATGCCGAATATTTCACTAACCAATTAACATAAAAAAAGGTGTTCCGGTCAGAATTGAATTCGCGGCCACGCGGGTTCCTATAGCCAGTGCTTAGGCACTGGTCCACGATACTCTTTTTGTTTCGCGACTTTTTTTGTTTCAGTCAATTTGTCCGAAATGATCAAGATATAAGTAAATCACTAAACTCTCTATCAAACTGCGGTTTACTGATAAAGAATGCCTCTGACATTAAATCCGCCAATCGTATATTTTTTTTGCATTTTTGTGCAATAAAGAAGTCAATGATTTGACCATTTTGTTAGCTAGTGGAATGAAAATAATATATTAGTAAAGCAAAGGTAAAGAATTCAATCCTACCAAAGGTTGACATTAAAACACGACTTAAAGTCCCACTCAACCGCAAGGAGTAGGTAGTGCCGATACAAAGGCTCGCTCATCTGAATACGGACCCGTCTGGCTGCGCGCGCATTTTCCCGCCATTTTTAAATGTAAGTAAATCACTAAACTCTCTGTCAAACTGCGGCTGACTGATAAATAATGCATCTAGGCCTTAAATCCGACAATTGTATTTTTTTAAAATTTTGTGCAATAAGGGAGTAAATGATATGAAAACCATTTTGTCAGCAATTTTGTTTGTCTGTACCATTTACCATTTTGTTTTTATTAGCAAATCAAAGGTATAGAATGAAATCCTATCTAAAAGCTGACTTTAAAACACGACTTAAAGTCCCACCTAGCCAACCGCAAGGAGTAGGAAGCCGATACAAAGGCGCGCTCATCTGAATACGGACCCGTCTGGCTGCGCGCGCGCATTTTTCCGCCTAACTGTACCGCGCCGATCCTAGCTGTAGTTCGTGTGTTTGGACAATGAATTTCTTTAAGTTAGAGTTTTAACCCTTAGAGGCCTGATTTTCCAAATTATTTTTTAAAAAATATTTTTATGTTCTCTTTTTGACCTAGATAAAGGGAAAAATAATCAAAAAAATCAGGGTATTCATTTTATGTATTTATTTCGAAAATATAAACAAGTATCAATTTTGATACTCCAGGCATTAAAGTTGTGTAGTGTTTTACAAATAAAACTTGGTGTTTCAAGAAAGTTTACAAAATACATTGCAGTATTTATTTATTCATTTTTGCACATAATAATATAAAAGTACAGACGGGGGTCTTAATGACAGGAGGTATTCTCTACCAGTCAATCACATGGTAAGACAGAAAAATTAAGGCGGTACACAAGATTAATGCTAAAACAATAGTATGGTTAATGACATGACAAGCTACCCATTTCCGATCCTACCTTGCACTTGCAAAGAATTGACATTTAGAAAGAGCGAGATAAAAAACGGTAATGGGTAGCCTGATGAAATCTTCAAATAAGGTTCAGAATTGAGTTGAAAACACATTTTAATAAATAATTTTCCTGAATTAGATTAAATGAACAATTTTTTCCTTTGTAACCTTTCTTGTAAATTAGCAGGCTTGTAAAGCAACAACATTTAGATTAACTAAATAATCTAAATTATTAAGAGCTGTGAATTTGTGGAGTAAATAAAATCAGCAGTTTTTACAACCCACAGCTGGACCCAAGCCTTCTAGCTTGTTTACGAAGTTTGCAAAGAGTATGATTTTTAGACAAAATGTAATAACTATTTTCGTTCTCATACAAGATTGCAATTTTCCTAATACCATGTTAATAACTCGTGTGTAACTAGATCGGTGATAAACCGGTGGGTCCTATCGCGAAGTGCGGGTTCGATTCCCTTTAGCCTGGGCCGTTTTTCCAAGAGACTTGTATTGAAATGTATGCAAATTCGCGAATGCCCGAGCTTGTTCATCTACAGTGTGTGTGTCCATTGTCATACGATAATGACCACTTAGTATACTATCGATTGATCTAGGGTTTGAGATTCCCACGGATTGATGTAGCTGTATCGACTTTGCAGCCATTGCAAGTCTGATGTTTAATTTCTAGCATAAAATCTTTGATTAAACCAAAGAAAGGATGAAAGGAGAAAGAGGACCCTACAAAATCAGGTCCTATGGACCTGTTAACAAACAATCATTCATACTTCATTGTCATGTGCCAGTCTTCTAATTCGCGAAGTATGAACGTAACGCATCTAACTTCCTTCTTTTCGTATGTTAAGTATTCAACTAATGAAGAAAACTAAGCTCATTCTGTAATTTGATATTTACACGACGAACAGTTGCCCGTCGTCTCCAACCTCTCCGTGGAGTAGGCCGGCGGGCGTGTGGTACGGGGGTACCCACGCCGGCATTGCACAGGCCTGCTCCACTGCCTTGTAGGGACGACTCGACGCCCTCAGTTGTCCCTACTGGCCCCTGCTCACGTGGTGTGGGCCGCTTCCGGTCCGCTGTGCAGGCGGACTCCGTCCGGGAGACCGCGTAGTAGGGTTCGTGCCAGTCACCGCAGTTCTCCCAACATGGACGATGAGTGGGAGCCCGGAGTTTTTAGTGGGTATGCCACTGGGTGTCTCCTCCCCAGTGGGGAGTCCCACATAACCCGTTCGCCCCCCGGCGGGCGGGTAAGTTTGCGTTAAGGCATTTCCACCGGGTCAAAAAAAGGGGTGTCCCTGGTGTGTGCTTGAGGAAACACTGCCGCTAGAAGACCGTTCCATGTCCAACCCCCATATTCAAAAAAGCTACATCAATGTTGTAGCATTGGCTTAGGAGTTCTGTCACTCACTTACCAAGGTTGGAAGCAATGAGAATGAAAGAGACAGATTTTTTCAGCAGGTAGTAAATACCTGCTCAAAAATTCTGGGATTCTGGAAAAAATCTGGGAAAGCTGGGATGTATGAAGATTAGCCTTATACTGCTATAAAGCTAATCTTTATACATCCCAGATATAACCTTAAATTTTAATAGCTACCTTTAAAGCAAACTATAAATAAGTTTCAAGTATTCGACTAAAGCAATTGAAAGATTGTATGGAAACTCTGAGTATTGTGTGACGTACATACATATCAGTGTATTGCATATTTAGTTAGGTAATTTTAACACACGCTCATTTCTATATGTTTGAATATCTAATGAGCTGTATTAGAACTAAACACCTGTCTAGATCCTAACTCTATTGAGGTAAAGATCAAAATTGATTGGACTAAACTGTGATAATGTATGATTTGGTCTTTAAATTTTTCCATTTATCCTTTAAGACAAGGAAAACACTTGGTTTTATAGTGTTTTTTATTTGCAAATGAATGGGTGTGTTAATGATGTTTTCAAGAAAATGCTAGATTTCAATGTCCTTTTAGGACAAACACGTGTTATTAAAACTCATAATTATTACGTTTCACAAAAAAAACATACATACGAGTACATACATACATGACATGAAAACATACATACATACATGACCATACGAGTATACCAAACAGGGAGGTCATAGGCGCACTGGTTGATGCTGCACATTCAGAAGCCCTCATTAATCTCCAAATTTAACATAAATTAGAACAAAACCTGGCTGATTCGACTCCAAACGCAAATCAACTTTAAGCATCCCTCAAAAGGATAGCTGTCCCTTCCAGTTCTATTGGCACTTTACGGGACAGCATGAGCTTGAGCGCGTGCTTCGAGGTTGTTTGCATTGATTGAGGTGATTATTATGTTTTTTTTATCTACCTTTTGTTTATATATTTAAAAATTGCATTTAATCCTTGTATATATTATGTTGGTTACTCACTAAATGTGTAGTATGATTCTGTAAGAAAACGACGCTGACTGAAAACCAGCGCTGCTCAGGCCTTTGACCGTTGCAGCATAATGCTGAGCCAGAAGCATTTGTCACAGTTAAACAAAAATATACTAATAAGTCTTTCATATCTGTCTATTTTTGTGATTATCTATCTGTGACAGTAAAATGGTTTCTTTCTTTCTTTCTGATCGTTGATTGACGTTAGTGAATTCGGGGGTAGGCAGAGCTTCCTACAATCGGTGTTACAAGTTAGTCTTTAGTTAACAAGTTCTTATAGAATACTATTAACCACACGAGTTTGTAATTTCATCGAACCCATCTAAGTGTTAACTTAAACATACAATAATTATGTGATGAGAATTATAATTGTTTTAATAAATAATCATTAGTATTGTAAGCGACACGGGATTGGAACCGACTAGTGGCGCCATTGGCTTTATTCATTTCTTTATTATTTCATTGTACCTACTAACTAAGGATTTTTTACTAAGGGCTGAAATCATTTCTGAAGTGCCAAAAAAAGAAGATAAAGTAAAAAACTCCTTAAAATGACATTTAGCCAAAGGGACAAAAGATTGGTGTTAGATGTACTTAACTAAATGATTTGTTGAAATTGGAAATTGTTGACTCTATTTGGCAAACGAAAGCCCGAGCATTTTTCAGAATTCAACACTAATTTCTTGAAACTTTTTACGAAATGTTTTTGAAGTCTTTAAATCAGTATTTTTTGCTTTCTGTTCAAAAGTGCTGCTTTAAAATCTTTTTAACATCCTCTTATTACTATTATAAGCTCTAATAAAGTTACCGGTCATTATTATGATCACTTTAAGTTGTCGGCTTTGATTGTTAGGTATTGGGAATTTAAACAAATATTTTATTTTCATTGAGATGTCAAACATTTATGAAAAACTTGGTAAAGTACAATACACGCAGTTGTAAATTTTTGACTTCGCATCAGTACTGACATAACCTATCTACTAATTTTCTATTATAATATCATTGCTCGCGTGCGGGTGATATTTGTATGGTCACAAAATCTAAAACTTATTTTTTCCTATTAGTAGCCCTAAGCTCATCTCATATACCGGTAGTCCCACGCAGTTACCGTAGTGAAAGGGTGTCGACGTCTCGACCGAAAACGTTACATTTAAAGGTGTTGAAATTCCAATAGAGTTAGAACTACTATACTTAAAACGAATTTAGAAATAGTAGTTTACTATTTTGTTTCACAAACTTTTACTATCAGAAGTTTTTTGGTGTACTTAGGCATTCAAATGATTGTTACGAGTACAATTGATATAGTTGCGATACGTGGAACTTCTTCTTCAAATTTTGAGAGAGTTATTTAATGGAAGGTATAAATTAAATTCAAATACTTAAATATTATTTACCTTCCCCCCTTTTTTGAGATGATGATGACGACCCTTTTTGATTAATTGTCACTTTAAAAAAAACACAATGAACTTTATGCTTTATAAAACTTGGAATCTATTTCCATCGGCTTTAAATATTTTTAGACTATCGCCGTTAAACTAAGTAACTTTTATTGAAAAAACATTTTTTGGAGCTTTGTACCAGTAATATCATCGCATTATTTTATGGTTAATTACAATAAAATAACCGTTTTCTTGTAATTTAACACTTAATTGAATATTCAAATAATTGTCTACGTAAATAATGTAACTCTATACAAAACATTTCGAACATTTATTCAAATGCCATTGTTTTGCATTTCTAGAGACAATGTTATGCCACCAATGTATTTTACTCAAATAACCTAACCTCAACTGCAAAGCTTAGACCTAAGTCTAGCAAAAATCTAACTTCTCAATTAAAAGTGCACTTAAAATAGAAAACAGTTTAATAGTAGTAACTTTAAAAATACAAGATGCTTTTATTAGCAGCTATTATCCTTGTCTAAGATTTTAAAAGACGGTAATCTAATAAGTGATGTAATCTATTACCCAGATATTGAATAGGTACTTCGCACAGCTTACAATATCTCCATTATAAGTTATCCATATTAGTTAGCTCTTTTTTCGGATAAACAAACAGGAAAGAGCTTGCAAAAGTTTCCAAAGAATTTACCTACGCAATTTCATTATAATTAAGTTTTAATATTACTAATTGTATTTACCACTATTAACGTAAAATTGTTCCAAATATTTGTATTTATTATCCAAGTAATCAAAATGTTTCATTTAAGTTTGTAGCGCGTAGATGCAGATTGCAGAAAAAAACACGTTAGAAACCCAATCTTTAGAAATTTGATAAAGATAGTAAGTTCGTTAAAATGAGCTTGATACTAAAAAACGAGACCATCCCAACAGCGAGACAAGTTACAAAGTTTTTATCACGCAAGTAATCTAACTTTTTAAAATAAAACTGAACTAACCTTTTTGCGACAAGTATCCGCTCGAAGTTCCAATAATACTGGCACAAAATTACAACAACAAAGTCTTTTTTTAGTTTTAGCGCAAAAAACGTCTCAGAATAAAACCTTATCGGTGAGTTACTAACACTTTTTTATATCCTAATAAAAGCAATT
Source organism: Udea ferrugalis (assembly GCA_950022985.1). Taxonomy (NCBI): domain Eukaryota; kingdom Metazoa; phylum Arthropoda; class Insecta; order Lepidoptera; family Crambidae; genus Udea; species Udea ferrugalis. The sequence continues at coordinate 2,984,438 of OX465541.1, forward strand.
TATTACATTTTTTCAATTTCATGCAACGCCGATAGCGTAGAGTAATACAAACTTTTTTTATTAAAAAATCCAATAACACTTATAACCTTTTTGGCACCGCGCACTCGATTTAAAAAGTAAACTGTCACATTTTGGGGCGGGATCGCGGCGTGTGTTAAAAATGGATTCTCGCGCGCTTTTCTTGAGACATATTTAGCGATGGCGGGGATTTAAAAATGGTTATTTTCGAAAATGTGAGGTTACTTTTCTCATTGTAAGCGGTGCAGCGCGCACATGCAGTTTCAACACATTATGATCTAACACTGGCCGGGTCTCGATTGCAGAACATACTTATTCTAACTCAACTTACATTCGTTCATATTTGCCTGCGGGGCGTAGGGCTGAACCTAAATCTATTCTAGGCTTTAAAACTTTTTAGTGCTTCTTTTCTTATTTGTGCGTTGTTTTGACTTAGGTACTTAGAAACCTTGTAAAATATGTTACTTGTCAGTCAGTTTAGGCATAGTTTATGAGAGTTTATGTAATTAACTGCTAAAATTGTACTAATGAGTATTTTAATGACATTGAGTAAAGTGAATCTAAGTAGAGTTTTACGGATAAAAGTCATTTTAAAAGGAGCTTCATTCAAAATCATTGCGTTTTAGTAATCATTGCGTTTAGTGAAAGTTAATTACTTGGATACTTAAGATTTATTGTTTAACACCTCTTACATGATTTACCGTTTTATTGTTACCTTCCTCTTAATGCTTAAGAGACGACTGACCGAATTATAAGGAAAGACATGCACCACACAAGGTGGACAGCGGACCTAGGAGATCTGGTAAGGGTTTCAGATTTATCAGCAAACAAACGAATTGAAATCAGTTTGATGCAAAAATTAGAGTGTCACGGCTCACTAGGCCGTAAGCTCCTAAAAATTAAGTCTAATGATGCAATACAATGTCAAATTTCCTTCAAAATGTGGAAGTAAGAGGTAAATCATTTCTAGTCATTTTCATATAACAAGTGGAAATTCTGTTAGGAATATTGTGAGGTTACCTTAACCACCCTCAAAATATGACCAAACAGAAGAACATAACATCTGAAAACATGTTAAAGACACCAAACGGTTTTGAGCTTTTCTCATGATATCAAAATGGTATAGCATCCTAAGTAATTAATTTCATATTTCATGATCATAATTCTTATCCCAAGGGATACTTGCTCTTATGACAATCAGAGGAAAATATTTTAAGATTGAGTGTTTCCTAATTTGAAAGGTTTCGATGTTAAAAAAGTACTGATCTTTTGAAAAGGCAAAAGAACTCATGTTAAACAAGACGCACAGATTTAAAAAGTGTAAAACTAGGGTTTTTAGCCAGCAAGGTAAACCACGTTATTCTTGTGGAAAGCTCTGATTTTCACGTCGCCAATTCAATTCTCATTAGGTTTCCAGCACTGGGAACGTTGTCAACCCCCATTATTAAAAAAAAACTCACAAAGACTTTTAAGCTTGTAGGAGATAAGATGATATGTTTGGTAGTTTTTACTTGAATGGTGTGGTACGTAAGCCGCCGGCGAATGCCTTCCGGGAGATGGAGAAATTCGCTAACAGGCAGACAAAAGACGAAGAAATTTAGAAGAATTAGATGTGTTCAGCAATCTTCTTCTTACATCAGGCACTTTGGACCATTTTTCAAGCACGGTTTCTACCAAAACTACTTAATGATAGCCATTTTCTTGTCCTCATACCACAAACATATTGGAAGTGCGAAAAAGGCTTAGGTAATCATAGTTCTTGTCGATTGCAAAGTTACCAAAAGCTCTGGGTACTTTTCTAAGCCCAAAAAGATCCAAAACAGTTGCTTTACTTTTTAGCGAAAGTGTTATGTTGTGGTAATGTTTTTGGATGCAAAAGCTTTCATTTCACTTCTTTATATAGATGTTAACTTCACTACTAAATGTGTTTGTTACTACAAAAAAAATACAGTAATTTGTGCTAGCTTCACTAAGCTAGAACTTTTTTACCTGAAGATAGCTTTGACCTATGTAAAACGTAGATTTTAAACATTAAGTAATTGAATAATCTACATAAAATCATAAACCGATAATCAACCAATAACTCAAAGCTCCACAAAAATTAATTTGAACACCTTTATACTACTCGAATGATAAAAAACTAACCGCATAGTTTCATCGTGGCCATAAAGCTGCAATATTCATAAATAACCCTTCATTTCTTATTGCACTGCGCACGCGCAAGCAACCCTAGATTTCGCGTAGTACAAGAAACGTCTTGCATATAATAATATGTTTTACCCTATATTGAGCGCTTACAGCCGTTCTACGTAGCCTGCGCGTGAGTCTGTTGCTGTTACGTTATAACGATAGCGTTATAACTGCTATTGCGAAATAGCAACAGGAAGTGAAGGAAACATGGATACCTAATCATTAACCCCCTTATTCATAAAAACTTAAACAGCTCTTATAGAACACGATAACTTTTGTACCGCTTCGTCACTGTCATTCTTGTTGCTGCCGCCATTTGCGAGTAAGTGACAGAACGCAACGCTAACGCATTGTTTAAGCTATTGACAGCTTAAACAATGCGTTAGCGTTGCGTTCGTTTTTATGAATAAAGGGGTAAAACTGCCATGAGTTGAATTTATGTTACCAATGCAGTATTAGTAACCTAATGTTCACTAAAGTTAAGTTAGTGCATCTTGAGAGACTTGGCTTCTGATTCATAAAATATAATTAAGTGCCGGAATTAATGTATCGTTTGAAGTGCCCTGTCATGTAAGTTTTACCAAAGTGGTGCTACAGGGTTGGTGAAGATTTATAAATAATGGGTATATCTGTTATCCTTTAGCCACTTAGTACCTATGAGACGCGTTAAGAAAATAGTCGTTTAGTCCTATAATAATTGAAAAGAAGGAATTTTACTTGAAAAAACTTAAAATTTCAAACTAAATATCCTGCCCTTATTATCTTCCTTGCTTTATGGTTATTCTTAAAGGCAGCTCATAAACCGATGACTCCGGGATTTCATGATTTGAACGGTTACAGACACTTTATTTTATACTAATTATTAATGTTTTCTTTAATAATAATTATGAATAAAAGAAAATAAAATAAACTTTATTGCACAGAGAAAACAACTAAATCAAAAGTTTACAGAGATTTAGGATTTACAATTTAGACGGCCTTATCGCTAGAAACGATCTCTTCCAGACAACCTTCAAGAAAGAAAAAGGTGGTAAGAGTAATACTGTCTGAATTTAGTTATTTGGTAACTATGATATTTGATTTCTATAGACGTTATTACAGATCTATCTGAATAAAAATATATTTTTTTAGGTTCTGGATTAAACTAATCGTTGTAGCTAAAAATAGCGCTTCAAGCACAACACTATAAGCTGTTACGGCGAATTCGCCTCCCTACTTAGTTGTATGCATCGTGCATTGGCCTGCACTGGTCGCATAGGCCCCATGCCAAAACGCAATAAGTCAAGCTTTCAACTATTTCATTTTACACTTTAGGCCCAAGAAAAGAAAGACGTTTTTGCTTTTTCAGATGAATGCGAGTTTGTTAGTGGTATTTGAAAAGTTTTTTAGAAGCTAGTTCTTATACTTATTCCACTATGAATTTTAGCTAGGTATAGTGGCATTAGGTATAGAAAGAAATGGCGTCTGTGGGTGTAAGTTCGTTTCTAGGACAGCGCAAATGGTAGAAATCTCCAGTGGGCTAGATGTATCGCTCTATAATTGTTCTTAGGATGCTTTTGTACTTTGTGTCAAAATAGCGGTTGGCTGTTGTTTTGTTATAGTTAAGTTTTATTTTTATTAAAAAGCTCAAATTCGACATCATTTTGTTTTATGTGTTTTTGTCAGTGATGAGATAGAAAGATAGATAGATATATTATTTATTGTACGCCAAAACAACAGAAATCAACAGCAAAGAAACACAAATTAACGTAATTGTACAATTTGGGCGGCTTTATCGCTAAAAAACGATCTCTTCCAAACAACCCACATTGGGAATAATGGTAAGGTATTTTATTCTGCTGACTTATCTGTGATGTTTTCTAATTGAACACTTAACCATATTAACTAATTAGATGAACTCGCTGAAATTACGGTGTTTTATCAACTTGACATAATTATACGACAAGTGAGCTAAAAGACATAATTTATTTAATCTTCAATGCAATAACTATATAGTACGTATAGTAGTAAGCGGACTTGATGCTAAAGGCATCCTCTACCAGACGAGACAGATATACTGTTGTAAAAATCCTAGATTTGGAGTAGCTCTGTTTTGACCTGTAAGTATGATTTTTGACGCTAAGTACTCGTAAAATACCCTTACTCTTTATAAGGCTCTGTCTATATGTTGGATACCATATTTTCAACTCTATTCCATTTAAATAGAGTCCAAAATCAAAGAAAAATTGCAACATGGTTTGCACTATAAAGACATAATACAAACGAGAATATATCTCTATATATCTTGAGCTATCATGTGTTTCAATGTGAAATACATTTCGTCACGTCTCACCTCCGTTTCGTCAGCCTTTTTTGCCCAGAAGCATAACAAAGAGCCATTTGCTTTAATTCCCTATTTAATTCTTACAAACACCTATAAAACCCAGGAAAGAGGTTTTTCAGACAATAGTATATTTAGCATGCAGTTGGGACAGGATATTATGTGCTTTTTTGCTAACACTTTGTTAGTACCAAAAAGATAGATAATAGTTAAACACCTCATTTAAATACCTACCCCAGTTACAAAGTAGCATTAAAAACATCTTTTGCCAAGAATGGGCGGAGGTGCCCGTGGCGCAGTTGTGACAGTGATCGGCGACGATCGCTGTTGTAAAGCAACACACGCCGGGCCGGAAATGGGATGGGTGATCACCCGGCTGCAATTTAGTGATGTATTTATCGGGCATATCCGTGCTTCGGAAGGCACGTTAAGCAGTTGGTCTCGGTTGAAGTCGCTAGATGTCAGTCGTTACGCCTGGTCAGAGGCCTCAGGGTGGCTTAATAACATGTGACATTAAGGTTGCTCACTAACCTTACTTACAACAATCCGCACTAAGCCCGCGTGTTGGAGTATAGCTCATTCCACCTCATAGTCGAGGTGAGGCCTGTGCCCAGCCGTGGGACTTACATAGGCTGTTTATGAAAACATTTTGCAAATAAATCCCAAATAACTAACGCTAAGAAAAACACACAATAAAACTCCTGGAAGTAAGCAACAAGACGTGGTCATAGCAAAGTGGTCGTCCATTAATTAGGTTGATGGCGAAGCTGCGCGCGCCGTTATGCCGACCATATACAAATAAAGCGGGTCTAAATCCCTTACAATGTTGGCTGGTTACCACGATATCAAACTAACAGGGATTTTATTACACCAGTTTTTACGAGAGGTTCGCAGGTTTGATTTTCGCACAGTTTTTTGATGATTAAACAGTTATTGGTGCTGATTGTTTGTACAGGCAACGACAAAAGTAGCTGATCCTTTTTGTACTTTGTCATAGTGGCTTCATAGAGCTATTTCATAATTCTATGACAACTAAAGCAAAGTTAATGTGACATGGTTCAATCATCATCATCATCATCATTGTCAGCCTATGCTGGTCTACTGCTGAACGTCGGCCTCCCCTATCTAAGCCCTATCCTCAGCTCTACAAATCCACCTTCTGCCAGCAGCCTTTCGCAAATCGTCGCTCCACCTAGCCGGAGGGCGTCCCAAACTAAGTTTGCCGAGACGAGGTCTCGACTTGAGAACGCATTTACTCCAACGGTTGTCGATTCTACGGCAAATGTGGCCGTATGAAGACATATCACTAAATTTCGGTGTTGCTTTACAACAGCGATTGTCGCCAATCACTGTCACAACTGCGCCACGGGCAACTCATTCAAAATGCGAACAGCAAAATAGTAAATTAACTTTCTGTAAGTACTCCCAGGGCCTTACAACTTAGGCCTTTTCAAGGAGTGAACAGCCATTTGTGAGGCCAGCTCACTTATAATCAGGTGAGATTGTGTTCAAGTGCTACTTAAACATAAAAAAAGAACTCGATACTATCATAAACTGCTACATAATTTTGGTGACCAAGTTACAGACCTGTGCCCTAAGTCTGCTAATTTAAAAACACTTCAATTTAATTGTAATTGAGTCTCAATCGGCTAATTTGACACATTTTCTATGAAAAATATATGAAATTTGACAATTGAGACTCAATTACAATTCAATTGAAGCGTTATAAAATTAGCAGCCTTGGGGCCCTGTGCATAATCAAGTTTAAACTAATTAATAAAGAGCCAGATTTATTTTTTTATTGGTGTTTTCCATCACCGGAGAGTTAACCGCAAATTGTACAATGAACACAAAGTAAGTGTGTTGCGGCCAGATTTTTATCTCGGGACCACCGGCTTCCGAGCCAGAGTATTTAACCACTGGGCCACGACTCTCTCCAAAAACAAAGTAAACCTCTAAGAAGACATTGAATGCAGTTAAAAATAAAAATCGGCAATAAAGATATAAAACGGCAAATAATTTTAATAACATTCAATGCACGAGAAACATGACTTAACAGGGTCTTTGATAGATTTGCCAGGAAAAAATGGCAGTTTTTTGCGCTCGTTTGAGGTGACACATTATAGTAGATAATGACTTTAGAATAAACTTAGTCTCGTAAAAACGTTAATAATTTTGCTGGTACAGGCTGTGCCAAAAGTCTTTGTATATTATTAAGATTACTTTCAAGCAGTTTTTAAACTAAGTTAAAAATGCACCTTTTAAATGAATTTAATTTGATCTTTGTTGAACAAACTAACAGACGTTTCAGTTTTTTTATAGATAAGTTAGAATTTTGGTTTACAAAAAAGCTTCAATGCCTTAAAAAATTATGAGTTACCTCAATCGTTGAGGGAACCTGACCAAACTTGATGACTATGAGTGCAGTCGTCTTTGCAAATGTGATAAAAAAAAAAATCTGCCTCTTTTGTGAGTACGTTATAAAAACACACTTGGCACTAGCTAGACATTTCGGGGAGTAGACATCCTAAAACTGCATTCGGGTAAGTATATTTTTTACACTGGCTTGACATTTTGGGAATTTGACATTCTGAACCTAAATCATATTTTTAGGTAGGCGTTTATACCATGTATTTAGGAACTTATGGAGCTGACTGTATCTGCCTGTGTCGAATATTAGTTTGGCATATTATATCAAATATCTGCACATTTTGTTGTTTGAAGGTTATGTAGGGATACAGCTAGTTAAATAAGATATTTCAAGGCAGGCTTTGTGAGGTGAGAAAACCATAGTTTGAGAAGACCTCAAAGCATTCAATTATTTCATGTAGACTTATAAGGTACTTCTGATATTATTAGGTACCTATGTATGCGTTACTATAGGATATTAATTGATCTGAAGATCGATGACTATTGGATGTTTAAATTTAAGTCATGTGCACATCTGTGCTTTAGGTTGTATTTTAACCTCAACTTTTTAAAGCCCATCTTGACAACACTGTCTGCTAATCCTTTTTTAAGATAAGCTCCAGGTGAGCTTATTATTATTTCCCTAAATATTTTCAAAAACGAATTTCAATCTTGTGTACAAACGAAAAATAGATATTTTTGCCACGGGTCCCAGCATTATACTTCTACGAGTATTGCCTAATATTTTTATATTTCCTCTCTTATCTTTAATTTCTTTTAATTCACCATTTTGACATGGCATTATTCACGTCAGCTCTTACGTCACTAGGAAATCCACTCGTGCGCAGCCAGTGCGTCTGTCAATATTGACCCGTTCGAGAGTTTGCCTTGCATCGGGCCCTGCGCAATATCGACTTTAGCTTTTGGAAAATTCTCACTCTTACTAGGTAGTTAGAGATCGTCTAAGCTGAAATGACACCCCTACCACCGAATTTACGCACAGAAGCCATGTTTGCATGTTTATGTGTACGCAATACACATAAACATGCAATTATGATTGGTTGTTCAGTCCCTTCACTGCCACACACAAGCAAATTACAAAAATGGAAATACGTTTGAGCCTAACCGCCAACTGAACAACCAATGATAATTGCATGTTCATGTGTATTGCAAATTTTCCAATATGTACATATTTGAAAATTTGCTTGTGTGCGTAGATGCGATGGAAGGGCGCGTCATTTGAGCATAGACGATATCTACTCGTATATTAAAAGCGAGAAACAATGCAGATTCTCAAAAAAATGTAACAGGTATATTTTAGTAATGGTGTTTTGAGTTGGTTGAGTTGGTTGGTTGGTTGAATTTTTGGTGTGATTTTTGCATTAAAGGTCAACACTTTGGGCACATTGGCACATAGGCACTGCGCCAGCGCACCCGTGCATCAGCTGTTTTGCGTCGGAATGCGCAGAGTGAAGAATGCGCAGTAAAAAGCGCATGTCAGATGCGCGGTGACGCGGTGGAAGAGGCTCTACTTCAGCTATTGTATTGATTTTATTTATTTGTTATTTTGCACCACATACAGACATTTTACATTTTGCCATTAATTAGATACTTAGATATAAAGATATATTCTCTATCACACACCAAAACTACAGAAATAAACAGCAAAGAAATATAGATTAACGATTGATGTACAATTTGGTCGGCTTTATCGCTAAAAAGCGATCTCTTCCGAACAACCCACAGGTAGAAGAAAGATGAAGAGATGGTGGTGTATTCATGTAACACGCTGAAAGAGCAGGTACTCCAGAGCTTTTATCAGTATGCTAAACTAGCCTAGATATTTTATCAAAGCATTTTTTTTCTTTTTCTTGTTCCTGTAGGGTTAGCCCTCTAATAAACTTGCTTTTGTGTCAGATAAATGGAGAAGACAATCATATCATACGATATTCAAAAAATCTAGAATTTTGCAACAGCATTTTGGTCCCACTCAAATGGTTGACTGGTAAACAATGCTTTAGCTAAAGTCCGAATTTTGCACTACTTTGTGCATTACAGAATAAATAAATGACAGATTTTTATAGTTTGCTCCACTATTAATGATGTTCAGCATACAAATTATCTACAAACTAAATGGCAAGTTTTTTAGACTCTTTTTTTTTACCGTTTTGCTAAAGCGAGAACTCCTTGGTGAGAAGTTCTAGTCCTTTACGCCTCGACACGATATACCTCGAATCGTAAAATTCAAAAAACGTACAATTTTAAAAGCTCTCCAAAAGCTCTCCTCAGTTCATTCCCTTACAAAGTTTATGGTAAAATTTGCAAGGGAATGAACTGAGACCATAAATGGTTGAAACCTTAAATTGGATTTCAGATCACACAATCATGGTTCTACAATATAAAACCTCCTCCAAGCAAAACCAATATAAATGTTTTTTAGGTGTTTCAGAGTGGTGGAATAAATCTCTTTTACACCTTTTCTCGTTTCATTGACAAAATTTGCAACAATAGTTATCTTATACTTACATGGTATGAAATTTTAAATATCATTTCATGTCATGTCATTTTATTTCAGAAATTAATATCCAGTCCGATAGAGCCTCTATTCCTACCGATCGCAAGCACACATCCCGTCAATTTTCTAACACCATTAGGTGCGTTTGTGCATGTTTTTGTCAAAGAAAAATGCGTCTTATTACATTACCTCGGCAGATGTCGCATCCGATCGAATGCTAGGGTTGTCTAATAATGATACAGCAAATAGTTAACAGATCTTACAGGAAGTTTACCGTTTTGCTAAATTGATAGCTAGAAAATTACTAAAATAATGTAATGCTCCAGAAATATATATTTTTAATCATTTTAAATTTTATCAAAATATCAGCAATATTTGTCAATGGAACTAACATTGTCTAGAAATAACTGGCATTTCACCTGTAAGTGGGAGTGGAAATAGCTTCTTGCTGAAGTATTTCCACAGCAATACACTTGGGCCTCTTCAAGAAGAGAGTGAACAACCATTTGTTAGGCCGGCATGTGCCACCTTAGGCCACATCATCACTTACGATCAGGTGAGATTGTGGTCAAATACGCGCTAAATAAGTTATGAAAAATAAAGTCAGCCCATTTTATGCAGATTTTTTGTCTAGAAATATCAAAAAAGTACAATTTGGTCTAGGTCTTGAGGCCGAACTTCCAATAAAATCCCCTGTGTCAACCCTAGTAAAGTCGTGTTTTGCACACATTTGCTCCCCGACCATGGCGCGGAGAAGTCGTGAGAGTTGGTTTTCACGGTTCCGATTGTCATGTTGTAGTGATATTTCTATTTGTTTACCGTTATGGTGATAAAGGCAAAAAATGCATTCCGTTCTAACGTTTGCATCAGAAATGTTAGCAGTTTTTACTTTATAACACGATTACTTAAGCAAACAAACATATTTGAAAAGAGTAACAGCTTACTTCTCGCCGGTACCTATAGGTACTTCCGACACCGGTGGTAGAGTCATATCAAGTCAAGGGTGTATTTCGGAGAGTGTGCGCAGGAACTTCATGATCTGATCCCACCCTCCACTTTCTACCACCGGACCACTAGACGCGATGAGGGCTTTCACCCCCATGTGGTCGACTTTCCAGCGGTCCGAACTAGGCGGTTTAATGCTTCCTTTCTGGTCCGCACCGCTAGGGAGTGGAACGCCCTCCTTGCTTCTATGTTTCCGGATACATACAACCTTGAATGAATAGGCAAGAGTGAATAGGCATTTTCTGGATAAGCGTGTTCCACCTTCGGCCTCGTCATCGCTTACCATCAGGTGAGTCTGAGGTCAACGCAAACCCATTTGAAAAAAAAACATATTTATGTAGTCTTTACTTTGTATATCCATATTTTCATATTTTTTATGTCCATTGTTCAGTTATTTTTCTGGTACAATTACAATATTTAAGTACAATTTCTAAGTACTTCTCATGAGAAGTACTTAGAAATTGTTATTTGTTTATTGAATAGTCTATTTGAATAAACATCATATCTATTTATGATTATCAATTTAAATGAAACACGGGGTCATGAAATTCTGTCAATCCACAAAATATAGTTGTTCGGGAAATAAACAAATTAAAATTTATTTATTTTCAGGAACATAAACCTGAACAATAATTTTAACCTGTATGTATTTTTGTATTTCAAACGTTAAGAGAAATCAACATTTGGTGTTTTCAAAACAACAGGTCGACTCAATTAACTACCAACAATAAAAAACTACTACTCCAAACGGCTATTCGATAAGTAGATAAAACTACTCAAATAATTCAATTGCATTCCCTTCGAACGCTACGTATATTCTTAAGCGATGCCCTAAGGATATTTGAAATAATATAAATAACCACCATTTATAGCCAATGTTCGCTCAGTATGCCTAACGAGGAAATCATATATTTTACGTTATGTTTATGCTGGCTTTGGTTTTTATTAGAAACTTGCCAATTAGCTGCATAGTACATGGCAGCTCAATTAACTTGAGTGTCTGTCAAAGGGCCAAGTCGAATCTGAGAAAGGCACCAAAGTAGATTTTTCGAATCCCTCAAGATCATTATCTCCAAAACAAGGCAGTCACCGGCACAGTATTGATGCCGTCCCTGTAAACGGAGCATTTAGAAGCCCACATTTCACCGACCGAATTCGAACCCAATGTGGTAAAAGGTGAGCCTACCACCGTCAATCAGGTTACTTGAGTCTTTTTAACGATGTTTGCCATCACCACAAGCTGATGAGACGCGGACTTTACAACTAACACAAATAAGGTCTGTGTTCTGGCCAGTCTTGAAAGATCCCTAGAGTGTTTAACCACTGGGTCACGATTGTCACAGGAAATTAATTGCTTAAATTTTTTAATGTTTTTTAATTATTTAATGTCATTATTAGAATAAGATGACAATATTCAACTTATGCTTAATGTCAATTTTTTAATTTTTTAGCATATTATGCAGTATCTTTACTAATAATCTAAAAATCATAAAAAGGCATTCGGGCCCGGCTTCAGGCGGGAATCGAGCCCGCATCTTTCGCTTACCGGGCGACTGCACTAAGGTCTGTGCTACCGAGACCATTGATAGACCGGACGAATTTTTCTGGTATATTTACCCTATGAGGCAGGGTGTAAAGCAACACACGCCTTTTCGGAAATGGGATGGGTAACCACTCCGACCGAAATTTAGTGGAAGGCACGTTAAGCAGTTGGTCCCGGTTGACGTCGATAGATGTCAATCGTTAAGCCTAGTCAGTGGCCTTAGGGCGGCTTGATAACATCTAACATTAAGGTTGCTCACTAACCTTACACTCCTCCAACAATCCGCACTGAGCCTGAGTGTTGGAGTATGTATTGTGTTGTTCCACCTCATAGTTGGGGTGAGGCCTGTGCCCAGCAGTGGGACATATATAGGCCACTTATGTTATGTTATGTTATGAGGCAGGGTGATTCCATCAATGTTAAAGGTAGATACACCTTCACACATTGTTGGCACATTGTCGGATTTGCCAGTTATTTTACACAGGCGTTTAATGTTCGATACAGAATTTAACTTTTACGTTAGAGTTTACGATTAAGTACTAACTCATATTTCAAATTGTGATTCCAAAATACTGATGAGCTTTGATGAGTAAAGTAATTAAAAGTATCTTTATTCCAGACGCTATGAGTGACTCCTATTAGTGGGCGTTTAATTCAATTTTCTAAAAATTGTTTGTGATGAGTGTGTTGTAATAAATACTGTTTAAAAAGTGCCTGTTTATTAAAGCTATTTGAATAAAAATAAAGGCTTCTTCTTTTAAGGCCATCTTGCATCCCTAATATCCTTCGAATAGAAATCCTGTTGAGGTAGGTCGTCGAAATAGTGTTAAGTAACTTCCTAAATAGGTAGGTATTCTCCCCTAACGTTGAGAGGAGTATTTTTCAAATCTCTCGTGAACTCGTGATTTAGAAAAGGAAGAAAATCAAACAATAATGTTGTTACTTCAAAAGAGTGCTGTATCAAAAGCCTTCCCAATTTCTAAGATCAGTTTCGTTATAATTTAGTCATCTAACCTAAATTTAATCTTAACTGCCCATCTAGATCCCACAGCTGAGTGAAAGCAGTCTGACCTAAACCTTTTCTTAGCTAGTTAAGAAAAAATATCGTAGCCCATTCTAAAATTTTGCAACTATTGAATTCCCCAATTCTAAATGCATTTTGCTGAAGTCAAATCATCGTAGTCTACTATTTCAGTACATCCTCGATGTATGCAGTCAGACATTTAAAAAAGCCGTACAATATATTCAAATTGAACAATGGCACGCTTCACGCACCATAAAAGAATCCTTAAAACGAAATACGCCACTATAGCTTCCCGTAATTAAATATCCCATCAATATTCCGCAGCCTGTCACCATTTCCGCCCGTAGGCGTAGCCAGCAGAATTTAATACGAAATCCTTACATATCGATGCATACATTTTTTCACCCCTCCCCACCCCATATAATTGACCGTTGTGAAAACTATCGCGTTGGTAAATGACCCCCTACCCCCACAGTTTTGCAACATGGCTGAAATCAATAATTTGGCTGGGCAATGACTGCGATGACTCGGGCATGCGCAGTGCGCCGGCCGAATCATCAGCAAAGACTGAACTTGACTTGACGAAAACGAGAGTAAACTCGAATGTTTCTATGTCATTCTTAGCTTACGATACAATGTCTATGTCTTTACTATCTGTTATTTTCTAAGTCAAATTTTCAGACAAAGTTGATGACAATGACTTTTAAGAACTATCGTTAGGATTTTCAGACGAAGATTAAGCTAAGGTATCCGAAAAACCTTTTACTGATCTTAATATCAATCTTAATGATAAAACAGATGATAAAGAAGTAAGTGATTCGAACGAAGTCAATGAATATCCTGCGATACAAACTTTTTTTGTTGGAGCGTGCGAGCGAGACAAACATAGGAGTCCATTTTGTTTTGCTGATTTTCGTGACGCTACATTGAATTACTTAAAATACATTATTATCGTTAAAATTTACTGGAGTAAGAGTCTGATTTTTCATATATGCAGAATTTATATTATTTTACAGACTTTTGACAAGTTTTTGTCATCTTCTTAAATCAGTCTCTTACTTAGCTGTATTATCAAATTCTTACCTTTTTTTTCTTCGTGAAGTTTCTTCTCAAGTCCAGAAGGAAGCTCAGTGTGGTGTAGTCTTCTATTTCTTCTGGAATATCAGTAGCTGTTTCTTGTATTATTTAATTCAAGTCCCTTTTTTCTACTTCGACATCATGCCTTCTACTATTTCCTAAGACTGTTCCGGAATATTCTATATTGTCTTAGTATGGAATGTTATCTTAAGCCCGTTCAATTTTATACATATTATAAAACGTTACAGGTGTAGAAATAACATAAGCGTTAACTTAGTCTAACTTCAATTTACTTTTAATTTTGTACTATTAAAGAAATCTAGAAATTGTTTCAACAGGTAGGTAAACTTGGTAAATTTAGTAATTTCTTTATTTTTTTGTAACTTTTTTTGGCGTAATTTATCTTACCTTTTTATTATTAATTTAAGGCCAATTTAAGGCACAATATTTTTAGTTTCTTGCTTGATTCGTTTTCACCTCCCATACAATCAGGAACGGTTGATGAAATTGGTCGAAATTCTTCCAAATCTACTTCGCCAAAATTCTCAAATATCACTTAGCCTTAACTTTTAGGTCCAGAGTCTTCCACTAAATTACTTTCACTAATATATATAGAGAGTCTGCATATAAAACTCAATGTAAATCAATCGTAAAGTTCCAAAAATAACCAGTGTTGTTTAAATGTACTTAAGAAACTCAAATGTTTAAATTCTCTTTTCTATTGTTTTCAGTAATAACGGTTGATATAAAATTAAAACTTGTTCTATTGCGAAAAAACGTGTTTCTTTATCGTCAAATGGCGCTGGCTTTTATTTGTTGTCTCCTAGATCCCCCTTTGCTATGAAATCTTGGGTTTTTTCAGCTTCTTGCGCATTTAACTTAAGTGTAACAGCATCTAGAATTCCATGGTGTTCTGTGCTGTTCTTCCATGGGTTTCTTTCTTCTTCTTCGTCTTATCTTCTTAGCTTTTCTTCCCGGATGGTCGTGGATGTTACTGTAGCCCGAGCACGACAGATCCAGGCCGAAGAGCCTTCAGTTGCCTTAACACTAGTATTACAGTTTGTAAAAAACGGAAACCGGTTGTTTTAGAGACTATTGTGAAAGTTCAAGTGTTGCTGAATATATCGTTTAAAAAGTCACTTAAGAACTATTTGATTATGTGGAAACTTAATATCGTCTATTGCATTTAATCTAACTCTTGAATGTGACGGCGGGCGGAAGTGGTGCAAGGTACGCATGCGCCAAAAATTTTGAATTTCGAACCAAATATTTGGTTTTTCGAAAGGTTTTTGTTTCTGGAATTTTAGGCCGTTGGTTTGTTGGTTTTTTTGTAGAGTTTTTTGGTGGTTTTTGGGCGTTTTTTTTGCGCGGTGGGTTTTTTTCGCGCCCGCGTTGATGGTCCACGCGTCCTGCTGCGCCACGCCGGTCACACTAAAGTTGCATCGCTGCAGCATCGGTCTCCACCGTTTTGGGGTATGAGGTGCCCACCCCGGGGGTGGCAACCCATCCCAATGATTCGCGTGGGCTCCGAATCATCAAATAATGATTTTATGTGTTTATTATAAAACTCCCGTCGCTTGTGTGATCGGTGACCGGTGTGTGTTGGCAGGTGAGTGTGTGTGAGTTACTTTTGTTTGTTATTCGGACAGTTAGAACAAACTATTTGCTAGTTATTAATATCTGCGAAGGCTTATTGATAATAAATCAGTAGCGCTGATTTAGCGTATAAATGGCGTACGTGTATGCATTATTTCAAAGCTTGTTCGTTCAATAGGGCGATGGTATCGGATTCGATTCTCGGTTCAAATGGATTCCATTGGAGTTTAATAACAAAATTCCTGTTCATCAAATTGAAAATCTGTTTAAAAGATTTGTAGTTATATAAAATTATAATTCAGATTCGAATACAATACCGAGTTAAATAAATAAGTAAATAATGATTTACCTTAGTCAAGATAGTTTGTTAAAAGTCTGAACTTTGACTAAGTAACTAGTTCGGTGCTGGGTCATTGAGCCATCTGAGCGGATCATGGGTTTGATTCCGACCCAGGGCGATCATACATTTGATTGAAAAAATGTGTATTTTTTCTGTGCTTGTATTAAAATGTAGTCAATTGTAATAGGTTATATGGACACCTCTTGTGAAAATACAGCCATACTTTTTCATTTTATTTGAAGATCGTACAACATAAAGTAATTTTGTTTACAAGTGTATTGCAAAGGTTTATTAAAAACCTTCAACGATGGTAGCACAAACACCTAGACCTAACAGAAAAAATGCATCTGTTTTATTAACAAGCTTTTTATTTGGTGCAGAAGTCGAACCCTTCGAGTCTCAACCGAAGCTCGTAACCACTGCGCTTGCGAGTAGTTGAAAAACCGGAGTGAACAGTAGGATTTCATCATCATTCCTGTGACATAATACCGAATCATCATCAACATCATCACTATTCATCACCAATCGCTTCTGCGTGTTTTTTATACTATTTACGTCGGAGTTAGAGCACTTTTTTTGTGGCTGAAAACCTTTCATCATCATCACCGAAATATTCGCAACAAAACTAACTCAAAGAAAATGGTTCAATCAGGAATAAACCCGGTACCGCACAGCTTGTGCCTGACCTAGGTCAAGAAGCTCTCATATCGTCTAAATAGTCTAATCAAGGTGTCGTATGAATATCTAGATGTCTAGGTCAATACCAATCGTCTAATAAGGCCAGTATTCCGATCAATACAGAAGATTCGTATATACTGGCATCCTTGAAAGGTAATTTGATGAAACCGTAGTGTTCCCTCCGAGGAGTAGCGGTTAGAGCGTCCCCGGAGGTCGCGGATTTGAATCCTGTGCGCACCAACAACATGATTTGTTCTTGGCTTCAGGCAGGAATGGAACCCGCGTCTTTCATAAACCGGGCGACTGCTCTAACCACTGTGCTACCGAGACCATTAACAGACCGGCTAAATTTTTCTGGTATGTTTTACCTGGCAGCCACGTTTATTTCACCAATGTTTAGGCATGTACCTTAAACACTCGAAAGAAACAATATTACAAATATTATTTTACTTTCGATAAAATGAAACTAGGTTTATCATAGGACAGAGAAGGCCAATCACCTTGTGTCCGAAAAGTAAGATGATTCATGCTGTCGGATGGGCATGTAAAAAGTCGGTTCTGCACCTCACCTTTCTCCGGTCGTATCGAACTGTCGTCCCATTGGTTCATAGAAAGGTATATGCTATGGTATGGTATGGTATATTATCTTCTGAATACCGGCCAGCAGTGGGTGAAGCCTGGCCTACGGTGAGGCCTGTGCCCAGCTGTGGGACGTTTATAAAAAGGCAGTTTATTTTCTTATTTATTCTATAGGAAACTTAACTAACTTGTACCTCTAGTGTTCAATATGTTTGACTTTTAATTGACCTGAATTTTGCATTCTCTCACACATATGGAAAAAGCTGTGCTTGGTTAGAGTTCAGATGACCTTGGTGTAAGTACTTATGTAAGTTTAAATATTACTATAATGATATTTTTCCATGTGCTATGTCACGCCAGACGTGCGGCTGCCTGTACATAGTGCTGTCGCTCCAACGAGTTGTGCTGTGCGTCGAGTAATCCCGAAGCTCACATATTTCTATATGTTGTTAAGTATTAAATGAACGAGTCGGAAATGCAAGTAGGGTCGGCAAAAAAGTTGCAAGATTATTAACATTAATTAAGAAAAGTATTGCTTTTATTCCTTTTTAACACATTCCCTGTCCCATGAGCCACTGGTGGTTTACTTGTATAATAATGGAGTTTCAATTGTGATATGTAATGGACTGGGAACGTGTTAAAGAACTCTCCGGTGATTGCTACAGTCGAAACTGAATACTATGAGACTCTATGATGAAAATGTCATTGAACTCCAATTTATACAGTGTTATTTAAGACCTGCCAAATAGGTTTAGCTTCAAAGTACCCTCAACCGGAGCAAAGTGATGAAATGGGAACTGTGTGTCTCGCTCACTGCCACTTCAACGATGCATGTTCTCTCATAACTATATAATTAGTTTACATAGGAAACACCCAGACCAATACAAACAGGCTTTTTCATGCACGATGCTTATAAAAATTGTTCTGTTGCCTTTTTTTAATAGTAGTCTTCAAGATGACCTCACTCCACTTGATGGTAAGCAGCCGTGAGGTCCAGATATGGGGTTGACAAGCACAGTAATGGACAACTACTTTGCTGGTCAATCACATTTTGAAGGGCTGCATAAATGCCTTTTCACGCCCCGCTTAAAAAACCCGGGATCATCGGGCCCTTATCTGCTGACCATACCCCACTTTTCATCGTCCGCTTAAGCCCGGGATACGTGGGAGCTGTAAAAATTATCGGAAATTAATAAATTTATTGTTGCTGCTTTCGCGCGCATTTTCGCTTTAAATGCTATAATCCGCACTCGGTGAATAGTAAATACATTTTAACTTTTGGAGAAGGGAGTTCTTTCCAATGATGTTCTGTTGCTAATTAACTATATTCTGCACAAAACTCAATAGAACTTACTTTATTTTGTTCTGTTATGTTACAAAGATGGCATTTATTAAAGGTAGCTAGGTAAAGGAAGAGCGAATCACATACGTGTATAACTCGAGTCATGGAGTTAGGTTTTCAAATGGGGTTTCATCAACAAACATAATTGTGCTGGAGTGGGAATCAAACCCGTGACCTTTTGGGTGTCATCCACCGGCTTATTACTGCTCTAAACGGGTCTTCAAAATGATGGATTAAACCAGTAGACTATATTAAATCATTACGTTAATTTTGTTTTTTTCAATAAATGATATTATTTTAACAAGCTGTTATTTTTGATTCAAGATTTAAAGTAGTAAGAAATAATGTTTGCAGAATCTACCAAAATAAAAGATAATTTCATAACACAAAAAAACAAATCTCACTATCATAATAGTAAATATCATTAATAGAAAACTACGAGATCTTGAACTTTCTGGTTGGCCTATTTTTGCCTAGATTTCGTCCTGCAACAGGTCTGCCAGTCCACCAGTCTAGACTAGAGCTAAGCTTAAGGCTAAGACCGACGTTGTCTAACACCGATACCGTTAATTTTGACAAAAATATGCAGCCATTTGGCGTATTGTGGAATTTTATGCAACATCTGGCAACCTTAAAGGTCCATAGAGTAAGAATTTGGTACACCCCAAACATAGTCTTTTACCAACATAAAAAAAGAAAAAGAAAAAATAAATTAATACGACTACCTATGTCGCATGGCAAAAATTAAGTTGTTTTTATTGCCTGCATCATCGCTTATGATCATCATTGTTTCAGCTCGACTGCCGTCGGACACAGGACCATTACTGAACATATAATAATATGCCGAACTGACAGTTTTCTGGATTAGCCAGTAGCGTCAGCTAAATGGCTTGGATGGAGTTTTCGGAAGTGAAAAAACATCCCAAAACGAGGTTAAACAGGATAGCCTATTAACATTAGTCCAATTTTCTTTCAAGGCTTAGTGCATTTTAACAGTCATAATAAAAAAATGAAAAAACTTTAAGTACATCTTAATACTGGGCCCACTAAAAACCAGCGTCTGATGCGATCAGGTCCAGACACTGTCTGGTCCATTTTATCCTGGACATCGTAACACTGCTACCTGGCAGTATTGTTTGTTTTAGTTGCTTTTTTGTGTACTTAATTTCCTTTTTGCATGTTACAATGTCCGTTCAAATAAAAGTATTTTCTTTCTTTCTGAATACACAAAAAACATAAAACGAATCGGACACAACATTATTTTTACATGACTATTTATTTATTTATTTATTAGATCTACCAACGTCTGTTTACACCCATACATGCATATAAAAAGGAAGGTACAAAAAGTTATAACAAAATGTAAATACAACATGCACTATTATAAAATATACAAATGATGTTTTTTTTTAAACAGTAAAACAATTAAAACTATATGATAGTTTCCATGAAATAAAAACATCAGAACTACTAAAGAAATGGTTTTCGCGATACCAATATTGTTTTCTTTACCACAAAAAATGTTTAAAACCACTGTATGTCTTGTATCAATAAAACAACGAAAACTTCCTTGAAAGTAATTTCATTGTTGTGGCCAAACTGGGGCCATATCAAATACAAAACGATTTCTATCGAACAACATCCGCTACCAGTCGTCCTCTTAACAAGCTTGGTGTAATCTCCCCGGAGTGCAGCCGGCTCGTCGGAGCTCTTCGGGAAACACCTCACTTTTGAGTTCGCACTCGAAACACTTTCACTTGGCAACTATAGATGTTAGCTTTGGTGAGGGAAAAACAAAAACGGATTTTGTGGGAAACAAGAAAATATTTGAATTTATGAGTATTATTCACTTGAATAATGATAATTTTGTCAAGTATATTAACTTACCTTGGCTGTCGTCTTAGAAGTAAGATTCCGGAAATAACCTACTGCTCCTAAAATAAGGGTAATATCTTCGTGGTTTACTGTCAGTAAAATTACTTGAGCCAACGTTAACCGCTGACTCAACACCGTCAACACCAGACGACGACAGTTGTCTTCTGACTGTTGGTGTTTCAAAATATCCTAATAGGATTGTTCCAAAACAAAAGAGGGAGAATAGGAAGTGAAGTGAAAAAACGATTGAAGTGAGCTTGTAGCTTCGACGATCTTTGTGAAGATCGCTAGGCTGCTTCGTTATTGCTAAGAAGAGGCCTCGTCGTATTTGCTCTATTTTTCCATTTTTTTACAATTTTTAGGGTGAGTAGGTCTCCTAGTGCTGATTATGTCGTCGCTGATAAGGTATTTTTAAATGTAAACATAGTGTCTTTGATAAGTGATGTAGAAATGCCTCAAAAAGACTAACTTTCAAAGTTTAAAGATAACATAGCATAGGTCAAGCAACTAAGTACGATTTAGGTTTAAGCTGGCTTTGAGACAGAAGAATCGCCGCAGCCTGCTTTTTTGATAGCAAATTATACACTTCACATTAGTTGCCAATCAGGTACTTTAATGACATACTGCCTCACGATGTCTCTCTTCACCAGGATGCCTAGTACAAGTTTCCTCGATCAAATTCATCGAGAAAGTTGATCCGGATTCACAGAGAAAAAACCTGCGACCAGAGGCGCTACCACAATCCCATAAAAATCAGAGTTAACTTTCACGATGCGTTTGGTGATGGAACCTTGCATTAGGCACTCAGTGAGCTTTGTACAAACGATCTTTGGACGTCCAATTTTTCAACTAAACAGACTCAGGCATTTTGATGATTTTTATCTTTAGAGGTTTTTGTGTCCTTGGTTGATGATGATTCTTTGTTACACAAAAAACTCTATTATGAAGTAACAGTAAGAGGACATGATTTGTACAATTCTGGCAGTCTTATCGCTACAAAGCGATCTATCTTTTGTTGTATATTTTCAATTAATAGTATATTTCGTTCTAATTATAAGCACTTCTTGTTTAAAGAGTTAAAATCATTTAGATGCCTCGTTTCAGCAGGCCGTCAATATACCGTAATAACAGGCATTTCGTGGTGATACTCCTAGTATTAATCATGGCTATAGTGCTTCGGGGTGGTGACCGGCCTATAGCCTGTATCTAGACTTTTTGCTTCCGTCTCGTTCTAGCACTGCGCAGACTCGGCGTCATCGTCATCACCCCCTTTGGGGTGAGCTACCCCCCTCCCGCCCGCGTCAATACACTGCAAACAGCGTTTGGAGATAAAATACACGCATACAAACATAACGCTACACACACTACGAACCTTAAGTGCACACATGCGTTATTTTATACAAAATTGTATAAGATAATTACATTAACTGAATATATACGGGGTATGTGCGGGCTCGCGCATCGTGTATGTGCAACAGCGTACATAACGTCGAGCGGTGAGTGTTTCGAAAAATGAAAATACGTGTAGATTTTTCCGTTTGCAATTTCGAGAGACCGTCACGGGTTTAATGGCTGGCTGATTGCTTGGACGAATAGCGCGCTTTTAGCAATATTGGTTTTCAGTTTTCAGTTGATTTATACAGTTTTTAGTATTGCTGACGGATTTTTTTTCAGCTATTTCCTGCGTGGCATAGAAGAGCTGATAGATTGGAGATTGCTTTTTGTGCAATTTTATTCCGCTCTGTCGAAAACTATTGGAGTTTTGGACGATCTAATATTTTTTGCTGAACCAATCAAGGTTTTTTATGTCTCTTAGTGTAGTGATTGAAGCCTGATATGATACATTTTTCCCATATTTTTTAGTAACTGGTCCTAGATTACTTTGCAAGAATTATAATAGACATATTTCATTATAGTTTGGTATTGGTTTCATCGCAACTAAGTATTATACAAATGCATTGTGACGATAGCTTTATTTCGATGATTACCATGTCGATTTTGCCCATCCGTGGGACAGTATGTGGGCTAGTAACTTACTTATGTTGTATTTAATTTAACATAGTAACAGACAGGAAGGGAGATCAAACTCGAACTTGTTTGCAAATAAAATGTATTATATATTTTTTGTATATAAATCATAGTGTCCTTGTCTCAAACTCCAGTGTGTTGTTTTATCCACTGTCGGATATTATTTTCAGATATATTAGTATACACTCCAGGTATATTCCGGCCACATCCAAACCCGAAAGACGAAATTCCAATAACTTGGCCCAGAGACATAGCGCCGCCACCACTATCGCCCTAAAACAAAACTAGCATTATAACATACATAAATAGATAAATAACACCCAGATACAAATATTTTTTTGGCAAATTAATGTTGGTCCTCGGTGGACATAGAACCTACGACCTTTAGGGCTGCAAGAATCAACTGATCAACAATTTGGTGGTCAAATTGTATGTTGTCTCTTTGTTCTTTTATGTTTGATTTTTAAGTTAATTTTACTCAATGATGATTCTTGAATGCAGTATCCATCATAACTTAAGCCATTATTTAGTAGAAAACGTACTAAATCAGAGCTCTATCAATATTGGATTATGGTACCAAAACGAGTTGACCTCTGATTCCCTAAAAGATGAATCAAAGCAGAGCTTATTTAACGATGGATTTCAACTCCAGTATAAATTCACCCGGTCTTTGAAGCAAATTGTATGAACTGATAGTTTGAGTTAAAGTGGATATCGTCAGGCGAGTTAGTTAAACAGCATTTTTATTTGATAATATCTTACATACAATACATGCAATATTACTGGCTAAGTAGTGATTCTGCCTAGAGGGAGTCAAGCCTTTGGCTCAGGGCATTAGTAAGAGATGACAATTGGACTCAAGTTTGAGGAGAGAAGCGACCGACCACTTGACTGTACCTTCATGGTACAGTCACGTGCATGGCAAAAGATTTGGCCAGGCTGGTTATACCTACGCCGTTGTGGACGTTATCTGGGTCTTGTAGAGTGTTGAATTGGCGCGAGCTGTTTGGCAGAGGCGATTATCAGGTTCGATAGTGACGTTGCTTTTGGTCTTTTTTGCCAGTAAAGGGTTTAAGGACGTAGGGTTTGTATTGGAAGAGTCAAATAATTCGGAAGACTATTTATCTGTATAGTTCTTCCTACGTTCATACCTTCCTATGTCTACTCGACTACTGTATACTATTATGATAAATTAGGACCGACTTCGTCCTGTTGGCAAACATTTAGAAATGGTTGCCATAAGGAAACCAAATTGTGGTTTTTAATATATTTCTAGCATTTTTTTGTGTTTACTCCCCTTCCAACCTTTCCTGAACTTCCACAATTATTTCAAGACCAAGACCAAATCGGTCCAGTGGTTCTCGAAGAAGAAAAAATAAGATTACCTGACAAGCGTCTTTTCTGTGACCTCTAGCACAAAACATCCGATCAGTTAGAGTATGGTTGTACCAAGAATTGTTTATTTTTTGACAGTGCTCTATTGGTATGATTTTGAGTTCCACTTGCTGTAGAATATCGTTGTAGTCAGTCTGAAATAATGGAACGTATTATTTAAAGGCACTTCACTCTTTTCACTAGCTACTTGGTTTGTTGGGGTTTTGGGTCGTTTCACACAAACCAGTGGTCGGAGTGCCGGAGCTCAGTGCGAATCACACATTTTCAAAGAATTTACTTACAACATAACATAAACGGCCTACATACGTCTCACTGCTGGGCACAGGCCTTAACTCAACTATGAGGTGGAACAAGCCATACTGTAACACGCGGGCTCAGTGCGGATTGTTAGAGGGGTTAAAGGTTAGTGCGCAACCTTATTGTCAGAAGTTATCAAGCCGCCCTCGGCTTAACGACTGACATGTAGCGAAGTCAGCCTTGACCAACTGCTTAACGTGCCTTCCGAAGCACGGAGATGCCCGATAAATACATCACTAAATTTCGGTCGGGGTGGTAACCCTTCCCATTTCCGACCCGGTGTGTGTTGCTTTACAACAGCGATCGTCGCCGACCACTGTCATAACAGCGCCACGGGCACCTCCTCTACTTTTCCAAAGAACTTACTTTTTCTTTCGGATATCCCCATCCAGCCACCAGGATACGCTTGTCATGACTACCATCCCCTATTTGCGCTGCTTGGACCTTTTCACTGAACCTCAGACTCCTGTATAACTTTAACAACTGGACATCAAAATCGAAGGGATGTGATTGGCCGAAATTCAGGTGCAGCAAGTGTGATGCTACTCTTATCTGAGGACTCTTCAGACGATGTTTGCTTCCTACTCTTATGAAGTTTTCTTGAGTGCTAGAATAGGTGTAAATAATTTGATGTATCTTGGTTATGGTCCTATAGAGCTCCTTACATATGGGAAATACACTCTAGTGGCGTTAAGCTTCCGATCCACAAAGGACTATTTTATGGCTAATTTTGGGTTTTATTGTTTCTTGCATGAAGGTTGCCTGGAAGAGAACACTTTTAGTGATAAGCCCGCCTAAGCCGTACTCCCTGAATCTCTTTTAACATTGTTTACTTCTTGCAATAAAGTTCATATTACCTAATCTCATGTTTTTTTTAGATGAACCAATACTGTTGAAGTATGTGATTATAGAAGGAAGGAAACATTCCTCGTCTGGCTAGCAGGACACGAAACAAATCACCTTTATAAAAAGTTCATTTGCTCAATACTCACCCACAGTGAGCAGACGTCAGAACCCACTTGCTATGAATCAGAACTCCTCCGCAGATGTCACCATAGTTCACTTGGTGAGGTGCTTCTTTTATGTCTATTTCGTAGCCACCCATGATCCTAAACATAGCTGTTGTTTCGACTAACGGGCACACAAAAACCCCCTTATTCATAAAAACCTAAACAGCGCTTCAACAACACGTTTACTTTTGTATCGCTTTGTCTCTTTCATTCTTGTTGCTGCCGCCATTTGCGAGTAAGTGACAAAACACGTTCACAGCTTAAACTATGCTTTAGCGTTGCGTTCGTTTTTATGAAAAAGGGGGAAAGAAGATACGATGTCGCATCGTTTCACGGTACGACGTCGTGACGTGGGAATCAACTATTTACGACATGACATCGCGGCGCAATGCCGCGTCGTAACACGATGCGACGTCATGTCGTCTCATTGTATATGAGCCCTAAGGCAGAGGTCTCCCTTCCAGCCTAGAAGGTCTAAAGCCAGTGTCGACCAATCCTTACTACATGCATCTAGTTTGTCTCTTCAAACTCTCTTACCCCCGAATTCACAAACAGGACAGCATGAGCGTGAGCGCGTGATTAGCGTTGATTATCGTTTGTGAATTCGGGGGTTAGACCTAAATCAAAATAGAAATAATAAGAGCCAATTATCCTATCAATTCATACAATGTGAACATGACTTTCCATTTATTTTTCACATAACATAACAAACCCTCAAGACCATATCCCTAATGGGTTAGTCAGAAGCACACTGATTGTTGCCGTCATGGTGAAGGTAACATTCAGCAGCCCACACGACCCTACCGCCGTTATCCGGGTTGTTTGGGTTTTATATCAGTGTTTTCCATCACCGGAGCGTTCGCCGCAAATTGTACAACGAACACAAAGTAGGTGTGTTCGGGCCAGATTTCATTTTTTTCAGCACACTTAATGACTCATAGGCATTTAAATCACTACCTACACAATTCATTAAAATTTGATAATATAAAATTATTGTTCCTTCTTTTTCTAAACTCCAAAATTTTTCCAAGTAACTTGGAAAAACACATTCAATAACTAGGTATGATTTCAAATTTTAAAACAATTTTACTTTTCTTGTTTTTGATATTACGCGAAAAATTACACAGCCGTGTAATAATATTAAATATTGATAATAAACGCATAACTATGAATAATTGGTTGTACCCGTATACACAAACGATCTGCTGGAAAATCAATTTATAATAGGAATAGCTTATCGCCATAGCGAAAATATTTTTATATTTAAAAGTCGTTTTATTTCAATATACTTTTATGGCGCGCATTTTATGGGTGTATGACTTTGATAAAGAAATTCCGATGTGGAACTGTGAAAACTAAGTGTTTTTTATAAGATGTTGTTAGAATATTATTATTATTTTTAAACTAGAGCTATAATGGTCCATTGGTACAATGGTGGCGGAGCACCGATGGCCGTTGGGGCGGAAAGGTTCTCGAATGGCGACCGCGTACCGGACGACGTTCCGTGGGCAGGCCCTCCACAAGGTGGACCGACGATCTTGTAAAGGTCGCGGGAAGCCGCTGGATGCGGACAGCGCAGGACCGATCGTTGTGGAGATCCTTGGGGGAGGCCTATACCCAGCAGTGGGCGTCGTTCGGCTGACATGATGATGATGATGATGATAATGGTCGAAAGTTACAGGAATGCACCGGAATGTGCTGTTCCGGTTAGTGAAAAATGACCCTTGAACCGTTCCGGTTTGACGAAAACTCATCGGTATTCAAAATTCCTCAATTAAATATCCCTCGATGTCAGTCAGAAGATTTTATATAAAATGTACTTAATTTGACCACTGTAGATAACTAAAGAGAAATAGAAATAAATCTAGTTTAAAATAATAAATGTGTGGTCACTAGATACAAAAAAATTACAAAAGGAATCCACAGGGGACACCCGGGTTTGAACCGGGGACCTCTCGATCTGCAGTCGAATGCTCACCACTGAGCTATATCCCCACTTGAATTAATCCTCGAAATAATGGAATTTTAGTCTTTTTGCTCATTAGTTTGGATTTATAATAAGATTAAAAGATAATGATATGATTGATTTATGCCACAACTTGGTGATAACGTCTTGAATTTTTATTTTCATACATACATAGGTATGTAAAATTTTCCTAAATATTTCATTCTTGTAAGGTTACAAGAATGAAATATTTAGGAAAATTTTCAAAACAACACAGACGATTGAAGAAATTTTAGTGATAAAATGAAAAATGATTTAAACAAATTTTAAAATAATGAAATAACAAGCCTATATTGGTCCCACTGTTGGGCACCAGGCCACAGCTATGAGATGGTGCGAGCCATACTCCAATGCAGGCTCAGTGCGGATTGTTGAAGGGGTGTAAGGTTACAGTCCAACTAATCTAACAAATATATTTTGACAGCTGCCAGTGTCATTGTTAATTGAACTTTATGCAATGCTAAAAGGGTTCAAGTGTTCTGTCAGGCTCCAAAGTCAAGCCACTGATCATGTTTCGTATTGCTATAGGATTGAAGTACAATTTCCGATGACACAGATCAAATGTCCAAATGTATTTCTTAGATTAGTTAGACTGTAGCAATAGGCGACAGGAAGATGTCAAATATTATCAAGACGCCCTGTGACTAGGCTACAATGCTTAACGACTGACATTCAGCAACTTCAACCGGGGCCAACTGCTCAACAACAAAGTTATTTACTTTAATAAATGAGACTGTCAATTTACTACTTTTATTTTCTTCCGAAACAGAGACCAAAAACATTCAGCGTTTCAATATTTTTCCCTTCTCTTTTTTTAAATCCAAGACATTTGCTAGTCAAACTTGATGCCCGTAGTCTGTTCAATCCAGGGTCTCACTTTGGCGATCTTGCTGTAAACCCCGTAGGAGCCTGGTGTAGCGCAGCCATAGCCGAAGGAGACCATGCCCAGGATACGGTCGTAGGAGACAGCTGGCCCACCGGAGTCACCCTGGAAATACATAGATTGCTTGGGTTATGTCCCGAACACCACTAGTGTGGAGCAAGGCAGCAATGTAATTGAAAAACTAATCATTATCTTAATGTAAATTAGCCATGAAGATCCCAAAGGCCTCCTTTCCACTCCTCCACGCAAGGCTATTTTTAGCCTTTTTGGCCAGTCCCCTGCAAGATGACACCATACTAGTTCAGCCAGTCCTCGTGCCTTATTAAGCCAGCCAGATAAGATCATTTGAAGGTGTATTTGTATCAACCCACTACCATTAACGAGATATGTCACAGTTCAAGGTCGCTCACCGAGTTATGGAAAGGGAATTTCTCTGAAGGAAAGAATCCATCCAATGTATTAGCTCTCAGTTAGTAAGCTAAAGTGGCAGTGGGCTGGTCACATGTACCGTAGAACTGGAAACCATCGGGGGACCTTGAATGGAGACATCGTATCGACGCCCTCCTCGTGGCACCCTCCGGCTAGGTGAGGCAATCATTTGAGATAGGCTACTGGTAAGAGGCGATTGCATCTAGCTAAGAATAGGTAGCGATGGCTCGCATTAGGGGAGTCCTGCGTCAAGCAGTTGACTGGTCTAGGCTAATAATGATGATGACGAAAGGTATTCAACATTAAAACTAGTTACCTGACAAGCATCTTTCTTTCCCTCGGTGAAGCCAGCGCAGAACATCCTCGCAGTCAGCGCCCCCCTGAAGTAGGGGAAGGGGACATTCTGGCAGTTCTCCTTCGAGATGATCGGCACCCTGACTGCTCTCAGCACACTTGAGTATGGACCCTGGGATGCAAGTCAGAACATAATGATACGGTCATGAGGAAATTACAAACGGGGTAGTCAGAGGAACAACTGTTGATGTCATGGTGAACGGAACATTGAGCTCACATTTCACCGAGGGCATTTTTGAACCAATTTGAACCTTTTTGTTTCGAGTAGCTTGGGTATTTTCCTTCACGAAAGACTAAGCCCCAAATTGCTAAAGGATTATAAAGTAGGGTGCTCTGTAGCACTACAGAATCCGACTAGACGTGTTTCACTATAGTTCGTTCGAGTTAAGACTGCAATAATTTTAAAATTTAAATCTGTTGCACTCAGACCATCTCAAAAAAACTGAGATCCATAACCTTTGCTTTCGAAAGTATGCATTCGGCTGCTCACTGTGGACTTGGCTTTCTAATTAGGAACGATTTGATCGGTAAAGGGGATGCTAAGGACAAGTATGAAATCACTGCATTCTTAACGCGAACGGACTATAGTTTTAGATTTTAGTGACGCTTCAAACGACATACAATTCTGTTATTGTAGTATTCAAATGGTTTTTGTAAAACAGGTAATACTCGTATATCTTGTTGACCGCTCTATTATCCATATGATGCTGAACATTTTTTTAGAAAACAACACAGAGTAAGATTACAACGTTCTGGCTGACAATGTCTAGTCTCCTAAAATGTCCAATATGCCAAAGAGTCCAGTGTCCTATTACGTCTAGTCTCACAATGTCCAGTGTTCTAATAGTCTTATAATGACAAGTGTCCAAACATGTCCAGTGTCTTATTACGTCCAGTCCCATAATGTCTAGTATATCAGAATTACTAATGTCCAGCGTGTCACACAATGTAAAATTAGAAAACTCGGAAGCTTCGATTCTATGCTCTGGTAAATTTATGTAAAACAATCGATCTAGAATAAAGAAATTTTTATACCATAGGGATATTCTACACGCTCGATATTTATCGTACTTATCAAAAAAACAAAAATATTATCATTATCATACACGGATGACTACTCTACCTTCCGATGTGTATGGATGGTAGGGAGAAAGAAACAATCGTAACTCAGCTTTATATTTTTGGTCACCCATCCAAAAATTAGGCATTACGAATCTAGTTTAACTTTAGTTTTTCAGACCGTGATTGTTATCCTTATACGTCATGGACGTCCTCAAAAAAAAGCTAAAATAGTTTTTGTTTAAAAAAAATAATATATTTAAAAATTAAAATTAAAAAAATATAATAGCTAAGTAAAAAGATAGAAAAATACATAAAAAAAATAAAGAGAAACTTTGATCAGTCTGAGGATTTGAACCCTGGGTTAAAAACCCAATTCGTCTCCCTATAGACTTTCTATAGGTTTCACCACTTGGCCAGATGATACATGTTTGACAGTTCGAAATTACTATTGTTATTCCGCAGCTAAATCAACCATAACAAAAATTGTAAAAAAATTGAAGAAAACGATGTTTCCTGCAAACGATACATGTCTAAATCGTTTTTTATCCCCAATAATCCCTACATACTGATTTTTAGCGAAATTCTACAAGCGGTTTTCGAGAACGTTCTGGCAAATATAGTCACATAAATACAAATTTTGGGTTCTGGCTGACAATGTCTAGTCTCCTAAAATGTCCAATATGCCAAAGAGTCCAGTGTCCTATTACGTCTAGTCTCACAATGTCCAGTGTCTTATAATGACAAGTGTCCAAACATGTCCAGTGTCTTATAATGACAAGTGTCCAAACATAATGTCTAGTATATCAGAATTACTAATGTCCAGCGTGTCACATAATGTAAAATTAGAAAACTCGGAAGCTTCGATTCTATGCTCTGGTAAATTTATGTAAAACAATCGATCTAGAATAAAGAAATTTTTATACCAATAGGGATATAAAAAGTTGGATTCTCAAAATGTTGAATCTCAAAATGTTGAATTCTCAAAATGTTGAATCTCAAAATGTTGAATTCTCACAATGTTGAATCTCATAATGTAGAAAAACAAATTAATGTTGTAAAAACAAATGAACATCGGAAAAACAAATGAACATCGGAAAAACAAATGAACGTTGGAAAAACAAATGAACATCGGAAAAACAAATGAACGTGGGAAAAACATATGAACGTCGGAAAAACAAGTGAATGCCATAAAAACAAATGAACATCGGAAAAAAAAAATTAACACCGGAAAAAAATTAACTTCGGAAAAACAAATGAACTTCGGTAAAAGAAATAAACATCGAAAACACAAAACGTCAGAAAAACAAGTGAATACCGTGAAAACAAATGAACGTCGACATGAATCATTTGTGAAAAAATATTTTTTTTATTTCATTTTCAGTTTTTACGGAAATTTGTTTTTTCGACGTTCATTTGTTTTTTTTTTTTACTTTCCGTGGGCAGGCCCTCCACAAGGTGGACCGACGATCTTGTCAAGGTCGCGGGAAGCCGCTGGATGCGGACAGCGCAGGACCGATCGTTGTGGAGATCTTTGGGGGAGGCCTATGCCCAGCAGTGGGCGTCGTTCGGCTGACATGATGATGATGATTTGTTTTTACGGTATTCACTTGTTTTTCCGACGTTCATTTGTTTTTCTGAAGTTCATTTGTTTTTCTGACGTTCATTTGTTTTTCCGATGTTCATTTGTTTTTCCGATGTTCATTTGTTTTTCCAACGTTCATTTGTTTTTCCGATGTTCATTTGTTTTTACAGCATTCATTTGTTTTTCTACATTATGAGATTCAACATTGTGAGAATTCAACATTTTGAGATTCAACATTTTGAGAATTCAACATTTTGAGATTCAACATTTTGAGAATTCAACATTTTGAGATTCAACATTTTGAGAATTCAACATTTTGAGATTCAACATTTTGAGAATCCAACTTTTTGAGAATTCAACATTATGAGAATTCAACATTAAAGGATAAATACTAGACGTTTTAGAACACTGGACATTGTGAGACTAGACGTTTTAGAACACGACATTGTGAGACTAGACGTTTTAGAACACTGGACATTGTGAGACTAGACGTAATAGGACACTGGACTCTTTGGCATATTGGACATTTTAGGAGACTAGACATTGTCAGCCAGAACGAAATTTTGCTCGTTTAATAGTTGTAAGATAATTCATAGAATCTCCTTACAAGTCATAAAAAACGTTCTGGCTGACAATGTCTAGTCTCCTAAAATGTCCAATATGCCAAAGAGTCCAGTGTCCTATTACGTCTAGTCTCACAATGTCCAGTGTTCTAAAACGTCTAGTCTCACAATGTCCAGTGTTCTAAAACGTCTAGTCTCACAATGTCCAGTGTTCTAAAACGTCTAGTATCACAATGGAAAAAGTATTTATACCTGGTATTTTTTATGACTTGTAAGGAGATTCTATGAATTATCTTACAACTATTAAACGAGCAAAATTTCGTTCTGGCTGACAATGTCTAGTCTCCTAAAATGTCCAATATGCCAAAGAGTCCAGTGTCCTATTACGTCTAGTCTCACAATGTCCAGTGTTCTAAAACGTCTAGTCTCACAATGTCGTGTTCTAAAACGTCTAGTCTCACAATGTCCAGTGTTCTAAAACGTCTAGTATTTATCCTTTAATGTTGAATTCTCATAATGTTGAATTCTCAAAAAGTTGGATTCTCAAAATGTTGAATCTCAAAATGTTGAATTCTCAAAATGTTGAATCTCAAAATGTTGAATTCTCAAAATGTTGAATCTCAAAATGTTGAATTCTCAAAATGTTGAATCTCAAAATGTTGAATTCTCACAATGTTGAATCTCATAATGTAGAAAAACAAATGAATGCTGTAAAAACAAATGAACATCGGAAAAACAAATGAACGTTGGAAAAACAAATGAACATCGGAAAAACAAATGAACATCGGAAAAACAAATGAACGTCAGAAAAACAAATGAACTTCAGAAAAACAAATGAACGTCGGAAAAACAAGTGAATACCGTAAAAACAAATCATCATCATCATGTCAGCCGAACGACGCCCACTGCTGGGCATAGGCCTCCCCCAAAGATCTCCACAACGATCGGTCCTGCGCTGTCCGCATCCAGCGGCTTCCCGCGACCTTGACAAGATCGTCGGTCCACCTTGTGGAGGGCCTGCCCACGGAAAGTAAAAAAAAAAAACAAATGAACGTCGAAAAAACAAATTTCCGTAAAAACTGAAAATGAAATAAAAAAAATATTTTTTCACAAATGATTCATGTCGACGTTCATTTGTTTTCACGGTATTCACTTGTTTTTCTGACGTTTTGTGTTTTCGATGTTTATTTCTTTTACCGAAGTTCATTTGTTTTTCCGAAGTTAATTTTTTTCCGGTGTTAATTTTTTTTTTCCGATGTTCATTTGTTTTTATGGCATTCACTTGTTTTTCCGACGTTCATATGTTTTTCCCACGTTCATTTGTTTTTCCGATGTTCATTTGTTTTTCCAACGTTCATTTGTTTTTCCGATGTTCATTTGTTTTTCCGATGTTCATTTGTTTTTACAACATTAATTTGTTTTTCTACATTATGAGATTCAACATTGTGAGAATTCAACATTTTGAGATTCAACATTTTGAGAATTCAACATTTTGAGATTCAACATTTTGAGAATCCAACTTTTTATATCCCTATTGGTATAAAAATTTCTTTATTCTAGATCGATTGTTTTACATAAATTTACCAGAGCATAGAATCGAAGCTTCCGAGTTTTCTAATTTTACATTATGTGACACGCTGGACATTAGTAATTCTGATATACTAGACATTATGTTTGGACACTTGTCATTATAAGACACTGGACATGTTTGGACACTTGTCATTATAAGACACTGGACATTGTGAGACTAGACGTAATAGGACACTGGACTCTTTGGCATATTGGACATTTTAGGAGACTAGACATTGTCAGCCAGAACCCAAAATTTGTATTTATGTGACTATATTTGCCAGAACGTTCTCGAAAACCGCTTGTAGAATTTCGCTAAAAATCAGTATGTAGGGATTATTGGGGATAAAAAACGATTTAGACATGTATCGTTTGCAGGAAACATCGTTTTCTTCAATTTTTTTACAATTTTTGTTATGGTTGATTTAGCTGCGGAATAACAATAGTAATTTCGAACTGTCAAACATGTATCATCTGGCCAAGTGGTGAAACCTATAGAAAGTCTATAGGGAGACGAATTGGGTTTTTAACCCAGGGTTCAAATCCTCAGACTGATCAAAGTTTCTCTTTATTTTTTTTATGTATTTTTCTATCTTTTTACTTAGCTATTATATTTTTTTAATTTTAATTTTTAAATATATTATTTTTTTTAAACAAAAACTATTTTAGCTTTTTTTTGAGGACGTCCATGACGTATAAGGATAACAATCACGGTCTGAAAAACTAAAGTTAAACTAGATTCGTAATGCCTAATTTTTGGATGGGTGACCAAAAATATAAAGCTGAGTTACGATTGTTTCTTTCTCCCTACCATCCATACACATCGGAAGGTAGAGTAGTCATCCGTGTATGATAATGATAATATTTTTGTTTTTTTGATAAGTACGATAAATATCGAGCGTGTAGAATATCCCTATGGTATAAAAATTTCTTTATTCTAGATCGATTGTTTTACATAAATTTACCAGAGCATAGAATCGAAGCTTCCGAGTTTTCTAATTTTACATTGTGTGACACGCTGGACATTAGTAATTCTGATATACTAGACATTATGGGACTGGACGTAATAAGACACTGGACATGTTTGGACACTTGTCATTATAAGACTATTAGAACACTGGACATTGTGAGACTAGACGTAATAGGACACTGGACTCTTTGGCATATTGGACATTTTAGGAGACTAGACATTGTCAGCCAGAACGATAAAAAATACCAGGTATAAATACTTTTTCCATTGTGATACTAGACGTTTTAGAACACTGGACATTGTGAGACTAGACGTTTTAGAACACTGGACATTGTGAGACTAGACGTTTTAGAACACTGGACATTGTGAGACTAGACGTAATAGGACACTGGACTCTTTGGCATATTGGACATTTTAGGAGACTAGACATTGTCAGCCAGAACGGATTACAATTCAATTAAATTCAATAGCTGAAGTAAAATTGTCTAAGCATAGCAATAAAAGTAACTGAACCATAATGCAATTCCCAGACACTTCAGGTTGTTCGTATGCGTGTGCGCATGTTGGAGGCGGAACCAATGAGTTTTTAATTTACAATCTTGCGCAACGTTTGTTAGAGTCCGGCTGATTGGATGCGACTTTAGGACTATTGGCTATATTCGCAGATACCTACTATTAGAAGTGATAAGTTGTACTAATTGCTTTAAATGTATACTCGTGAATATGCTATCATTTCCTGCGTTAATGTGTCATTATCTATGTATCTAATTACTGAAAAAGAACTTAATTATAATTACTGAAATAGGGGTGGAAATGCCGCATTGATTGAATCATGATATGGAAAGAACGATAAGGTGATTAATGAAAAGAATTTAGAAGGCGAAAATAAATAGAGCTGTTGGAAGGGAAAGCCTAGAAAAACGTTTTTGGACAAGATCTGCATTTCACATCCATTTGTATC
The DNA here is from genome assembly GCA_950022985.1 of Udea ferrugalis. NCBI lineage: Eukaryota > Metazoa > Arthropoda > Insecta > Lepidoptera > Crambidae > Udea > Udea ferrugalis. The sequence goes on from OX465541.1 coordinate 3,020,057, forward strand.
TACTCACGTTTTCTTCCGTATTACCCCACCCAGTAACAGTGACCACCTTCCCAATAACCATATCCTCAATGTGAGCTATCTTCACCGGCTGAATGTTCTCGTCAAACCTCAGCGGTTCCTTCAGCTCCAGGAGTTGGAAGTCATAGTCAAACGGGTGCTCCTTCTTCCCAGCCCCCCACAAAGGGTGTACGTAGTAGTTCTTCACGTCTAGCTTTCTTCCTTGGTTCAGGTGCTTGGAGCCAACTCTAATGTACGGCTTCTTGCTTCGAAATTACAAAATATTAGTAGGAAAACTAAAACTATTCGGTACTTAATTGAGTGTTTTTTTTTTTTAACCGTCTATATCCCACTGCTGGGCAAAGGCCTCCCCAAAGCTGTTCCAGCGATCAATATCCACAGCCAAAACTTGCCAATCTCTAGAGTGATTTAGAAGGTCATCACACCATCGCTTTTAGGCCTTCCTCTTCGAAGAAGTGCTTAATCGGTTTAAATCAATAACGAGAAAAGCAGTGAGGTACATATATACCCAGTCTGTGAAGGATTTTAAGTACAGCCACCATAGAATGAATCAGACATTTAGGTACAATATGAAACATGCCCTAAAAAGGAAGAAAATGTTGTTACAAGTGAATGTCTACAATTAATACTGTTGATTCTTCTTACCCACAATGTCCAGCAGTGATGATCCATTTCTTGTCGATTATGGCTCCACCACAATTCGATCCATATGCGACATGGTACGGGTACAAATTGATATCCACTTCAAAGCCTCCTACAATTTTGTTTTCGCCGTAAACACTTTCATAATCATACGCGCCATATTTGGGTCCACTATCTCTATCATTGAATCTATCTTTGTTGTAGTCGAAGTTGTCAATGTCAGGCAAATCTGTGGGAATCTCATAGTGTTCCATGTCTAGCTTGATAGGACTATCTTTTCTATTAGTAGATGTTTGCACGATCCGGAGTCGATTAGGGATGTTCACTTCGAGGAGTTTTTTGGAACGCATTGGTAACTTTGGTGTTTTGGATTTAGGTACCGGTATGATAATCAAGTCGTATGCTAGAATAATTAACAGTTTGGTCACAATAATTATAACTTCAGTATTTGAAGGGTATTGCCTTGCAGAGCAAGATAGCGCGGCAACTGTTGATGTGAGCTTAGCTAAATTGATTTCATTAAAGCTGAGGTTTCCCTCATTACGTTGCTTCGCTACCTCGCTTTGCTAGCTCGTTCCGCTATTAAGGAAAGCCAACGTTACATTTATTTAATGTATAATGATTTAAACCTAATTTCTAAAAACACTTGCGATGACATCTCAAGAAATAAAATGTTACGACACCTGAGGTCATTGATAGTATAGTCATCAGGCATTAATGTAGTAAAATCAATAGGTCACTTTCTACAGGTAACAGTAGTTACTTAAGTGCAGATGAGCATAGGTGTTACCAAAAGTATTTACAAAAAAATGTGCAAGAAATACATACAATCTGATGGAGTTGTTTCGACATTGAAACTCACGCATAACAAGATCAAAAACAATCTCAGATCCATTTTGAAATCCGTAAAATCCACAAATATGGATTATTTAATTCGTAATTTCAGCTTGATACACGCATCACGGTCAAAATAAGAAAGACTAAGTACTTGTTATTCCTAAAGAAAAGGTATTTTTACCACGTGAATCAAATTTGGCATGAAATTAGTAATTTTGTGACAGTGTGTTGTGGTGTTCGGCTTAATTATGTTTTCTTGAAACACGTCAACTTTATCTAAACTCTTGGAAATAATTATCAAATAATTACATTGCATACAAAAGTATGCATTATTGTTTTAAAAGTGTGACGCTTCTAAATGGCCCAAGTTTACATGCTCATCTTGTAGCTCTTCTAGAAGACGAAGAGACTGTATAAGAATTTGAATATTCTATTCCAGATTACTGCAACTTGGACTTTTTTAAGAATACAATGAATAGCCAGTTCTGTCATTAAATTCAACTTCGGGAATCATCATTTCCTCTATTCTGGCCTTTCCGTGAATAAGAATTATGCGAAAGAGTTCATTAGTCATGAATAGCCTCTGAAAGTAATTTTCCGCGGGAGGATGGTCCCATATTCGAGAATCAAAGAACTACAGCTTCGACTCATCCCCTAGCTACTATCGACAGTTCGTTAATTCGAAAAACAAATGAATGCCAAATGATTTCCGATGATTAGAGAAAGTACCTAAAGATTTTATTCACTTTTTTCCATTATAATGACGAGAAAACATTAAACTCCTCGTAAGCACTTAAGATTATTCTAAGATAACAGTTATTAAGATATTGCGAAAAATTAGACTTCGAGTTAACATGTTCGTGCGTGAACCGTCCTTTTTCAGAAGTTTTCTGCCCCAACAAACGGCCCAGGTCTCTGTGTTTTACCCTACCCCTCTCCAGTAGAGCCTCAATCTTTACATTCATTGAAAGCAAAAGGGTAAAGCACATTCTTGCACAGTTAACTTTGGTAAAAAACAATGAACTCAGTGTTTTCTGTAAAATGCTCTTAATCAAATCTATCCCTGTAAGATTAATTTAATCAACTTTCCTTACACATATCTCCCAAAAAGTTCCCTTTTAAGGCATTATGTTTGAAAATGTTTTTTAACAAAAGTTTGAAAATGTTTTTTGTACTAGACAAAAGGCGAACTTATTGCCAAAATCAGCCTCTACCAGTCAAACATGCGGAATTGTTATTGTGCATAAAGAATATTATTCATTTATATATATGCCATTTTCCTTCACGTGATTATAATCATTCCTAAACTCAATCAAATTCACCAAACCAACAGGTTCGGTTCCTGGTTATGTAGGTAGGTATGTATGTATTTAAAAGTTTGAATGCCAATATCATTAAATCTAAAATTGAAGCTATAGTTCTTAGGAGAAGATTTCGCTATCTCTCATAGTTTCTGAATTCCACCTACAGATCATACTGGGTTGATGACCCTGTATACTCCCAGTGCATTGCTTTGCTTGTTGAAAAATTTTTAATATTTTTTTTGCTATATTGATTCTAAGTGCCTTGCGGAAGGCACCAAGTTGTTAGGTAGCAACAACAAAACCTTGTTTCCCGAACAAACGTTTGTCACAAACACCAAAAAAATTCTTCAGTAGAAAGAAAACTTAGGGCCGGCGCTTACTATCGGCATCGGCACGCTTCAGGCTTTTAAGGTGGCAAATAGTAATATACTCTAACATAATGGCAATAAAGTAGAAAATGCCGAAACAGAAACAGAACAAATGCATTTTGTTTTTACGAGAACACATCACGGAAATTTCTACTTTATTGCTATAATGTTAAAGTATATTGCTATTTGCCACCTTAAAATCCTGAAGCGTGCCGATGCCGAAAGTGGGCGCCGGCCCTTACAATTTTCTACTGCACCACACGCAGTTTGCAGTGCTGACATCTAAATGGCCTTGTGTGTAACAATGCACTTTCCCCTGGTGTAATTATTTGGAACTAATTTTCACAGTGACAAAGAATTTACTCGAATATTGTAGTTTTCAATTGTGCAATTTAACTGTTTCATTACATCGGAGTGGCAAATTATTTATTAGGATAGAATAATTATATTTAGTTACCGTCTAAATGTAAAAATGTAATCATTATTGCAATCGGTACATACACAGCACCAAACTACTGTCTAGTGACAAGTGGCGCTATCTAGCGCCGAATAGCAGAACTATTCGTGCTTGTTTTCATAACAAAAAATGTAGAGCACAGAAATTCTGCAAGAGTACACAAATAATAATTATTATTGTTTAAAAAAGAATAAATAGTTGAATACTAAAAGGTGGTTTTCTTCAATTATTTAAGGTCAGCCGTGCTATTCCGGCGGTGCACATCGAACATCACTTCACATCTCGGCGCTTCACGCTCACCTCAATCATCAATACGCTTTACTTTGAATTAGTATTTTCTCTCATTTTGTATGTAAATAATTAAAAAACGATTTTTGGCTTAGTTCTTTTCTCTCAAACGACGACCGTCGCGAAGGAATGGAATTTTAGAGTTAACTCGCACAAGCGAAGTGAGTGTCGGTGACCACCGGAATAGCATAGCAGCTATGCTATTTCGGCGGACGCCAAAACTCCTTACGCTCGTGTGAGTGAACTTTAAAAATCAATTTCTTTGCAACTGTGGTCGTTACAGAGAAAAGAACTAAGCCAAATAACATTTTTTTAATTATTTACGGCACCCCTGCCGTGCTATTCCGGCGGTGCACATCGGGCATCACTTCACATCTCGGTGCTTCACGCTTACCTCAATCATACTCACCTCAAGCATAGCAGCTATGCTATTCCGGCGGACGCCAAAACTCCCTTCGCTTGCGTGAGTGAACTTTAAAATTATTTTTCTTTGCAACTGCATCCCTTTAAATAAGTGCATTTCCTTTCTTTCTTTCTTTCAAAGAACCCGAGCAACAAGGATCGTTAACCGCGGCAGGCTTCAATTTCGGACAATTTGTAGGTTTCTGAGTGTTTCGTTCACCATGACCGCAACAATCAGTGTGCCTCTGTAGAGAGATATTTAAACTCGTAATGTTGAATGTGTAATTTTTATGTTTATGTTGGAATCTAAATGAAATAACTTACGCTCACGATTATAATATTCAAAACGGGGACTACCCCGTTTAAATATAGCGCCTACTCTATTAAATATGTTTAATATTACTACCTAATAATAGGAGAATGAGAAGGAGTTTGAAATAAGTTTTCAGAATTGTTCTAACTGACTCTATGTACCGGATGAATTTGAAGTCAGTCGACAAAATTCAATAAGACTTTCTAGATTTGCCATACATTTATGTAGAAACTAGGGCCGCCCGAGACTTCGTCCGCGTGGTTAGCTAAAAAAAAATGGAAAATATTCCGATGCATGAGTTATATTATTGTAAAGTTTCCAGTAGTTTTTACGTGAAAGAACAACACCGCACATATATCCATCCACACATCCAAACTATCGCATTCATAATATTATTAGGATGGTGTCTCTGATTGATCAGCGCTTTGACTAAGCAACGCTTGCGATAGACGCAAGATGGACTAAGTCCTGGCCCGTTGGAGTAATGGTTATTGATCCTGATTGATCCCGTCTAGTAAGCCAACAGAGAGTCAGAGAGCTCCGTGGCCCAGTGGTTAAACACTCTGGCTCGGAACCCGATGGTCCCTAGATCAAATCCGGCCGAAAAATACCTTCTTTGTGTTCATTATATAACTTGCGGCTTACTCTCCGGTGATGGAAAACACCGATATAAAACCCAAGCGGATAACGGCGGTAGGCTCGCCCCTTACCACGTTGGGTTCAAGTTACCTTGGAGAAATGTGGGCTCCTGAATGTTCCGTTCACCATAACGGCAACAATCAGTGCGCCTTTGACTAACCCATTAGGGATATGGTCGTGAGGGTATGTCGGTGATCAGTTCATTTCCACCTTGAACAAACATTAATAAGGTTTAAATATGTGTTTCTTCTGTGGCCAGAACGAACGAACGCTGTAATCACTAAGCGAAGGACTAACTAAAAAGGGTTTTCGTTTTTTATCGCTAACATCTTGTAGGCCAAATAATACCATACTGTACTGAAAAGCTTATTTATTAAGATAGAAATACCAGGAAAAAAAACGTAGTATTTTTCTGGTACTTGGTCCAAAATCCATCTTACGTCTATCGCAAGGCTTGCTTCAAAAATATAATACCCCTACATACGAGTATTTATTGCGCTTTCATTTAACATTTTAAAAAAAATCCCCCGCCCCCAAACACGAGAATAAGACAGTCCAACAAACAGATAGCAAAAAAGTACAGACACAACAATAACTCCCCTCTTAAGTAAATAAGCTGGGGGGTGAATACATAATGAAATTTCACCCCCAGCCGTCCGTTAATCAAAAACTGCTGCAGAGCGGGCTGGAAAGACGTAAGAAAATGGAAATTTTCCTACCCTCCTTTTTCCTGTTAGACACCCCCTACTCGCCTCGGAGAGGTCGGACAACCCCCCTGGAGGGAGCAGAAGTGTGGAGGCGGCTTTTACTTAATATTTTTGAGTTATTGCAGTAGGTAGGGATTCATTTATACAATAAGTATGTCACGACTATATTCCAATCGGGTTAGTCAGAAGCACGCTATTGCCCTCATGATGAACGGTACGTGCTGAGGCCCACATTTTGAACCCAAAGCGTAAGTTGGAAGGTTAGAAGTTAATTAAATGACCACAGTCGATTTGAACTTCGTGCCAAAGTCCTTATTTAGCTAAACTAAAGACCCACTGGAAAGTACTCTTACTCGGAGGTCAGTGGTCCCGAAAATATTGTGTAGGTACCGGTCAAACGAGACAGGCTCTACGTACTCGTAATATTACGATTTAAGTGTTATTAGTATTTTATTTGTAAAAAAACCTAATTTACCGAAATTGTTAAAAAATCCAAGTAGCAGGCAAAGTACAAAAGGGCATTTTAATAAGAAATATGTATTATCAATTTGCCCTTTCACGATTTGTATATCACCAATGTGGCCAATTTCCCATTAAACACTTATGACGTCATTCTCTTCAACCATTGTGCTTCTTCACCATTTCGTGATCGTTTATCTTTTTACTTTTTTTGCTGTTTTATGCCTTAACTACCAAGAATCTGTGATTTCCCACTACTGGTCAAAGGCATCTTTACGGTATTTCCATTGTTTGCAGTCTGAACCTCTATTTTAACCCATTTTTAATAATCATCTTAAATAATCTTGACAAGCTTTTGGGTTTAAAAATGCCAATAAAGGATTTTACTGAACCAGTGGTTATTTAAATTATTCTTATTAGAAATATGAATATGAAGAGGTTTGTAGAATTTAGTAGAATCTTATTCGAAGGCCAACTATTTGGCCCCACTATTTGTCCTATAAGAAAACGCTACTAACGACATTTTCACTTATTTTGTAAAGCAGACTTATTTGAATAAAGCTTGTTATTTTTTGTACAAACATATAATGTCTTGATTTATCTTTAACTGAAAAATATCGGATCAGATTTTTGGTGTAAACTACACCCATGTGTGAAGTCCCAATAAAATACACACAAATACCACAGTGTCGCCATTAGTTCACGGACCACTTTTGTCTAGTCTTTTTGGCTCTATAATATTTAATATTTTTATGTGTGTGTATACTTTCGATTAAATTTTACCCTAAAATGATTAATTACTAACTAATTTTTAATAATTAATTTTTAAAAAATCCGCACTTTGTCTAATTCTCTTTTTTTCTAACCTGCTTTAAAAGTACTGTTACTGTAATTGTAATCTTACCTTATCTCAAATCTGACATAAAAAAATCCAAAAGCGTTCTCCACAGCAACAAGCCGGTCCCCCGCCTGCATCTCCCGGCTCCAATGCAAATTTTATAACGCCACCCGCTTTCTTATAGGCATTGTCGTACTCGCCCCTTATTCAGCTTCGGTCATTTGTACAGCTTTATACTTATTACTAGCTTTTAAGGCTTCGCTTTAGTAATTAATGTGATGAAGTTGAAACTAGAAGGATGGTAAAGAAGAAAATCTACTTACTGATGAGCTAGCTAGGTAGTTGATCACTAGTTTAAATGGGTATTATATTGAAAATGACTAGTAGTTACCTATATAGGGAAAAAAAACATTTAAATTGTCATCAGAATAAAGAGACTAAATGATAATTCGCGTACTTGTTCTTTTTTTAAGTATATTATTATTGGAGTGGAATGATATTTATTATTTGAGTAGGTATCATTGTTTTCATTGATTTCACTATACATCGTTGTATGTCTGTCTTTCATGAAATTTCTCCTGTCCCCAAGGTCTGCTGGAAATAATCTCTCATTAGAGATAAGCTCATCTGTACTATGTTTTTTCCTTTTGCTAACTTTACTAACAATAAACAAACAAAAAAAAAACACAAAAAGAGAATTCCATTAGCAGACTTTGCCCGGAGGCATTCTCTACCTGTCAACCGCAAGGTATTACAAAGAACATAGGAAGTTCAGCCTGTCTAACTTACTAGAAAAATAATTATGCTACATCAAATATACTTAAGCCTACAATAGCCTTACACAACAAACCGTACACAGGATTCAAAATCGTTCTTTCTCTATCATTACGACAACTTGAAAACATGGGTAAAAAAATATATGAACATCAAATAAAATAACAACTGCAAAATGTAGAAATATTTATTTATTCAATTGATTACTTACACAGTCGTAAGTAAAAGTAATAATAAGAACTTTTGACATTTCAAATTCCGAATGACAGTTCGATTTCCCGCGCGCCGCCATCTTGCGACTTGGGTCTTTTACAATGTACATTGTGGAGTTACATTTTTGCAGGTAGCAACCTCTCTGCAAGATAAGTGTAATAAAAGTTGGTCTAACGCGAAAACTTCGTAATGTTATCGGTAGACGTGATCTCCCCGGCTTTTCGGGTTGCCGGATTGTTCGCCAACTAACGTTTTACGATTGCGATCGCAAAAACCGGTATTGTTCGTGGGTAGTTTTAGATACTGTGGATGGTGGAATGCAACTTAGTTGTGTTTATTTTACATGTTTTAGGTATGTTACGTTTGATGTTCAATGTAAGGAATCTGTACACATGGTTTTTAGATGTATAGGTACCACCTAGTGGCAGAAAAAGTATTAGAAATCCTCATTGGGTTATATTTAATACTTTTTTTGCCAACAGGCGGCGCTGCGTAGGCGTCAGGTCCAAACAGCTGTCAGATAGCGCAGTGTCAGAAAACCCTCATTATGTTGCCAGATACAAATCGACACGGCAATCGAAAAATGAGGAAAAGAGGGCGAGTGCTACCCTGTAAAATGGCAATAGAACTGAAAGGGGCAGCTATACTTCTGTGGATGCTCAACTTTGATTTGCGTTTGTGAATTTAGGGGTATGATAGTTTGAGTGTAAATAACTAAGTCGCATGGGGAATCACTGGGAGTGGTGTTGTCAACATGGTCATCATAAATATCTGAGAACATAGGAAATTAAGCTTTATGAATAGGGGGGTGGGGGAATTAAACTACCTACTTCCCGAAGAGTCACTACTTCGAAAAACCATCAGAGGCATTCATTACTGAAACCTTTTTTTGGTGTTTACAAAATACAGTTACGTTGAAAAGTGTATACGAAAGGTAGTCCATAAAGCCACAGACACCTACGAATACTCCTATTTTCTTTTTTGCCTACTTCTGTAACCTTTTATGTAGCAGAGGCCACAGATCACTACAGTATCCGGAAATCAGTCACACCTTGACAGAGGTATTAGGGCCCCGGTTTGCAGTTTGTTGTCCGCGGTCACCATCAGACTTATACCTTCATAGTTAGTTAGTGGCTAGAGGTATAGCAACAAAAAACTTCATCATCATCATCATACCAGCCGAACGACGCTCACTGCTGGGCAGAGGCCTCCCCCAGGGATCTCCACAACGATTGGTCCTGCGATGTCCGTATCCAGCGGCTCCCCGTGACATTGATCAAATCGGCGGTCCACCTTGTGAAGGCCTGCCCACGGCACGTCGTCCGGTTCGCGGTCGCCATTCCAGAACCTTTCCGCCCCAACATGTTCAATGCCTCTGTTGCACCCGCTCCAGTTAACGTTGAAAACATTACACTGGAAGTTGTAGACCACTATGTTTACCTGGGACAGGCAGTCCAGTTAGGTAAGTCCAACTTCGAGAAAGAGATCTTCCGTCGAATCCAGCTCGAATGGGCAGCGTTCGGGAAGTTCCGGCATACAAAAAACTTAATAAAATAAATGTAAAAGCATACCAAAGGTAGGGGCTCGCTCTCGCAAACCGAGGCGGATTCTTTCCTCCATTATTCTCTCGAGTTATAATCGACTTTCGAGATATTTTCCCCGTGTGATACTCTATGTAAATCCTTTGTAACTTTTACGGGTTTTTCGACTCCAACTCGTTGGAGGAATGAAACAATTTTTAGAGTTCTGAATTCAAATTTTATTTAACGAAGGTCTGTTTTGTTTGTTGAGATTTTTAACGGTAATAAGTTTGACCAATTATAATTTTTGCTTGTTGTTTTTTTCAGACGTTGCTGGGATGCTGGCCGGATAGAATTTCAGGGACACCACCTGAAAAAAAGGAGAAAAGTAAACATTAAACGAAATAATACGAAACCAACCGAACATTTTAGTCAATTAAAGAAATATACAACTTTGTTAAATTTAGAAATTGTTAATAGAATTTTCCACTTTTTCGCGATGAGAGATATGTTGCTGTTTTTCTTAGGGGTTAGATAGTGATTTAACTGCTTAAAGGTACAATTCCAAGACGGACCGCAGACCGCAAACTGCAAGCGACACAGTTCAAATCCCAAGCGCGGCGCTGCAGTGTGGCCACGCTCAGAATGACTATGATAAAGATTCATGGGAACCAGTAGGTGTCGCTTTGCAGTTTGCGGTCTGCGGTCCGTCTTGGAATTGTACCTCGTCATCTAGTCATTATTAATTGGGGCAATTCAGCTATTTAAAAGCTTCAGAAGAATTCAAAACTCTATTTTTTCCCTTAATGTAATGAGAGACATCTAGTCACCTTATTCGAAAATAAAAACATCGATTGAGTTTCCTAGTATTTACAAATCATTGCGCATTGTCGTTTTTATGTCAATTGCCTAAGCACAAAAAGACTAAATATTTTGTGTCGGAAAGTAAGAAGACTTTCAAATATCGGCAAAAGAACTCCAGCTTTCATTAACCTGCGCATTTGATATGCAAAACGGCCACAGATTGATTTCCAAAAGTGCTAAAGAACGCCGAAGAATGGCGGAACCTTCGTATTTTCATTAAGTTTTACCGGCGCGATTTGATACCGTCACTTCGCCAAAGCTCGTAGATTAAGCCCTGAATGAAAGCTTACATTTGCATAGAAATTAAAATTTACCTGGACCGCACCGTACGGTAGTGGACGGAAAGCATTCCGATGCCCAACTACGCTGCTTCTACCTTCTAGCCAATTCGAATTTGGAATTCACTACTTTTTAATTAGAATTTTAAAAACGTTCCATATTTGAACTCTTTTTTTAATTAAACCAAGTGATGCTTCCAGCCAGTTTGAATTCGGAATGCAATACTTTTTAATTAGGTTTTCAAAGTATTTTTTTTATAGAGAAACTGTTTCAGATTCCGAAATGATTTTGAATTTGGAATGTTCTGGTTTTTAGCTCTCAAAAAAGAGTTTTAATGCGATGTTAAATTAACAAACTTTTAATTAAAACTACTGCAACGCGGATGAACCACTGGTTCTTTTTTGAATATTTTATCGTGCACTACGTCCAAGTGTTTCCTGCTTGAGTTTTTTCTCTGCAAGTTAGTCATTTTACTAGGTTGACTAGATGTTAAGTTGCGATATGAGTTGTCTGTTGGTTAGTTATCAGGTGTATAAATCATAAATTTAATTTTGACTGAATAAATAAATGCCACGAATGTAGGTAGCTATAAGTGTGATTTTAACTGAATACTACTTATGATGAGAATGTCATCAAAAATGTTAGTCAAAATAATAATATCGGTTTTCAAGTTATCATTCAAAAAAACACATGTTAGTATTTTCATCCCAAACAAAGTCGCTTTTGCAGATATAATATGACAAAAGTGGTGAGTTTCTTCAGAAAATTGTGGTCTTGTAGGTATAAAATATTCTCCATCATTAGTTCCCCTCACATTAGAGCCTCCACATAGAGTTTACACCTCAAACGTATAAATATTACCCAAGAAAATTATATCAAAAGTTCTCCTGAGGTATTCACGAAAAGATATTTGGCGGAATTAAAACAACACTTCGCCGAGAGAAAAGTGGTCCCCCACCCGCGCCCGACCCTCCTACCCAATCCCAAGATGGCTTCTTTTAAATGGGGTGGACTGCCCCACGAAGAATAAAAGTATGCCGTACCTTCCGTAGATAGATATAGGTGGGGGTAAGACGGCGCGGCCCGGGCGTTCGATTGCGTTCCAAATTTAAATTGCTTTTTGAAATTCGAATAGAGTTTTTGTCTTTGTTGTTTGTTTGTGGAATTAGGTATTTTATGGTGTGCTGTTTCGTTGATTTGTCTTGAGCAGAATTTTCGGACGAAAATTGTTGATATTTTATGTAAACGACCAACTTTGCACCCTTTTGTTTCTATATATTACTACGCTTGATGAAAATGTGAAGTTTTGTGTTGAATTTTGACACTTTGAATTTATTAATGTGACAGTAACATTTCAGGTCTTTTTTTCTTACGATTTTATCGTTTTTATGTCCTTTTGCTACATTTTGTCTCAAAACTCTTGGTGAATGGTTTAACTTCACAATGGATTAATTAACCAAGTTTTAAATTAAATGGAAACTACGAATGGTTAGTAAGAATTTAAAGTGGTACATAGAGGGTTCAATTTTCGTGCTCACCTTTAAAAAGTGATGTCAGTTTGAAAAAATATTGAATCATACTGGTATTACTAACTTTCCAGCACAGAGGTCTTATTCCAATCTCTTACGTCTAGCCAGGCAGTTTCTGGTCACTAGCTCATCTTTTGTTTTTTAATATGTACATTTGAAACTGTAAATAGGGTCGAATCGAACTATTGCTTTGAATATCGTTGTTGATGAGTTACCTCAATACAGGGTGACTTTGAAAGCACTTGCCAATTTTTTAAAAATAAGGTCTCTAACACAATATAAAAATACATCTTCATCGTATGTTCTTAAAGTTATAGGTTCTTGTTAAATGTTTACAAATCTGCTAAAAAGTAAGTGAATGAATGTTTGGGATTATTTTCAGTTTCTGATATCTAATCAGTCCTAAAAATTTGACAGGTACTTGTAAAATCACCTTGTATACATATTTAAGTATTGAACTAATATACGTACTATTTTTACTTAAGTGTAATCATAGCATTTGATATTCTTATAGACCAAGACATTGAACTTTGCAAGACATCAACACACATACTAATAATGAGTCGATACGGCTCAAACACATAGCTGGTTCATCTAAAAATAAGCCATGTGACTCGGTAATTAGAGTTGAATTAGCTAAATAGGGCTGTTCGAAGGTCTTTAACCTGCGTCTATATAGGGTTGCCTTGCATATTAAATTTCTTAGAAAAATTGCAAAATCTAGTTTCTTTGTATGGTTCGGTATAAAAATGGTATGGCAGGTTGCTAGTTTTTAATAATGGTATGGTATTAAAAACTAGCAACCTGCCCCGGCTTTGCACGGGTGCAATGGGATGCTAATACATAAACCTTCCTCTTCAATCAATCTACATATTTATTAAAAAAACAGCATCAAAATTCGTTGCGTACTTTTAAAGATTTAAGCGAACATAGGGACAAAGAAAACGACTTCGTTTTATACTAGGTATGTAGTGATGTTGTATCGCTTTTAAAACTGATGAAGTGAAAATATTTATTTAAAACCATCTATTCAAACTGTTTTATGCTAGAGAACTATCTGTACCTTAAATTCACGAATGAATTTAATATTCGGTTTTCGGTTAACTTATGTTAATAAAACATTTTGACAATATCATCATCATACAGAGTGGTCAAATGTTTCAAAAGTATGTAAAAAGAACAACCTAATTCTGTAGTAATTTGTAAAGCATAAAAGTAGCTTTTCAGTAGTTTCAGATTTTAGTGCAGCATTAAACGACATACGACTACTTATTGATAATTAAACGAACTTACCTTAAGTGAAGTTCTATTATAATTACACGAAGGCTTTGTCCGAAGAAATTAAGAATAACAAAAATGTAGTAAAGCGTGTCGCGCTGGCCATCTACCACTAAAGTTGAAACCATAATCAAGAGAAAAAAAAAAAAAAAAAAAAAAAAAATGGTTTCAACGTCATATTCAGCTGTCACAGATTGTCAAATGTCATTTAGTTGAGAGCTTCTTCACCTGGAACATAAATTAGGGAGCCTCCGAGAGGCTAGATAACTGCACATAATACTGTAGGGGTCCTAGGGTAGGGAGGGTCTTAATTTCTTCGGACAAAGCCTTCGTGTAATTATAATAGAACTTCACTTAAGGTAAGTTCGTTTAATTATCAATTACACTTCGCTTTGTCCTCGAAATTAAGAATAACAAAAATGTAGACTTTGAAAGCAGTACAGTATTATGTGCATAATGAAGGGATGTAAAGAAGCATAGGTATCATATGAAACAAAAAAAACAAAACCTAAAAAAAACAGTAGGTTGCTTACAGTAGTTAAGTAAGCATTCTGAGAAAAATATTAATACAAATAAATAACTGTAACATTATTGTAAATATTACAACATAATATTGCAACTATGTTATGAGTTTCAGTAATACCGTAGTTGTTGTTGACTCATTTATTCATTATAGAATGTGCATAACATTCCTAGGAGCTTCCTAAACTGTTCTTTGATAGAATTTAGCAAACAGAGGAAGCTTCACTCCAACCAGTTGTGACTCTATAAAGTTAATTAACACCGGAGTACAGCAGAGGTACTTGCATGTCTGGTCGAATGAACAATGAATAAAGATGTATGTATCTCACTTTCGGTTAGGATCCTGTTAGGATTCCTATAATCCACCGACTAATAGTTTGAGACCCTATGAGATTGTACAGTTATTGAAAACTGACGAAAACAATATTTTCGTTGTTTATATAATCGTCCATGATTTATCCAAATAAAATTTAAAAGCCTCAGCAGGACGGAGGTCGACTAGTTAAGGAAGTCAAATTTTAAAAAAAAAAACAGGGTTCAAGTAAACCTAGATGTCAAGTTAATCTAGTATTTTGATGAATATATTTTGAAATAACTACATTAACTCCATTAAATTTTAAAAAAATTAAATCACTTTTATGATACAGAGTTACTGCGAGTTCTAAAAGTAAAGCTGGATCACATGTCTAATTATACTTTGGCATAGGAAGGGTTTTATAAAACCCGCCTGATAAGTTATTTTTGTACTCGAACTTAAGTCTATTTTTGAACTTACTAACAATGATAACAATGGTACCATAATTCGCTCCATAATTCAATAGAATATTTAATAAATATCAATTCAGCTTCCAAGAAGTTAATATGATTTGACTGTCTTATGATAAGTTAAACCATTTTTTAAACGTAGTATCGCAATGTTGCTTGATGATGAAGCTAAGATTACGTCGGGAGACAAATTTATCAGAGGCAGTTTCACATAATTTCTATTCAATGTCAGGAGGCAAACGTGTAGTATTCGACGTTTGCGCCACTGCCAGAATTTTCTAGTTATTTAGAAAGTTGTGAGGGAACCTGACGCCACCTCACCTTTTTTTATATATAATCTCCGTTGTATTGTCAATCTTCATGATAATTTTAAATTACTTACAGCTATTTTTGGCATTACATGCACCAAGCATTTCTAGTTAGTTGATGTAAAAATCTTTTTTGGAAAAAACTCCACTGCCCACTTGCCGTCTATTCTTGTATGCAGCCCCCCCCCCTTTTTACTTACAAAAAATGTTTTACTGAATTTTTCCACTTAACTAAAGTCTCCTTGAAGGTGGTCAGGTAAATTCATATCTTCATCATAATCATTTGTATGTTGAAATACAAGATATTTACACATCTCAAATACTTCAATAGAGAACCAGCCAAATTGAATGGCTGGGCGGGCATGCAAGGTAAAAGACCCACTAGGTAGTTGGTTTTTGATTTTGCATTGCTGCAGTCCTGTAATTTTTGTGATTTCATTTAAAATGTTATATCTTTTCTGGTCGATGAGTTCAACATGACAATGTTTGGTGACAATTAAGAATCCTAAATGGGTTTTATTGTCATATATGACTAACTCTTAACCTGATACACTGATTATATGAGGTCCCAATGCAATATAATATCATTCAAGCTAATAGTAGATACATAGACCATGGATTTTTTGCTGGTTTGATTAGTTTGGTAAAAAAACCAAAGGAGCAGTGCTCAAACCAAAAGGCCCACAGTGAACTCAAAAAAAAAAAAGATTCATATTTTGAGTTAGATAAACAAAGAATAAAAATGGTCTTTTAATTCAATGGATGCTATGGTAATATAACAATCCGTTGAAACAAATTGTTAAGTGGTTCTTAAATCATCAATTTAAAGTGGTTGGTTTTTATAAACTTTTTATCTAAGTTCAATTTAAGTAAATCTACTTTTACACCTGGGTAAGTACTACTTAGATACAAACTGATTATTTCAATGAATCATCATCAGACTTCTCATGTTTAAATAATTCTGCGGAACTTAATTCTGCTGAAGGTGGTACATTGGTTTGGTAAACAGGTTATTTATAAACCTCAATCCATGACAGAACAACTGGCTCCACCAATGATCAATGAGAGACTGTCTGAATGACTCACCAGTATTATTATTTGCGGTGTTGCAAATCTGAGAGCGCTGCGGCGGCGCTGCAGGCGGTGCATGACGGCGCTGGTGATACCAAGAGCTCGTCGGCAATGTCAAAGGTGTCGCCTTGGCAGGCAGACGCCTTAAAATTATTCCCGTACGGGAATAATTATAAGCCACTTTCACCACCTGCCTGGTGGTGAAAGTGGAAGCATTCAGTTTATTAAAAAATTGCTTGAAAGGTTGTCTGGAAGATATCGCTTTTAGCGATAAGGCCGCCTACATTGTAGAACTAAATCTTTGTAAGCTTTGCAATGTGATTGTTTTCTTAGTGCAATAAAGTTTATCTCATGCTATTTTATCTCATCTTGATATTTTGTGTTGTTTTTTAAAATCAGCCACAGACCTGTTAATGGCCTCAGCCGCCTGAAGTATCTGCCTAAGTGTCACCAATTATATTTTCATGTATTTTTGTTGTGTATTATTGATCCTTGATATCTTTTTAATGAAAGAGCACACATATTTTTTCCTTAGCATTGTTTCTGTTTGTACAAAAAACAGTCATAAATGAGCTTTCCAGTGTCTATTCCTGATTTTTATAAAGTATTACATTAGAAAGAGCCATTTCAGCATAATGGAGACAGGGCACCAATTCTTTGGCATCTTCTGGTATGCAGTGTCTGTCTATGACCTCCGCCTTGTATATTCCCAGTGTAAGGAAATGGTTTAGATCTTTTTACCTTAATATGTTTGGGCAAATCTTAAGGCAAATCCTGCTCCTCCGGGTAAGATGAGACATAAGTGTGCTGACTGTATTATTATTGGCTCTTCAATTCTATGTGGCGTCATGAATAGGATGAAATCCTGTTCTGTCCTCGACGGAGACAGGGTGTTTCCCACACCGGGACCAGATAGGGTAGTAACACAATTGTTATTATCTGACGGATAATCACTAAGTTTTCTTTCTGAAAATCACTAATATATGAAACTTTTAATTAACTGAGCACTCATTAAGGTTATACCTTAATGTAATGTATATAAATACATTATCATGTTAGGAAGTTTGGAATAATCTCTGTAATCCATTCACAAACTCAGAGTATTAACTTTATTTAAAAAAATAATTAAATGAAGACTTTTGCATAAGCACATACTCATAATACATGTATAACTGCTTTTGGTAGGTAACAATCACTTCAAATTGTACACAAGCATGAGCAAAATTGTGCACAAGCACATACTCATAATACATGTTTAACTGCTTTTGGTAGGTAACAATCACTTTGAATTGTACACAAGCATGAACAAAATTGTGCACAAGCACATACTCATAATACATGTTTAACTGCTTTTGGTAGGTAACAATCACTTTGAATTGTACACAAGCATGAGCAAAATTGTGCACAAGCACATACTCATAATACATGTTTAACTGCTTTTGGTAGGTAACAATCACTTTGAATTGTACACAAGCATGAACAAAATTGTGCACAAGCACATACTCATAATACATGTTTAACTGCTTTTGGTAGGTAACAATCACTTTGAATTGTACACAAGCATGAGCAAAATTATGCATAAGCACATACTCATAATACATGTATAACTGCTTTTGGTAGGTAACAATCACTTCAAATTGTACACAAGCATGAGCAAAATTATAGGGTAATAGGTTTGTAATTAGAAAGGTTATAGCCGCTCAGAGCTATACACATTCTTTATTCCTCCTTGGAAAAAAACCTATTGGGGCATACACCAAACTTGGGGACTATCAATTCAAATGCATTGCATTCTCTACCAGTCAACCTGATTGTCTTTAACTGTTCTTAAATGAATAAATAAATGAATGAGAAAAGGTAAGTTATTACCTTATGAGCTATACACATTCCTTATTCTACTCTGGAAACACACAATTGAGGAGAACACTAGACTTTTAGAAAACTTCAATGCAAATGCATTGTTTTTCAAGTATGTACTTATCAGTACTTGGTCGTTTTTAACTGATGAATTAGAAAGGTTGATGAATTAGAAAGGTGATAGCCCCATAAGCTATACTTAATCTTTATTTGTCGTCGGAAACACAAAATTGAGGGGAACACTAGACTTTTAGAAACTTTCAGAGCAAATGCATGGTTTTTCAAGTAGGTACTTACCAGAACTTGATAGTTTTTAACTCATGATAAGAAAGGTGATAACCACTCGAACTATACTCATTCTTCATTCGTCTTCGGAAATTGAGAAGACACATATTGAGAAACTTTCAATGCAAATGCAGTTTTTCACGTAGGCAGGTATCCGCCAGAAACTCGATCGTTCTTGTAGTTTCCACTTGAAACTTTCTTTAATTTTTCTAATCTTTCGTTCCTTATGCATTCCCAAATCCTGGACTTTGTGTTTTTCATGCTTAATATCCCTGAAGATCCTGAAATTGTTTAAAACTTGGGAAAGAAAAAAATATCGTGCAGAATGGCGCGAGCACTAAAACGCTAATGACATTTGACAATCTGTGACAGCTGAATATGACGTTGAAACCATTTTTTTTTTTTTTTTTTTTTTTCTCTTGATTATGGTTTCAACTTTAGTGGTAGATGGCCAGCGCGACACGCTTTACTACATTTTTGTTATTCTTAATTTCGAGGACAAAGCGAAGTGTAATTTCATTGTAGTTTAACAATTGCTTTTGATACCTTTTCGACCACTTGTTAGCACACAATATTTTAATAGTGACAATTTGGAAAATATTATATATGAGAGCGTCGTGGCCCAGTGGTTAAACACTCTGGCTCGGAACCCGGTGATCCTGAGTTCAAATCTTCTTTGTGTTCATTGTACTCTGCGGCTAAATCTCCGGTGATGGAAAACACCGATAAAAACCTCAGCAACCCGGATAACGGCCTTCCCCGTTCGGTTCAATTCGCTCTTCGAAGTGTGGGTTTCCAAATGTTCCGTTTACCATGAGACGCCTGTAATCAATGTGCCTCTGACTGTCCCGTTTGGGATATAGCCGTGAACAATGATATGACAATTAAAAAAGACGTAGGAAAGGTAAATCAGTACTGACGCGAAGTTAAAAATTGTCCACGGGGTGCGACATAGTTATATTTGACCGTGTTATAACGTGTGAACAAGACAGTACTATTTACTAGAACGTGAACGAGACAGATACATGTTGCGCAGTGTCGTCTCAAACTGTCAACACTTACAGTGCATTGCTCAGGTACATGAAAAGTTGTGATTATGGGAGCCACTTTTATAGCAAAAGTAACCTTTTTGTAATAATATCATTGTTCATGAGCGTATCTTTAGAAATAACTACATGCCTTTGATTTTGTGTGAAATGTTTGAAGTGCGTTGACAGCCCTGACGTATGTGAGTGTGTGGAGACGATGTTTTGATTTGGGGCACGTTTTTGGGTCAGTATGTTGAGTTGGTATTTGTCACCTCCCGAATGTTAGCGGGTCAAGAAATATAAACATTATCGAACATAGTAATACCACAAGATATTAATTATTCAATAAAACAACTATTCTGATGATCAAGTTGACGTTAAAGTCTTTTAGCTTACTTTAGTAGAGTCGGGTTCGATTCCCAGTCGTAACAAACATTCATTGACAAACCCTTGCTTTCGTTAAGTGTATTTTTTTAGCGTAAGTACAACTTAACTTAACCAGACAACATAACTAAAACCGGAGCCCGGTAGATTTTCTTCAGGCATTTTCAAAGTAGAAACCATATTTAGAAACTACGCCTAGACTTTTAGCATCGGATTGACAATACTGAAATATTTTAAAATGTCTTTTCCAGACAATTTTCGCTTGAGTTTTTTTCACAGAAAAATGAATTAGTTAAAATTGCTAATAAAACATAATAATTAGCAATCGCTTTCGTGTTTTATTTTAGGTAAGCTGACTATAAGTTTTACGCATTAGCATTACCTATGAAAATACTCTTACCTACTCTTTCTTCAATATTTAATACAGTAATAAAAACTAACGCGTTTCGCTCCGCAGCCTGAGCAAACCCCATTTTTTCTTCCTCCATAATTTTAGGAGGATAATTAATCGCAGCGGCCCCTCCCTAATTGAATCCACCCTTTCCCCCCACGGTCCCCCAGGAAAAACAGCCCTTTCTTATTTTTCGCTCCGGTCTTTTCCCCCTTGCAAGACGATAAATCCGTTGCTTGAGACAGCGGGAGATAGCCCGCCATTTTAAAACTGGCATATTAAAATACCCAATTATGCTAAAGTATACCTTACTGTGAAGCAATAAAGTGCTTTGGGATTCAAGTACTTGTAAAGTAAGGTTGGTAGTGTCAACAAGAAAAACCCTTCGCGATTCGTCATTGGAATTCCGCGGACGAGTTTAAATCGCGCTTTCATTTTCAAACCTCGCGGGAGTTTTGAATTTAGAATCGATATCTCGGAGCTGAGCTGCATTTTTAAAAGTAAATTCGAATGATGAACCTGGCTGATTAATAATGGTTAAATATTTTACTTCCTTTTTTTTCTTGCACACCATTTTGCACTCTTATCGGCTTGCTCAGTAGCAGAAGAAGCGAAGATTTTGTTCCTTATTCGGAATTTGAACAGCCGAGTCTAATACTTCGAAATCTTTCTTTAATTTACTAGCGGATCTTCTTTGATGGTCGCCTAAATAACATATCGCACCTCCGCTCAAATAGTGTCACATGTCAAAAAAATTTAAAATAATGTGCCACTATTTGAGATAACATTTTGATGTTTGGCAAACGTAATGATGGAATAAAAAAAAAATTAATTTTTTTTTGACATGTGACACTATTTGAGCGGAGGTGCGATATCTGCACCTGTTTCCCTTTTTTATGCCTTTACTCTTAAGGGCACTCACTCTCTTCAACATACATAGTTGCGTTGACAATAAGTAGTCAATGACCAAATTATATTTATTTGAAAAATGTAAATAACCTTGCTTAAAAGATTTTTTTTGTCTTCAATAAAATTTACTACTTAAATGTAGGTATGTATGGAGCAAATTTAGTGAATATGAGGCAAGGTAAATTGGTTTAATATAATATCAAAACAATACATTGATATTTATGTATTGCACAGACTGAGAAGAAAAGACTATGAGAAGGCCTTCGATTCGATTGAGACCTGGGCAGTGTTGCAGTCTCTCCAAAGGTGCCAAATAGACTACAGGTACATCGAGGTTCTTAGGTACCTATACCAAAACGCCACCATGTCGGTCCGATTACAGAACCAGAGCTCTAATCCGATCCAACTACAGCGAGGTGTGAGACAAGGAGACGTCATCTCTCCGAAATTGTTCACAGCTGCGTTGGAGGATATTTTCAAGCTTCTGGACTGGAAAGGACGCGGCATCAACATCAATGGCGAGTACCTAACACACCTACGATTCGCCGATGATGTAGTTCTTATGGCTGAGACCTTGGAAGACCTGAACATAATGCTCGAAGATCTCGGTAATGCTTCTCAGAGAGTGGTTCTTAGGATGAACATGGACAAGACCAAAATCATGTTCAATGCCCATGTTGCACCCGCTCCAGTTAACGCTGGGAACATTACACTCGAAGTTGTTGACCACTATGTTTACCTGGGACAGGCAGTCCAGTTAGGTAAGTCCAACTTCGAGAAAGAGATCTCTAGTCGAATCCAGCTCGGATGGGCAGCGTTCGGGAAGCTCCGGCATATATTCGCGTCCGAAATACCTCAGTGTCTCAAGACGAAAGTCTTTGACAAGTGTGTGTTGCCAGTAATGACATATGGGAGTGAGACGTGGTCGTTCACTATGGGTCTCATAAGAAGGCTCAAAGTCACCCAGCGAGCAATGGAGAGAGCGATGCTTGGTGTTTCCCTGCTTGATCGAATCAGAAATGATGAGATCCGCAGGAGAACTAAGGCAACCGACATCGCTCGAAGGATTGCATCGTTGAAGTGGCAGTGGGCGGGGCACATAGCGCGGAGAACCGATGGCCGTTGGGGCGGAAAGGTTCTCGAATGGCGACCGCGTACCGGACGACGTTCCGTGGGCAGGCCCTCCACAAGGTGGACCGACGATCTTGTCAAGGTCGCGGGAAGCCGCTGGATGCGGACAGCGCAGGACCGATCGTTGTGGAGATCTTTGGGGGAGGCCTATGCCCAGCAGTGGGCGTCGTTCGGCTGACATGATGAGAAGAAAAGAAAGGAAAGCTTAACAAATGATATTGTTTTAATTAAGTAGTTTCATTTTGTATTCTACCTAATAGACAATTTCTACAAATAAATAGTCTATGGAAAGAAAGTAGTAAGAGGCATTTATTTCATAAAGGCCTTTACAGGTGCTTACGAAAAGTCAGCAAATAATTAACAGTATAAAGGGTGGTAGAGTCACTATTATGTTAAGCATTACATAATAGTGACTCTACCACCGGTTCAGTTTAACAAAAAATAACAGAATTTTATATCTACGTTGAATGTTCAAAATAAAACCATCAAAATACATAAGACAAGACCAACGTATCACATAGCCAAACTAATAACAATACTAAACAACGTCGTTCAATATAAGAAGGGCATATTTTTAGGGCGCCTCCCTTAAAAGAAAGGGACCACCCAAGGCGGACCTCTCCCTCCAGCGGGCCTAGCATGCGCAACATCGACAAAATAGCCATCTCCCCCTCTTTCGTTCGAGAGAATCGAAGGGCGTGACTTGACTTCGTTGCTTCTCGACAGTGCTGCCATATTACAGAAAAAAAATTAGAAACTCCATTTTTTTACTGGTAACACTTGTAAAATTAATTCACACAAAGACTCAATCAAGAGTAAGTAAAATATTTTGTTACTGCTTATCTCATAACTAAAAATAGAAAGATTTTGTTTTTAGATTGATTGTGTGTTTGAGACGAAAATTGGCCGAGTATTTCGACTCTAAAGTAAAAAGCAAGAACGCGTGCGCCATCTGTCGCCACTTGCCACAATCAAGTTGCACACTGTTATCTCAGTTGCTTTTTGTTAACATAGCCATTCATTAATAAAACTTGTGTTTATTGAAGAAATTGATATGTGAAAATTACTTTTTAATTATGAATGGTATAAAAGCAACCGTAATAGGGTGTTTAGACAACGCCTGTCAAAGTTTCTTTAATTGGAGAACTTTTGATTTGGGCTTAGCGGCGCCATCTGTGAAGATTACTTTCCATATAAAAGCAGTCCGGTCTCTTAGACAATCCGGTCTTATCATTTTATTGTTGTTGAACGAATATTTGTATTGTAATATTGTGATGTGATGTGACACCGAATGGGAGTTGGGTTGTATTGCGGCCCCGTTATAATTCACTCTAATGATGGTAAGCAAATTTCAAAAATATAATGTCCTTTTACTCCGAATTCTAAAAGGTTATGTCGTATCGTTTTAGCATTGGCGTGTATTTTAATCCTTTTCTTTTTTCGACAAAGCTGCACGCGTTGTATTTTAATAGTTTCGCATACAATTTCACTCGTCTCGTCACTTCTCGTCCACCCTTCCGATCGACGAGTAATTAAGCCACCAGAAATGTCAAAAATCGATAAATCCGTGATAAAACAGTGGTGCCATGTTAGGGCTTGTCGAGAAATCCGTATTTTCCATACAATATTTCAAATCTGACATTAAGCGACCATGTTAGCAACAGTAGAGAAAATGGAGAAATGGCTGCAGGGCGACCTGTGATTGGCTATTTGCTCTCTCGGATTTAATCGCGGCGTGCATGCTAGCCCCGCAGATCGCCGTTTAAAATCTCTCGCGCGTTTGTATGAGGCGCCATTGATTCGTGGACCAGCTTATACTGGTCGTATACAGGGTGGGGGTCTAAGTATGCTGGTCTTTTTAAATGATAAAAGGGGTTGAAAGAAGAAGCAAAGAACCCCGTTTTAAATTGACAAGGAACGCGGGACGTGTTTCCCTCTAATTTTCGTCTTCGCGTTTAGGTATTTAAGGGCATAATTTTG
This sequence comes from Udea ferrugalis, assembly GCA_950022985.1. Classification (NCBI taxonomy): domain Eukaryota; kingdom Metazoa; phylum Arthropoda; class Insecta; order Lepidoptera; family Crambidae; genus Udea; species Udea ferrugalis. The sequence goes on from OX465541.1 coordinate 3,044,417, forward strand.
TTGCGTGATGAATTTACTGGAGATTGAGAAAGTAATGGCGTTTTTAATGTGTTTTTGTTAGCTACGATCAAGATTACTTCAGCTAATAATGTTCAAAGAGCATCACTGAACAGATTTCTAAACAATTTCACATTTTTTAATTGTTGTCAATTATATTGTAAAAATAAAAAAAATTAAGGAGGACGATTGAGAATAGGCATGATGACTGTAATTTTTTTTTGTTTATTATCGAAAGACCTTACATTTATGTAAACAATCCTCAAAGAATCACTTCATCTGGATCAATACCACCAGAGATATCACAATTTGAAATGCACATTTTTGGACTTGCCCAAAAACGCTCCATACAAAAGTGACAGCGAGAGTGACGTCACTCTCGCTGTTTTTGTAAGGAGCGCGTAATAACTTTGTTCGACAGCTATATTAAATATTGCGTTTATGATAATGGTCTCCTAACATAATTCCTTCATAATAGTTTGGGTTACAAAAAGTGATATTGTTTTACAAAAATTTAACACATATGAAATGGACTTGCCCACCCAAGTTTGCAGGCCTATTGTAGCCTCATTTTGAAACTAATTTCGATTGTGGTTTTACAATAACATTTGAAATCAATTATTATTTTTGGGGAACATAAAAAAACATGCAAAATCACTCATAGTCATCTACCCTATTGTTATTTAAATGTATTACATTACGATTTCTAATTCAGGTATCTCTATTAGTATGTTTATACATTTATTTTCGTTTATCTATATTTTTTCGTCCACAACAATGTATTCCAGGCGTTGTTGTTACGGCGATCGATCCCTTATCTTGTCTGTTTTCGAAGGAAACTAGGTATCTGGCCCACAACACAGGCAGGCAGGTGTGGGCAGGACACGTCATCCGAATGCATCCATGCAAATGGTCTCAAATCATCACTCTGTGGCAGCCTACAGACGGTTTTTTGTTGCAGGGAAGGCCCAGAAAACATGAGAAAAATGAGAAGGCTCTGCCAATTTTTCATGAGAAAAATTGGCAGAGCCTGGCACGGAATCGAAATATTTGGAAAGGATTGGGAGAGACCTTTGCTCAGCTGTGGGATGATGTAGGTTAGAAAAAAAACAATGTATTAATACAAATGGTGGACTTATTCTCAATAAGGCATTCTCTACCAGTGAAACATAGAAATATGGCGCAAAAATACATAAATATAATTAGGCATTAGGAGTTACTGACTTTGTGTTTGAGGTCAGGCTATAATATAAAGAAAATATGAGGGATATTTATTCGTATATATACAGACGTAGGTTTCATCATTAGATTTTCACTTAAAATACAAAAGCAGAATAACTGCAATTCAAATATTTCCCAACTCCAATAACTTAAAAAACTCATTCCGTCGAACCGTTCGTATGAAATCCGAACCTAGAACGAAACTTCGATACAAAACCCCACAGCCGGGAAATTCTCCCGTACAACAACAGGAGTTGTTCTGAAATATCTCTCCATCGGCAGACATTTTCAAAAAGTTCCAATTCATTATTAATTCCTTACCCTCGCCCTTATGTACGGGGGAAAAATGCACTCAGTCATTACATTAAAAGATATAATTAAGGGTGGGAGCCACCCTTTGGGAAATGCGCCTTCTTTCGCCGTTTTAAAGAGCCCTTTTCTTAAACCCTTGCACAACGCCCTATGGCGTCTGGAAAAGATGGATTCGTACCGGGAATTTCAGTAACTTTCTTCAATTTTGAATTATACTTCTCCTCAAAATAAACTTAGTTCTTTTATCATTTCCATACGGAAGTATAATCTCCCTCAACTTATCGTATTAACTTTTTAAAAATCACTCAATCAATTAAAAAAGACAAGTGTAGTGAAAATTCTATAACTTGTTGAAAGAGTGACTGTTAATTTTTTTGCGGGTTCTTCTCGGCACAGAAACTTCTTTCTGACGACCGGTGGTGTGAATTAACATTATTTTTACTATAGCATTGCTATATTAGTCCAATTATCATATTATATTCTTAGAACCTTGAATACCTAAACCCAAGCGCAGAAAAAACCCTCTGTTAAGTTGTTTTTAAAGAATGTCCCAGAGATATGTAAAAATTGTGAACAATAAATATTTCACTCAAATTATAATTCTCTTAATAATTAATTATTGGAATTGTCTGATTTGAAAAAAGTCAAATAGTTACAATTCTCGGAAATACTTTAAAATCCACTAACATTTCAATTTTCTCTATATCTCCCTCGATCTCCCCTTAGACGTCGTTCAGGCTAAATAACGCCTATAATTGCCGTGCTATAGCAATTTATATTGTACTTTGCTAACTTACATTATTGCCACTCAACCCTTCGGCGTTTATGTTTTACAAAGTATTTTTGGACTAGACCTTTCAACCTTATTGTAAAGATTATAAAAAACTTTCGAGGTTCTTCCCAATTCTTTTCAAACAAAACTAACGGGGAGCAGAGTCACATTATGTTTGTACATAATGTATACATTTTGTATTCAGGTATTATTGGACTCTTTGAACAATTACTGTGTCAAACAAAGGATGTGGTCACCATCTCTACGAACACCAAGTAATGTAACTCCGGATGCGTAACACTTTCATAATGTATATTTTGATAAATTAGTTACCCCATTGTGATTCACTAGCGGCCGCCAGCGACTTCGTTCGCGTGGACTAAGGTTAAAAAAAGTATCTTTATAAATTGTTGCCTATGCCCTATTCAGATGTATGAACTATATTATTGTATAGTTTCATTAATCCATTTAGTAGTTTTAACGTGTAAGAGCAACACGGCACATCCATCCACACATACAAACTTTCGCATTTATAATATTAGTAGGATTAGGATTACCATTTGCATTTTTCACTAAATGTAATCATGAAAGACTATAAAAATAAACAGAAGAACTGATTAAACATGAAAACGAAACATTTAATCAAAAATATCAACCAAAAAAAGAACCTAACGACGGCTGATCCCAACATTCCCATCGCACATTTAAAAAATAACCTCAATTAAGATCTCACTGGCCGGCACGGGCCTTGCAAAAACGCCATTTAAAAAGAGAACGACATTTGAAAACAGAACACGGAAACGTTTGTCTTCCGAAATTGGCGGGTAAACTCCCGTCACCGGAGGGACGTGGCAAAAAACGGTAAAAATAAGGAAAAAGCGTAAAGAACCGGGTATTATCCTTGTTAATTCCCGGGCTAATTTAATTCACGCCTAATTCTATTTGTCGAGGAAAACGGGGAGGTGATAATTGCGGACTTTTTTGCGACATGAAGGAGGAAAAATGGCAGCTTTTTTCTCTAATGCCCTTTAGAAGTATTTTTCGTTCCTTTTAAAGCGTGGGAAACGGGCCATTCGGATAAAAAGCTTCGATCCTTTTTAAAAAAAAAAATAAGTATTGTCTTCTGAGCAGTTTACAGAAATACAGCTAGCAATTATTGTTATTATAGATTATTGTTGTTTTACGTGAATATTGAACAACCACGTATGCGTTTTCAACATACCGTCATGGTGAACGGAACATTCAGAAGCCCACATTGCGCCAAGGGAATTTGGACCCAACGTGGAAAGGGGCGAGCCTACCACCGTTATCCGTATTGCTTGGGTTTTTATCGGTGTTTTCCATCACCGGAGAGTTAGCCTCAAATTGTACAGTGAACAGTGTGTGTGTTCCGGCCAGATTTGATCTCGGGGCCATCGGGTTCCTAGCCAGAGTATTTAACCACTGTTAGGTTAAGTAAATAAATAAAAATAAATTAGGTTGACGTTTCTTGAATTTGAACAAGATAGTCGGTTAAAATCATTACTATCACTATCTCAAATCACTTACTTACTCACCAAGAACCTTAGCGACTACAACTTGCACATACTAATGCCTTCACGACACATAACACTCACACAAGAATTTCAACTTTAACCTACCTTATAGACTTTTCAAAAGCTTTCAAAACTATAGACCACATGAACCACTACCAAGATCTAACACCAAACTGACCACTGTTCTTTCTAACTTAACACAAACGGCAATAATAATAACGGCTTGAAATTTAACCCTTTTGATTTAATACCGGTTTGGCGAAACTGACCGGTGTCCCCCAGGGGTCAATCCTATGTCCGGTATTGTTGTCTATTTTTTGAATAGGAACTGGTCAATCTGGTTTTGCTGACCCTTCCTTACCTTTTTAGCGTTTTGTCACGTTTTGTGCAGCTGCTACTTGGAATTGGCCGCGACAAAATATTTTCGGCTTGGATAGCACAGGGTCGTTTTTTAATTTATTACTTAGCTTTGGGCAAAATAGTTATAGAGACGCAACTTTTGTTTAGCTTTTCGAATTACTTTGAATCTAAAATTGATATGAATCATACTTTGGTGCACAAAGATTTTTGTATAGTAAATATATAATGGGAAGAAAGCATTTTCTTACTTTTAAAGAACCTACCGATTTGGTCAAACTAACAAACGTTATAAAATAAAAATAAAATATATTTCATCACAACAAAATTTAACTAAATTGAAAAAAGACATAAAAACTAACCAAACAAAGTATTATTTCTTCTTGAGTTCTACATGCAATAATTCACTGCCTTTAATGGATATTTTGGTAAAAAAGTATTGTATTGAAATAAATAAAACATGTTGCTGTTGTGTACTGTGTTCATAGTTTATTAAGTGACTTGCCAATGCCGATTTATTTGAATGTTTTTTGTTATTGTTACAAAATAAAATAAAGGAGACGTTATTCCTCTTCAGAGCCGCCTGACCTAAATAAGACAGGCTTATCGGAAACTATGCAGTTAGTAGGCAGAATGACAGCAGTAAAGAAAGGCCTGTTACTGGCAATTTATAAGAAGGCAGGCCTATTGTCGTTACCTACATGGCCTTGCGTATTTTCAAACGACTACAGGCCTGGACTCGGGAAGGCTGATGGCACTGCTGCTGCCACTGTTATAGGAATACTGTTCAAATTGATCTTGACTTTGCTTTTCACATTCTAAAATCAATATTGTCACAGCGTAACCAAATGAATTGTATTTATTTCTTATGGAATAAAAAGTGAACATAAAAGAAGATAACTGTTACCGTCACCAAGCAATCGTTCAATGTTTTTTTTTTAAATGGGTTTGCGGGTATGAATACTTGAAATATCATGGAGGAGAGCATAACAGCCAAGAAAATTAAAAATACAATCATCTACTTTTAGAATAACTGAAAACAGTTTGACATTTAATAAGGGACTAAAAAGTAGAGCACCCTGGTCCAGTGAAAAACATATTTTCTTGACCTAAGCTAAACTATTTCCAAAGTTCTCTTTTTTACTTAATATTGGCTTATTTTTTAATTTAGTTACTCTTGATACTAAGAACATTTTTGTTTTACTAATAATCTGTTCTCCATTCGTGCTTTCATGGCTTTATGTTTTAAGGTGTTTTACTTTATTTTAAGATTTTTCTTTTTAGCTAAAAATAGCGATCCTGACCCTAACCCGTCCCTGCCCAGTGAAAGTTCACAAAGAGCCCGCGTCACGCGAGAACTCGATAAAATTTCAATCAACCGCAAGATGTCGCTTTTTATCGATTGTTTTATAAACCTCGTCTCTTGACTGGCACGAACCGATTTACATAGGCAATAAAATTACTTACGAGACATGATCGGTTTTCTTGTACAGTGGACGGCACATCACGCTACCCAATGATATTTGGCAAGAGCGAGAGAAAAAACGGAAATGGGGTAATCTTATGTGCTGTTGGCTTTACAGTCACCATTAGTTAAATTGAAGCAGACAAGGTGACCAAACACATATTTTGGTCCTTATCTCATTTCACATTCTAGGCTCCAAGCTGTCGAAAACTGTAAAATCATAGTTTAAGCAATAGACGTATTGTGTCACTTACTCGCAAATGGCAGCAGCAACAAGAATGAAAGTGACAAAGCGATACAAAAGTTAATGTGTTGTTGAAGCGCTGTTTTAGATTTTATGAATGAGGAGGTAAGTGATTACCGATACATTACAATAATCCAAAACATTATAGACGGGTTTTTTAGCATTAAAGTAATCTACTCGCTTGTGTGAAGAAACATACATCAGTAAAAACAATTAACGTTGTTAAAGTGCCACTAACTCGAAAAACTGTAAAGAGATCTTTATCAAAAAGTAATAACTTACACATTTTAGGAAACGGTTTTTATTGACTGAACTCAGTGACCAATTGGAATGGTTTTCCAATTTGTTCAATTTAGTGCCAATTCTTTTGTTCGAATAAAAATTTAGAGACCGATACAATTGGAAGTTTATTGTGTTTAGTTGGTTATTTTGTAGAAAAAATTCAGCTTAAACAAGGTTGAAAAACAAGAAAAACAACTCTACGTGACCGTCAGATTCATAAACTATGTAAAGTTCTAAAAAATTTTTGAAGATGAAGAACACAAACAGCATAAACAAAAATCAATATTTATCTCGTAAGTAAATGATCCCACGACCCTCAACTAAGCAACCAGGATCATCACCAACTGAGCCACTGATTCATTATGGCTAATAATGATGATATTTTAAATTCAGTTGAGACAACAACACATCCATTGCTTCAGTCCTCAAGTAAGTTGATCCCTAGTTTTAGAAGCCAGAAACCACTAAAGGATCTCAAACACCCTGGTTAAGCACTAATTCATGTTTCATCGACAATCATTTGCGCTGGTGCAAGAATCGAACCTGCTGCCCTTTAAGTCTCAACCGCTGATCTTAACCAGAGAGCTAAACAGGTCGTCAAAACAAACAAGACACGGAATACACAATCTAGAAAATTAAGGTGTCCATTTTCTAGGCCTTAGCTAACAACAGCCCAAAATAAACACTTATTTAATTTATTTCATAGCAACGCCTATTTACTCTATCACTCAACAAAACTTCTTAGAATCACAAATCAACAAATTCAACCCACCTGGTGACCCCAAATAACAAAGAAATAACAATAAACAAAGTTTGTTTATTTTACTTAAAACGGACAACCTAACCACATCGTTTCAACGTAAAATTAATTCCTTAAACATAATATTTTTCGACCACAGCGTTAACCCTTCAATAAACTACAATCAATAGATAAGGCGTGACTAAAAAGCTTTTTTAACCCTTCCTCGGCGGCATATGGTCTAAAAGGCCCACGTACAAAAATTTCGAAACGTGACTATAAAAATGTTATGCAAAAAAGGCCGTTGTCCATATGTCCTTTCTTTAGGCCCTTTGTTAAATTTTATAATAGTTATTGATAGACTATCGTTGGTCAGTTGTTCAACCGTGTGACCATACGTTCGGAAATGAAAGGCCTCTTTACATTCATTGTAACGAATTAACATTGTAACGCTTAGTTTTAAAGAACATGAATATTGTAATCAGCATGCTGGCTTTTCGGTTTTTTTGGTTGATTTCAACCTTAATTTTTTAGTTATTGCTAAAAAAGACTTTTTACTTATTTTAACGACAGAAGGCTGATTTTCAGGCATTTAGGACTGCAATATCTTTTACATAATTTGAATGTAAATCTGTCTACAAGTTTGCGAAAATAAAATAATATTATCGTATTAAAGTACATGTTTTTTAATTTTTAAAACATGATTTATGCAATTTTTGCATAAAATTAACCACCCATTAAACTGTAAAAACATATTCACAAACCGGCTTACGCTAGTTGCAACCGGTTTGGAGCGGAACCCAGCGGTCAAATCCGGTTTGACCAGCGAGTGACCCTTCCTTGCTATTGTCCACCTCAAGGGTCGGAAGGACACCGGGCAGATGTTTCGACGTTGCATATTGCACTGTTACAAGAAGGGTTGATTTTTGTTAAAGAGTATTATTCTTAATCCATACCTTTGGGAGCATTTGAAAATAATTTAATTTTATTTAATTTACTGTGAAATGCAATAAATAATTGAGTATTGAGTATTGAGTATTTATTACTTAATGTTATTACTTGTGTCATAAAAATATGTGTTTTTGTAATTTTTTTTTCATTACTCATACTCTGAAAGTAGGTCATTACTGACCTGAGAAGCGGGCTGAAAGTAACACTTTTCATCCCTAGGGAGAATCACTTTCAACTGACAGCTGTCAAATATTTTTTTTAAAACTAGTTCTTTTTCACATTATCTATTGAACCATGTTCCAACTTCTTATACAGCCACGATGTAAAATTTGAAATAACTTAAAGTTAAGTATTGATCAGAGAATATATATGTTTTAAATAAGTTTATAATAATTTAGTTTCAACAATTTCTTTAAAATAACTTAGCTTTGAGCAAAATATTTACCATTTTTCCAAATAAAAAATAATGGCTGAATAGCGGGCCGGCCACAGAAAAAAAACAAACAAAATAGGCGGGGAAAGCGGCAATTCGGTCTTCAATATTTTCCTCATTTTTTCTTTAGCTAATTCATGTGTGTTCAAGCACAGTGTTTACCTCGGGTGAAAGACTTATTTAGTCCCTCGAACTATTGGCGCCCTCACTTCGTTCCGGGCGCCAAACCCCGTCTCGGGACTAAATAAGTTACTTTCACCCCTAGCGTAACAATGTACTATTCCTTCTCTTTCAATCAATGAAAGGAGTTCTTCATCAAAACCGGCCTCTAGATGATGGAATAGTTTTAAAAAATAAGATTTTAATTTTGGTTTTATTTTCAACTTGAAGCTGTTTTTGAACTAATATTCTTTACTCGGAGGGAGGAGTGTGGGCTTCTGGGTGTTCCATTCATCATGATGGAAATGGTCAGCGTGGCACTGACTACCTCGTTTGGGTTGAATTTGTGAGCGTATGTTATGTTAATAAAATAACTTTATACCTTTGTTGACTAAATCTCACATGTTTGTCTTATCTCTCTTACAAGCGCAATAAAAGGTAGAATGCTTACACGAAATACCCCAGTTTCTGAGTCACACCCCCAAATATCCTGTTCCGCAAACTATTTGTGAAGCAAATTTTTAGTGTGACGTCGTCCGGACGTCCGGCGTCGCTTGTTCCCGGATAACCGGTGTAAATCTTACATTTGAACCGGCTGCACACCCGCTGGTGAAACTGGAACTGGTGCGAGGCTTTAAATTAATAAAACTAAACCCACCGGTGGGTAAAGACGTATCTTTCGTAAGGTGAAGGTAAGGTTTTTAGAAGACTAGACTTAAATAATTATTTTTTCTACTTGGTCTGTATTGTCCCAGCAATGATATGAATCTCTATCCTGAGCTAAAGTGTGTCACGTCGTGTTATTTATCTAAGTCGTCTCACTTTAGGTTGCTCTTCAGTGACGATTCTGGCCCACCTCTTCAGGTTCATTCCGGAAAGATGAGCCACACTTGATTTCAGCTGTCTTTTTGCATATACCAGCAACATCGGCTCCGGTACATAGGGTGACTTCTCTTATTCTACGTTTGCCTTCAAATCCAAAATCTCGATTCAAAAACTCTTTGGCTTCAACGGCCATCAGTTCTTTGCGCTATGTGCCTGGCCTTATGACAAGGTAACCAGCTGACCCGCTGGGCTACATCTACGTCCTCATGTCCTTCTACAGATTCCCTCATCAGACCAGGAATTCCTGATTTCATTTGATCTCGTAGCGAAAAGCCAAGCATAGCTTGCTAGCTCTCTCCAAAGCACGGTAAGAGAATGAAACCCATAGTAAGTGACCACAACGACTCAGACCAATAAGTCATCCATAAGTCTAATATGTAATATTATTTTGTTGGTACACACCAACTGAACATCTGTCGACCTTCATGAAAGAGGAGTTATCGCGGAAAAGTTTTGCCTATAGACGATTTCGGAATCACGAATAAAATATAAGTAGTGCTTTAGGATTTATGATGATTATGTATGTTAGTTCAAGGTTATGTTATTTCAAGATCTGTTAATGTAATTTTTTGCCCGAATTAAATTAAAAATCATTAAATCAATTAAATAAATTATAAGTCTAATAAATAATGGTGATAGAATCGGTTGCTATGGTCACCCATCCCACTGAGCCACGGGCAGCTATGTCGTGTGTGAATGCCGCCTATCTCCGGAAGCCGGCAATAATTCGCCGGTGTTTTCGCGAATTCTTCCCGCCAACTCGCGTGCCACTGCCACTGAGGGACGGGCTCACACTAAAAGCTATGATAATCTCTATACATATATAAAAATGGATTGCTGTTCGTTAGTCTCGCCAAAACTCGGGAACGGCTAAACCGATTTGGCTAATCTTGGTTTTGAAATATATGTAATGGGCTAGGGAAGGTGTGAAACCACAATTTCGTATTCTCTTAGCAACTGTTCCTACCTGTCACGTGACACCGAATGTTTGACAACAGAACGAAGTCTGTTGGGACAGCTAGTAAATAATAAATAAATATACTCGGACATTATTCCACACAGCGCCATCTAGTCCCAAGTGGGCTAGTTACAGTCCGTTATTATGGATACTAGACAACGGATAAACATACTTAAATACTTTTTCTTTTGTAAATACATACTTAATATACATAGGAAACACCCAGACAAATACAAATAGACATGTTCATGCACACAAATGTTTGTACTGTGCGGGGATCGAACCCGCGACTCCTGGTGTAGTAGCCGACTTCTCAACAATTACACCAAGACGGTCGTTATGATATACGCAGATAGGTTTGACTTTACTCACTTCTGAGCTGTTGACGCTATGGGGCGCTTGCCGAAAGTTCGATCTCGGGGCGAACATTTTCGTGACGAACACACAATATTCTATATCAGTATGCATTCAGAAATGTTGAAGTAAGGACTTAGTCTTGATTTCCATAGTACAAACTGGGCTTAGTGTGAGGTCAGGATGATCTGGGAGTGTCCTAGAAATCGGTTAATATTACCTATAGTGGAAGCATGGTGTCGCAACTGCCCGATTATATGGGGCTCTCTGACATACATTCCCTCCAATTATTCAGTTTGGTAGTGAACATGTACTAACACTGAGAAAAGAAAACGCGTTCAGAACGAACATTACTCACCAATGTGCGGTATTGTCAAAAGTTATCAAGCTACCCTTAAGGCCTCTTGAGGATGGTCTAATATGAACGATCTACATCTTGCTATTGCGACGTCAGCCGGAACCAACTGCTTAACATGCCTTCTGAATAACGACGATAGCCGGTTGGGCAGTACGGGCTTGGAGTGTCACTTCCTTTGCCCGGGCTTCTTCTTGAGGGTTGTATCCTCCCACGGTGCCATGGAATGGGGTATCTCCCCACGATAAAAACGAAAAAATTCAACAGTAGAATTCGAGTGGTCAGTAATTTTTTCACCTCTTTGCGTTGCTTAACAGATGTTGCCTCTGTTCATTGATTCGAAATGAAATAATTTTGAACCCGTCTCCATGATTGCATTTCGATGTTGTTCCCAAGTTTTTATCGCTTGCAGTGCAATCCACCCTAGTGGTTTCCGGACGCGTCCCCGCGTGTGTGGAGGCGCTACTCGTAGCTTGTCGCCTACCCGCAGACTTGTTAGTGGATTAGCCTTACAACCACAGGAACCGTATTTTGGTTACTTTGTCAACCTTAAGGGCAGGTTTTCCTTCAATATCTCCATACAGCTCCTTGTATCAGGCCAACGCGCGATTTTGTAAATATTTCGATGAGTGATTATGAGAAATAACCTTTAAAAATAACTTTTGAGCTTTTTTTCGCCAAGCTTCTTCAGATTGAATAACTGTGAACGAATATATTCAGTTGGCATCAAAATGGTGAGAGGTAACAGAAAAAAGGTATTGACGGCTGGACGAAAGCAAATCCTAACCTACTAATATTATGAATGTGAAAGTTTGTATATGTGGATGGATGTGCCGTGTTGCTCTGTTTCGTAAAAACTACTTAATGGTTTCTTATGAAACTTTACAATAATATAGCTTACATCTGAATAGGATATATACGTAGGCTACAATTAATGTTTTATTACTTTAGTCCACGCGGACGTAGTCGCGGGCCGCCGCTAGTGTATACTAATACTAGAATGACATTCATATTATGTTGTAATAAATATCACTAGACGTTAACTGGATATTACTGGCATTTTTTCAAGATTTATGATAGTTTTTCTAGAAGGTTTTAAAAACTTATCAAGGTACTTAAACATAAACATACAGGTAGGCATAAACGTTACGAAATTATTGATAAGGAATCCAACTTTTGTACAACTAAAAATGAAAAACTCAAAACTTATATGCGATAAAAAGGTCGAATACAAAACAGAGCCACGAAACACATGAATTAAAGTATCAACAAACCGCTAAAGCCGTTTAAAGAAATCAAACTCACCGCGCACAAAAAGTTCCCCACAAAAAAGCTGTAAACACAATATTTTACCCAAACACGAACAGGTGATGGGCAGTTGCGAAGCGCCACAGATGTCGCCACCGCGCCTTCGAGTCAACCCCAGGCAAAGACTAAAATACAGAAAGGGGAGTCTCTCGTATTGCATTTTGTTTCTGATGTAGGCACTTGCAACTGTCAGTAAAAAGTAGGCAAAAACAAGTGGAAACATTTATAGTATTCAAGTTAGCATGTTGCAGAAAACCCGGTATAAGTACTTATATCATTCAATCACAATGCTGTTTTGTATTAATGTCGATATGCTCATTATTAACAGGTTCATCAAAAGCAGAACCATCAGCCTATGCTCCTCTACACTTTGACAATTTACGCTATAGCACCATTTCCTCAACTCCTCTCCACTTCCTACCAACCGTCCTTGAAAAGCTGTCACTTTACTTGGAATATGCTACTATGGCAAACAATCATTTGTTTGTCGTTTTCGTGAAACCAAATTTAAAAAAACAAATTGTTTTCTATGTGTCCAAAGATTTTTCCCTTCGTTGTGATTCACGCAGTGAGACCGTCAAAAACTTGCGTCAACTCGTAGGCATAAAAGCCTGCCACAATGTTAGAGTTGTACCTTCTGGAACATAGCTTCGTCGTTTGTGTCAACACTACGGATGTGTCGAATTTTATTTATCGAGACCCAGTTATTGAATTTTAAAACACTTCCTTTTCTTGGACATGTATTCTTATAACAAACAAACCCTTATTAAAGGATTTTCGACCTTAATCGTTGCTAATAAGGTTATCGGGACTTCGAAAGAAAAAGGGGAAAAAATTGATAATGGATGACAATGGAAAGTGAAAGCTTAAAATCAAGTTTGTAAACACGGCACAGATGGTAGATTGATTTTGGTAAAATAACTATCAAAAAATCCCTGATTGTCTAATGTTATGGTGTTTTTGAAAGGAAGTGAAAGTAATTCCATCGAATATGTATGACCAATCGTCCAATTTATAAACCGTTTAACGTTTTAAAATATGTCAGTCTCAATCCCAGAAGCTAATTCTACCAGTCAACTATCAGTCGAGATAGAAATGCTGTGTGCGCTGCATAAACCTAAAAATGCGTAAATTAAACAAGTAATTTCAATTTCAACAATAATCTATATTAGAGATAAGCTTAAGTACTTTTATGATCTAGATTTTTTCTATTATAACTATATTTTTGTGTACGAACTTTAATACATTTTCTTTTTTCTGGTAGTGAAAACCCATTTTTAACTTATTATTACCCATTTTAAAATTCATGGCTTTCAATTTTTTAAATAAACTGAACCAAATGATTGCGATAGTTAGACATCAAAGAAACCTTAGATTATCTGGTCTAGATCTTCTTTTGTTTTTCATATATAATTTTGTCAGCCTTCGCACACTTGCAAAAGCTCAAAAACCAACAAAAAGCTCGCAAAAACATCTATCTGCGTCACATAGCGTAACAGTATTAAAAAGTAATTACTACCCCCCAGAATTATTAATGCCTTCCTCCAAAGCAACCCACAGTCCGTCTTGCCTTAAATTTTACTCCTGAAACAAATCCCTTGTGTTGGTAAGAAATATAAAAATTAAACCTAAAATGTCGGAAGCGACACCCTGTTTATTTAAACAAATATACACCTTAATTCATAGCCAATACAGTCCAAAATAGCTTTGCAACATCTCTTTGTCAAAGACATGAAATGTTGCATAAAACCATCCCAACTATCAACAGTAATTCTATTTGATTTTCAGTCGTATTGCTATGAAGATAAGGTTGAATTCACTTTGCATAAACTGTACTATAAGATGTTGTATCAACAAAATGTTTATACAGGGATGTTCAAGACAGTGTCGGCGAGATTTTCCGAGTGTAGTGGTGGTACGCCCCACTTCTTTGCTGTGTTAATTTACATTTTAAATTGCACTTACATAGCCGAGGCGACTCGCCTGTTTTGCAGCACCCTGTATTATGTAGACCTGAGGGATGGGGTGTATCAAGTTTTTGAATTAAGCGTTTGTTGGGAAGGTACTATTGTCCTTGCTAGCTTTCTTAATATTTTTCTGGTGAACTGCCGAAAACTGGTATTCATTGTGAATTGGGAATAACCGTGTTCTATTTAAAAATTGACCAAGTATGTCAATAATATAGCCAGTAATATTATCACTGAAATTCTACTTTGTAATAAGTGAAAACAGTAACTACTAATTCAATAATAAATAGCATTAGTTGTAGTCACTATTATGAAAATGGAGAAGTAGAATTTCAATCAAAATACCTATTTACTGTAATGACTATTTTTATATATTATCAATAAATGATAGAAACGTGATATTGAAAATAGATGTTTTTCCGAAATGTATGTATGTGAGGTAAGCGGTAGCCTTATAACAACTGCATCAAATATATAATTCTTTTTGTTGTGTTGGTTATTTTCAGGGCAAGGTTTTTACAATAGATAAATAGAGCAGAAAATAAGGTTATTTATAAAAACTTAACAACTGTAAAAACTTCGTTTGACAGTTCTGCGTTCGACAGGAAAACAGTCAGCCAGTAATAAATATAAAATTGGAAAAGTGCTTGAAATCTAGTTAACTTACCTTTTAGGTAAGTTGTTGGGAACGTGGTCAGTCCCACATTAAAGACGCAATTTTATTCCATTTTTCAACTAAAAAGAACGTTTTTTCAAGTCTACTTTATTGTAGGTTTTTGATGACACTCGACAGTGTTCTGTTTTCAATCATCAGACAAAAGAAAAATGAAACACAATCACACCAAAAAAATATTTTATGCCAAACTTTACTAATTACTGGAAGCAAATTAAACTAAGTAAATACCTTATCGCATAAAAAACCCGTCGGCATCTCAAAGAGGTGGTTGCCTAGCAACACTGGTGTCGTTTTTTTCTCCTTCTCCCGCTGTGGAGAGGGGGAAGTGGGGAGGGTCGAGAAATGGAAAACTCGGGAAAATTGTAGCATTCTTGAGGCGACGCCCGCTCACACCTTCTTGCGGAAGGGGTCGACAACATTTGACTCGAACGTAAACATTTGAGATACCTAAAAAAGTGATAGCTGCTGAGGCTGACTGCTGGAAAATAGAGATTTTTGGATGATCATTCGAACTTACCTGAAGTGAAGTTCGATCTAAATTATCCTGGCTTCTTCGAAGATTTTGAAGGTGAATACTGTTATGTTTGCCCAGTTCATAAATACGGTGCGAAATTTCTCGCTAGATAGTGTTAATAGAAATAGAAATAGAAATAGAAAAACGTTTATTCAGTTACCACAAAAAAAAATCTTATAAGCTAACATAACATAATATTATGGAACTGAAAGGGTCCCCACTCAGCATATTGACGGGGTACCCAGTTGGCACCACGTCGCTGGTCTTCCGTGGACACCATTGCGGGTAAAGGTCGCCACTGTGCACGACTTTGTTACAATTACCAAAATTTATTATTTAACAAAAACAGCCAAATCAACTAACTTATTGACTTATTAACTTATGAATATGAATATGAATATATTGAAAACAATACAATACAGGTAATACATACATACTTATAAAATAAAAGTAAAAATACAATTAAATACATTACATACTTTAGAAATACATCAAATAAAACAATATCACACAGCCTTTAAGTATTTTGTTTTTGTAATTGCAAAAGATGTGCTTTAAACGTCTTCTTAAAAGTTCGAACGTTATTTAAATTTCTGATTGGTGGGGGTATATTGTTCCAGCATTTCGTGGCTGCGTAGCGAAAGCTGCCACGAAATGCGGCTGTGCTGGTTTTCGGGCATATTAATCGGGTTGCTATCCTCATCGGGCGTTGCGAAAAGTTCAGTTTGTCATACAGATAAGTCGGTGTTTTAGTTTTTATTACACCGAACAAGAGACAAGCAAAATGTAGGGATCGTCTCGATTTTATTGACATTAAGTTATGCCGATTAAGGTAAGGAGTGATGTGAGTTCTACGAGGTATAGGAAAACAGAATCGTGAGCGTTAAACAGTGAGCATATAAAAAAAAGGTAATATAAATTAAAATGTCGCAGCATTTCAGCGGTATAGGCCACTAAAACTGGCCGTTCTGGAAATCTATGCACCAATATTCAGGACCTATATTCAGCAGCACCCACAGAGCCCTAAAATATGGTCATTAACTTCACACCATACCAAACGACCCTAATCACACACCTGAATTTCTAAAACCTTCCTACATGTGAAGTAGAGATGATTGTACTTATCGTCAATGATATTATTATGTTGTTTGATGTCGTTGGATATTTTTCATTACAGAAAGCCTTTTTACGATGCAGATATCCATTCGCGAAGGATTATGATGTCTTTGATTTTTAGTTTCAACATTTTTATTCTCTGTTTTGTTACAAAAAGAACTCGTAAATGTTGCTATACACGTATTTGTAATATTGGCAACGAACGAATGTAGGCAACTTTTCACATTTATTCATGTTCTCATGTAAGTGGCATAATGTCTTTATGAAAATAAATGTCCTCAAACCTAAACCTATTCTAGCTTCAAACAAAGAAACACAACCCACAGCGGGTATTAACCAAAATGGCCAAGTCTAAGAAAATGTTTTCCACCCCTGCTTCGACGCGGAACGTAAAAAGGAGCGCCGTTGGACGCCCGCCTCCCCCACCCTCCTCCCTCGGCCGCGGCCAGCGAGCGCCGAGTATGGACTCAGGGTTGCTAACCATTTTTTTAATAATGTACTTACACATTTTTTGTTAAAATTAAAAATCTTAAGGACTAAGGGCCATGCCACACTGGCGGATTGCGAGCGTTTTTAAAGCGAAGCGGCCACGCAACGAACCCGCCGCCTGTGCGTGGCGAAGACGTCGCGGCTGCGCAGCGAATACGTTGCGGACGCGCAACGATTTCGCCGCGGACAAAACATAGTAGTCGCTTTCATTTAGTCGATTGGTTGTTATTGGATCCTCCCAATATCTTCGAAGTATTAGTTTACGTTTCTTGCGTCTTCAAAGTAACAAAGCTAACAGCAGTATTTCCTCGTCGGAATCCATTCAGTTCGCTGCTTACTCAAGGCGGAAACGTTGCGAATCCGCGACGCGTCCGCAACGTGTTGGCTGCGCAGCCGCGACGTATTCGTCGCGCACCCGCGGCGGGTGGGCGGCGTGGCCGCTCCGCTTTGAAAACGCTTGTAATCCGCCAGTGTGGCATGGCCCTTACTAAACCAAACTGATTCCAAAAAATAAGGATAGACCAAGGAAATGAATAACTTTCTTCGATGGTTCATTAATAGATTTCGACTAACTCTCGAAATTGTCTGTGCTTTTACGCCATTAATTTGCAACTTACAATGTCTCTACTACAACGGCGTTCTAATATAGATTATCGTAACGCTAGGATCCTCTCCCATTTCCATCATTTTTAGAGATACATAACTCGAGTACTAGTTTGAAAATAATGTTTTAACATCATCTGTCAAAGGTCCTACAAAAAAGTTGCAAGAAACATTTGAGAATACTGATGTTTTAGATAATATTTACCCAGGTAATTCGAAGTTAAAGTTGTTGTTCGTAATTTGTCGACATTACGATTCTTCGAGGGAAGGTGTTCCATTATTTCATATTCGAGCAAAGGGCGATCTAATCTAGGAAACCACAACTATCGACATCGAACTTAACTTGAATTTTGTTTATCTAGTTTTCGTTTTATAGCTGATTTCGATGGACCGAGTACCGGGTAAACATTTTTACGACCGTTTTACAGCCGACAGAAGCGCCACAACTTTTATAGTGTTTACGTAACGGAAAGTGAAAACTCTATCGAATTGTTTGTTATTGTTTTATCGTAGTGCAATTTTTGCCAAAGATATATTTTTCAATATTTCTATTTCACTATTTGTGAATGTGCTATAACTTGAAAATAGAAAAAATAGGAAGTACAAATTCATATTTGGTAATTAAGGTACAGACGCTAACTATTAACCTTTACATAGGGGCACCTTATCTTGCTGACATGAGACCCATATTGCAATTGTTTTGTAAAAGTTGATCTGAACTACTAATTTTAACTTAATGTGCCTCCAACTAGGCTCGACGACAGACATACATGCCCGAAAAATACATCACTAAATTCCAATCAGGGTAGTCACCCATCCCATTTTTAAACCGTTGCTTTCGCGTTGATTTACAAGGCGATCGGTCTCAACAAAGCAATGAGCACGTCAGCTCACTTCAGGGTACAAATATCGATTTGATTTGTTTTCAGTGGCTGTTTGAGGTTTTATGCGTGTGTATTGAAAAGTTTGTAGTTTTCACGGGAGTAAGAAGTTATGAAAAAGTGAACTGTCAGATGGTCAATTAGTTTGTAGACATTGGAAAATAAGCACAGGATTATAAACGGAAATATGTTTTATGGATGAAATAAAAGTAAAACATCCAAGGAAATTCAAATTCAAGCGAAATCTAGCAAATAAGGAAGAAGCTCCGTTTTCAGTGGCTGTTAATAAAATATCTAAGTCCTAACTCCGTCCCTGGCGAGCGCGAGCCGCGGCGTTTTCCATATTTCTTGAGCGGGCATTGTGTGCGTCTAGCATTCGAGCCACCTCTCACCCTCTCAGATTACAAACGTATAAATATTCCTGAGGTTCTTATCTTCTATCCGTAGCATTAGAGTACATTAGAGAGGTTTTTCTTTGAAATGATCGGTAGGTAGGTACCTAAGTACTATAGTCCGTTCGCGTTAAGAATACAGTAATTCTATACTTGTCTTTCAACCTAGCACGCCTCCTTACCAATCAAATCATTAGTAATTAAAAAGTCAAGTCCACAGTGACCAGCTAAACGCATACTTTCGAACGCAAAGGTTGTGGTCCTGAGTTTTTTTGTGTGTGAAAGAATTAAATTTAAAACTCATTGCCTTCTTAACCCTAGCAAACTATAGGAACTACTACTTGTCTGCCCTATACTAGAGTCGAAGCGAGACCAATTTGGGGAATTTTTAATTTCCTTTTTTTTTAACCCTAACATGACTTGGCTTCGGCATTTATAGTCCGGTCAAATTAGACCAAAAAATAAGAGTGAAGTTACATTAATTCCCACCAAGCTGAAAATCGGTAAGATTGTTTGAAATATCATTAAAAACAAAATTTGAAAGTTCCCCATCTTTCCCCTGTAAGGAAAAAATTTTATTCAAGGTCAAAGGTAAAAAAAATGTGTTTTTCGCGATTTTCAGCAAAACGTAAGTTTTATCATAAAAATATTTCAGACAAAAATCGTAGATCATAAAATTATCTACAAAAAAATACTTAATACTTTTTTTCTACGAGCCACCGTTTTTGAGATATAACGATTCAAAAAGCTGTAAAAGTTGCGCTAAGTACACGGGTTCTCGCCTCGGCTTGGCAAGGGGGCCTAGTACCGGTGGTAGGGGCACCACCGGGAAGCGAAGAGAACCCAGGCGTGGCAGCGTGGGGGACTGGACACCCACCCGCTGCGGCCCGCAAGGGCGACGTGGGGCTGCGGGGCCAGTGGGGCCTGCAGGCGCCTTTGAGGCGCGTGGTTGGGGCCGCGACGCACAACCGGTTGGTGGGGGCCAGTGATCCGAGGCTGATCCCCCCTTTGCGTCGCGGTCCGGCGGGGCCGTACCGCCGGTTACGGCAGCGGAGCCGTCCTTTGGGTGTAGGGCCACTGGTATACCACCTTTACAGTGGAGAGTCCGACATAACCCGTCCGTCCCCCGGTGGACGGCTATGCGTAAGGCATTTACCCTACTTAAAAAAAAAAAAGTACACTACCTCATAGGTGGCGTGGAAACGTGTGCATATTATGACGATTACAACTTTTACAACTTTTTGAATCGTTATATATCAAAAACGGTGGCTCGTAGAAAAAAAAGTATAAATTATTTTTTTGTAGATAATTTTATGATCTACAATTTTTGTCTGAAATATTTTTATGATAAAACTTACCGTTTTGCTGAAAAGCGCGAAAAACTCATTTTTTTTACCTTTGACCTTGAATAAATTTTTTTCCTTACAGGGGAAAGATGGGGAACTTTCAAATTTTGTTTTTAATGATATTTCAAACAATCTTACCGATTTTCAGCTTGGTGGGAATTAATGTAACTTTGAATGTCTAATTTGACCGGATTATTAGTGCTTTCGGTGAAGTGTTCATTCGGGGATTTGAACTTTCGGTCTAATAAACATACGAAATATTGATATTTGGTATTCTGTTAATAAGTGCTATGAATTACGGTCTTTTGTATTTCGGAATATTCCAATTTTTGGGGATGGAAGCCGCTTTTATTTATTAGTTAATCTTAATATACGTTTACACTGTCGATAGCACAAGGATAGTATTGATATTTATGTGAAAACTATAGATCATCTAAAGTAATACCATTTACAGTTTTTCTGTCAAACCGAGCTATACTGTCGTATTGAAAGATATTGACGAAATTCTGAACTTGACATAAATACCAACATTTTGGAAGATATTTTATATTATTTTTTGATGATTTTATTTTGTATTTCCTCTTAACTTTCTTATTTATTATCCTCTTTCAAACGAACATGAAAATTAAGGAAAAATCTAAGCATCAAAAGGTACACAAGGAAGCAACCCCAACACTGAGTCAGCGAATTACCACCATTATACCTTGATCCCCCTCATCCCCCGGAACACCTTGAATCCATTCCAAATGGGCGCCTACGTAAAAGGCGTGGGGCTCAAGATATGCTGGACGTCTTGTTTTGTTTAGCCGCTTAAATGATGCAAAAACCTCTAAGAAATTATAATAAGTATAGAACAAAAAATTAGGTAATACAGAAAGGGCGTTTGGTATTAAGTTAGAAAATTTGCACAGTTGCGGATAAAAGATAGGTATGTGCAGTAAATGACTTGCTTGCTATGCTTTTTAGTGAAGAAATGTTAATTTCAAGAGCAAGATAGAAAACGGAAATAGGGAGCCTGATGTGTCGTTAACTGTACACTTGATACGACCATAATTACATAGAAAACTACAAGTCCAATACAAACAGACATGTTCATGCACACAATGAAATGTTTGTATTGTGTCGGAATCGAACCCGCTACCTTTAGTGTAGTAGCCAACTTCTCAGCCATTACACCAAATCGGTTGTTTTCATTCCTTTCGTTTCTCAAAACTTGATATAACGTTTATCTATACATCTATACAAATATTATAAAGAGGAAAGGTTTGATTTTTTGTTTGTTTGTATGAATTGAATAGGCTCCGAAACTACTTGGCAGATTTGAAAAATTCTTTCACTGTTGGAAAGCTACATCATTCCTGAGTGACATAGGCTATATTTCATTTTCAAAAAAAATAGGCATCCTTACTAAAATTACGATAACGTTAGTCCACGCGGACGAAGTCGCGGGCGGCTGCTATTTAAAATAATTAAGTACTAAGTATAGCATCATGGCGTAGTGGTTTGAACCTGGATTGAAATCTTTGCTGTCCCCGATTACAAGTCTAGCCGTGTGAAATGTTGGCTTCTGATTGTTCCGTTCATCATGACGGCCTCGTGCCTCTGACTTTCGAATGAATTAGGTAATGTAAAACATACTCACGAAAAACATAACCCTCCTTTAGTCAGGTGATAATGTTACTGAGTTTTGGTGATTCAGCTTATTCTACAAAGTGCCCCTTCTGTACATCTGGTTTTTCTGCATAATATTAAGAAAGGGGGTAAAGAGGGGGGTCAATTGTGCGGCATGATGAATAGAAAGACAGTTATTCATTATCTCCGGGGGATGGGAAGGCTTTTGGGTAAAAGGAGTAAGCATTTTGGTGATTTTTATGAAACGGTTAAATTCACATTGCAATATTTCAGACAATTAAAAAAAACTTAACCGATGAATAACCGATGGGAGGTGCCCGTGGCGCAGTTGCGACAGTGATCGGCGACGATCGCTGTGGTAAAGCAACACACGCCGGGTCGGAAATGGGATGGGTGACCACCCCGACCGAAATTTAGTGAGGTGTATTTTTGACATCCCCGTGCTTCGGAAGGCACGTTAAGCAGTTGGTCCCGGTTGACGTCGCCAAATGTCAGTCGTTAAGCTTAATCAGAGGCCCTAGGGCAGCTTGATAACATCTGACATCAAGGTTGCTCACTAACCTTACACCCCTCGAACAATCCACACTGAGCCCGCGTGTCGGAGTATGGCTCAACCCACCTCATAGTTGAGGTGAGGCCTGGGCCCAGCAGTGGGACGTATATAGGCCGTTTATGTAACCGATGAATACATATTCCACTGTCACGTACGATACCAAATTTCATGAAACTTATTAAAGTTGGGTAAAACTATGTATATGACTAGGTAGAGATAATGTCCATATTATGGGCACTGGATGCTATTGAAGGTTCGATCCCCATCCAAGACAAACAATTATGTAACTAACCCCTGAATTCTGGAACGCAAATCAAGGTTGAACATCGCTCAAAAGTATAGCTGTCTCTTTCAGTTCTATTGGCATTCTACGGGACAGCATGAGCTAGAGCGCGTGCTTAGCGTTGATGGACGTTTGTGAATTCGGGGGTAAGTACGTTAATTTAATTATGTTTATAATATACTCTATAGCTCAAAACAAAAACATATACACAACCATAACTCTCAAAAATGTATGTCTGTACCATTTAAATGATAAATTGAATATCATGTCTGATTTTCAGTGGGTTTAACTTAAAACTGTGTATTGTTAAAGTTAGTATTTATATAGAATAATAAATTATCTAATCTAATCTTGGGGCTAGTGCGAGTTTCTTTCACTCAAACGCATCGAACGCGTAAATGCGAATTTGTATGACTTGAGGCGCCTATGATAGGTTTCTTTCTCAAAATAATTCAAGAAAATGGCTAGTTTAGCATGGACCCTTTAGCGTTTTCCAAACACACTTACAACACTAAGACTTAAAAAAAGGCATAATCTATCAAGAAATATGTTGCTGAAAGCAATGACGTAGCACTGTATTAAAGATTATTTAAATGACACGAATTTGTTGTCAACAAAGGATTCCTCAGCTTATTTTCCATGACTGTGTATCTTTGACGAGAATGAACAAACTATGTTGCAAAGCATAACTATCGAGTTTCTTACCGGATTTACACCGGACATCCGAACCGTCCATCCGTTTTTTTTACTTCATTTAAATTCTCGACTTGTCTTAAGCACTTATCATTAAGTGTGAAAAAAATTTTCGCCTTTGATTATCTGAAACTAAGATCTAACAAATCATCAAAAAAACCATCCAATTGACATAAGAACTTAAGTGACTTAACCCTCCACAGTCCGCGAAAAATTCCCCCGTCCGACCACAAACGCATTCGGCTCACACAAGCGCAATTTTTGCGTCCGTGAGCGAGCCGCGCCAGTGAGCCAGTGAGCCAGTGTGCGTGCTAGCCGCTGCCTTCATTGGGCACAGAGCAATTTCTTTATTGATCCATATTTCTTCTTCTTTAGACTGCCCGGGGGTGGGTGGCCTCCCCGGAGGTGTTTTTCTACAGTTTTAATGAACGAAGGACTCGAAAATGGCGCAAGGAGAGGGAGAAGGTTATTAATGCTTTTTAAGCGGTGTAATTTTCGCGAGGCTCTTAGGTGTCGGTGGTTTTTGTTTTTCAGCCGCGTTTATTGTTGTGCTGAGAGCGTTTTAGGGTTACGGCCGAGTGCCGTAAAACTAATGGAATATGAAGCGGTGGGGTTTTAGAAACTGAACGAAATTTACTATACACAGGAGAAAGACGTTTTTATATTTTACTAACCCTCTGATGCTGCTTTTTTACTTTAATAAGTGTGGATAGATGTAGATAGATCATGTTTTATCAGTCTTTCTATGATTGATAAAAAATCAGGACCTTGACGATCTTTTCAATTACCACTTGATAATTTTAAGCTATCCACAGCCAAAACCTGCCAATCTCTAGAGCGGTAGGAGGGAGACCTTTGCCCAGCAGTGGGATCTAGAAGGTTAAAAAAATAATAAGGTAAGTAATCCTGTTTCGTTACAAATTGTTGTTTTTTACAAATTTCAAATAATACAACTAGTCTACTTCTCACTCATAGTGCTTGCGATATCTATCAAGATTTCAAGTAACATGTGTTCAAACTAAATTCGCTTGGTGAAATGTGGGCTTCTGTTCAACGCCTACTACCAGTGTGACTCTGACTACTACTGTATGTATGTATCGTTGGATATTATTGTCTATTCATTTCAGAAGTGTTAAATAAGTACCTTTATCGTTTATCTGATAATTACACAAGCACTGCTTAGTTAAGAGGTTAGGTGATCGCGGTCTAAATTGTCCTAAAGTTTACATAACATGAAAATGATACAAAAGCTTGCCAAAAAACTATAATTACGCCGCCAGCGAAATTAAAACGAAACAAAGCGAAGGGGGGTGTAAGGGGGAGGCTGTATGGCATAAATCTGGCAACATTTCGCGGCCACTGGCAACACCGGCGGGTAGTTGGCTAACTATGAAGTTATCGCAGCAGTTACTAGTTGGGGAAGTTTAAAAATTATCGTTTGATCGTATCAAAATAGACTTGAGATTTTCTTCAGTATAGTTGAGTTTGTATTTGAAAAGTTACTTTTAGAACAGGTGTACAGTTTGCAACAAAAATCTTAAACAGCATTATGTTTTTCCTTGTTTCTCCATCTACGTCTTCAGCCATAAGACTGCCTAAAATTAAATTAAATCAAAGTAACGATCATTTATTTCGGGCATGACCCATAATTTGTTAGTAACATTAAATGATGTTTAATTTAAAAAAAAAATGTTTAGTTAGTATATTATATTTTTTGACTAACGATTTTCTTTTGCTTGTTTTTATCTTTTAAGTTAAATTTAAATGTCCGGGTGCAATAAACGTTTTGCTTTTTTTCTTTCAGAAGCAAGTTAACCAAAAAAAATAAAGTGATAGCTATACTTGTAAGAGCTGCTGAACTTTGATTAGCTTTTGCGGGTTTCACATTAAATCAGGTAAAAAGTAACAAAATGCTAAGTTAGTACGTTGTTTACGTTCCGCTGGTTATAGGTCGTCCTAATTTAATTAACTCAAGAAGGTCGGATCCTCTTCCACGCCGATGTTTAGGTTAAGGTCGATGACCTATATCCGTATTTAGGAAGCATGAGTTTGATTAGTGTTATTAATAAGCGTTTGATATCTGTTTTGATTGAAATTAAAATGAAGTCATTCCTAACTCGCGAAGTCTAATACACACTTCTCCTAATCAGATAGCCCAAAACAATATTTTCAAAAAGGCTTGGAATGTAACACCGCACGCAATAGGTAGTTATTTTTCGCGAACTGCCAATATTCGTCTTGAAGAGTTACATATCACTTTAAGTTCAAACATAAATACCCAGAAACTTATTATGAATAAATGTGTAAAAAGTTGTAGATGCTACGAAAACAATTGGTAAAATTGTATAGTCACCGAAACTTCCAGCATGGCTACAAACCAAAATCGTGAGAAACGGAACATATAAACACAGCCTTAATACGTTCCAGTGCTGGGGACTGGCCTTACCTCAACTATAAGGTGGCACGATCTATACTCCAATACTTGGGCTATATATATATATGTTTATTATTGGAAGGGTGTACGTTTCGAGACAAATCTTGCTTTCAGATATCATCAAAACGCCCTAAGGCCTCCGACTAGGGTTAACGACTGACATCTAGCAACGTCAGCCGGAACCAAGACGTAAAAGCCCGTAAAATGCATTACTATCGAAATAATAACATTCATTTCAAACCCAAATGTAAAAAAGTAAAACCTATTCAAAAATCAGAAGCCATTCCACAAACATAAAACGAGAACCACCTAAAAAACCCTTAAAAAGATCGTTTCAGAATGGCTCCAATCTCAAAAACATCCCTAATAATTTGGCTCATTACGATCTGTAGGAAAAACATATTCTCTGCCTTAACCGCCCTATAAATAAGGCGACGTAACGCAGAGGGAAAAATTTTATTATCCCTCCCACCCCCAAAGGAGGAATATGAAATAAAATGAAAATCTAATGGGGAAAAAATACGGAGCGCAGCGCAAGACAAAGGGTTGGGAAGGGGCAGCATAGGATGGAGAGGGACTCTATGTTCGTTCGCGTTAAGAATGCAGTGATTTTTAAATTCAATTCAAAAAAAGTCAGGTCCGCAACCTTTGCGTTCGAAAGTATGCTTTCAACTGGTCACTCTGGACTTGGCTTTCTAATTAGGAACGATTCGATTGGTTAAGAGGCGTGCTAGATCGAAGGACAAGTATCAAATTACTGCATTCTTAATGCGGACGAACTTTTAACATTCGAATTGTCTTCCTTATTTAACATGACATACATCATATGGCCTAAAGTTCTAGGTAGTTCTAGTTGGCACATTGATGTTGAACGGAATATTCAGAAGTCCTCATTTCGTAGATTTTAACTCTAGGCTACCTAGAGTTCAAATCTGGCTTTGTGCTCGTTGTTTTTGGGGCTACCTGATGAATGAAAACAGGAGAAAAAAAAAGGACATACCAAGTGCTTCGATTATTTTAAATAAGATTGAACCTGTGGCGACACCTGTCTCGCCACATGTGAACTACAAATGACGTAATCTGAATCGCGCTATCAACATTATTCAAATATTACGATTACAAACAAATACCATTGGTATTACTTTTTGGTATTAGAAAGGAATAGATCTCAATTTCAACATTTTAATTACAACAGGAGTTGTGACTTTCGGATGGTTGGAAGTTAAAAAATGACTGTTTTATTAACAAATGAGCTTTGTTTAAACGTTAGAAGACAATAAATCTCAGAAATGACAAAATTATGCCAAATACTAGAAAATGATTAAGTATGAAAATTACACTTATTTCCGATTCTCTAGACTTGAGCATCGATTACAGCGAATAATGCCCCACAAAGGACATGTTTTCTTGTATTATTATGAAAGCTTATGATGTTGCGCAGTTTTTAAAATTAGTAAGAAGCTATGGAATACCTTTTGTTTTTTTTAATTTACGATTGAATTTTGGTTAAGTTCTGCATGATTCACTTTTTTTTCACTATCAATCAAAATTTTTGTATCTTGTAGTTAAGTTAGGACAGAGATTATTTTAATCATAAAGCTGAAATCAATAGACATTATAATAAAAATAAAATATCCAACAAAAGTCAAACGAAAAAAAAAAAAATTATTTAAAGCCGAGTGCTCACAAAATTTTTGAAAATAACAAAAACATAATTATCTCGAAAACTACAAAAAATCGTAGAACATACATGGGGGTTAAATCGATAGGTATGGTACCCTACTATCAGCTGGCGCCGGCTTGACACCTTACAAGAAACACCCTGTATACAGAAACCCGACATCAACCCTCGCCCACCAGACAGAACACCCGTCTGGTCGGAAGATCCTCCCTTTTCTATGGTGGATGAGGAATATAACACCCTGCTCCTCATATCCCCATAAATCTTTCTTTAAGAAATTCTAGCTAAATCTGAATCAGCCGATTCTGTCCCTCTGCAGGGCAAATACCAAGACCATACGGTCTAAAGCCAGTGTCAAATTGTCTTCCTAACGTGCATCCTTCCTTGCAAATTTTCCTTCCTTTCCAATTCTCCCTTAAAAATGTTTAACCTAAAAAAGACGGTTAGCTGTCAAGTTCTGTTCAATTTATTATTTTAATTAATTAGGTATTACCAATATATCTTAATCGGGATTCTTTCATTGTTGCCGGAACATTCAGAAGCACACATTTTGTAAAAAAAATGACACCATTGTCTAGAATTAAATAAGTTACAAAACGAATTATACACAATCCGTCTCCGTACCGCCCAGCCTCAGAGTCAGGGGCGGCCGCGGCCTCCGGCGGCAAAGACTCGTTTCTATAAATCTACCTTATCACAAAAATATACGCCCTCCTTACACACACGTACAAAAGAGCCTCTGTGAGAGATTGCGCTGATTTGGGGAATATAAACTTGCCTAAATAGAAAGAATTTTCGGTTAGAACGAGTAATGACGATGTGCCTTATCTGTAGAGCGCATTCGAGAAATGAATTTCGTTTTTGCATTACTCTAAATGCCGCTGCACAGAAAATACAATTTGATATATTTTTGTTGACACACTGCATGTGCACATCGAACGAATTCGAAGTGAGATTGCATTTTGTAAAACTCAATAACTACGCTAATGTGGTGTTAAGTGAATAGAACTAAGCCAGATAGTATTGTAAAAATTATTTCTGTACAAATGAGGATGAAAACCAATTCAAGATGAAGAGAATAGAAGCCTATAGAAACTTAAAAAGCTTTTTTTCTGAGCGAGATCGAAATGAGATTTTACATAGCTTGTAAATGTTACCTAGGGTGGCATTCCGGCGGACATCACCTCACATCTCGGTGCTTCACGCTTACTTCTTTCTATGTTGGTTTTTTCAGCGGCTTTACTCTCAGGCGAACACAGTCGCAAAGAAATTGAATTTTAAAGATAACTCACCATTAACTCACCACGAGCGAAATGGGTCTTGCCGCCCCGCCGAAATACCATAGCTGCAACGAGATGTGAAATGATGTTAGTGAAAACCGACATCGAGGAGGAGAGCGTAATGAATAAACTAATTGTTCTAAATAATAAAAAATATTGAATAAGCAGTTATTTTAAGCTCTAAAATAAAAAAGCCTCAACGTCAATAATCTTTTATCATGCGAAAGCAAGGCATACAAAAACTGTTCATTACAAAGCCTTAATCCAAGCCTCGTATTATCAACAAAATTCACTTCCCTTGTCCTTTGCAAAAAGTTGTAACAATACACCCTCGGTAAACGAAAAATGCTCTTAAACCCCCTCCCCCTCTCTGGGGGTAGCGGGCTAATTTTTGAAGGGGCCGATTTTCTTTCACCTGGGTTAAGGAAGGTATTGTACACGTGGATGCTTTTATAGAGCGGTTATAAATAATTTGTACATTGAAAAAAATGGTAGTTAATTTTTCGAAATTATTTCTGTCTCGGCCAGTAGTTGAGTTACATGGAATACTTTTAGCATTAAGTTTCCCCTTTTGTACATGAAAAATTATGAAATTATTATTTTTATAGTTACACACATTAAGTGATTTGTATATTGGTTGATTACAAAAGTCGATGTTCTAAAAATAATACAAAATGGTTACATATGAAGTAAAGTTGGAAAGAGGGCTGATTTTTCTATAGTCAGATATCGTTGTTGGTCCGTGAAAAATAAAACATCAGTAACATCACGATTCAGCATGCTCACTTCAATCGCCTATTCGCTTTACCTCGAATAAGTATTCTTCCTCATAGCTCTTTTCACTCAAACGATCACAGTCGCGAAGTGATTGTGAAGAATCAAAGTGATGTGAAGCGGGAAGTGAAGTGTGACTTGAGAATGAAACTGCAGCACGATCACTTCAATCTTATATTCGCTTCACCTTGGATTAGTTTTCTCACTCATTTTTATAAAGATATTCATTAAATTTGTGTACATTCGAGTTTACGCGAACAATCGAAGTATTTGGTAACCCTAAACCATGAGTGACCTTTTCTTACAATTGTTAGTTTTTTTTTATATTTGTGTTTGTTTAGGGTTTCAGTTGAAATTACCTAAAGATGTTAGTTAATGATAGTGGAGAAGGTAAACTAGTGCTCATGTAAACTAAAAATGCAAAAATGAGAACGAAGGCGGACTTCATTCTGAAGGCATACTCTCAGAACCAACCGTTGGGCGAGACAGAAATACATAGGAAAATTGAAAAAGTAAAAAGAATGAATACTTTTGACATTAGTACACTGCTCAAAAGTGTCTAGGGATATCTCAAGCATTTTCATACAAAGTATAGCTATTTGATAGGCTGTAAAAATTAAAATATTGATACCAACGTAGAAATTTTTAGAACACAGAAACTGCTATATCTGCCCTTTCAGATTGTATAAAGAAATTCATTGTAGTAGCATTATTGTACAATCGTGAAGGTGTTAAAAAAAGACAGATTTTTCTTTTAAAAGGTGTCCAAATTTTAGCAAAATCAAACGTTTTTTGTAATATTCTTAACCATTATCTTATGCCTCTGTCCTCACCTTATGCTAAGATAATGCTCAACTTGTAAACAAACTTAACTTTCTGAAATATTTGAAAAATGATATCCGTAGATACGATATCCCTAGACAGTTTTGATGTGTGTATATTATTTTATATACCTGGTATATTTTTCGTATTATGAGCAGTACGTAACATTATTATCAGGAAAAACAGAAACCTTTTTGACTGAATGTAGACAATCAAGCTCAACAAGCTACCCATTTTTGCTATCATCAAACGACAATTATTCGCAAAAGACAAAGGAGGCATGTACCGTACATGTAAGGTATATACCAAAAACACTACTCAAGAACCTGCCTTCTTGCACAAAGACCATATCACATAATATAAAAATAAACCAACCCTGAAACCCAACCCCTTACGCACACAAAAACCTTAAAGCAAAACGAAAATATTCCGTCTCACACAGAGGAAAAAAAACCCGTAGGTACCTTCGGACGGTAGGCAAAAAACAAAAATAAAGCGACTTTGGATAGCCAGCAATCCCTTAAAGTTGGCTGAGCCCCCCCCCCCCCCACCCTTATAATTGGGGAGGGACCCAAGTAACACCCACGGATTAAAATATTTATTTTTGCGCTGGGAAGAAAAAGTACGGTTAGGTACAGTCGAGGAGAACAAGCGTTAGTAGATTCTGTGAAGATTTTATTTTTATTTTTTGTTAGCTGTTTGATAATAGACAACCAACCAACCTTCTAACCACCACGATTTGCTAATAGTATTTAAAATCTTCGTAGCTACTTTCTTGAAAAATTATAGCTTAGATCATGTATTTTACAGGAAAATAAAGACAAAATCGGCTGTGTTCTTTTTGCTCCTGTATGTGTTCACAATATGAAACTCAAATTGGAGAATATTAGTATTATTTTCTAATCAAAGAGACATGTAACATTAGTGTACCTACTTTTTTTGTTTATTTGTGTACAGTCGGGATTTTCTCTCTCAAGTAACCTTGACACATGTTAAGTGTTTATAACTGCTACACTTTAGTGTTAACATGAATCGGAAACAATTTATTTTGTTAGGTAATGTGTGGAGCTGATAAATTGATCCTGTGTGGGAATTGAACTCAACGAAACTTCAAACAAAACCCTACAAGCTAGTTTACATATTTCAATCGCTCAATTTTACCCTATCTCTTGTTTCAGGCTCTGAGGACAGAAGTAGGACGCAGCACTCACATTAAAATCTCAAAAACTGGAAATGAAGAACTATTGCAGCAGGATCTACATCTACAAAATAACTATACTCTGCACTCTGTACAAAATGTTTTTTCCAAACCCTGTGGATTTTTTGTGGGAGTCTTAGATACGGCGTGCAAGAACACGTTTCAATAAAGAATTAGCCTAAACTAGGGTGAAAAAACCCTTTATTCAGAGAGGCAGAGTCTTGAACAACAAGGTTCAAAACGGTCTGTAAATTTGGCAGCTTATGAAAACAACACCCTGTCTACTGTATATTTTTGTAATTCCAAACAATTGTCATTTAAGAAGAGAGGAATAACATGATCTTAATTGGACAGTTTCTGTTTATTATATCTTAAATAAGCCACAAAAAATAAAAATTTTAGTCAGTGAACTGCCTCTTAACATTTTTTTCCAATGCATAAAATGTCCTTTTTCACTACAACTTTCTAAGCAATTACAGGTGTCTTTTATGTCTCAATAGCAACATTTGTAGTATACCTCGTGTATTAATACATTTTTGTTACTTCTACTTAATACCATGAAGCTGTGTTGCACGCCATTGTACCTGTACGAGAATTCTATAAAATAAAACACATTGAGTTGACGTCTCAGTATTTATTTCATAACGTTACTTTGTATAATCATATTTTATTATATTCTGTGAATTATGAAATACTCGTATGTTTTAATAATTAATAACTAGGTTGGGAAGGAAGACGTTGAAAATCGTATTAAAATTGGTGTATTTAAGAAAACTACGAAGGTCTTTTTTTCGTCTAATAAATGTGATGTTAAGTATGTAGAGATGTCTGTTGTAATGTGTGAATTACGCACATTTTCTACATAAGATTACATAATACATTTTT
Source organism: Udea ferrugalis (assembly GCA_950022985.1). NCBI lineage: Eukaryota > Metazoa > Arthropoda > Insecta > Lepidoptera > Crambidae > Udea > Udea ferrugalis. Next base: position 3,076,963 of record OX465541.1, read on the forward strand.
GATACATTTTTTACATGATACATTTTTTTTAAGATTACATAATCTTGCTTAGAAAATGTGTGTAATTTAACCGGAGGCTACTCTTATTTTTGGGTTTATTCATATTTGCGAGTCTCCTAAATAAAATGTGCCTGTATAAAATGTGAACTAATGAATTTTCTGTTCAACATAATTACAATCAGAAAATACCTCTGAATAACGTTCATAACTATGATAATTGAATGTAGGGTGACTGATGGAGGAGTATGCTAAGGGCGCCGGGCCAAGAGGCCCAGTCCTAGCCTGAAAAACCCTGAAAATATTTGAAGAAGTGCAAACTGATGGATGATGATGAGCCTAAAAGTTGTGGTAATAAATAATTATAGTATTGTCACATAATGTGTTGCTAATCCCAAAACTCGAAAAAGGCTGTACCGATTCGGCTAGCTAACTTCTGATTTTTGTTTTTAATGAAATCCTAGGAAAATTCTTAGGAGAGTAAAAACGTAAAAGGTACGAAGAAGAAAGTAACTAAGACAAAACATACATATTTGATGATTCAAATCGTAATGTTATTGTCCAATAGCACTAGACAACGTCTGTAAATAAATAAAAATCGTTGTAATAAAAATAAAACGAACAAGCGACTCCACAGCTCTCCAAGCCAGACTAATGGAAAAAAGGATAAAATTTTACGGATCCTTTTAATAATTTTTTCATTAAAGTTTTAATATTAATGCCCCAAACCTTCTCGCCCCTAATTATTTTCCCGGCATCCCATTTTCCCGGTCGGCGGGTGGATCTTCCCTTTTTTTAAATCTTCCTACGAGAATACAGGTGTATTAAAATTAATTCGTTTTATGAACTGTCTGGTAGGGTGTTAGTGCCGTCTCGTTGAGTTTGGATTTTTTGCAAGTATTCCGGTGTGATTTGTACATTTTTAATTCTGTATGTTTTCAAGTAAATGAATACCTCGTTAGCGGAGGTATCAACTAGAGGGTTGGGGCTGGGTGTTGTCATCTTCTCAAGTTTTTTAGGCAGTCTTCGGCATATACTTACAATACTTATTCGGGGGATTTACTACAGTACTAAGAAGCAAATGCTGTGTTCGTCTTTAACTAAAATTGTGAACGTATTTAATATGAATGTGAGTTTTTTTTTGTTTTATTTTTAGATCTTTAATGGAGACCTATGCCTAGCAGTGGGCGTCTTTCGGCTGACATGATGAAGTATTTTATACTAAAAATTAAGAATAAATATTCAATATCAATTTATATTACACTAAGGTGCTTGATCAAACGCATCGAGCGCGTAAACTCACATTGACATCCGCCCGCCACCTTAGTGTGTAAGGCACATGTCACAACGCATAACTAATTGTTATACTTATGAAGACCGATCGACGGCAATTGCAGTTTCCACTCACTTCATTCCTATATTATATTTTCCTTTGCTTTCCTATATTATATTTTTTTAGACTGCCTCCGTGGTGTAGCGGTTAGAGCGTTGGGCTCTCAACCCGGAGGTCGTGGGTTCGAATCCCGCGCGAACCAACAACATGTTATGTTTGTGTTGTTGTTTCGAGTTGGCTAGGACAGTGGAGGCCGATCACCTCGTGTCCGAAAAGTAAGATGATCCATGCTGTGGGATGGGCATGAAAAAGTCGGTCCTGTCGACCGGAGAAAGGTGAGGCACCTTTCTCCGGTCGTGTCGAACTGTCGTCCCATCGGGTCAAGGAAAGGTGATGGAATAGGGAGTGCACCTGTGTATTGCGCGCACACTTGAGCACTATAGTATCTCCTGCGTAACCTGGTTAATCTCATTGAGATTAGCCGCTGTGGTCGGAATCGACCGGGAGGCCTTATTATTATATTATCCTTTTTCGAGTGTAGACCATTCGAGGCCAAGCACCCACCACCAAGGTGGACGGATATCCTCATAAAGCGACAGGGTTTCGGTTGATGCAGGCCGCTCTGGAAACCTATGGGGAGGCCTATGTTCAGCAGTGGACGTCGTATGGCTGCTGCTGTGCTATTCCGGCGGACGCCAAAACTCCCTTCTCTCGTGTGAGTGAACTTTAAAATTCAATTTATTTGCAACTGTGGTCGTTTGAAAAAATGACTAAGACAAATAACATTTTTAAATTATTTACATACAAAATGAGGGAAAATTCTAATTCAAAGTAAAGCGTATTGATGATTGGGGTAAGCGTGAAGCACCGAGATGTGAAGTGATTTCCTATGTGCACCGCCGGAATAGCACGGCTGATGATGATGATGATTTTCCTTTTTACCGTATTTTATTTCCTCGTTATTTTATTTATAACTTTATATTTTTGAAATCACTATCATGGAATTAGCAGTAATAAACCTCTTGAGGATGACTAAGGGCGAAAGATACTGGTATACGCGAGATGAATTTTTATCTTACATTTCAAGAATGACTCTGCCGAGATACGCGTCGTAAACTCTGAAAATTCAAGATAAGATAAGATATAATTTATTGCACAAAAGAAACCGCCGGCCTTCTCGCTAGAATCTCTTTCAGGTGGAGAATCCATCAAAGTAACTACTAGCTACTACGCCATGGTTTGTGTGTTCCATTCCAACCCAGACAAATATTAAGGTTTGTCTCATGCATACGTTTCACCTATTACAGCATTCCTTCATTAAAGTATTATTATATTATTTATCTCTGATTAAAAGACAAGAATCGTTAATTAATGCCTGTGAACTATTTAATTTCTACACAAAGACGAATGTCAGCAATGGGAAAAATATTGACGCTAACACCATCTGTTGTTGAGTAGCAAACAACGAAATCTTATTAGACTCAACTAGCGCCAACGCGGTCGTACGGCTGGTAATTGAACTAAGTATTTCTTGTTTGATTCATTTTATGCATACTTTTACTTGTAATCCAGTTAGAAACAAACATGAATAATAATTTAAAATAAGTAATAAAAATAGGAAACTTTTGAAAAAAAAACTGCGTTGCCATCTATTGGCAAATAGAAAAAAACTCATAATAAAGTGTCCGAAAGCTTTTTGTGGATTTTAATTTTATCTTCCTAGTAATTTAATAAACATGTTTGAATTAAATATGACCTATAATGTTTAAGTAGATCTAAATGAACTTCTTTTTAATTCAATGGATTACTTTTATTATTCTCGATATAATACTATTCGATTCTTGTTAGATTTAGAGATTAGATGCTAGTAAGAGTTTTACTTCAAATTGAGGTTAAAATATGAAATCAACTTTCGATGCGCTGTTTAAACCAACATCATTTTAGAGTAAGTAACAGAAATAACGACGTCTCTCACGAAATAAATACAAATTATTAATATGCAAAGAATTTGTAACTTACTTCGCTTTACTAAATGCCTAAGGAGGCCGTAAAAATCTGCTATAAAACCCCAAAGAACTTGATAACTTTTCATGGTCTATTTATAGGTATAAGGGGGTCAATGACTTTTATTTTAAATGGCATACAATCAAGTCAAGTCAAACTTACTTTGCTTTAAGGGACTTTTTAAGAAAGGCTTTACACCGTTGTTTACGTCAAATAATTTTCTAAGTGCGATTATCTAATCTAGATTAGTTTTTTTTTTTTTAAATTAAAGTTCACTACAAATCACATGCAGTCAAAATATAGATCCAAATTGAGATCGTCAAAGAAGTTAAATTACGATTAAATACCATAAAATAAAAATTAAACTATTAGAAATCAAAAAATATCGAATAAAATTACAATAAAATTATAGATTAATAGAAAGTCACAAATAAAATCAAGATAAACAATGTCAATGGGATACAATAACATTAATTCATCATTTATCATGTCAAGGTTTATAAATTCGGCCGTTGAATAAAATGGATTTTCCAATGAAAGGTTTCTCAGCTGGCTCCTAAATACCTCGTCTGACGGTTCGCTTTTTAGCTTGGCGGGCAGCTTTTTATAGTAAGTAGGCCCAATGACACGTGGATTCCACTTTCCCTCTGAAAGTTTGATACAATATATCTAAGCTTGAATGACAATTTGTACATCCAAATCTCTTCTCTTTATTATAATACGGACGCCAACACACTATGATGGATGGGTACGAATCTATATCCACTAGCGCACCAGACAAAATAACTGCCCATTCCAAGCCAGTCGAATAAATAACAAATAACCGGTGCAAAAGTATTGAATTCAAATATAAACAGACAGGGAATCGAATGTAATCCCCAATCGGCGCGGACGCGCGGCGCGGCGCTGGGATCTCGCGACCACTCATGTTGAGTCGGCTTTTGTTACCCGAGTGACGGGATTCAGTTTCAGGGTTCCGTTTTGCATTGAATTTTCATTTCTTCTTTGTTATTCAGCATTATCTATGCTGTATATTCTACTGAAGCTGGAAATAATTAGAAAAACATTCGGTCTAGGAATCAGCCTAATCTCTATCTATAGTCCGGTCGCGTTAAGAATGCAGTGATTTTTAATTCACACAAAAAATCTCAGATCCACAACCTTTGTGTTCGAAAGTATGCGTTCAACTGGACACTGAGGACTTGACTTTCTGATTAGGAACGATTTGATTAGTTAGGGAGCGGGCTAGATCGAAGGACAAGTATGAAATTACCGCATTCTAAACGCGTACGGACTATTATTTGTTCACATTTCAGCGCAGCACGCTCATTTCAATCGTCTAGTCCCTTCACATTGCATAAAAACTCTCCCTCATATTTTGTATCAAGATAATTCGGCTCTACGCTCAAACGATCCCAATCGCGAAGTTGTTAAGTTTTACAGAAAGCAGATATCAATATATTTCTGTAAACTTTAATGGTCACTAAGACTTAAATTACTTAAATTCAAGCAAAAATCAAAGTGATGTGTGCATTGAGCATTACACCCCAAGCGAGATTCCAACTAGCGTCTTCCGCATACCGGGTGGCTGCTCTAACCACTGAACTACCGCCACCCAGCACGTGGAAGACCCTGGTATTAATCCTGCCTGATACATACCTAGATCTAATGTTCATTCTGGTATTTCTATCGTTGAATTTTTGTTTTCTAGGTTTTGGATATCAAACCAAAGTTTGGTTAAAGATTCCTCTAAGGTCACTGTGGACATTGATTTCTCTGTAGTTTTTACTAGTACTTACTAAATAACTTTAAAGGATATGTAATATTTAGACAATTTCCTACCGTGCAAACAAGTAATAATTTGCCCACTTATGCATAAGAGAGCAATAATAGCATTTTAAATCAACTGGATTCTGAAAAAAGAAATATTTAAGACACTAAGCGTAACTAAGCGTAACTAACATGCGTTCATTTTATGAGATGTACTGAAAAAGCATTAAATTTCTAGTTTTTCTAAATGCATCTTATTATAACTCAAAATCTACCAAGATTGTTTCCAATTTAATGGGATCCATTTGTAAGTTCTAATAGCGCTTTCTTATAGATTGGTTAGTTTTTCAAACAAATCAATTTGGTAAGCATACGCATCAATTGTTTTGATAATCAGATAAATAAAAATTAGTTATTTATAAACGATGGTATGCAAATTGCTCAAGGGAAATCCGAAATCAAATCACAGCTACACTTCAGTCATTATCTGAAGTATATTCTTGCCAAAATGTACATGAGTAAATTATAACAAAATCAAAAAATAAGTAACTTTACTGCTAATGCCGGCTTCTGAACGTTCCGTGCCTCTAACTCTCCATTTGAGATAGAGTCATGAGCATAATATTATGTTATATTCCAGATAGTAGCTATTTAAGTAGCTAACTTCACTCAAACAACCCTTTTAGCTAATAAGACTGCCGGCAACGCAAAATCGAGAAACAAAATGACTACACACAAACTCTCCCCAATCTCGTGTTCATAAACACGCAACAAGTAAGAAAATAGTAAAAAAACACCTACGGAACCACCCCCACTCGACGGCACATTTTTTCCCAACGTTTTGCAATTACGCCGCGCGGGCGAGCATCATTGACGACTTTTTTATATTTTCACTTTTGTAAGCGCCCTTTTTTTCAATTTATCTTTTTTTCCACATTGAAGCGGATTTTTCGCTTATTTGCTCGCTTCATTGGCTTGTAAGTGAGATGGGTTGAGGGTGAATGTTTTTATGCTTTTTTTACTCTTTTGTTTTCAGTAAATGAGGGCCCGTGTTATTGGATTTGGGTCAGACTTTCACGTTCTTGTTGGAGTGATGGGCGAGAAGCGCTGTGTCGTAGTGCGGATGGAGGAGGAACTATTAGTTTACGGTAGCGCCGCGTAATGTTGCGTTGGTTTGGGGAACTAATTGGCGATACTAGTGCCATGTTTCCCACAGCGGTAATTGTGTGAACTATGGTCTGATGAGGTGCCATCTAGTGGCGAGTAGCAATACTACAAAATTTTCTGAGATGAAAATAATAATAATAGAGATAATAAATATTTACTAAATTAAGAAAAGTAGGACATCCTTTGAAGAAAGCGCTGGAGCTACCTGGATGTTATGTTTTTTATTTAACCTACACACTTTACTAGTCAATACACCTTTAGGCCCGGCGCCCATTATCGGCATCGGCAAGGAAAAGGATCCTTCGGTATTCTACATGCAAGCGCACACTATCGGCAATTATGCTTAAGGATGTCGAAGCGTCCTTAAGGATGCCGAACCGCAGGTTGCCTCGGCGCCGGCGGCGTACCGAAGGATGCCGAAGCATCCTGAAGCATGCTCAAGGCTGCCGATACAGCAGCCTCAAGCATGCCGAAGCGGTATTCTTGTATTACGACCACATATCACGTAAATTTCTGCTTTATTACCATTATGTTATAGTATATTGCTATTTGCCACCTAAAATCCTGAGGCGTGCCGATGCCGATAGTGGGCGCCGGCCCTTAAAAACCATGTTTCCAGAGGTCGTTACAAGAACATTTTAAATAAGTAGACAGCTTCATAGTATAGTATGATTATTTAATGTATAAAGGTACATAAATGATTTTTCCCTAATAGTGCACTTATCTTCATCTTTAATTAAAATCATCAAGTTACATTTAATAGGTACCAAGTGTTTTTCTTTTTAATCAATATTTTGCAAGTAGCTCAGCCCAACAGTCCTAAATTCTCGGTCTTAGCCTTGCGGTTGACTGGTAAAGGATGATAGGAATACCTACCAGAAATAACAGCAGCTATGCTATTCCGGCGGTCGCCAAAACTCGCTTCGGTCGTGTGAGTGAACTTTAAAATTCAATTACTTTGCAACTGTGGTCGTTACAGAGAAAATAACTAAGCCAAATAACATTTTTTAATTATTTACATACAAAATGAGAGAAAATACTAATTCAAAGTAAAGCGTATTGATGATTGAGGTAAGTGTGAAGCACCGAGATGTGAAGTGATGTCCGATGTGCACCGCCGGAATAGCACGGCTGGTCTATTCTTCAGGCAGGGATCTAGACCGAATGTTTTTTTGTGGTATTCCCATCTTTATTGAAGATAATGCTGCGGAGAAAAATGGTAGAGAATGCCCCTTGGCTTTAGAACCGCCATTTGTACTTTTTCTGTAATTTTGTGCAATAAATATGAACGCCTTAAAAACATATTGATGTAATTGTTTTTTTATGTGTTAATTTAGTCATTTAATAGAGATGCCAAGTGTCCATGAAAAAAATATATTTTAAATGACTTTAATTTTAATCAATACTTTGCGTGCATTCTAGAATTCGCAAGCAACCCGGATAGCGGCGGTAGCCTCGCCTTTTAGCACTTGGTGAAAGGTGGGCTTCTGAATGTTCCGTTCACTATGACGGCAACAATCAGTGTGCATCTGACTCTCCCGTTTCGTATAATAATATGGTCGTGAGCAATGATATTATAATAAAAAGACGAAGATAGGTTACTTGTGCTAAAAAGTGGCACCCGAAATCAGGACTTTCGACCACCGAGCAAATCATTGACAGTTTGGGACAAAACTGCGCGACATGTAGGTATCTGTCTCGTTTACGCTCTAGTAAATAATCTTGTACACACGGTCAAATTTGACTTCGCGTTATTGTAATATCATTGGTCGTGTGGGTGTGTATGTTAATATATCTGTGTAGACTAAAATTATGTGCAGCAATGTTACGGTGTCCTCAAGTAATGAACGTTTTTTTCTTTATACCTTATTGAGTTTCTGTTTTCTTTATTGAGTTCCGGGGTTTCTGAAGGTTATCTACCTCAATTTCGGCGAAACGTGCTTTCTTGGTAGGGATATTTCTGCCAACGGTGTATTCTATTGGCCATTGTTTTTAGGGGGTAGGAAATGGGAGAGATTTCGTATGAAATCCTTTTGGATTTCCGACGTAAGTACTTAAGTAAGTATTGAATGAATGGTGAAATGTTTAAGGTTTTTGAGAGTGGCACAGTGGTTAAATTCTGTCTTGGAACTCGTATCGTCCCGGGTTCAAAACTGGCCGGGAACTGGTGACTTTGTGGTCATTATACAATTTGTAGCTAACTCTGCAGTGATGGAAAATTCCGGTAAAAATCCCCAGCAATCCGGAAAACGACACTCCGGTAGGCTCACTCGTACGTGCGGTTTAAATTCGCTTGGCAAAATGTGGGCTTCCGAATGTGCTGGTGTTGTTTGCAACTAACTTTTGCAGGGAAATGACAGGTATTTGAAAGAAAATCCGATTTCACAAAGAAATCTGCGTTTATGTATTTGATAGTTTCGAACGAATGGGACTCGCTTAAGACCCTCTACATTTCTGTCTTCAGATAATCGTGAGATTATTTTTCCAAATACGAAATGACAATAATATAAAATACACTGAAACAAACTCCTAAAGCAGCTTAAAATGATAAATGAAAAATTTAAACACAGCATTTACTAAACTTTTAATTAACACAACTTCACCCCGAATTTTTTCCCCGAATTGCAGCAAGAATGCACAGATTTTCCCCTGGAGTAAAAACTCACCCCTTTACAGGACAAAACAGGGAGAATGAGACCGCAGTGTTCATTACAAGGGCTGGAATAGATTTTTAAGTGGTGCCTGTAGCAGTGATTTATGGAAAACACCTATTGGTGTGCTAGTATGGAAACAGTTTACAAAAGTTTAAATTTTTCTGAATGAAGCTCTAGAAAATTATGGAATAATGGATTGGCTGATCAAGGTTTTTGAGAAGTGTCACTTGAAAGCTTACAGTTCCTGTTTTTTGCATACAATTATTTCCTTTCATAAAGTTGAGGTAAGGCAAGGTAAGGAGTCGTAAAGGTAAAGGCGAACTTCACTTTTTTTAGGTAATTTGAAACGAACGTGGTGAAATTGCTACCTATAAAATAAATGTATTGTTTAGAGTTTTCTACTTTTTTACTATCAAAACCCCTGGAAATGGTACAAAATAAACATATTGAAACTTTGTTTTCCAACCGCTAGACTAGAAATGCTGAATCTTTAACTGCGTCATCAAGGCCACGTGACTCGCAGGAGACGCAGGTCTCAGCGTCTGTGTCTGGGACTAATCTCTGAGAGCTGAAGACGTCGTTTAAGTTTAAATTCCATCTCAAATTACTTTTTATTACTCTTTTACAAATTACTGTTTTTTTTTAAATTTAGTCAAGTGGTTTTATGCGTTAGAAATAGAAAAGTTAGAATAGTGAGTCCGCTCGTGACCACGGCACATCCAATTGTCGCCGAAAAATCGGGCAAATACAGCTAGAATAGTAGTTTTTACCGCAGTTTAAATGTTGAAGAAAACCCGTTTTTTTAGTGTTTATATAGAAATAGAAAACTCAAGAAAAAAGTTGCAAATAAATCCATATTTCATCAGAATGCTTAAGTCTTTGTTTAAAAATCGTTTATTTACGAATCAAAAGTAATAAGAAAAAAAAGGCCTATTTCCATGAATAATTCAAAGTCCATCTCCACAGTAGCGAGCCGCCATTTTTCTCGTGTCCGGTATCGCGGTAAATCTGTTAATCGCTCTTTTTACTGAATTAAGAGTCAATTTAATGCTTGTTTGTGCCGAGGCTGATCTATGGCTGTATAATGGTGGGAAGTTGTGGCGTTATACAGCCTTTTTAGGGAATAGGGGATTTGTAGAGATAATTTAGACTGGTTTAGCTTTTTAGCTGGTCATTTTTGATAAACCATAGGTGGGTTCGATATTCACCGAGGACAAATTCGACTTTTGATGATCTGTTTCTGGATGGTAATAATAATTCAAGAAAGTAGATATTTGCAATCACAAAAAGACATATGAGGTAAGTACACCCTTTTATGGGTTTGGAAATAGAAATATGCAAACGAGGTTCATACATTATTAATTGGAAGTCATCAACACCCTCACAACCTATACTGATCCACTGCTGGACGTAGACCTTCCCCAATGCGCATCACCTCGCCCAGCCTCAACTAGACACACATCTACTACTAGCACCTGGAAGGGTGCAGGGTTAGTGAGCAACCTTAATGTCAGATGTTATCAAGCCGCCGTAAGGCCTCTGAGTAGGCTTAACGACTGACATCTATCGACGTCAACCGGGACCAACTGATAAAATCGCTGCCGAAGTTTTTCCCGATGAGCTACAGCATGGAGAGCTTCAGGAGGAGTTTCGAAGCCATAGTAAGTATAACATGCACATGCATTTCTACCTGACCTAGCAAAAAGTTTTAGTATTGGAATTTGCATCCACATTGTCAATTTTTGAAAGAAGCGCTCAAAAGTGAAAGTCGAACCCGAGAAGCAGGTTAGACTAGTAGCAGGTTTACATAATGTGAAAGAACATTTGGACTGACCTGCCCGATGGGTCCCACACAATGATATTATTACAATGAAAAAAAGGTAGATAGGTTACTTGTGCTTAAAAATGGCACCCGAAACAGAACTTTTCGTGTGCCTGAGCAAAGCATTGACATTTGAGATGACACTGCATAAAAAATGGCTCCATGTTGAAAACCTATTTATTGATGTTGTTTTCTTTTTCTTATGCATTATTAACCAGAGGTTGTTCTTAAGTATAAGTCATTACATGTTATCTCATTTTAATGCATTGTTTGATGGTTTTTCCTAAACGGATCCGTTCTGCCCGCCTCTCCCCTATCTGTCTCGTTTACGCTCCAGTTAATAATCGTACTGTCTTGTTCACACGTTATAACACGGTCAAATTAACTACGTCGTACCCCGTGGACAACTTTTGATTTCGCGTCAGTACTGACATAACCTATCTAAGTCTTTTTATAGTAATATCATTGGGCGCACACATTTTATCATAGAAATGATTCTGGGTTTCCCCCTATTTATAAAAGCTCAAACAGCCTTATAGTACTACTATCTTAAGGACTTCATTAGCTAAAGTAATCCCAAAGAGATTCAATCTTTTATGAAAAAGGGGGTTAAAATGCAAGGTGAATGTCACCCAAAGATAGTCTATCTATATTTCATTTATTTAAAAAATCAGAGCAGCCGTACTATAGCGGCGGTACACATGGGACATCACTTCACATCTCGGTGCTTCACGCTTACCTCAATCATCAATACCTTTTACTTTGAATTAGTATTTTCCCTCATTTTATATGTAAACAATTAAAAAATGATATTTGGCTTAGTTCTTTTGTCTGTAACGACCACAGTTGCAAAGAAGTGAGTGAGTGAGTTTTAAAGTTCACTCACACGAGCGAAGGGAGTTTTGGCGTCCGCCGGAATAGCATAGCTGATTGAATCAATTTCATCCCTGGAAACAAAGAAGATAAATAAAAGAAAAGTACTTATATTACAAAGTTTTTTCCAATTATCTAAGGGTGGTAGGTATATACTCCTATGATTTTCAACAATATGACATACACGTGTTACCTACATCATATTTTCAAGAAAACTTAATTTCGCCAAGTATTTAAAGTAAACTGTTGCCCTCCCGGGGGGAAGCAAGGGGGTTGAAGTCAGAATTCACCTGCGAATCACAAAGAAAATTCCAAGGCGTTTCGCCCCTGTTTGGCTGAGAGATTTAATTAAAATAGGGGGTGGGTAGCTGAAATATGGGTGGAGACGCCCAAGTTTTTGGGGGCTAAACAAACATTGTATTAACATATTATTTAAATTCGTATCACTTCCTTTGCCGAGCCATTGGAAGGGTTAAGAAAGGAGATTGTTTAAATTCTATGTGTTATGACGTTTTGGGGCAATATTGAAATTTTGTCTTTCCTACGATGGGTATTTAGATAGTGACCTAATTTTTCTCAGTGGCGGAAAGCTTTACTTAAAATCTAGAAGTACTAAATTTGCACATCTTCTAGACTAAAAAATTACTGATATAAACGTATTTTTGTATAACATAAATATTATCTTATCTTACCTTGGCTTTGCACCATTACTTTGGAGTCTAAAGCTATTCCTACATTAAGCAAATTTAAAAAGGTAAAGTGGTCAATAAAAAATATGCAGCGGCTCTTGTTCTTTTAAATCGAATTAATTTAAAGCAACGGAAAGAGGAAAAAGCATTAAATTATCGCTTATAAGTAATTATGTAAGTGAATCCTCTATCTGTTTTGCATCCGTTTTCGTCCAAACACCATTCATTCACCTAAGTAACGCTCAAAATGTCCGATACGCTACATACAACTGCAGCTAACAAATAATATAAAGGTAAACTTTAAGACCGATTCCTAAATAAGTAACTATTAATTAAAGATCCTTATTTAAACACATCAAAGACAAACGCCGCCTCATTAGCGTAAAGCGGGACTTAATACAAAGGTTCCGTTATTAGGTGACAGTAATTATTACATATGTGAGCACGTGCTCAAGCAATGAGGGAACTATAGTCATCAAAAATAAGTAGTACTTACTCTTTTGTAGGGCGTAAGTCGTTCTTAGGGTGAGTAAAAGTTTAAAGTTAAGTTTAAAGTTTTATTACTGTTGTGCCATGGGTTCATGGTGATCCATTAATATTATCATATCTTATCTTAAGTTACACTGTGAAATGCAATAAATGATTAAGGATTGGATTGTGGACGAAACGCAAGATGTAAGTAAGGTAGGATCATAGGTAGTGGACAGATGTATCTATGTTATTAGGTATGTCTTTTGTACGTCCCAGTAGGTACAGTGTATACTGATAGTACAGCGTTTGTATAAGTACTTAACTAAAGTCGGACTTTCATCTGCAATGAAATTACAGATTTCTACCAAAAAACCATCAAAACCATAATGGAGCAATTTTTTAATGAACATTCCGGAGTTTTCGGTAATGACTGACCACAGGAAATACGTTTGACCAGAGTGCCTAATGAGAGCTCACTCGACATAACACATCGAAGAAGTTAACGCGGAGTGCCATTTTGATAAACGAAACTCGTTCAAAGCACTCAGTACGTTTTAGGCCTTCGGCTTTACCAGTATTTCATGATCCAGTCTTAACCTATTAATAGTTATACATGTATTCACAAAACCATTGCAAAACAGGTCCTATGTCAGCAGCATAAGGTGCCCTTATGTAAAGGTTGATATGAACGGGTCTGTACGTCGTAATTCACTAAGGTAACAGTAATTTACTACCCCTTCATAAAATTAACACTATTTACCATTATAATAATAACTCATTTCCAACTTAAAATACGCCCAGAACTTTAAATTAAAATAGATCACATCTTAAACTTATCTTCATCTCAAAACTCTTATAAGTGCGAGTAATTATTAAAGGGGGTGAAAAGGGGAGGGATGGGGTTCGTTAGCAGCCCTAATGCCGGCAGACATTAATCATTCCTTTCATAAAGAGTGGTCCCGTAGATAAATAAATGTAGTATGTGTTTTCTTGGGGTACCCTTCTTGAGAAAACGATGGATTTGTGTGGATACGCCGAGGATTTGGGGTACTTTTTCTTATGTAATTTGTTGGTTTGTCTATAACTCAAACTAAAAGGTATTTAATTTAGGTAAACTTTTACGAGTGCTTATGAAAAGTCCGTTAAACATTTTGAGTATTTTTAAATAACGTTGAATGAGGTAAAAAGCAAATAATGTAACTCTACCATCAGTTCGGATGTGGTTTCCATCTAGGAGAATCCTACAAGAAACTCGATAGTTACTATTTTCAATTTAGTTTGCTTACAGTTATTGGAGTTACAGGGTACAGTCAGAAAAAATTGTGTAGATGAGTAGATTATCTTATGAAGACCACCAATTCTGGTAAGTTAAGTACTCTTAAGTACTGGTAAGTACTCTTCAATATTATGTCGTTCGTGCTTTTCAGTTGCCATTAAATTAGTAACTTAAAATCGTGCAGAAGGAAGTATCTATGATGGAAGTAAGTTCTCCGTTGCCAGTTGTATTAAGCACTTCAATAATCTCTTTTGCTCCTTTTTTAATGGCAAGTCAACATCAGCCCGTAACGATTAAGCGTTTTGAGCCGTTTTTTAATAATTTTAATAAATTTTATTTATTTTCTCCCACATAACAGTCTTAAAAGTAACAAAGTAAGCTTAGTGTTAAACATTTGAATGTAAATAACATTGTTAAAATTAAAAGTTATATAAAATTAAGCCTGTTGATTGCAGGAGACAGGTTTCCCAAACTAAGTTGCCCTGTGCTATGGGTCACCTGGCCCCGTCCTTAAAGAAGAAGTTTTACTAAAATTTAAGAAATTAAAAGCTAATTAAGAATAAAAATATTTTGCGGGATATCTACAAAAAAATGCCGGAGAATTTATTATAACTAACCAAAAAAAAAAAACAGCCGAGAACAAAAACCGCCTTGAAACAATTCTGTTATTTGTTAAAGAATGAGTGTGAGAAGCTACTCTTCGAAATCTAATATCATGATACTAGAAAAGTGAGTACCCTAATTTATTTTTTTTGTTTTATAATTAATTTTTCATACCAAAACTGACAGTGATTTCTTTGTTTGATCATAATTAAGTTTAAGTAGCCATTCCGTTACTTTACCTTTGCATTCTAATTTGGAAATGTTAAAAAGTGACAGTAATTTATTAGCTGTGTTATACAACCTAGGACCCCTGAAGAAGAAAAAGTTTTGTGCAAATGTCGTTCTGGTGGAATTCAACGAGCAGACTTTGTACTTATTTCTTTTGTTCAAAATATTTGGGTCACATTGAAACTTTACAGTAGCATGTTGTTGCATGATTGTTGATAAGACGTACAATTTACGGACCTGTAGTACTGATGCCTCTCTATACAGATCTTCGGTTGGGTAAAGGTATGGTTTGGATAGACATACTTTTAAGATAAGTCTCTGAGCCCTTTCAATATTAATAATGCATGTTTTATTTAAGCCTCTCCATGAACCAACGCAATACATTAAAATGGATTGACAAAGAGATAAAGTTGATAAATAAAGGAGTTTCCAATCAGTAGCAGATCTTAAAGTTTTAAATATATAAACAAGCTTTCTGGTTCTTTGCGTTAAGTTGTAAATGTGCTCTTTGTAGTTAAGATTTTTGTCAATAGTGATTCCCAAATACCTTATCGTGTTAGTCTTCTCTATAACTGGACATGTGCAAACGGAATCATTTAAAAGGCTACAAGAATGAGCAGTTATCTGGTATCTATCATAATTTTGACTAGAGTTACGCATTGAGAACATGATATACTTTGTTTTTTCGGTGTTTAGGGTTAACGAATTTTGTGCAAGCCACCTACAGACCAAGTTAAAGCCATCCTGTGCGTGCTCCAGAACTTCATCCCAAGTGTCCCCGTGAAAGGTGAGAGTTGTGTCATCTGCATAAGATATTATTTTGCAGTTTTTTAGTTTAAGTTCACAGAGACCGTTTATGTAGCACAAAAAGAGGGTAGGTCCAATTATACTTCCTTGAGGCACCCCTATATCTATTGGTTGTTCGTCACTAAGGACAGATCCTATTTTAACCCTCTGTTTTCGGTTCTGTAAGTAGTCCTGGAGCAATAGAAGCTGCTGGTCCCTGATCCCCATCTTTTCCAGTTTCAACATCAGGCCTGCACAGTTTACGGTATCGAACGCCTTTGCCAGATTGGTTATGGATTCAATCTGCTTTAATATTCACAAAGATTATATATTCTTACTGCACGACAGTCGCAAGTACAGCGTAGCATACCCACCTGCATTGTGGGTGGATGACCTGGTAAAGATCGCAGGGTTTCAGTGGATTAAGGCCGCCTCAAAGGTCCGTTCTGGAAATCTATGTGCCTATTTTCAGCAGTGAACTTTTTTCTGCTGTTGATGATGATAACTGCTTAATTAATAAATGAGATATCCTATGGTTATTTATATTACATTTACGAATCAGCTTTAGTTATCATAAAAATGCCACGATGATATTAAAATAACAACTAATACATAAGTTATTACAACACAATGTATTTCCGACGATTTTAATATTTTCTTAATTTTTTCACATCAGGGCGCTAATTGTGGAACGTTTCAATTGAATCTTAATTAAGTGCCAATCGGCTAATTTGCTATGAAAAATATGTCAAATTAGACTATTGAGACTCAATTACGATTCAATTCAAGCGTTCTAAAATTAGCAGACTTGGGGCCCAGTTATCTCTTTACCTACTTACAGGTCTTATCCACTCGTTTCCAACGCCTCCTGGCTCGCAAGGCGGAGCTGCCACATAATTATTCATCTTAAATTGCACACGTATGCGTGTATACGTATATATATACACACACCGCTTAAATTGCGCCTTTGTAAGAAACTCCACGGGAAAATTTATAAATTTATTAGAAGACGGTTTGGAATTTAATTACTAAGGTTGATTATTGCGCAGTGAACATTAATGTTGAGGAGCTGGGGTCTGATGTAGAGCATTTAAAATTGTGTGGTCATGATCATTTTTCATATATTTGTCAGTGAGAGCGTCGTGGACCAGTGGTTAAACACTCTGGCTCGGAACCTGGTGGTCCCGAGTCAAATCTGGCTGGATGTAAATAAATAAATATCCTTTGACATTATTCCACACAGTGCCATCTAGCCCCAAGTGAGCTAATTTAAGCCCGTTTCTATGGAATTCTAGACAAACGGATAAACATACTTACATACTTGTTCTTTTGTAAATACATAGGAAACACCCAGACCAATACAAACAGACATGTTTTTGCACACAATTGTTTGTACTGTGCGGGGATTGAACCCGCGGCCTTTGGTGTAGTAGATTTAAGAGTAAACTTCGATTAGGTCCGCGTGTTCTTTCATCCATGGAACTTTCTCTGGAAATATTAGTGTTATTCATCCTCGATGTTTGAAATTTATTTTGCAATTTCCAATGAAATTTTAAAAATGTGTTTACTGAAAAAATATGTATATATAAAATCATACCTACTCATACGCTGTCACAATGACCAGTCGACTCTTTTTGTAGAATCTGTAATTGTTTTTTCTGGTTTCCATCATTGTCTTTGGCGCTTGGAACATTTACGGTCCAATATGTATTTATTTTACCACCAGTCATAACCTTACAGCTTTAACCCTATAAATCAAGACGAAGACTTGTTTTATGATTACGTCACTATTGACCCCAACATCTCGAGGATGTTGACACGGCTTAACGACCCGTGACAATACCTATTACAATTTGACAAAATAAACATGCTGGCTTAGTGATGACTTCGAATTGGCGATTACTGAGTTCCTACAAATGATATTATACTAAAAAAGAGGTAGATGGGTTATGGCAGTACTGATGCGAAGTCGAAAATTGACCCCTGGCGTACGTACCTACAAATATAAAGTAAGATTTGTATAATAAGACCGTGACAACAGGATAGTATGATTATTTACTAGAGCGTATTTTGCGCAATGTCAACTCAAACTGTGTACGAACGTTCTGATTTTGAGTGCCACTTTTAGCACAAGTACACAAATATTGTCTTTTGTAATTGTCTTTGTGTGTACAAAGTAATAAATAAATAAGTAACCTAACTTTAGACCTCTTTTTTATTATAATATTATTGGTGCTACAGCTAGTTTCCTCGCACTCACGGTGCACACTTTAGTCTGCAATCTGAACGATTTCCATAGCGACTACCCCCTTTATTCATAAAAACTTAAACAGCTCACTTTAACTTTTGTATCGCTTTGTCACTGTCATTATTGTTGCTGCTGCCATTTGCGAGTAAGTGACACAACACGTCAATTGCTTAAACTATGCTCTAGCCTTGTGTTCGTTTTTATGAATAAGGGGGTACGTCTCTACAGTTCTTACAGTTCTGCCTAAAGATTGATCAAAGATGTGCGTCGTGTACGTTGAATCTGTAAAAAATCCGCGACCGACTGTTTGCGCCCTTGCCGACTTTTTGTGCGCCGCTGATTCGAGCCACAGTAAACAGAGAACAGTAAAATATCTACATACAAACGTGCCGCTCTCGGCTTGAATGTTTGCGTGCCGCCAGCCGTGTCGGCACGCGATTTCACGTACACGCCAGCGTAAAATATGGGGGAATTAGGTGGCTGCAGTACCCGTTGGCAGTACGGTACGGGCTGTGCAAGAGTAGGCCAATAACTCGGCGGGCGGCCTTAGATAACCTAGTGTTATGTTTACTGTGTTCGAGCACTCAAAAAGCCATTTGCGCTTTTCCTATCAGTGCTTCAGCGTCACGGCTCTTTGTCATGGCACAAGCTGAGTGGCAACCATTTTGGTTTGTGAGTCACACAATTTTATGTTAGTTTTACTCTGTTTTTATTTTTTCGTTTTGTTGTTTATTTTAATTTCTTTCCTGTATTTTTATTTTGTATTTACGAACTGTGTGATGTCGAACCAATAAAATTGTATTCTATTCTATTCTATTCTTCGGCAGGTGCGTCGATCGTAGCTGGCGTCTCCAGATGTTGAAGGGCCTATTAAAGTTTCAGCGATCAAACGCATAGTTGGCGCAGATTTATTAGAAAAACCAGACCACCTGTTTGAATTCCGTTTTACGCGTTGAAACTTACGCCATGACCTCAGATGTTGACATAAGATTATCGAAAAACCAACTAACCAACTAAGACCACATTATCTCATAAAGATCAGGTGAGATTGTGGTCCAATGCGCGCCGCGCCTACACAAACATAAAAAAAACAATATCACGTCAGCTTGAAGAAGCTCTCCGTAATATAGGTTGTTTATTTTATTTCTAACACCTTTCAAAAAACCCTTTGCTCTAATTAATTGTTAAAACCTAGTTCGATCGTTCTAAAATTTAGGTCTTTCTCGTCATTATTAATATGGATTTACTGCAAGTGCGAGAATTTTTAGCAAAGTAACGATATTTACAGTCACTAAACTTAAGTATAACTAAACTAACATACAAACTTTAGGTTTTAATTGTATTCTGCTCAGTAATTGTATTTCTTAGCTCATTCACCCTGTTCTTAATAATCCTTTTGTTCACCGCCCTATAGCTAGTGTGTACATACAATGTATGTATGTATGTATGAGTCTGCCTCAGACGGGTGAGAAAGGAGGCTTTTTTGCCAAGAAAAGGCCTCCTTCGTCGTTAATTACTAGACTGAGAAAATTTGGTACAGGGTGCTCCAGTTTCATAGAAATTAATAAATTATTTATTTACTCGTTTGGACGTTAAACCGATACTTTTTCGTCGGTAACTTCAGCTTCAGTTTGGGGAATTATTATCCCCTCGGTACAATGGCATCGAAGCTGTTGTTACCTTGTAAAGATATGTAGATTGCTAGAAACCTGGGTAAGTATCTCTCTAAGTAAAAAGGTAATACTTTGCAAAAACGAGAAGAAAAAAATATCTTTTTCCTTATCGTTTTTGCGAAGAAGCATATAACCAAAAATGGAATAGACTTGAGTGTGTGTGAATGAATATGTTTACGAGCTTATATAGGCTGTCTCTGATACAAGCTTAGTTTGAGGTCTGATATTTTGTGGATAGATAGACAGACATTATTTGTTGAAAGAAAAACATTATAGTATTATTTATTTCAAAAACCTATACTTAACTTAACTTGCCCAGTCGGTGGGCAAGAACAACGATAGAATGGACCCCAACGAAGACAGACCAGGAGACCACGACCCAAGTGATTTGATTTTTTGACCCGAAAATTTGATGTCTTTAGAAGAATATTGTCTTAAGGTACATTTCCAAGACGGACCGTAGACCGCAAACTGCACGCGACACAACTGGTTTCTATGAATTTCTATGAAAGTGATTCCAAGCATGACCGCACTGCACTGAAATGCAATAGTTTATTTGCCTAAGAAGGACCAATGTATACCACATTGGTCTTAACAATAGGGTCGTCCAAGCGTGTTGTTGGTGATGCACTCAGTCTACTTCAAGAAAACCCTCGATTTCGCTTATTGAAAAGAATTTATTAACAATTTTACGTGACACCTTTCATACAATCGAAAACAAACTAAAAACTGACAGTAAAAAAGAACATAGCTTTAGAAAAAGTAAATAATTCAAAAAGATTATAAAAAGTATGTATGCGTCGGCAACACAGCCACCCCCGGTGTCGAAGACACGAAAATAAAATCCAAACAATACAATTAAATTGAGAAAACAAAAAACTAAATTAAAAACAATACCCTCTGTGGGTTGAAAAATAAATAAAATAAGTGACCTTTTTAGGGTTAAATAAAAAATAAAAGTAAGTGAGCTTTTCAGGGTTAAAGGGGGTTAAAAGCCGTGGTCAAAAAAGAACAATATTTGAAATTAAACAAAACTAAGCACAATGAAAATAAATTCACACACACATATACACACTCTCTCTCTCGCACACACACACACCATTACATCACACCGTAGTATTATTATTATTATTTTTTAATAGCCTCACAAGCACAAATTTTGCAAATATCATATTATTATTGTTCTAATATTGTTTTTTTTTTCTTCTTGATTGTTTTAATTTGTTTAATTAATTTATCCTATTTAATTGCTTTACTGTTCGTTTTTTATTATTTCATTTAATCTTATTTGTTACTAATTAATTAATTTCTCCAATTTTGTTTTTGTTATTTTACTGATCAGTATAGTTCATTTGATTATATTTTAGATACCCTAGAGGTGGAGGGCTGGTAACCTGAGATTCAGGTCTCGACTTAGTACAGGTTCCAGTCCGCCATGATAAATTCCTTTTTAATTTCAATGTTTGTTCCTATTCTTAAGATTATGGTGAGAAATAAATGATTATGATTATGATACTATTAGGTTGAGGTTCTTATGTAGAGCAAAAACAATAGTAGATTATGCCACAAGGGCTTAAAGAAGTGTATTATGTCCCGGGCGTGATATTGAACCCCGAGTATGAGGGATTCTACGGTTAACTCCCGAGCGGAGCGAGGGAGTTAAGGTTAGAATCCTGAATACGAGGGGTTCAAGACCGCCCAAGACAAATACACTTTTAAGCCCGCGATGCATACTCTACTTTTTACACTTTCTGCGAGGCAATCGAAATTAGTGGCTGAAAAAAGTAAGTGCTTAAATATTTATTTCAAATGAAAATAGGTAGGTAGGTAATTAAATATGAGAAATTAGGTATTTATCAAAAATTAAAAGTGATGTTAGAAACATATGACAGTTGTGCGAAGACATTGGAAAGATGAGTTACAATCTTTGGTACATTTATTTTATCAGCATAAGACTCAGGAGCTATTTGAGCGGTTGGCGCCTTTTTTCTTTCTCTGGCATCTATTTTGTTAGTGGCCAGTACGATATTCGAACTCAGAACTCATTGCACCTAAACATTTTTGACTACACGGTTGCATTCCAAATTCAAATCACTTTAATCCCTGGGGATTAATGAAATTCAGTACAACATTATGTCCCGGTTAGACCATAGGGCTATAATGACTTACTTTAGGACAGCTTTACATGACACATAATGTGGCATTGACGAGCAGGTAGTATAAAATAGTAGATTATGCCACAAGGGCTTAAAGAAGTGTATTATGTCCCGGGCGTGATATTGAACCCCGAGCATGAGGGATTCTACGGTTAACTCCCGAGCGGAGCGAGGGAGTTAAGGTTAGAATCCTGAATACGAGGGGTTCAAGACCGCCCAAGACAAATACACTTTTAAGCCCGCGATGCATACTCTACTTTTTATACTTTCTGCGAGGCAATCGAAATTAGTGGCTGAAAAAAGTCGGTTAGTCCCGCTATGGTATGGTCCCGGTATGGCACCCTCTTAAAATACCTATCAAAAAGTCCCGCTATGGTACCCATCTTTTAGATCTACGTTAGACAATAGAAGGTACAACTGAAAAGAAAAGTGTATCTATAAATAAATACTTTTAGGAGTGTATCAATAAAACGTCTGTTTGCGATATTAAATCAGTCTTTTATTAATTCAAAATATTTATAAAAAATATCAAACAGTAAAACGAAATATTAATTGCAATGTAATTTTTAAAATAATCAACAATATTAATTACCAATAATCAACAATAAAAAAAATATAAAAAATCCACATCTCAGAAAAGTATTACTGTAAATATTATAAACTACAAATAAAAACAACATCCAGACATAAATATTAGTTACAAATAATCAACATTGAGAAAAGGCAGTAATTGTAAATTTATATAAACTACAAAAATAATCAACAACCAACTAGACAAATATATTAATTACAAATAATCAACATGGAGAAAAAGGCGCAAATTGTAAACATAAACTACAAAAAATAATCAACATCGAGAAAAAGTATTAAACATTTTAATAGGCTAAAAACAAAATTAAAATAAACTATTTTTTTTAATGTTCTGATCGAAATATTGACTTTGATATGTTAATCAGAAAATCACCAATGGAGATAGCTTTATTTTCGTAACTTTTTGTTAGCTTTTGAATCTGGCGGTCGATTTCTATACTTCTTCTTTTTCTTGAATTTATAGGTGATCTTTTTAGTCGAAAGCTATAACAAAAATCATCAGTTATTTAAGTTAAGCTATATTTTTTTCAGTAACCGTCTGTAATAGAAGGCGACAACCAATAATATCTACCAAAATAAATAAAATCAAATCCATTTTCAAATTCTTCTATGTACTCGTATTATGTAAAAAAATATATATCTGCTTTTAAAAATATTATATCTGCTTAAAAATATTGTCTAAAAAATACAACTTACTTGGCTTGTTTTATATCAAAGTGACATGTGTCGTTGCCAATTGTTTGCAGAAACAATAATAAACTGGGATTTTTTCCAATAATTTTGTTGAATCTGCCATTCCATGATTCCGCCAAGTTAGTTGTTCTATGGCGTTCATTATGGCAACACCAAATGAGGTCTGGATATTCAAGCCACTGAGTGACAAAATAGTCATTGAATTTGGTCATAGCTTCATCGTCGAAACTGAAAAAAATACTTATTAAACGTTCGTACTTGTAAAGCAATGAAATTAACAGGTCCTTACTGATATTGTTATTCTTTACTTTTTTGCCATATAATTAGAGTTAAGTACTCAAACATCATTTTGGAAAGTAACCAAGATATTATACCTATTTTCCATTATATGCAGCCAGCCGTCTTCAATATCTTGTTTTGGCAAAAACGCCAAGCCTATGCATTGCTTAACCCTTAATTTGATTTTGTCCGGTGGGGCGGACACAAACTTCAAAAAAAAACTGTCGGTCCTGGAAGCGTTTTATTCCTACTATTCTTCAAAATTATTTTGAGACAACCACTCAGAAAGTTATTAAAAAGTTAAATTTCACGTTGGCTACACCTTATTTGTCAGTGGTGAACAAAATGTCAGCGAGAAGACGGTTATCTGTTTTCGTTGAGGTATATAAATATTTTTTCCAATGTTTTTGCTACTAAATATTCTTAGTTTTTGCAATTTGTATTAGAATATACGTGTGTTATAATGTTTAGCTAAAATTCATAAGATTTTAAAAGTGTTTTGCTGTTTTTTTACTTCATAAACCTCTTTGTCCGGCACAGCGGACATTGCCAATTACTCTTACATACACCTCAAACCCACTCTGTCCGCTGTAACGGACATCGTCAAATCAGGGATAAGATGAGTTAAAATAAAATATACTATCTTCTTTGACGAAAACAAAAGAGGAAAGTTAGTTACGTTGACACTGACGAGTCGCTGTCATATTGGCTTGAACTCGGTCCATTGGACCTGCTTTTGTCGGTCGACTTTCTATACGAGGGTGCCGTATAATAGATGCGGCACCAATCTTTTGTGCTAATCAAAGACACGATTACACAACTGTGTCCGTTGCCTTATCGGTAAAAGTGATCTCTTCCAGACAACCTCATTTATGATGTAACCTTGTTTAGGTTGCAGTTATGGGTGTTCTCTCAGGTTTCCAGTTGGTATACATACAGCATACGCGAGCTAGAATATTGGCCTTAGCCCCGAAAGAAAACGGTCCTTCAGACGCAAGTGACATATCTGATCCAGAATCTGAAAAGCTTGATGAATGTGCTGTTACTAACTCTTAATTCTTCTTAATTTTGTACAATTCTTAAATATATTTTTTACTTAAATGAATTTAAAATGAAACTTTCTTTTTATCCCTCATTTGGCAATGTCCGCTGTGACGGACACGTATTTTCCCAGCAGTGGGAAGCGCAAGTTTTTTTTTCATATTTTTTTTTTAGATTTTATTGTGCCCTTGATAAGTTACATTCGTCAAACTTTTGTATTTCTAACTTTTTTGTCGTTGCCAAATTAAGGGTTAACATGGTTCGAGGACTCTTCGTGTTCCATGAGATTTAAAGATTTCGCTTTTTTGATAACGTTCTTTTGAAAATGTACGTTACATCCATTTATTTTGATATCAGGAAAAATCATCGCTGCTGCATTTATTACTCCTATTTCATAATCGAAGGTAAATTTCGATGGACGCCATTCAGGCAAAGTTTGTTTAATCAATTCGAAAACTTTTTCATAAGTTTTCCCTTCTTTGTTTTTTAACAGAATATAAAATAATGGTGCTACATTCGTGGATAACTCAGTGCTTCCCATGTCTCCATGAATGACATAAACTTGTTCGAATGGGTTTGGGCAGCCGTCGAAAGTGCCATCACCAAAGTAATGCGTTACACATTTTATATATTCCTTTACTTCTGTCGAGGAAAATATAATTATTCGATTACAGTCTTCATTACAATAATCAGCCAATACATACTTATTAAATTCTTCTGGTATTATAATTTCTTCCACATTCTTAAATTGTGTTTTTGGTACGTTCAACGACTTATTTCGGTGTCTGTATAATACTGTTTTTAATTTTTTATAGTCAGGAACATTTCCTGTAAGGTGTAACCCTTTGTCTTTTAAGTTAACCATGTGTTTTTCGAAAATTTTCTGTACTGATCCGTAATTTGAATTTACTTCTTTTTTGCACTCACTTATAGCCATTTGAACTTCATTGTCTTCAAAATGTGGCACGCACTGATCACTGTGTTTAAAATCTTTAATTATTGTATTATTGGTATTCTCAATAGTTATATATCCACTACATTTAATACTATTTCTCCTATTTACACAATGCCAAGTACTTGAATTTTTATTTTCTCTGCGTTTAATATATTTATGTCCGGCACGTAATAAAGTTTTTCCACCGCGTCGACTGTCAATAATTATTAAATTTACACCACGTGAACTACTTGACCCAGACATTGCAATAGATAAACTAACAAGCTATCCTAATTACTCATATCGCAAAAGTACAGCTGCAAATAGCAAACTAAACCCGGAATAATACTGTCTCTCTCTATTTTCATAAAAACAAAAGGGAAGAGCTAGATACGAATTCGAGGAAGGGCTCGTCTCTATTGTTTTACGAAAAAACCGGTTGGTCAGGTAACTACCTGAAGTGAAACGACAATTACCGAGCGTGATTTGTTTAAAAAATAGTATTAATAAATATTATCTTGCTTAACTATAATAGTTAAGAAAAGATATTTTTTATTAATACTATTTTTTTCTTAACGCATTGTATAACTTTTCTTTACAACAGTACCAAAAACTGAAGGGTACCATAGCGGGACTTTTTGATAGGTATTTTAAGAGGGTGCCATACCGGGACCATACCATAGCGGGACTAACCGAAAAAAGTAAGTGCTTAAATATTTATTTCAAATGAAAATAGGTAGGTAGGTAATTAAATATGAGAAATTAGGTATTTATCAAAAATTAAAAGTGATGTTAGAAACATATGACAGTTGTGCGAAGACATTGGAAAGATGAGTTACAATCTTTGGTACATTTATTTTATCAGCATAAGATGAGTCTTATGAGCTATTTGAGCGGTTGGCGCCTTTTTTCTTTCTCTGGCATCTATTTTGTTAGTGGCCAGTACGACATTCGAACTCAGAACTCATTGCACCTAAACATTTTTGACTACACGGTTGCATTCCAAATTCAAATCACTTTAATCCCTGGGGATTAATGAAATTCAGTACAACATTATGTCCCGGCTAGACCATAGGGCTATAATGACTTACTTTAGGACAGCTTTACATGACACATAATGTGGCATTGACGAGCAGGTAGTATAAAAAACATATTAGAAATGGGTTGCCATAGTGGTTGAACACTCTGGCTCGGAACCCGATGGTCCTCAGATCAAATCTGGCCGGAACATTTACTTTTGGTTCATTGTACAATTTTTGAATATCTTTGATATAAAACCCAAGCAAACCCGGATAACGGCGGTAGGTCGCCCCTTTACACGTTGGGTTCGAATTCTCTTGGCGAAATGTGGGCTTCTGAATGTTCCATTTGCCAAGGAAGGCGACAATCAGTGTGCCTTTGACTAACCCATTATGAATATAGTCGTGAGGCTATGTTATGTTTTAATTTCTCCCATCTCCACAACACCCTGTATAAACAAAATTCGTCTAAGAAAACGTGGGCCCGGGTTCGCTGGCAATTTATCACGAGTCAAGTTATATTAATGTGGATAAATGGGGCGTAGGGGGTAGGGGGGCGGGGGCTGACGGACCGACAGCCAGGCTCCTTGGGTTCGACGCGTCATAGTGATTGGGGGCGAAAAAAGCTTGAGAAGCTTCAGAAGAAGGGAAATATTGGTTTGGAGGAGATTTGTGGAAGGAAGGGTGAAAAAAGCTTTTTTGGGAAGCTTTTGAAGAAGGGAAATATTGGTTTGGAGAGATTAGAAGGAAAGGTGGGGTACTTCCTACTTGTTTAAATAAGTAGGGGTATTTTATAGTCATTGCCAGTATATGGTTAAGTATTGAGATTGAAAGTAGTCTTTTTTGTGATTTGAGGAATATTTACATTTTCATGTTTATTTCATTTTAGCACTAGCTGTCCCAACAGACTTCGTTCTGTTGTCAAACATTTTAGAGTGTTACGTGGCTGGTAATAACAGTTACTAAGAGGAAACAAAAGTTGTGATTCTTACTATATTCTCAGCATTTTCTCATGGTTACTCACCTTTTAAACCTTCTGGACCATTACAAATATTTCAAAACCAAAATTAGCCAAATCAGTAGAGCCATTCCAAAGTTTTAGCGAGACTAACGAACAGCAATCCATTTTTAAATATAGAGATTAGAGGTAATGCATTGTCATCTTACTAAATATAGGAAAACCATAAAAAGACATTTGGACGAATCGAACGGACGAAGCCGATCTTGCGAGAGACGCGGGACTACATTTTCATGTTTATTAGCGACAGGAGTTATAAAAAAATGTTGTTGTTGTTCAATATTTCTTTAAAGAATATGGAACTGATTAGGTATCTAGTTTTAATAAACGCTGATTAGCCTGATAAAATGTAAAAAATAAGGACTTTATTTCAACCCTTTCAAACCACGTCATCCTATAATGCCAGTATCCTATAAACCAGTTTTAAAAATATTAACCGCATATACTGCACGGTAAATCTGAAAGTAGGAAACTAATACGTTGGTATTTCTTATTGCACAGAATCTGCTTGGTTTATAGTATAATTCGAAATAGAAGAATGATAAGATACCAAATTTTTGTCTGTTCAGCCAAACAAAATCCAAAAAAAACGATTAAAAGCCCCATAACATAAGACTCAAATTCGCAAGACAGCCTTAAAGAAACACAGCAATTATATAGTTAAAACTAACATCTATTAGCCCAGATAACAAAGGCGTGTAATAAATATTCACGCTGTCAATACACACGCATATAACTCGGAAACTTATCTTCTAGATATTATATAAACGCCCCGGGGCACGAAGGCGGGGAGGTTTGAGGGCCGTGCTCACTTGCGAGAAAACCGCGAAGATAGGTTTTTATCAACTGGTATTTTTAACTGCTTTTGCACTTGCGAGAAAACGACGGAGACAATTTTTATCGGATGGCATTTTTTTTCAATGCCATGTATTTTTCACTCTGTAATACACTAACCGCCTTTTTCATATAAACGAACGCAACGCTAAAGCATAGTTCAAGCAATTGACGTGTTTTGTCACTTACTCGCAAATGGCGGCAGCTACAAGAATTAAAGAGACAAAGCGACACAAAAGTGAACGTGTTGTTGAAGACCTGTTTCAGTTTTTATGAATACTTTAGGGGGTAAGTCTATAGGTTAGTTTACGTTAAACTTACCTATTTTGATTTGTCTAAATGTGTACTTCACTAACAACAAACACAAAAGGTTTGTCGAACACTGTTCAATTCAGTCACACACACGTTTTTCCGTGTAGGTAAATAGGTAGTTTGTTATGTCTAAACCTGATATTAAGTGATGATGATATGGTCTAAACGCCGGCCGGCCGGTAAACGCTAATGTCAACGATACATCTCATGTTACCTGTAGCAGGTTATAGCGGTTTTCGTGCAGTGTGCAAGGCCCGCGTGTTCGGTAATGAGCCCCAGCACAACTTTCTGCAGAGCCGCGAAAGTAGCACGGAAAACTTTAACAGCGTCTTCGACGACTAGCATTCTTGGCTGATCTTGGTACTTTAATGCATAATTTATTACCTGTTCTTGAAGAGGTTGAGTGAGAGAAGAGGTTGGGGCAAGAGTATTGTAAAAGCCGAAGGATGAGTGGCGATGCAACCACCCGGAATACCACAAGCATAAAATAAATGTTAGATTCAAAAACCAATTAGCTACCCCTGAAGCCAAAATGGTAATGTACAAATCAGGTCCCTATTATAGGTCAATAACCATCTACAAGCTATAAGAGAAGGAACAAATAACCGCCAATTTAAAAATAAATAAAAAAATATCTATTACAGAATACTTATCTGATAAGTCCTAGCCTTGATGTAGAACTTTGCTATAAGAATGTGTAAATATGTAGTGTTCAAGTTTATATACCTACCAACCTACTCCATTATAGTGCCCTTACAGGGTCCATGTGCGACTTATTTATTATTTAAGATCTTTATGCACCAAATGTAAAAATTAATAAATGAATATGAAGCAGCCTTTCCGAAGTCATGGAAAGGCTGCTGGTAAGAAAGAGGATGCGTCTAGTTAAGGATTAAGGGAGGCCTACATCCACTAGTTAACCATGATGATTATAGAAGTGCCCGTCGCTCAGGATACCGTTTATCTGGAATTGTCATGAGTTTCCAAGATTGTTGGACTCTTTTGGACTTTAGCCGAGTTTGGCACATAAGTAAGCAAATTAACAATAAATATATGCAGTTTTAATGACAAATGATATAATCACTAAAACAAACAAAGTGAATAAACATCCCAATTTGTTGGTTCGATTTCTGCACGGAACAACATCAACTTTTAATTATAATCGGAAAGCATGTTCGTTCAGCATAAGCCAATCAAACTTTCCACACCAAAACACAATTTTTTAAGCAAGTGTATGAAAAATAAGTTATCATTTTTGGATTTCTTTTTCTTTGGTTTTTTTTGGAATCTTGAAAATAAAGAGATAATTTTAACTTTACGTGAACGATCTCTTAGATGATATTACACGGTAGTAACAGTTACATCAAAAATTTGTATTTCAGATCACAAAGGCACTCCATCAATTATTATCTTCGTCAAGATATCCAAATCTTTTATTACAACTATGATAAACTTTTTGAAATCAGGTTTACCTTACAAAGACATCAGAATAGTCCGTCGTGAGAACGAAAACAAGTTGTTCTAGAAATATCAGTCGTTTTGTGTAGAAAACAGGTTTTTTTTATCATTATAATGAGGGGTCGAAGTGACCCAAGACGTTACCGGACAGTGGTCAGCGCGTGGGAAAGGGTTGGCCGGCTAGGGTTGAACTGGTTTCTTTCTTTTGTTACAATGTTTGAACCAAGTTTTGAACTGTTAATTTCTTAGTTATACAGTTATTTTTGTAACGGAATTAATTTAACTGTGAGAACTTACAAAATATTTTTAAAATAAGATATAATGTTGTTAATCTTATTTTAAAAATATGTTGTCTTAATTAAAGACCATAGACCTATTCGTTTCTTTTTTTTTTAAATCTTCCACCAACCAAACCAATTTTCTACCTATTTTGGATGGCACGTTTAGTAAATAGTTATTCTTGGCCAACTCCTCTAGTGTTTTTACTAGAAACAATAGTACACGGTAAGGTCAATCAATAGCTTTACATATACACTATAATTTCAACAAAAAAGCCAAAACAGGCCTTACCTCAACTATGAGGTGACGCGACGCGATACCCCAACGCGGGCTCAGTGCGAAGTGTTGGGTTGTGATAAACCGGACTGTCAGATATGTTGTGTGTTGTCAGGTTAATCATGTTGGAGGTACTCGTTTCTCAGCAATACTCCTACTCTAACAACTAAAGCTAATAATGATTACATAACTCAAGTATCAAGACATTCACGTCGCAGTATCTCATGCCGGAGATAAATTTCGGAGCGTCAGTGAAATTTTAATAACTAATTTTCTTGTAGAAGCAGAACTGAGCCCGCGGCGGCCGACGGATGTACCTACTACCTACGGATGTACCTACTACCGACGGATGTACCTACTACGTTTATGCGTTTATTTACCTCCTTCGTATATCACAAACGGGAATTCCGGGAAATATTGAGAAAGGAGTGGATTGTGAAGTGAAATGTGAGCTTCTGAAAGTTCCATTCACAATGAGTGCAGTGGGCTTCTGACATGACTATACTGTTTGGCATATGAGCGAAAGTTGTGTTGTTATGTTTTCACCTGTGGCCGATTTGGAAATTTCTAATGTCATCCTACACATTTCAATTCAATTCAAATCTTAATTGCATACCAAGTGTTACATCAAGGTGTATAATATATTTTTCATTACTCATACTCTGAAAGTGGGTCATTACTGACCTGAGAAGCGGGCTGAAAGTAACACTTTTCATCCCTAGGGAGAATCACTTTCAACTGACAGCTGTCAAATATTTTTTTTAAAAACTCGTTTTTTTTCACATATCTATTGAACCAAGTTCCAACTTTCTATACAGCCCCGATGTAAAATTTGAAATAACTCAAAGTTAAGTATTGATCAGAGAATATATATGTTTAAAATAACTTTATTACAGTTTAGTTTCAACAATTTCTTTAAAATAACTTAGCTTTGAGCAAAATATTTACCATTTTTCCAATGATGAAAATAAAAAATAATGGCTGAATAGCGGGCCGGCCAGAGAAAAAAAACAAACAAAATAGGCGGGAAAGCGGCAATTCGATCTTCATTTATTTTCCTCATTTTTTGTTTAGCTAATTCATGTTTTTATTTTTACTTTCCTCGTATTTGTAATGAAAAGCACAGTGTTTACCTCGGGTGAAAGACTTATTTAGTCCCTCGAACTATTGGCGCCCTCACTTCGTTCCGGGCGCCAAACCCCGTCTCGGGACTAAATAAGTTACTTTCACCCCTGGGGTAACAATGTACTATTGACGTTTTCTGCAAGTCGCCGGGCGGTCTCATTTTCGTGGACATTGGTGGTAAGTTGACTAATCCGTTTTTAGATGCAATATTATTATGACAAAGCTCGCAGTAGGCTATCTGGTGGGTTACTTCAGAAAACAAGTGATATTATTCATATGGATTTTCTGTTCATAAGTCTAATCGATTTGGTAGAGTATACCGATTTCAGTTTTTTTTTGCCTAAAACCACCCCGAGTCAGAGGCACACACTGATTGTTAACGTTAATGTGAACGTTACATTCAGAAGCGCTCGTTCCGCCGAGCGAATTTGAGCCCAAAGTGGTATAGGGCGAGCCTACCTACCGTTACCTAGGTTGCTTGGGTTTTTTATCGGTGTTTTACATCACCGGAGACTCGTACACCCGAAGTAGGTGTCCCGGCCAGTCTTGAACTTAGGTCCTCCCGGATTCGAAGCCAGAGTGCTTGAACACTAGTCCCTGTCGCTCTCACAAGTCTAAATGACATGTCATGACAATGTGTCATTTCAATATTTTTTTGGAGCTTTTTTAATCATCTATGTACATAAGTAGGTAATATAATATCGAAGTCTATCTCAGTTCTTAACCGCCCTTTTTCTCATAATCTCATTTTATACATCAGCAAATCAACACACAAGTTTATTCATTGCTGATTTATAAAATCATAGGAGGCATTGTTATACTTAAATCAATTTAGAACAAACCGTAATTTAGAACTCAACTTTAGGCTTACAAAAGTCAAATTATCAAACTTGAAGTTCCTAACTACAGGAATGCCCTAGTTTGGAAACAAACTGAAGAGAAATTTTACACAACTAAGCTAAATTACTAAGACTTAAATTATGTTCTTGAGTGTTATTTCAATTGAATAACAAAACGCCTATTTTTATATAAACAAAATTGTTTACGTTAATTAAAGCTAAATCAATTAAAAACTTACACTCCTGTGGAGCCAAATTAAAACCAGACTCCATAGTTAGAAGGAACCAGTTCAGCTTGAGCCGCCCCACCTACGCGTTCTTGTACAATTAGCAGCAGTGCTTGGGTAGGGAGGGGTCTTGGCAGAGTGGACGGTTAAATTGCCTCGGGGAGGTACGGAGACCGGAAAAGCGCGAAAATTACACGAGAAAATTTCTCTATTCAGCATCTTTGTGTTTTCCTTCAAGATGGCGCCTGGCGCGGGCGGCCGAGAAGGAGAGGGGTGTAAGTGACAAATTGTGAAGTATTGTTTTCAGGCAAATGGTATGATCTGTAAGAGATTGAATTAATACTTAATTATTTTCTTGTTTTGAATAAGACTGTGATATTATAAAATTAGTTGTTTTGATCACACCTAATGGTCTATTTTAATTTATGTAGTCCCATACTTTTATCGTTTTCTCGCGCTATGAGCTTGCCTTATTAAACTTGAACAAACTGAGCCAGGTTGACTTTAGTCATCTATAATTCCTTTTAATTATTAATTAGTTAACAATATATAGGATATTTTTCAACGTATTTACATAAGGAAAGTCTTATTGTTAAATTGCAAACTTAGTGCCTTATTTTAAATATTGTTGGCATACGGATAACACTTAACCAGAAATTCAGTGAGCCCCTAAAAATTACGAATATTTTAGTCTTACATTATCATTTCATTAAAGTAACATAACTTCGTTTAAGATTTATCTAAATAGCAAAAATGATCAACTGAGCCCATGTATCAATTTTATTGTTTCTTTTCAGTATAGTGAATGCTCAGTTACTACAGAGTCCTAGTCCAAATTTTATAAATATTTAAACACAACTGCTGACACTTGGATTTCAAGAAACGGTAACTACTTCACGTCTACCCAAAATTTGTATGGCAGAGTTTTTTTTGTATTTAGTTGTAACTAGGCAGTCATTTGACCACAATCTCGCCTGATGATGATGTGGTCGATGGTGGTACATGTCTGCCTAGCAGGTGCTTATTCACTCTTTTCTTGAAGAGTCCCAAGTTATATTTTTCCGGAAACACATGCACAGGAAGCGAGTTCCACTCCTTAGCCGTTCGCATCATAAATGTATTAGCAAAACGCTTCGTGCGAATGGCCGGAACATCGACAACGTACGGATGGAGAGCCAACGTGCGTCTAGTGGTCCGGTGGTGGAAAGGTGCTGGCGGAACCAGCTCGTGCAGTTCACTCGAACACTCCCCAAAATGCATCCTATAAAAGACCGCCAGACTAGACTTATTTTACTGGTAAGAATTGTACAGTACTCGTAGTAGGCACTCAAGCATAAAAAATATATGTAAAAACTGGATGCCATTAAAAAGTGCAACTTAGCCGTTATGCGCCAGAGGCGTGCCAGGAAGTCAGCACAATAGCTGTGCGCGACTCGTCTTTGATCATCGCTTAATTAACGCCCTGCGCACCTCGCCTACTTTACTACTGAATATTTTTTACTAAAACTATTTATTTATCTATTAGAACAGTCTTTAAATTATCGTAATGGGAGGACAGGAAGGTGACGGTTTCGAAATGAACACCTCGACTTCACTTTTAATAACATTTTATTTTCAACAATATTTCGAGCAATCATAACGATTATAAACTTTACGTCAAAACTGACATCACAATCTTTTTAATCATTATGAAGGCAATTATAAATACACACTAAACTAGAAATGTGATTACAACAAGTGTATTAGTTTTGTGATTTCTGCACTCACGGCTAAAAGATGTGCTAATGCATTTGAATTTTCAAAAAACCTTTTTATTTTCATGTAGACTCAAGAGAGCTGGGAGATTCTCACTTGTAACGAGAGTGGCCGAAACACTTTCTTCGTTTTATAGTACATTTTTTGGTGATGGAAAACACTGATGAAAAAACCTAAATAAACTCGTACGATACCCAGAAATAGCAATTATCTTTAACTAACTCTAAATGCTTTATGCACTTTTAAAACATGGCTCTGAAAACTTCGGCACATCTTAAATTATTTCTGAAAGTTGCCTTGAAACGCCTTTCATAAAGAAAATCTTCAAGTAGTCACTCTTCCGTCTCGAAAATTTTATCTGAAACAATAAAAGAGTGAAATCAGAAACTAGATAACAAAAAAGTCTATGAATACATTATTTTTAAAAAGCAGTTTTTCTGGTTTACACTGCTTTGTGTACATCAGGCACACGTGTGTTTCTGACAATCGAATATTCCAAATTCAAACTCGATATTCAAAAATCCAGTTTCCAAACTTAATTCCAATTCCGAATGGATACTTTTTTATTCAAACCGGCTTCAACCCTTCAGACAGGCTGCCAGCGACAAAGTTATCTAGTTTCGCCGCGTTTTGTTAAAAGGGAATGGGAACCTGTTTTTAATTTGGAACTATTGATTTTTTAGTTGAAACCAGACGTGTTTAAAAACTTTGTTGAAGTACAATACATAACATATCACCATGAAATTCAAATGACTAACCAGTTAGGCTCTAAAAAGCATGAAGATTGTTAACTATTTCTACTGACTCAAATGTTTTTCGTAAGTTAAACTTTCATCAAAGCTACAACACGTGAGGTCATCAAACCTAAACAAAAGAGCGTTCCAAATTCAAAATCCGCCGCCATCTTAGCTCTTTTATCGTGTACTCGGCAGAAAACGTCAAGCCATTTTAATTATAGTACGGAACGGTATAAAAGCAGTTTATCGCGAAGGAGGGGGGTGTGGACTAAAAGGGTGGGTAGGAGGGCAAGAAGCAGAGATTTTATAGCTCAGTACCGTCGCAACGCTTTTAATGGCTTATTTGCCGGGCCTTTGTTGGGGTGACTTCGCTCGCTTTTGTATTGTCAATTTTATTCGACCGAGAATGATAACGGCCTCGATAAAGTACCTAGCGTCTTTGGTTTGGTTTTTGGAGATTTACATGCAGTGTGATTGTTGTTTTAAACCAAATGAAGTTTTTTAGCTGATATTTAAGTCTAGAATGTAATATAGTCTATTAAAATAGATGCTCTAGAAACTCTTAACTCTATTAATTAAAAAAGATAGATAGTAATTTGATATCAAAATACCTATATAAAAGCACCTTTGGGATCTAAAGAAAAGGGGATAGAATTAATTAACAATAGGCAAGAAGGTGTTTTTTTTCAAATGCTACCTGTATCCTGTAGCTCTTTACATCGAAAACTAAGTAGTTGTGGTTTAAAACCTTGGTTTTGCTCTTGCAATAGAGCAAGGAGGACTAACCGGAAACGGTGACGTGATGTGCTGTTGACCGTACGTTTCCACATCTAACGTTTAACTTGACTACCCACTTTGCACAGTGGTTACGAGCGCCAAATTCTTATAGCGAATTTGATTTCCGAATTTAGCGCAAATTTTAGTTGATGTCACAGGTTTTTGATTTTTAGAGATAAAGAGCTAAGTGTCTGTTTTCCCTAATGATATTACAATAAAAAAGACGTAGATAGATTATGTTGCAACTGACGGGAAGTCAAAAATTTACCCCTAGCGTACGCATCTATAATTCGACCATGTATACAAGATAGTATGATTATTTACTAGAGCGTAAACGAGACAGATTCATGTTACGCAGTGTCGTCTCAAACCGTCAATGCTTTGTTCAGGTGACCACCTGAACAAAGCAGGAAGAAGAAGGTCCGGATTTCGTTTGCTATTTTTTAGCACATGTAACCTATCTACGTCTTTTTATTATATTATCATTGGTTTTCCAATACTCATTCCTTCATTTTAAACAGTAAAACTATGAATTTCTAGTTACAATTCGGACTTTGTATCCAAATTTTATAATTTGTTCTAAATTCTGCAATTCCCTAAGTGCGCCCCTCAGACGGCCGCAGGGGACGAGCGTCTTCCGACAGAATAAGACATTTAGACGTTATCTAGTCAAATGTTTTGTTTCTAAATACAAAACTAGGAGAGTTTTATTACTATTCAACAGTAGATTATGACAGACGTGAATTTGTATGTAAATAATTTGTTCTGTGGCTATACGAGTAAATGATGGTGATACTGCAGTTCATCAACCTTTGAACGTACTTCTGAAAATCTATACTAATAATAAAAAGCTGAAGAGTTTGTTTGTTTGAACGCGCTTATCTCAAGAACTACTTAATTGTATAAAACATCACGATATGACTATAAGGAGCTCACGCGAACGAAGTCGTGGTCGGCCACTAGCATAAAAAAGAGCTGTAGTAGTAATGAATATACGTTTTGCTAAGGCTGTTACATAAAAATATGACATATTTCAATTAATCTGAAAAGTTCTAACCTCTTACATTTTATAAGCGATTCATCGATGCATCTTTTTAATAAATTTTTCACCCTGAGTACAGCCCTGACCTGGCGTTAGACGGCCTCGAGGGATAAGCCGGCCCTGTCTTACATTCCCGCGTCTTCCGACCAGAAACGTTTTAAGGTCTTCATTTTGTATTAATTTTAATGTGCAATTTAGTTGCGAAATAAACTTCGTTAACTTGCTTTTCGAAAATGGAGGTTTTGAGCGAAATTATATTCAATGGTAGCTATTTTGAGCCTTCACATAAAAGTTGGTAGTATTACAAAAATAAAACAGAACTTACTTAAGCTGTTGTTTTCAAAAGGACAATCAAATGTCTATGAAAGGCTGTGCTGTTACAATACATTACTATTAACAATGGCCGTTTTACGGTTTTTTTACGAGAGTTTTTCTATTTATTCAGATAGCTTTATGTGGTAGTAAGTAACTTATGGTGACGATTTGCTCACGTCTTGTTTGGCATCAACATCAAAGTGCATAAAGTATAGTGTAAGTTAACTTATACTTAATTTAGTAGGCAAAGTATAATTTTGGTTTGAATTTAACAAAGAAGACATTCGAATAGCCGGATAGTTCCGAAAATATAGATATTTATTTTGATATTATACTCAGTCAGACCAGTTGAGATAATCAAACAATATTTTTGGATCGGAGTGGTCACCCATCCAATTACCCATTCCTAGCTACGTGACTTAACATCCGTTAAAATTGTCACTGGCTGTAATAATTAACTTTTACCTAACTATAATATCTTGTAAAGTCGCGGAATGAAAAGGTAGACCGTCTTCAAATAAATTCATATACGCGTTGCAAGCACATGTTACCTTTTTGAACTGCGTAACAGGCTAGAGAATAGTAACAGGCTAGAGAGAATGTTGAAAAGTGTGTTTTATTGTTAAACAATAAAATACAATTTCGATTAGATGTATGTTCCTTCACGATTGACAGTTGAACCAATACTTTTTATTGGTTTGATCTTGTCAATGTCAGCATTGAGCAAGCAAAAAGCGATCTTGCGTGGTCAACCCTTTCATTCCGCGACTGTACAACGTTATAATGCAGTCAGTTATCCTCTGCAGTATAATTCCCGCATATTTTCCGTTGCGACTGTCGGACCACTTTTTGCCGACAACTTTTGTTGCAGTTTTTCAGTTTTAATTAAACTGCAAAATGTTATAAGTTGAAATTTCATTCGGTATTTTTTACAGTTATAATGTCGGGGTGATATTTTTAATGACCGTATGCCTCAATTTGATTGGTTGTGAGCAGTTTGACACATCTCTCCATAACTCAATTTCGATCCTTTTAGGGGATTTCTGTACACTCCTTTAGAATCTTGAAAATTTGAAATTGATTTCACCTGTCGTAGAACTTAATAGTTTCGACAATTTCTAACGCGTGCTGTTAAGTATATCCTCACTTTTCTTAACAATAACTTAGTTAAGATCGTCTAAGCTGGAATGACGCGCCCTCAAACCGCATATGCGCAAACAAGAGTGCTTGCTTGTAAGCGTAAATGCAGTGAAGGGGCCCATCATTTCAACTTAGACGAACTCTAGTTAGGTACGTTCTATTGCCCAATAATCTCGATATTCAAAGAAAATCTTAGCAGCTGTGAAAAAGAGACGTATTGTACAAACCTCGACTGAGGCACTCGAGTATGGGATAGAGTACGTAGAATTGCTATAGGTACTAGACTGATACTCTCGTCGAAAACAGGCCGAAATCGACATTTCCCTTAACCTTCGAAATAAAAGAAAATGTTAAGGTTTTTTAGAAAGCAATAATAAATGAAGGAGAACTCATGAACGATGCAGATGAACTCGAAAACAATTAAGTATAACGATTGCGATCAATTTGCGAGCTTTCCCGATGAATTGCATTATAGATCCATATTTTAAAATTGTCGTTTGTTTACTCTAATACCAAAGAAGATTACGCGTCAAAGACCTATAATAAAGCCTTTTAACAAACCAATGCAAACAACAACCGCCGCAAACCGGCTAAGACAAAACAAGCCGCCGAAATATTCCCAACAAAACACTACAAAGGCGACTCCTAATCTCCTAAAATCAATACCTTTTTACCTCTAACCCCCGAAAATTTTCCAAACTACCCCCCACCTCCCCAAATTTCAATTTAAACGACAAAGTATTATTTAATTTCAACCGTCTTTTCGCCATTGTAAGGCGACGAGGGAGAGAGCAAGCATGTTTCTTTCGCGCCAAGACGTCGCCGCGCTCATTCTAGCGCGGGAGATGAACGAAAAAAGCGCGGGAGAGAGCGAGACGGATGTACGTAAGACGGGCGTCTTGGTTTTCTTAATGACGTCATATAGATTTATGGACGTACCGCGCCGCCCCGCCCCGTGTGGGGGAAAGTTTTTACGACCCTTTATGAATGTTTTAGTGTGTGTTTTTTCGGGTAGTTTTTGCGAGGTTAGCGGCGGAGTTTCATTCGCTGTTGGAATTTGTATTTTATGCAGTCGAGTTTGCTTTTTGTGCATGCTTGTGCCAAGAATTCTCATTGTTATAACATTTTGTTAGTAAATTGCTATTTCACAAGCTTTATTAGCCTTCTTAGAGCTTGTCATCTGAGTGCTTTAGTTTATCAATGAAATATGTACCTATTGTATAAAAGAACCTACTCACTCACACTCACGACTATAACACAGACGGAGTAGTCAGAGGCACACTGATTTTTGCCGTTAAGGAAGACGGAATATTCAGAAGCCCACACTCCTCCGAGGGAAACTCAACCGAACGCAGTAAGGCGCGACCCCACCGCCGTTTACCTATTTCCTCACTAAAAATAATTAAAATGCCATTTGCTAAGTAAGGTCACATCAACACATTTTTTCATGCTTGTTACCTTACATTACGACCATGACATTAACAAAACAATACCAAACTAGCAATTACTGGCACATAAACGTGCATTAATTAAAAAGAAAACGAGCCACGTTCTAAATTTAAATCAAAACGGCGCGTATTACCCGGGCTTAATCCATTTAAATTCAGAGGCGCGTTCTGAAGCCGCGCTCGAAGGCATAAAACGCAGAGACGGCGTGCTTCGAAATTCGAAAAAGCCGTTGTAAATCGCCTAATCTTGAGACCTCGCTCATGACGCATGTGAGGCACGTCGACCGCGGCGCGTTCAAATTTGGAACGCAAGTCATCTTCGGCCGCGACGTAGACTAATTTTTGGCAGTTAACAACTTATCGTTTTACATATTTTGAACATTATGTTCGTATTTTGTTTTTGAGGGAGTTGAGAGATGTTACTAAGTTTATCATAATAACTAGGTATGAGTAATTGCTTGTCTGTTAAAAAATACGAGATGTCCCCAGAAGTAGAGACATTTTCGTACTTATATAGGTAAAAGTACTTTTTGCTCTAAAAGTGTCAGTCGCTTTTTTTAAAAAGTCAGGTACGTTTGTCTTTTGCAGAAACTTTGATTTATTTACGCTCCTTCTTTTAAGTTTCCCTCGTATTTGTTTTCTCGAGACAAAAAAAAAACAAGAATCTTTTCGATCCATAATTCCAGAGATACTCTGAAAACGGTAATGAAAATATTTATTTGCAGAAAACATGATGCACAAGAATGTTAGGCCTGTGCAGGGCACGCACTTGCGACATCTGGAGTAGTAAGCAAATTCTGAACCATTACTGACGTAAAAGAAAGACGGACGTCACCTCGTCTAATCATGAGTGAAGCATATTATCAGCTGCCAGTTTAGGTGGGTGAAACCCTAGCACAACCACTAGCACGTGTCATTTGGAGCCGTCACACGGGGTACAATGGCGTAGTTTGTAGCACCTAGTGTGTTTGTGTGAGTGTAGCAGGTCGTGTACCACAAACGAAATTGTAGCACCTTGCATGCTTCACATTCCGTTTGTTCCGTCCGTCTTTCCTTTACGTCCGTGCATTACACCAAACCGGTCATCGGAATATTGACACACCGTAACAATGGAAACTCAATCTACGCATTCTAATGTCCAAAAATTCAATGATTATAGCTCTAATGTTTTTTTTACCTTAATTGCTTACTGTTTGTGTCGTACCTTCCTCCCTTGTGTTATTGCTTTGTAAATTGTACTGTTTGTGTCGTACCTCTCTAATTCTACACTATGTCCCGGTGTCGCAGTATGAACGCTTCCGAAGCAAATAGAGAATCTTGGGCCGACTAATCCAGCAATTACGCATTTTAATGGCGTTCGTTCGTCGCACGCCCGCTTTTAATATTCCGTTCCTTGTTTTACGGCAAGGCTTTAAGACCCTTTGATATTAATGCATTTACTGATTCTAATTGTAAACGTATCTGGGGTGATTTGGTAGGTATGTCATTTTGCCTGGTTACTTAGGTTGGGTTGCACCATCTGACTTTAACAATAACAAACATCCAAATTTCAACCTAAGGGTAAGTTGCACCATAGTAGAAGTTAAAGTTAAAGTTTTTGTCAAATTTGACAATTTGACGTCATTTTTGGCCCTAACCGGTACTTTAAGTCAAAGTCAGATGGTGCAACCCAACCTCAGTCTTTTGGGTTTTTAAGACTAGGAGATGGTTGAATGTGCTAAGTAAACCTAATGCGAGTTTCCACGAATAAACGCATCGAGGGCGTAAACATGCATTTATATTGGCAGACAATGGTTATATATATATAACCATAACCATATATATATATATGGTTATACGTGCAACTAAGTATATCAAATCTCAAAAATTTTTAGGAGTGAAAAACATACAATTGCAGTGATTTCCATTATTTTCATTTTGCCATCAAAACATTTTTTTTCATGTTTTAATAAGGCTACTTTCATGCATTTTATCAAACTGGAGTTTTGCTTGTTTCTGAAAAAAATGTTTTTTTTTTTGAGAACATATTGTATTTACGGTTTTTCAATAGTACCTAAGCATCCTTACCTTTCTAATTCTCACTAATATGAATTACCTTCAAAATTATTTCTTTCTTCCTCAGTTTCGTTTTGCACAACGGAACAAAAGTCACCCCCCGCTCCCCTTAAAATAACTCAGTAAAATATTAACAGACTCATAACGAAATTCGCTTCTAATCCAAGTTACTCTATAAACGGGGTATTAAGTCAAAAGATGCGCCGAGTGGAGGCAACTTCCTTTATTGCGGAATAGGTTTGCAAGGTAGCCAGTTTGCGGCGGATATAACCGGTTATAAAACCAGACAAAACTGCAAGAAACCGGTTTCTTGACCAAACTGCAAGAAACCGGTTTCTTGACCAAACTGCAAGAAACCTGTTTCTTGACCAAACTGCAAGAAACCGATTTCTTGCAGTTTTGTCTGTTTTTTTCCAGGTCAGGAGGGGTGGTAAGATGACAAAATTTTGCCATCATCATCAGCCTGTTGCAGTCCACTGCTGGACATAGTGTTGTTTAAGTTCTAGCACCACGTATGTCATTTTAGCAACTTTTCAGGAGAGACCAAAAACCGAACTGACCTACGTGCTGTTTCCATAGAATAGTGCTTATCGTGCTGTTTCTTTTCGTAATTTTAGAGGAATTTATTGGTCGTACTTTGGTTCTGATTGGACTAAGCGACGCGTCTTAAGATGCTTTAGCGAATGGCATCAAAATGTCAAAACCGCCAAAAAATTACTTACGTGGTGTTAGAACTTAAACGACGATGGGCCTCTACTATTACAAGCCACTGAACTCGATCTTCGGCTGCTCGCATCTAGTTCCTGCCAGCTATCTTGCGCAAATCATCACTACACCTTGCCTGAGGACGTCCCACACTACGCTTGTCTCCAAACAAGAACATGTATACACAAGGTTCAGGTTTTTCACCATATTTTAGAACAAATTAGATTTTTATTCATGCACTTTCAAACTTTGTTGTGTTTGCTCTTTTGTATTTCTCATCAGTAAATTGTCAAGTAAGTTCTCAAACATGTATGTCCTAGTTTGTCCCACTGCATGGTAACCCTACGAGCGCAACTTTTCATCCCCGCGCGAAGACGTGGAAAATTTACATAAATTTACGAATTTCGCTACGAAATAAAGTAGAGCATAGTTCGCGCGGGTACCGCCCCATGGGGGGGTAGTAAGGGGGCGCCGGGGGAAGGGGGGCCGTTTTTCATGTTTAATTTTAACTTCGCAAAACCGGCGTTTTAATAAATGCTAGCCCGTCTTTCGTGTTCAGAATTTTATGCTTCGCTTAAAACCTTTTGCCTTTCGAAATGAGAATTTGGTATAATGTCGCTCAGGAGACGACTGTAACTAGTTTTATTGTGTATGATTAGGTTTTGTGTAGTTATTTTGTTGTTGTTTTGGAATTTTTAAACGGCATTTATATTTTAGTGTTTACAGAGTTTTTAGCTTGTAGTTATTTTATTGAATGGCTCGTTGGCGCAGTGGATAGAAACATGCCTTTTATATCTTTTGACATTTGGGGTTAAGGGTGTGGGTTGGAGACTATGGGGGGAGTTGGTTGATTTTGACATAGATTTTATTTTGGTTATTAAGTGTTTATGCACATTTAGCCTCTTTTTTGTTCTCTACCTATAAGTTGCCTGAAACGATCGCTTTCTGAAATACGGATACCTAATTTGTACATTGCTTCAAGTAGCCGTTATTTTCTTTATTAGTTTGGCTATTAATGTATTGTTCAAAGTGTGTTATTGTTGTTGAAACAGATATTTGTCGCTTGGTCTGGATGTTGAAGGTATCATTTTCGTGGTTTCTGGTTCTCCTAACAAAACACAAAGGTAATTATTATTTTAGAATAAGAGCAATGTTGTTCACAAGTATTTATTTTTCTATTTTACTTTTCATGATTACTAAATAAGTATTCAACCTAGATCCTTACGTCTTCGAGCTAGCTACCTAACCTCTAAGCCACAACGATTTCATGTAGCTATAAATACACAGCCTAAGTTTCTAAGTAATCAATAAAACCTCCTTCAATTAATCGTAAAATTCGAAATCAACAGAAAGGGCTGAAAACTAAATTTTAATTAAACCGGCGTCGAACTTGGAACTTTTCAAGTGTATTTACTTAAAGAAACCCATTAAAACTCCATTTTGTGCCGACATTCTGTTTGCGAGTTTCAACTTTGTTAAAATCTAGTTTGGATTTTATATAACGCTATTTTGGTTGGAATAGTTCAATTTAATTGAATGAAAGAATGTTGAGTGAAATACGATAAAATTATACATTTGAAAAAATAGTTTGAACAGTGGATCAATGCGAGTTTAATTCAAATAATCATTTTTTAAAAAAAAAAACCTCACGCCGGCGCCACGTGGGTAGTTTTTTCTACGTAGAATCCAGTTTTACGTGCTCGATGCGTTTGATCGAGAAAACACACTATAGATTCTCTGAACACTTTACGCATTGTGTGTTTGAAAACCATGTGGTAGAAAGCTTACCAACGCTAACTGTTAATTCGAATTTAACTCTACTTCATTTGTTTTTATTTATTTGGCAGGAACTCACCGGAAACCACACAATGATATGCTGAACCCTGTTCACGTGACTCTACGAATCATCACTACATATTATAAAACAAAGTTGCTTTCCCTGTCCCCATGTCCCTTTGTATGCTTAAATCTTTGAAACTATGCAACGGATTTTGATGCAGTTTTTTTAATAGATAGAG
Organism: Udea ferrugalis; assembly: GCA_950022985.1. NCBI lineage: Eukaryota > Metazoa > Arthropoda > Insecta > Lepidoptera > Crambidae > Udea > Udea ferrugalis. Next base: position 3,121,630 of record OX465541.1, read on the forward strand.
TAATTCAAGAGGAAGGTTAATATGTATAATAACATCCTATTGCACCCGTGCGAAGCGGGGGCGGGTCGCTAGTATTTTTATAAACCATAACACTAAACAATAATTTATGGGCTGCATGTTTGGTCTGTAACTATTGGAATGTATGTATTTACTAAAGAAGTGTGCATCATCTTACTGTGCAAGCTTATTTTTAAGCCAAGCGGCATTCTTTGTTCCATTACCAACAGAATAATTAAACAAGAACCAACCATGATTTAAATCACAACATAACACAATCGAAAGTCAAAACTCAAGATATACTCGTCTACATACATAGCAAGGCGGCTGCTAGCATTTGGAGCATAGGAGCTAATTTAAATTTCTATTAAAACTTGCCACTCGCAGTGTCAAAGCAATCACGATGTTTTATGTACACAATAAACCTCTATTATGGTATAATGTATGTACGGGAAGTACTGGGTACATTATAAAACTATCTTGTGGAGGAGACAATGTAATTTGTAAGGATGATGTAGATTGAGACATTTGGTTCTTCTCGATAGAAACAACTTCCGAACCGGTGGTAGAGCGACATTGACTGTTTCTAACCTTATTTTGTTTTACTGACTTTTGTGCAATGATATTTGAAAGAGTAGATACGTTATGTCAGTACTGATGCGAAATCGAAAAAGAAATTGAGCTTTGACCCTAGTCTTAAAAATGGCTAAGGATTGAGACTATCTCATGGATAGGGGTAAAGAGTTCCACAGACGAATGGAAGTTACAGTGAAAGACTGTGTGTAGGTATGTGAGGAATGAGGAGGAAAAATAAGACGAAGTTTCTTAGATGAACGCAAGCCCTGACCCCGGGTAGGTTGCATAAATTGAAAGCGCTCTTTGAGATAACTCAGTGACATTGGGTTGAACAGAATGTTGTACAGAAGAAAAAGAACAGGAGAATCACGACGAAGGCGAATAGGAAGCCAGTTAAACTTTGTTCTATATTCAGAGACGTGGTCGTACTAACGTAATCCAAAAATGATACGTATACAGTAACTTTGAAGCCGCTCCAGTTTTTGAAGATGAATCTCATTAAGATCCGTGTAGCAACTGTCTGCGTAGTCGAGGATGGGGAAAAGAAGAGCCTTAACAAGCGCAATTTTGGTGTGTATCGGGAGAAAATTTCGAAGTCTACTCAGAGAACTTGCCGCAGCAAACATTTTCCTGCTAACCTGGCCAACTTGAGCAGTTCAAGCTAATGTATTATCAATCTGGATTCCAAGGTTCCTTACCTCCGCACTAAAAAGAATCCTGACACCTTCGAAGATGACTGGAGGCAACAAATCCATATCAATTCTGGCAGAATATCAATACTTAGTGAAGCGAATAAAGTGAGTTAGTTCTCCTGAAGGAGGTTGCGATAAGAAATTATGTTTGTTGGATTCGCTAGGATGAACACTTTATAGTTAAATTTAGCTTTAAAAACCCGGCGAAAAACGTCGAGTTGAGAACATACCACCAAATGCAATGTCACCATTGCCAGGATGGGCTGCCGTCTCTCTCACTCTCGAACGTGGGAAGGGTCCGGCGTCATGGTCGAGACGAATTACTAGGTTGAAGATCCGACGGAAAGAACTCTGCATAGCCTTGCCCGGCACTGGAGTGTTTCGACATGCTGCATCTGCCCAAGCTGAAAGATATAAAGGGAAGCAATTGAACGATTTTTTTTATATACGTGTCACCTATAGACCACGCTGTGTTTATCTGTAAATCTGTCGTGCAATCACCTTAAGAACCGAAATCATGTCAAACTAGATTAAGTAATATTGTATCAACAGTTGATAATCCTAATAAAGAAAATAAAATAAAATAAAATTTGTTTTTAAATATTCGGCAAGAATAAACACGTCGGAAGTTTGAAAAACACATCAGAAGTTTATATAAACACTTAATAACCGGGTTTTCTGCAACATATATATACATATAGTGAAAAATGCAACAAGAAGGTTTAAAAACATCAGAAGTTTATTTAACAGAACAGATTTTTGTTAACAAAACTAACTTTATTGAATGAATGATCAAACCATAAAATATTACTAGCCTGCCCACAAGGCGCGAACAATACATGTTTTCTTTTTGTTAAAAAAGAAAAATAAAGATTATTTTGTTAAAGGATGCAAGGCATAAATAGGTCCTATTACAAAAAAGACATATTTGTATGTAACCATGGATTTTCCTGATAGATAACACAAAGTACCGATTTTTAAGCAAGAGGGGTTACAGATGTCTCCTAAAGGGGGAGGCCTCCCACTTAGACGCGCCGCGAAAACTCTCGAAACAAAGGAGGGTAATTGAAAATTCTATCAAAACTTGCGCCGAACGAGCTCCGGCGACGCGGCTGTGCCGAGTAGTCGAGGGGATAGTGGACTACATTTTTGATTATATGCTCCAGACCTCTCAATCTTAATTTTTTTTTTTTATTAAAAATGGGTTTGCGTTTGACCTCAGACTCACCTGATGGTAAGCGATGACGAGGCCGAAGGTGGAACACGCTTACCCAGAAAATGCCTATTCACTCTTGCCTTGAAGACACCAAGGTTGTATGTATCCGGAAACACAGACGCAGGGAGGGCGTTCCACTTCCTAGCGGTGCGGACCAGGAAGGAAGCACCAAACCGCTTAGTTCGGACCGCTGGAAAGTCGACCACATGGGGGTGAAAGCCCTCACGGCGTCTAGTGGTCCGGTGGTAGAAAGTGGAGGGTGGGATCAGGTCATGAAGTTCCTGCGCACACTCTCCGAAATACACCTTATAAAAAACCGATAGACAGGCAACTTTACGCCGATGCTCCAAACTCTGAAGTTTGGTTCCAACGAGCATATCGTCACCTATCAGTCTCCTGGCCCTTCGGTCTACTGAGTCCAGTGCATCCAGCTGGTATTTGGCAGAGCCATCCCAAAGGTGGCAGCAGTACTCCATACACGACCGAACTTGTGCTTGATACAACTGTAAGAGTTGCTCCGGTGTGAAGTACCGCCTAACCTTAAAGAGGATACCAAGTTTCTGAGCAGCGGTTTTTGCTTTGGACTCAATAGAACTGCCGAAGTTGAGGTCAGACGAAAGATCCATACCAAGGAGCTCGAGGTGGTTGGCTATCGGTATGGGTGCATCCAGGAAAGTAGGAGTCAGATTTAAAGGACTCCGTTTGGCGGAGAATAGACACGCCTGAGTTTTGTTGGCGTTGAACTCAACGAGGTTAGCTTCGCCCCAGTCGGACACTGCTTTTAACGTTGAGCTCATCCGCTCAACCATGGCCTCTCTAAGGGACTCAGTCTCAGCCGGACTAGTGCGAGCGCTGGACATGTATCTCTTTGTAACGGTGCTGTCGTCTGCGTATCCGAAGATACCTGGGCACAGCAGATCGTTGATGTGCAGCAGGAATAATGTTGCAATAAAAAAATCTACCTAAGTCATCGGAAAAACGTAACGATATATGTGTCAGCCTGGTTAGTATTGTTTTTAGCATTTTCCATGCGGTACCTATTTTTACTATAGATCTATACGGTAAGATATAACGGTTTGTGCTAGCATAGTAGTTACTGAATATAGGTACCTTTTTATTTTTTAAAAACAATCAATAAATCTAAGACAAAATTATTTGACCTTTATAGGCTCCTCACACTTTTCGATTTCCGACCATTTGGTCTTTGGGCGAGTACAGTAATAAAAAGTATAGTATTTCGAACACAAGCACGCCTCACCGACGTTTCGATCATTTTTCGCCAACACATATTCTGTATAGCGGTAGTCACTCAGATAACAGAGTTATCGGGTAGCGAAGATTTATGCGTATACTTTTGTACGGAGGGTCCAAACTGGAATTATTGTATTACAGAATGCTGCATCACAACAGTGTGGAGTCAGTGGTTCTGATTGGGCGCACATTGTGAGCAATTTTTTCTCAAACTGCTTATTTTATAGCGATCCAACGCCCTCCGTTTCTTAACTTACTGTAAACGTATATCACCAACTCAGCATTAGCAGCCGCAAGAAGTCCTCTGTTGAACATAGGCCTCCCCCATTGATTTCCAGAGCGCCCGGTTGCGGCCTGCATCCACCGGGATCCCACGATTTTTCCAGGTCGTCCGTCCACCTTGCGGGCGGGCGCCTCCCTCTGCGTTTGGCCGCAAATGGTCTCCAGTCTAGAACGTTTCGGCCCCAGCGGCCATCAGTACAACGCGCTGTCACCAACATATCGTCATTTTACTTTATCGTTTTTTATTTTTTACTAGCGACCCGTCCCGGCTTCGCACTGGTGCAATTGGATGTTATTATACACGTAAACCTTTCTCTTTAATCACTCTAGTTATTAAAAAAAATTGCATCAAAATCCGTTGCGTAGTTTTAATAGTACATTGTTATCCTAGGGGTGAAAGTAACTTATTTAGTCCCGAGACGGGGTTTGGCGCCCGGAACGAAGTGAGGGCGCCAATAGTTCGAGGGACTAAATAAGTCTTTAACCCGAGGTAAACACTGTGCTTTTCATTACGAATACAAGGAAAGTAAAAATAAAAACATGAATTAGCTAAAGAAAAAATGACAAAAATAAATGAAGATCGAATAGCCGCTTTCCCGCCTATTTTGTTTGTTTTTTTTTCCGTGGCCGGCCCGCTATTCAGCCATTTTTTTTATTTTCATCATTCAAAAAATGCTAAATACTTTGCTCAAAGCTAAGTTATTTTATAGAAATTGTTGAATCTGAATTATAATAAAGGTATTTAAAAATATATATTCTCTAATCAATACATAATTAACTTAAAGTATTTCAATTTTACATCGTGGCTGTATAGAAAGTTGGAACATGGTTCAATAGATATGTGAAAAATAACTAGTTTTGTTTTTAATAATTTGACAGCTGTCAGTTGAAAGTGATTCTCCCTAGGGATGAAAAGTACTACTTTCAGCCCGCTTCTCAGGTCAGTAATGACCTACTTTCAGAGTATGAATAATGAAAAGATTTAAGCATACATAGGTATTTAGGGACAGAGAAAGCGACTTTGTTTTATACTATGTAGTGATTTTTCAAAAATAAGCGTTACTGTCCCCTGGCCTACCCAAGTCGTGGGGACTGTTTGACAAGCGCGATTCTCCTTTATTTCAAGACGGCAAGTTTCGCGTGTTTGATATGCTAATACCGGTCCCTCTTGCTATTGGTTTTTGTTATTCAATTACATAGTTCGCCTTTGAGTTACTTTTAGATTATAATCATTAGATAATCTAACAAAGAGAACAAACAACAGCCTTAACGAGTATATGCCCCTTATTCATACAAACGAACGCAACGCTATAGCATAGTTTAAGCAATTGACGTGTTATGTCACTTACTGGCAAATGGCGGCAGCAACAAGAATGACAGTGACAAAGCGATACAAAAGTTATCGTGTTGTTTAAGAGCTGTTTAAGTTTTTATAAATAAGGGGGTATGTCTCAATGCTGGCCTCAACTCAACTCTGAGTTGGCGCGAGTTTTACCTACTCCAAAATGCGGGCTTAATGCGAATACAAGGTTCATGATGAACCTTGCTCTCAGATGTCATCATCATCATTTCAGCTGAACGGCGCCCGCTGCTGGACTTAGGCCTCCCCCAAGGATCTCCACAATGACAGATGCTATCAAGCCGCCTTTAAGCCTCCGTGGGACCAACTGTTTTCAATTCCAAAACACAGAGTTGCCCGAAAAATACATCAGGTGGTAACCTTTCTCATTTCCGGCGTTTACCTTAATAACAAAACCGGCCTATATACGTCCCACTGCTGAGCACAGGCCTCACCTCAACTATGAGGTGGAACAAGCCATACTCCAACACGCGGGCTCAGTGCGCATTGTTGGAGGAGTGTAAGGTTAGTGAGCATCCTTCATGTCCGATGTTATCAAGCCGCCCTAAGGCCCTTGACTAGACTTAACGACTGACATCTAGCGACGTCAACTCCCTAACGTACCTTCCGAAGCACGGAGATGCCCGAAATACACATCACTAAATTTCGGTCAGGGTGGTCACCCATCCTATTTCCGACCCAGCGTGTGTTGCTTTACAACAGCGATCGTCGCCGATCACTGTCACACTGCGCCACGGGCACCTCACCTTCCGGCGTTTGTCGTTTTATGTCGATTCCCTGTCGCAGCTGAGCGACGGGCACTTCATTAGACAATCAAATAACTAAAGATAACTAAATCTATCGATGAGATGGTTTGTGATTCCTGTTAACAACACGGGAGTCTAGAATCCGATTGCAACCAAGGTGATTCTCACCTGGCGGACGTTTGTATTTGATCTAAGTGAATTGGAGACGTTTTGGAGAAAGTATCTAAGTAACTTCAATAGCACAAGTTTAATGCTAGTTTCCACAATCAAAAGCATTGAAGAAGTAAAAGTAGATTGAAATGGCATTCGTCGGGGCGCCTCTGGTGGCAGCTAGACGTGAACGTTTATGTTTTACTAGCGACCCGCCCCCGCTTCGCACGGGTGCAATAGTTATTATACGTATAAACCTTCCTCTTGAATCACTCTATCTATTTAAAAAAACGCATCGAAATCCGTAGCGTAGTTTCAAAGATTTAAGCATACAAAGGGACATAGGGACAGAGAAAGCGACTTTGTTTTTACTATGTAGTGATAAATCACCTTGACAGAAAATTTTAAAAAAATGGTTGTCTGTAAAGTCGGTTCACTTTTATGCAGCCGGCTCTATCGTTGTAACGTCAAAAAGCAATATTTAAAGGGGTTTGTGTCGGTGCTGTCGTCTATATTACACAGTTGTAATGGTGTAACGCACCAACTTTTTTCTGCATTTACCCCGATCTAATTACTAAAACACAAGCCGGCATTCGTCCAGAAACGTTTACCCCGTGCATCCCCGCCCTTATAATCTATCCCCTAAGCCACGTTGCGTTCCGCATACGATATCGCAATCTTCATTTGAATGTGGAATAAGAACAAGATGGCGCGCGCGTCGCTTCCGCTCCCGCCAACGATGCAACGGAAATTAGTTTAGAGCATAATGGCGATTTGAAAGGATTGAAACGGAAGTCAGTGGTTTTTTTATGGAATTGGCATGTTAAGATAAGATAAGGGCTAATGGAATGAGCATTAAAGTCTTTTAAACCTCAATATGGTGAAGATAGTTTTTTCTTCTTGTCTAATAATCCAGTTCTTATCGAACGTTTGGTGCTAAGCTATGGTTTATGTTCAAGAAACGTGCTGCAATTCGAAAAAACCAAAGGGTTTTTCGGAAACCCCCGGAAAACCCTATGTTTTTTTTCGAAACGTAGCATTCTTGATCACTCACTACCCTACATTTGCCAAGGGTGGTGATTAAAAACTAATACCCTAAAGACAAATATAAATACGTTTTACTGATTGGGACGATAAGTACCTATGTAATTGAATTGAGCATTGAATTGGTGTCCAAACTTTAAATACTTTTTACCATACATTTGTCATCTTTTAGATAGCTAATGAAAAGTTCTTGCAAAAGTGACTACCAAATCCTGCGAACCTTAACCGATCGCCCTCAAGAGTTTGTATCTATTGATGATTATTATAATGCAATATGAATTAAACCTTTACAGCTTTTAAATTGACGTAATATCTATGTCAATTAAAAACACATTGGCGTAGAAAAAAATATTGTCCATGCCTACCAAAAGGCAAAGATCTTAAGCGAAGCACAGCCAAAAAACGTAACGTTCGCCAATCTGTTCAAAAGTGCAGAGTTAAAAATTGATTAACGCTGGTGGCCGCAGCCGGCGGGCTCTCTCGTAGTTGTACGGAAACGTCAAAGTGGGGGAAGGGGGAAAAATGAGAAGACGGAGGAGTTGCTAATTCAGAAGTTCAGTTGTTGCTGCTTGTATTGATTTAAGTGCAAGATGGATGGATGGATGGATGGTGCGCTTAGTGAGAGGAAAAGACGTCAGCTTTTTTGGACTCAATTTGTGTGTCATGTTACATTCGAATTCGATACACATCAGGACAATAATATTAAACTTAATCATTACAGGTTGAAGACCGTCTTGGTGTCATTGTTGAGAAGTCGGCTACTACACCAAGGGTCGCGGGTTCGATCCCCGCACAGTACAAACATTTGTGTGCATGAACATGTCTGTTTGTATTGGTCTGGGTGTTTCCTATGTATATTAAGTATGTATTTACAAAATCAAAAGTATTTAAGTATGTTTATCCGTTGTCTAGTATCCCAGAATAACGGACTATAATAGGCATGATGACTGTATTTTTTTTTTGTTTATTATCGAAAGACCTTACATTTATGTAAACAATCCTCAAAGAATCACACCTATTCAATCACCCTACAGTCATCATGCCTATTAGCCCACTTGGGTCTAGATGGCGCTGTGTGGAATAATGTCCAAGGATGTCCAAGGAAAGGTGTCAGTATACCTTCAACATTCTAAAATAGTTCTATTCAGAAAAGTAATTTGCCATTCCTCTCCTTTATACCAAAGGAAGTAACGCATTAATTTGAAATCAACTTTTTTCCTCCTAATACTGGCACAAAACCAATTCGAAGGGTGTCGGCATCCGCATGGTCCGTATTCGCGGATCCTCACTAAAAACTATAACGGGGAATCGACGCCAAAAATTATACAGACACTCGAACATTCCGACCCGGTCAGGGCTGTCTCATGTCAGGAATATTTCAGTACATTCCGTGATAGCAATTAAATACATACATGACTATATACCAAACGGGATATTAAGAGGCTCACTGAATGTTGTTGTCATGGTGAACGGAACATTCGGAAGGCCACATTTGGGGTGGCCTGCCGCCGTTATTACGGGTTGTTTGTTTCTTTTTAAAGGTTACAAGAGAGTTTTGTGCAAATTGTGTAACGAACACTAAGTACTATGTTATGTAGAGTGTTAATTACTCGTAAGCTAGTTAATAAGATTATAGCCACACTGTCGCATTGGGCTTAGCCTGTAAGGAAAGATGGTAAGGGTTTAAAAAAAAACGTATGTGTTCCGGCCTTTCACTAGTATAAAATAAAAAAGTTAACGCTAGAAAAAACGGAAACATTTTGTCAATGCACACATTTTTAATTTATTTACTGGAACAAATCAACAATAGTGTAAATTAACTACTCGTATCTACAAAAGTAGATTCATACTTTTTCAATTTTGATGTTTTTTTGGAAAATAAACAATTTTAATTGCGAGGAAACAAAGAAATCACTTCACAGGTCACTTTATGAGCGTAACCAGTGACGAATTCGATTTTTTTTTCAGAGTTGAGAACTACTTACATCTTTACCTCTGAGACTTTTCTCAGTAATACTATACTATATATACTACAATACGCTTTCTTACTAAAATATGAAAGTTATTCCTGTATGCAGTAACTCTCATACCTTGCCCTAATATTTGACCATTCAGAAAAACTCGCTCAGTACAAAACGCATAAAGACGTTTAACACCACTAGTTTCCGCAACCAGCCCTACCTTTCAGGAGTTTCCGAACGCCCCCCCCCCCCCCCCTCCATCCCGAACTAAAACTACCCTCCCCGAAAGGCTAAAAAAGGTCGGCCTAACCAAACAGCGACCCTTATAAAGCGTCCCGAACTAAAAACACCCAAAAAGGCAGTAAAACTAAAGGAATTAGGGCAGGCGAACTACTTTTCAAAACACTTTTGGACCCCGCCGCCCTCGCAAATATATGAATCCCAATTTATATTTTCTGGTAGGGTCCGCCAGGGATGTACTTGATGGTTTTAATTAATTAGATAAAACAATGAAACTAGCTAGCGGCAGACCGAGCCGGCAATAGTGGGATGAGCAGTAAAGTTATTTGTAAACTTATTTTGAACTCGAATAAACTTGTTTGAAGATATTATATTACAATGATATTTTTGGACCATGATAATATTGATGTTGTAAATCTAAGATATAAGTGTCATTGAACCATCCACAAGTTTGTGAATAGTATATAAATAGAACGCAAATAGTAAGTTCCACGAGGTGAATTTGTGTTAATATGAAACAAAAAATGCTGAAAATAGGGCAAAGCTTTGCCTGTATTGAAACACTGCAAGGTAACATAAAATATGTAGCATCTAAGGTATCCAACTGATTGACCTCATGGCTAACATGCTTCAACCAGGTTGAAGTGGGGCAGACGAAGGCTGCCACCAAAATCCTGTCACTTTTATCAAGTCATCCGTCCACCTTGGACTTGGTGGTGTCTAATTTTACCTATTTCTAAACTTTTCAATTTTGAAAAGCCTTGCCCACTTATTCATTTAAACTGAATCAGCCCAGCAGTGTCACTTTAACTACTTTTTTAACGTTTTAAATTTTTTCATTCTCATTGCTATCGACATTCAATTTGCGAGTAAATGACGCGCCCTTGCTTAATTTTTCATACTTCATTCAACTATACCGAAATAGGCCTATCTAAGTCCGTCCCTGCAATGATACAATGAGGTTGCCGTTACAGACGCCTGCTACGAATATGTTTCCGTTACGATTTACACGCGTAGCGCGTTACGTAACTCACAGAAGGCCTACTTCCATGAAACATTTTGGGATAAGTCAAGGCAAAAAATTCTTTTGTGGTCACTTCACAATACGGCAAAGTCATTTTAATGGCGCTATGTTTAGCAGTGATGATGTATCTATATTTAGACGTGTTCGATTCCCGCACCAGATATTTTTAGGTCTGGGCATTTGTGGTACCTTCGTTGTTTCTACTTCCCATAACCCCTTAAACCTAACTTTTGGCCTAGAACAATATAGGTAGCGAGGGATAAAGTAGAATGGCGTAGAAAGGAAGAAGAATTTACTCAGCAGTGGATGGATTTGGGTTGAAATAATGATTAATCTTCGCCAGTGTTTCTTCAAAATCCTTTAAAAGTTTCAAGATAAATAACTACAACACAGAATAAGTACCAATCCATCTTCCATATTCCCTGTACCTACTTGTATTGTAGTTCGAGGAACCTCCCCCCCCCCTTCCTTCGCTGCGAGGAAATTTAATTGTCGGAAATTAATTCCACGGCTAATTTCTATAGTTCCTCAGATAAGAGTACCGTTTTCTTGGAGGGCTGTAAATTGGACCTACTAGCGTTTAATTGGTGTCGTGTTTTCGTTATATGCTAGTTTTGTGGAAATTATTGCGGAATAAGATAATATTTTGGCCTTAAAATTGTTTATTTAATAAAATACTGAAAATAAAATAATGATTTCTAAAAGAGGTGTAGACACGTTTTGTCATTACAATCTCTTATAACCTGACAGTTTTAGTCACAAGCTCAGCTTTGAGATGCACATTTACAGTCACAAGTCGTGTTTTGTGTGGTAAATAATGACAAAAAAAGCCTTAATTTTTCTTCCTTGCTGTAGTAACTTATTTTACATGTTTTAGTCAAATTTCAATGAATGAAAAGACGTAAACTGAGCTGTAAAAAAAGATCGTAATAAGGCCCCTATAGGCCAGGCATGAACCGATAACGTCTTGGTAATCGAAAAGTAAACGATACTTTTTTTCCTTAAAGTCATGGGGAAAAGGAAAAAAAAGTAAAAGTACTATGTTTTATTATTGTTTTAGCATTTTCCATGCAGTATCTTAACTGAAGATCTGAAAACCAGTAAAAGACATTTGGTAAAAGACATTTTGGCCAAATGTCTTAATATTTAATACCTAAATCTTATTTATCATGATTTATCAATTCAATTTCAAGAATCTGTAGTCACCTACTTTCATCTCTTACTAATCAAACACGTCTGTCCGCCATTTTGTATTTAATTCTCGGCAAGTCGGCTCGATTTTCAAATTTGGAAACTTGAGCGGGCTCGCAAATCCAAGTTTGGATTGAAACGCTCCGCATGCGAGGCACGGGCGCGAGGTAGTCGGAAAATTGACTTGCGTGACGTCATCACAGATGCAAAAACTTTCTTAAATAGTTTCAGTTTTTTTTTCTGGCTTGCTTTCGCGGTTATTTATCGACAGCCAGTGTTAAATACATTGGAAAAGTATTTGAGTTTGAAAAATAATAGGAATTCTGAGGAGATGGTTGATTTTGTGGGTTGCTATTCGCCATGCCGAAACCGTGCCGTCTTCTTGCAATACTGTTAGTTCTCACAATGATCACGAACGCATAGAGAATAAGTCAAGCCATTGAAGAACACTGAATTTAAACAAATGCATTGAGGAATTTAACTCAAGATTGCTTGTATGAATGGGTCAGTATTAAGGAGAGCGTCGTAGCCCAGTGGTAGAACACTCTGACTCGGAACCCGATGGTCCCGAGATTAAACCTGGCCGGAACACACCTTCATTGGGTTCATTGTAGAATATGCGGCTAACTCTCCGGTGATGGAAAACACCGATATAAAACCCAAGCAACCCAAATAACGGCGGTAGGCTCGCCCTTACCACGTTGGCTTCAAATTCAATCGGCGAAATGTGGGCTTCTGAATGTTACGTTCACCATGACGGCAACAATCAGTGTGCCTCTGACTAACCCATTAGGGATATGGTCGTGAGGGTATGTATTAAAAAGCTACAAATAATTTGCCATGAAAATACGCCAAACTGACAGCAAGAAGAACCGTTAAAGCTAGTTAAGGTAACATAGAATACCTAAGCAAGCGTGCTTGGTAACTATTCCACTGTGCTAAGCACTTCCCTTTAAGCTCTAACTGTCATTCAACACAATAATATTAAACTACTAGCGTTATTTAGTTATAGTTCGACTAAATCTAACTACACAAGGCCAAATTGCTTCTCCAAAAGAGTCGTAAGGCCCAACTTGGACGCACCTGTTCCAACGGAATTTTCATGTCCCAACTTACTCGAAATTAACAAAATACATTCAGAACTTGTAACTAGATTTAAATAGTAACGCCATTGGTGCGGGAAACTAGAGAGGTGACGGAGTTACGATAAGAAATATTTAGTGTGAAACTTATTTAATTTTTAAATCAATTCGACACATCAATCCGTTTCCGTCAATTCGTCAATTCATCGGTGATTTATAATATTATCGTGAGATAGGCTGTAAACTAACGATGTTTTTAATAATTTGATATCATAATTTTTATTCATCACACAGACAAACAGATTTTGTCGTTCGTTCTAAGAGCTAATCTATTCAATTAGCTCTTTCTTCATAATATCTTAGTCAGTTTGTTCATCAGCCCCAGCCAAAAAAAAACAGAATTCTATATGCTCTGGTGAACTCGATTTAAGATATTCCACACATTTAGTTAAAAGCCAAAGAACAATTTAGGTAGATTAATTGCTAAAGAGCTATTTTTTCCGGACCACCTTGACGGCCGATTTCGTGTAATGACTAAGCTGACTAGCTACCTATCATAAAATTTACATTCACTTAAATAAATATGTTAATTTTATCGAAATTATCGACAGAGAATGTACCCCAATTATCTATCGACACCATCATCGACACACCTACACCCCTATCGGCACACAAAGAGACACTAAGAAATTATGTATTCCCCTTAGAGCAGTTTCGGGTAACTTTATTGAATTTGTTCCGAAGTCGCTGGATGCAGCACTTTTGTCAGGTGCTCGTGACAGGAATTCTTGGGCGCCATCTTGCTTTCGAATGAGTGAACGAGAAGAACTATTGCAGGGATTTTTTTCGGGTATTCGAACGGCGAGATTTATTCTTTGCGGCCAGTATTATCGATCTATTATTTTTAAATACTTGGTGGTTGTTAGTGATCAAATTAAGTATCTGTGAGGATGAATGTAACATTTTTTTGACTAATATTATTTAGCCTAGGAATAAAATGAATATGGCGAGTCTGGAGGTTAATTTCTTATTCATAAAAACTCAAATAGCTCTACAACAGTTATGCTATGTAATGGAACACCTTGGCTGTTCTTATTGCTATCGACGTTTGCGAGTTCACGTCAACCGATAAGACAATGCTGTAGCTTTGATTTAGTTTTTATGAATGGAGCTAGTTCATAGACTTAATTTATGTAGCGAAGACAATAAAATAAATTAAAACTATCTCATGATTGACTCAAAAGCCCCAAAGGTTGGAAAGCTAATATTCTATCAAAAAAGAGTCGCAATCGGCTTGATTGTCAAACACCGTTATTGTAATATTCCAAATTCAAAACCTTAGTCCGAACCGAATCACAAATAAAAAATTGAGTGAGTACCACAAAGTATTTGAATTAAGAACGCAATCTACTTATAAACATCCGATCGAACAAAGCAGCCAGTCTCGCAATAGCATCGTTCGTATTTCAAACCAGTCGCTTCCCGGAGCCGGGACTCCTTGCCGAGAGAAGTAAACAAATTTTCTGCAAGGATATGAGGGCCCCCGGGCAGGGGTGGTGGGCGGGACGCAGGGCTGGCAAAGATCTTTTTATATAAAATAAAGTCGGGTTGAGAATCACACAAAACGCGTTTGTTACAGTGTAAGAAACTCAAAATTAAATCGTGCAAATCACAACTTAACAAAACGTTTTGTACGACTATAATACTTCAGTTACACTTGTGGCTCGCGTCTCATCCCGTTTCTAGGCTGTCTGTTCGCGCGAGAAGATGCCGACGCTCCAGCGAGCTCACTCGTCTAGCGGCTTGTCTCGCCTCGTAGCTCGTCTCGTATCTCGCTCGCGAGTGTAACCGAGCTATATCGGTTTTTGATTTGTTGGATTTGTTTCCTCCTTGAATAGGACAAGAAATATTTTAAAAATGAAAAATTGACGGTACGTGGTCAATATTATACTATTTGTTGGTTGTCAGAAAATGTTTTCACTTAGCCGTTATACTTCAATTACACTCTCATTGAGATATTGGAACGCCCACATTTCGCCAATCGAACTTTCAACCCCTCCCTGACCTGACCCTGCGCGTCTGCCACCGTTATCCGTTTTTTCCGGTATTTTATTTCACCAGACAGTTCGCAGCTCGTGTTCCGGAGCGACTTGAACTTGAAGCCACATGGTCTTCAAGCCAGAGTGTTAAACCACTGGGACACGAGGCTCTCGTAAAAAAACAAATTAAAGTCATTAAAATAAATTACCCATTAAAAAAGTTAATCACACAAGTGGCAACCCTGAGAAGTAGTTAAGGCTTTTTTGCGTGTGTTCGTTCCGTGGGGGTTTTTTAATGTGTGCGTCTAGTGCAGTAGTGTGGGGGTTTTTCGGATAAGCTTTTTAGATGAGGGTTGAATTTGATATTCGGAAAGACGGTTTAATGGCGAAACGCGCAGGGTTAAGTAGATCGTTTTTATTACCTGAGGTTTATGAATGGCTTGAGATGTGCATTTTATTGGATATAGCAGTTTCCTTGGTTAACAAGGTTTGTCGTGTTCAATCCACATCTTTTTCAATCTTGTGGCTAACTCACAGGTGACGGAAAACACCGATAAGAACCCAAACAACTACCTTTAGTTTGAATTCACTTGACGAAGTGTGGGCTTCTGTATGCTCCGTTTGATGGCAACAGTCGATGTGAACTTTTGATCTTGTATAAGTACTCAAAAAACAAGACACTAAAATACCAGCAATAAGTGAATAAGAGACGAACATACAATAATCAACGACATCAATAGCAAAGCTAAGTCGGTCTCAAATTAGATGCTTACAACCAAATTACACAACACACAAAACTATTTCAAGCATTACAGTAGTATGCAATGCTTGAAAAAATGCTTAATACAAACTTATCAAAGTCTTCACTTCCAAAAAGATCACACAATTATACACAATAGAAAAACAACGACAGCAAAATTATGTTCCATAATAGTTAGGTATCTTTGGAAAAAAACCATAAGTACTCTTTAAACACCATGTAGAATCCTTACCAAAAACCACAACACTCGAATAAAACCTCTTTGAAACAAAAAAAAACATAGAGCTGTTTTGTACATTAACACTGGCAATAAGTAAAAAAAAGCAACAGAACATCGAAAAAACCAAATCCACACCACGCTCCAATCCGATTCTAAATTCAAATATTAAAAAAACAATCCTGCATCTATTCTTGTCGTTGCTAAGTATCCACCCCTTTTTTAACCCAAGAACTGCTAAGGCGTACCCGCCCGGGGGGCGAAGCGCGGCGAAGGGGGGGTGAAGCGGGGTTTTTTCACCCTTTGAAGAATTGCCCCAAGGCGCAGGGTGGCGCCGGGGGGGCTCTTTCTGTGTGTGTGTGTAGTGTTATTAAACGAATTGAAAAGGGTAGAGTTTTTGAGCGTAACTATGCGGTCGTTTCCTCGCTCGATACCGCGCTCTAAAGGCTTTCTTTGTTTTGTTTATAGTTAAAATATGTCGGATCCTTTGTTCAAATGTGAGTTGTGGATTGTACTTGTTTCATTATGTGTTTTTTGTTGAAGGTGTACGGGTACTTCTGCTTGAAACGCTACGATTTGGACCTAGCTTAGACCACGGTGGCGGATGCGTTATTAAGAGTGATACACTTTTGGTCATGGTTTGTACGAACAAATTGATAGTGACGCGGGATTTTTGTGAATCCACGACAGTGTTGCCAACTACTTAAACGGCAAGCATTACTTTCAAAAAAGCACCATATATTCAATGATCTTTTGAAATAATTTCAACCTTTAAGTCCCACTGTTAGGCACAAGCCTCACTCCCGCTATGAGGTGTTGGGCTCAGTGAGGTTTGTGGGTGAGTAGTGATGTGAAATGGCTAGAAACCTTACAGATTTCTACTGCCTAAGCCTTGCCTGTCCAATCATCAGCATCATCATCATTAGCAGCCGCAATAAGTCCACTGCTGAACATAGGCCTCCCCCATTGATTTTCAGAGCGGCCGGTTGCATCCGCCGGGATTCCGCGACTTTTATTAGGTCGTCCGTCCACCTTGCAGGGGCCCCACTCTGCGTTTGGCCTCCAATGGTATCCAGTCTAGAACCTTTCGGCCCCAGCAGCCATTCCAATAAAGGATGATAGTTATGTTGATATTCATAGTATTGCTAACTTATGTTATTTGTTTATTCTTTATTCCAGATACTTACATCAAAAGAATAGTTTAGTTGAACACATAATTTGCTTAATGCAAGCCATGAGTCAAAGAATGGAAATCCCAAATACACAATAGTTTTACTGTTGACTTGATGCCTTTATTTTTTGTATGGTTTAGTCAGCTGCATGCTGTCTAATGCCATTATATTAAACGAACTGGTCGGAAGCCATAACCTTGCCAAGTGAAAACCAAACGTGGTAAAAGACATTTTTTTTTTAAACTTCGAAAGGAAAAGGCACAATTACCAAATACTTGGTAAGCCTTTTTTAGTATTGGTCTTTCATCACTACGTTTCCCTTAACCCTAAACGCACTTAACTGAAATAACTAAATACCTTCATTTTAACTAAAAAAAACCCATAATTCAAACACCATCCCTGATCAAGTTATCTCCTCCAGACATTTTTCCCCCATCTTCCCCTCGAGTGCATTGTAAAAGTTTACATAGCGGAGCGGAAGGGTACATACTTACATCTTTTACCCCATGCCACCCCTCCCCTTGAATACATTATAAAAGTAAGGGGTAAGCAGTCTTAGAGCAAAGATAACTGAACGAGTGTCGCGCCCTTGCGAAAGAAATGGATACAGGGTGGTGCGAATTTTTGCCAATACATTTTAATTGGTTTATTTTTTTTAAATATAATTGAAATCTTCCATCAAATGAAAACTGTTTCTTTCGGTAACGATAATACAGTGTAAAATTCACAAAATGTTTAAAATACTCCTTTTTTGGAAGGTCAGTAAATAATAACGCTCTTCGTATTCCGTTACCTACAGGAAAATAAAAACCCCTTCAAATGTAAAAAGTCTTTAGGATACCTACTCACTAAAATCTTTATTCAAGTCTGAAATAACTATGTATTTTTTTCATTACTTTTAGAATTTTGCACTTCATTATGAAAATCAACACTTTGAGGTCCAAAAATTGAGCATACTATGAATTCACAGTTTGAGAATACAACAAGATAATGTAAGAACTACTATTTAAAACTATTCTCATTTAACTTGGTGACTACTCTGTTTTCAGTGCTTAAATCACCTTATTACAGAACCGATAGCCGTTGGGGTCAATGATATTATAATAAAAAGGACGTAAACAAGTAGGTTATACTTGTGCTAAAAAAGAGGCACCCGAAATCAGAACTTCGAACACCTGAGCAAAGCATTGACAGTTAGAGACGACACTGCGCAACATGTATCTATCTCGTTTACGCTCTAGTAAATAATCATACTATCTTGTACACACGGTCAAATCATAGGTACGTACACCAGGCGTCAATTGTCGACTTCGCATCAGTACTGACATAACGTATCTCTTTTATATTAATTAGTTGGTTTAGTTAGTATCTGGCGAATTCTAATGTCATCACATACATTTTTGTCTCCTTCTACATGTCCCCTAGCAACGCGTATTGCGACACATTGTTTAATAGGTCACAGGATATTGGATGCTGGCTTCATACAACCAGCCTCCTTGAAAATCAACTTGCAGAGGATCCGCCCGATTGACCGATTCGGTACTTTTCCTAACATACATAACATTAACGGCCTATGTACGTCCCACTGCTGGGCACAGGCCTCACCTCAACTATGAGGTGGATTGAGCCATACTCCAACACGCGAGCTCAGTGCGGATTGTTGGAGGGGTGTAAGGTTAGTAAGCAACCTTGATGTCTGATTTACATTTCTTAAAATTTTAGTAAATCGCTTATCCAGCAATGGCCATCTATTTTTTACATGTATAAGGAAAAAATAGATGGCACTCGCACTCTTGAATAGCAACATACATCTCCAATAATGCATATTTAAAGTTTATCTGAATAAAACCCGCATATTTTGCAAAGCATGAACAATCCTTCAAATTACCGAACATTACAGTCATTTGTTTTCATGAAAATCCCTGATTCAGCTTTAACGAACTAAGAATTCAGCCCTCACCACTTCATTACTCAATAAATTACAAACCTAAACTAATTTTTCATCCCCCGACCGTATATCCATAATTGCTCCCACCCAAGAAATACGAAGAACATAAATTCACACTCTATATAAACATTTGCACCCTTGCGAAAATCTTCGCGACTCATTACTCGCCCCCTAGAGGGCGGTGGGGGGTAGGGGCGAATCTTCGTTCAAATCTCTGACGTTTTATCTAAATGGGCCTCGGAATGGGTGTCGTTTGTACTAATGACCCCGAAGAAATAGTAAGACGTGGATTGGTGACGTTGAGTAAGTGCGCGATTCTGTAAACATGGAGCGAGGAGGCGATGGGGGGAAAAATTAACAACGGAAGCGGGAGAGTGATCTGCAAGAATAGCAGCGATTTATTGAGAAATGTCTTCAATAAGTACAAATGTTTCCATACTAAAAGATCTCGGCATCAAACAGCGCCTATCAACCATAGTGCAGTCACGAATCCTAACTTTCTTCGGTCATATATCTCGTAGAAACGACTCCATAGAGCGTCTCGTGGTCCAGGGGAAAATAGAAGGCACCAGGCCACGTGGTAGATCTCCGATGAGGTGGACAGACCAGATCAAGGAGTGCGCAGTTCACGAATGCACCCAAGGGCTGCAGGCCGCGAAGAATGGCGCCGTATACTAAGTTAATCGCTCACCGTGAGACATAATGGTGACCACGACCACTCGGGCAAGAGTGACTAAGAAGAAGATCTTCAATAAGTATTTGTCCACAACATGGGATATGTAATATCGCCTGTCTTTCATTGACGTTAATCAAATAACATCATAACATACGCTCAACACAATAATAACGATTTTAAACACCCTCCAGGTTGTGTTAATTTCATATCAGTGTTTTCTATTACCGGAAAGTTAGCCAAACCTCTTTTTTTCTGTTCAGCCTTGCCGATAATTAGATGATAATGCTTTTAGACATTGAGTCTGCGTTTCCACCAGAGATGTGCAACGGTGCGTTGTGAAAGATGTGTTTGTTAAGAACCAATAGAATCGCTTCATTGTGCAAAGTTGCGTAAATGAAAACGCAAAGTCGAAGTGCGTAAATTGTACCTGCAGCTTTTTAACGCATGGAAAAAGACAATCGACGCATATCGGCACTGTTTAGCGATATCTGTTCCGAACAACATCACTTTTGTTCGACTAAACAACAATGAAGTACTCATTTCCAAATTCAAATTCTGACAAACAATAAATCTAATAATTGATGGACACGACAATTGCGTTCGGATACGCGATGATTACAATGCCATATTCGCCGGACAAATAGTTACCTACCCCTACCTGAAAGCTTTTTTGTCAGGTAGCAATAAACTACCCCGGAATTCAGTGAAGCCGGTAACAAACTCTAGGCATTCGCCAGGATGGCGGTAGGCGAGGTGTGCCATAAATCGTGGCTTCCTAAACGAGAAAACGTAATGAAACGCTGTGCATTTTCTCGAGGCGGCGGCATCAGTCAGCCTGCGCGGGAGAAGGGGGTAGCTGAGTTTTGTGAAGAAAATAAACTTAATGATTAAGTGACTTCGGAAGGCACGTCATGTTGGTCAAGTTTTTATTTCATGAAACTTAAATGAATAAATGTATTTCAACTTCACTTACTGCACTTTAAGCAGTTGGTATTGATGTCAAAAGATGTTAGCCGTGAGGCGGCTTTATGCAATCTTACAATTAAATTTGCCACTAACTCTACATATTTATTTGCATAATGGAACAACAATTGCAATAGGCTAGGTTTTTGTATAAACGTCGTATGGCGAGTTTCATTCAGTCACGTAAACGTGAATGTGAAGGTTACTTGTGCCGCCTCCACTAATGCCGAACAAATCCGCGTTAACTTTTTAGATGCAATCGATTGTACTAACTCGCACTAGACACTCTGTTTCCGTATGAGGCAGGCGAGAAGTTTTGTCTCCTATGGCTGAACAACGATATACATCGAATGGTACGCATAACATGGCTACAATAGTGTCCAAAAATAGGTGCTTTGAAATGTTTTAGTTAAATATGATGTATAAGTAGGTCACTTACGTAAATCTACATTTTCTGAACTAGCAAAGTTGTACTCCCGTAACGTCCCTGGAGCCTTTATACACTCACTTAATTCTGGAGTATAGAAATAAAGGGGCGTTTATTGTTATGCGATCCTCTCTGCTAAAAGATCACCGTTGCAGTTTTATACTATGATCTAATTTGCTGGCCAGTAAGCGGCTAGTGTTAAAATTCACTTTCAAAATGGTGACAGCTGCTATAAGCCTAGACTAGATTTAACGACGGGTATCAAGTGTAATGTGGGTTCCGAAGCACTGTCATTTTTAATTTAGAGAACATTATAGTTATGAGTAGGTAACATAATATGATAAGTTATTAGCTTTTCAGCGATATTCAACATTCTCGCCTGTAAATAAATGTAGATTTTAGAGTTAGGTAAAGAAAAAAAAAAGTAAATACCAGATTCTGTGAGCCAGGGAATGATTCAACAAATCGCTGTGACGATGGGACAACGCAAAGCTGCCTGTGGAGCCCGGGGAAATGGGGAAAATGGCACACAACAGGCAGTCCGATCAACAGGCCCACTGCCAGTGTTCGCAACCGGGAATAATAAAAAATAAGTATGTATTTTTATTTAACCTGTTTTTTTTTATTACAGGTGAAAAACTGTCGCAAGAAAACGCAGTTGCAGCCTCCCCCGTCTCGCGCGTCGCACAGCTACAGAAAACAAATTGCAAATCATCTGCCCCCGCCAAGACACGCGGCCAAATGACTCAGTTAGAGCTAAATTGCTGTGCGGCAGATTGCCGCCAGTCGGCAGATTGCCGCTCGGCGGCGGATTGCCGCTCGGCAAAATTTCCTGCATTTAAATTTGGAACGTTATTGTTGCGTTCCGGAACTAATGAAATCTAATCGATTTGGGCTGCGATAGATCTGATCGAATTGATTGTATTCAGTATGGGGAAATGTTCCCCTGATTGTAGGTATAGGCTGTTCGGAAATCCTACTAATATAATAAATGCCAAAGTTTGTATGTGTGGATGTGCCATGTTGTCTTTCACGCAAAAAATGCTGAATGTATTTTAATGAAACTTTACAATAATATACGAGCAATGGGCAAAAATTTCCACCGATTGCCCCAAAACCTGAAGAGGTCTCGCGACAGACCTAGAAGGCGATCGCGGGATGAACTAGACGCCCACCTAGAAAAAAAGGTCTACCACAGCCTTGGACCGTACAAAGTGGGGAAGTAGTGGGGAGGCCTTTGTCCAGGAGTGGGACACTTTAGGCTAATAGTAATAAATAATATAATCCATCTGAATAGCACAAAGGCTACAATTTACAAAGTTTTATTTAATCTAAGTCCACGCAGACGAAATCGCGGGCCGCCAGTAGTCTAAAAATATTCAGGGATCAGAAATCAGTAATGCTAAAGAGTTGCATGACAGGTGTCATTTAGGAATCTTATAGCCCTTGGTGGCCGCTAAGGTCTGTGATGTTTTTGCCTGCTAGTCACACAGTTTTTACTGTTTAGAATTGGAGTATTAAGAACTCACACTTTCTAACACTCATACCCCCGAATCCACAAACGTCGATCAACGCTAATCACGTGCTCACGCGCAATGGGACAGCTATACTTCTGAGAGGTTCTCAACGTTGATTTGCGTTTGTGAATCCAAAGGTTTGCCATGAACTCGAAAAACAGTTCGTGGCAAACAATAAACAACAAAAACAACCTTGGAAATGACGTACCTAATTGTCGCCAAAGTGACACGTAGCAGTGCCCGTGAGTGTCATCTCCCCCCAAATGTGGGGGAGGCCTATGTCCAGCCATAGACGTCTTAAGGCTGACTATGGTGAGGATATTTTTCAGGTGACCTCACAGCACTTTACACTACACAAAACACTACACACCACTTAAACTTGAATTTATTACTCTGGTGACAAAAAAGTTACGCTTATGGTTAGCTTGTAAATGCTTCTATAGCATAAATATGTTTTTATTAAAAATACATTGGCATGTTAATGATTATTTACAGAATATTTTGGTAATAATTGGATAACCTATCTTTGCAAAAAAAAAATACTTTGACTTTAACTTGACACTTAACTCTTCAAACGCCGCGACAAAAATGACACAAAACCGATGTCCACTGTGAACCGAAACAGGTTTTCAGTTTTCTTAAAATCAACCCTTTCCTCAAGAACGGGGTCAATTTGACCCAAACGGGTTATCGTTATGGGGCCGCAGCGGCCAAGACGGTCAGCGGTCAGCGTGGGAAAGGAAGGGTTGACCGGTGGTCTTAGTGATAATGTTTTGTTTGCGATTGATATGCTGTTGTTTTGGGTTTGAAGCAGTTTACGTTAAAACATATTTTATAAGCTTGACTGATTGACCCTGTAGGTGTATTCTTTTACTAACTTAATTCGGAATAAAATGTATTATAAAACTAAGGAGGTTCCCCAAGTAATTATTATTTATTCTAATGCCACTTTAAGATTTTCAAATGGATATTGTCCATCCCGATTGCACCTGTTGTTTATTATAATACTAGTGGCCGACCGCAACTTCGTCCGCTTGGATTTTGGTGGTAAAAAAAGTTATTTTTTTCATAAATTGTAGCTTAAGTCCGTTTGTAAAGTTTCATCAAAATCCATTCAGTAGTTTTTGAGCAACGAACATGAAAGAGCAACACGGCACATCCATTCACACTTACAAACTTTTGCATTTATAATTTTAGTATGAAGTATAATATATTATGTACTTTTAAATGAAAAAAAACTGGAACTTGCAAGTTTACCTTCAGAACCTCCTACCACCTTCACCACTGTCTGGAGCCCATCATAACAATTCCATAACTCCTCACTGTCTTATATTCAAAATATCTTCAACAAATACTGCATAAGTACAAACCACAACTATTTTCAAATTCTAAACTAATCACTTTGAGTTTAAAAATCTATTTGACATTCTTCATCATGTCTGAGAAAGAGAACCTGTTTTAAATCTTATAACAAAACCGTTTTGTTATCAAAATCGACCCCCGGTCATTTCGGCCTGGGACAATAGTGGACACCGGTCATCGCAAGGGTTAATTCTTGCAAATGTGTGGGACAGTGGGGCAAACTTATCTGTCTGGTATCTTGAAGGAAGATGGAATGGTTAAGTAATGATAATATTATTTTACTTTCGACTACCACAGACGTTTCGTTTCGATGGCACATTAACCTATGAAGGACCTGTCAGATTAGCCAATATAACAAAGTACTAAAATAATCAGGCACTTTTGACGTTGACTGTACTTATATCAAATCTGACCTACGAATACTTTGTGTTAACTGTAAAATTTGCGGCTAACTACAATACCGTTATAAATCACGAGCAACCCGAATAACGGCGGTAGGCTCGCATAACGTTCAAATTCGTTTGGCGAAATGTGGGCCTCTGAATGTTCCTTTCACCATGACGGCAACAATCAGTGTACTTCTGTGTACCCGTGGGATTTAGTCGTGAGTGTATATTATGTTATGTTTTTAACACTCTGACCTACCCAAAAGGCTTGGATTCGTTTTTTAAACTCGCGGGATCACCATTTTTAGCCTACTTATCTGATTAGCTGTCCAACACACAGCACCATTTTTTTTATTTGTCAACAAAAAATTTTGTATTGATGCGGAAATTTAACCCTTTAAATACCATCCAGCTTTCGAAATCACTTCACTTTGCGGGTAGTCCAAGTTACACTAACATTACTTACATGCTACTCATCTCATTCATAAAAACGAACGCAACGCTAAAGCATAGTTTAAGCAATTGACGTGCTGTGTCACTTAAGGGCCGCTTACTCGCAAATGATAGAGCCGTGACACTGACAAGAATGACACTGACAAAGCGATACAAAAGTTATAGTGTTGTTGAAGAGCTGTTTAAGTTTTTATGAATAAGGGGGTTACTTGTGAATTACTTAATTGTTATGAGTATGGTTGGCCCATCTCATTTCGGACATCGTAATATCAACAGAGTGTTTTTTCATATTTATTCCGTTTTTTTGGGTTCATTAATAAAAATACTTGTTTATTTATATAATAGGTATTTTATAATTTTCGATGTCTTAATTCATAATTATTGTCTTCTCTTTATTGCTGTTCTTACTGACCTAATTCAGTTTTCTTATTTAGCTTTTAAAATTGGCAACCCAGTATAGTAATTCAGGATATTAATTAGTTCCACCTACCATGTATTTTGTTTTATCATGTCTTTTCATAATCAATTCTTCAATTTTGGATTAGTTTCGTCGAAGTCTTTGTATCTCTTAAATCTCCAAAAACTTAACCCTTTCAATGTCCAGTCTTTTGTCCAACAGTCTTGTCCCCTTGTGCATTTTGACCATACATCTTGACCGTTACAGAACAAGCTTCAAAAGCTGTAGGTTAGACGGTTACAGGTCAAGGGTTATCATTTTTACAGCAGTATCTTATGCCAATGCGATAAGAGTCATTTTTCAAATGATAAGTTTTACTTTATGATGTGGCCTGTGGAACGTGGAACGTGGAACGAGCCATACTCCAACACGCGGGCTCAGTGCGGATTGTTGGAGAGGTGTAGGGTTAGTGAGCAATCCTAATGTCAGATGTTATTGAACTGCCCTACGGCCTCTGGCTGGTTTGACGACGGACTGACATCTTGCGCTTGAGAAAAAAAAACATCTTCATACAAAATGAGGGTAAATACTATTTCGGTATTCGGTGCTTCACTCCGAGATGTGAAGTGATGTCCGCTGGAATGCCACCCCCGGCAGGGCTGCAGAGCAATTCTCAACGCAACTCGAACGTTACGCAAGTGAATTCGAAGGGAGATTCCACTAACCACGCGACTATGATCGTGGAAGTGAAACTAACTAAGCCGCATGAAATTTCCGAATTAAGGTTTTCGACACAAATGGTAGAGAATACCGATTCAAGGTGAAGCGATAGGAGGACGAGATGAGAAATGATGTTTTGTCAATTGCTGGAAAGCGCTGATTTCCCTTTAAAAGCACCTACCTAGTTTGTTTCGACCTCTTCAATGACGCTCTTTCTTTTTTTTTTACTAATAAATAATAAAAATTTAAGAAAAAAAAAGCTGACAGCACTTCATAACATAATTCAATTTTGAATTAATTAGAATGACTCTATTAATTGTAACTAAAACTTGATAGAGTTGCAAGTTACCTCAAATACATGACGTTGCCCCATTTAGTATGTAAGATTTTAGAATTTGGAATTTATTTTCCCTGAAGGTCTCATGTTGTAAACGTTACTTAATTTTTTGAAAGAAAAACAATATCGATGAGAGAAACCATTGAAAACCTTTATTTTCAATGAATATAACAAAAACAAGAAATAATTTTATGAATATAGTAATAAGGCTAAAAATTTACTTTTCGTCATAAGCCCACGAGAAATTGGTAGAGCTCTTCATTCTAGCGCCATCTATTGTCATATCATCTGAACGTTCGTTTTTATGAAAAAAAGAACGTAAATTAAATAATTTGGATCAAATAAGAGACATTCTATACAAGATAATGAGGGCTTAAAAATACCTACTCTTAGGGTCGGCGCCCACTATCGGCATCGGCACGCTTCAGGCTTTTAAGGTGGCAAATAGTAATATACTCTAACAGAATGGCAATAAAGTAGAAAATGCCGAAACAGAAACAGAACAAATGCATTTTGTTTTTACGAGAACACATCACGGAAATTTCTACTTTATTGCCATAACGTTAAAGTATATTGCTATTTGCCACCTTAAAATCCTGAAGCGTGCCGATGCCGATAGTGGGCGCCGGCCCTTATTTAACTACAATTACATTACAAAGTGAAGGTAAAAAGAAACTGCATAGTGTTGCCATCTATCGCGTAATAGTTCAACTAGAGCGAGTTAGTGTCCACCTAGCGGCAAAAGGTAAACAACTTGCAGCGCCATCTAGTATGCAGTAGTTTTTAAATGGTTTCACATGTAAAAAATAGTTCTTCCATTCTTAGGGCCGGCGCCCACTTTCGGCATCGGCACGCTTCAGGCTTTTAAGGTGGCAAATAGTAATATACTCTAACATAATGGCAATAAAGTAGAAAATGCCGAAACAGAAACAGAACAAATGCATTTTGTTTTCACGAGAACACATCACGGAAATTTCTACTTTATTGCCATAATGTTAAAGTATATTGCTATTTGCCACCTTAAAATCCTGAAGCGTGCCGATGCCGATAGTGGGCGCCGGCCCTTAATCTTGTAAGAATCGTATAGCAAAATACCTGCGTTACCAAAAATATTTGAAGTGCCCGGATCACATGAAAATCTTTAATTCTAAATATGTGTGACTTTGATTTTAACCGCTGATTTTTTGAATGGTGGAACACTTTTTGAATGAAAAAAATACACATGTTTTTCTATAGGTTTAAAGTACCCTAATTAAGGAACATCATAACAAAATAAAAACAAAATATTCTTGGTGTAACTTTCTCAGTCCTTGGTTTATTAGAGATCATCTATGCTGATGTGACGCGCCCCTCCACCGCGTCTACGCATACAAGAGTGCTTGTATTCATAGATGTAGTGGAGGGGCACGTCATATCAGCTTAGACGATCTCTACTTACTTTTTAAATTTTCACAACTAATTTCAGCCTTATTGATGCCGTCAATTCAATTTTCAATTAGTAGGTATATTTTTACTTCAAATCGTGGTAAAACTTATAAATACTTACTCAGTTTGATATGTTCATAATATCAAAAAAATCAAAATCACTGCCACTGTTGCCACCTTGCAAATTTCAGACCATGTTATTGCTGAGTCCTATTACTAAGTCTTGTACCTATCACTAAGTCTTGTCTACTGTGACCTATCACTAAGTCTTGTACCTATCACTAAGTCTTGTACCTATTACTAATTTCCGCATTCAGAGACGACAATTATCGTTAATGTTCATTAGAGTCAAAATTGTACATTCTTAGAAGTTCTTTATTCTATTTGTTATTAAGTCTCTTTTGAAAATTGGAATTTTGAGTCTAATGAACCATTAACGTTAATTGACGTCTCTGAGTGCGGCAGTTAGTCTTGTGCCTATTACTAAGTCTTGTACTATAGCTAATCATTGCAATCCAGCAGAAGCATAACACTGTTTTAATACTACTGTAACATCTTATTTTACATTATGGATTTGCAATAAATGATTGAGTATAGAGAAGATTTCAGTCCATGTAGACTTTGCTTGACTGGCTTTAAATGTAGCTGGATCAAGCGAGGAACTAGCAAAATATTGATCATAATATTCTTATTCATATCATTTATTAGCTCTACATAAATAATACAATAAATACATTATACTTACTTACTTGTTATTGTGTTTTTTAGATCCAGCATGTAAAATGGCGTCAACTGGAAACACACCCCTTATTTTGCATTTAAACGTGAAAATAGTTTTCATGCTTTAAATAGTTTTCCATTTAATGTGAAGAAGACAAAAGACATAACATTAGTAAACTGGACAGCGCAGGATCGATCGTTGTGGAGATCTTTGGCGCAGGCCTATGTCCAGCTGTGGGCGTTGTTCGGCTGCTATGATGATGATGAAGTGAGGACTTATTCTGCTTTGTATTCTTTAAACGAAAAAGCCGTGTTAAGTTTTTTTTCCCATCATGTGTTCAGGAGCTAAGCGGTCAATAAATATTATTATTGTTCCCCATTTATTTCCTTAGAAGAAGGACGAAAACAATTACAATAGTATTGAATTACCAAGGCCAATAAATAATTAAAGCGGTCTTATCGCTAAGGAGCGATCTTCTCACAAACACAATCTTCCAAAAAACACAATTCTAAAATATATCTCAGAATAGATATGTTTAAATGTCTTTCCATCATGAAATGTTTCTTTATATTCTCACTATTTGCTTTTAATAATTCTTCTAGATTTCTAGGATATTCAAAGCATCACAAAAAAAACCGGCCAAGTGCGAGTCGGACTCGCGCACCGAGGGTTTCGTACAAACCTGCAAGGTTTACAAAGTTCGTTCATTACGACAATCGAGTCATAACTATGGTATTTTTATTTGTGTGAAGTGAAAGTGCAGAATCAAAATTGTGATAAGTGGACCAGGGATGATTTAACTCTTTTGGATTTTTGTAGAATAGTGCTGGCAGGTATTCTCCTTAATATTTAACCATTGAATGTACTAATAAACACTTTTATATATTTTAGTTTTATTTAAATGTGGAGAGCAAAATTTTATGTTGTTGTGTCTCACACATACCCACACGAAAAAAAGTGATATAAATTTCAGCTTCATACCTCCACGCGTTCCTGAGAAAAAGGGTCTTGACAGACGGACGGACGGACGGACAGACGGACAACAAAGTGATCCTATAAGGGTTCCGTTTTTTCCTTTTGAGGTACGGAACCCTAAAAATCATAAAACCTATTAAAATCTATTGTATCAGCTTTTCAGCCTTACCCGAAACTTCGAAAACGTAACACCGGAGTACACCTCTTGCGTTGTTTTGTTCTGTCGAACATTCGGTCAATCGCCGGCCGGCGGACGTCGACCTCGGACAGAGTAGTAGAGTCGCTATTATTTTAAATATTTATTCATTTATTGACGAACCGAATAATTCGACGGAAAATTTGGTTTATAGTAAAACATTTGTGTGAAACGAACAAAAGACATGTCTATAGGTCTGGGTGGATTCTATATTAATTATGTTAAGTAAAAAAAGTTCGACTGAGCCATGGTTAAGAATTTTTATGTCAGCTAACTTCATCCCTTATTTATTTTAAAAAACATTACTGTAGCATCTTGGCAAGTTATCTAGAAAAATAGCGTATTTAATCAAGATTTCAAAAAAGTCAAATACTTACTATGTCCTTGTCTTTGTTTCCATGAAAAAAAATATGAACCATAATGGGTCGTTCAAAACTTGAGCTAGGTGAAGTCTAAACTATACCTTACTTGGATGATAAAAGAAAAAGTATCCGTAGGTTAATGGCAGCGGCGTGGCATAAATGAAACGCTTGCTGTTGCTAAGCAATCCATGATTGGCCGGTTAATCTGATGGGTAACCACTCCAAACATTAAATATCTTTTGTAGCTTGTCCGGCCTTCGAAGGCACTTTAGGCGGTAGGTCCAGGAAAACGTTGCGTATGCCCAGGGTTGAGCATAAGTGTCACCAGTTGAGGTCAGACTTATGCTCAACGTTCACGCTTACGGTCAACGCAACTATCCCGTATTGCTACAACGTCATACTCAAACATGTGGGCACATTGAGCTAAGTGTGGATTTCCGTTTTTTATCTTGCTCTTGCTGAATGACATTTCTTTGCAATAGAGCAAGGAAGACTAGTAATGTATTTCGACATCTCCGTGCTTCGGAAGGCATTTAAGCAGTTCGTCTCGGTTGACATCGCTAGATGTCAGTCGTAAAGCTTAATTGGAGGCCTTAGGGCGGCTTGATGGCATCTAAGATTAATTTTATTCAGCTTTCCTGCTTAGCAACAGCAATTGCTTGAACAAAAACCACCCAGAAAGTATGAGAGCTTTGTTCCGGAAAATTGAACCCAATTACAAACAACCGCGAGGCCGAAGACCTACTTAGCTTATGGCCGCGAGTCAGCCATAGGCCGGCGGCCAGAAGCTGGTGTATGTAGATATGTTTTATTTAAAGAAAGAAAGAAAGAAATAAAATTTATTTGACACATAACACAAAAAAATAATACTCAATTCAAACACAGAAATAAATAATGTAATAATATATTCCGATGTTTATTTTTATTTATTAGCTTGGTACATCTGGTCGACTCCACTCTTCCTTGTCCCGCGTGTGTCCGCAATCTCCGCACAATCTGGACATACCTACGCATATACATATACATAGTATGTCGTACGTATGTTTCGCTAATTTGCTGACCACAAGCGTTCACTTGCATGAGATTTCATTAACTTCCGATGGTATGTATGAAGAATCTTGGATTAAATGTTTGTCTTACGTTTGAATTGTGAAAATTACTTAAAATTTAGAGGACCTTATGAGAGTCGTTAAGCCTTGTAGGAGGCTTTAGGCGGGCTTGATTACATCTGTTAACCCACTAATCCCCACTTAGTCAAGTCAACGATCAAATTAGATTATTTGTTACTCAATATTAAAATAACATTTAAAATAACATACATTTCCATGTATAAGAGATTAATGTTGAGATTGTCAAAAAATATAAAATCTACTACCGGTAAGATGGGGTTAATTGGTATCTGGGTCTTAATTGGGACAGGCCTTTGAAGATGTTTCAAAGCTTTATTTTTCTCAATTTCTTGAATGTTTTTATATTCACTACAGGTATAAACAAAAACACCCAAAAATAAAATAAATACAGCACTTCTCTCGAGCTTTGAAACATTTTCAAAGTACTGTCCCAATTAAGACCCAGATACCAATTAACCCCATCTTACGCTGCAGCTTGCTCGCCAGCGAGGGACCCCCCACCCGGCGCAATGTCCTCTACTTACTCTTCTGCAGCTGCTCGCTCTGCTTGCCGTAGGGCTTGCACATGGCGGGGCGCACGCAGGTATATAAAAATAAGTCGGGTTTTCCTTCCTGACGCTATAACTCCAGAACGCACGAACCGATTTCCACGGTTTTGCATTCGTTGGAAAGGTCTCGGGCTCCGTGAGGTTTATAGCAAAGAAAATTCAGGAAAATTTCAACAGAAAAGCGGGAAAATCTTTTTTCACATAAAGCTAAGTCCACGCGGACGAAATCGCGGGCGGCTGCTAGTGATTTCTAAAAATTAAAATGATTACAATTAGAGTGATTACAATTTCAATGATAACAATTAATGAGATGGACTATAGCTCGCGCCATGTCATAGTTGCAGTGCGAGCCATACACGTAGGCTCATTACGTTGAAAAAAACCGTCAGTTTTTATCAAACCACTCTAGGACCTCCGATTAGGCTTAATAACCGAGGCCAGCTGGGATTAACTGCTTATGCCACCTGACAATTATGCCCGAAAAAACATCGGTCTACTGAAATGGTCCCTTGGTCACCCATCCTATTAGGACCAAGCTTAGCATCGCCACTAAGCCATGGACATTCTGTTGCTTGTTGAGGCTTAAATGGTTATGACAAATAATTAACAAAGATAAAATCTAACTGGAAAACATCTTGTAAGAAATGGTCGCAATAAGCGGAAAAAGCGAGACTTTTCGTACACGTTTATTTAATAGAATAAGATCACTTCACAGGAGCTTTCGCATCGTCAAAAAAACTTACTTTTAAACGAAAATGAACATAACAACGAAAGTGAACGTAATAATGCGTTTGTAAAAAAAATACAATATAAGTTACATGTAGGTTATTTTTTATTTTTAGTGAGAGTGAGTGCACGTGCTATGGTTTGCGAAAGATGCGGGTTCGATTCCAGCCTGACGCCATAAGACCAAATATCTTTCTCTGGTTTTCCTATCTTTACATGTGTGTACCCGTAACTAATGTCACTATACCACCACGGAAGGTTGTTTCTACTGAAAAGACCTGGCAAGAAACTCAGCAGTTTACATACTATTTTTAAAATAGACCGATGTTTTCATAGTACAAAATGAATGGATGAATAAACCAAGAGTCATACAAAAGGTAGGAAAACCAGAAAAAGACTTTAGATCTTTGCTTTGAAACAGAGAGCGAGAGTCATACAGTTTTGACATGAAATAAAACAACAGAAAAAAAATAAGTAAACTTCTAAGGTATTCCGGGGCAATACTCACTTCGTTCGTGGTGAATCTTTAAAATTTAGTTCCATTGCGACTGCGGTTGTTTGAGTGAAAAAAACTATGCCAAATATCATTTTTAATTATTTACATACAAGATGAGAGAAAATACTAATTCATAGTGAAGCGTATTGACATGAAGTATCGAGTTGTAAAGTGATTTTAGCCGGAATACCAAATTTGGACTTAATAAACTTGAGCAGACCAGGGCAGCGATTCAGGATCCTTCGAGATCTCATTTGCCGACCGAAGCGGTTGATATCGGTCGGTATCTTAATTTTTCAATTTAGGATCACCGGAGAAATTATCCAGTCGAACCATGACGTCATTGCGTCGGTTACCCTAGTTACAGTGCGTGCTAGTTCAAACCTTGCGACAATCGTGCGAGTTGAAAAGGACGGAGCTAGAAGAATACCTCTTTCCTTCTAACTCCGTCCTTTTCAATTTGCCACTAATCGCTATGTCTGAACTAGCACTCCGAAACGCTATTCTGACACTTTTCCTAACGTTTGTATTATTTATTTACTTAAAGATATTTTATTTTTGATTTTTCGGCGGATGTGTAGGGTGCATGTAGTGTAATCTTTGCAAATACAGAAAATTTGCTGCATTCCATTAATAGGATCGAAGAATAAGAATATAAATTGTATGAATTGGGAAAATCTGCCGAGACTTTTTCAGAAAAATACCAAATTCTGTGTGATGATGTGTGATGTGATGTGATCTTGGAATCTTCTAGTGAGTTAGATGGTAGGAAACAAATTGGATGCACTAGATAAAATAATTATTTAGAATTATTTGTTGAAAGAAATTTCCGCGATTCAAATGGTTAGTGACATCTGTTGATAAATTGATTAACCTAATGTCTATATCCCATGCTTACTCTGACGTTTGAACCAATAGTGTGCTTTTATCAACGGAGTTGAAGTGACATCTGTTATCAACCATATTAAATTAAAAGTACTTTAAGAAACTGAATTTTAAAAATTGCACCGCAAATAACTTGCCATCCAGCTATTTCGATTTAACAATGAATTATTAAGATAAGATAAGATATGCTTTATTGCACAAAAAAAAACAATTACATAAAAATGCTTACAGAGATAAAACAGTACAATGTAGGCGGCCTTATCGCTAAAAGCGATCTCTTCCAGACAACCTTCCGGTAGAGAAAAAGGAAAGAAAAATAGATGTGGTGGTGCAAGATGGTTATTGAGAGATAATCATTTCTATAATAAGTTATTTGAATAAAAATATAAAAATAGACATACATACAATTAAATACTATGAGCAAAGCAATAAACATACGTATATACATAAATATAATACGTACAATGTGGTATGTATTAACTGGACTGGATTAAATCATCAAATATTAAATTATTTGACTGTAAGGTAACCAATTTGTATAACAATATTTTTTTCCAATAAAACCCAATTGATCCTTTAATTCCTTGAATTCCCTGACTGGTATTTACAGTCATATCCTCTACCTTCGGTCTGTGAAACACAGAATCGATGATGAAAAACTTATCTAAAAGTTTGAAATTAACTATCGTATAGAAATAATATTCTTTCCAAAGTTTGCCGCTTGTTACTTAATATTCCAGCTTCTTAATGTAAGGCTTAATCGCATTATGACAACGTTCTGCGAAATGAGAATTTGGCGCTATCTCGCAGACGCATTTTAAAATACCTATGTATTTGCGAGATGCGTCTAATCCATTTTGCTGTTCCGTAGGAGTCTTCATGGGCAAATATCGCCTGAATCAGCAACTGATGATGATTTTCATGATGAAACAAAACCTTTTTTAACTTGTTTATGGTATTGGCTATCGAGTTTTGCATACGATTTTATGACAATTAGTAGGTATGTCAAACTGACATTCGCACTTGCGTGTACTTTAATTTGCCTATAATTATAGGTTCAATTTATTTACTTTGTGAATAAATAAATAACATTTTGGATGGAAAAAGTGGCAGTTCCAGTTAATAAGTACATTTGAATTCATCGTAACATTTTACTTGCCTAGTCTCATACAAACTAAATAAAATTAATACGAGAGCCGCTTTATGGGTAAAATAAGTCGGCAAACAAAATAGGAACACACGTTTTTTCAGGTAAATACTTTACAAAACAAGATTTCAGCTATTTCTTGTCGTATGACTAAAGAGCGTAAAGGCTTGAACCTAAACAACAATTGAAATAATAAAATTCATAACCGTGTTAATCATTTTGCCGTACATCCTGTGTTTTGTTGTGTCTACTTATTGCCTGAAAAAGATTAATAGCTTATAATTGGATGTTTTTTTTTCAGAATGGAAACTTATGATGAC
Source organism: Udea ferrugalis (assembly GCA_950022985.1). Classification (NCBI taxonomy): domain Eukaryota; kingdom Metazoa; phylum Arthropoda; class Insecta; order Lepidoptera; family Crambidae; genus Udea; species Udea ferrugalis. The sequence goes on from OX465541.1 coordinate 3,156,747, forward strand.
ATTCAAACTTGGGATAGACTGCTTGTATGTGTGAAAGAAAAGCACCCGAAACGGAACACTATAATCTATGAATTATTTACTGAAGTCTTGATAAATGAACTACCTAATGGTTCTTTGCTTCCTCTAGTAAATCAAACAAAAATTGTATTGTTCAATAAAAAAATACTGCTTATGTACACATGTGCCCTGGAAAAACCCTATGAACTGAAACACTGAACAATACTTACTTATCGGCATCAGTGGGAAACAGACTTAAATATAACGTTTTATTAGGGGATATTTTTAATTTGTTTTATTTGCAAAACCATTCATAGTCATAACATACATCACGACCATTTTCCCAGGCGAGGTAGTCAGAGGCACACTGATTGTTGCCGTCATGATGAACGGAACATTCAGAAGCCCACATTTTGCCAATGAAATTTGAACCCAATGTGGTAGGAGGCGACCCTACCGCCTATATCCGGGTTGCTTTGGTTTTTTATAGTTGTTATCCATCACCGGAGAGCCAGCCGCAAATTGTACAATGAACACAAAGAAGGTGTTCCGGCCAGTCAGTTCTCTGGACAATTGGGTTCCGAGTCAGAGTGTTTAGCCACTAGGCCACGTAGCTCATAAATACATAGTATCGTTGTTAACGTAGTATTATAAGGCATTTTTTTGTGCGTCGGCTTACTAGGTATTCTGAATATCAGCAGGCGAGTCCAAGGCCTCACCCCCGCCATGGGCGGGATGGAAAGCATTCACCCCGTCAAAAAAAGGCTTCTCTATAATACAGGCGATCTACGATACATATTCGCCGTATTCTTTAGCTACTGTGACTTTGCTTAGGCTGGTTTAAGTCACCAAAAGCTCGAATTTCTCAAACAACCTAAGAGGCCATAGTTAGTGGAGATACGCAAACTTGAAACCTGGTAAAAGGTAGGTATTGTGCCAGTAAAATTAACCTTTCTTTTCATTTCTTTGGCCCATTTATACTCATTCATGCATATAAAGGAGGGAGGTGCCCGTGGCGCAATTGTGACAGTGATCGGCGACGATCGCTGTTGTAAAGCAATACACGCCGGGTCGGAAATAGGATGGCTGACCACCCTGACCGAAATTTAGTGATGTGTATTTCAGGCATTTCCTTGCTTCGGTAGGCACGTTAAGCAGTTGGTCCCGGTCCCGGACGTCGCTAGATGTCAGTCGTTAAGCCTAGTCAAGGGCTTTGGGGCGGTTTGATAACATCTGACATTAAAGTTGCTCATTAACCTTACACCTCTCCAACAATCCACACTGAGCCCGCTTGTTGGAGAATGGCTTGTTACAGCTCATAGTTGAGGTGAGGCCTGTGCCCACTGCCCAGCAGTGGGACGTATATAGACCGTTTATGTTATACATATAAAAATTATAGAGTTACAATCGATTAATAAGTTATTGAAACAATCATATTTTCCTAATTTAATTAGTTTTTTCATTACGTTTTGTCCATATCGAGTGGTCTGTACCAGTCGATTCATTATCTACAAAAGAAGGAGAAATGTTCGGCCATTCTCGTAATTCTTGTCAATGACGAGTGTGTTGTCAATTGCGTTTAGAAAGTGTAACCTAACGTTATGACGTCACTCTCGGTGTGCAAGTGACGTTTTAAATAGTTACTGAATCTCAATATCCAGTGTTACCGTTTAAGGAAATAAAAATACACTTAACTGTACCTTGTAAGTTACCAGATTTTTTGAAAATCAAACATAAGGTAGTATTTATTAAGTCACTAACTCCGCAGCACATAGTATCTAACCACACTATTTTGACCCAACATATGAAACTAAATTCGAACACGCTTTCGAAAAGAGTCTGCCTAGCGATGAATTTTACAGGTCAATAAGTTCTTTCGCTCAAAGCTTATAGCAAACTTTGATTAAAACAAAAAGAGGAAGATACACTTTAAGTTTTTATTTCGCTTATTTGAAAACTGGGACATGCTTACTCACAATGACGTATGATTGACGCGCACGTACATTAGCCGTAGTCACTGTCTTATGAGCTTGAACGCAACAGGTCCTTTGGACCCGATTTTGTAGCACGCATAGGCAGAGGCCGCAGCTTTTTTTTTTTAGTTAAATCAAAGGATGCAGATAAATCGTTTTTTTGTTTGTGCTCAATTTACTATTCTCAAAAAATAGAATAGATTTTAAAAAATGTATTTGGTACCACAAAACAAAAAGAAACACAAGAAAAACAAAAATAACTTAACCACCTTACAAATAGGGATGTAGCAAAATGGTCTCCGCTCAGGAAGTACGATGCAGTGTCGGCAGAGCCCGTCACGATGACTGGTATTCTGCGGATGCTATACTATGCACTGAGAATTACAATGTTGAAGTCTATATTTTCAAATCTGCCAAATTCGGCTACTTTTATAATTCGTCGACCTACAATCTATGGCATTGCCATAATGGCAGGAATTTGCACAAAGTCTTTTAATATCATTTCTACTTAAAAATTCGTTAGATGTGAAAATACTATCTTTTAATTTTTAGACTCTAATCAAATAAATCTAAGGGAGGAGAAATCCGTTACACTAGTTGGCACTAGTGGTTGTAAGCTATTTCTTAATCATAATGAAGTTTAAATGATAATTGGAGGTCAATAAGAAAATAATAATTTAGATATGATACACACTTAACTTCGCGTAAATACATGAGTCATCGATTTTTCAGCCACTACACGCCTGATGTTTGATTTCTTGTATGAAATTCAGCGTGTCAACTACCTGAGGAGGGGGCAATTTCACTGATTGGTCAATACGCTTATTGTCCAATCAGTGACGTTGTCGCTTGACAGCTTACGGAAACGGTAGAAATTCACTGGGTGGTAGATTGGGGATTCCGACGTAATAATCTGTCTTTATGACCATAGCCTCTTGCCTGTCATTAGGAGTCTATTGGCTTTGAGGTCGCTGACATGAGTACCTACATATTTTTATTTTTTTCAGAAATATCTTTTAAAACAGAGCTAGTAACACTAAAATATTCTTTAAAATCTGTGGTCTCGAACCGAATCCGAATAAAATGCCGTTGTGAATTGCGTTTTATAATATCGAAACTCAAGCTTGAGTTCGGGATTCGTTCGAATGCGCTATTTCACCGATAGATCGCGAATCGCCCTCCAGTTCCCGAAGGTGGAACCTGCTCCCAAGTTAAAGTGTGAGCCAGCTAGCATCCTACTTTCCTTATGCCGGGTCTCCTACGTAGTTTCGAATGCCGTTATCTCGACCCACGCTTTCTCGAATTTATTTTTCACAGCCTCATTATCTCGAACGCTTGTCAACTCGAATGACGTAATCGCGAACAACGCTGTTTCGAAAAACGTTTTCATTGAATCGTACCTTCGAATTCTTTCGACATTGAATAAGTAAACACAAAATGTTTTATAAAATATGTTACCTATTTAAATGTAAAAAAAAACCGGCCAAGTGCGAGTCGGACTCGCCCATGCGCATGCGTATGCTCATGCTACATGCTTACTACATAGATCAAAGCTGATAAAATACCGCACGATTTATAGCTGATGAACTGATGAAGCTCTGATACAAACACAAAAATTGCTTTATTTAAATAGACCTGTTACAAAGTACTTTTAAATATTAAAAATCAAAACATACTTAATAATAGACATGAACCATAATATTAAATGTAAACAATAAACATACTGTAGGACTTAAGGGGCCTTAGTAAGTGAAAACGTCAAAATGGACTGTTTTCTATGAGCTATAATTGAAAATATTGAATGTTTTTCGCACTGAAATTTCTAATATGTATTACGGAACGTATGTGTGATGGGATGACTGTTTCCAAAACACGATTGGAAAAACTTTGCTCGATAGAAAAAAAACCTGAAGTTACCTCTAAAATATCATATAAATGCTCATTACAACCGCATTGTACGATAATAATGTTAGATAAGTAAACTTTTTATAATTGTATTATGTGTGTCTATGACTATGATGTCACGCTCGTAGCTCGCTTCTTCTGTTCTTGTTTGTCAAACGTGTAGTGTATGTGAAATACAACTATTGTGAATTTAATTACTTTCTTTTACTATTTCTCGGCCAAATCCATCAGGTTATGGGCCCAGGCATGTTAGGCGCGATTTATAATAGTATAAATTGTTCGAGAAGTGGTAGTAAAGAGTTTTAGAGTTTTTCAAAATTTTCACAAAATTTCTCACAAAATGGCCGGCTCCGCGAGTTCAATTCCAATAGAAAAATTGAAAGGAATGAACGATTATAACGACTGGAAATTCGTCATGAAAATGCTGTTGACGCATGAAGATCTTGGCGAGTGTATTTTGTCGGCGGACGGTTGTGACCAGAAAAAACAGCAGAAAGCTTTAGCAAAAATTTGCTTGTCAGTGCATAGTTCCTGTTATCCACATGTTCGGAATGCAAAGACTGCATTCGAAGCTTGGACAAATTTGCAGCAAGCTTATGAGGATAAGGGGCTTTGCAGGAGATTGAGCTTACTGAGGCAACTGTTTTCAACGAAATTGAGTGAGAGCACCAACATGGAGAGCTACCTATCGCGGATAAGCGAGTTGGCGCAGCAGCTCCATGACATAGGATCCCCATTGGAAGGCGACTTCATAGCAGTTTTAATGCTAAATGGATTGACAAAAGACTACGATCCATTGATTATGGCATTAGAAAATTCCAACACAACACTAAGCGTTGAGACAGTGAAGAGTAAGTTGTTGCAGGAGCACCAGAGACGTGGTGGTAAGTTTGAAGACGTGACTGCCCTGGCAGCAAAGAAAGTCTACAAGTGTTTCAGATGCAAAAAGCCAGGACATTTGAAGAAAGATTGCCCTAAAAACAATATTTCGAAGTCAAACGTCAAGGCGGCTAAGACTCAGTCTGGAGAAGATGGCTTACTGTGTGCACTGTCTGTGAACTTAAGCAGTGAACGGTGGTACGTAGACTCAGGTGCGTCCAACCACATGTGTGGAAATAAAGAAGCTATGTGCAATTATGTGCCATGTTTAAAAAAGGAGGTCAACATCGCAAACGGTGATAAACTTTTTACGGCAGGTTGTGGTGATGTATATGTCACTTTGACGAATGGCGTAAAACCCGTCAAAAATGTACAATACGTCCCGGGGTTGACAGCTAATTTGTTGTCAGTTAGTCAAATGACTAAGAAAGGTTACAAAGTTATTTTTAGCTCCAAGAGATGTAGAATTCTTAGTAACAATAAGATTATTGCTACTGCTACATGTGTGAATAATGTTTATTTATTAGATACTGTAGGTGTAAGTTGCAATACGGCATCAGAGAGCGTCATGGAACCTCAGTCTGTGGTGACTAAAAGCAGTGTGCAGTCTGAGCATAGGTCTGCGGAAGACATAGTATCACAGGAGGTATGGCATCGACGGTTGGGTCATCTTAATGCGAGGAGAATGAATGTCATGAAGAAAGGTATGGTTCATGGTTTATGTTTTGATAGCTCTGATTTTACATCTTGTGTGGCCTGTCTAAAAGGGAAACAGACAAAGTTACCTTTTCCCAAAAAGTCATTTAGTAGGTCAACTGAGATATTAGGCCTGGTACACACGGATTTGTGTGGGCCTATGTCACAAAAATCTTTTAGTGGTTTTAGGTTTTTCCTCACTTTTATAGATGATTTTACAAGGAGAACATTTGTTTATTTTCTAAAATCAAAGGATGAAACTTTTGAGAAATTTATACACTTTAAAAACCTAGTGGAAAATGAGACAAATAAAAAAATTAAAGTTCTCAGGAGTGATAATGGCGGTGAATACGTGTCATGTAAATTCCAGGAGTTCCTGAGAGCAAATGGGATACGGCATCACACGACGGTTCCTCACTGTAGTGAGCAGAATGGGGTTGCGGAACGCGCTAACCGGACCATTATGGACAAGGCTCGCTGCATGCTGCAGGATTCTGGTCTTGACCAACAATTTTGGGCGGAAGCTGTGAACACCGCGGTTTATTTAAAGAACAGAATACCCACAAAGGCTGTTATGGGTGTGACGCCGGAAGAAAAATGGTCAAACAAGAAGGTAAATGTCAATCATTTACGCATTTTTGGATGTCAAGCCTATGCCTTAGGTTCTAATCTTAAAAAATTAGAGGCCAGATCAAAGCCTTATATATTTGTGGGATATTGCGAAGATAGCAAGGGATATCGCGTGTTAGATCCATCAAGTCCGAGCAAGTGCTTGAAAGTTAGGCATGTCATTTTCTTGGAGGATAGGTTTTGGAAGAAGGGAACGTCACATGATGAAGACAGGTATGTGGTACACAATTTATCAGATATCATTGCCAGTTCTGTAAGTAACAATATACAGAATGTGTCTGATGATGAGCCTGATATGTGCCAGTCTGATGACGTGAGGACCCGACGACAAACTATTTTCTCCATGGATGAAAATGAGAGCAGTGTTAGCACAGATGACTCGTCGGACTTGACTTATGTTCCAGGCACTTCAAGCAATGACTCAGAGGAGTTGTCATCTTCTGAATTTGAAGATGCTGATGGCGAATTGAGCGATTTAGCCATGGTGGCTATGGCAGCAGCGAAAGACGAAGGAGAGCCTGATACCATTAAGGAAGCCCTGTCCAGCAGCGAGGCTGCGGAATGGAGAGCGGCTATGAAAGATGAGTATGACTCCTTTCTCATTAATAAATGCTGGACCCTAGTTGACTTGCCTAAGGGGCAGAAACCTGTTAAAAGCAAGTGGGTGTTTAAAAAGAAAAAGGGGCTAGATGGTAAGCTACTCAAGTACAAGGCTCGTCTAGTTGCTAAAGGCTACACACAAAAATATGGTGTAGATTACTATGAAACTTTTTCTCCTGTGGTGAGGTACTCCACCATTCGTTTATTGTTGGCCTTAGCAGCGGAATTCAACATGAAAATAGATCACTTGGATGTTAAAACAGCGTTCTTGAACGGCGATCTCCAAGAAACTGTTTTGATGGAACAACCAGAAGGTTTTGTGATTAAGGGCCAGGAGAAAAAGGTGTATAAACTGAATAAGGCTATTTATGGTTTAAAACAAGCGGCAAAATCGTGGTACGATAAAATAAATAGCGTTTTGATAAACAAACTTAATTTTAAGAAGATGTCATCGGAACCATGTGTCTATTATAAAGGACAAGGGGAGGGTATGATGATAATTGCCCTTTATGTTGATGACATTATGTTGTTTTATCCCTCTTCATCAACTGAGAAGGAGAAAATCAAGAAGAAACTCATGGATGAGTTTGAAATGCACGATCTTGGACCAGCTCATCATATTTTGGGCATGAAAATCACGCATAGCTATAACAGGATTACTCTGGATCAATCTAGTTACATCCAGAGGGTGTTGCAGAGGTTCAATTTGTCTGATTGCAAACCAGCAGCTACACCAATGGAAACTGGGCTTAAGTTACAAAAAGCGGAATCTACAGATTTTAAATTTGATTACAGAAATCTGATTGGCTGCCTAATGTACATTGCAGTATGTTCGAGACCTGACATAATGCATGCAACGAGTTTCCTGAGCCAGTTTAACGATTGCTACAACGAAGGACATTGGAAGGCAGCAAAAAGGGTACTTAGGTATCTTAAAGGTACGTCTGCATATTGTCTGAGTTTTGAGAAAGGAGGTTTGGATGTATCTGGGTATACGGATGCTGACTGGGCAGGTAACGAGATAGATCGACGATCTTACACGGCTTATTTGTTCAAGTTAGGAAAGTCTGTCATATCGTGGGAGAGTCGTAAACAGAAGATGTTGCGTTGTCCAGTACCGAGGCTGAGTACATGGCTCTCTCTGATGCTTGCAAGGAAGCTATTTTCTTGCGTAGTTTCTTATTAGAGTGTTTGAACATTGTTGTTAAGGTTAATTTGTTCAATGACAATCAATCTGCACAAAACTTGTGTTCAAACTCTATGTATCATGCGCGAACAAAGCATATTGATGTTCGTCACCACTTTATTCGGGAAATTGTTAATAATAAAATGCTTAACATTATTTACTTGTGCACTGAGGATATGTTAGCGGATTGTCTAACGAAAGCTTTGTCTAAAGAAAAGTTTATTAAATGTGTATCTTCTTAAGGTTTTTTAAGGCTTTAGTTTCAGTTTGAGTAAATGTAGTTTTTGTTTTTTTTTAGAAGAGCATTTTATGTACGAGCTATATTATGTTTATACGGTTGAAGGTTATAAATATATAGGTTACTTTCATAGGTAGATTCAATGATAATTTGTTTAAGGGCCAGTGTTAGATAAGTAAACTTTTTATAATTGTATTATGTGTGTCTATGACTATGATGTCACGCTCGTAGCTCGCTTCTTCTGTTCTTGTTTGTCAAACGTGTAGTGTATGTGAAATACAACTATTGTGAATTTAATTACTTTCTTTTACTATTTCTCGGCCAAATCCATCAAATAATTCGTATAAAATCACAAAAACATAGGTATTTACCTTCTCGATTTTGTGACTGTTTTAGATTTAGGTGACCCCTGAAAACCAGCGTCGTGATGGTTCTGTAACCAACGCGGCATATGCTGAGGGGCAGCCTTTTAGACACTTTATTTGTTACTTTTTGCTGTGTAAAATTTATTGTTATGTTTAGTGTCCAATAAATTTTATTTCTTTCTTTCTTTCTTTCTTTCTATTTAGAAAATACTAAATATTTTCATTCACATTTTGATAAAAATGTGAATGGCGCTTACGATTTTTAGTTTCGAGCACGTTGATTCCATACTAAACGTGGACGCTCACCTTCTCCCCCACCCCCTTACCTCAGGCGAATTTCGCTGACTGCCTAAGCCCCCTTAAATAAATGTGATGCCACCACCGGATCGGAAAGTTGTTTATGTACTGAGAAGAACCGGCAAGAAACTCAGCAGTTACTCTTTTCAACTGTTTTATTCAATTTTTTACAATAGTTGTTAGTATCAATAAAATTCTTATTTGATTGAATTTGACGGTCAATTTGATGTAACAGTTAATAAATTCTCTTCAAAATAGACTTTCAAGATTTCATTAAACCGCTGAAATTTTAAATTTGCTGCAGAGAATATTATGGAACAATCTGTCAAAAGTCGCCATCGAACAGACAACTGCAAAAAAAAATTTAGAAGGTCAAACTTGGTTTTCTGAGGGTACCTACTCGAACGGAGAGCATTGCCGATCTAATTTTTAATTAACATTGAGTGGTTTTTAGTGCATAAATTGAGTCCAGTCTTAAGTCCACGCAGACGAAGTTAGTTAGGACAACAAATGGTTTTTTATGTTGAATTAAAATAGATACCTACTGGGTAAGACGTAATCCACTTGGAGCACAGTTTTGAATAGCACAATCGCGAATAACACAAAATCTATATCAGGATAGCACTATTAATTTGGCAAGTACTTTGTGGATTACTTAACATGGCAAAAATATTAATATGTGCTATTGATAGGTAGATTGTGCTATTCAAAACTGCAACTCGTACTAAGAATACTGTTCCCATCTTAAGAAAACATTCATTTAGATAAACGATTTGATTTGAAAAAAAAACATACAAAAGGAAACTCATAAGTATCTATACTCAAAAACGTCATTCAAAAATAAAGGCCTTGTTAGTTTACAGGCGTCAAATGAAATAAATGAACCATCTCACAAGTTAATTTTTCTTCAATTATAACGTTGTCACAACAATTACAATAATAGAGATTCAGTTGTCTAGTACAACCCATAAAACAGGCTTAAATTAGCTCATCTTGGGGCTAGATGGCGCTGTGTGGAATAATGTCCAGGGATATCTATTTATTTATTTTTATTACAATTTATTCGGGACACACAGTCATGCAGTTCTCTCACAGAACATCAAACACACCGACAATATATATTTCCATTCATCAACAAACCAATCACATTCAGGATTCTGATCCAGCAGGGAGTTGGAAGAACTAAGGACCCAGGGCAGAGGCGCCTGTGCATTGGAGAGGAGAGTAAAGTACCTACCTAACTAAGTAAAACCTAGAATAACTATTCTTGAATTAAAAAAAATTTAGCTTTTGACCACTGTTTGTCTTATTAAGCTTCATGTATAAAAAAGCAATGATATCATAATAAAAGGACGTAGATAGGTTACTTGCGCTAAAAAAGCGGCACCCGAAATCAAAACTTCGAACACCTGAGCAAAGCATTGACAGTTTGAGACGAAACTGCGTAACATGTATCTGTCTCGTTTACATTCTAGTAAATAATGATGCTATCCTGTACACACGGTCAAATTATAGGTATGTATGCCAGGGGCCAATTCTCTTTCAAATATCATTGTAATAGTGTATTTTTTCAAGAGGAGGTAAATTGGTTAACAAAGTCAAATATAAGTAGCGTTCTTTGCAAGTTTGCAACTCTCCGGTGATGGAAAACACCGATACAAAACCCAAGCAACCCAGATAACGGCGGTAGGCTCGCCCCTTATCACGTTGGGTTCAAATTCCCTCGGCGAAATGTGGGCTTCTTAATGTTCCGTTCACCATGACGGCAACAATCAGTGTGCCTCTGACTAACCCATTAGGGATATGGTCGTGAGGGTATGTATGTATGTTTTTATTTGCTTTTTTTAGTTAGACGTTACTTCAAAGTGGCAGTAACAGTAAGCCTAGTGCCTAATCTTCATCGTGTTTCTTTTGACATTCGCCATACATAAGTAGTCAGAAGTAGTCTTTGTACGACACAACGCAAAGACCTTGGCAGTGCCAAACAAATCTATTCCACCTGAGATCGAAACACACTATAGTCCGTTCGCGTTAAGAATGCAGTGATTTCATTCTTGTCCTTCGACCCAGCACGCCTCCTAACCAATTAAATCTTTCCTAATCAGGGGGCTTAGCCAAAGTAACTTCTCTTGTGAGCGAAACGTAACCATAGATAGCGAGTTGTTATCGAACGCTATCCATGTCGCTGTCATACAAATGCGTAGACAAGCAGCAGTTTCAGTGTTCGCCTTCATTACGATTTCGATCGTCAGTAATGATATTTAAACGAACACTCGGATGCTGTAGTTATCGAAACAAAATGGCCGATTTCATTCATCAGCTGTGATTCTCAAAAGAATTTGATTACGGCTTAATATATTAACAGAGCCTAAAATGCATGCGTTACGTTAATTGTAGGCTGCACATAACAAAAACACATGGGAAAGACGCCAAAAGCGATTAAAATTACGACGCCAGTTGGAAACTATTGAAATAAAAAAGTAATTTATAAATATGTGGCGTGCATGAATGTCGACGCACCTCAATGATGTGGTGCGCATTATTGTCGACGCACCTTAATGATGTGGTGCGCATTATTGTCGACGCACCTCAATGATGTAGTGCGCATTATTGTCGACGCACCTCAATGATGTGGTGCGCATTATTGTAAACGCACCTCAATCTTCTATGGCAGCGATTGAGGTGTGTCTATGCCAAGTGACGCTTAGCCTAGCCACTTTTTCCTGACGCGCAGAGGCGATTTTTTTTTTTTTTTTTTTTTTTTTATCCGGAGGAAATGTCTTTACGCATACCCGTCCACTGGGGGGCGGACGGGTTATGTGGGACTTACCACTGGGGAGGTGACACCCAGTGGCATACCCACTAAAAACTCCGGAACTCCCTCTCATCGTCCATGTTGGGGGAACAGCGGTTACTGGCACAAAGCTTCCTACGCATTCCCCCGGACGGAGCCCGCCTTACACGGCGGGCAGGAAGCGACCCCCCCTTCGTGGGGAGGGGCCAGTAGGGACAGCCGAGGGCGTCGAGCCGTCCCTATCAGGCAGTGGAGCGGGCCCGTGCAATGCCGGCGCAGGTACCCCCGTACCGCGTGCCGGCTGGCCTACTCCACGGAGAGATTGGGGACGATGGGCAACTGTTCGTCGTCTCCCCCCTCTCCTTGCCCTGCGGAGTGCATCAGCGCCGGGATCTTGCTCCCGCGCGCGCTCCGCGGCCTCCTTCTCTGTCATCACCTCCTCACAGAAAGTGGTGACAGCTCTCCAGGCCTCTTCACTGGCCAGCATCTCCAGCACTATGCTCGGTAGGCTCAAATCTTGCCCGACTTGAGCGACCAATACGCTGCGCTGCGGGGCCCACTTCTGACACACCGCCAGGGTGTGGTGGGCCGTATCCTCCGTAGCACCGCACTCATGGCATGAGGGGGCTGCTTCTCGGCGGATGCGGTGCAAGTAAGACCCAAAGCATCCGTGCCCGGTCATGACTTGCACCATCCTAAATGAGAGGGAGCCATGTGGTCGCTCAAGCCAGCGGTCTAAAACGGGAGCAAGCGCCTCAAGCGTTCGGCGGCCGAACTCGGCGCCCCTCAAGTCTGCCATCCACAGGCGGACCAAGCTCTCATTAGCCTCCCTGCGGACGGCCTCTCGCTCATCTGGGTAGAAAGGCTCACCCGCGGCCTTCTTGGCGGCCGTCCAGCGGTATACGGCCGCCAAAACGCCCGCCTCCAACTCCCATGGAGCAGTGCCAGCAAGGGCGCAGGCCGCAGAAAAACCTACAGTACGATAGGCTCTGACGGCCCGCTGCGCAATCGCCCGTTGGGGTGCTCGGAGGAGGCGGACGTTCTCTCTGTTTTTAGAAAGCGCCTCTGCCCAGATGGGCGCGCCATATAAAGCCATGCTTCGCAAGATGCCGGCGTACAATTTCCGGCACTTGGAAGCAGGCCCGCCAAGATTTGGCAGCAGCCAACGGAGGCTGTCTGCCGCCTTAAGAAGTCTAGGTGACAGCCCGCGAAAATCGCGGGAAATCGCGCAGAGGCGATCATCCATTAATGTTAACCGGCAAATTCCTAAATATTATATCTAACGTTGTGAAGAATTACAAGTTTCGCGAAGCAATCCAGCATTTCATTTTTAAAAACAGAACATCTCCGATAAACAAGCGCGGGCAGGCAGACCCGCACAAATACAAGTTATTTGAACTACATTTCAATACAGGCAGTCAACTTATCTTACTTTTCTAATTACCTAATGAGTAAGAGACAAACAAAATATAATATGAATAAGTTCCTTTTATGATAACCTAGACTGATTAAAGCTTTGAATAAAATTAATAGAACCAAAGTTAATAAACTATACAAAATTCAAAACTTATTAATAATTTATCTATTAGTTTGCCATTTTAGTTTGTTACTTATAGAAAGATAAATATATACCAAAAGGGTTTGCTATTAACAGACTTGTCACAGAGAGACAAATCTGTCTGGTTACCTGACAGATTTGACCAGACTCTGGTAGGCTGCGGTCCGAATATAGCTGAAAGTACTTTTGGCACCCATAAAAGCGTCCCGAATTGCGCCGAACGCACTTCGAGCGCGATTTTGAAAGATATTGCGACGCCATAAATGACATCACCAACTTTCGCCATTTTGTACTTAACTGCACTGAAAGCACTTTAAGCGATAAAATCGCACTTTTCAATTCGGACCGCACGAATGTGCTAAAAGCGCTTATAGTACTTTCAGCGATATTCGGACCGCAGCCCCTGTTGATCTGCTTGACACTGACAGTGACAGCAAAATTTCCGAATTTTTCGATACCATAGCCAATATTTTACTTTTTAGGGCCTAACAACTTCGAAACAACGATCGCGAAAGGATGGTACATTGGCTAAGCCATCGAAAACGATGACTTTTGAACGATGGCTTATGTCAATCCCATACATTTTGTTCTTTTCGAACTTCGCTGTCGTTTTCTAAATGTTACTTTGGCTAAGCCCCCTGAGAGTCAAGTTCACAGTGCCCACATGAACGCATTTTTTCAAACGCAACGGTTTTGTATCTGATTTTTTCTGTGTGTAACGGAATTAAAATAATAAATTACTGCATGCTTAACGCGAACATACTATAGACATTGGCTGGATCCAGCGCAATAACCAAACGCACTGTTTGAGGTTTATGCATGCGGATTTAAAAAGTGTGCAACCTCTTTGTAGCTTTGGCGGGAATTAGTAGTTGTGAAAAAGTGAACTGTCAGATTGTCAATTATTTTGGAGACCTTAGAAAATAAACACAGAATTTTAAACAAATAGGTGTCTTTTATTGATGAAATAATAGTAAAAAATCCAAGGACAAGCTAAATCAAGCGATATTCAAGCAAATCGGGTAGAAACCCATGTTTTCACGCACGGATAGGACCAGAAAATAATAAATTAAAAAATATTTTTTTACAATCCCAAAAACTTAAATACATATCCTTAGCATAAATACCTAAGGTTGAACTCAACAAGACTGTTACTTAGCAAATTCTATCGATCCTAATAATGATAAAAGTCAGTGTAAGTTTGTATTTCTTTTTAGATTGAAGGCATCATGACAACTTATTTTGAAGCTGAATAATATTTTTATTTTTTTATTTGAACACCAAAAAGGTTACATTACATCTTACAAACAAGATACAGAGAGCATGACATGGAAAAAATCCTATGCACTTATATTATAAATGCGAAAGTTTGTATGTGTGGATGTGCCGTGTTGTTTTTGTCGTAAAAACTACTGAACGGATTTTAATGAAACTTTATGTTAATTTTGCTTATACATCTGAATATCACTTAAGCTACAATTTGTAAAAATTTTTTTTTTATATTTTTACTTAAGTCCACGCGGACGAAGTCGCGGGTGGCCGCTAGTTCCGACATAAATGTAAGCTTAATTAAAGGTGAAGACGGCATGCAAATAGATACAACAGCAAATAATTTTGATTAAAAAACAGAAAAAAAGACTTAAAATAAAAAGAAACTAATTAAAGGTGGTTAAAAAGTCTAACCCTCTTAATCATAAAAACGAATGCAACGCTAAAGCATAGATAGTTTAAGCAATTGACGTGTTATGTCACTTACTCGCAAATGAAGAATGAAAGAAACCAAGCAATACAGAAGTTAACGTGTTGTTGAAGCGCTGTTTAAGTTTTTATGAATAACGGGGTAAGTCGGTATTTAACTTTAAGACATTATGGTTATTGTTTATGTGAAACTTCAACAAATTAAAGTTATGTGCCACATTGTGTCACATGGTTGAAATAAACGCCCACAAATGTGTAGTAATTAAGTAAGTATTTACTAGGTACCTTATGTTTTTTACCAGGCATTTGCAAAACAATATTTTTAGCAGTTTCCCAAGGGAGCTGAAAGGTCCCAACGTTATCAACTAACGTAAAAGTTGAAAGCTTTAAAAGCTCTAGTTAGCTCTCTTTAAAAAAACACATAGTTTTAAAACATTTAAATGACTAAAATTGAGAGCTGAACTAACAAAACTAAACGCCTGAACTACTTTATTTAGATTCAATCCTGAATCCAAATTCGAATTCACATTAAAATGCAGACATCTTGAAATTCTAATGACAAACATCCCGCGCCATAACGAACGAAACGCAACGAAACCGAACTAAAATCCAATAAAACCTCGCACTTGCAAACTTCTTCCAAACTTGATCCACTATCCGCGGAACGCCCACTTTCTCGAAACTCAACAACGTATACACATCTCGCTCTAACAGGTACAAAAGTTTCGTTACAAAATGAGATAGCAACGCTTAGACCTCGTGCATTGTTATTATAGTTTTGAATTTCGAACCCTAAATGATGCAATTCTAAACCTTTTCCAAAGAAAATTCAGCATTATTTATAGGCAGCTACGGTGCTAAATTCTGCAGCACCAAAGTGACTTAGGCTATTTTACAGTGAAAGCCAAGAAGGAATTGGGGAACATTTTTACGCGAGCGATTTGCCATCGTAAGGTGACGCCGTAAGGACTATAGTGGCGTAAAAATGGCCAACTTAAGACGTTCTACAAAAAAATACGCGGCACTAGTTTATTCTCTATCGACGTCTTGCACAAGATGGCGGTGCTAGGCGTTCGGAATTCAAATTCCTAGAGGAATAGGTGGGGTAGCGTTCATGTAGCTATGGGCCGCTTGACAACTAAGCGCTTGAAGCGCTGACCAGAAATTTGTATTAGATTTTGCGTTTTGCCGTCTAATAAGATTCTGGCTGACTTTTCTGCTGTTTATGTTGGGTTGGAAATTGAATTAGAACGTAGACGAGGCTGTGCAAGTAAAATGGAGTGATTATCGGCTTGAAGTCGTTAACTTTGTAGCTAAATCCTTTCTTTTCTAGGATTTCTCCGCTTCTTGTTGGATTAACAAGAATTAGGTCATTTTTAAGAGGTAAAAATACCTTTTTTCTATGAGGGTAGAGATTTCGGTGAACTCTGTTTGATCATCGAACGCAGGGAGGACTTTTGGTTCTTGGTACTGTCAACGGCACCTCAGGCTACCCATTTCCGCTTTAAATTTCTCTCTGACATTTCTTTGCAATAGAGCAAAGAGGACTGCCCGGAAAGGGGTATCCTGACATGCCGTTGACCGTACATAGGCCCTTTAGTCAATCATCTAAAAACTATCGTACGTAGAAGAGTATGTTTAGTATCATTAATATCGCAAAAAAAGTTATTTTTTGTGACTTGGGCTCGTGAAAATTGTATTAATATTTAAACCTAGGTACTACTTACAAACCTTAATATTTTAAATGCGGTAAACGAAAATTAAACTCCTCAGTAGAACAAAATAGAACTTCTTCAACAATTCAAAATTTTACATCATTTCTAATATCTTCTCATTCACATCATATTATACTTAGATTACTACACAAGTACACCACAACACAACTTATTTCACTCAAAGCAAAAGTTAACTGACTAAGCCCCTCGATAAAAATCACATTTACTTCAAAAATCCCATGAAACTAGTTCAAAACTGGAATGGCAATGTTCGAAATAAAGTTTTCCCATGACTTCTTCGACCTTAAACACGAGTGTCCAAATCCGACTCCTTGCCAAAAAAAAAACTAGAAAAATCTCCGGTTAAAACTGGTTTATTGTTCCAAATTCAAATCGTGAGAGTAATATTTTCTTTAGCCTTTGAAAGAAATCAACAAACTAATACACAAAGCATTTTAAACTCTATTCATACTGTAGTAGGTTATTTATTTGTGTAGACCCACCCCTTGGACAAGTCTTGAAGATTTTTTGAGAACCTGTTACTTTGAAAACAGGTATTTCTTTGTAGTAAGCTAATCTCGAAGTTGAAGCGTTTTTTCTAAAGAGATAGTAGAGGGTTGGATTGGAATTAGAAAACTTTTTAATACAAATTGAGAATAATTTTCAAAGTAAGTTCTTATTCCAAAAAATGATTTTTACGACGCGCTCTCTTCCCTTCTTTAAGCTTAGTTTCGGCTGTTTAGATTTTTGACCTTGTTATTATTATTATCAAATCACATTAGGAAACTACTAGCAGCCGCCCGCGACTTCGTCCGCGTCGACATAAGTCGAAAAACAAAAAGTAATAAGTATTTCATTACAAATGTAGTCTATGTGCGATTCAGATGTATAAGCTACATTACTGTAAAGTTTCGTTAAAATCCATTCAGTAGTTTTTACGTGAAAGAGCAACACGGCACATCCAGACATACAAACTTTCGCATTTATAATATTAGTAGGATTACTATGTAATCTCATTCATTTATAAATTGTTAATCCTCAGATAGAATCACAGCACCTTTGTCACCATGGTCTACGAATCTAGAAAGATGAAATTTGTAAAAACCTTTATGTCAAAACTACTTAGCGACTTCGTCCCGCGACTTCGTCCGCGTGAATTAAGGGAAAAAAGTGATATATCTTTGTAGCCTAAGTGCTATTTAGATGCATTAGCTATATTATTGTAAAGTTCCATTAATATCCATTCAGTAGATTTTACGTGAAATATACAAACTTTCGCATTTATAATATTAATAGGATTCGTAAGCATCAAAAATAGTTTTTTTCTAGGATTAAGTAGGTAGTTACTTCTTACATATTAATGTGAGTAGAAAGGAAAACTCGGCCCAAAAAGGTTTTACTGCTACGAGTTTCTCGTAGCAGCTACGGGAGTCTATATTTGCAGTATGTATTGCTTTTTTTTTTTATTTACTGCACAATATGAAAAAAACCCTTGACGGACTTTATGCCTTGAGGCATTTTCTATCAGTCAACATCCAGGTTTAACAGAGAACTTCGAATAGAAATTAAAAGTTTTTTTGTCGTTGTGGTGTTTTTTAATATAGTTTTTCGTTATCTTGTTTTAAGTCTTGTTGTTGTTCGTTATTGTGATAATCATGCTTTTGTCAAGTTATTTTGAAATGATTTTCATGGAAGCTGTCAAATCTTTGGTTTCTTCATGGTTTTTAACAATTATTTATTACTATAAGGAAATAAAAAAAAAACTGTAAAATTCTATGTAATTTTTATTCATTAGTTTTAAATTCTATGTCCATCATAGCTAGTAGAAAACCTTAAAATTTCACTATTCACAAAAAAAAAAGTAAGTAAAATACTTACTTGGAAATCGGTTTAAATAAATAAATTAATAAGATAATTAAACACTGTATTTGTGTTTTATGAGTTGACGAAGAATAATATAACAACATCTTTAAATCCTGTCATTAAGTAGGTACTTAAAATTCTTACCTATCACAAGAATTGACAAAACGTCTGTAATCCATACACAAACATAGTTTAGTTTGTATGTTCATGTATGTTGTTTATAATAAATAAATAAATAAGCAAATTCGTAATTTATCTTCAGGGGCATTATCACAATCTCTTATAACCTGACAGTTTCAGTCACAAGCCCATCTTTTGAGCTGCTTATTTACCGTCGCAAGTCATGTTTTGAGCGGTAAACAGTGTCAAAAAAACCCTTTTTTTTCATTGCAACTTATTATTGTTTTAGTAAAATTTAAATAAATAAAAAAACGAAAACTGAGCTAAAACTGAGCTGCAAAATGATCATAATAAGGCCCCAAATCTAGTGACATTAATATCTCGTGATATAATATCGAATGTTCGAGAATGGTCCTATTTATCGTCACTCGGCCACTGGCCGGCCTTGACCGCCGAAGGGTTACCCACACGATTGTGTAGGGTAACGGCACTTACACTCGGCAACGACCCTTTATGAGACAATATTGTGCCGCGACATTGTTTTCACATTGTTTAGAGTTCTGATTATAGTTGAGACTAGCGGCCGCCCGTGACTTCGTCCACGTGGACTTGAGATAAAAAAAAATGATAAATCCTTATAAATTGTAGCCTATGTCTTATTCAGATGCATAAGCTATATTACTGTAGAGTTTCATTTAAATCCATCTAGTATACTCGGATTTTTTATTGTAGTCAGTGAAATGACATTTTCAGTGTGGCAGGTTTTCAGTCCCAAATAAATAGTGATGTGGTAAATCGAGTTTTTACAATTAAAAGTTAGTCGACATTACAGCCTGGCAAAATAGTCGTAGTGAATGACC
Organism: Udea ferrugalis; assembly: GCA_950022985.1. NCBI lineage: Eukaryota > Metazoa > Arthropoda > Insecta > Lepidoptera > Crambidae > Udea > Udea ferrugalis. Next base: position 3,176,121 of record OX465541.1, read on the forward strand.
ACGTCTCACTTCCATATGTCATAACTGGCAACACACACTGGCCAGACTTTCGTCTTGAGACATAGAGGTATTTCGGTAAACTGTATTTAGTAAATAGGTTTTCAGTTTCAAAAACAAAACTGTTTCTGTATTATATTATTTACAGGTAAGAATTTCGTTTATTAACAGGTCATACAACTGGAAAGGTTTGGGAGGATACAACAGTAGAATCTTCCAAATAAGCGTTTTCTAAAGGTTTGAAAGGCGTTCTCTACAGGCCTAAAGGGCCCAAACGGCAAAGGACGACGCCTTATAATTTCACATATAGGCAGTGATGAAGGTTTTGCAGATTCCGGTTTACTTATTTTTGAATCGAAGGAAAATAGTATGGACTATCATGAAGAGATGCATTCAGAGTGTTTTGAGAAATGGCTTAAAAGCATTTTGCCAAAATTGAAGCCAAATGCGGTGCTGGTATTAGATAACGCACCGTACCATTCAAGAAAAGTCGAGCGTTTGTCCACTTCAAACTGGCGGAAGGCTGATAAGTATTGTTCAGTGGTTAGATGAAAAACAAATTAAATATCAACCTACAATGATAAAGGCCCAATTAATCGAAATAGTAAAATTACAAAAATCCCAGCTATGGTTATAGTTTTTTAGTGAGAAGTTTTAATATGGAGGTAGGGTCCATATTTCTTAAATCGTATTATTTAATTCGTTGAGTACCTATTAAACATTTACAATTTAAAAAAGGCTTTGATACCTACCTCATAAAATAAAGCATGACTAAATGTCTATGTCTAGTGATTGCCGAACGTCACTATTGTAGCGGGTCACCCTTTTTTGTATCAGTCACTGTTGAAGTTGTCATTTTGCTGACTACAATTATTAATCGTACTATAGTTTTTACGTGTAAAAAATGGAGAAACTTTTCCCGTTTTCCCAATATTACCCTTCACTGCTCTGCTCCTATTAATTGTAGCATAATGAAAAGTATACTATAACTTGCCCAAGAGTATGCAGAATAATTGTGCTAAATTTCGTTGAAATCCGTCGAGTAGTTTTTGTTTCTATAACGAATATACAGCAGACAGACAGACAAAAATTTTACTGATTGCATTTTTGGCATCAGTAGCGATACCTAATCACCCCTTGATAGTTATTTTGTAAATATATTTCATGTACAGAATAGGGTAGATGACTATGAGTGATTTTGCATGTTTTTTTATGTTCCCCAAAAATAATAATTGATTACAAATGTTATTGTAAAACCACAATCGAAATTCGTTTCAAAATGAGGCTACAATAGGCCTGCAAACTTGGGTGGGCAAGTCCATTTCATATGTGTTAAATTTTTGTAAAACAATATCACTTTTTTGTAACCCAAACTATTATGAAGGAATTATGTTAGGAGACCATTATCATAAACGCAATATTGAATATAGCTGTCGAACAAAGTTATTACGCGCTCCTTACAAAAACAGCGACAGTGACGTCACTGTCGCTGACACATTTGTATGGAGCGTTTTTGGGCAAGTCCAAAAATGTGCATTTCAAATTGTGATATCTCTGGTGGTATTGATCCAGATGAAGTGATTCTTTGAGGATTGTTTACATAAATGTCACACAGTCATCATGCCTATTGGCCTCTCTACAGATTTATTATAAGTAGAGATGAAAATGCTAGGTTTGATTCCCCCGCAATTACCGATTTTTGATGATGAAATAAGTGTGAGAGATCTGAGGGGAATCATTGATATTGCAAGAATTTAAATATGTCAGACATTAATCCATATAGCGCCATCTAGGCCCAAACTAAGCAAAGCTACTACTAGCTATAATATAAAAACGAAAAAAAACATTTATTGCGACTTGCTAGGGGCATATTGTTAGTTATTGTAAGTTATACACAAATCGACCTAATGTTATAACATTAGGTTTGGGATTCAGAAATTAAAATTGAATTTACTATTTGAATACCATATGGACACATGAAATAAAATTAAAATTCATTGAATTAAACTAAATTGAATTAAATAAAAAGTATTAGGAGAGAAAAGAACTAAGCCAAATAACATTTCTTTAATTATTCACATACAAAATGAGAGAATATACTAATTCAAAGTAAAGCGAATTGATGATTGAGGTAAGCGTGAAGCACCGAGATGTGAAGTGATGTCCGATGTGCACCGCCGGAATAGCACGGCTGCAGCTGGGGTGCTATTCCGGCGGACATCACTTCACATCTCGGTGCTTCACGCCTTCTTGTATCATCAATACGCTTCACTCTGAATTAGTCTTTTCTCTAATTTTGTATGTAAATAAATAAAAAAGGTTATTTGGTTAGTTCTTTTCTCTCAAACGACCACAGTTGCAAAGAAATTGAATTTTAAAGTTCACTAACCACGAGCGAAGGGAGTTTTGGCGTCCGCCGGAATAGCATAGCTGCTATGGTATTACGGTAAGCGCCAAATCTCACTTCGGTCGTGGTGAGTTATCTTCAAAATTCAGCCACTTGCGATTGTGAGAGTTGAGTTTCTTTTCGTTTGACAGTAAAAAACTAAGGCAAGTGACATTTTTAAATTATTTACATACAAAATGAGGGAAGATACTAATTGAAAGTGAAGAGTATTGATGATTAAAGTAAGCGTGAAGTGATGTTTAGTTCCTAAGAATAGATTTCGCTATCTCTCATAGTTTCTTCCTCCCGCTACTGACCCATTTGGATTGATCCACCCTGTTTATTATCTATGTCTACCATAGCATGTATACTCCATTTATTATAGATTAGACAGATATAAAAATAAGTTGTTTTTAGGTGTTGTAAATATTATGACTTTCAAGATTAATGCCGAACTTTTTTAATAACTTCGGCATCTACGGCATATGTTCAGACTAACCCTTATTCATAAAAACGAACGCTACGCTAACGCATTGTTTAAGCTAAAGAAGTGTTCTGTCAGTTACTGGCAAATGGCCGCAGCAACAAGAATGACAGTGACAAAGCGATACAAAAGTTATCGTGTTCTATAAGAGCTGTTTAAGTTTTTATGAATAAGGGGGTTAATTGTTTCATTTAGAGAAAATAACATCAGAAATTATGAGGTTTTTATTAAATTAAATAATTTTGTCTTACGTGCAACTAAATTGTCGATCTTAAAAAAAGTGTGGATGTGTGTATGTGCCGTGTGTGTGATGTGCCGTGTTGCTCTTTCACGTAAAAACTACTGAATGGATTTTAATGAAACTTTACAATAATGCAGCTTATACATTTGAATTGCACATAGGCTACAATTTATTAAAAAATATTACTTTTTGTTCTTCAACTTAAGTCCAGGCGGACCAAGTCGCGGGCGGCAGCTAGTAGGTATATTATAAATGACAAAGTTTGTATGTGTGGATGTGCCGTGTTGCTCTTTCACGTAAAAACTACCGAATGGAAATGAATAAAACTTTACAATAATTATAGCTTATACATCTGAATAGGACATAGGGTACAATTTACAAAAAAATTACACTTTTTTTCTTACTTAAGTCCACACGGACGAAGTCACGGGCGGTCGCTAGTGTCATAATAAATGGAATATAGCTAGATAGAACTGAGGTATATTTATTACGTGGCGATGCCTGTGGAAGCTGAAAATAACCAATTAATGTTTCACAATTAATAAATACAAGACTAATCTTTGTAGCTCTGAAACAATAAATAAGTAATATCTTGTTATTATTTGGACGGCACTATCAATGGAGCCGAAGGTATTGGACAGTAATAATAGACTCTATTTATAGTATGACTATTTTACTATTTATAGCTAACCTTTCAGATGATCTTTATGTCAGAATCTTAACGCGGTTCACAGAATAGATCTACTTCTCAACAGTATAGCTCTTATAGTTTCGGAAAAAAGTGGCTGTGACAAACGGACCTACAGACAGACAGACATGACGAATACGTTTTTTATACGGACCCCTGAAAAGAGAGAAAGTATATCTATACGAACCGGTGGTAGAATCACATTATTATTATTTTTTTCATTCTGTAACGGAACGCTCTTAGATACCCCTTTTCATTCGTTTTTTATGCAAGCAAACATATAAATTAATTATGATTGATACCGGAAGATGGCGTTATACTCCTTTAGCTCGCGCTAATAAAGTTTATAGTTATTACGTAAATAGGTTATTTAGGGCCGGCGCCCACTATCGGCATCGGCACGCTTCAGGCTTTTAAGGTGGCAAATAGTAATATACTCTAACATAATGGCAATAAAGTAGAAAATGCCGAAACAGAAACAGAACAAATGCATTTTGTTTTTACGAGAACACACCACGGTAATTTCTACTTAATTGCCATAATATTAAAGTATATTGCTCTTTGCCACCTTAAAATCCTGAAGCGTGCCGATGCCGATAGTGGGCGCCGGCCCTTATTCTCGGCAGGGCCGCCTGCCGTCTAAGTCTCAGTCAAAGTAGAACAGCTAACCGACCACAGACGAACAGACAAGCGTATTTTGGATTTAGGTTGTAAACTTCTTCGATAAGGATAGTTTTCAATAATATAATTTCTCAATTTAAGAATTCGTTCCCACGTTTTGAAAAGGTTTAGTAGTGTTTTGTTATACCTAAGTACCTACGTACTCAGATGACTGAAATTCGTATTACGCTCAATGGCCATAAATCTAGTATAATAAAGATCTCAAATTTGACACTTCTTATAAACAACAAAAACTGCTAGAGAGGCGAAGGCACTTGAGATGCTGATACAACGAAACCCTTGTGTTTTTGTTTCTCATGGTCATAAATCAGACCCTAATTGCATTATCAAACTTTGGCGGCAGTCATGATCTAGACGTCGGGAAGAATGGTCAAAATCTTAAGCTCTAGACGTATTACCTAACCGTAGTGGTAACTAGTGCTCAAATTGAATCAATATCGGGACTGGAGACTGGATATTAGAGGAGTACAAGACAAGGCGGTACGAGACGTTTGGCGGAGATAGGGGATTTTGCGAGACGGAGAATATTATCAGGTCAGATCTTTCCGTTATGCGTTTTAGACTTAACCCATAGGAATAGTTGTCAAACCAAGCTGCGCGGTGGTTGTTTACACTGGCTGAGACCAGAAGGTTTATGGGTTCAATTCCCACACCAGAGATGTTCTGTCAAATAAACTATTGAATATTTACTTGCGAGGATGGGTTGTGCTTCATAATTATTCGAATTGATTAAGTGATAAGAGTGTTGGTCAGAGGACTAATTGAGACGTAAAAGGATGTGGGTTCGATTTTCGCACTAACGCATGTCTAATACTAATTAACTGGCTGTTTGGAGCAGTGGTTCGAGTGCTGTTTAAGATTTGGACGGACGCGAGTTCGATTCTCGCTATGATACGTAAATGATGGTTGATTTTCGGTTATACTTCATACGATAATGAATAACTGGTACTACTGGTATTTTATAGGGTTTTAAACCCTGCCATGAGTGAATTTGACATTTTAATGCAATGCGTTATTTTACCTACGGAACATCTGAGATAAACTGGGTGACAAAATGCTGCCAAAGAATATTTGACCATGATATAATATCGATTTTAGTTATTTACGCTACTTTACAACAAACTTTACGTATGTACCACATAAAACCTAGCTGCAAATCTTTTAAAAGCCTTTCATTCAATTACTATTCCATAATTATAGTTCAATTTGAATGTTAATGGTGATGACCTTACATGGCTTGTGGGCATGTACATCAAATGTTCGTATCACATAAAATATACGACACACATACCTATATACGTCATCTACAAACCTCCATGATGTACATTTTGACAGGTTATTGATTGTCATTCCAATTATTTTATTATACCTATTATGCATTGGCTTATTCGGCACTCGTCAGGTCATGCACGATAAAGGTTACTGTTGTTGCTAAAAATGATCGAACGGTGGTGAATCTGTTTATGTATAAATTAGATATCTTTTAAGTAAATATAATTTATTTGCATGGGTTTTATGAATTCTGCCACACGGCGTCTATTATGTCTTTAAATAGTGTTTTACACATAAATTCAACTATTTCTATTGAAGGCAATAGATTTGAGATCTTCGCTTCTTTATATGCTTAAAAATGACAGTTTTTGACACATTTTATTCAGATATAGTTTAGATACATTATTTCTCGTCAATTGAGTCCTATCAAACCTTAGATTACTGCTTACATACCTCATAAAAGAATACTGGGTCTACTACAAAACAATACAACGTAGAACGGTCCTACCATAGTTAGACGATCACATCCACTTGGCCAGGTTATTTATTTTGCATTTATTGTATCATTAGGAAAGGGGTTTATTTTGTCATTATTTAAATAGAGTTTAAAAATATTATAAGTGTCAAAGGGGGGAACGTTACAATTCTCATGTTATGACTTGTCATAGGTGCTTTTTAATAACTTTACATGAATAAAGACTTTTTTGGTATTACTTTTTTACTTTTATAAAACCCATCAATATTTTTTTTATTTTTTGAATTAAAACCCTGTATTATCTGTATTATTTATTGTAAGCAAGACCGATACCTATAATACCTATAACCTTTTCTGCTTTTCGGATCTTTAGTTAAAAAAATATTATAACAAATCCAGTATGTTGACAATGTTTATGAATGAAAGTTATTCCTCTAGCAACCTCTATTAGTGTGAAGAGATAGCATAGCCGTTACTCGGTCACTCGGCGACCTCAGTCCTCTGACGACTGAAGTACTTAGAATTACTCTGTGACCCCTACTAGTGGACTTCGACCATATCCCAAACCGGGTAGCCAAGTGAGGTACACTGATTGTTGCCGTCTATGGTGAACACAACATTCAGAAGCCCACATTTTGCTAAGCGAATTTAAACCTTACGTGGAAAAGGGCGAGTCGACTACCGTTAACGAGTTGCTTGCTCAGGATTTTTTTTAATCGGTGTTTTCAATCACCGGAGAGTTAGCCGCAAATTGTACAATGAACAAAGAAGGTGTTCCGGCCAGTCTTGAACTTGAGCCCACCGGGTTCCGAACCACTGGGCTATAATGCTCTTTGTGGAGTAAGATAAATAAGGTACCTACCTACCTACTATACCTAGCATAAGCTTACAATTATATTCCAATTAAAAGTAAGTAGACTGAAGAACGCTGACTGGTGCCGTTGTCGGAAACATAACGTTCAGAAGCCCATATCTTGCCAAACAAAACCCAACGAGGTCAAATTCGAATATCTTTTGTGTGTCACATCATCATTTACATAGTATAAAACCAAAATTGCTTTCTCTGTCCCTATGTATTCTTAAATCTTTAAAACCACGCGACGAGTTTTAATGCGGTTTTTTTTCAATGGAATGATTAAAGATAAAGGTTTTTATGTTTTAAAACATTCCCTTGCACCCGTGAGAAGCCTGGGCGGGTCGCTAGTTACATTATAAAGTAAGATGCATGATGATGATACATGTTATAGCCTAGACCTAATTTGATCTACGTTTCGCAGGCTGATTCCATAATGCACCCGCTTACCTACTACCCGTTAAAAAATATTCAAAACGTATAAAGTAACTACCTACTTAGGGAGAGGGGGGCATAACGGGGACGCTAAGGGAAATAAACAATAAAAAAATGAGTATGGAATATTTACATTAAAAAGTAATCACAACTTTTTGTTTACTTATTCATTTATTATTTGGCAGTGAATTTGGTGTGGTAAAAAAGCAATTAATATTTTTTAATAAAATTTTACGGAACCTCTACGAAAACCCCATTGTGCCCCAGGGTAGGGGCAGCATGGGGTACCCAGTTCGGGGCAGTACGGGGTACACTATTTTAACTGGTACAAAATGAGCAGGTGTGGATTCCTTCTAAATCTGCGTCATCAACTCCGGCACAGGCTGTATTGGCCTGTCCACATCGCTCGCAGGCCACCCAACGCTCCGAAGACTGTCTTCCCTCTACGATAGTTTTTTCTCGCTTGGTTCGTTTGGTCGACTGAATGGATAGGGAGAATATGTCTTTAGGAGAAGCGTTTGCAAAGAAAGTTGTCAAATCACGACAAACTCTTCGAATTGGAGATTGGGAAACGCAGATTTCATCTGGCATAGATGGTCCAGGCTGAGGTTCTGAGATGGTTGACTGGTGATGTTTTCTGCCGACCAACGGCGCCTGGAACTTATATTTTAGTAACTTCGTACAAACCTAATACAAAACAAATAATATTATTGTAATATTTTCAAATGAACAGACCACACAGGGGCACAACGGGGTACCCCACTATGCCCCTTAGCCACGTCCCCGTTATGCCCCTATGTCTAACATAATTTAAAATAATTAACGAAAAAAACAATTCAAGGTTGGAGTGATTTTGCTCAAAACACATCAACACTTAATGCTAGTCGTTAAACACACCAAACGAAATGATTGTAGTAAACTAAACACTTACCTTATTAGACACGTTTTGGTATCGACTCAAAATAATATGAAATGTCGCCGGATAAAAGAATTGAACGTCAACACGAAATGCGTGCACTGGGGTCTCCGGTCACTGCCGTACTCAATGTCGATGAGAAATACCCTCTTATTGGCTAAAACAAAACGATCCTAGAATGCGTAGTTACTTGTATGTGGGGGTGACCCCGTCGTGCCTCGCGTCCCCGTTATGCCCCCCTTTCCCCTACTTATTGTTATTAAAAAGATTTTCTTTGATAATATGCATTCAAAAATATCATACATTTCTTTTGAATTTAAGCTTAATAAAAGGCTTTCTTCTCGATGCCAATTCTTTGATCGAGTATCCATGGTAGGGGCCAAATCACGGGTCACGCTAAGCCCCGATTGCTTGACCATCGGACCCACGCACGCCACTAGCTGTTCGTTATTAGTTTGTGCTCATACACAAATGTGTTGTCGAACTTACTACACCAAAGGTCGCGGGTTCGATCCCCGCACAGTACAAACATTTGTGTGCATGAACATGTCTGTTTGTATTGGTCTTGGTGTTTCCTATGGATATAAGTATGTATTTACAGAAGAAAGTGTATTTAAGTATGTTTATCCGTTGTCTAATATCCCATAAAAACGGGCTATAACTAGCCCACTTGGGGCTAGATGGCGCTGTGTGGAATAATGTCCAGGGATATTTATTTTATTTAACTTCACTGCGAAGGTTCACATTGTACAGACCTACCAACTTATCTGTGAACTGAAAGAGGACGACACCGTCGATTCAGTGTTGCTAATTAATAATGGGGTCCCCAAAATTGAGTAAGTTTTACAAGTAGGTAATTTGTCAAAAGAAATAAATATTAGGTAAAAATTATAAAGTTAAATATTGTAATTATTTATAAATTAAAAATGAAAAAATAATATTAAAATGTAGTTAAGTAGGTACGCTAAACAGTTGTCCTTCAGGATTCAAAAATGGCTTTATTTAGAAAGTGAATGAAATGGAAATCCAGCAGATATTAAGGTTTGATAGCAAAAACAGTTACTAGAGAGGTAAACGAGAATCTGGAAAACTTAAAAATCATACTAAATGTTCCACACTTAAAACTTTCATTCAATGTGTGTGTATGTACCCTCCCTGCATCAGGTACCTGGTACTATTTATAGCATTTAGTTAAGACCGTTTTTTTTTTTTTTTTTTTTTTTTTTTTTGTTTAAGTAGGGGAAATGCCTTACGCATACCCGTCCACCGGGGGACGGACGGGTTATGTCGGACTCACCACTGGAAAGGTGGTATACCAGTGGCCCTACCGACTAAAACCCCTACTACTCCCTCTAATCGTCCGTAGTGGGGGAACACGGTGAATAGCGCGAGGCCCGTTACGCGCACCCCCGGACGGAGCCCGCCTGCACGGCGGGCCGGAAGCGACCCCCCCTTCGTGAGGGGAGGCCAGAAGGGACAGCCGAGGATGTCAAGCCCTCCCTACCAGGCAGCGGTGAAACCCGTGCAATGCTGGCGGCGGCACCCCCATACCACGCGCCAGCTGGCCACCGTAGGCAGGCCCTACTGGGCCCGCAACCACGAGCCACCCAAAGGGTGGCTCCGCTGCCGTAACCTTCGGTACGGCCCCGCCGGGCCGCGACGCACAGGGGGGATCAGCCTCGGATCACTGGCCCCCACCAACCGGTTGTGCGCCGCGGCCCCAACCACGCGCCTCAAGGCGCCTGCAGGCCCCACTGGCCCCGCATCCCCGCGTCGCCCTTACGGGCCGCAGCGACCCTACTGGGCCCGCAACCACGAGTCACCCAAAGGGGCGGCTCCGCTGCCGTAACCGACGGTACGGCCCCGCCGGGCCGCGACGCACAGGGGGGATCAGCCTCGGATCACTGGCCCCCACCAACCGGTTGTGCGCCGCGGCCCCAACCACGCGCCTCAAGGCGCCTGCAGGCCCCACTGGCCCCGCAGCCCCACGCCGCCCTTACGGGCCGCAGCGGGTGGGTGTCCAGTCCACCACGCTGCCACGCCTGGGTTCTCTTCGCTTCCCGGTGGTGCCCCTACCACCGGTACTAGGCCCCCTCGCCACGCCGAGGCGAGAACCCATGAGGGGGATTTAGTTAAGACCGTACCTAACCCCTAACAACGATTTACTATAATCATTCGCAGTGGTAAGTACCTATTGGATGTAATAAAAAAAACAAATTGCTTTACAATTATTTATTAAAAAACAGATTTACAGTAATTATGATCTTTAGATGAACCTGCACTACCGACATCATCATCGCTGTCCTTTGTAATTTATTTCTGTCTTTAAGACCTTTTTAGCAGAATCAAATTCATGTACTCTCCTCCGTATAACTCCCATGTCAAAATCATCAACGTGTATGATTCCACTCCTTGCCTGTTGTCCGAATTTTAGTAACAGTGTCTTCTGCTGCATGTCCTTCTTTATCTATTTTTGAAATGAGTCCTTGACTCACACCTGAAACATAGTTATTTTTTTCATCGAAATTTAAAAACCGGCAGGTTATTTGGCTCACCCATTTAACAGGTAACCTATTAGATGTGCTTTACCGTTACGTTAACCTACAGTAAGAATATATACAAATATTCTGTGGACTTAAATATTTGGTTAAGTATATAGGTATTTATAAAAATAAAGTTGACAACACTAACCTGTTGCAGCCGAAATTCGTATGTATATTTTGGTAAATGGAATAATCGGAGATCTCGCCCGAGCTTCTTCTTTAAAAAAGGTTTCATCCTTAAGAATAATGTTTCGAGCATCACTTTTAATGGCTTTCGGCATATTCAACTTCATAAATTCCGAAATATCACAATAAAACAACCATAGTACTCAACAATTGTTGACACGGACAATCGAATGACATTTCAACATGGCGGTCGTAGTTCCAATTTTCGCCATTTCACAGATAAGTTGGTAGGACTGTACCTTCTTCTGAATCTAAGTAAATGTTCTTTATTTTAAATTAAACAAGTGTTGTAAAGTATTGTATGCCAGTGTCCTTATGTCTGAATCTAAGAACCTATGTTGTAAAGAACTGCTCTGCCAGTTCTTACATACATACATACATAGCGTCACGCCTCTTTCCCAACGGGGTAGGCAGAGACCACTTCTTTCCACTTGCCACGATCCTGACACACACCTTGCGCCTTCTCTACTTTCATGAGTCCTTTCATACATGCTCGTCGGTTAAAGTTACTCCTGATCTGACCCTTTCTGAGAACTTCTTAAACTTGTCCAAGAAACGTTCGTCTAGGCTTCCAACAGTTTTATTCACCGTCGCCTTATAAATCTGTTTCGTTAATCGCCTTTCATCCATTCTTTCCAGAAGACCAAACCTTCACACCAAATATCTCTTTTTTTGCGCAGTTATTTATAGGCAGTTCTTAAATTTCGTAAATTTCTCTGAATATAAATGGACTAATTTTATTAAGTAATTTTTCATTTAATACATAACAAAACTGGTAGGTACAGTCAGCGGTACATCAGGCTAGCCGATTCCGTTTTGTATCTTGCTCTTGTTAAATGTAATTTTTTTGCAATAAAGCCAGGAGGACAGGGGTTTCATTCCGGCTAACATCTCTTCACATTTCGATGCTTCACGCTTACTTTAACCATTAATTCGCTTTACTTTTTTAGAATAGAATTAGTATTTTCTCTCATTTGGAGTGCATAAATTCAAAAATGTTATTTGGCTGAGTTCTTTCGTCTCAAACGACCACAGTCGCAAGAAAATTGAATTTTGAAGAAAACTTACCACACGCGAAGTGAGTTTTGGTGCCAACTGGATTGCCAGTTATGGTGGCTATGGCACCATAGCTGACCGGAAATAGGTAGCCTCTCATACGGTTGACTTTACATAACATTACGCTCTTTCTTTATCCTACTAAGCCGTGATGTGTTCAACAGGGTCCGTAATTTGAACTACTTGTGTGAGACACCATCTTTGAAACATTCACTATTCACTAAGAGGAAACTAAAATTGAGATTTTTACTGTATTCCCAGCATTTTCTCATGATTACTCACCTTTTAAACCTTCCCTGGACAATTACAAATATTTCAAAACCAAAATTAGCCAAATCGGTCCAGCCATTCCCGAGTTTTAGCGAGACTAACGAACAGCAATCCATTTTTATATATAGAGATAGCTTACAAATACAGTAAGCTGTCTAGTTTTATAAAATGTTCATAATATGCAAAGTGTTTTCTTTAAGAACATATTCATAAAGAGTACCTACCTAATAACCGCTTCATAATCGTATTTTTCTAAGAACAAAGTCGACTGTTGGACACTGGTGGTAGAGTCACCATTTGTTTGTTTTATAATATATCTACAGGTTGTTTCAAAAATACCCCTAAAGACTGAAATGGTATAGAAAGTAAATATATAATAATTTAACGGTTTCGATAAAGACGTACATCAAATGTTTACCAAAATGTCGATATTAATTCGATTTATCGATTTATAACGTAGGGGAGTGAACAAAGGAGGTCGCTCCTGGTCACTCCCGGTTAGGGTCAACTTGGGTCCATGAACCCAAATTAGTGCTGGGTGTTTCTATGCTCGATGTTTTAATTTTACGTTAATTTACTGGAAATTAAAATTAAGAGCTATTACTGTCAGAAAATAACAATGGACTCCTTTCAGGAGTTTGGATAACGCCCTTCAGTTATTAGGGGTATTTTTGTAACACCCTGCATATTAAAGATCGGAAAACCAGAAAAAGACAATCGGTCTACCTGGCATCACCTGGTACCTGGTTTTTCTGGTTTTCCTATCTTTAGTAAGATGATAATGCATTATCGCTAATGCTAAAAATAAAAATAACCCTGTATGTTGTTGTAATGTTTATGTTTAGACTTTTGTTTTACTATAACAATAATGAAATATATGACTCTTTCTCATAAGGGCTATGGCACCTTGGCAGAAGGAGTCACTCTTTCGTAACAAAACGTACATTTATGTAAATAAATAAGCAAATTACGTATTACTTACTTTTATAAATTACAAAATAAAACGTGTGTTTTTGTATTTTGTTTCTTTGAGAATTTGAATGTAACTCATGTAAGTGTACGAAGACATTTCAAAATTCAAAATTCACAAAAAGAATTAGTATTCGTGGATGCGATGTGACAGTTTCTTTCAAGAGTATTGACGGTTTCATCAATTGAAAAGTAAGCAGATTTTACATCAAGGTAAAAAATACAGAGTAACATTTCAAGAATCCATCAAATTTACAGTAGAAGCACAGAGGCACAAAAAAGAGAACTATTTCTAAATTTAAAATAGTGACCCAGCGTTCAAAGTTTTTCTCTTACAAAATAAAAACAGTTTCAGTTGTATCACGAACCTTTTAGGTAGCTGGTATTTGTTGCACTCACCTTTAAAATACTGCTAATCAAATATTCATATTCATATTGTTTTTTGGACCATATACATGTAAAGTCATACAAGTATAAAACTAAAATATACATGACCCCATAGGGGTGTAGCAAAATGAAAAAGGAACAAGAAGAAACATTAAAAACTTAAGTTAAGTAAAGTACAAGCAAGGAACATCCTAAAAGCTAGAATAGGAGCACTGATAATACTCAATTTTAACACAATAGATTTAGTTACTAGAGCAAAATATCAATTGAAAAATAGTAACATTAATCATAAAAAAAATATTAGTTTATAAAAAAACATTAAAACTTTTCTTCAAAATACTCTTTTAAACTGTAGTAAGCTTTCTTGAGGTAGTAAGCTTTTTTGTGTTAGGTTTAATACCTACAACCATACATACGTTCAAACTAAATTTTAATAACCCGGTACATGCTAACACAACATAGTTACACCCATAAGAAATACTCCAATTAAGACGGTATTCCTGAGGCAATTACCGCCGTCTAAATATTAATTCGTAATTAAATAAACCACCTTCCACCCCCAGTTGTTATTTAAATCGCTAGTATAAATTATGTACATCCCCAATCTACCTCGGCATCTTTCATCTGGGTACTTTGGTTCCCTTTCAAGCCAAAACACGGACAAAACGGTCCTATCAGGCTCCTTTAGAACGAAGGAAATTAACCTCAGATAAGAACTCATAGACGTTCGCAAGAGTAATGTTTCCGCCGCCCCCCGCCTCAGACCCCTGGCGGCTTGCGAAGGGGCTTGGTAGGGCGACCAAGAGTTTTATTTTTCGTGGGATAAAATCAAAAGAAGAAAGAAAGAAAGAAAAAACGTTTATTGATTCTGGACATCGCAACAGACAAAAAACATACAGAACAAGGTGATTAAGAAAAAACAAAAAATAAAACAAACAATAGAAAAACAAAGAATAGTTTCCACCAGGCAGCAGTGTCACGATGTCCAAAATTAAATGGACCCCACTCAGCTAATGCCTGGACCTGATAGGCTCAGATGCTGATTTTCAGTGGGACCAACTGAGTGGACACACGGACATTCGCAGCGACTAAGCTATGATAATTATAAAAAATAGGTATAGGCATACAATATAATGTGACTTTTACCTACCCAGTGTAAAAGTGTGCAATACAATACATAAATACTTTTTGGGGATGTGTAGTGTACCTACTGTGTTTGTGTGCGTTCGAACAACAGAATAAAAAAATAAAAGACGTCAAGAGCGTTCTGTGAATTCTTCCAAACCTTAAAGATGTGTTTTGGGAGCGCAATACCAGCATCAAGTGGAACGACTTCGGTGTGTTCGTATTGTTCACTGTGGAAAAGTTTGTTTGCGCTAAAGTGACATAGAAGTTGTTCCTGGACAATTTTCTCAAAAATCTTACTTAGAGCTGGTAAGATAGAAATGGGTCTAAAGTTACCTGGGTCCAGTTTACTGCCTGATTTGAAAAGTGGTATAATTTTACTATAAGTACTTCATTAACCCTGCAAAAACTCCCTCATCAACGCACTCAAATCAAACTAAGAGAAAGTTTTCATTTTTAATAAAATATTTTTGTTTACCTTACTAAATTTCTTAAGCGCTGAGATAATATAATGAAACCGAAAGGCTTACTCAGCAAAGGTTGAACCATTTGTGTCGTTTTTTTTTTGTTTCGCACCACCTTTGAAACACTATGATGGTTTTTTTTTGGTAAAGAAAGCAATAAAAAAAAAATATGTGTGTTTTTTTTGCTGCAATGCCAACATTAAGTTTGTAAAACTTTTTTCGCTAGTTTGGCCACCCTTTCCGCAAGGGTGGGGCGAGACGCGGGCCGCGGAGTCTCCTAAAAGGGCTTATCGTACAAAAGGTATCGGAGAAATTCCCTCTCTCCCCTCTTTATAGAATTTTCGGGCGCGGGAGACGCGGGCGGGGTGGACCCCCCTTTTTGCGACGTACATTTTCATTTCCTTCATCTTTCTCCGCTTTCAAGCCGGACAGGGTCGGACTGGGAAGATATTTCTCCATTTAGTTACCTCTGGTTTGGCTATAAAGCTTCTTTTAGTCACTTACAATATCTTAATTTACTAGTTCACTGTAACATATCAGTAATCACCTAGATTCGAAACTGACTTGCAAAATATTTGTTTAGGTTTTAGTGTCATTCATGAAACTATGTTTGTTACTCTTTTGAACGTCAGTTTTTTTCGTGTCTACTGGTATACTAGCTTAACAATATGTTGACTTTACATGATTCAGTTAAGTCAGTCAGTCAAGTTGTTTTAGGTTTTACCTAAATTTTTCATCTGGTTACTGCTTGCTTTATTTCTTTATGAAGAGTTGTCGTGATTTAACGAACGTTTAGGTATTTATTAGTTAGACTGATGGATATTCTTTATTGTACGAACAACTGTAGGTACAGCAGTGGATTTAAAAAGTTGAGGAATTGCAGTATCTTACTTATTTTGAGGAGAGTTATTAGAATAAGTTGAACTTGAACTATTCCATCCGGAGTTTTCCTTGCCCTTTTATGTGATAAAGATACAAGTATTATAATGTACTCGTATTGTGTCATATTCTCTATTTACGTTTATTTCATTGTTGGTCAAGTGAAACTTTTACTGATGATAGCATCGAAAGCCATAGTTCAAAAGCCGGGTACAGTGCAGGGTATTAGATTATATAAAGTATTTTCTCTTTGCTTCTGAAATATATAAAAAGACAGTTCTTGGCTATACATGGTGTCGGTAAATAAACAAAATAACAA
This sequence comes from Udea ferrugalis, assembly GCA_950022985.1. Classification (NCBI taxonomy): domain Eukaryota; kingdom Metazoa; phylum Arthropoda; class Insecta; order Lepidoptera; family Crambidae; genus Udea; species Udea ferrugalis. Next base: position 3,192,747 of record OX465541.1, read on the forward strand.
AACAACACCGCCCCCACCTAGATCCGTCCCTGCCCCCAATTCCCCGTCTTACAGCCCCCGCCCGCACTTCGTTGCCAAACTTCCATACTTTGTAATATGCAAATGCCGCGCGTTAGCCGTCTTAAAATGAATTAATGACACAGGTGACCCCCCCCGCCCCCCGCCCGGGGCCCCCCGCCCAGTGGGCCCCGGGCGGGGGCGTCTTCAAGATGTGAGCGTGTATAATGACTTGGGGTAGCTGCTTTATTTTAAAATCAATATGACGGTTGGATGTGAGATAAGGAAGGTAGGTGGCGAATGCGGTGAGATGGAGAATAGGTGTAGGTATTTGCAACTGTTTATTTTAAAATGGCGTGAGGAAATTAGTTGAGTATTTGAGATATTTTTATTAAGACTTATATTGAATTCGTACTATAGAGACATGAAGGCAAAAACTCAGAGCCTTCTCATCTTACGTCAATTTGTTAATATATATTATTTTTTTTCAACATTTCAGACACTATCAACGATATGAGCTATTAAATAATTTATTTTTATATCCAAGAACATGAATGCTTGAGTTTTTTTGAAAGAATTAATAAATCTAGTGGCCAAGAATATAATATGTATTTTCTTATCTTACTATTAATTGTTGAAACGTACATTTTGTGAGCCAAATAATCTTGAATTAAAATAGTGGTACTATCTCACGATCTTTAAGAACGGTACCCACGACCTCAGGGCCGTATTTTACTTCAACAATAAAAAACTAGTCGACTTATTCGACTACTTACAATAAAACAAGTTGCTCTATCTTTCACGACAAGAAACTAGTCGGCGCACTTGCCATAGTTTCCATAAAAGGGTGAACCATTGACAAACTAGTGGCTTCTTCAAATGGTAAAAACGTGTTTTTTTGAGAAAGTGTATCGTGTGAATATCATTATTTTTTGCTTCTCAAAAAATAATGATATTCACACGATACACTCACACTCACACTCACACTCACATTCGGCACATGACATACGTTTTCGTTCAGAAAGCTTGTGTCATTTTCGTTGTCTTATTCTACTAATATTATGAATGCGAAAGTTTGTATTTGTGGATGGATGTGCCGTGTTGCTCTTTCACGTAAAAACGTGGATTTTAATGAAACTTTACAATAATATAGCTTATGCATCTGAATAGCCCATAGACTACAATTCATAAAGTTAACTTTTTTTTTAACCTAAGTCTACGCGGACGAAGTCGCGGGTGGTCGCTAGTTTACCATAATTATTGGGAATAATATTTTTTTAGTTATTAATCCTAGGTTTTTTTTCGTTTATTGGTAGGAAAATACGACACAAACAGACGTTTTATATGAAACGCACTCTGCGATCCCGTACTCTGATTCCTGCCGTTGAATTTAAGTAGATACTAAGTATTATGTGTTTTTTCTTAGCTTACTTTTTTTCAGAATAATTAAATAAAATTCGACGTAAGACGAATGTAAATGACGCGAATAGAAAGTTTTCTGGCAGGTGAAACTGAATTAACTCTGAATCGCTAGGCTGTAAAAGTTAAACAAGCCAAAACAATACTAAATACAAAAGTACTTAAGCTCCTAATTTTTCAATGGTTATGTTTTGTAGGTATAATTTAATTTTATTTATTCAATTGCAAAAGATAATACTGTTCTCACTGTATGTCAATTCTCGACTTGTCATAAAGTGCTTTTTATTAAATCTACATGAAATAAATTTATTTGAATTTTGAATATAATCCTTCCATTTTAATTACAGTCGCGGAATGAAAGGGTTGACCACCCTCTAAGATCGCTTTTTGCTTGCTCAATGATGACATTGACAAAATCAAACCAATAAAAAGTATTGGTACAACTTTCAATCGTGAAGGAACATACGTCTAATCGAATTTTTAATTATATTGTCAAACAATAAAGCATGTACTTACACAGTTTAAAAGGGTAACATGTACTTGCAACCACTTGCAACGCGTAAATGAATTTATTTGAAAACTGGTCAACCTATCCATTCCGCGACTTTACAATGGACAAATCTTTACCAAAACAAACCGTGCAATTCCTTTATCCCAAACCAATCCAACATTTAGCGAAATGCATGACAATCCAGAAGTGCTATTTATCATAAATATTGGCTAAAACTATCGGACAGTAATTAATGGACGGTGGGGGGAGGGAGGGATGAAGAGGGTCGGTCAGATACGGAAAATATTGTTTGCTTCTTTTGTGAGTGGTATCTGTTTCCTCGAGGTTTTTGGGTAATGTATTGTAATGGTTATGTTAACATACAATGTGAAGGACTGTTAACCGTATTATTTAGCGTGTAACAGTCAACATATTTTTTTTAGTGACGTTTATTTTCTGACGACTATTTTAGTTTTTAGTAGCTACAGAGTGGGCCACTCCCAAGCAGTTTCGACTACCTGGCAGACCAAGTAAGTAAGTAAGTAAGTAAGTAAATATTCTTTATAATATTGCACTCTAAAACAACAACAATATTACAGGCCAGTAGATAAAGTTATCAGGTAAATGTACAACTTGGGCGGTTTTATTGCTAAAAAGCGATCTGTTCCAAACAACCCAAAGGTAGAGGAAAGTTGACGAAAAGGGTAGGCAAGTGCACAAAAAAGTAATCAGACCAAGGTGCAGATGGCGTGACGAGCTGGACGCCTTTGCAGGGAATTGGCCGAAAAAAGGCCAAAATACAGTCGCGTATAGGAGGCGTATCCCAGCTGTGGGATCCTCATGGCTTGTTTAGGTTAGATTCGATTTCAGTGGAGGAGAGTCTTATGGCCGAGTGGTTAAACACTCAGGCTCGAAATCCAGGTGGCAACGAGTTCAAGAGGCCGAAACACCTTCTTTTGTACAATATCCGCTTGCCCCAAGTTCCCTCTTTGGCATTCTTTGATCTTGGAGTTGTGACTTTCGTTCAGCTACAAAGTGCACCTTAGGTTAAGACGGGCAATTCAAAGGTCAATGAATTTTCGCTTTAGGGACATGAAAAGGTCAACTTTCGTGGAAGCTTACATGAACCAGAAGCTTTTCCAAGCGATAAAGGGCTCGAACTCTTCCTGCCTGTCTTCGAAGACATACCAGGCTAAGAAATCAGCGTCGCCGTGGCTCACGACATTTTGCTTTTGGCTACTTACCTTCTAAAATTTTGAAAAGGTATAATTCGTTTATTAAGCGTGTTAACAAACGTGTTTTATTTAATGTATTGATTACGGTGTAACGCAAAGATCTGGCCAAAATAGAATTGACGGCTGTTTTTATTCCTATTTTTTGTAAGTCTGCACTTTCTATGTTGTCGGTTATACCTTGCGGTTGACTCGTAGCTAATTCCTGTTGGCGTTAAGTCAGCCTGTTGTTATTTTTGTTTTGTGTATTAATAAATGTAAAGAAAAACTCCTTCATTTCCATAGCTCAGTTTTTGGGTCTGATTCGTTGCATTTCACCTGTATCTCTACTACGTCTAAGGACCTTCCATGTCATCCTGTGTGAATGTATAACATATCTTCATACTGGCACACGGAGCTATAATCCCTTCATACCAACGTGTTAGAGAATATGTATCTATTATTGAGTACAAACGGGCATGTGTTCACTCCCCCCAGAAAATGTTAATTAACCATAGAGCGAGATCTGCCCGACGCTTGTCTTGCGGCGCCTGCGGTCCTCAACCTTTCGATTCATAACAAAATTACATGTTCGCAATGAATACTTCATTTAAAATCTTATTTTTCATTACATAGTATTACGAGACAAACATACCCATCTCGCCTGTTTTATCACGGAGTAGGTATAGACGTTCACCGAGTGTTTCCACATCAAACACTTCCATTTAAACTTATAAGTTCTTAAATATTCTTCCCGTATGATCGCACCACCTCAGCATTTTCATTCGAAATTTAGTAAAAACGACTTCTTATACACACCTCAACTTTCACCAGTAAGTATTATGAATATTATAATGTACAAACTGAATGAAATACATGTGCATAATGTGGCCACCAGTGTTATGAAAATGGCTTGCTTAAAAGGCCCATCAAAGAACTAAAGAATCCCAAACATCAAAGAAAGTTACAGTGACTTTATTGATTTATTAATTTCATAAGGAAATCAATGGAATTAACAAAGTTCTCATCTTCTGTCTTTAAGAACAAATGGGTAAGGATTAATTGGCAGTTCACCAGTTTGAGTGCCGGTGACCCTGATGGCCCCATCGTGTAAGTGGCCGTATAAAATTCCAACGCACTACTACTTAGGAATGTCTGTTGGAATCCGAGGGAATGATCACAAGAATTATTTTGTATTACTCTTATGGAGCCCAATGACTGGTTAGTAAGTTTGTTTGCAGTAACATGATTTGGGTTCATCATCACCGATTGTGTTGGTGATAACCTACTTTATGAAATTTATGTTCACTAGACTGCGTCTGAAAATTTACTTTTGATTTATAAAAAAAGGTAACTTGTTCTATAAAACACTTTTAATGTAGGTACAGTCAACAACATCAGGCTACCCTTTACCGTTTTTGGTCTGGATCTTGACTAATGACACTCCTATGTAAAAGAGCAAGGCGAAATGACCGGATATGGGTAGACCAACTTGCTGCTGACCGCAAAAGATCATTTTGCGATATTTTGTCTGCCTAAATTCCATGATAGATTTAAACACATTTCAATAAGCAGATAAGTAGCCCTAACTAGGATGAAAAAAACAACTTCGAGTGTAGTTTCATTATTCAAATTCATAACTTTAATATTCATAAAATTTTCAGTCATGTTTCTGGAAATTCGATTCTAAACCTCTCTTGAGACGCACGAAATATAAAATATCTTCACCAATTAATTTAAAATAATAAAGCTCTACTACTCAGAACAAGTTGAAACAAGAAACTAATTATCTAACCAGACTTTCCCGCGACAGCCGATCCAAGACGCTGAGTTAATTCAATTTAAATTTAATAGAAACGTCTTGAGTATAATAATGTAATAATAATAGAATAGTTCGTGTAATTTTATACGGCACCCCCTGGCACCCCCGGCCCGCCACCTCCGAGATTAACTAGGTTTCATGAAAATTATTATGGCGGGGGATGGTATACGTATGTTAGTTTTCTTCAGGTTGGAGAAGTATTATAGGTAGGTACTCATAGGTGCAACAGCTTCAACATCTTAAAGGCGTACAAAAATATAACATACTAGCGACCTGCCCCCGCTTCGCACGGGTGCAATGGATGTTATTATACATATAAACCTTCCTTTTGAATCACTCTGAATCTGAATAAAAAAAACCGCATCAAAACTTGGAGGCAAATGTAATACATTTACATTGCTTTATCAGCGTCAGGCCTTGTACAAAATTGTCTGTAAATTCTTCGAATGTAATGTGAAGATCTGTGTCATTTTGTCGCGCTTTTGTCTCCGAAAACCGACACCAATGAAAGCCAAAGTTGTGGTCTCTACACGAAGATACCACTAGACACAAATCGGCTTTTCTGGTACATTTTTTTTTGCTAAATTTTCATTTCATGTGTTTCTTTTTCTTGTTAGGTGCCAAAACTTTCTGTTATTATCTTTTAAATTGTTTCAATTCCATTTATACATTCACCACTAGTAGTTTTGATGACATTATATAGACAAAAGTGTATTTTAAAATATTAGGGTACTATTCTTTAACGTAATAGTGTTTTTACGCCACTCCAAAAAAGCAACTCTTATTCAAACCGTATCCATAAGAAAATTTGAACATAAGCTCAAATCTTCCACAAAAAACTATAATTTAATCGCATCGGTGAAGTTTATAAAGCAAAAAATAAAACATTACTTTAATGCCACCCTAATCAGCTACTTACAAGTTCCCACCCTTATCTAGAACCGTAGAAACCAGAAAATCAATACAGTTTCTTAACACATGTATGTATTAACTCATATACGTTATACTTGAGTATATACTGTTATTTATTCGAAAGGGGTGCCGCGAAAATAGGAGCTCGCGGGGGGGTCGGGTGGGGTGGGCCCCAGTGGGGGGCACCTGAGACATCTCAAGACGGTACTCAAAATTTCGCTTACGTAACGTAGATGTAGTTTTGAATTAATTAGTTTTAGTTTTACAGCTTGTGGGGGTGAATTTTAAGATGGGATTTGTGGGTAAGTGTATGAGTTTGTGAGGATTTGTGTGTGCTATATTTGTGTACAGTATTGGATTAGGTATATGGGTGTTTAGTTGTGTTTGTTTAGCAAGACGTAGATTAGGGGGTAACACTCTATAACAGTATAAACCATACAGTAGAACATCTACATACAAAGGTACCACTCTCGGTTTGAATGTGTGCGTGCGCGTCGCGCGCCGTGTCGCGATATCACGCACACGCGGTTTCACGCACACGCTAGCATAAAATAGGGAGGCATAGGAAGGCGGCAGTACAGACGGGCTGTGCCGCGTGTCTGAGTGCACGCTAGGCTAATAACTCGGCGGGCGGCCTTAGAAAGCCTACTGTATGGTTTATACTGTGACTCTAGTGACGAAGCCATGTGGATTGGAGTTCAAACCTGGCCGGAACAAATACTTGGTGCTCATTAAACAACTCGTAATTTATTAACTGGTATGAAAAATTGGTAGTGTATGTACCAATATGACATATCACTACATAGTATAAAACGAAGTCGCTTTCTCTGTCCCTTTGTATGCTTAAATCTTTAAAAATACGCAACGGATTTTGATGCGGTTTTTTTAAATAGATAGAGCGATTCAAGAGGAAGGTTTATATGTAAGTATAATAACATCCTATTGCACCCGTGCGAAGCGGGAGCGGGTCGCTAGTTCCTTATATTTTATGCTTACTCGTGTAACCTCATTATGTATTGGCAATCTATATGTATTAAATCATCATCTACTCAAGACAGTTGTTTGATTTCTCTTCAGATTAGCTGGGGTAGTCCGACCCCTTGCTCCCTTGACCTTAGGTTTAAATTCGCTTGGCAAAGTGTGAGCTCCTGAATGTTCCGGTAACTATATCGGTAAATGTCAGTGTCCTATCCCATTAGGGATACATTTGGGGGCAATGAGCATTTACCCGTTTTAAGTGTTCATCTATGTACCACTAAGAAAAGAGCGGTAAAAACATTAAAATAAACATTTAAGTTGAAACTTAGTCATAATACAGTAGTATCTGGGGTGCTATTCCGGCGGACATCACTTCACATCTCGGTGCTTCACGCTTACTTATATCATCAATACGCTACACTCTGAATTAGTAATTTCTTTCATCTACTATATAAAAATAAGTCGGGTTTTCCTTCCTGACGCTATAACTCCAGAACGCACGAACCGATTTCCTCGGTTTTGCATTCGTTGGAAAGGTCTCGGGCTCCGTGAAGACCTTTTATAGCTAAGTCCACGCGGACGAAGTCGCGGGCGGCTGCTAATTTTGTATGTAAATAATTAAAAAATAGGAAAACCAGAAAAAGGCATTCGGTCTTGGCATCAGGCGGGACTCGAACCCGCATCTTTCGCAAGCCGGGCGACTGCACTACCAATTATGCTACCGAGACCATTAACAGACCGGACGAATTTCTCTGGTATATTATACCTGACAGACAGGTTGGTTTCACCAATGTTTAGGCATATACCTTAAACGAAAGGCGAAAAAGGCGAAAGATGCGGGTTCGAGTCCCGCCTGATGCCAAGACCGAATGCCTTTTTCTGGTTTTCCTATCTTTAGTAAGATGATAATGCATTATCCCTAATGCTAAAAACATAATAACCTAATTAAAAAATGTTATTTGTCTTAGTTCTTTTCTCTCAAACGACCACTGTTGCAAAGAAATTGAATTTTAAAGTTCATTCACCACGAGGGAAGTGAGTTTTGGCGCCCGCCAGAATACCATAGCTGATCCATTTTTGCGACAAGATCAATCAGCCCCGAAACATTTATACTTGAATAGATAACAACAGCCAGACACATAATATTACGAAACACAAATGTTCGTCACAAGAAGGTGGGATTCGAAGCCACGGTCTTCTGAGCCATAGGCAGGATGAAGAATGGTCTCGGTAGCTCAATGGTTAGAGCAGTCGCCCGGTTTGCGAAAGACGCTGGTTCGATTCCCGCCTGAAGCGGGAGCGAAAGTCTTTTTCTGGTTTTCTGCAGATCTTTTGTAAAGATACTGCATGGAAAATGCTGAAAATAATAATAACATATTCAGGATTTTTACCTATTGTGAATACCCTTTTCGGAACAACACATCTTTTGACTTTATCCTGGATTTCCATCAGCGAATATTTGCCATTGTTTAAAGTTGTAAGAATAGTACATTGTTATCCTAGGGGTGAAAGTAACTTATTTAGTCCCGAGACGGGGTTTGGCGCCCGGAACGAAGTGAGGGCGCCAATAGTTCGAGGGACTAAATAAGTCTTTCACCCGAGGTAAACACTGTGCTTTTCATTACGAATACAAGGAAAGTAAAAATAAAACATGAATTAGCCAAAGAAAAAGATTTAAAAATAAATGAAGAATGAAGATCGAATTGGCGCTATCCCGCCTATTTTGTTTGTTTTTTTTTTCTGTGGCGGGCCCACTATTCAGCCATTATTTTTTATTTTTTTCATTGGAAAAATGGTAAATATTTTGCTCTAAGCTTAGTTATTTTGAAGAAATTGTTGAAACTGAATTATAATAAAGTTATTTATAAAATATACATTCTCTAATGAATACTTAACTTTAAGTTATTTCAATTTTACATCGTGGCTGTATAGAAAGTTGGAACATGGTTCAATAGATATGTGAAAAATAACTAAGTTTTTTTTTTATAATTTGGCAGATGTCAGTTGAAAGTGATTCTCCCTAGGGATGAAAAGTATTACTTTCAGCCCGCTTCTCAGGTCAGTAATGATCTACTTTCAGAGTATGAGTAATGAAAAACATATTACTTGTATAACATACGATGGATGGTCCGAGGGCTTAGTAGATGTTTGACACGTGCGTTTGACATGCGTTTGACACAGCGCGTGAACACTAATATAGCGTGAACGTTACCGTTAACTGCCCTCGATACCTTCTATCGAGTAAACACGCACGGTCCTCAGAGTGCTTAGTGCGAGTCATTTTCAGTTTTCAGTCAGCGTCACTCAACTACCGTCATTTCCACTAACATAACTAGAAATGCCCTGCTATCCACGCATTATGAACGGTTTGTATCTTAAAATGAAAATGAAAGAAAATAGAAAACCGCAAAAAGTGTCCCTGAAGTTGCTTAATGGTTGCTTAAGTTTATAAAATACCTATGAACAACCTAAACAGCGTGTCAATTTTTCCCGCTAGAACAAAACGCAGCAAATATTTCCACCGCTTCCCAAACCGCGCGAAACAGAACAAACGACGCCAATATATTTGAAATTAGCGCAACTCAAATAAATCAGCGCTGCGAGGTGGCGCAATATCGCCGCCTTGCGCACGTACTTCCTTGAGCCGCCACCCTGCTTCGTTTATAATTTACAGCCAGGGCTGGTAGACGTTTCTTGGAATTATTTTTAGAACAATACTGCTATGTAAGTTTGAACAGACTAAGGTCTGAAATATTTTTAGGACACAACCATTTTGTAAATTTCAACAGACCAAGGCCTAGACAAACCTCTTCTTGGACAAGTTCAAGATGTCCTCAGAAAGGGTCAAGACAAGCGTAACTTCAGACGACGAGCAAGTATCAAATTACTCATATGAAAGTTGGATAGGCGCTAGGTGTTAGTCAGGATCGTAGTAAGTGGAAAAAAGTGGTCCATGTCTATCCCTTGAGGAAATAACCTCGATTTGTTTTTTCCATAGCAGCCAGTTGTCGTCTTTTTACCAAGGTTTTTCTAGCGCAATTGTTTATTTCCATTTGTACTACAATTTGTTGATATGAAAAGAGTAAAAAACGTAGATGGTAATTTTTTATCTATTTCTAGTTTTGATTCTGGCGCAGCCCTGCAGTTCAAGAAAGCGCAGCTCGGAACAAAGTTAGATTGCGAGCGAACGAACTAGGAAGTAACCGCCCTCCTCGCCACGCGGCCCCCGCGCCCCCACCCCCACGGCCTTTCGATTGCTAGAACGGGCTCTATGCGATATTGTTAGCAAGAGATTATTTACAGCTTTTTCAATGAAAAGTTTGGGAAACTGTGCAACGTTTTCTATGAACCTTGGCTTTTAGACACTGAAGTGTAAGTATTACGTGCGTTGCCTATCCAAGGTAATCCTTGGACAATACTCATGTATTTTTGGCGTACAAATTATTTTTTACAAAACACTTGACTTGACAACGTGGTATACCTACGTTGCATCCAAGAACATAATTATATTTATCTTTGATGCAAACAAAAAGAGGAAGTATCTACGCACCCACGTACCTACCTAAAAGAGGCCACACAAAAGTAGGTTCAATGGACCTACTTTCAAGCCAATTTGACATTGACTTGTTTTGGACCAGTTTTCGTATTCAAAGTATCTTCCTCTTTTTGTTCATATCAATAGGTTTTGTAGAATTCAAAGCGATCTCTTACAGGCAACCTTCTATGATTGTTTTGTAGGAGAAGGTGCTAAGCTGTTCAAAATGAAACAGTGAATTGGAGCATTTTGAGCGTTGGATCTGCATACAAAAAATGAAACCTTAGAAATCGTCTTACCATAGGTATATCCTACCTACCTAGGTAAATGCATAGGTAAATACCAACCTACTTGTAAGCAATTTAATAGTTAGGCACAGACATCAAGCTACGTTTGTAAATAGTGGAAACATTTGCGAAGACACGACGCAGTATAAATTATGTACGCACGCGACGTGTAGGCAGACTAGTGATGTGCTGTGTCGACCGGGTTGCTCGAGGGATATCCGGTTATCCGGACAGAGGCTGTTACGATTAAGGGCAGGCTGCCCATTTTCGGTCATTCCTCCTAGTAGATAGATAGATAGATTTCAAGCAAATTACAGAGAACAATGTACAATTTCGGCGGTCTTATCGCTTGAGAGCGATCTCTTTCAGACAACCTTCAGGTAGAGGATCGTAGTTGAATAGAATAAACCAAATGTGGGTGAGTTAAAAAAGTAGAACGAAGTACTAATAAAAAAAAAAAAAAAAAAGTCAGAAGATACGGAATAAACACTACAGATACATAAGTTACCACAAAAATAAACATACATATCAATAATATTTTATGACAAACGTACATATACTATACATAGATTCATTTGGCAAGAACTACGCAGCATACCACCCAGAGAAAAGGCAAAAAAATGCCCCATCTGATAATTTTTCAAAGACCGTGTGAAATTAAGTAACGCCCACTGGCTCCAGATTCCTAATATGTAGTTATGGGACAGCATCCTAAATCCACTTGTTATAGAAAACGAAGAAATATTCTATGGGGTACGTAACAAAAAAGATATGAAGAACTTCCAGACCTCAGTGCTGATGCAGAAATCGAACTACCCTTCGAGGTTCAATGTGTCCTTATAACCACTGCTCTGAAAGAGTCGTAAAATAAGTGTTCTCTAAAACCGTATGGTTTTACGCATAATATGCCATTTTTTCATGCTAATTCAAGAATCAGCAACCTTAGGTGACAGGCTGGTCCCGTCTGTAGAAGGAACGAAAGCCGTCGTGGTAGAGGAGTACTTGAATGTCTGACCGTGGATTGGCAAACGCACTGTAGAGCCAGATTGACCGATGACCTGACGGTGGCAAATGCGGAAGGCTCAGAATCGGGAGTTGTACACTTGCGCACCTTAGAGAGCCCCAGCAGTAGACTACAACAGGCTGATGATGATGTTGATGACGGTTTAAAACAATGCTGCCAGCATTTTTATACCTTGTAACCGGAGTTAACTCGCATCACTACGCATCGTGTATCTTATCTGTGCATGTGTGTGTGTGAACACGTCACTCGCGCGGTAAGTAGCGGGCGAGATGAGACGCAAGATGGCGGCGTGAACACTTCTTAGCGCTCGCAGTCAGGTTAGCATGGAGACGGCTCTCGAAGATTACCTTGAAGAATCAGGTGTTAATGGTTCTAATGGTCAATGATCACCCATGTTGCCGACGAATTAAAACTGAAGTATTCAATTGAGTAATTTGGTTAATCAGCCACAACCCATGTTATCCTACTCACGCTAGGTCGGATATTGGTGATTGAATACCTCTAGCAAATAACACCACATTACATTCACCCACCCAGAGTCACTGCCATACAAATCGCATTCATGTGCTCGGTGCTATTGACCGAACGAAACTCGCATTAGGCCCTCTGTAGCTGCTAGGTAACGTTAAACGCCTCTTATCTACTAGGCAACTTTTGAAGCGCGACATGCTCCACAACATGTTGCTCATCATGTTGATCTCAGACGCCCAACTGCCATATCGGTGCGCATAGTATCAAACGACAAGCCGCGTGTCATGTCATGGTGGTAACAACACGAGCTGTTGTGCAACGTCGCTGTACATGTTGAGCGTCACGTGTTGTGCGTCAATTGTTGCCTAGTGGATGCGAGGGTTGAGGCTTCTGAAAGATTCGTTTTTAGCAGTATGAAATGGGTCTCTACCATGCCTGCACATTGACCGGTTTGTCGGTTCTTAACAGCACTGGTTAGACACAGTGGTAGAATCAACCTGAAGATGGAGAGTGCGAATTTTCTATATAAATCCGAGTTTACGCGCTCGATGCGTTTGACCGGGTAAACTCTTTTGGGCACTCTGGTCACAGTTACATAATTGAATTACCTAGTATACAAGTTTTTTTAAAAAATATTATGCGAACAAAAAGCCGTCTCCTCCCAACCGAGCCGTAAGTACACGAAGTTATAATATCGCTGGTAGTTTTCGCGAAGGGGGGGCGGCGGGAGGGGGAGGGCAACTTGCCTCATCGTTTGCTTATTTACATAATTACACATAATTCTCGCTCTTGCGTTACGTGCCTTTAATTTGAATAAGAATATCGCTCAGATTACTTGAGGAGGCCTGAAATGTGAGGAGAGGGAGGAGGGATAAAAGGAGGTTGCTAATTAAATTGTCTGGTATAAGGTACCCGTGGCGCAGTAGCAACAGTGAGATATATTAGCTCTACCTTATTTATCCGTCCATAAGTAGGTTTTAACTAATGAATTAAACAAGAATAACGAAAAACTAGGCAGGATAACCCAGAAAAAGACATTCGGTCTTGGGCTCAGGCGGGACTCGAACCAGCGTCTTCCGCAACGAGTCCCGCCTGAGCCCAAGACCGAATGTTTTTTTTCTGGATTTACCATCTGTAGGAAGAAGATAAGGCACTATCCGGGTAAAATAAAAATAACCTTGAATTCAGGATTTCTACAAAAATTCAAATTCGTGTGAAAAGCACGCTAGTGAAAGCCATCCAGATGAAGCACCAATGACTCTAAACATATTTCTATGTATGTTACAAATTGATAAACTCCTTTTGAATACTTTTTACTAACTGAAAACTTCAAGACTCAACCATAGAGTAGTTGACCATTGACTTGACTTACCTATCTCAACTTTATGCCATTTTACAATATTATGTTTTAATTTCTTTTAATTTGGTGTATTTTTTTGAAAAGCACAGTTTTTTCGATTTTTTATTCCTTTGCAGGTTAAAGTGATTCAAAAGCGATTAAAGGTGATCGTCGAGTCAAGGTGTTTGATTATTTTATATGCGAGCGAAGGAAATTTGATTTTAATTAGGAACCTCCTCATGTTATTTTTTTTATTTACTATCATTTATTTATGTTTATTAGTTCGTACATAAAAATATAATTAAAATTGAAAATAATTAGAACAAAAAACAAAGGTAAGTACCTACTTAAAACAACTTTATTTTTGTTCTCGGTGCAGACTTCGGTATGGAAGACGATACTGAGAAGGCTAAACCCAATCCTACTGACTTCGACGCGTTCCTTATCTGGGCCTGCCGGCAACTCCAGGTTAAAGAAACTATCATCATCTCAAAGATAACACAGAGTAAGTTCTACAAAACACATTATTAATAAAGAAAATGTATGAAAATAGTAGCAGTGGGGTCATAACTTGAAGAACTGATGGCCGTTGAAGACCATTCGAAGGCAAACGCAGCGTGAGACGCCCGCCCGAAAATTGACCTGACCATGGTTCCAGGATTTGAGGATGCAGGCCGCCTACAACTTTTTTTTCGCGGAGAATGCCTTTACGCACTATCTCGCTCCCTGAGTAGGAAAGGGGGCATACCTACGCGGAGGCCATCTTCTGCGCGGTACCAGGACTCTATCAGTGGACTCCTGACGCCTGTGCCGGCGACCCAGCTTCTCACGAGGGGAGTTATGCCTCCTCTCATACACCCGCGCGAGTTTGCGGCGGTGAGACCCTCTCCTTTTTGCACCGCCGCCCTTCACAAGATCGCTTGTGCAATGGAGGCACACAGTCTACACCGTGTGCACTCCTCGCCTCTTACGACAGGCGTGGGGAAACTTGGCCACAATCTAACGCCCTGAATCACAGGGCAAGGGCTGCCTACATCTTGCCGCTCTGGAAGCATATGGGGGAGACCTATGTCCAACAGTGGACGTCATGCGGTTGTTGAGTCTCTGGACATGATGTCTCATAGACGTTAACATGATTTTATCTTGGTGCGAAATCTTGGTAAAAAAAATTCTTATGAGCTTATGAGCTGCTGAGCTATGAGTTGTCTTATCTCTAATGCGAATACCACCATTTTGTATATTTTTCGTAAAAGTTACTTATAACTGTGCAGTCAAATCGAGCCCTTGTGTATTAAAAATTCTTCTTATTTATTTTCAGATGACTACATAAGTGTAGTTGGCATACCAGGAAGAGGAAAGAAGTCCAAAGGGAAGGCATCAAAGGTGGAACTTTTAGAACCAAATGACGATGATAGTAATTTCAGAATACCGAAAGCTGTCTGGTCAGATGAGAAGCAAGGAATACAAATTGTGGCCATTCTTGACTCAGTAGAAAACCTGGCAAAACTCTCCTTTGAGCGCAACCGACACTTACCTCGAATGATCTTCAAAGTCATTGGCCTTATCATCCAATTCCATTGCTACTTACACTCGATTTCTATCAACAGGGGCTTGGACCAGTTCTGTGTCTATGAAATCAGCAAATTCTTGCCTTTCTCCCACATCACTGATCTTTGCTTGGACAATTCAGTAATAGAAGAAGCTAATTATCATCTTCTGCTTGAACAAAGCAGTTATCTAAGACATCTTTCATTGGCCAGATGTAGCATTAATGATGCTGTCGTTGAAACCATAGCTACTTGTTTGAGCTATCCTTTACCAGCATCAAAAACGTTATGTATTCTTAACTTGGCGTCTAATAAAATAACAGACTCAGGTTCTCAATTCCTATCAGAAGCGTTAAGATCTAACAGACAGTTGAATTACTTGAATCTGTCTGATAACATGCTAACAGATACAGGAGCAGCCTATTTGTTGAGCACATTATTAAAGTTTCCATTGTCCTTTAGTGAACTGCTTGCATCGAGATCAAGGCACATGGTATATTTGAATCAGAGGAGAGTCATGGTAGAACATATCATGAAAGAACTTCGCGCTGGTGACTTTGAAAAACGAGCTGCGAGGCGAAAAACTGTAAGCGCTGGCAGAACTTCATCAACTCCTAGGAAGAAAGGTCTCGAAAGAGAAGTCTCACTAAAATCTGTTCCTGAAGCTAAGAGTTTTGCTAATGTTGACAATATGCTGATGGAAAAGGCGATGAACATGGCAGAACATTCATTGGGAGAATTCAAAGATCCTTTTGATAAAGATAATACGATTGTAGACGATTGCGTAGTTTACAGCCTAGGAAACAATACCTTGAGTTACTTGAATTTGGCTTACAACAATTTGAGCTATCTAACACTGGTGAAGTTGATGGAAGTTCTTGTATTTCAAAAGGAAATTGGTAGGAGACCTAGAGGACTGATAAACTTAAGTATTGATGGTAATCCGATGCCAGTGAATTGTAAGGAGCTTCGTAAAATTGATAATATACTGGATATGGGACTGATGATGCATAATAGACGATTTTCATTGCCAAAGAAACGGATTCACCCTAGGACACCTAGTGCAGCAACGAAATGATTTTGTTTAAAAAGATTTTAATGTTTAGATGTTATTTTATTTTAGACATTTAATTTAGGTTCTGATTTTAGATTGTATTTAATTTTTATTTCGGTTTATATTAAAAAACTGCTATTTAACGTTTTGTTTTTTTCCTTTCTTAACATAAAAGAACACCCAACGTATCATGCCTGGTTTACACTACTCCAGTTCAGTGCTAAATTGTTCATTGTATTTTCCAGTAAGCATAGCAAGATTTCAAGGGATCTGTCATTGTCGGTCAACTATGTACTTTAGGTAGCAACAACTTGCTAGCATTTACAAGGCAACTATGGCTCTGGAGCCTCTGCGTAGAGACATTGCCAGGTTGAGTGTCCTCTACCGCCTTTACAACGGCGAATGTTCTGACGAGTTGTGATAACTGATCCCATCCTTACCCTTCCACTCCCGCACCACACGCGCTGGTCTGCGTCAACATCCACACACGATCCAGCGACTGTCAGACCGCACCAAAAGGTTCGGGGATTCGTTCCTGCGTCGTGCTATCCAGAGGTGGAACGCTCTTCCAGCTTCCAGCGCATGTGTTTCCTTCTTCCTACAATCCCGGGTTTTTTCAGCGGGGCGTGAAAAGGCATTTTTGCATTCCTTCAAAATGAGATTGACCAGCAAAGAAATTCTCCATTACTGTGCTTGTCAACTCCATGTCTGGACCTCACGGCTGCTTCCCATCAAGTGGAGCGAGGTCATCTTGAAGACAACTATAAAAAAAGGGCCACAAGCCATACGCCACAAAACGCCGCATAACATTTCATATTGACTAGCCGCACAAGGTGAAGCCGGTGGTGGCTCGACGATACAAACTACCTATAGGAATATGCTGGTGGTGACGTTTTGTGGCCCGTGTGGGCAGACGCTAAGCAAAATTTCTAGGTAATCTGTCAACTGCCTTAGGTTTTCTGTAACTTACTTTGCTTCTGCATTCCGTTTACTATACATGAACTACTATGAAACAGTGTGGTGGAAGGCAAGGTATCTGAACATTCGGGGCGGCGGAGCACGCTGTATCAGCACAGTGACTAACCTTCTCCTACCGACTGTTCTTGCTAGCCTCCTTTTTTTTTCCGCTGCTCTTGGGAGGGCAGCGGAGGAGTGTGGGACTAGCCCACCCCAGAAGGGGGTGGGAGTACCTACTAAAATACCGGGCGGCCTTCTTCTGCGCGTGACCTGGGTTTCCCGAGAACTCTCCCGTGGAGGCACTCTACCGGTGAAACCCTGGCGCGTTGTGCCGGCATTCCGGCTCACCTTTACGCCCCAGACCACAGAGCGATTGCTAGCCTCCCTGCCGTTCAAAAGCTCTCCGGGGCCGCGAGGGCCTAAGCCAGGGCGGATTCTCTATGCATCCATTGGCATCCATTAATTATTATTTATGTTAAGAAACCTCTTTGACGTTTCAGGTGAAATGTCTTCGTTTACAAGTTGACAAATGCTATTTTTTGCTACCTGTCAACTACTGTCACAAACAACGAATCGATACAAACAAACCATTTTCGACAGTTTACTGAAGCTTTTAAAAATAATCAATTAGACAATAATGGATAAAGCCAGCAACACAGAGCTCGATCGGGAGGACAGCCACCCCAGCCCCGCGGACTTCGACGCTTTCCTACCCTGGGCCTGCAGCCAACTGCAGGTGGAAGCCCTCGTCATCGTCACGAAGGTGGTGCAACGTGAGTGAACTTTACTTTTGGTATTATATTAGCAAAAGCCTCACAAAGTTGAAAATCCGAGACGGACCGCTGTAAAAGCGACACCACCAATGATATTATAGTAAAAAATTGGTAGATAGGTTATGTCAGTACCGATGACAAGTCGAAAAATGTCCCCTGATACCCATCCACCTACTACTATAATGTCAAACTGGCATCCTATTCTGTATTTACTGAAAATCTAGCAAATAGATAAATTTCATTTCATTCCATAATTTGAGCATATGAACGAGATAGTATGATTATTTACTAGTGGGAAAACGAGACAGTTACATGTTGCGCAGTGTCGTAACCACAACAGAAAGAGAGAAAATTTATGATTATGAGTAATGCAATAAAGTTATACCAACGCATACATTTTTCAGAGGAATACATCAGCATCAGCGCGCTATCAGACAAGGGGAAATCTAAAAAGAAGGCCAAGGCTCCCTCTCGAATGGATTTAGAATCGGACCCAGATCGCGAAGAAAAGAGCGAAGCCTTCTCCGTTTCTTCGGAAGACAATGTTGTCAATATCCTAGCGGTGTACGACTCCAATGAAAATCTAGTCCAAATCAAATTCGATAGGAACGACAAAATTCCTAGAACAGTCCTCAAATTGATTGGCCTCATCATCCAGTACCAGATTAATTTGAACTCTCTAACGATCAATAGAGGAATGGACCAGTACAGTCTTTACGAAATCTGTAAGTTTTTACCGTATTCCAATATCACCGACATATGCTTGGACAACTCATTTCTCAAGGAAGCTAATTATCACATTATCTTGGAGAACCAAAATTTCATCAGACAACTATCCTTAGCTCGATGCAGCATCACCGACGAAGTGGTAAAAACTTTATCAGATACACTCATATATCCTCTACCTTCTTCCAAAACATTATCAATCCTAAATTTGTCATCTAACAGAATAACAGATTCGGGTTGCAAGTATTTAGCTGAAGTTTTGAGATCGAATCGGCAATTGAGCTACTTGAATTTAGCTGATAACATGCTCACTGATAGTGGTGCTACAGAAATAATGAACACTCTTGTCAAGTTTCCATTGTCTTTCAACGAACTTCTAGCATCTAGATATCGGCACATGAGCTATTTGAGGGAAAAGAATGAGCTCATTGTTCGTTTAGCTCGCGAATTAAGAACTAATGACTTTGATAGACGATCATTGAAGCGGAAATCAATAAAACCACCAACACCTGTGTCGAAGAAAAAAGGTGTGGAGAAAGAACCATCTTTAAAATCAATGCCGGAAGCTAAAAGCATAACCAATATGGATTTTGCATTTTTGGAAAAGGCCACAGCTGTTGCTGAAACTACTTTAGGAGAATTCAAGGATCCCTTTGGTAAAAACAATACTTTCGTAGAAGACGGCATAGTATACAGTTACGGTAATAACTGTTTGTGCTGTTTGAACCTGTCGTATAATGGTTTGAGTTACATTTCTGTCAAAAACCTGCTTCAGCTTTTGGATTATCAAAGAAAAATGGATAGAAAACCCAGAGGGTTGGTTAATATATCGATCGAGGGGAATTCTTTGCCGGTGAACTGTAGAGAGTTGGTGATGATTAATCAAATTTTGGATGCGAATCTTGCCTTGCATCAAAGGCGGTATTCAGTGCATAATAAGAAACGTCCACCGTCCAAGCCTGGTTCTGGGAAGTGAATCACTGAGAATTATTGATTGAAGAAGAAATCAGCTTAAGTTAATTTGGCAGCCGGTTTTTCTCAGCCGGTAGATTTGTATTCTAGAAATCTAAATATATTTTTGTCATAATATGACAGATACTTCAGGCCAAAGTCGCGTAGTATTTTTTTGAAATTTTGGTAAGCCTGCTATACATAACAGAAATCCTCATAAACGCATGACTGTGACATATTACACAACGATCAGAACAATAACTACAAAATGTTGATAATCATGAACTTTTTCTTGACTAGAATATATTTCTCTCTAGTTTTAATTTAACTATTGTGTAGTTTTAATATTTTTGACTAATTTCAATTTAGATGATAGTTTAGCGTTTAGAATTATTTGTTTTAGAATAATTTTGCTTAGTATGTTAGTGCTTTATAAGATGTTGTATCTAGGTATACTTTGAATTATAACTATGAAATATTTTTACTTTTTCATTTATTTCTCACTCACTATGGGCCTCATAAGAAGGCTCAAGGTCACCCAACGGGCTATGGAAGAGGGCTATGCTTGGGGTTTCCCTACGAGATCGAATCAGAAATGAGGAGATCCGTAGGAGAACGAAGGTCGCCGACGTAGCCCAGCGTGTTAGCAGGTTGAAGTGGCAGTGGGCGCGGCACATAGCTCGAAGGACTGATGGCCGTTGGGGCTGGAAAGTCCTCGATTGGAGACCATTCGAGGCCAAGCGTAGCATGCGACGGATAACCTCATAAAGGTCGCAGGGCTTCGGTGGATGCAGGCTGCCTACAACCGGCCGCTCTGGAAATCTATGGGGGAGGCCTATGTTCAGCAGTGGACATTATGTGGCTGCTGATGATGATGATGATTTATTTATTTTTTTATTTAAGGACAATTGAGCAGAATCACCCGCCCGTAAGGTGGACGGACAACCTGATAAAGGTCGTGGGATTCCGGAGGATGCAGGCTGCACGCAACCGGGCGCTCTGGAAATAAATGGGGGAGGCCTATGTTCAGCAATGGACTTCTTGCGGCTGCTAATGATGATGATGATCACAATTGAACAATTTTAGGAGGATGCAAAATAATGAAAAAGCACAGGATGTGCGTCAGTTATCAAATCAGATGATAAAGATGATCAGATATCAAAAACATAAAAAAGATAATATAAAAAAGAGAGAAAGAGAAGAGAAAGAGGGCGTCCTTCAGCCAGGTGGACCGATGACTTGAGGACGGTTGCAGGATTGGACTGGACGCGGAAGGCTCAAAATCGGAAGTTCTCCTTGAGAGGCCTATGTCATGCAGTGGAGTACAACTGGCTAATGATGATTGGCTCTACCTTACTTACGAGAAAAAGGCGTGTTGTATGTAATAGAGTTTTAAGATACGATAAAGTTCTTAGCTAATTTAGCAAAGTTAGGGTGTTGCGTTACGACGACGCAGCGCAACTGCAATGGATTGTCGACTCGTGGTCCCACCAATCTTGTCACACCTAGCCCCCACCAAGTTAGGATTCGTGGTCCTACTATAAGTCCTACTGAGGCAGACATTCCATAAACGAACTTGTAAAGAAAAGTGAATACTTATTAGGTGGATACTGTAAGTGATTTACGAAAAACAAATAAATAAATGTTATTGGGCCTGGAACTCATGGTCTCCTTTCATTGTAAGGGCTTTTACAATAAATTCACTATGACAGAAGTGTGTAGATTTGAGACTCACTTCTAACATAACATAACATGCCTTCACGACCATTTCCCTAACAGGTTAGTCAGAGGCGCACTGATTGTTGCCGTTATGGTGAACGGAACATTCAGAAGCCCACATTTCACTGAAGGAATTTGAACCCAACGTGGCAAGGGGCGAGCCTACCGCCGTTATCCGGGTTGCTTGGGTTTTATATTGGTGTCGCCATCACCGGAGAGTAAGCCGCAAATTGTACAATGAACACAAAGTAGGTGTGTTCCGGCCAGATTCGATCTCGGGACCATCGGGTTCCGAGCCAGAGTGTTTACCCACTGGGCCACGACGCTCTTTGTGATCTTAAATTTATACTGTCTTAAATTAATCATTTACGAAATCAGAACCCCTCTACCTCTATCAAAACAGTGCAATAATACTCCCGTATCCAGTATCCCGTCACCCAAATTGGCATCTTAAAATATAAGTACTCGGCTCCTTCAAGCCAATCTCTTGGCTCATAAGGTCGCACTATTACCCAAAATCACTGCTACAAAATTCTCCCGCGTAAAGCGCGGCGCGGGGGGCGGGGCGCGTCGATACTCGCGCGCGGAAGCCATCTTAAAATATAAGAGCCCCCCCCCGCCCCCACCCGCCTCCTTAGACGCTCGCTTTTTCAAACTCTGGCGGTATGGCAGCAGGGGAGCGCAACCTAGACGCGAAAGATTGAGTTTGGGCTTTGCAATTTTCGAGGACTACATATTATTACAATGTAATAGTATTTACAGTCAGTGCAGAATTAAAGCGGTGGTTCTAGGTGAACCAACATACGACGGCTTTTCTCAAACCGTCAATACCTTTTTGACCAAGGCCACTTGCCCTGACCACATGTTGCTATTTGAAGCTTATATTAAAATTTAACCTTAGAAGAACTCTACTTAAAAAAAGACAGTTGAGCCATCAACTCAGGTCATTTCAGAACATTACGTAAAACTATTATAATTATTAATCAATATTGATTAAAATTAGTAGAAAAAGTGTACTAGGACCTGTAACCAATTTATCGCTTACGAAAAGTAGCATTAAATATAATAATGACAAAAAACGTAACAAGAGTATCTTAAATTAGAGCGGGTATTCCAAAGTCTTAACGCGGATATTTTATAACTGCTGCAATCTGTTTGAAAATAATAAAAACTTATAAAAAAATAACAGCTATAAGGCACTGACCCTAGAGTATCAATCAAACGAGAGAGTTGGTCGAAACTTTGTCTTCCAAGGATTAGTCGTAAGATTATTAACGAGAGTTTGTTACACCAAATCTATTATTAGCTTTACGTAACTAAGTCCAGGCTCTAATTTCTCGTTTTCATTTTTAGGAACCAATCTATGGGGCGACCGTCTGCGACGACCTAAGGGTAATTTCACCTCAATCTAGCGTCGGGCCTAGTCGGTGCTGATGTCATATTTTGAACGGTTCATCTTTAAACGTACACCCGACCGGTGTGATAGCCAAGGGCAAACAACCTGCCCTCTGTACTTGATTAAGAAATAATAGATAGGTGTTTTTTTGATATTATATTTTAAATGACTGTATACATAAAAAGTAACTTCTGCTCTAGACTAAAAACTCACCTATTTTAAAACCTAGCTAATTACAAAGTAAACGTCCTGATTCCCCGGTTTTTCCGGTGAACTTTTCAAGAGGGGTTAAAAAAAATCTTTTACAGGGTTAGCAATGTGTAGATAATTGCTCACGATCAGGTTGTCTATATGATAGTTTGCTATTAATTTTAATAGTATTAAACCCCCAACTTTGGCCAATTGACCAAATCATCAATAGAAACAAAAGTGAAGTTCACCATGACAATATGTTTTCTTATAGTGAAGGCTCTTGATAAATGAAGCCAATGAAATGGCAAACCCCTATTTCCCGAAAACAAACTAACCCTATAAAGCACATCATCTTTGAGATTATAAATTTCTTGCAAAGTTAGCCGCGCAACTAAATCAATACGGTATTAACCCACACACTGCCGCCGACGCCCACCAATGCAGCGCAAAAACTATTGAAATGAAAATATAAGTCGCACACAACGCCGGACGCACACACGCGCGGGGCTCCCCCCGCCTTAGACGTTGGCTTTTTACATGAGTATAAGCAGCCTGCCAGGTGCTATCAACATTTTATTTACGCCTAGCTATCAAAAAAAGTAGAGAAAACACAAAAAGACCGAATATTATGATGTTAATAGTTTTTTCATTACTCATACTCTGAAAGTAGGTCATTACTGACCTGAGAAGCGGGCTGAAAGTAATACTTTTCATCCCTATGGAGAATCACTTTCAACTGACATCTGCCAAATTATTAAAAAAAAACTTAGTTATTTTTCACATATCTATTGAACCATGTTCCAACTTTCTATACAGCCACGATGTAAAATTGAAATAACTTAAAGTTAAGTATTGATTAGAGAATGTATATTTTATAAATAACTTTATTATAATTCAGTTTCAACAATTTCTTCGAAATAACTAAGCTTAGAGCAAAATATTTACCATTTTTCCAATGAAAAAAATAAAAAATAATGGCTGAATAGTGGGCCCGCCACAGAAAAAAAAACAAACAAAATAGGCGGGATAGCGCCAATTCGATCTTCAATTATTTTTAAATCTTTTTCTTTGGCTAATTCATGTTTTATTTTTACTTTCCTTGTATTCGTAATGAAAAGCACAGTGTTTACCTCGGGTGAAAGACTTATTTAGTCCCTCGAACTATTGGCGCCCTCACTTCGTTCCGGGCGCCAAACCCCATCTCGGGACTAAATAAGTTACTTTCACCCCTAGGATAACAATGTACTATAGTATTATATGCAATATGGCACAATGCTGAGAATACCTAAAAAGTTAAGATAACTGTCGAACTGTAAGTGTAGCGCTGTTGTAAGTGTAGTGTCAGTGTAGTGAACTGTAAATGTAGCGCAGCACTGTTTTGTATAGCGCCCAACGATTTACGATCTTAATTAAAGATAGAAATCGATTCGAAATCGAAGTGGAATGAGAATACATTTTGTTTAACCCAGTAATAAACAAGTAACTTAAACGTATAGAGGAATTTAAATTTAACACCTGAAAAACTACAAAATTTAAGAAATAATTAAATATATCTCAGTATGAAAAGCTACTTAAATGTACAACTGAAAAAAGTTTTCTTCACTATTGAAAAAACTAAAGGTGGGAGAGAACTCGTATAGTTAATATAGAGAGGCAGGAGGAAACAGAGCATTAATCCACTCCTTTACTAAAATGTAAGTCTCTACATTGCTGCTCATTTATCAAATCACTTAGACATATGCGATAAAAATATAAGAGCGCACACGTACTCCGCGAACCCTCACACTCAGCAGGTAGTAGGGGGTGAGCCACCCCGCCCGCGCCTTAGACGTTGGCTTTTTACATGAAGCAACCGAGCAGGGGTTGTGAACTTTTAGAGTCATGTTTTTCAGATTTAAAAGATAAAATTTAATGTCGTTGTTGCTTACATAGTGAAACCCGATCGTGAATACTATCAATAAGACCAGTTTTGCTCTATTTGTTATTTGTTATTTTACTCAATTCCTAAAATTGGGTCACTCCTTTCAAAGGATTATAAATCGGCCAATTTCAAAAGCTCCTAAAACTCTTAAAGGAAAATAACAGAACAACTCTTTAAAATGTTACTTATAACAAAATTACAAGTAACGACAATATCAGTGCCATCTTTCCTTTCGTACATTCTTCCAAGAACCGGTTTTGGACAATCGGATCTCATTGCGTTTATAATCGAGTCCGCCGACTGTCCTTATAAGTGACAGGTTTCTAAAAACGTAAACTGGTTGTGATGTGGTGTGAGAATTTTTCGTAACTTTGAACATTTCTATTCGGTCTTTCTAGACCAACCTGTTCGATTTTGAAGAAATTTAGGGTGGCCAAATCTAGTTTACGCAAAGTCGTGTTAAATTGACAAGGGCTGAGTTGTCTTGTGGGAACATCCCAACTTAAAAAGAGTGAAATTGGTTTCTTTTCTACAATTCTTACAACCTGTTAGTAGAAATTTTGGGGTGGATGGATCTAGTTTTCGACAATTGGGTGTGATTGTATTTTATGATTTCTGTGTTGATAGTGGAGTATTGGTAACTGGTTTTTAAAAGTTTGTAGGTCATGAGAATGTTAAGAGGTTATGAGAAAATCTGTTACGTTAATTCTCAATAGAATTCAAGTTATGGTCTCCGGGTACGATCCAGTTAAGTAGGCTCTTTCTTTATTTAACTTTAGCCACTTTAGTGGCAGGTAATGTGTATTATTGAGTAACAAATTAGAGTTGCAATTCAACAATTGTATTTAAACAGGGGTTTAAATCTATCATCCGGCTAAATTTTTTCATAAAAGTTTCAAAAAATAACGACATAGTATGAAACAAAGTCGCATTCTTTGTCCCTTTCTATGCTTAAATCTTTAAAACTACGTAACGCATTTTAATGCGGTTCTTTTAATAGATAGAGTGATTGAAGCGGAAGGTTCATTTGTATAATAATATCCCATTGCACCTTTGTGAAGCCGGGAAGGGTCCTAGCGATTTAAAAATTTTGCAATTTAAAAAAAGATTTTGTCTCTCAAATATCACCTAAATACTATGTTAAAAACAATGTTAAGCTTGTGGTATAAAACAAAAATCGTGATACATTCTTATGCCACATCTAACATTGTCCAAATAAATCTTGAATCGTCTTACAGAAAGTCAAAAATCACATTCACTTGTAACTTTGTAGTTATTGTCCATCTTTACTCCTACACATGGTTTTCAACCCTGTAGAAAGCAGCGCCATACATCTTCGCTCCCCCACAAAAGCCCCAATCGAAACAGGTTCCAACAAAAAAGTCCCGATTCCCACGAATACTTACTTGGACACAATTTCGACTTGTTTCTTTGCGCGTGGCCCGGGTCTATTGTTGTCCATCTTACCCCTGATAGCAAGGA
This sequence comes from Udea ferrugalis, assembly GCA_950022985.1. Lineage (NCBI taxonomy): Eukaryota > Metazoa > Arthropoda > Insecta > Lepidoptera > Crambidae > Udea > Udea ferrugalis. The sequence goes on from OX465541.1 coordinate 3,218,950, forward strand.
ACCTGTCTTGGCTAAGATACAGGTGGAATTGGTTAACGCTGCATAATTTTTGGTTAGTTGACTTTTTTGGTCAGTTGACAGTTGAATTTCTTGAAGACTACTGTGGTGTGTGCGTGCTGATCTTTTGGCAGTGTTTTGTTACTGTGATTGTGTTTTTTATAGTGATCGTGGTGTGATGGACAAATAGTGGTTCAGCATTCAGTCAAATTTTAGCAATTTTAAATTTTAGCAATTTTAAATGAAATTCTAAATGCTAATTGGATTAATAATCAAAAATTACTAAAAAAATAAATAAAATACTAATACAATAAAAATAAATTAAAATTATTAGTTTTTCACGGCAAGCCATAAATCACTCATGAGGAGGGCTGAATATTAACCATAAAATTGAGCATAATTTAATCAGCAGTGAGCTTTTGTTTGTATGAATAACTTTGTTTTTTTATCGTTCGTTACTTTTAACAACCAACCGTGCAGAAATATAACAATAGTAAATTGAATTGTGTCATGTTACCGATATAAATAAATTGACTATTCACGTATACATGATCTGTTAATTAGTGAATATTTGGTTGTTGTTGAAAGTGTAAGAAAAAAGTAGAACTCCGTTTATGTACATTTTTGAAGAACCTCACACTAACGAATATGCAATGTGTACTCAGCGGTTCCGCATTATCCAAAAAAATGTTACCTGCAACTTTTAAAATTTATCAAGTCATAAAAAAATATAAAATCGTTATCGTTTTGTTAATGGTGTCAGTACTTATTTTTCACCACAAAATTAATTAATGTATTTATAAATTGGATTACCAACATAGATGAACAAAGAATAAGTAAGTGCATAGTTCTTGGTTAACTGTTCCTACAATGACAATTAATCTCATTACATCATGCATCGGAAACAACAAAATATAATTAGCTATATGACCTATATACTTAGGCTGCGGTAACTGCTTACCATCATCCCGTTTGCGTGTAATTTCACCACAAAAGTTGCATAATATTTAAATCATAATACCCTACATTTAATAACGAAAACAAAAGGACATACAGTAAAAATTAAAATTCAACGCGCGCATAACAACACAATCCCCTAATTAGGCATTTAATTATAAATCCGCCATGAATTCTTAACCGACTAGACGTATTAAAATTTCATCTTCCCCTCGTAGCTAGGCCGTATCGCGGCACCCCATCTCGCTGTCTTTCTAAGGGGACCGCATAAAATAGTTATAGAGGGTAGGGGGGCGCTACTTAGCCGTTTTTAGGAGACACCCCTCCTGGCGCAGAAACACCCCGCTACTTCAACCCCACTTCCTGCTCCCGCCACCCCACAAACCCCCACTCCAATATAACTACTCGTATATTTTTGCAAAATAGAATTCTTACGGAGGGTTGGCGATACCTGCCGGCTTTATAGTTGCGTTCGAAATTCAAATGGGCGACGCTCATTGGTGTTTTTGCAGTAGTGTGAGGGTTCCAAATTTGAATTCGGGTCGCGCGATTTAGTTTTAATTTCGTGGGATTCGGTAAAATGTAAAATGGTGGATGTTTTCCTTTTTAGAGCGGACAGCGAATTATTTCGGGTGAAAAGTCAGGTGTACGTGTTTTGGCATTTGGAATTTAAAGTTTATGAATATTTGTATCTATATTGGAATCATACTTTGCCAGAATAGTTAATTACGTTGAATGTTAGTCGGAAGTTGTTTCTTTCCACTGTAGAGGCCTAGTGCAAGTTCGAGTTACGTACTAGCCCATAAAACGAGTAACGTTCCTAAACTTCCGAACTCAGAGACGTCGATTATAGGCCTTTATAGACCTCAAGAGGCCTCATTGAACGAAAATCATATTGCAAAGTAGAAAATAATGTTTAAAAAATGCTGTGTACAGTTTGTTTCAAAGAAGATTAATTATTTTTACGTTGTTAAATGTTCCAATTTCATTGTACATAAGTACTTAGTATCGAAAAGTACCAAAAACGGTCGTACTTATACTCCACTCACTATAGCTTTAGCCAGAACTTGACAGAAGTAAAAAAAGATTATTTTTACAATAAATTATTATTATTATTTAATTATAACTTTTAAGATTCATGCCGAACTTTGTAAAATCCGGGGCTTAAGCCAACTGTCACACTAAATAAAACTGTTCTCATTTTAAGTTCTATGAGCCTCTTTTTTCTAATGATATAACAAATGGAGATTGACATTGAAACATCATGAGTGAGTTAGAGTCTCTTGAATAGTTCATATGGCCCTTATTTAACAACTCTGAGGCAGTTAGTTAATTTTTACATCACTTGCTCATGCACTACTGTGGAAAGCTTTGAGGGGTGCCTTTCCCCGCGAATGTGCAAAATGTATTGTAACCTTGTGTGCGACCTTTATTTGGTAAAATAATACTTTTTCTAATGTAAATTACATAATTACATTGATTACATTTAAGTATTTTAGAAATAGAAGGATTCTGGCTTTGTTTTATTTAAACTGTTTAAAGAGGAGTAAACATAAATGTCAGGGGCCTTATAACGATCTTTTTACAGGTCAGTTTAAGCTCAGTTTACGTCTTCCAGTCATTGGAATTCGACTAAAACATTCGAAATAAGTTACTACAGCAATGAAGCAAAATTAAGGTTTTTTTACCACACAAAACATGACTTGTGACGGTGAATATGCAGCTCAAAAGCTGAGCTTGTGACTAAAACTGTCAGGTTATAAGAGATTGTAATAGGGCCTCAATACAAAAATGTAATATAGGTGCCCTACATTAATAGATCTATGTGACTCTACCATCGGTGTGGACGTTAATTCTACCGAAAACCTTTAGTTTCTTTATGCCTAATGAATGTATATTTTACAAATATGGAAAAACAAGAAATTTCACATAATAACAAACGCATTTTAATATTAGAAATTACTGTACCAAACTATCTCGACTACATAAGAAATTCATTTACTTTTTTATTTGTATAAATGAATTTCTTGTATGTACGCAACTGTATTCGAAAGTTTTGTTAGCATTGTCCTGTAAGAACCTATATTGACTACATAACTAGGTCATTTATATAAACGTCAACATATTTATGCTCGCAACTGTATTTAAAATGTTACTTGCTAAGGAAACAATCTAGGCGAAGTTAGTAAGGAGCTGTGCTGAGGAGAACGTAGCAACTACAGCGAGGTGACGCGCGCTCGTCGGCAATAGGGTCTTAACTGAACATTGGTTAAACAATATTTTTAACTCATAATTCTGCTGAAATTATTTCTCCTTAATTCTTTTTTTTTTTACTGTCAGAATAAGTTTCTGTGCACTGAAAAATGTTGACAGCTGAAAATATTTTTGTTATTTCGACTTTGGCTGGGAAGAAACGGATCTTTTGGCTCAAATGGGAAAGTGTCGACCAATATCTAGTCATTTTACTGAGAGTGCTAACTAATCCTTTGCAGCCATTAAGAGTCATTTTGACCAATTGTTTTACAACATAAATTTGAAAAAAATATACCTATGAAATTTAATTAGTAAGTACCTGTAACATATTTTTTTAGTTAATCTTATGAGAATTGTAAAAAGGGCACTAACTATCATATTCGTGCTTCATTATAAATTTTAGTATTTGTTTAATTGTATAATGTCAGAAAAAACTCTTTTATTCTGGTAAGTGTTTGTCAGTTGGTACACAACATACGTAATTTTGCGTAAATATAACTAAAACTGCTTTTCATTCTCCTTCCTCTCCATTAACGCATTGATAGTAAATGAAAATAACTATATTTTTACATTCTATAAACATGTGCAGCGCAATAAGATTACAATCAACACTAAAATTACACAACGATAGACACAGGTGCGGCCAAGACATTTCCAATAAATTAATCCCATCGCCTTTACCATGCCTTCTATTTATTTTGACTTTGTGCTAAACTTTGAAACCGCGATCCGAACGCGTGCCGTTACATAGCGAGCGTGGAGTGTAGCAGAGGTGGCGCACTCTCGCGGTGGAAAACTGACGAGCTGAAAACTTTATTTGATTTAAATTCGATTGGTTCAGAATGCTGTTGAAGTTTTCAATTTATGTATGTAAAGCCAAAAAGGAAGGATTTTTTAAAAATGAAATAAACATTTTTTCGAAATCTTTACGAAGGTTTTTTCTCTACTAGAAAAACCAGGCACTTACTATCTCATCACGCATGGCGTAGGTTTTCCTATGAATCCACCACGATGAAAATAAGAACTAAAACCGTATTTTTCCTTCAAAGATTTATATCAGTCAGAATGCCTGATTAAAATAAGCGTTTTGTTTTGAATAGATGTTCCTATCAATATTTTCTCGATGTCTACTTAAAATAATTTTCATTTTTTTAAAGTTCTCAAAATATTCACTTACCTCCTGTTCACCGCGCCGCGTGACTGTCTTGATACAGCATATAAGTCGATCGTGGGGTGGTTTTTACATTCACCCCTCAAGTAGACTCACCCCACCGCGGTTCCCCCCACCTCTCCGCCCCACACAAACTTACGCCTTCTCTACTCGCCATAAAGTGCATTTTCGATCAACACTTACTACCCCCCCACTAGCTATGCCCGGGAAAAGGGGAGGTAATCTTAATATTAATATCGTCTTGGGATGCGCCTTATATGACGAAGTTTTATGTTGATATGTTATGTTATGTTGTGTCTATGTTGGAATACGGTTTATGTTAGAGTTTTATGTCCAACATTTATGTGTGTATGGAATATTGAACAGTGGATGACTTTGTAGGGGTTTGATGGGTGATTTAATGGTGATTTAAATTTGCTTGTAATGGTTGCCTATGGCTTAGTGGTAGAGCTCAGGGTTTGAAAGCCATAACATAAAGATGAATTTCATATTAATAATAGAAAAAGAAAACGCGTAACAACACCGATTCAAAACCTAAGCAGCTCGAATAACGGCGGCAACCTCGCCATTTACTTAATTGTTTTCAAATTAACTCGTTGTCATGTAGGCTTCTGAATGTTCCGTTAACCACAACAATCGATGTGCCTCTGACTATCCCGTCAGGAATATAGTCGTGAGTGTATATTTATTTATTAATTCTTACACAAAAATAAAGTTACAATTGAAAATAATCAGAACACAAAAAGTACAGGTGAGCTAATCTCTAAAAAGAGATTTTTTCCAAAGATCTGAATATTAAAAGCAAAGCAAGTCCAACATGACCAAATATCTTTTTCTGGTTTTTCAGATCTTTAGCAAAAAGATACTGCATGGAAAAATGCTAAAACAATAATAAAAAAACATAGATTTTTTCCAGTTTGACAATTTAAGACAGTAGCGTACAAAAAGAAAAGAAAAACCAAAATAAAATTAAAATTTATGTTGAAGTTTGTATTACGTTAAATTAATAATATTGTCAAATAATAGTGATTCTGTGTACTTACTCCTTTGAAAATTCCTTTGTCTAACTGTATTTTTAATCCCTTACAGTGTGTTTTTGTGTGAGTAATACGAAAGATGGGTGAGATTATACGAGTATCTACAAATTGCAAGTATGAAAATGACCCAAGTACAGTTTTTTAATAGGTGATTCCAAATTCGTGTTTGAAATTCAAATTAAATATTCAAGTTGAAATAATACGATAAACAAACAATATTTAAAATACGTGTACAGTGAACAGCATATCAAGTTACCCCATTTCCGGTTTTTCTCTCGCTCTTGCCAGATGTCAATTATTTGCAATAGACCAAGGAGGACTGACCAGAAACGGGTAGAGTGATGTGCCGTCCACCGTACATAATTAATGTTTGAAGAAACCAACGGAGTCATACAGTTTTGACATGAAAATAAATAAAACAGAAAGGTAATAAGTAAACTTGGGTAAACTAAGTAAACTTGAGCAGACCAGTTCCCGAAGGTGGCACCTGTTCACAAGTTGACGTGTGAGCCAGCCATCAGCCCAATCAACCATATTTTAGGGAATGGAATGACCCGTCACACAACGTCACCAATCGTTACTCTACTATAGTCCGTTCTCGCTAAGAATGCAGTAATTTCATCCTTTTCCTCATCGGTCTAGCACGCCCCTAACCAATCAAATCGTTTCTTATTAGAAAGTCAAGTCCACAGTGACCAGTTGAACGTATACTTTCGAACGAAAAGGCTGTGAATCTGAGTTTATTTGTGTGCAACAGAATGAAATTAAAAAATCACTGCAATCTTAACGCGAATGGACTGTAAGAACCTAATAGGCACTATTTTAATAAGACCCATGTCTTATTAGAATCCTTGGAGGTCAGACTATTAGCCAGCTTATGGGCAAATAAACAGACATAAAATGTTAAGTATCAGGAACTGCTTGACCGATATTATAGGTTTTTGTTCGTATGGAAGTCTTGTTTAGTTGCTTGTATGCTTTTTCTGTATGTCTATTTTATGTGTCAAATTAATTTCTCTTTCTTTCTTTATTTGCCTCGAGTAGGAGTTTTTTGAATTATTCGTTTGATAAACTTTATCCTACCCAAAATGTATTAATGAATGAACACTAAATGTAAAAATAAAACTGCACTTAAATAAATGTGACTCGACACTGAAAAAATATTTAATTTCTTCCTAATTTAACTTCTTGTTGAAAAGGTATAAAATACAAAGAAAAATACTTATTTGTAAACTACTCTGTTCTCTGCCGCACTCAGAGACGTCAATTAACGCTAATGGTTGATTAGAGTCAAAATTCCATTTTTTAAAAGAGACTTTATATCAAATTGAATAATGAACTTTTCAGAATGTCAAATTTTGACTCTAATGAACCATTAATGTTAATTGACGTCTCTGAGTACGGCGGGTGTGCAATAAAGTGTTTCTTATGTTATCTTAAAAAGTGAAGTGTAAACTATTTCATTTGTGACTTACGATTTGGGTTTGGTTTTTACTAACACATTTTGGTTGATAGCAAACGAGGTTTATTGTAGATAACAAAACAGTTCATAAGTCACAGTCACAAATCACTGTTAAATATCTTCTAATATTTTTTAATTCATTCATACTCACTCGAATAGATAATTAAACTCAAACACAAAACAATCTCATTATCAAATTCATTTAATGTCAACTTCAGGCAGTCATTTAAGTAAAAAAATTACTCACTGCCTGAGTAATTTACAGTCATAAAAAAGGTCAAAAAAATAACCTTTATGTTTATCCTGAGTAGGAATCGAATGCACGACCTTCAACACTGCGGGCAGTGTCTCTACCAAAGGTAGGAAAACCAGAAAAAGGCATTCGGTCCTGGCATCAGGCGGGACTCGAACCCGCGTCTTTCGCAAACCGGGCGACTGCACTAACCAATTATGCTACCGAGATCATTAACAGACCGGACGAATTTCTCTGGTATATTATACCTGGCAGCCAGGTTCCAGGTAGTGTCTCTACCATTTGCACCATCAGGGGTGGCATTACGGCGGACTTCACTTCAGTCTCGGTGCTTCACTATTACTTCAATCATCAATCGTTGGCTTCACTCTGTATTAGTATGTTCTTTCATTTTGTACGAAAATAATAAAAAAAAATTGTCTCGGTTCATTTCTCTCAAACCATTGGATATTGAAATTTGAAGATAACTCACCACGAGAGAAGTGTATACCATAGCAGGGGTGGCATTAAGGTGGACATCACTTCACATCTCGGCGCTTACTTCAATAATTAATACGCTTCACTCTAATTAGTATTTTTTATCATGTTGTATGTAAATAATAAAAAAAAATTTTTAGGCTTAGTTTTTTTCTCTCAAACGACCACAGTGGCAAAGAAATTGAATTTTTAAGTTAACTCACCATGTGAGCTTTGGCGAGTGAGTTTTGGCGCCAACCGGAATACCATAACAGGCCAGTATTTATTCAACTACAAGCCCTATAAAAAAACCCACGGTCCATAGCTATATCATCCCCTGGCACAGTGCCAACGCGGCTGTGCATACTTGGCCACATAAATCACATTTAATGCGTTAAATAATATTATCAGTAACACTGTATATTCTTGGACATTCATCTAGTTCCTAAGGCGAGTGCAGAGGGCGCGGCAAGTTCTCGATGTTTCTCGGACCACCATAATCGACACATTCTAAGGCTAGGATCATTTAAATTTATTAAGGGCTGATTGCTCAAAAGTGAGATAAAAAGCCAATGTCTGAAAATGACGCCTTTTTTTCGCGCAGCCAGCACCCAAACCTTGATGTATAAATACAAAATAGTGTTATAAATCAATCTTACTACGGCATGAACCATACCGCAAGAAAAAAAAGACGCCTCTACCAAATTCGCCATTGTCCTTTATCAAACCAATAATTTTTAAGTCGACATATTTGGTAATGTTGGATGTCGAAATCTATAATTGTGGCCTTTTAATCTGCCGACTTTGTAATTTATTGGTCTGATAATTTCTATCTGACTATTAAAAAAACAGCTCTAAATAGAAAACATTTAGAAATAAACTCTTATAAGATCTATAAAATAACAAAAATAGTCAAGTGTTAGTCATGAATAAACGCTTGATCAAACCATACATAATCTTAATCTTTGGTTAAAAATAATAATTTTTATGCCATAGGTAACCACACAGTTCTCTCACACACATAGTACGCAAGTCACTTACCACTGCCACCAGTAAAAAAAACTAATGAATAAGTAACGTGGCTTCAGTACAATAGTATGCGAAAAATATTGTACCAAAGCCACAGATTTTAATCACAGTTCGCTATCATCCATTCCAAATTCAGTGAGCTTTGTACCAAACTATGTAATCAGTAATACCCGGCTCATATATACTTACTATACTCGTATCTTAAGGTCGAACAATGTGAGGAGTTATAGTAAGTAAAATAGTTGGTGTATCGGCGGCGAACATAAATTTTATTGGTCTAATCTCAGCCACAAGATTCACTGGCCTGAAATTTTAAGATATACGCGTTTGGGAGCGTTGGCAAAACAAGATTTTGCAGTTTTATTTTATTTTCACTGAACATTATTCCACACAGAGTCTAGCTAATTAAAGTAATGGATAAATGCGTAGTAGACACAAAAGCGTATTGATTGAAAACTTTTAAAAGATAAAAGTTAAAAAGTCAATATCATACCCAATATCATAATCATATACTTTATTCTTATTATTTTTTTCAATACCCACCAAAAAGCTGGGTTCAGAAATTGATATTGAAAGAGCTAATGATAATAATCTACACTCCACAAACTATATGTATACATAATCAATTTAAATAATATTCCATACTTTAATCAATGAATGAACTTTAATCCACTGGGCGCTCTGGAAATCAATGGGGCAGGCCCATGTTCATCAGTGGACTTCTTGCGGCTGCTAATGATGATGATGAATCAATTAATGAACAAAAGCTTAATTGTGTTTCAGTTTTTTTAAGTATGTATGAATGTTAGTCTTCAAGGTATTTTCAATATGGGCCAATTATGTTCGTTTAAGATCTATGAATATAATTTGTTGCCTGAAATAAATTAATTATTTGTATAATTTAAGCTTTTACATATTATATGATCCTAGGCAAAGTAAAAATTGAGTGCTTTTGATATATTCTAATAAGAATTTAAAAAAGCACAAAAAATACAACTTATTCGACCTAACATTTTTTTGAAATATGCTTCTTTGAACAACTGTTAACCATGCCCGTTTAATTGAACTATATTTACTCAGCGCTAGTTGAAATAATTTTAGCAATTCATTTTGGGAGCTTCAATATCGCCACGGCTGTAATTATCCACTTAGCGCACTTATATCGTATTGTACTTTTTTTTTTATTTGACCAGATGTGTTGGCCCCGTAAACGATTGCGTGACGACTTGAGCCATCACTCCAGGGAATGGGAAGTATTGGCCCATAACAGGCATAGTTGGAGAGCTTTGGGGGAGACCTTTGCCCAGCAGTGGGACACATCTTATTAATTGTAGTATTATTATTTATTTTTACAATTTCATTTTTGTGCAATTAATAAATAATGAAATGCAAAGACATGTATCTGCTGACTCTACTTATTTTATTAGGTCAACTTCTAACAACGTCTTTGCGTTTAATCAAAGGAAATTTCCAATTAAACAGATTACGATCGGACCCCGGGGGCGGGCGCCGGGGGGCCGGGATTTTTGGCCCAGAGTGGGTACCCATCCGACCATAGACATTTATAGCCAGTTATGTTAGTGTCAACGTAGTAGTATGAAATTGGGCCAATAAAGTCGTAAGTACCACTTAGTGAAATACTCGTGCTGTAATCAAAGGTTGCACTAAAAATTGTTTACATAAACAGCCTATATACGCCCCACGACTAGGCACAGGCCTCACCTCAACTATGAGGTGAAACGAGCCATAGCCACACGCGGGCTCAGTGCGGATTGTTGGAGGGGTGTAAGGTTAGTGAGCAACCTTGATGTCAGATTTTATCAAGCCGCCCTAAGGCCTCTGACTAGGCTTATCGACGGACATCTGCTTAACGTGCCTTCCGAAGCACGGAGATGCTCGAAATACACATCACTAAATTCCGGTCGGGGTGGTCACCCATCCCATTCCCGACCCGGTGTGTTGCTTTACAACAGCGATCGTCGCCGATCACTGTCACAACTGCGCCACCATGTTTGGTAGGAAGTTTTTAATTAACTTATTTACCTGAAAAAGTGACTTACAAACATTGATAGAAACAAAAAAGAGGAAGATACGTTACATCCATACTTCGCGAATTCGAAAGCTGGCACATAGCATCGACGTATGAATGACGTGCACGCAAACAAGCCGCTGTTATATTGGCTAGAAAACAGGTCCATTGGACCAATATGTGTAAATAAATGAATTGTTAAAAGAACCGCTTATTTGAATTTTTTTCTCAATTAAAACATAATGAAAGCATTTCAAAGTGTTTAACATAATTAAAATCCGAATCATATCCCAAATCTCTTTTTTAACACCAAACAAATTCATACCCTTTAAAAATCCCGTCCCACTGCGGAAGATTAACACACAAGTGGATTAATAAACAGTGTTTAGCGGGTAACCGCGTGTTAACGAGGAAACAGGAAAAAACGGACGTAACGGAGAAAAAACGATGTGAATGCTAACAAGCTGGCCGTAAAGTTTGGGATGCACTGGCTTCGCCATTCAATCACGCATAAAAACTTGTGTACTACGCAATATCGAATGCCACACGTTGGGCGCCATTGTAACAGTGCGTTTCAGGTGGTTTAGAGAAATACAAACGTCGTTAACAAAATAGATAGTATTTATGAATTAATAAATATGAATTAATAAATATGTTTTTTTATTCGAAGTAAGGTGAGCACTAGGGTCGTGGGCGTAGGGCCCGTTTGATTGGGTTCACTTTCGCTGGTCTGGGACTTCCCTGCAGATGGTGGCTGAGATGACAGGTGGCCGACTTGGGACGCAGCAGAACGGTGTGGTGCGTGGCAGTGGCTCAGCAGCCAAGATGGTAGTAGGGACAGTGATGGTGGAACTGGTAGGAGTACCGGTTCGAACCCTGGTCACGACCCTAGTGACCAACTTACTTCGAATAAAACTAATTTGTTAACGTCGTCTAGAATACCTAAAACGCACCGTTACAATGACTGTTTCAAAATTCATATGTGTTTCAGAACTCAGAATTGTTTCAGATGTTGTCCTAATGCAAGTCGATAACGCGACCTACTTGCGAATAAGCGATGCGACCATACAGACTATAGGCCGTCGCGTAAGGAATGCAGTATTTTCATACTTGTCCTTTGATCTAGCACGCCCCTAACCAATCAAATCGTTCCTAATCGGAAAGTCAAGTTCACAGTGACCAGTTGAACGCATACTTTCGAACGCAAAGGTTGTGGATCTGAGTTCTTTTGTGTGCGAATGAAATAAATTTAAAAATCATCTTAACACGAATAGACTATAGTAAGAATCTAGAATGGGTGCCCTAACTAAGGTTCGCGTCGCGTGGCGTAGATGTGACGTGACGTGGCTGAGAGGGAGTGAGGTCCCTCTTTTAATAAATTGAACATAGACTTGTGGTTGACTGGTAGAGAATGCCTCTAGGCATTAAGTGCGCCATTTGTACTTGACTTTTAACAATTTTAAATTTAATCAGGGTGCCTGCTGAGATCTTTATTTACTTAAACTCACCCTAAATTTAAGCCTAAGACCTTAATGAGCGCGGTATAGAGTTAACTATACATAGCATTTCTCGCGTGGCGAAATTGGCAATGAGAATTTTTTGAGGAGATTAAGCCCCAAAACCCAAGTATTTTGAGCTCTATGTAACACTTAGTTTGCAAATAAACCTTTGACTTTTTCTTTTTTGTGTTTCTTGTTTTGCACTAACATTGTATATAAGTGCCCTTTGCCTGAAATAAATGATATTTAATTTTTGAAAAAAAAAAAAGGTTTGGCTCAAATAATCTTTGTGCCTTGTACCCCACCAGCCTAACATTGCACCCTGAGGAGCGGTGTAAAAAAGCGTAAAAACAACCCCCGAGCCACCAGCCCTCGTCCACAACGACCTACAGATTGGCCACATTACCATTCCGTACTCAAAGTGATCTCGAATTAACTGTTTGACTTTCACTGAGTAGGTATTTCCGTATTTTATGTCTTGCTGAATAACAGGGCATCAAGACTGCTAATTTTTGAACGCTTGAATTTGATCGTAATTGAGTCCTAATCGACTAATTTGACACATTTTATATTTACACTATTGAGACTCAATTACGATTCAATTGAAGCGTTATAAAATTGGAAAACTTGGGGCCCTGGTAAGTTTAAAAACTTGTATGTGACTCTACTACCGGTTAGGTTAGGTGATTCTATAGAAATGATAAATAAATAAATATCACCCTCTCTCTCTCTCTCTCATTTTTCTTAAACGACCACAGTTGCAAAGAAATTGTATTTTAAAGATAACTAACCACGAGCGAAGCGAGTTTTGGCGCCCACCGGAATACCATAGCTAGCAGTTAGTGGCCTAAATAGGTCAAAGAATAAAATTCTAGTTGGAATTTTGTCCAACTAGATGGTTAGACAAAATTATTCCAACTAGAATTTTATTCTTTGACCGAAGAGGTCAAAGAATAAAATTCTAGTTGGAATATACTACCATTTCTATTCATTTTTATTATAAGTTTTCATTTCTGCAAGTAATCATTTTTATTGTTTTTTTTTTATTCACCATATCAAAACTTCTAAATTACATGATTTGTGCATAGTGGCATGCTGGGAAAAAACCACTAAGGTTTGTGTTCACGCAACTTTACAAGTCTTAACAGTCACCATTATTGCAAATATGTGATAACATTGTTTTTACTTACACAAGTAAGAAGTAGGTTATTACCATGATTGCATGTTATTCTTGGTAATTATGAAGATCTCGCTATTAAACGTATGATTTGTCTCATTAACTTTCCCTTATCATAATTTCATAATGAGTAAACAATGTCTTTCTATTTCCAGAAAAGAATGTCTTAATTCCAAAAAAACTCTTTATCTCCAAAAAAATCCGGCTTTCGGAGGGTGACCACCTGTTACGCGCCGGACATCTTCCCGCAGGAAAACAAATAGCTTTTTAAGTGTCCAGCATTTTTTTTTCGGATATCCGGTGCCGGAAGCGGCGTTTACACGGCACGGAGGCGCACCCGGCGGCAAAGATTAATGTGTTTACATTATTTGTAAGTAAACAAGTAAGAATACTTAATTTAGACAAACGTTTTTTATAACTGCCTCAGAGCTCATAACCTGTCGTTTTCATGAACCAATGAAATAGGCGATTGCATTACACCTTATTATAAAGTAGCCTAATTATTAAAATCGTTCAAACTGGAAGAGTTATACCATCTGCCTTAAAACAAAAACTAGATAACGAGAATAAAGAGTTTCTGATATTTCGGCACTGTTTCAAGCGCCATGATCAGTAAAGAACTCACAAAACAACAGTAACAATCATCTATTCGCTTCACCTTGAATTACTATAAACTATTCAATAAGCAACATGAGATTTAAAAATTATTTCTACAAAGACCAAAAGGAAAAAGCCAATAGACGATTGAAGTGAGCGTTTTTTCCGGAAGGAGATCGAGATGTGAAGTAAAATAATAAATTAGTGAGAAACGCTAGCTTTATCGTTCAGGGCCCCAAGTCTGCTAATTTTAGAACGCTTCAATTGAATCGTAATTGAGTCTCAATTGGCGAATTTGACTATGAAAAATATGTGAAATTAGATTATCGCGACTGAATTACGATTTAATTGAGGCGTTCTAAAATTAACAGACATGCTATGCTATTCCGGGGGACGGCAAAACTAACTTCGCTCGTGTGAGTGAACTTTAAAATTCAATTTCTCTGCAACTGTGGTCGGCTGAAAAAAAAGGTCTAAGCCAAATAACATTTTTAAATTATTTACATACAAAATGAGGGAAAATACTAATTCAAAGTAAAGCGTATTGATGATTGAGGTAAGCATGAAGCACCGAGATGTGAAGTGATGTCCGATGTGCACCGCCGGAATAGCACGGATGGGGCCCGAGCTCAAAGACATCGACCTACCATGCTGCACGAACTGGAGCACTGTAGGTAGAGTACCATCTAAAATTGTACCGTATAAATTTAAAACATCAAGAACGGGATTGCTACCATGTACCTTTTTTTTGAGTTTCTGATATTTCGGCACTGTTACAAGCGCCATGGTCACGGAGTAACTAAAACAATCGGAAACTCAAAGCAAAAAAGGTACATGGTAGCAATTCCGTTCTTAATGTTTTAAATGTTATTGACCATGAAAGTTTAAAGAAATATATCGTACCGTATAAAGTCCATCGTAGTGACTAATTGCCTCTCCGGATTCGTTAACGCGGTTTTTTCCCTTTTTCCGCCTCGAGGCGATTTGTCCGCGATTCATGGACGCTCATCGGCGGTTTGACGCCATTTAACGTCAAGTGCCGGCTGTAAACAAGCTGAGTGATTACCAGATAAACACCCCTTACAGAGGGCCACAGGTTAAGTTTAGCATGTTTGGAAAATTACCTTTAATGCAATGACAACTGAATCGCACTGTTAAAATGTATGCACTTGACCCATATACCTAGTTCGTTCGCGTTAAGAATGCATTGATTTTTAAATGTAATTCTGTCGCACACAAAAAAACTCAGATCCACAACCTTTGCGTTCGAAAGTATGCGTTCAGCTGGACACAGTGGACTTGGCTTTCTAATTAGGAACGATTTGATTGGTAAAGGGGCGTGCTAGATCAAAGGACAAATTTGAAATCACTGCATTCTTAACGCGAACAGACTATAGCCTTCTGCACCTTTTGGAAAAGAGCATAAAAAACGACAGCACACACAGTCTCAACCTATGGGAAAGAACCTGTTAGTTTTTAAATGAAGGTTAAATTCAGATTAATATTTATATTTCTAATACATGTTTTAGCTTATTTTGGCAACAAACAGTCACATTGTGTAGTTTTGCACGGTTATAAAAAACTGGTTTATTGTCTTCAGTAAGTTTCTTGGTAAGCATTTACTGAAATGCAAAGCAACACTTGCATTTTTTAACTTATAATCTCTTTTACTTCAAATTAGTAACAAATAATTAAGAATGAGTCTACTTAGTATATATGTTTTAAAACAGCTGACGTGATTAAAATTTATAAGAAATGATATATTTATGTAATTCTTCCAAGATAGATATAAGAACAACGGAAAATTAAATTTTAGGGAACTAAAGCACCTGCAATGTAGACGGGTGACCTCATAAAGATCGCAGAATTTCGGTGAATACAACTATGGTATTCTGGTGGGCGCCAAAAGTCACTTCGCTCGTGGTGAGTTATTTTTAAAATTTAATTTCTATGCGACTATAGTCGTTTGAGAGAAGATAATTAAGAAAAAAAATATTATTGACATACAAAACGAAAGAAAACACTTATTCAAAGTGAAGCGTTTCGATGATTGAAGTAAGCGTGAAGCGCCATGTGAAGTGATGTCAGCCGGAATGCCACCCGTAAATAAAAAAAGGTAAATGAATAAAAAAATATTTGGCTCTTAGTTCTTTTGAAATTTAATTTTAAAGATGGGAATAATGTAATTTAACTTTCTTTAATTTGTGCAC
Source organism: Udea ferrugalis (assembly GCA_950022985.1). Lineage (NCBI taxonomy): Eukaryota > Metazoa > Arthropoda > Insecta > Lepidoptera > Crambidae > Udea > Udea ferrugalis. Next base: position 3,235,077 of record OX465541.1, read on the forward strand.
AGCTATGCTATTCCGGCGAACGCCAAAACTCCCTTCGCTTGAGTGAGTGAACTTTAAAATTCAATTTCTTTGCAACTGTGGTCGTTAGAAAAAAAAGGACTAAGCCAAATAACATTTTTAAATTATTTACATAGAAAATGAGGGAAAATACTAATTCAAAGTAAAGCGTATTGATGATTGAGGTAGCGTGAAGCACCGAGATGTGAAGTGATGTCCGATGTGCACCGCCGGAATAGCACGGCAGCTGTTTATCCACCTCAACTTAAAAATGTTTTCCTGTCAACATGGTCTGCTGGAAGAAATCTATTTTTAGAGATAAACTCACCTGTGCTTTTAATCTCCCAATTGTCTGTTTATTGTAATTGTCTTTTTGTTACGAACTAATAAATAAATAAATAATAAGTACCATAGCTTATCTCAAAAGAGGTCATATACGACGAATGATGTAACAATCACAAATTGAAATAAACCTAAGGTATCATTAAGTTTTTTCAAATAGGTATTTGATTTTGTTTATATGATAAAATAATGCCAAAGGAATAATAATAAAACAATGTCCAAGAAATGATTTGTTAGCTAATATAGTTTTGTCCCGCTACCGTATAAACATAAATCTGGTTAACATTTCAATCAGCTGGCAAAACAATTCATAAAATGATAAAACTACTCCCCCAACAATTTGAAAGCTAATGCCAAAAGTAGCACAACCCTTTTAAAAGACTGCTAGTGCCACCTAGCGACAAAAAGTAGAGAAACCGACACAATTGTTATTCTTTGTGAAACGTACCCAACCAGTCCTAATCCTAAAATTATGAAAAATGTCCATCATTTTAAGGTGAATTTCACAAGTGTAATAAATAAATATTCCATGCATATTTATCACCTTCGCAACTTGAGCAACGAGGATTAAACTATTCATTAATAGATGGCAGTAAAAGCATTCGTTAGTTCCGCTACACATTGCTAGGGTTGCAGCAAAAATATTAGTTCGTCTGCCTGTCACTAGATGGTAGTAAGCAAATTAGTCTTTCTGTTCGCCACTAGATGGCGCTAGAAAACTTGTTCGTCTACTTGCCGCTAGGGTGAGGTATGGTTTCTACTTTTAGTCGCTAGAGTGGTTTAAAATATTTAGTTGTGTCTGCTCCATACTAGATGGCAATAAAGAGGTTTTGTCTTTCTATTTGTCGATAGATGTCATTAAAATTAAAATTGCTCGTCACACATGAAGACACACGTAAAGCCATTCGCAATTTGGTGATGTTCTTTCTTTGTGCTATCTAAAAAATAAATTTTCAATAGAAAGTCTAAGTCATGATTTTCTTAATTTGTTAAAATCAAACAATCATGACTCCTTAGTCCAATCACAATGACATAAAATAGTGATTTTTTAAAAACTGCTGATTTTCGCTGACTAATGGTTTTTTTAAACGACTAGGGTTGGTACTCCGGCAAACATCACTCCACATCTCGGTGCTTCACGGTTACTTCAATCATCAATACGTTTCACCTTGAATTAGTATTTTGTCTCATTTTGTGTGTAAATAATTAAAAAAGGTTATTTTTCTTAGTTCTTTTCTCTCAAACGACTACAGTCGCAAAGAAATTGAATTTTAAAGATAACTCAAAATTAAGTAAGTTCTTATTTATAGCTGTTAAGGAGAGCTCTACTTAAAAATTCTTCGGACCATTGTACAGTAATTGCCCTGTGAATAGGCACATCTCTACACTCATAAAAGACAGCTTTCTACTTAGTATCTACTTAAACTATTTTAGTACATAACATATTTTTTTATTTTTTTTTTAACATTCTAATTGATGTAGGTAACAGCCCCGTCAGCAAATCATTTTTCTGTGTTGTTACATGATGGACATAGTGACAAGAAGGAAGCTGAATGAACTAACAAATAAGTAACTTACAAAATTTGTTTGAGTCTTTTTTCTCTTTTCATAAATTGTAATTAATTAATTAGAGTAACTGTTTGCTATTTCTAGGTACCTACCGCTAAATTTCATCTCGATCGTGATTTTGATAGCATAGTCTGAGGTTCTAGCCGGTTTTTCTCAGTATAGAAACAACATTGCGACACCGGTGGTAGAGTCACATTATGTTTTGTATACTTTGTTTATCCATATCATTATATTTTGAATGTCTATAATTAAGTATATTATTGGTTATTTATTTGGTTACTTGAAATAAAAGGAATTTGATTTATAACATTATAGACCAAAAAAAACTTAATCAGAAATAATAATCTTGAAATTAGCAACTCATCTTAACTATCAAATAGCCATAACACCCCGACCCCTCGTAGTCATCTCACAAGACAAACATTATTCTAACCCGTGAATGCCGGCGTAATAACGGCAATTAATTTGAATGACAATACAACCTGGGGTCTGTTTGACCCGCGTTTTTCTTGGCCTGTCTTAGGGTTTGGGGTTGATTCTTTGTCTTGGCTAGTGGGCATCTTGTGATGAGAAAGACCAAAGGATGCGTATTGAAGGTATTTCTAAAGGACAGCTGTGGTCGTAATTAACAAAGTTTATGTTTAAAAAATCCTTACCAAGTCTCAAGGTACTCTAAACGGATTTTGCAACTGTTCATTTTGTGCAATACAAAGCACAAAATACGATGATTTGTTTCATTTTCTAACAGCATTTTACTTATCCTTTCTGTCGTACCTCGTAACTCCGCAGTAAGTAATTTGCTAGAAGAGATTTTCTTTCTTAGTAAATAAGGTAGATGTTATTGTACATTAACGCTGAAATCAATCACTAAATTCAATAAAGTGTTTCTTAAGTTATCTTCAAAAAGTAAGTTTTGACTTCATTAGTTGCTTGCATACAGTAAAAATAAGTGAAAAACAAAACCACAACAAAGTTTAATATTTTTTTTCATTTAAAAATTAGGTAAAAACAATAATTATTCAGTACAATTGTTTAACCCTAAACGGGCTAAGGGCTGATTTTTCAAAAACCCGGTATTTATCAGACCAATTAAACAAAACTCAGCAGATTTTAAAGTATCGGTCGAAATGAAAGTTGTAATAAAGAACATAATTAGAATTTTACATTAAAAAAAAACCGATCTGTAACTAAATGTAAACCAATATTGACAACAAGATTTATAACAAAATGGACTGTGTCTACTATCAATCTTGTTATTTTTTTATATTACAATAGTCGGTACTGAATAAATAAAATTAAAAAACAGAGATTTTAAGACGAAATTGTAAATTTTATTGATATAAATTGTTGCTGTACTTGTGCACGCGGGCCCACTCGCTACGTGTCCCGCCGTGGCCTTTTGTCTGCGGCCACGAAATGAAATCTTAATTTGCATTTTTTTTCCCACAAAAACATATCTTGGGGTTTTTATTAAACAACCTTGGCATGTTTTTTTGTAGAATGCGATGGGTTTCAATGTTTTCCCAAACGGGGTAGCCAGAGGCACACTGATTGTTGCCGTCATGGTGAACAAGTTGAAAATAAACATCTAGATTATTCAAGTACTGAATAATGTGTTTTGAACAGTTAAGTAGTCTCTCTTAATTTTTTCAGCTATGTTTATTTATGGTGAAGAGGTACCTACTACAAAATTACTTTAGTACGGGTAAAGCCATTGACCAAGTCAAGATGGCGTCAGTAAAATAACCTTTTAGTTTCATTTTACTCTGTTAAAATATAGCGTTAGGGTCTTCGTAACCATAACATACTTTAATTTGAAAAAGATATAAAATTGAAATTTATAAGTGTGTTACGGTTTTTGAACTCATTTTTATGATTCCGACATAGTTTCCATAGCTTCCTTATAAATTATTTTCATCACATCTTCATTCCACTTCATGTAGTGTCAAAATAATTCAGATGTCCCATGTCAGAGGGCAGCGGGCCCGGTGGCCCGATGGCCCGGTGGCGGCGCGTGAGAACCGGTCCGGTCGGTATGCAAATGTAGTCATTGTGCGACGGACAATTCTTCGCTGCGATTGTCGAGGCGAGCTGTCTTAGGGGTGGGACAGGGGTGTGGACGGCTATCGATATTGTCAGGTGAGACATCTTAGGGGCTACACTAATTTTGGACTGTGTTTAAGAATTCCTCTAATGAAAGCTATAAGTAATCAGCTACAATGGAAGCTAAGCCTTTGCCTACGCCTTGAACCTCGTGCCGTCTTGTAAAGTATATAAAGAAATGACAGTGGCAGGTACACGTGAAAGGGCTGCCTAACTTTGATTGGTGTTTGTGAATTCTGGGGTGATGTCCTTATTTTGACACATAGCTAAAAACATGCAAACTTAAACTATGTCATGTGACACATTCGTTTCTCAATTTAAACTTAAAATTACTTATTCTACTTTATATGGAAAAATGAAAAACTTTTTTCAATACAGACAATAGAAAATATGAAAGTGAATGTTTGATTACATTACTGCTGCAATATGTAAAGTCTTAAGGACTCACTTACCTGTCAGATCACGATTAAAACAGATACTTATTCGTCATATTCATCGATACAAATTATGTCGACTGAATTCAACCCTACCCTAACTAACTGCCAAAAACCGGTTAGGTCAGTTCCACATGACACAATAGCTAACCCATTGGATACTTAAATAGGTCCAAATATTATAATGCATGCATATTATTACTTCCCGGTCCCTTTTTTAGCAAAGGTGATTCCATTATGTCCACTTCGCACCCTCGGGTCTTTTGTACCCCTGAAGATAACCGGTAAGACAACTTTTGACCCTGCTGCAGGGAAGGGTTAAGCCAGTTGTGATCTGACCGCCAAAGTGCTAGTGCTAAACGTGTGTTTACTTCTCAAGTTGTTTTTAAGTGTTTGCGATTAGTAATCTAGAATGTTTAATCTAAAAGTTTCTACAAAAAAATCTAAGTTGTAATCTTAAGAAAATGTAAGTAGTTACCTATTTCTCTACACTGTGATAGCGAGCTGTCATGAACTCGCAAATGCATCTTAACTATTATTTTAAATAATTGGGACTTTTTTGCCAGTCCTTCAGTAAGTTTATCGTTCAATCTATACTTAATCAAAACATTTTTCCGTTGTAAATTCAACTCTAAAACATTTGCATTAAAAATCTTAATATCAAAAAAGCCTGGCAATAAAAATCTTGTTGTCTCGATTTCCCGCCGTAGTTGCACAAATTATTATCTGTAGCTATTCAACCTCCCCCAACCAAACTATTGTCATTGCCCCATTTTTTAAAACTCACCACCCGCGCTCGATCGATTACATTTTTAAACTCCGAGCGCTGTGATTGGCGGACAGCCTGGAATTTTTGTTCGAAATTCAAAAGCTTTTTCTGTAGGCGTCTTGGGGGCGGGGGGATCGAATATGGCGGTTCTTAAATTTGCCGTTAGCCGTTGCCTCGGGGATATTTGATACTTTTCGGATATCACTTTTATATTTTAATTAAATTTAATGAAATTTACCAGGCTTGTTCCTTTGTGAATACTTCCAGATCATTTTGTTTTATTAGTTTTAACTGCTACATTTTTCTGTAATATAAAATTAAGACACACTTACTTTCTTTTGAAGTATAACAATTCGCGAAAACATTGTAACTATATAATTAAAAGATATTTAGTAATTTAATGAAGTACCTACATGATACATAAGTTGGTTTAGATTTTTTAAGCTTTTGTCCAAACTGTCTTCGCGAGATGTTATGTAGCCCTCTCTATAGCTCTTTTGATGACCTTTTGAGTTAATTAACAGAATAAGTAGTCCTACAAATATCAATACCACCGCCACGTGTTCGATTTAACGCAAGCAAAGTAAAGACCTAAGTAACTAAGGAAACGAGATAGAAGAAGTATAACTAACCACCCACAAGTAGGTGTTTAGGTACTTTTCTTACTAACGGAATAATTCGTACCAAAATATTTGCTCAAATAACTGTAAACAACGCAAAAGAAAATGATTCCACCTTTTGAATCGGTCCTAACGAATGGCGAATTACGGGGAATCGGTTTCAATTCGACGAAATTAAAAGACATAGGCCTTCGCCTCTCCTTGGAGGTCGACTGTTTCTCATTTATTTAATTTCATGCTTTTTTACAAGAAATAACAGAATTTTAAGTATAGAATGTCTCCAAAAGGAGTTTGCTCAAAAATGGTCTAGCTTTTTCTAATGCCTCAAGGTGGAAAGATATAAAATATAGATAATATCTGTCTTTTTAGCGCTATCCTGTCATCCCAGTCTTTTTAGAACCGGGTTTTATTGGGTTGCTTATATTTAAGCACTAGGAATAATCCTCACTAAAGATAAGAAAAAACCCAAAACCGAAAGGGTTTTCTATCTTCAGGGTTTCATTGATTTAAAAAGATGCATAACTTATTTACCACAATGAAAACCGGAATTGATGGAATTAGATATTTTTTTCAGTGTATGTCAATTCTCGACTTGTCTCAGAGAACCTACTTAGTAATAACTAATAAGTCTACATGAAATGAATACGTTTGAGTTTGACTCTTGACCTACTTTTGTCATGATTGTTGAAGGAAACCAAGTCCAGTAATTGGATAGGTGACCAACCCACTCCGCTCTAAATAAAGTAAATATTTTTGAGTATCTTCTGTTTCATATCATACAGCACGAAAACAACAACTGTTTTCCAACTCTAAATCTTTGACAAAGCGTTACCTACTTCATCTGACTCTAAATAAGGTAAATACAAGCTTAGGTAGTAACCACCAGCATAATCGTGACCACAAATGCATAGCTGGAAATCGAACCCACGACCCTCAAGTGGTAGACCAAACCACTAACAACTGAGTTATAACTCGTTTGAGCAAGCACATTCAAATGACACCTCCATCAGAGCGACTTATCGCGAACTCTGGCTGTACACAAGACGTCCCCTTCGATCCTTTAAAATTAAAAACAAAATCTCCTGTCACTCAAGAATTTTCGCGCGATTTGTTCGGCTCACTTTTCTAAGATGGCGGCCATCATTAAAATTTCCTCGAAAACTCCAGCCCCTTTAATTAAAAAATCGTGTCTACTCGCAAATAAAATCAATCCGCCCTCATTTTGATCCCTTTCCGAGTTTTCCGAGGAGTTTTTCTTTGGACCCCCGTCCCCAGGTCGTAATTATATTTGTGTAATGATTGCAAAGTTTTGATGGACTTGCCCGCTCTTTGCTTTTGTCTGGGGATGCTTTTAAGAAGTAATAGTGGCTTTGTTTTTTTTTATAAAAGCAATGGAGAGAAATGGAGTCTGAAGCTTTAATGACTGAAATTCGAATAATGTGCATCTCTTTATTTAAATATACCTGTTACGAGTAGTAAAATAATTACCAACATACTTAGGCATTGAAAAATAACCGAAATATTATTGAAAATTATATGTGACCCTACCAACTTTGTCGGACAAGGAGTTTCCATACACACTGAAAGGCACCGTTATCAATATGTCCTCATTTTCTTATGAAAAATGATTGGTATCGTTTTTTAGCTCATCTTTTATAGGTGCTTAATATTTAGTGTAAACCTTCAGCAAAGTTCCTTATCCAATGTACTCATAGCTTCAATAAGTACACACATCAAAAGTGTCTAGGGATATCTCAAGCATTTTCATACAAAGTATAGCTATTTGGGAGGCTGTAAAAATTAAAATAATGCTACCAACGTAGAAATTTTTAGAACACAGAAACTGCTATATCTGCCCTTTCAGATTGAATAAAAAAAAATATTGTAGTAGCATTATTGTACAATCGTAAGGACGTTAAAAAAAGACAGATTTTTCTTTTAAAAGGTGTCAAAATTTTAGCAAAATCAAACGTTTTTTTTTGTAATATTCTTAACCTTTATCTTATGCCACTGTCCTCGCGTTATTCTGAGATAATGCTCAACTTGTAAACCAACTTAACTTTATGAAATATTTGAAAAATGATATCCCTATGATATCCCTAGACACTTTTGATGTGTGTAAATCATTAATTTTTTTCATGAGAGAGGTGGATGAGCTGAATATACGCTCACGACCATATCCAAAACGGGTTGGTCAGAGGCACAGTGTTTGTTACCGTCATGGTGAACGGAACATTGAGAAGCCCACAATTCGCCGAGAGCATTTGAAGTGCGAGCCTACCGCCGTTGTCCGGGCTCTAAGGCTGATTATTATGTAGAGAGCACGTCGTGCACTAGTGGTTAACACTATGAGTCGGAACCCGTACGGTCCTGAGTTGAAATCTGGCCAGGATACTACTTTTCGTTTATTGTACTACTTGCAGCTAGCTCTCCGGTTGATAGAAAATACCTTAAAAAACCCAAGAAATCCGGATAATCTCAACTGTAGTCGTTGCAAATGAACTATTTTGTTTTATTCTTAGTTAAGTACTTGAATAGCTGTACTTAGAGTACACCATTGGGCGAATGTAATAAATAGTTGTTTTCGGTGTATACTATCGTTGTAATCAATTTTCCCGCTTAAGTAATCACCACCTAAGTATTAGGTAACATCTCTTATTTCCATTGTTTCAAAATTACTCAATTTATCGTCAAAAAAACCTTATTTAAAACAAAAGACTCCGAAAGCGTTCCCGCACAATGAAATCTTAGCGAAATATTAAAATGCCCAAAATTACTGATAGCAAGGAGCTGCGGGTAAAAATATTAATTCCAAGAGGGACGAGGGTGGCCTCCCTCCACCCCCAGTTTAGGTACTTTTTTGGCGCCCACTAGCCCTTTTTTCGAAGGGGGGAAGCTTTTGCAATTTAAATTTTATCTCTCCGTAATGAGTGAGACGCTGGATATTACTGGATTTGAATACAACAAACAGCTAAGACGCGGCGGGGCTTTCTTTTGAACTTTTTTATTTTTCTTTTTTGATTTTTCAATTTTTTTTTTACGCAAATATATTCTTTATTGCACACCAAAACAACAGATATACACAGAAAAAGAAATATAGATTAACGATAATGTACAATTTGGGCAATATATTTTTTGTAAGAGATGTTGTTATTGTAAGCATGAGTATTATTCATATTTTGTACGGAACATTTATTTATATTCAAACACTTGTTGCCAACCCCGATCGGTTTCTCCTTGTAGGTCAACTTTACAAGCTTAAATACATAAATGCCTTTTCAAGAACCTCCTAAAATTCCAACATTAAGTAAGTATAGCAAGAAAGAAACACATGCGGTCAAAGTTAACTAGTCATGGAAACTATCAGAACCTCTTATTTCAACCTGAAACATCTTTTTTTTATCTACATAAAATTTCCATTCATATGCAAGTATAAAGTGTCACTAAGTTCATGCTTAAAATACAAGTAAACATAATATTTTAAACGAAATAAAGCACACAACTGAGGTTTATAAATTGTTTATTTAAAACAAATAGCAAACTTAGCGAGTTATCCACGAGGATGTTTTTATAGACAAATGAGAGCTATTAAAGAGTAAATTGGTTCGAAACTTGCCGTCGAGCCGCGTCGCCTGAAAAATTCTACGGCGGCACTTAAACTAGGAGGAACAAAATCAATCAGTAGCACAGCCTCGATCTCGCTTTTACACAAAAACTCTACACTCGAACCAAGAATAATCTTTGAAAAAATATTTTTTTGGTCCCGCCATAACTTTAGAACGACTTGAAAAAAACGTTTTGAAATGTGGATAACTTTTTTAATTAGCGGATATTGCCTAAGGGTACTCGTCTACTGTAAAAAAAACATGTAAAATTCAAACATCACACAATAAGAAGAAATGTGCCGTAAGATGGTCTAAGAGAAAACATATTTTCTTGAACTAGGGGTTACATAACTCATCGGTGACAGTCCACTAGCCAACTCCTGTTTTTCCGAATGATTTAAGGTAGTTTTTTTTTAGGCGTTACAAAAACATCTTAATGTACTCGTGAATGAATTTGTTTTTGAATAAGCAAACTCAAATAACGTAAACGAATGGAAATAAGAAAAGCTTCACTAGGTACATAAATCAACATCCTCCTCACTTTACTTTTTAAAATTCAGTTCGAAAACTGAAGTTGGTGGCTATTAAACCTCTTTGCACCTCACCACTGGCAGCAACTTTGGCGCGATGAAAAATTCGACTTTCGAACGGGCGCCGCTCGCAAATTAAAAAGTTACAACACTTTCCCTCCAACTCAAACTATTCCGGTGCCATTTTGGTTAAGCGTTTAACTTTTTAATTTTCTCGCTGTGACTCCGTGGTTTTTGGACTATTATAATTTAGGTTTTAGGTCCTAAGAAAAGAAAAAATACTTACAATGCATGTAGTACTACTAACATCGAAAACGCGAAGTAGATGAAAATGTATAGATGGTTTTGTTCATGTAAAAAATGCTGTACAGATTTTGATGGAACGTCAAAGCTAGAACATTGTAAATAGTTATTTCAGAACACAGGCACATGCTAAGACTTTTTATAACATGCTGTTTCTAACGCCGGCAAAGCCAATAGGCTGTCCATTTCAATATCCTAGTAAATAAGCTTATGGCAAAGTATTTTTTCATTACATATCAAACTTAAAGCCTAACAAATACTACCTAAGTATGTTAAGCTTGCTACGTCAATTTAATTATCCGGATATTTAAGTACTTACAAACATTTTTAAAGCTTGATTTGACTTAAACATACGTTTCACATACATTTTACAACTACATTTATTTGCCCTAAGAGCTTTGTAAGACAGATAATTAAGTCGTCTAGCGGAAGTTGTGTAATTATTGAGAAAAAAAAATTGTTGAGACACTATCAAACCACATTAATTTTTAAGGGGTTTTTGGGTTCTAAAAATCAGCTTAGTGAATTTTCCAATTCAATAATCCAATAGAATTATTTGTTGTTAGTGATCGGAGCGCGGCTCTCGCTCCGCAGCCATTTTGTGAAAAATTACCCTAATTTAGAAGTTTCCGCGTTTCTCGTTCGCCCGGAAGTGACGTAATGACCGACTTCCGGTTCGGCAGGTTGTACCATCGCATAGTTTTCAATACACTCTTAATTTTGTTACCCTACCTCCTCCGGTTGAGGGGCACTCGTGTAGGTAGATTTCATTGATGGCCCTAAATAGGTGCCTAATGTTGTAGAACAACTATAAAATACTTGAAGAAATTGGGTAAGTAAACTAAGAATTAATTAGGTAGGTTTATACGAGGCTTATAACAAACTAGCAGCCGCCCACGACTTTATGCCCTTGGACTTAGCGTGATGTTATATGGCAAAAAATTAACTACTTAATGCAAAGAGAATTTCTCAATTCCAACCAGTAGTTCCTGAGAGTGTTCAAACAAACAAACTCTTCAGCTTTATAATATTAGGTATAGATGGTTCGTGTCGGCAGTCGGTAGATGTCCAGCACATACCGAGAAAGGTCGTTAGTTCGCCCCAACTCTTAAAACATAGAAATAGAAAAAGAAAATTCATTTGCAAAATCAAAAATGAAAAAATAAATAATTAAAAAAACAAAATAAACTATTTCTGTGTATAATTTGGGTGATATTATGTAGGCTTATATTTTAATTTTATATTGTATCTCACACCCATTAAAGGTAAGTACTTGTAAAAGTTTGCCTTAGTTTTTGTCAGATGATCTTAGGTGTATACTGTCCCAGATTAGAAAAAAACATATATCTAACTCTCGCTCTCTATCTTTCGTAACTGTTGCTGAGATTGCTGTGACATACTCTTACTTAGTAGCTCTACCCAGGTCTTCCGTTATAAATCTTATCACTTAGTACATTACTAAGTATCTGAGTATATGTAGTGTTAAAATAGGCTTAACCACTCCTAAGTGTGAATATTTAAGGGTCAATATTACCTACATAAATAAAGATCCACCCTCAACATGCCATATCTTCTAAAACAAAACAAACATTATCTCGAATGAAGCTTATAAATTAGTCGATAAACGAACTAACTGGAAATTCATCCCAGAAAATTAACATTTTTAACTAAAAACAACACGACAATACAAAAACAACTCTGTCACTTGTACTTAGAGTTGTATTTAGTTCAGCAAGACACCTCCAATATTAAGTTTCTTAACTTCGTTGGCAATTATTCTTGAAAATGGCGCTAGAAAAAGTAGGGGATTTCAAAGGATTGGGCCAATTTAGATTTATTTTTCTCCCTTCGTTTAGGGGGACAGGAAAGTTTTGTTGCCACCTTAAGGGTGAGGGTGGAAGAAATTACTAATGACATCACTGGGAACATTTTAAAAGTTTGGCTCAATTCATTTTCTAGAAATACCTACTAGCTTAGTTCTAGTTGAATAATATTTAGAGGTTAATGTGTACCAATACAATAGTAAATAATAAGTAGGTTTAGGCACTTACTTCCGTTTGAGTTGAAATGAAAATACTGAAGTATATGGCATTCTTATTTGAATGTTGGAGTTTAGTTCCGGCCACCTCAGGTGATGCCTGTGCTCAGCAGTGAGACTTATAAAGGCTGTCGTTTGCTTTTTTTCATTGCGTTTTTGTGTTGTGGTTGGTTAATGGCTTTCTAATTTCAAAATCCTATAAGATAAAATTCCCTACAAGATAAGAAAGTACGTAATAGAGTTATAAATGCAGCTAAAGCAGCGAGAGATATCCTTTAAAAACTAGCAGCTATTGGGTTAGTAAAAAATAGACCCTTCTTTAGGAACCTTTGTAACTGATTGGCTCATACTCGTACTTGTAATATTATGGCTAACCTATCTAAAAGTTAGTATTTATTCCTAAGTTTAATTAAAGGAACGTTTGCTGTTAGTTATCTATTAAATGATTAGGTACTCAAGTAGAATATCACAATTTTATGAATAGCTCATGACAGAAAGGTAGAGCATGTAAGTAAATAAGTCTCATTAGAACTGAATGTAAATTCTTTATGAGAAATGAAGTTCATAAGCTATAAATAAATGCTCGAGAAACTCAAACTCAAAAAAAAAAAACTGTAAAAACAATAAAAATCTTCAAACTTTAAAAAGAACACGATCTCCGGCCCGAACTTTCTCGCTGCAGTACTGCAAACAATAATTGTGCACAGATAAAAAATAAATCGGGGTCGCGAGCGCCCCTGCCGGCTGGCACCCTTCGCAGGACCTATGGGGAGGCCGGAAATTTGATAGAAAAACTGCATCTGTTTAAAATAATGGAGAGACGGGTGTTAAGAAATAAATAAGATTGCTTTTTATATATTTTTTCTTTAACTGTTGCTCTGGTGTATCCGAATGCCTTTTTTGCAAATTTACCTTCGCAAGAGTGATTTGCAATTACAATTTCACTAAATTTCCGGGAAAATTACGCCATTTTTACGTCTGCAGTATGTTTCTTTGCCTTGACCAATTGTAATACCTATACATTGTGATCTTTTCTGTGCACGTGCTGTGCTCTTAAATGGACGCGATGATGACCTACTTCCTACTGCCTAATAATGCCAAGTAGAGTTAAAACTCTTTTGGTTATTGTAGCACCATATTTTCACATCACACACATCTCAGACCGTCGAGTGAGACCCAGCGGTTAAGCACTCTGTCTCGGAAGCCGCGAGTTCCCGAGTTGAAGTCTTGGTATGCAATAAAGAATTAAAATTGAACACCTACTTGTGTTTATTGTACAATGAACGGCTAACTCTCCTTTGATGGAAAACATCGATAAAAAACCCAAGTTTCCAGGTTGGATTCGAATTCGCACGAATGGAAACTATCAGTTTGCCTCTGTCTACCCCTTTTGGGATATTGTCGTAAGCGTATATTTATTTAACAGTGTAAAGTACATAGAACTCATTGACACCTCACTAGCTTTTCAGCTTTTAAAATACTATGAATTAGGCACTAAACTTGAGTAGACGCCGCAGAATCTACAACTACCCCAGCTCTTATCTACTATATAAAAATAAGTCGGGTATTCCTTCCTGACGCTATAACTCCAGAACGCACCAACCGATTTCCACGGTTTTGCATTCGTTGGAAAGGTCTCTGGCTCCGTGAGGTTTATAGCAAAGAAAATTCAGGAAAATTCCAACAGAAAAGCGGGATAATCTTTTTTCCCATACAGCTAAGTCCACGCGGACGAAGTCGCGGGCGGCTGCTAGTTATCTCTAAACAAGAATTTAGCTGCCAAAAACCTTATTATAACCCCAAGGAAATTGTCTTATTGTCGTTCGACAAAAAGCGAAACATTAAAAAGGAATAGGTCCATATTTCTCGGTCTCCGGAAGCGGATGTAACGGACGCGCCGCTGGAAGCACGCCAGCCGCCATGATATTTGTGCCTCCAAGAAACGCAGACAAATAAGATACTGTTTAATAGTTTATGAGGAAAAAAGAACATTAGAGGTTCTTCTTTTGAATTTTGTAAATGTGACTGTAGTCCGTTCGCGTTAAGAATGCAGTGATTTTTCAATTAAGTTCTGTTGCACACAAAAAACTCAGATCCACAACCTTTGCGTTCAAAACTTGCTTCAATCTTCCATTCGCTTCACCTTGAATTAGTGTTCTCCCTTATTTACATGGAAATAATACTAAACTAGTGTATGCACTTAAGTTCTTTTCCCTCAAACGGTCAGTTACGAAGTTATTGAGTTTCACAGAAAGCTTAAATCGAAGTGAAGTGAAGGGTGAAGAGAAGTGTGCATTGAGAATGACACCTGTGCTTGGTTGGAAAACACACAGCTTGCAAACGAGCGAAGACTTTAAATGCTTTAAGTTTTCTAACATTTTCTTATTTCCGTGCAATGTCATACTTACCCCCGAATTCACAAACGTCATTCAAATCTAAGCACGCGCTCACTCTCATGCTGTCCCGTGAAATGTCAATAGAACTGAAAGGGTCAGCATGAGCGTGAGCGCATGCTTAGCGTTGATTGTCGTTTGTGAATTCGGGGGTTAGGAACATATTTTCTCTCATAACAACCTTCTGACAATAAATAAAAAATATCCCCGGACATGGCGTGCTTGAACATTACACAACGTCACACCGGGCTACTTACCTATTTCCTTTTTTTATCGCGTTCTTGCCAAATGACATTTCTTTGCAAGACAGCAGGCAAGGAGGACTAGCCGAAAATGGATAGCCTGTCATGCGGCTAAAGATAGCGAAGACGTTATGATCAAACGTTACTGTTTGTGGCGACAAGCCGCGTAATAACTTCTTGTATGCTCCTGGCCACTAATGAAATATAAAGCGCACAAAAGAATAATGAAATATCTTATCAGACAGAAAAAAGTTATTGTTCCTAATGTTTTGCATTTTCCTAATGTTTTGCAATTAATTCAACTAATGTTTTACGTTTTGTTGGAAATGTAAATTAAAAATCATAATTACGTTTCCGTTACGTAAGTGGTTCGTGGTACCCCTACGAATCAAACTAACCAACATAACTCTTTGTTACACTTGACGTGTGGACGAATGTGCTTGAATATTTCCCAACTGTCAATACTGTTATACAATACACAGACACGTACCATATTATGTGTCATATCAACTACTTGTTGATCTCAATGTTATGAAAACACATTTGACTTCAAACCTTCGCCCTGCTCAGCAGTGGGACGTCACGGCTGTTCTTGTAAATCTCAACTTAGATTTACTTAATTGGAATACCTACCTACAAACACATTAAGATGATTTTAGCGCGTTTTGTCAATGATTTTATAATAGATGACGAAAAGACGTAGATAGGTCACTTATGCTAAAAAAGTGGCACCCGAAATCAGAACTTCGAACACCTGAGCGAAGCATTGACAGTTTGAGACGACACTACGCAACATGTATCTGTCTCGTTTACGCTCTAGTAAATAATCATACATATAATACATATATCTTGTATACATGACTAAATTATAGGTACGTACGTCAGGGGTCAATTTTCGACTTCGCATCAGTATCTACCTCTTTTAAATATCATTGCGTTATGTCTAATATTGAAACCTAACTATCACGCAATAATATTCAGCATTGCAGTCTGAATTTCATATGATTTACTACCGAAACGTAAAAAAACAATAATACTCAAACTAAAGGTAAAACAACAGAACCGACTGAAAATGATCCCTCCACATTAACACAAGTGGTATAAAAGACAGAATTCCCAGACGGAAAATTATAATTTTAATTTAAACAAATTCACCTTTACAAAATGAGCATTATTTTTCTTGTAACAAGCCTTGTACCGTTTCCCAGTCCCTCCGTTAAATTAAAAACAATTATGAGAGGGTGGGGGGAGAGGGGGGGGCGGTCGCCGAGATGAAAAATTAAGACAATTTGAACACCGCCTCTGGATAGATGGCTTAGATACTGGTCATAACTGGATATAAACCTCGTTATGCGGTGCGAAATTTGAGAAAAAGTTGTTGTTTTTTTTTCTCTGATTGGCTGAATTAAAGATTTTGTGACTTTCCTGTGCAAAGGGAGGCTTCATAAGTGTGTTGCCTTGCGATGCGTACCTCGACTTGTGTTGGCTATACTGACACATAATTATACTGTGACTAGACAACGCTATAGTACGATTAATAATTGTAGTCAGCAAAATGACAACTTCAACAGTGACTGATACAAAAAAGGGTGACCCGCTACAATAGTGACGTTCGGCAATCACTAGACTTAGACATTTAGTCATGCTTTATTTTATTAGGTATCACTTTTTTAAATTGTAAATATTTAATAGATACGCAACGAATTAAATAATACGATTTAAGAAATATGGACCCTCCATATTAAAACTTCTCACTAAAAAATTATAAGTAACCATAGCTGGGAAAAAAATGTTCAAAGCGGTTGAGGGGAATTAACACTTGAAAGTCAGCAAAATACAAGTAATTATATACGTTTTTATTCGGTACGGTTGCTATCGAATCCGACTCCGATTCTGAATCAGTATGTTCAGAATCGGAATCAGTTACATTTATAACGAAGGAATCCACATATTGGTCCATAATGTGGTCGAGTTGACACATTTTGTCTTCGACTTTTATGGCATGGTGTATGCACTGTCTCCAATTATCAGGCGTCACCTCTTTCAGGCCTTCTTCAAATATTTTTTTTACCTCTTTTATTTTAAAAGTTGTATTTTTCCTGGCAACGTACCCCTTTGCTGGAGCCCAAACTAACTCTATTGGGTTGAGCTCACAGTGATAAGGTGGCAGACGCAGGATTGTGACACCGTATTCAGCGGCCAACTCTTCCACAGCATAGCGTTCGTATTTTTTTTTTGTATTTTTACTATTTCGACGAATTGAGCCTTTATCATTGTAGGCTGATATTTAATTTGTTTTTCATCTAACCACTGAACAATATTGGCCTTCCGCCAGTTTGAAGTGGGGATACGCTCGACTTTTCTTGAATCGTGCGTTATCTAATACCAGCACCGCATTTGGCTTTAATTTTGGCAAAATGCTTTTAAGTCATTTCTCAAAACACTCTGAATTCATCGCTTCATGATAGTCCATACTATTATTCTTCGATTCAAAAATAAGTAAACCGGAATCTACAAAAACTTCATCACTGCCTATATGTGAAATTATAAGGCGTCGTCTTTTGCCCGTTGGGCCCTTTAGGCCTGTAGTCAAACCTTTAGAAAACGCTCGTTTGGAAGATTCTACTGTTGTATCCTCCCAAACTTTTCCAGCTGTATGACCTGTTAATAAACGAAATTCTTACCTGTAAATAATATAATACAGAAACAAAACATTTTGAAACTGAAAACCTATTTACTGAATACAGTTTACCGAAATACCTCTATGTCCCAAGACGAAAGTCTGACCAGTGTGTGTTGCCAGTAATGACATGGAAGTGGGACGTGGTCATTCACTACGACTTTTTTACCAGGCTGTAATGTCGACTAACTTTTAATTGTAAAAACTCGATTTACCACATCACTATTTATTTGGGACTGAAAACCTGCCACACTGAAAGTGTCATTTCACTGACTACAATTAAAAATCCTAGTATAGATGGACCATGCATGTCCTTGAAAATATACCTACGAAAAACGACACAATGGGGCCTTAACATAAGTGGTTATTCCTTGTAAGATCTACTTATTGCCCACTGTAATAAGTGTGATGTGATGAAATCTATCAGCTTATCGACAGACCTTAAAACAATCGTAAAATAGCCAGCTTGCGAATACTAAGGCATTTTCTCATGTTCACTCACCTTTTAAACCTTACCTGAACCTGTGGCCTGAACCTTCACAAATATTTCAAAACCACACTTAGCCAAATCAAGCAAGCCATCTTAGTCAAGCAGTTCCCGAGTTTTAGGGAGACTAACGAACTAAACGACTAAAGAAATCCATTTCTATTTATAGTGATGAGAACAATAGCTATTGTTTATTGATTATTTTTTTACTTCATGCTGATTGTCATATACCCAGCTTTCATGCTTATTTATTATTTTACTCGATTTAAATAACAAGTGTCGTAGATGAACCAGGTGGGGGAATCAAAGCCACGTCTCCCTGGACATTAACCGTTGTCCCGGCCATTCAAATTCATAATGATAGCAGGTGGCAGAGTCATTTTCTTTAATTTAGTGAATTTATCATCATCATCATCAATAATAGCAACAAGACGTCCACTGCTGAACATAGAGTTCCATACTGGCTGGTTAAAGACGGCCTGAATTTATCATAATTTATGTTTATTCTATAGTTAAAGAAAGACAATTTTAAAGTAACTAACTGAAAATTATTTACTTCGTTGATTATAAAACATTTGTTTTAAAGACGGTAGGTATAATATTTTCAATAAATAAACTAGAATTTGTGAGTTTTAAAGCGAAATATAAGTCCTTTACTTCCTCATGCATAAATTAAACCCTTTTCTTGCCTCAAAAGCTTCTTCAAGGCGAAATTAAAAATACTCCTCAAGAAAATCGTCCCTGTCTTACGCAGCATTAAAAGAAAACAAATTAAGGTGGGTATAGACAAGCCACCTCTAGCCACCCCACAGAAAAAAAAGAAAGAAAGAAACGGAGAATGCTTTTGCAAACGTCAGAGCAGTACAGACTGCCTCCCTGCGAAAAATTAAGATTCAAATCGTAAGAAAATTAAAATTCGAGACCGGTCATTGTCTCGTCTCGCTCTGACCTTAGGGTGTTGGATAGCTCTATCTCTGTTCCGCTTGTAAAAAAAGGGCGCGATCGAGGCTCTATTACCGGTGGGGTGCGATCTCTGAGTCGTGGTAATGACAGTTTGATGCTGATGTTTTTTCTCATTGGCCGGACGAAGATTCAAAACTTATTCGACGAACGATTCTGTGAATTCATTTTGAATTTCGAATTGTAGAATCTGCTGTAAGATTTTTTAATTATGTGACAATTTTAACATCGCGAGATACAAGTAATTGAGGTCTCTGATTTGTGAATTCGAAATACTAAGTTCGCAAAATCGTGATCTGTGATAACCCAAAAATATCTGCTGCTGATGTTCTTTGAAACTCTTTTGTAACATCTTGTAAACTTATTAATGGGCATGAGTAGTGGTTCTACTATAGCCTAGGTTCGATCTCTATACCGTACTAACATTTATGGTACGGCCACGTATTAAAAAGCATATAATATTTTAATTTAAAAAACATTGGGCATTATTAACCCCTAACTAAGTAATACTTTTATAAACTAGACAACGGATAAACATCCTTTTTATATGTATACGTTGTATACGTTTTATATGTTCATGCACACGAATGTTTGTACAGTCAACAGCACATCAGGTTACCCCATTTCCGTTTTTTCTCTCGCTCTTGCCAAATGACATTTGTTCGCGATAGAGCAAGAAGGACTGACCGGAAATGGGTAGCGTGATGTGCCGGCCACCGTACTGGAGTACGGTGGAGTAGTAGCCTACTTTCACCAAACAAATGTTTACCTGAATACTGCTGTAGGCATATGCCTATGACCATAGCCACTATAGTGTTAACAGACCACAGGTTACTTGTAATGACGACGCTAGGGGCGCCCAGTAGTGGACGCACCTCACCCCAGGCTGTTACTGGGAAAGAGCTTTCGGACACTTAAGTTTGTGGACTCAACTCGCAGTGTCATGTCAGTAGAAGTTAACGTGTTGGCCGTATATGTTCATCTTTGACTGAAGTCCAGCCTTAATGATCTCGAATGAGAAAATATCTTATTCCCTTATTCGACTCCCTCGATGTCAAGTCAAATCTAGAATGCATTCTAGCCTCTGGGCACCTTCATTTCAGCAGTCATTTAGAAAAAAAATATAGACAGATTCTCAAGGAACGATCATTATTGCGTATCAAATTAGCGATAAGCAACTGAGTCAGAAATAAAGTTAAAATCAATGAAGCATTTTAAAAATAAACTCCATTTTCCAAAATGGCCGCTACCGTTATAAAAAAGGCGTCGTTTTTTCACCCGATAATTAAACGGCGTCGTCAAAACGTTGTCTGATCAAAGAGGGTCTGAGACGCTAAAAATGTCCCCCGGGTGGGGGGCGGAGGGGGGTAGCTTCGTTTCTTTGTCCCGCGTTATCTATACAATTATTTGAAGAAAGTAAAGTCTCGCAAAAAGATAGGAAGGCTGGACGCGATGGAGTGTGACCGTCGCCTCATCTAATAAATATATTTTTGTCTTATTTTAGTAACTTTCAAAAGATATCTTCCTTTTTGTATAGATGAACTAATACTTCAAAAAAATGCCCATAATCACTCACTGATTCACGAAATAAAGATTATATACGTTAAATCAAGGCCTTTGCAGTTCAATTTATAGCCTTAATTCTGAAGACGAGTGAAAAATGCATCGTTTTATTCTAATATGAATCCTCCTATATATTTTTAATTCTTAAAAATGCAAAATATATGAACAATAATCAAACGATCCATTATTACGGCTCCAAATGTTCTATTTCTGCGACCATTAATCATTATTTTTCATAAGATTACCTATTTCGAACGACACTACTTTATTTTTTCTAGGATTAAAAAATCGACTCGAATAAAAAATAAGCTTTTTCTATTTCCAGGCCACTTGAAAGCAACATCGTCTTTGCCGGACTCCCTACAAAAACGACCCGCGAAGGGGAAACGCGGCAAAAATGACGCTCCCGAATAAAATATATACTCGACCGCTTTTCCTAGACCTCCTTCCCCCTTTCCGACGCAAACAAATTGGACAAGAAAGGGGGAATAGTTAAAGGAGCCAGAGGTCTGAGATGCTGGTTTGGCTGTTCACTGTATAGATGGCGTTGGATGGTAGCTTCTAGAAGATTTACGCGCTAAAAATGAATCGGTAAGAAAACAAAAGCGTTTAGTAATGGCAACGCTGCTTGTATTTGTTATTTGTTGTTAAAACAATTTAAAATTCCAAAGTTCTTATAGGAGTAGGTACTATAAATATCATTGCTATCTGCTTTTTACCTGGGTACATTGCTTAATGGTAGGAATACATAACATTATTGATAAGATTTGACGATTTGAAAGTTCCTAAAAAACTTTCATTTGGTCAAACGCATCGGGCGCGTCTCTTTAGAGTCGCACCAGGACCTCAGAGTGGAATAGTGCGAGTTTATTCACTATTCGATCACGACTGCGTCAACGTAGACTGTATAACATACGTGGTGGTGCCTCTGGTGGAAGTCCACCTGACAGATAAACGGTTTTTAAATGTAATACCTCGTTTACGCGCTAGGAAGATCGATCTACCTAAGCCCTCCTAAGACACACTTCATAACAAATAGCTTGTAGTCTCGTAATAACTAGAAAACCTGTGATTAACTTTATTCATTGTGTATCTGTAAAATGTACTATTTGTTATGTTGTTCATACTTAAATAAATTATTTAAATATTAAAAGAGCTCTTTTTTTGTCTCATACAATGCCTAGCAGTAAGCCGCGAAAAAAAACTTGGACATGTTTTTTTTTCCTGCCAGTGTTTTATTTCGTCTATGAATTTCCTCATTTATTTCATTTTCGATTAACATCATTGCATGGTAAAATACCCAACTACCTAACAGAACCCACTTCATTTCTTTGTGTGACCTTGAACTTTCTGATGATGACATAGGCTGACATGAATGCATCGAATAGGATTGTCATTATCCATGCATACTTTACTTCACCCTACTTCAGTTTGATTTTAGTTTTCTGTAAAACTCAACAACTTCGCGACTGTGGTCGATTGAATGAAAAGTTCTAAAAACTACTGATTTTAAAATTATTTCCATACAAATAGGGAGAATCCAAATTCAAGGTTAACAGACGATTGAAGTGAGCGTGCTCGCCTAAGGGAGATCGAGATGTGAAATTATGATAGTGGGAATCGCTACTCTGGCAGCTATGAGGTAGGTAAATACCTTATTTTTTACATCTCCTCTCCGTAATATCACTTAGCTGAAAGTTTTCCTACAAAACGACTCAAAGTGGAGCGTATTGATGATTGAAGTAGGCGTAAAGGACCAAGATGTGAGATGATATTAGCCGGAATGCCACTCAAGGCTGTAAATGATTAAAGCTTATTATTGCTTGAAATCTGTGTTGTAAAATACAATTAGGTTTAGTATAAATCTATAGTCGTATTTTTATTCGAAATGTTTATCTAACTAGTATCGATTAGGCGTGCCGTAATCGATGATAGTACAACTGAAACGTCGTCACCCGAAGCTAGAGAGCGTCGAGGTTCGGTCACGATCCGCCAGGGGGCGCTGCCAATTTCCCATCCGACTGACAATTTCCTTGGCTCGCCCGATTTTAATATAAAACGAGAAAAAACAGCGCTGGCTTCTCTGAGCGATAGGATTGTATGGATACGCCAAATACTTTTATTAATGGGTTTATTTTTATTTCAAATGAATTGATAGGTTGACTTTGACCCGCATGCATAGTTTGAAGTAAATGAAAGAAAAGTAGATGTAAGTATGACCTTTTTAGAAAGATAGTATGTTAATACGTTTAAAAGTTTTTTATCAACAAACAAAGCTCTCATAGTGCAAATAGCGAGCCGTTGGTCTCGTCCATCGATTTTCAGAGCGTCTGGTAGAAGGCGACCTGCAACCTACGACCAGTAACCTGCGTCTCAATGCCAAACCGTCGGTTCACATATTCTTTTAATAAAATGGCTACATAACGCGTCCCATCGAAACAATATTGTATAAATAGAGGAACGCATTAATGTGGCAATCCCAAAGTGTATTTGTACACCAAAGGTTTTGGGGTCGATCACCGCACAAACATTCGTGTGCATGGTTGCAAACATGGTTTGTACTGGTCTGGGTGTATGTATATTAAGTAAGTATTCACAAAATAGGGGTAATTATTTCAGTATGATGATCAATGATTGAAAAAATCGCGTTAAGAATGCAGTAATTCATACTATGCATTTGACCTAGCACGCCCCTAACCAATCAAATCGTTCCTAATTAGAAAGTCAAGTCCAAAGTGACCAGTTGAACGCACACTTTCGAACGCTAAGGTTGTGGATCTGGGTTTTTTTGTGCTATGGAATTAAATTTAAAAATCACTACATTCTTAACGCGAACGGACTGTAGTATCCCAAAGCATAAGCAAGCTTACAAGCTTTGCTTTATTTGGGGCTAGAATGCGCTGCGAAGAATGACGTCCAGAGATATGTATTTATTTGCGAACATTTTAAGGTAGTCATGTCCACACTATTCCTTCGCCGCTCAAAATGGCTTTGGCGAGAGAAAGAAAAGTGGTCCGCGGGGGGAGGCGGGGGGTCCCTCCCTTATTTTATAAGATGTTATTTTATTTCCCGGCATTGTGCTTGTCCGGCTACAGCCTCTTGAGTGTTACTGTTGTTCGCTGCTTTCATTTAAACGACTTTGTGTTCTTTATGATCGAAATTTATGTAGTTGACGTTTTATAATAATAAAATGTTGTTGAATTTATGAGAGAGCGTCGTGGCACAGTGGTTACACGCTGGGTTGGAACCTGGTGGGTTGAAATTCAAGACTGGACGGAACGACTACTTTGGGTTCATTGTAAGCGGCTAACAAACATTGACAAATACCTTAGCATCACATGACGGCTACAATCAGTGGGACTCTGACTACCCCGTTTAGGATAAAATCGTCAGCGTATGTATGTTTGCACGAGGTAGTCTGTAAGGAGCTGTAAATCTGTTTACAAACCTTCTCTCCTAATTCTTTTCAGCATCAGCGTGTATCGGCTTGACTGGACATAAGCTGGTGTAACTATAGATAGTGGTGGTATATTTTATTCTATTATATTCTATTCTTACCTTACACCCCTCCAACAATCCGCACTGAGCCCGCGTGTTGTATAGCTCGTTCCACCTCATGTTGAGGTCAGGCCTGTGCCCAGCAGTGGGACGTATATAGGCCGTTTAGGCTGCCTGTCCATTGACGCGGAGAGGGGCAGCGGAGCGGAGAAACGAAGAAATATTAACCAATAGGATTGCATGAAATCTCGGAGCGGAGATTTCATGCAATCCTATTGGTTAATATTTCTCCGTTTCTCCGCTCCGCTGCCCCTCTCCGCGTTAATGGACAGGCAGCCTTAGGTTTATGTTATATTCTAATAACGCCACTTGAAAAAGAAGGGCCATGGGGCCTTCTTTTACAATATAGCAGTTAAGTAGGTAATATACCTTGCAACCCCAGTAATCAATGTGGGTCTGTCTGATAACATTGCGTCAAAAATGTAACTGAATTCCAAAGGTTGTTTTTTAATTTGAATATTCGATATTTTTAAAGCTGAATTCTTAAATACAAATCACCTGAACTTTTTCAAACTATAATATTTGCTCTAAAAATTTCATTGAGCTTTAAGTTTTGCGACATCATGCTAATAAATGGTTTCAAACTACGGTAGGGCAAAAAAATATGTTTATGAAACAAAATGTATGGAAAAACCGTTCGGGAATTTAGGGGGTCATAAAAAGGACACATAGTGTAGGTAGGAATGAAATTATTTTTACAGCTATAATGATAATAAGACTTCCATTGGCCCATATCGCCTCTCTGGCGAAATGGTTATGGGTTCTGCCTTTACCCAAAATTCATGGTTCGATTTCAACCCAGAACAAACATTCACTTCAAAAATATATGGCTAATAAACTTAATTTTACAATGAACATGGACACTGTGAACAAAACACTCGTTATAATATTAACTTTTAGCTCTTTAAAGTATTACTTATCTTCGAAAATGTAATTTTCGACATTACTCACATGAGTATCGTTAGTCTTTTCCATCTTTGTAACGAGGCATTCAAAGGCATTTACTTATTTCATGTAAACTTTTACAAGACTTAAGTTAGCCCGATCGCCACGTGTCCAAGTCCTAAAATCACAGACAAGACAAAAAAAAAGTAAAAATTAAAAATAACTGGCTCAACTGCCAAGACGCTGACCCTGGCCGAATATAATTTGCTATTCAGCCGGGGGGCGGGCGGCCGGGTTTCTTGTACAAATTTTAATATCCAACGCGGATAGCTATTTATATTTTTGCTCCCAGTTCTTTTGGCGATTATTATTCTGTATTCCAATGGGCCGGGTGGGGGCTGCCCCCTAGACTCTTTCCTTTTTGCTTCTTAAGTCCATCTCGAGACGGAACTAGGCAGGGACAGGAGTCGCTGACAGTTTCTTTCATTGTTTTTTAGAAATGTTTATTTTAGGATTGGATTTTATTGCTAATTACTTTGGTTAACTTTGGCACCTAAAACCAAATGAAAAGTAAGATAAGAAATAGGTATTGCAGAATGGTTTGAGTATATTTTAAAATGATTAAAAGACTTACGATAAATATTAAACAGCATAATAATCTGATATGTTTATTACCTCATTTGGTTTTCCGTGTTCTTTAAACTGAAACTACTGAATGTCTTTTTTTCTTAGGCAAGGGTTGGAACTGTTGGAAGGGGAAGGCTTAGACGAACGTTTCTTGAATTATTATTATGTCTCACACCCTTAGTCAAAGCTCCAAAACAACGTTGAGCATCCCTCAAAAGTATAGCTGTCCCTTTCAGTTCTATTGACATTTTACGGGACAGCATGAGCGTGAGCACGTCTCAGCGTTGATTGACGTTTGTGAATTCGGCGGTATTGGTCAGTTGATCTTGGTGTTAAGTTGTCCTACTTATTCACTCAATTAAATATCAATAAGCGACTCCATACTTCCCGCTATTCCCTGGTTCTGTCACTTACCCCTTTTACTGGAAAAACCGTGGCACCTACCCGGAAGGGGTTCGATATTTAAATATAAGAAGAACACCCCCTTTTTTAAGGGTGGCCACCCCCTCGCGGATTTATGGATCTGCCCTAGAGTGGGCGCGTAATTACTTATCTTAGCGAATACAAATCAATCGGGGTTTGGGTAAAAACGGCCTGTTGAGGACCCAAGATCTGTTTGGAATGCTGTTGAGACGGGCTGAGATATAACTCAAATAATAATGGTGGGAAGTACTTACCTATTGACTCCACGTGTAGACTGTGAGTTGAAGAGCGAATTTCTGTCTAAATTGGAACCGTGGGGGCCTAATACCAGCTATGGTATTCCGGTGGGAGCCAAAACTTACTTCGCTCGTGGTGAGTCATCTTTAAAATTCAATTTCAAAGCTTTAATTATTCACATACAAAATGAGAGAAATACTAATAATAGCACCCCAGGGGTGGTATTCCGGCTGACAGCACTTCTTCACACATCACATCCGGTGCTTACTTCAATCATCAATACGCTTCACTCTCAATTAGTAGATATTTTTTCTCATATTGTCTTTTTCTCCTTTCCCTTCCAGAGCTCTCCTTCGTGTGAAATAGACGATTGATCGTCATACATTGGAACACAAGGACACCTCTCTAAAGGTGTACAGAGAGCCTAGTCCGTGTTTCATTCGGTCAAACGCATCGAGGAAGTTAAGGCAGATATTCGTGCCATTGGGAATCGTAGTGTAGTGTCACCTCAAGGGGTAGGCGACGTAACCTTTCTTTGAAATGTTCCTGTGCTTATTAAATCCTACTAATATTATAAACTAGTGGCCGCCCGCGACTTCGTCCGCGTGAACTTAGGTTAAAAAAAAGTGATATGTCTTTATGAATGGTAGCTTTTGCGCTATTTAAATGCAGAAGCTATATTATTGTAAAGTTTTATTAAAATCCATCCAGTAGTTTTGCAAGGCGGCACATTCACACATTCAAACTTTCGCATTTAGGTATAATATTAATAGGATGTGAAAGTTTGTATGTGAACTCGGAGTATTGCCCTCTCCATAGCCTATTGGGTTACCTTGAACTTTCCTGAGAAGCCCAAGTGAGCCTCAGACCCAAAAGTCATCACTCAAGTCACTAAGGTACGTTTATTGCTACATTGTTGTGCGTGCCTAAAGTCCTTGTTTCTACAGAGGTCAAGCCTGGGGTTCAAACTCAGTCCCACTCGGCTACCTACCACTCCAACGTTCTGTTCTGCTGCGTCCCATGTCGGCCACGCGTAGTCACCACCTGCAAGGCAGTCTCACAGAACAGTGGAAGTGAACCAATTACCTATACAAGCAATACGCCCACGAACCTTGTAGCATTAGGTACCTACTTTCTTAAATTAATCACTGTTCTTTTTTTACTCATATTACTTCTAAGAGTGCGTTTGGTGGACGACTTTATGGCGAGCTGCTCACTCCGAGATCGCTACGCACTCGCGGGCGGTATCGCAGCGGATGAACGCCTCATCCATCCTTAGAACTTTCTATATTGTCTAGCATCCATCAGTCAAATTCAAAGCGGGCTTTGCGGCGGAACTATCTCTGCGAGATCGCGGCGTTTACGTTCCTAGATCGCCTCGCCGTGAAATCGCCCAACAAGCACGAACCGCTAACTTTTTGGTAATCGAAAAGTAAACGATACTTTTTTAACTTTTTCCTATGTCTTTAAAATGAAAAAGTATCGTTTACTTTTCGATAACCGAAACGTAAGCGGTTCGTACTAGGCCTACAGGCTCTAAAACGGCACGTTACAGGCTACCGAAATTTAAAGCAGCTCACCATCGGTCACGTTTTAAAGCGATGATCGTTACTTATCAATGAGACACCTTTCAGAAGCTCAAGTTAGCTGACGGCGCTTAAGGGTTAAGTGACATTAGCAGCCGCCGATACGAGGCGATAACCCCCCGCGCGCCGCCGAAATCGCCCAAGTTTGCGCTCAACCAACTTAAAACGGGTTAAGTTTAGTTGAGTGCTAGTACCGATAGCAGAAAGATACAGAATTCGTAAAATATAGTGTAAGTATTTTAGGGAAACTGTAAACATTAATATTTGAAATAGTGAAGGCATTTACTCTTCACTTCTTCAATCTGTCCACGTTTAGGGTATATTGTCCGGAAGCAAGTGTATAGGTACACTTGCTTCCGGACAATATACCGAATATATTATGAACACAATTAAAATGATTTGTGTGTAGACTGATAACTACTTACTCTGGAAGGTAGACGACGCTGTGTGGAATAATGTTCAATAATCCATGTATCTACTGTACTAATCGTTCGTTCGCGTTAAAAATGCAGTAATTTAATACTTGTTCTTCGATCTAGCTCGCCCCTAGCCAATGAAATCGTTCCTAAACGGAAAGTCAAGTTTACAGTGACCAATTGAACGCATACTTTCGAACGCAAAGGTTGTGTATCTGAGTTTATTTGAGTGCAACAGAATTAAATTTAAAAATCGCTGCATTCTTAACGCGAACTGACTATAAGTGAATGTGACTCTACCATCGAATAGGAAAGTTGTTTATGTACCGAAAAGAACCGGAAAGAAACTCAGCACTCAGTTACTCTTTTCAACATGTTTCATTTTTACAACAAAAGGACCTACGGACTTGATCCTAAACAAACATAGTAGGTATAACATGCCTACAGCTTTGAGATACTGTTAAGTATTACATTTTAAGCAATAGATAGATAGATATTCGTTATTGCACACCAAAACAACAGAAATCAACAACAAAGGAACACAGATTAACGGTAATGTACAATTTGGGCGGCTTTTTCGCTAAAAAGCGATCTCTTCCATACAACCCACAGTCCCGGGAGTCCCACAGCAATGTCCCGAGAATAACAAGAAATAAGCATAATCTAACATTATGCAATTTTTGTCCTTGTGCTATTGAATTTACCTAAATTATCTTTTAACAAGTCGGCTAGATTGTGTATACTTGAAAAAGTAAAAAAAACGTTTAGGTATATTCAGTAAGTAGCTTATAAAACTCTGCTGGGACAGTAAAATAAATAAAACAAGCCTCGCTTAATCTGCAGACTGTACTTATGACATAGTTAACCACCTGTTGGATACACGTACTGCTGCGAGAAATGCCCTGCCTTGTCCGCACGTCCAAATACAAACCTTATAGCCTACTACGAAATCATTTATCATCATCATTAAAAGTACCTCCCACCTTTGTTCAGCTGTGGTTTTCATTCGTAGCTTTCCAGAGCAGCCGGTTGCCGAAAACCTACGACCTTTATCAGGTTGTCCGCACAACTTGCAGGTGTCCACTCTTCACTTCTTCTTCTTCACACTGCGTGTGCCTGCAAACTCTTCAGTCTAGAACCTTCGACCCCGGCCATCAGTTCTTCGCGGTATGTGCCCCGTCACTTCAACTTGCTTACCCGCTGGGCCCCGTTGGTGACTACAGTGCTCCGAGTTTTCCGCCGGAGTTTTCCGATGGGACAAAGCACTCTAGAGGCTACGATATTCGATACGATTTCGCTACGAGATTCTGAGACTCGAATCTCGTAGCAGAGAGCATAACCCGCGCCGTAGCACCTAACGGTGTCCTTGGGCTTTCTCAAAGTACCTAAACTTCAAGGCCCCATTTTCCGACAAGGCTTTTACTATCTGAAATATTCAATTATATTTTTCATTTATCTTAGTTTCAAAAGAAATCCTAGCCAAACTACCTACCTCAAATTTAATTTCGCTTCCTCTATTCAAGATTTTCAAACAGGAACGCTATATCCCAAATACGGCAGTCATAGATAAGCTGACTATTGTCATCGTGGTCGATGGGACAGTCAGAAGCCCACATCTCGCCGAGCAAATTGAATACCAGCGAGGTAAGGGTCGCCCACCGATGTTATTCAAGTAACTTTGGTTGTTTCATATCATATTGGTGGCTGTGTATAATAATCTTATGTAGAGTTGATAGAGTGCCTAAAGTGCGACTATTTCTCACTATTCGATCACGACAACGTTAACGAGAATTTACATAAAAAAAAAACGTCACCCACCACCAGAGGACCACCACGAATGCCAAACGAATTCGCGTTTACGGAGTCGTGATCGAACAGTGAGAAAAACGAACCCTAAGCGTGGTAATAAATAAGGTGTTCCCGCAAGATTTGAAGTTGGGACCACATAGGCTTTATGCCGGAGCGCCAACGCCATGGGCCATGACACTCTCTTTAAAAGCCTATAAAAAGGTATCCTTTGACGATATTAAGAAATTTCCAGCTTCGTCAGAAATATAATTAATCATTTTGTTTTCATCTCCTATTTTTTCTCAAAAACTTCCACGCGTCTGTAAAACTCAGTCCTAAATAATGAAAAGTTAAGAAGCAAACGAATGGCCGTCCATTTTAACTGTTATAAAAAGCGTTCAGTGACAACACGGGAGCGAAAGGGACAGAAAAGAGGGGGTCATTTTTGCCAATACTTAAACGAAGACAGATAGAGCCCACCCCCCGGGGGTTTAAAGAAAATTTTAACTTTTCTTTATTCAGAGCAATACCTCCTGGCGGGTGGCGCCACCCGGGGGGCGTCATTTTTCTTCGAGTATTCTCTTTGGCCGCTCTCAAAGGAAGAAACAGTGTGCTCGCCACTTAAGCATTTATTAAATCCAGCATTCAGAATGAATTGCTAGAAAAGTGCTTCAGTTTTCTTTGGGAAATTTACGAGGCTGCCTTTCTCTGTTTTTAATTCGGGTCGATCCATAAACTTGGGGTGTTTTTGTTGAGAACTTTGTAAAGTGATTAAGGAATTATATTGCTTTAGTAAAAAACATCGTTTAGGTTAAGTAAAATAATTAAATAAACACATTTGTTGGCAATTTAATTTAATGTTTTTTCACAAATTTAATGTTTAATGTCTTATTTTGATTTAATGTCTCTCTACGACAAATAGTACGGTCAACGGCATAACAGGCTACTCATTTCCAGTCGTTCATATTCTAAATATCACATCACAGGGTATTGAAGGTGGTGAAAAACAGATATAAGTAGGTAAAAATGATTGACCTGGCTTGCTCTGAAGCAATGAATTGTTATTTGCGAATGACATGGAACATGAAATGGGTAGCCTGATGAGCCGTTGACTGTAAATGATTAGCCATAATACTGACATCATTATCATATCATCACTTTAAGGCCCTGTTCAGGCACCTACGGTCCTGGACTCCTGCATCATACAGGGACGCGACATTGCCTGCACGCTCGCGACAGGAGTTACGCGGCCCATATTAATTATTTGTTAAGCACCCCCACTTACCTTCCGACCGTTGCGATAGACCAGTCTTTCCCAAAGTGGGCGGTAACGCCCCCTTGTGGGCGCTGCAGGACTCAAGGGGGGCGGTAAGAGACCCAGAAAGAAAATGGGGGCGTTGTGTAACTTAGCTACTATTTAGGAGGCCTCTTAAACAACGACTGCAAGAGCTCTCGACTCTCCACAACAACTTGTGAACATCAAATAATATGCATTAAAAGATATATAGGTCACAATAATTAATTAATTCAATTTGAAATTATAGTGGTTTTAAATAGGTGAAAAAATGGGGGCGCTAAAAAAATATTTATTCTCAAAGTGGGCAGTAGACAAAATAAGTTTGGGAACCACTGCGATAGACACTACAAATTGTAATACTTTAAACATTAAATCAAGTTCTAGAAGAAAAACAGAGTTTCATTGGCTCCAGTGTGTCAAGCGAAGACATATTTTGGTGGCCCATGAGGGGAAAATCGAACAAATCTTCAAAATCAAGAAAATACAAGAATCGAAAGGCTGCGTCATCGCGCCGAAATCTTCATAGTCGGAGGACGAAAACCGTATCCAAGGGAAGAAGAAGTCAAGAATACGCTGGTAACCAAGGCAGGAAGTGTCTAAAGCTTCACATTGGCAGTGGATTCATGAGCTAAGTGTCCAAAATATCCTAAAATCGTAACTTCCAACCTACATTCCTACTTCAACATTTTTTTTCCAATCTTATTCCTACAGCTAAAGCTTGGTGCAAACGATCGTTATAGTGAATTACCTATTAGATTAATAATCAGTGCAACTTATTTTAGTGAAATTCGCATAAATTTGTCGAAATTAACGTTAAAATATTGTAATTTACTACCCTCGCATAATTATATAAAAAAAAATATTTTCTTAATTTGAGTAAATTAGTGTAAATTCTTTGTTCAAAATACTAAAAATTACTTGGTGATTTATAATTAGTTAATTTAAACGCCGAGTTGGTGGCCCATCTACGTATTTCAAGCATTTTATCGCAACAATCACTTCGTGTTGGTAAACGCAATTTGCCGAACATTCCAGCTGTTCCGGCTGCGGCATCCTGTACCCAGCCTTACGCAACGAACGCAGTTAGCCAAGCCGCAGTGTCTACCGCCGAGGGAGGAGCGTGAGCTAAAACTTATCATTTCTAACTACTTACCTACCTTCTGGTTTGCATTACAATTGCCGTAAATTATTATTTTAACTGTAAGTTCTTATTTTTAACATCATGTCTACCTCTAATGTAGATGCTAGTGTAGACTTAAGAGAATTAACCATAAAACGTAGCTCGATTAAAGGTCAAATAACGAAATATAAGAACTATTTAGCTAATGTAAAACTAAAAGGGATTTTAACTGTCGTTGATCTAGCGGAATTAAACCTTAAACTAGGCAAATTTGAAGCGTTGTCATTAAGATTTGACGACTTGCAGACTCAAATCGAGGTGCTTAATTCAGACAACTTGCAATGGGAAATTGACGAACGGGAGAGCATTGAAAACGAATTTGTCACCAACATTGCAGCAAGTAAGAAAATAATTGATGATTTTAATTGTGACACTCAGCAGAGGCGTGAATCTATTTTTCACGATACTAGTGGTCAATGCTCGTCCGATTGTAAGGAAGATATAGGCATGGGGTTCAAATTGCCACAAATTCAGATATCAAAATTTGACGGAACTTATTTCCGCTGGCTTGAATTCCATGATACGTTTGAAAGCTTAATACACAACAATAATAAAATAAGTAACATTCATAAATTTCACTATCTTGTTTCCTACCTAGAAGGGGAAGCTGCTAGGATTGTTTCTAATTTCGAAATGTCATCAGTGAATTATTTGGAGGCATGGCAGCTTCTTTGTGATCGTTATAACAATAAGCGTCTTCTTATCAACCATCACCTAAATTCATTATTAAATATTCAGCCGTTATCACGTGAATCTGAGAGATCGTTACGCTTTTTAGTTGATCACATGAGTAAAAATCTTCGTGCTTTGTCTAGCCTAGGCCAGCCTACGGACAAATGGGATATGCTGCTCATTTTTATGTTTTCCTCAAAGCTAGACAGCTGCACCTTGGCCAAGTGGGAGGAATATCGTAACACACTTGAAGATATACCTACCCTAGTTCAATTTAATAAATTTTTGATTGACCGTGCTGACGTTTTGGAAGCTATTAATAGAAATAAATATGATAATAGCAATAGCAACAAAAATGTGCCTACAACGCCACGCAGTTACAACTCGCCACGTAGTTTTAACTCGCCCAACAATAGCAACTTCAATAACAAGGGTGCTTCTTACACTAGGGCACTTACTAGTGCAAACGCTTTAGTGAACACACAGAGGTCCTACGTGCATGTATGCGTTATTTGTGGTGAAAATCATAGAATTTATGATTGCTCGACTTTTAAGGCAAAAAGTATTCATGAGAGACTAGATGACGTTAAAAAATATAAATTATGTTCAAATTGCTTACGCCAAGGTCATGCATTGAACGAATGTCGTATGGGTCCATGCCGTGAATGTAACAAACGACACAATACACTACTTCACGCGCCCACAGCAACGACATCCAATGTAACGGTCAGCACACCAGAATCAATAACGACTGTTAATTATTCTACACAAAATCAGCAGGTGCTGCTATCAACAGCCATAGTTGAAATCTGTGACCCTATCACAAACAAAACAATAAGGGCTCGTGCGCTGTTAGATTGCGGAAGTCAATCCTCTTTCATCACTAAATCACTTCAAAACAAATTAGGATTAAAGGCAAACCGCATAGATAATTTAAGGGTGATAGGAATAGGCAATAGCTGTTCTAATCATGCTGTCGAAACTTGTACAGCTCAATTAAATTCACTTCACACTTCTTTTAAAATTCAATTATCTTGTCTTGTTCTAAATGAACTAACAACAGAGCTCCCAAAAGCTCCTATCAATATCAAAGACCTAAACATACCATCAAATATCATTCTGGCCGATCCCACTTTCCACCAGCCTTCCACGATTGATATTTTAATCGGGGCTGACATATTTTGGGACATAATAACAACAGAGCAACGCTCGTTGGGTCCTCAAACTCCTAAATTGCATAACTCTAAACTGGGGTGGTTGATCTCTGGTCCTATTTATTCATGTAAAACAATCAAAGATTTACAATGCAATCACGCACTTATTTCAAAAAATTCATACAATGAAGTAGACAAAATGCTTCCTATATTTCGGAATCTCGAAGAAGTTCCCCAAAAAACTAAACTTAGCAAAGATGATGAGTATTGCGAAAATCATTTTTTACTAAATACAGTTAGGCTAAATACTGGCAGGTTTCGTGTGAAATTGCCTCTAAAAGACACACCTGATTGCCTAGGTGATACCTACGCAATTGCTAAAAGGCGATTTATTAATTTAGAAAAGCGATTCAAACGAAATTCAAATCTAAAGACAGAATATTCAAAATTCATAGATGAATACGAAGCATTAGGGCATCTCACTGAGGCTCAGAGTAAACCTGACCCCTCCTATTTTCTTTGTCATCATGCTGTTCTTAAAGAGGCTAGTGAATCGACAAAATTAAGAGTAGTTTTCGATGGCTCGGCATCATCAACTTCAGGATATTCACTAAATGATATTCTGATGTCGGGTCCTAATGTGCAAGACTCTTTATTCTCAATTCTAATCAGGGCTAGGCAATATAAATACCTACTGACGGCAGACATCGAGAAGATGTACCGTCAAGTAGAAGTCGCGGAATCTGATCGCGATCTCCAACTAATTCTATGGAGGCAGAATGAATCTCATCCTATCAAAATACTTAGATTAAATACACTAACCTATGGTACGGCTAGTGCTAGCTACTTGAGCACTAGGTGTATTAATCAGCTTGGTGATGAATGTGATGATGAACAAATCAAAGAGATAATTAAACACGATTTTTATGTTGATGACCTTATTACCGGCTGTAATCAGGAAAAGGATTTACGTAACCTACAATATTCAATTTCAAAAGTATTAAGCTCAGGATGTTTCAATTTAAGAAAGTACAAAAGTAACTCACCGAGCCTAAGTCAAAATTTAGATCTCGCTGACAAACAAGACAATTTAACATTTAGCGAGTCATCCAGCACTCTAGGTCTTGGTTGGAACCCATCCACAGACAATTTACATTTTCCTACAAAATTTGATACAGAAAACGATAATAAATCAATTACTAAAAGGACAATAATGTCACAATCTTTTAAAATCTTTGACCCAATTGGTTTATTGAGCCCAGTCATAATAATACCTAAAATCATGTTGCAAAAGCTATGGCTTCAAAAAATAGACTGGGACCAACCAGTACCGCAGGACATTGAAAATAGCTGGAATTTATTTCAAAATAACGTAACGCATCTCCAAAGACTAGAAATTCCAAGATTCGTTTTGTGCAATAACCCTATTCACATAGAAATGCACTCATTTAGCGATGCGTCACAGAACGCTTACGGTGCATGTGTGTACCTTCGCTCAATGAACGCGCGTGGCGATGTCAACGTCATGCTGCTGTGCTCGAAATCAAAGGTCGCTCCTGTGAAACCCACAACAATACCGCGCTTAGAGTTGCTCGGCGCAGTACTGGCTGCTCGGCTGTGCAAATCTGTTGCAGATTCATTAAGGTATAAGTTATCAAACATTGTCCACTGGTGCGACTCGAGCATTGTATTAGCTTGGTTGCATAATGACCCTAGAAAGTTAAAGACATTTGTAGCCAATCGTATTATAGAAATCTCAGAAATATCTAATGTAAACTCTTGGCGATACGTGCCAACATCAGAAAACCCAGCAGATTTGATATCTCGTGGCGTTAACGCAAATCAATTAATGTCTATGAACCTGTGGTGGCACGGCCCAGATTTTTTGCGCAAAGACCAATCAGATTGGCCCACCTTGCCTCATCCAAATTTTCAAAAAAAGCTACCTGAAATTAAATGTAACACAGCTACTATCCACGAGTCAATAATTGATTTTAATAAATATTCCAAACTAAGTAAACTACAAAGAATTTTTGCTTATATAAAAAGGTTTATACATAATGTAAAAAACCCCCAAAATAAACTTTCAGGTGTCCTAAGTATAGACGAATTACATACTTCATTTTTTTCGTTGTGTTCTATTGCACAACGCCAGTCTTTTCCAATTGAATATGAACAATTAATTAACAATAAACAACTAAAATCAAAATCAACATTACTGTCATTATCACCATTTCTCGATAAAGAAAGAAGTCTCATTCTGGTGGGCGGGAGGATTGACGCTGCCGTCTGCAGCTATGAAATGAAACACCCTATACTACTTCACGCGTCTCATCGACTAACTAAACTTTTGTTTGAGCGCGAACATTTAACCAATATGCATGCAGGACCTTCGTTATTGTTAACGAGTGTTCGCGAGACAGTTTGGCCAGTGAATGGCAGGCGTCTCGCTAGGCGTGTTGTGAACAACTGCGTGCGCTGTCGGCGCTTAGCAGGACAAACGCTTCATCCAAAAATGGGTAACCTTCCAGCCCAGAGAATAACCCCAGGTCATCCATTCATGTCAGTAGGCCTGGACTACGCTGGACCCTTCTATATTTCAAACCGCAAAGGTCGTGGCAGTCGTTTAATAAAATGCTACTTGTGTTTATTCGTGTGTTTGCGTTATAAGTGCATTCACCTAGAAGCTGTTAGTGACTTGTCCAGGGATGCATTTATGATGACACTTCGACGTTTTATCTCGCGCAGGGGCAAGCCAGCCGAAATATTTTGCGACAACGGGCGCAATTTTGTAGCCGCTGCTAAAGAAATAGGAGCATTTTTAAAACAAAACACAGAACAATTATCCGATTTTGCAAGCCAGCTAGGTGTTAAGTTCACTTTCATACCTACTTACGCTCCTCATTTCGGCGGTATTTGGGAAGCTGGAGTTAAATCTGCCAAACACCATTTAAGACGTGTCATTGGCAATAGTCACTTAACTTTTGAGGAAATTCTAACGTTATTTGCCCAAGTTGAGGCGATCCTCAATAGCCGTCCTTTGTCCCCATTATCATCCTCTCCTAACGACCTACTACCTCTTACCCCTGGACACTTTCTCATAGGACGGCCTCTGACTGCTATGCCTACGAAGTCACTTGAAAACTGCAGTGACAGCCAACTGCGACGCTACGAGCGATTGGAGAAGCTTCGCCAGCACTTTTGGCAGCGATGGCAGAAAGAGTACATAACAGAGTTGCAGCAAAGAACAAAATGGCGAAACAATATGACCAAGCTTCAAGTTGGTGACATGGTCATAATACATGAAGATGGCACATCTCCTCTAAACTGGCGCCTTGGGAGAGTGATACGCCTCTTCCCAGGACCAGATGGAATATCCAGAGTTGCAGACTTGAAAACCACCAGGGGATTCGTACGACGACCTTTGGTTCGCATCTGCCCACTACCAACCATAGAAGAGCAAGGCGGTTGAAGGCTCCCTTTCAACGGCGGGGAGGATGTTCAGGCACCTACGGTCCTGGACTCCTGCATCATACATGGACGCGACATTGCCTGCACGCTCGCGACAGGAGTTACGCGGCCCATATTAATTATTTGTTAAGCACCCCCACTTACCTTCCGACCGTTGCGATAGACACTACAAATTGTAATACTTTAAACATTAAATCAAGTTCTAGAAGAAAAACAGAGTTTCATTGGCTCCAGTGTGTCAAGCGAAGACAGGCCCCATGTGCTGACTGCGAGGTCAAATCAATCTGAATTCTATTATGATTAGGCACTTTCTTACTCAACAAACGTGGGTCTACACCTTCGAGGTAACCATTCAAAGCCGCCTAATCACTACCCTGAGTGCCGGTACGAAATGCATAGACCAAACGCGGCGAGTAAGTAAACGTGGATTTCTGTAGAAAAAAACGGGTACGTCTACCGGCCACCAGAGGCCGCGCGGACACCACAATGTCATACATTACATACAACATGAACATACATTCATAATTACATTCAATGTCATACATTCCAACATGACAGGAAGCGATCACCGCATGGTCAGAGGCACATTGAATATCGACATAAAGCTTGAGAGAGCGCGACTGATAAAATCCACGCTCCGACCAATACCGGCTCAGATTCAAAACCCCGAGTGCTTTCAGCTCGAGCTTCAAAACCGCTTCGAAGCCCTTGAGAACAGCATCGATGTGGACGATCGATACAACATGGTGGTGGATACGGTAGGGTCCAAGCACTTTAAAACCCGCCTTCCAAAAACAAAGAAACTCTCCAGTCATACTCTCCTACTCATGGATCAGAGAAACGAAATGAGGCTACAGAACTCAGTGGATGCCAATCGTTATCGGCAACTCAATAGACAGATATCTAAGTCTTTGACGAGCGACCTCCGCCAATTTAATACCCAGCGTATTAAAGAGGCCATTGAGCGGAACAAAGGCTCCAAAGTGTTCGCCAGAGATCTGTCTATTGGGCAAAGCCAACTGACGAGGCTGAAAACTGAGGCAGGTAGCATCATTACGTCAACACCTGAAATCCTGAGGGAGATTGAGAGTTTCTATGGACAGCTGTATTCCACGAAAACACCTGTTGAAAGCAAGGCTAAAGACCCTAGAGCCAAGCTTACCCGACACTATACCGAAGATATCCCGGACGTCAGCCTGTACGAGATTAGGATGGCTCTCAAGCAGCTGAAAAACAACAAGGTGGCGGGTGATGATGGAATCACAACAGAGCTTCTGAGAGCGGGCGGTCTGCCGGTACTTAAGGTCCTCCAGACGCTCTTCAATTCTGTCATCCTCGAGGGCAGAACGCCAAAGGCATGGGGCAGAAGCGATATGATGCTGTTCTTCAAGAAGGGTGACAAAACTCTCTTGAAGAACTACAGACCCATCTCGCTTCTGAGCCATATCTATAAGTTGTTTTCGAGAGTCATTACGAATCGTCTCGCTCGCAGGTTTGACGACTTCCAACCTCCCGAACAAGCCGGGTTCCGAAAAGGCTATAGTACCATAGACCACATTCATACGCTGCGGCAAGTTATACAGAAGACCGAAGAGTATAACTTGCCACTTTGCCTAGCGTTCGTGGACTATGAGAAGGCCTTCGATTCGATTGAGACCTGGGCAGTGTTGCAGTCTCTCCAAAGGTGCCAAATAGACTACAGGTACATCGAGGTTCTTAGGTACCTATACCAAAACGCCACCATGTCGGTCCGATTACAGAACCAGAGCTCTAATCCGATCCAACTACAGCGAGGTGTGAGACAAGGAGACGTCATCTCTCCGAAATTGTTCACAGCTGCGTTGGAGGATATTTTCAAGCTTCTGGACTGGAAAGGACGCGGCATCAACATCAACGGCGAGTACCTAACACACCTACGATTCGCCGATGATGTAGTTCTTATGGCTGAGACCTTGGAAGACCTGAACATAATGCTCGAAGATCTCGGTAATGCTTCTCAGAGAGTGGGTCTTAGGATGAACATGGACAAGACCAAAATCATGTTCAATGCCCATGTTGCACCCGCTCCAGTTAACGCTGGGAACATTACACTCGAAGTTGTTGACCACTATGTTTACCTGGGACAGGCAGTCCAGTTAGGTAAGTCCAACTTCGAGAAAGAGATCTCTCGTCGAATCCAGCTCGGATGGGCAGCGTTCGGGAAGCTCCGGCATATATTCGCGTCCGAAATACCTCAGTGTCTCAAGACGAAAGTCTTTGACCAGTGTGTGTTGCCAGTAATGACATATGGCAGTGAGACGTGGTCGTTCACTATGGGTCTCATAAGAAGGCTCAAAGTCACCTAGCGAGCAATGGAGAGAGCGATGCTTGGTGTTTCCCTGCTTGATCGAATCAGAAATGATGAGATCCGCAGGAGAACTAAGGCAACCGACATCGCTCGAAGGATTGCATCGTTGAAGTGGCAGTGGGCGGGGCACATAGCGCGGAGAACCGATGGCCGTTGGGGCGGAAAGGTTCTCGAATGGCGACCGCGTACCGGACGACGCTCCGTGGGCAGGCCCTCCACAAGGTGGACCGACGATCTTGTCAAGGTCGCGGGAAGCCGCTGGATGCGGACAGCGCAGGACCGATCGTTGTGGAGATCTTTGGGGGAGGCCTATGCCCAGCAGTGGGCGTCGTTCGGCTGACATGATGATGATGATGATGACATACAACATACAATTTGCATGTCGTACTTAGCGCTCTGGGGGCCGGTAGGCGTAACATTTTTTTTCTATGTACACGTTGACTTTCTCGATGCGTTTGATTGCCAAATCGGCACTAGGGCCGGCGCCCACTATCGGCATCGGCACGCTTCAGGATTTTAAGGTGGCAAATAGTAATATACTCTAACACAATGGCAATAAAGTAGAAAATGCCGAAACAGCAGCCTCAAGCATACCGATTGTTTTTACGAGAACACATCACGGAAATTTCTACTTTATTGGCATATTGTTAAAGTATCTTGCTATTTGCCACCTTAAAATCCTGAAGCGTGCCGATGCCGATAGTGGGCGCCGGCCCTAGGCACTATGATCATTGCACACGTCAACATTGCAGTAGTAACACATACCTATCTGGGATTAGCTGTAAATAGCAGCAAATTTTTCTCGTTCTTTTTTCATCAATTAAATTAATTGGGGTTGAGGAGGGTCGGTCTTAAACGATCCAAAAAAACTTTAGAAAAAATGCAAATAATGCCATCTAGTGAATGAGAATATACGCATTTACTGTGCGAAAGCACTAGCACGTCATAATGCTTTCCATGAAGCAAGTTAAAGTATGAAAGAAATGCAGATGGCGTTACTTTGCACACATGTTAGGGCCGGCGCCGACTATCGGCATCGGCACGCTTCAGGCTTTTAAGGTGGCAAATAGTAATATACTCTAACATAATGGCAATAAAGTAGAAAATGCCGAAACAGAAACAGAACAAATGCATTTTGTTTTTACGAGAACACATCACGGAAATTTCTACTTTATTGCCATTATGTTAAAGTATATTGCTATTTGCCACCTTAAAATCCTGAAGCGTGCCGATGCCGATAGTGGGCGCCGGCCCTAAACTACTACTCTTTACATTTAAGAGGACTACTAGACCTAACAGAAATCGAGAATTTAGACACACACACATAGACAACCGGTATATCGCCATCTATCGGCGCAACATGAAACTACCGTGTCAACATAAAACTACAATGAGATCTCGCCATTTTTCCAAGAGATGTCACTCATCTACACTTATAATAAATCAGTAGAGGCCAATTCTGTACATGAAATAAATTTAAAAATTAACAATCAAGAGGTGATTAAGAATTGCTACTGATGCCAAAAATGCAATCAGTAAAATTTTTGTCTGAACAAAAACTACTCGACGACTTTTTTAACGAAATTTGAAACAATTATTCTTCATACTCTTGGGCAGGTTATATATAGGTACCTATGTATACTTTTCGTTATGCTTTAATCAATAGGAGCAGAGCAGTATACAGCTTATGAATCGGAATCATGTGCTACAATTTATAAAGATAATATATTATTCTTTTTTTAACCTAAGACCACGCGGCCTAAGTTGCGTGCGGCCGCTAGTCAATAATAAATTAATTACGACCGGAAGGAATTTCACCTCTATTGTTACATTATACCTATTAACTAACTAGCTGCCACCAGAGACTTTGTCCACCTGGACTCCAAAAAAAACAGGTCTATAAAATAGTTTATGGCATATCTCAGATTTAACAAACGTAGGTATGTACAGTCAACAGCACATCAGGTTACTCCATTTCCGTTTTGTCTCTCGCTCTTGCCAAATGACATTTCTTTGCAATAGAGCAAGGAGGACTGACCGGAAATCGGTAGCGTGATGTGCCAGCCACCGTAGGTATATCATAACATTTCATTGAAATCGCCCAAGCTGTTTCGGATGAGTTTGGCAACGAACACTGTGACAGTGTGTGAGAATTTTCTAAAAAAATAAAAAAACAAAGAAATAAGTTCATTTCAGAAAACATAACGAATTATCAATTGTAAATAATGATATTTAATGATATCATTCATGACCTAAAAACAATTGATAATTTTACTTTACTTTTGATATTACATTAAAGCACTCATAGATCAAACAACAAAATAGACAAGACATTTATTTTATTTATTACTAGCGGCCGCCCGCGATTTTGTCTGCGTGTACTTAAGTCGAAAAACAAAAGTTTCATTAAAATCCATTCAGTAGTTTTTACGTGAAAGAGCAACACGGCACATCCACACATACAAACTTTCGCCTTTATAATATTAGTAGGAAGTAGGATTAGTAGGAAGTACTAGATATTTGTGAGTTGATGGAAATTTAACTAGAGAGGTGTTGTTGGATTAGTATTTACTGTAAAAGTGACACTGGGTATAAAAACAAAATATTAAAATAATAATGAGACTATAGGTGAATATTTTGTATTTCAATCAAAAAAGAGTACTAGCCTAGTACGTACATAAAAAAATAATTGTATGGATAATAAATACCTAGTATTTAGTAATTGTATGGATGGCTGTGAATAAGAAATAGAACTCATTTAATTAAATGTTAAAACTTTTATTTGGTGGGATCACAATATTTTTTATTAATTTTTAAATTTTTATGTTATGACTTGTAACAGACTTGTAAAATGGACTGTAGTCAAGTTTTCACTTTCTGGCCATTTTTCCGGTTAATGTAAGCGTATAAAAAGTACAAAGTTTAGTTTTAAGCTCAAATATTTAGTGATGGCTGAGCATGGGTTAGTTTTAAGCTCTTGTTAACGAATTATGTTGTTTAATTGAAGCTATTTAGGTGATAATTGTGGATATGAATCATGTTATTCTGGAAAAGCGAGATGACATGCTTATTATAATAATATTTACCTATAATTTTGAAAAATAGTAAAAGCACTGGTTATGATGACATAACTACAGAAATATTAAAACAAATACCAATTAAATTATCTCACATTTTAAGTCACATTATTAACAATTGTATTTCGAAAGGCACCTTTCCTAATAAATTAAAAAAGATTGAAAAGAGGTACAATCATTGTACCTCTTTTCAAGAAGGGTAATAGACGTGATATTACATGTTATAGACCAATAGCATTGGTGCCAGTCATTTCGAAAATATTTGAGCGAGTGATTTAAAGCTCCTTGAGTAACTATTTTGAAAAATATAACATCTTTGCCGAGGAACAGGTTGGTTTTAGTTGACATGCGCCCTGTACATGGACTTAACAAAAGCATTTGATTGTGTTGACCATGGTATATTATGAAAAAAACTGTCTGCGTATGGTATAAGAGGTAACGTACTGAAACTTGTTGAGTCGTATCTGAGTTGCAGAATTCAATCCACTAGAGTCACCAGAATATGCCCTATTAAAAAAACTGAAATTAGTTATTACTCAGAATTTGAAAACATGTCACTTGGCGTGCCACAAGGTAGTGTCTTGGGGCCACTGTTATTTGTAGTTTATATAAATGATCTGCCAAAAATCACCAGTCACCAGACAGTATTATTTGCTGATGACAGTACCATTGTTGTATCGGGACCTGACAAAGAACGCGAAGTAAATTACACTTTGGACAATGTTATAACTTGGCTAGATACGAACAATTTAAAAATTAATCTTACAAAGACGAACGTAATGACATTTGGAAATAGAATTAGTGAAATTATTGGAATGGACATTAGGTATTTAGAATATAAAATTGACCAAGTAGATAATACAACTTTTTTAGGTTTAACTGTTGACCATAATTTGGATTGGAAGACTCATATTGAAAAAAATGTGCTCGTCTAAACCAGCATTCATATGCCCTCTACATGCTTGCAAAGACAGTAGACATTGACGCGGTTTTGACAGCATATCAC
This sequence comes from Udea ferrugalis, assembly GCA_950022985.1. Lineage (NCBI taxonomy): Eukaryota > Metazoa > Arthropoda > Insecta > Lepidoptera > Crambidae > Udea > Udea ferrugalis. The sequence continues at coordinate 3,279,436 of OX465541.1, forward strand.
GGATATGTCGTGCCCCTTCTAAGGTATGGTGTCATGTTCTGGGGTAATTCAAAAGGCACAGCATTCAAGGCCCGAAAGAAATGTGTTAGGTCTGTATTTAAATTGCATCGGACCATTAGTTGTAAGCCCTATTTTCGAGAATGGTAGCTTTTAACCCTACCCTCCATATATATCTTGTAAACAGTTTTATTTGTTAAAAATCAGCATGCCTAGGAACAAAACGGCTTTATTCAACAAAAGCATATTTTGCATGGCATCCCGAGTCTTCAACCACCTCCCCAAATCTGTCCATGAGTTGGGAAGTTTTGATGAGTTCAAAAACGCCGTTAAAGGATTGCTTCTTGAGAAAGCCTATTACAGTGTTATTAGATAAACTTTGAGGTCACGTGTCTCTTTTTCTTAAAATAATGTATCTATTGTAAATTTTAATTTATTGTAATGTTAAATGTTAATAATAAGTGATAAATCCACCCTGAGTTCTCGCCTTTTAGTGGCGGGGACGCTTGAGTACCTGTTATAAGGTGAACAAGAAAACTCAGCCTTGGCAGTGTGGTGGACTGGCTATAAGCTCCAGCTTATATTCTTATTGGTCTTTGTCTAATTGTATTTTGTCCTTGTCTTCACTATTTTTGGTAGTTATATGAGGCTCACGTATTTTCATATTCCTTGATAACCGGGGATCGAGAATTTCAGGTAACAAGCAGTCCAAATAGAAGTTAATTAGTTTATCTTTCATCTCGTTTTCCCACATAAAATCATTTCGCTCAATCATTTCCGTTTTCAATTTCTCCTTCTCATTTGCCCACTCGGCAAACAGGCAATATTTCTTTTGGGTCACGTGTAGCTGACCCTGTATCTGGAAGTACCAAGCATGCCGTTTATTAATAGCTAGTTCGCCTGTTGTCGTTTTGAGCCAGAAAGTTACCTTTTTTTATTTATTGCTGATTCTAGACCCATTTTACTGGCCGTCAAAGGGCACTTAACTTCTACCCGAGTATGTTCACCCATCAAACCATCAGGCGTGGCACCCAAAAAAGGTAATTCGTTGTCAATAAATACAGCCCACACGGCTTAATGGCAACATTTTCTTGCAAGCCCAGCTGAGTGAGAGCTACTTTTTCATTGTTCTGGCCATGACTAATAGATTCTACATGATCCAATTTTTTATTGTAAATAATGTCCTTCACTAAGGCAGCACATGGTGTTGTTGCACGGCGTCTTATAACCCTGCTGAAGTTAGACGCAGTGAGGAGAGATCGTCTCATTTCAAGCCATTCTCCGTTGGCTCTTTGCAAAATAGTTTTTCTTTCCACCGTAGCTCGCTCTTCGTCAGGTCTTTTCAAATTTTTCAAGCAGTTTTCTCTCATTTTATTGTATATCTCCTCCGGCACATCAGGGTTTCCGCATTCCTGGCCAAAGTGTTTATCATTTCTTTTTGAGTGTAAACCAGTCGTCTCTTTTCTTGGCATACCTTTTCCTCAGTGCTATTCCTTTTTTTTCTATCTTACCACATTTTCAGTTTTCAGTTTTACGCAGCATGCAAGCATCATTATTTCCAGAAATACTGCGACAAGCCAAGTCGCTACATTTCTCGCCGGAAGAACGACATAGTGGCGCCACCAGTTCAGCTGTCACTGCTTAATAATAGGTCTTATTACATGGCAATAAAAGTCTACAACCATTTACCAAACTCCTTGAAAGCTGTGCAAGGCAAAGAGTTTGAAACTAAGCTTAGGAACATGCTCATTGATAATTCTTCTTATAGCATCAAAGAATACTTTGAAGCTAAATTACAATAAAAAATCGAAATCATACATTTCGTTTGACTGGCACCTCTTATTTTTTTTTTTTGTACGCCTGTAGACATAGATAGATTTGTAGATTTTTAAATATTCTAGTTGCTTTGTTTTTTTTTTTTTTTTTTGTTAATGTTATAATCCGTTTTTTATTTTTTATGTGTAAATTCACAATACCTTGAAAAGGTGAATTTATGCCTACCATCTACAATTTTACTGCTATCCTGTTTTCTGTTACAAATTTATAGTGAATAAATGAATATGAATATACATGATACCTGTCTATGCATTATATAGATCTATGGTTTCACAACCTGCGACTACGAAATAATTTTGCCAGATGCAGAGCGTTCACTAACATTGAACCAAACTCGTCAATCTGACCAACTGAAGTATTAGAAGTATAGTAACTTTCTTATCAAATTAAACTCTTACTTACTTTTGAAAAGTGTCATTGCAATCTTTGTTTTCTGTGACAAGCCTCGGTCTTTTCGAGAGCAGGTCCATTGGACCAATTTTCGAAAGTAGGTTCATTGAAGCTACTTTTGAAACTAGGTCAATTGGACCTATTTTTATAAGTTGGTCCGTCGGACTTGCTTTTGTTTGGTACGCGGGGCCATTTCTGTCATATGGGCTAAAATTAGGTCCTACTTTTGTAGAGCCACTTTTAGTACGCTGGTACCTATATCTTCCTCCTTTTAGTTTATTCAAAGGCTATAAATTGAAAATATAGCTTGATTAGGATGACAACTACTAGTAGGACCTTGAATACCTACTTCACTGCCTTATAATAATTACAATTATTCTAAGTTTACTGCACTGACTGTGTTGTCTACTGAAGCTAACGAAAATACCTACCGCTTACCTTATAGCATCGTGCATTCTTCGGGCGTTCCTTTTATAAGATTTTATTTTTTATTTTTTGACGAGTTTTCGTGGCCCACCCGTGTTAGTGTACACAATAATCGAGTACTTTTGAAAAAATAATAAAATATTATTTCAGCTAAGCAATGCGTCACACGTCCAACCAACAGCCTCGGCCGGTACTCGTCGCTACTCGAATTCGCTTGTCGCTACACGGCGTCTCACGCACACACGCACACGCACTGTGCCTGAGAACCAATTGAACAGTATGGCGTTTTTTTGGAAAATATACGCATTGAATCCCAAAAATAAAAAGATAAGACGACTTTGTTGACTTTTTGGTGAGTTTTCATGTCCCATGCAATCAAACAACCAAAAATATACTAAGAATAGACTTAAATACTACAATAAATACTAAATAAATAAATACAAAAAATAAACCATGGATTTGAACTCGGGACCATAAGATTAAATAATATATCGGCTGTCTCATAATTACGTTCCTCCACCGCGTCGACATCTCTTATCAACGAAAATAGCGGTTAGTTTATAGCATAGTCCATATAGACTTGAATACTTTTAAATAAATGCACAGTATACAAACATAATGTGATCAACCACCGGTGTCGGAAAGTTGTTTGAACTCAACTGAGAAGAACCGGCAAGAAACTTTCGTGTGGCTACTTTCAAAATTCTGATTGAAAATTAAAGTTGTTATTGGAAATAAAACTATATACAAATAACGTTTTATTGTTATTAAAATTGCCAAATAACTTTCATTCTAATCATAATCAAGCTTTCATCTTACGAACAAAAACAAACATAATACAAAAAGGAACACCAGGATTTGATCTTGCGACCATGAGATAAGGCTATTTACGGCTGTGTATTAATCATGTTCCTCCACCGCGTCGACCATAACATCGAACGAAAATAGCGCTTAGTTTAAAGCATTGTCCATTTTATGGTAATTTATTTATTAATTCATTTTATAAGACGTTTTGGTGAGTTTTCGTGTCTCATGCATTATTATAGCATACGCAATATTCTAACAGTGATTACTAAGCAATTAAATATTATTCAAATGCGGAGCGCAATGCGCGACACGTCCGTCTAGCATCAGGCCACGGCCGGTACTGTCTGTACACGGCGTTTCACGCACACACGCATACGCAATTTGCTTGAAATCAATTATTGGTGTTTTTTGGAAAATATACGCATTAAATCACAAAACTAAAATGAGCACGCTCTAGTATTTTATAAAACACACATTCTGTGAAAAGAACAGAATGATAGCATGATGTTTAGTACAGTTTTTTTTCATTCTAAAATTTTTTTAGACCCATCTTTGCGATTTTTTTCTATCGAGCCGAATTAGTTAAATCGTGTTTTCAAATTGATAAAACCAACCCTTGAATCCTCAAGAATACGACATATTTTTTTCATCTGGATCACCGAAGTGTAACACTTAATTTTCGTCACTATAAAACTTGGTTTTAGCTCTACTAGTCCCCTTAAACAGTGTCGTACTCTTGGGTTTTTGCGACGCCATATTCTCATAATCAAATATGTTTAAGCGCAGTGGTAATTCGTGGTAAGTGGTGGTGGTAGTAAACCAACAAGAGCAGGTAGTTGGAAAGGTTTATAAATGAAACCCTTTGCTTACTTACGTCATTTGGTTTATTTTTATCATTACATTCAACATTCCACCTTGCTTTACAGCAAAGGAATTTCATTTGGCAAAAGCAGAATAGTCAACGGAAATGGGTAGCCTGATATGTGATTCGAAAATTAAAGATTAAATGATATTCTTTTGTTAAACAAACGTTTTTGTTGCGATTTATCTTCCCGACAATACGCACAGGCAATTTTAGGTGTGGTAATACAAAAATCTTCATTATGGTATGGTTCTCATCACAATCAGAGTGCTAAGTACGACATGCTCAGAAAACGCGGCAAGAAAGTAAACGCGTTTGTATGGCATCGCGGTCGCCGCCTTTGACGCCGGTAGACGTAACCGTTTTGTGTCTATGGAAATCTGCGTTTACTTCCTCGCCGCGTTTGGTCTGTGCATGTCGTACTCAGCACTCAGGGCACTAAATCTAACAGCCATAACATTTCTAATAACTAAACTTCGTCCAAAGACTCACAGCGACGCTTTTTCCTTAAATTACAATTATTATAAGATTGCATTAAACTTAGGATCACAAAAAAACAATGTCAACGAAACAGTTTCGTTTTCGTAGCTTTTATACAATCTTACAGATAAGATTTATCAGATCATCAAAATATAAATCCGCAGATTTTAAAATGTACGTCAAAAAGCTCATTTTTGGACATACAACACTTTAAAATCAGCCAAGTTGTATTTTATTTTTATTTGACAAGTGTAAAGTTAGTCTTTAGCCGAATTGTGTAATACTTTAGGCTTTAGGTAATTCGTGGGGAACTCAACCCTAAAGGAAGCCCTACTAAGCTAAGAGTCAGGGTTTCCATTTTTCAATGTTCACAATTTGCATGTATGTTCGCATTTGGTCCAATTCTCGATTGGGCTTATTTAAAGTTGGTAAGGGTGACATGTGTCATTTTATGGTATTTTACTGAACATAAAATTGGAGGTCCGAACATTGTTTATACTGTCTGTAAAGTCGCGGAATGAAAAGGTTGACCAGTTTTCAAACACATTTATTTACGCGTTGCACAGGTATGCCGAAAAGTATGCTTTTTTGTCCGACAATAAAACTAAAATTCGATTAGACCTTCACGATTGATCTTGTCAATGTCATCATTGAGCAAGCAGAAACAGATCTTAGGATGGTCAACCCTTTCATTCCCCGACCGTACATAAACTGCACTTCTCTTTCTTCCTTGTAGCTGAGTAGAGGTGCCGTGGCGCAGTTGTGACAGTGGATCGGCAACGACCGCTGTTGTTGAACAACACACGCAGGGTCGGAAATAGGATGGGTGATCACACAACTGAAATTTAGTGAAGCGTTTTCGGGCATTATTACGGCGCTTCGAAAGGCACGGTAAGCAGTTGGTCCCGGTTGACGACGCTAGCCTAGTCGGAGGCCTTAGGGCGGCTTGAAAACATCTGACATTAAGGTTGCTCATTAAACTTACACCCCTTCAACAATTCGCACTGAGCCCGCGTGATGGAATATGGCTCACGCCACCTCATTTAAAGCAAATAAACGTTTTCTTTTCTATTCATAGTTGAGATGAGGCTTGTGCCCAGCAGTGGGACGTATAGAGGCAGTTTATTATTATTATGACGCTGAAAGATCACAGGCTTATTTTCTAGTCAATCAATACGACACTTTATTTTCTATCTTTTGGGTCCGTTTTTACCGAGTTTACTGTTTTTCGTCTGTTTCGATTGCTGCTCTTTTCTTCTCTTGTTACTGTAGGCACGATTTTCGACATATTCCGCGTAAGGCTGCTTATATTTCCATATCTCCTCTCTACTGTTAGGTATAGGCATGCCATGAGTACTAGTTAGGCCCAGGTAATCATGATCATCTTGAATTGATTTGTAAGCATCTTGAATTGCTTTGTAAGCATCTTGATATGATTCGTTAACATCTAAATATGACTTGTCACCTTCTTGACATAATTTGTCATCGTTTTTATGTAATTCCTCATCATCTTCGTATTTAATTTTCGTTTTATAAAGGCAATTATTGGAGGTAAACAGAGATTGATTTCTTTCTTCTGATCCAAAGCTCTGCTGCTCTTGCAATCTGAAATAAATATATATTTTTTATTATAAATTAATTATAACTGAATAATAATCGCGTTAAATTAATTTCCAAAAGCAAATAAAAATAAAATATGTATTACTGGACATTATTCAACACAGCGCCATCTAGCCCCAAACTCAGTAACTAAATGCTTGTGATATGGGATACTAGACAACGGATCAACATACTTAAATACTTTTTTTTTGGGATTACATACTTAACATGCATAGACCAGTACAAACAGACAAGTCAATGTACTGTCCGGGGATCGAACCCGAGATCATTGATTACACCAATGAGCCCACTTCTGAACCACCTAATACCACCACACACCAAATCAAATCGCAACAAATCGGTCATCAAGAATTACACATTAAAAAAACTGTTATTGTGTGTATTATTATGCATATTTAAACATATCTACAATTGATAATATAAGGTTTGCAAGAATGGTTTAAAGAATAAAAATACTAAATTTAGTATTTTTAAATTTTGAACCACGTGAAAGGTGTAAAATAAGAAAAGTATATAAACAATTTAGCACTTCATCAACACTTCAACAAAGCTTTTGTGAAGAGATTCAAGTGTTTACATATTTTTAAGGTGTAATATGATAATCTGTTTTTAACTCAAGTATGATAGACAGGGTGATTAATTTTGGAAGTAGATGTGGTATGGTAAGTAGGTGAATCCTCAAAACATTTTTCTATATTTCTCATTGTTTAGGATTTGGCCTACCACACCCAGTGTAAAAAGCAGCCTGTATATAATATCAAAATGTGTTTATTGACCATAACAGAAACATAAAGATATTTCCGGTGAGTTACACATTTTAAGTTTGTATACTGTGTATTTATTTATTATTTCTATCATAGTATTTAAGTCTATTATTAAGTGTATTTTTGTTTGTTTGATTAAGTTCTTGACGATTTGAAAGCACTTGTAACAAGTCTATTTAAATAAAGATATTTCTGATTCTGATTCCATAACTTACGGCATCGCCACGTTGGTTTCCGTGCACTCGAAGAGATCTTCAGGCTCTAACTTGATGCTGACACCCAGTTCTTCGACATGTGGAGTCTCAGAGTCGTCTTCAGTATCTGTCTCGGCTTTGATTTCGGTCTCTGCTCTAATTTCGGTCTCGGCTCTGGTCTCGGTCTCGGCTCTGGTCTCGGCTCTGGTCTCGGTCTCGCCTTTGGTCTCGGTTTCGGACTCTGTGTCAGAGCTCAGCTTGTACGCCTCGACTAACCGCCGTACTTGCTCTACTATCGTTACTATTTCGTCCTGTAGACAAAATTTAAAGGTAAATAATAAAATCTCTATATTTAAAAATGGATTGCTGTTCGTTAGTCTCGCTAAAACTCGGGAATGGCTGGACCGTTTTGGCTAATTTTGGTTTTGAAATATTCGTAATGGTCGAGGGAAGGTTTAAAAGGTGAGTAATCATGAGAATATGCTGGGAATATAGTGAAAATTTCTATTTTAGTTTCCTCTTAGTAAATGTTACTACCTGTCACGTGACACTAAATGTTTGACAACAGAACGAAGTCAGTTGGAACAGCTGGTCACTAACAAAAAATACTTAGGCCTAATTTAGCGTTGTGCAAATCACAAATGAAACTTTCCCTGGACTTTCACAGATAATTCAAAACCTAAATTCCCCAAAGCAGTCTTCGGATTTTCCAGTTTTAGTGAGTCTTAACGGGTTGGTATCAATTCGTCTAAAAAGCAACTGGTCTAAAGAGCAACTGGTCTAAAATGCAACTCGTCTAAAGAGCAACTGGTCTAAAATGCAACTCGTCTAAAGAGTAACTGGTCTAAAATGCAACTCGTCTAAGGAGCAACTGGTCTAATCCACTGTATCTTGAACTATTGTACAATTTTTCGGCATTTAAAAAAGGAATAAAAAGGACCGGAATGAAATTTTAATAATAATGATTTGTTAGATAATTTTCACACATACTTAGCGACTTTTGAGATCGCGATTTTTCATGGTCACAAATTAATAAATCGTGTTTTTTCTTGAAGTTAGCTCAATTTCACGCTGCAATCTGTTAAAGATTTAGCGAAAAAAAATAGTGCAATCATTAAAAAAGTAGGCGTGGTAGGCCAAATCCTGAACTATGAGGAATTTAGAAAAATTGACAAACGAGCCTTAGCCCAATTTTGGCAAAAACTAAAACTGCATATTTTTTTTTTTTACTTTTTTTAGCCAGGGTTCGAAACAGTTGGTTTTGGAAAAAAAATTACACCCTGTATTTTAAGATAAGGAACACATTTAAAATTAAAATAAAAACTCAGCTTGTGTTTTGACATATGATTTTCACATACACATACACACAAACAACATTGTAAAATCAAGTGTTTTTTACACTTGTAACTCAAGTGTAAAAAAATCATTGATATTAACGAAAAGAGGAAGATACGTTACGTTCATACTACGGGAATTCGAAAACTGGCACATAACATTGACATGCACGCGAACAAATCGCTGTCATATTGAATTGAAAACAGGTCTATTAGACCTGTTTTTTGTGTGGCCAACTTTGGTGCGCGGATGCCGTATCCTCATCTTTTTGTTTTTATCAATGAAGTTATACGGTACAATAAATTCTATACTACATAGTTTAGGAGGCTGATTTTTTGAATATGCTATAGGGTTACTAGTAGATAACTCATTTTAAAGGTCTTTTGTCTAAGAAATTTTGATCATGTCCTTTGTATTATAAAAAACAGCCTTTTAAGCCATGTAGTACACTCAAGAGGTATCAGTGTACCAAATGTGACCAAACAAAAAAACAGGTCCAATGGACCTGTTTTCAAGCCAATAAGCGACATTGTTAAAAGACACTTTAGGAGAAATTGTCAGGAAAAAAGACTATTTATTAATTTTGCGATCATGAAAAGTCGCTACTATGTGTGAAAATTATCTAACAAATCATTATTATTAAAATTTCATTCCGGTCTGATTCACCAAAAGGAACTGAAAATATAATTTTTATTATGTTCAATTATGTTTAAAATAGTTTTTGGTTTTGGACGCAAATTTGTCCTTTTTTTAAATGCCGAAAAATTATTTTACAATAGTTCAAGACACAGTGGATTAGACCAGTTGCTCCTTAGACGAGTTGCATTTTAGACCAGTTGCTCTTTAGACGAGTTGCACTTTAGACCAGTTGCTCTTTAGACGAGTTGCATTTTAGACCAGTTGCTCTTTAGACCAGTTGCTTTTTAGACGAGTTGATACCAACCCCTAAGAGCAGTTCAGGTTTAAATACAGGGTGTCCCAAAACTCAACGTCCGTCAAATTATTACCGAACAGCAAAAATATATTATATGCAAAATTAGGCGGTCTTATCGCTACAAAGCGAATGGGGTGAAGGGGTGCTGGGCACGACGACCGTCTTGGTGTAATTGTTGAGAAGTCGGCTACTACACCAAAGGTCGCGGGTTCGATCCGCGCCCAGTACAAACATGTGTGTGCATGAACATGTCTGTTTGTATTGTTCTGGGTGTTTCCTATGTATATTAAGTATGTATTTACAAAATAAAAAGTATTTAAGTGCCTATGTTTATCCGCTGTCTAGTATCCCATAAAAACGGACTATGATTAGATAAGATAAGATATACTTTATTGCACAAAGAAAACAAGTTACATAACGATGACATTTAGAATGTACAATACAGGCGGTCTTATCGCTAAGAGCGATCTCTTCCAGACAACCTTCAGGTAGAGAAACTGGAAAGGGAAGTAGATGCGGTTGTGCAAGACGGTAATTAAAAAGAAAATATGAATATATTAAAACAAAATTTAGTTTTCCCGTTATAAAATAAGCATACATACAGTACTACAAGCAAAATAATAAACTTACATATACCTTCATAAATATAATACAAACAATTCGTTATATGGATTTACAGGACGATTGCGTTAAGTAGTGAAAAAGAAGATTATTGGGTCAAGGCGATAGAAAGTGTGCTTTGACACGGGATTTGAAAATAGGAAGGGATTTGGATAGCCTTATGGATGAGGGTAAGGAGTTCCATAAGCGAACGGATTGGACAGTAAAGGAATTAGAGTAATAGTCAGTAGAATGAGGATTAGCCCACTTGGGGCTATAGTACGATTATTAATTGTAGTCAGCGAAATGACAACTTCAACGGTGACTGATACAAAAAAGGGTGACCCGCTACAATAGTGACGTTCGGCAATCACTAGACTTAGACATTTAGTCATGATTTATTTTATGAGGTATCAAAGCCTTTTTTAAATAATTGTAAATATTTAATAGGTACAAAACGAATTAAATAATACGATTTAAGAAATATGGGCCCTACCTCCATATTAAAACTTCTCACTAAAAAATTATAACCATAGCTGGGAAAAAAATGTTCAAAGAGGTTCAGGGGAATTAACACTTGAAAGTCAGCAAAATACAAGTAATTATGTAAGTTTTTATTCGTTACGGTTGCTATTGATTCATTGCAGTTACATTTATCACGAAGGAATCCACATATTGGTCTATAATGTGGTCGAGTAGACACATTTTGTCTTCGACTTAAATGGCATGGTGTATGCACTGTCTCCAATTATCAGGCGTCACCTCTTTCAGGCCTTCTTCAAATATTTTTTTACCTCTTTTATTTTAAAAGTTTTATTGTTCCTGGCAACGTACCCCTTTGCTTGAGCCCAAACTAACTCTATTGGGTTGAGCTCACAGTGATAAGGTGGCAGACGCTTCCACAGCATAGCGTTCGTAATTAGATTTTTGTAATTTTACTATTTCGATTAAGTGAGCCTTTATCATTGTAGGTTGATATTTAATTTGTTTTTCATCTAACCACTGAACTATATCAGCCTTCCGCCAGTTTGAAGTGGGGATACGCTCGACTTTTCGATCTAATACCAGCACCGCATTTGGCTTTAATTTTGGCAAAATGCTTTTAAGCCATTTCTCAAAACACTCTGAATTCATCTCTTCATGATAGTCCATACCATTATTATTCGATTCAAAAATAAGTAAACCGGAATCTACAAAACCTTCGTCACTGCCTGTATGTGAAATTATACGGCGTCGTCCTTTGCCGGTTGGGCCCTTTAGGCCTGTAAGTAGTCAAACCTTTAGAAAACGCTTGTTTGGAAGATTCTACTGTTGTATCCTCCCAAACTTTTCCAGCTGTATGAGCTGTTAATAAACGAAATTCTTACCTGTAAATAATATAATAGAGAAACAAAACATTTTGAAACTGAAAATCTATTTACTAAATACAGTTTACCGAAATACCTCTATGTCTCAAGACGAAAGTCTGACCAGTGTGTGTTGCCAGTAATGACATATGGAAGTGGGACGTGGTCATTCACTACGACTTTTTTGCCAGGCTGTAATGTCGACTAACTTTTAATTGTAAAAACTCGATTTACCACATCACTATTTCTTTGGGACTGAAAACCTGCCACACTGAAAATGTCATTTCACTGACTACAATTAAAAATCGGAGTATAGATGGCGCTGTGTGGAATAATGTCAAGGGATATTTATTATTATTTATTTTATTTAATGCCTTACCCTCTGCCTATAGGCGGGTAGTCCCAAGCGGTAGTGCCAGTTGTGTTCACCGCGCGCATCGCACGCGCAGCATAGCAGGCGCGCGCATTGCACGCATGCGTGCATGTACCTGACCGACAGCAAAATATTATTGACCTTTTTCAGTGTGACCGTCTGCAGTAGATTGACTACTGCAACAGTAGATTTTCAGTATATAAACACTAAACCGGGTTTTCTGCAACATATTAACTACGGTAAAAACTACTACCTGCATTTGCCCGACGTTTCGGCGACAATTGCATGTGCCGTGGTCACGAGGGTGGTCTGACGATGCGCGGAGGAAAATCTTCGTCCACCCGCATATTTTCAACATTCTTATTAGTGGTACAGTCAACCAGGCAAAACACACTAACACTGTCCGGTTTTATTTTGGACTGGAAAAGACTGAAAGGAAACTTCAGGCATATTTTTTAACTCATAAGTTAAAATGTTGCAGAAAACTGTAAAATGTAAAAAGTCAATAGAACAGAAAGGGACAGCTATACATCTGAGGCATGCTCAACCTCAACGTTGATTTTCGTTGGTGAATTCGGGGTTAAAGGGGTTCAAGTGTTCTGTCAGGCTCAAAAGTCAAGCCACAGCTCATGAATGGTATTTCTATTGGAGTGAGGTTCAATTTCCAATAACACTGAAGAATAAAATTAGTATTACTGGACACACAGCGCCATCTAGCCCCAAACTCAGTAACTAAATGCTTGTAATATGGGATACTAGACAACGTATCAACCAACATACTTAGGCCCAGACTCCACCAGAGCTGAGCGTAGATGTGCGGCGTCGAGGTGTGTTTTCAACAACCAATGGAATTGCGTTATTCACACACGGAGATGTGGAGATGTGATTCTATTGGTTGTTGAAAACACAGCTCGACGCCGCACATCTCCGCTCAGCTCTGGTGGAGTCTGGGCCTAAGTATGCTATTTTTTTGTAATAGCATACTTAACATGCATATACCAATACAAACAGACAAGTCAATGCACGCAAACGCTTGTACTGTCCGGGGATCGAACCCGAGATCATTGATTACACGAATGAGCCCACTTCTGAACCAAATCGGTGGTCAGCAATGACACATTAAAAAAAACTGTTATTGTGTGTATTATTATGCATATTTTAACATATCTACAATTGGTAATATTAGGTTGGCAAGAATGGTTTAAAGAGTAAAAATACTAATTTTAGTATTTTTTAATTTTGAAACACGTGAAAGGTGTAAAATAAGAAAAGTATAGAAACAATTTAGCACTTCATCAACACTTCAACAAAGCTTTTGTGAAGAGATGAACGCTAAGCACACGCTGACGCTGATGCTGTCCTGTAAAATGTCAATAGAACAGAAAGGGACAGCTATACATCTGAGGCATGCTCAACCTCAACGTTGATTTTCGTTGGTGAATTCGGGGTTAAAGGGGTTCAAGTGTTCTGTCAGGCTCAAAAGTCAAGCCACAGCTCATGAATGGTATTTCTTTTGGAGTGAGGTACAATTTCCAATAACACTGGCAGCTGTCAAAATGTATTCCTTAGATCACTGGGACGGCAGTGTTCAATTACAATGTTTTTAGGTTTTTCTTTTGACATTATACATTAGGATTTAGGTAAAATGATTGTGATATATGTTTATAAAATGTAACCGATGTCCACATCAGATGCATAAGCTATATTATTGTGTTTCATCCGAATCCATCGAGTAGTTTTTACGTGAAAGAGCAACACGGCACATCCACACATACAAACTTGCGCATTTGTAATCGATATTAGTAGGACTGTTATCATCAGTCTCCTAAGCATTTTTCTATATCTGGATTATCTGGTTTAGTTTACAAGTTTAGCTGGGGAGTTCACCCTGTATTAAAATATTTATTGTTTTATTTGTGTAGCACAGAAAAACATGGAAAAACATGTTACCATAATTACCCCTGTTTTATATTTTGTGAGAAACAACCCAAAAATAACATCTATTGAAATGAAATAAAGCGGAAAGCGACTAAAATAATGTTTAATATTTTTAAACTTACCTATAATTGAGATCTATGAAGCAAAAGGAACAAACAGACGTTTCTTTCTTATTTCTTGGGTCACCAATTTCAAACTCATTCTCTGCAACAATAATAGTCTTATTTGATTTCCCACTGCTGCTCATAAAGCTTTGGATAGGTATTTAGAAGTTTTCTGAGAGATAAACCATATCTGAAAGATAGCTCAGTTACTATGATGTATAAATGTTGAATGGTCGTTTAATCTGAATATTACGAATAATTGTCAAGCGACGGGGTTCCCATTCGCTCGTGAAATTAACAAGTACCTACATAATGATAATATTGGTTTCGTCCTAGCAAAAGTAACGTGTAGGTGCACTCGTGAAATCATTATTAAAGACCAAAAATTACATTTTAAAAACTACAAAATACAAAAAAAGGCGAAAAATTAAAATACAGTACAGTCAAGTCGCCCGCAGATCAGGCTACCTATTTCAGTTTTTTTCCCTGCTATTTCCAAAGCAAGGAGGGCTGGCCGGAAATGGGTAGCCTGTCATGCCGTTGACTGTACATGTACACAAATTAGTGACAGAGTCTAATGGGCAATAGGTTTCAGTCTCACCAAATGCTGTGTTCGTAAGTCAGCGCACAGGTTGAGGAAGTTTGTAAAGTCGCGGAATGAAAAGGTTGACCAGTTTTCTAATAAATTCATTTAAGCGTTGCAAGCACATTTTACCTGTTTAAACTGTGTAACAGCCTAGAGTATGTCCAAAAGAAAAAAAAGTGCTTTATTGTTTGACAATAAAATTTGAATTCGATTACACCTATTCCTTCACGATTGACAGTTGAAACAATACTTTTTATTGGTTTGATCTTGGCAATGATGCAAGCCATGCATGACAGCAAGCAAAAACAGATCTTAGGGTGGTCAACCCTTTCATTCCCCGACTGTACATAAATACAGAAACAAAGACAAAAAATAAATACATACCATTTGTAATTACCTGTTTTCTAGTTTTGACTTGCTTGGTTCTTTTTTTGTCTTTTAGATTCTTCTGTGGCCGATATTGTTTTCTGAAAGTAATTTATATTATAAACTCTGCCGTTGCCGGTCCCAAGCCCGGATGAGAAAAGAGGAGGGTTTGCCGAGAACGACGTAACCCCCTAATTCTATCATAGGGTGATGTCAGCAGTAAAATACGTCAACGCCGAGCCATGGGCGGCGGTCAATTAACCCACTAAATGGCTTTCGAAAGCCAGGAGTGACTAAATACCCTCTAAAAGTTCGAGGGCAGATGCTTGGGAAACGCCTGCTTCTATTTTCCCAACCCCCCCTCTTATGAAAATGGTTAACGATGAATGTGATATGTCGTGCGACCCGGCTAACCCCCGGCGCCATGAGGTTCCCGGGCCCCATGGTGTGAAATATGTCACCGAAGACTGCGCAAATGTGGGCAACCAGGCATCTGTGTCAGTAAATACTACTGGAAAAAAGAAACTAGTTCAACAAGCGTTCCATCCTAGCATGTTTAACAGGCCAACAAGCGCCTCTACCACGAGTAAAAACAACACCAACCAACCAATGGCCTTTGAACCTACGAGCAACACAGACCATTCAGAATCTCAACAGGAAAGCGAGTCCTACTCAAATGTGCCCCTAATGCAAAACTGGGAAGCCGAAGACTCTCCAACCCAATGGACGGAAGTAGCCTCGAAGAAGAGACAAAGAGAAAGCCCAGATGCGGGCAGAAACCAAAAGCAGAGCAAATCTAATGACTACTGGCTTAGCCAACCAATACCTACCAACAACAGCTTTTCGGAGCTAGTAGTCGATGATGTTCAGAGCAATGCAACAGAAGAAAAGCCGGTTAAACCTCCCCCAATATTTGTGGACAAGGTGAGCAACATCCAACCACTGTTAAGCCTTCTCGACGAAATAACTAAGGGTGACTATGACCTGAAAATCTTGCGAAACGAACAAGTACGAATCCAGCCGAAAACTTCCAATATTTACTCACTCATAGTAAAGGGTTTACAGCAGAGAAGCACTGAATTCTACACCTACAAACCTAAACAGGAAAGAAGTTTCAAAGTAGTGTTAAAAAACATACACCCATCCTCCAATCTAGATGACATTAAACAGGAAATCAAAGAACTCGGTCATGTGGTAACTAATATATGGAATGTCAAACAGCGGACCACCAAAAAACCTTTACCCATTTTCTTCATCGAAATCGAATCAGGGCAAAACAACAAGGACATCTATAATATAAAAACCATTCAGCACTGTAGAGTCGTGTTTGAACCCCCAAGACCAAAACGTGAAATACCCCAATGTGCCAACTGCCAACAGTATGGACATACTAAAAAATACTGCCACAGAAGGCCAAAATGTATTAAATGTGCTGGAGAACATCATTCATCGACCTGTGAGAGGAAGGGAAGATCAGACCTTGTCAAATGCGTCCTGTGCGAGGGTAACCACCCCGCTAACTACAAAGGATGTGTGGTGTATAAAGATCTGCAAAAAACAAAATATCCGTCACTCCGCCCGCCACTAAAACTGAAACACGCCGTACCAGACCCTACAAAAACAGTCGACGCCCCTGAAAAGCCAGTGATTATGGCCCAGCCGAAACCTGACCAGAGAAGGAGCTTCAAGGAGGTCCTCCAATCTAAACGCGAAAAACGAGATATGTCGGAAAAAAATAATCAACCTGAATTAACACATGACACCGTTTCCGAAAACAAGCAAATCTTGAATCTGCTAAACCAACTTGTACAACAAATTTCTGCAATGAACGCCCTACTAGTACAACTCATGTCAAATTTGCAAAATTCAGTTCGTTGAATCTAGCAATTTGGAATGCCAATGGGCTGCCACAACATATTTTGGAACTCAAAATATTTCTTAAAACTCATAACATTGATATACTTATGATAGCTGAAACTCACTTTACTGCGAAGAGCTTTTTCAAAATACCAAAATACAAGCTGTATCGTACTGACCATCCTGACGGCACCGCACACGGTGGTTCCGCTATCCTTATAAAAGACAACATCAAGCACTATGAAACCACGCACTTCCGCGACGAGCATATTCAAGCTACTAACCTAATCATTGAGGACAAAAGAGGACCAGTTACCATTTGCGCTCTGTACACTCCTCCCAAACACTCAATCAAAAGTGATTCCTATATAGCCTTCTTCAAGTCTCTTGGCTCAAGATTTCTGGCAGGGGGAGATTACAACGCCAAACACACAGATTGGGGCTCGCGAACCACCAACCCAAAGGGCAGACAGCTATTGCTTGCAGTACAAAAGCTCCAGCTAAATGTGGCATCTACCAAGGAACCCACCTACTGGCCTACAAGTGTAAAGAAAACACCTGACCTGACCGACTTCTGTGTGGTCAGAGGCCTACCAATATCGCATATCTCCTGCAAGTCTTGCTACGAGTTGTCCTCTGACCACACGCCGGTTCTCGTTGAGCTGGAATGCAGAATTGCTGAAAAATCTATGCCCTGCAAGCTGCATAGCACAAAAACGGACTGGATCTACTTTCGGGAACTCATTGAGAAGAGTCTGATACACAATGTCCCGCTCAAGACCAACGAGGACATAGATCGAGCTGTTGAGGTATTCAATTCTGCGGTGCAAATGTCAGCATGGGAAGCTACTCCAGTCCCATGCAAGCCAATCCTCAACACATCCTCAAAGTCGGTCCGAGATATGGTTCGACTTAAAAGACAGGCCAGGAAGAAATGGCAGACAACTCGATACCCAAGGGACAAAACGGTTTATAACCAGCTAGCATCGGAGCTTAAAAACCTCTTGAAGTTCGAGAAAAACCAAAGCGTCAGGCATTACTTGGAAAACCTAGACGCTACTGCTTCGACCAACTATTCCTTATGGAAAGCAACTAAAAAGCTCAAAAGTCCTGCTATCCACCAACCTCCCATAAGACGTGAAGACAGTACATGGGCAAAGAGCGACTTGGAAAAAGCGGTAGAGTTTGCTAACCATCTTGAAAATGTGTTTGTGCCCAACCCCGATAAGGGCTCTTCCAAGGTTCAGTCTGTCATGGGATTACTAAGCAGTATAAACCAACTCGAACCACCAATAAAAAGACTGAGGAGAAGTGAAGTCGAAGCTGCCATCAAGAAACTTGACCTAAACAAGGCCCCTGGCTACGACCTCATTACTGGCAAAATTATGAAAGAGCTCCCTAGTGCTGGCATTACTTTCCTGACTCATTTGTACAACGCGATTCTCTGGAGAGGATATATGCCTCCCCAGTGGAAAGTAGCAGAAATACTAATGATCGCTAAACCTGGCAAAAAACCTGAAGACGTGAAATCATACCGACCTATAAGCTTGCTACCTATTCCATCAAAGGTCCTTGAGCAGCTTTTCCTAAAAAGGCTCATGCCAGCTGTGATCAAGGAAAACCTCTTACCTGATCATCAGTTTGGGTTTCGTCGTGGTCACGGAACGATAGAGCAGGTTCATCGACTTGTGGAAAAAATCAACTCCACATTTGAAAAGAAAAGGTACTGCTCCGCAGCGTTCCTGGACATATCCCAGGCGTTTGACCGTGTTTGGCACGAAGGACTCCTCTTCAAAATAAAAAGTACTCTCTCCATCAATTTCTACGAGTTCCTTAAGTCGTACTTAGGTGACAGAAGGTTCTACGTCAAGCACGGAGAACATAGATCAAGCGCAAAAAAAATTAAAGCGGGCGTTCCACAGGGTAGCGTCCTAGGCCCAGTCCTGTACCTCTTGTATACGTACGATTTGCCTTCGTCGCAAAATGTGCTAGTAGGAACTTTTGCCGATGATACCGCTGTGTTAGCAGAACACGAGCACCCAGCCGTGGCCTCCTCGATGCTTCAAGGGAACCTAAATGAAATATCAACGTGGTTGACGGACTGGCGAATTAAGGCAAACGAAACGAAGTCCGTGCACGTTACTTTTACCCTGAGAAGAGATACATGCCCAAGTGTAATGTTAAATGGTGTACAAATACCACAACAGGATCATGTTCGCTACCTGGGAATGCACCTGGACCGACGTCTGACATGGCAGAAGCACATATTTACCAAACGTAAGGCCATGGGGCTGCAGCTGAGGCAGATGTATTGGCTAATGAACAGAAGGTCAAACTTGTCGCTCGAAAACAAATTGAGAGTCTACAAATGCATCATCAAACCAGTCTGGGCATATGGCATACAGCTGTGGGGAACAGCTTCCAACTCTAATCTGGAAATCTTACAACGCTTCCAATCTAAGATCCTTCGCATAATTGTTGATGCACCATGGTATGTGACAAATGACCAACTGCACCACGACCTCAAAATTCCAACAATCAAACAGGAAATCAGCAAAACTATTTCACAATATGCTAAAAGACTGGTGAAACATCCAAATATGCTAGCGTCTGGGCTGATGCGGGCCAAAAAATGTTTTGTGAGATTGAAGAGGAGGGCTCCCCAAGACTTGTCCAGTTGATGCTGGACGTCGCAACCTGGAATGGATAGATCAATGGAGCTATACCATGCAAGACGATATCATCTACCATCACAACACAGCGCTAAATGTCTCAGGACAGATTGCCAGAAAAGAGAGTTAAAAAAAAAAAAAAAAAAAAAAATATTATAAATAATGAAAATTAATGACAAAGAACGATGGGCTCAAATTAGGCATAGTATGTACTCTGAGTATCTGACTAATATATCATGCATAGTTTTAATAACATAGGTCTTTAATTTAATTATTATTCGAAGGGGACAAACATCTACAGACCTACAATACAATTTCTCCTATGAGGCCTGTGCCCAGCAGTGGGACGTACATATATAGGCCGTCTATGTGTTATGTTAGTTCAAAAAACAACTTACTGGTGTCTAACAACAAAATCTTGGTAAACGTCCAAATACTTTGCAGACATATGACTTGACCGGTTTGCGCTGGGCAGATCTTCTTCAGTACTTGCCCAATCCGCTGTGAAAATATAGATTTTTGAACTATGAAGTATACATTGCCTCGCATTGATACATAGAAGGAAATATAATTGATTTTTCAGGTCTTGGGAATAACATACAGTATAGTGACTGTTAAATGCAAGATTTGCCCAGAGCATTAAATAAAAATAAAATTAATAAAATAAGCCTTTGTTGCTGCTAATTTTTAAAAAAATATAACTTTTTTTCTTAGTTTCCACCCGGCGAAATCGTGCCGCTAGTAAAGAATAAATAAATGAACTTTTTTGTTCTTTTACTATACTTTTATCTTCAAAATGCTTTTCCCTCTCTTTTAGAGTCCTCATGCTCCGTCTTTTAAATTTATCAGGCTCTGTCGTGTCTGTTGTTTGTGTTGTCCTGTCCGGTTGGCATGTAAATTTTGTAGGCACACATCCAGGTTTAATACGGACGCGTGATACCGACCCCATCACACGATACTCCATATAATTTTCCATGTCATTTGGCAACTGGAAAAAGCAAGTAAAAAATCAAATTTAGGTATAATATGACAGTCGACAGATAATCAACGCCAAAACAAACTTGACCCCAAAAATTGTGTTGTTTTATAGCCTCAATATTACTACTATTTTACGTCAAATGAATATTATATTGAAAATCTATCAATACTTACATCAAAATGATCTTCACAGAAATAAATTGACGAATTGTGAACTACTTCATTTGGGTTTCGCCCTGCGAGCTTGAACCACTTATCCCTCATTATTTTCCTGTTTGGAACATACGCAAACACTTTTTTGGGCGTTTTTATCGATGTGTTTTTACACTGAGGTACTGCACACCACTTATACCCTTTTGAATTCATTTTTATCACGTAGGTATTCTGTATTCTTCGTTAGAAGTGATATACACAATCCGTGCCACAAACTAGATAGGGAACAGGTTCAGACGGGTAACTTCCGTAGCAAAAAACTCTCCTTAGGATCCATAGAGATTTCCGCATGTAAAGATTTTGACAGCTTTTTTTTTTGATTGTTTTTTCAAAATGCGGCAACGATGTTAACGTTATAAATCCACAAATATATACAAAAAGGTTATAAGTAAACCTTTTTGGTACGGTATATTATAGGTACCTACCTAAATTCTGCTTGTTTTCTTTGGAAATATAAATTGGGTATTAATTAAACAATTTTCCCTTATTATGCCTTTTATTTCTTAATTTTGTTTAATATTTAGTAAATGCTTTACGCTGCATACAGGGCAAAATCTTATTTTCCAATCTACAAACATCCGTAACTTGAGATTTTTGTTTATAATGTTGCACCAATTGAACACAGTTAATCGCAGAGTTAAATCAAAACAGCTTTTCGCAACTACACTTTTGTTTTTCTTACAACCCAAAGAATCATATGAAAGCTGATGAATGCTTGGACTGAATTTGATGTTTCAACTCTTCTATTAAACCCTGTTGATGTGGGCTATTTTCAAACCTGATTGGCTTCTGCAATTATGTTTCCAAACAATCTTACCGCATTTTCTGATGGGTAGGTAAGTTTATTTTCTTTAAACATTTATATTCTCTGAAAGAAATATAATTGTTGACACAATGAAATAAAAACCAACCTGACAATACTTGACAAATGACAATCAACAAAAGCGTAGCCTAGGTTACAAACCAAAGACAATCCTTAGACTAGAAACCTCATCATCCGCGGGAGGAGGGGAAGCTGCCATTTTCTTTACAAGCATCCATAGACAAGCTTAACCTTAATGCTATTATTTTTACAGGAAGACAACCGGCCGTGGTGACAACACACAACACAATGACAAGATTGACAGACGTGTGAAGTTTATAGTACGATTAATAATTGTAGTCAGCGAAATGACAACTTCAACAGTGACTGATACAAAAAAGGGTGACCCGCTACAATAGTGACGTTCGGCAATCACTAGACTAAGACATTTAGTCATGATTTATTTTATGAGGTATCAAAGCCTTTTTTAAATAATTGTAAATATTTAATAGTGTACAAAACGAATTAAATAATTACGATTTAAGAAATATGGGCCCTACCTCCATATTAAAACTTCTCACTAAAAAATTATAACCATAGCTGGAAAAAAAATGTTCAAAGAGGTTCAGGGGAATTAACACTTGAAAGTCAGCAAAATACAAGTAATTAGTAGTGTCCGACCGAACTTTCGGTTTCGGTTTCGGCCAGTTTCGGCCAAAAAATCGAGTTTCGGCCGCAGTTTCGGTTTCGGCCAAAATCGGCCGAAACTTTAGCCGAAACCGAAACTCAATTCGGAAGATGTCGTGCGAACTCGTTAACGTGTCGTGTCGTGTAAACGAAGTTTCGTTTCTCGCGACAACGTTATGGCAACGCCTGGCGACCTCAACAGTTGTCGGGAATTGTCGTGGGATATTCGGATGGCTCCGTAGCAACACAAAAATTGGTCAGGTAATGTTTTGACGGAACTGATTACATGTCAGTTTTCGTTGAGACTGTCCTGTTGGGAGCTCGATAATAATACCGCCGTACACACTGGCGGGTGTAGAGGGGAGGTGTTACTCCCCTCAAGATGGGCTAGTCAGCATAGCGCGCCAGGGGTCCACCGGCACAGAGTTCTTGACCAGAGATCACGGGGACCTCTGGATACGCGCTGAAGCAGGTCACCGGGGGCTTTAGTGAGTAATGTCTGCCGCCTCACGGCAGGCGAGCCTCACACACCTCTGGCCTTCCCTCAGAGTCCCGCCCTCTGGATCGTCCAGAACCAGTCCAGTCCATGAACGGATTTCCTCCAAAAAAAAAGATGGTCTTCTTCGAGAACAGGCAGGATGAAGAAATCGAATGCCGAATCACCTAGAGGAGCTAACTTTTAAAGTTAGCTCAAATAAATGAAGTTCATGAAAATGAAATCTTTAAAGTGAGAACTTCTCGACGTTTGCATTCTGCCCATCCTTACAAACGGTGCTCAAGCCTGGTAGCCCATGGATAGCAAAGCAAAGGCTCGGGATAGGTCAAGGGTAATCTAGTGGGGTGTGTTAGGCATTAAACACACAGACAGAAAATGGTCACCACGATCCGTGCCAAAACTGACGTTCAAGACGTAGGCCAGAAAGTCGCCAAACTGATAAAATGGGAGTGAGCCCAGAGCAGTCTGTAATCTGTAAGATGCATCCGGCCTGAATCACAACCCAATGCCTCCTCAAAGACTGATATCACTGACAGACGACGCCTAAAAAACGATGGTGCGACCACCTGGTACATAACTATGGCGAATGGCTGACTTGAGCAAAAAACAGGTAAATCGAAAAACTTGGGGG
Organism: Udea ferrugalis; assembly: GCA_950022985.1. NCBI lineage: Eukaryota > Metazoa > Arthropoda > Insecta > Lepidoptera > Crambidae > Udea > Udea ferrugalis. Next base: position 3,302,730 of record OX465541.1, read on the forward strand.
AGACCTTTGCCCAGCGGTGGGATCTTGTGTTGAAAAAATGAGTCTGTAACTTAGTTTCGTTGTTATTAGAAGAATAATGAGTAAAATTCTTCAGAATTTGGGATTTGTAGGTATTTTATACTTGACCACGTGAGTTTCGGTTTCGGTTTCGGCCGAAACTGAAGCCCAGGCCGAACATTCGGTTTCGGCCGGAAAACCAGTTTCGGTCGGACTCTAGTAATTATATACGTTTTTATTCGTTACGGTTGCTATTGATTCCGACTCCGATTCTGAATTCATCTCTTCATGATAGTCCATACTATTATTATTTGATTCAAAAATAAGTAAACCGGAATCTACAAAACCTTCATCACTGCCTATATATGAAATTATAAGGCGTCGTCCTTTGCCGGTTGGGCCCTTTAGGCCTGTAGTCAAACCTTTAGAAAACACTTGTATGGAAGATTCTACTGTTGTATCCTCCCAAACTTTTCCAGTTGTATGACCTGTTAATAAACGAAATTCTTACCTGTAAATAATATAATACAGAAACAAAACATTTTGAAACTGAAAATCTATTTACTAAATACAGTTTACCGACATACCTCTATGTCTCAAAACGAAAGTCTGACCAGTGTGTGTTGCCAGTAATGACATATGGAAGTGGGACGTGGTCATTCACTACGACTTTTTTGCCAGGCTGTAATGTCGACTAACTTTTAATTGTAAAAACTCGATTTACCACATCACTATTTATTTGGGACTGAAAACCTGCCACACTGAAAATGTCATTTCACTGACTACAATTAAAAATCCGAGTATACTTGGGAAAGACGTCACAGCGGACGCCATCTGTGCGGTCCGTAATGCGATAACAGCGCTTTCAGCGTTAAAATCAATTAAAAAAAATATTACAAATTCAGAATTTCTTTGTTTAAATCATAGAGTATGGTAATCCATTGTTTCATAGCTACGATAGATACGATACGATAGTAAAAATACGATAAAAAAAAAAAAATAGTAGTAGTAGTAGAAATAAATAGTACGATAGTATAAATTATTGTCGATTTAATTATTGTCGTTTATCGATTTAATACTTAGACAATATAGAAATGGACTCGCGATTGGGCCGCCCGTCAATGCAAAAAAGTCTGTCCCTTTTTGCGGGGGCAGGGGGAACACTCACACAAAGAAAATTACCTCTACCTTAACAGAAGAGGCTTGTTGGCACAATCGCACACAAACCTAAATAAGCAACACAGGGATATTTTACACATACATGTCAATAAAATGATTCACACTACTACAACTTTTGACAATAGTTATGTCTTTACACGGTACTTATGTCAACTTGGCTAGTGCTGACCATAACACAGCTATTGGATGTCCAAAAATAAATTGAACAAATTGTTTCGATTAGAAATTGTGAATTATATTATGTATTGGAAATTACGCACTTTCCATAATTTCTAAGCCTGATTTTAACTGTTTACGTGGAGAAGTCCACGTAAACAGTTAAAATCAGGCTTTTGACCTTTATGAATATTTACTTAAAACTATTAGACGAATATTTTAAATTACAAACTTATTGAAACGTGTAGATTCTTCTAATCTTTTAAAGCAGTATAGCAGTAAGCAATCATTAAATAAATTATTAGAGTAAAAATTTGGACTAAGGACCAATTGTGAGGATTAAAAACTTATCAGACCTATTGGTCTGATAAGTTAACCTCTTATTTTTAACCTTTAATAACGCCGCAGATTTTAAAATCTACCTATTTATTTATTCAGAATTATATTACATACTGACTTACAGTTTCCCAAATCGTCAGTATGTTTATTTCACATGTCAGACTTAATACTAAATTAATTAATTAATTTAGACTATGACTAGTGCATAGTCTGAAATATTTAGATTTCGTAATTCAATATTTTGAAATCTGCCGAGTTGTTATTTGTTCATCCGATGACTTTGATCTAACTGTTGAATAATCTGCCCTAACTGAAACGAGCTGTATGTACGTTTCTAGGGCTTGACAGACTGCCTAAGTTAGTAAACTTGATATTAGGTGATTGGAAACATCGGTTTTAAATGCATGCTTTCGTATTGTAAGATAATGAAGCTTACAGCTGGACAAATAACAAGTTTTATTTCAAACAGTGTTACCTACCTCACTAACAGTAATTTTTTGGTGAATATTTAAATCACTTCTCTTAATTAATCAACTGATAAAAAAACATTTCATCCGATTAATTTCTATAAATAAATCGGATAATATGATGTTTTCATAGGCATTTAAAGTCATTTCCTACCTGATTTGTTTGTTATTGACGTTATATCGCTTGCTGCACATATTAACTCAGCGAAGTAAAAAAAACATCTTTATTGTTGTAATCATTTACAAACACTCACCTATTTATTTATTTACTCAGGACATGACAAAAATATAAAAAACAAAATGTGACTAGGAACCTCTTTGTTCAGGCGTCACTTTACTTCTATAGATAACAAGAAGCTCTAGAATGAGTCCCGAAGTTAAGTGCCATCGAGTATGCCAACTTTCCTGTTTTCCTGTTTCCGGTATTTACATTACACAGAAGAGTAGTGTGGTATTTTTATTTTTTGTTACCTTTTATTTAGTCTTTTTTTAAAATGAATTTGAATGTTTTTTATATTGTTAGGCCTAGTATCACTTTCGCAGTAATTACAAATCTAACGACACATGTCAAGCTGAAATAAATCGAGCCGTTCAGGCTGCAGAGCGTGTCAAACACTATTACATACAAACATACTTACATATATACACTCGAAAAACATAACCCGCCTTCTAGCGCAGTCGGATAATAAATAAATGAATCATTAGAAACATTATTCTTACGTCAATCGAACTAATTGAAATATTTTATTCGAGTCCAATCGGAACTTGCCAATCGATATTTCTTGACATTAACCCCAACACTAGTGTGATTACGAAAACACTCAAATGTCATTCCGGACAATGTTTCAGGTGATATAATTATTAGTGATTTTTGCAGAAGAAACATGAAATTGAACCAAAAAAATACATACGGATGAAACATAACATTATCCTTCTTCCAATTTGAGTTACTCGAAGTGTTCTTACTACTATCTACAGCACAAAACGGCATTTTTGAAGAGCTCTTTACTCATCGACGTATGACTCGTTATGTCAAAATTTCGGAGTTTCAAGTAGTTTTGTTCAACGTTCGGATTTTTAATCGTAACGTGAGCAGAGGGGTAACGCACGTAAGGCATCTCCAGTTCTTAATGCTCTAAGATTTAATACCATTCTTATTGAATGCTTTAAAATTCAGTTTCTCAAGATCCGTAATGAAAAAAATACAAATGATTTCTTGTGCTCACTCAATCCTCACGTTATTGAAAGGGCTGTTATTTTAGAGAACTAGCAATTAAATGGCATTAATAATTTGTACTGTTTTAGTTCGAGAAAAGCGATAAAATCCCATTGCGGACCGCACAGTTGCTGTCACATTGACAGACACCGTCACCCACCGGGTACCACCATCAGTATTTGTTTGTTTATGTTTTGCATTGAAAGAAAACTTTGAACTTATTTATTCAAAAGAAAATATACGATGGCGACAAAGAAAACGTAAGTAGACATATAGATGTGGTCATTTCTTAGTTGAATGAATAAAAAAATATTATGATAAACTTTGTGTTAGTTCCATAAAGAGACCCCTGGTGTTGCGGAGTAACAAAGCGCAAATACAGTACCTATGCCGGTACATGAACAGACACCCAAAGTTTGCCACCGCCGATCACAGGTCACCTGAAGAGGCGCATCTGCATGCCAGGCAATGGCAGCAGCTGAAATGTGCACTTGATGAGCTTGGCTTATCACGCTCAGTTGAACAGTGGAAAGTGGTAAGTTTTGTTATCATACTGTTTATTGTGACAATAAGTATCAATTCAATCCAAAAGATCTTTATTCAAGTATACCATTACACAGTAATTTCGAATTGTCAAGAATCTTAATTTTAACCACTCATTAAACATACACATATAAGTATGGTTTATAAACAATTCATAAAATACATGTCCATAATGTGAATACCACCTCCGCACAGATAAAGTTGTGACTGAAACAGAGTGTGTGTTTGGGTTTAGGGGCTATGGTGTGTGCATATGGGTAGTTATGAGAATGGCGTGCAATCGTTTTGTGATCGTAAGAGATGCTAGGGTATGTATGTATTGTTTAATTAGCCCTATGACGTCTCCTGGGATCGGAAGCTGAGACATGACACAACAGCTGAGTTCCATTCCAACCATTTTGGTTCATGCAACACAAAATGTATATGAGTTTTTCTATAGCTTTTTAATTTGTATTCACTGACTGCATGACTGTTGAACAAACTGTATTTAAGTCTATTTGGATAATAAATAGATATGAAATTTACTTCGGCAGTGTTGGCGAGACCAAAAGAGGAAGGCGAGGGCAGAACAAAACTCTAACACTACATCAAATGCGGATAAGTCACCAGTACTCTCTTTAAACTCCAGTCTAGTGTTGGAGACTATTAATCGCGAGCCAGGGAGCCTATCAGATCCTCTTGAGTTACCAAGTCATCATCAGCAACAAGCTCTTAGTGGTACACCAATTCCAGTGGTAAGCAATTTAACTACAAAACAAAGGCTTAGAATCCAGATAATACTATAATTATCCTTGAATTATTAAAAGCAATTAAAAATAAAGAAATAAACCTAGCCCTGTTACGAAGTACTTTCAAATCGTCAAATCGAATAAACAAACAAAGTATACTAAGGTTGGGTTGCACCATCTGACTTTAACAATAACAAACATCCAAATTTCAGTTAAAGTTAAAGTTAGGCCCGAAAATGACGTCAAATTGTCAAATTTGACAAAAACTTTAACTTTAACTTCTACTATGGTGCAACTCACCCTAAATAATAGACATAAAATGACAGTAGTGACAGTGATCGGGCATCTCCGTGCTTCGGAAGGCACGTTACGCAGATGGTCCCGGTTAACGTCGCTAGATGTCAGTCGTTAGACCTAGACAGAGGCCTTAGGGCGGCTTCGCAACATCTGATACAGGTTGCTCACGAACTGTTTTGGATGTATATGTAAGCCCCTTACAATGGAAGTGTTATTTATTATTCAGTATTAGTAATGTTCGAGTAAAACTGGTACGCTTGTTTGTTTTAGCCAATTGGTACAAGGATACAAGGTACAAGGATAACCATACCGATTTTATGCAAAGCTTCATCACCGCTGGCACCACCCACTCCACCCACCCCACCACCGGCACCGCTGCCAGTTTCAGCTGATGTTGGGAAAGGGGATCCATTTCCTCAGCCCTTCCGAGTAAGAAGCCAGCCAAGTAGACCACACAGGCGTAGAGTTGTCAAGCAGCCATTCTTATTGAATGCTCAATTGGAGATGAATGAATTGATGAAGGTGAGTCAATTAGTTATGAAAATGAAAACTTCTAAATATTAACCTTAAAAGTCTCTACCCACTACAACATATCATGCCATGGGCGTGCTATGAACGTATCAGACACGTCAAGCAACACGATACGCTCTACTATGCCCACTACAGCGTATCAAAGTCGTATGTATCGGCTTTAATGATCGGAGCGACAGCATACCATCTCATTATCATCCGCGTAACGATTTGAGTGACGGGAGGGTCCACGTATCATCTTCGTATCGTCCAAGTGGCCTGAGCGGTCCCTGTGCGCTGTTGTGGCCTTTGAAGTAATTCATCTGATTCCATTCGAGGCAGACGCGTTTATAACGGCCATCTTACGGGGTTATATCCCGGGTGCTCACCGTTTCGCCGCCTGCGTGCACCGGTGTGGCAAACGTCACGTGTCATGCACGGAGCGTATTCTCGCCGACAATACTTGCCGGTCCGTGCATAGCACACGATGGTGCTGGTTGGAACGGCTACTAGCCCGTTCCGTTACCGATTATCTCATGATTTTTGATAAAGAGAATATTTTTTGCCAGACACGTTCATGGCACGGTCATAGTATGATACTGTGGGCAGAGACCTTAAACTGAAACTGAAGTTTTATAACTACCTATCTGTTTTTTCATTACAGGAGTTAATTGTTGAAATACGCCACAGCAACGATCTTCGAATGGAGAACAATATGATTTTAAAGTAAGGAGTCTGTATGTACGCTTAAATTCTTAAAACTACGCAACGGATTTTGAAACGATTTTTTAAATAGATAGAGCGATTGAAGAGGAAGGTTTATGTGTACAATAACATGCTATTGCACTCGTGCGAAGCCGGGGCGGGTTGCTAGTGTAATGTATAATAGAATTTATTGTTTCATTGCTTAATACTGCAGACCCTGTAGCTAAAACTATTTGGACGGCAGATGAGGAACTGTTCCATAGACTTTTATGTCATAGTACTGGGACTATGAAGTTGATGATGAATGCCAATGCCAGTATAAATTGAACAGCCTAGATGATACTACTGCATATAGCTATTCTATGGCGCTGTGTGGAATAATGTCCAAGGATATTAATTTATTTATTATTTATTTATTCTGCAAAATTATTTGGATCCTAAATTCAAATTCCCCTGATAGAGAACTTACTGCCAGTCTCTTTGTTACAGCTGCAAAGAGTTTCTTTGCATATCGGACAATGGTATGTACTGAATTATTCGAAAAATGAGGATATAACATCACGCGTCTGGAATTGACGAAAGTAGTAAGTTCTCTGACAGGTGAATTCGAATTTAAGATCGAAAGGAGTTTCCAGAATGATTTCAGACCGGGTAATAATTGTTACTTAAAATCATCACTAAGGTCAAGTTTGAATTTCAGTGTAACATTGAATCCACTCTTTTAGATCAGTTACTGTTGACAAGTACTCCAACTAAAAATTTTTGATGAGTATGAGAGGTTTGGATCAAAAGCAAACCATAAACAATGAATGTAAGTACTTTTACTGTTCATAAACAGTGGATTCAATGTTACACTGAAATGCAAAGTTACCCAACTTGACTTTATTGAATTCAACCAGGTAAGAATGGTCCCTCCCATAAGTTTCAAAGGTTTCATTATCCATTCGCGTTGCACTAATGACATAATTAGACCAAAAAGTCTGGTATCTTTTTGTCTAACTTGTTAGCAGCTACACTGTAAACCGCCTATTATTTTTTAGGTTGCAGAAATTGGATGATCCAAAGAACATGCGAAGTACGTCTAAAACAACTGATGACGACGATGTGGTAAGTAAAAATTAATTAGGTTTTAATTTTTTTAACCATTCATTTTCGTCAAATCCAACTCGGCTGGGCGCGCTGGGCAGCATTCGGGAAATTACGTGATGTTTTCTCTTCAAACATACCACAGTGCCTGAAGACGAAGATAATCAGTGTGTGTTACCAGTGTTTTCCTATGGATCGGAAACGTGGTCTTTCACTATGGGCCTCATAAGAAGGCTCAAGGTCACTCAGCGCGCTATGGAAAGTGCTGTGCTCGGCGCCTCGCTGTGAATCAGGAATGAGGAGATTCGTGGAAGGACTGTTGTCGCCGACGTGGCCCACCGGGTAAGCAGGATGAAGTGGCAGTGGGCGGGACACATAGCGCGTAGAACTGACGGCCGCTGAGGCGGAAAGGTTCAAGACTGGAGACCATTTGAGGCCAAACGCAGAATGAGGGCGCCCGCCCGCAAGGTGGACGGACTACCTGATTAAGGTCGGGGGATCCCGGTTGATGCAAGCCGCACGCAACCGGCCGCTCTGGAAATCAATGGGGAAGGCATGTTCAGCAGTGGACTTCTAGCGGCTGGTAATGATGAATGTAGGTAAGGAAGAAAATATATGATGATGATGAATGATGATGAACCGTTTTTTAATTAAACCATACAATTCTAAGAGATTGGCGGTACCGCTTTTATACATATAGGTATAAATAATTAAATGATGATGTTTTGTACAGTCAGCGTCAAAAGTAACAGAGCACTTTCGTACTTAGTGATACCGGCCTTTTTTTAATGAATGGCCTGCAAAATTAATTTCTAAGTTGAAAAAATAAGTCAACTATGCTCGTTTGAGCACCTACTCAAACGAGCATAGTTGACTTATTTTTTTAAGTAAGTAAGACACTGTTGACTAAAATCATCTTCATAGGTAAGTGAATGCGATATGTTGTAATATCTTACATTCACTTATTTTATATAATATCACGTTGAACTGAACATGATCCTACATGACTGACTACGGACTACGGAGTTCCACCCTCGTGTTACGTAGGTACATACCTACATGAGGAACTTAACTTGTTTGGTCTCTATTAATTTAAAAGAATAAGCTTTGAAATAAAACGGTGAAAATCAATCTTAAATACCTACAAATGAAAAATATAAGGCTCATTGCGCATCGTGGAGCTGTAGTTTACAAAAATCTCCGCGTGATACAATAGGTCATTGCCCCCTCCGAGCCCCGTTCGAATGTGAAGGACGCACGCCGCTCGATAGCGCTCAAAGCGCCACGCGTTCACGTCAACCTTTACACTTTATGTGTATAAATATAGAATCCTATTCATTCGCTCACTCACTCGTTGGTATTGGTGGAACGCGCCGTGCTTTAGCGTTTTCGCCCAATGTTAGCTCGCGTCTTAATTAAACGCCAATGGCAAGGCTCTGCCGGGCCACGCCTTCACGATGAGGAACAGTGCGCTCTCGCAGATGTTCATTCAATTCATTCATCAGTCAGTAGCTCACTCCTTGAGTGAGCGCTGTAATGAAAATGACACTGACAGCGCCGTCAACGCTTTAAAATAGAATTATTACGAATTACGAACCTTTGATTAAAACAAAAAGAGGTAAATAGGGCAACCGCGTACCGCGCGTATTTCTACAAAATCAGGTCCAATGGACCTATTACGTACAAGCCAATAGGACAGCGGCTCGTTGACGTAAGGGACGTGCACGTCATTCATACGTCATTGTGTTGTGAGTGTTCGTAGTGATAAATAGTGTGAAAATGCCTTCCTGTGCATTTCTGCAATGCACCAACCATTCGAGGCGTAACAATAAAACACATGGAATAACATTTCATGCGTAAGTACACACCAAACAATACTATCTTTATGATTGTTCTAAACAAATAGTACTCTATCGGACTTCTATGAATGAGCGAGAAAAAAATACCAAAGCGTGCGAAAGCGACTCGGTCGCAATTTTATTTAATGACAATAATTATAAAAAATCAGCCAATCAATGATATTAAAATAACAAAGAGATTAGGTTACTTGTGCTGAAAAAGTGGCACCCTAAATGATAACTTTCGAACACCTGAGCAAAGCATTGACATTGTTGACATTTTGAGCCGACACTGCGCAAGATGTATCTGTCTCGTTTACGCTCCTCGCTCTAGTAAATAATCATACTGCCTATCTTGTTCACACGGTCAAATTATAGGTGCGTAGAGATTGTCTAAGCTGAAATGATGCGCCCCTCCATCTACGCTTACAAGCAAGCACTCTTGGGTGCGAAGATGCGGTACAGAGGGCACGTCATCTCTACGCCAGGGGACAATTTTCGACTTCGATCAGTACTGTCATAACCTATAAATATAATTTCATTGCAGCCAATGATATTTTAATAAAAAAGAGGTAGAAACCCAAAAAGTGGCACCCGAAAACTGAACTATTTAGCACACCCGAGCTTACAGTGACAGTGTTGTGTTGATGCAGTGTTGACCGTTTGTGTTGCTCCCGAGAAACAAAAATGCCGACCTGTTCGATACGAAAATGTAGAAACTACGCAAATGAGAAAACCAAGAGTCTAGGGATCACATTTCATGCGTAAGTATAATTCTTAATGGATTTCCGTTCATATTTAAATTGGAAATACAAAATATCAGTAAAATTGTGTACTAAAACGATCGAGTGCGACAGCAAACACACCGATGCATGACTCGAGTCCGAAAGAGATGTCTGTCATAGATTATGAATGTACAGAACGGACAATGCTGCGACAGGTAGTAGGCATGAAACTGGTCATGAACAGAAGTTGAAAAATTATCCTACTAATATTATAAATGCGAAAGTTTGTATATGTGGATGTGCCGTGTTGCTCTTTCATGTAAAAACTACTGAACGGATTGTAATGAAACTTTTTAATAATGTAGCTCCCATTTACATTGAGACGAATATCAATATGAGTAACTGGTTTACTCCTATTTTTATAGGTTTCCGGCAAATAAATTAAGGGCCATCCAATGGAGAACAATTGTGCGTAAAGATAGAAGAGATGAAAATTGGCGGCCAAAAGTAGCAAGTAGAATTTGCTCAGAACATTTCAATAGTGCGGATATATATACATCCAAGAAGGGGTTGAAATTATTGACAAACACTGCGTTGCCTGTTTTTAAGGTAGGGTAGTTGTAGTGGAATATTTATTATAGTTTTTTTTTTAAAGATTAGATATAACTAAAACCCGACTGCTAAAAACACGCCCCTAAAAAGTACGAAACAAGAAAGAAGTGTCTTCTAGGCTGATGGGATAGCCGTGATCGTATGCCGCTTTGTTTCTTATTAAATTATTATGATACATCTGTGTTGCTACAGTAGATGGTATACCACCACAGCTATTCTATCAGTCTAGCAGACACTAGATACAACTTCATGATTCGTACTGTTTAGGGAGTGTGTTTAGTAGTCGGGCTTTACTTTTTAAAATCTTTTATGTAGATGTTTTTCTTATTTTTGGAGTTATGTGAATTTTTTTAGAAATAATTATTACAGACGTTTTTAAGAAGTTTTATGGTGTCATATTGGGCTTAGAAGTTACTATAAAAGTTCTTGTTAGTTACAGGTGATTGCAAGCAAATGATGTTTTAATATTTGAAATGTGCTAAAAAAGCTTTCTCATTTGATACCGCACAAGGTGTTGTGTGCGGTATCGAAGAAGTTTTTTTTTAGATAATTCACCTTAAGTCCCCTAGAAGAAACCTGTAGTCAATGTGAACGTCATGTCTAATTAAAAATATTAGTCTTATTGTGATGACTAGATTAGAAGTTCCGAGTGAACAGATGAATTTCCACATACTTAAATACCTACATACATACAGGTCAAAATCATAACCCTCCTTTTTGCTTCGCTGTAGTCGGGTAATATGAGAAGCAATCATCTCCATGCCTACACGACAGTGCTTAGGATTATTTCAACAACTCTCCTATTTTAGAAGTACTCAGTTTCCGTGCGTGGAGCCACCAGCCCAAACAGCATATAATGAAAATATATCTGATTTAGAACCCCTTTTCGAATATCCTGCAAAACAGCATTCCAAAATTGATCTTGATCAACGAGAGTTGATAAAAAGAAATAAAAATCAGTTGAAAAGAAACAAAAGGCTGGAATAGAAAAAAATACATTTATTTATTGGCGCGCATTAGGGGAGGCCTACGTCCAGCAGGGGACCAGCATAGGCTGATGATGATGATGATGATGACATTTATTTCGGATTACAGGGATCCATATTACAGAAATGAACAATGCTGATGATAGTGAGACGTCTCGTTCTTACTTATTTGATGACGTCAAACAAAATTACCTACCTACCATCTTGATTTTTAGTTAGATAACCTACCTATATTATTTATAAGCTTTGTTGCTTTACAAGCAACAGCCATTCGTGAATTATTATTTACCTGCAAACCTCTTCCCGGTCCTGTTAACTTTTGCAAGCAGGTGACAGAACCATTCCGCAAAAAACGACTTTATTTTTATGAATAAAAAGAAAGAAACACAAACAAGGATTTTAAAGTTTATTCGTGCCTAATCAAAACAGTGACCAGAAATTCGACTAGAGGGGTTACGCCCTCGTGTCTATACGCCAAATGCTACGTCACACTCATGGCGCGCAAACGGCAGCCAACACGTCTAGGGTTGCATTCCGGCTGTCATCACTTCACATCTCGGTGCTTCACGCTTACTTCAAACATCAATACGCTTCACTCTGAGGTAATATTTTCTCTAATTTCGTATGTAAATAATTTTGAAATGTTATTTGGCTTAGTTTTTTTCTCTTTTAAAGATAACTACTTTAATCACAGCTTGCACTCAATTAAATCAATAAATACGTTAACGCCTTCACTCTGCACATAATAACAATCAAAAAGGAACTAACTTAATGTACCTCATGAATATAAAGTTTTATTATAATTGTCGCGCTAGTCGCCGCCACGACGGCGTAGCTGTGGCTTTTCCGATAGGCATCAAACCGTCTAATTCTCTTCTGTGACCGATTTAACGATATTCTATGATAAGTAGGTATCGTGACATTCGAGACGACAAGCACTATCACTACACCGTGAAACTCCGCAACATGTTTCTGTCTCATTTACGCTCTTGTAAGTAATCATACCTTCTTGTTCACACGTTATAACACGGTCAAATTAACTAGGCCCATGCAACCATGTCAAATCGACGACTCAAGGTGCCGAGTTACCTCGACATCGTATCGTAGTATTAAGTATTAGTGTGCTCCAACCAGGTGTAGGTCCCTACACCGTGGGCAACTGTTGACTTCGCATCAGTGGGTACTGATATAACCTATCTGTCTACCTACCTCTTTTTTATTTTAATATCATTGGTTTAAGCGTGCTGATTGCCTCAGATAAGTAATTTATTTAAATTTCATGATTCGTCGTTGTGAATTATTATGATGAGAAATAAGAAAAAAGATATGTCACACAAGCTCATTATAATCAATTAATAACATTTAAACTACCTCATTAATTAAATTGAAATTACATAAATTGGAAGAAGCTTAAAGGTATTTTCGTAGTAAAAAGCATGTCAGACCAATTTTGACTTCGTACCGCCCTTAATATGTCGGGGGCTTACGCTTCAATTTTTAACTGCAAGCTTAGATTAAAGAAAAAGGGGAAGATGCGGCAACAGCTAGCCGCGCGCGGTCCCACTAAACTGAGTACAGTGTACTTAGTTTGCTTCAGTCTGCGTTGATACACTGCGACTTGATGTTGTCTTACTCGTTGACATCGAAATACACTTTTTTATCTGATTAACGCAAAAAATGCCTGGCTGTGCCTTTATTCAGTGCAGAAATCATTCAAGGCGTAAAAACAAATCACAGGGAATCACGTTTCATGCGTAAGTACACCAAAATAATATTTTTAAAGAAAATATTCTTGTATTTTTCCATGAAATCCGTCATTTTTGAGTGACAGAGACATACTATACGATGTGTGCGTTAGACACGATACGATAGATTCCTGCTTTTCTTACATAGACTTTTCTCGCTCGCACTATTGATGAGCCAATCGCTCTATCTTTATCTTTTGATGTCTTATCATTACTTCGTTCATATTTTGTGTAGTGTGTGTTCGTATGGATGTAGTGTGCGTGATAGCATATTTTAGTTGACAAATTAAAGGCGCGTACCGTATTCCCCTTTTTCTTTGATTTAAGTCTGCAAGTGCCAACCGTGACGTGCGGTTGACGTAACGGATGAAGTCCGATATACGAAACAAAGGACTTAATTTTTTGCGCGCTTTTATAAATGCTTCATTTTAGTAAAGATAAAGTTTAATAAGTATGATTTCTTTAAAACGTGTTTTGTTTGCCAGACAGAGTGACTTTGCAAGGTGAGGCCATATTTTAATATAAGCCCTACTTAAATATAATGTAGAATTATTTACGTCCTCTATCTAAAATAAATCTAATTAATCATTTTTTTTTACGTTGTAATATATCCTAAAAAGTCAATAAAGGATTTACTTAATTAATTAGGATAACACTTATCGCTCACAAAAATGACGGCAACACTTGTAGTTAAGCTTGTGCGTCAATATCCTGACGTGTGCGTTCATATTTTACCGCGCTTTTTTATAAATTAACCACGCGTACTATTTTTGAACAGATGTTAAAATCCATTAAATAAAACTTGAGGTTGTCTTACTCGTTGATATCGAAATACATTTTTTCATCTAAAAAAATATATAATTGTTCTGCAAAGGAAATCGATTGAATTACTGATATAAGGTACTTAGTCGTTGAAATAAAGTTTTGAAGTTTAAAGTTTGAAAATTTGACAACCCCTTGCAAAATCAACTGTATAATGCAATATTTATATTACAGATTTCCTCGAAATGAGCCGGATAGATATAAATGGCTCCAAGTTGTACGAGAACAGAGAAGAGAAGATGAATGGATACCCACAAAACACAGTAGAGTGTGTTCCAAGCATTTCCACCCAACTGAAATCTATACAACTAAGAAAGGATCAACGAAAATATTAAAAGGGGCTGCACCTTATTTCTGGGTATGTGACATTATGCCGTTATTTCTTTCAATGTAAATGATTCGCACCTTGAAAACCGAAAGGCCACCTAACGAAATGCAATTTTGTTTGCATGAAGAAGTTGGCATTAAAACATAAACCAGCGACGAGGTGCCAACCAGGTACCCCGTCAAATGCTGAGTCTAAGTCAAATGCGTCAAATGGGGGAACCTTTTCAGTTATAAATTTCTTAAAAGCTCCACAGTAATCTTATGATTACTGTTTATTTAAGTAATTTATTTTTACTGATTATTGTGGTGCCTGAATAAATATTTTTCTTTCTTTCTTTTTTCTTTAAACGATTTTAAAAATTATGTTGATAAATGGTCACTATGGGATGTTGTTGTTAGCTAATAATGACGTAGGAACGTAAGACAGAAGGTCCCTTTCGTTGGGACTAGTTTAATTAATGACCGACTTGGTATGATTGAATTATTTTTTTGTTACTGTACTGTACTTTGCTATACTTGCGACCCTATGACGACCTTAATACAAATAAATATTAGTGTATTTATAATAACCTTTTGTATAACTTACAAATGAGTTTGTATACAAATGAGATTTAAAATAAAAAATAATTTGAAAAGAATAACGTTTTTTTATTACTTGCTGAAGTAGTATGTACAGAAGCGTTTACATCTACCTTAACATAGAAGGCACCATATGCTGCTGACATAAGGCCTTTTTTGCGATGGTTTTGTAAAGTTTGATGTGGACGCCTCTGTCCATCATCATTTCAATTGAAATAAACCGGAAATTACTTACCGAAGCACATTATTCAGTGACGACTGCCGCTTAAGGTACTGTTCTCGTTTGCAGTTGCGTCGATTATATCTTTCTACCCTGCGTGGTTACGTGTAGTTGTGATTTTACCAATTTTCGTATTCGCAAAGTAGAACGTTACGTATTTACCTCTTTTTGTTTTAATCAAAGATTCGGACCGGCATCAATCACTGTCCAGCACTGTGACTATTATTGGCGGTTTTGCATTTCGGACCGCACAGACCAAAGCTGCAAGTGCAAAGACAAGGCTTGACTAAGCGCTGAGTTGGTGTTTTTTTAAATTCTTAATCAGTGAGTTAAAATGGCGCCACAATTAACGCCCATCGAAAGAGAGCATATAATAGCGCTCCGGCGAAGCGGGTGCCGTGTCTCCGATATTTGCAGGCTAACAGGAATATCGGTAAGTTACTGACTCTCATTATGTGTCTTCAAATAATTTAAAAACTTTAGTTAATATAATTCTTCAGTTACACTTGCGGCTCGCGGCTCGTCTCGTGTTTCGCGTGAGTGGGCCTTAAGACGAGCTTAAGTTTACCACGTCTCTAGTTCATCGTGACTTAATTTTAAAAAACGCTTACATCCCTGCGCACCTGGTTGTCTCGTGCCCAGAAGACCGCTCCTGACGTTAGCCCGACGGACACGAGACGAGGCAACGAGTTCATGCTTCCAGGGCCACAAGTCTGCTAATTTAAGAACGCTTCATTGGATCGTAATTGAGTCTCAATTGTCTAATTTGGCATATTTTTCATAGAAAAGCTTGAAAAGCGTTCTAAAATTAAGAGACTTGGGGCCCAGTTGCCTCTCGCGGCTGGTCTCGCAGCTCGTCTCGTGTCTCGAGCGTGAGTGTAACTGTGCTAATAGAACTCCAGTTCAGTGGATATTTTACTTCAACTCCATAGAATTATGATTCATGAGCTTGTGTCTTTACTTTCAAGCCTGACAGAACATTATTATAATTTTTTAAAGTTTAATCTCCAATGACGCTGGAAACTATCAAAATGAACTTTCTAAATTGTTTCTACTTTAAGTAAAGGTTTTTTCCTGTTTTCTTTCTTTACATGAAATAACTACTAACTCATATTCATATTGGTACAATAAAACTTAGTTCACTGAACACTGGAAGAACGCCGATCAAAAATATTTTTTGTTGCAGTAAAAATAATTAAGAGTGTTGAAGGAAAAAATGCTTTCCTCTTTTTTTTCCAATTTAGATATAATTATTGGAGTACAAAAACTTCAATTGTTATTTTGCACATTGTTTTAGCGACCTACTGTATATTTTTGGCTCCGCCGATGGGTGGAGGCAGGCACCCTCGAAGCCCTCCATCGTCAGAACTACGAAAGGGCTACTACTGCTGAAGAGGACGCAGCCATGGTGGCTGCTCATGCTGCAGATCCCCTATTAAGCACCAGAGCTTCTTCGGCAAAATATAGCGTAAGTTTGTTTTGGACTAGTGCCGCCCGCGACTTCGTCCGCGTGGTCAAGTTTGAAAAAAAGTTATATTTTTTTATAAATTGTAGCCTATGTCCTTTCCAGATGCTATATTTTTGTAAAGTTTCATTGAAATCCATTCAGTAGTTTTTACGGCACATAAATCCATCCACTCATACAAACATTCGCATGCAAAATATTAGTGGGATTACCTAGTAGTTAGCTTTTGCAACCGTTGTACCCGTTTTAGGGTCTTGGGTCGTTTAAAACCACGAGTGGCTCGGGACGCGCGGTGTGAAATTGTCTGAGAGCTCTTGGGCGCGGTCCGTTTTGAGTCAAAAGTGATAATAGCGCGCTTACACGCGTCCCGAATTGATGAATTGTTTGAGCGTGAGGGACGTGAGTACGGTGCCCGGCACATCACGCTACCCATTTCCGGTCAGTCCTCCTTGCTCTATCGCGAACAAATGTCATTTGGCAAGAGCGAGAGAAAAACGGAAATGGGGTAACCTGATGTGCTGTTGACTGTACACTATTATCTTTTGACTCAAAACGGACCGCACTACTTGTTGAATGGGTCCTTCTGGACCGCAGTTGAATGTGTCGATTCGTTCGTTTAAAAAAGACCAAATGCGCTTTTTTTGTTTATTTATGTTGGGCTGTCTTAAAAGATGTTTTTATTGTTGCCTATTGCGGTTCGTTTCGACTCATTTCAAAAGTTATACAACCAATAAGCCTAACGAGGGTGTCGACTGGATTAAGCAGCAAGATTCAGTTTTGTTTTACTTACTGGCACAATTTTTGACTACAGTAAGTTGTAAGCCAGGATTGTTTCACATCGATGAAAGGCAGATGCTTCCTTTATTCAAAAGAAATATCCTACTTCCTACTAATATTATAAATGTGAAAGTTTGTAGGTGTGGATGTGCCGTGTTGCTCTTTCACGAAAAAACTACTGAATGTATTCAAATGAAACTTTACAATAATAATAGTCAATACATCTGAATAGCACAAAGGCTACAATTGATAAAAAATAACACTTTATTTTTCTTACTTAAATCCACGTCACAGCACCTACGTATGTGCTCTGTAAGCACAAGCTGAATAAATAATTATTGTTTTTTCAGATCTCAATGCTGACTGTGCGCCGTAGATTGCGGGAGGCGAGCAGAAAAGCGAAGGAAATGCTAATGAGGCAGAACCACAAAGAGCAGTGGGTGGGTTTTTGCCAACTTAGTACTGTGTTTAAATTTTGACCAAGACAATGAAACTGTAATTTTTGTAGATGAAAAAAACTGGTGAAATTTTTTATGGCACAACCAATGTGTGTGCTAAAAAAGTGGAACCCGAAATCAGAACGATTCGTACACCTGAGCAAAGCATTGACAGTGTTGATGGTCTGAGACGACTCTTCGCAACATGTATCTGTCTCGTTTACGCTCTAGTAAATAATCGTACTGTCTTGTTCACATGTTATAACACGGTCAAATTACGCAAGTCGTACGACGTGGACTATTTTTGAGCGTCAGAACTGACATAACCTATCTACGTCTTTTTTATTGTAATATCATTGGGCACAACGACAAGAGACGTCGCGCTTAAGCTAATTTTTTAACGAATCGCATCAGTGTGTGTCATTTCTTGAAAACACACCATTTGCTTAGTGCCAAAGTGAAAAATTGCTCGCGGTTTCGCCACGAAATGCGTGCTAGTTTGACTTTGTATACCTTACATACACAATACTAAAAATATTTCCCTTTCTAAATATTTTTATAATAAAACACTTAAACACGGATCCATAGTTTATTTTTGTACATATTATTTACCCAAATTACCTTGAAATATGTACAAGACGCCGACCTATTCATGCAGTTTAGGTTATTACCCGACTAAAGCGAAACAAAAAGGAGGGTTATGATTTCCACCTGTATGTATGTATGTGAAATGTCATCTGTTCACTCGTAAATAAAAAAATGAGGTGTCGTTGGAAGCCTCTTGATTGCCCACTGGTTAAAATAGGCTACATGGCGTTTTGTTGAATTGACTACAACAGCTCCCTCTAGGGAACTTAAACTCTGTGTTCATTGCGGCTAACTCTCCGGTGATGGAAAACACCGATATAAAACCCAAGCAACCCGGGTAACGGCCGGTAGGCTCGCCCCTTACCACGTTGGGTTCGAATTCTCTCGGCAAAATGTGGGCGACTGAATGTTCCGTTCACCATGACGGCAACAATCGGTTGGCCTCTGACTAACTCATTAGGGATTTGGTCGTGAGGGTACATAAGTTATGTGTATGTTCAATTAAATAAACATTATTAGTTTTTGCTCACGGCTATGCTTGCAATCACCTGATAACTGTACTAGAGATTTACCCCCTTATTCATAAAAACTTAAACAGCTCTTCAACAACACGATAACTTTTGTATCACTTTGTCTCTTTCATTCTAGTTGGTGCCGCCATTTGCGAGTAAATGACATAACACGTCAATTGCTTAAACTATGCTTTAGCGTTGCGTTCGTTTTTATGAATTAACCATTTAAAACATTAGGTGCGCCTGTGGCCACCCAATGCTATACTTATCTACCTACTATGTGGTTCGTAATGCTATTACAGCGCTGTGAGCGCTGGCGGTGATTTGATTTTGATTTTAGCCATTCCGAATTGAAAACCGCGATAACACCGCTCACGGCGCTGTCAGCTTCAAGATCAATTCGGACCGCTAATACACATAACCTAAAAATTCAAAATTTGTAATTTCTATCATTTCCAGGATATTCCTGAGGTTGTTTAACGTTTTAGCATCTGTAACGTTGAAGTGGAAGAATATTTTTGTTGGCAATGGTTAATTCTGCGGCAAATCTAAATAGTTTCAAGATAAAATGTCTGTTTGAACTTTCATTTATGAATCTGACGGTTCTCGCGATATCGCCCCGGAGCATAATTTCGGACACGTGTGAGCGCGCTATTAAATCAATTCGGAACGCAGCCTTGTTGCGCATGAAAAGAAAACATGTCATCGGTGCGTCAAGTGAGCTCACTCTTCCCGTAGTAGTCGCTTGTCAGAAGCAGTGAGTGGTGTACGTTGTTGACATTTCTTCGATTTCGGTAACCAAACCACATTATTTTTACAAAGTATGCCTTCCTGTGCGTTCAGAAAGTGTTCTAATAATTCCCGAAACACAAACAAAGTCCGGGGAATTACATTTCATTCGTAAGTACTAAATCATTACTTAATTATTTTAGCCATTTGTCAGTTATTCCGTATGACAGAGAGCTAACGATTTCAAATAAGTACGTACGTGTACGTAATGTTTTTTCGTCTTGCCGTGGATTAGTTTTGCCATATACATTGTTTATTATAACTTTTGTAATTATTAGGTTCCCTCAAGGACCGGATATAAAAGAAAAATGGATCAAAATTATTCAAGAAGATCAAAAAGACGACGAATGGCTGCCTAAAAAATTCAGTAGAATTTGTTCAGCACATTTTACTGATGATAACTTCTACCTGACAGCTACAGGACGACGAAAAATAAGTAACATGGCAGTGCCATCATTTCGGGTACGTACCTAGGTGAAACTTATTTCTAGAAAGTCTAAAATATGTAAATCATAATGTATGCGATACCAGTAGTATGAATTAATGTGAACAAACCACGGTTTCTAGCCCAGGGGGGCTCAGGCGCAGAATATCCTTTTCTCAAAATGTCCTGTGGTCGATAAAGTTCCTTTTCGCAGAATTTCCCTTTCGCAGAATGTCCTTTTCTCAAAATGTCCCTTTCGCAGAATGTCCTTTTTCAGCTCTAACTTACCTTAACCATAATTCACATAGCAAATAGGCGTCATGATCGACAAGTATTAAAATATGTATGAAAAAAGGTAAACATCACTACATAGTATAAAACAAAGTCGCTTTCTCTGTCCTTATGTCCCTTTGTATGCTTAAATCTTTGAAACTACGCAACGGATTTTGATGCGGTTTATTTTAACAAATAGAGTGATTCAAGAGGAAGGTTTATATGCATAATAACATCCTGTTGCACCCGTGCGAAGCGAGGGCGGGTCGCTAGTCCAATGATATTTTTAACTCATTTTGCCCAAAATGTCCCTTACATTAATTCATACCACAGGTATCCGTATATTCAATGTTAATAATAATTTCAATGTATTGAAAACCCCGTGAGTGTTCTAAATTGTAGAATATTTTTTGTAGTTCGCAATAAATATAGTGAATCTACATCTGTACCTACCCTTATAAATAAAATATGACAATAATGAAATAACAATACACATCAGTTTTATTTCTTTTCGGTTTCGTCTTCTAAACCTGAAAATGATACGTTATGGTAACCACTTTCAAATGTCTATGTTTCTGACAGTGAGGGTAAGTTGCACCATAGTAGAAGTTAAAGTTAAAGTTTTTGTCAATTTGACGTCATTTTTGCTTACCTGACCGGTACTTTAACTGAAATTTTGATGTTTGTTATTGTTAAAGTCAGATGGTGCAATCCAACCTAAATCTTTATTCGACTCACCCAGGAAAATTCGAAATGAGTAAGGTACCGATTTTTCTAATCCTCATGGATAGGACCTTTCCGCCCGGGTCGACGACGAGGTTATGTACTAACGAATAACTTCTGTATTTCCATATGATACGATCGCTTTTCTGATATTTTTTATGATTTGTTTTACATTCGGGCACACAATAAACCACCATTTTAAAATTGAAAACTTTATTAATTGGCTGTCTACTTTGCGTATATTTTGATAATTAAAATTTCCCGCTTTTAACGGTGGGGTGGTGGAGAGGTTTTCGGTTTGGTTTCGGAAACACACACATATCTCTTTCTCTTTTCCTCTTGTGTGATGTCCATATTTGTAATAACTCAACTCTTTAAGTGTGATTAACACGTTCTTCAAGCTTTATGGGGTGATCCCTGAAAAAAGATTTGTTCCAGGCAGACCAAGGTGACTAAAAAAGAAAACAATTGAAAGTCTAATTTTGGTTCCACAAATTAGTGACAATAAGAGATATGGGAGGCCTATGCTATGCATCAGAAAATCTATTTACTGTGTGTTTAAAAGCTGAACTCGTCATAAAATCTCATTTAAATGACGAAGGAGTACATTTTGCTAGCATTGAAGACATGAAGAAATTAAAGTGTCGCATTTTAAAAGCCTTTTTAAACTGTAATGTTTTTGACTCACTTATTGAACATTCTAAACATCAAACACCCATGGTCAATCATCGGGTACATCTCATCAAAACCATAACTGATAAATACACAAATGTTCGTCTCCATTCCGCAAATAAAAATAATCCCGAAATACAAAAAAGGAATAAATTAAATCTAGAAGAAATCTTGAAGGTATTTAAAATATGTATTTTTTTCAAGTTTCTTTCATTATCATTCCTACACTGCGTTACTCGATTTTTGTTTCAAATTTACCGATACAAAAAACGCGATGACTCGTTTGTTCCTCTCAGTAATGTTATCATCAATCCCAAGAATTACCTCGTAGGGCTAAGAGACTCGTTTTATGTGGGTACATAATATTTTGTACTTTGTGATTTTTTTAATTTTACTGTCAAAATTTCAATAAATATGATTTACTTAGGTATTAGATATTTTATTTCTTACCCATGTTCTTACTTAGCATTAAGTGTCCACTCTACGACTATAAATGTTACTCTATTTACTAGTATAATCAACAGCACATCAGGTTACCCATTTCCGTTTTTCCTCTCGCTCTTGCCAAATGTCATTTCTTTGCAATAGAGCAAGGGGGACTGACCGGAAATGGGTAGCGTTATGTGCTGCCCACCGTTTAACTTGTCAATGTGTGCGGTTTTTGTTTGCTCTCGGCACTGCTTTAAAGTGCAATTTTCTATGAACGTAACGTACCTATCTATTTATTTTTAATATCATTGAACTGGGCGTTAACTTTAGTGAAATTGTTTTAAGAAGTTACGCCTACTTGCTACCATCGCACCGTCCGTCATCGTCAGGGTGTTTATCCACATACTCTAGAGCCGCCATGGTCTCGTACAGTTCGATTCCTGAGATGCTTCCTTTCTAGGACACTCAAATTGTGGAACGAACTCCCTGCCGAGGTTTTCCCGGTGAGCTATATCATGGACTTCTTCAAGAGGGGTTTGAAAAGGTTCTTGCAGGGTCGGCAACCGCGAGTAATGCCCTTGGTGTTGCACGTGGCCATAGGCTGCGGTAACTGCTCACCATCAGGCAGCCCGCATGCTTGTTGGCCACGTCGTAGGATGAAAAAGAAGTTTTTTGGTAGCACTTACTTTAATTTTTTGTTTCAGATAAACGTGCCAGCTGTAAGCAGAGGTAAGTTAAGTTTTTATCACTTTAATACAAACTAAGTACCTACCTACAGTCGCCATCAGATGTATTGAACCAGACAAGTTGGCCAAATAGGCTTCTGGTCGGTTCACAGCCAATATGTTGTAATCAATGATATTTGAGAGAGGTAGATAAGGTACAGAGGCGCACACATCAACCTTTACAAAACTCAACTTTACAAGACGCGGGTTCGAGTCCCGCCTGATGCCAGGACCGAATGACTTTTTCTGGTTTTCCTATCTTTACAAAACTGTTGCAAAATGGGTCTTATGTCAGCGGCATAAGGTGCCCCTATGGAAAGGTTGATGTGAGCGCCTTTGTACGTTATGTCAGTACTGATGCGAAGTCGAAAATTGTGCCATGGAGTACCTACGTACCTATAATTGGACCGTTCTTAATGCTCTAAGGTGACAAGATAATACAAGTATGGTTTGAATAAGTATTTTCGCTCATTTTGTACCTATACTTATGTGAATAATTTTAAAATGTTATTTGGCTTTGTTATTTTCTCTCACGATCACAGTCGCGAAGATATTTAATTTTAAAAGATCTCACCACGACCGAGATGAGATTTGGCGCTAATTGGAATAGCATAGAAGGTATCTCCCTGTTCAATCAAATGTTTTTTTTGTCCTTACAATAACTGTTCCATGGTACTGGCTGTGGTACTCGATCAGGTATAATAAATAAATGGTTTTTCTCTCTTAGCCTACGTGGGGCTCGTAGAAGTTTTATACCATTGTAATTTGTGAATAATTTTAGGAAACAAGTGTTTATCATGAATGCAGATATGGTCGGTAACAGTGGGTACTGATAACCCCATTTTTTAGCCCTACTAGGTACAAATATGTAATTAAAATTGTATGTTCATTTTGAACTCAAGATAGATTTTTTCGAATCTACTGTTGACAAAAAATTAGTGAACTGGACCTCAAATTGTCATTGCTATCTGTTCGAATCCCGATTTGGAGTGATGGTAGAGAAGTTGGCTGCCTCCCCTACACCAGACACCAGAGGTCGCGGGTTCGATTCCCGCACAGTAAAAACATTTGCGTGCTAGAACTTGTCTGTTTTTTAAAGCCGCTGTTGCCCTTGACAGCTTAACCGCACTGTAGGGTGCGGTGGGCGCAGGTAGAGAGCTACCCATGGCATTCTATGTAAACCGAGCCCTATAGAGCAGACATGCAAAGCCCAAAAGCTATTGTTACATACTTTTTGTCGTTTACACACCAGCCTTGTTTACTACTACCTAACTGTCGGTAGTGTAAAGTTTAACAGAAAAAACAGGCCTATTAGATCAAAACAGCTTTATTCTAATTAGGCCTGTTACAAATCAGGTTACTTACTTTCGAACCACCGGATCGAAGAGTTTTTTCTATGTTGTGAAGGAATAACAAGAAACTTAGCAGTTACTCTTTTTTAACAATAACAATAAACCCTTACAATACAACATGAACTTAAAACAGAATAGCCATAGCATGCCAACAGAATTTACTGAGTTTTCCTTATCCTTTGTTAGAAGAATGAGCACGGAATGTAATCGGCCAACGTCGGTCAACCGATCGACCGGTTAAACGAACCCTCCCCTCTGCGTCTCCCCGCGTGTCTGACGCGTCGACTCGAGTACTCGTACTCGACGCTTAGTAGCAAATAGCACTCTGCTCTGAAACGAACGCGCGTGTCTTGTTTCATTTTCACAACGTAACTCGAAAATGCCCAAACGCAAACGCATAGTCCTATCTATGAGGGAAAAATACGAAATAATCAAACGGCTGGAGGACGGCGAATGCCCAAACGCATTATGCGTCGAGTACAACATCGGCAAAACGACGATAACGAACATAAGAAAACAAAAGATAATCATAATGAATTTCATATCCAAACTGTCTAATGATGGTTCGGCCTGTCGTAAGACCATGAGGCTCGCGACTAATACTGATCATGATGACGCTGTATTCGAATGGTTCACTCAGAAACGAGCTCAAGGGGATCTCATCACTGGGCCTGTTCTATGTGAAATGGCAATTGAAATTAATCAGAAACTTGGTGGGCCGCCGAATTTTCAAGCGAGCACTGGCTGGTTGAAGCGGTTTAAGTTGAGGCATGGTATTCATGCCATTCGGGAGCTTCAAACACTGGGTTGAGTACCTTACCTACTTACTTGATTACTACGCGTGCGCGATAAACATAATATTAACAGAAGATCTAAGCAAAATCCACATTGCTTCGCTTTTATTGGCGGTAGCGTGATCATGTAGAGCTCACATCCTTCCTCGATGAATGGACTAACCATCAAAAACATATTTTTCAAATTCGAATTGTTAGTCCCTGAGATTAGCGGGGTCAACCAAACAAACAAATTAGTACCTATAGACGTATAGAACAAATCTTCATACCGAATAAATTTCACCATATTTAGCCCTATTTTGAGGAAAAAACCGTTTCATTTTGACGTGATAACGTCTTTAAAATCGTTTTAGTCGGGTGACATGTTCAGAAACTTGTGTCACACCAAAACCTCACGAGCGCGATCGCAGGTATAACAAGAGGGAGCCGGACCGATCTCCCGTCTCATCTCGAGCGCTGCCAGTCATTCCGTGAAACTTGTCACGCGGAATCCTCACGAGCGGAGGCAGGCATAGCGTTCGAGTGAGTGGACCGATCTTCCGTCTCTCTCACTCTAGCGGCATACAAACGAATGGAGATTTTCTCGTGCGGTTAAGTTTTCGTTGAATGTTTAACAGTGAAACAAATGTGAAGTGCAAGTGAAGTGTTACAACAATTGCAACAAAAAAAGGTGAATAAAATAGCCTACTTACTAACAATGAACATTCTTGAATAAACTTGTAAAAGTAATGAAAGATGGAATTATGATAAAAATGAATTGTGGTAGTGTTAAATAAAAACATAGTTAGACTCATACCCTAAATAATTATAATACGGAAAAAATAGATAAAGGAGCGCGTCGCGTCGTGTGAATGATTAGAATATCGAATTAAAATCTCTCACCTGTCAAAACAATGCATTCTAACCTACGACTCGAGCGACCAATCACAATGCATGAAATCATTCTCATGTGCCAAGTTGGTAAAGGCGCGTATTACAAATTCAAACATTCAAAATTAGTATTGATTTCAATTCAAATTTTATTTCTAATTGATTGAATATCATTTATTGATAATTTAAACGGAATTAAAATTATTTAAACAAATTTTAATCCTAACTAATATTATAAATGCGAAAGTGAGTTTGTTAGTTTATTTGTTTGTTTGTTACGCCTTCACGCTTTAGCTACTGTACGGATCACCATGAAATTTTGCATACACATTGTCTGGGGTGTAGAAAAGGACATAGGGTACTTTTTATCCCGGGAAATATTACTATTCCCGAGGGAAGGAATAAACGTTACGCGCGGGCGAAAGCTAGTTGATAATATTTCTTTAAAAAATTAAGTTCTTTTCGTTTAACAGAAATCACCACGTTCAATACGATGGATCCCCAAGCGCACGTTGTTTCAAAGTCTAGTACACCGATGGAGACTAAGAATATTTTTTTGCCCTCAACGTCTGCAATACCTCTCACTGTGCAACACTCAGCGAAACCCGCCGAATCTAATACCTTGCGAAACCTTGGTCAATTTTTTTGAGTCTGTGGTCAAAAATGGTCATGAAATGGTCAAAAGTTTTCCAAATTTCATTTCAATTGCTTTTCTGGCGTGGCTGGAAAGTATCACACTAAAAATGGCTATGATAACATCATATTATCCGATTCATTTATAGAAATTAATCGGATGAAATGATTTTCTATCAGTTGATTAATTAAGAGAAGTGATTCAAATATTCACCAAAAAATTACTGTGGGTGAGGTAGGTAACACTGTTTGAAAAAAAACTTGTTATTTGTCCAGCTGTAAGCTTCATTATTTTACAATACGAAAGCATGCATTTAAATCCGATGTTTCCAATCACATAATATCAAGTTTACTAAGTTAGGCAGTCTGTCAAGCCCTAGAAATATACATACAGCTCGTTTCAGTTAGGGCAGATTATTCAACAGTTAGATTAAAGTTATCGGATGAACAAATAACAACTCGGCAGATTTCAAAATATTGAATTACGAAATCTAAATGTGGACCATCCATTTCAGACTAGTCATAGGTAGATTTTAAAATCTGCGGCGATAATAAAGGTTAAAAATAAAAGGTTAGCCGGTTCACAGTCCACAGGCCACATATGGGCTGCGAACAATTAGCTTTTAATTGTTATATTTGTGGACAGTGAACCTGTTAATTTATCAGACCAATAGGTCTGATAAGTTTTTAATCCTCAAAATTGGTCCTTAGTCCAAATTTTTACTCTAATAATTTATATAATGATTGCTTACTGCTATATTGCTTTAAAAGATTAGAAGAATCTACACGTTTCAATAAGTTTGTAATTTAAAATATTCGTCTAATAGTTTTAAGTAAATATTCATAAAGGTAAAATCCCTGGGTTGCTTATTTAGGTTTGTGTGCGATTGTGCCAACAAGCCTCTTCTGTTATAGTAGAGGTAAGTTTATTTGTGTGAGTGTTCCCCCTGCCCCCGCTAAAAGGGACAGACTTTTTTGCATTAACGGGCGGCCCTATCGCGAGTCCATTTCTATATTGTCTAAGTTTGGCACCCATAAAAGCGTCCCGAATTGCGCCGAAAGCACTTCGAGCACGATTTTGAAAGATACTGCGACGCCATAAATGACATCACCAACTTTCGCCATTTTGTACTTACCTGCACTGAAAGCACTAAGCGATAAAATCGCAATTTTTTAATTCGGACCGGGCGAATGTGCTAAAAGCGCTTATAGTACTTATAGTACTTACAGCGATATTCGGACCGCAGCCCCTGTTGATCTGCTTGACACTGACAGTGACAGCAAAATTTCCAAATTTTTCGATACAATAGGTAGCCAATATTTACTTTAATAGGCCTAACAATTTCGAAACAACGAACGATCGCGCAAGGATGGTGACATTGGACATTGGCTAAGACATCGATAACGATGACGATGGAACGATGGCTTATGTCAATCCCATACATTTTGTTCTTTTCTAACTTCGCTGTCGTTTTCTAAGTGTGGGTTGCACCATCTGACTTTAACAATAACAAACATCAAAATTTCAGTTAAGAACCGGTTAGGCCCAAAAATGACGTCAAATTGTCAATTTTGACAAAAACTTTAACTTCTATGGTGCAACTTACCCTTAATGTTACTTTGGCTAAGCCCCCTGTGCGCACATTCCTTCAACATCCAGTACACCGATGGAGACCGAGGATGCTTTGCCGTCAACGTCTGCAATACCCACCTCTGCCGAAAAGAATGCCCTGCGAAATCGTGAGTACAGAAAACGTGTAGCAGCTATTAGAACCCCGGAACAGGCCGCGGCGTTTGCAAGAAAAGCCGCTGAAAGACAACGCAAAGCGTACCATCGACGTAGAGCTGCAAATTTAGCTCTCGCCAGCGGCACGGTGATGACAACTAGAATTGCACAAACCAGCGCTCAGCGAAAACGTGCATCTCGACAGCGTCAAGCCGAACGAGCTAGGAGTGCTGCACAACCCAGTACTTCTTCAAATCAAGCAGCAGTGCACCAAGAGCAACCTACCTCGTCTACAAAATGGTCTTCGTCAATACATCAATTCAAATCTACTTTCCTGGATAATGATTTTGGCCATACTTGTTCGGTTTGCGATAGATTATGGTCCAGAAATGAGCTTAAAGCCATCACTGCTGTACAAATGCAGATAATCTCAGATTGGTGTGTTAAGGAAAATCGGCAAGTACACGCCGAGGAATTTACATTGGTTTGCGCCAACTGTAAACGTTCACTGAATACAGGAAAGCTTCCGGGTTTTGAATGTAAGTATGAAGAAAAATGTATATCATAGTCGAATAAGTAAACTTGTCATTTTACACCCGAAATTTATCATCAAAAGTGTGAATAAAACGATAGATGTGATTTAAAATTTGAAAAAATTGTTATTTCATTCATTCCTTACTTCCCAAAAACCTTTATCACCAATAAGACATTATCACGTAAACATCTTGATCGTAAACCTACTTTACAAACAACCAATTTTTTTCTTAGTTATTCTAAGAATAAATAAATCTTATATTGATGTATAGATAAAGGATCTTACTATGATTGTTGCTTAAATCATCTTTCTTTGTTACAGCGGGTCCATCATCAGGCTGGCTGCATAGTAATGTGAATAACGAAAGTAAGTTATAGTCTCATACAGTGGACTGCATGACAGGCTATCCATTTACGATCATAAGCATAAACAACGAAAATGCAAAAAATAAACAACGTAAATGAGCAGCCTTATATGCCGTTAACGTTATAGTTTTAAGTGACCCTTGATTGAGGTTTAAAAATTGATAATTATGGTTCCATATTATTGTTTTTAGCATTTTCCATGCAGCATCTCACTCACCCTAGCTGATAGGGTAAAATATACCAGAAAGTTTCGGCCGGTCTGTTAATGGTCTCGGTAGCACAGTGGTTAGTGCAGTCGCCCAGTTTGCGAAAGATGCGGGTTCGATTCCTGCCTGATGCCAAGACGACCAAATGTCTTTTTCTGGTTTTCAGATCTTTAGTAATTGATAATTATTCCGATTTTCCCAACTTAGGTATGTTCACGTTAAATCAGGCCTCTGTTTAAACAAATAATAAACTGAGTTCAACGACCTTGACCAGAATGCCTATTCCGTCATGCACAAACCAAACGCGGCGAGGAAGTAAACGCGGATTTCCATAGAAAATAAACGGTTATGTCTACCCGCCACCAGAGGCCGCGCCCACGATGCCATACAAATCCGCGTTTACCTCCTCGCCGCGTTTTGTCAGTGCATGTCGTACTCAGTACTCAGTTGACGGCAGATGCTCGTACGAAGCGGATTGTTTGTTCTGTGCATTCCCTACAAAATAATAAAAAATAGTATTTTGTCTATTCGTAAAAACAAAAGTAAAGGAGGAGTAAGTAAAGGAAAAAGAAGACCAATTTACAATGTTTTTAAATATCTTAAAATGTGTGATTCAAACTGATACTGGACACAGTCTTAAAAACTGCAACTGTATGTGGTTTTTCTGTAGATCTATACTTACTGTTTTTAAAATTATTCGCGGACAAAAAAAACAACATATTGTAATCGCCGAAATTAGATGAATCACCCAAATTGCAATGAGTAAAATAGTTCAGTCGTTATATTCGAATAACGACTTCCCTACATTAGATAAAATGATGACACTTGGCTCTCTTTTTGTTTGTTATAATCAGCGACCTCACAGTCACTGGACGCCTGATGTTTGATTTCTTCATCATCATGTCAGCCGAACGAAGCCCACTGCTGAGCATAGGCCTCCCCCAAGGATCTCCACAACGATCGGTCCTGCGCTGTCCGCCCACTGCCACATCAACGATGCAATCCTTCGAGCGAAGTCGGTTGCCTCAGTTCTCCTGCGGATCTCATCATTTCTGATTCGATCAGATCAAGCAGGGAAATACCAAGCATCGCTCTCTCCATTGCTCGCTGGGTGACTTTGAGCCTTCTGCCATCATTTGGGGGGGGGGGGGATCTGCCATAATCGCCACGCTTGGCAGGCGGGTTGGCGATCGCAGTATGGCCCGCTGTTGTGTGGAGACGCTGCTGCCCATCTCCTGGTGGCTGTTTTTCCCTCAGTCGGCTCCTACGACACCCACGGGAAGAGAGGGGGTAGTGCTATTCTGTTAACGTGCCAGCACTACACGGCACACGGTTTGATTTCTTGTATGAAATTAATACAGCAAAATAATGAACAGAAGTTGGCAATAGTTGTTCCTTCAGCATCATCTCGTTCAGCGTGATGATGGCTGATGCAGACGCAAAGGGCTGCAGGTTTGATTCCCATAACAGTGCGTTTTGTTGGATTAACAGTTTTTTTATGCATTAAATAGGTGTCTGTGTTGTCATTGTTGCTTCTGTGTTTCCATTACACAAGGGAAAATATTTCCTTGGGAACGAATGTGATGTTGTCTCATACTTATTTATTTCGTGGACTCGTTAGTTACAATAAAAAAATCTCAAGAGTAGTTCTCAAGTTTAAAACTACAAAGATGTGACTTGTTTATACTGCTGAAATAAGCCCATTTTGAAATGGTTTTGTAAGGGTTGATGTAAACAAACGCGTCTTTACCTACAGTTTACTTACGTGTATAGGCACGTCGAAAGATTTTGAAATCCTATTCCAAAATGCCGATACACATTTACTGTTTACAACAAAAACTTTATTTCGGTATTTAACTAATGTTTTATGAAGATTAAAGCCATTTTTATAATTATTTTTAAATACTGCGTGAAAACAGCTCTCCGTGTCATGGCGTCGCGTGTGACGTCACACTTTTGTAAACGTCAAATGTGCTCCCGCCCGGCTAGACAACAAAGTAAACCAACGTTTCGTATTTCTTGTGATAAAAATGAATTCTAAAGTTTATAAGTGGTGTGCAGTACCTCTGTGCAAAAATACATCAATAAAGAAACCCAACAAGGTGTTTGTTCATGTCCCATACATAAAAAAAGTGAGAAATAAATGGTTACAGCTTGCACGGCGAAACCCGAACGAAGTAAAATTAAATTCGCCACTTTATTTCTGTGAAGATCACTTTGATGTGAGTATGTTATCATGTATTGATAGATTTTTAACTTCATGTTTGACGTGAAATAGATGAAATGACAAGGGTATGGAATAACTAATCAGTTATTGAGGTTATGTTTGTTTTGGCCTTAGTTATCATTCTTAGTACCTATCAGTTTTAATTGTTAACGTTGCATTTTTCAGTTGCCAAATGATATGGTAAATTATATGGAATACCATGTCATGGGGTCGGTATCCCAAGTACGTATGAAACCAGGATGTATGCCCAAAAAATTTACCTGCCAACCAGGCAGGAAAACACAAACACCTGAGACAACAGAGCGACCCTATGTAGCTAAAAAACGGAGGATGATGGTTCTTGAAGAGTGTGAAAAGCAATTTGAAGAAAGCAGTATAGTTACAGAGCCATCAAGTTCTAAAGAAATTGCATCTTGTAGTTCAGGTAGGTATAGTTTAGTATAGTTAGTGTTCACCTATATTTCTTTATGATTCCGGTAGCCCTAGCAAGTGATGGTTTACCTCTAGGCTTCGTCTTGTCACTACTTTTATTGACACCCTGTTTAATAACAATGTGTCAATAATTAAGTATTAACTATTTTAGGACTTAATTCGTTTTTTAAAAGAAAGTCTGTCGACCAAAGAGTTTAAATTATTAACATTAATATTAGGGGCGACCTTGAATGCGCGCGCGATCGATGTCGATTGTCGGCGCTTCATCTGCGCGAAGTTTCCCCAGTCCCCCTCCGTGCCATTCCATGGCGCGCGTGGCTGGCCGTTGCGCGTTGGGCATAGAGTACATAAATGTAGAAGGTCTACCACAAGTTCTCGTGACGTACCTAGTTTTCGTGATTAGAGTGTTTTATTTCTCAGCAGTAAATAACATTATGGTTACATTAATAGCATTATTATATTAGAAATTATTATTGCGATCAGAAAAAAAATATGGAAGAATAACACAAAATAACGTCAAAATAAAATCAGTTGAAATTGTTTAATCATTTATTTATTTATTTATTTATTTATTTATATTTTTATTATTATGATTGCAGTCTTCTCGTAACTCATCTATTTTCTCACTGCTGGCCAGGCAAGTCTATTTTAAGCCTTTAGGCCAGTCCTATTTGAACGCAGCCATTATTTTAACAACTAAAGCATAATCAATCCATAATAAATTTATAATAGTAATTAAATTGTAGGAATCTGTTTGTCGACGAATAAATAAATAAATAAGAAGAAATTACGAACATGGTATTGTTCATATTACATTCTATCACTATAGCATTTTGATAATGGAAGAGAGGCGCTCTTCCATTATCTGTGAATGAGACATTATTAAAGAGTAACACAACAACAACCGATGGCTCTTGAATTAAAAGCACACCGATGTATCAACTAGAATATAATACTCAAATATAAAGATTTAAAAGAGGGGTATATTGTTCTGATAGCTAAAAATCGGAAATCGGTAGCGTGATATGCCATTGACTCTAGGCACCTGTTTCGATTAAGAGACCGAAATTGGCTTTCTGTATTTACTTTTTCGTCGGAAATATCTCTGCACCTCCCTGGAATGCGCTTCCTCTCGCGCTACCCCGCACCTCACCCCGTTCTCGCTTATCTAGTACTGTTGCCAACGCCAGCTTTGACACACGTGTATTATTCTTGCTTTCGTAATCGCATAATGTGGTGAAATATTAGTAAACTACCTTTTTAGTGTTGTAAAATGGGTAAGACCATACATAGTACGGAACGGAATGTAGTGCTCAAAGTAATACAATTCTTTGAAAATGAAAAAAGACACGGTTCTTTCACTTTGCCGATTGAACAATCAATAAAAAGGGTGTGTGCAGCTACTGGTTTATCTAAAAGAACAATAATGAATATAAAAAGTGAAGCAAAAAAATTACGAACTTTGGTAGAAACAACGAGAGGGGCGAGTGAACAAGAAAGCCCTAACACAAACACGTCATCCGAAGAAGATCCACAACCCAGTACTTCAGCTTCAGTTGCCATGGAGACTATCAGGCTCTCAACACCCGGGAAAAAGCGTAAAAAATACAAAAAGAAAATAAATCTAGACAGTATTGAGTTATCCGCGATGCGCTCTTTGGTTGAAAGTTTTTATACGACAAGAAAAGAAAAACCAACTTTAAACAAGATTCTGAAAATAGCCAAACAGGAGCTCAACTTTCCCGGCCAAAAGGACGCCCTAAGAAACATACTATGTGTTTCTTTAGGTTACACGTTTAAAAAATGTAAGACACTCATTTATAAAAAAACTATCTTCAGATGTAAATCATATTATTATCAATGTTAAGGAAATTGACACTCAAACAAAGTATAATAATTATATCTTGATTTTTCTGCCATCTCTCCAATTCGCATGACGTCATTAAGCTAGGTGCACAGATATTTCCGACGGGTAGTCCGTAGCCACGGCGGTTGTTTTTAAAATACTTCAGGCGATAGACCTATCGCGCGGCGACGGACCGCGCGGCTGTAGGCAGTTAATTCACAGACGGGGCCGAGTCACACTACTGTATATTCCATTGCCGTTATGACGTCGCTTCGCCTCCGCTAGGTGTCGCTATCGCTAGTCTGCTTTCTGGCCGCCGGCCGGCGGCACTGATCGTGAGCATTAACCTCAAATGTGAGCGTCTGTTTTGAGGTCTCATTGGCGGGAAGCGGAGCGCAAGGCTCTACGCCCGTTCTGATTGGCTCGCTAGCACCACATCACGTGACGACCTCGTACCTCACCAGTCGGAATTTGATTCTTGTTCAGTAAACGCGGTCCGCTGTCTTTGTCTCGCTCCCACCTCCCGAGTATTTGCAGTACTGCTTATGTTATCGCGGATCATTTTATCAACAAAATGCGTAAAAGTTTCACGTTTAGTGGTCAGAGTAGACAGTTGGTCTATGACGTACACTATTTCATCAAAAAAGAGACTGAAGTTGTTGTTGATACTTTAAAAGAAATAAAAAAACATAACAATGAAACTACTGTTTCTATAATCAAAACACTGGATATCGCCATTCAAAATTTATATAAAGTTAAAAACTTAAAAAAACTTTTTAGTGAGGAAGTTTCATCGTTGAATCAAACTTGTAGTGATTTGAGGAAGGTGAGGGATTACGTTTCAAAAGTTGGTTCACTAGAAGTCAGTAATTTCGATTGTATTATTGTTAACTTGAATCAAATTCGAAAAAGAACTTTGGCGGCCACTAATATAACTGAAAAGACTTTTAGAAGAATCCTTAGTGAAGCTGACTCGGCAATTACGAGCAAAACAGCAAGCAATAGCCGTTTCCAAGTAAAACGAGTCATTGGCAATGATGTTGGCAGTTATGGCCTTGGCATCATAAAAAGATACATACACAATTATTACAAAACAAACAAGGAGATACCCTCAGTGGAAAAATTAAAAGAATACTTTAAGAAGGTTATTGGTTTTAAAGGTTCAGCAAAAGCTCTTTACCGAATCATCACTAACTTAGGCTTTAAATTTAGAAAACTCGGCAACCGCCGATTACTGTTTGAGCCTACTGAAGTTCGTTTAGAGCGTTTAGAATATTTGCAAAATATCCAGAAATACCGTCAAGAAGGTAGGCCTATTATCTTTACTGACGAATTTGACTATGACATACCGAGAACCTCAAACTCCTACGTTGACACACATGGAAGAGTAGTTGTGCTGTACGCTGGTTCTGACGCAGCTCTCGCAAGCCTCGCCTTATACACTACAGCCACGTATAAATCAGACTACTTCTTAGATATAATAGACAAAGACACTTATGAAAACTGGCTTCGTACTCAATTAGTGCCTAACCTTTCTCCCAATTCAGTCGTAGTAGTCAGTAATGATGTGCCTTGGCATAATATAGAGATCGATCCAGCGCCAGCATCCATCGCAAGCAAAGCGGATATGCTGGCCTGGCTCACTAGAAACGGTGTAGAATGTGACGGTAATTTAATAAAGCATGAACTGTACAGTTTGGTCAAAGCCAATAGAGAACGATTAAAAAAATTTGCCATTAACAAAATACTGGCAGAACATAACCATGATGTGTTAAGGATGCCCTGTTGTTACCATCCAGATCTTAACCCTATGAAAAGCGCAGCAACTCATGTTTTAGAGTTTTTAAACTATAAACATAAAAGTCCCACACACTACGATGTGGTTCTTAAAGACATTCAAGGAAAATTTGTAGATATGAATAAAGGGACTTGGCAAATGATATGTGAAAGGGTTAAAGAAATCGAAAAAGAATATATAAAAAGCGATTGCGCGATGGATGTTGTGTCAGAAGCATTATCACTTGACAAAGATGAAGACAGTTCAGATGATGACGATGATGATGATAACAAGGACGTTTCTAATCCTGATGATGACTTCTGTGCCAGCACCCATGAACACACACTTTACGACTTTAACGTGTACAGATCAAAAGTGACTTTGAAGCAACCTAAACAAGAGCAAGAGTTTGGTACGTAATCCTACTAATAATATTTATTCTTAAGGCCGTACAAATGTTGATAGCTATACACTATTAAAGTAGCTAACAGTCTAACACCGCTGTTACCACATTATCCACCGCACTACCACTGCCACTAAAAGTGGCCAATTTAAGCATACATCACAAATTGGTTTATTATTATTACCCAGAAATAATTCATTCTGTTAACATCTTAAAATACAGAAAATATCTTATGATAGCATATTAATAAGCCAACTTTTGTTTAAATATCTTAGATAGCGACCCGCTGAAGCTTCGCACATGTGCAATAGGATGTAATCACACATACTTTAAACCTTCCTCTTCAATTACTTATCTATTAAACAAAATCGTATCAAAATCTGTTGCGAAGTTTTAAAGATTTGAGCATACCTACATAGGGACAGAAAAAGCGTTTTTGTTTTATTACAAGTGTACCTACCTAGTGATAATTTAAACCACCCACAGTTAGTAAATAACGATGGTGGCGCTAGTGGGCAGTGAACTGGCTCAAAGGTCGGTGACGTCACTTGCCGGTATTCGTATCTGTGAGCTCTGTGGTACATGTCATTCACGTTGTATGTAATACATTTGTTGCAAACAAAAATCGAAAGAGCTATTGAATTTATATTTTGATCGGTGAAATAACTAACAAAATGAGTTACAAATGGTGTGTAGTTCCTAAATGTAAAAATACATCAATAAAAACCCCGGATAAATTATTTGTAAGTGTTCCGAAGAATGTCAAAGTGCGCCGAAAGTGGTTTGAACTTTCTAGGAGGCCGTACAACATAGCAGATAGTACAAACATTTTCTTCTGTGAAGACCATTTCGATGTAAGTTATATTATATTATATTGTATAATATTTATGTCACCGGAAAATAAGAAGAACCGTAAATTTATAAATTTCCTAGGAAATTTATAAACTTTCGTAGGATTCTAAACGAGAGATAAATTGTATTATTTTACGCCCACATTTCCGGAAATTTATAAATTTGCGACGACTTGTGGTAAATTTATAAACTTACGGATATCTATTCGTAAGATTCTAAACGGTTCGACTAATCACAGAAGAGCTTTTAATTTTACGCTTTTATGAATTACGGAAAATAACACACTGCCCTCTGATTGGTCGATGTTGACAGTAGCAATGCTTGTGTTCGTAGATTATGGTACAATCAGACTTGCCAAACTGTACATTTATCAGTTTCGAATACCTACCTGACTGGACTTTGACTTTAAAACTGGGTAGGTTTAACGGGTTACTTTTTACAATTAATAGACTGATAACCCCTACTTAATCAAAATAAAACAGCAGAAATCGTGTTTTACGATATCAAAAAGTTTATAAAAAATGAAATACACTTATAAAATATAACATACAAAACATGGCATACCATCTCGATCATATCCCAAATGGGGTAGTCAGAGGCACACTGAGTTCCCGTCACGGTAAACGAAAGGATCATTCAGAAGCCCGCATTTCACCGAGGGAATTTGAACCCATCGTGGTAAGAAGCGATCATACAACCGTTATCTGGGTTGCTTAGATTTTTTATCGGTGTTTCTCATCGCCGGAGAGGTAGCCGCAAATTATACAATGAACACGAAGATGAATTGTTCTTACAAATTATAAAACATTGAAACCGGCCTTCAACCAAAATTAAATGGCGGAGGAGAGGAATGACACGTGACTTATTCGACCAATCAGAGCGCACATGGCGTTTGGTTACCGCCCACTTATTATTTTACGGAAGCGTTCCGAAAGTTTATAAATTTCCTGAAACGAGGGCGTAAAATAATACAATTTATCTCTCGTTTAGAATCCTACGAAAGTTTATAAATTTCCTAGGAAATTTATAAATTTACGGTTCTTGTTATTTTCCGGTGACATTTATATTTATTTATTGGTTATTAAATCTGTACTTAATGTTTTTAATAGAATGTCACAAGTTCTCAACCCACTTTGAATTTTTTTGCTGTTTTCCATTACCTACTATTATTTAAAAATTGTAGCCACTGAGTCTGATTTCAATATGTGTGCTCTTGAAGATCCCAACTAGGTAAATTGTTTGTTTGTTTTAGATGGAAAATGATATCTCAAATTACCGTCAGTACAAAATGGGTTTCAGCCAGAGAATGCAATTGAAAGACAATGTTTTGCCATCTAAATTTCATTGCCAGCCAGGCCGAATTAAAAGTAGGTACCTATTTGTGGTACAGGTACTGCCCAATCAGCATTTGTCAAACGGCAAAGAATTGAACTTCTTAAACAATTTGAAGACATTCAACTACCTACTCATATTAACCTAACCAATGATGTATTTTAATACATAAGCACATGCACATACCACATGAACATATAATAATAATATGTTATAAATACATTTAATTAAATAGTGCATTATCTGAATTACTGGAGTTTGGACTGTCATTACTTATCATAAATCAACTAAATCTTCCATAGCTGCTAAGATAATCATATTTTATTTTAAGAAAGACCTTTCTTTTAGTTTGCCAGATAATGTTATTACCAGATATTGATTCTTATGAGCGACACTACAAGATGGTGTAATAATAATACAGGGTGTCATTATTTTTACGACATATTTTTTTATAACTTTAGTCCACGCGGACGAAATCGCTGACTTGTTTGTGAGCGCGGCCGAGCCGTCCGCCGTAACGTACGCGTCGCCGCGCGCCGTACGCACACACTGACGATTTTCGTGATTCTAACGGATACTCCAGTCCCGGCCGAGCCGTACGTAAGTTCGCGCGCACCAGTGTGTTTCGTTCCTGCCGCTCGCGCAGTTTACAATCATTTATTTTGTTACAAACGTAGGTAAAGCCAACAATGGCTACAAAAAAAACGAAAAGGTATTGCTGTGTTTTTGGATGTCTAAATAGTAGCTTGTCAAATCCAGAATTGTCTTTCTTCAGTTTACCCACCGAAGAAGAACGGTGAGTACCCAACCTGCCTAACCTAATTACCTACATAATTTTGCTTTTGTTATTCACTTAAAGAAAAGTTAAGGTCTGCTCCAGATTATGATTTTGTGGATTAGATAGGTGAGCATAGCGTCACCGGCTATAAACCGGGAGTAGGTATTCTTAAAGACCGGAAGCCAGTCGTTGATTTTATATCCTGTAGGTACCTAGTATTTTATAAGTATAGTTCAGTTTTTTCCAAAGGTAGGACAGGGCGTCACCCTACTACTCGTATGTAATATTTCCGCAATCGAATTATAACCTATCACTTTCGGGATTATTATTAAAACGAAGTGAAGACCTTATTGTTGACTGATAAGCCGGTAGAGTAGGTAAACATATAGACCGGGAGCCAGTCATTAAATCACGTAAATTCATAATTACTATTTTGACATTGTATGTACACTTCATCTCTTCAACTGCTTCGCTTATTTTTTTTAAGCTGACAATTTGTTTTTTTTCAGCCACCTAAAATGGTTGCAATTAATAGCACGTGAGGATTTGAAAACAAAAAATCCACTCCATTATTTTGTATGTGCAAGACATTTCAACACTCAAGACATCCATGGAAATACTGTTCGCAAAGTATTATTGAAACATTGTTTGCCATGTCTGAATTTGCCTCATCAAACAAAAGAAGATAAGCAGATGCAAACCGATGTTTTAACAATGGATGGTGCAACCCAAACAGTTATAGGTAAAACCTTACAATATACAATTAAAATAAATAATATGTAATTGCGTAATTTCATAAGAATTTCAATAAATACGTGATTGAGTAAATAATGTCTCTTTAACTCTTTAATTTCATCCTATTAATTTCGAAATTACCAAGAAACATTCTAAGTCAAATATTGCAGTCACCAATTTCGCCCCGCCAATAATGTTTCTGCCTCTCTCGATAGTTGACTGATAGGATAATGCAATTAGGCAATAAATCCGCCAATTGTGCGTTTGTTGTGCGATAAATAATAATTAATTAAAGAAAGTAAACAAGACATATTATAATAATTGTCAGCTCCTGGCCTATGCGTTAAAGTACTTCAAGAAACTTTGTACACCTAAAGATTTTTTTGTACAGAGAGTGATCCTCCATTTTTGACCATTGAATAAATAAATTAACCCAACATGTTTAGGCAATTCTCGCTCGCTCGGGGGCCAAGTTGCCCTACTTGTTTTATTGTACTACTAGCGGCCGCCCGCCGTGCTTAGGTTAAAAGTTTTTTTCAATATATCCTTATAAATTGTCGCCTATGTCCTGTTCAGGTGCATACGCTATATTATTGTGAAGTTTCATTACATGAAAGAGCAACACGGCACATCCATACAAAATTTCAAATTTCGCATTTGCAATATTAGTAGGATGACGTGACGCTTAGATTCATTTGCGATGCGAAAGCGACTCTGTCGCAAAAAAGTTCCGCGTGCGAGCGCCCTAATACTTACTAACTGATTGGATCGATATGCCCATATGCATGAATGCTGCATCGTACAGAGGCGACTGGTAAAAAATAATTGTGTTTGGAAACTGAACCCTAGACGAAGAAGACTAATCAAACTGATCCGATTACCTGTTTCACTTGGATCACTGCAGTTTGCACTCGAGTGTTCCATTTTCGCCGCACCTCATGGCCTCCCGACCGGGCTCTGCCCCGCTACCCCACTATGCCCCCGCCTCCTCAATGTTCACGCGACTGGCGGCCATTTTGCTTACTGTGTTTAGTCAGACCCGGTGACTAGACTCACTCGCGTTTGTTTATTACGACGCAAAGTTTTGAGTATAAAGTTTTAAGTGATCACGAAAACGCATAGAAAAGGGTAAGTAAGTGTTAAGATTGCTCTATCATGTTGATTTTGTTTTTCTTAATTTTCTTCGACATTGTTCATATTCGAAACAAGAAGCACGAAAGAGTTATGCATAGTGTTGTGCCTCGTATCTGGCACTCCCGTGCTGTCCCTATTATGCTAGATTATGCCGTGCAATTTGAAGCTGATTTGAGCCCGGTTGACGTCGCTAGATGTCAGTCGTTAAGCCTATTCGGAGGCCTTAGGGCGGTTTGATAATATCTGACATTAAAGTTTCGCACTGATTTTCTCCAACACCTCAACCTCACCTATGGCTCAAACCACCTCACAGTCTAGGTGAGGCCTGTGCCCAGCAGTGGGACGTATATAAAGCAGTTTATGTTATGTAGCTGTTCAATTCCCTTTTTTTAGAATTGGAAATGGTACGAACGTACAAAAGGAAAACTACACAAGGCAGTTGGTCAGCAGAAACTATGAAACAGGCAGTTGATGCAGTCATAAGCAAAGCATCAGGCTACAGGAAAGCAGCTCAGC
Source organism: Udea ferrugalis (assembly GCA_950022985.1). Classification (NCBI taxonomy): domain Eukaryota; kingdom Metazoa; phylum Arthropoda; class Insecta; order Lepidoptera; family Crambidae; genus Udea; species Udea ferrugalis. The sequence continues at coordinate 3,344,134 of OX465541.1, forward strand.
AGTACGGCGTTCCCCAGACCACACTGGAGCGTCATGTCGCCAAAAGAAGGAAGGCATCTCTTAACACACAAGATCCTGAAGTATCAGGTGCCTGTATTTCTGGATTCTGGGTTCCAGGAGTCGGGGCACCAGGTAACATTGATCTATGTTTTCCTAATAAGCAAAGGTAATGCCCCTACTCAGGAGCGCATTGGGGTTTTCGTGAAGGCTTCGTAAACTCTAATTTTATACCGTGAGTTACTTTTGTTAACCAATTTTTTTTGACAATGTATAAGTAATTAAAAACGGAACCAAATGTGTCGTGTTAATGATTAGTTTTATTAATTAATAAAAATGATTCCTTTATTTTCATTGTTTTTTACTAGTTAGATTTGTAATTTGAATTTTACAGCTTATGGAAATGGCCAAAACCGAGTAACTGATTTTGGGTAGCAGATATCCGTCATCCGCCATCCGGTGTATAGTATGTCTAACTAGACTAGACTTCGCCCGCGTGTGTCCTATTGTGATGCATAATGCTATATGATTGTAAAGTTTCGTGAGGAGCAACTTGCATATTTTTTTTTGATTTCAGTTCTAAGCATTTGGAACTCTAGTAATAGCCAAGGTCTAAGACTTTACACCAAACAGGTCGTCTAAAAAGTTACTTTGGCATTTTTTTACCATTTTTTTCTACAAATAAACATGTTGTTATTGTATGCTCCATTTGATGGATTAATTAATTTGTAGTTATTTCAGGGTTTCTTTAAAGTGTCATTATATTTTGGAAATCCCATAAAGCTATTGTAATGTAAAAGTATGTCTGAAATAGAAAATAAAAAAGCAGTTATTTTATGTGTGTTTTATTTCATTAAATAATCTTATAAAATAAATGCCTCATATCAAAACCAACTAAACCTCGTTTATTTTGTTACAGCTGGTCCATCATCAAGCTGGCATGGTACCGAGAATCCCAATAGTAAGTAATTCTTCCTTTATCAAGTTATTATACAAATGTATTATTTATTGTACAGAGGCGCTCACATCAACCTTTACATAGGGGCACCTTATGCTTTTGAGGTAAGACCCATTTTGCAATGGTTTCGTAAGGGCTTATGTGTGCGCCTCAGTACATTGAACCATAAGAACTTTGTCTAGTACGCAGAAAGTTCTTGAGACGTCAGAGGGCCCGTAGACTAGCCGAAACCCTCCGACTGGTCTCGGATACATGTTTGTCGCAGCTCAAAGTGTTATGTATGAAAAGACTCAAGTTTCCAACATGTTCGGAGTAAGGAATAACAGTAGGTATTTGCACCGTTATTTATCCTTGCCAAGACAAAAGTTAAAATATGTTTGATTAAATAAACCTGTGTTACACAAGCGCTTTTAAATCGTCAACAAAACAATCAAAAATACACTTAATAATAGACTTAAATAAAATAATTAAAAAATACACAGTTAACAAACATAATGTGACTCAACGACCGGTGTCGGAAAGTTGTTTCTGTACTGAGAGACATCGATTTGGAAGAGTTACTGCAATTTCGAAATTATTGGCCCAGGCAGTATAGGAGATATATAAATACTAGCTGTGCCCGCAGTTTTGCCCTCGTGAAATTTCGTCTGTTGCCAAAAAAATTAACACACTAATTATTAGTTTTTAGTGTTGTCAAATTGGTGAATGTTGTACGTACCTGTAATAGGTGTACATATCAGACCGTGTATATGTAGTTAGTTAATTATGGTATAGTTTTAATATGTACACTGTTGGTATGTCTTTAAATAAATAAATAAATAAATTGTAAACTATGATGGATACACCATGGATATCTCCCAAGATATTTTTTTTATCAAATGATGACAATGATTGAAAATTGTTATGAATAACGTAGGTAGGAGAGCACGGGGTGTTTAGTCGGTATTCCCAGTGGGCGAGTCCGACACAAAAAATAAAAGGTAGGTTACCTACCTATTTTTGTGGCTTAGAAATAAGGAATCACCGTGAAAAAGATAAACGCGGGCGCGGGAAAGGTAAACTTGTGTGTGTAAATTAATGTACATGCACATTGTCTTTGCGTGCGTACACCAGGGTTCCCAACTTGGGGGTTTTCCCCCTAGATTTAGGGGGTAAATAAGTGTGATGGGATTTTTTTAGGGGTCTGGAATATTTAGGGGAATTTTCAGGGATTTTTTGACTCTTTGTCATTTTTGAATTTTTAATATCAATATGCATTTTTGTTGCCTAGTGCCTTATTTTGTTTAAAATTAAACGTACGTATGTTTGACATTAGCTTATGTTGCTAAGATACCGCCAAAATATAGACTAATCTTACGGCGACAGTTGTTATTTCGATTCGATTTTGGTTTGTTTGTTTGCACTGTGTATCAACAAGAAAACCTCCTAATGATGTTCAAGGGAAATTTAATTAAAAAAATATTTTTTTTTTTTAGGGGGGAAACAAAATAATTATGGTCATTTTAGGGGTTTTTGTCACCGACTTAGGGATAAATGTTCTTGAGAGTTGGTAACACTGGCGTACACTCGGGAGCATTCGTGGTTCAGTCGTGGCCGAGTCATTGGCTGTGTCAGTAGGTTATCCGGCTCACGCTAAAATTACTCGGCGAATACCGTCAGCATGGCAGGTACGAGTAAACGAAGAAAAGTTATTCTCAGTCAGGTAAGGCAAATAATGTCTTCTTCTACTTAAAAGTTTGGTTTGTATTTATATTCTAAATCTGATTAAACAATGAACGGTTTATTTAAGGGTCGTCAAATAATAGCAAATGCTTATCATTTTCTCAAAGAAGAATATGAATTCACGGAAATTCATCGAGAACCAAACTCTGATATATCACATTTGCGTAATATAACTAAGCGCACTGCAGAAGCGACGGGAGTAAGTGAACGTACAGTGCAGAAAATATTAAAAGAAGAACGCGACCGGTTAAAGGCAGGAGGTGTTGCCAGCTCATCTGCTCATTACCTTTCACCGATGAAAAACCGAGAAAATACTAAGACAGGTAACCTACTCGTTTTATTTCAGTGCACGCTGAAATTGATGTCAGCGCTCACAGAGTTATAATCCCATTACGGACAACACTGTATGTAAAAGAGTTAATTGGAAAGTAACTGCTCAATTTGCCATATCGTTCCTTAATAATAATAACACGCGCACATTAATATGTGTGAAGCGGTGACGCGGGAGCTGACTGAATTTTCAAGGCTCTACGTCTAGAGCCTTGAAAATTGGAGGGTATATTTGTCTTAGCACATAGTAGTATTCCACCACCTAAGGGTTTAAGATAGGGGGTTGCAAGTTTTGTATAAAACTCAGTGGCTAAGAACTAAAGCTCAGGCGGACGAAGTCGCTGGCGGCCGACCACCAGTCTGTACTAGCACGTACCACAAAAAAACGTGTTGAAAATTGCCGCCAACGGCATCAAAAAAAATGTGAGAGGCTAAAATGGCTCTTTGACTCAAGTTTTACCAAAATCGAGCTTACAACATAAACATAAGAGATTTTATACAATAAAAAATAATTGTATGTGTGCTTGTCTTGTTGGTAGTCCTAATGAATAAAATAAAATAAAACTATATTATTTTGTTTGTTGCCGATGAGCTTTCTAACGCTACATGTCGTCAGTGCGTGTGTCTATAGGCATTGCAACTACAAGCAAGGCTGACCCGCGTTCAGAACAACTTCACCGTCGCCATTGATATATAAACCAAAAGAGGCCGTACGGAAACCTATACCTACGTAGTGATTGCAATCCGGCGTCATTTTCAGTCCGGCCAGATACGACCGTATTCCCATCAATTACCGGATTAAATCAAGATGATTTTCGCTTTTTAGTACCTACAAAATAAGTGAGTTAATCAAGTGTCACTGCACTTATATGTATGTAGTATATAAAAATAAATCACAAATATATAAAATCGACTTTGCCAAGCTCTCTCCAAGAAGTACGTATTTATAATTTGGAGACATTCACTCCCAACATTACTATTTCGCTAGACGCTACAGTCACATCATAAGCACGCGAGTAATATTGTCGGACGAGCGAGGCGAAGGGGGGAGTACGCGTGACGTATTGATCGCTTTCAGTTCGCGGTATGCGCCATCTTGCGACTGTCGTGTTCATTTGTTTAAACTTCAACGTATACACACTACTATTTCGTTTGTGAATTAATTTAACAATGAGCGTTAAGGAGTTTTATGTTCAAAATGCTTCGAACTCAAATGCAATGTCAATGCAGTCGATTGGTGAAGATGATTTGGACGAGAAGACACAATTTAACATAGAGCTAAAAAAGTACTACACAAGTCAGTCTGATAGAACCACTAAGCCCGAATGGACTTTAGAAAGAGTGGAAGAGGTTATTAAATTAGTCGAAGAATACAAATCTGGCAGAGCCGACGGTCAGCATTTTACAAACAGGCACTACTACCATGCAAGAAAATACGACGTTTTAGTTATTGACAACAAGAAAATATTAATAACGAAAGGAAAATCAGAAAGTGCGTCACTTAAAATAATTCCTAGTGAGAACTATTATGATCTGATTAAGGAAATACATGAAACTACTGGACACGGTGGCCGAGATAAAATCAGGCGTGAGTTGAAAGATATATTTTTATACCTAGTACCAATTTTTTCAATTCAAATCTATTTGTCTATTTGCAAGATTTGTAAAATTAAGAAGAACAGCATACCACTAGGAACCAAACTTAGCGATTTTAACAAAAGAGGTCTGATTATACTCTTTGATCTACAGTCAACCCCCGACACTGATTTCACGTGGCTGATGAATTATCAGGACGAAACCACGAGGTTTTGTTCGTTAAGACCACTAAAATCTAATAAAACTACAGAGGTTGCTGTAGAATTACTAAAAATATTTTTGGAAATGGGATGCCCGTACATATTACATAGCAACATTAGTAGAGAATTTACCGGTTCTGTGATTAAGGAAATAATCCAGATGTGGCCTGGATGCAAAATATTGAGTGGAAAACCACGCGAGTATGGTGCCCAAGAATCATCTTCAGAACATGAAATTGTGAATAATTTAAAAGCTTGGATGGCTAGTAATAATTCTAAAAACTGGTCTATTGGCTGTTACTTTGTGCAATACCAAAATAATTCGCTAGCTACCCGAACCTCTGGAAAATCACCCTACAGATCATTATTTGGCCATGATCCAATTATGGGGCTGTCATCTAGTAGGTTGTCTGGTGCAATAATCTCCGAGTTAAATAATGAAGAAGACTTGGAAGAATTCTTTGAAAACCAAAAGGAAGTTTTAGCAAAACACGATGTTACTGAAGTCGTACTAGAGCCAGAAAATAGGATGCTGTGGGAAATGGTGAACGAGGATATTGGTAAGTTAACTCGGTATCAACGTTAATCAATTATGTATACTATAAAAAGTAATAACTATTTTCTCTTCCTGGAGGCAAGGGCCCGAGTAGTGGAACTCGTGTGTTTCCAAATTAATATAAAAATTCCAGATACTAAATACTCACACTCTGTATTTACTAAAGATCGAAATAAAAACACCCAAAAATAAAAGAAGTATAGCGCTCCTGTGAGCTTTTAAAAAATCTTAAAAGTCTTGTCCAAATTATGAACCAGATTGTTTGCGGCTCACGGCGTTCGCGTTGTATATTTGACATTTGTTTTGCCGTGTCGCCATCGCCCGTCGTTTGTTGGTCTATGGACGCTGTGATGGCACGCCGCGCTGCCAAGCCGATAAGCCGCCATACCGGTCGTTTCGTTCTGTCAGTCGGTCGGTGGCTGTCACTGTCAGTCCGATGTATTTCAGCTCGAGCTCGAATCGTTCGTTCGCTTCGCTAACCTAAAAAGTGTTATTGATCAAGTTGTGTTGTGAATTTGTGTTGTGTACGCCAAGAAATCGTATTTATCAAATTGCACCAGTAAGCAATGGCGCACTTGTTAAGTGCTTTAGCGATTTTAGAGGGACTAGACAGTTCTGATAGCGATTATAGCGATTTAGAAGCAATAGCTTTGTTGTCGATGATACATTCGGACGCATCACGGTCTTCTTCTGATTCTTCTGATAACGGTACGGGGATTCTGAACGCAATTATAACTAATTTACAGTCTTTACAGTTTTCTAGTGAAGTTAGGTCTAGTGAGCTTAGGTTTTTACGTCACGTCGGTCACCATTTTAACAGCATCGACCCGCTACCTCTCTTTACCTACTGTACTTAGTACAATACATTGGATTCCTAAACTTTATTAACAATAACGTGCAAACCTTTCGCAAGAAAGCCTCTAACTCTAAATGACGATTAACAACATTTAAATGAATGATTAAGTTAATACTTTTCAAAGCATGCAGACAACTTTGTTTCTTCTGTATTACTTAGGTTGAAGGATAATCAATTGTTAACAAAGCTTTGCCTAAATTATAGTCTACATTCCTATATTTATCCAGGTTCTTATGAGGCAAAGCGTTAGGGACTTGAAAAATATCAAACTTCATGAAATTCAAATGTTTGTGTTTAAAAATTAAACACATTTTTTGTGATCTGTTGCTGTAAGCACTTGTCACACGCTCCTCTGAATTTGTCTCTTCAGATCCTATATCTGAAAGCTGTCCACAAGATATTGCTTTTAGCAAGTAGGCCTCAATATTTTAAGAGTTTTGGTAAATTATCTCTAACTGTTTTAGCAATAAACTACCTAGATCTAATCTATAGACAAACAATGCAGGCACCTTTGAGCTGTGGCCATTGTGCTGATGAAGCTATGCTTAAGGTATCCTCATCCTAACATAAAGGGTTTAGGGTTGATGGGGCCAAGGGCGTACCCAGGTAGGGGCAGATAGAAGTCAATTTTCCTTACAAGTGGGAATTAAAACTTTAGTTTCAATATACCCGACCGACCATCTTTTCGAAACAAGTATGAGCTGCCCCCCCCTAGCTGAAATCCTGGGTACGCTCTTGGATGGGGCTAGATTCAAAAATAGAAATTTGAATCAATTCAAATCACTCCAAATAAATTCAAAACTTTAAATTAAATCAACTGATTGTTTTTGATTCAGTATGATGATTAGAACCATTATGTTTCACAGCAACATAAAACTATTTTAAAATATAAATTTTATTTCACAATATAAACACTACCATTGGTGCAACCAGTGTTGCTCCGCCTGATGGGCCCGAAAGGATGTAGGATTTTAATTTGCTTAACTTTTAAGAGTACCTAACCTCATTCCACAAAATAAGACCTGGACATAAATAATGCAGAGTAGTTTTATTTTTAGTATCTATTATATTTTATACTTATACCACACCAGGATCATGTGCTGGCTGAACTTAGCCCTCCTGTGACACTAACGCGACCAGGCATTGTTTGGACATACCATCTGTCAAACAGTATGGATGTTTAGATTCATTTTTTGTGTTTTGCCATTTTTTGGAGAATCTGAGCCACAATGCCTCCAACGTGTAGTGCTTTAAACTGTCAAAATAAAGGTGTTCACTTATTCCCTACTGACCCTAAATGCAGAAAATTGTGGGAATCTGCTTTACAAATTAAAAACTTTAGAGCAACTCGTCACACAAGATTGTGTGCTGCACATTTCAAAGAAGAAGATTACTTTGGACAAAGTATTTACACAGGTAAACAGCTCAGTAACTTCTAATATTTCATGTTAAATCTTTATGCAAATAAAATTCAGAAATACATAAATGGTTTTTATACATAGCTTATGAAACAAGAGCAAAGTTCCTGAGGAAGACATCTGTGCCATCTATCTTTTGTTTTACGAAAACAAAACCTCAAAACGCTGCTGCACTTGCACAACTACAGCGTTTAGAGCAAAGATGTCAGAAGGAACTGTTTCAAGAGGAACTACAATCCAAGAGTGGAGATACGAGTACACCTATAATTGAGTCACAGCATGAAACTAGCAAAGAGTATTTTCTAACATGCAACTTCGAAATAGCACGTGAGGAAGAAGTATCTGCCATAGGTGAACATTTATCTAACATTTCAACACTGTATGCCCATAAGTTAGTCAGTTTCGGAGAGCACTCAGGTCGATCATGATCATATTATTATATAGGATTTAATAGGTTATCATCTTTGTATCAAATAGATACAAAGATGATAACCTATTAAATCCTATATACTGGTCATGAATCTCATAAAAAAAACAATTTCTATTTTCTGCTGTAAGTCATAAGGCTTGCACATAGACATATTTTTCATTTTGTCAGAGTTTTTCGACAGGCTTTTAATCCTATGTCAACGCTATTCGTCGGCTAAATTAGTACTAGTTTTAAAAAGGGTGTTAACGTCGTCGACGGATAATAGCAGTAGTGAAGATGAATGTCATCATCATCATTAGCCTGTTGCAGTCCACTGCTGGACATAGGCCTCTCCGAACTCGATCTTCGGTTGCTCGCATCTGTAACTCTGCCAAATCAAACCTCTGTTCTTTCATAGATAGGGCCTAAAATTGATAGAAATTTAATTATTCATCCTATTCATAAAGCAAGCGAAAAACAAAAGTCAAAAGTGTTGTAGGTACTTTTTTATGTTAACCCCCCACCCCCTCACGGGTCCGCCGCGGCCGCTTTGTTTTTCCCTTGCATTTCTCTGTGTTGCGGCGTCAAATTGGTTGATCGGTTTAAGCTCGATAGTTTAACTTTAATTAGTTTATTTGAATGTTTTTAAACTCACGTATGAATGTTTATATCATTGTAATATCATTATGTCGTTAGGTTAAGAATTTTCAAACGCCTGCACAATTTTAAGCAAAGAGTTAACCTGGCTGGCAAACCTGCCTACCTATACATATAAATGAAGTTGAACTCTCCGGAATTAGTATATACGGTTAAATGTCGCTGAGTCTCAGGGACTCAGACGTCCAAACGCATAGTGGCACCCCTCGCTTTGCGTCGAGAGGGTCAGTCTAAAGACTCCCTACAATCAATATTCAAGTCTGCCGATGTCTAATTTAGTATGATTTCATAAAGCTTGCAAGCAGAATCGCTTGTTATCGGTGCTATTTGTGTAATAAAACGAGGTTATTCTCAAAAAGTTCAAAATCTGATAATGGCGACCAAAAGAAGGCAATACAGAAGCTGTGTTGTGCCTATGTGCAAAAATAATACTGTAAGTGCTCCAGATAAAGTATATTTTGGTGTGCCTAGAAAAGAGAAAGTTAGACAAAAGTGGTTCGAAAGAATGAACCGTGATGTACGGAGAAAAGTAAAGTTAGAGTCATCTTCTTACGTACACTGCTGCGGGGACCATTTCGACGTAAGTACCTGTAGGCTGTCATAGTGTTAAGGGCCAGTTTACGTTTTCCGACTGGAATTCAGATTTTCCGAAGAAAAAGGGCTCCTTTTCCAGCATGATAGCGAAAATTATTTCTGTTGAAGTAATAGAAAACGCTCAAAAGAGTCTCGAGCGCGATTTTGGCAACTTCTAAAACTACACTTAGGTTTTTTTTAACATCTTAGGCGCGCATTTGACCACAATCTCACCTGATCGTAAGTGATGTGGTCGAAGGTGGTACCTACATGGCAGTAAAATCTTTTCTCCAATGAAACCAGTTGGGATAGAAAAAAAACTCAATCTGTATTATTACGCTATCTCGTACTGTACCTTATAACCGGTCCGTTGCGATGTCTATTAAAAATCTGCGAACTTTCAACTTTTTCTAACTTTAACTTTTTATACAGGGTGATTTGGCAAGCACATATATGCCAAATTTTGAGGAGGGACTTTGTATTAGGAGCAAAAATGACTACTTAAGCATCTTGTGCCTTGTTTCATTATTGACCACCACTAGTTATTTATAATATCAAGTAACAGAATATTGCCAGTGTATCAACGCCTTTTTGGCTTTTTTCATTGATGTATTATTCAACGTTGCACTGACCAACGAATTTACCTACAGTTGGCAAAATGTAAAATGGCTCTTAACGCAGAAAATCATTATTGATATTCAGCGCATAAAATTTGTGAACTGCTCCTTTTCAGTTGGATGAAGATACAAGGAATTATAACTTAATGGCAAAAACAATGGCTATTCGCCTGAAAAACGGTGTTATTCCACATATTTTTGACTGCCAGGAGCAAGGTAACGTAACAAGAAGTGGCTTATATGGCTTTAAAATAATATACTTAATTATGGCTAAATTTTTAAGCGTCGTTTGACCGAGGTTTTATTTAAAAAAATATGGGTAGTGTAGTTTCGGTTCACCTAACATAATATACAGGGTGTCTAGGAATTCATCCTCAAGTTGGCATGAGGATAAGCTCAATTATTCATAGTAGGTAGTTCTGAGAAAATTGAGAAAAAGTCTGTGTCACTTAAAAAAACCCGTTTGGATGGGTGTGTCCCCGAATTATTTTCATCAATTAAAAGTTTAGCTTTAAAGTTTTGTTAGCAGATAGTATGTTAAATATATATGATCATTGAAGTTATAATTTTTGTAAGTAATAATTCTGGGTTCTCCGGGACGGGTTCCTCGGGGTTGGGGGTCCACGGGGACAAACCCGTTTTTTTTTAAGTGCTGTAACATGGCAGCTTTTTACACTAGCTTTTCAGGTGGTATGGTGTTCACCAATTTCCAAATTTTACAATGTTTTATTTCCCATGTCGTCTAAAGAAACTGCTGTTGATTTGGAGTGTTTTATCTGTGTTGTACCTGTGCCTTAGTCTGTGCAAATTGGAAACGATAGCTGATGCTTAGCAATGTATGCTGACTCGGTTAATGCGAATGGATAGGCGCCCGAACAAACGGTATATTATTCCACAGTACTCCTACAATGTTTCTAGTGACTCAGTGAGATATTTTGTAAAAGAGAGTGAGTTATGTCAACTATCCTAAAAACACACATATTTTAGAATGACTGATTGCGAACTTGCGAGGATCTTTGCAAAAATATTTTTGGCTAATTGTTATAAAATCGTCCTACCTAATATAAGTTAACAATTGAATTAGACCAACACTAAACATTGGTCAGTCATTCCTCCATAAAATAAGCTAAACATAATACCGTGACTTCTTTTCGTCTTCTATAATTTTCGTGGACATAGTATCGTAGTGGGTAGTATACATTGAAACAAAGTTGACTGTTTGTTTATTGGCTTCGCTCTCCTAATATCGCATTTAAATCAGTTTTTATTAATTCAAGGAATTTGGATAAGGCTTTACCCCCTGAGCATTAAAGCTAATGGCCTTAGTTTTATTCGAGTTTGATAAAAAACAGTATACATATTCGATGTGATGTAATGTTTTTTGGGTTCGTCCTTATGAAATATATTTATGTTCGTATCGTAATATGCATTTATGCACAAATAAAATGACAAATATTTTTTTATACAGGGTGAACTGTTCAGCTGAGCGTTGTAAGCCAAATCCTGAACTATCCGAATTATAGAAAAAAACGCTTGATGGAGTCTCGAGACTGATTTTGTCAACAAAACCAACCGGCAAACTAAGATTTTGAGAAAATTAACGTTTTCTTGGCCATTAATCCGGTATTATCGGGGTTCCATATTGGATATTGGACATGCTCTCAACTCAAGTAAGATGAACTCTCGAGAATTGGTCCATTAGGTGTAAAAGCTAGGAGAGAAGGGACGTCCAACCTATATAGCACCCCTCGTTTTGTGTCGAGGGTTAAAAACACCCTACATTCCACGGATATTCGAATCGACCGCCATTTTGGGTTTAGTACGATGTCATAAGGCACGTAAACAAACACGTCTGTTTTTCTGTGCAATTTGTGAAAGTTATCGTTATTTTTAGACAGTTAAGGCCAATAATGGAATCCAGACGCGCCCAATATAAGTACTGTATCGTCCCGATGTGCAAAAATACTACTGCAAGTGCCCCTCATAAGGTGTATTTTAGCGTGCCTAGGAATGCCGAAGCTAGACTAAAGTGGTGTCAATTGATGAACCGCGATGAAAAAAAAAGTCCAAAGTTATCTTACAAATCTAATTTATACTGCTGCGAGGACCATTTCAACGTAAGTACCTACTTATAGGTTTTGAAACTTTCAAGAGCAGTGATTTATGAATCAAAAGCACAAAGTTTGTAAACGACTTTACTGTTTTCAGTTGAAGGAAGATACAAGAAATTACGCACAGTATTATAACTTAGTGACAAAAACAACTATTTTGCGCCTAAAAAAGGGTGTTATTCCACATATTTTTGACTGCCAGAAGCAAGTTGAGAAAGAAATAAAGAAGAGTACTGGTAGACGGAAAAGATCGAAACGGAAAAAAACATGTGCAGCAGAAAACGAGATTGATGAAGAGTTGAAAACTGATCTTCCACCTTCTCAGGAAGTTAAAAGTCAGTAAATTATCTGTCTAAGGCGATAATATCGCATTAATAATAACGTATTCCAACACTAGATAGAAACGTGATGAGTCCGCTTGATAATTTCTTGTTTCCAAAACATGTTCAAAAGTTAAATGATTCAATTTCTATTCATCGATTTTTTTACTTTTTACTGTTAATGAAACTTTGAAGCTATATTAGATATTACAATAAAAGTAATGCTGACATTTCAAAATATAGCCCATGTGTTCTTGGTTTATACCTACTGGGTGGCCAATAATTTCACTCTGTTTTCACTTAGCTAAGCGAATAGCCTATTGCGCAGTTTTGTTTATCATTAGAACGGCTACAGAATTTATCATTCTGCTGAGGTGATACCAGCGAGCGTTTGACAAGCAGCTTCGTTAAAAAACTTTAAGAAATGCTACTTTTTTTATTTGGTTTTACATGCTCTACTTACTGCTATATTTGCCAGTGACTCAGTGAAATAGTTTAAACAAGAGTGCTGTGATGTAACAGGAGGACAGCAACTGTTCTAAAAACGTATCTCAAAATGTCATGAAAAAATAACATGAATAGGATCACCCTGTATAATATACGTTTACTATCGAATTAGATCGACGATAAAACAGAACTGTAACTTCGACTTATTCATGTCTTTCTTTCTTCATAATCTATTCTTTATGGATGTAGTACCTTTTCATTGAAACAAAGTTGTCTGCTTGTTTATTCGTTTCGTTCTCTTTATTGTACCGGGATTTACAATTTTAAGGTAATTTCATCTGAAGCTTTCGTCTGCAAGTCTGTACAAACGATGCAAATGAAGAGGTTGGAAAGGACCTAAAGTATGGAAAATGTGGCTTCAGTTAAATATCCAGGGATTTTGATGTGGTATAGATTCTATAGTCCTGAACAAAAGTCTCGAGTGGTACTTAACTGTTTCAGAGTCTTAAAAAGATCAAATTCTCAATATGCACTATTTTTTAAAATATTTTTTATGATAGCTTATATCGTTTTATTACTGATAAATAATATTCAGCACCAAAAATGTAAAATGTAGTATATATAATATTTTATTAAAAACTTCCAACTTCTTGAAGCGATTCAAACGCCCGCCATTTTGGCGCGCTTGGCGCGTCGTGACGTCGAAATCCATGACAACTGACAAACAACACAAATATAACCTACAAATTGTTGAAATTGAATTCTTGTTCAGTTGATTAAATTTGCTTGCATTTTGCGATCACCATGGAAAAAGACAAAAAACCGATTTATAAATATTGTATAGTGCCAATGTGTAAAAACACGATACGGAATTCGCCCGATAAACTGTTTTTCCTCGTCCCGAGAGGTGCAGACATAAGAAGAGAGTGGTGTGTAAATATGAAGAGAGACATGGTTTCTCCTTCAACTTGTTTGTATTGCTGCGAAGATCACTTCAACGTAAGTAACGATAAGTTAAATATCTAATTACCTTCTATTTATCTTGAAAGTACACCTGAACATTAAAAACTAGTTGTAATTTAGCATCAATTTGGCTGCGGCAACTCATAACAACCTTGATCTTATACTGGCTGATGACCAGTTAGACCACCTCAGGCTGATAGAACCACCACAATTGCGATTATAGATAAGTTTCTAAGACTATCGCAAAAGCACATTTGTTAATTACAGAATCGCAGACAAACAGTTCTTTACACTGTGTTTGACTTGCACTGATTTTTTGTCGAGGTATCAATTAGATATTATTTATATTACGTTTGTTGTTACAGATAAAAGAAGATACAAATAATTTTGTTGCGTATCAAATCATGACTTCACAAATGAAACAAAAAACTACATTGCGACTCAAAAAAGGTATTCTGCCTCACAAATTTGATTGCCAAAACGATATTAGGGCACAGCATCTACGAACCGGTCACCGATTCCAAAAGCGAAAATTAGAAATAACGGAAATTGCTCTATCAAAGGAAAGTGCTCATAAAAATATACCTTTGCCAAACAAGTTCTTAAAACCAAGTAAGTACCAGCACATCTTTATCTAACACTCCTATTCACACAAAAGATATTGGGAAGGAAAGTATTTTTGAAGATGGCAGCTGCTCTTCTTTACCTTGTCAAGCAAGTACCAGCACAGCTTCATCTCACACGCTCATGCACAATGAGCATGAAGCTGGTGGCGGTGACCCTTCTATATCTAACAGAAAATATGTTGACAAGGCTATCCAAGTTAAAAGTAAAATTCACTATAAGAGCAAAGGTATTTGTTTATTTAGTTATTGGTTTACCAACAATTGTACAGTACATACAATGAACATATACACATACATCTTAAGTCTAAAAGTACAATATAATCTATATGGAATAAATCTTTATGGATGTAGTACCTATTTATTGAAACAAAGTTGTCTGCTTGTTTATTCGTTACGTTCTCTTTATTGTACCTACCGGGTTTTACAATTTTAAGGGAATTTCATCTGAAGGTTTCGTCTGTAGGTCTGTAAAAACGATGCAAATAAATGAGGTTGGAAAGGACCTAAACCATGGAAAATGTGGCTTCAGTTAAATATCCCGGGATTTCGATGTGGTATAGATTTTACAGTCCCGTAAAAAAGTCTAGTGGTGCTACTACACTGTTTCAGAGTCTCAAAAAGATCAAATTCTCAAATGTAATATTTCTGCATGAATCAACCGTTTATTTAAAACAGCGGTGATTTCAATAAAAGTCTGTTTCAAAGTCTTAAAAAAGTCAAGATCTCAAATGTAATATTTCTGCATTAATAAACCTTTTATTTACAAAAAGGGTGATTTCAATTTAAAAGTAAAAAAATTGCGCCAAAACGGATAGCTAATGTCACAAAAGAATGGCTAAAATGGACACAGTCCATAGCCGTAAAAAGGCAAAGGAAAAAAAAAATTGCTAATGTCATGGCATGGATGGCGTTTGCTGCGTGACGTCACGTTCACTTCATATGAACTTGAAAATTCATTGTTAGTAGGAGTAAGCACTAATTCGGATTTGAACATGAATGATAAAGTGTATAAGTCCTGTGGGGTCCCTCAGTGCTTCAGTTCATCACTTAAGCACCCAAATAAATTGTTCGTTCACGTTCCAAACAAGAAAAAGATGAGATATTTGTGGCTGAGTCTTGCCCGGCGAAATCCGAAAGATATAGAACTTCACACTCATCTTTATTTCTGTGAAGATCATTTTGATGTAAGTGTTCACTTAAATACGTTCAAAGTAGTTCTTAAGGTGTGTGACATTGTTTACTAAGTTATGCGAACCTTTTTGAGGTTATATTTTTGTTTGCAATCACATGCAAGTTCAGGTAGGTATATCTACAAGATACGAAATTTAATCATACTTTATTTATTTTGTAGTTACCAAATGATATGGAAAACTTTATGCAGTACCATATAATGGGTTCCGTGTCACAGGTTCGCATGAAACCAGGATGTGTACCCTCAAAATTTCAATGCCAACCAGATAGAAGAAAACGAACAACTAAAACCAAGGAACGATATTGTCAGAAAAAAGAAAGGAAACTAATAATTGAGGAATGCTTAAAAAAAAGTAAAACTACTAGAAATCCTTTGAAGCTTAGAGAGACATCACCTGGAAGTGCAGCGGCCAAGTGCGAGACGGATTCGAGCACGAAAGGCTCCGTACCATTTTCAAGTAAAAATTTGCTTAAAAACTATGTTTGTTGTATTGCTCTTTGATAGGTAGGTATTTACTTTATTTTTACTTAGGTAATTATTAATTTCGAAAGGTAAAGTACAAGAAAATTTAAAGCGTCTATTTGTTACCCTTATCAATATGGACCATAAATAGAAAAAAAAATACGTTGTTTGTATGGCCCCCTTCATATTTTTTTTATCAAAACCTTTGTTGTTATAGCAGTAATAGGAATACATAATTTGGGAAAATTCCAGCTCTCTATCATGGTTTCTGAGATGCAGCCTGGTTTCAGGCAGACAGACAGCGAAGGCTTAGGGTTAGTAATAGGGTTCCGTTTCTAGGTAGGGAACCCTACAAATTTTCAACCCCTTCAAAATCACCCTGTAGGTATAGGTCGTGTGTTTTCGGTTCATATATACTGGGTGGCCTATAATTTACAGAGCTCCCTATTTTTTCTTATAGTTGTTTTTTTTTTCTATAAGTACTTCAGACACATTACTGTTTTTTTTACACTAGTCCGCTGAGTCACTTAAAATTTGTATGGAAGTAGGTTGTATGTGTATGTACTTATGTAGAAACATAGAAATGCTATGTTTGAGTTTAGCATTTATTCTGATAAAATGATTGTTTGTTTGTGAGTTATTAGTCCGATTTCTTACTGCACCTACCTACTGCGTAAAAAAAATATATTTTATTCTGGGTTTTAGATTGGAACTTAGGTGGAAAACTACGTAAAAAAGAAATTAGAGTCAAGTTACTTACACTTAAAGTAAAAAAATGTAGCTAAAAAGTATCATATTAAACTAACATGAAATATAATTTTGTATAGACAGAACTTAACAATCTATTTAAAGTGGTGTTGTAGTGCCGTTTGAGTTTTTGTGAATAAGGGGATTATTTATTTATTTTTTTAAACGCTTTACGATTTATAGGGCAGAACATGTTGAAACTTTTAACTGGTTTCGGACCTTATGTCAAGGAGATAAAGCTAAAAATATGGTGTCTAATATATCAACAATGCCCCATAAAGGCTTAAGTCGACGCAGACGAAGGCGCTGGCTCCAGCTAATGGACAATGTACGGTTACCGGCATGATATGCTACCCATTCCCGGTCATTCTTCCTTGCCCTTTTGCAATGAACTGTCATTTGGCAAGACGAAGATAAAAACGGGAATGATGTGCCGTTGACTGTACTGTTTTGATCTTGATGTATCAATAAATCCTTTTTATAAAATTGTAGCCATTTTTATTGGTAAAACCTCTTGGCTCGGTATGCGTTGTTATCTATTCATAAGTAAATACCACTTTTTGAAAAAGCTTTTGCTGTCTTACACTCTACACTCATGGCAAGTGTGCCCATAAGTGATTTGACAGCGTTGCATTTTTTTTTGACGGTACGAATTGTATGCAACGAGCCAAAGGTTTCAAAAAAGCCTAATTTTCAGAGATATTTTCTTCATGTCGATTGATGTGTGAATAATGTCTTCTTTAGATGAAGATTCGTAGCATTTACGACAGTTGAGTCACTAATTTAATTTGTTTAATATTATTTGTTTTGTTACAGAAGAACAGGAAGAGGAACTAGAAGATACATGCAATACGTGCAACGAGCCGCTTACAGGGTGAGTTCAAAATATTTTCAAATGTTATGATAATTTTATGTTATGTAGGTACTTACCTCAAGAAGGCGCTTGATAACCTCTGTTCTCAACTAATCAGAAGGATAACATATTATCACTTCAACAATCGCACTATCGCACCTTAAAATATCGCCTTGTATATTACGCAGAATTCGTTCCCTGTATTACGAAATCTGGATACCTAGTACCATTACATAAATAAACATAAACGGCCTACATACGTCCCACTGCTGGACAAGTACCATTACAAGACAAAATAAAATCACTCTGTGTACAGATTTCAAATCTCAATAAAGAATAAAGTCTAAACAGGCTGACTTAGCAAGGTGAGACCAAATTTTTCTCGAAATTTGGAATCTACACTGGTGTACAATTGCAAGTTAAAAATGACGTCTGCCGTGCAAAATGTCTCAGGTCATAACTTTCGGCCGGCAAGAAACTCAGCAGTTACTCTTTTCAATATGTGCTGTACAATGATGGTAAAATGTCTCCGTCCGCAGAGTGGTGTACGTATGCCTGCAATGCGATTACCGCGCGTGCGGCGGCTGCGACGCGGACGGCGTCCATCAGCAGCACTACGTTATGCGCGCTCCCGCAACGCGCACTCCGGTTAGTATTTATTTCCTTTATTTTATTTTAAAATCCACAGCCCTTAGATATCTAAAAACCTAACACTCAGATATTTCACATCACTTACTTCTCTGGTCTATCTTTATTATATTATGTCTATGTATGGTTTATTATTATTTTGGTATAGTTATTTGTGTAATAATATTTATTTATTATTTTAGTTTAAATATGTATTTGTAATGATTCTAATGAAGAATGTTTCAACATTAATCTTGTGCACCATTCTCTGTCTTACCATGTGGTAAGACAGAGAAATTAAGGCGGTGCACAAGATTCTCTACCAGTCAATCACATTGGTTGACTGGTAGAGAATGCCTCCTGGCATTAAGTCCGCCATTTGTACTTTTTATGGCAATAAAGAATAAATAAATAAATATTTCTTACAGCCAATAAAGGATTTATACTATTTAAATGAAGGAGTAAACATGATTAAAAGTAACAATAACAACACTTTATTTACTAGCATACCTGACAGAGGTTGTCCTGTCTTAACTATGAATGTTGTTAAGACCACGTGTATGTAACCACTGATAAATGTTGCGCAGTGTCGTCTCAAACTGTCAACACTGTCAATGCTTTGCTCAGGAACACGAAAAGAATTCGGGTGCCACTTTTTTAGCACAAGTAGCCTATCTTCCTTTTTAATTAAATCATTGATCTAATAAGTATCATTGAATTTCCAGGAAGAGCTAGAGAAGGTGCTAGAGAAGGTCCGTGAAGCGATCCAACTGGTGCCTCTTGAGAAGCCGCCCGAGCCGCCGGCGCCCGACGCTGACGATGAAGAGAAGAACCCCTACGAGCCTAGTGTCGTGTATGTATGCATATCTGTATCTTTATTTATTTATTTATTCATTTATAATTATATTACATACTGACTTACAGTTTCCCAAATCGTCAGTATGTTTATTTCACATGTCAAACTTAATAATACTAAATTTCGAAAAATAAGATAACAATAAAAAATTATAAACAATAATACAAAATGTCAAATCAATAAAAAATTAA
The DNA here is from genome assembly GCA_950022985.1 of Udea ferrugalis. Lineage (NCBI taxonomy): Eukaryota > Metazoa > Arthropoda > Insecta > Lepidoptera > Crambidae > Udea > Udea ferrugalis. The sequence goes on from OX465541.1 coordinate 3,363,418, forward strand.
ACAGAAAAAACAAAGTCAAATTAATAGGATAGAATTCATTGGATATTAAGCAGTGATTTACATTCATAATCTCTCTCTTTAGCTTACTCTGAAATTAATATATTGATTTTAACTTTCATAGACACTCACAGAAGTGAGTAAAGCTGATCAGAAATCGTAAGATACGATTTCTAATCAGCTTTAGGGTAAAGAAATGTCATTTGGCCTGATGGGCCGTTGACTGTACCGTTGTCTGCCAATAACAGAGATGTTATTGTCAGAAAACGGTCTACCCTCTCTGGAACTCTTGTATTGTTTTTGAGTTTATTGTTAAGAATTGTAAAGAGAATGAAATAATTATTATTATTATTATTTATTTAATTTAATTATACAGGTATTTACACCTTATTACATAATTAAAACAGAAGTACATACAATATATTACTTAATTTCCAAATTATTAGACATTAAAATTATTTAAACTATTCAAATTATTTAAACATTAGATATTTAACAAGATTTTTCGGAAAATGCGACACAGGCTGACACAATCATACTCCATGGGTCTGCGAATAGATCACAGTTGGGCTGGTCGACTAGAAGTGCATTGAGGGCGCTGAGCATGCGGCAGACCGGGGACTCAGCGTGAGCCACCGTGCGACTAGGCGGGCGCGCGAATAGGTGGTGTCGGCGGGAAGCGCGGTGCCGCACGTAATTATCGGGCACGAAGAGTCGCGATAACTGCGGTAGCAGTTCAGGGCACTGGATATCGCCGCGGACTATTTTCAAGGCAGTCAACATTTGTTCCTTCAGACGCCGAACTTCCAAAGAACACATTCCCAACATCCCCAACAAGAATTTCGTTGGGTACAAAAATGGATAATATCCGTAAACTCTTTTGAAGAGATATCGAAGGAAAGCCTTTTGGATCTTTTCGAGCATTAATGTGTATTTCGCTTCATGAGGGTTCCAGATACATGCACCAGCTTCTAATTTGCTCCTTACTAGTGCTGTAAAGAGCAACTTTATAGCCCGCGGGTTTGAGAAGTCACGCATATTGCGAAGCAGGAAACCCAATCGACGAAAAGAGCTTTTAGCGAGATCAGAAATGTGTTCATTGAATGTAAGGGCAGAGTCAAAAGTAACGCCGAGGTCTTTAAATGAATCTGTGCGAGATATTGCGTCCTCGTCTAGATTGTACTGGTATCGGATTGGGTGACGTTGTCTACCAAAGGACATAACGTAGCATTTCGCGAGATTAAGCTCCATATTATTGTACCGACTCCATTTAGCAAGGGCATCGATATCTTCCTGTATTAACTTGCAGTCGTTCACATTTGCAACTTCCATATACATTTTAAGATCATCCGCGTATAGAAGACATTTCACGTGCTTAAAAACTCTAGCAACATCGTTAATCATCAGCAAAAATAGTAAAGGTCCTAATATTGAACCCTGATTTACACCCGAGGGGGTATCAAAGGGGTCTGAAACATAGCAGCCGTACCTTACGAATAATGGAAATAGGAAGCCTAATGATCCGTTGACCGTATACACTTCGAACTATCTTATATTGGTTTGGTAAAAAACGAATTAACTAAATGCTTCTGACGGGATACTATACAAGCATACCTACTTAAATACTTTTTTTTGTAAATACATAACTTAATATTACATAGTTAACACCTAGACCAGCACAAACAGAAATGTTCATGCACACAAATGCTTGTACTGTGCGGTGATCAAACCCGCGACCACTGCAGTAATCGTTCACTTCTGAACCATTACACCAAATCGGTCGTCAACTGTCATATCCTTACTGAAATTTTCCTTGACCTTTCAGGGTGAAAACGGAGATCGAGATAGAAGAACAAGACCCCTTCGGCCCCGAGAAAATGCAGACCGTCGTGATCAAGACAGAGAGGGAAGACGACTCTGACGTCGCGCCGTCCCACTCTGGCACCAGTCGCGACACACAATCCAGCTCTTCGAACGAACCCGCGCATGTACCCTACACTTATACTGAGGCTCAGGTAAAAACATACTTAATATACATAGTAAACATCCATACCAGACCCATATGGGTCAGATACACAAATGTTTGTATTTTTACCATTACACCGAATTGTTCGTCAGTGTTCGGTAATCATAGAGTCGGTGGAAGGGCGTGCTGTGAGGCTTGTGGGGGACGCTTACATCACAGATAGGGTACAATTCAGGGCCTTGTAACGAAACCAAATTCACACAAAAAGTATCCTTATGTAAAGTTATTTTATTAAAAATATAACCTTAACAAAAGTAGCGTAAATTAGTATTGAATCAAAATAATAAACGGTATAAGTATCAATACTTTTTTCGTTACTTGTAAATTAGACTATAAAAGACGATTAAACGCTATTCAGAGTATGTTTTATTACGGATAACTATAAGTCAGTTACCGGTAAAAGGCCACCCGTATAACGTTACCTGCGTTTGATACTAGTAACAATACCCAATTTTTAACGTTATTCAAAGCCCTGCTACAAGGCCTTGAACACCGCCGGAGGGTAGCTTGTCTGTCGGTTTTCTACGGGTTCCATTTCGGAGTGTGTGAAGAACTTGCATGACCTGATTCCACTTCTTTTCTTCATCAGACCATTATGTTGTTGACATCCCAGCCATTTGCACCAACCGTTTTGGTAACACATTCATAATGCGGACAGCGATGGAGTGGAATGAGCTTCCTGCTGAAGTGTTTCCACAGCAATACAACTCGGGCCTCTTCAAGAAGAGAGTAAACAGCTATTTGTTAGGCCGGCAAATACCACCTTAGACCACATCATCACTTAACACCTTGGCTGCTGGCATGTTTTTTTTTTTCAATCTCTGTGCGGTACGAACGCGCTCAGCGTGTGGGTCCGCACGGGCGGCTCGGCTTCTCTGGGACCGAGCCCAGAGTGCGGAGGCCCACGCCAAGCGTGGCGTACGTGTCTTGTACGGCTTCTCGAAGGCGTACGTCTTGTACGCAACATAGTTATGATTGAAATGTGTGAATTAAAGGGTCAGGCTTCTCCCTTATTAAAATTTTGATAGATATTGTAGGGGATATCCCAGCAGTGGGATGATGCAGGTTAGGAAAAAAAAAAAAAAAAAGATATTGTAGAACTTAAATGAAAACAACACACTGACTGTCTATTATTATAATAGGTTTATGATATTTGATTGTAAAAGCCAAGATTTCTGTGTCAATGTTAATGAATGTAAGAACGATAAAATGCTGACATTCACAACTTCAAAATATCAAGTTCCGGATGTTTTTCTAGTCTCCTTTTGTTTTCACTAATGGAATAATAGTACCTCAGTAATTTTGTTTTGTCTATTCAAGACACCTGCACAATACACCGCGGCATGTTCTTTGGTTTTTTTCTGAGATGATTTTTAAAGATAAGATTCATTTGTTTGCAAAAACATGTGTTGGCCATTATTACAATAACTGAATGTTTTCTTTAGGGGAGACCGTTTTTTATTAGTAAAACATCGTAAGTCGCCTCCTGGTTATTGTTCTTCCAATGCTCGTGAATCTATTTTATGTCATTTTCGCGGCATGTTCTTTAGTTTTATTTCTGGTAATATTTTTAAACTTAAAATATAAGATTCATTTATTTGCAAAAACATGTGTTTGTAATTATTACAATAACTTTAAACGTTTTCCTCGGGGAGCCTTCCTGCTTAACGTTTTATGATAAGTGAAACATCGAAAGTAGCTTGTTTGTTCCTATTGTTCTTCCTATGCTCGTAAATCTTCTGTTTTCATTTTGTTAGGGACTTGTTTCTTTTAATAAACAAGGTAGGCATAAAACATTTCTTTCTAACCCAATACTATGTATAAATGAATCATTTTTGTGGAAGTTCTAACAGGAACTTCTCTCAGCAGTCGAATAAAATAATTCCTATTAGAATTAGATCAGATTCCCAACATTTAATTCATTTTATCTAGGTTCAACCATAAACCTATGTAGATACACTGAAAATACGATAAAAAATTAAAATACGACATTAAAATCGCAGCACACATCGTATGTGTAAACCCGCACTGTCGAAGCGCCGCTAAAAACACGCCGCGCGCTGAAACCAGCACTCGTGGCGCGCCGCTTAAAACGCGCCGAGCGTGAGTAGCCGCAATGGAGGAAAGGCAAATTTTACCCACGCCTGGTGTGTAAACCAGCAGTGAACTAACAGTATCAAATTACACGCAAGGCGCGATTTCAGCAGCCAAGGTGTTAAGATCATATGAGATTGTGGTCAAATGCGCCTAATTAAAAGTCGCTCACTCTGTCCCTATGTACGCTTAAATCTTTAAAACTACGCAACAGATTTTGATGCAGTTTTTTACTTCCATTAGTCTCTATCTTCAGTCAGACTGCTAGCTCCTAGAGTAATTTACTAGGTCATCGCACCATCGTATACCTAAATACCTATTTATTAATTTAATTTCATCGAAATATTCCAGGTGGAACTAGAAGAAATAACAGTTAAGATCGAGCCCCCGGACGCGTCAGACAACGAAGGCCCGCCTGCACTCGAGCTCGCCCCTCAGCCCGCTTCGTCCGCTCAGCCCGCTCGTTCCGCTCAGCCCGCTCGCTCTGCTCAACCCGCTCGCTCCGCTCAACCCGCTCGCTCCGCTCAGGCCGCCCCGCCGCTCATTTTATTGAAGCGAACCCAGGATTCGGGGTCTGAAGCTGGTGACGATACACCTACACCTAAGAAGAAGGGTCGTGTAAAAAAGAAGGTGAGAGATACTTGTAAAAGTATAATTTATCAACTAGATGTGGTGGGCTAAAGTATGTGAAATATCCTAAACCTTCGAATTTATAAACCTTGACATGATAAATGATTAATAAATTTTATTGTAACCCATTGACATTGTTCATCTTAATTTTATTTGAGACTTTTATTAATCTAATCTTTTATTGTATTTTTATTCGACTTAATTTTGATTTCAATTAGTTTAATTTTATTTTATCGTATTTAATTGTAATCTTACTTCTCTGACGATCTCAATTTGAATGACCTATATTTTGACATCTGATGTAATCTGTAAGTAAACTTTAATTTGTTAAATAAATTATCTAATCTAATCTATCGAAAAATGCTCAAAGTATTCACAAGTTAAAAACACAAAATAAATATGTGACAACTTCACATCATTGCTCTGGTCCCTAAGGTTTTTCAGCTTGTGTTATTGAAACCAGAAAAAGCGAGAAGTTACCACACATCCACAATCTGTTTAATCAACAATATTTTTCTTGATGCGTGAGTCGAACCCGCGATCCTCTGCGTAAAAACCTTTAAACTATTTTAACAGTGTGTATCCTCATAATTGAACTCATGATATGTTTTATTTGTTTCAGGAACTACCGATTAAAAAGGAGTAGGAAGACTTTTTGTGAAGTCCATTTATCTTAATTTGTAATGTTGACTGATAAGTAATTAATAAAACAATTTAATTCCATGAACGGGTGTTTTCATTTACTTTATTATCACAGGCTTATCTATACTTATAATAAATTTGAAGAGAGGCAAATTCTGTACATGAAATATATTTAAAAAATAACTATCAAGGGGTGATTAGTGATCGCTACTGGTGCCAAAAATACAATCAGTAAAATTTTTGTCTGTCTGTCCACTGTATATTCGTTATAGAAACAAAAACTACTGGACAAATTTGGCACAGTTATTCTCCATACTCTTAGGCAGGTTATAGTATACTTTTCATTACGCTACGATCAATAGGAGCATAGCAGTGGAGGGAAATATTAAGAAAACGGGAGAAGCTATTATTATCAACAACTGTCTGTTATCAATTGTTTTATTTTGTAGACAGTCAACCTGATAAGATAGAAACTTTTAAATAATAATCCTACTAATATTATAAATGCGAAAGTTTGTATGTGTGAATGGATGTATATGCCGTGTTGCTCTTTCAGGTATAAACTACTGGATGGATTTTAATGAAACTACAATCATACAGCGTATGCATCGGAATAGGACATAGGCTACAAATTACAAATTATTAAGATATATTTCATTTTTTTAAGTCCACGCGGACGAAGTCGCGGGCGACCGCTAGTTTTAAATAGATTTACAGGGACTAGGCTAACTTAACGCCATTAAGTTCCTGTGCGGGTCAACATTTTCATGTATTGGTTAGTATGGCATAAATGTGGTTTTGACAGGTCGCCGACCTGAGTGCCTACTGAGTTTTTCTCACTATACGATAACGACTGCGTAAGTGTGAATTTGTATGGCGCCTCTGGTGGCTTGTAGACGTAATATAACCCCTTTTTCAAATGTAAATTCGTATTTCAGTCGTGATCAAATAGTGAGAAACACTCTCAATCGACACTATCGAAACTTCTAATGTCATCCCACACATAGACTGCATACTGGCGTGTTGCTCTGGGTAAGTCCTCTAGGTCCTTAAACGGGAAAGGGAAATTATGTTCCAAGGAAGTAAATTAAAAACAGTATTCGCTCGTATGTATTTTTTAATGAAATCCGATTTATATTAGTTCCATTTAAAATTACTGTTAGCGCTCTCGTCGCTTAACTACACCTCGCACCTCGATTGCGCTGCGTTGCAGGTTTAAATTCAGATATCCTACTATAATGGCGTGGGATTGAAAGTTGAATGATTGCTGTAAAGATTGGCCAGTTGTGGGATTTGATCTGAGGTGATTCTCTCTCAGGTCTCTCATATATTGATGACGCATATAATTTCGAAATAAATTAGAAGAACAAAGATTTTGGCCATATCCCATTTGCAAGATTGAAACGATTCATAGCACTATTATAGAAATGATGTCAATTGTTTCCGCAGAAAAAAAAAGGGATTTTTTTTTTCCAAATTATTTATAATACTTACTAAATTGTTGATTTTTTCCACATTGGTCTCTGCCTCACACGTTATACGTAGTTAGCTGGCAGAGCACTACATTGTTCACGTTCCTCTATTCTTCTACTTAAAAAAATGAGATACAATTATATTTATTTTATTAACGAAAACTAATGAGTTGCCTAGCTTCGCCACTCACAAACCAATTTAGAGGGTATGTAAAGTCTTTCTTTTCTTTAGCTTATCTTTTTTTTAGCAATTTTAAGTTGTCAAGTCTCGTCTCATTTTATTCACCAAAGAAGAGAGGTACGAGGAAAACTGGTAAAATAGAATTTCCACCAGTGGATTACTTACAAAACAAATTATAACATAACATTGCAGTTATGCCTTTATTGAAATTGTGTCAAAATCTTGACCTTACTTCGGTTTGGTAAATATTTCGGTGCAACGCAGCGCAAATATAACGAATTTTAATTATACATACAGTAAATTACACTTTAGTTTACAATCGCACTGAGTTAATTCGATTCAATCCGTGCCCAGACCACTAGTGATTTTTCCAAAGGAATTGATACTGCTACAAAAATTAAAGGTTTACGTTGAATTAAGGTATAATGCTCCCTCCAATTGTTGTCTGGTCCTTATAAAGTACTTTTCAGACTTTTAACTAACTTTTTTTTATTTCTAATTTTTAAATGAATTTGGATTTATCTTTTGGAAAACTCACTAATCGTCCAGACACGTATACAGTACGTTTGAGACTCCTCAATAATTCAGAATCAAATTGAATTTCATAAGTAATCTCAATAATATTAGTAAACAACGTAAGTTGTAAATTGTTGATAAATACTTTTTCAAAGTTTTATGCCAAACAACGTGAGATAAAATAATATCAAAGACTAATAGACTTACTACGTCCTCAACGCGAAGGTCCGAATTGTGGTTTTAGCACATAATGCTTTGACTACATTATTAGCAGTACAAATTGTAAACTTTATCAGTGTTATCATAATTTTAACTTTTTTTAGTATTATAGTATTTTAGACATACTTCTTTCCGTTCATACATGTTTCCGTATCGCTACAGCATGGCAGATTACACTTACTGATACTAAAATAATAAATTGCATGTATTGTATAAATGCCAGCTAGATATTAAATGTTAGTTCAGATGGAGAACCGCCCAAAAAGCGGTTATAGAAGCCTCTGTACAATAAAATTGTACATTCATTCTTTATAATGAATATTCTTTTCATATGTTTTACCTCACGTTATTCGCGCACCTTTGGAATGAGCCGGAAGCATTGTTAAGACAACTCAAACTAAAATGGTAGTTAATATTTGTACTTAATTAAATAATTTTCGCTTTATTATTACGTGGACTACGCACTTACGATACTCAGTTCACGCGCAGACGCGGCTGTACATATGATACAAGTCGATAATTACAACAATACGAATATCACAGAGCAAAACAATACTGAACGTGGGAAAATACGTGACAAAAAGTCTATTTTGGAGACAAATAATTCATTAATTCTGGAGGTTGAGACGTCGGCAACTACAAACAGTACAAACATGTAAACACACAGTGTAAACAGTAGTACAAACATTTGTGTGCATGAATATGTCTGTTTGTATTGGTCTGGGTGTTTTCTATGTATAATAAGTATGTATTTATAAAAGAAAAAGTATTTAAGTATATCTTTCCGTTGTCTAGTATCCCAAAAAACGGGCTCCAATTAGCTCAACTTGGGGCTAGATGGCGCTGTGTGGAATAATGTCCAGGGATATTTATTTATTTTTATTCACTTAGTTATTTTTTTCAATAGAAGAATGCATACTACCCTAGAACATTTGCTTACTGGCGTCAATAATAATTGAAGTTAGTGATTCATAAGTCCTTTTGAGTTGCAAATTGCAAAAGAGACTTTTTAAGGCAATACATAAAAGACGTTTTCAGAAGGAGCACAGCAGTTAGTACAATTACTTAATATTACAATTTCACAAAAAGTTGTGAATTATTTATCTCCAAAATAACGACCTACCTTCACAAACAAAAGCTTGTATTTAGAAACGTAACTTACCCCACTTAATATTCTCACTTACCGAATATTTTAAAACTTTAGGAAAGAATATTTAAAATCTTATACAAAATCTAACCCGAATCTTTCGATGAAACGGCTAAGTTACGTCTCCAAACACTTCAGCACATAACAAAACATTATCCGAGGAAGACTTAGGAAACTACTAACAATAAAACACTACAATAGTAGGAAATACGCGTACGATGCAAATAACAAGTGACTAAAGCTCGTGGCTCACTTTGCCATCACGGAAACTGCACGGCTCTGACCCAGAAACTATCTTGCCATTCGAATTTGAACCTTCAAACAGACATAAGCACTCTGAATTTTCCATTGGCTAAAACCTTATTTCATAATTTGGGAACTATTTTCCCTCTGCCCGTTGAAGGGTTAGTTGTCAGTGCGAGCTGCGAGTTGATAGGTATAGTAGCGGCGAGCGCGCGGACAGGCTTTCTCATACTATTATTGCAAAATATATTATACTACTCATAATTCAAGGGTCAAATTTGAATGGCAAGATAAATGGCTGGGTCGAGCCGCGCAGTCACTGTGCAGGCCTAATGAGCTATGACCTTAACTCAGTCAAACTTAATCACAGCTTAAAGAAATTAGGAGCTATCGTAATGAACGTTGCTAGCCTATCTCACATTATACATATCACTTACTTTCAATATCAGAGTCGAGATCATGCTTTAATTATATTAGTGTATTCGACACAGGGGCGGACTAAGGGTAAAAGTATATCATTTAGTCCTACATTTTACCGGGTCAGCTGAAACATGGAACGGTCAGTTTCTCCAGAAAGGTAAGGTATAAATCGGGCCTTCAGGAAAGTATATGCTGTGTTGTGACCAACCAACCAATTTAACACAAAAATTCAGTCCCAGCACAAGTACCTTTCATTTACTGACAAGCGTACATGCCACGATTTTACATAAATATGATAAAATATTACTAAATTAATACCGCATTTTGAATTCATCCATCAAACTATTACATACATACTCCTATTACATTACTCATACTCTTTAGAACGTCCCTGCGCGATACTAAATAATGACTAGAAAACAATGGGCACCTAACTCGACCGCATTCCAATTTATACTAAAATTAAAATTGGCACTCGTCCACACAAAAATATGGACAATCACTATTCAAACATGTATACTTTTTACCAGTTTCACTGCCTCTTTTTAGCACAAATATAAATATTGTGGTTAAACCAATATTCCAAACGAACTTTTTAAGCCAAAACATGATTTTTAATACTGTTTTCATAATAATTACTTTAGCTTAAAATGGCTGAGCCCAACAATGAACAATTACATTGTAAAACTTAATACAATAATTTTAAAGTTTAATGACTTTTCATTTAAATGAACTATGAAACATTATGTTGGCACAAAACATTTTAATGTTTGTTTCTAATAATTTGTTTTTTAAGTAACTATTATTTATTCTCTATCTTTGGCACGCAAAAGAAGACAAAATATCTTACTGGATTTTACAAAATGTTGGGAGTCCACCTCAAAAAAGCCTAACGAGTCGTAGTTATTAGATTTTAAATAAATGTGTCGTTATTATTCGAAATGCATTATGCCTGCATAAGCAAACCAAAATCGCGATTTGTAGGTACTTACACACAGTTACAAATGTTGGGTAGGAACAGATTTTGTGACATGTAAAGTTTTTTGAATTTAACAACGTACAACTTGATTACTGAACATGGGAGGCAGAACGTCAAATTCAAACATACAGATAATGTAGGAACCATGAAATTTATAATATACAATTTAATCAAGTTCTAAAGTGATATTACTTCTGTTATTTTATATTTCATCATTAGGGATAATGCATTATCATCTTACTAAAGAAGCCAAGACCGAATGTCTTTTTCTGCATTTCCTATCTTTAATGTAACTTCTGGTTATAAGGAAGCCACAACCCAAAACTACAGTAAAAAAAACCAGTTTACCTTTTAATGGATCATTTAGCTGGTTCAAACAACAATACATGTGACAAAACGTGTACATACGTGACAATGGAATGGTATTCTATCGATTTGTCGAATTATCGTAACCTATCTATCGGGTCGGACAGCCGAACTAAGCGAAGCGCCTCCAACTAGTTGCAATATCTACAGTGAAGGCAAGCTCAGTATGCGCGCGCGACTCTCACGCTGCGCGAAATGTGAATGCAATATGCAAGAACACGCCTTATTATAATAATCATTTGGTTTAATTTTGAACAAATAAATCATGCTCGAAAACTCCGACTTTCCGAGTTGGAATCTTTTCTTTTTATTTGATTTGGGCTAGTTTACAACTATTTTTGTAATTTATATTACAGAATTTGGCTAAAGCGGGGATTATATTACACCTTTTTGGCATTAATCAATATTTTATTGCTAACTATTGCCCTAAGGACTCATAAATGATACATTGGCAGTTATATTCTCGTGGCACTTGCATTTCGCATTCGATAATCACGCGGCCGCACGCGCCAGTATTCATAGAATAAAAAACGCGACCACTAAAACCCTATGTGTAAAAGCTAAAACTCGAGACTACCGCAAAATTGTAAAGTCTATTTTAATTAATTGGCCCATTTATTTAAGTGTCGTTAACACTGGCAGGGGCGGATCCAGTCTCCGTCAGTGGGGCAGTGTTGGGCAAATATCAATTATTTTTACAATTAACGATTGTTATGTTATATGCTCAAGATTATAACCCAAATGGGGTAGTCAGAAGCTCACAATTCGCTGAGCCAATTTCAACCAAAGTGGCAAAGGGTGAGCCAGAGCTACAAATAAAATTGTAGCTTGAGAAAAATAAATTAAATAGAAGAGTAAGTTGCGCTCTTTATGATTACAGTTAATGAATTCTAGTTAATTGTGAATTTTAATATTATTGAAATTGAGTTTCATTTTAGATTGCAATTAACAATTTTACCCACTAATCACATAAATGCCGTCACATCACATCAAACACATGCTGTCCTGTAAAGAAACCTTAGAATGGAAGAACACTTAGCTTCAATTAGCGTTTGTGAATTCGGTAGTTTCAATTAAATATTCAAAATAGATTCTATAACCTACATTTTGAGTCAACAGTCAATTGAAAAATAATTGCTAAATGCCCAACACTGCACAGGGGTCTGTAGCAGGCGCCTTTCTAAGCCCTGGCGCCCTTCTAACCCCTGGCCCACCTGGGGCCCCGTTAACCCCTAGCCCCGGCCCTGTGAGGGGCCCGCTAGCCACTGGCCCCGGCCCCGCGGGGGGCCCCGTTAGCCCTTGGCTCCGGCCTTGTGGGGGCCCCGCTAGCCCCTAGTCCCAGCCCTATGGGGCCCCCGCTAGCCCCTAGCTCCGGCCCCTCGCGCTCATATGCTGTTCCGATGCGGCGGCAGGTTGAACGTTAACGTGTCGTTTATGAAGTACTGTTGCTCGTCGTCTGGGAGGTAGTAGCCGTAGCTACCGTCGTTCGACACCTGAAATAAGGTTTTAAGTTTACTTAATTATAGGGACATTGCAGTTTCCAGTTAAAATCGAATAATGTGTTTGCTCATATTTAGATTATTCACAACAAAAAAAATGGTATAGCAAATGACACATTCTGGAACAACAATTTTTGACGACGTCGATATTCAAAGGATTCGATCATAGCTGAACGATTTTTCTCGACCCCAGCAGTCAGTCTAGTGTCTGTTACCAGGGCTTGGTAACGTTGTCAAATTTACACTATTAGTATCGTTAAGTAACGTAATCCTACTAATATTATAAATGCAAAAGTTTGTATGGATGGATGGATGGAAACATCTGAATAGTACATGGGCTACAATTTATAAAAAAAAACCTCTGAATAGTACATGGGCTACAATTTATAAAAAAATATTACATATTTTTTGACTTCAGTTCACGCGGACGAAGTAGCGGGCGGCCGCTTGTATTTCCATGAGGTTAAAATTTCAACGGTAAGATGGGTACCGGTAATTAAGTAACAAATCCAAATAATATCGGAAACTAAGCGGTAACGGCCAACATATGCCAATTTTTGACGTTTGACGTGTGGTCCGTGGATGCTAAGAAATATCAGAACGACCGCTGCGAGCGCCACACGCGGCAAAATTTTACAAGTTGCTGTGTTTTTTATTTTGTGAAGCATTTTATACCAATTATATTTATAAGAGATAGTTAGGTTATGTCAATACTGACGCGAAGTCAAAAATTGACCCCTGGCGTACGTACCTATACTTTGACCGTGTGTACAAGATAGCATGATTATATACTATACTAGGATTTTTAAATTGTAGTCAGTGAAATGACAATTTCAGTGTGGCAGGTTTTCAGTCCCAAATAATTAGTGATGTGGTAAATCGAGTTTTTACAATTAAAAGTTAGTCGACATTACATCCTGGCAAAATAGTCGTAGTGAATGACCACGTCTCACTTTCATACGTCATTACTAGAAACACACACTGGTCAGACTTTCGTCTTGAGACATAGAGGTATTTCGGTAAACTGTATTTAGTAAATAAATAGGTTTTCAGATTCAAAATGTTTTGTTTCTGTATTACATTATTAACAGGTAAGAATTTCGTTTATTAACAGGTCATACAACTGGAAAAGTTTGGGAGGATACAACAGTTGAATCTTCCAAACAAGCGTTTTCTAAACTAAAGGGCCCAACCGGCAAAGGACGACGCCTTATAATTTCACATATAGGCAGTGATGAAGGTTTTGTAGATTCCGGTTTACTTATTTTTGAATCGAAGAAAAATAGTAGGGACTATCATGAAGAGATTAATTCAGAGTGTTTTGAGAAATGGATTAAAAGCATTTTAAATGATAAAGGCTCAATTAATCAAAATAGTAAAATTACAAAAATCAAATTACGAACGCTATGCTGTGGAAGAGTTGGCCGCTGAATACGGTGTCAAAATCCTGCGTCTGCCACTTTATCACTGTGAGCTCAACCCAATACAGTTAGTTTGGACTCAAGCAAAGGGGTACGTTGCCAGGAACAATAAAACTTTTAAAATAAAAGAGGTAAAAAAAATATTTGAAGAAAGGCCTGAAAGAGGTGACGCCTGGTGCATACACCATGCCATAAAAGTCGAAGACAAAATGTGTCAACTCGACCACATTATAGACCAATATGTGGATTCCTCCGTTATAAATGTAACTGATTCCGATTCTGAATATACCGATTCAGAATCGGAGTCGGATAGCAACCGTAACGAATAAAAACGTATAAAATGACTTGTATTTTCCTGACTTTCAAGTGTTAATTCCCCTGAACCTCTTTGAACATTTTTTTCCCATCTATGGTTATAATTTTTTAGTGAGAAGTTTTAAGTGGATGTGGGGTCCATTTTTCTTAAATCGTATTATTTAATTCGTTGTGTACCTATTAAATATTTACAATTTAGAAAAGGCTTTGATACCTAATAAAATAAAGCATGACTAAATGTCTAAGTCTAGTGATTGCCGAACGTCAATATTGTAGCGGGTCACCCTTTTTTGTATCAGTCACTGTTGAAGTTCTCATTTTGCTGACTACAATTATTATTCGTACTATAGAGCATAAACGAGACCGATACATGTTGCGCAGTATTGTCTCAAACTGTCAATGCCTTGCTCAGGTGGTCGAAAGTCCTGATTTCGGGTGCCCCTTTTTTAGCACATATAACCCACCTACGTCGTTTCATCATAATATCGCTGTTTTATTCCAGATGTCGCTATTGAGATGGGTTTCTTTCTTACCTGGTCAGCCCCGTGGCGGCTGGAGGAGGCCCAGGTGCAGTCGACGCGTTTTCTCCGCTTCGCGAACAGGATGGACCCGTCGAACGCGTACTCGTCGTCGAACTGCAGCACTGCGTCGTCGTAGAAGTAGTTCTCTACTCGCTGGAAAATTCAATATTTATTTATCTAAAAATAGGTACACTGACAGTTTACAATCGATACATGGCTAAGATAAGTAGTTTAACAATACTTGGCTCGACGGTAATCCTTAAATAGTGTACACAGCATGGTTAATTAATTACATTCCTAGAGAACACGTTTTTATTTAAAAGAACCAATTGAAACAAAATTAAAAACAAATCAAAGTTAAATACATTTTTAAAAGACCCATCCTGGGTGACAAGAAAATGTAAAGTTCTTGTAAATGGTCCATTATTTATTCAACACATACCCAGGCCACATGTGGTTCATAAGAATGGATTTTCAATTGTGATATAAAAAAAAATGGAAACCTGGTTATTAAGGAGCACCAAATTAACACTAAAAAACCGGGTTTTCTACTCGTTTTCACTACGGTAAAATAAGTGAAAAATGCAACAAGAAAGTTTAAAAACCTAAAGAAAATGACAAGAAAATAAGTAATTTTACACCAGGCGCCAGAATTGTCGTCGATGATTAATTATTATGTGTCATTCGGTTTCTTTCACCAATGGACGATATTGTTAATTCTTAATTTTGAGAAGCGTTGGCACTTCCTTTTGGTACGCGCCACTGACACAGTTTTAGTTTTTTTAGTTCAAAAATCTACTACAAAATCCCTCAACACATTCGAAAACTCAATGAACCTAAATCTTTTAAAGCAACATTATTTACATTTCTTGCCAACCAGGCATTCCATTGAAAAGAATTCTTGACCTCAAAATGTTAATCACAATTATTAATTGTTTTGACATTTATGATTAATATTTATTTATGTTTGTTCTCACCATCCATCTTCCATTCTATTTTAATCCAATATGAACTTTGTATAACTCAGTTTTATTGTATCTTATACCTACTTTGTTTGATAAACTTGTATGCCAATTGGCTGATGCACAGCACGCACACAGTATCGTACCCAGTGTCATTTTTCCCTATCACAAATAAACGATTTAATTTGATTTAGTTTCAGTCTCTTATTCAGTTTCAGGCAAATTTTTAATTAGTCTAATATATTTTTTTCTCTGCAGAAGTAAATACACTTGTTAATTCTGTCCATTATTACACATTGAGTATTAAGTGCTAGTAAGTACCTTGTCTATGGGTCTCATAATAAGAAGCCTCCACAAGGTGGACCAACGATCTGGTCAAGGTCGCGGGAAGCGGCTGGATGCGGACAGCGCAGGACCGATCGTTGTAAAGATCTTTGAGGGAAGGCCTATGCCCAGCAGTGGGCGTCGTTCAGCTGATATGATGAAGTACCTTGTTGCTGGTGTTCCTGGCGATGTTCTTCATGAGCTTCTTGCGCGCGTAGCTGCACTTCTCCGAGTCGAAGTCGTCGACGAGCGGGTCGTTGCTGCGGTTCTCCGAGCACAGGTTCATCGAGTACAGGGACGAGGGGGGGCTGTCCGTTCTGGGGGGGAACAATTAGATAACCTTCATTGTATTCTGTGTTGTAATAGGCTATTTGACAATACGGAAAGTGTCAATTCTTGTTTTCTGTATAAATTGTTAATTTCAAAATAGTAATTTACTGTCGTAAGTTGCAAATATTAACAGATTCATTTAAAAATATGTAAATAAAAATGCGGTTTTTGAACGTTTGTCACGTGACACAAAACACGAGTTTATTATGACGTCACCTGCTTGTAAACATCTTTTCACAACTCGTAGTGGATGACATGTGCCACAGATTAGAATACAGGCAAGTGACGTCATCCAACCCATTGCAGCGTCATATTGTCAAAGTAGCGTTTTGGCCCGCTACTAATATTGCAGTTTTAATTTGATAGTTTACAGCAAATACGTACCAGAAACACTTTTACTGAGTTCCTAAACCCCTACTTCATAATACCAAATGGATTTTAAAAACCTGTCAAATAGTCTATTATATCAACTCTATCAATTGAGAAAATTGGATGATAACATTTTCTCAAAACAATGTGTTTTATTTCGGTAAATTTGAACGTGGGCTGTGTGACATTTTATCGTAACTACCTTGCGTTAATTGCATATTTATGTACCTTTTATGTTATTCAACAAATTGTTATGAATAGAGCTCTTGAATGAATGAGTTCTGGCTCTTTGGCACCATGGTCCCAAAGCTACTACGCCAAAGGGCACTGTTGGGATAACACTATATCAGGTGTCTATGGTGTTTATAAGTAAAAGATGTAATGTTCCCTGGTTTGGATCTTTGCTAAGATTCTTGACGCTGTGTTGTATTTACGAATAAACCTTAAATTAGTATCCTGTTGTTATATATTTCACCTAAGTCCTAATAGATACGAAGCGGTACCAGCTGTGCAGAGTGGAGTATTTTGTAGTTTCTTTTTTGTTGTGAATGGACATTTGTAGCAAGTTTATTCAAACTTGGTTAACAGTGGTTAGGTGAATTTGTAGGCAAACACGGATGAACGTACCTGTAAGGGTTGAGCAGTTCGTTGTTGTTGTATTTGAGCTCGTACATCAGCATTCCTCGCCGCAACTGCTCTCGCCGCTTCGACACCATCTCACTGAAACACAAGAGTGTTGAAGTTCATATTAACTCTTATTAATCTTACTAAGTACAGAGACCAACAAAAACATTACATACGCTCGTTACTTTACCCGAAATGGGGTAGTGAGATACGTAGTATTGAAAAGTTCATATTTCTCCAAGCGAATTCAAACTTAACATTACCACTTACAAAGGTGACTTTAGTTATTCTACAGATTTCCGATCCAGATTTACTGGTTAGATCTTGTAGTGAAATACCAAACAGAGCCCATTTAAATAGAAATAGAAAAATATTAATTCAGGCACCACAACAATGATTAGAAATAAACTTTATTAAAAGCTTACGTATACATTATCACGATATCTTAGAATCGCGAAAATCGCGATGTTACGGTACGGCGGTATGGCCTCTTTTTAATTTAAAATAAGCAACAACAGCAGCGTTTCGATAGGTTTTTGCAGAAAGGTTAGAGGGTCATGGGGCTTAGTAAATCTTCCTGTAAGTAGTCACATTCTGAAGTGTGTGATTGTAAATTGTTACTAACATAGTTTGTAAGATGTTTGAATTGTATAAACACGTCATGGGCCTTCGATGCCTGATTTATTTATTTTATTTATAAGCTAGCGGTCGTCTAAGCCGAAATAACGCGTCAATCCACCGCATCTATACATATTCAAATTCATTTATTCATTATCATACAAGTGCTTGTGTAGATCAGTGGAGGGGCGCGTCATTTCAGCTTAGACGATCTCCACCTTGACTTGCATAGAAAATATTGTATGTTAGGGTGTACCACTGTTTTCGGTGAAGGTTTCTTTTACAAGGTGGGTGTTTGTGGAAACTAATGGTGCTTACTGTTTAGTCACTTTTCTCGAGCACTGCAACTTAGCTATTAGGTACATGCTATCTATATTAGGTTTAGGTAATTCTTACTATGGGTTTAGGGCAACATCATTAAAGAGCATCCTACCTGTTTGGCATAACTGCCTGTCCGCCATTTAAAAAAAAAACATGTTTCGGCGGCAAGTCATGAAACGCATGTCAATTGACGGAGTAAGTGATGACAAACAAAAAATGTAACGGCACCACATATCTAAGTGATACAGTTTTTGACATATTTGAGTCAAAAAACTGAAAAATGCATTAACCAAAAGTATATTTATTTACTAGATCGTAATACATTTGTACACTCAGACCAAAAGGTGGACTCCACATGATGTCCGTCAACGGCACATCACGCTACCCACGCACTATCGATTGACATGCGTTTCATGACTTGCCGCAGAAACGTGTTTTTATCAAAATGGCGGACAAGTAAGTATGCCCAGAGCACATACAGAAATGTTGGATCCTCTTTTATATTGTTGTTTCATATCATTTCATAAATTTAAGAAACTTTCAACTTTAACTTCTGATTTCCCTTGTCAGTTCTTTTTATTTCGGATTTTTTTATGTTTGTGTTTTTCGTATTTTAATATTACCTTTACATCAACTTTGTTTTATCACCTAAGTTCAAAATTTGCAAGTACTTCCGTACTCTATTTTAACAAAGATATTAAAATTTGATTTGAAACAACAAGAAACCCTAATTTAGACCATACCTGAAATCATCCGGCTCCAACTGAAAGTCGTTCCTGGCGTTCATATACAAGTAGCCAGAGGCGGAATTGAGTCGAAGTGACTGGGATCGATTCCGGTCTGAGGCCTTCTCGATGTACCGCGGGATGCTGCCCAGCTCGCGGTACTTGCGGGACTTGATCTGCTTGATGTTTGTGGGGGGGACGGGCGAGAGGGGGTCGCGGTAGGGCAGGGAGGACCTGGAATGGGTACATGCTGATTGTACTACTAGTTGAGGTTGCGAGCTTTCGATGTGGTGATATTTTTCCTGGGCCCCAAGTCTGCTAATTTTAGAACGCTTCAATTTAATTGTAATTGAGTTTCAATACTATTGTCAAATTAGACATTTGACATATTTTACATAGAAAATGTGTCAAATTAGTAGACTTGCCGCCGCACTCAGAGACGTCAATTAACGTTAATGGTTGATTAGCGTCAAAATTCCATTTTTGAAAAGGGACTTTTTAACGAATTGAATAAAGAACTTTTCAGAATGACAAATTTTGACTCTAATGAATCATTAGCGTTAATTGACGTGTCTGAGTACGGCAGTTGGGGCCCTGGTGATAAACAGGGTGATTTTGCAAGTATTTGTCAAATTTTGCTACTTGGTATCAATTTCCATGACGAACTTTTATTTATTTATATTTTTGGATTTTGGAATTAATTTATTCAAAATCGTCACGATATCATCGTACGAGTTAGAACTCCTAAAGATTTTAAAGCTTCCTTTCTACATTTGTCACATCTTTCAAATATTAAATTACATACAGACTGCATTCCGAAACAGTAGATTCAACTCTACAGTTGTAATTAATCTCAAGGTGACAGATACTAGCCATAGAATATAGTTTAGAAAATGAATATGCTTTTCAGGAAAGTTGTCTAATTATCGTCTACAATAACAAGACGTGGATATTTTGGTAAATATAAACGTTGGTACGTTACTAACGCATTAGCAATAACACTAAGGCCAAAACTCTATCAGGTGCTACAAATTCTTGCAATAGTTGCTAGCTACTGCTACTATATCAACTTGAAATGTTTGTGAAATAACCCCCTAATATAAATGAACACATCCTATTATGCAATTGTGTAACTAAACATTCATGTGGTCCATTTTCAACGCCAGTTTAGTGTTACATACTAAGTTTATTGTTATGAAAAAATTTAGAAAAAGTTATTGGAAGTAACTTTGTTTTAAAATTTAAATCATGAGTTTTGTGTTCTTTAGTAAATGCTGTTGGCCCTATGATCAATCAATAAATAAAACAATAACAGGTATAATAAATTGACCATCCAACAAAGCATTAATTAAATAGTTGATTGGATATTATTTTGTTCAAAATTACTTCTTTCATTAATCGAGTTCTTATGTCTATGTTTGTTTGTTAGTCTATGGTCTAAAATCAATAAAAAAAAACAATAAGACGTGCTTCAGAACTCAATATACTTGTTATACTACGCACGCCGAATGATGATCCCTATGACAGTTCTTTGGCGCTTAACTTTGTACTGACGTCCTGTCACAACAAATCCTTTAGAGGTCCATTAAAAAATGAAAAAAATCATAATTGTGTACATTTGTAAATTATAAAAATAAATATTAAGAATTTATTACGTAATGTTCGTAAATAATGGAAAAAACTCAATGCAAATGTACATGGTACGTGCTGCAAAAGTTACGTCGTCAAGCTGTTATCGACTAAGAAGGTGCTCATCGATAAACAAAATATCGATAATTTGTTGCAAAAAATTAACAAATGCATGAAGTTTGTATTTTATTTATATCAATCGGAATCTGATACAGGGTCAAGCGGATCTTCAGAATCTGAGTCTGAACTTCGGGTCTGTGGCCTCCTTTTGAATAGTTTTCCATGAAGCTGGCAATTATGAATTCTTTAAAATTCAATTCAAGAAGAATTCTAAACTCTCAAACTATGCAATTAGAATCAAAATTAAAGTATAGTAAAATAAAATATAATTAGGCTGTTACTTTTTATCCAGTGTTTTACGTCCATCAATGTGCGTAATCTTTTTTCAAAATAAATGAATTTTGCTTATTATGTTGAATGACCTGGCTGAATGACATGACATTTGCCTAAAAAATTGTATTTTATCGAATTTGTTTGGAATTTGCTTCGCATCACTAATACAACTGTCAGTTGAAACGTCATAGGGATCATCATTCGTCGTGCGAACTATAATCAAGATATCACGTGCTTAATACTATAAGCAGATGTGGTCAGACTCACTTGTTAGGTCCGAAGCAGTTGCAAGAACAGCTGCAGACGCTGGGCGCATACTCCTCATCCACGTATAGCGGCATTAACGACGCGTCTGGAACAGAATGTTTCCATAGGTTATTTAATTTAGCATTAGGAATAATACATTATCATCTTACTAAAGGTAGGAAAATCAGAAAAAGACATTCGGTCTTGGTTTCAGGCGGGAATCGAATTGTGGTTAGTGCAGTCGCCCGGTTAGCGAAAGACGCGGGTTCGATTAGAATGTTTCCAGTTGTGACTGTGGTGGCAAAACGCATGCGGATCGCCTGATGGTAAGGGGTTACAGCACCCTACGGACATGGTATTCATAAAAGCTAACACCTACTATAAAACTACCTACACCTAGTAGTAGATTGAAAAGGAATCAAAAACGCCTGTGTAAAGTAATTCTGTAAACTTTGTGAACTCAAAACTTGCTAGGAAATTGACTGCAGGCGTCTATTTAATACCCGTCTTGAAGGTGAGGCCGAACATTATCCGGCAGACAGGCCTGCTTCCAAGGGCTAGTCTATTAAGTTAAGACTATCACTGACTGATTGATCAGGGGGGCTAGCCTCATGGGATGCGGTTTAGCTAAGCCACGAGGGCCCCGGGCCAAAAAGATAATAGGTTCTAAAATAAATTGTGGCCTAAGATAGGTCACATAAAGCTAAAGGCATCTGTACACTGAATTAGGTTTCACTTTAAAGTTGCATTGCTACTACATCATCACTACCTGAGCTTTTTATTCGACTATCGACTTTGATCACCTTCGAATACCATTCGTCAGGTTATCGTCACTAAGAAGGGGAGGGGCTTGAGGGCCCACACCACTGATGGGATGACTTAAGAAGTCGCCAGATTGGCGATTAATACAGGGTGGGCAACCTCACACCTACCCACAGTGGTCCAAATTGATTTGAGTTAGAGGGCATCATAACCGGTAATTTAAGAGAGGGCACTGTAAACCGGCCATTGACCTTGTTATAATTGTCCTTAAAGTTTTTGCACTAAATAGATACTGGTTTATCATAGCATATTATTATTAACTGGTGGCCGCCCCTGACTTTGTCTGCGTGCCCCCCCGCCCATTCCAAGTAACGCCCTAAGCCGAGGCTTTAAGAGGCGCCCCAGAGGGGGGCCTCTGGGGCGCCCTTTCCTCGTTACCCTAAATATTAGGGTTGAGAGCCCCCTGCGCTCACACTACAGTCCGGTAAAGCTGTCAAGGCCATCTGAAGCCACACAGCCAGTAGTTTTTTTGAATAGCTTAGTTAGTCGCGCATTTGACCACAAGCTCACCTGATCGTAAGTGATGACGTGGTCTAAGGTGGTACATGCCGGCCTAACAAATGGCTCAGTCACTTCTTGAAGAGGCCTAATTTGTATTGCTGTGGAAACACTCCAGCAGGAAGCTCATTCCACTCCCTTGCTGTTCGCATTATGAATGTGTTAGTAATTGAGTAGTAAAACTGTTCAGCTTGATATAATTAGTATGGATAATGATGTAGGTATCTGACCTGTCCGCTGCGGGCCGGCGGGCAGCCGCGTGCCGCGCGCCACGCCGCGGAGCACCGCGCCGTCCGCCGTGATCACGTCGCCTTCCAACCGGACCGCCACTTGCTGCGCCTGGGGACAACACACAGTGTGTAATATACATATATTTATAGAACTGATGCAAAGAGGGTTTGTGAATGAGAAGAAAACTACAAAAAAAACACATAAAAACAAAATAAAAAATAGTTTTGCACAATGATATTACAATAAAAAAAACGTAAGTAGATAGGTTATGTCAATACTAACGCGGAGTCACAAAAATTGTCCACTGGCGTAATTTGACCGTTTGTACAAGCATGATTGTTTACTAGAGCGTAAACCAGACCGATACATGTTGCGCAGTGTTGTATCAAACTATCAATGCTTTGCTCTGGTAGTCGAAAGTCCCGAATTCGGGTGCCACTTCTTTAGCACAAGTAACCTATCTACGTGATTTTATTATAATATCATTGCTTAAGTATGGTATGCTTACCAGCAATATCATTATCATCAACGTAGTTCATTGCTGGAGGGGTTAACGTTGAAGCCTGTAATATAACATGCCCATACCTGTTCCTGTGGTCTCTGTCTACCCCATTGGGAAAGAGGTGTGATGGTATGTATGTTTACCTGTTCTGCTTGTGCCTGATCCCACTTCTCGTCCTCAGTGTTCATGGTGACGAAGCGCAGTACCAGCCCGAACAGGATGAAATTATTTATACAAGCATGCGGACCGTCTGATAGTAGCGATTACCGCAACACATACCATGGGTAACATACTTGCCCATTGCCGACTCTGTAGCCTTTTGTAGCTGGAGCTCTTCAGGATAACCTAGCAGGGAGTTTTCTCAACAATTTGATTGAACTGGGAAGGGAACAACTCATGAACCAAACTGTACGTACGTGACTATGGTGACTCACTAGTATGAGGATGATTATCATCATCATAATGTTCATCAAGAAAATCATCCTGTGGTTCAGCCTATAGGTTAATGCCTTCTGTGCCCTAAGACCTGGTAAAGGATCTAAATAGGGCAGCGAATGACGCAGTCGAGGTCGGTTCTATTCACGCCTTTGAAACGAAAGATGATCATAGTTCACCATTTTTTCCCGCTTGAATGTTACTATGTGGAAGCCTATTGGAACAAGTGTTAACATGTTGATACCTGTTCCGCCTGCGCCTGGTCCCGCTTCTCGTCCTCAGTGTTCATGGTGACGAAGCGCAGCACCAGCAGGTTGAGGCAGGCGGCCACGATGGCCAGCCCGAACAGGATGAAGATCAGCGCGAACATCACGTACGAGGGCTTGCGGTCTGACTGACCCGGCTCTACTCCCCAACTTTATAATAGCCGAGGCCATTTACTAGCTTATTCAGACATCGAAAACCATGAAATTCTAAAAAAACTTCTTTTCTTCAAAAAAATTGTTGTTATTTATTATTTATTTATTTAACTTTAATGCACATGCCAGTACAAAAGGTGGACTTAATGCTAAAAGCATTCTGTACCAGTCAACCATAGGGCAAGACAGAAAACTGTTCAAAATGTTGTTGTTGTTGTTAAAAATGGTGCACAAATAAAAATTTGCTAGTTTAAAAGGCATCATTGCAACATGAACGACACAAAAAAAAATATTTTTTTTGTAGCACAATATCTACTCACTAAATATGAATGACACAATTTGTTCCAATAAACATCATTTTAGTATGAATGCAACCTAAATTTAAATTTTCTCGGGTAGTTAAAAAGTCACGGTTTTTAATGTGATTTTGTTTAGTTGACGAAAACCATCATATTTCACCGCTGTCGAAGCCTGTAAGAACAAGTAACAACGGGTGGATACCTGTTCCGCCTGCGCCTGGTCCCGCTTCTCGTCCTCAGTGTTCATGGTGACGAAGCGCAGCACCAGCAGGTTGAGGCAGGCGGCCACGATGGCCAGCCCGAACAGGATGAAGATCAGCGCGAACATCACGTACGAGGGCTTGCGGTCTGACTGACCCGGGACTACTCCCCGACTTTATAATAGCCGAGATCATTTACTAGCTTATTCAGACATCGAAAAACATGAAATTGTTCTTTTTTTTTTTAATTGTTTGTTCTCCAAACGTCTCTGTCCTGAGCCAAAATCTGACCCAATGGAGACTTCTGCCCAGCAGTGGGACAGTATAGGTTAAATAAATAAAGAAAAAAATTGGTTGCTAAAAATGATTTCTTCCAAAAATTGTGCCCAAAAATCTTTGCTAGTTTAAAAAGGTATCATTGCAATATGAATGACACACAACCCAACTTTATTTGTAGAATTTGACCAAAAATAACCGCTATACCGCTATACTAGTTGAATGTTGCTTATGCATTTCCTCGGGTAGTTAAAAAGTCATGGTGTTTTAGTATGTTTAGGTTAGGTTACTATTTATTAGGTTAATATTAGGTTAGGTAACTATTTCCTTAGGTTATTTTGTTTAGGTGACGAAAATCATCATGTTTCGCCACTGTCAAAGCCTGTAAGAGCAAGTAACAACGGGTCCATACCTGTTCCTCTGCCTACCCCTTTAGAAAGAGGTGTGATGTCGAATTTCTGTCAAAGCCTGTAAGAACAAGTAACAACGGGTGGATACCTGTTCCGCCTGCGCCTGGTCCCGCTTCTCGTCCTCAGTGTTCATGGTGACGAAGCGCAGCACCAGCAGGTTGAGGCAGGCGGCCACGATGGCCAGCCCGAACAGGATGAAGATCAGCGCGAACATCACGTACGAGGGCTTGCGGTCTGACTGACCCGGCTCTACTCCCCAACTTTATAATAGCCGAGATCATTTACTAGCTTATTCAGACATTGAAAAAGATGAAATTCTTGATAAACATGTTTTTTCCAATGAATTGATTGTTCTCCCAACGTTTCTCTTCTGAGTCAAAATCTGCCACTTTGGAGACCTTTGCCCAGCAGTGGGACAGTATAAGTTAAATTGAAAAAAAAAAAAATTGGTTGTTAAAAATGACATCTTAAAAAAAAGATGCACAAAAGCACCTTGCTAGTTTAAAAAGGTATCATTGCAATATGAATGACACACAAACCAACTTTATTTTGTGGCATAACATCTACTGATTAATATGAATGAAATAATTTGACCCAAAAAACAACATTCTAGTATGAAGGCTACATTAGTTGAATATTGCTTACTGACATCCTAATAGTTACAAATCCAAATTCGAATTTTCTCGGGTAGTTAAAAAGTCACGGCGTTTATTATGATTTTGTTTAGGCACAAATCATCATGTTTCACCGCTGCCGAAGCCTGTAAGACCAAGTAACAACGGGTGGATACCTGTTCCGCCTGCGCCTGGTCCCGCTTCTCGTCCTCAGTGTTCATGGTGACGAAGCGCAGCACCAGCAGGTTGAGGCAGGCGGCCACGATGGCCAGCCCGAACAGGATGAAGATCAGCGCGAACATCACGTACGAGGGCTTGCGGTCTGACTGACCCGGCTCTACTCCCCGACTTTATAATAGCCGAGATCGTTTACTAGCTTATTCAGACATCGAAAAACATGAAATTCTAAAAAAACTTCTTTTCTTCAAAAAAATTGTTGTTATTTATTATTTATTTATTTAACTTTAATGCACATGCCAGTACAAAAGGTGGACTTAATGCTAAAAGCATTCTGTACCAGTCAACCATAGGGCAAGACAGAAAACTGTTCAAAATGATGTTGTTGTTGTTAAAAATGGTGCACAAATAAAAATTTGCTAGTTTAAAAGGCATCATTGCAACATGAACGACACAAAAAAATTTTTTTTTTTTGTAGCACAATATCTACTCACTAAATATGAATGACACAATTTGTTCCAAAAAACATCATTTTAGTATGAATGCAACCTAAATTTAAATTTTCTCGGGTAGTTAAAAAGTCACGGTTTTTAATGTGATTTTGTTTAGTTGACGAAAACCATCATATTTCACCGCTGTCGAAGCCTGTAAGAACAAGTAACAACGGGTGGATACCTGTTCCGCCTGCGCCTGGTCCCGCTTCTCGTCCTCAGTGTTCATGGTGACGAAGCGCAGCACCAGCAGGTTGAGGCAGGCGGCCACGATGGCCAGCCCGAACAGGATGAAGATCAGCGCGAACATCACGTACGAGGGCTTGCGGTCTGACTGACCCGGCTCTACTCCCCGACTTTATAATAGCCGAGATCGTTTACTAGCTTATTCAGACATCGAAAAACATGAAATTCTAAAAAAACTTCTTTTCTTCAAAAAAATTGTTGTTATTTATTATTTATTTATTTAACTTTAATGCACATGCCAGTACAAAAGGTGGACTTAATGCTAAAAGCATTCTGTACCAGTCAACCATAGGGCAAGACAGAAAACTGTTCAAAATGATGTTGTTGTTGTTAAAAATGGTGCACAAATAAAAATTTGCTAGTTTAAAAGGCATCATTGCAACATGAACGACACAAAAAAATTTTTTTTTTTTGTAGCACAATATCTACTCACTAAATATGAATGACACAATTTGTTCCAAAAAACATCATTTTAGTATGAATGCAACCTAAATTTAAATTTTCTCGGGTAGTTAAAAAGTCACGGTTTTTAATGTGATTTTGTTTAGTTGACGAAAACCATCATATTTCACCGCTGTCGAAGCCTGTAAGAACAAGTAACAACGGGTGGATACCTGTTCCGCCTGCGCCTGGTCCCGCTTCTCGTCCTCAGTGTTCATGGTGACGAAGCGCAGCACCAGCAGGTTGAGGCAGGCGGCCACGATGGCCAGCCCGAACAGGATGAAGATCAGCGCGAACATCACGTACGAGGGCTTGCGGTCTGACTGACCCGGCTCTACTCCCCGACTTTATAATAGCCGAGATCGTTTACTAGCTTATTCAGACATCGAAAAACATGAAATTCTAAAAAAACTTCTTTTCTTCAAAAAAATTGTTGTTATTTATTATTTATTTATTTAACTTTAATGCACATGCCAGTACAAAAGGTGGACTTAATGCTAAAAGCATTCTGTACCAGTCAACCATAGGGCAAGACAGAAAACTGTTCAAAATGATGTTGTTGTTGTTAAAAATGGTGCACAAATAAAAATTTGCTAGTTTAAAAGGCATCATTGCAACATGAACGACACAAAAAAATTTTTTTTTTTTGTAGCACAATATCTACTCACTAAATATGAATGACACAATTTGTTCCAAAAAACATCATTTTAGTATGAATGCAACCTAAATTTAAATTTTCTCGGGTAGTTAAAAAGTCACGGTTTTTAATGTGATTTTGTTTAGTTGACGAAAACCATCATATTTCACCGCTGTCGAAGCCTGTAAGAACAAGTAACAACGGGTGGATACCTGTTCCGCCTGCGCCTGGTCCCGCTTCTCGTCCTCAGTGTTCATGGTGACGAAGCGCAGCACCAGCAGGTTGAGGCAGGCGGCCACGATGGCCAGCCCGAACAGGATGAAGATCAGCGCGAACATCACGTACGAGGCTTGCGGTCTGACTGACCCGGCTCTACTCCCCGACTTTATAATAGCCGAGATCATTTACTAGCTTATTCAGACATCGAAAACCATGAAATTCTAAAAAAACTTCTTTTCTTCAAAAAAATTGTTGTTATTTATTATTTATTTATTTAACTTTAATGCACATGCCAGTACAAAAGGCGGACTTAATGCTAAAAGCATTCTCTACCAGTCAACCATAGGGCAAGACAGAAAACTGGTAAAAATGTTGTTGTTGTTGTTAAAAATGGTGCACAAATAAAAATTGACTACTTTAAAAGGCATCATTGCAACATTAACGACACAAAAAGCATCATTTTTTTTGTAGCATAATATCTACTCACTAATATGAATGAAACAATATGATCCAAAAAACAACATTTTAGTATGAACGCAACCTAAATTTGAAATTTCTTGGGTAGTTAAAAAGTCACAGTTTTAGTTTGATTTTGTTTATTTGAAGAAAATCATAAAGTTTCACCGCTGCCAAAGCCTGTAAGACCAAGTAACAACGGGTCCCTACCTGTTCCGCCTGCGCCTGGTCCCGCTTCTCGTCCTCAGTGTTCATGGTGACGAAGCGCAGCACCAGCAGGTTGAGGCAGGCGGCCACGATGGCCAGCCCGAACAGGATGAAGATCAGCGCGAACATCACGTACGAGGCTTGCGGTCTGACTGACCTGGCTCTACTCCCCGACTTTATAATAGCCGAGATCATTTACTAGCTTATTAAGATATTGAAAAAGATGAAATTCTTGAAAAACTTGTTTTTTTTTCAATTTTTTTTTGTTATTTATTATTTATTTATTTAATCTTGAATGCACATACCAGTACAAAAGGCGGACTTAATGCTAAAAGCATTCTCTACCAGTCAACCATAGGGCAAGACAGAAAACTGTTAACCCTTTACCGCATGGAATTTTTAAAAGTTATGAAAAAAATATATAGTATAGATTAGTTATTCTGAAGCTTGGGAAAAATATCAAAAAAAATATACAGTTACTATTAACGGAGAAAATTCGGAAAAACAGTAGGTTCCAAATTTGGCACACCATGCATTCTGGTCATAAAAATTCTGTGTTCCATATTTGGCACACTAAGCAATAAGGGCATATATATGCAATATATTATTCGCTTTATTTCTAATTGTTGATAGAAGATACTAATTGGTTATGTACCAATTAATAATAATTTCTTTGGGGAATTTCGTTCGTTAATTTTTTAAGTATCCTGAATCTAGGAATGAAAGTTACGATCCTAATTTAAACACAAGTAGCATTTAATTTGCGACTTTTGACTGCATGCTTTCAGTTTGCACCTCTGCCAAATTGCAGTCCATTCAGGAAGATGACTGAACCCATCCCCTGTAACTTCACGAGGCGGCAATTCGATGCGACGTCGCTTTTTACCTTTTTAATGGTCTCAAATTCTTGTTTCGCCGGTCTAACTCGTAAAAACAACCATTATCTTCAGAGTGCATTATTTCTAGTTGCGTTAAAAAAGCCCTTGCTTCGGAGACCAGGGTAAGCTTCGATCATGGTGAATAATATAAATAATTATTAGTAAATCAATTTTGAAAAAAATAGCATGTAGTCTTTACTGCATGATGTGCCAAATTTGGACACTATATTTTTCATAGGTTTTAAAACCTGAGTGCATAGTGTGCCAAATTTGGACACCACATTTTATCCTTTAATGCATACAGTTCCAAATTTGGCACAAACTTTAACTCTTCATATAAACATAACCGATTAAACAATGCTTACGTTTTCTCAGATAGAAATGCGCCAGATCCATTGTTTTAGTTGAAAAAATTTTATTTTTGCCAAAAAGTCTTTTCGAATCACTCAAAATATTACGAACAACATTGACAAACTCATGCGCACAGAAATTTGCCACTTCGACTAATTCACCGCCCGATTTCAACTATTGGCAAACGTTTTTTGGCAATCTACCCGCATTTCATACAATTGTTGAACCATAACGAAAGGAGGTAAAGCCTACTCGAATCTTAAAATGGCACTAGGAGAATTTTAAATGGAAAACATTTACGTGTTCCAAATTCGTCACGACATGCGGTAAAGGGTTAAAAATGTTGTTGTTGTTGTTAAAAATGGTGCACAAATAAAAATTTGCTAGTTTAAAAGGCATCATTGCAACATGAACGACACAAAAAAAAACTTTTTTTTTGTAGCATAATATCTACTCACTAAATATGAATGACACAATTTGTTCAAAAAAACATCATTTTAGTATGAATGCAACCTAAATTTAAATTTTCTCGGGTAGTTAAAAAGTCACGGTTTTTAATGTGATTTTGTTTAGTTGACGAAAACCATCATGTTTCACCGCTGCCAAAGCCTGTAAGAACAAGTAACAACGGGTGGATACCTGTTCCGCCTGCGCCTGGTCCCGCTTCTCGTCCTCAGTGTTCATGGTGACGAAGCGCAGCACCAGCAGGTTGAGGCAGGCGGCCACGATGGCCAGCCCGAACAGGATGAAGATCAGCGCGAACATCACGTACGAGGGCTTGCGGTTTAGGGCGTTGTCGCGCTGGAGAGCTACCATGTCGCCGAATCCTGGGCGAAAAAATAATAATTAAGTAAATATCACCAATAATAAGTGCTTATCTCTCAATAACTATCTTGCACCACCACATCTATTTTTCTTTCCTTTTTCTCCATCGGAAGGTTATCTGGAAGAGATCGCTTTTAGCGATAAGGCCACCTACATTGTACTGCAAAATTTCTAATCTAATTGTTTTCTTTGTGCAGTAAAGTATATCTTATCTTATCATTTAACATTAATCCACACAGCGCCAAACTAAGCTAAGCTTGTACTACGGGATATTAGACAACCAACATACTTGAATTTTTATTTTCTGTAAATACATGATATACCTACATAAGAAACACCCAGACTACATTACAAACCTACATGTTAATGCACACACATGTTTGTACTGTGCGAGGATTGAGCCCGCGACCTTTAGTGTCAGCTAGTTAGCAAAGGTATTAACCATTACACCAAAGCAGTCGCCAAAAGTACGAGTAACCACTTGTTTTGTGATCGATATGAATACTTGAAATTCACGTATAAGTAGCCACTTAGCTCTGATAGGCGGGAAAGGTTACACCGCGTGTCCGGAGTGCGAAGAAACAAGTCTCCATCCAAACAAAGAATACCCTACGTACGCACTGACCAGATGGAAGCTCACAGGGTCGTATTTAGACAAAGAATAATTAAGAGTACTGACGGTGAAGCAGATTACTAGACTCTGTTATGAGTAGAGTCACAGGAAGATTTGATGGGACGCTGTGACGATGGTAATGAGTGGATTGGCCCACAACCGGCGGACCGATCACCCGTTATATATGTCACCGGAAAATAACAAAAACCGTAAATTTATAAATTTCCTAGGAAATTTATCAACTTTCGTAGGATTCTAAACGAGACATAAATTGTATTATTTTATGCCCACATTTCCGGAAATTTATAAATTTGCGACGACTCGTGGTAAATTTATAAACTTACGGATATCTATCCGTAAGATTCTAAACGGTTCGACTAATCAGCGAAGAGCTTTTAATTTTACGCGTTTATGAATTACGGAAAATAATACACTGCTCTCTGATTGGTCGATGTTGACAGTAGCAATGCTTGTGTTCGTAGATTATGGTACAATCACACTTGCCAAACTGTACATTTATCAGTTTCGAATACCTACCTGTCTGGACTTTTACTTTAAAACTGGGTAGGTTTAACGGGTTACTTTTTACAATTAATAGGCTGATAACCCCTACTTAATCAAAATAAGACGGCAGAAATCGTGTTTAACGATATCAAAAAGTTTATAAAAAAATGAAATACACTTATAAAATATAACATACAAAACATGGCATACCATCTCGATCATATCCCAAATGGGTTAGTCAGAGTCAAACTGAGTTCCCGTCACGGTGAACGAACGGAACATTCAGAAGCCCACATTTCACCGAGGGAATTTGAACCCATCGTGGTAAGAAGCGAGCATACCGCCGTTATCTGGGTTGCTTAGATTTTTTATCGGTGTTTCTCATCGCCGGAGAGTTAGCCGCAAATAAGGTACAATGATATACAATGAACACGAAGATGAATTGTTCTTACAAAATATAAAACATTAGAACCGGCCTTCTACCAAAATTAAATGGCGGAGAAGAGGAATGACACGTGACTAATTCGACCAATCAGAGCGCACATGGCGTTTGGTTACCGCCCATTTATTATTTTACGGATGCGTTCCGAAAGTTTATAAATTTCCGGAAATGTGGGCGTAAAATAATACAATTTATCTCTCGTTTAGAATCCTACGAAAGTTTATAAATTTCCTAGGAAATTTATAAATTTACGGTTCTTGTTATTTTCCGGTGACATATACATTAGAAAACTCTTCGGCACCCAATTATTATTCTCAAATAACCTTTTAGTAACACAGTGATGCTACTTAAAGGCTACCATCTTCATTTTTCTCCTGATTTTCACCCCAAACCACTAGAAGTGTTTTATTGGACTGATATCAAAATATGAATAGCCGATTAGTTGTTAAAAAGCCCCCACCCTCCGCTTCACTCCATAGGGAACCATTAATAACGCTCACAATATAAATAAGTTCTCCAGAGTTCGGAGCATCGGCCTGAAGTTGACTGTTTATCGGTTTTTTATAAGGTGTATTTCGGAGAGTGTGCGCATGGACTTCATGAGGTGATACCACCCTCCACTAGACGCCGTGAGGGCTTTCACCCCCATGTGGTCGACTTTCCAGCAGTCCGAACTAAGCGGTTTGGTGGTTTCTGGTCTGCACCGCTAAGGAGTGGAACGCCCTCCCTGCGTCTGTGTTTCCGGATACATACAACCTTGGTCAAGGCAACCAAACCAGAAAATGCCTTAGTGAATAGGCATTTTCTGGGTAAGCGTGTTCCACCTTCGGGCTCGTCATCGCTTGCCATCAGGTGAGTCTGAGGTCAAAGGCAAACCCATTTTAAATAAAAATAAGTCTTACTTACCAATAGTGGTAAGCGTGATGAAGCAGTAGTAAACGCTGTCAAAGTAGCTCCACCCTTCGAACTTGGAGAAGGCGGCCGCCCCCCCCGCGATGGTCAGCGAGGACAGCGTGGTCACCACGCAGATCAGGTCCACCTCTGATGCGTTGATCTGCTCGCAGTTCATCGCCCGCTTTATGGACTTTATTATGACACTGGGGAAGAAATAGAAAATGTATTTATTTATTTGAACTTTATTGCACAATAGGCGAAATTAATGCCACATGGCATTCTCTACCAGTCAACCTTTGGGTCGTGCAGAGATCATTTAGTTCAGTTAAGTGTAGTTAGTATAGTGCAGTAGAAAATAGAAAAATCATTTATTCGTGTAAGCCTTTATCAAGCACTAGCTGTCCCGACAGACTTCGTTCTGTTGTCCAACATTCAGTGTCACGTGACTGGTAGTAACAGTTGCTAAGAAGAAACTAAAATAGTGGTTTTTACTATATTCCCAGCATTTTCTCATGTTTACTCATCTTTTAAACCTTTTATCTTTTTAACCCAGGACCAACACAAATAATTCAAAACCAAAATTAGCCAAATCGGTCTAGCCATTCCCGAGTTTTAGCGAGACATTTTTATATACCTATAGAGATTTATGACACGTCAAGACAAAAAATCTAAATATCTAAATGAACAAAGTGACTTTGCCAATACCAATGTTAGTTAAGTACAGCAAAGAACACCTATAATCAAATTGAATAAATTAAGGTATAACTTCTAAATACGATCGCAAGCTAGACGCACCTATGTATCCGGAGGGAATTTTTCAACTAAGGGCTAAATATTGCTATGGGGACCAGGGCAATCTCTGGTCCCAAAGTAAAGTTTTCCATTGTATTATGGCAACCAGAAACAACGAAGGCACCACAAACACCCATCCCCAGTACAAATTTAGTTTCATCACATTTGTACTGGTGGCATCAGGCGGGAATCGAACCCGCAACTTTCACAAATTAACAGACTGGCCGAATGTTTCTGGTATATTTACCCTAGGAGCTAGGGTGATTCTATCAATGTTAAAGCCAGATACACCTTCAACACTTGTGTGTGACATACTGCATAGAAAATGCTAAAAGTAATAATAATATCTACTGATAACCGTGACAGTTCACCTGCTAAGTCTGTTGACACGCTCTCCGATGCTTTGGAACATGATGAGGCCGAGAGGAATGCCCACAATGGCGTAGAACATGGTGAACAGCTTGCCACCGATAGTTGCGGGCGTGGAGTGACCGTAGCCTGAGGGAAATGGTTTATTTTATTTTTATTCATTAGGTAAAGTCACAGATAACAGATAATTAAATATCTTGTTAACAATTGGTATTAGATAGTTTTGAATCTGACACCAATTTACGACAATACACAGATAGCAAGTTTATTTTAAATGCTTAGTTACGGTGAGAGAATTGAGATTCGGTTTATCGCTTTTCACCCCAATAAAGTAATAGTAGTATGAAACGGATAATAATATCTGGTGTCTGGCCTATTTGGCTAATATTTACTATCCATTATTATATCACTTGTTGGGACAAACATGTATTAAACAAAAATGTGTTTTCTTTTTAAAAATCACATAAAAATAGTGCTTTAACTTTCCAAGCAACATTTTCAACACCCCACTGCTGGGTCTGGATCCTCTGGATCCTGGGGTCCCGTAGCACAAGAGTGAAGGGAAATAAATACAATTAATATGACTCACCAATAGTCGTAAGCACAGTGGTGGCATAGTAGAACGCCCCAGTGAACTTCCACTGCTGACCAGCCTTGTGAGGCTCCGACTTCAGCACCACTGTCTCCATCACCCGGAAGTCCTCTTCCGTAATGTTGTACTTGCGAATTATTATGCCTTCGATTGCTGGAATTACACACATTTATTTATGTACAGACTTGATTTAACATACCAACAAGATAAAAAAGTTACGTGCTTAAAATTAGGGTATAAAAGAGAAAACTTGATTTAGAAAAATAGGAAAACCAGAAACACATTTGGTCTCGGCTGCAGGTGGGGATTGAACCACTGTCTACTGCTAACTGGTCGGCTGCTTTTACCACTATTTGATATTTGGTGAATGGCAAGTATGACAACTGGTAAGTTAGATCAGGCATTTGTTTATCTATTTACAAACTGGACAAATATTACTGTTTTGTCATCAAAGATATATTTACTTTCTAATAGAATTTCAGATAGAAAATATGGGACTTGACCAATCATGGTTTATAAAGTGTACGTACTAATTGAAGGTGATTTTTATTAACATGGTTCATCGTCACTATATTTAGGTACCTGCTGCAGAATCATTGAGAATTAGTTCAATTGGAATTGAGCAAGCAAAAAAAAAATCTAGTAATACTTTTTAACTATGTAATAATAATTTTGAGCTAATCACTTGATGGAGTGTTTAGAATAAATTTAGATGAGCGAAAGGATTACCAAGAAAATATGAAATGAGGCATGGATAGTAGGGTCCACTCTGCACTAGCAAACACAAACAGCCTACAAGAAACATGATAAGGTTAAAAACAACTGCCATCACTAAAATACATTACAAATTCAAGTTTAAAAAGGAAAAGCCATAAAAAGAGTCCACAATAATCATTTTACCTTGTAATACTTCAAATCTGTGCCTCTCAGTAGTAGACTCCAACGCGTCAAACACCGCTGCACCAACCAGTAAGTATGTAAACGTGCACACAATTAGAGATAGAGTGCGGACATTTTGTTTCTTCATCACTGCCGACTGCTACCCGGCCTCAGGGCGTAAGGCCCAGGTACAAATTCCACCCGTATCTTGTCAATCAGTCCATTTATACCATATTGTCTTATGTTACTAATTTTCCCAGCGTTAAGTCACCATTTCAACAACCGTAGATCAACGTTCACAAATTCTCAGATTCAGACTTCATACTAACTTCTTTATGAAGGTCTGACATAAAGCCTTTATGGTCAGTTTAGCTAATAAAGATGATATGCAATCCTGTTGCTTTTGTTATACGTTGGAATCACTTTTATTTCGTCTTCTGATCTCCATTTTAAAACCACAATTGGCAGTGACTCTATTAGTTCTCTTCTCTGAGGGAAAAATCATTAAAAGTATTTTTTATAAATTAAATACTATCCTTAAATTGATCCCCATAAAGGAAGTCATATTCTAAATACAATTTTGGCAACTTTTTACATTTGAATTGGCATTTTCAACTTTCTAACAGTCTACAGACTGCATCATCCATACATTTTATATCCACTATTATTTTACCTGTAATTAAAACAAAGGGATTTGTTTTTTATAATCAAAATTAAAGTCTACTGGCCCTTGGACAGTAAATTGTAATGACACTTGTTCATTTCACTAAACATTTAGAAAATTCACTTCAAACAAAGAAAGAACTCACCATAATACAAGTAAAAGGTCACAGGAGCTTTAATTTGTAGTTTATTTCGCAGTCCAGCACCAGAAACGGCATTTATAAATATTTAATTATCTGCAAAGCTGTACATACATATCCTAAAAATAACATCGTGCTTTAGTCCGCATTCATACCCATAGGTCAACGCACACGGCACCGTACAGAATTGGGTCAAATGTTATGACGATTATTTTTAATGAAAATAGTCAAACAAACCCTTCTAATTACCTTAGATATGACATAGCAAGTCACTGTAAGAAATTAACAGGGCAGTTAAACCAAATCTAATTAATTTCCAGCATAAATTCTCTATGCGGTATTCTGTCACACCACCTAGTTTTCTTCTGTCCTGTCAACCACACCAACACTTAGTTCTCGCATAGCGGAGTTATCGAGTTATTTCACTATCATCTTGATAAAACAACGAAATAATAATGATTTACTTAATTGCATTTGCTAAAAATAACAAAAAAATATTTTTGGCGATCAGTTTTTCTGCACTTCCTTGACCTAGTTTTGTGTTGCAAGTTTTAAAATATAGGGCATGTGTGACGTACGTGGGAGTTTTTTTTTAATTTGTATTCCCAGTGGGTTTGATAGAAAAAATATTAATTTGAAAGTCGTAAACTCTGAAGATAAGTTCAGTATGAAGGCCAGCGGTTATGTGTTTTTGAAAAAATACACTTACGTATTTTACACAATGCGGCAACACAGGAGAAAGCAGGTTCCTGTTACTTGGAGGCTTACTTGAAGGTTCGCAGGCAACTATCTGGAGGGCGCTGTTTACTTTAAACATTGAGCCATGCCATGGCATCAACATAATCATTATCAACACTCATGTAAAATAATCTAGTATTACTCAAAATATCTAAATTTTATTTCATCAAAAAGCCTCCTTTCGTTGATTTCATTTCACTAAAGAGCCTCCTTTTGTTAACTACGAGTTTTAGTTCGCTGGATTGCCGCCAGTCGCAGAACTTTATGTGCGGGCAGAATGGACCTTGTCCTTATCCATGGGATAGACAAATAAATGTAATCAATGAAAACAAGACATGTTCGTACCCCAGTAATTATTTTCTAGTCAACATAACCAGAATTTTCCACCAGTCCATCCATCAATTAAACTATGTCACTCTGCATAGTTTAATTCACTTCCACAATCGTCTATGAAACGCATCGCTTCGTTATCGTACAGGATGCAAAACCAATAATTTGAAGGATATTTATACAATTCTCTTCATATTTATCTAATGTGATGATCCAAAGGTGTAGAGACGACTTAACGATGAAAAGGCACGGTAGAGCGCGGTGGTTGATGGTGGTGGATTGTTGTGATGATGGAAAACCTCGGTACGTGGACTGCAAAAGGTTGACTTGAAAATGATGATGATTCAACTTTATATTTTTTTGACGTATTCAACGGATGTCTATAAGCTAACCAGTGTAAGAGATCCTCTAAGCTGAAATGTCGCGCCCCTACACCGCAGCTACGCATACAAGAATGCTTGCTTGTACCTATTCGTAGATGCAGTGGAGGGGCGCGTCACTTCAGCTTAGACACACTCTACTATCTTTTCAGGAGTCGGTGACATCAAGCTGAGCTTTATATTAATTTAATTTTTTATTGTTTTTCATGAGAATATTAGTACCTACTGTATGTTTCTTTTTTCATTGTATAACGTGTTTGTATTATTACTTAAATCTGTCTGTCATGCGGTCGAATTCAATGTCAAAATATTTATTTGCAAACGTGTTACTTAATAGTTGAAAGGCCAATAAATGTTGGCCAATAAATGTTTTCTATTCTATTCTCTCTAAATGAATAAGTAGTAGATACTAAAGCCAAGTAGTTCCAATTGGAAGGGCTACAGGTTTAGCTGCAGTAGGGCGGCGCAGCACACGGCCCGCGCGTGCGCAACCAGGCCGTGAAGCGAAAGCCGCAGGGCCGCTTTCTCAACTAGAGCGGCTGGGAGTGTGACAGGGAACATTTAGGTGTGACAATTTTATTGAAAAGAAGGAAAAAACGTTCATTGATCTTGGACATCGCAGCTTACAGATATGAACAAACAAAAGAAAATGGTTAGAGAAAAATTAAAAATAACAAATGAATCTGATAGGCTCAGACGCTGATATTCAGTGGGGCCAACTGAGTGGACGCACGGCCATTCGCAGCGGCTGTCAAATTTAGACATTGGGCGCTGCTCCGATGAAAAATGGTCAAAACGAGTGAGTAACGGTCTTGTCCTGGGGTAGGGAAAAGCCCGCCTTTCTGGTAATAATTGGAAAGGGTGTATGGTAGCAGCCAGGGACAAAAACAAATTGAGAGAACAAATGAAACAGACCAAACGCGGCGAGGAAGTAAACGCGAATTTGTATGGCATCGTGGTCGTAGTCTCTGGTGGCGGGTAGACGTAACCGTTTTATTTCTATGAAACTCCGCGTTTTCTTCCTCGCCGCGTTTGGCCTGCACACGTCGGAATAGGCACTCTGAACAGGTAACAGCGCGGCGGGGCGGGTCGCGTCTGATGTGTGCTTGGTTGTAAATAAGAACAGAACATAGAACACAACCCTACTACGTTTTTGACACCCTTAGCACAAGCAAGCAATGCTCAGTTTGGGGTGTCGGTTCAGTTGATCTTGGTATAAAAGTGTCCCAAATATTCATTGTAGGTGTAGGTTTAAAAAATAATTAAATGGGTGGTTAAAACAGCTCTACATAAGCCTGAATCTGCGCAGTGTCATAAAATTGAGATGCAAAGCGGCTGCAAGACCAAAGCCTGCCGGTGCAATGGAAGGGGGGGGGGGGGGGATCTTAGGGGGGGCTGCACTAGACCTTTCTCTGAAGTTCTGGGTCACAAGCGTTTATGTAAGCTGTGTTTACGTTTGCGAGTCTGCTTGCTTTTTTGTGGCCTGTTATTGGCCGGACGAGTTTAAGTAGATGGTTTACGATGTTTGTATGCAGTTTCTTTATTTGTAGCGTTAGTGTCTCTGATATTGTCTGATTTAATGAGGTCCAATCTTTAGAAGGTTTTGGTAGTTTTTAATGAATCATAGAAGCACAGATAAGCTGCGCTTCAGTGGCAGGTAATACACTAACTACCTTCATGGAAGAAAATTCAAGAGCGTCGTGGCCTAGTGGTTAAGCACTCTGGCTCTGAGCTCATGTGGACCCAAGTTCAAATCTAGACGAAACACTTATTTGAGTTCCTGAATACGATTCACGGCTAAATCTCCGGTGATGGAAAACACAGAAAAATACCAAAACAGTTCAAGAACGGATAACAGCGTTAGGCTCGCCTCTTAGGCGAACGCTACTCGTCAATAAATATCGTGATAACTATCATGATATATTTACTGATGTATTTTGGGCCGGATTAGAGCACACCCTACACCATCAATACGGATCGCGTCCGTATCTCGCTGCGTATTGTCGCAGTAAATATTGACACCACATGGAAGATAAATATCACGATTCAGGATATCACAATATGGAGCTTGCGTGTAGCGTTCGCCTTAGCGTTAGGTTATTTGCTCGGCAAAGTGTATTTATTTATTTATTAAACACAATTAAACGGGCTTAACCCAGACTTTTTGTATACTTCTAAATGTTCCGTTCTCCATTATTGCAGCGGTCAGCATGGTGCTTGGTGTAAATTGAGACTCCAACCGTCTCTACATTCTGGATTGTGGGATGTTATATTACAGCAGTCATTATAATATTTTAATTAAGTATCGATGTTAAACTAACAAACTACCAAAGATAACATCTAAACAAAACAGAAACCCGACAGTACTTACCCATAGGCATAGGTCTAGCTATAGCTAGAACGTTCTAGTCTACGCGCCCTTTCACAAAGTGAAACGGCGAAATCACGGACTGACCGCAGATCGCATCAGCATCAATGTGCAAGAGCATTGTGTGCCAATCAGGGATACTTTGTGTAAACTGTGCCTTGAGTCGGTGGGAAACGGTGACATTTACTAAGTACTTATAAGGTAAAGGCTCCTTATACGGCGTTAGTCAAAATCGTATTCTATTACGGTGGTATTTTTATTTTCGAGATTTTTTTCTATTCTATTCAGTTAAAATACACCAAAATGTGAAATATTTCTTCTAAATCTATCACTCTATGACTGAATTGACGTTTGCAAGTATAACACATAGACAACACAACAAAATCAATCAGTCTGTGTAACATCGTCGACGGGAGAGGTGGTTTCATACAAACGCGCAACGACAAAAGTAAGTACAGTGATATTTATAAACTAAGTTTTTCGTATAAAAAACCCGTTAAAGTTTGTTTATGAATTATTTATATCATTTTCCTATTGTCATACTTACTATTTAAATAGCTTGTTTCATATTTGTCACTCATTTTTTACCTAAAAAACAAGAAATAAAATACCGCCGTGAAAGGATACGAATTTTATAGCTTCATCCTAATTCGGTGGTATAACTCCGAAATAGGAAAAACACTGGGCATGTTTAATTGCTTATAACTTTCAATTTATTAACTTGATTAATTAGTTCCAAGTGTTGTTGAATTAATTATTAGTCTCATACATAAGAAACCATATTCTGCGGTACGTGTTCTTTATTAAAAATCTAGTTAAATATGAAAACTGTTGAGTACAAATTGTTGGTTTCTTAGAAATGGTCAAATTAGGAAGGTGTACTTTAACTTATCACAAATGAATTATTTTGTATAACTTTTGACTTGAGTTATACACATCTGACCCAAAAACTTGCTATCCTCTGACTAAGAATTTACACTCTTTTGTTTATCGCAATTTTGATTGGTCAGAATTAGGATTAATAAAAGCACGAGTAGTTTTCCTATTACGGTGGTAGTTATTCTAGATAACTCTGTATTAGGTTATCTATGATCTCCTATTACGACTCTATTCATAGAACATAAATACATTGCAAGTTTGGGGTTCCGTAAATATATAAAAGGTTTTGTACCTTTTTCTGTAAATTCTTATTATTGTTCGCCATTATTTAAAAAAAATATAATCAGGTGATTTCTAAATAAATTTGCATTTTCATTTCTATAAAATCAGTTGACGCTGTACTGGCGCGTGTAAAAATACACTAAGTGCTACTTTTTTATTCATAAAGTCCTTCAGAATCTGTTGGAATTCCGGAATAAGAAGTATTGTATTTCAACATGAGAGAATCCTAAGCAATTCTCATGTTAAAATACAATACTAAAAAACGAAGCGGAGTCAGTCTGTCCGGAAAGATTTTTCAATACGGACTGATGTTGCTTCGCTCCATTTTTACATTTTACTGAATGTAAAAAGCAGAATCAACCGAATTAGAATAATCCAAAACTCTTTTTAAAACGTATGTGAAATCAAATCAATGGTCAATAAATGAAAAACTTAGAATTTACTTTACTACTTAAGTAATTTGTTTATATTATTTAATGAATATTATTTGTACGGAACTCCAATGAATATGGTTTATGAACCTCCGTATTAGGAGCCGCCCACCGCAGTAATAGGCTCTGACCAATTTCATACCTCAGTATTAGGGAAAATCGACTCGACCACTTAAATATTTTTTTAAATTATGAAATATCATGAAAATAAACTAAGACTCAACAGCAATACAAAATTTAAATTCCACTTTTGAAGATAAAATGGTTTGGCACCTTTAAAAATACTAACAAATGCTTATTTTTGCGTCTTACTTTCAAATGTTGCGAAATCCCTCCGTAATAGGTGCTTTTACCTTAGTCCCCGTCAGCCCGTGCTTCAGTGGCGAACAGTGACATGTGTAGGTACCGCGGCAAAACTAACCCAAAACACTAACCCCCCGAGATATTGCCTGACAAAAAATCTTGCGTCTATCACCATTAAAAGGAGCAAAGAGGGGCGTGAAAAGGCATTCATGCAGGCCTTCAAAATGAGATTAACCAGCCCAGTAGTTACTTCATTACTGTACTTGTCAGTCTAATAATCTGGAACTCACCTCTGCTTCCTAACAGGTGGAGTGAAGTCGTCTTGAAGACCACGAAAAAAAACACTGATGCTTACTAAAGTCATTTATTAAGGGCAATAATGTAACAAACGAATAACTTCTGCATGAAAATACAGCTCCATTATTCGCTTTATTTTCTATATTTATTCACCTACATTGATGAAGTTAAAGATAGGAAAACCAGAAAAAGACATTCGGTCTTGGCTCCAGGCGGGAATCGAAACCGAAGCCGAGACCGAATCTCTTCATCTGGTTTTCCTATCTTTAGTCAGATGATAATGCATTATCCCTAATGCTAAAATAAAATAACCTATGATGAAGTTCTTCATTAAGATTGAAAAGGTTCTAGCAGGGTTAAGGCGCAAGTGATGCCGCTGTTAGTACACTTGTGCATGAGCTGCGGTAACCTTTAGTGGGTATGCCACTGGGTGTTTTAGTGGGTATGCCACTGGGTGTCACCTTCCCAGTGGTGAGTCCCACATAACCCGTCCGCCCCCCGGTGGACGGGTATGCGTAACGACATTTCCTCCGGATCAAAAAAAAAAAAAAAAATGAGCTGCGGTAACCGCTTACCATCAGGCAGTCTGTAGGCTTGTTTGCTACGGTAAAGGTCCTTTCAACTGTTTCAATTGGCTGTAACGGTCGTCGTCACACAATGTGTTAGTACATAATACCTAACTGTGATTTGGATAATCTGTGTCAATAGTTTTGAAT
Source organism: Udea ferrugalis (assembly GCA_950022985.1). Classification (NCBI taxonomy): domain Eukaryota; kingdom Metazoa; phylum Arthropoda; class Insecta; order Lepidoptera; family Crambidae; genus Udea; species Udea ferrugalis. The sequence continues at coordinate 3,406,893 of OX465541.1, forward strand.
ACCGTTAATAATATTACATTGTCGCAGGTCGTCAGTCATTTTTACCTCTAGCTGACAGTTACAAAAACACTCAGAAAAATGTGAATACACCTTTTCCGCAGCATCAAAAATGATTGACAATGCAATAAACAACGGGATTCAACCGATTTATTTAATTGCATCCTATACAAATCGATAAATACATCAATAGAACCGGTGGGTGACGTTAATCGTTTTTGTAATTGGCCATTCCGTTCTCGGTTGAGACAACTGTGCCCATTTCACCTAGTTATGCACCTTTCTTTACCCACACAGCGACAACACATCGTGTGTATAGCGATGCATATGTGTTCGTACGATGTGGTTTATACGCTGTGTGTACACGCAACTTAATAATGTGAGTGTGTTAGGTGTGATATACACACACTGTATGATTGATAGAAATTAATTATGAGGTCACTTGGCATTGGCATAAGAGGGTTTTATTTTTAAATCAAGGTTACTGCTGTTGCCTTTGTGTGCTTACTTTAAGAAAGTGGCAACTGTAGTTACTGATACCTAAACAGATACATATTCAATGGTGTTCTTTGAGTATGCTGGCGTCTAACGAGCCGCGGAAGGAAATATCTCGGTAGTTTTCCGTTAAGTTTGAGAAACTTTTTTTACTCTGAAGTTTGTTTTTTTGTGCTTTTATCTATAGTGTAGTACTTACGGTCAACAATAATGAGACCTTTTCTTAATACTAAGAAAATCTAATCTGGCAGAGCAAGATTGTAAAGTCGTCGGTTATGGAGTAGTACAAGAATATACATTTTCTTATTTCTTCATATTTATAATTTATTATGAGGTATTTTAGCAGTGCTATAGCAACGCTATGGCGTGAGACACAGCGACAATTTTGAATGCGTCCTTAGGGCAAACACAAACTACGATTGTTGCAATTCGTCGCAAAATACTGCGTTATTGTTGGCTAACAATCTAGTTGAATTACTTGATAGTCTTTGATAGAAGGCCTAGAGGCTTGCTAACGATCATACCTGCCCACTTTGGCAACTGTGAGGTGAATTTTGATCATTCACGTTTGTATTGTGTAACAAGAAAACTATCAAAAAAAACGTTGTAACTGAAATTGGTCATTTGGAAAGAATGGATGAAATGTTATTAACAAAACGGATTTATAAGGAGAGGGTGAATAGATCTGTCGGAAAAAGAAGGCCTTTCTTCCGAACGTTTCTTGGCCAAGATCAAGAGGTTTTCCGAAAAGTTCCAGTTTTTAGGAGTGCCTTTAACTAACAAGCATGTATGGAAGAATTGGTGAGAATGGAATCGGTCTCTGCCTACCCCATTAGGAAATATGTGTGTTAAGGTAAGTATGTATGAATGATTACTTTTTGAAAAAACTAACCTCTGCGTAGCATCTAGGTGCCTTGAAACAATTTGAAGGCATGTATTTTAAGTAAAAATTTAATAAAGAAATGTAATACTCAGCTATCACATTTCTCAGGAAAACACGAGAACACACCCAACCTCTCTAATAAAGAGGGGGGCGTCACACTTTCCCGCCACTAGCGCCGGTCTGTGTTGTATACCGAGTTCTGCGCATGTGTGCGTATCGTTGCGCGCGCATGTGTGAGTGTTGCGTAGACGCATGCAATGCCATTGCCAGTTACGCGGGAAGCGGTCTGGTACAAACTGTAACATTACAAGACCGGAAAATTTCCTGTATTATAAAGGAAATGATTGCTTTTTGCGCTTCGTGTGCTGTTTTTTATGTAAATGCGACAAAACGATGTTCGTGTTGCGTTCACTTGGTACTTAACTTTTTGTTATTAGTTTAGGTAATAATGTTATTATTGCGTAACCATATACCAAGTAATTAAATTTTTAATACCAGTAAAGTTATTTTTTTGTTCCAGCGTTTTAGAATTGTACTTTTTTATTTAAAGTTTTGAATAATTTATTAGGTAGATAAGCAAACTGGTAAAAAAACAGCGTTGTACTGTTATGTAAAGTCATTGTTAATTTATTTTTATACAATAAATGAAAGTAGCTTTGTTTTTTGATATTTTGTATCTACCTATACTTAGAGTTTACCCATGGAAAGCCTAACCCTAAATTAAAAGCAGATTTTGGTACTAGGAGTATTGGAGTCATATCATTTTATACCTACTTATTTGGTTAATGAATTAATAATACATGATTAAATAATAAAGAAATGGGTAATAATCAAATAAAACAACAATAAAAATATGACTTTTCGTCATTTTAATGACTGATTGGGTGTGTAATGGTTGAGAAATCGGGTAACTACTCCTAAGGTCGAGGGTTCGATCCCCGCACAGTATAAACATTCATGTGCATGAATATGTCTGTTGGTATTTGTGTGAGTGTTTTCTATGTATATTATTAATTAATTTGGATCTTTATACTAGGTCTAGATGGAACCCACGACCCCGATCCTGAAAGCAGAATAAGCAAAATCAAACAAAGCGTGCCTGTCATTGTGTTTACAAGACTACAAAATTTTTAATATGTAGGTACGATCAACGGCATTATGGGCTACCCATTTCCGAACAGTCTATCTAGCTTTATTCTCAAGGCATTCTCATTTGGCAAGAGCAAGAATTTAAAAATGTAAATGGTTAGCCTAATGTGCTGTTGACTGTACCGAGTGCTCACTCATATCATACATTATATATTTTTGTGTTCTCGAACTTCGCCAAAGTGTGGGCTTCTGAATGTTCCGTTCATCGAGACGGCAACAATCAGTGTGCCTCTGACCAACCCATTTGGCATATACCCAGTCGAGAATGTATCTTATGTTTTGTTCCTCGTTTCATCCAGCTTTAGTTATTAATTTCAAAGTACAGTGTGTAACTATCAAAACCATACGTCAATAAAATAATGACATTAATTAATTCATACGTCAAGTTCAGTTAAGGTTAAGGTTAAATATAAGACGTCATTGTGACTTTTGAATTGCTGTGAAGGGTTGGCCATGACTCTGACTCTGAACATAACACCATTGCACAAACACATTATACAAAATAAAACAATTTAATTAGACTAATTATTTTATGTCCTATGTGTCAATCATTATAAAAAAAAGAGAACCGAACTGTTTCACCCGAAAACAGAACTATCAGTGCACCTGAGCAAACATAACATAAACGGCCTTTATACGTCCCTGCTGGGCACAGGCCTCACCTCAACTATGAGGTGGATTGAGCTATACTCCAACACGCGGGCTCAGTGCGGATTGTTGGAGGGGTGTAAGGTTAGTGAGCAACCTTATGAGCAAAGCATTGATAAAATATATATTTTTAGTTTGACTGAGCCGTTAATCTGCACCCTACTTAACTTGTCAGTGTTTTTAAGGTACTGTTAGTAGAATGGGCAGGATGAGTAATACTTGTGGATGCTGATTAAATTTAAGTGTGGCTTTAGATTTTAGCCATTAAATTCACAATCTGCTTATTATACAGAAAATGTACAAATGCATAGCAGGTATTTAATACTACAGTTAAATAGCTGCTAAATGCATAGCAAAGTATTATCCATACATAGTAAGTACATTTTCTGTATGATGAATTCTGAATTTTCAGTCGACATAATAACGTTCCGGGAATGGTTAAGTAGTATGTATTTCCAAGTCGACTTTGACTTTGAAAATACAATCTAAACATTTCTAAGTTCTAGGCTAAGTAAATAGGCTAAGTTCTAGGCTGAGCCATGCGCCCGCGCACCGCAGTGAAAGCTGCAGCGGTCGGTGCATTCAATGCATGTAGCGCGATCTGTCCACTTGATACTTTTTCTTGAACTCAATGATATTTAAAAGAGATGTCAGTACTGATCTAATCTAATCTAAATCAGCCATGAGGATCCCACTGCTGGGCAAAGGCCTCTCTTCCCCTTTTTCACGCGATAAAAACTGACAACTGATGCTGTACTGATGGGAAGTCGAAAATTGACAACTGGCGTACGAACCTATAATTTGACCGTGTGCACAAGATTATTATGATTATTTACTAGAGCGTAAAGGAGACACATACATGTTGTGCAGTGTTGTCTCAAACTGTTAATGCTTCGCTGAACTAACAAATGCTAATGCAGAAAAATGTTATGATTTGAGACACTGGAGCAGACAATATAATACAACAGGATGAGTAATCAATATTAAATGTATTTTAAACAATATAATAGTTCAATTAAATGTAAAATTTGTATTCGAAAAACAATTATAGTATCTACAACTGCTCATTCACGACCCAGCCTATGGTAATCTTCTTACAGTCATAAAATACATTAACGTTAAAATTCTCTTAAACGTTATTGACCTTGGTAACGAACTTGTTATTATTTTATTAGACACTGAAAGTCACTAACTAGGCTATGAGAAATAGAACCTCGCAAGGCGTACCGCTTTAAGTTTATCTATGTTACTCTTACCTCCTCTGTCTTCTCTGACTGTATGTGTCATCAAAGCTCTCAAACTGTAGATTTGACTCGACATATTTTTTGTTTTGATGGTTACTTGATGGATCGATGGTGTTCTTAGCCATGATTGAATAAAATCCAGGGGTTGCTTTCCGGCGGACATCCCTTAACAATTCCCATCTCAGTGTTTTACGCTTACTTCAATCATTAATACGCTTCGTGAAGCGAAGTGAGTTTTGGCGCCCACCGGAATACCATAGCTGATCTTTTTTTTTTTGTGAATTTTATTTCAGTATCAAATACCAAGACTGTTACATCGCCATAGACACACGATCCGGGAGATCTAAGAGCAGGGAAAGTGCCGCTTGTGGGCGCTTTACCGTTAAGCTTGTCTATGGTCGCCGCCATGATGGATTGCGCTCGCCGTTTATGACGTCATAAAATTAGAACCTTTGAATTAACCCTTGGAAAAGTTTCACTTCGTAATGAGTGTGATTTACTGCACTAGTCGTCGCCACTGGTTTTGTCAGTTGAGATTAGATACAATTATTGTTGAAATCTTTAGCCGCTAGCTAGTTATTTGAATAATCTGTTAGAGGCGATTTGTAAAAGGAAATTGCATTTCAGGCACAAACGTCTGCGAAAAAATGTAAAGTGATTCCGATAACGATAATTGTTCAGTTTGTGGAAAAATGGTCAACATTTTTGTGTTATCATAAAAGAAAACAAAAAGACATTAGTTATATTTTAATAATAAAAAAATACATCTTAAAAATCATTCCCGACCTCCTTTATCTAGTTACCTATGTTTACAAGAACAGTGCCGTAAGAAAACGTTACGACAAGAAAACTGTAAAAAAGAAATCTGTAGATATGTACCGGTTCTACACCGGTTCGTCATGTGGGTAAAGTAAATACTAATTAACACATGTGATTTTGTTTTACATCTCACTCATGTTATTGATGTAACGTTATGATTGTTTTTAACCCAGGGGGTACGTTAATACTAAAAAACGAATAAAGTTTTGTAACAAAAAATATCTGTGGAATCATAGTGGCCGTCATGAAAAGAGTGTCATTATTATAAAAAACCTAACGGTAACTATTTATTTGGCGTCACCAATGCAATAGAACTGGTTCACAACAGAACAATAAATGCAAAAGAACAATGGAAAACTGGCAGCCCGATAAAAGCAGAAAAAAAGTGCTGTTCCAAATTCAAATAATTTCCCACACGTAACGTTACGCGGGCGGACATCGAGCGCAGGCCGTTATACGCGCGGCAGTGACCTACATTGACTCGACAACATTTTTGCCGCCATTACATGAACTTTCTTGTTGGTAACCTTATTGTAGCAATCTCTAAAATCCTCTTCCATCGCTTCGTTTCTTGTAGCATATTTTTTACTTGATGAGCAAAAGCGGTAATGTATTCTATTCTGTAGGTTTATTTCTGCGTATAAGAGGGGTTTTTTGGTAAAGCCGCGACGGCTGGTGTAAGTTTGCGCGCTTTCTGATTTTGAGTCGAGAAATTATCTTGTCTGTCCGCAGTCACGTCTACTTATCGGCTGTTACGTCGGATGCAGCAATTATTTATTATGTAGTTTTATTTGCGCTATTGACTTTGATCCACAAATGACTTCAAATTAGCGGTAAATGAATGAAGTTTTTTTTAAATCTTTATTTTGTTTTCTAACCGTAAAGCTGGTTCTTTTTATAGCGTCCATTATGCCTCTAAGTTTGAATTAATTAATAATGATGGGATTTTTATATTTTACTAGTGGTATTGCGTTATAAATATCCTTAAATAAATATCCTTGGACATTATTCCACACAGCGCCATCTAGTCCCAAGTAGGCTAATTATAGTCCGTTATTATGGATACTAGACAACGGATAAACATACTTAAATACTTTTTCTTTTGTAAATACATACTTAATATACATAGGAAACACCTATGTTTACTACTTCTAAGATAAAAAACGAGTAATTCAAATAACTGTAAAATATTTTAGTTTTTCAAAAGTATAAAAAATCACAACCATAGCATGAAAAATAAAATAAAATAATGGCAACATTATCAGACGGGATTAACACTAGGAAGCCAGAACAGAACCTAAAAAAAATGTTTTCCAATGTTAACAAGAGTACCTATATTTAAAAAAAAAAACATTAAGTACTTCTACCGGATGAGGGAGAAAAACTTTTAAATAAGTTTGATAGTCTCATTTCATAGGATACCTACTACCTATATTTTTAATTTTTGAAAGGAACTTACGGGCGGTTTATTATTCAAACAGCTAAACTTTTTTTTTCACAGTCGATGATCATTAAAAATATTTTTTTATACTACCTGCTCGTCAATGCCACATTATGTGTCATGTAAAGCTGTCCTAAAGTAAGTCATTATAGCCCTACGGTCTAGCCGGGACATAATGTTGTACTGAATTTCATTAATCCCTAGGGATTAAAGTGATTTGAATTTGGAATGCAACCATGTAGTCAAAAATGTTTAGGTGCAATGAGATCTGAGTTCGAATGTCGTACTGGCCACTAACAAAATAGATGCCAGAGAAAGAAAAAAGGCGCCAACCGCTCAAATAGCTCCTGAGTCTTATGCTGATAAAATAAATGTACCAAAGATTGTAACTCATCTTTCCAATGTCTTCGCACAACTGTCTTATGTTTCTAACATCACTTTTAATTTTTGATAAATACCTAATTTCTCATATTTCTTCTATTTTCACTTGAAATAAATATTTAAGCACTTACTTTTTTCAGCCACTACTTTCGATTGCCTCGCAGAAAGTATAAAAAGTAGAGTATGCATCGCGGGCTTAAAAGTGTATTTGTCTTGGGCGGTCTTGAACCCAACCTCAATATCACGCCTGGGACATAATACACTTTTTTAAGCCCTTGTGGCATAATCTACTATTTTTTGACTTCTCGTTTCTTATTCATTCGTTTTAGTATTTATTCGTTAACTAAGGATCTACATTCCGATAGATAGGAAACTGCAGAGCCAGAACATCATAAATTATTTGTTGAACTTGCTGGTAACTGGAAAATTATGCAACCAGGCATTAAGCCTGAGAATAACTCTTTAAATCGTGCAATATGGAATGAATGAGTAATACCAATGTTGATTTAAAAAACATACATGACATAACATAAACGGCCTATATACGTCCCATTGCTCCCATCACCTCAACTGTAGATAGATAGATATTCTTTATTGCACAAAAACATTACAATTGTATTAAAATAACAAAGACCAATGTACAATTTAGGCGGTCTTATCGCTAAGGAGCGATCTCTTCCAGACAACCTTCAGGTAGAGGACTAACAATGAGGTGGAACAAGCCATACTCCAACACGCGGGCTCAGTGCGGATTGTTGGAGGGGATTTAAAAAACAGTTACATGTTTTTGTTTGCGATGACTCATGCTAAATCAGGGTCAACGTGATACATAGGCCACAGCCTACAGCGCCTATTAGCGTCGTCATAACGCCTATGTACTAACAAAGCGACAGTAATATGACATCAATAGAGATCTGGTAATAGCGGAGTGGATGTTGAATCCAAAAACAAACAATAAGCAAGTACTTGAGGTTAACTGTTAATAGGGCTGGCAGTTTCAATTCAATGTAAGGATTTTTTTTTATATTATTTTAAATGTAAGTTTTGTTATAAACCCAGGCAAGGCAGATTGGTTATTTCTTTGTCATTCTTCGCCTGTATGCTAATCCTTTATTACGATTTAAATTCTATATATTAAAAAAAAACATTTTGAATACGTCCACATATTGAGAAATTAGGTCCGTGGTTCGAAACTCCGGATGGTGCCGAGTGCAAGTCGGGCCAGAATACACGAGAAATTGAAATATTTACATATACGACCATATTCCAAAAGAGTTAGTTATCCAAAGCCGAAAACTGAAAATATATACAAAATAGTCTTGTTCACAGAACTTGGCGCCCAACGTGGAGCCATAATTTTGCTAAAAGTCAACTCCTATTCTACGATAGACGTGTGGATCATTGTACAAGAAGTAAAAAAGCAAAATCAATTCAAAAACATCTTCATTTATTCAGACGATGTACAAGTATGTTTTATTATTGTTTTTTTTTAGCATTTTCCATGCAGAATCTTTACTAAAGATCTGAAAACCAGAAAAAGACATTTGGTCACGTTGGCATCAGTTGTCATGTTGGTTAGTGCAGTCGCCCGGTGAGCGAAAGATGTGGGTTCGAGTCCTGCCTGATGCCAACATGACCAAATGTCTTTTTCTGGTTTTCAGATCTTTAGTAAAGATGTACAAGTACTTTGAAATCGTCATTTCAACCAAAGAGAAATATACCGCCAAAAAGACCTTCAAATCAAAATATGGTGCAAATACAAAATATAGAAACGTATTCCCTGTAATTGGATAATATAATCAACGTCCATTTTCTGTTTTTTTTACTTATTACCGTTTAGCCAACCCTATTCTCACCTCAATCCTCCAAAATACAGTTAGCTCAGTATAAACGGGCACATCATGCGCGCGAGTCGACCGTATGGTAATAGCGCTATGTAATTGCTCTTGCGCAGATCGATCATCAGAGAACAATGGGCCAGGGGCAGCTAACAATGATGCCTACCTGTACATGGTTGTGGAAATACCGTAACTGATGATGGTTGTTTGTATTAATATTAAATTACACCTCTCTCGTGCTTCGTTGGGTTCAAATTCGGTTCAAAATGTGGGCTTCTGAATGTTCCGTTCACCATGACGGCAACAATTAGTGTACCACTGACTAACCCATTAGGGATATGGTCTTGAGGGTATGTCTCTCGATCGATCACCGCCATGACCGCCTACCTATTTCCGGCCTGCTTATTTATTATTATTAGCCCATCCAGTCTACTTGTGGGTAGACACACGGTGGTCATCTTTGAACTGATCTCGCAGCCAAACGAGCACTCATAGTACACAGTCAACGGAACTTCAGGCTGCCCAGTTCCACTTGGTCTTGCGAAATGACATGACTTTGCAATAGAAAGAGCAATATTGACTGACATGAGTAGCCTGGCATGCTGTTGACAGAACATTCATACGAGTAGGATAGATCGAGAAATTTAACATGAGCACAAATTTTCATGAAAACTCTAATGGAAAAATTTAGTAATAGTTAACCATTTGAAAAAACAACGTTACACATCATAGTGACCTAGATGTGAAGAGTTCACTCCATTTGTAGCGCACCAGCGCTCTCTCTACTTAATTGTGAAGGCAGTACCGTTACACGAGATTGGATAACATCCTAACCTTGTTATGTAGTATTTGGCGCGCGTTGTCATAGCAACCAGCAATGGCGGACGCGCGCGCGCAGACTTTCACGCAGTTATTAGTAAAATCAATAAAATTAATCAGTATAGAATTTGATTCATTTTTAAATCCGTAATAAAATATAATAGTTTATTTAATCTATTGAATATTTATTCAGAGGTTTTTTCCTCTAATTAGAAAGCAAAGAGAGACAGGACGTTCCCGCCCGGCGGCAGCAACGTCACGTCAGTATGGATAGTGTTGCCTGTGTTCCCATTAAAATGTCCCGATTTTGAGTCTAGCTGATAAGAAGAAATAAGTGATCTTTACCTAAGTATAATATATACTGCTGATGAGATAGATACTTATGGTACAGGCGCGTTCACATCAACCTTTACACCTTACCCTGCTGGCATAAGACTCATTTTGCAATGGCCTTGTAAAGGTCGATGTTAACGCGTCTGTACGAAATTGATTAAAAAACTTTTTAAAGGCTGTGGAGATTTGGTGCGGGTAACGATAGCAACAGCAATATGGCCGCAATAGCAGATCGGAGCGCGCGCAGGCGGACTTTCTTCGCACCGAACTGACAATAAACAAGGTAAGTGAAACAATGAGACGGTTATTCGTACCCTGATTTTGTCTTTACTGTGATTTGGGTAAAAGATACTGTGATAATGAATGTCTTGAGAAAAAAGTGTTTGTTCTTTAGATGGTCGCCGGTAGATTTATATTGACAGAATGGACGACTTTGCTGAAGTTCTCTTACCATCGCGCATCGGAGTGAAGCTAGTAAGATAGGAGTAATATCTAAATTAAGCGAGACTCAGAGGTTTCATTAGTCATAGCACGAAGTTCTTGAAGATTCTGGGGTTGTAGACGGTTTCAGCAGGGTTGGCAAGGAGCGAATGATACCTACATAAGTTACTCGTATAAGTAGTTATGGACTAATAGATAGACTCGATATCGATGGATAATCGATAGACTGTAACTTATCGCAGCAGACGTTTTTTTGACCAACGGTAAAGCGGATAAAAGGGCTAAAGCGCTTGTTATTTTTGTAAATTTACGTTTATTAACCCTTTTGTTAATAAATATTTTTTAATTTTTATTTGATTTCTGCGAATTGCTGTATTTAATAAGGGAGATAGAACAGTAGAAGATCAAATTCAGAAGAGCCTAAAATTAAAGACCCAAAATTTTTCCTTTAATTTTTTTTCACACATTTTATGGTTCACCTTTTAGCTCACCCTGAAACAGGTAGAACCTAGTCAATTCAACCCTTCCCTAATCGAATAACGTTGCATTGAATATTGTGTAAAAAAAACTCGTCACCTTATGGCTTTTAAATTAGATTTTCCGCTAGGCTGTTGCGTGGGACCACGTAAACGCGTAAATGCCCAACGCTATTTATTCCCAGACAACATAAAAAAGAAGGCTGCAACATCCGCCCATAGAGGATACAGTGACAGCTGTCATCGCGCCGCCATCTTGGCTGTAACTGGAGCGAGTTTCGAGGCCGCGCCACACTTAAGAAGAAAGTAGCGTTTGGGTCTCGCTGTGTACCGGGTCAAGTTCAGAGTAACTGTTGGATGAAAAAATACGAGGTCAGATTGGATGGTCGGATGAAAGGTGGCATGACATTGCGTGTGGCGGTAATGTGTTACATGTATATGTTTTTATTGATCGCGATAGCCGGTAAATATTCATTAAGCGTTTCGTTTTAAAGAGATGCGTTTAATTACTGCTACAGGAGCAATAACTCCAGTTATTTTAAGCAACTTAGCTCAGTGCTTGTAACAATCCGACAACGAAAAATAATAATTTGTTAATATAATTAGACTGTTGGGAATATCGAACAATCTTATTTTAGGACAAATTGTATCAGATTTTTTTAAAAATAGCTACTTTAATAATTGAATGGGTAAAGAGAACTATTCACTATATAAAATATGATTTGTGGATTACGTCTTGTAACAGTAAAATTGCAGCCCAGATGTGATAGTTTTTTATTATAATAAGTCTTGTAATATTTGTAATCAGCCAATTTGTCCACATCAATATGTCAATATGACGTTTTCGGTATTACACCCAAACAAAGAATGCATAATACCTAGTTTCCTATCTCATTTCCCAAACATTTGTAGTTTTCATAATTTATGTGACATTGATGGGCGAAATACGATGAATATTCAGTAACGAAAACCGTAAATAGCCTCTAACAACAGCTAAGCTTCAATATAAAACAATCGTAAACTTACGCAATCAAACAATCAAGAACCATCGACACAATTATGTCAAAGAGAAAATTTTGAAGTGGCGGGAAACTCGTCCCAGTGGCGCCCCTGCCGGCGGCGTTCGGATACGTAATTGCATAATTTGCATAGGCGGTGCAGCGGCGTGGCGGGCACTTTCTCTAGTAACGGGACGCGATCTGGGACACCCGCCAGTACTGGCTCAGATGATGTTAATTCTTTTTTTCTTGCGAACTTGGCTGCTTGGGTGCGTTTTTGTAATTGAAACTTTTTAATAATAGCATAACTTGAAGGTTGTCAGGAAGCATTTTTACAGTCAGTGGTAAGAGTGGGTGACGAAGTATTGTTGTGATTATGTTACTTAAATAACCACCATGAAGAAATTAACTTATGAAATGTAATGAGGTGATTCAAATTAACTAAATAGTATATTAAGTCAGTGAAGATGTCCTCGTGCTGTACTGAAGCGTTATACTAATTAACGTACAATTTGATATACAACATGAGTTTAAGACAAAATATTAACTAAAAAGAAACTACTAAAATCAAATATACATTATATAAAATGTATTTATTAAACACAATAATTTTCTAGTATCCTCATGGCGCCTGTTTTATGAATAGTTGCGAGTAAAATACGAGAAAAAACAGCTGGAGAAATTCCGCCTACATAATTTAAGCCCGCAGGTTAAAAGTGCCTGATCAATCACGAATGACGACGATCGTTGACCTCGACACCGGTTGCATACTTCAACGTCCTTACGACTTTGTTTTCATATCCTATGTTCACTTTCTTTCACCACTGTTATTTAGTTGACACTCTCCTAAGCCGAACATTTTACATTCTACACACGTCTGCTTGTATTGTACTAGTTTTATAATAGATAGTATGAACAACTTTTCCTCTAATGAAATTGTTATGTTCGTTCTAATTTCCTAGAGTGAAAATTACTAACACGAACATCATAAGAAACTATGGTCATAAATTATGCGCCGAAGTAAGTGCTTATTTAAAAATAATTAAGGTGATTTTTCAAATGTTTATAATTTAAAAGCGATCATCGTTCACTCATAAAATAATTTACTTCAGATAAGTAACCGCAACGCAAAATCGAGCAAAAAGGAGAACGGCTATTACAATTACATCATTTCTCCTCGCCTTGTACAGTTATGCGACTCCGATTCCAAGAAGCAGAACGCAGCTTTCGAACAGGCGTCTAACAAGAATGATCTAACGTGACAAAGCGAAAAAATGATGCCACCGCCGCACTGGTGTAATGGCGGCCACAAAAAAACTAACGGAATAAAATACCTAACCGCCAAGCGGAGAGAGGCTTTCGATTGTCCCACATTTCACTGCACGCGAATCGACGGCGCAACACTACGTTCCATTTTCAAATCTCGAATCATTCACCTAGCTGTCAAAGTCGTTTGGCGCGAATTTCGACGTATGCAGCGGTTCGAATTTCGAACGGCTTACGCGAAATAGCATAATAGAGACGTCTCATTCTAACCCTTGTATTGCATGCATTGTCTTGCTCGCCGCGCGACATTGAAAAAGAAAGCACAGTTTTTTACCGGCGACCATTTTACTCGAGAGTATGTCAAAGAAAGCTGAAATGCATGTAGGTAATATTAGAAACGTCGTTTTGTACAGCGTTGCATCGCATTAGAGTGCGTTGCATAAGAAAATTGCATTTCCCGCGCCAGTTGCAGTGTGCACACATATTATTTTCACCAGATGATTAACTGTGATATTATCTATGAGCCAGGCGCGGCCATTCATCATCTATTTGGCTTAATTACAGAGTCATTTATTAAAATATGATGATTTATGTGCTCTCGTTGACTTGATTACGGTACTTTAAATGTATTATGATAAATTTACACTACAACGTTGTTAATTTTTTCAAGAATATAATGTTGCGAATTCCGGTAGCTGAATTTACCTTAAAAAACAGTGAATTCAGACTGAGATTTTGCTTACTCGAAAATGTTAGTTTTGATAGCATCAGCTCAAAAGATGTAAAATAAGTGAGAAGTAAGACTATAATTAGTTTTTTATGTTTTGTAAGCTATCTTATTTTTTTCGTGTAAGTTTCAAGAAAAGGAGAGTTTCATTTAAACCGCCCATTAAGAAGTTTAGCTCTTTAGGTTGGATTGCACTTAAAATAATCTTATTTAAAGTCAGCACTGCTGTTTCTAGGGATTTTTGTTTCTTGTACATTCAACGGTACATCAGGTTACCCCTTTCCGTATTTTTATCCTGCTCCTGCCAAATGTTATTTCCTTGCATAAGAGCAAAGAAGCTGACTGGAAATGGGAAGCGTGATGTGCCTTTCACCGTACAAAAGATTTTTTAGTAGGGTAGTTTCAATTGGGACACTTCTATTCTAAGATGTTTCATCACATCACTAAAGTACGATTATAGTTACAATTTCGTATTTGAACAATGTTTACTGTTCGAAATTGGCACATTACCACAAGAATTTTCCGTGGTAAATACACAAACTTAAAGGAGGATCAAGCGTTTTATTTCAATCACCTACAGTAGTGTTTTTTTTTTTGATTTGACTAAGGTTTGATTTACACAGCTTTACCGTGCAAGATGATCCTTACTGCTCCTATAGGAGTGTACTGCCTCTTACTGAAAGATTCCGTGTAGCATAGCAAAGTTCCACCTTCTGGGCGAAAGATGACCACCGTCAGGTTGGTTGCTAAAAAGCAAGTGTTTATAAAAAGTTTGGAGTGTCAAACTGTGCAGTTGTCAGTTGTCCAGAGCTCTGGGGTCCAAAAAATTAGTTTGAGCGTAATTTTTCCATGTATGTACCAAAGATAACTGCAATTTCTCGATGTGTCACCCATGTTTAGCTAGTACACAACAAATCTGTGGTTTATGCACTCATAAGTAGGTCAAACAGGCGGAGAAAGTCCGGCGAAAGGTGCCCCAACCAGGTCAGAGTTACTCGCGTTACGTGTGCCGTGACACTTTCAGTGATTCAGACGCCATTTTGGTTTAACGGTTATTTTTTAAACGTCAGAAAGGTTAGATTAAATATTACGGAAAGATTGTATGGTAATGTGTGGTTTTGATTTTGTAACAAATTATGATTTCCTTAATGAACGAAGTTTGAAGAACTGATTGCCGTTGGGGTCGAAAAGTTCTCGAGTGGAGACCATTTGAAGCCAAACTCAGCTTAGGACGCCCAAGGGGTTTCGGAAGATGCCTGTGATGTATAGAGGAGGCCTGTGCTCAACATTGGACGTCAAAAGGATGATGATGATGATGATGAACAAATGAAGAAGGTGACAGCTTTATATTATGATTATGTCTTGCAAGCTGAAGCCACCGATATCTCGGTGTCGTTCGACTGATAATTGGAGAACCCCTTGATGAAATTGTATGTGGAATCTCCATTGAAAACTACCCGTTTTTTGTTTAATGCCAGCAAAGTCTATGTCTATGTTCCCCACTGTAATGCAATGCAACTATTGAGCTTCCCCCTATAATCCTTTTAACTACTTAAAAATCCGTTCCATACATGTATACCTACAACGTATTTACACTTACCAATTAAGTGGTGCAAGAAAATAACAAATAGACTTGTCACGCCTGCTCTTGTATAATTATGGTTACCGCTACATTTATATCACGGATATATTAATATTAATCCATCCAGTAAATGATTAGCACATTCTAATATGAAAATGAACGTCTCTCGTAATGTATCATTTTCCAATAGTCCGTAACAAAGAGAGCTACGAAAGTGCGTGATCGAGGAAAAGTGGGGAAAATTACAGAATACTTCCCGCGCATACCTTCTCACGAGGCTCGGGCCGGGACCAGTGGGAGCGGAAATATACAATGCTGCAAAAATAAGAAAGAGAGACCAATTTGTGATTTATGCAAAAAGTGGCCAATTTAGGCATAAATCACAAATTGATTCATTTACACACACATAGGTAATTGATTTTGTTAACATCTTAAAATAATGGAATAGTTTTTGTTTAAACATATTTTTTTTTTTTGGCACAGTTACAAGATACATACCATTTAGAACACATAAATCAAAAAATATATAACTAATAAATTTGTACCTCAATTACAACCGCGCACAGCATGCAAGTAAAGTTATACAAATTAAAAAATGGCTAACTAGTGAGACTAAAATAACAATATTAACCTAATTATAAAATAATGCAAACTTCAGCTGTAAGAGATAAGATAAGTGCTATACGCAGCAAAGGGTCATTGTGCGACGCATTATTTTTTGCAGGAGGCACCGCAAACAAGTTTTGCCTACGGTTCGACCTATTAGGAACCCTCAGCGAAACATGGCTCAAAATACCAGTGTCCAATCTTGCATTTACAATCTTGTGCAGCATTAAAAGATCGCTCACTTGACGTCTAACCCGAAGAGAATCCAGTTTAAATCGTTGGAATCTGTCTTTTTATGTCAACAGATTCTTTCTTAACCCCATTCTTGTCGCAAGACCACGAACAAAACGTTTCTGCAGATTATGGTCGTATTAAACGATAAGAAATTAATATCGAAGTATTTCGGGCATCTCCATTCTTCGGAAGGCAGGTAAAGCCAGGTAAAGCACTGGGCTTCAGAGCCCGCGTTTTGGAGTATGGCTTGCGACACCTCATAGTTGAGGTGAGGCTTGTGGTCAGCAGTGAGACGTACTCGTACAAAGGCTATTGTTCCTATTTATCTACTTTACGTATTGCGGATGCACGCAAACGAAAATACCTTTTGAAGTTCTTTCGAATTGTCAAGTTCAGAATCAAAGGAAATCGAAAGACACTCTGCAACTGACGTCACTATTTCAAAAAGATGCAGTGTCACAAGAACAGGAATACTACTTGCCTCCATTGTATGATTAAAAACGTGTATTTCAAATACTAAGTTAGGTGGTAAGCATATTAGGTTTTGTGTAGTAGTCTCCTTAATATTACTCGTAAAAATGTCTTAAAATAACAAACTACTGGTAAACTTGATTTACCAAACCACCATCATACCAACCAACCAAATAGTCATAGTACATAATCTATGTTTGTAGCTTTGGTGTACAAATAATATAGGATAAGCAGCAGGGTAAGTATGTGTGTTCTTACTGGAATTTTCTCTACATCGCGTCGCTTCCAGTACACTAGTACCTTAGACCTGATGGTTTTCAAACGGTTAATTTAGTTATCACATTAGATAGAGCTCTTATTAAAACGTAATAGATGTCATTTTGCCTTGCAGTGGTAACTGTGACAAATCATTGATTAAGGCTGATTTATGCCTAACTCTGATATAGTGCCTCTAGTATAGTATCGACCGGAACGATAGTTTCTGAGTCACTCATACAAATTGATAGTCATTTATTATAAAACTGAGCTTATTAGATAAACAATACAACCGAATAGAGAACCTTCTTTTTATAAAATTGGTTGAAGTGTTTTGACAGCGATATTTTGTCCGATTTTTGTTTACTTTGAGCGTCGTCCTTAGTAATACAACCTATTTGGGAGTACCTACGCGCATTGTATCTCTAAGATTGTTCTTCAAAGAACATATCATGAAACAAAATCAGAAATGGTTTCCTTAAGTGGGAATCGAATGCACGACCTGTACTCCACTAGGTCCCATTCGAGGACTTTTGATTCTCTTCAAGCAATAAGTTAGGTCAGCACCTAACTCCACCTCCAACTCCACCAAAGCAAGCAGTCGTGCGTGAGGTCCTTATAAGGGGTTGCCAGTAATACTGTTACTCCTGAGCTGGTCAGTCCCACCTTGAAAATGAAAATTTGGGACTGAAAATGTCGTGAAAACCTTTGCTTCTAAATACCTTCTGACCTACAGGCTTAATTAGCTAGCTAATAAGCTTTTGGTGATGACAAAGATTCCTATCAATAAATTAAAGTCAGTTAAACCATGGAAAAAATCCCAGTAGCGCAATGACAATGAATGGCAGTGTTTACGTCAAAACCCGGTGACCGCGTTGCGCTGGCGCAAGAGAAACTCGAAAGTGACCCGGATAGGCCATAGAGCAGCATAGAGTAACGGTACCTCGTCTGTGGTGCTGTGGTGTGTGTGGCAATTAAAAAGTTATGTTGGCCAGGTTACCGACTATGAAAATTTATATAAAAAGTGCTCGTTGTTTTCATCAAAAATTAGTATTTCACTCAGACAACACAATATTCTTAGGAATTTTCAAAGTGGGTACTGTCATAAAACAAACCGACAGTCGAAATTACATGCATGTACGGTCAACAGCGTGGCAGGCTACCCATTTCTGGACAGTCCTTGTTCTATTGTAAAGAAATGTCATTGCCAGATGAGCCATTGACTGTGAGCACATCTTTAGTATGCGTTCAAAGATAAATGTCCTAGGTATAAATGACAATTTTAACTGAGCTACGATTTAGTTGAATTTCTTGCTTAAGAAAGTTAATCCTCCTAACCACCAGATCCTCTAACTAAACTTAAAGTTAAGCAGTTCTTACATTATCTGAATGTAATAAAGCCGGACTGCCTAGTAAGCCGAGGCATCGCACCTACAATTTGAATTTCAGTTTACTAAGATAAGATACTAAGATAGACTCTTGAAAGATAACTTGAATAATCTTAAGCGCGATAATGCCTACTTACTATTACCTACTTTTGTGGTGTTTTTGGAGCATTCTCTCGTAGACAAACATCTGATGATTTTTAAACGGAGAACGAGTGTGAAATCTATACAAATATTATAAAGAGGAAAGGTTTGATTTTTTGTTTGTTTGTTTGTTTGTATGAATTGAATAGGCTCCGAAACTACTTGGCAGATTTGAAAAATTCTTTCACTGTTGGAAAGCTACATCATTCCTGAGTGACATAGGCTACATTTCATTTTCAAAAAAAATAGGCATCCTTACTAAAATTACGAAAAAGCGGGAAAATATTTTTTCACATACAGCTAAGTCCACGCGGACGAAGTCGTTGGCGGCTGCTAGTCTACTATATAAAAATAAGTCGGGTTTTCCTTCCTGACGCTATAATTCGAGAACGCACGAACCGATTTCCACGGTTTTGCATTCGTTGGAAAGGTCTCGGGCTCCGTAAGGTTTATAGCAAAAACAAAACAGGAAAATTTCAACAGAAAAGCGGGAAAATCTTTTTTTCCCATACAGCTACGACTATACGGACTATTAGATAAGTCCACGCGGACGAAGTCGGTGGCGGCTGCTAGTTATATATAACTAAGAATGATAATTCCATTTAGATATTTCTAACATGTGTTTTAAGCTACGATTAACTTTCTGCTTGTCAATGGAAGTAAGTAACTATAGGTTGCCTTAGGCAAAATAAACCTTCATCTTTATTCTCTCATTCAAATTCCAAAATTATCTTCAGTATAATTTATATCCTTTCCTGTTACCTTTTATAGTTAAATCAAGGATTTGCCTTAGGCGACATGATAATGCTTACGTCAGTTTAGGATGTTCTTAGTAAGTAAGTGACCCTTGTATTTTCACAGCGATTGTCCAGGTAATAAACGGTGTTCTAGATTTACTTACGTCATGCAAAAAAAGAAGAAATTCTGACTTTTATGGTGACAAAATTGTAAGACAGGCAGGTATTGTACGAGTACATTTACTTGTTCTTACCTGTAACCATTATTGTTATTTAGTGTGCAATAATAGTACATTGTTATCCGAGGGGTGAAAGTAACTTATTTAGTCCCGAGACGGGGTTTGGCGCCCGGAACGAAGTGAGGGCGCCAATAGTTCGAGGGACTAAATAAGTCTTTAACCCGAGGTAAACACTGTGCTTTTCATTACAAATACGAGGAAAGTAAAAATAAAAACATGAATTAATTCATGAAGATCGAATTGCCGCTTTCCCGCCTATTTTGTTTGTTTTTTTTTCTGTGGCCGGTCCGCTATTCAGCCATTATTTTTTATTTTCATCATTGGAAAAATGGTAATTATTTTGCTCTAAGCTAAGTTATTTTAAAGAAATTGTTGAAACTTAATTATAATAAAGTTATTTAATAAATAAATATTCTCTAATCAATACTTAACTTTAAGTTATTTCAATTTTACATCGTGGCTGTATAGAAAGTTGGAACATGGTTCAATAGTTAAGTGAAAAAGAACTAGTTTTTTAAAAAAATAATATGACAGCTGTCAGTTGAAAGTGATTCTCCCTAGGGATGAAAAGTATTACTTTCAGCCCGCTTCTCAGGTCAGTAATGACCTACTTTCAGAGTATGAGTAATGAAAAGAATATTTACTTACTTACTTAAGCCGAAATGGGCGAATTTCAAAAAATATTTTGTAACTGTCGGTGCTGCTTACCTCATCCATTGAGATAGTTTTGGATAAATAATCATTAACTGTACATTTTCATTTATCATTTTTGCCGTAGAGAAAGGCAAGGCCTCTGGGATACGACCTTTCCAGTGGAGAGTCTGACATAATTTCCCCTACTATAAAAAAGGGCCCGTAAACGATGGTCTGACGACTTGAACCATCACTCCAGAGAATGGGAAACATTGATTCATAACAGGCATAGTTGGAGAGCTTTGAGGGAGACCTTTGCCCAGCAGTGAGACACATCAGGTTAAATAAAAAAAAGTATCGTTTACCTATAATACTTTTTAAATCTCTGATAAGTCCAAGCCTCCTTTACATCAGTTTGCTCAGCCATTTTTTCAATGCCCATAGTTGTTTATTCTAAACTAACGCATAACAATAGATTTAACTATCCTCATCAAACGTCCAGTCACCAGCTCGGCGAAAGTGCAATGAACATCACAACAGTTGCTTCCACTGTTGCATAAGCCACTTCCTGCGCGCGCGCAGCTCGCATTGACATTCGCGATGCGAGGCCGTTCACCCCACTTTCACCCTTATCATATAGTGCGGGTAAAGATGCGTTTTTAGTTCACTGGGTTTTGTTTGTGAAGACGGATTAGTGTTGTGAAGAAGGCGTTTTATTAGGTTATTTTTTGTTAGCATTAGGGATAACGCATTATCATATTACTAATATAAGGAAATCCAAAACAAACATTCGGTTTTGGCCTCAGGCGGGACTCGAACCAGCGTCTTCCGCAATCCCAGCGGCTGCACTAACCACTGAGCTACCGCGACTATTAACAAGCCGGCTGAATTTTTTGGTATATTTTACATGGCAGCCAGGTGCAGAAGACGCTGGTTCGAGTCCAGCCTAGGCATTTTATTGTAATATTACGGCCGGGCTTAGGATGTTCACAGCTGAACATAAGGACGTCTACGAGCGAGCTACGAGCTACGGTGGCCTTAAATTACTGAGACCAATGTACAATTTAGGCGGTTTTTTCGCTAGGGAGGTATCTCTGTCGCTAGGGAGGTAGACAGTCTTCAGGTAGATGA
The DNA here is from genome assembly GCA_950022985.1 of Udea ferrugalis. NCBI lineage: Eukaryota > Metazoa > Arthropoda > Insecta > Lepidoptera > Crambidae > Udea > Udea ferrugalis. The sequence continues at coordinate 3,428,265 of OX465541.1, forward strand.
TCGTCAGAAAACAAACGTGGTTAAGAATTGTAAAATGAGAGGAATCAAGAAGATAAATAAAAATAAATAACGATTTCTTACTTAGCTTATATTGTCCCACTGCTGGGCAGTGCTCGACGAAGGTTGAGCCCATATCCCTCTAGCGATCTCCGTTTTGAGCTAAAGTGTGCTCTGTAAAAGTTATCCAATTCGTCTCGCCTCTTTTACGCCCTACCTCTTTGGTACATCTTCAGCTTGCCATTGAGAGACGATCCTGGCCCACCTCTCCGGGCACATTCTGGATACAAGGCCCGCCCAGACCCACTTGAGTTTGGCTGTCTTTTATGAGCCTACGAAACTTAAAATTATATTTCTAGTCTCATATTATTAATCCTAATTATTTAAATTAATTGTTTCCTGGATTGCGGGGGCGGTCCAGGGTTTTTTAAACGGCGCCTGAAAAGGCATTTATGCAGATCTTCAGAATGACATTGACCAGCCCAGCAGTTACTTCATAACTGAACTTGTCAACCCCATATCTGGCTGCTTCCCATCAGATGGAGTTGGGTCAAAAAAACATCACCAAAACAAAATCAAAACCTAACCAAAACGTCGTAAATCACAAAAATAACACAACTATTAACAAAAACACCTGTAACCAATGATGGAATAATGCAGATAGGTCGAAAGGTTAGTGTGCTAAAAAAATGACACCCGAAATCGGAACGATTCGTACACCAGAGCAAAGCATTGACTGTGTTGACAGTCTGAGACGACACTTCGCAACGTGTATCTGTCTCGTTTACGCTCCAGTAAATAATCATGCTATCTTGTATACACGGTCAAATCATAGGTACCTACGCCAGGGGACAATTTTTGACTTCGCGTCAGTACTGACACAACCTATCTACGTCTTTTTTATTGTAACCACTTACCCCCATTCACTCTCATTGCGTAACCTAATTCCGCACGCTCGCATTGACATTAGAAGGGTGCGTTGACCCCACTTTCTCCGCCCCACCCCTTTCCTGTTATGTAAGTCCGGTCGTGACGTCAGTGCGCACGCGCAGGCAACCGTTGTTGCTGCCGCGGTGCCGTTACCGGAATAACAACTGTTTTTAGGGTTCTGTTGTTAACAATTAACCCAAGTATTGCCATTATCTGGTCCAAGGTTAGCTGAAATGTAATGAAAAAAAAACATGACCTGTTACAGAGCACTTTAATAAGTAGTACATTATTAACTCATATAGTTTTGCCATATCTGTCCGGGCCTTGGCACAGATAAACACCTTTTTATAAACATTATGGTTTTGTAATTAATTATTGTTTTTTTTTATTATTGAATTATTTCATATTATATAAATATACCTATAATAAGTAATTTAAAACCCGGCAAATCTAATTAAGCAAATAAAATATCCATAAAAAATGAAGATGACATTTTTCTTTTTATAGACATGAATACTTTTATAATAAATGTTTGATATGGGACCAATTACTCAACATCCCAAGTAACATTTTATTCGGGCCTAGGTTGTAAAAAATGCCTTTTGGTTTTATATTAGTCCTAAAAAGGTTAACGTTATGCTATCTGATCATTTTAAGTACTTGAGAATGATTAGTAAGTTTTAAAACTAATTGTTTATTTTTGCAACCTCGGAGCCACTGACAAGAGTTTACATTAACGTTATGTTGACTTGTGTTTCAAGAGCATATAATCCTAGGGTCTTATAGTTTTCATAAACTCCTGAATAGGTTCTAAAAAGGCTAGCAAAATGCTTAAGTTAGACCTGAAGGTTTAAATTTAAACTTTGATGCAACCATAAAGTTATGAAATGTTGAAATCGCTTATAAGCTATTTCTTAAACCCAATTTTAACCTTTAGGCTTTATGAGAGTTGCCTAAATAAACAAATTAGGAATTCGTAGTGAACAACCAAACCAATAAGCTATTTTCATAATTTAAAGGCATGTTTACAGTTCTACAAGAATATTTTAAAGCTTTAAAGGCATCTCTAAAAATTATCAGTTGTCTCCGTGACTTCTCTATGAACCGATACAGGGTGATATCGAAACAACGGAGCGGAAGTTTTCAACGTAAAGTACGAAAGAATCTCTGAAGCCAATAGATTCATCTAAACTAAATATTTACTGTGTCACTGCATCTACTAAGATAAGATAAGATAAGATATACTTTATTGCACAAAGAAAACAAGTTACATAACGATACTTAAAGATATTTAGCATGTACAATACAGGCGGTCTTATCGCTAAGAGCGACTACTACTGTCAATTAAAATGATTTAATGTCTTATGAAACTATCTTCTAATGGGGCCTACAAGTGAAAGCTAATCTTAGATGGCGGCACCATAGCATGAACCCTTGTTCATCTGTGGCAGTGCGATAAACAATAAAAATTGCCCCATTTCTTAATAATTCCCCACCTTTAAACATGTATTCCACTTGTAAAATAAGAAGCAAGTTGAAAGAAGAACTAAGAAAAAGAGGCGCCTCTTTCCGTGGAAGGAAAGCAGCCCTAATTAAATGGAAATTTGTGTTCCATGAATTCCTTCTTATTTTTTCAATTTAACTTGCTTTTAAGTTTATTAAATGTTAGACTAGCCAGTGTGTAACCATTTTATCATTTTAGTAGTAATGAAAACACGAAACTTCACCTTGTTTTAAAGAGTTTGAGGTATTATAATAGAAGGCTCGAACTTTACTCTCCTTATTGCTTTGGGCCACATTTTTTTAAGTTGCTCATCACGGGGAAACTAGTGGCTTCTAGTTTCTTTGCAATTTGGAACACATCACCCGGGAATTTGTTTGTTATTCGTCCTCAATTATGAATTCTCTACAAAATTCATACAAAAACGTCTTTGTTATTGGTCTTTGCTCTACTAGCGCCACTTTGACAGTTGCACGAACCATTGTCAGACATAAAATGCAAACTGGTCAGGGTTTCATGCAATGATTATACTGTTTTTATTCCACTACTACAAACTTTATGCCCATAAAAATAAATTCTTTTGAAAGTATTCTCATAATCTTTTTATTCATAAATATTATCTTAATAAAGCTTAATAATCACTTTAACACAACAAATACAGCCTGTATAAGCTGTTTGTGCTCGGGCGCGGCGGGGAAGTCTTGAACTACTCTTGGTAATAACCTTATAGCTAAATATTATAACGGAAAAAGCTTTGTAATCTTAATTAGCTCCGCACATTTACCTTTAGCTCTTATTTTGGACAAAATTAAGAGCTACCAGCTATTACAGTTCTGGAAAGGTTATTCTTAGGTTAGTCTAATGCTTTCTAATAATTTCTTTACGCCGGCCATATTTTTTTCACTGAAATAAAAAAAAACTAACCAAAAAGCAATATTTTCATTCATTAAGCCAACATTAGGTATCGTGTGCTATACAGTTTAAAATAAATGTTTTTCAAATAAACTAAAGCTTTATTTCTAATGCGATTACCTAATTTCATAATTATTTTTTTCATTGAAAAATCTTCGAAATTCTAAACTTACGAAAGGCCCGTTTCGTATACAGCACTATTAACCTAAAGTTTCACGATGAAGTGCCGGCCGCACGTTTTTTTTCCATTTATCCTGACTTTACTTTTAATTTTTAACACTGCCATTTTGTAATTTGGTATAACGGTAGGATGGCGCCATTAAAAATTTGTTTCAAGTCCACAATGGATGTTTCTGTGTAAAAAAATCTTACGCAGAAACATTTTAAAACCCGAGAGTCCTGGAAAGGTATTTATTCATGTCTATGAAAAACGTTTTAGGTTGTGATAGGGTTAAATCAAGTTACTAATTGAGAGCTTAAAGGCTTCCTTACAAGGTTATATTAACGTTAAATTATAGTTGTGAAGGTTATATTTAGGTTCTGTGCAAATACTTCGAAAGGTTCTGGATTTGAGCTTCAGGTTTGGCTGTAGCTCTCCGAATGGTTCTGAAACGTGGGCCCTTTTTGCACACAGGAGGTTAATATAAGGTTAATTTAACGTTACTGAGCCTAGTAAGACTTACGAGAAAATTTCCATACAAAGGTTTTAGAACCTTTTCAAAACCTTTTTAAAACCCAAAATGTTACTTGGGATGCCTTCTGGAGATGCCAGTAAAATCTATGACTAAATTTCGGGCAAACTGGTCACCCATTCTCGACCCCGCATTTGTTGCTTTACAACCGCGATCGTTCCCGAATCACTGTCACAACACAACAACTGTACATAAGTGATCTTGGTTCAATTTGTGGAATAAACCAATTGAACCAAGATTACTTATGTACAGTCAAAAGCACATTAGGTTACCCCATTTCCGTTTTTTCTCGCTCTTGCCAAATGTTATATCTTTGACATAGAGCAAGGAGGTCTGACCGGAAATGGGTAGAGTGGTGTGCCGTCCACCGTACATACGAGTAGTTCAAAGCAAAATTCGGCATAATGTGACGGGTCCTTATACGGAACCCTGTTATGCACGAGGCAAGATACGGTTTTTATCAGTGAGTGTAGGCGGTTAGTACGATTTTGGTCGAATGTAACGGTGTTAATACAAACAGTTCGGTTTGAATACTCTTAACAGAGCTGTTTTTATATCTAGAAGTATGTAGGTAGTTGAACGTTTCAAGAAGGTGGTAATGGTGATATAAGTACTGAACATGTTTGAGCGGTGACCCTCATTAGATTTCGCAGAGAGGTTGGGGATCCACTCTAGATTAAGTAAGGATAAGTTTTTTAACTTATCCCCGAATTCACAAACGCAAATCAACGTTGAGTATCCCTCAAAAGTATAGCTGTCCCTTTTCATTTCTTTTAACATTATACGGAACAGCATGAGCATGAGCGTGTTAGCGTTGATTTGCATTTGTGAATTCGGGAGTTGATCTTATATGTAACCTTGTGATTTGTATATTTTTTAAGTTACCTCATTGTTGTGATAGAGCTAGATGGGACACTTTCTTTCTTTATTTATATTTAAATCTTGTATGTAGCGCTAAGATTAACAGATAATGTGCTATTGAGGTGGTCAATCTAGTTCGTTTCTAGTGTAATTGTGCCGATTGTCAACTGTTGCTTATTGGAAATAAATGAATGAAGCCCAACCAGCGGAGGGTGTATTCCAATTCGTGGTCGTCAAACGAGAACCTTTCCTCTTTTCTGACACCACTTTCTCGCTCAAAAACCATACAAATTGTATGAGATAAGTCGTGAAAAAAATTGACACTATTTTAATCCGCATAGGGCCAGTCAATCCCCGCCTGCCGATCCTCAAGTTGATGTTTTAATGCTGGGTTTTTCCCACACTTACATATTTATTCATTAAGCAAACCAAGATGTTTATGATGCAAGTATTTTTATTTGCGGTTGAACAAGGTCAAAGTCGTGATTTATTAAATTGTTCAACTTGTAATGAGTGACGTCATTTCCTTATGGTTGGGGGTGTGTGTATGACTAAACGAGGGAAAAACCCTTGGCGTCAAAACTACGTCAATGGCGTGAGCTAAAAAATGCAGAGCTAATTTTGTTTTGTTGGCGTTATAAAAAGAAAAATTAAACCTTAAATCCTGCTAATAAATGCGACAGTTTGTATGTGTGGACGTGCCGTGTTGCTATTTTACGTAAAACTACTGGATGGATTTTAATGAATTTTTACAATAAATAAGTCCCCTTTTTATTTACTCTTAAGTCCACGCTGTCCACGCGGACGAAGTAGCGGGCGGCCGCTAGTAATAATATCTATAAAGTGGTAAAGTTTGTAAGTTGACTGATAGCGGTTAATTTTTGTAACTATCATTGATATCATTTTTTTTTGTAGTGGACCTTATTTGCAAGTAGTAGATACAGTCACCGTTAGTTTGGGTATCAATGTAGTACCTAATGAACGTTCAGATATCAATGGTAGCTAGAGTGTATTGCCTGTGTACCTGATCAGTAGTATTTGGTCATCTTGTCGGCTTCGATAGTGTACTACGTCACTCAAAAATATACAAGCAAATTTTTCAATGTAGCGATATCGGACATACAAGATATCGATAATGAGAAATTGGTTACTTGTGCCAAAAAAGCGGCAACAGAAATCAGAACTTCGAACACCTGAGCAAAGCATTGCCAGTTTAATACGACACTGCGCAACATGTATCTGTCTCGTTTACGCTCTATTAAATAATCATTCTATCTCTTACACACGGTTAAACTATAGGTACGTAAGCCAGGGGACAATTTTCGACTTCGCATCAGTACTGACATAATTTATCTTTTCAATATCATCGGCTTCGATGGAAAGTGTTCGACATATCAAATTTCGAAGAAATGAAGAATGTGTGTCGAAAAAGCGTATCGGACCCTTCAAGGTTACATTGAGAAGTTTAGAAGCCCATTTAGTCCGAACTACAACTTTTTGTTTTAGGGAATTGATCCCACGATCTGTGGCTATTTAACAAGACCACTGCTCGTAGTACGTTTATGTACAGAGCCGCCCACATCAACCTTTACAAAACCATTGCAAAATGGGTCTAACCTTAGCAGCATAAGGTGCCCCTATGTAAAGGTTGATTTGCCATGTACAAGCTGGCACAGTAATTTTCATATCGTCCACTACAATTACAAGCAACCACCTACTTATTGTAGGAAACACTTCGCATATTGTTTCGTAACGTTACACGCCCAATCAGGAAACTTCAGTGACGTTTTTCTGTAAACGTATTTGCAATTATAATGTTTCTTAGTTGTGACCTAATTTTAGCTTAAATTAGTGTCGTAGAGAACTGAAGAGTAGATGTAATTTTTTACTACATTGGACGTTAATTATTGTTTTACTCAAAAAAAAATAATTATAAATCAAAAATCTATACTTTACATCGTCAAGAACTTATTAATCAAACAAAAGATACACTAAATAACAACCTAATGTGTTCTACCAACGTTGTCGGGAAGTTGTTTCTGTACTAAGAAGAACCGGCAAGGAACTAAGTAAGTAAGTTACTCTAGTAAACATTATCATCCTTTCAACACTCACTCCTCTTACTCTACTTTTGAAATACCTCGTTGTAACGCCTTGGGAAATAAATATTTTAAATTACAAAAGTCATCTGAGAAACTCAGGCGCCTTGAGTGAACAGGTGGAATCTTGGATACTCATGGTCCTCCAACAACTGTCACCGCTAATTCAGTATCCTGCTTAAGATAATATCGTTGTCTGAAAGTATTGGAAGCAATAACTTAGGGAGTAGGTTGTAACAACCGTCAATATGACAAAAAAAACACTACTTTGTAAAAAAGGACAAAAAACTAATCTTTTTTATCATTTGATAATACAATAAAGCTAAATGTAATATAAACAAAAGTTCATTGCACCCGGTGAGTATGATTCACGTGACGTAAGGTGAAAATGCGAGGAAGTGTTTACGTAAGGGGGCCTTGAACCTGCGCGCGGGCACCCGCGGAAGGGAGGTGCGCAATCATGGCGGAGGAAATTATGAAACAGCCGGAAAGGTTCCTGTTTGGCCTTTAATTGTGGGGGGACAATGTGGGCTTTAGAGTTGCCAGGAAATTGGTGAACAGCAAGATCTTTAAAGACATAAAGAGGAACTTCTTTATTCGTTTTTAAAAATAGACTGGAAATTTTAATGCCCATTAATTGAAAGAAGGAATTGAAGGAGGATTAATATTATTATCCTTTTATTACATAACAGTATTTTACAGAACAATCACAGGCAGGGCAGGCAGGCATCTTCCGTCAGGCAGTTTGCCTGTCTTAAGAAAAGATTGTTGAGTGAAAAAGACTTACAACCACTAAACTAAGCTTGTGCCTTTTATAGTGACAAGAGCTAGTGTCTGAATAGTTCTGAATTATTGATGAACAAGTAGATAATATCGCCAGACACAAAACAAGCTAATCCAAATTTAAATCTCATCTTGGGTAGGACCGGAACCACAGTCCACGGTTCAAAAAGCCAGCAAGCTACATAAATAACAAAACAAATACCATAATTGCAGCCGGTTTGCGAAAGACGCGGGTTCGATCCCTGAAGCAAAGACTGAATGTCTTTTTCTGGTTTTCCTATCTTAAGCTACTTAAATTAAAAAACAGCTTGAACAGCGCATAGTGTAATAAAATCCAAACATTTGGCAGTCAAAATAAAGCCAAACCCAAGTGGTAACAAGGTTACCTGCGCACACGCAGCCTCCGTAACCGGCCGTCGACCCGCGTGACGCAACAAGAAAGGTTTCGCGCAACGCGAGCCTTGAACTGCCGTCTCTCACTGTTATGCCATTTCAATGTTACATCTTAAGATTTGATATGCTAATTTCATTGTAACTGTGAGTTGGACTTGGCTTTATGGCTTTGAATCATTATGAATTTAAGTATTTGTTGCGGTTATCAGACATGTACGAGTAAATTATTGTTATTGGTTAGAAGAAAGTTAGAAGTTTTAAAACATATCAATAAGCTACAGTATTGTAGAATAATTATTATTTTAGTTGGAAATAAGTTTATTTCAAAGCCGCCACAACGTACTTATGACGTCATAAGTACCTATTTGTTAATTTCTTATTCTTTCAGATGAACTTCAAGTTTTAAGTTTGATTAATGAATGCAATAATACGCTCAATTGGCAATGAAATGCGTTGAAATTCTAATATTAGTCACAAAACCAACAAAACTAAATAAAGAATTGAATAATTCTTTGAATAAACCTTTGTACCTATCAAAAATAATGCTTATATCAAAGGACTTTTGAAGACTCGTAAATAGTTATAATGGATACATGAAAACTCCCAAATAGCTAACTATGTAATATATGGAGATAAAAAAACCTGTAAATACTCATAATATTATTGCAGGGTCAAAAAAGGGCGATAGCGTTGTCCCTTTCAGGCTTCAGAAACCGCCTATCCACATGTCTTGCTGTCATATTCTCCGATGATGTGCGAAACTCTCCAAGCGCTGACAGTTCGGTTAGCAGTGACGTCAGCAGAGAAAGGTCGATGGTCCGAATCGTCCGAGCTTGAATTCCGATGAAGGAAAAAGTGTGAGAAAAGGATAGCGTGTTGGTGGAGCATGGAAGATTACTTTGGTGCAAAATTTTCGTACACTCTTACAAATTGGAAAGATTAAAAAACAATATAACCCTAATGTACAATTAAGAAAACCCGAACACTAAGATGAATATGAACTGTAAGTAAGTTTTTAACGAAATGTTATTGCCACTCAGTGCATAAAGTAAGTATTACTAATTCAGCTTTTTCTTACACTGAAAAGGCGAGCCTACGACAAAATCTTGACCTTCCTTCTGACCAAAGAAATAACAATAGTGAATTGTTCAGGCAACCATTTTGTTTCAGCGCCTCGATCGCTCTCTCACCACTGAAAAATAAGCCATATAAGACCATTACCAGAGGTCAAACGCTTCTCAATCAGAATTTCAACCGTTTGTATGTATGTATGTTTCGTCCTAGCGGTACCCATGAATGAAAGTGAGGCACATACAGCGGTTACGTCAGCGGTCATCGACTGGGCTAAGCGTATAATGTCCTGCGTCTGCGTGCTTGCGAAGCTAATCATATCGCTTTGGTAGGCGGCAGATAATATTTTAACTGTAGGTAAAAATAAAAGTTAAGTTAAAAAACCGCAAAAAAACTTGCTTCTATAATTTCAAAGGATTATGTAATTTATTTTACAACAAACAATAAATATTGAATTACAATTATGTATGAAATATCTAAAGTATAAACATAACATCATCATCAGCCTGTTGTAGTCCACTGCTGAACATAGGCCTCTCCTTTTGCACGCCACTGTACTCGATCCTCGGCTGCTCGCATCCAGCTCCTGCCAGCCATCCTGCGCAGATCATCACTCCACCTTGCCTGAGGACGTCCTACACTACGCTTGCCGAGACGCGGTCTCCACTCAAGAACACGTTTACTCCAACGGTTGTCGGTTCTACGGCTAACATGGCCAGCCCACTGCCACTTCAGCTTGCTAATCCGGTGGGCTATGTCGATAACCTTGGTTCTCTGCCGTATCACCTCATTTCTGATTTGATCTCGCAGAGAAACGCCGAGCATAGCCCTCTCCATAGCCCGCTGAGTGACTTTAAATTTGTGGACCAGCCGTGCCGTTAGTGTCCACGTTTCGGCTCCGTATGTCATGACGGGTAGGACGCACTGATTGAAGACTTTTGTCTTTAGGCACTGTGGGATCGACGATGTGAAGACTCGACGTAGCTTCCCAAACGCTGCCCAACCCAACTGAATTCTTCTGTTCACCTCGTCCTCGAAGTTGTTTCTACCTAACTGCAATGTCTGCCCGAGGTATACATATTTTTGAACAACTTCGAGAACGGCGCCTTGTATCGCAATCGGTTCCGGTAGTACATGTCAATCGGTTCCGGTAGTACATAAACATAACAACTAGATAATACAAACTAAAAATTTTAAAAAAAACGAAAAAAATATATACACATCAAAACTGTCTACGGGATATCATAGGGATCATTTTTCAAATATTTCATAAAGTTAAGTTTGTTTACAAGTTGAGCATTATCTTAGAATAACGCGAGGACAGAGGCATAAGATAAAGGTTAAGAATATTACAAAAAAAAACGTTTGATTTTGCTAAAGTTTTGACACCTTTTAATAGAAAAATCTGTCTTTTTTAACGTCCTTACGATTGTACAATAATGCTACTACAATGAATTTCTTTATAGAATCTGAAAGGGCAGATTTAGCAGTTTCTGTGTTCTTAAAATGTCTACGTTGGTATCAATATTTCAATTTTTACAGCCTCCCTCCTCCTCCAGCCATACTTTGTATGAAAATGCTTGAGATATCCCTAGACACTTTTGAGCAGTGTATTATAAACTACAAAAATGTTCATAAAAAAAGCCAAAACATTATTTTAAACTCATGTACGTCTACCACACGTACATGTTAAAGAAAAATCTAAATGAATGGAATAGTCTGTTTAAACAGGAATAAAATATTTCTAAATTTTTTTGCACATAATCTGTTGCTACAAGTACATCCGCCCAATGGTTTTGCATTCGATTTTTAGCATTAATTTAGTCAGATTTTTAAAAACTTTGTCGTTTGTACAGTTAGACTAAGTATAAACTTAAAATCTGTATTCTGGGTAAAAGTAAGCATTACTCTGTATTGAATAAAAAAAAACTTGCTCTGGCAAGCTATAATAGAATGGAAAGGCATATATGGAAACTAATAAAATTTATTCTATGATTTTCAACGCCGCAACTTTTTCCATACGACTCCTATTGTCTACATAATAAACATAAATTGTTGCTATGTATTGATAATATGTAAATAACATCTGAATATCTTTGTTATGCAAATAGTTCTCTCAGGAATCGAACGTTGACCCAGTGGAGACAGTTGGCGGTCAGTTACCTAACTCCACTGGGGACAAGGTGAGGTAGTGAAGGCGATATAAATATTTATATAAAATAATAACTGTTTTACTTCAATCTTTTGCACATGGCAACAATGATATTACAATAAAAGACGTAGATAGGTTATGTCAGTACTGACGCGAAGTCAAAAATTGACCCCTGGCGTAGGTACTATAATTTGACCGTGTGTAAAGATAGCATGATTATTCACTAGGGCTTAAACGAGACAGATACATGTTGCCCAGTGTTGTCTCAAACTGTCAATGCTTTGCTCAGGTGGTCAAAGTCCTGATTTCGGGTGCCACTTTTTTAGCACAAGTAACCTATCTACGTCTTTTAATATAATATCATTGGTTAGCAAGGCCTACCTTCATTCTAAAAAACCCATGAAGAATTATTCATTGTAAATGACGGTGTGATTTAGTAAGAAATTACAATTTCAAACTGTGTTATAGGATTTCGTGAGGAGAGCGTCGTGGCCCAGTGGTTAAACACTCTGGCTCGGGACCCGGTGGTCCCGACATCAAATCCGGATAACGGCGGTAGGCTCGCCCCTTAGCACGTTAAGTTAAAATTCCCTCGGCGAAATGTGTACTTCTGACTGCCTCGTCTGGGATATAGTCGTAAGGGTATGCTAAATTCATATGTTAGCCATCCACTTAATATTGTACAGGCAATCAAACGACCGGTCACATCAATGATATGTCTAGTAATTAACCGGTACAGTCGGCAAACAAAACTTCCGACCGTTTGCGATGCAGCGCGCGCGTCGCTTTCGCGCGTGCGCATTACGGATGCGACGCGCGCGCCATCTGTTTGGTGAAACGGTTTGCGCACTTTCGCACCGGATGCGGATACTCTGGGAAAAAGGTTAGATAAGAGGGCGGTGACCTTGAACGGCGTCCGAATATGGCGCTTATGTAAATTGAAGCTTGTTTTAGGTGTTGCCCATCTTTACTTGGCAACACATTAATAGCTTGAAAAAGTGTGTGGACTGCCTGATGGTAATCGGGTACTAATGCCATGGACAACAGTTGAGATGTCATTCATCATCATCGGCCTCTAAAAGTCCACTGCTGGACATAGGCCTCCCCCATAGAGCTTCACAGCGGCTTTGGGCCGTCAGCATCCAACGGCTTCCGGCAAACTGCACCAGGTCACCAGTCCACCGAGTGGGAGTCTCCCCACGCTGCGTCTTCCAGTACGTGGTCCTTTCTTCCCCAACGATTGTCGGTTCTGCGAGCGATGTGGCCTGCCCACTGTCACTTCCCGCTTGGCTCCCCGAAAAGCTATGTCATCAAGCTGTGTCGCATTTTCGTTGCAAAATCTGTCACGCGAGGAAATCCCAAGCATAGCTTTCCATAGCGCGCTGAGCAACTCTGAGCTTGCTTAAAAGGCCAACAGAGGACCACGTCTCAGTGCCGTAAGGCATCACCGGCAACACGCACTGTTTAAAGACCTTAGTCTTTAGGCTTTGAGAGATACGGACCGTGAAGATATCGCATAATTTACTGAGATGTAATTCACTAGTTGACAACATCATGAAGCTAAAAAAAAATGGTTAAGCTGGTTAAGCCATGACATACTAGACAACGGATTTTTTTTTTACAAAAGAAGCACTCAGGTGGATGCAATCCGACATGTCCATTCACACAAGTTTTTGTACTAAGCGGGGCCATATTAGCTGGGCTGTATTAGCCAATTTCTTAACCCAATAGGTCGTCGGAGTGGTAGGTAGACGTGAAGACGATCGATCTACTCGTACTTAATCTACTACCTCATAAACTCGTCACAGTCTACACACAAACAATAAATACAACACAATTAAAAACAAAAAATCACAATTACATAACAGCACTAATTAGCGCTACTAAACCACTGTTAAGCAGCTAGGAAGCTTGCGTAACGCCATTACCGGGCCTTGAACCTCGGAAACGCGCCGGGAAGCAAACCCGCTACCGGTCCGCACGTGACGCTGTAATCACGAGCGGTACATGTGACATGTCATTAAAGTTGGAGGCTTGTCATTTACAGGCCTGTAGGACTATACATACAATTTATTAGTAAGTGATCGTTTATTTCTAAGAACTTATCATTTGATGATCTGTTTGTAGCTGTAGTTAAAGAAAGAAAGAAAGAAAAAAGAAGAAAAAAACGTTTATTGATTTTGAACATCGCAACATAGATAAAAAAGCACAGGAAAAAAAAATTCTACCAGACAGCAGTGTCACAATCACAATGTCCAAAATTAAATGGACCCCACTCAGCTAATGCCTGGACCTGATAGGCTCAGACGCTGAGTGAGTGGCACCAACTGAGTGGACGCACGGAAATTCGCAGGGGTCAAAGTTTTAAACTGCCAGTTGAGAGTCAACAAGTAGCAGATTCCAATCGAATTCGAATAATTTTATTGTTTCCTGATTAAATTGATATTTGTGTTAGGTCTGGGTGGTATTTCGGCTTATTTAGCCATTTACGTGAGCATGTGAATAAAAACAAACTAAAAAACCTTATTTTGTTAACTTTTCCAACTTCCACGCATGAGTCATTGCAGTAACCGTCTACCCTCCGTGACGTCAAGGGAAACACGCGCGATGACGTCATTCCATGTCGTCACAATTTATAATGAAGAATGGTAATACTGTGATCAAATGTAAGATGGTCTCGAGTTTCTTGTTATTGGTGCATAATTTATACAGTTCTCGGACGTAATACGTTGAGTGGATTCTAATGCTAATCGTTATTATTAATTTATTTATAATCGTTATTATTAATTTATTTATCATGATTACTACTACTACGAATTAGTATCTAAAAAGTTAAAAAACAAAGAAATTCTCAAGATTCTTCTGCACTCCAACATTTCAAGCTTTTTCAAACCAACGAATCTCTTTTTTAACAGTATTTTATTGATTTATTTTTAGGTTTAGTAGGGTAAGTTAACATTGTCGAAACGATTGGTTTGTTGTTCTAAGGGCCTCATCATCATCATCATCATCAGCAGTCATACGACGTCCACTGCTGAACATAGGCCTCCCACCATTTTCCAGAGTGACTGTAGATTTTCTAAGGACTTGGTATAATCTAATGATAAGTTATAATAAAATGCTAGTAAATAATGAAAATAATAATCAGTGATGGAGAACAAGAAAAGGGTGAAATGGATTTTAAAAACACATGCAGCTTTTCTGCTGTTGGCACCATTTTGGTTTTATATTCTTTGACTTTTTATTACTTAGGTACTAAATACTTACTTACTTTGGGAACAATTCACTGCTATACGTGTATTTTCTTTTCTTTTTGAGGTGATGGATTGTTTTAGTTTTGTCAAGTAGACTACTATAAGCATTTTCCTTTTACTTTCATTCATATTGTGGGCTTCTGCATGTTCCGTTCACTATGACGGCAACAATCAGTGTGCCTCTACCCTATTAGGGAAAACGGTCGTGAGGTATGTTCTTTCTTACTTCATTTAAAACTATTGATGACTTAAGACTCTGTTGATGACGTCACATTCTAATTGCCATCTAACATTAACCCTCCAAAAATACCACCGATGACTCAACAATCAACTTGTCACAGTGAAAGTATGACTCACGAAATAACCAGACTTTCATTCAGTTGGGTGAGTCACACCCACCCCAAGGGTGGCGTGTTCTATATCCGCGATGTTATCAGGACTGATAACTGAACCACTTAGGTATTACGCAAGTATTATATTATTTTCATGAGTAATAATTACTACTTTCAAAGATAAATCTTGTTACTGGTAACTACAGATTTGCTCCTAGCTTAGTATATTTCAGATAAATATCTGTGCTATAATAATAAACAGACCCACGATTGAAAACTCTTATAAGGTTAATTGAATGTTGTCACGCTGAGGAGGTGGAAGCTGGTTCTCTTCTTGTTCATCTTAATAAAATCTACTCAGCAAAGATGGCACCGCAGTCATAATCATCATTATCAGCAGTCCACGGCTGCTGGACGAAAGCCTTCCCAAGGGTACGCCACAAGACCCGCTCTCCAGCTTCCAACCAGCGACCCTCCTCAAGTCATCGGTCCACCTGGCCAGAGGGCATCCAATCCATTGGTAAGCCGTGGTCTCCATTCGAGCACTGTCTACTCCACTGACCATCAGATCTTTGACAGATGTGGTCAGCCCACCGCCTATTCAGCTACACTCTGACCTAGGTATATCAGTCACTCTGATCTTCTGCCGTTTAATCGCATTCTCTTCAACTCAGCGATATTAAGAACTTAGACCTTTCCATAGCTATCTGAGTGACATGTAGCCAGTGGGATAGCTTCACGGTCAGGTTCCACCACGTCTAAGTTCGCAATTCAAGACTGGTAGGAGAAATTGATCGAATTTCTTGGTCTCTAGGGATTGTAGCTAAGATGATTCGAGAATATGACGCTCTTCATCCGAATGTATTCAACTATCGTGCTTCCCGCCATATATTATAGTTATGTACCTGTCTCTGTGTCAAAATTTATAAACAAATAAACGCAACATCATTGTTTTGTGTTCCTAATTCCCTCCAAAAGCATGATGCAAACAAGCGCAATATATGACGTTCTAGGAAAACGCATGACGCAACAAGTTCAAAAGTCTACCTTGGGCAGCCTGCGGTCGAACTGCGGCGCAGTTGGCGGCAATGCGCCATTTTTTACGCTTTTAAAACACTTTGAAATGCTTTGGGGAAATTTGGCTGCGAAAATTTTTTATTGAGGAAAATTTAGGTTTTTTAGGTTCAGGTTTCAAATAAATTATACTGACATGTAATGTAAGGGGGCGAACCTCCATCTATCGCCCCAAGTCAACCTCACCTGCTCGCGGTGCATCCTGCTGAGTAACGAACGAGGCTCTGGCGACCGACCGACGGCGGTATATCCGTCCTGAATAGGCGAGCTAAATACCACAGGCCGGTGACGGGCAGCAGCGTCACCGGTGCGAGAAGCTTCGCCCTGCGATCGCCAACCCGCCTGCCCAGCGTGGCGATTATGGGCATAACCTCCTATGAAGACACAGCGAAGGCCACGGCCCCCAGTTCCCGGTAGCCCCACTATTCCTGGTTATGGTGGCGACCATGGTAACGGTGGGGCGGGGGGTGCAAAGAATCTCCGGGCTACGGGAGGCCACCACAACCGACTGACCCTGGCGACGTATAACGGACGCACGCTGCGGCTCGACTCGCATCTGGCGCAACTTGAGGTGGAACTTGGGAACATCAGGTGGCACATACTAGGGTTATGTGAAGTCCGAAGAGAGGGAGAGGACACCATTACTCTCAATTCAGGCCACCTGATGTACTTCCGAGAGGGAGACCAAAAATCCCAAGGTGGCGTTGGGTTTCTGGTTAATAAGTCCCTAGCTAACAACGTTGTGGAAATGTCCAGTGTGTCGAACAGGGTGGCGTACCTCATCATCAAGCTCACCGAGAGGTATAGCCTCAAGGTGGTGCAAGTGTACGCACCGACCTCGTCACACTCGGACGATGAGGTGGAGGATATGTTCGATGACATATCGAGGGCCCTCCACTCCACTACCAAGACCCATTTCACCGTTGTTATGGGGGACTTTAACGCTAAAGTGGGAGTACAGAATTGCAGTGAATCGGTAGTAGGATCCCATGGATATGGAAGCAGAAATCATAGGGGGCAAATGCTCGTCAATTTCCTCGAACGGGAGGGGCTCTTCTTGATGAACTCATTCTTCAAGAAGCAACCCCAAAGGAAGTGGACGTGGCAAAGCCCCGACACTATGACAAAAAATGAGATCGACTTCATCATGGCGGACAAAAAGCACATATTCAGAGACGTCTCCGTGATCAATAGGTTTAATACCGGTAGCGATCACCGACTCGTCCGAGGCTCTCTGAATATCGACTTCAGAGCTGAACGAGTCCGCTTGATGAAGGCCAGGCTCCGACCAACTCTGCTTCAAACTATGATGGGATCTGAAGCGTTCCAGTCAAATCTGGAGAACCGATTTGCTGCCGTGGAAACCACAACTGACGTTAACCAGAACCTTGAAGATGTGGTTCGAGTCCTCAGGGAAGAAGGTACGAGATTTTGTAAAATGCAGCGCAAGGGCAAGAAGTCGAAGCTTTCCGAAGAGACTTTAGGGCTAATGAAGAGACGACGAGAAGACCCACCCGTCACTTCGTCAGGGAAACGGACTCTAAACCGAGACATTAGTAAGCACGTGCGACGCGATCTCCGTTGCTTTAATACCCTCTCGATTGAGAGAGCGATCGAGCAAAACCGGGGATCAAAAGTGTTCGTACGATCTCTTGGAAGAAGCCACCTGACGAAGTTGACCATAGAAAGTGGAGAAGTCGTTGTCTCGAAGCCAGCAGTCCTTTCGGAAGTAGAAAACTTCTATGGCCGGCTATACGCTTCGCATGCATCTCGACCTGACCCCGGAAATGAGGACTCTAGAGCCACTCTAACACGCCACTACACCGAAGACCTGCCAGAAGTCAGCATTGACGAAATCGAGATCGCTCTTGGGCGGCTTAAAAATGGAAAAGCCCCCGGAGAGGACGGTGTTACAACAGAGTTGTTAAAGGCAGGAGGCAGACCCTTACTCAGGGAGCTTCAAAAGCTTTTTAACGCTGTCCTCTTCGAAGGGAGAACTCCAGAGGCGTGGAGTAGGAGTGTGGTCGTCCTGTTCTTCAAAAAGGGAGACAAAACCCTACTGAAGAACTATCGACCCATTTCCCTTCTAAGCCACGTCTATAAGCTGTTCTCGAGGGTGATCACGAACCGTCTTGCGCGAAGACTCGACGAATTCCAACCACCGGAACAGGCTGGGTTTCGGAGCGGATACGGCACCATAGACCACATACACACAGTGCGGCAGCTTATACAGAAAACTGGAGAGTATAATCAGCCCCTGTGTCTAGCATTTGTGGACTATGAGAAGGCCTTTGACTCAATTGAAATCTGGTCTGTTCTGGAGTCTCTGCAGCGATGCCAAGTAGATTGGCGATATATCCAAGTGATGAGATGTCTTTACAAAGCTGCCACTATGTCCGTTCAAGAACAGAATCAGCAAACAAGTCCCATACCGTTGCATCGGGGTGTGAGACAAGGGGATGTTATCTCCCCGAAATTGTTCTCAAATGCAATGGAGGATATGTTCAAGACGCTGAACTGGAAAGGACGTGGCATCAACATCAATGGCGAGTACATCTCTCACTTGCGATTTGCTGACGACATTGTCATCGTGGCGGAAACGCTGCAGGACCTACAACAGATGCTGAATGACCTGGCTGACTCTTCTGTGCGCATCGGTCTACGGATGAACTTGGACAAAACCAAGGTCATGTTCAATGAACATGTACTACCGGAACCGATTGCGGTACACGGCGCCGTTCTCGAGGTTGTTCAAAAATATGTATACCTCGGGCAGACATTGCAGTTAGGTAGGAACAACTTCGAGAACGAGGTGAATAGAAGAATTCAGCTGGGTTGGGCAGCGTTTGGGAAGCTACGTCGGGTCTTCACATCGTCGATCCCACAATGCCTAAAGACAAAAGTCTTCAATCAGTGCGTCCTACCCGTCATGACATACGGAGCCGAAACGTGGACACTAACGGCACGCCTGGTCCACAAATTTAAAGTCACCCAGCGGGCTATGGAGAGGGCTATGCTCGGCGTTTCTCTGCGGGACCAAATTAGAAATGAGGTGATAAGGCAGAGAACCAAGGTTATCGACATAGCCCACCGGATTAGCAAGTTGAAGTGGCAGTGTGCTGGCCATGTAAGCCGTAGAACCGACAACCGTTGGAGTAAACGTGTTCTTGAGTGGAGACCGCGTCTCGGCAAGCGTAGTGTAGGACGTCCTCAGGCAAGGTGGAGTGATGATTTGCGCGGGATGGCTGGCAGGAGCTGGATGCGAGCAGCCGAAGATCGAGCTCAGTGGCGTGTAATGGGAGAGGCCTATGTCCAGCAGTGGACTGCAACAGGCTGATGATGATACTGACATAACTCATTGTCGCCCAGCTGGTAGCTAGAAATATAATAGCAGAACATTAGCGAACGAATGCACCAAATTTAAAGCCAAAATAAAAAAAAACTATTCTTAGGATTCTATAAGTTTGCTATTGACTCCAACCTATTCGAGAAAGGTCTTAGATAGAGCAAGCTTGCCCAAAAGCTTTTCACACTTTACTTGAGCACCTTTGGGTTTTCGCAACTGGAAGCAGATGCAGGCAGACCATTTTACTCCTTGGCTGTAAGCATTATGAAGGTGGAAGAGAAGTGCTTTGTCTGAGTGGCAGCGAGTCCTGAATGCATGTGTGAAGTTGAATTGTAATTTGCTCAAAAAAATAAGGTTATTCGTTCAACGTGTGTCTGTTTATATGTGGAAAGAGCTCCAAAAGGTAGGGCATAATAAACAACTTTTGTAACACGTTGTCCTAAGCAGAATCCAACCTGCCACCATCTGCGCTTAAAGCAGCAACTCTACTCATTATGCCAGTGGGCCTCATACAATGACATGGATGTTCGCCCGGGTGGGAATCGAACTCAAGACCCGTGGCGTTAGAACTAGGCTAATAAACCAGTTAAGTAATACATGCCATTGGTACCGTATTATAAGACAAGCGGCCGCCCGCGACTTCTTTCATGTGAACATCATCACGCTAATACCATCACGGATTGTTTTTCCAAAAATCCTTTCTAACTGCTCACTGACACTATGAATTTTAAGTTTCTAGGTACAGTAGCGTTCATATCAACCTTTAAAAAACCAATGCACAATGGGGCCTAGATCCCCAGAATAAATATCACAATTGAAAATCCATTGTTATGAATCATGTGACTCAATGGGACAGGGAATGTCATAATTATGTAAAGGTTGATGTGAATGCCTCTGTACAGTAGTTTCGGTTGTAAGTTGATATTTATATTAGCCAGGTTTGCCTTTTATCCTTTCAAATAAATAGATTAGGGGGTCTAGTCCAGTTAACTGACTTATAAACATAATAACAGCTTCACATTAAGACTATTAGGCCAAAAAATAGGCAAAGCTAGTACAGATATCATTATAACAAAAACATTCACTTTTTGACTACAGGTATCCTAAACGGGGTAGTTAGAGGCACACTGATTGTTGCCGGTATCGGCATAGCTAAGGGCTTTTATTAAAGGGCTGCTTTATTTTAAGTTACATTTATATGAATCTAGGAGTCTGACACCCATAGCACAAGCTCTGCTTAGTAGATGCTCCCGGATATTTATTAAATAACTTTAAGTGCTTGTTACATATAATAAAGATACCTCAACCGCAAGGATTCATTGTTAAACTATTTATTATTTAGATAACATAACATTATCTTATCAAAAAGGTATCTGTTACCAGCTTACATATCCAAATTTCGTGTCTATTGAAATAATTGCATAGTAAAACATCAAGTTGCACGATTTTTGAGTAATGTTTTTAACATTGCAAGGTCAAATCACTCATTTGGAACATTGAGACACGCCACGAGTAGGTAGGTAGGTACTATTTTAAGTCACTCAGTACGTTTCTATGAAATGTTACAATTTGTTATGAAACCTCCGTTCAGCTCAGTACCTAATACCAATTTAAGAAAGGCCCTTTGGTAAGATTCTGTTTGAAAACAATAAAAAAAACATGGTCTAACCTGATCCTAGAACTTTGCAGTAGCACAGAAAACTAAAAGGACTGACTGGTTACAATCACTAAATTTAAAATTTGTTAGGCATATAAGTTGTTACCGCAAGGTGGACGGACGACCTGATAAAGTCGCGGGATCCCGGTGGATGCAGGCCGCACGCAACCGGGCGCTCTATAAATGAATGCGGGAGGCCTATGTTCAGCAGTGGACTTCTTGCTTCTGTTAATGAAGATGATGATATAAGTTGTACTGTATTCAACTGCTAATGATGATGATGATGATATAAGTTGTACTATATTTAACAATGGTTATCTAGACCCGCATCGAGTTCAGCCTAGTGATTCTCACATCATTTCACATCTCGAGAAGATGATGATTTTCTTCCTTCAGGAAAGCACGCTCACTTTTTTCCTCTGTTCCCTTCACCTTGAATCAGCATTTTCTCTCATTTTTATGGAAATAATTTCAAAACTAAATTTTCTTTACTCAAACGATCACAGTCGCGAAATTTATTGAGTTTTACAGAAGAACAGAATCTAAGCAGCGTGGGTTGTCACAACTGATCCACGGCATCTCAAGAATGACTCTACGAGCGAATGACCGCGGGAGAATGACATCCCAGGGCTTGTTACAAGGCATTTCTATCTGTTAGGTATGTTATCATTTGTTAAAATCGTTCAAACTGGGATATTTCGGCACTGTTACATTACAAGTGCCATGAACACGTTGGTAATGTTAGTGACCATGAAAGTTTAAAGAAATATTTTGTGATCATTTGTTTCATAGTTCCCCGTATGAATGCATACAGGTGCGTACATGACATGCACCATGAAGCATTATGACTAATCCTTACCTTTAAGTAGCTAAATCCTTTTATAGCTTGACGGAAATAATCATAACTAATATTGTAATGTAACGGCAAAATCCCCTTTTCCATGATTTATCTAAATACCGCAATAATGACGTAACATGTGATGTGTTCCAATGATATTATAATAAAAAGACGTAGATAGGTTACTTGTGCTAAAAAGTGGCAACCGACCACCAGAGCAAAGCATTGACAGTTTGAGACAACACTGCGCAACATAAATCTGTCTCGCTTACGCTCTAGTAATTACTCATGCCATCTCATACACACGGTCAAATCATAGGTAAGTACGCCAGGGGACAATTTTTGACTTCGTGTCAGTACTGACATAACCTGTCTACGTCTTTTTTATGGTCACATCATTGGTCTATTCATGCGGCAGTGATGACGTCTGTATTTATATAATAATTAATACTATTATCGCTTATCTGGTAGAGTGTGGGATTGAAGATCACGCAAGGTGTGACGAGGTGTAAATGATAGTGTTATGTAAAGGTTGTGACTAATAACTTGCGTACATTATGTTTGTTGTTCAGTTTTATAGTTAAACTAACATCAGATGACAAATGAAGTGTGAATTATCTGTAACAAGGCCCTATAGGGTGTTTTAAATTTTATTTTTTTATTCTATGTGAGAGCGTCGTGGCCCTGTGTTTAAACACTCTTGCTCGGAACCCGATGGTTCTGAGATCAAATCTGTCCGGAACACACCTACTTTGTGTTAATTGTACAATATGCAGCTAACTCTCTGGTGATCAGAGGCTTAAAAACATCTGACAGTAAAGACGCCACATGATCATCACAAAATTTACAGCCCCCAATAGTCGGCATATGGCTCACGCCATCTCACAGTTGAAGTGACGCCTTTGCCCAGCGGTGGGACGGATAAAGGTTATTGTTTAGTATTTTCTAACAGGTAGTCAATATATTTTTGGTGTTTTGATACAGCAATCACCGTCATCAGAATCTGTCATCATGACAGACAAAGTCAATTTAGATCTCAGTTCAAAGACCTAACCTTGGGCGGTAATCTGGGGCTCCCGTCGGGCTGAGCACTGAACGTTTTAGACAGAAGAGGAATGCATTAAAATGCTCTTATTGTGCGCTTAAAAAATACTGATGTGTGGGTAAGAGTAACCCATGAGGGTTCAGATTTGGCCAGGATCGCCACTATAATTATTTCCGTTTTTTAATGGGTCGCTTGCCACGCCCTTGACTCACGCCTTATTTCGGTTTGGGTTCACAATTTCACATTTGCTCGTTGATATGTGGCCTTCTGAATGTTCCGTTCACCATGACGGCATCGCGTGTGCTTCGAATTTGATTAATGATCAATTAGGTAACAATTTTGACAGTAAGTTTTACCTTGAAAGCGGCGCAGACTTGCGCCTAGACATTTTACCCCATATGTGATCTATCAATAATCTCACTTTCTTCTCAATTTTATTATAACAAAAGTAGGGTAGGGCTGATCTTTATTCTGTAGCGGAGCTATTTCAAAACTAGGATATCTCCTAAGATGTACGTCCAAAAATTACCATTATAACTTCATAACCATTACGCTAAATCGGTTGTATATCCTTTTTAATACGTTGATAACAATTTATTTCATTATACTTTCAAGGTTACTGACATTATAATAGTACAAAACAAAAAAGAAAAGAAGAGGAAAACACAATAACAACAAGAGAAGAGAGAGAAAACTAAAGAGTTCGAAGGAGGGATCTTCAGTTACTTTGTGACCATGGCGTTAGGAACAGTGTGAACAATCGGACGCCCAAAAAAAATAAGGTCGGAAATTTTGTACGATCCTAAAAGAGTCCTATAATTAATGACCTACAAATGAATGTCTAGTAATTTCAATATAAATGTCAGTTTGGTCAACTTATCGGTCACCCATCTTTTGACTGCGGACAACCTACTCGTACTATCGCAAACAGGAGATTACATCAAAACGTGTCAGTCTAGACTCATCGTCCTTCATTTGACATAATATTATATCAAGATTGCCTAATCCATGGTCAAGATAATCTGCGTAGGTGTATTCCGCCTAGGACACCTTGACAAAGTAATCTTAGCTTACCTGAATGATAGCTACGCTATAAACATAAACCCTTTTCTTTGAAATATACACACATCAAAGGAGTCTACTTTACCTTAACTACGCCTATCAACCCTAAAATGTATAATGTATGTGATCCTTAACTCACCAGTAAGTATTTTGAGTGAGTTACCTTAGGTACCTTAGATTATTATGGCAACGGACTTAATATTATGTTTTGTACAACAAAATTGTTAGACCATGAGCTTTGGAATCAGAGAGGGCTCTGAATCAGCGGAGTTTGTTTGTAAGTTCAAAACTAGTCATTAGTAATTTGATCAGAGCTAGTATGCAAATCAGTGACTCAAAGTAGTGAAACTTTTTTGGGTTCATTTATATTCAAAACAAGCGGAACACATCTAAAATATTTTCATCATTCATTATCAGCTGTTAACGTGACTTTAAATAATGACGTCATCGCTCAATCTTTAGGCACGATGATCAACAAAATCTAAATATCTTGAGTGGAATGCACTTCAGTATTTGAACACGCTCTTGACATTGTCTGTACTAATACATGTACATAAGACAAGTTTTTGTCTGTTCAAACTCAGCTGATTTCGCTTTGATACTTGTCAAGATTGATCGAAATACGATGCTTGATTAACTGACCCGCTGTCGCAGCACTAGAACACCTCTTTTACATTATTGTTTTCGAGGTTTTGTGTTTATAGTCACATCCCGCCCTGGAAGCAAGGAGATGGCTGAAAAATACATCACTAAATGTCAGTTGGGCGATCATCACCTATCCCAGTTCTGACGATGCGTTGCTCGGCAACGGCAATCGTTGCCTACTGCTATGCTATTCCGTTTGGCGCCAAAACTCACGTCGGTCGAGGTGAGTTATCTTTTGAATTCAGTTTCTTTGCGACTGTAGTCGCTTGAGAGAAAAGAACTAAGCCAAATAACTTTTTAAAATTATTAACATACTAGCTCACCCGGCGAACATTGTTCCGCCTTAATGTCAATAAATAAAAAAAAGGAAAAAAAAAGAAAAAAAAAGTATTCTATGTCCTTTTCCTGGCTCTAACCTACCTCCATGCCAATTTTCAGCTTAATCGGTTCAGCCGTTCTTGAGTTATAAGTGGAGTAACTAACACGACTTTCTTATAAAATTAAAAACCATTTATTTCGGACTGAGATGCATATTTTTTGTTAGTAACAATTTACTTAGCCTATGTTAGGAAAATAAAAAGATATTGAGATAAAAATTAAATAAAAAGATATAACTTAAAAAATGAAAAAAATGCTTATTCAAAATGAAGCGTATTAATGATTGAAGTAAGCGAGAAGCACCGGAGGTAAAATGATGTTAGCCGGTATGCCACACCAAAACCACGGGCACCTCTTGTTTCCAAGTAATTACAATTATCATTGTGCCGTGCCCGTGCAGGTGCCCGTGGCGCAGTTGTGACAGTGATTGGCGACGATCGCTGATGTAAAGCAACACACGCCGGGTCGGAAATGGGATGGGTGACCACCCCGACCGAAATTTAGTGATGTGTATTTCGGGCATCTCCGTGCTTCGGAAGGCACATTAAGCAGTTGGTCCCGGTTGACGTCGCTAGATGTCAGTCGTTAAGCCTAGTCAGAGGCCTTAGGGTAGATAACATCGGACAATAAGGTTGCTTACAAACCTTACACCCCTCCAATAATCCGCACTGAGCCCGTTTGTTGGAGTATGGCTTGTTCCACCTCATAGTTGAGGTGAGGCCTGTGCCCAGCAGTGGGACATATAATAGGCTGTTTATATGTTTGACGACCGTCTTGGTGTAATTGTTGAAAATCGGCTACTACACCAAGGGTCGCGGGTTCGATCCCCGCACAGTACAAACATTTGTGTGCATGAACATGTCTGTTTGTATTGGACTGGGTGTTTGCTATGTATATTAAGTATGTATTTACAGAAGAAAAGTATTTAAGTATGTTTATCCGTTGTCTAGTATCCATAATAACGGACTATAAGTAGCCCACTTGGGACTAGATGGCGCTGTATGGAATAATTTCCAAAGGTGTCCAAAGATATCTTAAAAATCGTGAACGCAGATCGTCAAACCTAACCTAGGTAAAGTCGCGTGCAGAGGTTATTTCAAATCTGATAAACGCTATCGTGACGTCACCTCGAAACCGCACGTGGCGTGAAGGTCGCTCGGTCGACGACTCGTTGCGTAATCTGACGGAGTTGTGGTGACATTGCAAGATCCAATGATATTAAAATAAAAAAGATGTAGATAGATCTGGAAACCAGAAAAAGTCATTTTGGTCATGTTAGCATCAGGCGGATTAATAAAGATACTGCATGGAAAATGCTAAAACAATAATAAAACAAGAGGTAGATAGGTTATATCAGTGCTGATGCGAAGTCGAAAATTGTCCCCTGGCGTACATACATTTTATTTTACCGTGTAGACAAGACAGTATGAATATTTAAACGAGTGAACGAGACAGATACATGTTGCGCAGTGTCGTTTCAAACAGTCAACACTGACAATGCTTTGCTCAGGTGCACTACAGTTCTGATTTCGGCTGCCTCTTTCTCAGCTCAAGTAACCTATCTACCCCTTCTTTGCTGTAACATCATTGGCAAGATCAGCGTGGCCGATCGCCTGATTGCCGCGATTTTGGTGGGATTGGCAATTTGAGGTTAAAATCCGACAAGTTAAGCGTGACTTTGTTGAAACACAAACGTAAACAACCATTGCTGAGTTTTTGGTCAATTTTCCGTAAATAAGCTTGATGTCATACGGCCACGACTAGATCACAAACGGAGTAGTCAGAGGCACATTGATCGTTGCCGTCATGGTTAACGGAACATTCAGAAGCCAAAATTTCACCGAGCGAATTATAACCTGAAACATTGTAGAGGGCGAGCGAATTCGCAGGACAGCACGAGTGTGATGGGGTGCTTAACCTAAGTAACGTTGGAGAATTCTGTGTTAAGTCTATTTGAATATATTTTGAAATAAGTTGATTTTGACCTTTTATTCAAGACAGGAATACCAGAAAATAGACATTTGGTCAAGGTTTCAGGCGGGATTTGAACCAGCGTCTTCCGCTAATCGGGTGGCTGTTTTAACCACTAACCTACCGAGACCTTCGCGGACCGGCCGAATATTCCTCGTAAAAGTTTAGCTCTAAGGCAGTGTAATTTCATCAATATTCTAGGCAAAGACCTTCAACACACGCAGGTTTTTTTTTAACTTTCGTAAAAGACGAAACTAGATTTTTGATTATTTCAAAATTAAAATCAGAAATAAAATGACTTTTTATTCGTTAAAATTGTTGATTTATTATCTAAACTGATTATAACATACCTTTGTCTTTGTTCGATCTCTATCTCTTAAATCATCATCATAATATGTTAGTTAATGTTCCAAAGAGTATTATTATTGCAACCACATGTTCATTTTTAAACAAGCGTGTAATCATGAACATAAAGTGACTTATCTGCTTCAGCATAATAGTCATTATCATTATGTCAACTGCCTAGTTTACGATGAAGTGATTTTCACGTGTGAATATGGTGATTTACATGCTACCTACAAGGATTATTAGGTAACCATTAGTTTTCTGCCCGTGGCTTCGCAAGCGTAGATAGATAGATAGATATATTCTTTATTGCACACCAAAACAACAGATATACACACTAAAAAAAAATATCAGAATCAGAAATAACTTTATTTAAATAGACCTGTTACAAGTGCTTTTAAATCGTCAAGAACGAAATCAAACAAACAAAAATATACTTAGTAGAGTTAAGTTCCCCTAATAAAGATAGTAAATAAATAAAAATATAAAAAAAAATGAGACTCAACCACCGGTTGTCAAGGTAGAGGGCGACAAGTTATTTACTTTGAATAAAAAACAGTTACGGAAGTGGCAACTGTACTAACATCAGTAGATCGATTCGATCGATTAACGATTATCAATTTTATACTTATTTTCGTCAGAAAATGCATGCCCAGTGCCCTAGGTTCAAAACAACTGGGGAACGTGGTACTTGGAGCTTTGCTGTCTTCAAGACAAGAGTGGATAAGCATTTTCTGAATGGACGTGGTCCGCTATTACCACCCGACTAGACTAGAGTCAAACTTACCGCCAAAAGTGGAGTAGATTGTAGATTGGCAGTGATCGGTGACAGTTGGTCCCGGTTGACGTCACTAGATGTCAGTCGTTAAGTCTAGTCAGAAGCCTTTGGGTGGCTCGATAACGTCTGACATTAAGGTTGCTCACGAGCCCGCGTGTTTGAGGATGGCTCGTTCCACCTCATAGTTGAGGTTAGGCCTGTGCCCAGCAGTGGGACGTATATGCCGTTTATGTAATGTGGACGACTTCACTGTAAGAAGTAACTATAAAGAACTAACCATTGTTTAGTTCCATAAAATAAATAAATGAAACAAATAACCATACAGCAAATCAAGATTTTCTATTCGAAGGTTGAATTATTATAATTTATCCGCCAAATTGTCTGGTGGGTTTTTACCACCCGCACAAGGAAAAATCGTATTGTTTGTATCACAACTTCAATTCCTAATAACAATTAGTAAATAGCGACTTTTTAGGTATTTTTGTTTTGAATCACTGTTTACTACACCTAAATCACGTAGTATGTTTATCATAATCTGTTTAGACTAATCTTAACGTTGTTATTGTAAATATTATTGGCGATAAAATATCAAACATGTTTTTTTTGATAGGCGAAATTTGAAAAGATTTAGTCTAAGTTTTAACCTGTTTGGGCCCGAGTTTAAGACTGTCTGAAACTCCTACTATGTTTTCATTGTACATATTACGGCCAACTCTTCGTTGATGGAAAACACCGATGAAAAGCCCAAGCAACCCGAATAACGGCGCAAGGCTCGCCCCCGCTCCGTTGGGTTCAAATCACTTGGCCAAATGTGGGGTCTGAATGTTCTGTTCACCATGACAGCCAAAATCAGTGTGCCTCTAACTACTCTGATTGGGGCATAGTCGTAAGTGTATGTACCTATGTATGTTGATGAAACCAGAATGAGTCGCTTTTGAAGAGTTGTGAGTTCTTGGCAGCACTATGAATTCTGACGTCTCTTTCTAGCCAGGACCTCTCCGTCGCTCTTACTTGTTGTGCCAAAGACATCCATCATAACTTCTTATGACGTCATTCGTCAAGGGTCAGTAACCCTCAGGTACATTGACTTATCTGCGCGCAACTAAAGCAGGTCAGACTCTCGGAAGTCAGTCACTCACTGAAATTCTGACTCAATCGTTACTCAGTTGAGTGACGTATGAGATGGACCATTTCTTAGTTAGTAATTTGATGACCTTCTTTTGTTAAACTTGATGATTACTCAATTCTAGCTCGAAACAATACGCAAATGTGGTTTTTGAAGGAAATATATTCAAATAAACGTAACAGGTGTTTTCCGTAATGTTTTGTAATTAGTAATTTTGACTGGGCAGGTAGCGCACTTGGGAAAGGTGCTACAGAGTAGTAGACTGGTTCCGTGTCTGACTTATGATAAATAAATAAATGAAAAAGTATCCCTGGACATTATTCCACATAGCGCCATCTAGCCCCAAGATGAGCTAATTAAAACCCGTTTTATGGAATAGTAGACAACGGATAAACATACTTAAATACTTTTTCTTCTGTAAATACATATTTAGAATACATAGGAAACACCCAGACCAATACATACAGACATGTTCATGCACACAAGTGATTGTACTGTGCGTCCTGTGTACCCGCGACCTATGGTGTAGTAGCTGATTTCTCAACAATTACACCAAATCGGTTGTCAAAGTCAGTAGAGAATGCCTCTAGGCATTAAGTCCGCCGTTTGTAGCTTTGCGCTTAAAGATCAAATAAATAAGCGATGGCAGGAGGACAGTGGCGGTTAGTACCGTGTAGTAATACTAAAATGTCAGTATAGATGACTCCTGCGCACCATACTTCTATTGTCTCATTTAATTGTATCACACTGTTTGTTCAATTGTTGTTATAACGGTATATAATAGCTATTCAGATAGTGATAGTCAGTTTTCTTTTGTTTACAATTAAAGCGGTCAAACACTTGTCGTCTTGATATTTACATTCTAACCTGCATTTATGTATGTTGAGGTTTCAGTAGCATTTTGGAAGAGTAGTGGTTGCCCAGAATGGGCTAGATGTTGGTTCGGATCTCGTCTTATAATAATAATTCTTTATTTGCACATATGGCTCCTTGACCATGACCATGACTATACCTTGACCATGCGGATTTTTTGGGGTATTTTTATCTTATGGCAATGAAATATGAATCATTGAATTATTGAGTAGAGACGTCGTTGTTAAACAACACGTCAGGTCGGTCACGATGGGTGACCATCATTTTTCAGGCACCTCTGTGCTCCGCAAGGTAAGTTAAACAGTTGGTCCTGGCTAACAATGCCTCGATATCAGTCGTCAAGCCTAGTCGGAGGCCCAAGGGTGGCTTCATAACAGCTGGTAGTAGGCCTTTTTAACTTCAACCTTTTGACTGTCGGCATGCTTGTATGAGAATTGCTAGTGGTCGTGCCCAGCAGTGGGACATATAAAGACAGTTGTCTTGTAAACTAATATAAGTATGTATATACTATACGAACTATATCTACGTCCACCCGCATATAGTAACGTCATATACCTAGACTTTTCCATCACGTAGGCCAGGTCGTTCCTCTTTACATAAGATGTGATCACCGGGCGTTGAACCCGCACTCGAAATACAGCAACGCCTTCGCAACAATCCATTGTCTCTGCCAATGTTATGTGTCGATGACTCCGTGGTCAGTGAGTAGATAAAAATATTTAGACAAGGGGATAAGTGTGACGAATAATGACACCTGCTTGATGGGTGACCATAACATTTAGATGTAATTTTATTGCTTTACAAACCTTTGACTTTGACTTTTAATTTGGAGAGCGTAGTGGCCCAGTGGTTAAACACTATGGCTCGGAAATGCGTGGTCGTGAGTTCAAGACTGGCCGGGACACCTACTTTGTGTTCATTGTACAATATCAAAAGTAACCCGGATAACGGTGGTAGGCTCGCCCCTTACTAAGGTGGGTTCAAATTCCTTCGGTAAAATGTAGGCTTCTAAATGTTCTGTTTACCATGACGACAATAATCAGCGTGCCTCTGACCACCCCATTTGGGATATGGTCCTGAAGGTATGTTATGTTTAACTTTTATTTTGCATAGGTCTTAATAATGTGTTGTTAAGTACTACTACTACCTTTAAACAAACAAAAAGCATTGGTTATTTCAATTTCAATAGTTTTTCAAGTGTTTAGAAAATTCAAACAACCATTGAATTTTTGTTAACGAATCTATAGAATTATTTGGACATTCGATGAACCTTTGAGAAACTTACTGCAAGTAGGATATGAAAAATCAACAAACAAAAACATAATGCTGATGTTCCCAAACGTCAGAATTATCAATTACTACCAAACTCTGACAGCGATGACTAAAGTTGCACCATAGTAGAAGTTAAAGTTAAAGTTAAATTTTTTGTTAAATTTGACAATTCGACGTCATTTTTGGTCGTCAAATTGTCAAATTTGACAAAAACTTTAACTTTAACTTTAACTTCTACTATGGTGCAACTAACCCAAAATATGTAGTTACAGTTAGATAAACTATTGATAAAATTACGAGTATCTATGGCGTTTCATTATTTCTGCAATCAATGACTGCAATGAATTTTAACTAACAATAATCTACTATATACGAGAACATAAAACAGCACTACGAAAAGAAAATGCTACGAAGTCGCTGCGTGTTCCAAAGTACGTAATTTTCATAATTCACTTTTATAGGCACGGATTTTGACCTACCCATTCGACCCTTCATTCGATTTGACCTTTCAGATCACAACAAGCGTGAGGTCAACGTCCTTAACACATTAAAACCGTGGCTTATGTCGTTAATAGGACAGAACAAACTGGCCGTTAGATAAAGAGGCGCAAATTAAAAAAGTCAATTTGTCCTCATTCGAGTACATGTATCCGAAAAACGTAGCACACAAGCGTAGGATGGCAGCTGTATGTGTGTGTGTAGTATGTACGTATAGACAGACGCGTCGCGACGCTTGAAAGTGTGTGCGTGAGAATCGCGAAGGTTGGTGACCCGCGAATTTTCGGGTATGGACTAGGTATTGCACAATTAGATACTCAAGTACCAGCCAGTGTATGTTGGCCTCTCTAAGGTCAGTGGCCGTCCTTTAAATGACAAATGCTCATTGAGATTCCGGCTGGAGATCTGAATTGGATCTCTCGGGAATTAATGTGTGCAAAACCATTAAATCTTGAACCGTAATTTGGCTGAATTTAATGCTCACAAGTTTGAGTCTGGAAATGTCTGGTACTTGATGGAGGATTTGAAATTGCAATGTTTTTGTTTTATCCAGAAGCTGAAGTTTAAATATCTTTAGCAATATAGGTAATTGGACAAAATATGTTCTTTCATCAAACAGAGGGTCTACTTCTGGTGCAGGAGGCTGGAATAATACAACTTAACGAAGGAACTCCAAACCTAACGGAGCATTCAGAAGCTGACATTCCGCCGAGCGAATTTAAACTTAACTCTTGCATAAAGTTACAAAGAAATTGCAATGTGTAGTGTGTCGCCCACACCTAAACATCATCATCAGCCCGTTGTAGTCCACTGCTGAACATAGGCCTCTCCTTTTGCACGCCACTGTACTCGATCTTCGGCTGCTCGCATCCAGCTCCTGCCAGCCATCCTGCGCAGATCATTACTCCGGATTTCATCATCATCATCACGGAGTGAAGAGTGACACCTAAACCTACAGTTAAAATTTTAATTTGACAAAAAAATATTATCTAGTCAAAAAACATAGATTTTAAGTAGCTCTTATACCCAAAGGATCTCCACAACGATCGGTCCTCCACTGTCTGCATCCAGCGGCTTTCCCCGACCTTGACCACATCTTCGGTCCACCTCATGGAGGGCCTGCCCACGGAACGTCGTGCGGTACGCGGTCGCCATTCCAGAGCCTTCTTGCCCCAACGGCCATCTGGTGTCCCGCCCATTGCCACTTCAACGATGCAATCCTTCGAGCGATGTCGGTTTTCTTAGTTCCCCTGCGGTAGTTTCCGATCAAATATTCTCTGATCCAGAACTTTCCATCTTGATTAGCATTCCATACATTATTTTAGGTTCTTTTATATCTTTTCAAAGAGTATCTGAGATCTTCCACCAAAACGATTTAAAAATACTCGTAATACATAGTTCTACTTGATAGAAAAATAACACTACCCATACGTAAATAAAGAATATGTCAGTAAAATTTGAAACAAGACCGCTAATTCGATAAAACAAGCAAAATGCATCCTAAATGATCATCAAGGTATTCATCTGGCCTTGTCAGATGCACATTTTAGCACTCAATTTCATAAATTTCGAAATGATAAGCGATAAATAAAAGATTTGAGCGTATTTGTTAAATTTCGTCTATTACTCGAATAACTTGAGATGCTCTTGCGTAGTGGCTTGGTGAGCGAATAGTAAGGCTCTGAGCACACATGCTTAAATTCAAGTGGTACTTATAACTTCAACTTATTTTCTGGGTTTAAAAAGGCAAGAGTGAGTAGGTGTGTCAGTGTTAGGTAAGGCATGAACTAATTGCTGTGGGTATGTTATCTGTGTCACACCTCGTTTGTCTGGAAAAGATCGCACCGCGAGCCAAGCCTGCCAGCACAAAGCCAAAAGGGCTGACTGATCCCAATGTTGGATAAGTCTGCCCACTCGGTATACGCCCAATGTTGGTCAATAGACTTCTTAGCAGTAAACTATCCCTATTTTTAAAGAAATTGTTTTCAAACAAGACATTTGAATTAACTACAATTACAGTTCTTTATTCGTGGTAGCTGGATCTTATATTTACTCAGTTTAAAACCTATTTGAGCTAGGATGCCTTTTTGTCGTCGGGCTAATGAAATGCTACGGGTTCAGTCCCTACCTGATTCTCAACCCAAGTTGTTGTTTCTTTTGTTCATAGTACATTTTATAAATATTCAGTGTTATCTCAATTATCGTAAACAAAAAAGGCTAGAAAGAATAACCTGCTTTTCCTGCTGGAGCCCTTGTTTCTACTAAACAACGTTTATCCGTCTACCGTTTATCCGTCATTACAAAATGTTCATGATTTTTTATCTTCATGCAGCGACTTCTCTTAAGTCTTTTTCAATAACATGATTAATTTCCTTCACAACTTCTCAGAGTTGTGTGTACCAGGCCCAATCTAATTTCCGAAGTGACAGTCAAGTCAAGGTCCCTTGGGCAACTGTTAGAGGCGTTTCGCAAATGGCTGCGCAGGCGCAACGCATTGCGTCAACGGCAGCACAGTATAAACCATACAGTAGAACATCTGAATACAAACGTGCCACTCTCGGTTTGAATGTGTGCGTGCGCGTCGCGCGCCGTGTCGCGATTTCACGCACACGCTAGCATAAAATAGGGAGGCATAGGGAGGCGGCAGTACGGACGGGCTGTGCCGCGTGTCTGAGTGCACGCTAGGCTCATAACTCGGCGGGCGGCCTTAGATAGCCTACTGTATGGTTTATACTGTGACGGCAATCAGCGCGGGCGCCGGTGACGAAACGGTTAGAACGGGATGCTTCGTGGGAATGAACTTGCTGTTATTTGGGTTGTTATCAACATTTAAATAAATGGCATGAATGCTAATTAGGCATAAATAGACATATTTGAATGTCCAACTGTTGAATATCTCACCCTTCTCCTGTGTAGAAACCGACTTTACTTTTGGAGCATACGAGAGTGCTTGCCTCTAAGCGTAGTTGCTGTGGAGGGGCGTGTACTTTCAGCTTAGACGATCTCTACCTGATATTAGCGGACAGAGAAGCAATAAGTATGCTGTGTTAAAAAAAAACAATATAGCGATCTGGTTGACAGCCCTAATTAGAGGATCCCTATTAAGGTAAAAGCACCTATTACGTAGGGATTTCGCAACATTTGAAAGTAAGACGCAAAAATAAGCATTTGTTAGTTTTTTTAAAGGTGCCAAACCATTTTATCTTCAAAAGTGGAATTTAAATTTTGTATTGCTGTTTAGTTTTAGTTTATTTTCATGATATTTCATAATTTAAAAAAATATTTAAGCGGTCGAGTCGATTTTCCCTAATACTGAGGTATGATATTGGCCAGAGCCTATTACTGCGGTGGACGGCTCCTAATACGGAGGTTCATAAACTATGTTCATTGGAGTTCCGTACAAATAATTTATTTATTAAATAATATAAACAAATTACTTAAGTAGTTAAGTAAATTGTAAGTTTTTCATTTCTTGACCATTGATTTGATTACACATACGTTTTAAAAAGAGTTTTGGATTATTCTAATTAGGTTGATTTTGCTTTTTACATTCATAAAATGTAGAAATGGAGCGAAGCAACATCAGTCCGTATAGAAAGATCTTTCCGGACAGACTGACTCCGCTTCGTTTTTTAGTATTGTATTTTAACATGAGAATTGCTTAGGATTCTCTCATGTTGAAACACAATACTTCTTATTCCGGAATTCCAACAGATTCTGAAGGACTTTATGAATTAAAAAGTAGCACTTAGTGTATTTTTACACGCGCCAGTACAGCGTTAACTGATTTTATAGAAATAAAAATGCAAATTTATTTAGAAATCACCTGATCATATTTTTTTTAATAATGGCGAACAATAATAAGAATTCACAAAAAAGGTACAATACCTTTTATTTATTTACGGAACCCCAAAACTTGCAATGTATTTATGTTCTATGAATAGAGTCGTAATAGGAGATCATATATAACCTAATACAGAGTTATCTAGAATAACTACCACCGTAATAGGAAAACTACTCGTGCTTTTATTAATCCTAATTCTGACCCATCAAAATTGCGATAAACAAAAGAGTGTAAATGCTCAGTCAGAGGATAGCAAGTTTTTGGGTCAGATGTGTATAACTCAAGTCAAAGTTAAACAAAATAATTCATTTGTGATAAGTTAAAATACACCTTCCTAATTTGTCCATTTCTAAGAAACCAACAATTTGTACTCAACAGTTTTCATATTTAACTAGATTTCTAATAAAGAACACATACCGCAGAATATGGTTTCCAATGTATGAGACTAATAATGAATTCAACAACACTTGGAACTAATTAATCAAGTTAATAAATTGAAAGTTATAAACAATTAAACATGCCCAGTGTTTTTCCTATTTCGGAGTTATACCACCGAAATAGGATGAAGCTATGAAATACGTATCCTTTCACGGCGGTATTTAATTTCTTGTTTTTTAGGTAAAAAATGAGTAACAAATATGAAACAAGCTATTTAAATAGTAAGTATGACAATAGGAAAATGATATAAATAATTCATAAACAAACTTTAACGGGTTTTTTATACGAAAAAATTAGTTTATAAATATCACTGTACTTACGTTTGTCGTTGCGCGTTTGTATGAAACCACCTCTCCCGTCGACGACGTTACACGGATTGATTGATTTTGTTGTGTTGTCTATGTGTTATACTTGCAAACGTCAATTCAGTCATAGAGCGATAGATTTAGAAGAAATATTTCA
Organism: Udea ferrugalis; assembly: GCA_950022985.1. NCBI lineage: Eukaryota > Metazoa > Arthropoda > Insecta > Lepidoptera > Crambidae > Udea > Udea ferrugalis. The sequence goes on from OX465541.1 coordinate 3,464,894, forward strand.
CATTTTGGTGTATTTTAACTGAATAGAATAGAAATAAATCTCGAAAATAAAAATACCACCGTAATAGAATACGATTTTGACTACCGCCGTATAAGGAGCCTTTACCTTATTATTTTTGTTCTTAACTTTTAACATGTGTTTTTGGCAAATGCGACAAAATTTCTAAGTAATTCTTAGTTGTTATTGATACAGTTCACAACATATTTTATTTGATGGCGTTGACCGCGTAATAATGTTTAGGGCTACAACTGTTGTACTAATTCTTGTGGCTATATTATTATGTTTCGGCACAAATGTATAGACACACAAAAGAACAAAACGATACAGCACTCCTCAAATTCTTAAGTCAAAATTTACGAAATTTATATTTCCTCAATTTGTCGTTCTTATTTTAAAAGGAATCCAAATACACAAGAAAAAGTTCATTCAATAAAGTTTACGTTCAGTTTTTCATCACTTCTGTAATTCATTTTTCAGCCAAGTCGTATTAATATTGGTTTAGGGTTCTTTACAGAAGTGGCAAAAACGGATCCTTCAAGGTGGTTTGGAACCCTTGAGGTTGATGACCTTGTCGGATCGTCTATCTGTTAGCTGCATATAGATATACAAAACTGCTGCGGTTACCGCTAAGGGCACCAGCAGCATCAATCACGCAATAAGGACCCTAAATTATAGGTAAGTATTCGTTTTCTTTTGAAAAAGGCTCCTTTAGAAAACAAAAACAAACTACTTACTTTTTTGAAGATTATAAAGCTGTTATTGATTATTTTAGTAATTATATTTTAAAAATGTTACACTTTAACTCTGAAGTTTACGTAGCCGTAGGCCTAGCACGAATGGCTAAAGTTATGGAAATCGAAAAGTAAACGATACTTTTTTCTTTTTCCTATGTCTTTAAGAAAAAAAAAAACCTATACATTTCGAATACCAAAACGTTATCAGTTCGTGCTAGGCCTACTAATGTTAAAGTATGAATTCCATGAAATGTTCAGAAAATAAAGCAAATTGGGCAAGCAAAAACAATAAAGCAATCCTTTTTTTGTTCAGAACCGTAATGGCCGACGCCACTTCACACTTTTTCATTTTCCCAGCTATCCTATTTATTATAGCTGTCAAAACAAATGAAATGTCAAGATGTAGCGCTAAACCAAATCGATAACGAATCAAACAAAAAACATCGAAAGAATTTAGAAACATTTGATGGCCAATTCGACGCCTGTGGGCGTGAATGAGTTGTACAAACCAATGCCCTAAGCCATCACCAGACTTCTTGACCCTTGTGTTGCTAGAGACTTGCCCCTGGTGTTTAGGGATTTACCCTCGCTGCGATGGGTGAGGGAGGTCTTGCAGGCTGGTCGGCGTAAAATTTTCCTTAGAGAAAAATGGCCGAAAATACCTGATGTCGTCGGCCTGTTGGCAAGGTCGGGGGGTGAACGGCCCTCGGTCGATGAAGGGGTGTTTTATTGTTATTAGACAACTGGGTTCAGATAGAGGCTATTGATATCCTTGTCTATTAAAATAAGATAATTTGAAAAAAAATAAAAAGGTCTTTAGTCTATGGCAAGCCACTGAAACTGCGTTTTATTACAGGTTCTGGGCCCAGACCATATTCCGTGATAAAAAGTGTAATTTCGATGCAAAACTTAAAAATTAAGCAATTAATAGTTCCAGTTAATGTGTTTCACAAGTCGGACTAGTTTTTTTTTTGAATATAAAACGTTTTAGTGCAAAAACAGTTTGAAGTGTGCGTTGCGTTTTTTGTTCGAAAAATGGCCGGCAGCTATATTGTAAACGTGCCAAAACTAAAGGGTCGAGAGAACTTTGATGAGTGGGCATTTGCCGCGCAGAATTTTCTCATACTAGAAGGTGTGGACATAACTAAGAAGCCAGATGCGACTGCAGAACAAGATACGGACGCGTTAAAGGCAAAGGCAAAGTTGATAATGACTATAGATTCGTCTCTTTACGTCCATATTAAGAATGAGAAAAATGTGCATGATGTGTGGCAACGTCTGAAATCGCTCTTTGATGACTCGGGATTTCAAAGGAGGATAAGTTTGCTTCGGCATTTGATCTCAGTACGATTAGAAGATTGTGAATCAATGACCTCCTATGTTACCCAGATAGTGGATACGGCGCATAAGCTAAAAGGAACAGGATTCGAAATTACAGACGAATGGGTTGGCAGCTTATTATTGGCAGGATTGACGGAGAAGTTTGCTCCGATGATCATGGCTATAGAGCATTCGGGAATGGCGGTTGGAACAGACGCCATAAAATCAAAATTGTTGGATATGAGTGCAGAGGTTGGCAGTACTGGAAACGAGAGTGCATTTTTAACTAAAGGTTGGCAGCGACGAAAAAAAACAAATGTTGGCGCTACTGCCGAAACGTCAAAGTCGTCTGTGACACCTGTCAAAACAATACGGTGTTATAAATGTAAACAAGTTGGACATTATAAAAACCAGTGTAAGAACAATGCGAATACGAATAACACCAAAGGCAAAGAAAGCTCGGTGTTTAGTGGTTTTTACATGAATTCCAAATACAAGAAGACAGACTGGTATGTGGACTCCGGAGCCAGCACTCATATGATTGCAGACAAGGAACGTTTGTCAGATATTTCCAACAATCCCATCGTGAAACAGATTGTAGTTGCAAATGAAAAGACAGTACCGGTGTTATGTTCAGGAAACACAAAGTTGACAACAGTAGTAGACAATTCGGAGTTTGACATTACAGTGAAAAATGCCCATTACATTCCTAACCTCACTACTAATCTACTCTCAGTGAGTGAGTTGATTCGAAACAACAACAGAGTTACCTTTGAGGAAGATATGTGTAAGATATACAACCAGAATAACATACTTGTTGGAAAAGCACATCTAGAAAATGGAGTGTACAAACTAGACATAAAGGAAGACTGTATGTTGGTGGGCTCGGCAATTTCTGAAACCAGTGTGTTATGGCACAGAAGACTGGGACATATTAACTGTAAAGATCTGAACAGTATGAAAAATGGTGCTGTGGAAGGTGTTTCATTCCTAGATAAGGCTGAAATTGGCAAGTCCCAGTGTATCACATGTTGTGAAGGGAAGATGTCAAGACTACCTTTCTCACACAAAGGCTCCAGGAAAGAGAGTGTTTTGGAGGTGGTCCATGCAGATGTATGCGGTCCCATGGAAACAGTCTCAATAGGAAAGTCAAGGTATTTCCTACTCTTTGTGGACGACTACAGCAGAATGTCATTTATCTATTTCATGAAGTCAAAGAATGAAGTGTTGATGTACTTCAAAGAATTTAAAGCTAAAGTAGAAAAGCAGACAGGAAAGTCCATCAAGATATTAAGAACTGATAATGGTGGGGAATTTTGTTCTTCAGAGATGGAAAGTTTTTTAAACAAATGTGGTATTGTGCATCAAAAAACCAATCCATACACACCACAACAAAACGGCCTGTGTGAACGCATGAATAGGACTGTTGTTGAGAGAGCCCGTTGTCTCCTTTTTGATGCTGACTTGGGGAAAGAGTTCTGGGCTGAAGCAGTAAATACCGCCATCTATTTACGAAACAGAACATTAGCTTCAGGTTTAAAGAAGACACCATACGAGCTATGGACAGGTAGAAAGCCAGATCTCAGTCATATTCGTGTATTCGGGAGCACAGCAATGGCTCATGTTCCTAAGATAAAGAGAACCAAGTGGGACAAAAAGGCTCAAAAATACATTCTTCTCGGGTATGCAGAAAATATCAAAGGTTATAGGTTATACAATCCTGTAACTAGAAGCATTGTCACCAGCAGAGATGTTGTGGTCATAGAGAGGAATAGAGACTCAGATATGATACAAGCTGTGGTGGAGGAGAAAAAGGAAGAAAATCTTGGTGTTGAGGAACAGGAGCAGACAGATGTGGATTTATCGGACCACACATATGTGCCTAGTGAGGAGGAATCATGCAATTCATCTGATGAGTTTTGTGAAAGTTTTGCGGATCAAGAATCAAAACAAGAAATTGTCTTGGAACCAGCTGATCAGTTGACTAGAAGTAAGCGTGTGATAAAACCACCAGAAAGGTATGGCTTTAGCAATGTGTGTGTGACCAATTATGAGGACATTCATGAAGAAAATCTTACCTATGAAGATGTCATGAGTGGCACAGAATGTGCCCAATGGTGCAAAGCGATGGAGGAAGAATTGCAGGCGTTTTGTGATAATGATGCATGGGAGTTAGTGGACAAACCCAGTGATGCTTGTGTTGTTCAGTGCAAGTGGGTATACAGAAAGAAAATGAACAGTGATAACACAGTGAGGTATAGGGCTAGATTAGTAGCTAAGGGATTTACGCAAGTAAAAGGAATTGACTATAGTGAAACTTTTTCCCCCGTTCTGAAGTATTCTACCTTAAAGTTGTTATTTGCTATCAGTGTCAATTATGATTTAAAAATAACGCATCTTGATGTCACAACTGCTTTCTTAAATGGTGAACTTGATGAAACTGTATTTATGCAATTACCTCAGCATTTAAAATGTAAAGAAAATGTATGTAAAGTCCTGAAACTTAAAAAGGCAGTTTATGGCCTAAAACAGTCTGCTAGGTCTTGGTATAAAAAGGTTGACAGTTGCTTACAAGAGTTAGGATATAAAAAGTGTACCCAAGAACCATGTCTGTTCACAAAATCATCTGAGAATGTAAAAACATTTGTAGCGCTATTTGTTGATGATTTTTTCATTTTTTCCAATTGTGGTAGGGAAGTAGATTATTTAAAAAACAATTTGAGTACCAAGTTTAAGCTGAAGGACTTAGGTCAATTGAGACAATGTTTAGGCATGGATGTTTGTATTAAAGACAATATGATTTGTGTAAGCCAAGAAAAATTTATTGAATAATTGTTATGTAAGTTTAACATGGAAAATTGTAAAAATGTAGAGACTCCTATGGAGGTAAAGCTAAAACTTGAAAAAGGTGAATGTGTAACTAGCAAATATCCTTATCAACAGTTGATGGGCAGTCTGATGTACCTTTCCGTTTTAACAAGGCCTGATATATCATATTGTATTAGTTACTTGAGCCAGTTCAACAATTGTTATAATGAAAAACATTGGACCCATTTAAAGAGAGTTTTAAAGTACTTGAGTTCAACAAAAAGTTTTGGTTTGAGATATGTTAAAAGTAATTCAGATATAATTGGATTCGTAGATGCCGATTGGGCTTCAGATTCATTAGACAGGAAGTCATATACTGGTTTTTGTTTCAAATATGCTGATTGCGTTGTGTCTCACGAATGTAGAAAACAGCAAACTGTGGCGCTATCCAGCACAGAGGCCGAGTATATGGCTATCTGTGAAGCTAGTAAAGAAGCAATATTTTTGAAACATTTATTAGCGGATTTAATAAACAGAGACACCGCACCAATTATATTATTTAATGACAATCAAGGTGCTCAAAAGCTTTCTGAGAACTCTTTGTATCATAGAAGAACAAAACACATAGATATAAAATTTCATTTCATTAGAGAAGCTGTACAAAAGAAATTTGTTAAAGTTGAATACCTGAGCACTACAAATATGCCAGCTGATCTGTTAACTAAAAGTTTGTGTAAAGTCAAACATTATCGTTTCATGCAGGAAATAGGCATCCAAATTGTTAATTTAGACTAGTTACTAGAAAGCATATTATTTTAATAAGTGGTGGTATTGATATCCTTGTCTATTAAAATAAGATAATTTGAAAAAAAATAAAAAGGTCTTTAGTCTATGGCAAGCTACAAAACTGCGTTTTATTACAGAGGCATCATTGCTTAGGCTGAGTGATTTGAGTACTTTGTTTTGAGATCGTGAGTTTGAAAGTCTTACTAGGTTACCTTTAAAATAAGATTTTGACCGACACGTGGTGGAATCAAGCGGAGCTTTTTTATAGAGCACAAATGAGAAATATAAAGAAGGAACATTGGACATCTACACAGCGGAGTCCTCAGTTAAGCAAAGCTGGTCTATGGGAAACTAAAAAACGAATGAACATACTTGAATCATTTTGTTTTGTAAATGTATACTACATCGAAAACACCTAGACCAATACAAACAGGCATTGTCGTGCATACAAATGGTCGTACAGGGGATCGAACCCTCAACTTCTGGTGTGGCTGCTTATTTCTTGATTAATACACCAAATCAGTCGTCAAATTCAGTATTAGATTATCTATCTTTTCATTCTCAAAAAAAAATAATTAGTGACCTGTATGAAACTTAACTATAAAGTAATCTACGTATGAACAGACAGACCAAATGCAGGTTAAATAAACTCATTAAAGATAACTTACATCAAGTTATCTTTACAAATAGTAAAATAAAACCTTAGTTAGCTACAACTCGAATAATCCTGAATGAAATTGCACATTGAAATGGTTTTGCTTTGCTTGATTTCATAAAAAAAAACTTCCCAATGTTTTAAACCATAGAAAATGTTGCAACGCTTAGTAGCGTAAATCTATGCAAGGGGAGTCCCCATACTACACCCTTGCATCTTAAACAGGAGTGGAATCGAACCCAATGCCTCAAGATCCCAACCCGCAAGCTTCAACCTACCGCCACAGCAGTTGGGGCGTCAAATGCGCCAAATATTGTAATGCCATCGGCCTCGGCAAGGTCGAGCAAGGTCGTCGGCCGCGTTCAACGCGCGGCTATTAGCGACGGATAGCTTTATGAGGGTACATACCGTAACTGTTTGATGGGTGGCGTTACGTCATTCGGAGATTTGGGTATGACAAGCTGGGACTTGTAGTGTTTTGTTTTTATGGTGGGTGGTGTTTTTTCTAAATTATACTGCTGTTTAGGAGAGCGTCACGGCCCAGTGGTTAAACACACTGGCTCGGAACCCGGTAGTCCCGAGATCAAATCTGGCCGGAACATATCTACTTTTTTTTTCAATTTGCGTCTAACTCTCCGGTGATGGAAAACACCGATATAATACCCAAGCAACCCGGATAACGGTAAGCTTGCCCACTACCACGTTGGGTTTGAATTCCCTCGGCGAAATGTGGGCTTTTGAATGTTCCGTTCACCATGACGGCAACAATCAGTGTACCCCTGACTAGCCCAGGGATGTGGTCGTGAGGGTATGGTATGTTTAGGCTTTGTCAGCTTTAACCTAATATTTAAGGCAATGTGCCTGAGGGCGCCCTAGAGGAAATGAACATCAATCTAGGGCTACTTGAAGAAAGCATCGTATGTTTGGGGAAAAAGCGACTCGGCACGACCGTGGCAGTAGCGATTATCGGGATGAGAATCTGATGTGAAGCCTGGCCTATTCTACTGTACCGTGGTTGTGCAAAATATCCCTGAAGATGGGCTAATTAAAGCCCGTTAAAGTGTTTTATATTTGTTAGTCTACTGGCTAGCTGTGTTAAGCTTTAGGCAAAATACTTCAAACCTAGAAATAAATGTTTTTACCTTCGATAAATATGAAACTGGCTTTCTGATTATTTCCTGTTTTAAGCTCATCCACGCTGTATCTTTAAAGTACTTTTCAAGATAGGAAAACCAGAAAATACGTTTTCGGCTGGACTACTGGGGTCTCGGTAGCTTAGTGGTTAGACCAGCCGCCTGGTTGACGGAAGACGCTGAGTCGATCCCGCCTGACACTTAAACTGGCTTTGAAATGGTGTTCCTATCCTAATTAACCGTGTAGTATATACCGTGTAGTGCCGGCACGTAAATAGAATAGCACTACCCCCTCTCTTCCCGTGGGTGTCGTAAGAGCCGACTGAGGGAAAACTGCCATAGGGAGATGGGCAGCAGCGTCTCCGCATAACAACAGGCCTCACTGCGATCGCCAACCCGCCTGCCAAGCGTGGCGATTATGGCAAACACCCCCTTATGATGGCACAACCAAAAAAATGGCCCCCAGTCCCCGGCGGCCCCGCTATTCCTGGCTACGGCAGCGGCTATGGTAACGGCGGGGCAGGGGGTGCGAGGAATCCCCGGGTGAGATCCGGCTGCCAACACCGACGACTCGACCTGGCAACATATAACGCGCGCACACTGAGGCTTGACGCGAAGCTCGTCGAATTGGAAGAGGCAATTGGTAAGTTACATTGGGATATCATTGGGTTATCTGAAGTCCAAAGAGAGGGGGAGGACTCGATAACCCTGCAATCCGGTAACTTACTATACCACCGGGAGGGCGATCAACAGTCAGTAGGTGGTGTCGGGTTCATCGTCCACAAGTCCCTTGTCAACAACGTGATCACTATCGGAAGTGTTTCGAGCAGGGTAGCGTACCTGATACTCAGGATATCGAAACGATATTCGCTGAATGTCATTCAGGTCTACGCTCCGACCTCGAAACATGACGATGTCGAAGTGGAGGCTATGTATGAGGAGATCTCTAAAGCCATGCATAGCCATAAAACCCACTACACAGTTGTGATGGGGGATTTCAATGCGAAGTTGGGGCAACGTTGCGGTGATGAGCTGAGAGTGGGGCAGTTTGGATTTGGGCAACGGAACAACAGGGGCCAGATGCTGGCAGACTTCATGGAGAAGGAGAACCTCTTTATGATGAACTCCTTCTTCAAGAAGCCCGTAAGCCGCAAATGGACCTGGATCAGTCCGGACGGTAGGGTCAAAAACGAGATCGATTTTATCATGTCGACGAAGAAGCATATATTCAATGATGTCGCTGTGATCAACGCTGTTAAGACAGGAAGCGATCACCGCCTGGTCAGAGGCACATTGAATATCGACATAAAGCTTGAGAGAGCGCGACTGATAAAATCCACGCTCCGACCAATACCGGCTCAGATTCAAAACCCCGAGTGCTTTCAGCTCGAGCTTCAAAACCGCTTCGAAGCCCTTGAGAACAGCATCGATGTGGACGATCAATACAACATGGTGGTGGATACCGTCCGTACGGTAGGGTCCAAGTACTTTAAAACCCGCCGTCCAAAGTCAAAGAAACTCTCCAGCCAGACTCTCCTACTCATGGATCAGAGAAACGCAATGCGGCTACAGAACTCAGCGGATGCCCATCGTTATCGGCAACTCAATAGACAGATATCTAAGTCTTTGACGAGCGACCTTCGCCAATTTAATACCCAGTGTATTAAAGAGGCCATTGAGCGGAACAAAGGCTCCAAAGTGTTCGCCAGAGATCTGTCTATTGGGCAAAGCCAACTGACGAGGCTGAAAACTGAGGCAGGTAGCATCATTACGTCAACACCTGAAATCCTGAGGGAGATTGAGAGTTTCTATGGACAGCTGTATTCCACTCAAACACCGGTTGAAAGCAAGGCTAAAGACCCTAGAGCCAAGCTTACCCGACACTATACCGAAGATATCCCGGACGTCAGCCTGTACGAGATTAGGATGGCTCTCAAGCAGCTTAAAAACAACAAGGCGGCGGGTGATGACGGAATCACAACAGAGCTTCTGAGAGCGGGCGGTCGGCCGATACTCAAAGTCCTCCAGACGCTCTTCAGTTCTGTCATCCTCGAGGGCAGAACGCCAAAGGCATGGGGCAGGAGCGATGTGATGCTGTTTTTCAAGAAGGGTGACAAAACTCTCTTGAAGAACTACAGACCCATATCGCTTCTGAGCCATATCTATAAGCTGTTTTCGAGAGTCATTACGAATCGTCTCGCTCGCAGGTTCGACGACTTCCAACCTCCCGAACAAGCCGGGTTCCGAAAAGGCTATAGTACCATAGACCACATTCATACGCTGCGGCAAGTTATACAGAAGACCGAAGAGTATAACTTGCCACTTTGCCTAGCGTTCGTGGACTATGAGAAGGCCTTTGATTCGATTGAGACCTGGGCAGTGTTGCAGTCTCTCCAAAGGTGCCAAATAGACTACAGGTACATCGAGGTGCTAAGGTACCTATACCAGAATGCCACCATGTCGGTCCGATTACAGAACCAGAACTCTAATCCGATCCAACTACAGCGAGGCGTGAGACAAGGAGACGTTATTTCTCCGAAATTGTTCACAGCTGCGTTGGAGGATATTTTCAAGCTTCTGGACTGGAAAGGACGCGGCATCAACATCAATGGCGAGTACCTAACACACCTACAATTCGCCGATGATGTAGTTCTTATGGCTGAGACCTTGGAAGACCTGAACATAATGCTCGAAGATCTCGGTAGTGCTTCCCAAAGAGTGGGTCTTAGGATGAACATGGACAAGACGAAAATCATGTTCAATGCCCATGTTGCACCTGCTCCAGTTAACGTTGGGAACATTACACTCGAAGTTGTTGACCACTATGTTTACCTGGGACAGGCAGTCCAGTTAGGTAAGTCCAACTTCGAGAAAGAGATCTCTCGTCGAATCCAGCTCGGATGGGCAGCGTTCGGGAAGCTCCGGCATATATTCGCGTCCGAAATACCTCAGTGTCTCAAGACGAAAGTCTTTGACCAGTGTGTGTTGCCAGTAATGACATATGGGAGTGAGACGTGGTCGTTTACTATGGGTCTCATAAGAAGGCTCAAAGTCACTCAGCGAGCAATGGAGAGAGCGATACTTGGTATTTCCCTGCTTGATCGAATCAGAAATGATGAGATCCGCAGGAGAACTAAGACAACCGACATCGCTCGAAGGATTGCATCGCTGAAGTGGCAGTGGGCGGGACACATAGCGCGGAGAACCGATGGCCGTTGGGGCGGAAAGGTTCTCGAATGGCGACCGCGTACCGGACGACGTTCCGTGGGCAGGCCCTCCACAAGGTGGACCGACGATCTGGTCAAGGTCGCGGGAAGCCGCTGGATGCGGACAGCGCAGGACCGATCGTTGTGGAGATCTTTGGGGGAGGCCTATGCCCAGCAGTGGGCGTCGTTCGGCTGATATGATGATGATGATGATCCTAATTAACAGATTCTTTGTCAAACAACCTGTCATTTTCCGAGTTTTGGTCTCAAAGACTGATTTAACGTTGTTTCAAATTCTTCAAATACTTAAGATGGTATCCGGCTGTCTGATACACTCAGACACAAAATGAGCACAATCATTCGTCACTTTAACATTTGCCTTGACTGAGAATCAAATTCACGAGCTGCGGACAAGTAGGCAAGTTTATTTTTGTAAGAAGACATCCTGAAGATGAACATAATATTGTCAGGTTAACCGTAACTAATTTTTTTCGGATTCATCTGTTGCTTCAAGTTATTTATTACACCAAAAGGTTACATCAAAACCAGATACTGCAAACATTAAAATATTCTAACATGAATGTATGCTTGATAACAGTTAAAGAAAACATGTGTCCCAATTTATGAATGACGTAAAACTTTACCTACTAATTAAAACATTTGGCGATTTATTTGCATAATTTATGAAAATAAAATAAGGTCTGTTTGAATAACTTTTACACACGTGTGGCATCAAAGAAAAACTGGGTTGCCGTAATCTAATCCAAACGATAGAATCGTGAAATTAAATTGAATATTTTCTGGAGCTGCCCGTGGCGCAGTTGTGACAGCGATCGGTGACGATCGCTGTTGTTAAGCAATACACGCTGGGTCGGAAATGGTATGGGTGACCACCCCGGCCGAAATTTAGTGATGTGTATTTTGGGCAGTTCTTGCTTCGGAAGGCACGTTAAGCAGTTGGTCCCGGTTGACGTCGCTAGATGTCAGTCGTTAATCCTGGTCAGAGGCTCCAAACAACACTCATAACAACTGCGTAAAACTTCATCTATTTTGTTCTTAAAGTAGGTATTGTCTTATACATAAATCTTCAATGTCAAATGTCAATCATTAGAATAATGATCTTAAGTTATTTTGAGAATTGCTTAATCAATACGATTTTATTCGCTCATGACTATATTCTTAACGAGGTAGTCAGAGGCACGCAATTGGTGAAAGTCGCCAACATTGTGACGGAACATTCAGGAGCCCACATTTCGCCGAACTGATTTAAAAATCAAGATGGTAAGGGGCAACTCTACCTCGCCGTTATTCGGGTTGCTTGAGCTTCTAATCGGTGTTTTCTATCAACAGAGAGTAAGCCGCAAATTGAAGAATCTTATACATGCTGCATCTGAAACCACATTTTTAATTTATATAACAATGGATTGCTGTTCGTTAGTCTCGCTAAAACTCGGGAATGGCTGGACCGATTTGGCTAATTTTGGTTTTGACACATTTGTATTGGTCGAGGGAAGGTATAAAAAGTGAGAAATCATGAGAAAATGCTGGGAATATAGTAAAAATCTCAATTTTAGTTTCCTCTTAGTAAATGTTCCTACCTGTCACGTGACACTGAATGTTTGACAACAGAACGAAGTCTGTTGGGACAGCTAGTCTATACAAATATTATAAAGAGGAAAGGTTTGATTTTTTGTTTGTTTGTATGAATTGAATAGGCTCCGAAACTACTTGGCAGATTTGAAAAATTCTTTCACTGTTGGAAAGCTACATCATTCCTCAGTGACATAGGCTATATTTCATTTTCAAAAAAAATAGGCATCCTTACTAAAATTACGATAACGTCAGTCCACGCGGACGAAGTCGCGGGCGGCTGCTAGTAAACAATATAAGTGTTCCGGCCATACTTGAACTCGGGACCGCAACAGTGTTCAACCACTGGGTCAATGTTTGTTATGTTATTAACAATCGAATTTCATTTTTCTTTTGTAAATTGTATTAGTCTATTTCAAGAACGTTTTACATTGATACACGTTTTCCGGATTTATATTACAAACCATTAGCAAACTTCCTCCCCAAAGGTCAATGGAAACCATTAGAAAATGTGGCACAACGAATGTCTCGGATTAATCACAGTTCCATGGGGGTTACTCGAGTTCAGTTCAGGCTATGGCGTGATGAGGAGACCTAGATTAGTAATACCTAAAGTCCATTTTATGGGCGGCCAATTCAGGGCAATTGTAGTTTGTAACGAAAGCAATTAAAAAAGTTTGACGCTGGCTGCTATTCGGAGACGTTTTGAGATAGAAATAAGAAAAAGTTTCTTGCACATTGAACAAAGTAGTTTTTTTTGTCATCTGATAGTGTGTTTTCAAAATTGTGGTAATTTCAAAAAGGCACTTCAGGCTTAAATTGTTTGTTCTTTTCCTTCAACAAAAATGATAACTCATTATTTTATTGCGTTGCTTTAATGTTGTCATTTACAATATCTATTGCATGCCGTTGTTACCTATTAGCAAGACTTCATTTAGCATTGTTTTTGTTGTAATTTTGTATCCTGAATCATTGTATTAGTGTAAGTTTTGTTGGTGACCTAATAAATAAATAAGACACAGTAGTTAAGTAAATAACGCTTGCAATACTCATTGCCTACAATAGGCTTGAGATCTAGACTTGCTCACATCATTATCAGCCCATACTGGTCCATTGCTGGACGTATTCCTCTACTAAAGCCCACTCCTCAAACCCCTCCGCAATCGCGGCTCATCCTCAGCTAGACGCATCCACCTTGAGCCAGCAGCCAGCACCTAGCCGGAGAGTCTCACGATACGCTTGCCGCGTGATCTTCACACAAGGACGTGTTTAGGAGCCTGTTCACACTAGTGTTGTTGGGCGATTTCACGGCGAGGCGATCTCGCAGCAAAGATCTCACGATAAAAAACGCCACGAGAACGCCGCGAGTTCGCCACTGACGGGCGGTTTCACGGCGGCTGAATGCCTCATCCATCAGTCAAATTCAAAGCTGGCTTCGCGTTGTGTTCGCGGCGTTCTCGCGGCGATCTCGCGGCATTTATTTCATCACGGAACTATCACACAAAAAAGGCTAGGTGCGAACAGACTCTTACCCTGACGGCTGTCGGTTCTACGGCGAATGTGGCCAGCTCACTGCCACTGCAGCTTACCTTATTCTGAAACCTTAGTCAATGACCTTGGTATAACCTCATCTTTCACGCAGTCCAGCTATCGACAAAAAAAGAAAGTCTTATTGCTGTTATGTTAAAAACAAATAAATTGGAGATAACATAGAGGTACTGGTACATTTCCTGATGATAAAGTATCTTTTTTCTTGGGCTGACCTAGAAATAACATGTTCAAACCTCTTCTCAAGAATCTTTTCAAAGGTTTATTATTCTAGAATATCAGAAAATGCCACAGATCTTTAGATTTCAGTTATGTTTCTCGGTTGGGTTGTATTGTAAATGAGATAAAAATAACATTAAATAAACAAACATAATTTTATCAGTTAAACAACCTAACCTGAATTTCAAAGAGCAGACGTCATTCAAACACCGCAAGCCAATGACATTACAATAAAAAAGACGTAGATAGGTTATGTCAGTACTGACGCGAAGTCGAAAATTGTCCTCTGGCGTGCGTACCTATAATTTGACCGTGTGTACAAGTTAGTATGATTATTTACTAGAGCGTAAACGAGACAGATACATGTTGCCCAGTATCGTCTCAAACTGTCCGGCTCAGGTGGTCGAAGTCCTGATTTCGGGTGCCACTTTTTTAGCACAACAACCTATCTACGTCTTTTTATTTTAATATCATTGCCGCAAGCCATCTTTTTTCCTAACGTAAATTTGGCATATGCACACATGGCGTTTTATAATGGAGTTAACGAAACTAGGTCCACGCACTTTCCGGGTTCATTCCCCGGTCGAACACATTTCCTAAGGTCAATGTTCGCTGGAAAATTCACCCGAGGTTAGGGCGTGTTGGAAAATAAATCTTTTCTAATGCTATTTACGGCGTGGGATAGGTTACAGTAAGGTATTATTTTTATATGCTGAAAAGCAGATGTTTAAGGTTTTATTACTGCACTGAGGATCCACGAGTCGTTGAATAGATAGATCGTCGATTAGTTATATGACTATACTTAAGTTATAAATATGAAACGACATCACACACATATTTTATTTCATTTTTTTCCACTGTTTTCTTCGATTTGCTTTTTCGATTGTATAGATAACTAATTTTATGTACTAACATGTAGGTGGTTGAGTCACATTATGTCTGATACATACTGTGTATTTATTTATTATTTTTATAATAGTACATATTTAGGTCTATTATTAAGTGTATTATTGTTTGGTTGATTAGGTTCTTGACGATTTGAAAGCACTTGTAACAGGTCTATTTAAATAAAGATATTTCTGATTCTGATTGTAACTACCATAGGCATTTTTTTTCACTTACAATCTATGGATATACGTTGTCCGAAATAAATGAAGAGTTTTTTTTTATTTCCTTTTTTTTAATTCATACATTGCTCTGATCGTAAGGTAAGGTTTTCCCTTTTGTTAAGGAAATCAGGGAAACCAAGGTACCCCAAACACCCAGACTCTGCACAAATGTCTTTTCTATCAACAAATATTTGGATAGGTGCACGCACTAAACGGGTTGTCAATAAGTTATCATAAGCTAGTGGTATCATTCATTTATTATTTATTGCATATACATAGAAAAAGTAGAAATGTATTTAAACTAAAAGACTTTCTACCAGTCAACCACACCATTTAAACTTAAGCGGCAGTCAGTACAGCACTTAAACTAGGAACTTTCGAAGGTATTTCTATTCAATATGCGAATTTTATTATGATCCCAAACTGAGTTATCCGAATAACCCATAACACATAGTGCAACGATCGCTTTACAGCTTGCGTCACAGCCCCCTGGGATTAGTGGTTGGCATGTTGCCGTTTTCTTCCCGATTTAGACATAATGGCTTGCCGTTTCACCATTTTCCGTTTATTGGTACCAATAAATCGTTCTATAGCAAATGTTGAAATATCAGAATCATCCTAAATTTGGATGCTACCAGCAGTAAAATTGCTAAACCTACGGGCGATAAATGAAGTTATTGGTAGATAGTACCTATTACTATCTAAGGATGCCAACACTACGCTAAAAAATTAATGTAAATCAGCAAAACAAAATTCTTACTCAATTTAATGAGAGCGCGTTGGCCCAGTGGTTTAACACTCCGGCCCGGAAACCAGGTGGTCACGAGTTCAAGACTGTCCGGTGTTCATTGTACTCTGCGGCGCTGTCCGGTATGGAAAGCACCGTTGAGAAACCCAAGTAACCTGGATAACGGTGGTAAGCTCGCTCAATCAATCAATATCTTAGACTCATTAGATAATCATGTTTTCATATCTTACCCCAAACTTCCTAAATTCTCTGTTAAATGGTTGACAGGTAGAGACACAAATTCCTTTTTTCCTTTCCTGTTATTCAAATTTTATGCTTTGAAGAATAAATAAATAAATAGGTTGTAATCATTGTAACTGAATGGCTAATGACATCATCTGCCCATTTGGTAAGTTCAATGACCCCACGGCACAATTACCCAGGTACATTTCCACGCCAATTCTAACAGTTTGCCAAACGAAAATAGACAGAACGGTTATTTGGATATTTTCAGCATACCTATTCAGTATGTGTAACTAACATAAAAGTACTAAATCTGAATATCGCTTTTCAATAACGTATCCAAACAGGTAATATACTTTTGACAGGCCTAAGCTTATAGCTTTTCAGTCTGTAATTTTAACCAAATTACAAAACTCTCGGCGAAGTGTAAGCTTCTAAGTGATCCGTTTACCATGACGGCAACAATCAGTATGACTACTCCGTATGTTTTCTAATCGAATTGACTTACTGCAGGTATTATCAAGCGGGCGATTTTCTCAAGTGGGCGTGGTAGGCCAAAGACTAAACTATGAGGAATTTAGAAAAACGGTCGAAGGAGTCTCGAGACAGGATTTGGCCTACCACGCCCACTTAAAACACTCACCCTGTACACACTCAATCATACAAATAAGCATTATGATTAAGATACGATTAAAAACTTATCTACTATGTTGAATAGATTTTTTCGACCTAGCAATCAATTCTTCAAGTAATTAGTTTCGTAAGGCTACTCTTTAAAATATAACTTCATGAAGATATATTCAATATAGTCGTTCCCAAGTGACGTTAAAACCTATTAACTGAAAAAAAAAATGTGTTTTGTGTTCCCATTTTTTGAATAAAATTGATGAAAAAAAATTAAGACAAGTCGTGTCCCAAAGTTAGGTTTTCTCTTAATGTTAAAATAGTTTTAGTTGTTTTTTTACTTTTGTTCAATGTGGTTTGCAGTTTAAACAATGAAACTATACAAGAAGACGGCAGATTGAATAATGAAAGCTTTGTTTTGTGTTGGCATCTGTCTGGCAATGTTTCAACTGCGTGTACACATCGGATGTGACCAAAATTTAGAACCTGGACGATTATCTGGTGTTTCCTTGTTTATTTTAGGAAGATAATGGCCGCTATATTAAGACTTATCTGAATATTATAGTTTAACTACAATTTTGTCAGAAATGAGGAGATTCGTAAAAGAACTGTAGTCGCCGGCGTAACCCAGTGGGTAAGCCAGTGGGCGAGAAGAAAAGGTTCTGGGTTGGAAGCCATTTGAGTGCAAAGGCAGGGTGGGGCAAGGTCGCAGGATCTTGGTGCTTTGAAAATCTATGGGAGAGGCTTAGTGTTTAGCAGTGCACTTCATGCTGCTGTTAAAGATGATGATTTTTAGATGGGTCCAATAATGCCTATAGTGAAGAAGCTATTTTTCAGTATGCTTTTAATAGAGTGGTAGGTCCCACACAGATTTCATCAATGTTGAGTAAATGAGGATCGTATATTTTATATGTGCCTATGTTTTTCTATTTTTAGTTCTTTTTACTTCTTGAAAACGCTTGCTAAATGTTAAATGAAAAGTAAAATGTTACACCTGTTTCTAATTCTGCTCTCAGCTCACCTTCTGGTAGTAAACAGTCCGAAAATAACCAAAAGCACTTACGCTAAAAAATAGATCGTCACATTCGCCATTTTGACGGCACACATTCGCAGCCGCGCGCGGTCGCCGCCCCCGGGAAAGCGGCCGGAAACGTGTGGAAAGTGAGGAACTAGACGCGTGACGTCAGCCATTACCTAACAGATTCCATTTTCAAACGTGGGAATTATGCTTTCCGTGATTTTTTATTTTTTTATGCGTTGCCAGTTTTAGTTTTGGAGCGAATGAGGTGGGATCAAGGTCGTTGAACTTATTAGGCGAGATTGTTACTCATAGACCGAGGCACCTATAGACAGACATGTAGTTAATTAACCTGTCTGTGCAATAACTAATCTTATTATTTTGAAATTTACTGTGAATTTGCAGTCAGAGAATTTACTGCGTATTTTATAGATCTGCTGAGTGATTCTGTAAATCTGAAATAACGGAATGAGTTTAGTTTTTTCCATGAGTTTCACGTCAGACATATCGAGGTGAATTCGGATTCATGTCAAATTAAGTTTTCAGCAAGCTCTATGGCTGAGCAGTACAATTATTTCAATATACCTACTTACCCCTTTTTTGTCGCCAAATCGATTGAATAGTGAATGATAACTCATAAACTTGTTATTTTCATTTAATTTTGTATCGTAACAATTAACTTTTTTACCTCGTACTGAACATACTTAAACCTAAATATAGGTAACACAAATACATAATAGGCAGATAGATAGGTACATTCTTCATTGCATACTAAATAGTACATTGTTATCCTAGGGGTGAAAGTAGTCCCTCGAACTATTGGCGCCCTCACTTCGTTCCGGGCGCCAAACCCCGTCTCGGGACTAATTAAGTCTTTCACCCGAGGTAAACACTGTGCTTTTCATTACGAATACAAGGAAAGTAAAAATAAAACATGAATTAGCCAAAGAAAAAGATTTAAAAATAAATGAAGATTGAATTGGCGCTATCCCGCCTATTTTGTTTGTTTTTTTTTTTCTGTGGCGGGCCCACTATTCAGCCATTATTTTTTATTTTTTTCATTGGAAAAATGGTAAATATTTTGCTCTAAGCTTAGTTATTTTGAAGGAATTGTTGAAACTGAATTATAATAAAGTTATTTATAAAATATACATTCTCTAATCAATACTTAACTTTAAGTTATTTTAATTTTACATCGTGGCTGTATAGAAAGTTGGAACATGGTTCAATAGATATGTGAAAAATAACTAAGTTTTTTTTTAATAATTTGGCAGATGTCAGTTGTAAGTGATTCTCCCTAGGGATGAAAAGTATTACTTTCAGCCCGCTTCTCAGGTCAGTAATGACCTACTTTCAGAGTATGAGTAATGAAAAAGTACAAAAATATACAGCAGAAATACAGATGAACGTATCATACATTAAGGGCGGCTTTATCGCTAGAAAGCGATTTCTTCCAAGGTACCAACCAGTAGGTAGAAGCAAATAGACCAGAAGACTCCACCAGGGGCGTCCGAATGATTTTCCTATTGAGGTTTCTAGAGCAACTAATGGCAAATAATATAGATATTTTCGGGATCCATAGTAAACAAATCGTTCAATTACATCAATATTTATCTGAAACGAGTATACAAACAAATTGCGGGTTATTCAAACTTATAAGACTCGTCAAATGAATCATGACTGTAATTTTTCCATCTATTTACTGGTGCTTGCTTCACCGAGACGCTGTGGTAGTTAGTTGGTAGCTATCAGTGGCGATAAAGACACAATTCCAGCCTTAGTGGACAAACTAAATATATTAACCCGGCGTCATGGGGGTTAAAAACTGTAACACGGACGTGGGGGTTGGGTCTATTTGACCCTGGTAAGATATGTAAATATTTTAGTCTCCAGTTGAAAGAAACGGTTTTTATTATTACCAGCTTTAACTTTAGAGTTATAAGGGTTATCCAACACTAAAAAAAATTTGAAATATATAATTTTTATCATGGAAACGAGACTTTGAAAAAAACTAAAATATATTCTATAAAAACCGCTCAAATATGTCTTTTGCACTAACAAACTAAATAAAAAAGGTTTAAACTACAATAAAGAAGAAGTAATACAAATAAAATAAAAATATAAAAAAAACTCTTTTTGTATGGAAAAAATGGAGTGAAATTGTTACGCCGAGTACAGGCATGGGTCTAAATTACCCATTTTCAGGTTACGGCACTTATAGCTCCAAACTCAGGCGTTTTCTGACTTATTTTAGGGCACAAACGTGTGAAGTGATTCATTAACTCCAGCTATAGGAAAAAACAGCATTGTCGGGTGAATAGTATAAAAATTATAGACATTCTAAAAACGGCCGGGTATCTTAGACCCAACCCCCATGACGCCGGGTTAATGAGAAAAATAACTGCCAACATAGCATTTCTGTCTCGCCCAATGGTTGGCTGGCAGATAATGCTTTTAGAATTAAGGCCACTTTTTGTACTATTTGTGTGCAAAAAAGATTAAAGAAATTAAAAAAAACAGCCTTTAAGTAAACACAACTCAACTATAAAGTGGTACGAGCCATACTCTAACCAGTTACAGGGATGTTTGTAAAGCTAGTGGATTATCTACTAGTCATGGGCTTTAGAGTGGCTTAATAACGTCTGAAAATGAAGTATAGGTACCTACTTGGCCCAAATTGTCGTAAATCGCAAATTATGTAAGTGTAAGTTCTGTTTAAGAAATAGGTGCCATAGCACTTATAAGAAAGAGGCCATCTCTGCATAGCTATATTTAATTATTGTTAAAAAAAAACAAAAGTAACTCATACTAGGCACTCAGACACTGGTTTCAAGGAAAGCCGCGGCCCGCTGACTTCTCTAACATACACCACAGCGTTCCAGTGTGACAGAGCCCAAGGTCGTTGACCATTTTCAGTGCTTCATAGGAAGTGTGCCGGGGCGTCGAACCCTGAAATGGAGCGCAGGGTTACAAACCTCGCATCTTCCGGGGTGGACTACCCGTTGCCATGGTAACTTACTTGCCCTTGGAAGTTCAAATTTCTTCACTAAGTTATTCGAGCACGCTATGAAGGAGAGAATTGTGAGACAAAGTACGTTGTCGGTACGGTTAAATAAAACGGATAAGTTAATGTCAAAGTCCACTGCTGGACCCGTGCTCACCCATACAACTCACTTTCACCATCCAACGACCGACTTGGTGTTATGGTTGAGAAACGAGCTACACCAGAGGTTGCGGGTTCGATCCCCGCACAGTAAGACGTACATTAAATTTGTGTGCGTGCACGGGCATGTCTGTTTGTATCCTACTATTTATAAATGTGAAAGTTTGTATGTGTGGAAAAATATTTCCTAACGGAAAAATATTTATACTTTATTCCGGTCGCTAGTTGGTCTATATTTTTTGCCCATAAACGGGGTTTTTCAAAATTGTCAAGGGAATTCTTGTTTTTATATCTCTATTTTGCGAATAGTTCGGAATAGATTTAGAGTTTTCAAGTCGTTCTTACTTTTCTTAATTTTTATTGTTGCAAGTCATAATATTTATTAATTTCTCAAAAATCGTCTTGTATTGAGACATAAGACGTCTAAAGTTCCTCTTTAAAAGTGTCAAATAACGTTATTAAAACCGCTACCGGTATTACCAACATAAGAAAGTGGAATCCGTCCAAAACAGGAGGACGGGCCGGACTCGGAGGCCGCGGAACGGCCGGCCTTGACGCCTGGATTCGCGCGGTTGGTATGCCTGGCTTGTTTGTACAGCTCGAACAGGGCGTCTGTAGGGACTGCATGAGATTTTGATGTATGTTTTTTAGGAATGTAAAAACAATTTGAAAAATAATAATGAAGTTGGGAGACTTTTTTAAAAGTGCCTGAAAAAAGCCTTTGATTGTTTTGTTGATTTAATATGGTGGTTCCTTTTATTAATGAACTAAAAAAAATATTCACTTTTGGACCGATCTCAATTTGTTCCACCTTAAAGTTTGATTTAAAATGTAAACTAAATTATTTCAATGCTTAAAATGCAAACTGTCAGTTCGCATATTATTATTATTAATAGAATATATTGTTAATAGTTTACCTTTTAAGTTGAGCAATTGCCATTCTGATTTGTATCGAAGATCACGTTATACAAATCTTACAAATTCTTTAATTTGTAAGATTTGTATGACGTGATCTTCGATACTGTTACTCAGATAGGTGACCCTTTTTTTTTTAAAACTACGACGGTGTCAAACTAGCATGCGGGCTGCCTGATGGTGAGCAGCTACCGCAGCCTATGGACACTTATTTGTAGGATTCTCGCTAACAAAATCTCACATCTCAATCTCCCTTAGGAGAAAACGCTCATTTTCATCGTCAATTCGCTCCACCTTGAATAGGTATTCTCCCGCCAAGTCACCCTTGTATTATGTTCATCAATAATGACGATCTCATGTCACGTAGGGTATTCCTATCATAATTACAGCGCAGTGTCGACTCCACTGAATCCACAGTTCTGCCCTTGAGTGCGGGCGCGTTGCGGCAGGTCGGCGCGTACAGTTATAGCTCGCGTTGCGTCCGAGTTGCAATCCTGCTCGTTTGCAGCAATGTTATGTACCTGAGAATTCGCAAGAACTTATGTTTGGCAAGCTTGATGCAAAGATGCCTGTCTGTAATATCTTTGAACATTTATTTTGTCATAATCGTATGTCAACGTCTTAAGGCTGACGATGTGGGAAATAATTTGATAGTTAAGTTACTAAGCACGCTGGTAAGGGATGCTTGACTTTCAATGGGGGTGGTGTCCTTGTTACTCTTTGGGGAAAAAAGATTTTAAGCACGGTCAAACTGTTTATTAAGTAAAAAATAGATATCTGTGCCATAACATTCACTAATTTATTCCAAATGGGGTAGTCAAAGACACGCTGGCTCTTTTCATCATGATGATTGTAACATTTGGGAGTCTACATTTCACAAATTTCATATTTTATTTTTATTTTTAGTAGCATTTTTAGTCATCCCTAAAAATAAAAATGAATAATATTTTTGCATTCGTTTTTAATTCCTACTTAAAGTTAGTTCCATAAAGTAGCCAATCATGTCAAGAATATTTGTTTTGAAATCTTTTTACGATTATTTAATTAACAAATAAAAATAGCAAGCTACGTAACAGGTGTAAACAATAATTACATAAATTCAATAAAACTGTGCAAATACTCAAGTCATAATTTTGCACAATATTTACCAGATTTGTCATACGTCTGACGCAAATGTTGAATAATAAGTTTACATTCAAATACCGGCTCGGTTAAAGACATTTAATTTTCAGTCAAGGTAAAGTTGATTGTTATCAAGGAACATGATTATTGACTCTTCAAAAAAGACAACTGAAAAAGCGTCCGAGAGAAGTGGACTACAGTAACTTAATTTATAATTTGTGTACTAAGTTGTACATAAAGTTAAGTTCCCAGCAGCTGTATGTTCCGTGTAATTTCGTCTGACACAAAAAAACTTTACACAGAAAGTAACTATGTATAATTCGCATAAATGTATGCGGCGCTGTTAAAACCGTGTTTTTTTTCGTTGCTGAGTTTATTCAAATGATATATTTTATGATATTTATTGAAATCAAGTGATGTCAAGAGAAAATTGTATTTATTTGGATATGGGTTGATTTAATATATGATTTTCCGTTCATGCAGTGCATGTTTCGTAAGCTCACAAAATAAATAACTTTCCCCGTTTCTGAAACTTTTGTCCGCTCCTATGGGTCGCAGCGTAATGTGGTCTTAACTGTTTACAGTAAGGGCTTATCATTTTTCACTAAGTACGTACACCCCTACAATAATTCCAACCAACGTGTTAAAGTTTGGCCGTACTACTTAAGTACATTTTAGTTTAAATTTCCTCATCATCATTATCAAGTCAACTGTCCTCTGCTAAACATGGCTGCCTGATTTCCAGAGACCTACGCCCTTTATTAGGTCACTCAATATTTTTTTAGTGTTTTTTGAAGTTCACCAGGTGACTATTTTAACCAGGTTTTTTTTGTGTATTTAATCGCCGGAAAGGTAGTCGCCAATTTCGAAAAGTTTTCTATACAAGTGTGGATCTGAAACCCGAAACCAGAGAGCTTAACTCCTAGGCTGCGACATTCTCAATAATTTACTGCAAAGAACGACAAAAAAGTCATTTAAAATAGTACCTGCCCTGCCCCACTAAATAACGTCTTTGCATTTTCTGTGCGCGCGTGAAAAAAAGTAAAAAGCCCGCCAAAAATAAACGTCAAAAACTTCAAGATGGCCGCCGGCGCCGCGGCGACCTCGACAGTCCAGGAAGTGCATGTAATACCAATGAACCTTCAATGTTATCCACTTGAATCCTGGTCCGCAAATATGCACTAACTTGTGAGTATAATTGTTGGCCTTTTAAAAGATGTTCGTTATTTCGTTAAACAACTTCAGGTAGGGCTGGTCGCAAAAAAGGAGTTGTTTTTTATTATTGAGATGATAAAAGCCAAGTGTAGGTAAATGAGATAAGTTGAGGATAAAGTAGTGTAATTGTTATAAACTTTACATCGGACGCCGCTTCGTAAAGTGCGATAATAACTTTTATCTATGCAAATTCAAAGTACGTTAAAACATTAAGTTAGTCAAGCCCATTTGTTTTTACAACTTGAACTTCGTGTTTTATTATGAAGAACTGTATAATATGATACCCAATATTACCGTAACGCTTAGCATTGTTAGGGTTTCTTCTAATTCAAGAACAGCCATGGTCTCATATCTTTTTGGCTTCTGAGATGTGTTCCTCCACGGGCACTTTTAATTTGTGGATGAGCTCGACATGCCGTACCCAGTCTAAAGTGGTCCGAAGGAGATCACTGCTAAGGTTGAGGCTGCCTAAATGTATTCGTATCTATAACTTATACCAAGAAATACACGATAATCAGGTAAATAGCTATAACTATAGCATAAAGATCGCTAGATTTCGGAAATCTTTGAGGGAGACCTATGTTCAGCACCGCACATCATGCGGCTTTTAATGAAGCCGATAGCAAAGAGTTCTTCAAAAGGGTGTTAAAATGGTAGTAACAGGGTCAGTAAAGCGCGAAGGATGTCTTTGTTGTTGGTTACGTATCCAAAGCGGTAACTGGTAACCATCAGGCGGGCATACGCCACCGACCCTGTAATAGTAATGGGAACTTTTGTGTCGTAAGCGGCTTTAACAAAGGCAAATCATAGCTGTCTTCAGGATCACCACACAATCTAACCAGGGTAATTTAATTATGATTTTCCATAAGGCGAAGGTATTTAGACTTTGACAGGGTGCTCAGTTCCGAAAGATAATGGAGAATATCTTCTTACTTTTACATTCGTTTCAATTGTTGCAGGATAATTGTTAAACTCGTGAAACAAAGTAGGCACTAAGGGGTTGTCCATTAATCACGTGATCTTTTTTTAGCATTTTTTAACCCCCCCGCCCCCATTGGTGATACGTAGTGAGGTTTAAGACCACCCCCCCTCCCCTTTCTCAACATCACGTGTATTTTTAGTACCTACAACGAATCTTAAAATTTTCTGAATATTATCTTAATTTAAATACAGGTATAAACTATAATCTTATTTTATACTGAAATTAAGGACCATAATAAAAATGTCTACACCAGGTTGCAAGTTTGTTGCCGCGCCGTGCCGCTTAATATTTGTTTAAAAATCCCGCGTTAGACGAAAAAATAAATACACGAGATATCTTACTACACCCCCCCCTCACCCTTGTGTTATTTTCGTGATTTTTATCAAACCCCTCCCCCCCCTTTCAAGCCTCACGTGATTAATGGACAGCCCCCAACTAGTAGACATGAACATCATAGTATAAATATTTTAAATTCAGACAAATATAATGTGGTGTCGGACACTTATTTCTGTACCGTACCGTGAAATTTGGCCAGAATCGAAGTTCACTCTTTTTGAAATTTGTAAGTGATTTTACAAAATGAGTGATACCTACATTATCAAGGACCAAAAACTTTGAACCTGACATGCACGAAAAAGAATCTCTAAAAATTGTATTGTTATTAAAGGTAGGTATTAAAGGCATAAATATTTTTTGTCATGATAATCTTGAAACAATAATAAAACTGTGACATCGCGGCATCGTGACGTTCATTTAAGAGTCTTGGCCTACGCCAATGTGTCACGTTTTTCTCTGAATATTGGAAAGGGGTAGGATATATCATGTGTTGTTTTTCAGTAATAAACTTTGTTTTTAAGTAGTCTTAAAGTATTCGATGTTCACAAATCACACTGTATAAGTAGTATCCTAATGAACTTGGCAGCAGCGGTCATCTTCCTTCATCAAATGTTTGAAGAGGCCAATAAATTTCTAAGACCACGTAGACAAAGTAACTAGGTATATACATAAATTTTATTATTGTTTTTTAGCATTTTCCATGCAGTATCTTTCTAAAGAAAACCAGAAAAAGACATTTGGTCATGTTGGCATCAGGCAGGACTTGAACCCGCATCTTTCGCAAGCCGGGCGACTGCACTACCAATTATGCTACCGAGACCATTAACAGACCGGCCGAATCTTTCTGGTATATTTTGCCCTATGAGCCAGGGTGATTTCATCAATGTTATAGGCATCCACCTCTAACACTCGGAAGAAATATTTTTTTCAAATATTTAACTCCCGATTAAGATGAAAAAGCTATTACTAAATTTTATTATTGTTTTTTAGCATTTTCCATGCAGTATCTTTCTAAAGAAAACCAGAAAAAGACATTTGGTCATGTTGGCATCAGGCAGGACTTGAACCCGCATCTTTCGCAAGCCGGGCGACTGCACTACCAATTATGCTACCGAGACCATTAACAGACCGGCCGAATCTTTCTGGTATATTTTGCCCTATGAGCCAGGGTGATTTCATCAATGTTATAGGCATCCACCTCTAACACTCGGAAGAAATATTTTTTTCAAATATTTAACTCCCGATTAAGATGAAAAAGCTATTACTAAATTTTATTATTGTTTTTTAGCATTTTCCATGCAGTATCTTTCTAAAGAAAACCAGAAAAAGACATTTGGTCATGTTGGCATCAGGCAGGACTTGAACCCGCATCTTTCGCAAGCCGGGCGACTGCACTACCAATTATGCTACCGAGACCATTAACAGACCGGCCGAATCTTTCTGGTATATTTTGCCCTATGAGCCAGGGTGATTTCATCAATGTTATAGGCATCCACCTCTAACACTCGGAAGAAATATTTTTTTCAAATATTTAACTCCCGATTAAGATGAAAAAGCTATTACTAAATTTTATTATTGTTTTTAGCATTTTCCATGCAGTATCTTTCTAAAGAAAACCAGAAAAAGACATTTGGTCATGTTGGCATCAGGCAGGACTTGAACCCGCATCTTTCGCAAGCCGGGCGACTGCACTACCAATTATGCTACCGAGACCATTAACAGACCGGCCGAATCTTTCTGGTATATTTTGCCCTATGAGCCAGGGTGATTTCATCAATGTTATAGGCATCCACCTCTAACACTCGGAAGAAATATTTTTTTCAAATATTTAACTCCCGATTAAGATGAAAAAGCTATTACTAAATTTTATTATTGTTTTTTAGCATTTTCCATGCAGTATCTTTCTAAAGAAAACCAGAAAAAGACATTTGGTCATGTTGGCATCAGGCAGGACTTGAACCCGCATCTTTCGCAAGCCGGGCGACTGCACTACCAATTATGCTACCGAGACCATTAACAGACCGGCCGAATCTTTCTGGTATATTTTGCCCTATGAGCCAGGGTGATTTCATCAATGTTATAGGCATCCACCTCTAACACTCGGAAGAAATATTTTTTCCAAATATTTAACTCCCGATTAATATTTCGAAAATATTTCTTCCGAGTGTTAGAGGTGGATGCCTATAACATTGATGAAATCACCCTGGCTCATAGGGCAAAATATACCAGAAAGATTCGGCCGGTCTGTTAATGGTCTCGGTAGCATAATTGGTAGTGCAGTCGCCCGGCTTGCGAAAGATGCGGGTTCAAGTCCTGCCTGATGCCAACATGACCAAATGTCTTTTTCTGGTTTTCTTTAGGTATATACATTCTGTTATAGAACGATTTTGTCAAAACTAGTATTTTTAGCTCCCCTGTTCGTGCACTTACATTCTCAGGCCCAAACAAGTTCCAACCCTACACCTGTGCATTGCATCAGCGCCTGTCGCAATGGCGTTTATCTCGAAATGTGCAATGCTAACTTAATCTTAGCCAACCAAACGGAATTCAGCACATGAAGGGCTTAGTAATTACTTACTTACTTACTTAGAGAACCTTCGCAGTTTGGAATGGCTATGATAAGACTGTTTTGACTTTTGCGGTAAATGTCACTATTACGACAGCGGAATTTCGAATTGATTGCAACTGGCGGTTTGTTTTGTAAGATTAGCTGTGCGTTTTCTAGTATAAGTAAGACTGAATCATTAATTGAAGATAGGATTCAAAATTAAGTTTAACTTATACTCGTTGAGAGTAGTTTGGACAGCTTTATTGAAATGTCCTTTCTTTAATTGGTATGTTATGCTTGAGATGTAGAGCTTGGAGTACAATGATCTTGACACTGCCCTGCACTGCTCTGCTTGATAAGTTATAAAAGTTAGGTTTAAAGAATTTATTCTCAAAAAAAGATTACATTAAATCCACTTACATGAGAACAACAACATTTCATATAGTATCATTAATTTAGGTCACCTGCCACTGTCCAAAGTTCATTTCTCTTTTCCAGTGATTGGATGCACAGTTATGAATGGGCTTTTTATGGCACAACAAAGGACAAAAGACAGAGTCACGTAAAAAAGTAACAATAACACAATAATTCAATACATTAGTTAATACATCAGATAAATGATTATGATTATGATATGACTAAATTAGTCCACGCTTCGGGTGACCCCAGAGCTGGAGCGTACTTTGCTCAGCGCCTGGCGCTGGCCATCCAGCGCGGTAACGCTGCCAGCGTCCTGGGGTCGATGCCGCAAGTGCCCAGTTTGGATAATGTTTTTTTATTGTAAATATTTATTTTTAAGTTTTTTATTTTTTTATTTTTGGTGTAAATATTTGTTTCTATATCTTCTTTAAATAGTTTGTAATTATTCAGATAATTTCAAATTATTTATTCATTAATTCAAATTACTTATTCATGATTTATTAATTTGTTTAACAAAAATCCTTACACCATCACAGATGGTGGGTGTTTTCAATTATATAATTGTATAGCAAAGACTTGAATTTTTTTAAGGAGTCTGCAGACTTAATTTGTGAAGGTAGTTTGTTATAAAAGTGTGCTCCCTCAAAGTTAATACTTTTCTTGCCTAAGTTAGTGCGTATCTTTGGTAACACAAGTAAGTTCATGGTGTAATCCCTGCTGATTGCATCTTGCAAGCGAATAATTGCCCATAATGCACAATGATGGCCGCTACCGAGTACCGTCTGAAACCCCACAGTACCTCACTGTCCGGTAAATCTCTGCAAGTCCAAATAAGGGCTAACAGCTAGTCAATTTGAAAACAAGCAGATTTTTAGGTCTCTGATCTAGCTTACCCCTCATCCTGGATTTCTGACCTCATCATTGCTGCTTCAACAGCCAACTGCCACTTCCACTCCATTATCAGATTATCAGCTGGGCTACGAGTCAAAAGACTACTTACTGATAACTGGCGGATCTGTCTAGCTGAGTATGGGGCCCGATGGTGCTTGTCAGAAGCCTACGTCCATCAGGACCAGGGTAGGCTAATGAAGATGATACATGATCATAATGGTAGTACCAATGATATTGTAATAACAAAGACGTAGATATGTTACTTGTGTTCAAAAAGTGGCACCCGAAATCAGAACTTCGAACACCTGAGCAAAGCATTGACAGTTTGAGACGAAGTTGGTCACTTGTGACGTTCCTCATTGACGCTCTAGTACATAATCATGATATCTTGTGCACACGGTCAAATTATAGTACTTACGTACGCCAGTGGTCAATTTTTGACGTCGCATCAGTACTCTTTTTAATATCTTTGGGTTGTACCTCTTTGTACTGTAACCAAAAGGAATGTTACCATAAATGGAATTTGGGTCCTCCAAAGTTTGGCATACTTTCAAGAAGAATGGAATTTAAGCGGTATGTTGGAGAGCTTCAGTGCAAGTACTGACGCACTTAAACATTTCCTTTACATAAGTGCGTTAAGTATAAGTTTATCTTGGTCTCGAGCCGGTGACCTTCGCTCTGCTTCTTCTTACTCATGCTGAGAGAGTATAAGCGTGCAGATATGTCAGCTCTCTGAACGGCTTTTGGAGCTTCCTCTTCAACGTGGGTAATCAAGGGGTCCCGGCGGCCAAGTACATACATAAATACAGTCACACCTTTATACTCTCGTAACTAGCAGAAACCCAAGTTTTCCACTTACGAGTACTATGACCCTGACATACGTCTTGCGTATTCACTTTCATCAATTCTCTCAAACATACCCAAAGCTTAAAGTTGTCTGGATTTGACTCCTTCTGAAAACGTCTTCAGCTCCGCCTTTTGTCACTTACAGATTCGGCAGTTCAAATTATCATATTTTTGAAAGGGGCTCATTGTGGTAAAGGCCCGGTTGCAAAGTCCTTACTACGAGTATGCCATGCGTTTAAAGTCATAATGGAAGGGCAAGCATACTTTTGATATAAAGCATAAAGAAAAAAAAGATTGTTGCACGTCATACAATGTTATCTCTCTAGAGGGGTGTCGAAAACCAGCTTTAGTTTTTTTTCTAGTCCTTTTGACTAAGCCATATTTTTTTATGTTGCTTACCTTTTTATTTATTTTGTTTTTCAGTAAGAACTGAATGTAGGTCTCTTATTTTTTGAATTTCTGTGCGTTCCCGCTTCGAATTGGTCACTAAATGTTTTCTATTATATCTCTTCATGACATGCCTACTCACCCCTCTGTACAGTAACTCTATGCGCGTGCGCCGGATGACGCGCGAGTAAATTTAGCAGCGACCAGGTTCACGGACAAGCGCAGACGGCGGCGTCTCTCTTTTGTTGCAGTTGCATTTAGTGAGTATTGTGAGATTTGTGGCGAAACGTCTCGAGACATAACAAGCTCTGGGTTTCTTGCAATAGTGGCGTCTGGGCGTAAATCATCTGTGATCAAAGTGGAGTTGGAATCGTTCGTTCTGAGCAATTAGTCAAGAATAGTTACAGCTTCCTCTGAGGCCTTTAAGAGTCTACGAGATTGAAATTTTTACTGCTTGATAATCAGGCCAATGGCAGTGTAGATAGGTAGATATATTCTTTATTGCACACCAAAACAATAGAAATCAACAGCAAAGAAACACAGATCAAATGTACAATTTGGGCGACTTTATCGCTAGAAAGCAATCTCTTCCAAGCAACCCACCCCAGTGTAACATTGAGCCAACTAATTAGTGTCATTGCTCAACATGTGTCCTACTGCTGAGCAGAAGTCTTCCTCAAAGTTGTCCGAGTCTCCATCATGAGCTAAGGCCTGCCACTCGCTGGAATGGCGGGATATGACAAACCATTTCTCCAAATGCCCTCTTGTTCAGCAATTACCAGTAGGGGGTCGCATACATCCTCATTCGGGCCCTTTGACAAATAAAATATCAGCTTTTCGCTACAATAGTGTCGTAGTGGTCAGACTATTAGATAATTTTTAGTTTTTTATACTTCAGTGATTACTATATTCTGGTAAACGCTCTGGCCATGCTCATTTTTTTTCAGTAAAAATGAAAATGTGTTATTTTATATTTTAGCATTAGGGATAATGCATTATCATCTTACTAAAGATAGGAAAACCAGAAAAAGACATTCGGTCTTAGCTTCAAGCGGGAATCGGGAGTGCAGTCGCCCGGTTCGCGAAAGACGCAGGTTCGACTCCCGCCTGAAGCTAAGACCGAATGCCTTTTTCTGATTTTAATATCTTTAAAAAAAGTGTTGTCAAAAGGAAAGCAGCTGAGTATCTTGCCCGTTTTCCCAGCACCTACAAAAACACCTATTTAACACTAGCTAATGATAACATTATCTAAGTACTTTTATCTAAGTACTTTGTACCTATAAAGGCGATTTCCTTCGCCCTACGAATCTACACGTCTGGTATACTCTCCAAAAAAACAGTATTATACCACCTCCTCAACAAAAAATGAAACGTCTACTTGAAATTTCCCTCAAGCCCTTAACAACGATTTCCAACAACAAGCTCATCAGTGACTTAAAAATACAAAAATGAGTCATTAATTTTCATTATCCCCCAAGGAAGGTTCGACCATAACTTACGCGTGCTGGCTGAATAAGGAAGCGTTTCGTTATTCCTATAAATCGCTTCCTACTTGCGTCAGCGCATCTCTCGTGGCCATGAAATGTATTGTGCATTCTTAAAAATGCATTGTTGCATGTTTATTGTAAGTATTGAGAGGATAAACGAGAATTCTTGGGAGGCGTTCAACAAGTTCAGCCTAAATGATACAGGCTTAACACGGGTTCATTGTATTTATATTACTTTTTTTACCGATAGGTTATTTTGTTATTATGTACATATTTATTACTCACAAACACGTTACAGTTCTGTGCAAGATAAATGCAATATTGAGAACTGTCCAACTTGTTTTTTTTGTATAAACTCAGCAGACCTTTTGTCAATCCTCGGGATCTTTAGCTACTATACTTTAAATGGCTTCAACCTATATCATCGGATGTGCAGGAATCGGTCTCTCCGTCACGCCCAGGGCTAGAGACGACCATTGTATTCCAGAGCATTCATCATCATATTTATTATAACTTAAAAAATCGGCTGGATTGCTGATAATTTATTTAACATCAATTCATGATTTTTTCATGTCCAGGAGTAGAGTGGCAGACATAATCGGAATTTAGTTGGAGTTGTAGGCTTTAGGGCAGCTTGATGCTCAATCCACTGGGAGACCATGAGTTTGGGTGTGGCTCGCACCACCTCATATTACTATGCAACCTCGCAGGCCTAACTTAAGCTATGAGGTGGACAGCTTGTTATATGCTGAGCACAGGCCTAGCTGTGGCAGTGCCACCTTCGGGAACTGGTCTACTCAAGTTTACGTACTTTACCCAAGTTTACTGAATTAACTTTCTGTTTTATTTTACTTCATGTCAAAGCTGTATGACTCCGTTGATTCATTCATACATTCACTTTGTACTGTAAAACATCGGACAATTCAAAAAGAGTGTGACTACTAGTTGTGACTACTGGTGTGACTAGTTTGTTCTCGGGTCTTCTCAGTAGAAACGACCTTCCGACGCCGATGGTAAAGTCACGTTACGTAGATGTATTTTACGTTGTTTATGTATCGTATTATTATTTGTATGTTTATTCTGTAGTTAAAATTAAGATTCTTGAAGATTTGAAAGAACTGGTAAACGGACTACTTGAATAAGGATATTTTGAATTTTAAAAGTGACGTCTTGATAGCTACAAGCCAAAAATATATTTTCTAAATTATTTTCTTTAAGTTGTCTTCATCAAATCAAATCCTTCCCACAGTGAGTTAAAACCCAACGATCAATCCACCATAGCATTGTCGGATGTTCTTCATCCTAAAATAATAAAGGATGCGTGCGGGCAGCGCCGGCGCAGGATTTTATTCCATTTTCGTAAAGGGGCGGCATTTTAAATTTAGAACGGCGCGCGCAGCGGAAATCGCCAGCGGGTGAATCAGCGGTTACCGCTTGGGGTAATCTGTTTTATAATTCTGCGGATGCTGTGGAGTTTAATTTGTGTTAGTTATTGGAGTATCCGGAAAAAGGAGAAAAAAACTATTATGGATTTGAATTCGTTAAAGTTCCAATATTAGAATGGGCGACAGTCGATGATATTTTTTAAATAATTATCTAAGTTTTTGGTCATAAACATTATTTATAAAAATTCCTGACCATCAAATTTAGAATCAGATCACTTCGTTATTTCTTAACTTGCTCGTGGCAAAAAAGGTGGGAGATGAAGCTACTGAACAATGTAAGACTTATACAGAAACTATTGGTTTGGTATAAAAAGACTCGAAGGAGGCTCTTGCCAATAACCACCAACCACTAACACTAACCAATAACATTGTGTTTCAGAAATAATAGCCGGATGTGTACTTTTCACCTTCATGCGTCCTATAGTCCGTTCGCGTTAATAATGCATTTTTACATTTAATTCTGTCTCACACAAAAAAGCTCAGATCCCACAACCTTTGCGTTCGAAAGTATGCATTCAGCTGGTCACTGTGGACTGGGCTTTCTAATTAGGATCGATTTCATTGGTAAGGGGGCGTGCTAAGTCGGATGACAAGAATGAAATCACTGGCTTCTGTCTGCTGGGTCTGCTAAAACCCTTCACGCACTCTCTGCACCCTATCCCCAGAGTTAAGACAGCCCTCAGAAGAGTAACAACCCCTAAACTGCCGTTGATTAAAAACTAAACCAAATAAATCTACAACTGCCTGGAACATCCCCAGACCATTATATCTCTCGATTTCGCCGAAATGGGAATAAATTCAATTTTGTAACGAGAACGGGCCTTGCGAATTCTAATAAAAATGTCGTATTAATTTGAGACTTAATTTATGGGTGCAAGGATCCTATTTTGCGGCGCACGCAGGTCAATGTTCAAAGGCACGTTTCAAGGATAAGGGCGAATGAACTGTGCTTGCACTAAATGATATGCTACGCTATGCTTTATTATTCACTGAGAAACTTAATATTAAAGATCTGAAAACCAGAAAAGACATTTGGTCGTCTTGGCATTAGGCAGGAATCGAACCCGCATCTTTCGCAAACCGGGCGACTGCACTAGTGCCCAGACGCCCAAATGTCTTTTCTGGTTTTCAGATCTTTAATAAAGATACTGCATGGAAAATGCTAAAAACAATTTAACCATAAACTTAATATTGTTAATGTTTTGAGTCGAACATAAGGTGGGATGAACATTGGCAACAGGATGTTGGTTTGCGATGCCCTTTTAGCTCCGTCGCCGGAATGCCCAGAGGCCCTAATATAATACCATTTCCAGACATTACTACCAAAGGGTAATTTTAATGTCTGCTTTTCTACCTGAGCAATCAGATCTTGCACATAGGCAGACAGACTAATCTTGCAAAGGCATAATAATTATAAAATATTTAGACCAATACACTGAACAAACACGAATGTTTGTCTCATCATAACGTTTGGGGGTCGATCACTTGTGGTGTGCACTTGTGCATTATCATATCACTTGCGTTCCTGATCTCTTTCTCCTTGAGATCCGAGAAAATACTAATTCCGAGTGAAGCGTATTGATGATTGAAGTAAGCGTGAAGCACCAAGATGTGAAGTGATGTCAGCCGGAATGCCACCCCTGTATTGAAATAACCTATTAAGCATTATCTTTATTTATTATTTACAACATTTCTATTCTTGCTCCTCATCGCCTCGCTTCCATTGGACTTCCAATCCCTCTCGTCAAGGTTAGGCACCCGAGGGGCAGTGACTTGGTGCGTTCACAATATTATCTGCTCAAATCTAGGTACACCACCGACTCGCAAGTAAACATGATTAGTAGCGATCTGTATGTGTTTACAAAAGAGTTTGCGGTCCTTTTGGAATCCGACGCCATCTTGTATTTGCAATGGGGCGTGGGCGAATTTGATACCTAACGACAATGAATTGAGAGTTTCTTGAAGAAATTTTGCTGAAGTTTTGGTAAAGGTCCTGAATTGTTTTTTTAATTAAAAAATAATCAACGAACAATGTCGCAGTTGTTACTTGTTATTCATGATACAAAAGGTGGACTTATTTCCATAAGGCATTTTTATCAGTTTCTAATAATTGGCAATAATCTCTACTATCCCATGTTTTCAAACACTATTAGCAACTCTCTGAAAACAGAAGACCTAGTAATTTTTGAAAAGCCTACTAAACATTTACCCTTGTTCTTAAAAACGAAGGTCACGTTAAATCATAGTTTGAGCAATTGACGTGTTATGTCACATACTCGCAGATGGCAGCAGCAAGAAGAATGAAAGTGACAATGCGATACAAAAGTTAACGTGTTGTTGAAGCGCTGTTTAAGTTTTTATGAAAAAGTGGAGTTCAAATTTGCATAATTTAACATGGCAGCTACTTTGTTTCTTTCAACGTAATATGTCCTGAACCAAGCGGAGCTTGAATCAGGGACTGACAACGGACGTTTCGGTGTAATGGTTAAGAAATTGGCTACTATACCATAGGGCGCGGGTTCGATCCCCGCACAGTTCTAATGTTCGTGTGCACAGTGTCTATAGAACTATAATTGACAGCTAAATTTTTAACGGCTGCTCAACTTTCATCGACGTTTGTAATTCAATTCAATTCAACTCAATTCTTTATTGCGGGTCACATAGGAATAAGCTGACAGTGTTTAGGTAGGTAATAATAAAGTCTTACAAA
The DNA here is from genome assembly GCA_950022985.1 of Udea ferrugalis. Classification (NCBI taxonomy): domain Eukaryota; kingdom Metazoa; phylum Arthropoda; class Insecta; order Lepidoptera; family Crambidae; genus Udea; species Udea ferrugalis. The sequence continues at coordinate 3,501,081 of OX465541.1, forward strand.
ATACTTCGGTTAAAATTCAAGGTGAATGCCTGGGGAGGCACTTACTCGTACTAAAGTCATAACATAACATTGTGATATAAAAACTGTCAAAATACAGGCTGTTTTGCTTCAAAAAATGACTTTGTTTACAGAATCTAGACACAACGTCAGTTGTTTGTTATTTTTATTACGATGTTGATGTTTTTCAATATCACTTTGATATGCTACAGATTACGAAATATATGCTGATTGCCACGGATAGTTTTGTTTGCAAAAAGGTTTTTAAATGAGGTGGACTGTAATCGTTTGAACTTTTTTACTCCTAATAAAAGAAGCGTCGTGGACCAGCGTGTTGCAAGCCCCACTGGGCCCGCAACCCCACGTGTCGCCCTTATGAGCCGCAGAGGGTGGGTGGCAAGTTCACCACACTGGCACTGCCACGCCAAGTTCTCTTCGCTTCCCGGCGGTCTGCTCTATATAAGCGTCGTGAACCAGCGTGTTGCAAGCCCTACTGGGCCCGCGACCCCACGTGTCGCCCTTATGAGCCGCAGCGGGTGGGTGGCAAGTCCACCACACTGCCACGCCTGAGTTCTGTTCGCTTCCTGGCGGTCTGCTCAATATACCAGCGGTACTAAGCCCCAAGCCACGCCAAGACAAGAACTCATGGGGGGCTGAAGAACCTCCAGCAAGGTTTGGAACAGTCTCAGAAAAGACTCCACTGATAGATTGGCCCTTAGCCTCAGCGTTGAAGACCATTGCGTATAGTTATTCGTACTGTGATTGCTTATTTTTAGGTATAAATAACAATTACCCTGAACTTTATGATTGCTATTTGCTATCGTTAAGCAGGTGATACACTAAATGGGTTAATGTGTTAAGGATAGCTTTGTTTACATAGCAATGAGTCTGCCGACTTTTTATCACTGCCTTTGAGTTTAAGACACTCGGCTTTGTTTGAAATGCGATAGGAAGTTGTTTTTTTACTTGTCATTCACTCTATTGTTTTGTAGAAGGATAAGGGGGGCTAAAATAGCGACATTTGACGTTTCATATCTGAAACATAATATGAAACACTTTTTAAAATCCTAAAATGGCAACTTATTAGGTGAATCATATTATGTTCATATTATGATTCATATTTGTTTTTCATACAATTTGACAGTTTTGTATGGGAATTCGTAAAATGGTGCACTTTTAAACGTCAAATTGCAGGAATGTTAGATGTTTAGGGTCAGTTCGCCTGTTCGCGTCCACCACCCCGTTCGCGTCCATTTTACGGAAAATCTGCGAAATTAAGTAAACTAATACAACAATTAAAAATACGTCACTAATGCTAATCCTTCAAAGTTAAGTTCAAAGACACACGCACATAAGGACAAATAGTGTGCAGCGGTGCATTCGGATGTTTTTTAACGATTTATGTGAATTTTAAGATACATTTTTAACGAATAAAATGAGGTAGACGCGAATTAAATACATCTTATTTAGAACTTAGCGTTTGCGTCCGCTATGGCCACAAACTATACCTACAGGAGATAATCATAAACCAAATTGCGTCCACTACTTTCTTGAATGCAATAAAATTAACTTGCTTGTAAAAATAATTTCAAATGGATTGTTCATAATTATGATACATTTTTAACTAAGACTACAGCTAATAATTATATTTTTAAACGAAAGAAGTAATTTCTTTCATTATTTTTATTAGTCAAGACATTAATTAGGTCTTCGGTGACAAGAAATAATGATGAAGAGAGAACATAAACTGAAGACCATTTAAAGAAAGCGTAAAATGAAATGCGAAATGAAGAGACCTGATTACTGTTTATTCATTCATAGACAGACCACTGGAGAACAGACACAGGTGGACTTATATGCTACACAGACGGATTCAGGAAATTATCAATCAAACTCTTGGTTGCTGGCGTGCACAGACGCACTATGTGATGATGGCTCGGTGATAAAGAGATCAGTACGCTTGGGCAGGCTGGCCAGCGTTCTTGAAACCAAAATTTATGCATTCTGGTTTGCGCTTACATAGCAGGCAAGCGTCACAACGATGTCACAAAAGTGACGGTCTACAGCGACAGCAAGGTAAGAGTAATTCAACAACCAGCGACAACATCAGCGATTGTCGAGGAATGCAAATCAGCGCTAGGAAGACTAGCTGGCAAAGCGGAAGTTGGATGTGCAAGGGTTAATGCTGGCAGTAAAGCTGCTGATAAATTATTCCCGCAAAATGGTCTACAGTGGACGCTAATTGATATTTTTGGAAAAACACCTAATTCTGTAATTTATCTATTAAAAAAATGCAATGTTTCGAAAAAAATATTTAAGTTGATCCTAAAATAAACTAGAATATATTGGATACATTATCTATATTTTTTATATAAATCAGTGCTGGAGCATTTTTTGATTCACTGTCAAGTTTGGCAACTGCACTAACTGGACGCGAACAGACGAAATTACCCTACTAGGTGACAGCGCTGAGCTGTCAAATTCACATAGCAGTAAACATTATTTAATCGTTTTTAGGATAAATTTAATTATTCCTAGTAAAATGTGTTACTGTGAATTATTAAAATGACACCAAGAATACATAATAGTGACAATAAATTGAACCAATTTCCAAGACCGTGGTGGAAACGACACTGAATGTTTATCACATTTTGAATGAAATTCCTGAGAACTTAGTTCATCACATTTACGTTAACTAGCTGTCTTCTGATGAATATTCCAATATAATCGAGTAAATAAAAAACGTTTTTGTTATTATAATGTGTATTATTTAAAAAATGTGCGGCATTAAAACCTAAAAATCTGCTCCCAAATAAAGTCGTCTTGTACGCCATTGCCGAGGCAGAAGTTTGGCAAATCACTCGGTCTTTGTTGTTACAGAGTCATGTCTCCTTGCAAATATCTTCAATCTCAAGAACATGCCTAGCTAGCACCAATTTCTTGTCTTCATTCATAGTTTCCGGTCGGAAAATGATTTTTATCACAAGTTTTCACGAACATTATTTACAATCTCGATTGACAGCTGTGACATTATTGTTCTTAGGCCACCTGTCACGGTCCTCATTGCCAGACATAAAAATTGTAAATTAAAAACATTTTACAATTATTAGTGATAAGAAATCACACAAATTCAATAATAAGCTACTTTTTAAGCCTTAAATTATTAGTTGTAATGATGAAAATATTTGTTTAATGAAAACCGTTAAGTTTACAATTATTAGGCGCGACACTATTTTTTTGGTGTAGCAATGTCGTCATCAAACTATGTCTAAGAGTCCAAGCCATGAAATAAATTTAAAAAAGAAAAATATGTCTAAGATATGAAATGTCAAGTAGGTGAAACACTTTTCATGTCGCCGTTTTACCGTTTTTAGCAATTCACCAGATGAAACGTCACTTAGATGATTCATATATGAAACACGTAAAATGTTGCCGTTTTAGCCCCCAAGGTATCTGTAAGTTGTGGATTTATGACTGAACAGTCTAGACTAGATTGTGTATCGCAAGTTTTCAAATTAAAGTTGTAACTGTTATTTACCTTTATGTTACTTGTTTGGTTGTTTATTGAGACATGTATAATTGCTTATGTGGTGTAATCATAATGTTTTTATTTGCTCTTTGTTTATTAATATCCTTTATTTAAATAATATTGACATCATCATCATCATCTAAAAATAAAGAACCAAATAGTTTTAAAGTCTTTTGTTTCAGTATATCTACGCTGGTATGCAGATTGTCCCCAAGCTCAACTTCAAGTGAGCAGCGGGTAATAGGTTAGGCAAAGTTCTAGAAAATATTATAAAATTAGTAATCTGTATCACTTGTTTAGGGGTGAAAACTTTATTACAGAAATTGTTAATACCGATAATCAAGATCACTTTTGAGGTGTTCACACCAATTTTCGTATTTATTTATGGTTAACCTTATGTGTAACATTTGAAATGGATCTTTTTGGCTTTAATTAAAGTCATCGTAACATCCAGACACAAAACAAAATATTTATACGGGTTGGTTGGTTTAAAAAACCCTCCAAAAATACATAACATAACTTAAACGGCCTATATACGTCCCACTGCTGGGCACAGGCCTCACCTCAACTATGAGGTGGAAAGAGAAAGTGTAGGGTTAGTGAGCAACCTTAATGGCAGGTATTATCAAGCAGCCCTGAGGCCCAGGGTTAGGACTAGGCTTAACGTCAACCGGGACCTACAGCTTAATGTGCCGCTTCAAAAATACACTACGTAATTTGCGTGTTCCATGTCATGTTATGTTACATTTTGTTGTTTTCAAACAAAGCAGACGCGATAACACCCATTATTATTTTCCTGGCATAACAAAGTTACGATAAGTGATGGATCATGATAACTATGCGTAATGCGCAGGAGTGAGTGTACCGGCGACCTGTGGTGGTGTAGGTCATGAAGACATACACAGTGATTTTGCAAGTACTTGCAAAATCATCTAGAAAGATTCCCTTTTTACATTTATTGTTTTTGTTTTTTTTTTTTTTTAATTTTGATACTTTTCTTCAGTCATGGAAAATACGCCAGCGCGATTTTTGCACGATTTGAATTACAGGTGTGAAAGTCATTTTTGTGCGCGAAAATAAGTCCAATTCTTTATTGACTTCTTATACAATATTTCGATACATAATAATATTTTTAATAATAAGAATTATTGACCATAAAACATAGTCCACAAGAAAAAATATTTCACACTTTATCACTTGTGTGCAGAGGAAATTGAGGGTCGTCTAAGCTGAATTGACGCGACCCTCCACAGCATCTGCGCAAACAAGAATTCTAGGTCCTATGCGTAGATGCAATGGATGGGGGCCCCATTTCAGCCTAGACGACGCCTATTGAAGGTTTGGTCTAAACTTTTAAAAATATGAATTGACGTTATATAAGCGTTATTTTTTAATGTTTGCGCGATTCTCAAATCCGCGTTTTGATCATTTTTTGACTAGCGGGATCCCGCGGGATTGCAGGGTGGCAATATCTAAGTACGTTATTATTATTATTAGCCTAAAGTGTTTCACTGCTGGGCAAAGGCCTCCCCACCACTTCCTCACTTTGTACGGTCCAAATACGTTGCCTGAAATAAATTATTGTTATTGGTCAAGGAGGGCGGAATCATTCGACGTAACATGTTCGGAGTGAGTGGACCAACGTCCTCTGGCGCAGGTCACTGGTATGAATGAGGTGACTGCCATGTGTGGGCACACTTGTTTGTTAGCTTCAATTAGCATTCAGATAAGTAGATAGTGAGCCTAACAAGAATAAAACTCTACCATAGCAACGGAGGAGCGGGGGAAAGAACTTTGTACGGGTATTTTAACTTTTCCAAAGGCGGGGTCGTTTCTTTATTTTGGAAACTAAGATTATAATAAGAGTTCATTCAACAATATTCGGACAAAGAAAACTAAACACCTACAATTAAGGCGGTTTTATCGCCAAAAGCGATCACTAATGTTATGTATTGTGTAACAATATAATGGCAAAACGGGCAAAATGAAAGAGCAGGCCCCTGAAATTACGAGCGAGGTTTTGGAAGGCCCCATTCGATGGATTTGCTACGGGCCCCAGCATTATAGGTTCGCCACTCAGAAATCCCATTTATGTACCTCTAAAAGCTTAAATCAAATCCTCACAAATAAGGATCAGACTGACATTTGGGTACCAACATATTTAAATATAAATACGTCTAACTCACTTTGTCTTTGCGATTGGGTTTCTTTACTACGCCATAAAGATTGCGTATACTTAGGCCCTATTAGCCAGATCGGATAGGCTCAACACTGGAAAAGCCAATCTTATGAATAATCTTTTGGATTTTTAAGACTAGACCATCTGACCTCTAATTAGGCAGAGCTTAGGATACTTCGGCATTGAGTGGAGACCACTTCAATATCTAATTTGAGTTCAAAGCCCCGAATTCAAAGTTAAGCATCTCTTACAAGTTTATCTAAGTTAAAGAAAGATTTTACGGGTTTGAATCAAAATATTATTGTACTTAGCTGCTTTTATTTGGTTAGGTGCTGAATAAACGTTTTCTGTTTACATTTCAGAGTTTGGGGTTGGACCTTTTAAATCAAAATTTCTAACATCTTCACGCATGGCAATGACGGTTTTAGACATTTTTTCCGCCACCAGACTCCGTAAACCCTCATTGAATTGACTACAACTGTTTAGACCTAACGCCCAGGAGGCGCCGCCTGGTGGCTGAAGAAATGTCGAAAGCCCTCGTTCTATTACGAGAACTTGATAGGTATTTGGGTTGTTACTTTTTCTGCCACCAGGCCGCGCTTTGTAGGCGTCAGGTTCAAGCAGTTGTCAGATAGCATCAGATTCAGAAAACCCACTCTGGCTTTATCACAATCGTCTGTTAGATAAGGTAAGGTAAGGTAAGTCAGATCGCCTTTTATTTCCCAGCTATAGAATATCTATAGAAAACTTAAGGAAAATTCTTGTTACAATTTTAAACTTACCCATGTCCGAAAATTTGATAAGGTCTTTTTGTTAGAATGTAACTGCGTAATATTTCAGTGTTATCTACGTTTAGGTGCTTACACCATTGAGTTGATAAAAAATGTCTGCGTATACGCAATGTAAACAAAGGCATCCTTAACACATTGACCCATTTTACGTATCGGCGTAAGCGATAACGAACCGTAACCTCGGGCGATTTGGCTCTTTTTACGTAACCACTGATAAGACGTGTACATGTAATTTAGGGCTATACAATTTTAAATTACGTAAATTGAACTGATTTCGTAAGTTTTTGACCGATATTCCTCTGTTCTTTAAACAATCAGGGGTGCTATTCCGGCGGACATCACTTCACATCTCGGTGCTTCACGCTTACTTATATCATCAAAATGCTTCACTCGGAATTAGTATTATCTCTCATTTTGTATGTAAATAATTAAAAAAAAATTATTGGCTTATTTCCTTTCTCTCAAACGACCACAGTTGCGAATACTTTGAATTTTAAACTTTACTCACCACGAGCGAAGTGAGTTTTGGCGCCCTCCGGAATACCATAGCTGTACTTAATATACAATACCTACTAATGTGTATTGCGTATAGATTGTGTGTAGATGTGACTGCCACCACACGTCACAAGTGCGAGGTTCCCAAAGTTGGCTGGCAAAGACGGGTTGGCAAGTCCACCATGCCAGAGTCTTCTTGGCTTTTAGCGTACTAACCTGCCACGCCACGACAAGGCGAAAGTTCATGGGAGGAAGATAAACTTTCATAGTCAAAACTCTTAAATATTTTAAGAAAACCTGGATTTAAGCGACAAAATCAAAATTATCAACCATCGAAATCATATTTCGATGCTTGAAACAGAGTTGGTTCCCTTTCTGAATTAACTGCTTTGAATATAAAGAGAAAATCATGTGTAAGTAAGTAGCACATGAATTATATTTAAATCAATTGCAGCAAAGACTTTTTTCAAAGTAAAATAAACTCGCATTCAAGTTATTGTTGCAAAACTCTGTGAGATGTAAAAGCTAAAAGGATTAGGTCAGTTTGTTTTTCATAGTAATGTGTTGGAAAATAGACTTAAGCGTTTTTATTTTCTCCAACACAATAGTCTGACTCTGATAAGATGCTAGGTAATCATTTGCTAACGGCGAGTAAATAAGAAATTATTCTTTACACAAGGACAAAGGAATGTCATTATGGTTATATCCTTCTAATATTATACTCGTACATGCGAAAGTTTGAATGTGTGGATATGTTGTGTTGCTCTTTCACGTCAAAACTACTGAATAGATTTTAATGAAACTTTACAATTATGTTGCTTATACATCTGGATAACACATAGGCTACAATTTATAAAAAAATACGTCATATTTTTTGGTTTCAGTCCACGTAGACGAAGTCGCGGGCGGCCACTAGTGTATGAATATTTATAAAGACCTAAAACAATAGACATTGAGGTGAAAATATATTATCAGATTATTCACGAAGGATCTTATAAAGATAAATTCTTTGCTGAATTTGAAATTACGATTTTAGTCATGATCAATAACAGGCAAAACATTGTAAAGATGATTAATTTGGTGTAATTAAAAAAAAAAAAATAAAATTAAAATTATGTTTATTTCAGACAATGCCGTCCATATAAGCAATAAGTAATGGCTAAGTACAAGGGTTAATAAGTTGGCTTATTATAATAATATGTTAGTCTGTTTTCTATGTGTATTTTGAATGTATTTAAAAGAAAAAGTATTCTGGTATGTTTACTTACTCGTTATCCAGGATCCCATCCCATATAATAAATATTGCTTAATTCGGGGCTAGACTTTAGAGGGGTTTCTAATTTTTTAATGTATTTCGTAAACCGCTTTTCCCACTGTGGAAGGTTTTTTAGAAAAAAAGGAGCTTTGTTAAATGTATGGGGAAAATCGAACTATGCATTATCCTCCATAATAAAAATTAAAATATGCAAATATTTACAACATAACGATAAACGTAAAGTACAACTAACTATTTACATAAACTGAAAATGTAAAACAATGGACCGAACAAATAATTTTCTCAAACTGACATAAGCATTTTTTTCGATTTTATAAGTGGCCAAGCGCACACAAGGAGTTTTTTATGCGCACAGTCGATGAACAATACTACAATTTAATACAAGTAAGTAGGCACTTTCTTATCTCACCGTGTCAAGAGTCTCGAATCCATAAATAAAATAAAAAAGTCCTTTCCTTCTGTGTGTTGCATCACTTATGATACCGTTTGATTTACTGCACCGCACTGCAGCTCGGTGGGCAAGGTCAGTAATGCAATAATGCATCTTAAGTGGACAATAAATCAATTGTTTCAATAATATACGCGCGATAAATGATAGTGACAAACATTGCCAAGGGAGAGCAAGGTATAACAGGCTAAATCAGAAGATTATTTATCTTCTGATTTAGCCTGTTATATTCATTCAAGTAGACAATTTTACTTATTTCAGCATCTTCAAAACCGCAAAAAGTCTCTGTGAAAGACTAGAAGGAGGTTTTTGTTCAGTGGGTGGTCTTATCAGGCAATCACTTCTCCTTCCTGGCGTGTATTCCACGATCCGATATTTCGACATCAACGGCCACCAGAATTGCGGTTTTCCATCAAATGGTCTCTCACTTTCTAGGATGAGATATTTCTGTCAACAGTATATTTTGTGCAAATTAAAGCAATATAAAATCCTCCAGTGCGCTTGGCCACCTAGCAGCCAGACTCGAGAGAAGCAAGTTCAACTCCATTGTTGTGCACACAGGCCATATTGTCCACTGACACGCATTATTTTCTTCCACGAAGTCGTATCACGAAAAGCACACCGTCACCTCCACTTTTCACGACCCAAAAGGCTTTCTAGGCACCTCCTACAACATTCAGGATACCTCCGCAGCAGTTGGAGCCCCTATTCGTAGATATACTGTGCAGAACTAACTGAAAATAAATAATACATTGTAAATGAAACTCATCCTATCTGAAATGTTTCTATAGTATATCGGCTTTCATGTTGTTTTCGTAATTAAATTGACACAGACCATAATTTATTGTCCAATAACTAAAGTTGTCTGTCTCCGATATTAAAACTTAAATAAATATTTACCTGTCTATTAGGTTATCATAACAACAACAATATTTACTGCTCATTTAGGTAAGAAAGGGGCGGCTACTTACTTTGTAAATACTGAATTTTTTTACTGTAATTTTTGCATCAAAACATGTATGAAAAACCCCGTCGTCAAGTTTTGATTGAACCATAGTTCAATTCTGTTAGGGCCAACCCACACGTACCACAAACACAACCAAACCACAATCAAACGACGTGGTCGGGCGTATATTTTCTATTGAAAATGAATAGGACTATTCACACGTACCACATTTCGCCGTCAATATAGACCACTTGATTGATGCCGACGAAATCGCAACGACTCGCAACCACATCGCAACTACATCGCAACCACATAGCAGCCTCAATGCAACCACCAGCGACATGAAGAACAAGTGGCCAACCACATCGCAGACAACGTTGCGTCAACAATGTTTCAGTTTGTTCGGACAACGCGTGCACACGACGCAACCACATCGCAATGACAACGCTACCACATTGACATTGTCGGCAACACAACGCAACTGCAGCGACACCATTCACACGCAACCACTGATTGACTGCATTTTGTCGCTGCAATGTGGTGTGGTTGTGGTACGTGTAGGTTAGCCCTTATTCTGAGCAGCTAGTTCTCTAACTCCTTTTTGAACAATCAAAAAGAAGTTGTTGGAGATCCGAAGGTCCAGAACCGGAGGGGGCGATTCATCGCCGTTCTGGTGAGATGACGATCTAGACGACCCTTTTAGCTCAGTGGTTCAAGCGCCAGTTGAGAGTTAAAGGGTGGCGGGTTCGATTCCGGCACCAGTACAAATGTTTGTTGATGTAACTGATGTTTGCACTGGGTCTGGGTGTTTGAGTACCTTCGTTGTTCTTTTTACCACATCATCATCATATCAGCCGAACGATGCCCACTGCTGGGCATAGGCCTCCCCTAAAGATCTCCACACCTATCGGTCCTGCGCTGTACGCATCCAGCGGCTTCCCGCGACCCTGACCAGGTCGTCGGTCCACCTTGTGGAGGGCCTGCCTACGGAACGTCGTCCGGTACGCGGTCGCCATTCGAGAACCTTTCCGCCCCAACGGCCATCGGTTCTCCTCGCTATGTGTCCCACCCACTGCCATTTCAGCGATGCAATCCTTGGTTGGCGATGTCGGTTGTCTTAGTTCTCCTGCGGATCTCATCATTTCTGACTCGATCAAGCAGGGAAATACCAAGCATCGCTCTCTCCATTGCTCGCTGGGTGACTTTGGGCCTTCTTATGAGACCCATAGTGAACGACCACTTCTCACTCCCATATGTCATTACTGGTAACACACACTGGTCAAAGACTTTCGTCTTGAAGACTTTCGTTTCGTTTTTTACCATAACACAAGGGAAAACCTTACTTTGGGACCAATGTGATCTTGTCTCACGCTTAAATTAAAAACAGGCTAGTTCTAAAAGTGAGAAAGAACTTTGCACATTTTCTTTGGCAACTAAATACACATAACATGATATTAAAGTACATAATAACTTCTTTGTCTCCTTGTACTAGTTTTTCTTTCGTAAGATAGATTAAGTGCCGACAAGAAGGGGGTTGTGCAAACAACCTTATCGTAGTTTGCCCACTATAATTACCTGGAAGATAAATATGTAATAAAATACTTCTTTTCATATTATAATCTTAGAAATGTGCAATGTTTATTTTCAAAGTTTGTTTTTTTCGCAATGAATCATGAACTGCTTTTCTAAGGTTATGATAATATTTTTCTTCTTTTATGTTGATGCAAGCTTTGAAATAACTGCTTCTTTTTTTAAAAATTGCTTCATTAATCGTCATTATTTGCAACCATAAGATTCTTCGAAGAGACTGCGGTATACAAGGTGTTGTTGGTTTTTTGGGCATTTAACAACCAGACCAGTACAAACGGACATGTTTATGCACTCAAATGTTTGATTCCCGCCTCAAGCCAAGACCGAATGTCTTTTTCTGGTTTTCGGATCTTTAGTAAAGATACTGCATGGAAAATGCTAAAAAATAATAATAACACAGTCATAGTTTTTTCATCTTAATCAGAAGTCAAATATTTTCGGATCTTTAGTCAAGATACTGCATGAAAATAACATGCTCAAATGTGTGTACAGTGCGGGGATCAAACCCACGAACTATGTCTCTGTGGAGAGTCTTTTGGGAGACACTGTCATCACAGAAAAGCCACAAGACCTTGAACACCGCCGCAGGGTAGCTTGTCGTAGCTGTCGGTGTTCTACAGGATGCATTTCGGGGCAGTATGCGAAGAAGTTGCATGACCTAAGTCCACCATCGGATCACTAGGCGCAGATTAGCTTTTCAACCCTATGTTGTTGACATCCCAGCAATTCGCACTAACCGTTCTAGCAAAGCATCAAACATTCATAATGCGAACAGCAAAGAAGTCATTCATTCGGCATGAGCTTCCAGCTGAAGTGTTCTGAAAGCAATACAACTTGGGCCTCGTCGTTAACATTAGTTCCCGAAGATTAATATTACTTTTTATAATTGACACATTTCCCAAAAAAGCGTACGTACAGTCCATAAAACGGACCTTGAACTTGCAATATTTTTACAGATGTAATTTTAAATAACAATTTCCGAGATCGATTTCTCACGACATTTTATTAGGTAGTTCTCTTTGAAATGTTTTTGTGACGCCCGAAGTTTTTATGGGACGTCTTGACAGGTCGACTTAATGCGTAATTGGACGACCACCCATGTTTTCTTGTAATTTAAAATAAATGAGAGAAGCACATACATACCTATTATGTGTGATGAAGAGGTGATGTATCTTTCGGACATATCCGTGCTTCGGCTGACACGTTAAGCAGTTGGTCCCAGCTGATGTCACCAGATGGCGTTAGGACTACTCGGAGGCCTTGAGGTGGCTTGATAACATCAGACAGTGGAGTTTATCACTAACCTAACATTTCATATTAATTTTAAACTGTAGTTTCGTGGTTTACTATCATTCATGAGGATAACTGGTGTGGAATACGATAGAACAAATGCTACACTAGAGGCTGCCTACGACTTCGTCCGTATGGTTTTTTTCGTATATCTATTTACAATGCGCGGCTAACTCCTCGGTGATGCAGAAAACCGATAAAAAACCCAAGCAACCCGGATAACAGCGCCGGTAGGCTCGCCCTCGACTAAGAAAACGTCCGCTTCAAATTCACTAGATGAGATGTGGGCTTCTGAATGTTACTTCCATCATGACGGCCACAATCAGTGTGCCTCTGGCTAGTATTCAAGTCCATTTATCCTTTCTCTAACATCAAATAAGCTTTGCTCAATTTCCGCCTAGATGGCGCGATTGTCTATAATAGTGTCCAACATTCTCAAGTGTTCACTAAAAAGCCGCAATCTATCTTGAACGGTAACCGACCTGCCTCAACAACTGCGCAAGCGGCGCTTCGCCGCGTGTGTGCGCATGCGTGCGTGCGTGCGTGTGCGTGTGTGTGTGTGTGTGGACAGGACGCGAGTGGGTATTTTGAGACGTAATGTACCGTTGGGATGTTAAGTTTGAGTCCTTGAAATGCAAAGCTGAAATTTTAACACCTATGCCGATTTAAGCATGCTTTAGTTAAATGCTGGCTCGTTTAATGTGAAATGCTGATTTTTGCCTATAGAAATTTGTTTTGGATATGCTTTTGTGGTATGAAATCAAAAGCTCAGATGAATTTGTAATAGTTAAATCAGCCTATTCAAGGTTTTTCTATTGATTAAAATTTCATGGGTACAGTCCTTTTCGGTAAATACTCGTACCTAAGTATAACCCAAGCACAAATCTCCTTTAAGTCAATTTACCTCTGCAAAAGAGAAATTGATGTATAATTGATTGCAGAGACAAGTTTTCTCTGTTAAAGACAGTCTAAGCTCAAACTACGAGCCCCTCCACTGCATCTATGCATACAAGCAAGCCGCCTTGTATGCGTTGACGATCTCTACTTAGTTTTATCAAACATGTATCTTCATGAAATATAGAAATACCAGAAACTCACCGCTCTGGCTTACAGTTAAAAATACAGCAAGGGAGTCGCTCTGGTGAAAAAGAAGAAGCTTTGTGTGAGGAATTTCAAGAGCGATACCACTCCCTTCACGAAGAAAGGTGGGTGTCTTGAAGGTGTTACATTTTGGCATTCTTCAAATAAATCAAAAGGCTGGCTCTGACAAGAGACTGAATTCATCATCACATATGGTTAGGTGAGATTGTGCATGCACGCTTCCGAAAAAAATGCACCGGAAGATTCTGCCGCTGCCTAATCTGCGGAAGACGCAGGTTCGAACTGAAGCCCGCCTAAAACCTTTTATCTTCCAAGTCTTAAATTAATTTAATGAAATAAAATCTAAACACTTGTTATTTTACCTAAAGAAATAGTATAAGTAGAGTTTGATAGGGGAAACAGTATTTGTATAAAGAATTACAAAGCATAAAGTGGCTTTGAGGTAGGAAAAGGGAAGTCGCCCTCGTCTTCCATCGACGTATCCCAATGGGTTAACGTCAGCAGGGACATGGTGTGGAGAATCCAAATGGCACTGTAATTGGCCGCTCTGGAAATCTGTGATGAAAGGCCTATGGTCAGCAGTGGACATTTTGCCCTGCGGTGGGACGGAGCGGGCTGATTTAGGTTTAGAACATGTTTCTGTTGTATTTTTATTTACTGACTGTCAAAACTTGGTTAAAGACTGGCTTAGGTCCTGTGTGGCCCTAGTTCAGACCTGGTCGGAATACCTACTTTGTGTTCTAAAAGTTCCAAAGTTAAATAGCCTTTTGCATGTGTAAGCAGAGCTAAGTATGTCAACTTCAAGTATGTATTACTGTTTACCGCAACTTTTATAAAGTGTAAACTTGTTGAATGTTCGAGGGTTAGGTTCAATTTAGAGGCAAATAAAAGACAAACTTTTCAATAGCAACCGTAAAATTCCTGGAAGAAAAAACTAAATCAAAAAGTTAAAATATATGCTTACTTCCAAAAACTTCTGTAGTGGAAATAAAACAATTAAAAGTACGTAGGTAAGTAGGTACTTATTTTTTGTTATGACTTCTTGAAAATATCAAACCAAAAGTAAATCTGAAGAATACTGAAATATCACAGCAAGATAATACCTAAATATGCACGTTTCAAAGACCGTTGCACTGAATAATCAACCAACTGACGATACACATGCTAATCAAAATATTAATAAAACGTCACATCACATCAGACATTGCTCTGCTATCTGTACCACAAAGCATCCACGCCATTGACTTTCTCGATGCCATTAACCGAATAACCCAATGCACAAAGAACTGGCACTTTTCAAGGTGAACCAACACATACAAATCTCATACATACACGTCTGCGACTCATACATACACGTCTCGAAATATATCCTGTGCTACACATGCGCGTATAGCCAATTACACTTTTAACCCTGTCGCTTTGGAAATAAAGCTCAATTGAGAGGGAAAGCTAAATCGAGACTGCGAAGGGTGCGAGCGTGATGCATACATGTAGAGAGAAACAAAATGCAGTCTGCACTCACACATGCAAATGCTTTGTGTTTCCGTCTGTACTCAAGTGGGGTTATGTTTTGGGAATACGTTATGTCATGTGTACATGGTTGTACTTCGAATTAAATAAACTTATCAATTAAGTAGGTATACTTACTGAAGGTTCAGAAAAACGGACATACTTTTATGCTCCGAAAATCAGAAAGAGATATTCGGTCTTGGCTTCAGGCGAGAATCGAACACGCGTCTTTCGCAAACCGGGCGACTGCATAAACCACACAGTTTTCGGTAGTACAGTGGCTAGTGCAGCCTGTTTGAGAAGACGCGGGTTCGATTCCCGCCCGAAGCCAAGACCGAATGTCTTTTTCAGGTTTTCGGATCTTTAGTAAAGATACTGAATGGAAAATGCTAAAATAATACTTTTTTGATTAATTGTCAGAATCGTCCAACTTGATTTTGCAAAATGCTTCTTTCATTGAGTAAAATCTCTTTGAGAATGAAAAGTTTAAAGTGAAATTATCCTGCTTGTTAAAAATAGTTACAAAAATGACTAAACTAAGTTAATCATATGAAATTAACTTACAAAGTACAGTCAAACATACAAGGAAAGGTAAAAATGTGAATACTGTCTGGGAACACACATGTAACTAAAGACACACATTCATACACTTTGAGTGAAAAATACTGACGTTCTTTATGCTAAATGACGTGCACACATTATTGTATGTGTACATACATACACAATGTCCTGTAAGGACTTGCTTTACGTGTGTGTTGTAATTAGGTATTATAACATGTATAATATTGTGTTGAGAACAATGTTTTGTAACTTTGCAATCATTATTTATATAGGTTTATTAAATAAATTAATGTGATTAACCCATTTATTACAGATCTTTACTGGTGTAATGTTTTTTGTATTTGTTTCACTAGTTTTTATGATTTTATTGAACTTTGCAATTGTCATATTACTGAATAGCCTTTCATGTGAATACTTTTATACTGTGCATACTTAAAAAAATATACAGGATGCTGTTTTGTACCTGCCAAAGATCAATAAGTTCACATGATTTTTTATGCGATGCCTGTCCGTGTGTTTCAGTACCTATTCATTTTAAAAGTGTTTTTTGACAGTTTTTTGAATGTATAAACCTTCTGTTGATACTGGCACGTTGGCGATATGGGTGTGTGAAGCTTACCTTTGGCTATCACCACTGAACCACCGGCATCCCACAGTGGCTGCTTAGTGTGGTGTGCCTGAGAATAATCTCTCTAAATCTCAGTACCACTAACCCCCGAATGCACAAACGCAAATCAACGTTCAGCATCGCTCAGAAGTATAACTGTCCCCTTTAGTTCAATTGTCATTTTACGGGACAGTATGAGCGTGAGCGCGTGCTTAGCGTTGATTGACATTTGCGAATTCGGGGGTAAGAATTATTGATTAACTAAAATTTTTGTAACAACTTATTTGATATAATGGTTAAGAAATTGGCTACTACAACAAAGGTGCCGGATTCGCTCATCGTACAGTACATAAGGTTCGAGTGCAATAAATGTCTGTTTGAACTGGCTGGGTGTTTGACATATTGTGTGTTATGTAAGTATTTACAAAGAAAATTAATTCATGTATTATGTTTGTTTATCTAGCTTCCCAAAGCACAAGCTTTACTTTCTTTGGCGCTAGGTGGCGCTGCGTGTTATAAATAATTTTAATGGTTAAATGTTATAAATTAATAATGGACGAAGAATAGATATCCTAAAGAGGCATTTCAGATGCTTAAATTCACTCCTTAGTGACAACGCTTAAACGACTTATTTTCTATGAAATTTTGAAAGCCTTTGTAAATACGACTAGCATGAAAATTTAAATAACACAATCTTCTTGGAAATTCGCAATCAATAAGCGGAGTAGACACTTAACCAAATTAAAAAAGACTCATTTCAAATTTACGCTCACACAATATTTTGGCAAAGAATTAAGGGAGAACTTTGAAAATTCCTAGAATCCCTCGACCCCTCGCAAGGTTAACTGTGCTAGCGAAGGGCTGTGACCCCGGGGTCAGCAAACTTTGGGAAAACAGACTCAATGTGCATTTGATCCCAAGTTCGCGGGTCAACGGCCTTCTTAAGGATGGGAAGGCGGGATGTTGAACTTGAATTTGGAAAGAAAATTCTTTGATGGGTTGCATTTGTTTTTTAATAGTTGTTTAATAGCCAGAAGGGAAGATAACTGAAATAGTTGAGTGTAGCGAATTGAAGTGGCAGTGGGCTGACCTCATTTGTCTAAGAATGGTCGGTAGAGGTTCTTGAATAAAAGACCCAGCTTCACACTTGTAGCGTTGGACGCTCTCCGGCCAGGTGGACCGATAATTTGAGAAGGGTGGCTGGTAGTGAGTGGTTGGTGAAAGAGTCTGGGAGAGGCCTAGGATGATGTGCTTAATGGCAACACCGGAGCGGTAGCGATAACCGTCGTTAAGATACACTGATTAATATGTATGGGAACTGTACTGAAAAAAATGTGCTTTGACTGACATATTGATATCAGTTGGGTCATACCTATTTGAAATTAAGTCCTAAAGTTTTCCCTAGTCTTATGAAAACAAATATCAGCAAAGGCACCAACACACATAAGTGCTTATAATCTGTTTTGGGTAGAGGTATTTTGCGTTTTAATGAGCTACTAAATGAGCGTCCGTTTGATAATGTTTGAAAAACTAACCACACCAAGCAGTATTTGTTAAAGTCAGTATTATGAATTTACATTATGTTATAATAACCTATATAACAAGGAAAACCACAACGATTAATTGCATAAAGAAGGACCGCTCCGATTGTGAACTTTCAGCGGAAATAGTGTTAATAAATCATAAGGCAACACTTACACGTAAGTACGGTGTTAAGTAGTTCTAAAAACCTTTTTACATAAGAATAAGAAGAAAAAAATAAGAAGTTTCTGATACACGTAGAAAAGACCTCTAAATGAGAATTTTATTCAAAAAAAAGCAAGCCTATATGGAAGGGCAATTTTTGAAGTAAATAAAACAGTAATTCATGCATACATACCTACATACAGTATGTAAAAGACTTCTCAAACATACGAAAAGAGCATTCCCACAACACAGCGTTTATTTCTCAATTTCGTTTTAAAGTAGATTTTGTAACAAAACCACCATGGCAATACCAGAAAGAAATATTCCTTCCCATCTTTGATCTTTGTATCAAAATCTGTTTAAAAAAATAATTTAATCAACCGCCGATTTGAGAAATGCGCCTTTAAAAACCACTGTAATTCTATGAATCGCACATAAAAAACACTAGCCCCTACTTACGTATCTTCGTGGAGAATCTATTTCCTAAATCCATAATTCATGGCAAGTGCTAAACAAATGTATTCAAATCCATTCACAGTCTTCATTCACATCAAGAGAACAATTCCACCTGACTGGTATAGGACACGAATTGTAAATGAGGTTGTAAACTAAGAAATAACTAAACATTTGCTTGACATCTTACTGCTAGGCAAAGGACTCACTCTCAAGTCTGAGGTGGTGCGAGCTATGCTACAACAAACAGGCAGGAAACCTTGCTGTTGTCAAGCCGGCCTAGGACTCATCATCATCATTAGCAGCTCTCATAAAGCGCGCCATCGCTCCCTATCCTCAGCTAGACGCATGGTTCACGTATTGCTCTTTGCAGTTCGTTGCACCTAGCCACACTACACTCAACGAGACGGGGTCTCCACTCAAGAACGCTTTTATACCAACGTTTATCTGTTCTACGGCATCTAGTGATCGGTCAGGACGTGCCCTTCGAAGTGCTAATTCAAATTCAATACTTCTTTATTCAAGTTGACCATTACACAGTACTTTCGAATCGTCAAGGAATCAAGAATTTTAATTTTAACCACTTAATAAACAAACACATAATAATACAATATATGAACAGTACTTAAAATAATGTGACTCTACCACCGGCGTCGGAAGGTAGTCTACTGAAAAGATCCGGCAAGAAACTCAACAGTTACTCTTTTTAAATCGTCCAATGTTTTACAATACAAAGTGAATGTTTGAATGAACCAGCAAAGTCATACAGTTTGGACATAAAAATAAATAGAACAGCAAATTCTGTACTGTTCTATAAAAAAAGTAATAATCAGCTCTTTCACCCCAGATACATTCGGATCCTGGTGGTCCCGAGATCAAATCTGGCCGGAACACACCTACTTTGTGTTCATTTGCGGCTAACTCTCCGGTTATGGAATACACCGATATAAAACCCAAGCAACCCGGATAACGGAGGTAGGCTCGCCCCTTACCACGTTGAATGGGCTAACGGGCACTGGAAGTTTACGAGAGTACCTTTAATTTTGTACTGAGATAGTAAGATGTTCCACTCCAAACGAGGCGAGGTGTTCACGTCAACTACCGGTTGTGTCAACTACTCTTGAATCTTAATTGGTTATAATACTGTTTAAAACAATGAAAAACTTTGGTCATACTACCAGTTAAAGGGTTACGATACATTTGAAGTAATGAGAACCGCTTTGTTTGTATTGCTCTACCTTAAATGTAATTGACGTAATATTTGTCTCACTGTACTAATTATGAAATCAACATTGCAGTAATCTATGGTGTAATGAATATAGCGACAACGGTTAAAAACTTTTTAACAAGGTTCTTTGTTTTTTATAGAACTATATCGTAAATAGGTAGTTATGAAAAAAAAGGGTGTTATTTTTCGGGGTTGTTGAATTTTCATATTTTCAGGTAAAAAAGCAGATGATGAAATTTTTCTTAATTAAAAACATGACGATCCCGTGCCAGGCTCTGCCAATCTTTCTCATGATGTCTCAAATCATCACTCCAACGGTTTCTGGAGCCTGTCACGGGATCGAAATGTTTGGAAAGGATTGGGAGAGACCTTTGCCCAACAGTGGGATGATGAAGGTTAAAAAAAAAAACATGACGACGAATTGACCACAAGAAAAAGTAAGAAGTACTAAGGCTGTTTTTGTCTGGCATTCCTGGGTTCTAAAAGTTCAATCGTTGGCTTTACATATGAAGTTGCTTTTATGACGTTATTAACTCTACAATTTGGCAAGTTTTGTAAACGAAATCCTATTTAAGTAAGGCAACTGAAATTTCGTTAGGAAAATCATTGTATTTGCTAAATTCCTAATCCATATAAATGGAAATATGTAATGGAATCTAAACAACAGCTCCTTCAAATGTATTCAAAACAGTTCGATTAAGCACTCAAATCAATAATATACAAATTGAAATGCATAAATCAATTCCATTTATCCAATGATGCGCAAACGCACAGTAATGCGACTCAAAACGCATTTACTTTTTATTTGCATACGTAATGAGATAAAATCGGCGGTGATCTGACGAACTCCAGAGAGGGGCTTGAGGGTCTGTGTCCATTGTTGAGGTTTTATAAGGCTCCACACGTCGGAAGACTCGTCTGTCGATGTCATCTGCAGATGCGTCTGTAGTAGGTACTTACCCCAGACTGACTGATGCGTCATCAGCCGTGTGGATCGGCTCGTGGGAGCCGGCATTAGACGGCAACCATTGTCTGGAGGTACCATCGTGTTATTTTTGTCTGGGGAGATTAAAACAAAAACTCAAAAAGATTTGTCCATGATATTGAAATTACATGAATTACATTTTGACTTCTAATGTCATACCATACATCTTTGGCGCTCTCTAGTAGGCATTCAATGGTTCGTTGTTCTTCGCTATTTTCCCCTTACAACTATTTTCCCAAACGGAAACGGGGTAGTCAGAGGCACGATTGTTGCCGTCATGGTGAACGGAACATTCAGAAGCCAGAACGTGTGCTTCTGAATGTTCCATGCACCATAAGGAACTGAATCTGCCTAGGGAATTTGAACCCAACGTGGTAGGTGGCAAGCCTACCGCCAATACGCTAGGGTATTTATTGATGTTTTCCATCACCGGAGAGTTAGACGCAAGCTGTACAATGAACACAAAGTAGGTGTTCCGGCCAGCCTTGAACTCGAAACATTCCGAGCCAGAGTCTGAAGTCAAGGCCGAATGTTTTTTTCTGGTTTTCTGATCTTTAGTAAAGATACTGCATGGAAAATGCTAAAAAATAATACTAACATATTTTATCCAAATTCAAGACCTAAAACAAATACCACCAACGTAACAGCGGTAATGGCTAAGCGTCAATGGAAACCAGCCCCCGAGCAACGTTCGCCGCTGGGTCGCGCAAGGGCGGCCGGCCGTTGCACCAAGACCTCGCACAGACGCGCCGATTCACGGCCGAATCGAACTGAGTGCGCTTACGTCAGGCCTATAAGAGATGGGTGATAAACACCATGAGAAAAATACTTTTCTGGTAGTTTTTTGCTGTGGTACATTGTATTTGTTGTGTTTATGCTGTATCATCTTAGCACAGTCAATATGAATTGTAGTTAAGTAGGCTTTCAAACCTTCTTTATCCAGTTAACATTAGCCGGTAATTCAAAATCAACATATATTTCAATACAGTTTACTGTATTGTTATAGTTTGACTGAACGAATTAAAGAAAACACATTGCCAGCATACGATCCTTATTATGAGGTTTATAGAAAATGTTCCGTATCTTCCTTTAATTTTCCTCAGCTTTGACATACCCGTTTTTGTATGCAGAAAACACAAATTGGTGCGTATTTTGATGAACTTTGAATAAAAAAGACATCTAACCAATGATGATACAATAAAAAAGACGTAAATAGGTTACTTAGTGCTAAAAAAGTGGCACCCGAAGTCAGAACTTCGAACACCTGAGCAAAACATTGACAGTTTGAGACGACATTGCGCAACATGTATCTGTCTCGTCTATGCTCTAGTAAATAATCATACTATCTTGTACATACGGTTAATTATTGGTACCTAAGTACGCCAGGGGTCAATTTTCGACTTCGCATCAGTACTGACATAACGGATCACTTTTCTTGAATATCATTGTAACTTTAAACTCTAGTTAGTACCATCGGTCATTTCTACACCATTCAAAGTCTTAAAAGATAAATCCGTAACAGTGATTATAAAAACAAAACGCTTGGATTCGGTGCGTTAACAGCCGCGGACGCCAGAGCTGTCATATCGCGGCGCCTGCGCAAGTTAGTGTACTCAGGGCTTTCAGTATAATCTCACTGCTTCATTTCTTGAATGAAAACATATTTTATGAGAGTGCAGAATACAGGCTGCACGCTTAGGTGAACGTACACAATGTACGTACAAAATATGGTTTGTGTTTTTCTTTTTATTATTTTTTCTGCAGGAAAAAGGCTTCTGAGGCTCAAAAGTACGTAAGCTAAAGTAGCAATTTTCTGTAGTAGTAATTTTTTGGTAATTTTAGTAAATCGGTCGCTCAGCGAAACTGTTACTTTTGACATGTAAAAGCCATGGTCTTTTCGTACCTATAATTTGACCGTGTGTACAAGATAGCATGATTTTTTACTAGAGCGTAAACGACACAAATACATGTTGCGCAGTGCCTCAAACTGTCAATGTTTTACTCAGGTGTTCGAAGTTCTGATTTTGGGTGCCACTTTTTTAGCACAAGTAACCTATCTACGTCTTTTTGATTTTCATTGCTACAAGGTTTATGAAGGCGTAAAATAAATGAATTTTAAGGACATAATTTTAAGTAAGTAAGTAAGTAGCAGCCCTGTTACCGCTTAATTGGACACGACATGTTTGCTTATACCACTTTATGACTTTGTTGAAAGACTAACTTAAATCTGGCCTCTTTTGTGTAATTAATGCTTCACAGAACTGAGTGTGGGGTTAAATAACTACATGCACTGGAACTTGTAGTGTGAATTCATAAGTTAAAGAAACTCTAAGTCTTAGTATTTGTGTTGACTAGATTTTATAAAAAAAATATAAAAATGCCTCTTACCACAAAAACACTTTTACGCACAGAAATCGACTAGAAAACTCAATTGTAAAATACGTAATGAAGAAGAAACGTAAAAAAGGAAATAACATCATTAGACATTGCTCTACACAGCGCCGCCTAGCCCCACACTAAGCGAAGCTTATATGATGGAATGCTAGACAAAGGATAAACGTACTTAAATACGTACTTTTTTGTAAATATATTCAAATCAATCTTGTACATAGGTACTCATTATGATGGGTTGTCAATTATGAAGGGTTGTCACAAGGACGCGACTTTGGCAGGTATTCCTCATTTTAGACACTTAGATATATTTACGCATAAGTAGGTACTGCTTTTAAGACCATTTCGAGTTAAAAATATCACAGTCAACTAGTTGAAATGCAGTATTGTGCTTAAAGGTGATTCCAAGGTACATGAACTAATCAAACAGATAAGATAGAACTCACCAAAGTTCTGCGAACCTAGGGCTTCGAACCTACGACCTTTGCGAGCGTTGCACCCGCTGCGTTCACTGGGCTGTTCAGCTATTTTTCACACTGTCATCTGTCACAGAGATGTTGTATTTCGAAATACTCTCGTATTCATGAAGTAGGTTTGCTAAGAACTGAAACAATATTATGCAAAAATTTGTCTGTATTTTATTTAATATTTTAAATAATATTAGTATGTATATAGGCATGTTTATTTGTCGTCTGTATTACCTAAGTGACTTAATTACTATTTTCAGTTCAATTGCCTACCCTTCTCGTCAATTCTTTCTCTAGAAATCCTTTGAGCCTCTCTCAAAAGGCTGTACTTAGTTTATGGGTTTATATCAACCGTTGTTTGACAATTGATTCTTTAATCGGTCCTAAGTCCTAATTTGGAGGGCTGGTTCAGCGTGGATCCAGGCCGCAGTCAGTGGAAGAGGGATAGGGAGGCCTTTCCCAGCAGTGGGATGGCGCAGGCTGATTGTAATAATAATAATAAGTTCAAGCTAGGCCCAAGCTCCTTGTGTGTGTTCATTGTTCAAACTGCTAATTTAACGGTGAAAAAAATCCCTTATGAAAACCTAAGCAAACCGGATAACAGCTGTAACCTTACCACGTTGAGTTCAAGATTGAGAGAAGTTTGATACCGGCCAGATTTGAACTCACGGTTTCTGAGCCATTGTTCCCACTGGGCCACGACGATGCATCAACTCACGTATCAAACTCTCCCAGAGACACCGTTCAGTCAAATCAGTCATTTACCCGCCATGAATGTGCGTCGTTTCGTCATCAAAACGCGGGTCAATGACCGTTATATACAAATAACGCGTGTACATAACACATTATTGCTTAGGGCAGACAGACGGGTCAATGACCGATCGATTAGGATGCTGGGCCTTGAGAGTTTTGGCAGGTACGGACTTAGAATACAAAGTTATAAGTGTGTTTTGATGGTGTTGGGAAACAGATGGATAACATTGGTATAGACCTTTTTAAGAAATAGTGCTAATCAACTTGTTCGTGATTTTGATTTCAAACTTTTTACACCAGTCAAAATCAGTTATTTATTTTGTAATTTCAGGTATGTACAAAATAAACACCATATACACCGTAATGTTGTTACGATGCTGCTTGACATGATCGATGGTGTCAGATGGGCAAATAAATAATCGTTTCTGCTCTTCACCTTTCATCAGTGGTATCGACCTGTCATCATCACATCAGGGCATCAAAAAATGATGAACAAAATAGTGTACCTGTGTATTGCGCTGTAGTCGCAGTTGACTAGGAGGTCTCATCGTCACTGAGCAACAGACGCTCTACGAAACGTTCATGATTTAGTTCCAGCAAACCCCTTAATCCACCCTTTTTCCGGCCCTGGCTACAAAAAGGGAAAGTTCACTTACTTTGGCAGTAGTCAGCGTCTGAAATAAAATTCAGCTTCCCAAAGTTTCGTGGGTGCATTCACCTGGCGGATCTAATAGAACGGGCGTTCACTTTTACCCCAAGTTACTGATGACCTTAGGCTTAAGGTAACGAGACTTGTTACCTAACTGAAGCCTGCTGAATAATTCACAAGAGATGACAATCAAAAAATGTAAATCAAAATGTTTTTAATAAATGAGATTATTTTAAACACAGCGCGTAGAACTGATGGCCGCTGGGGCTGAAAGGTTCTGGACTGAAGACCATTTGAAGGCAAACGCAGAGTAGGGCGACCACCCTCAAGGTGGACGGTCGACCTGATAAAAGTCGCGGGATCCCGGTGGATGCAGGCCGCATGCCGGGCGCTCTGGAAACCAATGGGGGAGGCCTATGTTCAGTAGTGGACTTCTTGCGGCTGCTAATGATGACAGTTCTTGTAAAACCCAAGCAACCCAGATAACGGCGGTAGGCTCGCGCCTTACCACGTTGGGTTCAAAATCCCTCTGCGAAATGTGGGCTTCTAAATGTTCCGTTCACCATGACGGCAACAATCAGTGTACCTCTGACTAACCTATTAGGGATATGGTCGTAAGGGTATGTATGTATGGAACTTTCAGTTTTTTCAACTCATCATCATTCGTTATTCAGCAGCGAGACGTCATTGTAAAACGTTAAAAAATGTGCTGGTGCAAGTCGAACCCCTGCCTGCGAGCCGAAAACGCGACTTGCAACCAATGCGATAAAAGGGCAATCAAAGCAACATAATCTACTGATTACAGACGCAGATCTGTTAAACACTCACCTCTTTTTAAAGGTACAGAGGCGCACACATCAACCTTAACAACACCATTGCAAAATGGGTCTTACGTAAACAGCATAAGGTGCCCCTATGTAAAGGTTGATGTGAGCGCCTCTGTACATTTAAAGGAGGGTTGTCGCAGACGGTGCTTGACCTCTGACACGCGCAGACACCTCCATTACACATGGAGGGTAGGGGGGAAACGTAAATGCGTCCCTAAGACTGGGAATTCTTCGAATGCATGGTCTGGTCCACACGAGAACGTTAATATAACCTTTCGAAATTGTGCAGCCTGGCAAAAAAATACAGTTGGATGAATTTGAAATTTGTTTGTGAGCTTTATTGAAAATCAGTCACCAAAAAAATTGTAATTACTTTTAAACGATTTCGTTATTTGAGTTCTTAATTATTAGTAGATTTTGGCTTCTGGCTTAGAATCATAATTTAAATATTTTGGCCTAATAACGAAACTTGCTTGCTCAGTGCTTTTAAGTCGGTACTTGGTCATGGTTGTTTAAAACACAGCTTCACACATCTTCACCCTCTTAGCTTCGGTGAAACCCCCTTCATTAAAGCGGTTTGTTTTTACGTGAGTCCTTTTGACTCTAGAGGTTAATGACACGCAAACAAAAACACAAGTTGAGAAATAAAAATAAACTAATTTAACTCAAACCCTCTTGTTTAACTCAAACTCAAAACCTCTTCAAAGTTTCAAAGTTCCAATAAGCACAAATGAACCTAATTCTATCAAAATGTACGAAACATTCTAATATAAATTCAAACAACATTCCAATACAAGTAATAAAATGGAGTACTATAAAAAATGCTAGGCGTAGTAGGTTGCTACGCGGGGTCAACATCCCCGTAGCCGATAATGCTACGAATGATAACATGCTACGGGGCGTCGACCTCGTAGCACGCCCGAAATTACGCAACGGTTCGTAGGCCTATTTTTGGGGTAACGTTTTTATTATTTAGTCGTTGCGAATACAAAATCTCTTATGTGTAAGTTCCTCACTTTATATTGACCGCTGAATCCATTTTTTTCAACGAATTTCAATTGGGATTAATGACAATCCTCTATCAACCAACTTCAATAAGAGGTAATGCAACCAACCTCTAAGGGTGGAAAGAAAGGGGATGTCATTTTCAATACAAAAGTGTCAGACTTGAGGATCAATAAGTTATTTTGTTTAACGAAGTGCCTCAAACGGTCGTTAAACTACCTCTTCACAAGTTTTAACCGCAAATTAAGGAAATTTTGAAGCAAGGGTATTAAAATAAGGGTATGAAATATTCTAATTTAATTTGATTTTTAATTATTAAGTGCATCATCGATATTATAATTTGAATTTTTTACAATTTAAAATGTGAAATGACTTTTTAAATTTATTTTCATTGGTTTTATTGGGATTTTGGTTTTAATTTGGGGATTTTTGGATTTTAAATGATTGTGCTTGGGTTTTGAAAGATTGTAATTGATTTTATTTAGTAGTTAGTAATGTTTTTTTTAGATAGACTTTATTTTAAATTAAGTTATTTTGTTTGTAAGCCTTATTATTATTTTATTGATTTTTTTTATTGTATTTTAATTTTGTTTTTATTAAAATGTGAACGACATCAATTTGTGGTCATCATAGATACAGTCTGCTCCTCTGCACATAATGTATGTTGGCCATGTCACAATTATTGTAAACAAACGAGGTTGAAAAGAGTAACTATCGATTTTCTAGCTGGTATTTTCTCAGTAGATTCAACGTCCGATCCGGTGGTAGAATTACATTATTATTTATTGATATATTTTTAATGTTAACGTTATTCCGGTGCTTTTTATTTAGTTTATATGGATAAAGATTGTTTTTGATTTACTTCACTTAACATTAAGTAATTAATTCATGAAGAACCCTTCTTTACATATAACTTGGAAAAACTACCCCTAAGGGTGGAATAATAGGGAAAATTAAGTAGGGCTTTGTTTATTTAACGTTGTACTGTGTGTCAACATAAAAACAACAAGAAACGATAAGTTCAGCGCAGTGGTTGCGAGACAGAGTTAGTTAACAAACGAAGGGTAGCAGATTCAATTTGTGCAAAACCAGTCGATAAACTGATCTCATAATCGACTTCAAATTTATCTGTTCAACTGCTATTCAAATTTAGCTTCTGACCTAACATAATAAACATAGTAACAATAATCAAAATATGAATTAAATATGTAACTAGGCTATCGGAGGTCAACGTACGATAACCGCAGTTGAATTAAAATTTTTAATGTTTACATTTCAGTTGCGATAGCGTTTTCGTCATATGATGTCATTCGCGTTGACCGAATTTTGTAATTATTATTTTTAACGGAAATGATAAAATTATCAGGAACACTTTGTCTTTAAATATTTATTTTTTGGTTAAGAATATTTAGTACTATTTTCGCGAGACCTACTTAAGCGGTACAGACTCAATTCAATGAATTCTATTAAAATTTACTGCATAACTGAACATCACTATATAGTATAAAACAAAGTCGGTTTCTCTGTCCCTATGTCCCTTTGTATGCTTAAATCTTTGAAACTACGCAACGGATTAAGATGCGGTTTTTTTAAAATAGATAGAGTGATTCAAGAGGAAGGTTTATATGTATAATAACATCCCATTGCACCCGTGCGAAGCGGGGGCGGGTCGCTTGGATTTTATATTATAGATCATGTTTGGTTGAATACGCCTGGTTGGAATTTAAAAACAATATTTCGGGTTGAATAGTCCATTTATTGAGAAAGGCAAAAGGCTAATAGCTAATGACCCCCAGCCATTGCATAAACGGAGATTGAACCCACGACCTTGGGTACTAAAGGAGCTCTACCCATGATGTCAGCGGGCCAGCCAAAAAATAAGTAAAAGTTTCCATTCCACTATTTTCCATCGAACTTGTCATATTTTTTTCTGGGGGGGGGATTCTTATTAACAAGTTGAAAAGAGGAGAGCAGCGCCGCACTTCGGGCATTTATCAGCAATAAGTGGCTGAGAGAAAGAAATAAAATCCATCATCTGAAACTTACTAAAGATAAAATTAAAAAAAAAACAAATAACTAAGTAATCGACAAATTAGGTCTGGACCTTTGTCAATGCACACTCCGACTCGACCCCGAACGTCTTATGAGCTTCCACGGGCTACACGCCACGAGCCACTAAACGTCGCCACCAGCATGTAAGGCCCGGCGCCCATTATCGGCATCGGCAAGGAAAAGGATCCTTCGGCATCCTACATGTAGGCGCACACTATCGGCAATTATGCTTAAGGATGCCGAGGCGTCCTTAAGGATGCCGAGGCGTCCTTAAGGATGCCGAACCGCAGGTTGCCTCGGCGCCGGCGGCGTACCGAAGGATGCCGAAGCATCCTGAAGCATGCTCAAGGCTGCCGATACAGCAGCCTCAGCGGTATTTTTGTATTACGACCACATATCACGGAAATTTCTGTTTTATTACCAGTATGTTATAGTATGCTATTTGCCACCTAAAATCCTGAGGCGTGCCGATTCCGATAGTGGGCGCCGGGCCTAAAGCGCTATGACCCCAGTCTCACCTGATGGCAAGCGATCACGAGGTCGAAACTGCCACTCTTGCCTTGAAGACACCAAGGTTGTATGTATCCGGAAACACAGACGCAGGGAGAGCGTTCCACTTCTTAGGGCGCGGACCAGGAAGGAAGCACCAAACCGTTTTATAAATATGATTAAAAAGCGATGATATAGTGTATTGACAGGTGCCCGTGGCGCAGTTGTGACAGTGATCAGCGACGATCGCTGTGGTAAAGCAACACACACCGGGTTGGAAATGGGATGGGTAACCACCCCAAATGAAATTTAGTGATGTGTATTTCGGGCATCTCCGTGCTTCGGAAGGCACGTTAAGCAGTTGGTCCCGGCTGGCGTCGTTGGATGTCAGTCGTTAAGCCTAGTAAGGGGCCTTAGGGCGGTTTGATAACATCTGACATTAAGGTTGCTCACTAACCTTACACCCCTCCAACAATCGCACTGAGCCCGCGTGTTGGAGGCTCAATCCACCTCATAGTTGAGGTGAGGCCTGTGCCCAGCAGTAAGACGTATATATGCCGTTTATGTATGTATAGTTTATTTATTGTAAACAAAATCGACCACCCTGTGTTCTGTCTGTAAATTGTTACTTACCCGTCGATATATACATTATATTATATACAATTAGTCGGGCCGTCTGCCGAGGTGATTTAGGCGCCTTTGTTGTCTGGCGTGCAGTCCCGTTTTTTGCACCGAAATAAAACAATTGCTGAGATGAATTTATTATTTTAAATGGGCTTCTGAACATGGTGATGTTTGAAACAGCTTATAGCAATGATCACCCGTATGCTTGTGTTTTTCATTTCATTTTGTGATACTTGTACATTCCGCAACAAAATTGTATAACCCATTCAGTGTTTTGTCATTCTGGGTATTTTGACCGTATATTCGTCATTTCTATGACCAATTCAACAAAGTTATGTAACATAGGCCTGAGGGATTCACATTGTTTTGAAACTGACTGTACATAATAAATGATGCAAATAGCACATTGCATGCGTAGATGCATTATCTATCGGCTGACTTAAGATACAAACTGTGATAACAGGCATTTTTAAATAATACATACATACACACCCTCACGACCATATCCCTAATGGGTTAATCAGAGGCACACTTATTGTTGCCGTCATAGTGAATGGAGCATTCAGAAGCTCGCATTTCGCCGAGGGAATTTGAACCCAACGTGGTAACTAGCGAGCTTACCGCCGTTATCCGGGTTGCTTGGGTTTTATATCGGTGTTTTCCATCACCGGAGAGTTAGCCGCAAATTGTACAATGAACACAAAGTAGGTGTGTTCCGGCCAGATTAGATCTCGGGACCATCAGATTGCGAGGCAGAGTGTTTAACCACTAGTTCACGACGCTCTCAAATTAAATAATTTTAAATTATTAGTTCCAAGTATTCCGAGCTTTAAAGATAAGAGCGTATTCCAATATGAAAGGCAATCAACGTATTTCATGACACCTGTGGTGTTGCGGTTGACATAGGCAGGGGTGAATACTTTGCATCAGGTAGTCAGCTCATCATCATTAAAAAGAATTTAGTAAAGTGTTGTTCCTTTAATTTAAATTGTTTTCATTATTTGAGAGTCAGTCACTTATCATTTATAATTAATTCCCTGTTAAGGTGAAACTAAAGCGTGGTCCATACTTTCAAAGGCAGTAGTAATATCAAAATCTTTTGTATATATGTGACAGTTTAGTATTACAATAATCTGCCAGCCTCTGTACCATCAACGGATTCAAAGTTATCACTTATGATTAGTTTGACTCTTAACTCATAACTATGCTAGTCATAGTATGTTACCGGCCTGTTGTAAGTAACGGCAATCATTACGGTGTCTTATCTGTGTAATGAATAAGCGAGATAACCGCGTTACTATGACTCAATCTACATACTGTTTAACTGTATAAGTATGACGTTATGACGTAACTTCATCGTACTCGTCAAGAGTTACTTTAATAGTAAACTTCGCACTTTTTTGATAAGTAACTAACATAGTCATTAATAAAACATCACTTAAACAGCCTTTAGCACCACTTTTAGTATGTACTGGAATGTTTCTTTAATTTTTCAAAATCGTATTTTGTTAAAAAAACTCATTTGCAATTTTATTTCCACATCTGTTTAGGTATGCTAAGGTTCATTTTCATAAATTTTCAGGATTTACATAATGTTTATTAAATCTGTCTCTCTTTTGTATTTATTTAAGCGTTTCCGTTTTTCTATCGGACTATTTGTAAATGAGTAAGTAAGAGTAGGCCCTCAGGTTTTTGTCAGATAGTCTCTAGATTGAACATTCTCAAATTTTCTTGATAAAACATGATTGTGCTATACTTATACACATTACAATAGTGATTGGTTTTAGAAACCAATGTACAATTTACCCCTTTTTGGTCTTTTCCCTAGAGAGTGATCTCATCCAGACAGCTTTCAAGTAGAGGACCTTAAGAAACAAAATGACCAAAATGTTTGTGAAGTAGTGAAAATAATTAAAGCAAGTGAGTGAAAATAAATATGATTGATCATCTCGTTATTCAGAATTATCCATGCTGTATCTTTATTGAAGATATGAAAAACAGAAAAAGACACCAGAAAAAGCAGAAAGATTCGGCCAGTCTGCTAGGGTCTCGGTAGCTTAGTGGTAAGAGCACACGTCCGGTTAGCGGAAGATACTGGTTCGAATCGCGCCTGATACCTAGACCGTCTTTTTCTTGTTTTCCTATTTATTGTAAATTGTTTTTGATTAAGAAATATTTTCAAACTATAGACAACCCTGAAATAAGTAGAGTAGGCGTCGACCCTTAGAAGCGTTAACACAATGCCAACCCGCGCAAGATGTGACAAAAAGCATGGAAGACAACGTGACCGAGTCATTGTGAGAGAAATGTGTGATGCGGACACACGGCCGTGGCGATCGACGAGCAAGTTTGGAATAGATTCAGTCGTTTAAAATATGGAACTGTCTCCAAGCGTCGTCATTTCCGGAATGATATGACAACAACCTTGCATTGCCCTTAGGAAACCGTAATAATATGTTGCACTTGTCCATGACCTAAGTTTATCAAAAAGAGAAACAGTCCCGACAGACATAATCCTGTTAAAAAATATTGTATTGTGGCAGTCGAATAAAATAAAGATATGTGGAAGTGACACTTTTCCGGTTTTCTTTTTCAGTTTTTCTATTCGTGATAACTTTCCATGAATAATTTTATTATGACAATAAATGTACAATGGCATTATATTTAGATACATAATTATGTTATTTCAATCAATCAAATCAAAAATAGCTTTATTTAAATAGACCTGTTACAGAGTACTTTTAAATTTAAATAGCCTATTATTTAAATAACCACGTCTAACCGTTGATTCTTATTCCGGTATAACAATCCGGAGTAAAATACTACATTGTGCGTTATCAAAGTTGAGAGTTTTCCAATCTAAGGATACAAGATATACCCTTTGTGGGCGTTAGCGCTGTGAAAACACACAGCATTGTTAATGAACACGAAGGTTAAGGAAGGAAGGAAGGAAATTTTAATGTTCAATCTCTCCTGGGTTCAATTCCCCATCCGTACGATTGTCAACTGTCTTCAATACCATATTGTTCACTATCCTATCCGTCTGTATACTATTCGCCAACAAAAGTCTATTAATGCTTTTTGGGGTAATTGTACCATATGACCGGACAGCATAGAATATAAGCAGCCCTATCGATCCATAGCAGAATCACATGAGAAAACACATGATATGCCATGCTGAAAAACACCATCCGCATACGAACGGTCGTTTTAATATTAATAAACTTATTTTGTAATTCAATGTGTTTAGAAGTGATTGTAATTTTAAATAGACATTGAAAGTGTTATATACCGTTGTTCTGAGGTAGGTGACCTGGATGTTTTTTGACTTTTTGGTCCATAATTTTGATGACCTGAACGCTATTTTTAAAATATTTATTAGATTCAAAAAAGAAATCAAAATCACTTTGTGAGGGATCGGCTGTATCAAATTAAAAGAGCTAAAAATAAGAGTTATATAAAACATTTATAACATTTTGAATTATTCGTAAATTGTGTCAATGTATAATTTATTATTTAAAAAATTAATGTGCGGTCATTAATATTATTTAAATTGTGTTTTTTTATTTGGTTCTTCATGGGAAAATAATAATTATTAAATAAAATTCAACTTCCAAGTTTTTTGCCGTCTTTAATTTAATTCCATACTTATTAATAATTAAGAAATTGGCTTCACTGGAGGCTTTGCTAAAAGTTAGATTTCTTTTTCTGTCCACCACCTATTTCAACATAATTGGTATAATAAATAAACACAAAAATTAGTTCCTATGGCATAGATAAATAATATAAGAAATATGTGTCTATGTCATATTTCTATTAAAGCCTTATCTCCCCAGGTGGGTGTATTAGTATGTTAGTAGGATTGCAGGGTAACTGTTCTAGTAACCAGGTGCGCAGACCGGTCGAGAAACACTCCTGCGCATCTCTAGGGTAGGGTTGTACTAAAGGGGGCCCCGGGATCGCTGAGAGTGCACACGGTGGGGACCGTGGGCCTCCATTGCACAGGTGAATCCGTGGAGGCCGGCGGTGCAGGGGTTCTCGCACTGCCGTTAACTCCGGCGGGTGTAAGAAGGGAGGTAGGTGTAACTCCCCTGGAGTTGATCTGGGAAGCCAGCATAGCGCGCCAGGTGTCCGCTCTACTATCGTTTTTAGCAATTTACCTCACTATATATTACGATGAAATTAAAAACTAAGCTGCAGCTGAACATTAAAGTCTCACAAATTCAAAACCACTTTTGAGACTCACTGTTATTTAATTACTTCTTTTTAGCTTAAAAAGATTCAAACGAACCACATTCACTTATGCAGTGTCGTTTAAGCATAGTACCAAATTATTTGTTATTTGAATTTCTTTCAATAAATTCTCAGTCATTTCTCTAAGATTTACCCACCAATTTTGTTTTACACTACTTTGGCGCAACCCTAGCTCAAACAATTTCATTAGTATCGAACCGACAAAGAATTCAGAATCCTACTGCCTCGTTATAAAACACACATTTATGTGTTGCAACCAAGTGTGCAATTATGCAAGAGAATTATGCACAAAAATGCAATGAAACAGCTTGTCAAGTTACATCCTTCGGTACGTGTAATAGTTTGCCGGATGGATAACATCTGTCATAAACTAGTTGGACTAGTTACTATTGAACTAGTTGTTATAGAATTTATTGGCGCTTTATAGACCTATTAGCGTCTAGACTTAGTATTCTGTTAATGCTAATTACAATCTATGTTTGCTTGTTAATTAGGTACAGTCAGCGTCTAAAATATGCGAACACTTTTGAACTCCCTTGTCACATTGACTTTGTTGACGTCGACATCTAAATGATGAAGATGCTGTCAAATTAGGCAGTACTGTATGACAAAGTACTAAAGTGGTTACATGATGTATCTTTCAGTTACGATCAATGATATTTGAAAGAGGCAGATACCTACGTTACGTCAGTACTGATGCGAGGCCGAAAATAGGACCCCTGGCGTCCGTACCTATAATTTGACCGTATGTACAAGATATTACCAACGATTAATTACTAGAGCGTAAACGAGACAGACACATGTTGCGCAGTGTCATCTCAAACTGTCAATACTTTGCTCACAAGTATCTACGTCTTTTTTATTTTGATATCATTGGTTACGATACTACATGAGGTTGAAAAAATAATTATTTTTGTGATGTAAAACAAATAACATCCACTTTACGTCCCTCTGCACCCCTCACAGTGTAATATCATATAGCCTTCCTTAAGAAATGGACTATTCAACACAAAAATATTTTATCAATTCGAACTTTTATACCATGAAAGAGTTTTTCGAAATAAAATGTTAGATCAGCTGTTTTTATGTTTTGATTTAATATTTTGCATGCTATGTGAATTTGGCAAAACAATAATGTACTATTTTTATACAACTTGTTGACTTGTAAGATCATAAAAACCATTACCATTTATGCAAATGAATATAATTTCTGTTTCTATTTCCAGTTAGTTCCCGAAATTAGCGTGTTCAAACAAACAAACTCTTCGGCTTTATATTATTGGTATACATCTTTTACAATTCAAAACTTAAATCTATTTGTACTTATTGCAAAGTACAAAGCCTCTTGCGGCCGCACTCAGACATTCTGAAAGTTTTGAATTTAATTTATTATTTAGTAGTCTATTCTGCAAAATGAAATTTTGGAACTAATAAATAACTAAACCATTAACTTTAATTGACCGTGGGAGGTAAAAACTACAAACAACAATTATTAGGGGCAATATCAACAAGTGGCATTTTTTGCCTAATTTTGCTGGTTTTTTTAATTACTGGCTTAATCTTTTTTATGTTATAATCTAATTATTCAGAAACGTATTCTATGCCTTAATTGACTTAGGCATTCAATTTGGCCCAGTAATTCTTTTTATATTGGGCACACCGAAATTGAGGAAACACCAAAATTTATGTTAACACAGCAAAATTAGAAATGCTGTCACCAAAATTTAAACCTGACACCAAAATTAGAACTTCCTCAATATTCCTCATCTGAAACGTTTTGGTCAAATGTGTACGTATATTTTCGTTACTAAAACAATCAGAACTCATTTCTTTCACATATTTGCAGTCTGCCAGCAAGCCGAGGCTTCCATTCAAGAATCTGTCTTCCTCGGCAACTCGATCATTTTTTAGAACAATGTGGCTAGCTGACTTCCACTTTAGTTCGCTACACTTTAGAGTCATCTGGTCTTCTACCGGATTATCTCATCCCCAACTTTCTCACACAGTGAGATCCCGAGCGTAGACCTTTCCATAGCTCTCTTGTTGCTGAGGAAGCAACCCCACAAAACGCCATTCGACTTGGCAGCGCTTCAAAGACTCGTGAACAGCCCGGGTTTTGGTAACATTGCTTAGTAAAGGCTTTCTCGTAGTCAACGAAAGCCAGGGGTCGGTTTTACTTTTCGGACTCCTATAAAACCTGCCAAACATGTGAGCATGAATGTGTCCAACTAATAGTATTAATCGGAATATCCAATTAAATAATGTAGCTGTATTCTTAAGCGAATGACTTCATGTATTTTTTGAGCATAAACGAATTTAAAATTTTACTGAATCCTTTACAAAAGCGTGCTCCGATGTCTGGAAGGAGTTTAATCTAGATGCACCACGATTCCAGACAACTCTCAAAAACAACTGATGCAGCCGTAAAGTCCGTTTGGGGTTGACAAGTGGGTAGGTCAATCTAGTTTTGAAGGCCTGCATAAATGCTTTTTCATGCCACGTTTAAAAATACCGGGATTGTAGGAAGATGGAACTGCATGCGCTGGAGGAGCATTTCACACCTAGAGAGCACGACAAAAGAACGATTCAATGGTCAATATTTACTGGGCCGTGAGTGGATGTTGACACAGAACAGCATGGGAAGTGAGTGGAAGGGTGAGGGTGTTATCAATTGGAACAACTCGTCTGAACATCTTCTCCACTTTGAAGCCGGTAGAGGACACTCATCCGGGCTATGTTTCTACGCAGTTGTAATCGCACCATAGTCATAGTTGCCTCTGGGTTATCAATGATGCGGATAGACGCCACTGCAAGCTGTCGAGAGTTTCAAGTACCTGGCTCGGCGGAACCGTCTAGAGATGAGAGCAATATTCCGCACACGAGCAAATTTGTGTCTTGTAAAAAGACACAACTACTCAGGCGTGAAGAATGATAATTAGACCTTACGGGATGCTGTTTTAATAATGCAAAGGACTGAATGGAGATAGTCCTATTGGATAAGGTTCCTGTGAACATCAATGCTGAGGACGTTTAGACTATCGTTCACTGGTAGTGGGGTGCTCTGAAGAGTAGGACGGGCAAATAATGAGTTCATCTGGTGTATTGTCCTCCACAAGATTGCGTACACCCCATTCCGTCAAGATCAACAACAAGAGAATGCCTCTTATCCTCGATATATATCTTTCGCTTTGCAATAAAGCGCTAGACAAAACGCTAATAGACTGTGCTCTACTCATGCCACACGTTTAGCACGGTCCACCTATGATTTTCTTGCAGAGTAACTCATTTAGGGGGCTAAATGAGTTACGTTTGCTAGGAAATCATAGGTGGACTGTTTCAGTCTGAAGCCGTACTATCGGTCGTGAATTAACAATTGGCCTTCTAGGTACCGGATGAGCTTTTACACTTGGTTCATAAGTGTGATTGGCATATAGTTTTTAGGAAGCGTTTGTTTCCTTTCTTGGGACAAGGCTGAAATCGGGTTTGGTAAGATCACTCGCGTCTGGTGGAGGCTTCGTTGTGTGCGAGGCATACAGGTTTCCTTAAATGTCTTCAATTTAAGCTAGTATTCGTACCGATGTGACGGGATCGCCCTTCGAGGTAATCGGCTTTGTCTATTGACTTTTTCTCAGTGTCTTCATGCAGACTTTTGACCAGCAATTTCACACAATCACCTCCAGTTTCAGAGTTTTCGCCTCACCAAGCTTCATATCTCATTGTGGGGTGATGGGGGATCTAACAAAGCTTCCTCTGGTGTTCCCCTTTGGAGTAGCGTCTGCTCTAGGATCTCACCTGGTAGTTAAGACTTCTTATTGTAAGGTAAGGTGTCGTTCAAATCTTCTTATTCTAATTTTGGTGCAGTTATCAATTTTGGTGTAGCACCAAATACACCAAAATTGGCACACTTGAATTAGAATTTTGTTAAAAAAACTAAATAATATAAAATCTGTTACACACATAGTAATAGCATTTTAACATTAGATACAAAAACTGATTCTCTTCATTATACTTGTCGGCGCGAGGTAGGCCAAGCGGTAGGCAACTCGTCACCGGCATCTTGTATGGGGGCTTCCTTGTCGGGAAGCAACTCAGAGAAACTCAAATAGCAATCCACTCTAACTAATTTGGAATCACACACTTAGGTGGGAGAGTACGGTGAACATGACAGGTTCGATAATAAACAAAGCAAAAGTATTGAGCGTATCGGAATCTATTGTTCGACTCTGTCCTCGTGAAAGCGCGCCAAAAACTGCTAAATCGATACTAGCGCCACCGCACTGTGTTCGCTGCACTTTACCACCAAAATCGACCAATCAGAAAAGAGTGCCGTGTCATCCAGAGACTAAAGCAGTCTATTACTCTACTCTATGGACTTAAATGTAAAAAAAAGTAATGTTGCCAGGTGTTCGCGTGGATTGACAATGTTGCCAAATATGCGCGTGATGACACGGTCAGCCTGACTAGTTACACGTCCTCGTGTATACCTGTAACAGACACATAGTACAATAAAACAAATAGGGCAACTCGGCCCCCGAGTTAGCAAAAATTGCCTGAACATGTAGGGCTGTCGCTACGCGAGCGGTAACGGTACGCGAGAAACGAAACGCTTAGGTGCGCACGGACTTACATACGGCTCGGCTACGAGTGCCGCGACTTGAGTATCGTTAGAATCAATAAAACCGTCCGTGAGCCAGCTCAGACGCGCTCACAAACAAGCTGCACTCGCTGCGTATGTATGAAGTTGCCATACTGGTTATACTGTGACAAAACGCACACACAGCTTGCATTATTGGCGCGCTCGGCTAGCCCTGACTAAAGGGTTAAAACACATGTCAAGATTAATTTATCAAAAGAAAACCTCAATGTAAACATACTACGTGTATAGTAAACAAAACAACATCTACACACAAACACTCTTAAATTCTCAAACACAGCTCAATACATTGTCAATCATTTTCTCACTAGGTCCCCATGGACCATCACCAGGTCCCCATGGACCAACCACAATGTCCCCATGGACAAACCACCAGGTCCCCATGGACCAACCACAATCTTTTTTTTTTTATTTCATTTCAATGTCCCCATGGACATACCACCAGGTCCCCATGGACCAACCACAATGTCCCAATGGACAAACCACCAGGTCCCCATGGACTACTCACGCTGCACGGCCACAGCTCCAGTTCCACATCACGCCCAGAAAGGTCATGAGTAGACCGCAGTTACAACTACGCTGGAGCATGTAGCACGCACACGCAACTCAAAATAATTCACCATGCATGAGTGTGTGTAAGTAACGAAATCTCTAATTAGGCACTATCAGGTACGTTACTTTGAGGCATTCTTCTAAGGCGATAGCACATTTATAACTTCGATTAGTCGAACCAAATCATCAACAACCCACTTATCATATTTTGCCTTATTTATTACAGTCAAAAGACAGCAAAACCTCATATTTCTTTTTTTTAAATAGTAGGCACTACTTTTAATAATGCGAGCCGCTTGTTGTCTTGCTTCCGTAATATCAATCTCGGTTTCGGTATCTGATTAAATCCACAAGCACAATCTCAACACGGGAAATAATTCACACCATGCAAGCAAACGTGCAATTTGGTCATGAATACGCACTAGGTACCTATATCTCGCTCGCTCTTGTAGACTAATAATTAAGCAATTAGCGTATTGTGTCACTTACTTGCAAATGGCGGCAGCAACAAGAATGAAAGTGACAAAGCGCTACAAAAGTTATCGTGTTGTTAAAGAGCTGTTTAAGTGTTCATGAATAAGGAGGTAAAGCGTTAGTTAGGCACAATTATGGACTAAACATGTCAGACCTTAATGTAATTTCTCAATTCACCTATTTTGTCACCGTCCTCGTGTGACAAACTGTTATTAAGCAAACTAAAACTCCATCAACAAAATATCATTGGTTATCTCGTAATGCAAACGGAATGTCTTTATTTAACAATCTACGACTTTGGTCATTGAAAACTGCCATGATATTTTTTTTTCATTACCGCGACTATGCGTCCAATAAATTAAAGTCAGTTCTAAGTTTAAGATAACCGCACTTATCACAAGGTCATACGGCATAGCTGCATAGGTAGGTAGGTACTCTTGTGCGCTAAAAATAAGAAATATCAAATGTAAACAATGCCTGTCAACTATGGTGCATACGATTTGTACGCGCGTTTATACGCACTTCCGAAAACCGGCTAGTTATATTTTGCTTCACAAGACAACATTCAACACATCAAAATAAAAAGGGTACGACTCACCTGATTGAGTGAGCTCACCTCAGAGACCATGATACCATATTTCGCAAAAATTGACCCGTAACTCTAGTTATTAACCGCTGGCGCGCGCAGGGGTCAACGCCCGCTCGCTACGCAATTACGCACTGTTGTTTACTCTTTAGATGCAATGGGAAGCAATGTGGCCGGGTTCTTCACGACGGTGCTTGAATACGACGATGATGGGGCTTGAGCAAATCCCACTTCTGATGTCGGCGCGAGGTAGGCCAAGTGGTAGGCAAAAGCAACTCAGAGAAACTCAAATAGCAATCCACTCTAACTAATTTGGAATCACACACTTAGGTTGGAGAGTACGGTGAACATGACAGGTTCGATAATAAACAAAGCAAAAGTATTGAGCGTATCGGAATCTATTGTTCGACTCTGTCCTCGTGAAAGCGCGCCAAAAACTGCTAAATCGATACTAGCGCCACCACACTGTGTTCGCTGCACTTTACCACCAAAATCGACGAATCAGAAAAGAGTGCCGTGTCATCCAGAGACTAAAGCAGTCTATTACTCTACTCTATGGACTTAAATGTAAAAAAAAGTAATGTTGCCAGGTGTGCGCGTGGATTGACAATGTTGCCAAATATGCGCGTGACGACATACTATTAAGTCAACAGAAAGTAACTACTGAGAAATTATAAATCAAGGACACAGAAATTGTTAAATTGTTGTCCTGGTAAAAAAAAACGTCATATAAACCTGTTTTGCGGGAAGACGCAAAGGACTCGTACACTTCTACCGTCGCTGGTGGCGAGAGTGGTACTAAACCGAACGATTGATGGGGATGGTACCCTGTTTTGTTCCTTATGTAGTAACTGGCGAGCTATTTCATTATTCACACCAAAATTGTAAGTTTCTCTTGGACAAAACCTAAGGACGTGGCATAATCGCAGTTATATAGTAATCTTGCTTAATTGGGCCATTTTAGACACTCTATGTATTGCATAATTCAAAAATAGTATTGTTTTTCAAATACGTTTATAATCATCAGCTCAAATAACACATATGTTTAGGTAGTCGGGTTGTGGACACGCCACCAAAATTAGAAAAGCTTAGTTAAATATTTTTTTTAACCAATTTGATAAATAGATAACTCAGTTATAATTTTGTCCTCATGAAGTAGCCACTGTGTATTATCACATGAAAAAAATCCAAAGTTCTATCTTTTGAAAAATGTATGATTCCCAGCACCGCCGTCTAAAAAATATGTTTCGGATTTTCAGCCATTAAGATTTTTGTATAGACACAGCAACACCGAGTTTTTTTTTTAATATACAGATTACCTTAATAGTAAAAGGTTTGTTTTTTTAACATTTTGTATTGTCAGCAAGGTGGCACCTTTATCTTTTTATGAATTCATTTAAAGAGAAGTAGTTACAATACTCAGAAACGTTAGAAGAGCAAGTTATTTGTTGTTATTTGTGCATCATTTATGATTCATCTTTATTTCTCTAAATACCAAAATCACTTCATTAAAAATAACGTAGAAGAGTATATCTAATTGGCATAAACCAAGCTCTAGACCTCGTGACCGTAATACCCACTTTCATTATAAAATACTTACGTTAACAATATACAAAATCTTCAACATTTTTTTTGTTTCTCGCAAAAAGCTAGTAAGCTGGCCTGAAACTGGCAACTTTTCTATTTTTAATTGAGTCCCGCATAGCACCTGGCCGCACCGTTATGCGGCCTGTTAATAATCTGTGGCGAGGACGTGTTACACGGTACGATCATATTTTGAAGAATGCGTTTGCTACGATGACTTTGACGAACCAGAGTGCGGACTACCGGCTGGTAAAACAAATACTGCAGTCTATAGACACTTGTTTTACAAGGGGTATTAGTCGGTATCACCCGACCCTGGAAGAGTCTTTTCAAACCTCACTTCAAGAATTCCATGCTTTAAGCTCACTTGCAAAACTGCGGGGGACAGTTGATTTTGTCTTGTAAAGTATGAAAAAATTAATAGATTTTTAATTACACTCATTTTACACAAATAGATGCGTAAAATGCGTCTGAAATAAACCACATAAAGCACTCTGACTTTAATTTAACCCTGCCTGACTCCACTGTGAAGAAAGTATTCGAATATACGAGCAGGTTTGAGATTTTATTTTTGTTGTAGTTAAAAAATCAATTCCCTTTTACCCACAATGCTATTCCATTTGCAGCATTTTCAAATTAGGTCAATCTGTGTCTGACTTCTGCTGTCTGCGGTGTCAGACAGACTACGGAAGGTCAATTGCTTAGTTTTCACGCAAAGTTCCTGTTATTCCACCAAGTATTTTTTCACTGAAAAGAACTAAATAACATTAATATTACACTCTGGCCCCTTCCCGCCCCCAGGAGTCAGCCTCGAGAGCGGGGGCCGCAGCTGAGTCCGCCGAGTTTTCCAAGCTGCGAAAATACAAGGTTATATCTAATAACTACGTATTTACGCCGCTTGGGTTTGAATTTTTTTTGCCTTGGGGCTTCTATACGAAATCCTTCCTAAATAAGGTCAACCCACTCTTGATTGAATCAGAATTAGAAATATCTTTATTTAAATAGACCTGTTACAAGTGCTTTCAAATCGTCAAAAACTTAATCAAACAAACAAAAATACACTTAATAATAGACTTAAATACTATAATAAAGAATAATAAAAAAATACACTGTATACAAACATAATGTGACTCAACCACCGGTGTCGGAAAGTTGTTTCTGTACTGAGAAGAACCGGCAAGAAACTCAGCAGTCATTGCGGCAACAAGAGACCGGAGGGCTGGCTCTTTCCTCACTCAACGACTCAGTATAGCCGTGCAGCGAAGGAACGCTTCCAGCATCCTCACCGCCTTGCCACACACAGATGAACTGATGATTAATTAGTCAGCAGCAGGTTGAGGTTACCTCAGCTGGCTAGTTCACTTCATTTCTTAATATTTTTATTTATTAATATTATTAATTTTAGTTCAGTTTAGTTTTAGTTTTTGAATAAATAATTGATTGTAACATAATTGATCAACATAATAGATATTACCTATATAATATCACTTGTATAATGATGTTTTTTTTGATTTTGCCCTGTTTTGTTGTTTTTTTTTCCTGCTTTTTGTTTATTTTGCATTCAATAATTCTGCGATGTAAAACCAAATAAATGTTATTCTGCTTAACATTTTAACGAGGTAAGCTGCATCGTCGAAACGATAGCCAAGTCTTCTCATAGATTCGCATTATTGACCGTGTCGTGATCGTATCGTGTAAACGGCCCGGCCCTTGTCTAGGTATGTCGGCTACTCGAACACCTGCCAGTTGTGCAAGTACTGAACCTCAAATTAACTAAATACACTGCACTAAAGAGCTTATTTCTTGAACAATTAAGTTAATAACCCCTTTTCCCTTAGCTCTCTTCTTTGAAGATTGCGTTCTATGACTACTATCATGAACGACCATCTGTTTCTTCTATGAACTCCATTTCACCCCCTTAGTTAATTAATATCCTGTAACTTATATAAAAAGAAAATATGACTGACTTATATGTTCTTATATCAGGACACAGCCGAAACTCATACATAAAAACTTGAAATTTGGTGAAGGGGTTTCGTGATATAAGTAAGTGAGGATGAGAAATTATTTTTTCAATTCAATCCGCCCTCGGGGCTTGTCAAAGGGCTATGGAGCGTAGTATGTTTGGTATCAAACTGACAGACCGCATACGCAACACAACAATACGCTCCAAATCCCGAGTTATCGATGTCTCCCAAAAGGCCGCTCAGCTAAATTGGGATTGGGCTGGACACGTCTGCCTCATGCAGGATGAGCAGTGGGCTAAAAGAGCAACCGAGTTGGTGCCTCAAGGCAGAAAACGACTTCGCGGCAGACCAAAAAGGCGATGGCGGGACGAGTTAGACTCGCATCTGGATTTAGGTATGACTGTCAAAAGTTCAAAAAGCACTTAAAACAGCTATACCTCTAAGAGCTGCTTAACATAAAGCGCCGCTTTAAAACATCAAAAATCTTCACCATAACATACTATATAAGACCGTTATAGCCATACAAGCGAACAAAAGCGAAATTACATAAATACTTCCCATCGAGCGAGCGCCCTTGGTGCCGTCTGGGCACCGAACCCGCACAAGGTCGTCGCACACAATTCAACCACTACGCATGTGTGCAGTTGCATCAAGTCTGCTTGCGAAGGCTGGGGCTTGCATGCTAGCGTTAATGCAAACTTTTCAAAAAAATAATAATAATAAAATACTACTGATACAAACGTAACATAAACTGACAACACGTGACAACACGTGTCATGGGCGCAGTGCGGATTGTTGGAGAGATGTTATCAAGCCGCCCTAAGGCCTCTGATTAG
This sequence comes from Udea ferrugalis, assembly GCA_950022985.1. Classification (NCBI taxonomy): domain Eukaryota; kingdom Metazoa; phylum Arthropoda; class Insecta; order Lepidoptera; family Crambidae; genus Udea; species Udea ferrugalis. The sequence continues at coordinate 3,545,916 of OX465541.1, forward strand.
GCTTAACGACTGACATCTAGTGATGTCAAACGGGACCAACTGCTTAACGTGCCTTCCTAAGCACGGAGATGCCCGAAATACACATCACTAAATTTCGGTCAGGGTGGTCACCCATCCCATTTCCGACCCGGCGTGTGTTGCTTTACAACAGCGATCGTCGCCAATCACTGTCACAACTACGCCACGGGCACAAAAGTGCAAATTTAACCCCATCCTTACACGTCTACACATTCGCAAGCTGCTAAACACGCCGACCAGATAATAAAGACCTCTTTTCTCACATTGACAAGTGCTAACTCCACCCAACAGTTCAAAGGGTCGGGCATCGAGGTAGACCTATTTAAATTGGTCGACGCAACGCATAACTAAATGAACAAATATTGCATCGGTGTGAAAGAGAATTAGATTATTCTTGTATGAAAGCATTTTGAGAGACGTACTTGTAAAAGGCTTCTTTCATTTTGAGAACATCTTGAATCACATAGTCTTATAAATAAATATTTAGGAAATTGTTCTTTAAGATCCTGACTCATGATGACCATGGTACAGAATACATGGTTATATCAATAATTCAAAATATCATAGATTTAGGTACTGGAAAAATAGGTTTTTAGTATACTCGTAATACCATTTTTGTTTTCAATGTGCGAATGCCCAGAAACCATATACGGAAGTTCTTCTTTTGTTAGCGAAAAAAACTAAAGAAATGTTTTACTAAAGATCTGAAAACCAGAAAAAGACGGTCATGTTGGCGGCAGGCAGGAATCGAACCCGCATCTTTCGCAAACCGGGCGACTGCACTAACCACTGTGCTACCGAGACCATTATCAGACCGGCCGAATCTTTCTGGTATATTTACCCTATGAGCCAGGGTGATTTCATCAATGTTATAGGCATCCACCTCTAACATCGTAACCTCTAACGTCTTTTTCTGGTTTTCAGATCTTTAGTAAAAGATACTTAATGGAAAATGCTAAACAATAATAAAACATGAAGAAATGTTGTTCTAAGTTCATGATATTTACAAAACAAATTACTCCAAGTCTGTCTTGTTTGTAAAACTTCCCAAATAGACCGTGCTGCAGAACCCACTTGAAAACTTGAAAAATTATCCTGTATGCACCGGAAGCGGCGTGGAATTCTTCAAGTCCAAACCAGCTCACGAGCTTACTTCGAGTCCAACTTGAAAAGATAACAATCGTTATAAAATCATTACCAACCTTCAAACAATAAAAATACCACATCGCTATTCCAACAAAATAAAAGTCGCCTCATAAATCAAATGCTGTAATTAACAAAAAAATGCATCGACCATTCGCTGCAACGTGTAGATATTTCTGCGCGATGACGCAACTTATGCAAGGGGTCAACGAACTCAAGGTGACCCGGCCCTAAGGGCGGACAAGGACAGAACACAAACGGAAACCTACACGTAGGCAGGTAGGTACAATGGGGATTTTTTTGCACCATTTTGAATTTGAGTTTAGATTTTAAGGAAGGTTTGAAGAAATAAAACGCTTGTGCCGGTTGGAAAAACTGTTCACACTAGCGTTTGTTGGGCGATTTCAAGGCGAGGCGATCTCGCCGCGAGCGCGCCGCGTGCTCGCGGCGTTTATTTTATCCCTGTGAGATCGCCTCGCCGTGAAATCGACCAACAAACGCTATATGTGAACAGGCTCTGATTGCTCGTTATGCTATCATAAAGCATACTTAAAAATGATGAAGATATTTACAATTCAAGATTTTGGTTCCTTCAGGCCGACAGTTAAGGCCACAGTATAAAGTAAAAAGTGTAGGGCGTTTGAGTTTCTATGAATTAGAGGGTTAGAGCTTGATTCTAAGAGACGGCCCTTAGTTACAGTATTGAATTAAACAGTGGGTATACAGCGTGTCTTTAGGAGTAAAAACCTTCAATAAGACCTGTGCAATACAAACATTTTCAAGGTCGGCATTCCAGCTGCATACACTCAGCATTGACTTTTATGTCACAAATAATTAAATTTGCATGAAGGAGGTATTGTTTTTGTTTCTGTGTAAAAGGCCCATTATTCAATGTTCATAGATTTCCTGACATACAATACACCTACATCAACAGCAGTAGGCTCGTTCACTATGAGGGTTACAGTCGTTACCGGCTGACGTCGCTAGGTGCCAGTTGTTAGGCCTAGTCGGAGGCCTTAGAGCGGCTTGACAACATCTGACATTAAGGTCACAGTTTAAACAGTAGGTTATCTAAGGCCGCCCGTCGAGCTATTAGCCTAGCGTGCACACAGACACGCGGCACAGCCCGTCCGTACTGCCACCACCTTATTCCCCCATATTTTATGCTAGCGTGTGCGTGAAATCGCGTCACGGCGCGCGACGCACACGCACAGATTCAAACCGAGAGCAGCACGTTTGTATGTAGATATTTTACTGTTCTCTGTGTACTGTGTTAAGGTTTACCGCCTTCTTAGCAACCCCTTCTAAATCCGCACTAAGCCCGCATGCTGTAGTATGGCTTACATCGGACCTATGCTCGTAAGACTTGTATAGCTTGTTGTATGGTATTGTACTATACTTTTAGCATCAAACTCTCGTGGGCCTCCTATAGAAACAGCTGTCGAGGCTCTTTTACAGCGATAAAGCCTACCTCTGGAGATTCGAAAATCGCTAAAATTACCAGTATTTTCGTTCCACCTTTTAAGTCATGTTTTTCAAATGAACGCTGCCATAAAGGAATTAGCATAATTTAGTTTGGCAGCTGATTTGAATGACAATGCGCAAGAGTATGAATCACGCGCAACAACAGACTTTGTCTGGCAATGTTTACGCCTTTCCACTACATGTAATATTACGAATAACGCTTGTAATTAACAATTTACATGTATTATAAAACACGCATTAAATTTGAATGTAATTGGAGATAACCAGCGCAACAGTGAAAAGGTCCTTAAATACGCCATATAGGTAGGTACATTTTATTAAAAGGCAAACCTAACCCTTGAATGCTCAAACGTCAACCAACGCTAAGCACGCACTCACACTCATGTTACACTCGTAAAATGTCAATAGAACGGAAAGGGACAGCATGAGCGTGAGCGCGTGCTTAGCGTTAATTGACGTTTGTGAATTCGGGCGTTACTGATTTATCCTCGTATATCAACGCACAGCTGAAACTACGGTACCTATAAATAAAGTTTTGGGTACAGGGGTACTTTTTATGGTGTAAATGAGCATGTAGTAAGGATTTTCAGAAATTCAAGCCCTAGCAGTCAAAGTCGCGGACACCTGCTAGTCTATCTAAATGGAATCTTCTAATTCTCTGAAATTATCTAAATAATGGTTTTAAAATTAATGGCATTTGGTATCCTACTTCCTACCAATATTATAAATGCGAAAGTTTGTAATGTGTGGATGTGCCGTGTGCTCTTTCGCGTAAAAACTACTAGGTAGCTACTAGGATTTCAATGAAACTTAACAATAATATAGCTTATGCATCTAGGCCATATGCTACATTTTATAAAGATATATCACTTTTTAGGGTTCCGTACCTCAAAAGGAAAAAACGGAACCCTTAATGATAAATTGCCCGGTGCTTTGTCCTGCTGGAAGCTCTTCTGGAAGGACTGACTTTTTGTTCTAAACGTCCTGCCAGAAGATTGTCGCAAGTCCTGCCCGCAGTACGCAATTTGTACGTTTTTGCTTGCTGGTCCTTCCAGCAGTACGGTGACCTTCAAATTTGTACTCATCCTCACCAGAAGTAGTAAACATTTGGTCAGTGTTTATTAAATAAAAAGTCATGTCGTAGAATCATTTCGTTTAATCAGTCTTTTAATTTTCTTAATAGATTTTAAACTTGTTTATCTTCTTTTAACTCAACAATACTTTTAACTTAACTTTTAACTAAATAGGAACTATAATAAGGAACATTTGCGGGATTCATCATGTTAATACCAATTACAGAACATTTTCCATCTATACGCGCGCACTTCATTATCATTTATATTTCTGACTATAATACCGAATACTTCACACTCATTAAAATTATCTGCAAAATGTTGACGACTCCAGGCGTTGTCGGTGCCCGGCGCGTCAACGCGCTGCCCCCGTGTATGCTCACGCGCCATCGGGCTCTGACTAACAGTTAGTCGCGCTAAGCAACCTTGGGCACTTTTGGGTGAAAGAGAAAGAAACACTCTATTTTTTCGTGTAAATTTGAACTTTGTACAATGTATACTTACGAAACTGTGATCTTTTAATTTTGCGTCCTTCCGGAAGGACTTCAAGTCCTGCTTGCAGGACTCCGGGCAATCTATCATTAAAGGATCACTTTGTTGTCTGTCTGTCCGTCCGTCCGTCCGTCTGTCCGTCCGTCCGTCCGTCTGTCAAGACCCTTTTTCTCAGGAACGCGTGGAGGTATGAAGCTGAAATTTATATCAAGTACTCAAGTCTACTGTCCCTTGAAGCTGTGAAAAAATCAAACTTCTAAGCCAACGCAATCAAAAGATACAGCCGTTTATGCCGCAAATTTTCGACACTTGCAAGGGAATCAAAACCTACAGGATGCTTCCCGTGAACTCAGAATCTTGAAATTTGGTACGAAGCAACGTCGTCTTATAGCATAGATAAAGGAAAAATTACGAAAACCATAATTTTTTAGTTACATCACATAATATATATTTTTTAATAATTTTAAACTTACTACCCATTTCCTCATAAACGCGTAGAGGTATTAAATTGAAATTCATACCAAATACTCACGTTTATAATACCTTTAAGCTGTAACAAAATCAAACTTCTATGTCAACGCAATCAAAAGAAACAGCAATTTAAGCTGCATATTTTGAAACTCGCAAGTACTCGCAAGGGAATCAAAACCTAAAGGGTACTTCCAGTCGACCTAGAATCTTGAAATTTGGCATGAAGCAACGTTTTATAGCACACATAAAGGGAAAATTCCGAAAACCTTAAATTTTTAGTTACAACTTTGTAAACCTTGCAGGTTTGTACGGAACCCCCGGTGCGCGAGTCCGACTCGCAACAGCTGTCGAGGCTCTTTTACAGCGATAAAGCCTACCTCTGGAGATTCGAAAATCGCTAAAATTACCAGTATTTTCGTTCCACCTTTTAAGTCATGTTTTTCAAATGAACGCTGCCATAAAGGAATTAGCATAATTTAGTTTGGCAGCTGATTTGAATGACAATGCGCAAGAGTATGAATCACGCGCAACAACAGACTTTGTCTGGCAATGTTTACGCCTTTCCACTACATGTAATATTACGAATAACGCTTGTAATTAACAATTTACATGTATTATAAAACACGCATTAAATTTGAATGTAATTGGAGATAACCAGCGCAACAGTGAAAAGGTCCTTAAATACGCCATAAAGGTAGGTACATTTTATTAAAAGGCAAACCTAACCCTTGAATGCTCAAACGTCAACCAACGCTAAGCACGCACTCACACTCATGTTACACTCGTAAAATGTCAATAGAACGGAAAGGGACAGCATGAGCGTGAGCGCGTGCTTAGCGTTAATTGACGTTTGTGAATTCGGGCGTTACTGATTTATCCTCGTATATCAACGCACAGCTGAAACTACGGTACCTATAAATAAAGTTTTGGGTACAGGGGTACTTTTTATGGTGTAAATGAGCATGTAGTAAGGATTTTCAGAAATTCAAGCCCTAGCAGTCAAAGTCGCGGACACCTGCTAGTCTATCTAAATGGAATCTTCTAATTCTCTGAAATTATCTAAATAATGGTTTTAAAATTAATGGCATTTGGTATCCTACTTCCTACCAATATTATAAATGCGAAAGTTTGTAATGTGTGGATGTGCCGTGTGCTCTTTCGCGTAAAAACTACTAGGTAGCTACTAGGATTTCAATGAAACTTAACAATAATATAGCTTATGCATCTAGGCCATATGCTACATTTTATAAAGATATATCACTTTTTAGGGTTCCGTACCTCAAAAGGAAAAAACGGAACCCTTAATGATAAATTGCCCGGTGCTTTGTCCTGCTGGAAGCTCTTCTGGAAGGACTGATTTTTTGTTCTAAACGTCCTGCCAGAAGATTGTCGCAAGTCCTGCCCGCAGTACGCAATTTGTACGTTTTTGCTTGCTGGTCCTTCCAGCAGTACGGTGACCTTCAAATTTGTACTCATCCTCACCAGAAGTAGTAAACATTTGGTCAGTGTTTATTAAATAAAAAGTCATGTCGTAGAATCATTTCGTTTAATCAGTCTTTTAATTTTCTTAATAGATTTTAAACTTGTTTATCTTCTTTTAACTCAACAATACTTTTAACTTAACTTTTAACTAAATAGGAACTATAATAAGGAACATTTGCGGGATTCATCATGTTAATACCAATTACAGAACATTTTCCATCTATACGCGCGCACTTCATTATCATTTATATTTCTGACTATAATACCGAATACTTCACACTCATTAAAATTATCTGCAAAATGTTGACGACTCCAGGCGTTGTCGGTGCCCGGCGCGTCAACGCGCTGCCCCCGTGTATGCTCACGCGCCATCGGGCTCTGACTAACAGTTAGTCGCGCTAAGCAACCTTGGGCACTTTTGGGTGAAAGAGAAAGAAACACTCTATTTTTTCGTGTAAATTTGAACTTTGTACAATGTATACTTACGAAACTGTGATCTTTTAATTTTGCGTCCTTCCGGAAGGACTTCAAGTCCTGCTTGCAGGACTCCGGGCAATCTATCATTAAAGGATCACTTTGTTGTCTGTCTGTCCGTCCGTCCGTCCGTCTGTCCGTCCGTCCGTCCGTCTGTCAAGACCCTTTTTCTCAGGAACGCGTGGAGGTATGAAGCTGAAATTTATATCAAGTACTCAAGTCTACTGTCCCTTGAAGCTGTGAAAAAATCAAACTTCTAAGCCAACGCAATCAAAAGATACAGCCGTTTATGCCGCAAATTTTCGACACTTGCAAGGGAATCAAAACCTACAGGATGCTTCCCGTGAACTCAGAATCTTGAAATTTGGTACGAAGCAACGTCGTCTTATAGCATAGATAAAGGAAAAATTACGAAAACCATAATTTTTTAGTTACATCACATAATATATATTTTTTAATAATTTTAAACTTACTACCCATTTCCTCATAAACGCGTAGAGGTATTAAATTGAAATTCATACCAAATACTCACGTTTATAATACCTTTAAGCTGTAACAAAATCAAACTTCTATGTCAACGCAATCAAAAGAAACAGCAATTTAAGCTGCATATTTTGAAACTCGCAAGTACTCGCAAGGGAATCAAAACCTAAAGGGTACTTCCAGTCGACCTAGAATCTTGAAATTTGGCATGAAGCAACGTTTTATAGCACACATAAAGGGAAAATTCCGAAAACCTTAAATTTTTAGTTACAACTTTGTAAACCTTGCAGGTTTGTACGGAACCCCCGGTGCGCGAGTCCGACTCGCACTTGGCCGTTTTTTTAACCTAAGTCCACACGGACAAAGTCGCGGGGGGCCGCTAATAGTAAATAAATTTTAAAGCTCGTTCCTAATATCCTTCAGTGGAACTTGGAAATTCGAGTGCAAATAAAAACCGAAAATAATACCCAAATCAGAATGAAACATTCGCAGGGTGTCGACATCCCCCTTACTATTGCATGAGCGAGAGTCAAAGCTGTTGTTGCAAAAGTGCCAAAGATGTAATTTTACTAAAGTCAATTGCATTAGATGATGACTGTATTATGATCTACAAAATGATGACGGTGAGATACTTTACAGAACTGCATGAGCTTAAAGGTGTGCTCTGAAGTTTGTGCTTTCGGAAGCTCAAATCAAGTATTCTGGCTTACACCGCGCTAACAAGTTGCAGTTTGCAGGAAATACACAACAAAGTACTTCGAGTTAAAAGCGAATAGTCTGACGAATACATTGTGGTTAAGGTAGACGTTGTAGGGTTTGACTTCATGGTCTGGCTTGCTGCTCTGGCTTGCATTGCAGGGCGTCCAAAGAGACGGCGAAAGTGCTTGTGTACTCCTGACCCCCTTTGTTGGGGGGGTCGGTTGGAGTGGGCTCCATCAGGGGCTAGCACTGGCGGCGTAGCAGTGCGTCATTAGGTATTTCCGGTAGGATCCAGCTTCGCCGCCAAAGTGCCACCGTTGAGTGCCGTGGGGTTTTAGTCGCTGGGTATCCATGAGGATTTCCCCACGAAAAAAAGGGTTATTAAGTATTCATGTGCACCATGTCGCAAGTGTAGTCTTCACGTTAGTTGTATGAAAATAACTTCCCTTGCTGTAATTTCAAGGAATACTCGTAGATTCCTAATATTAAGTGCGAGTTGGTAACAATTCGATCTGACACTTACAACTTGACCATTAGCAAGGTGATACATTTAAAATTGACCGACTATTTCTACCTTGTACATTTTTTCTTCCTACTTTTCTATTTTCGATCTTAAAAACCGGCGCGTTGAAGCGTATAGTCCCGTCGAATTTCGTCGGATGTGTTCACAGGAGGGGTGTTCCAAATTGCATGATCAAACAGCCTAAAGGTCGTAGCTCACTAGGCAAGCACGGCCACTACACCGACGAAGCTATTATCTTGACAATCAAATTTGAACCTTAAATCTGTGAAAGGTACAATGTATTTTGCAATAATAACATGAGACCGCCAACGGCGAGCTGTCAGCACGCTTTACGCTACTATACACATCAATTTGCAGCTCGCGTCCTTTCAACTTAAAGTTTAAATTAGAATGACAAGATAATCGCTGGGTCGGAGCCGTGCAGTTGCCGTGCTAGTGTGCTACGAGCTTTAGACGGGTCACCTTGCGGCCGTTGGCTTGCATAACACCTTTTTGCTCGTCTGCCGCTCAGAGGCGCACGTATTTGGGTCGGACCACTTTTTGATCGGCTAAATTCGTTTATCTGAGATCGTCTGCAGATTCTGAGCGAGATTCTGCTAATTATAATATTTATGTAAACGTTTTCATGAGTTGGCAATCATATTTTCTATTTATGACATGTTGAAGGACCTTGGAAGCCTACACAGTTAAATTTATAGTATCCAATAACTTTAATAAAAAAAAACACTTAAACTAAAAATCAATCAAAGAGTCTACGAGTTTCAACGATTCAAAGTTTGATGAAACTGTAAAAATGTTGCATTGGAGTAAGACCACCAGAATACCTAATTATAGTGGCCGTTTATGAGAATCCATATCCAACTGTGGACATATACACGTTGAAAAAATAATTGCAAAGTAATTCAAATTCGAATTTCTATAGCGACATCTTTATTTAACCCTTCAAAACGGATTTACAAATCCTTGAAACACCATAAAAGTCTAGACAGAAAAAGTTAACCTTCATCTCGCCTTGCATGCCGACAAGTCCCAACCCTTGCATTCAGGAATCAGACCAGACTTGCCCAAGGTCATGGATCAATTGCACTAACACCCCTCAAGGTACAGTCTGCAAATACACAAAGAACCCTTGCCAAAATTTTACGTAACCATAAAGGCCCCTATTATATTTTTTGTTTGGAAACCGGACGATCGTTGCCAGACAATTGTGTGCTTCTAGGAATCGAACCAAGGTCTGTTAGGGTAGGTCGTACGGACGCAACGGTCACCTTGGAGTGCGTTGACCTGGCCCTTGTTCAAAAACGCAGTGTATGGGATGGTTTCACTTTTTTGCAGACGCTACTTTTGTACAGTTAGCTGTGTGAAAGTCTAGAGTCTAGACAGATCGGATGTGTGTTATTATTATTTAACTTTAAGCGTTCTTTGTGGGCATTCTTAATGGTTTATTTATTTTGAAGACCTGTTTAGTTCTGTGGTTACGTGAGCTGGGATATGCAAAGGGTTGCCTTCGATTCCCATACCTGAACATATGTTTGTCAATGGAACAGGTATTTTGCGATCTCTGGGAGTTCGTGGTAACTTTTTTCTGATTTTCATAAGACAAAGGTAAACCTTACTTCGTTATGTTTTTTTAAAGCGTTGTGGGCCAGTAGTTAAACACTCTGCTTTGTGTTCACTGTACAATTCTCCAGTGATGGAAAATACCGATTAAAACCCAAGCGACGCGGATAACGGCGTTATCGCCTCTTACGTTGGGTTCGAATTCGTTGGGTAAATTTAAGTACTGCGCAATCTTCAGTTAAGAGGCGGGTGTCCAAATCTACCGTTTTATGTTTTATACTCCTATAAATGATTTTATAATAAAAATAGGTAGATAGGTTACTTGTGCTAAAAAATGGCAGCCGAAATCAGAACGGTTCGTACAACTGAGCAAAGCATTGACTGTGTTGATAGTCTGAGACGAATCTTTGCAACATGTATCTGTCTCGTTTACGCTCTAGTAAATAATCGTACTGTCTTGTTCATACGTTATCATCAATGGCCTCTGCGTCTTTTTCAGACGATTCATGCAGTGACGTTGGAGATTGAGCACTTTTTTTTGTGACTGAAAAGGCCTATCCGCGAGCGGCATAGCCTTACGCACAAACTACATTTGAAGTTTGGGTTGGGTAAGGTTGTGCTATTTTGATGCCTTTTTTCGTGTTCATACGTTATAACACTGTCAAATTGACTACGTCGTAGGTACCCCGTGGATAATTTTTGACTTCTCTTCAGTACTGACATAACTTATCTACGTCTTTTTTCTTTTAATATCATTGACACCTATCATTAAATTATAGTATTTCCTCAAACAGTGATGATGTCAACGCATTGTTTACTGAATGTTACTCCCAATTCCCAGACCGTTTTCATGGAAACAATTATCGGACTATTCGGAACGTGTTTACCGTGAACACTATAATCAATTTAAATGCAATCCTGTTTATTATGTTTCAAATTACGTGATTCAGGATAACCTCAAGTTGACATTGTGTGGAATTTACCTTGGTGTTTGGCGGCTTGCGGCAAACTTCAATGGTTTTAAAAATCTTGACAGGTCGCAGACTGCGCTGTGGAATTTTAATGTTATAGTAATTCAATAGGTAATGATGATATCAATCATTTTGAATGCAGTGAGGATAGCAAACACATTATGTTGCTCATTTTACTGGTCCCTATTTCGGTGTGATGGGTTAATTACTAAATTTTAATGCAATAAAAAAACACTATTACATACAATACTCGAACATACACTCGAAAAACATAAGCCTCCGCCTTCTGGCGCTGTCGGCTAAAAAAGCATTTTAATTTTCCAACCAGCGTTTTTGTCATCAATGCATTTTTTAAGCACATAGAGATAGACAAACGGACTATATAATATACGTCCCACTGCTTTGCACAGGCCTCACCTCAACTATGAGGTGGAACGAGCCATACTCCAACACGCGGACTCAGTGTGGATTGCTAGAGGTGTGTGTGGTTAGAGAGCAACCTTAATGTCAGATGTTATCAAGAAGCCCTAAGGCTTCTGACTAGCTTAACGACTGACATCTAGAGACGTCAACTGGGAATAACTGCTTAACGTGCCTTCCGAAGCACGGAGATGTCCGAAATACACATGACTAAATTTCGGTCGGAGTGGTCACCCATCCCATTTCCGACCCCGCGTGTGTTGCTTTACAATAGGGATCGTCGCCGATCACTGTCACAACTGCGCCGCGGGCACCTCGCTTCAATGCATTCACGATAGATATTATATTATCAAAATTTGCCTATAAGTTACGTTCGTTGAAGTTAAAACGACCGTTTACCACCGACCGTTTTTAATGTCCAAAAGTGTCTTCTGCGAAACAGTTCATTTAGTAAATTCGCTACATTTCGTAGATGTTACAGAAATCTTCCTTATTCGCAGTAACCTGCATAATCTGAGTCATAAATGCAATTCTGCGTACCTTAATGCTATAAATTACGAACCGTGGGAAAACAGGAGAAGTATAATTAATGATTTCAATTAGTCCTTAATCTTTAAAAGGTAGTTTAATCAAAAGATCTCCTCCGACCGCTTTTTTACCAAATGAATCATAGGTTAACGCTAAATAAATATCTTAAGTTCGCGGATGAATAGTATTTGTTCAGCGGATTTAAAAATGTGTTCTATCGGGGACACCGGCGTCTGACTGTAGTCCGTTCGCGTTAAAAATGCAGTAATTTCATACTTGTCCTTTGACCTAACACGCCCCCTAACAGATCAAATCGTTCCTAATTAGAAAGCCAAGTTCACAGTGCCCAGTTGAATGCATTCTTTCAAACGCAACGGCTTTATACCTGAGTTTTACTCCTTGTAACAGAGTTAAAATTAAAAAAAAATCTGCATTCTTAACGCGAACGGACTATATCCTAAGGGCTAGATTTGCACATGCCCCATTGCTACTAACTCGAAGCTTCGAGTGAGACTGAGTGTGGAGGCTTTAGTTTTTTTAATCCATCCGACACTGGTCTTACTGGTCTGCTTCCTGCTTATGTAGTGACTAGCGGCCGCCTGCGACTTTATCCGCGTGGCTAAGGTACACGAAAAGTTCTGATTTCGGGTGGCACTTTTTTAGCACAAGTAACCTGTCTACCAATTTTTATTATATTATTATTGGGTGTACCTTTTTCATTCAGCAGCATATTGTTTATTAGCACGTGACCAACAGTCACCAGACATTGTCGAGTGACACGGATCCCTACTAAGGTAATTTCAACTTTTTCGTTACTCGACCGTAAGGTTTCTTAGGAAGCCAACAAGTCGAAATTGAAAACACTTTTTGTTTCGGTTTTATAAGGAAGTAGGGAGAGGGAAAAAGTTTCAAAATTTGAATGTACTTCCAAAGGTTTCAAGTTCAATAGCTTAAATGGAAATTTTTGGTTCTTTCGTCTCTTGTTGTCAAGGCAGGTCTCTACATTGTGTACTATCATGATCACATGAATAAGTTTTTTTTTACATTTTAAGTAGGGTGACTTTGCAAGAGAACAATTTAAAAACTACGTCTTCATCGTATTTAAAATAAAAACTAAAAAGCAAGTCAATAATGGGATTGGGCTTACTTTCGCGCACAAAAATAGCTTCTACATTTGTAGTTCAACTCGTGCGGTCATACCATGATGCGCGCTGGCCCATTTTTCCTTGAATGAAATAAAATAACTGAATAGAAAATAATATAGCACATAATAAAACCTAAAAAAATACAAACAAAATTTTTTCATGAACATTCTTACCCCTACTTTCCCTGATACCAAAAGTTCCTTCTAAAATTTTGCAATGTCAAAATCGCCCTATATAATATGAGCGTATATAGGGCATATTTAGAATATACTAAGCAAGCTAGTTTGAGGCACACTGATTGTTGCCGTCATGGTGAACGGAACATTCAGATGTCCACATTTCGCCAAGTGAATTCCAACAGTGGTGAGGGATGAGGGACAAGCCTACCGCCGCATATTGATGCTGCTATAATATACCATACTTAAACCAACGCTTATACCTTTTGCCCTGGTAGAAAATTATTTGAGCGTTAAGTCTGACTTTTAATTCGTGCATCGAAGTCTAACTAAACAAAACAATGAGCGTTTGAATTTGACAATAGACGCAATCCGTTGACAAAGTTAGTTCATATTATAACATAGACTAAGCTATGTTTGAGTGCAGTTTTATAACCATCAGACGTCTGGGCCGACATACCTAAGCATACTACAGGCGCCCCCTAGGAGGTATATGTTTAGTATATCTAAACGCTAGTCTGAGCAGTCTAGCACTAAAAAGGGTTGCGAACTTTAACTTAATGCCATCGAATCTCTGTAAATTTTCAGTCAGACAGACCGACAGATGTTTATTGTTCTTTGTGATTTAAAATCGTCAACAAAACAAACAAAAATACACCTAATAATAGACTCAAATACTATTATAAATACCTATACAAACTTTATGTGACTCAACCACCGGTGTCAGAAAATTGTCTCTGTACTAAGCAAGAGTGGCATTCCGGCTAACATCACTTCACATCACTTCACATCTCGCTGCTTAACGCTTCTTCAATCATTAATACGCTTCACTTTGATTTAGTATTTTCTCTCGTTTTGTATGTAAATCATTAAGAAATGTTATTTGGCTTAGTTCTTTTCTTTCAAACGACCACAGTCGCAAAGAAACTGAATTTTAAAGATAACTCACCACGGCCGAAGTGAATTTTGGCGTTAAACGGAATACCATAGCTGATTGGCCAATCAATCACCACTCTATTTTCAAATTGACTGTGGGCTAATAGATGATTTTTATTGCTTTTCTTCTTTCTTACTATTTCCTACACAGTTGTTAAATGTGTATCCTTGGGTATTTGTTCAACAACCTCAATGTACTTGAACTTGGTTCATGACGATGACGAAATTCACAGCATTCTGTTAACAAATCTGTGTACCTTGGTGGGCAGAAATAAACCAATGAGGAGATATTGAAGACTTTACCCTTTTGTCCTTCAGTAGGTACCTATATTGTGTACAAACAAACATTTTGTTGTTGTCCAACCAATGTCATAATGCTATTATTATTTTTTAGCATTTACCACGCAGTATCTTTACCGAAAACAAGGAAAATCAAAATCTCTTTAAATCAAAAAATCTTGGCATCAGACGGGTTCGATTCCCGCCTTATGCCAAGTAGACCGAATGTCTTATTCTGGTTTACAGATCTTTAATGTCATAATCGTTCAGAAACTTCATATTTTCTTGTTATTTAGCAAGAAGACGCTGGTTCGATTCCCGCTGAAACCATGATCGAACGTTTTAATCTAGTATAAAATCTTCCTAACAAAGGTTATAAATGAAAAGTTGTAAAATCACAAATAAGTCTGCGTTCCCGGTAGTGTGAATCATGAACGTCGCGACGCTCCCCCCACCCCGCCAGTCTGGTCCCCCCCCCCCTTTTGCCCTTACTTCATTGTCATGAGTCATGTATTATGCAATCACTATTGATGTTTCGACACAAACTGTATAGGGTTTGTGAACCTCTTTCATTACTGAAGGTTGTAGGTTCGATAGCCACCTATGACAAACAATTTAAATGACCCAAAATTATTTATTTATTTAATCTTTTATGCACAAAAATTGTACAAAAGGCGGACTTAATGCTTAAAGCATTCTCTACCAGGCAACTATCGGGCGAGGCAGACATGCTGTTGGCGGTGCAAAATTCTAATTTAGAAAATAATTATTTCAACGATAATTATAGGTAATTTAACTTATACAAGTAGAATTACAATACAACAACTCTAATTGGTAAACTAACCACTGCGCCAACGAGACCATTAACAGTCCAGCCGAATCTTAGGCAGCCAGGTTTGTTTCACCAATGCTTTGGCATGTATCCCTGAAGGAAATTCCTGAGGGTTAGAAGCTGGTTCGAGTCCCGCCTGAGCCCAAGACCGAATGTTTTTTTCCTAAGCTCATTTATTTGTTAGTGAAAATAAAACAACTTCAAACCAAATACCATGCGCGTGATTCAGCCGCATCCCGCCCTCGCGTCTCGTCCATGCGCACACGCAGCTTTTGTGACAACCTTTTTGCTCTGGCGAGACACTGACTCAGCTGTCCAGACATGTTCAGCCTTTACAAAAGTAAGCCATTTAAAACTGTATGTCACAAATATATTCATGAGGAGCACATGGCTTTTGAGAGGCGTGCTTGTATGTAGGTACTTGAACCACAGATTAATTAGTATTGGTACATTTAAATGAGCATTTCAGTTCAGGACTGGCTATACGCCTACAAAAGGTGGACTTAACGCTAATATCATTCTCTACCAGTCAACCATAGGGCGAGACAGAAAAACTGGAATAAGTACCCCTACCTAGGTGCTTACTTCGAGGTAATTGCATAATAGACCCAATGGTTGACTGATAGACAATGTATTATTAGGCATTAAGTCCACCGATTGTGCTTTAATTTTTCTTCTGCAATAAATGACAAATAAACTTCGGCTGGTACGGGGATCGAACTCGCGAAGTTTCTGTGTCTCAACCGGCTACATATATAGCTACCGCGCTAAGCAGGTCGTCCAGAGTTAGGCATCGTTTTGTAATGTATTCTCAAAGTACACACAAGGACAAGTTCATTAACTACTGAGTTATCGAACTCTCGGTTGAGCTCACTCAGTTATTAACTAAGTGATGCACTCACTACACTAATGTAGTTACGACATGTTGCCCGTGTATCCTAGCCTTTACGTTGTGGCCAATAATTATGGGCAATGTGTTGTAAGATCACTGGACACTGCATTATTGCACACAGCGCCATCTAACCCCAAATTAAGCAAACAAATACTTGTGCTATGTGATACTAGACAACGGATAAGCGTGCTTAAATGTATATTTTTTTGTAAATTCATACCTGCTATACCTTCATAGGGGGTTATGCCCATAATCGCCACGCTGGGCAGGCGGGTTGGCGATCGCAGGGCGAAGCTTCTCGCGCCGGTGACGCTGCTGCCCGTCACCAGCCTGTGTTATTTAGCTCGCCTATTCAGAACGGATATACCGCCGTTGGTCGGTCGCCAGAGCCTCGTTCGTTACTCAGCAGGCTGCACCGCGTGCAGGTCAGGTGACTTGGGGCGATAGATGGAGGTTCGCCCCCTTACACCCCCCGTTGTAACGGTAACGTGAACCGTTGGAGTAAACGTATTCTTGAGTGGAGACCGCGTCTCGGCGAGCGTAGTGTAGGACGTCCTCAGGCAAGGTGGAGTGATGATTTGCGCAGGATGGCTGGCAGGAGCTGGATGCGAGCAGCTGAAGATCGAGTTCAGTGGCGTGTAATAGGAGAGGCCTATAGTTCAGTATCTTTGGACACTATTCCACAGAGCGTCACCTAGCCCCAAATAACTCAAAGCTTGTACTAGACAACGGATCAAATTACTCAAGTACATTTTTTTGGAAATTTTTAGATATTACTCTCAAGAAACGTTCAGGCCAATACAAATAGACATTTTCATAAAACCGCGCCAAACGCGAAAGGACTACTTATAGTGTAAATGGACTTTTTTGCCCTAAAAACATTTTCATTACAGTTTGTTCACTTCTGAACAAAGGTTAGTTATACCTATATTTGTGGCCTATTATAGTTCTGTGGCCTGTTGAATCTAAATGGCTTGCATCCACAGAATCTTGTCATCTTTTTACCTTGCGAGTGGGCGTTGGGAATTTCATCTCTATTGTATACAAATAGTCCTGAAAACTTTATGATCACATTTGGCTAATCCCGGGATTTGCGTGTTATTAATTTAAAAAAAAAAAACATTTAACTTGACGTTTCGAGACCCACCTCGTTCTACAGTTGTTTTGATCATTCAAATTCAGCCTTTTGTTCAAAATCAGTTGTTTTTAAACTTGTGTCCAAATGACACAAAATGTTAAATGAAATCTTTGAAGTATTTAAGGATAACAAAACACCATTTTCCCAAAAATGCATAGTAAGGGTAAAAAAAACGAAGAATTGACCAAACGTGGAAAAACTTTTTGAACAAAACACCCAGAAGACCTGCCAAGAGTGAGTATTGGGTCTACCTGTGGTAATATATGGCGGTCTAACCATCGCTATCCAGGTCGTTTTAGTTTTTTATTGCTATCCACACACAAAATGCAATATTGTTGATAACCCAGTATTAACCACCTAACTCTGTAACGGGTGTCGTAATGTTACATTATGTGTGTCAACTGATACGGCGTGAATCAGGTTTGGCCCATTTTTGAAATGACCACGTAATTTAATTTTGTTCGTCGTTTACGAGACGGCACTGTACTTTATCAATTTACATAGTTGTGTACTATTTTGAGACGATACACAATGAGCTATGACTTATTGGTTAGTTTTCGAAAATGTTCAGAATAACAATGGTTTTTTTTGAGTACAGTGAAATTTTAAGGTCCTAAACTTGCCCCGTTAGTCGTCTCAGGCAGGAGCGATTGTAAAAAATAAGGGTTTACCCTTGTTTGATCGAACAACGTTTCGTCGAAAATCAGTTGGTCGAATTTCAGTTGCAATAATATCAGTTCGTAGAATTATTCATTTGACCGAATATTTAATTGGTAAATTTTTATTTGATGTAATTATTTGTTTGAATGAATTTCATTTGAACTAATTTCATATTATCGAATTTCGTCACTGCCCTATACTATAGTTTGGGCGGAACCGACTCGGTTAGATTAGGTTAGATTTCGTGGTTATTTTTTTTTTAAACCCAAAAAACGACTTGCCTCATTACATGCTGCTTGGCATGTTATACCATCTGAAAATTACATTAAATGAACATTCTACCTTTTGATCATTAGTGCAAACGTTGTTATAGCAAATAAACATTCGACGAACTGAAAATTCTATCAAATGATATTATACAAAGTGATGATTTTCTCAAACGTTGTTCGACCAACTGATTTTCGACGAAACGTTGTTCGATCAAACAAGGGTAAACCAAAAATAAGACACGTATTTCATAAATCAAGGGTTCATTCGTACTCTCAGGGTTGTTACAAATATAAGCAAAACCGGAATCAGAAGCCGCAAAAAAAAATAGGTTAGTACTCCACCCGGACCAGGGGTGCTATTCCGGCGATCATCACTTCACATCTCGGTGCTTCACGCTTACCTCAATCATCAATACGCTTTACTTTGAATTAGTATTCTCCCTCATTTTGGAATTGAATTTTAAAGTTACCTCGCCACGAGCGAAGTGAGTGTCTTTGAAATTCAATTTATTTGCGACTGGTCATTTGAGAGTAAAGAACTAAGCCAAATAACATTATTTAATAATTACCATCCAAAATGAGAAAAAATACTAATTCAGAGTGAAGTGTATGATTGAAGTAAGAGTGAAGCGCCGAGATGTGAAGTGACGTCAGCCGGAATGCACCCCAGGACATATTCTTGTAATAAATACCCATCTTGTGGGCATGTATTTTTGCGCTGTCACACTGTTCGAACTTCGTCTAACGTATGCATGTATTAAAAATTTTGCGAAGAATTAAGCTAGGTATAAATCTAGATGTTAAATGACTCTCATTTACCTAGTATAGTCACAATGCCATCAGTCAAAAAGGGACTTCCATTCACAGTCATTCCCCAACGAATGTTCCCAATCTATAATTCGTCGTAAGCAGTCCGCACTTGCCCCAGTTTGCCGTATCTGAGCCGTATTGCGCCAAAGCCCAGTACTCCTTGCATAATACTGAACTATTTCGATACCTATTGTTAGCTTTAGGTAATACAGGTTATATGCAATGTTGAGGAAAAACGTGTAGCTCGATTATACGTTTGTATTATGGTAATAAATCTCGCGGAAAGGACTTAAAGCCGCACTCAGCAGTCAAATGCACTCGATGATTAATTGATTCCAAAATTGCATGTTGCAAAGAGACTTTTTGACAAATTAAATATAAAAGGCGACTTTGCAAGATGTTGCTTAATTTTTAAATGAGCTTAACAAAATAATATACAAATTCGTCATTAAAGTATCTGTTTTTAAAAAAAATGTTTGCATTGTTTTTCAAAGTAGCTCCTTCATTCACAAAAACGAACACAACGCTAAAGCATAGATTGTCACTTAGACTTAGCACTCTCAAATGGCAGCAGCAACAAGAATGAAAGAGACAAAGCTATACAAAAGTTAAAGTGTTGGTGAAGCGCTGTTTAAGTTTTTATGAATGAGGGGGTAAGTCATAAAGAGATAAAGCTTATTTTCACGCACCATAAAGACTACTGCACTTGTAGTTTAACTATTACGAAAATATGGTGACTTGGGCGGGCGTTTTTTAAATGAATGAACTAAATTATCCACGTGGACTATTTTCAAACAGCGTCTATAGATCATAATAGAAAAATTAGGGTCCGACCGAATTAGACACTTACTCGTCTATGTCTTCGCCCCATCCTCGCCTAAACATCTTCTCTCTGTGTTATAGTTTGAATAATAACATGAACAAAACCCGATCGGAAAAACCGTTGAAAAACGACAGCCTTAGTAAATCATATGTCCTTTGTTCATTTGGCCTTTTTTGTTTTGAATAATTAAGTTTTCATGATTTTTTCTATCTACAATATTTTCCTATTTGAAAAGTCAGTACTTAACTATTCATAATAAAATAAACATGTCTAGTGAATTTCCTTTACCTGAAGATCTTCTGGAAGACCGCGCTTCCTAGCCATAAGACCTCCTAACTTGAACAGTCAACGACATGACAGGCTCATCCCCGTCTAAGCTCTATTTAAAAAAATAACATATGCCAATAGCGAGAAATAATACGGAAATAGGTAGCCTGATAAGCCGTTAACTGTACATGCTAAGAAAACCAGCGAAATGGCTTATTTTCGTAACCCATAAGCTAAGTGGGAACTTGTACATCGAACACAAAGTAAATGTACCGAATAAGCTTAAATGGGTTCCGAACCAGAGTGTAAAGTTTTTTTCTTCATAAAATTATGATGTACCTACCTATCCACATTACGCTAATGCCTGAACATTATTCACAACAGGCTTGAGGTAAACCTTGTCTTACATCATTGCATTGAGGAATGCGCCTTGGCAGAGAAAACCCGCACTTCCTATGTGGCCTCTGTTCCGGCTGACCTTCTGCGTGGGCGCAGGTCAGAGCTAGGACGAGGACACACGAGCTCCGAGCTATTATAAATAAATAAATATCTAGGACAGATTCTTCAGAATGTTTATACTCAGACAAACCAAGCTAGACTTGTACTATATGTGTCAGATTCTGATACTGATTAAGATACGTAGGTAAGTAGAACAAATGTTTCTCTAACGAATGCTTGCCTGGGTGGGGATAGCACACTCGACCTTTTGGCGTTATAGGCATCAGTTATTCGTTGCCGCAACAGGCCCTTCAAATGATTTCATTTTTTTTTTGCTTTCGCCCGGGTAGTTTACTTAACAAAATAAGATACTGTAGAGTGTAGTACCAACCAAACAGCCTTGCAATATAGTTTATTTTCATAGATGTTATAAAATATCTTAAGACAGTTATGTTCCACGGGACATTCAGAAGCCCACATGTAACCGTCCATTTCCAAGGTAACTAATTAGGGAAAAATTAGGTAGGTAATTAAGCTTTACAAGTGTCCATTTTATATAAATTAAGTGTCCTCTCAACTTTAAGTGAAGATACACAACAATTCATATCCCGAAAACATCATTGTTGAATCACCCTTAGTGTCATTTATAGTCAGTGTGCCCACAGCTTTATACACGAGTCTATTTTTACACTCGTAGTAATTATTATGTACCACCTAGACAACGATGATTCACGTACTGTAAGCATTCTGAGGTTAGCGCCAGTTACGTAAACGATTATAGTTAGTATTTACTTAGACTTACGATCATGTTTTATTTAATTGCAGTTCTGTGTTACGGCTACAATAATTGCTATGATCACGGCTGCTTTTTTTTAAATGGCGATGGTGGAAAGTGTCGCTGTTGTAAAGCAACACACGCCGGGTCGGAAATGGGATGGGTGAAAACCCCGAACGAAATTTAGTGATGTGTATTCCGGGCAACTCCGTGCTTTGGAAGGCACTTTAAGCAGTTGGTCCCGGTTGTCGTCGCTAGATGTCAGTCGTTAAACCTAGTCAGAGGTTTTAGGGCGGCTTGATAACCCTTTATTTCCCTTGGCGGAATGTGGGCTTCTGAATGTTCCGTTCACTATGAAGGCAACAATCAGTGTCTGTGCCTCTGACTACCCCACTAGGGAAATGGTCGTGAGGCTATGTATCTACTTATGCGTTGTGTTCATATCGCTGCTAGACGGGACGGCACAAAAAAAGTGTTCAATCACTCAGCATGGTGATATCACGTTTACAGCATGTTTTCTTGTATCCAAATCAACCACAATTACATAACGACTTTGTAACATTGTCAGCATGACACATCAAGAACTATATATGAAGATGATAAACCCCTAATAATACTACTTCTAGTCTGACTTGGTTAAATCTTATCTGTCTATTTATGCTTATCACAACTTATTTTGGGTTATCATGTATATATTTATCGTGTATACATTTTAGCGCACCTTCACGATAAATTGCGACTTATGTAATCTTTTAGAGTTAGCAGTGATTACAATTTTATTACGTACAAAGGTTGTATTATTTGCTTGTAAACATTTGTAACAGGTAATAAATAATACATACATACACATACATACATACCATCACGCCTTTTCCCCAACGGGGTAGGCACAGACCACTTCTTTCCACTAACTGCGGTCCTGACACACACCTTGCGCCCCCTTTACTTTCATGAGTCCTTTCATAGATGCTCGTCGGCTAAAAGCTCCTCCTCCTCGACGAGGAGCTCGGCTCCTGACCAGACCCTTTCTGATAACATCTTGAACTTGTCCAAGAAACGTTCCAATAAATAATTATGTTTTAAAATGGTGATACATTGCTTTGAGACATAAAAACCTCAAATAGTGCAGAATCTGAATATCTATACAATATTATCAACAAAAATAAATTTTCTGAAGCACATTAACACCCAGACACTGAGCTCTAATTTTCTCTTATTTCGGGTAGTTCGGTCTTTCCACTAGCTTAGTGGTTACGAGTCCGATAAAGATGCAAAAAAGGCCTTTTGCCGAGGTCACAGGTTCGAATGCCGCATAGTACAAATACCACTTGATGGGTCCTGGGAGTTTGTGGTAACTTCGTTGTTTTTGGTTTTCATAGCACAAGGGAAACCTAAT
The DNA here is from genome assembly GCA_950022985.1 of Udea ferrugalis. Classification (NCBI taxonomy): domain Eukaryota; kingdom Metazoa; phylum Arthropoda; class Insecta; order Lepidoptera; family Crambidae; genus Udea; species Udea ferrugalis. The sequence goes on from OX465541.1 coordinate 3,568,574, forward strand.
TTTTGGACTAAAGCAGAATAAGGTCTGCAACCATATAGGATGCTGTAAAACGTTCTGGGCAATAAAGCATTTTTTTCTTTAACCTATTATGTCCGACAGAGTAGAGCCACCTGAGGAACGAGGCCCCAGGACATAGGGGTCTCGAGCCAAGGTATGCCATATTCCTCTACGGCGATGACCACTTGTGGAGTGTATATCTATCTTCATACTGGGCAAAGGCCCATATCACCAGCCCAGAAACCGAAGCTATTGGAATAAAACAATTTTAGATTTTAACAAAACTCAACTACTTAGTAAAATAAGCAGTACTGACTATTCTTGCGGTTAACTGTACAAGTACAGTTGAATAATGCTTTTCCGCAGTGGGGAACTAATGAACAGATGCGCAGTATGCCCGCGTTAATATAAGAATGGCTTTGCCGCATTCAGACCCTGTTAACCAATCGGGGATAAATAGTGTTGGCAATGTATCGGTAGTTTTGTTATCGATATCGACGGCAAAAACATACTTTCACGAATTCAGGGTAGGAAGTCAGAAACACGTTGACTGTTGCCATTATGGTGAATGGAACATTCGGAAGCCCACACAGGATAGCCAATTATCTACCTACAGTAGTATTCCTGGATTATTGTAGGGTTGCTTAAGATTTTATCAATTTAAAAAAGATACAAAATCATTTGCTACATTATAGCAAATGATTTTTATCTTCTACAATGTACGTTTGAATATAATGTTATTTGCAATTGTTTGCAATTGAGACCAAACACCGTTCATCACAGCGATTTGGTCTACCTATGTTTTACCCGAGGCACAAATACAGTACTAGTTATTGTTATTACCTTACTTATTAATAATAAACCTACTATTGATACTTTGGTAAGCTGCATTAAGATCATTAAAATTACTGGAGGAAATTAGCACTACTACTTTCTCGCCTTAAAAGGCGTATCAAAATTAACATACATTCTAATTCAAGAATCACATACTTTTAAGTTGGAGTTTTTTGAATAATTTTATGCTGTGCTTTTTAAGTCCCAAATGATAGTAAAGATCGGTTTATGTATGAATAAATTAACAGAGTACCTATCGATAGTATCACGTCCGCTTAACAACACTACAAATAGTGAAGTTTTGTTTTTTGCCTATTTTTCCCACAATATTGGGCTTGCCAACATTTTACAATGAAGCATAACTTACTTATTTTTTAGAAAAGAAGTATTTTGTTCGTAATCTCCATAAACATTTTGAAAAACAGTGGTCCTTTTTATGCTTCGGTACCGACACGGTATACTATTATTAGAGTTCCTACCTATTAGGTAAAACGGTACCCTATTGATAAGCCTTCGTTATTTTTTCACTCGACCATGGTACGGAACCCTTCAGTCCGGCTCGCACTTGGCCGTTTTTTTAATCATTTGTATTCTGAAGTTCCTGAAATTACCCTGATATTGCATCAGAGGCAACTTTATAAGCTCTTTTGTAACAAAACGTACTAACATAGTACGATATGTATACCATTTTGTGTATTAGCTATCTCCCTCATTTCGTAACGTCAATTCGAAGTGTTGAGCCGTGGTGCAACAGCTATCAGCGATCATTATGAAACGGAGGATGTCCTGGTGGCTATCACGACTGCCGATAATAAAACGATATGAAAAAATTACGACTGCCGATATTAAAACGATACGAAAAACTTGTAAAAAGGGAATCCTAACTATGCAGTTTTCTGGTGTAGGTACTATTTTAGTTTTCCATTTTAGCTTGAAACAATTTAGTGCTAAGTCTCTAAGAAAACTAAAAATAGATAATAATATGGTATGTTAATACTTATGGCATAGCGAATGATATACCTAGAAACAGATTTATATTGAAAAAAATGTTGTTTTTATTTATCTTTAACAGTTTTCTCAATGCATAACAGATCTGTTGTTGTGTTTTTTTCATAACATAACAAAACATACTTATAACTTTATCTCAAAATGAGGTACTTAGTTGTGACACGCCGACTGCTCCGATGGTATGAAAATACTGAGAAACCAGCATTTTCAAAAACAGGTATGTACATAAACGGCCTATATACGTCACACTGCTGGGCACAGGCCTCACCTCAACTATGAGGTGGAACGAGCCATGTTGAAGCGGTGTAAGGTTAGTGCAACCTTGAGGTCAGATTATGTTATCAAGCCGCCCTAAGGCCTCTGACTAGGCTCTAGCGACGTCATCCGGGACCAACTGCTTTACGTGCCTTCCGAAGCAAGGAGATTCCCGAAATACACATCACTAAATTTCGGTCGGGGTGGTCACCCATCCCATTTCCGACCCGGCGTGTGTTGCTTAACTACAGCGATCGTCGCCGATTACTGTCACAAAACAAGTACTTTAATAAAATCATGTTATATTGTCTCCTCTCTACAACCACCCGTTTCTCCGAATAGAACTATTGCACCAAGGACACTATTGCATACGCGGCTCGATACTAAGTATGATTTATTGATCTTTGACATACATTATAGATCATTGTTCTCAGTCTATTTACATATTTGTGCATTGTTGTTGTTTGTTCTTGTGTAATCTAGTATCTATTTGGAACTAGATTTTCGTGCTATTATTAGGTTGACTAGTTTGTCTTGCTTTTATAATGAACGAAACTTAGTGAATAAAGTGTTTAAATTTCACGAGCTGAGGCCCTTAAAGCATAAAAGTATAGAAAATTAAGATTTTGGAATTGGAGAAGTACAAAATGTTTCACCTCAGAAACCCTCTTAAAAACTGGACTCAACTGCAACTGGACTCTGAAGCCTATCATCCAACTGCGTAGGGACGTTGCCAGGTTGAGTATCTTCTTCCACCTTTACAATGAAGAATTCTCAGTCAAGTTGTTAAGATTGGTCCCATCATCAACCTGTCATTCCTGCACTTCTCAGACATGGAACTCTCTTCCAGCGCATGTGTTTTCTTATACCTATAGTCCCGGTTTTTTTAAGCGGGGTATAAAAGGCATTAATGCAACTGTACAATTGTACTTTTAAGATATGTATCTGGGAGGCTGCTTCCCATCAGCTGGAGTAACGTCATTTTGAAGAGCACAATCGTATTTTTCCGTAGTTGTCTATCACCAGAAAGTTAGCTGCAAGTTCAAAACATGAACACGAAGTATCTTGCCAGACAAGAATTCAGGACCAACGGCCTTCGATTCAGATTGTTAAACTTTTGTACCCTGTCTAACACTCCCCGTCTGTTGTATATTTCATGTCATTCTCAATGCACACTTGACGTTTCACTTCACTAAGATTTTGAAACTATATTCATACTAACATAACTATATTTGAGGGAGAATACCAATTTAAGGTATTGCGAGTGGAAGATTCAAGTGAGCGTGTTGCATCGAAATGTGAAATGAAGTTAGTGAGAATTGCTGCAATCCAATGTTATTACAATACAAAAGAGTTAGATAGGTTACTTGTGCTAAAAATATGGCATTCGAAAACTGAACTATTAGCACACAAGAGCTGAGTCTCGCAAAAACATCCACAGTCTGAGACGACACTGCGCAAAATGTATATGTCTCGTTTACTCTCTAGTAAGTAATCAAACTATCCTGCTCACACGTTACTACTACAAATTTAGGACATCGTGGACTGACATAACCTATCTACCTCTTTTTCATGGTAGGCATACCTTTTTAATTTCCTCCTAATATTAAGACACTGAAAAATCAGCAAGTTGCATAAATCCGCTTTGGAATTGTCACATAAGTTATTATTGAAACGGGTGACGTCTGTATTTTCGTACCATTCAAAAGGAGTTACAAACAAAGTGTTCAACAATACAATTTCTCCACAACACGAGAGGGGTTGGAAGCAATCAAAACGTGCTGAAACGCTTCAACTAATGTAAAAGTTTTTTCTATTTGTAATTGTTTCGTAACTTACTTACAAAATTATGAAACTGAAGTCCTGAATACTCGTGTTTGAAAGCTGTTGCGTAAAAATTATAGAATTCTATTAATACTTACTAAAGGCAAAAAAGATCATTCGTGCTCGAGCTCTCGTCGCGCGCGGACGCTCGCACACATTTTTCGATTGCGCTCTCGCGTAATCTTCGCTCTCGCTCGCACCTGTGCGCTACCGCGCCGTGCGTCTCCCTTGCGTTTTTCCCGCCTTTTGTAACGGTCATCGCGATCGTTGCAAAATCCGGAAGAGCTTCTCAGCTGCTTTTTTCAAAGCGGTTGAGCTGCTTGGACGTTTCGTTACGACAGGATTGAGTTTTGCGAAATCCACTGCTTTCGTGGTCAACAAGTGGATACCTCACGGTGTTATACGAAGCTTGTTGGGTGTTGACCCGATACACCGGTTTTGCCCCTTCTGGGTAAGGCCGAAATCGGACGGGGCTACCTTCACCGGCCTTGGGGGATCTCCTAGCCGACGGTAGCTATCTCCCTCCCGCCCCTACCCTCTCCCTACTCCCATTCTTCGGGTGTTGTTTGGCTGTTCGGGACCACCTGTCTCGAGCTGTCCTCTGCACCCGGAGCAGTTAGGCCCCTCTCCGCACAATAAGATTGGCGGGGAGGAAAACAAGCTTAGGGCTCACCTTAAGGACACACCCCTCCTCACCTAACCCGGTGGGGAGTGCACATCACGCACACAACCCTGGGCCCATCCAACCCGGGGACCTCGTAGTAGGCCTAGTAGCGCGACTGCCGCACAGTTTCTTGTAGTTTCTTCTGTGCGGAACGCGACGCGACGAAACTACGTAGCATATCGTTTTCGCTCAGTAAAGTAATCTCAGTCGGCAGCAATGCCGACTGCCGACGAAATTTTGGCTAAGCTCGCCGAGCTCATAGCAGCTTCTCCAAATTATTTGGAAAAACTCTGTGGCGAGGTTTCTGATTTACGGGAATTTCGAGCCCCGAAATCACGAGCCCCCACCCCCTCTTGCAGCCGTAAGGCTAGCCCGCCACCCCCCCGCCAGCGAGTGTCCACTTGTGATGCTCCATCCCCCTCTAGCGAGCGATCTCGCTCCCCCGTTACTGGGTGCGACAACTTTCTGTCGCCCCATTCATCCCGCTCGCACTCACCAGTCGCCTCTGCTAGCGACATGGAGTGCGAGAACGCTTCAGCGGAGGACTCTGCGTCCGACGCTTCTGATTCCGATTCCTTCACCTTAGTAGAAGGTAAAAAACGGGCTAAACGCCCAAAAACTTCTCAAGCCAAAAAGGCTAACGGCGGCGATAGAGTTCGCCTCAACTCTCCGCCGTCCTCCCCGGCCCCCAGAAAGGCCAAGTCCTCCGCCCCTGCCCCCACCCCCGCTCAAACCTCTGACTCTCAGAGGAAAGTGCCCGCCCCTCCGCCCCTGTTCATACAGGAAAAGTCTGCCTGGACCGCAGTGTCCAAACGTTGCAACGCCGAAGGCGTTAATTATCTTTCTGCCTGTACTACCCAGCAGGGCATTAAAGTCGCGGTCCAAACCTCCAACGACCATAGGAGGATGACGCGTCTCTTGAAGGACATGAGTGTAGGTTTTCATACCTACGCTCTTCCGGATGAGCGCTTACTCCGCGTGGTCATCCGAGGTGTTCCCAAGGAAGTTAGCATTCCTGAGATTATTTCTGACCTCAGCGGTCAAAACATCCCAGTGGTCGAGGTACACCGTATGTACCGAGGCCGACCGAAGGTGTCTTACGACATGGTCCTCGTCGTAGTAGACAGGACTGATGCCGGCAAGGCAATTTTCAATATTCAGACGGTGTGCCAACTTGGCGGCATCACCGTCGAAACGCCGCATAAACGTGGCTCCCTTGGGCAGTGTCATCGCTGCCAGCTCTACGGGCACTCCGCCCGCAACTGCTTCGCCACCCCCAGGTGCGTTAAGTGCCTCGGGGCTCATGGCACCCCCAACTGCCCCCGTCCAAAGGACCAGTCGCAGTGCACGGAGCCTCCGAGCTGCGTGCTCTGCGGGGAAACTGGGCACCCCGCTAACTATCGCGGCTGTCCCAAAGCCCCAAAGACCCCCCGCGCTGTCCGCGTTAACGCGCAGCGAAATGCCCCACCAAAGGCCCCGGCCGCACGGCCTCAAACCGTGAAGGCCGCGGACTTTCCCCCCCTCCCCACAAAGGCGTCACCGCCCGCAATCCCCCCCCTGATTTCGCCGCCGTGGGCACGCAGCCCCCAGCAGGCACCCCCCACCAAACCTTCCTCAACGGAAATTCCCTCCCTCCTTAATATGCCGTGGGTATCCAAGCCCAAAACGGCACCACCTCCCCAGATCCCTAAACCCAAACCCCAATCTCCCAAGAGGGCCGCACCTCCAGCGCCCCAGTCCCCCCAGTGCCCCCCGCCCCCGCGCGGATCCCCTATCCCAGCATCCTTCAGTGCCGATTACCAGTTGGTATCGGACTTTCTTAACTTTGTTGACTTCGAACAAGTCAGCAAAGTCGCCCAATTGATACGTCTATCAAAGGGCTCCCCAACTCACCTTCTTGAAGCGTGTTTCGAAGCGGACAAACTTAAAGCGTCCTTAGCTTCATTCCCATACTACGTCAATCCATAATGGATTTTACGACTCCAACTAGCAGAGTCAAACCGAAATCCCTGAGAATAGGTTACTTCAACGCTGACGGTTTAACTGATCAGCGGGCGGAAATAGCCGCCTTCCTCCACTCCCATCAATTAGACGTTTTCCTTATTCAGGAAACGTTCCTCAAGCCCAGTAAACGGAACCCTAACATTGCCAACTATAACATGGTTCGTAATGATAGGACTACCGCTCTTGGTGGCACTCTTATTTACTATAAGAAGTCGCTACACTGTATGCCTATGGACCCCCCCCGTTTAGATTGGATCGAGACCTCTGTCTGCCGTTTGGCTATGACAGGTCATCAACCAATTACCCTAGTGTCCGCTTACCTAAGCCCGACCACCACCAAACTTCTTACCCCCAACGACATCAAGTCGTTAATGGAGTTAGATCATTCCGTTTTAATCGCGGGTGATCTTAACGCCAAAAACACCGCCTGGAATTGCGCTTCAAGCAACCGGCGCGGTACCCAACTAGAGTCTTTGGCAGAGACTCTAAACTTCGACATTATAGCTCCTATGGAGCCCACCCACTATCCCCACAATAGAGTCCACCGTCCCGACATACTAGATCTCGCGCTTCTGAAGAACATTAACCTACGGTTATGCTCTATAGAAGTGCATCATGAGCTAGTCTCGGATCACAGGCCTGTGATCATAGAGTTCTCCCCCCGAATAGGCCCCCCTGACACAGGCCACCCCCTTCCCGAAAGAGTTGTGGTGGATTGGGGCAGACTGGGCTCGCGCCTTAAGTCCGCCACCTCGCCACATCTCGAGTCCGTCCCTGTAGATATAATCTCAGTAGATGACACGATTAGTGCGATCGACTCTCTCACTAGTCACGTGCAGAGCGTTGTACTAGACTGCTCACGGCGGATTCCTGACATGGGTCACCTTAGATGGAAACTGCCGCCTGATGCTCGTGCACTCTTGACCGAGAAGAACGCGGCTACTCGTGCATACGATTCCTATCCTACCGAGGCCAACCGTGTTCGTCTGCGCGCCCTACAGAGAGCTGTAAAGCGACGCGTTGGCGAACTCCGGAAAGATCGTTGGGAAAGGCTGTTAGGTAGCTTAGAACCCTCCCACCAAACTTTTTGGAAGTTAGCCAGGACCCTCAAGTCCGACTCAGTGTCCCCCCTACCCCCTCTCATTCGCCCTAACCTGCCGCCAGCGTTCGATGACGACGAAAAGTCTGAGTGCCTGGCGGTCAGTTTAGAAGCTCAGTGTGCTCCAAGCACCCTCCCAGTAGACCCCTCTCATCTTTTGGAAGTAGAATCCGAAGTAGAACGTAGAGCTGCCCTACCCCCATCCGACCCTCCCCTAGATAGGATTACGGTCGATGAGGTCAAGACCGTTATCCAAAACCTCCTCCCCCGTAAGGCCCCTGGCCCAGACGGTATTTCAAACCGAGTGCTCAAGCACTTTTCGGCCCACCTCTTATTATTACTCACCGCTATTTTTAACGCGGCTATGAGTAATCACATCTTCCCACAAGCGTGGAAAGAGGCAATTGTCATCGGCATTCCCAAGCCGGGCAAGCCCAAGTCCGACCCCTCTAGTTACCGACCCATAAGCCTACTCAACTCGATTGGGAAAGTTTATGAGAGGTTACTCTATAAGCGGCTCAAAGACTATGTAGAGTCTAAGAGTCTAATTCCTAACGAGCAGTTTGGTTTTCGAACCAAACACTCTTGCGTCCAACAGGTGCATCGCATTGTCGAGCATGTCCTGACCGGTTTTACTAGATCCCGTAGGCCCCGAAAAACCGGCGCCCTATTCTTCGATGTGGCGAAAGCTTTCGATAAAGTTTGGCATTCTGGCTTAGTCTACAAGCTATACAAACTAGGAGTGCCTGATGGTCTCGTACTCATAATACGTGACTACCTCTCCAATCGAAGTTTTCGTTACCGAGTGGAGGGGACACTGTCCCCCCCCCACTCTATCACAGCCGGGGTCCCTCAAGGATCCGTGCTTTCACCCCTCCTCTTCTCACTATATACTAGTGACATCCCAGACTTTAAGGAGTCGTGCCTACGGCCGACGCCTAAAGTAGCCCTATTCGCGGACGACACAGCTTTGTTCTGTTCGGACCGTGAACTCCCAAACATCCGTAAATCTCTCCAACTTGCGGCCGACTCCCTAGGGGAATGGTTTAGCAAGTGGAGGATTGAGGTCAACCCTTCAAAGAGCGCCGCTATTCTATTTTATAGACAGCGTCCTCCAATGCCCCTCTTCGTCCCTATCACTATGTCCGGACTCCAAATCCCTTGGGAAAGGAAAGTCCGATATTTAGGCGTCCACCTTGATAACGGTCTGACTTTCAAAGACCACATCAAAATAGTTAGAGACCGCGCCGCATTTGTGTTAGGTCGTCTATCTTGCCTTCTTAACAAGCACAGTAAACTATCCCTTAGACATAAGGTGAGACTTTACCTGGCTTGCATCCGCCCCATTATGACCTACGCTAGCCCTGTCTTTGCACAGGCTGCCCACTGCCATATCCATAGGCTACAGACACTCCAGAATAGGTTCATGCGTAAGGCCACGGGTGCCCCGTGGTTCTTACGTAATGAAAATCTTCACATTGACTTAGAACTGCCTACTATTAGTCAGTACCTTAAGCAATGCTCCATTAAATACTTTGACTCTGCTCCCCATCATCCGAATCCCCTTGTAGTCCAAGCGGCTAACTATTGGCCAGACTTAGGCTCATCCAATAACGCCTCGAGGCGGCCACGTCGTCCGAGACACGTACTTCACGCTCCGGACGACGTCATTACTCTCGCCATCGCAAAAGCTAGACAACTCGCGCAACAACACTCCACACGACCGAAATTCCGTCCGCGCCGGCGCGGGCCCGCGTCGCGCCCCCAACCTTTTCGTCCCTATAATAGATACCGGCACGTGCCAGGTCGTTTTTCTCCCCCAAAATATGTCCGATTGCCCTCTCCAAGTAACGCCCTAAGCCGAGGTCTACCCCACTATGGGGGCCCTTAGCTCGTTACTCTAAATATTTGAGGTTGAGAGCCCTAAGCGCTCACCCAACAGTCCGGTAAAGCTGTCAAGGCCATCTGAGGCCACACAGCAGTAGTCATTTAGAAAAAAAAAAAAAAAAAAAAAAAAAACTTACTAAAGACGTAATATTCGACCCTTGTTATAGAACTTCCTGCATAATGTTTGCAATACTTCTTATTTGAAATACAATCTTAAAGCAACTTGTTATGATTCACAATTCTTTTAATAGGCATTGGCCTTAGGAATTAACATTGCAAATTGTTTTTACTTGTATTTTATAATCTACGAGTATTTTACTATCATAAACGTTGTGTTAGGAAGTAGTATTATGTTAATTTCCGTTATACTTCCTAAGCATTGACATTGGGTGTCACACGTAATTTAAATTGCTCAAGATTGGACTGTTTCTAGGAGAGTTATTTATTTAGACGATCACAAATAAACAGCAGTATTTACTGGTGGGAACAGGCCTTACTTCACAATACCACGGTAAAAAACCTTAGTTTACAAAATATAGCATGCAAGCTTCCATTTGCCAAAAGAATCTATGCCCTTTGCATGGCATTTGTCCCATTGCCCAAGAGAGGAAAGGAGCGGGTTCCGAGCGCCTTGACACGCTCCTTTCCTAAGCCGAGATCAGTGCCTGCGCAACGTATCCTTGGCGCTGTTGCATCACGTTACTAGTTGAGCGTTGCGTCACTTTACTAGTTGCGCGCTGCCGGTAGATGGAGCTGGGGCAACGACCCTTGTCCTTGTGATTAGAGGGGCTTTTATGAGGTTTTGGCAGATATTGTGAATCGAATCAATTGATGCGTAACTCATAATTATCTCTTTTCACAGAAATATCTCTAGCATTCGTTGCGGTATGATCACAACCTCTTTCAAATAAGTTTTTTTTATAAAGCAAAGTGGGCTGTTTTTGCAGGAAAAATTCAATATACAAAAAAAACAAAAATGACTTCACTTTACAATTGCATCTACCTACCTATTTATGGTGAACTTTTAATTTCTTGGCCAATATTTTTTCATTTGTCAAAATCCCCGGATTTGAGATAAAGACCGAGACCGAATGCTACAAATTGCGTAAATTTTTAATAAAACGTACCTCTACGACTGATTTAAGTAAACAAAACATCAACAACATAACAACCCGAACTAACACTGGTAGTTAATGTAAAAATATAAGATACCGTGTAATTGTATTAAATAGGAAGTTGTAACTTGGCCTTGCCGTACCATTGTCTGCGAACATTACGTCAAGTGGACAAAGACGGAGGCAATACAAGTATTACTTAACTTGCTTAACATAAAACTGTCCTTCCTCAACAATAAACGCAAATAAGAACAACACGACACGACAGGATTCCAGAAGTACTGTCAATGGCACATCACGCTACCCATTTTGGGTCAGTCCTAGCTCTATTGTAGAGAAATGTCATTTGGGTAGAGCAAGATAAAAAACGGAAATGGTTAGCCTGATGTGCTACAGATGCCGTTCTAGTTTTGGTTTTATTTTAAAGGCAAGAAGGTTCAAACTAGCTGTTGTAAAAAACACAGCAATTATGTCAAAGACGTATCTTATTGATATGAGAATAATAGAATTTAGGAGTAAATCTAAAACAGCAAGTTTAATTTCTAATGACACTAGCTATCACAATGCACATCTTAAATTATTTCAACTTATTTTTATCATATTTATAAGCTCTGTTGACAATATCGAATGCCATACTAAGGTTTGAAAAGTTTTTAATAACCATTCGAAATAATAATAAAAAATCCATCCTAAAATTCAGAAAAACAAGATGTTTTGGTTGAGATAATAACAGAAATATTCGCTAACAGATACACAGACGAACTTTAGGGAATGGGTGGTGTGAGATAGTGTCATGGTCGTTTCAGAATTCAGAATTGGGTATATAGATACTGCTATCATCTTTTCTAAAATATTAATGTTTGTTGAATGAAGACGTGTCATTATTGCAAAGTGTAATTTTGGGTGTATGCAATAATTCGCCGTATTGATAGTGAAACTAAATAAAAAGGTTTGCCATTTTAGATTGCAATTAAGTGTCTTATTTTAATGTGACAATGAAAGTTGCAATTAAGCTTGTTTGTATCCTGTTTTTTGTGAGTATTAAAATCTAGAAGCTTTTTCGTGTCTAGTTGAGATTCATGATACCTACTTACATTATAATCTATGCCTATAACACCGCGGGGGAAAACAACAACAGTACAATACTGTTACACTAGTTACACTATACTCTTCTCTAACTTTGGTGCATCTGCTTGTGCTGTGTATTCTCTGTGTTTTCTGTAAAATGTCTTTATAAAATTCTATACATGTATTGTTATATAAAACTAATTACTTAGTCATATTTATTTGTGTCCGAAGTATTTAGATTTATTTATTTATGTAATGTAATTATGCACATTTACCCCTTTGTTTCTTGGCGAAGATGGGTGTTTTGAATTGAATGATCTGACTCCATAAATGTTGTAGAAGGTTGTATTTGTTAATAATTAATGAATTACATAATGGTTTACAAAAGAAATTACAAAATGAAATTGCCTATCCGCGGCCATGTTAATAAGTCAATTTGACAATACAAAAGAAAAAGAAGTAAAATGCATTGAGGCGACTCCATGTTCAAGGAGGTTGATAATCGCGCCTCAACACCCTTCTTTATTTATTTTTTTCCTTAGATCGCTATTAGCGATAAGGCCGCCTAAATTGTACATTACTTTCAATGTATTACTTAACTGTAAGTTTTTAATGATAATGTGCAATAAATAATATTTTCTATCTATCTATCTACACTACCTTACAACAAGTTGCACTACTATTCCTCCATTTGTTGTTCACAATCGTGTGCAGCAAATTTATTAGTTGTTGTACAAACAAAATCTTGATTCGGATTGATGTTTGGAACAGCGGCTGTAAGAGTGTTAGAGGATTTAAGTTACATTGCTTAAAAGTATTTATTAGATACTGCTTAATAAAATCAACTAAAAAACATACTACAACTAGGTACCTTTTATTATTATACTTTGAATTAGAATGATTACAGACATAGGTACTAAATATTATGATTAAAACTAACGTAAAAACAAGTAAGTTATTTACAACAAATGTGTTTGAACAAGTATATGCTAACGAATTACAATATTCTAATAGGAATAAGCAGTGAACAATTTCACTTCAATTAATATTACAGAAATTGTTTTAACTGATTTAATATTAATGTGTAATTCGTTTTCTAATACGGATAGTAGCGAATTCATAACTTATTATGATATAATAACCTATTAGGTATTACAATATACAATAATAGGCCATTTACAATAATAAGTAGCTGTAAGAAAAGGTAAAAGTAAACATTCTTCAATTGGCAGTCGTACAAACAAATGAATGATTTTACCCATAATAAATCGTTTTTCCTCTACTTCAAAAAAAGTTTGACAATCTATTTATATCCTTCACTTATAATAGTTTTTGAATTTTTGGTATTTTTGTACCTTTCTACCACAGTTCACAACACTATTTTTACTGAATATTTGTACCGAAACCTGAAAGCCGTTTTTTCTTATTTCAGGTCGCTCCTCTAAAAGGGTGCTTCGACAAATCATCAAAAGTGCAGATTCAAAACATCGACGCGTCTTCATTCTTCCAAATACCGACTCTCACCCCCCCAACATGTGACTCCCCCAAGCAACAAGAAACTGAATGCTATTGTGTGACCAAAACCAATCCTAACAATGTTCCAATGCCTCCAAGTCCTACCAGTTATGTTCCACACCCACAATATTCTTCACCCAGTTACGTTCCAATCCCGCTCTGTTTGCCCACATCTATCAATGTTCCGTTGACACAAAACTACGGAACGCATCCAGACTTATCGAGTTATGTTCCAATCCTTACTGCGGAGAATATTTTGTGTTCCATCGACAATACTTTGTCAGGGTTTCTTAATGCTAGAAATATTGGAACACTATCAGATTGCGCAACTTACGGTATACCGGGAAATAATTGCGCAAATGTTAACAACCGGTATGATAATGTTTGTGCTGCTTATTGCTAAAATGTATTAAATAAACGGATTAATGAATGGTTAATACATGTGTTTTGTTTTTTATTTTCATGTAAAAACTACCAATGACGACTGGTGTAGTGGTTAAGAAGTTGGCCACTACACGAGAGGTCACGGATTGATTCCCGCACAAGACAAACATTCGTGTTCATGGACGTGTCTGTTTCTTCACTGGAAAAGTGAAGACCAAATAAACTTTGTTTCTTACAAAACACTCTGGAATAACTTTCAAAACACCTACCTATTCAAAATTTAGTTTGGTGCAATACTAAACAAGCGTGTTGCAAGTCAAATTACTATGAGTATCTACGAAATGCGACAACTTTACAAAACCTACTGAAGGACGATTTTCACCATACAACTCCCGTCAGTTCAGTTTCAGTATAAGGAGAAGGACTTTCAGTCGTAAGAGGGCTAACAACTGTTTTTTCATTACTCATACTCTGAAAGTAGGTCATTACTGACCTGAGAAGCGGGCTGAAAGTAATACTTTTCATCCCTAGGGAGAATCACTTTCAACTGACAGCTGTCAAATGATTAAGAAAAAAACTATAGTTCTTTTTCACATATCTATTGAACCATGTTCCAACTTTCTATACAGCCACGATGTAAAATTGAAATAACTTAAAGTTAAGTATTGATTAGAGAATATATATTTTCTAAATAACTTTATTATAATTCAGTTTCAACAATTTCTTTCAAATAACTTAGCTTTGAGCAAAATATTTACCATTTTTCCAATGATGAAAATAAAAAACAATGGCTGAATAGTGGGCCCGCCACAGAAAAAAAAACAAACAAAATAGGCGGGATAGCGCCAATTCGATCTTCATTTATTTTTCTATCTTTTTCTTTGGCTAATTCATGTTTTTATTTTTACTTTCCTTGTATTCGTAATGAAAAGCACAGTGTTTACCTCGGGTGAAAGACTTATTTAGTCCCTCGAACTATTGGCGCCCTCACTTCGTTCCGGGCGCCAAACCCCGTCTCGGGACTAAATAACTTAACGTAACTTTCACCCCTGGGGTAACAATGTACTATTAAATTAACCACTAATATCTACACAATATGGTGTATTCTAAGTCGACGTACGGTTTTGCTAGTCACATCAGAGCCCATCGCCAGAAAGACCCAACGCAGGTCGCCGGGCACGGTTTGGACGGCATGATGATGATGATGATGGAATTTACACAATTAGACGACATGACCTCGCGTCGTGCTAAGACGTCGTGTCGTGTCGTTAATCTACTACGACGTCGTTTTGTTTAATTGGTACGAGCCCTAAATGCACTCACTCAGGAATAGTATGGCCAGAAGTTATACCACTAATAAACAAATTGATGTAGCAAAAAAATCAACGATATCACTTTCGCATTTACTATCATACACAATGATATTATAATAAAAAAGAGGTTGTGAAAAAGAAAAAAAAACATTTTCGACTTCCATCAGTACTGACATAACCTATCTACCTCTCTTAAATATAATATCATGGATGACACTTTACTTTGTGCTTTTTGATGCTGGTCGTGCCGTCTAAACCGCACTCCAGTTGCGCGACGAACATCGCTCAGTCGCTTTTTTGTTAATTTTGCAATTTGCCTAAAGACAGTTTAGTAATTTTGCTACTCAAGGAATTGCTCAAAGTATTGTATCTTGTTCCATGTTATGGTGTCGGAACCATTGGAAATAATTTATTAGAAATCGGGTTTCAGAACTGCGCTAGCTTGAGTTTGATCATAGAATTTAGAGTGATAGATAACGGAGCTAGTGATTACAGGAGACCATCAAATCTTAAAAGTTTGGATTACCTACTGTCAGGTAATATGCATGTGTGGTGCAGCTGAGGAAATAGATATCAAATAACTTCTCACTAGAATTCCTTTGGGCTGTCACAAAGATTGAAGACTCTCTCGCTCGAAATCCCGTTGGTCATTGTACAATTTGCTAACTCTCCACTGATGGAAAACACGTTGCCACGCTGGGTTCTAATTCGCGAAACAAAACACATTTCGTTGAGCGAATTGGAACACGTAGTGAACGCAACATTTTGACACCTGTCGACACGACTACAACAATCAGTGTGCCTCTGACTATCCCGCCTGAGATACAGTCGTGAGCGTATGTAATGTTAGCTGTCCAAACACAATTTAAACACTATCTCACACCACCCATTCCCTAAAGTTCGTCTGTGTATCTGTTAGCGAATATTTCTGTTATTATATCAACTAAAACATAAGATAAGATAAGATATACTTTATTGCACAAAGAAAACAAGTTACATAACGATGCACATAGATATTTAGAATGTACAATAATAAAACATTTTTTATTATTATTTCGAATGGTTATTAAAAACTTTTCAAACCTTAGTATGGCATTCGATATTGTCAACAGAGCTTATAAATGATAAAAATAAGTTGAAATAATTTAAGATGTGCATTGTGATAGCTAGTGTCATTAGAAATTAAACTTGCTGTTATAGCACAATTGAGGCCATTCGAAAAAAATGAATTTAAACTAAATTTATTGTTAAAAGGGTTCTAGTGTTCTGTCAGCTTAAAAGTAATTACATACGAGTAGCTCATCAATCGCATTTCTCTATTGAATGAGAGTAGGTACATACAAATTTCAATGACACGAAGCTGTCAATTTTGGTAAATATTCCAGTTCACATGTTTTTAGCATTGTATTACTTAATTATCTGCTAAGCTTCTCTAATATAATAAAAAAATAATAATAAAATGAATAGAAAAATAGTTGGTTTAGTGACACAATACAATACAAAAAATAAATTATAATAATTAAGTATTAAAAAAATTAGTAGGAAGTGTAAAAAATCAATTACATTAATCCAATTTTCCAATTCCAAAACAAAAGCAATTTTTACAGTGTGTTGACTAGATTTACTCCCAAATTCTATTATTCTCATATCAATAAGATACATCGTTGACATATTTTTTTGTCATCAACAGTTGAATAACAGTAAGCTGTATTTTTTACAACAGCTAGTTTGAACCTTCTTGCCTTTGAAATAAAACCAAAACTAGAACGTCATCTGTACTCTTTTATCGATACGTGCATGTAGAACAGTGTGCCACACGCGACACTCTATGTCACTGCGAAATCTTATTGTGGATATGACCAGAATTAATAAAACATAAACTTGATTGAGAAATTAATTCGCATTTAATTTGAGAAAGAAATTATATCATCTTATCAAATTTTCTGACCTTTTTTCACCAGTTTTCCGCCCTTTGAATCTTATTTCAACCCTTCAAGCTTGTACAATAAATTACTTTGTATTTCTAAGGAACAATTCTACTGAGAATTCTTACTTCATAAGAAATGAAGACAGCTTAGCCAAAGGTCATATGAAAGATCTCTTAGAATACCGATACTTAGTAGCGAAATAAAAACTTAATCAAGTGTTCCACAACAAGTGAGTATCTTGTGAATTTCATCAAAAGCCTAGTTTTGAATTAAAGCGATTGATTGCTAATAAAAAGAACACTTTAAAAGGCGCTGGGTAAATACGTCAGCAATGGTATTTCTGGACATTTACAACAAAAGTGTAGAATAACAAAGAGAAGTTAGGGGATTGTTGTAAACTGTTCCCGTAACTCTGCTGACAATGAATCTTTAAAAGCCAGGTTTATTTTTGGACGGATTTGGAGATTTTCAATTAAATTACTGTGCGTATTTCACATGTTTTGGAAAATACAGCACTTTGACACTTTACGCAGGGCATCCAAACCAGATTTCCATAGTTGATAAATCGCTGCTATCCGCTTTTTGGTTACGTGCGTGTAATAGTATCATGAATGTTTCTCGGAGTCAGCGATAGGTTTACGAAGATAACCAAAAGCTGCCAAATTGCCTCTTATCTTGAACCTTTGTCACTTGTGCTGCTGCCGAGTCTATGGAGTTAAATCCGGATTTAAGACAGATGTCTTACAGGCATACTTACTACTACTTGCCCTACAGGCAGCTATTCCTCTGTACTTCATTGGTAAGTAATAATTATTACATCGGTAAATTTGGTTGTCTGTCTATTCTAAAATTATGTAAAGCCGCAGAGCGTTTTTATCTCTCACG
This sequence comes from Udea ferrugalis, assembly GCA_950022985.1. NCBI lineage: Eukaryota > Metazoa > Arthropoda > Insecta > Lepidoptera > Crambidae > Udea > Udea ferrugalis. The sequence continues at coordinate 3,586,354 of OX465541.1, forward strand.
ATGGTCAACTGAATAAAGTATGCTTTAATCATTAATCTTTTTCACTAATTTGTACATTAGAAATTAATTTAAAAAAATGCTGTGGCCCTTATCACTCATTCCTATTTTACGGCAAAAAGCAAAATGTTTAACACCAATCTAAATAATGCCACATCCATAGTTCAGCTAGCACGTAGCAAGCTTGTTAGGAGCGTATCCACACTACTGCCAAGTCCCGTTTCGCGGCAGTAGGTTAGCCGCACATCCCTGAGATGCTGCACACAGGGCTGAGCCAAACGCCTGCAACTACAGAGATTTTTTCTTCCTCTTATTTATTTTTCTTATTTCTTATTATTTATTGATGTATTACCCGAGCAACCCGAATAACGACGGTAGGCTCGCCCCTTACCACGTTGGTTTCAAATTCCCTCGGCGAAAGATGGGCTTCTGAATGTTCTGTTCACCATGACGGCAACAATCAGTGTGCCTCTGACTAACCCATTAGGGAAATGGTCGTGGGGGTATGTATTTTATGTTATGTTATTTTTTAGGTATTTTGTGTTTCCACTTATTTTATTTACACTAAATCTCTCTCTTTCTTTATCTATTTTCCTATGTCTTGGTATATAATATGGTTAGAACCCGTGTGAGCAACGATCAATCCTTCAACCCCAGATTAAAGAATAGTTGCTACGTAACTCTCTTCTCACTTTGAAACTATAACGTATTTTGAAGATAAGATGAATAAGTTCAGCAAGCAAGTAGGTACCTATTTAATGTACAACTAAGGCGGCCTTGTCACTTCTAAGCAATATCTTCCAGTCCATCTTCAGTACCTATTTAAAATGTTGTTAGTACCTTCAGAAATCAAACACCGTTTTATAACAGACACAGTTTTTTTCTGGTTTATTTATTGATTCTTTATTGCACAAATTAAGGGGGAGGCATTCTCTACCAGTCAACCGCAATGCATAACAGAGAATTTAGGAAGGCTTAGCTAGACTGCAACTTGCTACAGTTTTATTGATGTTGATTAATTTATTTCAATGTTGGCAGCCCTGCCACGCATCCGGCTCTGCCTGAACAAGCGGGTTATGCCACGGAGCTAACTATGGGAACTGTGATGCGCACGCGTCACTCCTACATTGTTGCAAGGCGTATGGGAGAACACCTCTTTAGTCCACTCATTTTAGTATAACAATAGGGAATATGTACTGTTCTGTTTAAGATAGCTTATATCGTTTTATGACTGATCAGTAATATGCATCACCAAAAATGCAAGATATAGTATATTTATGAATTGTTAAAAATTACAAATTTTTTCAAGCGTTTCAAACGCCGCCATTATGGCGCGCTCGATTGTCATAGACTTCGACGACATGCAAATATGTATTTATATTATCCGATGGTCTCGAGATCAAATCTCGCCGGAACACACCTACTTTGTGTTCATTGTACAATTTGCGGCTAACTCTCCGGTGATGGAAAACACCGATATGAAACCCAAGTAACCCGGATAACGGCGGTGGGCTCGGCTAAATGTGGGCTTCTGAATGTTCTGTTCACCATGACGGTAACAATCAGTGTGCCTCTGACTAACCCATTAGGCATATGGTCCTGAGGGTATGATGTTAAAAAACCGATTACCTTCCTAATAATACATGTACTACGTTGATTTCCTACGGATTATTCAAATGGTACCTCATTGCATATTGGACCTAAGCACATTAGACATAAAATGCAACCCGTACAGTATCAAGTGTCTGCAACGGTACATTTAAGTAACCTAATTCACTCCATCTCACTACAACCACACACGAAAGGCGACTCTATTTCAGAAAATGCAAGTCTCAAATCCTTTTGTTAATCCTTAGATTTGACTGAACGTTACGTAAGGTTTTAAGGTCAAAGCTGTTGCATAACATTTGTGCTATGTGAGCGTGCCCAGTAAAGCTAGACCTGTAGGATTGTATTGAAAATCTCATCGTTCGTACTGTTAGTTGGGATGGAGACGGGCGGGGTAGGTCAAGTTGAGGTGGTCAGGCGCATGATTTCGGTTGGGTAACGTGAGGTACTTTTGAAATGTTAAAGCGCATTATTTGATCTACTATGACTAGTACATAAGTAGAGGTGACTCAGATTCGGTTTTCTTTCGAATCTAGATCAAATTCAATTCAATCAAAATAGTATTTTGAAATCGTAAAGAACTACCTAATTAAAGACTAACATCCGAATCCACAAACGCAAATGAAAGTTGAGCATCCCTCAGACGTATAGCTGTCTCTTTCAGCTCTATTGACATTTTACGGGACAGCATGAGCGTGCGCGCGTGCTTGGCGTTGATTGACGTTTGTGAATTCAGGGGTAAGTATAGTAAAAATAATATAAAAGTGTAGTTTACAAACATAATTTGACTCTACCAACGGTTCGATTTTCTATTATTGAGAAGAACCGGCAAGAAAGCTCTTTTAGTATTAAGCACCGCCCACAGAGTTTCTGTGACGCTCTATGGTTGACTGATAGAGAATGCTTCGAGCATTTAGTACTTACACCTTTTTTGAAAGTGAAAAATGAAACTGAAAATGAAAAATATTTGTTTCTTGAACAATAATCAAATATGGCTTAGAGATGGACTCTTTCTTATAAGTGCCAATGGCACCTGTGGCAGAAGGAGTCACTCTTCCTTAACAAAATGTACATTTATAATTTTAAATAATCAAATTACGGATCTACTAAATTATAAATTATAAAACAAAGTGTGTTTTTTATAGTTTAAATATGAGATTTTTAATGGTGGAACAGCTTCCTGCGGTTTATGCGTGGAATTCTTTAAGAGGATTTTTAAAAGGTTCTTGCAGGGTCGGCAACACACTAATAATGCCCCTGGAGTTGCACCAGGTGTGTGTCCATAGCCTGCGGTAACTGCTTACGATGAGGGCCCCAAGTCTGCTAATTTAAGAATGCTTCAATTGAATCGTAATTGAGTCTCAATCGGCTAATTTGACACCTTTTCTATGAAAAATCGGCTAACTTGACACATTTTCTATGAAAAATATGTCAAATTAGACTACTGAAACTCAATTACGATTCAATTGAAGCGTGCTAAAATTAGCAGACTTGGGACCCATGCGGTCCGCATGCTTGTTTGCCACAGTCGTTGTATGAGAAAAACTTGAAAGATTTATTTAAATGACGCCTCTAACCTTATAACCCCCAAGGGGGTGAAATAGGAGGAAGAAAGTCCACGTGGACGAACCGTTGGCGGCCGCTAGTATAACGTATAATGCTTCTTGTTCTCATCTTTAGCCGCCAATCAGGCGATCAGCATGCTTATTAGCCATTACACATAAAACACATAAACGGCCTATACACGTCGCATTGCTGGGCACAGGCCTCACCTCAACAATGAGGTGGAACGAGCCATACTCCAACACGTGGGCTCAGTGCGGATTGTTGGAGAGGTGTTAGGTTAGTAAGCAACTTTAATGACAGATCTTATCAAGTCGCCCTAAGGCCTCTGACTAGGCTTAACGACTCACATCTAGCGACGTCAACCGGGACCAACTGCTTAACGTGCCTTCCGAAGGACGGCGATGCCCGAAATACACATCATTAAATTTCAGTAGGGGTGGTCACCCGACCCGGCGTGTATTGCTTTACAACAGCGATCGTCGCCGATCACTGTTCACGGGCACCTCTTTTAGCCATTACTGTACTAAAATAAAATCAAAAAGAAGATATAAAATCGACTCAACCGAGAATTGAACTCATAACCTTTCGCCTCACCAATGACTCAATCAATTGTTTCAGTCCATCCAACTATAAGCTGACCTGCTCTGAAAACCTTGACGGCGAAGTGGAGCGCTGATGCAAAGGCCCAGACTCCACCGGAGCTGAGCGGAGATGTGCGGCGTCGAGCTGTGTTTTCAACAACCAATAGAATTGCGTTATTCACACATCTCCGCCTCGCACAGCTTCGGTGGAGACCACTGAGCGGAGCTGTGTATTTTTGTATGGCGAGCTGGGTCGAGCTGTGTGAAGCGAGGTCAAGCGGCCTCTGTAAGCGGCGCCACCCTGCCCCCTCCCGTCCGCACCCCGCGGTGCCAGCCGGGGTGGCCAACTTAGGGCTTTTACCCCAACTTTAGGGAGTAAATATACATATTACATACATATTATCTTATTAATTTTTTCAGGCATCAAAAATGTGTCAGAGAAAAACGTGTTCAAAATGGCAACGTCTATCTATAGATAGCCACAGAGTCAGATACATCCGATCTCCTTTATACCACTAACGATATCCGTAAACTTAATTATTAAAATCCACCAGACTACCATGTACATGGTAGAAATCCCGATTTAACGGTGTTAATTTGAGTGACCATGAAACTTTGAAGTAATAAAATGATATCATTATTATGCAATAATATAAAACATAAAAAATGAAACAATAGTATTTATTATAAAGAACATAACTGAAGAAGGTCGTCTTCAGAGGAATCAGTTTCACCTGCTTGTTTAGTTTGTGTAGAATTTCTGTAGTTCCAATTTTTCGTAACCTACTTATACGTTTCGTAATATAAACGTAATATATATCGAGTTGAAATTCCCCTAAGTTGGCAACACTGCCGCGCAAACACGCAGCTAGGGCTGGCGCCCGTACTTTATAATAAACAGTTGAACGGAATTTCAAGAAATTGTACTCTACACTTTGAAAGATAGATAAAGTACGCAAAAATACTTAATTTTGCATGTATAGCTAGATTTTATTTTTGAGTTGTGACATGTTTGATTGTATATCTTATGAATCGAGTCCCCACTTCTCTTTATGCGTTCGTGTTGACCCATTTTCGATTAATTTTAAACGCAATCTAGTCTGACAATATTGATAACAAAATTGAAAGTTTGAATTTGAAAAAACTTATGCTCGATGTGGGTGATGTTTATGAAGAAATCAAACAAACCTTATAATCAAATGTTCTTCTTAGGGTTTACAGAACTATCAACTGCACAAGAATAAATGACACCTCTGAAGTAGTTCTCTAAACGTATAATATTAATTTCATTGTTATTGTGTATCCCCGCCGGGTTGTTCATGACAGAAAAAACTTTTTCGCATAAAAGCAAAAGAGTTTTTTCTGTCATGAACAGCAAAACAAAGCTTCTTCAGCAAAACAAACTTCTTTGTTTTGTTAATTAAGAAATAACTATTTGTTTAATAGAATGAGATGTTAATATGACGACGCTCCGAAATTACAGAAAGGAGAAAATAAAGTTTTTACGGGAACCCGTCACTTGTCCGAAATTTACTAGTCCGAATTTCATTTGGCTGAAAACTATTGACCAACATTTCATTTGCCAGATGCATTGTTTGACATATTTTTAACCCATCGAAGTATCATTTGACATAAGTGACGTTTTACTGAACAACGTTAAACCGAATAACAAAATAAACTTTATACTGTTGCCCGAAGTATCTTTTCAACTTTTTTCATTTACCAGAAGGCTTATTTGGCATATGTTCATTTTACCTAAACCACACTTTACCGAATATTAGTACGCCACAACTATTGTATAATTGATAATTAACATTTTATTGAATGAGTAGAGGACCACTCGTCAAGTTGTTTAATATAACGGTTCACGTCTTGACTGACTGAGTTTCAGTAATTTCAGGGCGAATCCGACTCAGCCTACCCCAACGCCACGTGGTACTTGTTTTGCCCTACCCCAAGAGTGTAATTTAAACCCGCGTAGGCATGGAGGGGCGAGGCGGCCCGCGGGCTGAGAAGCAGCTGAGGCTGGCCGGCGAAGCCGGCCAACAAGCCGAAGCTGTGGTGCTGAGCGAAAGCCATCTGCGACGATTAGCACGCGAGGAACCGCCGGAGCCCCGTAATGCCGGAGCCGTGACAGAATTCTTGTGCTTGATGTTCTGTGTTTTCCTTCAACTTGCATTTCGTTGCTTGCATGCTGTTTGCCTGCGTACATGCTGTCAATTTCATATTTGATTTCAAATCCAAAAAACGCCTTGTCTGTTTTTATGCTGCGTATATTAAATCCTTACCTTTTTCATGATCGTTTGGTGAAATAAAAATATGACAATCAAAACAGTGGTCTAATGAATGTTCGGGAAAACAATACTTCGGACAAGTGTCATTTCGGCCAATCATCACTTCGGTAAAACGTTTTGTGGCCTAGTGAAACGTCTGGCAAACGAAAAAAATCCAGTTGATAATTGGTCAACTGAAACAGTGGAAAACGTTATTTCGGGAAAATAAAAAAATGCTAAACGAAAAAAAACGAAACGTTTTCGGGAAAATGAAATTCGGGAAAAAAGAATTCGGTCTTATGATAGGTAACCAGTTTTTACGTTTTATCTGTCTAATTAAAATAAAAGAGTTCTTTATTTTAATTAATTAATTTATTTAATACTCCGTACTTTTCTTCCTTGTTATTCAATAAGAACATAAAAGGCGACAACCCTAATCGCATAGCTAGCCAGCACACAGCACACATCTCCGCCTCGCACAGCTTCGGTGGAGTCACCCAAGCTGAAACACATCTCCGCCCCGCACAGCTCCGCACAGCTCCGCACATCTCCGCTTTGGTGGAGTCTGGGCCAAACGGTTACATAACACCCAGACCCGAACGTTGCCCCAGATCGGCTAAGCTGACTTTATTTATTTACAACATATCTTACAGATGAGAATTACTTGAACTTGGTGCAATGTTTTGTAAGCTCGGTGATTTTATGATCATGTAGCAATTTTGTAAGGCAAGTTTGCAAACACGGTTTTCAGTGACCCAGCGACCGAAATTAAAGTTGTGTTATTCGGTTATCTCCGTGCTTCGGCAGTAACTTTGCAAGCAGTTGCTTCCGGTGTCCCTAGATGTTAGTCGTGGAGCCTTGTTGGAGGTCTTAGGGCGACTTGATAACATCTGCCAGTAAGTTACACCCCCCAACAATCCACACAGTGCCCGCATGCTGAGGTGAATCCTGTTCCCAGCACTGAGACGTTCAAAGGCTATGGTTGTTTGCTGTTGGATATTGTTGAAGACTTTCCCACTCTTTACTCTCCGCCATTTTTTTTTAAAGCATGCCATTTTCAGGGACCCAGATAGTCATTTAAGTTGGCCCACAACTCATTCGCCATGTTCATCGCGATAATTAAGTATGACACACAATTTCGGTTGAGTGATCACCCATCTCATTTCTGAACCTAGCATGCGTAGCTTAACATCGATGATCCATTTTCATGATCTATGATGAGTATCTACATCGCTTCTACAACTCTATAATAATCTATTAAGTACTTTATTCTTTTAATACACAATATTGCGTTACAAAAAGTAGCCCACAACACCTTGACCTGGATAGTTGTAATCAGCTTTTATCTGACATATCTATTACTTCATACATTTCATTAGGTAACTGAATGGGTAATTGTATGAGCGGTTCGTGCGCGCTTCGTGATTGGATGATAGGTTGTGATGTATGTGTTTAACCTTTAGATGGATGTTAGTAAATAAAAATGATGAAATACGAGTATATGCTCTAGTCCCAATGTAAGATTTTTTAATTAGTGTAGATAATAGGTCATTTTCATTTTATCTAGTGTTTCGGTAGCTGATGTGGGACAACCTACCACACGCGCTGGTCTGCGTCAACATCCACACACGATCCAGCGACTGTCGGCCCGCACCAAAACGTTCGGTGATTCGTTCCTGTGTCGTGCTATCTAGACGTGGAACGCTCTTCCAGCGCATGTGTTTCCTTCTTCCTACCATCCTGGGTTTTTTAAGCGGGGCGTGAAAAGGCATTTATGCAGGCCTTCAAAATGAGATTGACCAGCAAAGTAGTTCTCCATTACTGTGCTTGTCAACCCCATATCTGGACCTCACGGCTGCTTCCCATCAGGTGGAGTGAAGCAATCTTGAAGAGCACTATAAAAAAATAAGCTATGTTTCGTTCAAATCATCTACTTAAATATTACAAAACCAAACATTATGGGAACACAAAAAAAAACCGTTGAACTATATTATTATTATTTTAAGCATTTTCCATGCAGTATCTTTACTAAAGATTTCCCCCTGATGCCAAGTAGACCGAATGTCTTTTCTGGTTTTCGGATCTTCAGTTGAACTATGGTTTGCTTTATGAATCTATGTTTGTAATCGGCTTTTATTTTAATCATTTACGTTAGCAAAACATCAAGCATCATACTCCATCTCAATTACAGCAATAAAACCAACATTTTTTTTTCTTTAGTTTCCATTTCTGCTCCGCCCAATGGTTGATTATCAGAGAACTTTTTTATCATTATGTCGGGCTCAATTTTTTTTTCACTGCTGCTTTCAATTTTAAGAGAATTTAAACGATTTTGGCTATTTTTGATCCGTTAATTAAATCTACTACTTACTACTCCGAATATTTTATATTTTTTAACACCCTCAGCGATAGCTTCAGCTTACACCACTACTTCCAACTAAAAGGAACCCTACTTAGGTATGATGTGGCAAGTGTATAATAAATAATAACTATAATACTAAAGCTACTATTTTTTGTCTGGTAACAGTTTTGTAATATCTCATACCGTTTAAATCCATATCGTGTGTACAGTGAACGCTGCAATGCAACCTTGGCATATATTACGAGTGCGTTACATCATCGCTGCTGACTGTACCTATCTCTTAGACATAGATTAAGGAACTTCACAGAGGGAAATCCTTGAGAATAGATAGTAGAAACCTATTTTGTAGCTACAGTCTACTCTGGCGCTGGTAGGCGTTGTGGTGTTATTTGAATCTGAACTTAAAACATAAAAGGATTATAATCACTTTCTGACGCCGATAGTGCAAGCCTATCTATTACTATGGTATTCTCAGTTTGGAGTAACTATGCTAATTTTGGCGTCAAATGTCACAAATAATATTTATTTTAAATAATGAAAACCCAAAAAAGCTTTAGACAAAATTAAATAAAGAAACAGTAATTTATACGCCGGTATTCCCGAAAAAAAAGTTTTTTTTTCTTTCTGGTTGCTCTAATGCCTCTGTTGATATCACTAAACTAAACCTAATGATGTATTAAGAATGGGCATATTAAGAAGAAGAATGAAGAATATATAAAAAGAAAAAAGAATAAATAAGAAAGAAGAATGGGAATATTAAGTTTATAGCATCACTGGGCCTTCTGTACTTTTCTGCGAGTGACTTGAACGAGTTACTCACTTATTCACTCAAAGGCACATGGTGTTTAGTCATTTTAGTATCTAGTTCTAATTCCTGTAGTCATGTACATAGACAGACAAATACTTATTCATTAAAAGAGAATTTGTCTATGAAAACAAAGAGTAGAAAAGTTGCCAATGACGATAAAGTCGTCGGATTGATATCCACTCAAAAGAAACAATATTGAATGTTTATTTATTTTGTACCTAAAATGGTGCATTTAGAAAAAACAGAATTATTACAAATTATTTTAAGCGACAATGTCACTGCGACGAAACGAATTCCATAGAATTCAAAAGTGTCACTGTTTGCAGTTGCAGTTTGTAGTCTGACACCCGTCTCGTACATATCTTGGACTTTAAGCGCCAAGAAAAGAGTTACTCACACATAACCCAGTAACCCATTCTGGCAAGTACACAATGATATTCAATAATGCAGTTCAAGAAAACGCCAGACATTTCACTTAGAACCACAGCACAGATGCTTCATTTATCATTGGTGACCGGATATTTAGCCGTTTTCTAATAGTAGCAATTTAGTCGCTTTTCGGAAGCTAACGCAGGCGTTTAGGCGCATGAAGTCGCTGAATCGCGATACCACATCAACACAAACTCATTTCCTTACTGCCATCGAACGCGGAGTTTTTGGCATTTGACCACAATCTCACCTGATCTTGAGCGATGACCAAATCATCGCTTAAGATCAGGTGAGATTGTTGGTACATGCCGACCTAACAAATGGCTGTTCACTTTTCTTGAAGAGGCCCAAGTTATACTGCTGTCTAAACAATTCAGCTGAAAAATTGCTTCACTCCCTTGCTGTTCGCATTATGAAGACATTACCAAAACAGTTGGTGCGGATTGCCGGAATATAAACAACATAGGGGTGAAAGGCTAATTTGCTAAAGGCTCCTTCGCAAACTCGCCGAAATGCATTCTGTAGAACACCGGCAGACAAGCCACCTTCCGGCTTTGCTTAAAGCCTTGCAGCTTTTCTGTGATGGCAGTGTCGCCCACAAGCCACAAAGCACCTCTTTCCACAGAGTCTAAAGCTGCCAGTTGGTACGAGGTGAATCCGTCCCAGAGGTGAGGTGAAGTGGTGGTGAGAAAGTGTCGCCAAACCCTGCTTCAGCATCGAAACAGTAGCGAGATCAGTGTAATAAGACTAGTAAAGTATGTCTGCTGTAGCTCTTAGTCACTCATATTTACCAACTCCGACCCATTTCCCAACCAAACCAGTTTAAGTGGCAATTGCCTCCATTGTTCGAGCAGTCCTCAGACCACTGGCAGGTTTCAGAAGGTTACACAACGGTTACATAACCGCCGCTCTTCACCTTGGAGGCTACGTAACGTGTCAAGGTCTGCCACGCCTCTGCGATGCAATGGATCGCCATTTTGGACTTTTGCGATTTGAGAAGTCGTACTTTTATGCTGTTACTGTTGGTGAAAGAAAGATAGTTAAGAGTTCAATTTCAAACGTCCATTTACCTACATAATGAACCGATCTGTTCGTGTCGTCTTGCTTGACGACATGGGTGTTGGCAAAAAAAACTAAATTAACTATTTGATTGTGGCTTGACTCTACATAAAATTTACATATTATTATTATTTAGATAAATATAGAATTACTGAATTAACTTATTAAGTTTAAGATGCTTAGATAGATAAAGTTATTGTCTTATCGCACTATAGTCAATGCCTTTGGTTCGATGTAAAAAAACAGTTTAGTTCTTAGAAAAATACATTTTTATTAAACAATCTATTATTACATTTCAGAAAAGAATTCATTGAACATCCAAAAAATTAAAAACAAATAAAGGTGTTAAATGGGTAACAGTTCCTAACCAGACGCTTTCCAATAAACCACTGCAGTAACACTCAAAGCTTCACCAAAAAGAAAAACTCCTATTAAAGTTGAGAATCCCCTATCTTTGTAAATATCGCTATCACTTTCAAATAAATAACCTTATTCGTCTTCTATAATGTAATTAGCGAATAACCACATCACTTATCAGAACAAATTCAATCGAACTTCAGTGCAATCGGCTTTGCGTACATTAACTTTAAACTTTTTGCTAAGTCAAATATTACACTAATGCAACAAAGTACTTGTCGGCTGCATAAAGCATACTTTAACTGATGTTGCAACCTCCGGTTTACGGTTGCAACAGGTCCTTAGGTTTTGCCTATCACGGTTGTCACTGCAGGCAGTGGCATTTTGTGGATGTGTAACTTTGAATGACAAGAGGGTGTAGCAGGGAGACAGGTGAAATTGCCACCATTGTTGATGTCAATTTGGCTTATGTCTTTGGTGGCAGGTCTCACCTAAAGTGGTGGCACCGGTTTAGAATCTGAGAATTTGCCAATAATCAACTATTTAAGCAACTTTAAATATTCAGTTTTATTCATACATTTATAAGTCAATAAAACCTAAGTATTAAATATGTTGTTAATGAGTCATTTTATACAATCGCACTTAAAACACCAATTAAGTAACACAACATAATTTTCAGGATTTAAGACTACCAACCAACAATCTTTATACTTCTTTACTTAAATCAGCTTTTGTAAGTTAGCATTGGAGACTCTAATTTTTTTACAAAAATATATGTCCTCTAAACAAAAAAAATATTGGTTGCTATTCTTCAAGTAATTAAGCAGATATAATTTGAAACTTATCAATTTAACTATTTTTTTATCCCCCCGGTTGTGTTCTGTGTTGGTATGTTACCGCTTTATGCACTAAAGTATACTCATTTAGACACATTTGGCAAGAGTTCGCGGTATATGCGCGGGCGCCGGTGTGGACACGCGGGGTACATGTCGACATGCGCTAATGTTCTACACATTATAGCAAAGCAAACCCAATCTTGGAATATAGAGAAAACAATAATATGGTTTTTGTGTTCTTGACTCAAGTTGATTCAAGCGAGGGTCTTGGCCTAGTGGTTTAACACTCTGACCTGGAACCCATGTGGTCTCGGGTTCAAGTCGGGCCGGAACACCTTCTTTGTGTTCAATGTACAATTTGGAACCCTCCAGTGAAGAAAAACAATGATAAAAAACCTGAACAACTCGGATAGCGGCAGTAGCCTTTTTCCACGTTGGGTTCTAAATTCGGTCGGCGAATTGAGGGCTTCTAAATGATCCATTTACTATCATGCCAACAATCAGTGTGTCTCTGAATACTCCGTTTGGGATATAGTCGTGTGCATTGAGTGAGGCGTCATGATTAACAAAACATTCAGAAGTCCACAGTTCGAGAAGTAAATGTCAAGCTAACGTGGTAAAGGGCGATCCTACGAGAGATAAGACTAAGACAAAAAATCGGAGAAATGAATCAGCTATACTTTCTGTACCCGCAAAAACCCTTTACACCCCTGTTGAATAGAATCTCGACATGTCAAAACAGATTTATTTTTAGTTTTGAAAACGTCACGGTTATCATCCGATTGCAATGGCGACGATGCGAATCCATTAACTCTATCCTTGATCGTTTCTCTCGGGTTCAAATTTCACCATCGATGCTGTAACTTCGAGAGGAAAAATCGATTCGTATGAAATACACTAGTGTTGTTTGTAATATTTGGCTACAAAATCGAATTTAGAAATGATACGAGCTTTGAGTAACTGATGGTCGTTGCAGGAAAAAAACTATACAATGGCGACGATAATATTATTATGGCAAACGCAGCGTAAGATGCTCGCCAGGAAATTCAAAAATCGGATAGATCAAGATCGCAAAATTTTGGTGGATAGTGGTCAATCTGAAAGTAAATGAGAATGGATTCGAGGAGGTACCGATGAAGATTAAACTACTTGTTTTTTTAATTTAATTTAGCATTATCTGTAACTTTGATAAAGATGGAGGTACCAGCAAAAAACATTTTCAAAAACTATCGATACACTATCAACACTATCATATCAACACTAACACTAACATATCAACACTATCGATATGATATCGATATTTTACAAGCGCAATTACCAACACTAAAATACACCTATTGGATAATTTTTATTTATTACAAGTTTAGACGTTCAACATAAAGATTTAGAGGCCAGTTTCGTTTGGTAATTTTTGTAGTGAAAATGTCAGCTATGTTTGTTTGATTATTGCAGTAATTGTTTCTTTGATATTTAGCAATGTTTACTGGGAGTTGTGAGATGGTAACATTTTAAAGATATTATTTGCGGATGCATGCCTAAATATCAAAACGGCCCATTTTCTGAATATATTGGTGGTTGGTTGCAACTCTAGAAAGAAAGAAAGATAGGAATATAATTTATTGGACACTAAACTTAATAACTCTACTGCCGTTATCGAGATTGCTTGGGTTTTAAATGTTTTAAAAAAAACTGACTCAGAGTCTGTCACCAATGAAAACTCAAGCAATAAGGGCTCTAGGCTCGTTCACTAAACCGTTGCCGCGTTGGTTCAAAAAAATTGCTATGCTGAATTCTCTCATTACCATGACGGCAACTTTCAGTGTACAGTCAACGGCCCATCAGGCTACCCATTTCCGGTTTCTATCTTGCTCTTGCCAGATGTAATTTCTTTGCAATAGAGCAAGGAGGGCTGACCGGCAATGGGTAGCATGATGTGCCGTTCACCGTACCTCAAACAACCCCGTTTAAGATAATAGTCTCGTCCTATCCATCTAAACTCTGAAATATATACAGTGTGTTTGGGAACCGGTGTCCGACCCGTTAAGGTGAAGTGATATGATCTATTTTATGAATAAATCCACCATAATTAAGCACTTTGCCCCAGTTGTTTTAAAATGGCCGCCATTTTAATTTTTTTTTCTCGGGAGTACGGGTGGGTTATTTTAGTTTGCAATATCTGCCGATTAAGAGGTCCTACAGTCACAAAAGTGGTATCGTTGGACAGCTACAAAAGTAGGCAATAAGCTGACAAAAAAGCATTATTTCATAACTCCCTTAAAATACCTCAAAAAAATGTTTGAACTTGAAAATTGTGATAGAATTTGTTAGTTTTTTTTACATTTTTTTTTTTCAGAAAAACTAAACTGTCAACATACATTTATTTTTAACTTTTTGGATACCCAAAGACATCACCTAAACACTGAAGCAAAAATCAAAGTTCCAAGTAAAATAGTTTAGAAGTTGTGACAAATTGAATATCACCCTGTCATCAGAGACCCTTTGAAACGCAGGTAAAATTTACCTGAAATAAATTTAAAAAAAAATTAAAAAAAATTAATTAAAAGTGCTTAATTATGGTGGATTTATTCATAAAATAGATCATATTACTTCACCTTAACGGGTCGGACACCGGTTCCCAAACACACTGTATAACACCAAGCACTAAGATATCCTGGCTAGGATTAAACCTCTCTATAGTCACAAATTAAGTATAGCGGTATAGTGCAATTACCATTTAGTTTTCTATAATGACATAGACTTTATTCATAGACCCGTTCTAGCCAAAACTAAGAAGCCTATTTATCTACATCTCGCTAATTCACAACTTTGTGTCGGGACACAGAATTTCGTTACTATTTCATTGGCTACACTTAAATTTGAACCGTATTTCACAAGGGTTTAGCAACTATTGCCGATTCGCAAATCGCAATATTATATCAGTTGCAATGTTAAGGTACTTGCTCATTCGGGTTTAGGAAGGTAGGTTAAAGTTTATTTAGTTAGATAACTAGGTCCCCCTCATGAGTTCTCGCCTTGGCGTGGCGAGGGTGGAACTGCCGGGAAGCTTAGAGAACTCAGGCGGGTGATGGACTAGCTAACCAACCTGCTGCGGCCCATAAGAGCTCGCCCTTATGGACCGAACGTGTCAACGTCTGGGTGTGGTCCCAGTGGGATCTACAAGCGCCCTGAGGCGCGTGATGGAGCTGTGGCGCACAATCGGTTGGTGGTGGCCAGTGATCCGAGGCTGATCTGTGAACCTCTGTGCGCCGCGGCAAGGCGGGGCCGTACCGTCAGATACGGCAGCGGAGTCACCATTTGGGTGGCTCGTGGTTGCGGGCCCAGTTGGGCCTGCGTACAGTGGTAGCCAGCGGGCTGGGCCGGAGTGCGGGAGTGCTCTGGCCTATATTGCACGGCGTCCACCGTGGTGGCGGAAGTGCCTGCGTACTTCAGGCGCTTTCGTGGCGACCCCTCAACCATTTCGTGTAGGCCCATTAGGTGCTAGCACTGGCGGCGGAGCCCTGCTATAAATCTATAGTGGATCCGATCTATAGTGGAGCTTCGCTGCCAAAGTGCCACGGTTGAGTGCCTTGGGTTTAAGTAAAGTAAAAAAGTAAAGTAAAAAAGAGCTTGAACTAAGCCCGCGTGTTGGAGTATGGCTGGTGCCACCTCAAAGCTAAGGTGAGTGTGCCCCCAGCATTTGACTGTTTAAAAGTTGTTTCTCGCACCTACTTACCACCTCATTTTTGAACTTTAAGATCACATTTCAATGGGAAAATGACGTCTGTCTGTAGTACAAAAAAGAGCAACACATCTCTGTAACACGTGTAGACCCCTTCGCGCCATCCAGTGTGAACGGTCCCCAAAGTGCATTCACAAACGGCAATTTCGCCAGAGCAACCTTGCACGGTGCTTGCGCCACGCGTTGCGCGCTGTAGCCAACTTACTGCAGTTTTATAAGGCTTGGGTAACCACTGGTAACACGACATGCCATTAACCTTTTTATTTGACGAACGAATCGCTTAATTACCGGAACACGGGATGCAGAGTTTAATATGGATGATGATTGTATTCAAAACATAACATACCCTTACGACCAAATCCCTAAAGGGTTAGTCAGAGGCACACTGATTGTTGCCGTCATGGTGAATGGAACATTCAGAAGTCTACATTTCGCTGGGGAATTTAAACCCAACGTGGTAACGGCGAGCCTACCGCCGTTATCCAGGTTGCTGGGGTTTTATCGGTGTTTCCCATCACCGGAGAGTTAGCTGCAAATTGTACAATTCTTGTTGTACACTGTCAGACAAAAGTATACAGGTTGTTTTTTTTTTCCTGTAAAATTTCTCAAGGCAGATTCATAATCCTGTAGACAAATCATTTTCGTTAGGGAGGTTAATGAGGCTAATGATGTACTCCTTCTTCAGAACGATTTAAACAATCTAGTCGGTTGGTGCAATGTTAACGTTAAAGGAGGTGGCGCTAGCGTCGCAACGTAAACATTCGCTCTGCAATTAATTTTGTTTTAAAAATAGTAAACTCGTACAATAAACTTCATAAATGGTCCTAAGTGTAAATAATAGTTTAAATAAGCAGTGACATTGTTTGTGGCAAGAACTACTTAACCACTTTTGAGTAATTACGTAAAACATTTCAGTGCAATCAAAGTGATAATAAACCCAAATCCGTGTGTAAAACAGTGTAATATACATATTTTCAGAACATATACTTTATCTAAATGAAAACAAAACCCAACAGTGACAATTATCCAACGTGAATATAATTATCTGCAGAAAATGCATGTTAGCGTCCTATTTTGAAAACTTAACGTACTATTTTGGCGTCTCTGTGCTGAATATAAACAATGACCTATTTCGCCGCTATATGTAACCGATACTTAGCGTAATAGAGTGAGCCTACAACAAGAAAAGTGCGCTCTTTGCAAGTGAAGGTTCGAATCCCAACTCTGTCATCTGAATAAAAGTGTCTTTTTATATCTTTGTTTGCTTTAACTGACTTTCTTAATTAATGAAAAATACTTTTTGATATATTTTTTTCCTGTTATAAATATTATAAACGAACTCAATATGTCTCCAAAATCAGTGATTGCTGAAAAATGTGCAACTTGTTCTAAAATTTTGCCTAAAAGAGAGTTCCTACGATGTGGTTCTTGTAAAGCAGGCTTTGACATAAATTGTCTGAAAATAAGTACTCAGCGTTTTTATTCATTCTACGCGCAAGACAATGAACGTAAAAATGACTGGAAGTGTCCGGAATGCATCAATAAAAAACGCAAAACAAGCCACTCGAGCTCGCCTGTAAATGATGGTTGTGACAGTTACACGGATGGGACCGAAAATGTGACACAAAGAATAAAAAATAGTCAAACATCTGCCGAGCAAACAAACGAATCTGAAAATGAGGATTTTTTCGATTTTAAGCAGGAAATGAAGCTATGTGTGAGAGAGCTCCGAGCTATGCGTCAAGAACTCACAGAGTTTCGTGAAACTGTAATGGATCTTAATGCCACAATAAAGGCACAAAACAGCCGCATAGACGCTTTAGAAACAAGGATGGAGTCATTGGAGGTCAAAATAAACGAACCAAAGAATTATGAAACGCAGAAATTGGAAGAAATAATTACACAGCTAAAATTGGATATTCAAGACAATGACCAAGCGTTGTTAGCAAATGACTTAGAACTAACGAATTTGCCTGAAGCCCAAAATGAAAACACGTCACATATTTTCATGACAGTTGCAAGGAAACTCGGAATAAGCGTAGAAGATCGTGACGTCGTGATCGCTGAGCGAGCTGGACCGGTGCGAGCCTTTGTGGAGGGCAGCGCGCCGCCGCGCCCGCGCCCGCTCGTCGTCCGCCTCGTGCGCCGCGACACGCGCGACGCGCTGCTGAAGGCCGCGCGCGTGCGCCGCGCCCTCACTACGGAAGGGATGTCTCTCTCTGGAGACACACGTTCGTTTTACGTCAATGAACGTTTAACAAAAACGAACAGGCAGCTATTCCAAAAATCAAGAGAGGCCGCGCAGCGCTCCAATTGGAAGTATGTGTGGACCCGTGGGGGTAAAATCTTCGCTCGGGCCGAGCAAGGAAAAACACGTCACCGACTGCGCTGCGAATCCGACATAAACAAGGTTTTTGGTGCAAGCAGCGTTGGTGCTGACTCTTTACATGTTAAAAAGATGTGATGTTCAGTTTTTCGCTATTTTAGTTACGTATTTGCTAAAATTCTATATGGTACTAATTTACTCATGTTACATACTTACTTTATCTGTTGGTGTAATGACTATTTTTTTATTGTTGCTTAGCAAAGTGTCCAAACTTTATGCGCGTTTTGTTTTTATAAGATGTAATATGTTGTTTTGTTTTTTGTTAGATATTATTACACGTTATTTCAAAATATATATTTTTATAGTAATACACTATAAACTAATATTATGTATTGTTATTATGACATATTATTATATGAACACAAATTGCTACAATAAAAATATAAACATTAGAACAATTATTATAGGGCTTCTACTCATGCAAATCGATTTATTTAAACTAATAGTTTTCAATGTACATTGCCATTTTGATAATTATTACCTTAATAAAATTACTAAGATTCTGAATCTCGTCCGACGCCATTTAACTTTTTTAATGAGGTGTTTGTTAAATTGCAATTACATCCAAGTTTCACACACGTTTGTTATTCAATTTCTTAAATGTAAAAAGTGTTCTTTGGGTATGCTAAATCCTGGTTCTCTAGGCAATAGACATGAGGAGTTCCTGGTAGCCTTAGAACGACACGGAGTGGACGTGCTAGCCATAAACGAAACTTGGCTCAGAGCTGGCGAGGAGGAGCGCGCGCCGTCGCCGCCCGGCTGTCGGCTGCGACACATGCCACGCCCGCCCGGGGCGCGTGTGCGCGGCGGTGGGGTCGGCTTTTATGTACGACGTGGCGTCTATGCGCGTGTTCTAGACCATCCACCCTCACCTCCAGTCGAGCAAATGTGGCTGGGTATTAATATTAACGGTCTGAAACTCGCGGTAGGTACTGCTTATAGACCAGAATGGCAGAACGTGGATTCTTTTATTGACGCATTAACCGAGTCAGTCTGTTCCTTTTCCGGCTATGATCATGTTATTTTGATGGGCGATTTCAACATTGATTTGCTTAAAGATAATGAAACCAACTCAAGGAAGCTTTTGGATTTTCTAGATTGTATGGGCTTACAACAGTATGTTACACAAGCAACTCATTTCACAGATCATTCTGAGACGTTATTAGATCTCGTATGTAGTAGTATAAAGGCTACAAATATTGTGGTTGATTACGTGCCGGACCTTAGCCACCATGCCTTCATATCCTATGAAATAAACATGAAGAAGCCCTGACCCACACCTCGGTGGATATCTTACAGACCTCTCCGGGACATCAATGCAGATTTGTTTAATAATGATCTTAATAAAATTAAATGGGAACAATCACGAACGGAAAGTGTTAATGATCTGCTTAATACCTTTAATGCCCAAATTAATTTGTTGTTTGACCTTCATGCTCCCGTCAAAATGTCTTATGTAAAGGAACAAAGTCAGCCTTGGATAACGCAAACCATCAAACATATGATGAAGTTACGAGATGCAGCCCACACTAAAAGTCGTCAAACTAAATTAGATTCAGACAAAACATATTACAAAGAACTAAAAAGAATGGTAAATGTTGCCCTGTACAATGAAAAGTCGGCTTATTTCAGACATTGTATTGATAAAAACCTAAAAAATTCTCGAACACTATGGAAAAATATTAGAAATAATGTAATACGCTCCCACAAGCAGCAATTAGAGCTGCCAGAAAGTTTCAGTGATCCAGACCACATCAATGAACATTTTTTACAAACATCTGATTCAAATCATTTAGATATGTCCTTAGTTAGCTCCTTATGTTTTGAAAGATTTAACTCTTCAACATTTGCCCTAAAACCGGTAGACGACTCCACCGTCTTCAGCATTATTAAGAAAATTAAAACCAACGCACAGGGTGTTGATGGTATATCCTTAAATATGATTCTATTGACTTTGCCGCGTACTTTAACTGTCATCACTTCCATAATTAATAGATCAATTGAAACTGCCACTTTCCCAGACATCTGGAAAAATGCCATTGTGAAACCACTCCCTAAAGTCAAAAATCCTACAACAGTAAAAGATCTTAGACCAATCAGTATACTGCCATTATTGTCAAAAATCTTAGAGAAGGTTGTGTGCTCTCAAATGACGGAATACCTAGATGTGAACAATATTTTACCCCAAAAACAGTCAGGTTTCAGAGCTGGCAAAAGTACCGCAACTGCCCTTTTAGATGTAGTTGATGATATTCTGGCAGGGCAGGACGTAGGCGAGGGAGCAATATTGGTGTTATTGGATTATTCACGCGCGTTTGATACCATAAGTACGACTCTACTTATGGCTAAACTAACCTACTATGGTTTTAATGCTGAAACACTGAAATGGTTTTCAAGTTACCTTTTAAATCGCTCCCAGACCGTTGAGCTGACTAATAAAAATGGTACAAAAAAACTATCAACTACTACTTCAGTAACTAGGGGAGTCCCACAAGGCTCGATACTGGGTCCGATACTTTTTATTCTTTACACCGCAGACCTTCCTAACTTCATATCATCTTGCAATTACCACGTATATGCTGACGACCTCCAAATTTATAAAACATTTAAACCCGAAGACACCACTATTGCCATAGATGAAATAAATCGAGACCTTGAAACAGTTAAGAAATGGTCAGATGACAATGGTCTCGTTTTAAATCCAGCAAAAACTAAATTTCTTGTAATAGGAACCAAGTCAAAAGTAACTCAAATTAAAAACCACCGTATAGAACTGAATATCAGAGAACAAAAAATTGATATAGCTACAGAAGCAAGAAATTTAGGAGTAGTATTTGATGAACATGTTAAGTTTGAAAAGCATGTGGGCGAGACAGTGAAACAGTGTTATTATAGGCTTAAAACATTGTATAAAATACGTCAATACTTAAGCGTCGAATCACGAATTTATCTTTGTGAAGCCTTGATTCTATCCAAGCTGAACTACGCGGATATAGTCATAGGTGACTGTCTGTTGGCTCGTACAAAAAAACTAATTCAGCGTGTTCAGAACTCCTGCGCCAGGTTCTGCTTCACTATTCCGCGTAGAGCCCACGTAACTCCATATTTAAATAAAAGTAACCTGATGAACATGGAGTCGCGGCGAGCTCTACATTTTGCAGGACTATTATTCGGTGTTATAAGAAACCAAAGTCCACCTTACCTCTTCACAAAATTAAAATTTACACAACGTCATTCTCGTATAACTGACCTTCTGATATGCCCCAGTCATAAAACAGCTTCGTTCCGAGGAAGTTTCCGTTATGCTTCCACTAAGTGTTGGAATAACATCCCTCCACCCATTAGACATTCCACAAGTGTTAAGAGCTTTAAACTAAAATTCAAAGAATTTCTTTTACAGACTCAAAAAAAAATTAATTGAATAAGCATAATAACAGAGTACACCATACATATTATTAAACTTCACAATATATCACATCTGCCACACATAAATTGTAATGTATAAACATTAAAATGCAATTTTATATATTATATATATGTATATATTCATACCTACTTTTAAGTTACTTATTGTTTAAGGCATCCGCAGAATATCAGCGTCGTGGTGCTGCGTCACGCACGACATAAATGCTGAGCGGGGACCTTTTTGGTACTATTACTGTCGTGTTTACCTACTATTACCTACCTTTGTTTGTTTTTATTTGTGCCAAATAAACTTTTTCATTTTCATTTTCATTATTTTTTTTCAACTTATTTTCTTCGAGGAGCTCTAAATCAAATTTGGGACTTTTCTCGCCGCTGAATAGAATCATGCGTAAATATAATTCACTGTCTAAGTCCGCCGATGGAGATTTGTGTTTTGACACCATTAGGAAGTTCAAATCACTGTGTCTCTCAACAAAATAGTTTTAATTTTTATTTTACATTTAGTACTTAATTCTTTGAGGTTAACCAAGCCTCCTTGCCCTTCAGGCACTTCAGGGTATAAATTGTTTTTAATTTTTTATCTTTACCTTTTTTTTAAGCAAAAATTGTTACTCATTCCCTTATAAATGTTGTCAAATGAAATCTATAGCATGCCGTTGTTACCTATAAGTAAGGCTTCACTTAGCATTATTCTTGTTAAAATTTGGAATCCTGGATCATTGTATTAGTGTAAGTCTTGTTGGTGACCTAATAAATAAATAAATAAATAAATAAAAAAAATGTTTGTTTTTGATAAATACGACCATTTTTCTTTCTATGATAATTCAACCTAAAAAGCAATTTGGCCCATCACCACTTACTTATGCAGTTTAGAAGGGTATCGAAAAGGTCTGTAGACACAAGGTAACATGAGCCTAGATGTTGTAATACCTCTCGGATAGGTGGAATATGTTTGCGCACATATAGTATGTGTAAATACACCTAACTGCCTAACTAAACTCCTAGTTGAGCTGGCATTTCGTAAGTTAGGACCTAAGGCAATTCACTTGATTGAATTTCTTGTGACATTAATTTATTTCGGAACTCATTATGAGATTGATAATGTAATTTAATAATCGAATGTTTCTTAGGCTACTTTGAAACCATAATTTCCATCTTGCAACACAATATTGTGATTTCCGAATTTCACCTGATAATATGGAAATTAATTTCGTTAGGTTCAACAATCGCTAAATGTGAGCTTCTGTTCATTCATGATGACGGCAAAAGTCATTTTACGGGATAGCATGAGCTTGAGCGCGTGCTTAGCGTTGATTGACGTTTGTGAAATCGGGGGTAGGTTTAAATCATGATATAGATATATATGATATATATAGTAAGTATCAAAATGTTGTCATAACTGTCGTTTGAAGCGTCCTTGTAATCTAAAACAAATGGAACTCTATTATTCTGTAGAAATGACGTTGCTTTTCTTAAATACCTCAGTAAACTTGGTCATCATCCACGTTGACATCATTTGACGCTGACCGTACAACCAAACCACAGTTCAACAATCCAGACAAACCACATATAATTGTTCAACAAACTTGTGTGCTGGTGCGGGATTCGAACCCGCGACCCTATGATTCACAATCGTAACCATTGTTCTAAACGGGTCTCCAATATAAGTTAATACATTGCTACAACAATAATACATTTAAACGCCCACTTGTATTATAGCATTTTTGAAATTACGTAATAGGTAATAAATAATAGAGTTACCTCATTCGCTCACGTTTCTTTTCAGAAACGTGGTTTCTTTACAGAATGCGAGTTTTACACACGATTTATTAATAAAAATCAGATTGCGTGAACTATTTACAGATCGCTACATAATAACTACAATGCAAGTAAGATTTTTCACAAAAGTGAGTTTACTTTGAAGATTAAGAGACTAAATGAAACGAAAATTACAATAAAACAGTTTCCTTAAAAATCAGTTATCACTTAAATCAGCCCTTAACGAGTACCTGTGTGGGCCTGCCAGGCCTGTTACATTCAAGAAAACTGTGAATGGTCTTGTTGATGCACAATTAGAAAATAAAATTTAATATAGGCGATCAATACTTCTAACCTGAATGAAAAGTCGCTAGGACTTTAAAAACAATAATCGCGTCGTGTCGTGTAAAGGCCCGTGACATTGTCACGTGTGTAAATAATTAGAGTTTCTGGCGAATTAACATTATTGGAGTTACAGCATCGCTCACGTGGCTGACTCCAGACGAAAACAGTTCGACGATAACTGAAGAATGTTTCGAATGTTTGATGTTTGAATTCGATGAAACACACATTTGGTATTATGGAAAAGTGTAATTCAATTTATGATTTAGGTCTAGAATGCTTGTAACATATAATCACAGCTACTCAGTTATTGTTTATATAGAGAGAAAATTGTCTCACACAATTGACAAAAAAATTAAAAAATATTCTGTTTAAAAATATTGCAGATTGCTACGTTTTTTTTTATTTTATTTTTATTTGTTTAACCTGCAAGATCCCACTGCTGGGCAAAGGCCTCCCCAAAACCTTTCCATCGTTCTCTATTCGTTCGCTACGTTTATTTTTATTTTTCAAATCATGTGTTTTAAATATTTTTTTCTCGATTAAAACTATTCCAAGCCGAATAACAATGGAATAATAGTGTATATAGTTTTATTTTATTCCTTTCACTGAAGGCAAAGGCTAAAAGCACTAGCGCAGATTAAAGTGTACCTTACAAGAGTTTTTTTACATTATCTCTATAACTATTTTATTTTATCTTACTACAAAGACCCAGCTTAGACTAAAGATTCATATAGTGACGTAGTTAGAAGTAAGTCTCATCGCCCACACCACCCCCTACCCAGGGGGGTATCCCTCCACGTGATGCGTCTCGTGGCGCCCCCTCGTGGTGTCTTGCGCAACACTCCAATTTCAGTTTAGGCGTTACTGTGGACTTTGTACCTATTGCTTATGTCAGCAGTCACGTTCAGTCAGTGGTGCCAAAGTATCGACTGATCAAAGATGTTCATCAAAATATTCAAATAAGTGATTTAAGCGGAGCGTTTATGTTGACTTTGGTCCGAAGATGTCCTTCGAAAGCTCCACACATCGGTGGGGTAAGCTGATATACCTCACCGCTAAATCATTGTATAGGATGGTCTATAGCATGGATCCTTCCTTCCCCAAGGCAGTCAAGTTTTTCCCGATGACCTTAGGTTCTTAAAGGGACTTCAGTGGCAAAGCGTAACTATAATAGAGATACACGTTTTGTCGGAACCGGACACCAGCGAGACACCACCAAATGTGGCAATCAAATATTTGTAAAACCACACAGCGGCAGGCAGACGCAACGCAACAAGGCAATGAGCCTTTAGACTGCAGTCATCCCTTAGCATCAAGTATGCATACTCCCATCATCATCATCAGCAGCCACGCGACGTCCACTGCTGAACATAGGCCTTTCCATAAATTTACAGAGCAGCCGGTTGCATTTATCCTGCATCCACAGAAACCCTGGGATCTTTATCAGGTCGATAGTCCACCTTGCCAACGCTGCGTTTTGCTTCAAATGAATACTTTGTATCCCTAATCCTGCATTTCATAAAATGCTCAAACCAGTGTATATTTATTTCTCCTTCTCAATACGCATTACTTTGGGCATCTCTGTGCTTCAGTCGGCACTGCCTAACGTAATGTCTGTTGCTATCGCTAGTTGATAGTCGCTGAACTTAGCTATAAGGTACCTAGCATCTAACAGGTTAACCACAAGCCTTACACCCCCCCTTGCAATGTGTAAAAGTATGGTTCGCGCTACCTCACTGTTGAAGTGTTTTCCTACTCCTCCTTCGCGGTAAGTACCACACTGTTGAAATGATTACATCCCCTCACTTCTCCTACCTCACCAGTCACTTGTTTTGTTCTCTACAAGGCACATATAACGTCCTGCCTGTCCCACATCGTCTCCAAACATCCGTCCCACAATCGCGCCTTATCTAACACAAAAGAAGTCTAGTTTCCTTTAGCAATAAAACTGAAATCAAACATCTCGTTAATGTTTCAGTATTGCGTTTAGCATACCTTCAGCCACATTGCAAGCCACGTGTGGGGGTATTGTGAACCATGAATACCTACTTATTACAGTCATAATGATTGTGAGAGCGAAGTATTTGTTGTGCAACACTAGATAACGTTTAATTAGCTAGCTGATATTGTTTTATAGGTTTACCCTTACTTCTAAAGTCTTAAAAGAAATAATGTTTTTTTGTTGATTTAGAAGATTCTCCTCACTCTGACCTGTTTGCGGATGAATGGAAGATCTTATTGGAATGCCTTTTTTTTTGATCCGGAGGAAATGCCTTTACGCATACCTGGGGGCTTAGCCAAAGTAACATTTAGAACAAAATGTATGGGATTGATCACGTGATTTAGCGCGGCTTATGTCAATCCCATACATTTTGTTCTTTTCTAACTTCGCTATCGTTTTCTAAATGTTACTTTGGCTAAGCCCCCTGCTCGCCGGGGGGCGAACGGGTTGTGTGGGACTCACCACTGGGGAGGAGACACCCAGTGGCATACCCACTAAAAACCCCGGGACTCCCACTCATCGTCCATGTTGTGGGAACTGCGGTGACTGGCACGAAACCTACTACGCGTTCCCCCGTTGTTGGAATGCCTGCAACACTGTGAAGCAAATGCGTGATTTATGTCGACCCTATTAATGTTGGGTGTAAGACTCAGGCAAAGTGGAGTGATGGTTTGCGCAAGATGGCCGGCAGGAGCTGGAAGCGAGCAACCGAAAATAGAGTTCAGTGGCGTGTAACAGGCTGATTATGATGATTTAGTGTATCATTGTTAAATATAAACTTATCACATATTCCTCTAATTAATGTAATTGGTCAATCCGTGTTCATTTATCTAAATAAATAAATAAATCAACCAAATGAGGTGGTAGCCTGGGCACCTTATACTGTTGACATAAGTTTATTTGCAATGTTTTTGTAAAGGTTGATGTGAACGCGTCTGTACTAGATGCTTTTCCAGGAATACCGTTAGGCCGAACTCGTGTCTGGAGGGTCTACGCGGCCCACGTGGTACACGTGCACCCTCAGTCACGGGCACTCGAGGTTCTGGCTGAGAACTCCATTTTGTCGACAGTCACGCGACATGATGTGCACATTTGATTTCGACGACCGATTTG
Organism: Udea ferrugalis; assembly: GCA_950022985.1. NCBI lineage: Eukaryota > Metazoa > Arthropoda > Insecta > Lepidoptera > Crambidae > Udea > Udea ferrugalis. The sequence goes on from OX465541.1 coordinate 3,612,999, forward strand.
GTGTAATGGTTGAGAAGTTGGCCACTAAACCAGAGGTCGCGGGTTCGATTCCCGCACAGTACAAAAATTTATGTGCATGAATATGTCTATGTATTATTCTGGGTTTTTTCTATGTGTATTAAGTATGTATTTACAAAAAAAAATGTTTGAGTGTGTATATCCGTTGTCTAGTATCCCATGATACGACCTTTAATTACTCGTAGCCCAGTTTGGGTCGCGCTGTGTGGAATAATGTCCAGCGATATTTATTTATTGTTATTTATATTATAGCCACTAAGCGGCGCCCTGAATTGACAATAATATCATAACATAAAATGGAAAATAAATATCTAGGAATCCTACGAACAGTTTGTCACATGGGTCAAGTATATCCGTTGTTATAACAGAATTTTGTTACTTTTATATTGGTTAATGTCAAAAGTTAATTTATGATACAAAATATTAAGTTCAGGCTACAATTTTGAGTAGGTGCTCCATCCGCAAATAGTTCCACGACGTAAGCTGCTAAAAAAAAACTCTCTTTGGTTCTAGCAACGAGATTTACTTGTTCCGTATCTAGATCTTTTAGTTTCCATCTCTGAGATTCATAGTGCAAGCTCCACCTAATTTGGAGTCAGATGATCTTAGTGTAAGATGTCGCAAATTTTTAGGTACCCCGTGGTCTCAAGTTCAGGACACTCTGGATCTCCTACTTTGTGATCATTGTACAATTTGCGGCTAACTCTCCTATGGCATGATGACAAACAACCAAAAAGTAGGAAAGTAGGGAATATGGTCGTGAGGATATGTATTAATTATTTTTGTGTTTATTTATTTATTTCTTAAGGACAACTTACAAAACATACACCAGGTAAATTACAGTAGTACATTCTTGGGTAGTTCTAGTTACAGTGTTGCTTCAGTTACAAGTTGCCACGGCATGCATTATACAGGAAGTTGACATAATTTAAGCAAAAGTATATTAATTTTTTAAATTAATATACTTTCGTGGTGTTCGTCATTGTTGGCCATTCTGCTTATGTTTATGTGCAGTAATAACATGTTTCCAGCTGACTCGGCTTGAAGTAAAGTGAAATACTTAGTATAATCGTTTTTAGGTATTTCTAAAGTAGGCATGTAACTCCATTCGCCTCGAGCCGCAAGAATAAGAGCTGCAATGCCGTTTTCCAGTTCAAGTTCGAGAGCCTCAAATTACATATTTTTCCTTGAGTATATGATAATGTATTAGTAATAAACAAAGGTATTACTTTACAGCTGAGCACACAATAACGAGCATTCATTGCTTTCAACATTACGTGCTGAAAGGAAGATGACACACGAATTATGTACGCCTTGGCGGATAGGCGGGTATCGGTACAAAACGTGTTGTTACTTACATAAGCGTAATCGGAGTTTTCGTGGGGCCACGAAACGAGAGGGCAGAGGCACGTGCGCGGTCATTGTGAAATGATCACATCATCATCAGTCGGTCAAATGATGTACACAACTGACTATAGGCCGCTTCAGCAGATTTCCAGACTGCAACTTTCAGCAGACAATCCATACACTTATTAGCAGGAGTTATTCATTAATTTAATGAATATACTCACAATCATTTATAGTAATTGACAACTGCAGTTTTAAAAACAAATATATATTTTACGTAGTAAACACACAGACGCAACATACCCCTTAATTAAACATTCTTTCATTCTTGTCAGATTGCCTTTTTGACCGATGACACTTATGTGACAAATAAAATCTTACTTACTAGACTTATTACAGATAGTGGTGTGTCTGACTGTACTTGCTTGCGATAGCGACATTGAGGATAAATCAGATACTTGCAAATTAAGGTTTTGTTGCTCAGAAGGAGTAACACACATCCATACTTATAAACTTTCGCATTTATAATATCAGTAGGATAACACAAAGGTCTGTGTCACGTTTAGTCTCATCCGTTGATTTAGTGGCCACACCTTGAACACGTGTGTTGTTACCAATGTCTAGTTCACGTGATGTCCATTATTACGAGTTAAGGGTAGTAGGTAGATAGGTATTTTACCATTGGCTATCGGTAGAACTGAAAATAAAATTTCTTTTCAGTTGGTATGTATTTAATTTAATTATAATATTTTCAGGTATGTATTTAATACATACCTTCACGACCATATCCCTAATGTTCCAAACTAGATAAGTCTGTTAATGATTGGCTTCAAGTTCTAACTTGAATTTAGATAGGAAAAGAGTTATACACAACAACGCAAACCAGGTAAAAGCCAGATCGATAACTCAGTTGACATTACGAGGGACCTTCGTCCTCTTCCGTCGGGTGTGACCTGAATGCGGGTCTGGGCCTTGAGATCACTCCTCTCTTGACTTACAATTGACTCTTGAGGTCAGAGGTTAGAAAACACTGTGTGATGTAGAGACAAAAACACAAAATACTGACGTTTTACATTTAATGACATGACATGACGCAATGATATTACAATAAAAAAGACGTAGATAGGTCAGTACTGACGCGAAGTCTAAAATTGTCCACGGAGTACGACGTAGTTAACTTGACCGTGTTATAACGTGTGAACAAGACAGTACGATTATTTGCTAGAGCGTAACCGAGATAGATACATGTTGCGAAGTGTCGTCTCAGACTGTCAACACAGTCAATGCTTAGCTCAGGTGTACGAATCGTTCTGATTTCGGGTGCCACTTTTTCATAGCACAAGCTTAAAGCTTAGACCGGATGTCTTTTTCTGGTTTTCTGATCTAAAGTAAAAAAATACAATAAACTTGAGTTTAACTGTTAAGAAAATAAATCTTAAAAAGGTGCCCCTTTCTCAAGGAATTCGTCACTCACCCTCTGGCGACCCTATATGAGTCCTACTTACATTCCTAGTAAGTTTCATGGGCACTGTATATTTCCTAAATTCCATTTCGGAATAAAAGATACAAATTGGTTTTAGTTCACAATTAGTAATTTTTAGTAATTGTTTTCTTTGTGCAATAAAGTATATCTTATCTTATCTTATCTTATCACAATCAGTCATCCAAGGCGCCAGGAACGTTTAAAATGACAGTAACAATAGCTCTAACAATTTCCATTAGTCGCTAAGAGGAATCTGACATCGTATGCAGGCCGCACCTGACCTCACACTTACCTTCCATAAGGTCACCGGGTTTTCCTCCACCGATTAGAAGTTACCTCACACGTACTGCCTTTAAAGTATCGGAAGTTAGTTAAATACTGCTAAGTAGGCCCTGGATGGCAGTGACATCACACTGACATAGATGGACTTGTAATGATGAGGATAATAATGATAGTTTATTGATGTTAATAGATAAGTGGTCTAAGATATAAACTATGATGAGCTAAGGTTACGATTATTTTTGTGTTGAAACCTTCAGTCCTGTCCTGTCAGAGACAGAGTCCAGAATGAGTTATCCAGCTGATGACCAGAGTGACTGTCATGATTCAGAAGTGTGTGTGTGTGCTGAAGTCGCAGTGGTCTGACCGCATCTGCCAAAGGTCTGTGCTGAAGGGAATGTCCTGAAGGGAATGCTCTGACCGGAATGTCCTGGACTAAGGTCAACTAGCAGACTTGCTAAACCACGCTCCTCAGAGGCTTTTGGAATAGCCCCCCTCAAGCAGAGTGCTTAACCCAACGAGGAATAAGATCTGTCTCCAGAAGCCATTACCCATTTCGAGGAAATGTGATGCAGTACCTTTTTGTCAGCTGGCTTCCTGCTACATGGATACAGGAACTTCGAATGCTATCCTGAATGATGTGGCCGAGCTGATTATGTTGCTTACTCGTGCTCAAAGGTAGGCCTTGTGGAAGTTTTCCTTAATAGGATTTCTCTGGGCCCTTTTCACAAATTGTGCTTCGGTAACATTCAAGTCCTTCAAGAAAACTTCTTATTGGTTCATATTATCGCTTTGTTATGTTATTGCGTGTAAACAAACCACTACACTACTTATTTACAAATAAATTATTTGTTGGACTATTCCAACAAATACCTATGTACTCTGTTTTATTATTCGCACGAGTAGTTCCTCAACTTGTTGTTAATATTAAGTTGCTTACCTTTTGTGAGGACTTCAGAACTCGAATTGCCCACGTAACTTGAAAGGCTGAAGTGAAAATGGGCAGGATACGCCTGACGAATGCCTACAGAAGAAACTCCAGGTGGAGAGTCTCAGATTGGGTGCCCAACGAAGACATTAAGCAGCCACGTGACAGACCAACAAAGCTATCAGTGGCTAAACAGTGGTAGTCATTCAAAAAAACATTCGTAGGTATTTAGTTTTTTACCATGTCCAAGGCCAGACGGATAATCCAATTTAATTCTGACGTCAAGTAGAAAACAATGAAAGGTAATTAGTATTCAAAAACGTGTTCCAGAACACGTTCTTTTACATAACTTGTAAACAAAATACTTAATTTTCCATTTACGAGTACAAAAACACCTGCTTATTATTACAAGTCATTGAAACTTTGTACCTAACTGAGTTAATTTTTGATTAAATAAAATCAGGTGATGTCTGCATTTGGAGTTTTTATCAAAATTTATCAAAACGCAAAGTCACCGAACAAAGTTCAATGAAGTGCTTCGTTGATTGTATGCTGGGATCGAAGATGTAAAATCAGCTTACATTGAAGATGTGCATTCTCCAAGATCGGACCCTTATTTTGAACTTGCGACTAAATTTTGAGGAAGGTCCGCAATACCTAGACAGATCGGATTTCAGGGTGCTACTTGTAAGTATTGTTATAAATTATCATCGATAATTTCGACCACCAAGGACTCAACCCAATTGAGAAAAAAAAACCGATGATAGGTGAAAATTAGGGAAAAAACCATAAAAAATAAAAATAATTCTAGCTCCTAAACTAAGCAAAATCGTAGAACATACATGGGGGTGATTTGGATACACCTTGATATGACGAATCTAAATTTTAGCTTTGGACGTCCACTTCCCGGCCACCCTGTGTGATGCGCAACAACAAGCGCAGTGCTGTCTCAAACTGTCACTGCTTTGCTCAGGTGGTTCAAACGAAAGTCCTGATTTCAGGTGCCACTTTTTTAGTACAAGTAACCTATCTACGTCTTCTTATTATAATATCATTGCTATAGCTGGCCTAGAGGCAAATGATAATAGCTCCTTTATAGTAAGGAAGTATGAAAGGACGACGTTACACAACGTAACGTAGATGTTACAGCATCATCTTAATCAAATCCGGTTCGGAGCAGTGCAGATCTTTCATTATATTAACCACACAGTCCTTACGGCGATTTTCTTCTTGTTCACATTTTGAGTTGTGCTCGTATTTTGAAGTACGAAGCAAGAAAGTAGTCTCCGCTAGGTTGATAGGATAGCCGTGGCACAGTAAACAGAGAACAGTAAAATATCTACATACAAACGTGCCGCTCTCGGTTTGAATGGGTGTGTGCGCGTCGCGCGCCGTGTCGGCACGCGATTTCACGCACACGCTAGCATAAAATATGGGGGAATAAGATGGCGGCAGTACGGACTTATTCAGACTCAACAGCAATTGATTCTCATTAGATATAGGTACACCTTCGAGAATTCCGTTAGAAATAAACTGAATAGGACTGTTTGAGACAAACAATTGTTTTTTCTGACTCGTAGGTTTGTGTGTAGGTTTTGATCACCTGTTCAATTCAATATATTTATCGCATGTCATATGGAATAAGTTGTCAATTTAGGTATGACTGTTACATTTTAGTGTGTTGCAATGATTGAGATAACAAGCTTAGGCATATCTTAAACTTATTAAATGTAGCCTTTAGACGTGCGAGATTATATTTACAAAAATGGAAATTGACAATCATGGACCAAAGTTCGACCAAGATATGCAATCGTTGTTGGGAAATATAGTATCGTAGTGTAATAAGAACAAAGTCCAGTTTTGGACTCGTGATGAGGGCCTGAGGTAGCCTACGCAATATAGTTGACCGGTTGTATCTGGCAGTCGAGCTAACTACCACCCCATGTATGTAAACTATTTAATCTTCTATTTTTGAGGACCGATTTGATGTAATTGTTGAGAAGTCGGCTACTACACCATTCCATTCGCAGAGTACAAACATTTGTGTGCATGAACATACATACATACATGCCATCATGCGTCTTTCCCAACGGGGTAGGCAGAGACCACTTCTTTCCACTTGCTACGGTCCTGACACACACCTTGCGCCTCCTCTACTTTCATGAGTCCTTTCATACATGCTCGTCGGTTAAAGGTCTGACCTGACCCTTTCTGAGAACATCTTGAACTTGTCCAAGTAACGTTCGTCTAGGTCTTCCCATTCCAACAGTTCCATTCACCCTCGTTTCGTTAATCGCCTTTCATCCATTCTTTCCATATGACCAAACCATCTCAGCATTCCCATAAATAAACATAAACGGCCTATATACGTCTCAGTGCTGGGCACAAGCCTCACCTCAACTATAAGGTGGCACGAACATGTCTGTTTGTATTGGTCAGGGTTATTCCTATGTGTATTATGTATGAATTAACAAAATAACAAGTATTTGAGCATGTTTACACGTATTTGGTATCCCATAAAACGGGCCTAACTTGGGGCTAGATGGCGCTGTGTGGAATAATAGTGCAAGTTTTACAAAACAATAAAACTTGTATTATTAAGCAGAGACGATGCACAGCATCCTGTGAGAGAGTGCGTCTACTTCCGGTTCCGCTTTCTACCAATTTTAATTAATTCTCCTATAATTTATTTAGTAGTGAATTTGACTTACTTCCGTTTGGCGCCATTTTTAGTCACCTGGGGTCGAGCTCGCTCGTAATTACCTCATAGTAGACTCTCACCAGGAGACCTTTATTTGATGCTGTGCATCGTCTCTGCTTAATAATACAAGTTTTATTGTTTTGTAAAACTTGCACTATTATTCGGCATGTGACGATGCACAGCATCCTGTGAGAGACGTGTTTATTAGCTCCTGGTGACTATCCAACGACGCTATGTGATGAAAAGTTTCCTGTATGCTTATTGCTTACTGAAACACAAAAGACTGTTAGTAATAAGTGGTGAAGTGAGTGCGTGTGGCTAGACACAGTGAGTGCAGAGAGTGGTTTTAATTGTTTGATAAGGTGTGTTTTATATTGTGTTAGTGATAGTGATAACAATAAAGGAGTTGAAAGCTGCAATAAGGTGAGTTTTTATTTTCTTTTTAAATGTTTATTTAGGTATATCAATAAAAGTAGATAGGTAACTAAACCGTGATTAGTTTCAATTAAACAAATGATTAGGAAAATCAGAATACACAGACCATCGAAAGTGATAAGTGTTAATATAATCATATAGGTAATCTAACAATGTGCAAAAATTAGGGCAAGGCGTACACATAGGTATAGTTTAAGCGGGTTGAAAATTATTATAAAGCGAATTGCTTGGTGATTCAGTACTGCGTCTGTTCTTGATCTGCTTGCAGTAAAATTTTGCAAATGTGTTTTAACTTTGCCAGTTGCCTCTTGAAAGAATTTCATCAATAGGGAAATTGTCGTACCAATTTAGCGACGCCACAGCGGATCGAAAACTACCCGGAGATGCCTGTATACCGGCATCCTTAAGAGTGCGTATAAACCCAGCAAATTATTAAAATTCACCCGCGCCCCCCTCTCTGCGAACACTATCGCCCGCCAAACCACAATACATCTCTCTCGCTCGCTCAACGCGTAGCTTCCGTAGTATACGTAAAACAATCAGATAACACAGTGGGCATTCTTTTTGTGAATACATTACTTACATTTTGATGTGTGTAATTTTACTTTGTATTTAAGTTGTATGTTATGTTGTAAATAGTAGTCTCATCTTTAAATTATTTTTAAGGATCGGTATGCAAAAGGTTAAAACAGGACCCTATTACATAGTCTTCACTGTCTATCTGTCACCAGTTGATTTTTTCACAATAAATACTAAATACTAGCAGCCGCCCGCGACTTCGTCCGTGTGGACTTAGCTGTATGTGAAAAAAGATTTTCCCGCTTTGCTGTTCAAATTTTCCTGAATTTTCGTTGCTATAAACCTCACCGAGCCCGAGACCTTTCTAACGAATGCAAAACCGTGGAAATCGGTTCGTGCGTTCTGGAGTAAATACACAAGCGGGTTTTTTTTGCGTTCTTTGTTCTATATTAGTGACGGTAATAGGTGGACGCATTTGTATATTTATAAATAGAAGCTCCCCGGTGTCATGATTTGACCCGCCTTTTTTTTCGTGGGGAAATCTTCATGGATACCTCGCCGCCCGGGGCGACGACGAAGTTATGTCGGACTCCTACCGACTAAAACCCCGCGGCCGCTACCACGCGCCTCAAGGCGCTTGCAGGCCGCACTGGCCCCGCAACCCCACGTGTCACCCTTACGGGCCTCAGCGAGTGGGTGGCTAGTCCACCACACTGCCACGCTTAAGTTCTGTTCGCTTCGCGGCGGTTGGACCCTACCACCGGTACTAGGCCCCCTCGCAACGCCAAGGTGAGAACTCATGACGGGGTGGTTTGACTCTCCTCCACCAACTGAACACGAATTAAAGGGTCGCATGCCGCCTGGCGCGATTGACAGCGATTATAATAATAGATTTTCAATTGTATCTGGTTTATAGGGCGTTGAAAGGTGAATGAAAAATGAAAATGAATGCCAAAAACATCATCTTTATTTCAAGTATGTACATATTATACGAGGGTCATTCAATAAATACTTACTTAGCCTACAAAAAGTAAAGGAAACTTTGGAAAAGTGGCAATTTATTTTTCAACATAGTCTCCTTTCAGTTCGATACACTTAGCACAGCGATGCTCAAACTTTTTTAACCCGTCCGAAAAATATTTTTTGTCAAACACTGCAAAATAGGCCTCCGTGGCGGCAATAACCTCCTCATTTGATCAATATCTATTCCCGGTGTTTTTTTCAGATTAGGAAACAGAAAGAAGTCTTACGGGCCAACTCTGGAGAATACGGTGGATGGGGCAGCAATTTGTAGCGCAATTTGACCAATTTGGCCAACGGCAGACGGTGAACCGGTGCGTTGTCGTGGTGAAACAGCACGTTTTTCTCCGCTAGGTGGGGGTCGTTTATTCTTTAATTCGGCGTCGAATCAGCCCAATAAATCAGCATAGTAAAGCCCTGTTATTGTTTTACTCTTCTCGAGGTAATCGATGTAGATCAAACCTTGTGGATCCCAGAAAACGGTGGCCATAACTTTTTCACCTTCTTTCCAGCATGTTCCCCGGTCTGAATCCTTTGTTTTGATTGCTCCTTGGTCTCTGGTGTGTACCAGTGGATCTAGGTTTCATCGACGGTCACAAAACGACGCAAAAACTCCGCGGGATTCCGCTTAAACAGCGCCAAACACGTCTCCGATGTGGTCTCACGGTTGCGCTTGTTGTTGGTTACTTATTTTTTCCGGTACATTTGGTGCGTCATTGTGGGAAGATTCATGGCTACACTCAATTCTTGAAATTGTTCTAAGCCAATGCCTACACTAGTAATCCCAGTGACAGCGGCTGTGTTTATGTCTAGGTTCTGGGTTGGTTGTGGATCTGACGTGTTCAGTATGACGTGTTCACCTCTGCACATCATCGTCATCAACCTGTTGCAGTCCACTGCTGGACATAGGCCTCTCCCATTACACGCCACTGAACTCGATCTTTGGCTGCTCGCATCCAGCTCCTGCCAGCCATCCTGCGCAAATCATCACTCCACCTTGCCTGAGGACGTCCTACACTACGCTTGCCGAGATGCGGTCTCCATTCAAGAACACGTTTACTCCAACGGTTGTCGGTTCTACGGCTAACATGGCCAGCCCACTGCCACTTCAGCTTGCTAATCCGGTGGGCTTTGTCGATAACCTTGGTTCTCTGCCGTATCACCTCATTTCTAATTTGGTCCCGCAGATAAACGCCGAGCATAGCAGCAGGCTATGGAGAGAGCGAGCCCTCTCCATAGCCTGCTGGGTGACTTTAAATTTGTGGAAAATTTCAGCCTGATCTTCATTCTGAGCTTGTGGTCGACTACTTAGTCTGCGTCGTCGCTTCAATGAACTGTAATGAAAAAGTTCAGCTATTTCCAAAAAAAAACATGCAAAAATGACACAGTAGAAAAAATAATAATGCGGAAGCCATATTTTACGTAATTTATCTTAAAAAAATGTTTTCAATTGGAAGGCACAAATTACCCACTATTAGGAAAGTCATTTGCAAAAACGGAGAAAGGATGGTTTGGAAAGTGATAACTTTATCAGAAATTATCTAACGTTATTTTTCAAATGACTTTTTCCCATTCGTTATTTTTCTAATGACAGGTCTCCACTAGTTTAAATGTTATCGATTGTACTGTAAGAATTTAGGCGGATACCTTTCTGGAGTATTCTCTTCATTCCTCGAGTAATCATTAGATATGTAAGTATTTTTTTCTGGCTGACAACAGTCTGTAGATATAGGCTGTCATATTAGGGTCTACATTTTCCAAATTCAATGTTGTTCTGTAAAATAAACACAGTACTTAGTATATTTACTCATCAACTAGTTATTGCTTCAGCCAGCTTCAATTTTACTAAAAAAAACCCAAGATGGAAAAGCGAGTATGGATACTATTTTCAAAGAAACCTACATAGTCGACGACGCGCATGCCTCCACAACTTCATTTTGATCACACCTGTCAGATTGTGAAATATTTTGAGATGCAACAATTCTGAAAATTAGATATTATTTGAAAACAAATCACTTACAATAAATACCTGGTGGATTGAAAAAAAATTCCTTCGAAATCAACCTATTATTTGAAGAGACCAACTAAAGTCATGTGATTACTTAGCATATACTTTACACCATCTGTTTACGTCATCTTACTAGAGCGACTCAAATGAATTTATTTCTCTTAAAATACAATACAACATACCTTCGACAATTAGCTATCCTTTCAGTTTGCAATTTTTTTAGTTCTCGTTCACTAAGTCCTTTTCTTTTTCCCCATTTCACTATTTATTTTGAAACTCGGAGCAGCTAAGAATTTGAGCGTAGTCTTCTCGTCTCAACGGAGCGATCGGTACTGATGTGTGAAATAGAAATATGTGTCAAGCTTCACAAACGTGCGACGGAAGATGGCTTTTTCCGCGGAATCAAAACGTATTAAGTGCCAAAAGTGTTTAATCGTTATAAATCCAAAACTAAAAGTAATTTTAAAAAATGGCTAGACATAGCCCTTACTTATTTTTCAATATAATTATTTATAAAAAAATTATCATCATAGTAATTGCCATGTCAAGTATAAAACGAAAAAAAGAGAAAATCAGACGTAACTTCGTGATTTTTTTTTATCGAGATAATTTAATTATTTTATGTTTTTGATCAAACACGACCCTTGCAAATATCATGTAGCGTAACATTTATTAAATTTTTAAAATTTCATCTACAATCAAGAATAAGATTGGTAGTTTTGCTTTATGCGCACTCTTAAGAACCGTTTTTATCCAATTAGCTATTAATGTTCTAGTGGCAGTTTTAACTGTGCCTGTGATAGAGATGAATAAGGCATTGTCACAATCCGCTGTGCGCCTTTGCTTGCTTGTTTCGATAACTCTACGCAGCCACGTTACAGGGCAGATGTTAATATTAGGATTTTCTAAAAGCTTCCAGCCTGATTGCCGGTAAGTAGCTGTATCGGTTTTTGACCCGAATTTAGGCCATAATATCACATTATCACCCTTGTCTTGAAAATGCTCGGGCGAGACTCTTAGTAATGTTAGGTCATGTACTCGCCGACCGGATGCTAAAAGCAAAATGCAGGCTAGTCTGCGTGACGCCTCATAGAGGTTAATTCTAGCAGGAGGGTTAGCACTCAACCATGAGATGAGCTCAGAGGGGTCCCAGATCGGGCCCTTCTCAGGTTTCGGGTTTTTTTGAGAAATAGCTTTAAGTATGTGTTTAATTAGGAAATGGGACCTGACATCATTTTCAGGATGTCCTAAGGTTAGGACTACGGACTTGTGAACTAGGATGGTTGAGTAAGACATATTTTCTTGTAAATGGAGATACGCTAGGTATTTAGCTACACAGCTGCCACTGGGGCGTTTGTAATCGTAGTTAGCCTGTTTACACCATTTCACCCATCGCAACCAGGCTGGCTTGTAGGTCTTCAATGTAGAATCTCGCCAGCCGAGCTTGAGTAGGGACTTCTCTGCTTCTGACCAGTCTGCAATGGCACTTGCCCACCCCCAATTTTCCATACTAAAAGCTTCATGTTGTCCAGTTGGGGTGGAGGCAATCCGGTCGCTTGGTCTATAAGAACACGATGCAGATTCTTCACTCGCATGGGTCGGCCTAGGGCTCTTCGACGCAGGTCTGGCAGCCAGTATGCCCGCTTCCACAGAGGTGCGACAAGAAGGAAGTGGCCGTTCGCGTTGTTCAGGTGGTTCAGTACTCGGGGTATTAGTGACGGTGGCGGAAACAGCCAGGCTAGATTGTAGTCCCACTTCCTGCTGAAGGCGTTGCAGTACGCTGCCGATGTATCTCTGGCATCTTTCGAGACATAGGTTTCCGTTACCTTGGCATGTTCCGAGGCAAATAGGTCGATCTCCGGTGTACCGTATTTCCGAAATATTATTTTCAGGGCTGGACTTTGCAGGTGCCATTCTGAGTGTTTCTTGCCCCGAGATAGGCTGTCTGCTATCTGATTGTAACGGCCTGGCAAATATTCTGCCGTCAGCGCTATTTTCCATTTGTTTGTTAGTCGGAAAAGCTGATGGGTCAGTTCCAGTAATGGTTCTGAGCGTGTCCCCCCCTCGTTTCGAATGTAAGCAACTACGGTGCGGTTGTCCGATTGGAGGATCACATGGCTGCTTTTCAGAAGATGTTTGAAATTCTTCACCGCGCTTATGGTCGCAAACATTTCTTTGCAATTGCTGTGCCATTTCGACTGATTGCTGGTCCACTTGCCTGATATCGTATGATCGTCCAGGTGGGCTCCTCAGCCGTGGTCCGCGGCGTCTGTTGTTAAGAAATGCCGAGCTGGAGTCTCGTGCAGACGGCTGCTCGTTCGTGTTATCTTGGACTTCCACCATTGGAGATTCAATCGAGCTGTCAATGGTATAGGAACCCGCTGTTTTGGGGCGTGTCTCAGTGTTCTGCAGAGTCTCTGAAGATGACGGCAGTTGAGTCTGCCCCCGGGGGTCACAAAAGAGGCGAAGTTTAGAGTGCCTAGCATCTGTTGACATAGCTTGAGTGTTATGCGGCCGGACTTTATGAGCTGATCCGATACAGATAAGATCATGTCTATGCTTCTGTGTGGGAGAGTCTTCGTGTTCTTCGCAGTGTTCCACTTGATCCCTAGATATTCCAGTTCCTGCGTAGGTTGCATCACAGATTTTTCGTAGTTGATTACCCAACCTAGGCGTTCCAATAATCGAACAGTGGTGAGTATGTCCTGTTTCAGTTGCTGCCTCGATTGGCTGGCCAGAAGGAAGTCGTCGAGGTACACAAGTATTCTTATGCCTTTCTTTCGCAGCATGTGTGACACCCAATTCGTAATCGTAGCGAAATTTTTTGGTGCGCAAGATAGACCGAATGGAAGGCTGGTCATTTGGAGCACTTTCCCTTGATATACTAAGCGTAGGAATCTTCGATGGGATTCGGCAATGGGTACGTGAAAGTACGCCGACGACAGGTCTATTTTCGCCATCCAATCCAGGTTTTGTAGGAATTTTGGGATTTGAAAGTGGGATATCAGCATAAACTTCTTCGGAATGATATTTTGATTGAGGCGTTTGAGATTCAGAATAGGTCTGCTTGAGCCGTCCTTCTTCCCACGAAGGAACATTGTTGAAAAGAAACTCATACCCAATAAGTTCTGGTTTGGAACTTCTAATACCTGCTGATTTATTAATATTTTTATTTGATCGCTCATTTCCGGGGATTCCCGGGTGCTGAAACGATGGATGTTGCTCGGTGTAGGTGGGACAAGCACCGGCTTGGAGGTAAATGGCAGGCGCATCCCTGTAATCATGTTCAGGATGGCCTTCGGAGCCTGATACGCCTGCCACTGTCTCCGATACGCTCGGAGACAGCCCCCATAAAACTTTGGGTGAGTAGTCGGATAGTCACTTGAACTTCTTTTTTTCGGTAGGTTGATTTTCTTTACGGTTGAATTTTCGAAAGTATTGGTTATTGGTTGCCTTAGGTCCTGTAGTCTCTGGCCTTGGTATTCTTTGTTGATCGGGCCGAAAGTTCTGAGTCCCAGTTTCACGAGATGGGCCCGGCCTTGGGTTTGATTTGGTCGTGAATGTCTGCTTAGTTTCCTTACTGCCCGAAAACCAGGGTCGAATCCATTTATCGATGCCACCGGTATTTTGGATGTACAAATGAAGGGCAGTTTTTTCGAATAAAAATTCTGCGCTCGGAGGAATTTTACGCAAACCCTCGCGTAGCATTTTATTAGGTATCGCAGCCAGGATGCGCTCCCGACGTGTTTCTATACACTCTGCACGCTTTCCGCAGACTAATTGCAGGATTTCTTCACTAGTTTTGTGAAACTTAGATTTTGTACTGAACAGGTCAGATATTTTTTCAAAAACGTTGGTTGGTGTAAGCTCAGTATTTGGAGCTGCCGCCCAGTCTACAAATTGTTGCAACTGATGCTTCACAGAATCATGCTGAGAGAGCAGTGCGTTCGAAATAGCCGCTAGGGCTCGTTCAGTAGGGGTTGTATAGTCCCTCCCTTTAACGAATTGCCGAAGTTCATCGTTGACGCTTAACTCTATGAAGCCGGGTTGAGCGCTGTGTGCTTTAAGAGCTTCAGAGTAACGTACTTCTTTCCAATTAATATCGTTAAATTTTTGTAACTCTTCTAGTCTTTTAACGCGCAATGGGTCAGAGCTAGGCACTTTGGGGTCCTTGAGTGTGGTGTGCACCGTTCCAAGGTCTAACTGTAGGTGATCTTGTGCCAGAGCAGCCGGCCGCTGCAGAAACGAGTTACTTTCAGACTGTAGGGACGCGGAGGGTTCGGTTGCAGAGGTAGGGGGTTTATTAACATTATTCATAAGGAGATTAGTTAAGACGCCCATTTGGTCTAAGAGAGTATGGAAAGCTTCCGTGTGCGGCGTACCTTGCTTAATCCTTTTGGCCTCGTGTTCTTGAGGTTGGTCCCCGCTCGATCTTCGCTTCCTCTGGGTGTGCCGCTCCGCGTCCCCCTGGTCGTCTTCGGCGGACGGATCTTGTTCCTCGTTGACCACCATAACGTATAAATCGTTATCACTTGGTTCACGATCACTCATTTTTTTGAACGGTTAAAAGAACAAAATAGTAAAATAAAAGTATTTTCTAGTAGACACCGAGCAGAAATTCTGCTTACGATGTTGCTTGTACGAAAGTTAACGACGCTATGAGGTAATTACGAGCGAGCTCGACCCCAGGTGACTAAAAATGGCGCCAAACGGAAGTAAGTCAAATTCACTACTAAATAAATTATAGGAGAATTAATTAAAATTGGTAGAAAGCGGAACCGGAAGTAGACGCACTCTCTCACAGGATGCTGTGCATCGTCACATGCCGAATAATGTCCAGTTATACATTTAAGGTTTTTTGATCAAAAGATAATTATCCTGGTTTGAATTTGTAGGGAAAAGCTAAGTATTTGCGAAATAAATATTCTAATTGAAATTCATTATTACCCACTGACATTCCCATTATAAGTATTTTTAGTTTCGTAGTGGAAATACCCCACAATAATCTACAATGAGGAAAGATCATTGATAAATTGAAATCATACGTCCAACAACCAAACCTACAATCCCTTACCCGCTGTGTTAATTATATTTGGATGACCAACTAAAACCTATTTTAACATTTGCGATTTGCGTACAAAAAAAACGTTTTTTTTATCCTTTAGCCTGCGTCAATGTCCTTGCTATTACCAAAGTGGATAGATCATCGACAAATTAAAAATATTTTGAATATATTTGTACGTCATACGACCCAAACCACTTGTCATCAATAATAGTAGTCTCCTTGTTTCATAGAAGGAAAGTTCATTGATAAATAGACGTAATGTTTTATTTATTTTATGCCAATCGTTCTCTACTTGACATTGGGGATACAGTGCATTATTTATTAGCCAACTGGATTTTGTAGCAACTCTTAGAACTTCACCAAAACACTCCTTTTTTCAAATTTTGGATGAGAATAACTAAATAGCAAAGGGCATACAATGCACATCTCATTTAATATTATCGTATGTTAATTATACATAATACAATTTATTTATATTATTGTCTTGAGCAGCGTTCTCAAACTTTCGGTTACACATTTCGTTTAAAAAAAAGTAAAAAAATAATTTAAGTAGGAGTAGGACTTTGGCCACTCCGCAATTTAACTATAACACTATGTAAAAAAAATGCATTAAACTTCAAGAGATGGATATTGCATGGCCCATTCCTTCTACCCTAGGTACCTCTGTTTTGAAACGATTTAAGACTTTGTGAGAAGAGAAGATTTTGTGTTGAGTTGAAAATTATGTATTTAATTTTGCATTTTTATATAAACACTAAATTAACCGGGTTTTCTGCAACATATAAACTACGGTAAAAATTGATGATTAAACGAACTTACCTTAAGTGAAGTTCTATCATAATTATATGAGTCGCTGCATCCGAAGGGATTTTATCACAAGGTAGTACATTTCTTCATGTACCAGGCATCAACACGTTTTAGAGCTGGTATCACTGAAACAGAAACAAAAAAACAAATTCCCTCCCTACGGTACGTCGCTCTGACAGGTGACAAGTTCATCATTCTTTTAGAGACAGATTTCCCTAAAGTTACTCGGGTCAGTTACCAAAGGGTATGATGGTAACTATGGGTAGGGTGGGAGCTAAAATCCCTTCGGATGCAGCGACTCATATAATTATGATAGAACTTCACTTAAGGTAAGTTCGTTTAATCATCAATTATACTTCGTCGCTGCATCCTCGGGATTTTATCACAAGGTAGATGTTTAGAGGTCTAGGGAAATCAATATCAAGGATTTACTAAATTGAATTTGATACCAAATTTTATTTTTGATGAGAGATAGGTAACGTTCATTATAATTTTACCTGTTTACTATAAAAACGCGATAAAATTAAGGACCAATGACCAAAAGTCAAAAGATCATCGCAGCTTCAGTATTATGTTCCGAGACGAATATATATTAAGATAACTTCATGTTATAAATATGCTTTGCATAATAATTAATATTCATTTAAGCAATGTTAATTAAAAAAACTTAATGGTAACTGTATGAACTCTGCTGTTACCACACACAAGAACAGGTATACATATACCACCCCATAATAAAACCTAATTTACTCGAATATTTAATCCATAGTAAATTCGGGATCAAAGAACGACGTCTATTGAAACAGGTTAGCAGCTTGAGCTGCAACTTTTCCGTTAATATTTTCGTAATAAATGTAAAGTAAGGTGGTACATAGTTATATACAAGTACACTGGGCAGTGGTTTATTACAACAATTTAAATGCCCAGCATTATATGTGCTCGTTGTGTGGGTGACACATAATTAGTCACCTAACTTAATTCAACTAAAGCTGTTGTTTGGAAAACCTATTCCCAAATAGAACCCAACGGCAGTGGGTACTAAAGTAAGTTAGTTAGTAACTTACTCTCCTAGTTTTTGCTAATAATATTTCTTAATGTAAGTATGTTGTCTACTGCACAGAGTAAGCAGACTTTAGAATCCGAAAGAATAATAACCTAGGCATAATAAGCTTTAGTTTTTATTATTTTTCTTAAGAGTTTCTATGACTCTCATTGATTGAAATGTCCTTCCAAGATAGAAACTACACATGACCTAGTCAATGCATCTGGCCTATGTTTTTAATCTAATAACCTAACTGAGGTATTATTACTTAGGTAATTTATGCCACTCTGGTGAAAGCTGGGGCGTTTTGTAAGGATGAGACGTCTTAATATTCTTTATGACAATGTTTTCGTGAGTGGAAATCGTCTATTTTTAACTATCGCTATGCGAATACTATCCGTAACACTGTAAGTAGGTAGGTACCTACAGTTCCCTGTTGGTACAGTTAAGGTTAGAATTGCATTACGATATTCTACTGACTTCTCTCCTTAAATCTTCTTACTGTGAATTTCTTATTGAATGACAAATCTTGTTTGGCTTGGTACACTACTAAAGTGTAAACTAATAAAAGAGCTGTTGCTTATGCGAAGGTGTTATTTTTCATTCCATTATTATTGTGATTTCAGTCCTATTCTCACGAAAAACTTAACTTATAACCTATTTCGGTCATTTTAAAATGAAAGACCACGATGTCTTCTACTCGTGACAGTGTGCAACAAATCCTTAATGGTAGGTCACCTACCTACATAATATCAAATACTAAAACTATTAAATTGTTATTTAGCATCTGATTGCAATTAATTTCTTAATCAACAAACCTTGCCAGATGCGAACAATAAAAGCTAAAACTACTTCCTATAAATTGGTAATCTGCAAATTATTCCCAAACATTTTTGTCTTTAGGTATATGCTGTCAGAGTATCTGCAAATGACTAAGTACTAGTCTTACTGAAATCGAGACAAGATAAACATCTTTTTCCAATACATTTTCTGTATTCAGAAATGCGATCAATGTGAGATGGTTTTAGTTCAATTTATAACTTTTAATCCCAAGTCAAAATCAGTCATGGCTTGGATATGGTTATCAACTATACCGAATCGAGGTACTAAATCAAGCCTACATTACAAGTTGTGCCTATTGAACTTGGCTAAAACAGCAGATATACCTTTAAAAATCATCTACTCAATCGTTAAATGACAAATTTAACGCTTGCTAAATTATGAGTAGTCACTAATGTTTGCTAAACGGCAAAAGTGTAGCATTTTGCATATAAAAGAAATCCGCGTGCGTAGCACACCACTCAACAACAAGTAAATCAAGTAGATACATGTATGCATATACATTTAAAAGACGGCTGTGTTTATGTACTTACACCATTTTTAAGTGTTGTTATTCAACATGTTATTGTTAAACGCGTGGCTGCATTAAATACTGTGTTAATTATTAGGTGGATTAGGTTTATCGCTTCATAAGAATAAACTATTAATAATAAAGAATTTAAGTGTCTCTTCAATTCATGTTGTTTCAAATGCCTTTGCTTATTTATTATATTAAAATAAACTACTATATAAAAATAAGTCGGGTTTTCCTTTCTGACGCCATAACGCATATTCGTTAGAAAGGTCCCGCGCTCCGTGAGGTTTATAGCAAAGAAAATTCAGCAAAGTTTCAACAGAAAAGCGGAAAAATCTTTTTTCACATACAGCTAAGGCCACGCGGACGAAGTCGCGGGCGGCTGCTAGTCATAGATAATTATTTCTTGAATAAGAAAGGAAATTTCGGAAAACTTAAATGGGTTCTCTGCCACCAGGTAAGGTTATCAAACCATCAGCAAGGTAATTACCAGAAAAATACTGGTAAGGCTAGGTTGTTTAATACACACCTGACTTTTCATAATCACTATAAAAATACTTTTCATTTCATTTTATGTTTTATTTTATTTCATTTCATTTTATTTCATTTCATTTTATTTCATTTCATTTTATTTCATTTTATTTTATTTCATTTCATGGGCCATTCACGGATTGAATATAGGCCCTTAATTCAGATATTGCGATATCGTTACCGTCATGTTGACTCACGGCCAACTCCCAGGTTTGTTCCTTATGTACAGATCAAGCTATTAAGTCTCAAATTTGAGATCATTTTTCTGTATTTATATGCCTTCGTGATGACTCGCGGCCAACCCCCAGGTTTTTATTATACCTTCGTGATGACTCTCGGCCAACCCCCAGGTTTTTACAATACCTTCGTGATGACTCTCGGCCAACCCCCAGGTTTTTTAAGAAGTAAATAAATAAAAATCTTTTATTTCAGGTATTTTTCTAGCCCATAATAATTTATGACAACACATAATAAATAAAATAGCATTATATTACATTAATGCATTATATTTTAATGCCTTCGTGATGACTCTCGGCAAAGATTACACCTTATGATTTTAGCACTTCACTTTTCACCTATAAGTATTTTAATTAGGCACCGGTACTCACCGGGATGATTATGGGCGTCGGCCTCTAATTACATAGCTAATTGAATACTTCATTCTGCTAAATCCGCATTGGATTGTCATTTTCTTATATATAAAGCATATTTTCTGAACTTCGTGGGCAGCAAGCCTACGTGAGTGGTTATCCCGTGGTAACACGGGTGTTGCCTTCATCATATTATGAATATTGTAAACGGTAACCACGAAGTGGTATCAAATGTATTTAAATATAAATTTTATAGCAACTAGAGTAAGTTATGATGTTAGCCATAGCTATATAGCTACTCCGATGTGTCTGTGTAGTAGCAAAATGAAACATTATTTCAATGTCAGGTACTATCTACCATTACTAAAACTTATTCTTAGTCTGCAGTTTTCAATTGAAATTACAAATTCTTGAAGTTTTTAGGTACTAGTGTACATAAAAAGAAAGGTTTTTGTTATGCAAGGATAGCACAAAATAACTTACAGTTTGGTCTTCGATTTGATTTTCACCTTAAAATGCTTTCGAAACTTAGCATTCTAAGTTTCGAAACCACACTCGCGTTGTGGGCCTGGCCGTGCTCTCGTTACGGGACGTCCTCTTGGACAGGAATAAACAGGAACCTTTATTCTGCTTGGCTAATTTGTTGAAAATGCACCGACCAACTTGGTACGGGAAAAAACAGGATCTTCTTCTTCTGTTTGTCTCCTTTGTTGGAAACACACACTCAGTGTGCGTTTTATCGTAATCTCGTTACGGTGGGTCCATTTTGGACAGGCCTCAACAGGATCATAAACTGCTAAAATTAATGCCAACATTGATTAAGACCACTTCACGGTCTCATCATTGACGTGTTTTGTTAAATTTAAACATTGCATCGTCATGCTATTGCTTAGCTTTGTTTACAGTCATACGAAGATTCACTTTCAATCACGAGTTCTCTTATTAAAACATTTTGTGCAAAAAAATGTGGGTAGTTTTTTATTGTAGATCGTATTTAGTTATTGTTTAAAACGAAAGGTAAGTACGATCTTAACGTTGTATTTCATTTAGGATCTATCGATTTTCACTACTACAACTATTGCAAACACTTCAGCACTTAAAGAAACCGTTATATGAAAAATATAACGAGAGAGGGTGTGTCGATGCCCGAACACTAGAAACGAATGATGAACTTGTCACCTGTCAGAGCGACGTACCGTAGGGAGGGAATTTGTTTTTTTGTTTCTGTTTCAGTGATACCAGCTCTAAAACGTGTTGATGCCTGGTACATGAAGAAATGTACTACCTTGTGATAAAATCCCGAGGATGCAGCGACGAAGTATAACTACTGTTATACCTCTATTTGCCCGACGTTTCGGCGACAATTGCATGCGCCGTGGTCACGAGCGGACTGGCGGCGCGCGGCCCCGTCTGACGGTGCGCGGAGGCAAATCTTCGTCCACCCGCACATTTTCAACATTGTTAGTATTGGTACAGTCAGCCCGGCAAAATACACTAACACTGTCCGGTTTTCTTTTGGACGGTCCAAAACGCGATTTGCACCTTGCAATCACTGGATTCCATGCAGACGACAACTTGAAACCATCCTCCCTATTGAAATTACGATGTTTTTTAATCTCAATAGCTTCTCGTACCATTCTGGTATGGTAATGACGATCAGTGGAGAGGATCTTTGGGTCGTGCAATTCCATCCAGTGATTCACCCCTGAACTCAATAGGTGTTCTGCTATGGCGGATTTGGTCGTCTGCCGATTCTTCACAGCTGCGATGTGCTCCTTAACCCTCTCAGCAATCGGACGCTTCGTTTGTCCGATATAAGAACTACCGCAGCTGCAGTCGACTTTGTAAACCCCCGGTGTCTGCAAAGGTATTACATCCTTCGGCGAGCGCAACTCTCTCGTTACTTTGGCGAACGGACTACATACAGTCTTAATGGCGTATCTCCTTAGTACTGAGCCAATTTTGTCCGTTACACCTTTCACGTAAGGTAGAAAAGCAGGTACTCGGCTCACCATTGGTTGTTTTTCTACCTTTTCCCTCTGCTTCATAGACCTCCTTGTCACCTTATAGCCGTTTTTTCTTAGAACCTCCTGAACATGCTCAAGCTCCGCCCTCACATGCTCAGGGTCGCATAAACTATGTGCCCTATTCACCAACGATGCTACAACGGCTTGTAGGTGACCCGGATGGTGATGCGATGAGGCATGCAGGTATCTATCCGTATGTGTCGGCTTACGGTACACAGAGTGTGCCAAGGTTCCATCTGGCCTCACCGTTACCCGTACATCCAGAAACGCCATGGATCTACTCTTCTCCATCTCACACGTGAACTTAACCTTAGGGTGAATGGAGTTCAGATGTTGCAAATACAGCTGTACTTCCGTTTGGTCTCCGTTTATAATACAAAATATATCATCGACATACCTCTTCCAAAACTTGACAATACCAGGGCCGCTTGCCAATGCCCTCTTCTCAAAATGCTCCATCCAGATGTTGGCAATAACCGGTGCCACGGGACTTCCCATTGCCACACCATCAATCTGGAGGTAGTATTGACCCTGGTACAAGAGGTAGTTACCGTCCAAACAGTTCTCCAACAGTATAATGTACTCACTCGGCAGTTCATTGTCAAAAAGTAAATCTCTGATGACCTCCAGGCATTCCCTGAGCGGCACATTGGTGAACAGCGACTCAACATCAAAACTCACCATGATGTCACCCTGCTCCACTGTTATGGCCTTCAGGAGCTCAATAAAATGCCGCGAGTCTTTTACATACGACGAAGTCTTCCCCACTAATGGCTGCAGCACTCCCGCAACGTGTTTAGCCAGACTGTATGTAGGTGAGTCTATCTGACTGACAATCGGTCTAAGTGGCACGTTGTTCTTGTGTATCTTAGGCAAACCATATAATTTTGGCGGCTGCACGGTCTTTGCCCTATGCAGCTGGAAATACACGTCATCCGTAAAAATCTCACTATGCTCCTGGATTAGGGCGCGAATACGTCGAGTCACCCTAGCAGTGGGATTGTATGACACGGACTTGTAGACAGTTGAATCAGCGAGCATTTCCCTTATTTTACTATCATAATCCTCGGTATTCATAACCACAGTGGCGTTTCCCTTGTCAGCCTTTAGCACCAGGATACCGTCATTCTGACGTAGTTCTCTAAGCGCCTGACGCTCCTCCGCAGTTATATTACCCTTGGGTGGCCTGGCCTTCCGCAAAATCACCGCTACATCCTGCCTCAGAACGTCTGCGTCCATCGGCGGCACCTTGTTACGAATGATTGATTCCTCCACACCACAGATTATGTTTTCATAAGGTACCCTCTTAGGTGTTAACGCAAAGTTCATCCCTTTCGCCAAAATGTTTTGTGTAACATCATCCAATGTGGCACTTGACAAATTAATAACCACATTTTGTTCACTATTATTTGCGGCTGACTGTACCTGTGATCTCACTGGTGCCGCATTCCGCGCTAACCGACTGCGATCTCGGCGGGCACACAGCTTTTCTAACTTTCGGTTATGCCGTTCCTCACACAAAACATAGGCCCGAGACGCTTGCCTAGAAGTAACTCGGTCACACTTGTCAAAATCCTCCCGGGACCACACTACCCCACACTCCAGATGCAACCGATACAACTCACTCTGCACACACTGTAACTGTACGTACGTATTCCTAACAAGTTGTTTTAACAGACGAACACTCGCGTTGTCTAGAATCCTTTCCGAAAATGCTATCCCAATACGCGGTTTCAAACGCACACACGTAGGTATTAAGTTCAAATCGCGGCACTTCGTTAAAAATGTCAACGATGTTTCCAAACGCACTTTTTTATTTCGGAGGGATTCAAGGTGTTTTAATTTAACTAAACATTCCGACCCGTATCGGTTTGCTAAATAGGTTTTTAAACTTTGTTGTTGCATTTCTTACTATATAAACACTAAATTTCGGGAAACGTCGGGCAAATAGAGGTATAACAGTAGTTTTTACCGTAGTTTATATGTTGCAGAAAACCCGGTTAATTTAGTGTTTATATAGTAAGAAATGCAACAACAAAGTTTAAAAACCTATTTTGCATTTTTTTCGAATTCTAAAGCATAAGAACAGTATAAACCATACAGTAGAACATCTACATACAACGTGCCACTCTCGGTTTGAATGTGTGCGTGCGCGTCGCGCGCCGTGTCGCGATATCACGCACACGCGGTTTCACGGACACGCTAGCATAAAATAGGGAGGCATAGGGAGGCGGCAGTACGGACGGGCTGTGCCGCGCGTCTGTGTGCACTCGGCGGGCGGCCTTAGATAGCCTACTGTATGGTTATACTGTGTACATAACTATCATCCTGACGCAAATGCAATCAGGCTCCATTTTCTAATTGCACAGTTAGCCCGTTGCGCAATGTCACGTGCGCGCGCACGTTGCGCGTCTCGTGGAGCGACGCACGCGCAGGGCTGCCCAAACACGCGGCGTGTTTTGTAAACTATGCGCGTTTTATTGGCTAACGGCTTTATGGGTTACTGTCGGGAATTAGGATACAAAATACGGTCGTATTGTATTATTGATTTGTAAAATTATTTTAAAATTTTGTTTTGTTCAAATATAAAAAATTGGTCCGTGCAAACTAGCTGTGTTTTTTTAAGGACGTATAAAGGCTGTTGTTTACAATACTTAGGGTTAGTTGCACCATAGTAGAAGTTAAAGTTAAAGTTTTTGTCAAATTTGACATTTTGACGACCAAAAATGACGTCGAATTGTCAAATTTAACAAAAAATTTAACTTTAACTTTAACTTCTACTATGGTGCAACTTACCGTTAAAGAAGAAAAAATCCCCAAAAAAAAAAAAGCCCCAAAAAAAAGGTAGGCAAAACCTGTCACATTCAATCAAAATTTGCCTCTTTCACGTTTGGTTTATTCTCGTAAATAAACAAATAGTAAATGTCACTTATAAGGTACAACATATCTGACAAGGAAAAATAACAAGTCTATCTAATGTCTGTTCACGAAAACGAAATGAATACTCTTTCTAAGTAGGTTGATAAACAGGAAAACCTGAAACATACAGTAGGTACTCGTAATAGTCCAGTTTAAAACTATACCTAGGTATTATTACATATCTTAACAGTGAAGTATAGTCCAATACAAAACTATAACTACACAGAAAAAAAAAGTATCTTAAAAGAAGACAATATCGACTTGGTCAAGACAATTGTAGTTTCCCATATGGCGGAAACAATATATTCTTTAACAAAGTAAAATATTGTCTCGGATTTTTTGTCTTCGTCTAAGATATTAATCTTTAAAATAAGAATTCCAAAGTCTTAAATAAATAAACAAATTAGTATTATGAATAGACAATAATATTCTTAGGAACTATATTCTTGGCCGTATTATTCTTAGCTGCAGATATATTTGTGTAAAGTCAAAACTTCATTATTTTCTGTTGAAGAGATATTTGTGTTGAGCTTGTATGTTTCCTTTTAAGATAATTTAATCTTAGATGAAGCCTCTGCTATTCTCATTCGAAGAGATACTCGTTTCACGTCAAGACTTATGTTTCCTGCTAAAATTATATTATCTTAGATGAAGCACCTCATATTCTTAATCGAAGAGATACTTGTTTTGCGTCGAGACATATGTTTCTAGCTAAAATAATATAATCTCTGATAAAGCTTCTAATATTCTCAATCGAAGAGGTACTTGTTTTACGTCAAGACTTGTAGGTTTCCTGTTAAGATAAATTAAATCTTAGATGAAGTCTCTGCTATCCTCAATTGGAGAGATTCTTGTTTTCTATCAAGACATATAATGTTTCCTGATAAAATTATTTAATCTTAGATGAAGCTTCTGCTATTCTCAATTGAAGAGATTCTCGTTTTCTATCAAGACATATAATGTTTCCTGCTAAGATAATTGAATCTTAGATGAAGCCTATGCTATTCTCAATCGAAGAGATTCTTGTTTTCTGTCAAGACATATAATGTTTCCGGCTAAAATAATTTAATCTCAGATGAAGCCTCTGCATTTCTCAATTGAAGAGATTCTCGTTTTCTATCAAGACATATAATGTTTCCTGCTAAAATAATTGAATCTTAGATGAAGCCTATGCTATTCTCAATCGAAGAGATTCTCGCTTTCTGTCAAGACGTTTAATGTCTCCTGCTAAAATAATATAGTCTTCTATGAAAGTCCTGCTATTCTCAATCGAAAAGATACTTGTTTTGCAACAAGACTTGTATGTTTTCTGCTAAAATAAAATATTCTCAGTTGAAATTATTGCTATTCTTTACTATATGTATGTTGAATCAGTAGTATGTTTAAGAGGCTTCAAACATATAAAAGATATTTCTTCAGCTAAGAATAGTAATAATTTCATCTGAGATTATAATATTATTTTAGCAGGAAACATCTAAGTCTTGACACAAAAGAATTAGGTATCTCAATATATTACATTACGAGTAAATATAAAGATCAAAATGGAACAAGATATAAATGAAAAATATTTTTTTTTTAAATGTATTTATTCAGTCATATAAATTATATTTTTTTATACAAAATTGTAATTAATAAAGTATGACATGATAACTTGACGAAGTAGTTTCTTCAACGTTACTTAAATCAACTTAAAACTTAAAAATATTTAATTAGTTAACATTTTGACGTGTAGGTGTTGATTTCACATTTTGACTACCAAAACGTAATGAAAAAAATATACAGGCTGTTCCGTAATGAGTGGTTCAAAAGATATAAATATATTTTGGCAACCCTGAGGAATTTCCAAAAAACTGTTTAAATCAGTTATCAGTCAGGATTTCGGTTGAACCATTCAGGAAGATCCTGTAAATGCACATTTACGTATACAATGTGGTATAATATGTGGCAAATCTTTCGCCTGTTAATCGACTAATACCATACATTTTAAATAAAAAAAAAAGGTATCCGACGTTCTTGCCGGTTTCTAAGAGACAACATGAATGAAGAAATACAAGGCAAATATAGCACTTAATAATCAAATGATAACAACCATGACCAAATTGAAAAGATATGACTTCTGACGTTCTTGTCATTATCTAAGAGACTTAAAATAATAAATAAATAAGTAGCAAATATAGTACTTAATAATCAACTAATAATATTCATTAAAAAATATAAAATATGATATCTGACATTCTTACAGCTATCTAAGTGACAACAATAATAAAGAAATATGAGTCAAATACAGCACTTGAATAATCAACTAATAACATTCATTACCACATTCAAAAGAAATGATCTTAAATGTATGGTCGGATTACATCGTATTTAGTACTGACATCGTGTTTGGAACAATAAATACAGGTGATAACCTGCTTTTGGATACGACACGAAGCGCGTGATAACATACAAACAGCGTGTCGAAAGCTTTATAAGCCGATTGAAAAACATGTCTTTAATTAAATAAAATATTTCACCAGTATATTCTTCGGTTGTGCAATGAATGATATTGTATGGTTGCTCAATTTTTCTGTTTCCTGACGTATCCGTCAAAATTTCGTCGAGTTTCTTTTGTATGAAACTTTGGGTGCACCCAGTGGTGGAAAATTATTGCTGCTTGTTTAAGCGGCCTTTAGTAGGAACTAATTTACAAATCAATTTTATCTAAGAAGGAAGTTTGTGTGCTGAAAAAAAATATATTGTCAACCTATAAGTATAAAAAGTATATAGTAAGTAATAAGTATATAGTAAGTATACCTTAATAATCTGAATAGTAAATGCAAAAAATAAATAAAATAATCCATCATTTGCAAGAAATACGCAAATAAACCATAGTAAATTATTTTGTAATCGGAAAGAAGGACAGATTACTTTGTGTAGCAAATAGTACTCATAGGGTTAATGAAATGGATAAAGAAATATAGTACCAACCATCATCAGCTAATCCAGTCTATGTGTTCGATCAACGCTGCTTCATCATTACTGTTTGTTTTTTTGATGTTTTTGACCCTCTAAAAAAAGTATTCCACAATATGTTTCCTTTGTTTTCTCGATCAGGATATTTGGCATTGAAGTCCAGATGAATCTGATATTACAAAAAAAAGAAATTAGAAGAAGTATTAAAAAAAAAATATAGTAGTAATAATATAACTTTTATTTTTTGATAACTCACCAAAACATCGCTTCTCGTATCGTTCAATACAGGCTACTTTTCTATGAAATTTTGTACTGAAACATCAGTACCATCCGCGGTTTGAGGAGTTCATATGTCTCCTTACATTTTCTGAAAACTCCAAGGCTCTGAATTGTACTTAAGCCAAATGACATCATCGTTGTGCAGTGCTATAAAAAAAATAACATGTTATATGTGGTAATCCTCAAAATCGTTTTGTAGTCATAACTAAACATGCAATATTTCAGAAATTCATTCAAGAAACCCTCGACTAACCGACCATCAGTTTTGTTACATTTTTGATCAAATAAAACAATAATTACTAACCTCAGGGCAGCTGTTAGATATTCATTGATTATATAGGACAGAGCTCTTTTACAAATCATAAGTCAGGTCTTTGAAATGACTTTCTTCAATTCCATTGCCTGCAATTAAAAAGAAATAAGGTATTTAACTGGTTAAGCAAGAAGGCAGTTAATTTGTATAACAGCAACTCATTTAGTGGTCACATCTAACAAGCTGACTGAAAATTTGTTAATTTTCTTAAGATGTTACTTGCAGAAAAAGAGATGCATTCAGTTTTTGATTTTTCGTCACAGATATTTCAGTAGTTGTGCAAATGATTTTAATCATTTTTAAATTTAATTTAAATATAATCAAAATTACAATAACCAGTAGGTGCAATGGAGAATATTTTTCTTGATACAAAAATCTTTTACTTTATTAAGTACAGAAACTAAAAAAACTTGCATAATATAAAAAGTAGGAAGACTTAATACTTGTAATTATGTTAGATAAGAACTCTTAAAATGAATCAAAGGATAAATGCTGCGCAACTTACTTGGGAAATGTTCGATGGTCTGTTCTTCGCCATTCCAAGCCAAACGCAGATCTCTCAGCTTCTCCATTTTTACCATACAACCACTTGATAAAAATACAATGAATAGAGACAGTTACTTTTGAAATAAACTGGAATAATCTAAATGATGTTCTACACTATCACTGACCGCGCAAGTTATTGAATTGATGCCATTGACGGACGCGATCGATCGAAATGCGAAAGCCGCGCGCGCCGGTCTTTAGGGTTGCCGTATCTCAAACTCAAAACTGCCATAAGTATATTGAGTTATAAGGTAAAAATATACAATGGCCATATATTAATAATGAACAATAGTAACAAAATACAGGTTTTTTAAATAAACTTATGTTTTTATACTCATGTTTTTATACTCCGTTCTCATTACGCTAATATTTATGAACTAACTAGCGGCCGCCCGCGACTTCGTCTGCGAGAACTAATGTGAAAAAAATATAGCTATGTCGTATTTTTTTTAATTAATTATAGCCCATGTGCCATTCAGATGTAAAAACAACATTATTCCATCGTTTCATTTAAATCCATGAAGTAGTTTTGACGTGAAAGAGCAACACGGCACATCCACACATACAAACTTTCCCTATTTTTAATATTAGTAGGATCGTTGGAAGCTTTAAGTACATCCATAAATAATTTGATTCTGATTCGGGGTATTCATTTTTTTTTGATATGTATTACATATGAAATTCCTTCCATTTTTGTTGGAAATAAGTTACTTAAGAAAATATAAAACATCCCAGAATGTCAATCTGCTAAGTTTTGCCTTAAGTTTACCATATAAATATGTTTCCGCAGCGTATCTGAGATACATTTTCGTTCACTAAGCATACTGATAATTTACTAATAAAAGGTTTCTTTTATATTTCTGGCAACTCTTACAAAAAAGAGAAGGTGAAATACTTAAGGCAAGAAAAAGATGTCTTGATTTTCGTCGTGACTTGCCATAGAGATTTCGTAGGCACATAGTTATAACTACCTACCTCAAGACAGAAATTCGTGAACCAAGAAAAGATGTTTTAGTCATCATGTTGGCCGCATAATTAGATGTAGGTATACAAAGTAAGGTGTCCTTTTATTATTTTTTGAAAGTGTAGTAGGTTATCGGATCAAACATACCCTCACGACTATTTCCCAGCTGGGGTAGTCAGTGGCATACCTACTGATTGTTGCCGTCATGGGGTACGGAACATTCAGAAGCCCACAACGTGGCAAGGATCAAAAATGTTTTTTTTTAGTTTTAAGATTTGATAACGTTTTGTTGAAATTAGTATTAGGGTTATGGCATATTCTGAAACGGAGTACCTAATGCCTATCGTGGTGGTACCAATAATGGTCAGTTTAGCTGAGAGTCGTATATTTCAAGCTATAACTTTTGCTACTTATTGAATCTCGCTACTACCATTTTACAGTGATTTAATCAGGTAATATGCGCATTTAATTCGATGACAAAAACTGAAAATGGTTACCGAATTTTGAAAAATATTGTCCAAAATCTTTCACGGAAATCACCCCGAAATCTTATAGTGCTGCAGGTGCTATTGCAGTCTTGGACAGTCATTGTCCTGAGAAACGATTGAAGCACAGCCAAAACTACCGGTTAAATGGGGTGACTCGAAATACTATTTGGAGTTTACTAGTATTTTTGTCGATTAGTGTTGAATTTCGAAGCTAATACATAGACTACACAACAAGGATCATTTTAGCTAAGAATAAGTCATTTTTTAGCTAAAATTGAGTTGTGAGTCATCCCTCATCAATCAATAGAAACACTATGAAATCAAAAGAGAACTATAATTTTCATTACAACTGTACCATTCTTTGTAAACATAGGTTAGGTTTACAGTGTATCGTTAGATTTTGAAGTATGAAATTGTTTAATCTACAACAAAACAATAATTTTAAGAACAAAATGTCAAACTCACCTACTCGCATCATTTCATGATAAAGGGTCGAAACGTTGATTACAACGTTTCGACCCTAAATAAATATTAATATTAATTTAGCGAGAGGACCGGTAGATGTTCAATCTTGTAATTTTAATTTCACCTAGCTTATTAACTCACGGTGTTCCTTGTTTTCCTGATTTAGAATGAACCTTTCGAGGATTGGTACGTTATCAACCAATGGAGCATCCACGATACCTATACGATAGTGAAATTTAAGCGACATTACTTAATTGAGTAAAATAGCTTCGTTGCATAGGAAAATGAATTTTGACCGCAAGTATATTTTTAGTATTCAGTTTGAATATAGTTATTCTTGGACAAAAATTGACTGATTGTTGAATTAAGAATACAGGTAAACTTATAATTCTTGAGGTAAGTTTATAATAATTATTAGAAACTAGAGTGCTATGTTCTCAAAGAGAGAAAACGTAGTTAACGTCAAGACCATATATTTTGTTCAGCCGATAATAATTAAATTAGGTTAAAAGAAGTAAAATTATTCTTGTACAGAGTAAACATTTTGGTATTAGATTAAGAAATAATATTCTCTTCAGTCAACAATAATGAAATAGTCTTAATTGAATGATAATATCTTCTTACTATAAGATGAAATTATCTTGACATTGAACATTTTCAAAGTCTTGAGGCAAAACGGATATCTTCCTCGATTAAAACAATAATATTCTTGAGCCAAAACTTTTTACTTAATGCGAGAATTTAAGACAAGACTATATTATTGTTCACGTAACAATTCACGATTTTTTGGATTAAGAACATTATACTCATGTTAAGAAAATAAACTGTTAAATTAAAACAGTTTTTTTGAGAACAGTTTTGTCTTGGTTAAACAGAGCCTTTTTTGAGTGCTATGTTCTCGAATAGAGAAAACGTCTTTTAGGCCAAGACAATATATTTTATTATTGTTTTTAGCATTTTCCATGCAGTATCTTTCTAAAGAAAACCAGAAAAAGACATTTGGTCATGTTGGCATCAGGCAGGACTTGAACCCGCATCTTTCGCAAGCCGGGCGACTGCACTACCAATTATGCTACCGAGACCATTAACAGACCGGCCGAATCTTTCTGGTATATTTTGCCCTATGAGCCAGGGTGATTTCATCAATGTTATAGGCATCCACCTCTAACACTCGGAAGAAATATTTTTTCAAATATTTAACTCCCGATTAAGATGAAAAAGCTATTACTATATTTTATTATTGTTTTTAGCATTTTCCATGCAGTATCTTTCTAAAGAAAACCAGAAAAAGACATTTGGTCATGTTGGCATCAGGCAGGACTTGAACCCGCATCTTTCGCAAGCCGGGCGACTGCACTACCAATTATGCTACCGAGACCATTAACAGACCGGCCGAATCTTTCTGGTATATTTTGCCCTATGAGCCAGGGTGATTTCATCAATGTTATAGGCATCCACCTCTAACACTCGGAAGAAATATTTAGAGGTGGATGCCTATAACATTGATGAAATCACCCTGGCTCATAGGGCAAAATATACCAGAAAGATTCGGCCGGTCTGTTAATGGTCTCGGTAGCATAATTGGTAGTGCAGTCGCCCGGCTTGCGAAAGATGCGGGTTCAAGTCCTGCCTGATGCCAACATGACCAAATGTCTTTTTCTGGTTTTCTTTAGACAAGACAATATAGTTTGTTCAGCCGATAATAATTAAATAGGGTTAAAAGGAGTAAAATTATTCTTGTTTAGAGTAAACATTTATTAGATTAAGAAATAATATTATCTTCGGTCAACAAAAATAAAATTGTCTTAAATGAATGATAATATCATCTTACTATAAGACAATATCATCTTGATATAGATTATTTTCAAAGTCTTAAGGCAAAACGGATATCTTCTTCGAATGAAACAGTAATATTCTTGAACCAAAACTTTTTACTTATTGCAAGAATTTATTACAAGACTATATAAGTGTTCACGTAACAATACACGTTTTTTTGGATTGAGAACATATACTTATATTAAAAAAATAAACACTTAGTTTAAAACATTTTTTTTGAGAATCTAATCTGTCTTGGTTATAGCAAACATTTTTTTCCGTGTAGGTATCACAACTTTTGAATTTTCTTGGAAAACAAATGTTTACTTATGAATTTGTTCTTCATCATCAGCCTGCGAAGGCGTACAACTCCAAACACTTGGCCTTCCGTATCCAGTCCTATCCCACCACCGTTCTCAGGTCACCGGTCCAGGCTGGAGGGGGCGCTACGTTTTCCCAATTCCTCAAGGACCCGCCTGCTCTAACGGCTATCGGTCTTTCTACTGACGTGACCTGCCCACAGCCACTTCAGCTTGCTGATTCTGCCAGCTATGTCGGCTACACCAATTCTCGCAATTTAAGTTGACCAGTAATGAATATAGGTACATGTAGATACGTAGAAGATATTTACGTATTATTATTATTTTCGATCGGGGACACTGGCAGTGGGCCGGGTGATCGGTCCGCTTATTGTGGACCATTTCACCTATTTCCCCAGCCTCCGTGGGAGCCTCAAGTTGTCCCATGGTCTCAGCGTCGCGTCGAATCTTTGTGTGGCCTTACAGAGTCTGATGATCTGCTCAACCGTTAGTGGAAGATGTTTACGTAAGCAAACGTTTACTTTTTAAAATTGATGATAACCAGTAAGAGAAGAGAGAACCAAAACCGAAGGGAACGGCGTTACTTAGTTGACGTAAAAGTAACTGGTTCTCGTACCATCAACGAGAAACATACTACAAGGCCGCCTTATTTTGGAATACGGACAAATTGAGGTCGTGGGTTCGTCGGTCTTTACACGGTAAACAACATCATACTATTATTATTTCTCATTGTGATGTTGTTTCACATTTTATATTAGCATAGCTTCGCGTAGTAACCCAGGCCCACCAGTGGTTTCCCAACGGGACAGATAGAGATACCAGATATAACCAGTCATTCCAAGCAAGATTTTAACCTCCAACTCTCACATACCAAGGGCCTGTTCTAACCATCAAGCCATACTCAAACGGAATCTTTCAGGTATATTTCAGGTTTAAGCCGCGTTATTCTATCAAACCTCAGACACTTGAAATGAACTTGTTTTGAATTTATGTTTGCTTTCAATAAATATGAAACAACCTTTTCGATATTTCTTCTTTATTAAAGAGTAGAAAACCCGTTTTTTCGTATCAATTATTAATTATTAAGTATGTAATCAGTCCAAGTTTGTAGTTTTGTCGTGTCATGTCATGTTCTCGCATGACATTTGAAGCCCTATTCAATGAGCGCAATGTCAATGTTGTGCATTTATTACGTTGTTTAATGCGATCTCAGCCAACTGTGAACTTGGACTCGTTGCATAATGGCTATCTGGCACTCATTGGTGCATCGAAATAGACTACACGTGTCGGAATAAGGAGGCGTGTATAGGCGGGAATGTCGGCAGATTGGTGCGTAATAAATATAAAAATAAAATTGTGTTTACCAATGTTTCATAAGCTTGCGCCGTAATAGGAATAACGTGGAGAATTGGTTTTTTTTAATTAACCAGCTGTTAGCTGTTAGTCCAAGGTGCGACGTGGACAGCTTCAGCGGGCAATGAAGTGAGCGTAAGACTCTCAACCCCTAATAGGGAATTTCGATAGGGGAGTACGGACGACTTGCTTGGTTTCATCTTTGTTTTTTTTAGTTTTTTGAACAAAAAAGCCTCGGTGATTAGAGGTAGAGCGCTCATTGTAAGTTCTGCAAAAGAGGAGTCACTGGTTCGATTCCCAAGACAGGAAAATGTGAAGAAACCTACAACTCTCTTCTTAATTTTTGTCCTTTCCAAAAACTGTAATGAGGATAAGAATTGATACACAACAAAACTTGAAAATGTAGGCTCTAATCGCTAAAAGCGCTCTCTTCCAGGTTCCCACCTGAATGATGAGGAAAATATGCGGAAATAAATTATTTAAGATTTGATTTAAGCCGATTAGAATACGACTTCGGGGTATAAAGGGGTATAACATCTTGCGCCATTCATAAGACAGAACATACTTAGTGACGAAAGACACTTTTCCGTCGAGATTGCTAATTAAAAAGCAACCAATAAATGTCGGGATGATACTTTCTTATACCTCGATATTATGTAAAAGTAAAAAGTAAAAAGAGTAAAAAATTATTTATTCAGTGGCACTAACCGCCGTACTCAGAGACGTCAATTAACGTTAATGGTTCATTAGAGTCAAAATTGTACATTCTCAAAAGTGCTTTATTCTATTTGACATAAAGGCTCTTTTGAAAAATGGAATTTTGACTCTAATGAATCATTAACGTTAATTGACGTCTCTGAGTGCGGCAGTTAGTACAGTAAATTAATGTAAGTAGTTATAGGTACCATCGTCGTAACTTCACCAAGTAAGTATCTATATTTTTTTATTGTATTGGTTGTTTAGTGTTTATTAGTTAAACGATTGGGATTGTTTTTATATTTAAATATAGTCAATATTTTTTTTTGCATGTTGTGGTTCCTTCAATTGTGTTAGCCATAAGCAACCATATTTCATCATTTTCTTTGAAATACTGATTCTTATGATCACGTTGGTGATCCTTTAAATAAATAAAAACCTATTAACGCGAATATTACCTAAAGTTACAGCTATTTTATTTCAATCAGATTGAAGCGCTCTAACTAAAGTCACGTCTTCATTTACGAATTATCTAACTATCTGTGACTGAGTTGACATAACTTAGTGATTCAGGGAACATCTTATCTAAGTTACATTGTAACCTACATTTTAATCATAGATAGTTCACGTAACTCGCTATTGGAAGCCATCTTGAGTGGAATCTAATGATAGCATTGTCACATAATTAGATGATAATCATCGTGTTAGCTTTGTAGATAATTTGCTGATGATTAGAGCACGTTGCGGAGTTTGTAGTTACATCACGATTTATATTTGTAGAGTTATCTGAATTAATTATTTAGTATAAACTTATCTTAGTCTTAGTTAATCTCTCAATAACCATCTTGCACCACCACATCTATTTTTCGGACCCTTTTTATTCTCTACCGGAAAGGTTGTCTGGAAGAGATCACTTGTAGAGATAAGGAAGCCTACATTGTACAACTGAATCTTTGTAAGTATTTAATGTAATTGTTTTCTTTGCGCAATAAAGTAAATCTTATCTATCCGAGCCAGAGTGTTTAACCACTGGGCCACGTCGCTCTATTTGGAACAAGATTGAGCATCTCTCAGTAGTATACCTGTCCCTTTCAGTTCTATTGAAAATTTCCAGGACAGCATGAGTAGTTAGCGTTGATTGACGTTTGTGAATAAGGGGATAGTGATAATTCATGATATTGAAAAAAAGAAAAGAAAGAAAGAAAAATATTTTATTGGATACATAACAACAATAAAATGAACTAACAATAAAGATAACAATAAAAAACAAATTACAAGAGTTGGTTATGCAGCCAAAAAGGTGGCCACTCAGCATATTATGTTATGCATAAGTATATGCGATAACGCTGATTTTCTGTGGCACCATGTTACACAATGGTTATTACAAAAAATTGCAAGGAGCATATCTTGTGCGTGCGTGAAATTGCAAGATTTTTTCTCGAAAAGCGCTCGCTCTTCTCGCTTTAAAGACATAAATTGTTCTTTTTTTTAAACTATTAGCGAATTTTCTTCTTTCAATTGTTGATCATTGAGACACAATCGTGGATAGCCATAATGACTTTGACCCCTCCCAGACAAGCTATCAAAATAGTTTAAAAGCAGTTTCTTCAAATTACATACAAAAGGTTTTTAAAAAGTTGTCAAATATTGACTTTCAATTAGTTTGTAAATCCATGAAACACGACCCAAAACTAGCAAACTAATTTGAGCTTGTACTTGACTATTATAGAAACGATAAGTACATATAAGCCTAAGCGTCGTTAAGCCTAGTCAGAGGCCTTCGGACGGCTTGATAACATCTGACAATAAGGTTGCTCACTAACCTTACACCCCTCCAACAACCCGCACTGAGCCCGCGTGTTGGAGTATGGCTTGTTCCACCTCATAGTAGAGGTGAGGCCTGTGCCCAGCAGTGGGACGTGTATAGGCCGATTATGTTATGTTATGTAAGTACATATAAATCAGGATTCCCGCTAAAAGCAGAAATACCTCTGAATTGATTTTCTCTTTATCTCTAAGGGTTTTTCATTAGGTCTTTCCGAAATATCGAAACTTTTTTCCTGAATCCAAATGAAGTATTGCGGTAACCATGCGTTACTTTTGTAAGATTTTTCTTATTAATCACTTTCATCGGGCCTTAATGATAAATAAAGTTCGGTGAGGACAAATTTTCAAGTGACGAACAAACAAACAAAACAAAGGCCTCATCTCAACAAAGAGGTAGCGCGAGTCAAACTCACTCGGTGAGGATTGCTAAGGGGGTGTAAGATTCGTGATAAACCATACTGTCACATGTTCTTATGTTATCAAGCTGTCCTAAGGCCACTGACTAGGCTTGACGACTTGTCAAAGCTTTTCTCCTGACTTAATTTCGTTCCAGCACTCTTTACTTTGAGGCCAGAGGTGGCATTCCGGGACATCATTTCACATCTCAGTGCTTCACCCTTATTTCAATCATCAATACCTACGCTTCACTCTGAATTAATAATCATCAATATAATCATAAATATTTTCTCTCATTTTGTTGGTAGAAAGTTGTAAAAGACCACTTGGCTCAGTTCTTTTACCTCTAAGGATCGCAGTTGCAATTTTTTTTTTTAAGTTAACTCACCACGAGCGAACCGGAACGGAATACCATAGCAGGAGTGAAAAAATAGTTAATTCTGTCCATCATTGGAATGACTGTTTTTTGTTCAAGAAAACAAAAAGCTGAATGTAACATTTAGTTTTTGGACCCATGCTAATATTATTCTGTTTATTTTACAGTTAAAGCAATACATTACAAACAGAAGAAATAATTAATTCAAACAAAAAATATCTGAATGTTACATTGAACTGTGTAGAAGTGTATAACCTCAATCGTGTCCAGTTACAACAAATTTAATTCATAGAGTGATTAATAAAATACAAGTATTTGAGTTACACGTGAACAAACAATATATTAAGTTTATTACAACAGAAAAGATAATTATATTTCTAATCACACATTATCAACTTTCAATTTACCTAATTAAGTAAGTTCTTGTTGTGTATTTGAAAATTGCGACTAACTATTTATTTGCGACTTTTCTTCTCCTTCAACTAAGTATATCCCTTAAAAACGTTACTTAACGTTAAAGGCAAACGTAAACGTTAACGTTAAAAAATGGCCCCCAGTCCCCGGCGGCCCCGCTATTCCTGGCTACGGCAGCGGCTATGGTAACGGCGGGGCAGGGGGTGCGAGGAATCCCCGGGTGAGATCCGGCTGCCAACACCGACGACTCGACCTGGCAACATTTAACGCGCGCACACTGAGGCTTGACGCGAAGCTCGTGGAATTGGAAGAGGCAATTGGTAAGTTACATTGGGATATCA
This sequence comes from Udea ferrugalis, assembly GCA_950022985.1. Taxonomy (NCBI): domain Eukaryota; kingdom Metazoa; phylum Arthropoda; class Insecta; order Lepidoptera; family Crambidae; genus Udea; species Udea ferrugalis. The sequence goes on from OX465541.1 coordinate 3,651,620, forward strand.
TTGGGTTATCTGAAGTCCGAAGAGAGGGGGAGGACTCGATAACCCTGCAATCCGGTAACTTACTATACCACCGGGAGGGCGATCAACAGTCAGTAGGTGGTGTCGGGTTCATCCTCCACAAGTCCCTTGTCAACAACGTGATCACTATCGGAAGTGTTTCGAGCAGGGTAGCGTACCTGATACTCAGAATATCGAAACGATATTCGCTGAATGTCATTCAGGTCTACGCTCCGACCTCGAAACATGACGATGTCGAAGTGGAGGCTATGTATGAGGAGATCTCTAAAGCCATGCATAGCCATAAAACCCACTACACAGTTGTGATGGGGGATTTCAATGCGAAGTTGGGGCAACGTTGCGGTGATGAGCTGAGAGTGGGGCAATTTGGGTTTGGGCAACGGAACAATAGGGGCCAGATGCTGGCAGACTTCATGGAGAAGGAGAAACTCTTTATGATGAACTCCTTCTTCAAGAAGCCCGTAAGCCGCAAATGGACCTGGATCAGTCCGGACGGTAGGGTCAAAAACGAGATCGATTTTATCATGTCGACGAAGAAGCATATATTCAATGATGTCGCTGTGATCAACGCTGTTAAGACAGGAAGCGATCACCGCATGGTCAGGGGCACATTGAATATCGACATAAAGCTTGAGAGAGCGCGACTGATAAAATCCACGCTCCGACCAATACCGGCTCAGATTCAAAACCCCGAGTGCTTTCAGCTCGAGCTTCAAAACCGCTTCGAAGCCCTTGAGAACAGCATCGATGTGGACGATCAATACAACATGGTGGTGGATACTGTCCGTACGGTAGGGTCCAAGTACTTTAAAACCCGCCGTCCGAAGTCCAAGAAACTCTCCAGCCAGACTCTCCTACTCATGGATCAGAGAAACGCAATGCGGCTACAGAACTCAGCGGATGCCCATCGTTATCGGCAACTCAATAGACAGATATCTAAGTCTTTGACGAGCGACCTTCGCCAATTTAATACCCAGTGTATTAAAGAGGCCATTGAGCGGAACAAAGGCTCCAAAGTGTTCGCCAGAGATCTGTCTATTGGGCAAAGCCAACTGACGAGGCTGAAAACTGAGGCAGGTAGCATCATTACGTCAACACCTGAAATCCTGAGGGAGATTGAGAGTTTCTATGGACAGCTGTATTCCACTCAAACACCTGTTGAAAGCAAGGCTAAAGACCCTAGAGCCAAGCTTACCCGACACTATACCGAAGATATCCCGGACGTCAGCCTGTACGAGATTAGGATGGCTCTCAAGCAGCTGAAAAACAACAAGGCGGCGGGTGATGACGGAATCACAACAGAGCTTCTGAGAGCGGGCGGTCGGCCGATACTCAAGGTCCTCCAGACGCTCTTCAGTTCTGTCATCCTCGAGGGCAGAACGCCAAAGGCATGGGGCAGGAGCGATGTGATGCTGTTTTTCAAGAAGGGTGACAAAACTCTCTTGAAGAACTACAGACCCATATCGCTTCTGAGCCATATCTATAAGTTGTTTTCGAGAGTCATTACGAATCGTCTCGCTCGCAGGTTCGACGACTTCCAACCTCCCGAACAAGCCGGGTTCCGAAAAGGCTATAGTACCATAGACCACATTCATACGCTGCGGCAAGTTATACAGAAGACCGAAGAGTATAACTTGCCACTTTGCCTAGCGTTCGTGGACTATGAGAAGGCCTTTGATTCGATCGAGACCTGGGCAGTGTTGCAGTCTCTCCAAAGGTGCCAAATAGACTACAGGTACATCGAGGTGCTAAGGTACCTATACCAGAACGCCACCATGTCGGTCCGATTACAGAACCAGAACTCTAATCCGATCCAACTACAGCGAGGCGTGAGACAAGGAGACGTTATTTCTCCGAAATTGTTCACAGCTGCGTTGGAGGATATTTTCAAGCTTCTGGACTGGAAAGGACGCGGCATCAACATCAATGGCGAGTACCTAACACACCTACGATTCGCCGATGATGTAGTTCTTATGGCTGAGACCTTGGAAGACCTGAACATAATGCTCGAAGATCTCGGTAATGCTTCTCAAAGAGTGGGTCTTAGGATGAACATGGACAAGACGAAAATCATGTTCAATGCCCATGTTGCACCCGCTCCAGTTAACGTTGGGAACATTACACTCGAAGTTGTTGACCACTATGTTTACCTGGGACAGGCAGTCCAGTTAGGTAAGTCCAACTTCGAGAAAGAGATCTCTCGTCGAATCCAGCTCGGATGGGCAGCGTTCGGGAAGCTCCGGCATATATTCGCGTCCGAAATACCGCAGTGTCTCAAGACGAAAGTCTTTGACCAGTGTGTGTTGCCAGTAATGACATATGGGAGTGAGACGTGGTCGTTTACTATGGGTCTCATAAGAAGGCTCAAAGTCACCCAGCGAGCAATGGAGAGAGCGATGCTTGGTATTTCCCTGCTTGATCGAATCAGAAATGATGAGATCCGCAGGAGAACTAAGACAACCGACATCGCTCGAAGGATTGCATCGCTGAAGTGGCAGTGGGCGGGACACATAGCGCGGAGAACCGATGGCCGTTGGGGCGGAAAGGTTCTCGAATGGCGACCACGTACCGGACGACGTTCCGTGGGCAGGCCCTCCACAAGGTGGACCGACGATCTTGTCAAGGTCGCGGGAAGCCGCTGGATGCGGACAGCGCAGGACCGATCGTTGTGGAGATCTTTGGGGGAGGCCTATGCCCAGCAGTGGGCGTCGTTCGGCTGATATGATGAACGTTAAAGGCCTGTCAAACACAAAACGACCCCTTTTATGTTTTTAAGTGCCTAGCCTACCTACCCTATTTTATTGCATATTGCAGAAGGTGGAGCGACTATTTGCAATAGGTTGTTGGCACAAAGTAACCTACTCGAAATGGAATGCCTTTTATTTGAGTATAAAATAACGAAACACTCATAAAATCATTAAGCGGGCAATCATGATTCATGAGCTTGAAAGTTCGTCAAATCGATGCATAAAAATCAAAAAGACATAGCCGGATGCGTTAGATTTCGCTCACCGCTTTTCTTTCAGTAACTTTTGCCTCACATCTCTCCATGTTAGTGGAAAGCTAACCTTACTACCGATCTGTCAAGCCCAGACCATGCGCACACAGTACAATAGGTCCAGTAATGTGACAGTCCGACGTAACCCCTCACGTGCTCGAGGCAAACGTGCCACACTCGTCACAGTCTCGTGCCATCTGTCGGGACAGATACGGCACGTTTACTGTAGCACGGGTATGAAGCAATAAAATGTATGTAAGGGGGAATTAGGAGGGTTGAGGAGTACGTAACAGTCTGTCAATGAGAGACAAAGGTTTTAGTGGTTCATTTAGGTTTTGTCACCATGTTTTTTTACTTTTATGAAATAACGTTCTGTCGATTTAATCCACGAAACTCCAGTATTTTCAGATTGCAATGTGTAACTTGCCAATAGCCTCATCTGCAACTAAAATTGTTTATTGTAAAAAAGCGAGCGGCGCGGTAACACAATTTTGTGGTTTTTTTTTATGTCGCCTTCATAAGATTTTGATTTTGCAAGCTAATGGCTACTTTATTCTTAAATTATATCATCTTATTATTGCGTTTAAACCAGAGCCCACTAACCCATTGGATAGTTGGATAGGTGAAATTCTACGTGTGTTTTGTTAAACCAAAGGGCAATTATGTCTTGTAGATAACGAGTAAACACAAGGTTGTCCAACGTCCGCATTATGTCACGGTCTGAAAATATAATGATAAGATATGACATACACTTATTGGATTCCTACGTATTCTTTCTAATTCCGCCCGTGACTTTAATCGCGATAAAATATAATTAATTTCATCGTGTAAGTTGACACATACATACATAAGCCCACGACTATATCCCGGACAGGGTAGAGTCACTGATTGTTACCGTCATGGTAAACAGAACATTCGGAAGCCCACTTTTGCCCAGAGCATTTGAACCCAACGGTAAGGGCGAGCCTACCGCCGTTGCCGGGTTGCTTGGATTTAGTCGGTGTTTTCCATCACCGGAGAGTGAACCGCAAATTGTACAATGAACACAGAGTAGGTGTTTCGGCCACATTTGGTCTCGATACCGCTGGTTTCTGAGACAGAGTGTTTAACCACTGGGCCAATACGCTCTTCATTTTATTATTAATCCTACTAACATTATAAATGCGAAAGTTTGTATGTGTGGATGAATAAATGGATGGACGTGTGATGTTCTTTCACGTTAAAACGACAGAATGGATTTTAATGTAACTTCACCATAATATAGCTTATTAGAATAAGACATAGGATATTTTTTTAAAAAAAAGGTCACGCGGACTATGTCACTAGAGGCCGCTAGCCGCTAGTACATGATAATTACGGAATAAACTCATAATACCTATTAGCTATGATTTGATTAAATTTTGTATTTTTTAAAGGTAAAATTTTTTTTTTTTCAGGTTTAATAAATGATTTTGAAATCAATTCAAAAGGTAACCACCCGACATCCGCGTCCTACGTCCATCTATTGTCTGCCGAGGCTATTCTTGCGATCAAACCCTACAACGCCGGAGGATTGTATAAACGGTCACGTTGCCTCCTTACGTAAGGCGTCTCGTTCCCTCTCAATACCTCGTCCAATTTCAATTCGGACTTTTCTTTCTGTGCGGGTTTTAACCCTGCGAAATTTACGAGGAGAGATTTTGAGGCAGTGGGGTCCTTTAGGCCCAAGTAAAAATAAAATTGGCACTTATGACTAGATGTTTTATGTATTATAATTTGGTATTTCATAAATATGAGGTAAGTAAATAATTTATTGAAGAAGCTAAGTCTATGAATAAAATGACATTCAAAAAAACTGAAGTATTTCTTTAAAACAAAAACGGGTTACTTACAACACCTATAACTAGGGAATCGCTGGAACGATTTACATAACTAAAAAATAATAGTGGTAAATGTTCTTGTGTTTTGTACCTGTCAGACGGTATTGCAATTTAATTTTTAATTGTCAGTTTCGAACTATTTAAATGGAATAACATTTGACAGCCACAGAACGATGTCTGTCGGGGTAAGCGAAGTACAGTTAAGATACTTCATCGCATTGGATAAGTCCTGTTATGATTTTCGTTAGACTGTGTGATAATTATAAATAATACACACTCAAAATAGTAAGATGAAGATTGACTAGACCAAAAAAAATGAAAACTGATTGCTGACTAATCATAATAGGAATAATTGAGAACTCCAACAACGTGAATTCCTAATAATATAGCTTCACAAGAATAGCTCATTTATACCTACTATACATGATGCTACATTTCAAGTTAAACACAGTCGTTCGAAAACAGTACTGTTTCTCATGCACGAGTCACAAGAAAATTCGATCATAAAAAGAATACTTCAATGCGCATACGTGAGGGCACGGTCAAGGATGCGCGTGCGACCGTCACGTAACTGTTAATCTCCTTGGTCATAGCTCTAATTGCCCCTTCTGATATCTTACTATGTTGCAAATTAATGTTAAAGACTTGAGGGCTAGAGGTAAAGCTGCACACACCATTACGCCTTTTGCTTCAAGGGGTAGGCAGGGTTTTTTTTACTTGATACAAGACAACAAGACTTGATGTCGGAAATTCGGCACCATCCTTGATTTTTATACATTCACGTGGCTAAAGGTATTTTTGACCTTTCTCAAAATGCTTGAAACATATGTTGACTAGGACCTAGAGTGATGCGATTGTTTTATGCAGTACTAGCGGCCGCCCGCGACTTCGTCTGCATCAACTTAGGTATAAAGTAATATATCTTTATTGTAGCCTATCTTTATATGTCCTATTCAGATGTAGGTATAAGCTATATGATTTGTATGTTTTACTGAAATCCAGTAGTTTTTACGTAAAAGAGCAACACGGCACATCCACGCGTACAAACTTTTGCATTTATTATATCCCATATCCCTAATGGGTTAGTCAGAGGCGGACTGATCTTTGCCGGCATAGTGAACGAAACATTCAGAAGCCCTCATATAATATAAGTAGGATTGAATATGAAGAAACCCTAGAAGTGTCAGAGGCACACCAATTATTGCCGTCATGGTGATTAGAACATTCAGAAGCGCAAGAGAGTCTTTTTTAACCACTGGGCCACGACGCACTCATATCTACATAGTTCATAACTTACTTGTAGTAGGAGAACTATATTAGTGCTAGGAGTAGTGGCTCCAGTACATTCGAGTATAGGTACATTATGGTTTATTGCACACCAATTTTATTATTGTAAGGAGACACCATACATTTGGACACAATTGCATATTTTTCTGACGCAAACCTATTTTTCCGGTGCTAATATTTATGCTGAAAGCTGTCCAAAATCAAATTACATAAACGTTCTAGTTTGACGTAATATTACCCTGATGTGTAATAATGACGTTTATGTGAACCTACCTAAAAATACCTAATAAATAGTATATCGGTAATACCATAATCAGAAAACTAGAAATGGATACTGAGACTAACTGCACAATTCCGATAATATTTAAATGGTAATCCCAATAACGTAGGTGTATCTTCTCCTTCTATACAAAGACACATAGGTAGATCTCAAAAAATGGATAATGCGCACTTTGTCGAATGAGTCGCTGTCATATAACTGGTCCATTTTAACCTGATTTTATACCACCACATGCGTACCATGGGTGCCGTATAAATGGCACCCGCGATTTTGACAGAAAAAACTGTCAAGGCCCAACGAGAAATGGTCACGTGAGGTGCTCTAACTTATACGGCCAAATAATATGTTTGAATCGGTTACCTGTACGGTCAACCTTGGTTTGACAGTGCAGGTAACCGACTTAAATCGTAAATCTGTCTATGCACAGTAGGTACGCGAGTTCAAGGCAATAGAAGCTCAACGTATACTAGAAATGTTACTATTTTGCTATACCAACTGTACGTAATACGCCTGTCTCGTTAGTAATCACTTATTAAGTTAAGTATACACGAGTAGTCACCGTATAATGAACCCAGAAGACAGGTCCTTGAATTTCAACCGAAAGAATTCAACTCAGACTTTTTCCTTCGATAAACTCAATTTTTGACATTAAGATTATACTTAGTTAGTGAGAACTAAAATATAACTGTATCTTGAGAAATAAAAATTTTCATATTTTTAAATCTCTTAATTTGTTAGCTTTTCCATTGCGTTCATTGTTATCGAATACAGTAGGTAGTCATGTCATAAGTTTTGGTCATCAATTCAATCATATATACTTATTCAAGCATCCGTTGTGTTTGTTTACCACAAATGCCTTCAAACTCATGCTGTCTCTTAAGTGTATATAAAACTGGAAGTGACAGACATACTTGTAAGGGCTAAGTCATAAAAACTCATTGCGTAAGTATCAATGCAGCTCATCCGCCTATGCATGTGCTCGTACGAGATAGCGGCACATTGCTCGTCGTAGAAACGTGACGGTCAAGGCCACAGTGCCTACTCGTGTGGTGGGCACACGAGTTGTGTAACATCTCTCTCAATAGCTCAATTAGCTATTTCATTACTTATATCCATGTTAGTAAAGATACTGCCCACAGTGGCGTGAGTATAATACTGCGTACTACTACTACTAAGACCCGTCGCAAATTCAGCAGATGGATCAAAAGCTGGGTGAAAAGAATAGCATGAAGAGTTCCATACTCTGGTTGCGGGTCAGGCCGGGGTTTGTGGCTCAGGCCGGGGCTGGCGGCTCAGACCGCGGCTCATGGCATTTGCCCGTACTGCAAACCAATTTACACAATTTTTATTCTACCGCGAGGGGTGGGTAGGTACTATACATAGTACTCCGGTCTGTGATAGGAGATGACAAATGACTACGATGGGCCTCTGTGCAAGAAGGACAGTGTCGATATTCTTGCTGCCCGCCCACTTCAGCACTTTTGTATTTCAAAAATAAGTTAATAAAAGAAAGAAAGAAAAAAGAAAGAGAAAAAGTGCATTGATCTTGGACATCGTACACATACAGATATAAACAAACAAAACAAAATGGTTGGAGAAAAAATAACTATTAAAAATAACAAAAGAAAAAATAACAAAAATTTTCACCAGACGGCAGTGTCACGATGTCCAAAATTAAACTCAGCTAATGCCTGGACCTGATAGGCTCAGACGCTGATTTCCAGTGGGGCCAGCTGCATATATTCGTTTCGTTTCTTCACTGCCATGGTCATCATCATCATTTCCAATCGCAATAGAATTACTAACATCAATCAATCCGCCGAGCCCGCGCGTGTAGGAGCGATTCTCGTGGCACCTTATATCTGAGGTAGTGCCCGTGCCCAGCAGCGGAATACAGTGCTCCCGTCGCATTTGTCACCAAATGGTCTCCATACCTGGAATGCATGGAATTAATTCTTACTCAACCACCGCCAAATCTTAGGGCTATGTGTCTGGCTTATTGAAGCTACCATTGTGGCTTACTAACTGTTCATTGCATAATATTAATTAACACGTTGAACGCCACGCCGGTCACAAACAATAGGAATTTGATTGTTAAAGTGACCGACGGCGGTGAAAGACTTAAAAATATGTATAAGAAAACTATCGCACTGCCAATTCATCATTACAAGGTTCTTATTAGGTAAGATATTTATAAACAGCAAGAAAGCAAATAGTATTACAATTAACCCGTATGTACTCATATGAGTACACAAGATTGCGGCATATTGCGTGACACGCAAACGTGACCGAGTGACGGTCAAGGTTACCCACGTGAGCTGGTCACGTGACTAGATAAGCCCTGTTAGCTAATTATCTAATTAGCTTAGGAACTCTCCTAGACTAAGTTAATTAGGCTAGTCCTTGGTAAGAAAGATGGTGACCTATTCGAAGCAATAAAATTACTATTTGTGTATCACTGTCATGATTACATGACTTAATGACCAATTGCTGACATGTGAAGACATTAATAACATATGGGAATCATTGGACATAATACTCTTAGGTCACTATACACGTTTTATAAGAATATAAGTAGGTATAAAGGCAAACCACTGTACTGAATGATTTAAGCATATTTTAAAATCATCAGTCATCACATTAAATTGTTTCATGAAAACCTTGATCTGACACATTTTTCAATATTTTTAAGAACGCTCAAATCAATACACCTTTAGAACAAGAAAGTTAATCATAATCGGGTCATTACACAATTTCGAAAAATCGTTATTTTCCCACCATAAAATGTAAAACGTCAAAAACCGTGCGTTGTTTATTTATACCCAGGTCATATTTTTATGTTCTCAGCTTCAAAGACTATACAAAGGTGGAGACCGGCCAAGCCGAAATGCCGCGCCACTCCACTGCGTCTACGCATACAAAAGTGCTTGCTTCTAAGTTTAGATGCAGGGGAGAGGCGCGTTATTTCAGCTTAAACGATCTCCACCGCTCGAGCGCTTCCATTTCCCCCTCCTTACCTAACAGATTCTTAAACCTAGTTTTTAATTTAATGTTTGTTGTCTTTGTAGTTTTGGCTGTTGGCGTTGGTATTTCAGTAAAAACGATTTTATCCAAAGAAAAATGCTGCTAACGTTAAAATAAAATTACTGTAATTGTTAAATTGTAACAGCAATATAGATAACTTAGCGGTAACTAAGTTTTAAGTACTATTCCATTATTATACACCTTAATCTAACACTTGGTATGCAATAAAGAATTGAAATTGAAATTGATGACCTAGGTACTACCTAGTAGGCTTTTTTGCAAGTAATTTGCATATAACATCTCTGAGATTCTTCATACGCTTATAACGTAGATTTATAACGTAGGGGCGTCTACAAAGGCGGTCGCTCCCGGTTACTCCCGGTTAGGGTCAACTCGGGTCCAAAAACTCAAATAAGTGCTGGGTATTTTTATGGTCGATGTTTTTATTTAACGTTAATTTAGTCGAAATTCAAATTAAGAGCTACGACTTTAAGAAATTAACAAGGGACTCCTTTCAGGAGCCCCTTCAGTTATTCGGGGTATTTTTGTAACACCCTGCATTATTTTTTTCGAAAATATTTTTAGTGTCAATGCATAAACATAACATTGGCTTTTTAAAGCTGTGACATCGACCACAAAATAACAAAAAAAAACTTTTTACAAAAACAACAACAACAGTGGTTAAATATCTTGAGCCACGATGATTCTCATTTTTAAAATTGAAATAATGTTTGTCATGCTTACTTTTAATTATGTTTTGTTTCGAACAAGCCTTACATGAATTACATCATGATTTCGACATAAATTGCTTCGTGAAATAAGATATTCGTAAACTTACCTTATCGTTTAGATAGTGGAGTATAAGTACCTAGGACATGGCCGAATAACAAAGAAAAAAAACATAGAAAAAATATGGTCCTCAGAATAAATGAACAAAAACAACAAAAAAAGAAAAACACAAAAAATAAGATCATTAGATGACCGCTACAGTATTCTGTTTAAAATGGTGCAGGGGGCGTAAGTGCAAAAGTGTTTTTTTTTTTAGTATTGAATACATATTCAACAGATTTCTAGAACAAGAGCGTGAGAGCGTCGTGACCCAGTGGTTGAACACTGTCTTGAAACACGTGTGGTCGCGACTTCAAGTCTGACAGGAATTCCTACTTTGAGTTCATTGTACAATTTGCGTCTAACTCTCCAGTGAATGACACCGATGAAAAATCCAAAAAACCCAGATAATGGCGGTAGGTTCGACCCTTACCACGTAGGGTTCAAAATTCACGGAGTGAAATGTGGGCTTCTGAATGTTCCTTTCATCATCCCGGCCACAGTAGGCTCTGTCTAAAACGCAGGGATATTATGATCGTTAGCGTATGAGCGTATGTTTCAGACTTAAATTAAAGTAAAACAAGTGAAATTGATTTATTACTTATGGTATCTAATACCCAATGCTAAATAGGAGACTTTCACGCGCTAGCGAAATATGAGTTTCAATACAAACAAGGAAACTATAACAAACATTGTACTATTTACAACAAAACAAAAGATCCCATACAAAGTGGTCGATAACCACGAGTCCAGTCACGTTTTGAAAATTATTTTGTCACTAATTAAACTTTATCGTTCGTGATTTCATTTGTTATTCGACTGTTTTGTAAAATGAACTGACAAAAACTCGATCTGCACAATTTAGTTTTTCAAATATCTCCAGCTCCGTGAGTCCTTTTCAGTCCAGATATGCATAAGGGATTTTTCCCTGGGACTAAAAATGAAAAAAATTATGACCATTTATTTGGAGATAGGTGAATACTATCTAATTGATTTTGAAATAAAAGAAAAAACAAATCTACTAATTGTCAAGTAAGTTCAAAAAACACTGCATCACTAATTATTTACGAGTTACAGAAGCAAATAATGATAGTTATAACTCAAAGACATAACTTTTATTGTTCAATGACATCAAATAAAACGACATGAAAAAAACGGAAAACCCAAAAATAAATAACAAAATCATTCTTTCTCACGTGAAACGTATCACAATAAGCACATGAAAAACATTTGTTCCGAGACTGGGTGTTATAGGACGCACGTGACCCCCAATGCCTGTCGCATGTGGATCATAAAATATGTGCGTACATTAACATATCTTTCCGTGATTCTCGTGTCAGTACAACTTGTTTACAAAGAGTTCAGATTTAATATCGGCAGAATTTATTCGACTTACATTGCCTCTTATGACGTCACGTCAACTCTTATTCATTTTATGTCTCTTTTAAAGTACATTGCCTCAACACGTCACGCGATCTGTCTCTCTTGGCCAAGATGGTCCTTAAGTAGAAAAAAAAACTGAAAATATTTTATTTTCACTGTAATATGAAAAAGTGCCAAAATTGGCTGTTGTTGACATTTTTGGTTCCTACTACCTACACACGCATACAAGACATTTTAAGGCCTGTTTTAACAAAGTAAAAACAATTTAACCTCTTTGGAAAAAATTGTAGATACATATGTTTTTTAAACTTTGTTTCCTAGAAATTATTTTTTTAATTCAATGAGAGCGCGCTACTTTGTAAACTGAACAACAATAACGGTCGTGCAACGAATATTCTAGGCTGTCACAACTTCTGTGCAATGATTTGCACATTTCAATAAAAAAATATATCTAAAAAAGTTAAGTTCTCCGATCATTTTCGTCCCATCCGCCAGCGAAAGGGTTAGCAAACCCTATGAAAAGCCGCTCACAAAGCGCGCACACAACTTTTCTTCAAAATTTTCTTCCTCAAAGAACAATAAAATACTTTGTTTCGATTGTGAATTGTTAATAATTGAGCAAGAAGACTGAGCCAACGTGACTGGCTCACGTGGCTCGAGGACACGTGAACATTAGAGGGTTACGCAACGAGGATACATCGTATCTATTGTCAGTATCAGTTGGCGGATTATGTAGTTCACTATAGTAACGAAAATGACACTGGGTTCATTTTCAAAACACATTTATACAATTTAAGAAAATATATAAAATGGTATGTTGCGGAACATTGCATTTGTATCGTTTGTAAGTGGAAGGTTATCTTTTATTATTACATACATACATACATACCATCACGCCTCTTTCCCAACGGGGTACCTAGGCAGAGACCACTTCTTTCCACTTGCTGCGGTCCTGACACACAGCTCGCGCCTCCTCTACTTTCATGAGTCCTTTCATACATGCTGATCGGTTAAAGGTACTCCTAGAACATCTTGAACTTGTCCAAGAAACGTTCGTCTAGGCCTTCCCCTTCCAACAGTTCCAATCCCTTTTATTATTATTTATTTATTCAAACTTTATTGCACAAAAAGGGTACAAAAGGCGAACTTAATGCCATAAAATGTCTTTTAAGGTTTTTCAAAATATAAATTAGAAGACCGGTGTTGCTGATGTCGGCAAAAAGGCAGCCAAACTCAAATGGGACTAGGCGGGCCGTATCCGGAATGGGCCCGAAGGCGGGCTAGGATCGTCTTTCAGTGGCAACAAGACGGATATCGTCAAAGAGAGGCCAAAAAAGAGATGACAATCTGGATAAATTTTACCAAGAGAGGCACACTTTAGCTCAAGAAAGAGATCGCTTGCAAGATATGGGGGAGGCCTTTGTCCAGCCGTGGGACAATATAGGCTAAGTTGAAACCTTTTTTGTGGCTAAGCATAATTTTCAAAGGTTTTTTTTATAAATAAGATCAAAAATTGACCTTGTCTAGAGAGGGTGAATTTTCTCCGCTCAGTTTAAATTTAAATGCTCTGTAAATTGCAATATAAATTTATGCCCATTGATTTTAAAATTCAACATTTGCTCGTCCGAACTTTTGCTCTTAAGCTTTTCATAAAAAGGCCCTCCGGATCATATTTTTTTGTAATTATTTTTATTATATTCATAAGTAATATATAGTAATATATTGTAGGACAAAATAGGTATGTCTTTGACTCTGCTGGTAGCTTTGCACTAGTTATAATACTGTGTATTTATATGTTCATATCATTTTGCAATTTATTGTCTAATATTTAGTTGATTTTCCTTGATTGATTAGATTACATCTGACGATTTAAAAGTTTTGAACAGGTGTTTTTGATAAAGGTTGGGTGCTTGAGCTTCTATGTATTGGTGTGTGTTGTAGGAACGTCTTTTCTCTGTCCTTATACTAAGATAAGATAATATTTTCTGCACAAACAAATAAATCCACAGGACAGGACATTTAAGCGGTGTCATCACTATAAAGCAATATTTTTTAAATTTATCTATTTAGTTTAATCTACATGCGACTTAGCAACTAAAACGGAGGTGCCTGTGGCGCAGTTGTGACAACGGATCGGCACCGATTTCTTTTGTAAAGCAACACATGCCGGGAAGGAAATGGGATGGGTGACCATTCCGAATTTAGTTATGTATTTTTCGGGCATCTTCGTGTTTCGAATGCCACAATAACCAGTTGGTCCCGGTTGACGTCACTAGATATCAGTCGGTGAGCCTGGTCGGAGGCTTCATAACATCTGACATTAAGTAAGCCTAGTCAAAGCTTAGGGCGGCTTAATAAAATCTGACATTAAGGCTTCTTCTCACTGACCTTACACCCCAACTATCTGCACTGAGCCCTCGTGTCGGAGTATGGCTCGTGCCACCTCATAGGTAGTTAAGATGAGGCATGTGCCCAGCTGTGGGACGTATAAAGGCCATTCATATAGCAACTAAAATAGGTAAATACTGTTTATTACTTGAACCTCGACAGGCGAAGCAATGTTGTACAAAACAAAAGGCAGACAGACATTTTAAATGTATCATTAGAATATTCCACCATCATTTCGAAAGCCATAACTTTTTCGAGAGATTTCGAGAGAAAGAGATAACTTCGATAAAATCTGCTTATGATTATTTTTATGTCGTGGGAGTAGAAATAGATTCGGTAATCTAATTATTTGATAAAAAAAATAAACAAATCGCGTATGCACTTTACCTAAATCAGATAGAGTTTTCCGTTTTCAAATGGATATTATTTACTTATTTTTACAGAAAGGCTAAACAGGTATAGCATTCCGGCGGACATCACTCCACGTCTCGGAGCTTCACGCTTACTTCAATCATCAATATGCTTCACTCTGAATTATTATTTCCTATCATTTTGTATGTAAATAATTAAAAATCGTCATTTGGCTTAGTTCTTTTCTCTCAAACGACCACAGTCGCAAAGAAATTGGTCGTTGGTGGTGCGAAGTGAGTCTTGGCGCCCTCCGGAATATCATATCAGGTTACTTATTTTAATTTTGGATGTACTAGCGAACATGGGTTAACTGAAAACAAAAAGTCAGTTCCTCAAATCCCAAATTAGTTTAAAAAAAAACAGTCCATTTCATTTCCCCTTAATTAAAATTGGAATAACTAACGGTTTCAGCCGTCTATTATTTTCAGTTCTAGTAAAGACAATATCCGGCTACATACATTTATTTATATTGCATTACATAAAGGAGTAGTTATTTACTTGTCTTTTATCTGTATTAACAGATTATCGTATCTAAATACGTAAACACACCCGCGTTTTCTACGAATCATACATCGGGCGACAGATTATGTTATCTTGTTTGCTATAACTTGAATGATAATGGCATTGCGCAATATCCGGCAAACAGATACTGTACACTTGTGGATTATTATGTCCGGACAGGTGCTTTTTGCATATATAGAAGTCACAAAAAAACCCTTTCTTTGGACACAATTGAATTCACCAACGTCAATCAACGCTGAGCGCATGCGGTCCCATAAATTGTCAATAGAACTGAAAAGGATTTCTGATGGATGCTATTTTGTAATTAAATAACTTGTTTTAACATATTCATATCTTTTTAATAACCGTCTTGCACCACCGCATCTACTTAATTCTCCAGTTTCTTTACCTGAAGGTTGTCTAATAGATATTGCTCTTAACGATAAGACCACCTTTATTGTATATCCCAAATATCTTAAGCATCGGTGTGTAATTTGTTTTTTTTGTGCAATAAATATTTTTTATGCTCAAAGTTTATTTGCATTTATAATTCGGGATAGATACTCGTGCTGCATACATAAGTGGTCGGAGAATACCAGCAATCAGTTGCCTATTAAGAAGCTAGGCAGCAATGTAATATTATTATATCAAAAATATCCAGTGATATTAATTTACTTCGCGACCATAATAACTTCGTAACCAAGTAACAAACAACAGAAAACTCAAATTGCACATCCAAATCGTGATCGCAATTAATTCCTGAACAGCTTTAGAAAAGGTTCTAAAGCTGTTCACTTGTTGAATGACGTCAACTGAATGACGTCTGTCGGGATGACGTCAATCGCTACATTACAACGGCAGTGAAAGCATAACTTCAACTATTTCGTACTTCAGAAACTCGCTGAAAGCACGTGGTTGCCACAGAACTACCCTTTTTTACAAGCCTTCCTGCTTGCGCCAGACCTCGGTTGAGCTAAATCGTTTTGCTAATAACTTTGATTTAGACGATGAAACCAGTTAGCACATGACGGTGTTTCGCCATGTTTTAACCCCCTTCTAAACAAAGCTAGTACTTGAGGTTTATGATAATCGAATTCACAAACGTCAATCAGAGTTGGGTTCGCAAAAGTCATTCAATCTCACTGAGGATCAGAAGAGCGATTTGCTAGGGTATATCTGCGGAACCACTCATGAGTTCTCGCCTTGGCGCGGGGAGGGGGCTTAGTACCGGGGAAAAAAGGGTATATCTGCGGATAGCCGCAGCTACAAGAGGTACCTGCACCCGGAAGCAGGGTCCCAATAAACAGCCCAAGCCCCATTACACGTTGTCTTCGTCTGGGGGTGTCCTCGAATATCAGGATGCCCCCTGTAGGGTGAGGACGCCCGGCCTGGAGGCCAGGCCGCCGCAGGGACGATGTGGCAATCGATCAGAGCCATGCCGTCCCGTAAGCGGTGATGGTATAGCGGTGTATTTTAGTACGGTATTCCCAAGGTGAGTCCCAAAAACAACCACCGCCTCCTCGGGTGGTATAGGGCGTAAATGTATTTTTTAACACCAACAAGAAAAAAAAGGATCCCAAGAGACGAATGTAGTGCCAATGTGACCGAGCAAAGAGATGACTTGATGAGCGTCAACTTGGACTACATCGGCTAAGCTCTATGAGATTAAGGAGGTACGCTGAAGATATTATAGTGCACAAGTGTATCCTAACACAGATTCACTCTTTCCTCCATCACCTTTCTAAGACCCGATGGGACTACAGACCCAAGACACCATGGGTCATCTTACTTTTTGGACACGAGGTTTTCAGGAGGCAGTTAAACATGCCGTTGAGTCAAAACCACTTCGTTTCTCTGTTAAACCAACGTATATTTTCCGTTAAAAACGTTTCTTTGAAGTCTTGAAAAATATTACCCAAAACTCGTGTTGTTATAACACGTTTTCCCTGTAGTAGAAGAGAGAGCAAAAATTCTTTCCCAACAGAGTTGTGGAAGTTGGTACAGCCGACCCTTCGAACGCATGACGTGGGTCTGCAGACGAATTGTGGCCACTCCACAATTAGATGGCTTCTTTTATAAGGAAATTTTGTTTCTTAGAAACTGTTATACGAAACCATTGTAAACATGTGAACCAAAGAGAACTAAATTATAGTACGATTAATAATTGTAGTCAGCAAAATGACAACTTCAACAGTGACTGATACAAAAAAGGGTGACCCGCTACAATAGTGACGTTCGGCAATCACTAGACTTAGACATTTAGTCATGATTTATTTTATGAGGTATCAAAGCCTTTTTTAAATAATTGTAAATATTTAATAGGTACAAAACGAATTAAATAATACGATTTAAGAAATAAGGGCCCTACCTCCACATTAAAACTTCTCACTAAAAAATTATAACCCTAAAAAAATGTTCAAAGAGGTTCAGGGGAATTAACACTTGAAAGTCAGCGAAATACAAGTAATTATATACGTTTTTATTCGTTACGGTTGCTATTGATTTCGACTCCGATTCTGAATTCATCTCTTCATGATAGTCCATACTATGATTATTCGATTCAAAAATAAGTAAACCGGCATCTACAAAACCTTCATCACTGCCTATATGTGAAATTATAAGGCGTCGTCCTTTGCCGGTTAGGCCCTTTAGGCCTGTAGTCAAACCTTTAAAAAACACTTGTTTGGAAGATTCTACTGTTGTATCCTCCCAAACTTTTCCAGTTGTATGACCTGTTAATGAACGAAATTCTTACCTGTAAATAATATAATACAGAAACAAAATATTTTGAAACTGAAAACCTATTTACTAAATACAGTTTACCGAAATACCTCTATGTCTCAAGACGAAAGTCTGACCAGTGTGTGTTGCCAGTAATGACATATGGAAGTGGGACGTGGTCATTCACTACGACTTTTTTGCCAGGCTGTAATGTCGACTAACTTTTAATTGTAAAAACTCGATTTACCACATCACTATTTATTTGGGACTGAAAACCTGCCACACTGAAAATGTCATTTCACTGACTACAATTAAAAATCCGAGTATAGGATTTTTCACAAAGGACCGTTTCAGTTATGTAAGCACCGACGTCCAACCGAAGCCGTCTATATTAAACCCAAGTTTATATAAATCCTGATTGCGTAAGGTATGGTGCAAGGAAGCTAAGTTCTCTGGAGGGTACGTGTTCCTTCCCTCGAGGTTCCGGTACCCTCTAGTTTCTCGCGAAGATGACCACCTTCAGGTTTTAGTGGGTGGGAAGGTTTGTTCCCAGGAGGTACGAGTCTCTCATACACTTCTTGTCGTTGGAACCTGGGGTTCTGCGCGTGCGGTACTGCATTCTCTGACGCAAAAAAAGGTATGCGGTAATTCCGTAGAAGGTAGGAATGAAACCTCGAAACTAACTAACTTGTGTCCCACTACTGGAAAGTTCGGCACAGGCCACACCTCAACTAATGGGATTTGAACACTACTCCAACACACGGGCTTAGTGTGATTTTTTGAGATATGTTCCTATTAAGCCACCCTACGCAGTTGCACAACGTGCCTTCTGAAGAATGGAGATTCTCGAATAAAACACCACAGTCATAGAGACCGACTCTCTACGCCAGTACGAATTGCATCACAGTTTTATAAGGCCAGGTATGTTTTGCTAAACGTAAAACGTTTTTTTAATACAAAGTTTTTTACACTTTTCCCGAAAATCTTCTAAATTATCATTAACAGATCACATTGTCTTGATAGAGATCGTTAATATTGAAAATAACGAAAAATACTTACCAATAAAAAAAACCTGCATGTGCAATCTCTCAGGTGCAACCGCAGGCAACACCTAGTGTTATAAATTTGAAAACAGCGATCATAAACAACATTATTGTATAGATGCAGGCAGACCAGCGGTTACGTAAGGCGACCTTGTTGCGTAACGTCACGTGCGCCGACGCACGTGGCCGCGTGCGACGCCATCTTTGTTTGTCTGTTCCCGGCTACCATTATGTTTATTCATTCGTTGCAGTTTTTGGTTCCGCATTTTGATAGGCTAAATAATAGAATCGGCAGAAGCTGATTCTATGCGCGTGCGCGGTCAAGATCGCGGTCACGACCACGCGGTTAATTCACACTAATGCGATAAGTGAGTTTGAAGCACGATTTACACCAATCGGTAAGAATTAATACTACTTAATGAAATTAGCATTTTTTTGCAATAGGGCCATCAACGCAGTGAGTTTGGTCCTGAATTCGCATTGAAAGTTTGTATTATATTAAAGGCCGCTCGCGACTTCGTTTGCGTGGACTAAGTAAAAAAAACGTGTATTTTTTTTTTAAATTCTAACCTATGTCCTATTCAGATGTATTCTATCTATTGAGAAACTTTACAATAACATAGCTATGTTATTGTAAAGTTTCATAAAAATCCATTCAGTAGTTTTTACGTGACAGAGCAACACGGCACATCCACACATACAAACTTTCACATTTATAATATTAGTAGGATTTTTCATTTTGAGTCTGTGGTAGTTTTAAACACTTGTGGACAAGGAGGCATGTGGAGAAGACAGTTACCGCGGCCTAAAGACAGGTGTAGGTACTGTGAGGTACCTACTAGAACCAAATAGGTATCACTGTTTCAATTTCAATAAGGCGCCTCTTTCATCATAGGTACCGTTAAGACTCACGCCGTTTGGTCTGAATCCTATTCAATTCCTTAACGGTTACGTGAGCTGGTCTGTTTGAATTATTTGGTCGTTTCTTACAATTTCCTTGAGTACCTAATGGTTATTAACTATGAGCCCTTCATCATCATTTTCATCAGCACATAGTCTAGTTCCCTGCAGTATGTAGTCTATAAGCCTCAAATGCGAGTCATCTAAAGGAATCTATGCGCATATTAACAATTTTGCATGCGAATGAAACGTGATTCAAGATGCGATACCCAGTGCCAAAATGTTGGCCGTTGGGGGATTTCCCCAACCTTCAGCTGTTATACTATCTCTGCTGTAATCCATTTCGCGATAGTTATTGATAGATGTTGGATGATCATCTGAATCAACACCTTGTTCTTATCAGCAAATAAATGATGTACTTCAACTCATGGTGGCACTCTGGCTCGGAACCCGATGGTCCCGAGATCAAATCTGGCTGGAACACACCTACCTACTTTGTGTTCATTGTACAATTTGCGGCTAACTCTCCGGTGATGGAAAACACCGATATAAAACCTAAGCAACCCGGATAACGGCGGAAGGCTCGCCCCCTACCACGTTGTGTTCCAACTCTCTCGGTGAAATGTGGGCCTCTGAATGTTCCGTTAACCATGACGGCAGCAATCAGTGTGCCTCTGACTAACCCATTAGGGATATGGACGTGAGGGTATGTATGTATGTAAATGGCGTACCTTTTTAGTGACTTTTTTTTTAAACTTCCTGTGTTCCAATACGGACAATTCGTTTTTTTTGAAATGTAACCATATTCTTACTCTTAAGACATTCATTAATATGTCCTCGTGCATTTTTTGCTGGTTAGAGTTCCATCTTGTATTTAGACTATGAAACCAGAGACCGAAGATTTTAATAATCATTATCAGATTGGCTTATCAGGTTCAAATTCCAATAGAATTACTGAAATAAAGGCACTTTGGCACTGTAGGTACAAAAATAGTTATTCATGCATATACATACCTACAAGGTATGAGTGTTTTGATGTAATAAAAACAAACGATGTCGCAATACTTTTACATGCAACTGCGCAGTATTTTTCAGACTAAGTTAACGCCCTTAATCCCTATCTTGTAAGGTTTATTTTGCTGAAACATGGTTTTTGTCTTATTTCAACAGGGAATGTTGGCACAGCAGGCTTCCAAAATTTCCACACAGGTGACATGATTTGCCAGAATTTTCACGTTAGCGGTCTGGCTGAAAGTTGAAAATTTTCTACTGCCATAATTCAAGAAGATGGGGAAGGGAGTTGGTTGATTAGGACGCTGCAAGTCAGAGAGACAGTAGAAAACTTACTTTAGTCCTTAGAATGTTCAGTGAATTATTACGGTGGAATTCACAAAGGCAAATCAGATCACGCGCTCAACTAATTAAGCCATTAGTTTAATCGCACGCTTAACTTAAATGCTATTCACAAACGTTCATTAAGCAGTTTTCTACCGTGATCAGCTGAGCATCTTTCAAACGAACCGAAATGCCAACATTGAAAAAAGAATGAAAAAGAAACATTCGTTCTCGCTAACACTGGACTCTTTTTGATAATGGTACTAACTATTCTTTTGACCCAGGTTTTTTGATAACTGGCATTGGCATCCAAGCTACAGTTTAGCAAACATTGGAGTCTGGAAGAGTATTTTGGAAATGGTAGTATCCTGTACCGATTTTGGGTCTTTGACAACTGCCCTTGGCATAATGATGGAGAGCGAGGAGTATTCCGTATATTGGCTTTGTTGCTTGATTGCTTTTCTTCCAATTTGGGGAAGTGTTGACTAATTTCTTTTGTCGGAAACTGCAATTCTTGGTAGCATTTGAAATTGCGTTTTGACATATTTCTGTAGTGTTTTTAGGTATTACACATTACAGAGACTTCTAAAAAGGGGTTCTTCTTCTACCAAAGTCCTTAAAACAGGCGTTAAAGCTGAAATACTTCCAAATTAAATATTTAAGATAGGTCGCGACCGCTCTCAACTTTTGAAATATTTGATCATGCTATTTGTCACATTTGATGGCATTTTATTATCTGTGGCACGCTGATTGTCTTTCATGAATACGATTTTCTCGTTTGAGTGCTTAATCAACTTAGTTTAATCACGTGAGTGGAGGAGCAATTGATGAACTTTTGTGAATGCGAAAAAACAGTTTGAGCGTTGTTCAAGTATTTGTTAAACGCTCAACTATTTAATTTGCTTTTGTGAATTCCACCGTTAGTCACTAGGTTTTTTTAAGGACACAGAACAATATATGTGATTTTAGTCAAACTCTTGATATTTCATATATTCTCGTAAAAATATTCAAAACCTGCACCAAATTTCAGCCTTCACAATACCACACCATTTTAAATTTCGTGTCACCCGCACAGACCTTGCATCCGTCATTCTTATGCGACGCCGTTGGTGTAGCGATTTTTCACGAGAAATCTATATACGGCCTTGTGGAAGCCAAGGCAAAAACTCACGTATACTCTGAAATATTTTAAATTTCCTTATTGTCAACCTTACGTATTGGTGAAGGTCAAATTGTTAAACTTTAGCACGCTGAGAGCACTGCAGGAGATCTGATCGCGGCTTTTCTATTCGTGACGAAAATTAGCACTACCAGAGTTGCTGAATGCAAGCACACTTTGTCTTCAACCTACTTAGAGGGCTACAGAAAAATATTTAGTGCGTTAACTAATCTGAATATGTTACAAATACCCATCAGACCTCAAATCGAGCAGAACACGGAAAAGAAATACCACAGAAAACGGTACGCAATACAAATAATGTGTAAGTATGGACCTACGAAGAGTCGAAGCCATGACCCGGGCTAACATATTATGACCGATCACGACTGAACCTTTTTGCTCGGTGGGGCACAAAGTGCGACGAGTTTATGGTTATTCTGGTAGAAGAGTTCAGGAGAGGAAACCACTTTGATGGCAGGCATATCATGAAGTTCCTCTACAAGGAATATCGATGACTTGATGAGGTTCGGAGGATTTAGGCCGCCTATAAGAAACCGGGCTCTCCAGAAATCCACTAGGGACTATGTTCAGCTGTAAAGTAAGAATTTTTTATAGTGACTTGGTGGTACAAATCAAAAGATGAACATTAAATAGGTAGAGGTCATTTGGCTGAAGGCTATGATACTGATGATGATGAACGAACTGGGCTTACAGAATAATCTACACTTGAAAGTCTTATCAAAATGTCTACTTTCCTTTTTATACAACAAAGAAATTTTGCGTGTTGAGACATGTGGTTACGAAATTCAAGTATTATCGGTTACAGGGCGATACAAACAGGCTTATCGGCAGCTCATCGGTATAGAGTAAGGTCGAAAAATAAACTAATCAAGTCGCGTAGGTATGTGCCTACGCAGTATTTTTATCCTTTACCTTTTAGATTTCTAGATAATAACCTATCGCAAAGTAAACATTGTTCCCTTTAGAATGCCATACTTAGGTCAGACTGAAGATCATAAGCTGTGAGAAGCAAGAACTATAACTATATGAACGTAACGTCGTTTTAGGAGACGAGGTTACAGCTCTTACCGCCGCACTCAAAGACGTACTGCATAGAGAAGCAATGAAAGCTGAAGAGAGATAATTCCTTGAAGAATCTTGAGTGGAGACCGCATGTCACCAAGCTTAGTGTAGGATGTCCTCAGGCAAGGTAGAGTGATGATTTGTGCAGGATGGCTGGCAAGAGTTGGATGCGAGCAGCCGAAGATCGAGTTCAGTGGCGTGTAATAGGAGAGGCCTATGTCCGCAAGTGGACTGCTAAAGACACACTAAAAACGAATGAAATGAAAATCTTTCATAGCTGTTAGTAGAGCTCTATTGGGAATATAATACCTTATCGCTCTCTTTATACAACATTTTTTTTAAATCGGCTGCCATTGTCTTGGTGGCCAATCTCATTAACACGACTCTTATCAAAAATCGCGCTATTCCGTGCAATGATTGTCAATTAGGTAGGTATATTGGTGACCATTTCCGCACCGGCCGTCGCGTCGCAATCGGACTATAACTGACTCAAAAGCGTATATTATATTCTTTATTTATCAGTTGGACTCGCTAAACTCTCCTGTACATGAAAGTTCTGACTCACTAAATAAATAACGCCAATAAACAAGTTCCCTATAGCCAAATGACTACTGAATCACACAAAATTCTGCTTCCGTTTCTAGTTATTTGCATGACTCACCCACAACGTTGGCGCCAATTTCTGACAGCGCGGTTACGCCATTTTGTTTTTTAGTTTTTCAGTGGTCAATATCAATGACGATGATCAAGACACACTTTTTTTAACCTGTTTACGTGGCACTCCCGATATTTCATCCTACCAACTACACGACCATCATAACGTTCTTATGCACCACATGTACTATCCTTTTAGTTCATTTCTAGGCAAAAATACGTTATGTGTCCCATACATACCTACATAAGGGTTAAGGGTGCCATTTAAATATTTACTAGACCTTTCTACTCTTTAGTCTAATTAAAATTATTTTGAAATTTTGTCCATGTTTGTTGTTTATTTTATAGGAATAGATTAAAATCAAAATGATCTCATCGTAACGGAATTCCGTTGTTGATAACAATATAGATTATTATAACTACCTACTACAGGTAGTGTATCTAACAAATTGCGTATATTTCATGGCCGTTACCATTCTAGGTAATTTCCCAAGCTGATACATTTTACTCACCTTATCACATCCTGGATAAGCCGTTCGTTCAATAACACTTTATTGGATAACTATATCCTTTTGTTTTCTGCATTTATTAATTATTTATTGCACATAAAGCACAAATGGCAGACTTTATGCCAAAGGACAATCTCTACTAGTCAAACACCATGTTAGATTGAGAAATTAAGGCAGTACAAAATTGATTTCTTGCTGTATATGGCAAATTTAATTCTATAAAGATATTTGTAAGACTCTGTAAGCCATTGTCATTTTTATGGAGTTCGTGCTCTGCTTAGTTTAAGGTAAGTCAGGTTGCTATGTTAAATAAGCACTTAAGATATGTCAAAAGCATAAATGAATAAGTATGACTCTACCACTCAAATCTAAACCACTGCTGGGCAATCTTCTTATCAGAGCGGTATTTTAGGCGGCCTTCATCAACCGTGACCTTCGTTCATCGGGGCATCTGTCCACCTCAAAACATGAAAAAAATACGAAATTATGGTCATTTTTGGCAGTGATACTTGCTTAAAAACCTAACTGAAAAATTTAACTGATCAAAGTGATAACCGTGTTAGAACGCGTTAATTAATAAACAATTCAGTGATTCATCTCACAAAATATCCCCTTTATTACATAACAAAGCTATATCTGCCAGATATATTAATATAACATAGATAAGTAACCGCAAAGTACCGACCTACGTTGTGATGTAAGTGTAACACAGCAAGTAAACAAATAATACTGTGACAGTTAAAAGGTTACATCATCGCCTGTTGCCGGAGTTATACAGTAATAGGTAAAAATATAAAATCATAATTGGTTCTTAATAATAATAATTACAACATAACTTCTAGTCCAGACGATAGGTTACTGAATGTACAATCCAACTAATCTAAGAAATACATTTTGACAGCTGCCATTAGAAATTAAACTTATGCCATGCGAAAAGGGTTCAAGTGTTCTATCAGGCTCAAAAGCCTTGCATATAATGCCTTTGCCTTTTATAAAATCATTGCAGCAATATCTACCACTACTTACTTAATGTCTGTGAGTAAGTAAATCAACGAAATAAACAACCATTTTTTTTTCGTGGGGAAATCCTCATGGATACCTCGCTGCCCGGGGGGACGACGAGGTTATGTCGGACTCCTACCGACTAAAAACCCACGGCACTCGACCAAGACACTTTGGCGGCGAAGCTGGATCCTACCGTAAGTAATACCGCACAGCTCTGCTATGTAACTTATCACCGTATTTTTAATACTTACCCCTCGAATTAACAAATGTCAATTAACCCTAAGCACGCGCTCACGCTCATGCTGTCCCTTGTAATATCAATAGAACTGAAAGGGACAGCTATACTTCTGAGGGATGCTAAATGTTAATTTGCGTTTGTGAATTCGGGGGTTAGACAAGTAAGTAACATTTTTTGTAACAATCAGTTACTTAGTTTATCATGGTTCATGTCGTCACTGATTAAGACCGTCTGGCTCAATATCGAAATGGCGTGCTATTCTGATAAAAAACTCTTCTCTTAATAAACATGGAGTTTGTTTCAACGAGCGATAATGCGCCACGTAATATTATGTTTGCTATCGTTGACACGCCCCTCATGGCAGTTTTGTGCTACAAAGTTCAACCATACTTTTATCTACTTCACAACGAATAATTACTTACCCATGTGTACACGTTTGTCACCGTTTGATTAAAACATCGTTAGTTTGCAATCTATCCAGCGATATTAAGCACTTAAGTAGCCGTCACTTTGCAATTAGTCGGTTTGACACGGATAAATTATAAACTGTCCGAAAAAAATCGATAATGAAGAGAATTAAAAGTAATCTGACCATCGCGACCGCCTTTATTTTTAACCCCAAAGGCGACTTGTCTGCTTGCATGCTGCTTGCATGCTGGTTGCCTGCCTGCATGCTGCTTGCTTGGTGCATGCTGCTTGCCTGGTTGCATGGTGCTTGCCTGCTTGCATGCTGCTTGTCTGCTTGCATGCAGCTTGGCAAGCGCGCCTTTCTACGTTTCAGAATGTTTTTTTATAGTTAATGATGTTATCTCATTACACAGTAACTTTTACAATTTGTATCAAATGATTATTTTCATACAATACCATCGCATTAGTTTGCTTGCTCTATTTATTTCTGTCGTTGGTTTCTAATTGACATGTAAATACAAAATTATTTTGGTTCGAGTACCATAATGAGTAATGATTCATTTAGCGTTATACCAGTAGAGTAGGTTCGTTATCATGTTTTTCTCACACTTAGGTATTGCGTATAAACTTTATGTGAGTAAATTGCTGAAAAACAACAGGTGTTAGTTAAAGTTTTTCAATACCTACCTGATAAGATATACCATGAGACCAAGCCATCCATCCATCTAGCTTCAAACTGAGCTAAGCCTGTTCCTTGAGCTATGGGAACTAGACAACAGACAAATAACCACCTTGTTCTGTATGTTTTTATCTGTTGCGATGTTCAGAAACAATAAACGTTTTTTTCTTTCTTTCTTTCTTTCAAATAAAAACTAAATACATAAATACTATTATTTTGGAAAAAAATACTTGTATACGTATATATAAATATATAATTATTATATATTTAAATCTTTTTTGGTTCCTTATTAAGCATTTTATGAAAATATAAGAATGGAAAAGGCATGAATACTGCTAAAAATCCGAGAAAAATAAATAAAGACGTCTATTAACTGTTATATGAAGCTTGTGTTTATGTGCAACAAGTAATATTTATCTTATCTTACCTAATCATTGGGATAAGAAAGATCTGGAACGGCGACCATTTTAAGTACCCTTTATTTGCAAGTCATCAAAATCTAAAAATACGTATTGCCTCATTTTAAATAATACCTATGCTGGTTTTAAATTCACTCGGCGAAGTCTCTTAATGTTTTGTCAACCTTTTTTTTAATTGACTAGCTGTTAGTCCAAGGTGTGACTTTCACAGCTTCAACGGGCTGTGGGTCGTCTCAAACTGTCATTGCTTCCCTCAGGTGTTCGAAGTTCTGTTTTTGGTGCCACTTTTTTAGCACAAGTGACCTATCTACCTCTTTTTTATTATAATATCTTAAGCTTAAGCTTTAGTTATTAAAATGCAAGACCACAACAAGCTGAACTAAGTGTTCTTATCGCCAGTAGGTATATGTAGGTTTTAAGGTAGGAAGTTATTTCGGTATTTTACTTGCAAAACAATAGTAACGTATGACATAACTTATCCGAAAATAAACTCTGACTAAGTTAATTTGGCGTAATAACATTTGGTTTAGGTTAATATTTATGTTCAATAAAAAACAACACCTCATTTAGATGAATATTTTGCTCCTTATTATGAAACTAACTATCTACCTATAATTATGAGGCATTAATAAAATCTTCAATTTGTCTTTCAATTTGTTTTTGTACTGTCTCAGTGGCTTAAGGAAGTTCCACAACTTCCTTTTCTTCCCATTTCCTGCACTTATAGGTTGCCTGGAAGAGATCGCTTAAATCGATAAGGCCGCAAAAATTGTGCATTGCCTGAAATTTAGTACATAACTGTACGTTTTTTCTTGTCAATGTGCAATATAAAAACTACCTATCTATTTATCTATCTCTTTCAGCTTCTTATTCAGATGATTTATGGATCATAATTAATTTGTGTAGTTCGTTATAGTGATCGTAGATGACAAACATACCTGCAAATTACATTAGATAGTGATACAAAAACGAAACAAAAAGCATTCTTCAAGTGTGGCATGCGCAAACAACAACAATTATAGTGTTTACTAAATCTCGTCTTTGTCTATTCACCTATAGCTGTTGACCTAACAAACAACATTGTATCATTGTTACAAACAGGGATGTCGACCATAGAAAATCCACAAAATACAGTTATCGACTCAAATTAAAAGAAAGACTCGACTCTAAACATAGCAGAGTTGTAGACTGAAATTCTGTACTATGAGGGTAGCAAGGAAAACTTCAAAAGCACTGAATCAGCTGAATCTTGATATAGATTGCGCGCAGAATGCGATAGTAGTGCTAGAGTGATAAGGACAGCACTATACTGAAAGCGCGTGAGGTGTGCGGGTGGCGGGGGGAGATGCTCCCGCTCTTTACCTCAGGCCCCGCCCGTTTGCAATCAACGCGCGCGCTATCTGAGTGTGTACTGTCAACAGCACATCAGGTTACCAGATTTCCGTTTATTTTCCTCTCACTCTTGCCAAATGTTATTTCTTTGCAATAGAACAAGGAGGACTGACCGAAAAGGGGTAGAGTGACTGCTGTCCACCGTACATATCCAGATTTAAAGACAAAAACACCTCCTGTATAATTGCGCTATCCCGTAGTGGGACTTTCAAAAATCAAAGGTGGAAGTAACGTTAGGGCCGGCGCCCACTATCGGCATCGGCACGCTTCAGGACTTTAAGGTGGCAAATAGAAATATACTCTAACATATTGGCAATAAAGTAGAAAATGCTGAAACAGCAGCCTCAAGAATACCGATTGTTTTTACGAGAACACATCACGGAAATTTCTACTTTATTGCCAAAATGTTAAAGTATATTACTATTTGCCACCTTAAAATCCTGAAGCGTGCCGATGCCGATAGTGGGCGCCGGCCCTTAAATGGCCAACTGACAAATTAGTACCCAATTTTCTAATATTTATTTTGAGAAATCGATCACTTGCCGATGCTGATGAAGAATAAAAAGAATTCTAATAAATGGATTGCTACAATAAAGAAAATATCTTAAAGAAGCTGAATTGACAGCCCTGAAAAAGATAGTCTATTGCATTGTGTAGTTACTACTAGGTCTTACAAGCCCTATTGAGTAAGCCTTAGTACTGAAGGGTTATTCGGGCACTGTAACATTTGGGTCAGGTTACGTTATGTGCTTGTTAACCATAATACCTACGTTGAATGGTTATATCGGATATAAAAGATAATTCAATGAAATGTTCGTTATGATGCCTGTGGCATTTTCATAATTGTATACCTACAAAAGTATATGTATTACTGTATAAGTACACCTAGTAATACTTTTTTTTTCTTCTTTAAGAACCGAGGTCACTTCGCTTTGCTAAGATGATTTATGCATGTTGTGAAACTATGTTATTGGCTAACCCCCTTATTCATAAAAACGAACGCAACGCTAACGCATTGTTTAAGCTATTGACGTGTTCTGTCACTTACTCGCAAATGACGGCAGCAACAAGAGTGACAGTGACAAAGCGATACAAAAGTTATCGTGTTCTATAAGAGTTGTTTAAGTTTTTATGAATAAGGGGGTAGGTGTTAAAATAAGTTATGCTAAGAATGTTTGTAAAAAAAATGCTGTTGAGTTTCCGAATTTTCTCATACTCAGGAGCCACCGTGGACTCGTACAGTTCAGTTTTCTAGAGATGTTCCTTCCTTAATTATCGAACGAACTGCCTGCCGAGGTTTTCCTGATGAGCTATAGCATGGAGTTCTTCAAGAGGGGTTTAAAAAGGTTCTTACAGGGTCGGTAACGCGCTAGTATTGCCCCTAGTGTTACAATTGTACATAGGCTGCGGTAACCTTTTACCATCAGGCCCGCATGCTTGTTGTACACAGTCAGTTGTTCTCAAAACATGTTATGATTTCAACATGTTTTCGATGATACCTATTGTTTTCATCACCCCACCGTTGATCTGTGTATCTATTCGTGATGACAATCTCAATTTAATTCCTCTAAATTAACATCCCTTGTAACGAATTTAAAATGCAAAAGAAATAAAACGCACATCATCCAATATTACAAAACGTCTCTTATTTAAGCTCCAGTGAAACTCTTTCTTAGTAGACCATCCCCTCAAAGAAAATCCACAATTAGAAAATGCTAAAACCGTTGCATAACGTAATTCTTTCGATAAAGTTGCTCATTAATTCGTAAATGACGCACGCCGCTATTGTGGCTATAAGAGCCTGTTCACACTAACGTTTGTTGGGCGATTTCACGAGGCCTCGAGATCGCCGCGAGCGCGCCGCGAGCACGCCGCGAGCACGCCGCGAGCACGCCGCGAGCACGCCTAGGTTACGCCGAGATCACGCCGCGAGCACGCCGAGAAGCCCGCTTTGAAGTTGACTGATGGATGAGGCCCTCACCCGCTGCGCACACGCGGCGTGATCGCCTCGCCATGACATCGCCCAAAAAACAAATACAGTATAATATAAAATGTATGCAATTAATATTATGGTATTCATGTCTCTTATAAAGTATACTTTGTTCATTAGATTTGACGATTTGAAACAGGTCTATTCGAAAAAAGTTATTTTGTTTGTTTGTTTTAAATGCTAGTGTAAACAAGCTCTTAAGCAGAATCCCCTTTTTTTGCGGGTATTTCATCGCGTGACTATTAACTTTTCCCGAATTAATATTTTTGCAAAAGTTTCAACGATCGTTGCAGGACAATCTGCTTTGAAACCTTTGAAACATTATGAAGCCATTACGTAATTGCTAACAGGCTATATTTAAAACTAGCGGCCCGTCCCGGCTTCGCACGGGCATTAAACATTACATTTAGATTTGTTAATTTTAACACATTCATAATAATAATAATAATATGACACCTATTCATCGCTTTTTGCGTCGAGCTCCTAAACAGAGTAAATAAAAAAAAATAAGAATAATTAAATTCAGATATTATGTAATGTTTTTTTTGTATTTATGTGTTTTTTTTGTATATTTTTGGGGTTTTTTTTCTTTTTTTTGATATTTTTTTTAATTTTTCTTTTTTTTGTTCAATTATTGAGGTCATAACCTAAGAAAATACATTTATTTTGTTAGAGCTTCTCTGTAAACAATATTTGATGTTGTTTTATTTTGTGGCAGCAAAATAAATTGATTTTCAGGGGCTCCGACTCGCGATAGACCAACATACAGTTGACCATGAGTAAAACATTTCTTTCGCAGATCGATCCCTACTAATTCGAAGGTTTGGCCTTGGGACTTGTTAATTGTTAATGCGAAAGATGCTTTTACCGGAAATTGAAGCCGTTTAAATGGGATTGGCAGATCAGTTGGGATCATCGGTATCCTCGGTATATGAGCTAGTTGACCACCTGCTGGGCCAGTGATAATAGTTGCTACTATTAAATTATCCTTTAACTCCTTAATAAGCAGCCTCGTCCCATTACACATGCTCGGAGGGTTTAAATTTCTTAAAAGCATGATTGGGATTCCGATTTTTAACGTCAATTCATGGGGTGCCAGTCCAGAAGGGTTCAACGAATTTAAAAATTCCTGTGGATAATGGACTGCATCTTCTATATTCGTTACAGTGTCGATCGATTAGTATGTTTTTGTTTGGCCGGGGACTTTTTGAACAATCAGATTGTTTATTTCATTGACAGTATCATTCTTAGGTGATACTATAGCCCGAGAACACAGCCAATGGAAGTCTCTTACGTGCAAATTCTCGATATCAGGGTATACAGAATCTATTAAATTTTCCAAATTCCCCTCCTGTACCCCTGCCCGAGTGACACCTACAACGCATAGCTAGCCGAATACAGTTTTTTTTTTTTTTGTAACTCGTGATATCTTTTGAATGGATTGTCAGAATCGAATAATTCAAAAAGTAATATAAAGATATTGAAGCAGTCTTAAATAATACAATTTTTTTCACACCTTGGATTACGTTATCGTAATTTTAGTAAGGATGCCTATTTTTTTTTTAAATGAAATATAGCCTATGTCACTCAGGAATTATGTAGCTTTCCAACAGTGAAAGAATTTTTCAAATCTGCCAAGTAGTTTCGGAGCCTATTCAATTCATACAAACAAACAAACAAACAAAAAATCAAACCTTTCCTCTTTATAATATTTGTATAGATAAAATAACGAGTATTTTGTTTAAGTTACGTAAGTTACCGGTTTTGTTTCACGTGTAGAGTAATGGATTCATCGTTGGATTATCACGTGTTGTGTCTGTCTTAAACCGAAATAATGTCTCAATTAGATTATTTTAATATAGTTGATTGGTTTCGGTTACGGAGAGCATTTGGCGGTCCACCACCCATAGGATGGCCTAATAAAAAATGTAGTCTTTTTAAGATTGAAGGGTGAGGAGCTATGAAAATATTATAGTTAGAGCAGACAGGTGCCCAGTAGGCCTAAAAAGATCTAGATTAGGCCATTGCGCGGCCCCTACAGAGTACATTGAAGAGGTATTTTCTTGCTATTTTGGTCGGTGGGCTTTTATTAAGGTTTGCCCAAAATTTGTGTTTTTAATGCCACTAGGTCTAGCATTTGATTTATATTGAAACTAGTGGCTATCCCTTCAATATTTTTATCAAAAATCACCAAAAACTCTATCAAAAATAAGGCTTCTTCACGCTATCTAAAATTGTGTAATCTGTTACTTTTCTACTGGAATAATCCGATACTGTGCCCCTTGATTTAATACAAAAACCAACAACTTAAGCTTATAAAAAAAAGGCTGGCTTAATCCGCTAAGATCTTGACCTTTGTTTAATACTAGCACAGACTCATAAAACATTTTAAATGGGACGCTCGTCGCATAAAACCTGTTTTCAGACGTCATACTCCTACAAAGACAAAGGAGGTATAAATTTGCTAATTTTGAGAACAATCTTCACGTAATTCTTACTTTAAGGACGTGTTATTTATTATCATGAATTAGGCAGGCATTTTTTATTAGTCGATAGGTGAGTTGTGAGTAGATAGATTGGCTATTGAGAGACTTGTAATCCAGGGTAAGGTTGAAGGTACCAGGCCACGATTTAGATCACCTATGATGTGGACTGACCAGATAAAAGCCGTAGTGAAAGACTCATCATTCCTATATGAATGCACGTGGAAGACAGCCATCAGTAGGCCTAGCATGAACCGCTATCGTTTCGGTTATCGGTTCATGCTAGGCCTACAGAGAGGAGTGGCGGCGTGTTGTGAAGCTTGCCACCAACGCTTGAAGTGATGACCACGACCACTCTGTCAAGAGTGATACTGACTATGAAGAAGAAGATAGGAGAGTTGTAAGAAAAACATTACAGTAGAGTGAAATTATTGAGACCAATGTACAGCTTAGGCGGTCTTATCGCTAGGGAGCGATCGCTAGTATTGGTGAACCATATTTTCTGTTGTAGTAAACAAATGTAATTCACTGTTTAAGTATGTAGATAAGATTATTATGTTGTTTATAAGTCTAAGCAAGTAATTTGCATTTCTGCCTACCCTAATGATTGACTGGTTGAGGATGTTCAGATTAAAAACCACCTTTTGTCATATTTTGCGTGCTAATAAATTAATATTGAAAAGCTAAAAAAAGGAGCGATTTAAATAATTTCCTTAATTTTGTGTTTAAATAACATGTTTGCTTGAACTGAAAATTTAATATAAAATTGCGCATTATGAACGCTTACACAAAACAATAGGACGCTACTACGCGTTCGGAGTAGGGACGAATCGGTGTAGGCCCTCGTAGCGCTTAGCCTTCTACTGCGGACTCGTAGCGCCATCTAGCGAGCGCGATGCAAACCGCACTTTCTACGAGACTACGAACTGCGGAGACGGCTTGGAAGTTAAGCCTTTCAATGATTCTACGCAAATAAACATATTCTATTCTACGTTAAGTATTTTGAAATTATTTTAGGTGTCGGAATAAACAGTGATTTTCAAACTAATTTCAATAAAGACTTTTGTAATATAATAGAGTATTAAGGAGGAAGTTCAAACATACCTAACATTGTTTTCTCAACATGCAAAATGTTCAAAGAAAAATTCAGCAATTTTTCAGTTCATGGAGAAAATGTTCCTATCTGAATTTTAAACCCCTCTTGAAAATTTACAGATTAACAGCAGATACACCTACTTAAAACCAAACTCAATATGAAAATCTTCATATCCACTAGTCTACTGAAAATACTTTCTCCTTTTTTTTTCTCACAGAAGATTATCACATCATCCCAGCCCGCCATTCAAATGTTAACCAGTCTCAAATCATATTCTCCCATGACACAGACTTTAATACTTTTATTTATATTACAAAGCCTGGTTCAACCAGGGAAGCCCAGCGTTCTACCAAAATCAGGTCCAAGGTTCGAACAAGATAACAACAAAATACAAAGAGCATGACTCACTATGAAAACATCAACAAACTCGAATAACTCGTAAAATTACTCCGAATCAAACCGCGAGTCACTCTATGACATAGTTTTTATTTACATTAAGTTTTTTAACCAAAGTCGACAAATCAAAAAAAAACTCCTAAGATGAGTCATATAAATCAAGCATATCACTTCCTCATTTACAGGGAAAGGGGACTTATGAATTACTAAAGCGGTATTAATGATGACAAAACTGTCGTAAATACGAATAACTCATTCTATTTATACGTATTATGCATTTTCATTATCCAAAAAAACCTCCTAATTAAATTACAAAATAAGTTCAACTCATAAACAGCACATTTATTTACTTCATTCACACTTACTAATATTAAGATAGCCTAACCTACTCGGCGATTGATTTTCATAACACACTAAGCGGTTGTCAAACTCTTTATTACACCGTAAATATTTATAAAAAAACGCAATGTTTGTAACAATAACAGAAGACGTTGCAAAACCGTTCAGAAATTAATAGTCCAATATTGTAATACTTGCGCAGTACAAGTGTCTATTACACTTTACATTACAAAAACCTAGCGCAATGCGGCGCCCGAACCGCCTGCATACAACAGATAAATTACAAATATCCCAAATTTACTCAACCCGACCAAAACACACGCTACGGCCTCGTTTACAATAAAAAAATCCAAAACAAAATCGTTTCCATAACGCATATAATCAGAAACATAACTAATCAGCGAAAAAAGAGTCAATGTCCACAAAGTCTGCAGATAACGCATAAACAACATAAAAAAGACGCGAAGTAAAATCATTACGAAATAAAGAAGCTTATTCTTATCAATCGATAACTGATTTCGGGGAAGACAAAGCGACAAACATATGACTCAATTGCGAGTTAGCTAAAAAATCGGACATCAGAATGAATAGCGCCGCTGGTGATTACACCGAGTCAGGGCAAGTTACGTAAATACATTACTCACACCACTTCAGCAACGCACACATGCGCAGACACGCACACAAACGCAATCTGCGCCTGTGTGCGCGCTGCAGGGCGATCCGCGAGTCGCTCGACCCCACTACAAATTTTAGTCGCACGCTAGAACTCGCAGACTACAGACGTGTCCCAGCAACTGTGCTACTACAACGCCAATCGTATTGGATATTTCGTCATAACAACATTGTGATAGTGAAACATTTCAGAACGTGAAAAGTGGGAGTGAAACTATTATTTTTCTTGAACTATTGTGAACTACGTGGAACAGTTCATTGTGAATTAAATTTATTGTGGATTATGACATTGTACCCACTATTTGGATAATTCCGGATAAGGAGTGCAGAAATACCGCAAATATTTTCGTAAGTATTTTCTCTTTATTTTCCTAGATCCTAAACAATTATTTATTGGAATTTTATACTTGAAAAAATATATTCCTTAATTGAACAAAACAAGATTGCAAAAAATATTCCAAGTTTGTAAACTGAAAAAATACTAAATCTTTATGTTTATTAAGTA
The DNA here is from genome assembly GCA_950022985.1 of Udea ferrugalis. Classification (NCBI taxonomy): domain Eukaryota; kingdom Metazoa; phylum Arthropoda; class Insecta; order Lepidoptera; family Crambidae; genus Udea; species Udea ferrugalis. The sequence continues at coordinate 3,687,623 of OX465541.1, forward strand.
ATCAATGTTTACTTAAACAATAAAAACTAAAATTTCAACTTCAATTCAAATTGTAAAAAAATAAAATCTCATTCGTCATGATGATGTAAATTTTAAAGTTAACAAACTAATTCGTGAATCAGCCGACCTATCATGAACTATCTTTGTACAGTTCAAAGAATTGTTTTTTCGCTCGCTTCATGTCATTGACTTCTTTCGTCAAATTTTGTTTACTCATGACTTGGGAACTTGTGCCAAAAACGTGCTATACCCATTTTATCTGTTGGAGTTTACAAATATTCATTGCATTCAGAATTTTATTTTTCCTTGTTATGTTTATCAATGATTAAATTTATTTGTAGGTCATTATTTTGCTTTTATTATTTTATTGAAGATTTGTATTTTTTTTCTTTGTTGACAAAGGCGTGTTCGGTTCATGTCTTTATATCAGATAAGTTCCTTTGGATTTTTTATCGTCGTATAGTTATGTCACGTTCGTGATTACATATTTATTTTCAGCCAGACAGTCATTACACGATAAAAAGTCTTAAAGTGGATTTTCCAATTCAGTAGTTTGGAATATAATATAATAATATAATAAATTTATTTATTTAAGTAACAATGACTCACTTTTTGTTAGTTATAAAGTGCTTATTCTATATAGTTTTAGAAACCATTTTTGGCAATTTTTTCACATTGTTAGACTCAGTTTGCATAGCAAATAGTATTTGACTCATGATACTTACACAAAATTAGTCTTCGAAAATAGCACCATAATATTTTAAAACTTGAATTTTTTGAATTTAATATATGGTCCAAATCGAAAATTTCGGCGAAAAATCTAAACAGTCAATTTTCATTCATAGCCCCTCACTGCTTGTTTCCGTTGTAAGTTCGTGTGTTTGTTCGTTTAATTGGAGTATTGCGGCTTGCATGTGTCGCAAGTGGAGCCTGGCACCGCGCGCTGTCGCAAACAATCGCTTACACAACTGGTTCAAGGTTCCATTCCGGCGTGCATTCGCGCGGATGTGCGGAAACTGCTTTTCGATACAATGCGATTTGAATTAGCTATTGATCAACCGTTTGATTTCGGAAATCTTTCGAACACCACTTTTGAATTTAGAAATGACGAATTTAGCCAGTATCGTTAAAAAGAGATGAATTTAAAGAAGAAGTGATGCTGACTTATCAAAATGTAGCATTTTCTACTGAATTGAATATAGCTATCAAATAATAAGAAGTCTAGATAACTGAAGCGCCAAACGTGATCAAAATACCTTAAGCCTAATTATTAAATTTAGCGCAGTTTTTTGCCGCTTCCTAAAGATAACAAAAGCGAACGAACTTCTGTAACGCGTATTACAATGACATAATTTTAGAACTGATATCATTAGCGTCGATATAGATCTTCTGTTTTCAAGAAACTGATAATAAGTCTAAAATTCGTTTTGGATATTTGAAGACCATTTAAAATTTCACTTTTTCAAAATCGGGCTTGTGAAATCTTGGAACAATATGCCCCCTTTGCGAATATTGAGATTACGATCATATCTGGAAAAATATGAGATACCTAATGCATGAGGAGTTGCATTAAACCATATTGTAGGCCCAATCAGTTCCGCGAAATATATGCTATTCAAAACAAATGGCAGACCGTCAGGATCGATCGCTGAGTAAAGGTCAGTTAGTTCTATGTCAACGGATGACGCAACGCTCGTACAGGGCTATTGCGCAATCCGCTGCAATGAAACTCTCCTACAATCACTACTTACGGATCAACTACCAAGGTCGTTCCGGAATCTAAATTCGAGAACACAAAGAGTATATACAAGACAAAATGCATTATGATGTAATGCAGGAAGTTGAGCGCAAGGCTGTCCGGAAGGTGCCTATAAGGTCAGCATGCATTTTGTTAATCATTCATGACTAGTACGATTATGAGTTTAATCCTTAAGATTCGACCCTGATTCATATTTGAGCACGCAGATGAAATCACACACAGTTTGTTAAAGTACTTAATATTCTCTCTAGTCTTATAGTCTTACTCATGAGTAGTCAGAGTCAGTGCAGACAGTAGTGTCATCTTTGTTTTTTCGCCGAACGAAAATAGTCATATCAGTAATTACAATGTTCATAAGTTCAGTGCCAATGTGGACACTGTAAACAGCATTCTTAAGACTTAGTAGCAAGTACTTTCTTATAATCAACGTGAACACTACTACAAAAGAATCACTACTACTGCCGTTTGCATCCATATGCGCTTATAGCATATGCGTGGATGTGTTACGTAATTTTTTACGCGCAATACGCTTTCAACGAGGACAAGCAAAGATAACTTGACCTATTTTTTTTATCTTCGCAGCGTAACTAACCTACTTACGAGTACGTTAGCCGACCAATTGCGTCTAAGTGGAGCAATGTGACGTGGCTATGTGTTTTGGGGCCCTAACGGAGAATGATTGATAACCACACGAATTGGGCCATGACGCAACAGCGAGCCCGTTATCATGGGGGCCATTTTATTTACCGTTGATAACGAGAACATTAACAGAAATTATCGTAGCGAGGTTATTACCATTGATAAACTATATACAACATTTAACGCGGCATTCCCAATGATTCATAGTATTTTAATCAAAAACAACAAGACAAAAATACTCGAATGACAATTCAGAAATCCTGTTCTGTAAACACTTCCTAGAATCGGACAGCAATATTTGCGTAGCTGCGAAGATAAATTAATTTGAACTAGAACAACGAAATGGGTTAAGTGTTTCTTAATAACGTGGCAATTAGCAGGTATGGAGCAAGGTCAGTTTGAAGTTTCTGACAACGATAAGTAATATGTTTATCACTGCATCGCAGAGACAACGGCGAGAAAGAGGAAGGACCTTGACACGATTCGCTTCAAACCCGGGTTACGAAACGGGAACCTTGACACCAAACCATTATCGCGTCGACCGCTAGAGGCCGCCCCGAAATAACCAGATCCCGCTTGTTTAATTAGGTCTTACGCTCAATACAGAACGCGAAAAATCGGTCAAGAATACCAGATATTCGGGAAATGCTTGAAACGCTTCCAGAATGAACGACCTCACCAAAGAACCTTCCGTGACAAAATATAACATAAGGAAGGAACTCGACGTTGCGTCGCTAAGACAAAACATTTGCTGGCGCGACTGAAGTTATGAAAACATTTGCATCTTGACATAATCCGTAGACAATGAGGTTTTGGCGCCAACCTACAACTGCCAGCTGAGGCCTGACAAAGCGGCAACTTGTTATGGCAAACTACACAACGTCATTTGTTTTTAATGGGTTGAACGGCTAAACTAGTTATTTTGCTTTGAACGCCATTGGTGGCTAAATGTCAAATCAAAGATGGCGCTCGGCCTACTTTTCCTATAGAATAGGCGGCGGGCGCGTGGAAAGTTACCACTGTACTACTTTCTCTACTTTTTCCAACATGGCGCCGGCTTATACATTATTATTTATAGAAAGGTCAAGAGCATTGCAGTTCTGCATTGAAATGAGCATAAAATTGTTTAATATACAGCACTATTCTCATTCGTCTGTCTTGGGATTTAAAATTCAACAGTTGCTGATAATTTACTCCGTCCATGCTAAACGAAACGTGGCTTTTTTAATACCTCCTTCGTCCGAACGACCGAAAAACATGTATTTTTAGACTATGAAGCAAACCTATGACCTAATCTGACAGCTCCGGAACAAATTGCGCATATTTTCTTAAGAAATAAAAACGTTGAACTAGTAAAGTAAATGTTTGTTGAAAATCTTGGTATAAATCTTGATGATGATAATGAGAGATGAATAGAAATAGTTACAATGATCGGTCAAGGGCACGGCGATTACGGCTGATTATCAATTAGACATCACGTTTGCCATCACGTTGTAGTTTATATAACTGTGGCAGAGTAAACGTGTTGTCGTTACGTAAACGTCAACGTGAGGGCTGAGGCTAGCACGTGTGGGCCTCCGCGTGACGCGCGACACGTGCCAGGACGACGAAGGTCACGGTCTACCTGGATCTGACATAGGTCACTGGCTGCTTTCACACAGATAGAACACGACATTCTAATCAATTAAACTATCGCAGTATGTCATATTAAAATATTTTGATACTTTACTAATGATAGAAATACTCTTAAAGATATTGAAATGGCTGTGTGTAATCAACATACATATTTTAGAATTTTAATTAGTTAGTCAGACATTGCGTCTTCAATGACGGTTGTTACAGCTGAAAGTATAATGGCGATCCCTAGTGGAATCAGTTCTCATCCTAACTCTTTGATTAGTTTCAGCTTTGACTCTTGAACTATTTTTTTTCGCTATGCCTTCTGGCCTTGTCATTCATTTATTATTGGTAAAACACTTCGCCAAAACAAACGCAGGTATTTCTTGAATGTTAAGCAATGCCAGCTATGCCTTGTTCAAACTAAATTATCAGTTGAAACGAATGAGTCAATGGTAGACACTTTGATAACAAGTAACGCGTAATGTGCTTAATAAACATCTTAAAGAAATTCCTTAAATGGTTTCTTGTGTACTTTGGGTATATAATTACAACTAAATATTCGATCATGTAATTCACCACCGTCAGAATTTGTATTGTTAAATTCACGTATTGCTAATTTGTGTCAGACCTCTTTACGCAAATCGCTTCAAATGGAAAAGTCCAGAGGGTTGCGCAGGAGGTTAAAATAATTTCTTCAGAACAATAGGTTTTAAGGTTTCAGTTCCAAGGCTCACGTGGCGACTGAAATGGTAAAAGGTATCTAATTATAGTGCGGGCAAGGATTTGCCACGTGGCCTGCGCACGCGTTACACTCACGTGCGCCGCATTGATGCATAAATACATCGCAACATGTGAGAAGAACACTTATAATGTTGTTATTGATTCGTTTTGTTCGATTCTAGAACGATTTGCGATTTACTTTTTCACATTTCATTCGCCTTTGTCTTTCTCTTGAACATTGTTGTCTATGATTCTTGAGTTGCTTAGAATTTCACCATTTCTTTAATTCGAAACAGTTGTTACAAGCTCTGCATTAGGCAGATTAAACAAACTATTTATTTCATTAGCAATGTTTATGAACGGAACATTTCAACTTTAATGACGTCTATGTCGTCACACAAACTTCTAGTTTTGTAACGTTAACTTACTGTTAGCACGATTAAAACAAATGCCCAATCAATTGGAAAGCAAACAGAGCCGAGAACCAGTTAGTCCATTACAGAGATTACACATCACAACCTTGAATACACCGCTAAAACGGTGACGAAACAATAATAGCTGTTTCATAACAGTATTACACGTTTTGGGCAGCGCGACGGGTAGGGCTGGCTGCAACACTTTCAAGGTCAGATTTGGCCATATTTTCATTATTATGTTTAGAAGTTACCATATTATGCTTCACTAGCTTTTCTTCTTCGTTATTGATCAAATTATTCAACAATTTGTTTTTTGCAGGATTGTTTAAAATATTGAAGGCAGGTTCATCTAGTACTCGTATCAGTTTGAGCATGTAGGTCTTGTTAGAATCTCAAAAACACATAATTGTCGGTAAAAATTTCGAAGAATAATAATTAGCATTTTCTACCAAAGAAAGTTGGAAAGTAGCAACCGCAGCCCTAGATCTGAGCGTAAAAAACGGTTTTTCTGATACCGTACAGTCCCAGTTTTTCGGGTAACGGTCTCGACGGTACCTACGATGATTAGCGATAACTGTCGATCAGTTGTGTAACCGTTAGATGTTCTGGCAATGGCATTGGTTTGCGGGTCAACTTGGAATGTCTGAGATGTGGGTAAAGGTATTTTGTGCAAGAATGCCGAATGTTGATAGAACGCAGTCGTGGCTTTATGATTGGTATTTCTGCAACAGCCTTTAAGTTGCAAGTATTTGGCAACGATTTCATTAGCTAAAAACTTTCAGACATAGAAGATCTCGGATATGTCAAATATGATGCAGAGTTTCATGTCATTCGTTTCATAAACTTTGTTACCTAGCCAAAACTGGATCATACAAATGGATGAGTTAAGAATGATATAATTGATAAACTTTTCCTTAATTTATCGCGAGATAGTAAAAACTTAACCGCAGTAGATTGTCTATGGTTATCGCTAATGATAACCGTTCAATTTAACCGGTGGTTAACTGTTGCTCTGTCAAGCGGCGCAGTAACGGGCGCTTCAGATTTTTAATCAACGGCAGACATTGTTTCTTGCTCATTACCTGGTTGCTCTTCAAATCTATAAAAAACTAGTTTATTGCTTGAAATTTCTTGTACCCTACTTCATTCTTTCTTGACATCTCTTTTTTCTTTAATTTTATTAATAGTGTCATTAAGATTCCCTAAAATCGTGATAGTTAAATCTTCCCCGCGTGAGTTTATGAGCCTATTTACAAATGCCCGTTACATACATTTAAATTGTACAGTTATTTTTACATCTCTTTTTATATGTTTTGCGCTATCGGTGGTTAGGAATCTTTCAAAATTCCTTTTTTTCCTTTTCTTCGTCTCCAACACGAAAGAATACATTTTAATGAACATCGAATCCGTTACTAGAAAACTGTACCCAACTCAATACCTCTATATATCAAACAAGAAAGGGCCTAGAACACCTTCAGCGTTTCCCGGACTCAACCTTATTACAGCGTGTCTCGCATCGGTGTCAGTGGGGCGGCGCGCGCGCACCCGCTACGCTAACTGTTCAACTGCGCAGGTTAATTGCACTGCGAAATGTCAGTGGGCCTTCAATTAAATGTTTAGAGGCCATGGCGGATGCGAAAGATAGGAGATAGTTCTTTCCCATGTTAGTAGCGACAAATTTCATAGATTGAGCTCATTTTTCGTTTGTCGTTCTAAACGCACCTTTCAACAACGTGACAGAAGAAATTAAACAAAAAAAGTCATACATCTGATTAAGAAAAAAAGTGAATCGCAACCAGTGTTTTAAATTATCACAAATCTAAATCTGAAATAGAAAATGTCTACGCAAATATTTTCGAATTCAATTCAAGCTCAACTTATTAAAAATCATCACAGACGATATTAGATCTTTTTCGAATTTCATAGTGGGCAATTTGTGTATAATTCTGTATAATTCGGCGGATCACGTGCACTATCTCGCTGTTTAACGACAAAAGTATATGCAAATGGTGTTGAAAAAGTACAATTTAAAATTTAGAAAGAACTCTCACGTTGGCCTCATGGGCACCGCGTGTATAGGAACGTGATCAGCGAATTCTTTTTTCTTTCTCCTACACACTGGCCAGTGCGTGCAGTCAAAAACAAAAAAGGTTTAGAATCGTCGCTCTAACAATGGAGTCTTTATGGTGATTCTTTCATTGTTTTTCTCGGATAATGAGCTGATTTTGGCGCATTTTCTCCTTAACTTCCTGCCGTTGTTCGATTCATAATTGCAGATTTAATAATATCTACCTGTTTACATAAGGCAACTTCTCTCAATTAATGATGACGCTTACGCAAGACAAATCGATTGATTGGTAATCGAAATAGAAAAGTTGCCGTCGTCAACTCATAGTTTCATCGTTTTCACGTTGGAGGTACACGTGAACGCTGCATTATCGCTCTGAAACTATGTTGATTAACTAGTACATTGTTTGATATTTACAAATAGCTCAGCATTCGAAATAGCCAACTTTTGGTTACACAATTATCGATTTTGAAGCACATCCTTCGATTGCTAATAAATTATTTAAGTAGCCACTGGAGCGTGAACTTAACTAATACCCAGGAAGTTACTTTTGTAACGGAAGAAATCCGGTGTAACCTTAAAATTGCCTTTGTGTAACTGTTAGAGGTTAAGAAATACGATTTATTAATGAGTTTGGCTAACATGAAGGGAGTAAAAAGCGTTAAATGTGGCAATATGGTTTCACAAAGGTGATCCACGTGCAAAGTTGCAGCGCGGGATGTTGCGCCAGCGTTTTTGCAATCTTGTTTTGAAACCGCGACATCATTTAACAAGTGCAACTGTTCGCGTTTTCTGTAACACACACTAATGTTACGTTTCTTTGTTACAGAACCACGGTGAAGATTTTGGCGGTTCGGGAATCGTCCGCCGCAACATGGTCGCCGAGTTTATCCTGAGTCAGCAGCAACTGCTGGGGGGTCCAGGGGCCCCGCTCCCGCCGCCGATGCAGTCGCGCGCGCCGCCGCCCCCTCGTGGGCGCCTGTCCGTCTCCCCTCATTTCCCGATGGACCAGGGCCCGCCTTCAAACGGAGACCCGAATGACTACCAGAACTTTGACTTCAACAAACAGCGCAAGGAGTTCTTCGGCCAGCGCAAGCAGCGCGAATTCATCCCTGACAACAAGAAAGATGATGGCTACTGGGACCGTCGGCGGAGGAACAACGAGGCCGCCAAGCGCTCGCGCGAAAAGCGTCGCTTCAACGACATGGTCCTGGAACAGCGCGTCGTCGAGCTCTCCAAGGAGAACCACGTTCTCAAAGCCCAGCTTGATGCGATAAAAGAGAAATACGGCATCTGTGGGGAGACCCTCATCAGCATTGACCAGGTGTTGGCTACATTGCCGACCTGTGATCAGGTGCTTTGCGTCACAAAGAGGAGTAAGCTGTCAGGCAGCGCTATGTTCTCACCGGCGCCGCCACCGCCTCCCCCACCACCGCAATCTCCGCCCTCCCCGCCGCCACAGCGGGCTCCTGAGCCGTACCCTGAGCGCCTGCCAGCGCCTGAGGCGTACTACCCACACCCAGCTCACTACGAACCTCCCGGTTCAGTTCTCAACCTCTCACGATCTCGCCGTGCACCTTCCCCCTACGAACTGTCGTCCCTCTCCGGCTCTGGTTCCGGGGACGAGACAGCCGAGCAGTACGCCCCCGAGAACGCCGGACTCCCCCTTAAACTGCGCCATAAGTCACACCTTGGAGACAAGGACGTCGCGAGCGCTCTCCTTTCGCTCCAGCACATCAAGCAAGAGCCTGGTCCCCGGTCGTCTCCTTCATGGGACGGTGAGGGTTCAAGTGACGAGAGAGATTCTGGAATATCCCTCGGTGCGGAGTACAGGCCGCAGCGGACTGAGGACAGGCTAGTGGAGGAGGACGACGCGCATTTGAAGGCTGAGCTGGCGCGGCTGGCGACGGAGGTGGCCACGCTGAAGAACATGATGCACCAGAACAAGCGCGCGCACGAGCACTGAGCGCATGATGCGCCCCGGAAGACCCGGAGTGGCTTGTGTGAGGAGCAGACGCTCACGCCGTTGTTCGTACAAACTGTCTCCTACCCCTCCCGTAGAAGTTACCACGTTGTAAAGAGAAGATATATTGTATCATATTGTGCAGCTGTAAGCGGCTAAGCCGTATCGCCTATTCGTAATCCTTCCTAGTAGTTGTATTCGTGGTCGATGTTGGGTAGCAGAGATGGCCTCTCGTCGCTGGCGACGCGTACGGAACCCTTGGATGAGACTAAACGTTTAAGACTTTTCGAGCAGATAAAACTCGTCTACTCAGTGATAGATTTTAAAAAATGCATTTTTAGTGATGAGCTATGTATGTATATGTATATGTAAGCAAAGTAGATCTGTTTCATCTATTCGAAGACTCGTTAGTGAAAATCGATGGCTAAAGACTACGTTCTTTTAAGTATACATTTAAGCTTGATGTAAGTAGATTTAAGTCCAACATAGAGTTATTTATAAAACTAATGTATAGTATTTCTCAATCAGATTGCCCAATAAGTTCCAAACCAAAAATTGTAAGGATAGGTCCTTTTTAATTTGAAATCGCAATTATTACCTTGTATACAGATTGTATTGAATAATCAAGATAAGATACCAGTGCCTTTGACAATACATACCTACCTATAAATAGCTACCTAAAGGAATATTTTTGTACATTTATTATAAAATATGGCGATTTCATTCAATGGATACCATGTAAACAAGTCAGCCTCCGCTGGTGGTTAGCGGTAACATACTATGAGCCCACAGTCATGTAGGTGACTATGAGTTGCGTGCTAAGCGGATGAGTCACTGTGAGTGAGGTGGTGAGTTCGCTACCCCAGCGTTAGGTATTAATGTATTGAATCCTAAGAAGGCTAGTTCGGAAGTATTGAGTAAGACTCTCCTGAGACCCCTAGGGCTTGTGATAGGACTGAAGGGAGTTAAACTAAGTATTTATTTATTATTCGGACCGAGAATGAGGATTTTACAATTTATTATCTTTGTATAAGACACTCTATACGATATAAATAAATTGTGTACATTACAATATTAAAAATGATTTTCATTTACCCTATCCTTGAAGCTAAGCCCGCTATTTTAAAAAAGGTTAGCCAAATTACCATTTAAAAAGGCAGGCTAAGCATGAAAAAACTAGGTAGGCAGGCACACAATGGAAAATAATTTCCCAAACACATACAAAATATGACCTGCGATCATAGGTATAATACAAGATCGAATTAAGGTCAAACTACTCCGAATTCACAAACGCAAATCAACGTTGAGCATCTCTCAGAAGTATAGCTGTCCCATTTTATTGTCATTTTACGGGACAGCATGAGCGTGATGAGCGCGTGCTTAGCGTTGATTGAAGTTTGTGAATTCGGGAGATACCTATTACCGCCGACTTCAGAAACGCAAATCAAAGTAGAGCAGCACTTCCAGTACCTATAGCTGTCACTTCCAGTTCTATATACTTTACAGGACGCCTTGAGAATGAAGGCCTGGCAAACACGCAGAGATATCCGATATGCATGATCCTAGCTGAAACAACCGATATGTGACGATTGGATGGACCAAATCTGGCAGGAGATCCGTCTCAGATGCACCTTCTGGGCCCAGATCCGCTTGCTAGGCACCCGTCAGGATGTCCGGGCATATCTGTGCCTGTGCTGGCTATTAGTAATGAATGGGCGTTCTACAGATACGCTCAACCAAGTCCATCTGATTGGTTTTATTGATCAATTCAATTCAATGAAAAGAATTAGCCAACAGCTGTCATAAGCAAAGTTATTGTGTTTTAGCATTTTGTCAAAAAGCCATACAGAAACCAATTAACATTTTAGTCTGACAGATGAAATCTCTCAAGGAGAACTTGAGGAAATGTTACGAGTATTAGGAGTCGCTTAAATTCAAACTCAGATAAATCCACTCTACCCTCTTAGGAGATATTAATGAAAAAGTGTTATCTAACCTAAATGAATGATTTAAAAGAGCGTATTATTTTATTTGTGGTAACAGTATTGAAGAAAACGACCCTCTATAACGAAATCAATTACAAAACCATCGTTGAATTAATTGTAAATATATTTAGATTGGATTTAACTGCATTTGATTTAATGGAATGCAATTTATCCATATTTGAAAAAAAACTTTTAATTGATTTATGGAGTTTTGATTTATCGGAATACTATCGACACTTAAAGTGTGTTTTTTGTAAGTTGTTTTTTATTTAAATACAATAAAAAGCAGGAAAGTACGGTGATACTGTCGGCGCGTTTACGTCAACTGACGTCCATGTTGAAAAAATGCTGTTCGCTGATTGGCTCGGAGGGATCTATCTACAGTTGAAAAAAACTTTGTCACGGATCTATCTGGTTTTGATAAAATTGTACGATTTTAACGGTATTTTCCTCAAGAGCCATGCGGATTTATACGCAACTGCTAAAATAGCTCCAAAACTAGTTTTTTACGCTTTTTTTTGACACCAAAACCTTAAAAATTCTCAGAATTGGATTTATCCGAGTTTGAAGTTAAGCTACTCAGTTAGTATAGAGACTGCTTACTCTTAACCCTTTCGCTGCGGATGGCGAGTTAAAATTCGTTCTGAAAATGATGTTCTCAGATAACGCGACTTTTTAAATCGTCTTCATTCAGTATGTTCACATACATTTATTTTTCTAAGACCGTCTACAATGAAGTTTTGGTGAGCAATGATGCCGCAGCGAAAGGGTTAGATAGATAGCAAAGACAATGCGTAAGTATATCATGTCTGACTGTTTCTTAGAGGTTTTATAATTACCTAGGGCAAGAACATATTCAACATAAGGTTGTAAGTATAATATGGTTTAAGATCTTTATTAATTATCATAAGAATTCTCATTCGCTTACTGAGAATAACAAACTAAAACATTGAGTAGGTATAATATATTTAGAAACTTTTAACACGCATAGTACAAGCCCTAAATAGTTTGTGGTTAAAAGATCTTTGTGATACGATGACCCTTTGACCGCAGTGGTTAAGAGCTTCGGTTGAACGGGTTCGATTCCCGCACAAGCAATGTTTGTTGAGAACCCCATTCATTGTTTATGGTTTCCATAAAACAAGGGAAAACAAATGTTGATTCCAGAGTATTATTGCTAGTGGTGTTGCCTCTTAGAAATATGCTAATTTTGCGGGTGTGTGAATACTTTGCAATATGGATATTAAATGATTCGTAATGAAAACAAGAAGTCCCCAATTTTCATTGATTTTGCCAACGACAGTGGAGTGTCAGGAATTCCTGGTCCGAAATAGCCAAGTGACGAACGGGCCGTAACCGGGTCATGACAGAAATACACCCAGGTTTACCTGCGATATCCGTCACAAAACGACATTGTTCGAATGGATTTGATTTATCTAAATACAATTACTGGCGATATTGCAATGGGACAGTTTCTATTTGTTTATTTAAAAACAAGCAACAGCTTTTAGGGTACACGGCCGCACGCCACGAAACGATCTATTCCTTTCTAATACCAAAAACTAATACCAATGGTATTTGTTTGCTATCGTAAATAATTTTCTGTTCCGAACGAATACCAAATTTTAAATATTTCAATGTAGTTTTGGTATTCGTCCGGAATAGAAGTTAATTACGATTACAAACAAATACCATTGGTATTACTTTTTGGTATTAGAAAGGAATAGATCCACGAAACGCCGTATAATTATTGTAGTTTTCATACATGTTATATGGACTCGCCGCACACCGTGACGCCGGTGGCCGCCACAAGCTACAAACTATATGCCGGTGGCGGCGATTTGTGGCCCGACTACGGGGACACTTATTACGTTTCACGGCAAGACACCATGCACACCTCAACTACGAGGTGGTAAGAGCCATACTCCAACACTCCAGCTTAGTGCGGATCGGTGGAGGGTGAAGATTGGCGCTAATCCTTGCTGTCAGATGTTATTAAGCCGCTCTGAGGCCTATCACTAGGCTTAGCGACTGATGTTTGTCATCGCTGGAGAGTTCGTCGCGATAAAATTGCTGACCGAGCCAGTTGTTAAAATCAATTAAAGAAAAAAAAATATTGTTGAGAGCTATGTATTTAAACTTGAGTAAAATAGGTATGACGCCAATTCAAAATGGGTGATATTGAAAAACTTCAAAGGTAAAGCCATAATACAATAAAACTGCCAATTTAACTTCTTTAAACTTTATTTTAAGTACAATGTTATACATTAATAAATAAATTATATACAATACTTGACATCCTACTCATCACATTTTACACAAATTTTGTCATAGCTCACGTCAATAAAATGTGAACATTACACGTTCGTAATAATAAAGTTGAAATCACAAGATGCTGTGTAACGATGAATCATCATTTCAAATCATTGGATAACTATTTTACTTTTAAGTGCCAAAAACTTACTATCCAAAATGACTCACTGTGAATTGTGACTGGGAATTGTAGTGAAACACAATAATGTAGGTATACATTTCTGCAAATTTTAGCTAAATATCACTTGAGTATACAATACACTAAACAACACACATATATTATTTTGCGCTGCATCTCAAAATTAAGGCATTAAAACACTTTCTAATACGTGCATGTACTTACAGTGTTTATTTGTACAAAAAGTATAAGGAGACGAAGAAATTAATTCATAAAATTGCACATTTTCCATAATAATGTGGGCATTTTTATGGACAGACGTACGGTATCGACCAAGTCATAGGTACATAAAAAAATGTAAAGAAATTTTAGTAATATCAAATAGTAAAATAATACAAAATAAAAAAACTATAAACAAAATACAAAACTGCATCTAAAACTTTTTAAGGAGTCATCCTTAAAAAGTTTTAGATGCAGATTGCACAAATATTTTGTAATTAATGATGACAATGTTATAGGCACATTGGGAAGATATTACAGTCATGTTTTGAAATTGAATAAAAACTCGACTGCTGATGAATGATTTATGAATGAAGCAAAATTATGGAAATGCAAACTTATGTGCTTAAAAGATGGAAATATAAAAGACTAAACAAGAAACAGACACTAGAGTTCCTTTTTACAGGAATGACCTGAAATGGGGGGGACGTTTCAAAAACGCTGCATCTATGTAGCTTGATAATATTTGGAACTTTGTACTCTTTAATATAATGTTAAATCTAAGTACAATAAATAAGTAAAATTACGTTACGTTTTCTCAAATAAACTCGAGATGTCGATAGTGACCTCAACACGTCTGCTCGCGTCGACGTCTGCCATTCGACTGATCAATGCAGCAGATCAATTATAAGAAAACATCGATAGCATTCGATAGGGGTGTCTTTCAATAATAATCGATATTATGTTAGTACTATCGACAGAATCAATTCACGTTTTTATTGGTAAGCCACACATTTATGAAAAAAGATGTCTACTTAGTCTTAAAAATCACTTAAACGTCAAAATCAAAAGAATCATGCCATAGATTTTTGAATAGGCAAAAAAATAAGCAACTTTCATTTTAAATACGCCGCTTTTTACGGTGATTTATGTTACGAAATTGGGTGCAATTTTCAGTATTAATTAGTAAGCTAATACTTCCGGTTTCACTTCGCTTAATCTCTGTGACTCATTATATTCATTACAAACTTATCTTATAATGTATCTATATGATACTGTTGATAGTAATAACCATTCAGATCTAACACTTTCGATAAGAATGAAAGTTTTTAACACAAGACCTATATTCGCTATCGATAATAGTTACCAGTAGCTAAAATATAGTTCAGCATCACTACAGCTGATGTACTCACTGCTCGGGCATAAGCTTATTTCGTAGATGGGAACGATAAGCCAAGAGGGAACCTCCTTCTGGGAAGAGGTTGAGGGCCCGGGCAGTGAGCGCGCTCTCACTCCGTGTCTGTGGAGGGCAGCATCTCCCCACAGCTGAGGGGGTCGGCCTGGATGATGGGGAGGGGGGCGTTTGAGGCTCGGAGCTTGGCAGAACTGAGTTCGTTGCTTTGCACCCAGAGCTCCAGCTGAAAACAAGAAAATTACGTCTTTTGACTGCTGAATTTAAGTGATTTAAGTTAGGGGTTTGTGGCCCAGTGGTCTGGCTCGAAGTCCGTGTGGCCTAAATTCAAATAACGGAAGCCTACTTCGTGTTGATTTCATTAACTTCCTGCTAACTCTCCGGTGATGAAAAACAATGATAAACATTCCGAGCAACTCGAATACAGGCGGTAGGCTCGGTATAAATTTTAAGAAACCAATTTTATACTGTAAGTTAACTTATTAAAGATATTAAAACTTAAAAGCTGAAGCCATGGACCGATACACCGCTGTTGGTGGGACAATGCCACGGTAAGTTAAGAAGTCTTCAGAGTCTACGATTAATCAACATTGACGGAAAATCTGGATATGGTGAAACCCAGGATTACAGCTTTGCAGGCAGCAGGTTGTTAGTCCTAGGACAATACTGTCGCAACAGCAGCTTGGCCGTAGCAACAGCTGAATTGCAAATTACTTGCTGGCAAATGTAGGTGTGATATTCCATGACAGACGTGGAGAAACCTAGAACTACAAACGTACTACGTTCTCCAGACCTAGGTCTGATGGCTTCTGCTTAGTGAACTTCAGCGATCACGTCGTGGTCACCATTTTAGGTGATGTGAGGAACAGGATGTTGTATTCCTCATCCACCATAGAAAAAGGAGAACCCATCGACTACACGGGTGTTGTGTCTCGTGAGCTCGGGTTCATCTTGTATTTTTGTTCAATCGCTTGGATGAGGTTACGCTCGTTCGTTTGTGCCTTGATAGCTGGCGCTACAAACCATTGCACGTGGGTAACCTGTGTGACCTACCTCAGGCGGCATCTTGGCAGGCTGTGCGCTGCAGGTGCCCGCGCAGTGCAACTGCAGCAGCAGCTCGGCGATGGCAGCGGCGGAAGTGTCGATGACCCGCTGCCGGCATACCGCCACGGCGTGGACGAAGCCACCAGGACCTATGAACTCGTGTTCCATGAACACCGTCTTGTCGTCCCAGAATATCGCCTGAAAAGGTACAATGTAAGGTCTTTAGAACTGTATGGGCCTGCTATGTCACACAGCTAGCAAAGTCCTCGCTAACCCTCCCCACAAGCTGAGATGTACAAGCATTAATTAGGTACTCGTAGTTAGAGGTTAGGAGGCCATGTTTTTAAGGCCCCAGAGGCATTTATAGAATTCTAGCGAAAACGTGTAATGTGTATTTTTTGTTAATTATGATTTTTTTTATGTTTTGTGCCAAATAACCTTTTTATTTATTTTTTTAAGATATGTGGACGATATCACATACCGGCATAAATGCAAGCCACAACCAACTTATAAACTTACTCTGGACGTGATGGTGAACCTGGTGAAAGGCTTCAAGTATCGGCGATATCTGATGGTAGCAGCAGCCTGCACCACTGCTCCTCCAGCAGCCTGTAATTCATTGAAAATTTAAATGTTATTCGTAACGTCCACTTCTGAATGAGTTCTTGTTTTGAGAGCCTTGTTTTGGGCTTAGTACGGGGGAAGGAGGAACTGCCGGGAAGCTGATCACTCTGGCGTGGCAGTGTGGTAGACTTTCCATCCACCCGATGCTTGCCACCGGGTGCGGCAGTAGTGCTTGTGTCCACGTGGTGCACATTGTTTGGTGACAACCAGTGATCCGTAGCAAATCCCCTCTGTGCGTCATGTACGGCCCTGGATACGGCAGCGGAGCCGCCCTTGAGGTAGCTCGTGGTTGCAGGCTCAGCAATGTTCGCGTACGATGGGAGCTGAGACGCCAGAGTGCCTGCATTGCACGGCATGGCTATAGTTACCGAGACTTCATATCTTATCAAAAGAGGCAGTACAGCGACGTCAATATGCTTAAAAAAGAATTATTTTACTTTATTTTTTATAGGTAGCATAATTGGGCGTGCAGTCGCCCGGCTTGCGAAAGATGCGGGTTCAAGTCCTGCCTGATGCCAACATGACCAAATGTCTTTTTCTGGTTTTCTTTAGAAATATACTGCATGGAAAATGCTAAAAACAATAATAAAAAATAGTAATCGCTTTTTCATCTTAATCGGGAGTTAAATATTTGAAAAAATATTTCTTCCGAGTGTTAGAGGTGGATGCCTATAACATTGATGAAATCACCCTGGCTCATAGGGCCAAATATACCAGAAAGATTCGGCCGGTCTGTTAATGGTCTCGGTAGCATAATTGGGAGTGCAGTCGCCCGGCTTGCGAAAGATGCGGGTTCAAGTCCTGCCTGATGCCAACATGACCAAATGTATTTTTCTGGTTTTCTTTAGAATTATTTTACTTGCTGCTGGGCAGCACTTTAACTTTGGCTTAGACTGACACGCTCTGCAAAACCGAAATCTCACCTTCATCCTTCAGATTATCTTAAAACGAAACAGGCAAGTTAGACAAATACCTTAATGTTAGCGTAGAGTCCGGTACGCTCGTAGAAGTCAGCTCTGGCGAAGTCCAGCTCTCTCAGGTACCTCGCGTTGTTCATGTGGTAGAGCAGAGTATCGATATCGTTCAGGAGACACCATGCTAGAAATAAAAGAAGATCATAATGTTGCTTGTAAAGCAAACCACAGCTGAAGTCTTCTGCGTAACACAGGAGCGACTGTTGACAACCAGAATAAGACACTGCGTGATATCAATTTTGGGGCGCAAGTATAGGATGTGTGTATAGGGAACACGGAGGAGGCGATTTGGAGTAGAGACTACAGGCAAAATGACCACACCCGCTTTATGGACTGATGACTTGGGTGACGACGTAGAGGGTGGCAAGAAGTGAATGGATGAGGAAAGCAGAGGATCGTGGGTGGTGCTACTCTCTTAAGAAGGCCTTTGTCCAGCGGTGGACGTCTACAGGCTGAAGAAGCTTGTCTCCCAGGATTAAACCTGGACCTGGACCTTGAACTGTTATTAAAGTATCTCACAATGTAGCGGAGGTTGACCTCAGCAATAGCTGTATCTAGAATCATAATATTTAAGCCAAGCCTGCATTGTGAAAGATAAATAAATGATTTTATTATTATTATTAACCTTTTTCGATCTCAGTTGTTTGTTTAGGCACATTAATTACAAGATGTTCAACTTTAAGGGGCAATTAACTAAAAACTACAACTAATTTTTCAAAGTAGTTCATGAACACTAGTAATTTGGATAATCTACTTTTAAATGCAATCGATTTAAGATGTTTGTATTGTTTTTAGGTTAATAGCCAGCTCAAATGACAGAATTATTTGGTCCAGGGTCAAGGTTCTCTGTTGGGAATACCAGTATGAAACAACAGTCAAGTATTACAAGAAGAACAAAGACTCCTGATCGACTGGGAGCACCTGTGCTGTGTGTGTAAAGCTGCTGCTCTTCTCAATGAGAATAACCAGATGAGGTTAGCGATAGAAGTCGCACTTTAGTGCTTTAGCATACTGGCTAAATCTGACAGCTAAATTTAGACTTAAATCTAATTAGAATAAGGAAGAGCGGGGTCTCCAAACACAGGCTTTCCGGCTTAAATGGAGACACCATCCCCTACCACCTAAGTTATACTTTGTTAACGAAATAAATATTTTATTTTTATTTTGTTAATTTTTTTATCTTCAACAAATTAATAATAAATAATAATAATAATAATTTTATTTATTTCAGGCTACAAATTACATTGATAGATCTTAAATAACATAATCGGCCCATATTATAAATACCTTAAAGACTAACATACATACTTAATATAAAACTAAAACATATTTACTTATTTAACACTTTATAGTAGACGGCGAAGTGCGACGCAATATGGTGTCCGGTAACCGGCCGCGGAAGCGCCGATATGCGACACCTTTCGGCCAAAAATCTTCCTTCATGAAGGTCGCCAGACGTTCAGTCGGAACCGACACAACAAATGAATTGAAATTCACGTTGTGACGGGATTCCAACTGTGCGACCCTCATCTTGAGATTGGTCTTAACACACATATACTCCACAATATCTTCTGACTTCGTGGAGTAGTGTAAACGGGACACATACAATAGCGTTGTTGGTACAGCTGGCCGCAAAAGATGGTTGTGTCCAGTCGGGCCGGTGCCACAGAGATTACGTCTAGGGAGTTTCTTCTTCTTCTCTACCAGGATGAAACCCTCCTTATCGCAACGTTGATCCCGTGGACCCGCCGGCGTAGCAGCGTGGATGACATCCTGGCTACTCTTCTTCTTCCTCTTCCCAACAGCCTGTCGCCGCTGAGGTTGCGGAGTGGTGGTGACGGGTCGGCTGGCGGCAGCAGCTGCGTAAGCACGTTGAGGAGTCGACGTGCAGTCGCGTGACGTCTCCGGCGGGGCGGAGGGCGGGGCAGCGGGGCGCGGTGCATCGCTCACGGTGTCAGTGGCCGGTGACGCACTTATGTGCGCCGACTCCAAACTGCAGACGGATGCATTTTGCGCTCCGCGACAAGTGGTCACGTTAGACGCCTCAGGTGACCTACATACCGCGGCAGCGCTACTTAATAACTCTACCTGGGCACGTAGTTCACTGATGGTGTTGTCAGAGGCTTCCAACTTGCCCACGACTTCAGCTAGGCTAGCTTTCATGGAGTTGATGTCCTTCAACAGCCTAGTTACATCGACATGGTCGAAGTTGACGGGGGGCAGCTTGTGCAGCTCCTTCGCGACGAAAGAAGGTACATCATCCGGATCGGTCTCCTTAAGCAGGGTGATGATGTCCTGCACGCTCCTTTCGGTTCCATCCCTTCGGCGAGATGGCATCTGGTCGGTCTTGCCGACGCTCCGGAAAAGCAGCGCCTTGCCACTGCAAATCTCTTCCTCCTTGAAATTGGACTTGCAGATCTGCATGATGCTGACCTCGTCCATGGTGTCGATGGCATTTTGTATGAACGCCAACAGCTCGTTGGCTATAAGTTGTTCACTCATAGCACTCAATGACGCGCGACGGCTGTTGCCGCGCAAATCACGAAATATTATTTCTCACTGTACAGTGGCGCACGTCCGTTTCCGAGCGCGCATCGCACTGACTTCTGAATTTGATAGCGATAGTGACGTCACTGTCGCTTTTGTATGGAGCGTTTTTGGGCAAGTCCAAAAAATGTGCATTTCAAATTGTGATATCTCTGGTGGTATTGATCCAGATGAAGTGATTCTTTGAGGATTGTTTACATAAATGTAAGGTCTTTCGATAATAAACAAAAAAAAAATACAGTCATCATGCCTATTACTATATTGCCATTATGCAGAAGGTCTCTGTTACATGATGACGATGTTACGCACATGATGATGGGACACATCACATCATTTTGATGCTGACTGTGCCTGAGGGTCTTCTTCTTCATGCATAGGATGAAGAGACATTAGTGGTCTCTTCACCTTCTGCATGAAGAAACCCAAATTTTACTGCTCTGGAAACTTTTTCAGGACGCTGATCCTACCCACTTGCCGTTTGCTTTATAAATAATTAGTTACCTGAATAACATTTGTGCAGAATGCTGAAATATCATCAACATAACATGAACACTTACTATGGACCTCAGTGGTATCGAGTATGCAAGCCTTCTTCTTGAAATAGCGAGCCTTAGCGACGGTGTACATCATCCTGGCGAAGTACGCCACGTCCAGGGTGCCGTACAGCAGCAGCGCGCCGGCTGCCATCGCGGCACCCCATCCTGGCACGCACACTGTCCACATCCTGAAACAACAGGGTCAATGCAAATAAAAAAGGGGTAGATAGGTTACTTGTGCTAAAAAAGTGGCACAAATCAGAACTATCAGAACTACTGAAGCATTGACAGTGTTAACAGTTTGAGACGATACTGCGCAACATGTATCTGTCTCGTTTACGTTCTTGTAAATAATCAAACACCTATCTTGCTCACACGTTGCAACACGGTCAAATGATGGATAGAGAGAGACGCAGTGGTAAGAAGACTTCGCATCAGTACATCATTGCTGCTGGTAAGAGTTGGATGTGTCTAGCCGAGCCACGCTGAGGATAGGGCGCTATGGCACGAATTAGAAAATGCCTACATCCAGCAGTGGACCAGTTGAAAAAGGTGCCAGCTCGACCAAAATTTAGTGACTTCTTTTTCTGGCATCTTCCTACTTCGGAAGGCATAAGCAGTTGGTTCGGCTTTCGTTGCTAAATGTCCTGAAGCCTAGTTGGAGGCCTCAGGACGTCAAGCCTAGTTGGAAGATAACATCGAACCGCAAGGTTTAATACTAACAATCCGCACTGAGTATAGCTCGCGCTACCTCATAGTAGATGTCAGACGCTGGAGCCCAGCAGTGGCACGTATAATAAAGGCTATTGTTTCGGGAGCGATGGGCACAGCCTAGTCGACCAATGGATGCCATTTTGCTCAGCCCTGAACCGGCAACCGTTTTGCCTCACAACAAACACTTTCAAACAATACCAAATGGTTACTTACCCATAGAACGGTGTGATAACTCTTCGGTAATTCACACAGGATCCTTCAATGAGTAACAGAAAATGACTGGGTAACTATGCCCTGAATATAGATTGTAGTTTGCCAATGAGAACCCGAGCGTGACGGTATGTTCATACATGTGAGTTTCGGTTTACGTTCACAATACCAAGAATTATTTTTTACTTATTTAATTGTTAAACTTTATTAAACTATTAGAGTGGTGACTAGCTCCTTAGTTCGATTGAAAGTTTGCATACCGAGCCACGAGTGGGGCTCCAACCTATCCCAGCAACACCACCAAGCGTTCCTGCACACGGGACACAAAACACTGCCCCCAGCATTTTCCTAATAGTTTGTAGCGAGTGGTGTGGCGGCCACCGGCGTTACCGGGTGCCTACCGAGTACAGGAAATATGCCAGTGCGATGAATCTATAGTTGATTCAGCTTCGCCGATAAGGAACCTCGTCGTCCCACCAGGCGGCGAGGCGTCCTTGAGTATTTCCCCACGAAAGAAAAGTCACCACATGCCAATATTATGTTAGTTTCAAGGTAGTATCTACTGGCCTGTCACTGTAAGAAATTTACGTATCTTACTGCCTGAAAACCAATGGTAGGTACCAATTATATTACAGTTTCAACAACGACTTTGTTAAGAATTCAAAACGACATGTCAAGGTAATCTTTAGCATGAACATTACCAGTAAAAACATGGACATTAGTAAGTCACGGAATAATACTGGAGCAATGTAAACAACAGCTATGATGACGTCATCGTCAAGAAAACGAATTAATTAGATATGTCATAACAGGTATAGGCAATCATAGGAAAGTCAAGGTTAGAGAAATACTCGTACAATCGATATTCATGTTTACCTAGACCTAGCCTGCATAATACTCGTAAGCGCAGTGGTAATGAGAATTGGAAAAGGTCATGGGTTCATTTCATATTCTTGTTGATGAAACAGGCAGGTAATTGTATTTAGTGTGGGTGTTTTCTGGTACCCACAATGTTTCTGGTTTTTAACCGTCACACTGCTTTTAATAGGCCAGATGACTGTTTTTTTTTTTTGTTTATTTTCGTAAACAATCCTCAAAGAATCACTTCATCTGGATCAATACTACCAGAGATATCACATATTGAAATGCACCTTTTTGGACTTGCCCAAAAACGCTCCATACAAACGTGACGGGAACGTGACGTTACGTTGACTGTTTTTGTAATAACTTTGTTCGACAGCTATATTAAATATTGCGTTCATGAAAATGGTCACCTAACATAATACCTTCATAATATTATGAGTTACGAAATAGTGATATTGATTTAGAAAAATTTAACACTTTTGAAATTATTTTAGAACTTATTAATTTTGTGGCCTCATTTTGCAACGAATTTCGATTGTGGTTTCACAATAACATTTGAAATCAATTATTATTTTTGGGGAACTTAAGAAAACATGCAAAATCACTCTTAGTCATCTACCATATTACACGTCCCAATGGGCACAGGCCTTGCTTTGAATATGACGCTTCCACACTCCAACATGCGGGCTCAGTGCGGGTTGTTGGAGGGAAGGTTAGTGAGAAACCTCAATGACAGATGTTATCAAGGGGGTGACTTGATAATGGCCTCCGACTAGGCTTAACGACTGACATCTAGCGACGACCAGCGTTTCTTTAAATATTTTTTTATTCAAAGTACCTATCAAAGGTAAGTTGTCCAGTAGAAAAAAACAGTATGGTTTAACTGTGTAAGAAATTTTGGGTTTTCCTGGTGGTACTTATTATGATATAAAACCCTACAAATAGGTATCCCAAGACCCAACCCTTGAACAAATACTAGTCTCTCACAAAAATAAGTAGAACAACTCTGGTTTGAGGTCAGTTGGCCACGTGTCGCAGTTTTACAGAAGCATTTATTTGGTACACAAAACATAATTAATACAACAATGAACGTGATAAATATAACAAACCGATTATTTTATAATGATACGTCATGACTCTACAAATATGTGTTTTAAATCATGTAGGTACTACTAAGTTGACCAATCATATTTAATGTAAGTATCATAATTATTTTAATTCAAATCATTTGTATATTTTATTATACATATCTAGTATGTAGCTTAGTGTAGACACACAGATGTTATTATTTTCGAAGATCTCTTAGGTACTGTGATTTAACATTATGCAAAGTTTAAAAATACAGCTATTGCCCGGTAAAAAACATAAGGCGCTAAGTTTTGTTTCATTTTTTTTTCTCCTTACCGTTTTTGAATCCGAAATCAGATGTTCTGAAGAAAAGATAGTTTTTATAATGTTAAAGTTAAAATAGGGCAGTATTTATTAGTTTTACTGTATAGTTCGGATTTTCCTACCAATACAGACGAAAGATACCAGCTTATTTTTAGGAGTAGGTAACTAAGAAATAAAGAAATAAATTTTCACGGTAGGTATCGTACCTTGGGCTCTGCAAACCGGCAAATCTTGAGTAGACCAGAAGTTAAAGTAACATGACACTTATTTCAACACGAATATTAGCATTGAAAGCTTGATGAATAAAGTCCGTTTAATTAAGAAAATGTTAAACAGATATTGTTAATTACGATAAAAGGTGATAAAATAACCTCGAAAAGTACGATAATGTGATTTTTTCACTCATGAAATGGATGACAGTAAACCGTTGCGCGCGCATCGGGATCAATAGAAATTGTAAAGCGCAGTGTCCACGTGTCCCCCCAGACTGACTGAAGCAAGGAGACCACTCACATGCATACTACCTTATTCTTAAAAGTTGGTTCAGTGCCGTCACTGGCATTTTACCTATAGTTTTCATATTTTTTTTATCGACTCGCTGCACACGGTTAACTCCGGTGGCCACCACACGCTACAAATCGTCGCTGCTCGCTTCTTGTGGACCGCAGCGGCAACCCTGATACAAAACCCACCATACGCCACTCACGCTATTTTCTGGCTGTGGCATGTAGCCTGTGTCGGGCAGGGAGTGGGCTCATTAGTGTATTGCGTTGCGACGACGCAACAATCAGTATGTCCACTTTAAATAATTAGTTATCTATATGTATTTTTAGTTTTTTTTTTATTTGGTATTTTAATGAATGCTTCATTTGTATCAAGCAACGCGAGAAGACAAAGAGCCGTTCAACGAATAAAACATTTTAAAAGTTATGCATAATGGTAACTGCAACATTTAATTCATCATTGGGCATTATTCCGCACAGAGCGCCGTCCAGCCCCAACATAAGCGTAGCTGGTTCATACACCCCCCTCACGGGTTCTCGCCTCGGCGTGGCGAGGGGGCCTAGTACCGGTGGTAGGGGCACCACCGGGAAGCGAAGAGAACCCAGGCGTGGCAGCGTGGTGGACTGGACACCCGCCCGCTGCGGCCCGCAAGGGCGACGGGCTGCGGGGCCAGTGGGGCCTGCAGGCGCCTTTGAGGCGCGTGGTTGGGGCCGCGGCGCACAACCGGTTGGTGGGGGCCAGTGATCCGAGGCTGATCCCCCCTGTGCGTCGCGGCCCGGCGGGGCCGTACCGTCGGTTACGGCAGCGGAGCCGTCCTTTGGGTGGCTCGTGGTTGCGGGCCCAGTAGGGTCGCTGCGGCCCGTAAGGGCGACGTGGGGCTGCGGGGCCAGTGGGGCCTGCAGGCGCCTTGAGGCGCGTGGTTGGGGCCGCGGCGCACAACCGGTTGGTGGGGGCCAGTGATCCGAGGCTGATCCCCCCTGTGCGTCGCGGCCCGGCGGGGCCGTACCGAAGGTTACGGCAGCGGAGCCGCCCTTTGGGTGGCTCGTGGTTGCGGGCCCAGTAGGGCCTGCGTACGGTGGCCAGCTGGCGCGTGGTACGGGGGTGCCGCCGCCAGCATTGCACGGGTCACCGCTGCCTGGTAGGGACGGCTTGACATCCTCGGCTGTCCCTTCTGGCCTCCCCTCACGATGGGGGGGGTCGCTTCCGGCCCGCCGTCCAGGCGGGCTCCGTCCGGGGGAACGCGTAACAGGCTTCGCGCTACTCACCGTGTTCCCCCACTATACGGACGATAAGAGGGAGTAGTAGGGGTTTTAGTCGGTAGGGCCACTGGTATACCACCTTTCCAGTGGAGAGTCCGACATAACCCGTCCGTCCCCCGGTGGACGGGTATGCGTAAGGCATTTCCCCTACTTTAAAAAAAAAAAAATAAAAAAAAAAAAAAAAAAAAAAAAAGCTGGTTCATACACCCCAATGATTAATAACCAAATCGATGGTTAAGTTCATGAAGATTCATAATTATTTCTGAATTCCTTCAGCCGTTTTTTTGATTTATCCTTTTTTTGTACTAACTTTTCAACCTTTTCAAAGATTAACGAAATGATGGAATTCAATTCGAAATGTATGTGATATGGAAGACCCAATTCAAACTAAATCACCGAACAAAAAATAGGCACCAATAAAATACAAACTAGTGATTGCAGCTAAGAGAGTTTGCTTGTTTCTTTAATCTGGCGTTGCGATTTATGAGCAGTATGGTAAGTTAACACCAAAGAAATTATTTAAATTACTATTTCTTTGGATAAAACAGTGGAGACTACCGAATGCTTAATGCGTTTCGTTAAGCAATCGCATCGAGAAAGTTAATAGGCATGCATAGAAAAAAACGTTAACGTCCACCCCATAATACAAAAAAATACACGGTAACTTCCTCGACGCGTTTGCTTGGCAAAACTCGCACTAGGCCCTGGGGCTCTTGCCCTGGGGTATGAGGCATTAGAATACTGCCAAGGTTTCCCCCCGCGCCTGTCGTAAGAGGCGACTAAAGGTGGGGACCGTGTGCATCCATTGCACAGGTGACTCAGTGGAGAGTGGCGGTGCGGGGGCCTCGCACTGCTGTTAACACCGGCGGGTGTAAGAGGGGAGGTTTAACTCAATTCGAGTTGAGCTGGGTAGCCGGCATAGCGCGCCACGGCAGGGGTCCGCCGGTAGAGTCCCTCGCGGTGGTACTCTGATAACGCGCAGAAGATGGCCTCCGCGGAGTTTAGTGGGTATTCCCTTGGGATTATATATTGGGGTAGGCGAGTCCCACATTCCCCTGCTCTCCTACCCTGGTAAAGCGGGACAGTGCGTAAATCCATTCTCCGCGTCAAAAAAAAAGGCCCTGATGATATAACAGACGAACAAAGTCTGTCAACACAACAGGCTAATACATCTTCTGATACAATCCATGCA
The DNA here is from genome assembly GCA_950022985.1 of Udea ferrugalis. Taxonomy (NCBI): domain Eukaryota; kingdom Metazoa; phylum Arthropoda; class Insecta; order Lepidoptera; family Crambidae; genus Udea; species Udea ferrugalis. Next base: position 3,714,495 of record OX465541.1, read on the forward strand.
ACATACATACATCTTAGTTTCTACTATACGATTAATAATTGTAGTCAGCGAAATGACAACTTCAACAGTGACTGATACAAAAAAGGGTGACCCGCTACAATAGTGACGTTCGGCAATCACTAGACTTAGACATTTAGTCATGATTTATTTTATGAGGTATCAAAGCCTTTTTTAAATAATTGTAAATATTTAATAGGTACATACAAAACGAATTAAATAATTACGATTTAAGAAATATGGGCCCTACCTCCATATTAAAACTTCTCACTAAAAAATTATAACCATAGCTGGAAAAAAAAATGTTCAAAGAGGTTCAGGGGAATTAACACTTGAAAGTCAGCAAAATACAAGTAATTATATACGTTTTTATTCGTTACGGTTGCTATTGATTCCGACTCCGATTCTGAATTCATCTCTTCATGATAGTCCATACTATTATTATTTGATTCAAAAATAAGTAAACCCGAATCTACAAAACCTTCATCACTGCCTATATATGAAATTATAAGGCGTCGTCCTTTGCCGGTTGGGCCCTTTAGGCCTGTAGTCAAACCTTTAGAAAATTACTTGTATGGAAGATTCTACTGTTGTATCCTCCCAAACTTTTCCAGTTGTATGACCTCTTAATAAACGATTCTTACCTGTAAATAATATAATACAGAAACAAAACATTTTGAAACTGAAAATCTATTTACTAAATACAGTTTACCGAAATACCTCTATGTCTCAGAACGAAAGTCTGACCAGTGTGTGTTGCCAGTAATGACATATGGAAGTGGGACGTGGTCATTCACTACGACTTTTTTGCCAGGCTGTAATGTCGACTAACTTTTAATTGTAAAAACTCGATTTACCACATCACTATTTATTTGGGACTGAAAACCTGCCACACTGAAAATGTCATTTCACTGACTACAATTAAAAATCCGAGTATACTTACACTGATTTATCAATAAAACTCAGGATGTTGACAGACTTATTTAATGCATGGAATCTAATATCAGGCGTCGAGTGGTTGTGTGATAAGGCCAATACGCGATGGCCTCAGCTTAATATTGTTCAATTGTAGTAGTTGGATATCAATAGTACATTGTTATCCTAGGGGTGAAAGTAACTTATTTAGTCCCGAGACGGGGTTTGGCGCCCGGAACGAAGTGAGGGCGCCAATAGTTCGAGGGACTAAATAAGTCTTTAACCCGAGGTAAACACTGTGCTTTTCATTACAAATACGAGGAAAGTAAAAATAAAAACATGAATTAATTCATGAAGATCGAATTGCCGCTTTCCCGCCTATTTTGTTTGTTTTTTTTTCTGTGGCCGGCCCGCTATTCAGCCATTATTTTTTATTTTCATCATTGGAAAAATGGTAAATAATTTGCTCAAAGCTACGTTATTTAAAGAAATTGTTGAAACTTAATTATAAAATAAAGTTATTTAAAAAATATATATTCTCTAATCAATACTTAACTTTAAGTTAATTCAATTTTACATCGTGGCTGTACAGAAAGTTGGAAAATGGTTCAATAGTTAAGTGAAAAAGAACTAGTTTTTTTTTAAATAATATGACAGCTGTCAGTTGAAAGTGATTCTCCCTAGGGATGAAAAGTATTACTTTCAGCCCGCTTCTCAGGTCAGTAATGACCTACTTTCAGAGTATGAGTAATGAAAAATTAATGAAGCTTCTACAGCTTTTACGACATAACTAAATCTATAGTTATAGAAACCATTCTGAAATTGCAAGTATACAATATCACCTCCCATCCGAATTCCATAAACACCGTCCAAACTTCAATGGCCTCCTAATACTTTGTTACTTCGAACATCAAGCTTGAGCTCGAAGGACCAAGTTACACTGGCGACTCGACAGACGGCACACGAGACGCCAAAATGTCGGTGACCTCGCAGCAGTTTTTGTCTCTATCTTTGCGTTGTAATAAAACGAGACGGCACGAGCTGATCCGATCCGGTAATCGCCACCGTGTCGCCACTAACAGTGACGTGCTATGAAGGGGAGTGCAAACAGTGTAGAATAATTCATAATATTGTTCACCGCAGTGTCTGTAATGAAGGAATTTAAGTACGACGTAGTATTGTTAATTCAAGCTGTAAAAGATCGGGCATGTTTGTGGAACAAGAGTTTAGAAGTGTACAAAGACCGTGTGGAAAGAAGAGTTGCTTGGGAGGAAATATTCAACATTTTAGAGGACAGATACGAATTGATGCCACCGGAGGAACGACGGCTAACAGGTTAATGAAAACAATTTATTTACAAGTGCATTCGCATAAATAAGATTCTGCGGCTGTGTCCACTTCTACGCGTCACGGTTTTTACCATGGATGACGGATGTCTTTACGTTGCGTCTTCTCAGTACATTTTGATAATGTGTGTGTGCTTTCGTATGTATGAGAATGGCTGTCTGGTATGCACCGCTAGGGATGCTCGCTCGCGTCATGAAATCGATCAAATTTTAATATCGTTCGCGTTCCCACAGGGCTAGCATGAACCCCTGACGTTTTCTAAACGCAAAGTACCTAAACGTTTTTTTTTCTTGTCTTAAACATAGCAAGAACGTTTACCTACTTCACGATTCGAAAAGTTATGGAACTGTGCTAGCCCTACTGTTGTACGAGAGAGCCTGAAACAAATGAGAATTATAGGCACACCTTTATCTCAAATTAATAATGCAATAGGCATTGTTAAACCCAAGTTCCGAAAAGTTACTGATTGCAGGGAATTAATCGTTAGCGAAAACTATTTTTGGATCATTTTACCTATATAGTTTCATATCCCCAATTATTTTGTAGGTATTTAGGTAATACTATCTTTTAACCACGGACGATGATGAGAATTAGATGTGAAGCCTTATGCAACGTACAATTTCGGAACTAGGTAGGTAGTATGTAAAGCATTAACTTCTTTGAGGTCCTCGTTGCAGGATTTGAAAAAATACACTGTAAACATAGATACATTTATCGCATTTTTCCTTAAATACTTTATTATACCTTTCAGGCGAGCACATTCTCAACAAATGGACAAATATTCGGGACACTTTCGTAAAGTCCCTGAAAGCCAAAATGGGTCGGCCGAAACGGAAGTATATTCTACACGACCACATGAAGTTTCTTCTGGAGAACGGAGGAGAGGTTGACTTCTCAGAAGAGAGCAACGTTCAGTATCTTAAAGAAGAGAATGAAAGCAATCACGAAACCTGCGCAGATGTCCCTCTTGTCACTCCAAGAAAGAGATCGAAACGAATAGAACACAGTGACGATTCGTACGTGCCTAAAGAGGAGTCTAGTAGTTACAGTTCTAAAAAACGTTCTAGGAAGAAAAACACACCTGAAGAGTCCACTTCCAAGTCTAAAGAATACGAGACAAGTGGAAACGATATTGATTTTGTAGAAATCGATGAGGCTAGTGATCAGAGACTGATGAATGAAGACGAGGCGTTCTTCGCGTCGTTGTTGCCTACCGTTGTGAAATACAGCGAAGATGAGAGGCTCCAGTTTAGGATAGAAGTGCTCGGGGTCATGAAAAAGATTAAGGATAGTAGGAAGTGGAGTGCTGTGGAAGATCAATGAGAATTATAACCGATTTACACCGAAGGACCTGAATCATTAATACTTACAGGAAGATCGTGATTAAGGAATGAATCCATAAGTCGCATTTGATCGAAATGATCATAACAAAACCACGTTGCTAATCAGTTCCATGTGAAAAAAGCGCTTGGTATAATGTTTTTTTTTTGTGTCAATTCATGTGTCAAATCTTAACTAAGACAAAGAAATATATTGATTATTTGTCGATTAAGGGTTAGTTGCACCATAGTAGAAGTTAAAGTTAAAGTTTTTGTCAAATTTGACAATTTGACGACCAAAAATGACGTCGAATTGTCAAATTTAACAAAAAAATTAACTTTAACTTTAACTTCTACTATGGTGCAACTTACCCTAAGTGTGTGGTGATCTCGTTAAATTCGTATGTAGTCAAGTTTTAAATGCATAAGAACTGGAATTAATACTGAATGGAGTTAAGGGAGTGATAAATCTAAAACCATGTATTTTGTTTATATTCTTGTATTATTTATTATCCAGAACATCACGTGTTTCTCATACAATTTCTAAATTCAATATTTAAACTACAAGTGTGTATATTTACAAGAATATTATAACTACCCGCAAAAACCAACAAGACATACCTGACTTGATAAGCCTGGTAACAACACAAGGAACGCAAGAAATTGTGTGAACATTTAAATAAAAAAATAATCTTTAATAGATACGTTTTAATGATCATTTTCTTCTGTAGCAGTTTTAAAAATTATGTTTACATAATCACAAAACACAATCGTTCTAATTTAAAAAAATAATGAAAACCTCCTAAACATTAATAAGTTTTTTTACAGCTAGTAAATTTAAACTTTTAACAAAAACGCATTTGCATTGCAATACTGTATGTCTGGTAGTAATATCGATGGTACACTCATCTACATGTTTGAACAATAACATCATACTGGATTATATAAAAAATTGAATACTTACGATTAAAGATGGCAGAAAATTGGTATAATAACCAAAACAAAAAATGTACATAGAATTTCAAAAACTGTCGGATAAAATACAATTATCGTTTACATTGGATATAATAAGTGCCTCGTGGCCGCTTCGCACGGCGGGAACGCACGAGTTTTTTTTTCAGTTATCATTACTCATTATTATTACCTAATACTTTTATCTTACCCTACATGAATGTCCTGAACTATGTTTTCATTGCCGATCCATCAAGTGCACAATTTCAAGTACATTTTCACTATAATACGTCCGTTCGCTCAATTCACTAATTTTTAAACACCCCTTTCACTATTTACAATTCGGAATGAGTTTCGCTTCTAAACGCGAATTAAGTATATTCGCTGATAAATCGCTGTGAGATGAACCGTTGTTAAATATGGGCATTTTATATACAAAAGCGATAAAACACTGCGTGAAATAAATTGTATTATGGCTCAGAGCCTGACGGTGCCCGGCGGGTGGGGTCCGCCGGTGCCACACGATATACGCTAACTATCGGTACTATAGTTGACTAGACTGTCCCTAAACAGCAGTGGGACGAGGTTATATTTACACGGATATCAAATTCACACTAGCTTAACACATCGCTACTATAAAATGTAATAATTTATTTAATAATACAGCGACAAACGCCCTTTGGAGAAGTTTAAGCGCAGAGAACGACCGCTATGAGTACGTTGGCACGGATACAACACTATACCAAAAAGGAATCTCAAAAATAACTCGCATGAAGTCTAAAGCTCCCGACGTCTTTTTATCATTCACTTTGTGCAGTTCTCGTGGAAGTTTCTCAACTAAAGCTAAGCGCGTTGCATAAGTAAAGTACCCGAAATGAAACTAGTATAAAAAGTTGGCTCCGAATCATAAAATGGCAACACGCTAAACCAAGTCAACATCAGTCTAGCATCATCAATATGAAGGGCTATGATTCGAACTAAATACATTATTTCTATACTGCTAAGAGACGATTAAATTCACATTTGAGTATGGCTCGTAACCACTAACGGAAACACTTATCTCTATAATGGATATAACCTACAGAAATACAATTTATACATTTACATATCAATATAATATGCATACGGGTATATTACAAGAAGTAAACGTTTAACAATCATTTAAAAAAACATCTCGATTCGACAAGAAACAAATTTGAACTTATAGGTGACGTCTAGTTAAAACTTAGTGAATACAAATAACACCTAAAAGGAACTACTGAATCAAACGATAAGTAAACTTTAACAAAATCGACTCAAACTTAGCTACCGGTTTTACTTATAAAATTATATACAAAACAACTTCAACAATTTTTTTTACACCTATAGAAACCTCGGAAAGAGATCGCGGATCAGTCAGTCGCGTGTTCGCGGCTTAAAGTACAAATAGATAATCACATATTAATTCGTAGTAAAGTCCATGGTTGGTTTGCGTTGTCGGGGTTTTTTGGGGCGTTGGGGGGCGGGGGAGTGGCTGCAGCAGTGACAGCCGCGTTTGACCACGCCCCTTCCCGAGGCGCGGCGCCGCACTTCCCCTTCCCCCGCGCGGGTCTTCCCCGACACACTCCTCTCCGCTTCCCCCTCCGCCGGATGATAAGTCCGTTTCGGAGGATACGTGCGCAACGGAGGATGCGTGTCGTCCGATGAGTTCTCAGCACTAACACTCCGCTCGATCCCTCGCGCATCTTTTATCACCGAATCCAATCTCATATGAGCACCAACTCCACTAGAATCCGTCGAGTTAGTTTCATCGTATGACGGACTCTTGCAACACTTATCGCTGTCGCTGCTGAAGTCCATGGGCCGTCTGTTCTCGGACCGTTCGGAGGTCGAGTTCGACTCCCAGAAGAGCTCCGCGTGCCGTTCGGGGGACGACCGGTAATCGTCGACGTCGTTCGCCATCGATTGCAAGGTCGCGTCTCGGCTGTCTTCGGCTACCATTTTGGCGTCGTCCCCTGCGATCAAGCCTTCGGGTTCGTCCATTAGGAATCTGTTGTCTCTTTCCCTCTTGTCCTCCTCGTAGCAAACTCTTCGGATGACTTGAGTCGCGTTTCCCGCTGAGTGAACTATAGCGGAGGCTGTATTCGAGAGATGTAGTTCTCGTGAGTCGTTTAGGATTGTGTCGAATCTCGTCAAGCCGTCGTCTTTCACTAGTACTGAGGAAAGGTTGATGTTGTTTCCGTTGGAGGGTATGGAGTTGATCATGTTGTCGATGTCGGAGTATTTGATGGTCTGCGGGTGTGGCTGGTGCGCTGGGGGTTGCGCGATGACGGTGTGGTGCGGCGCGGACATGAGTACAGTCGCCGGCGCGCGAGACGAGTGGAAGATGGTCGACGTGATCTGACGGCCCCGCAGACCCGCTATTGTGAATGGTTGCACCTGGAAACAAAGGTTAACATTAACATACACACATATCAGCACGGACTTTTCCTCACGCAAATCTCAGCTTGTAGGTTTAAGATATTGTAGACCTGACGCTTTAGAAGAAAATTACATAAACATCACACATAAAATCAGTTACACCACTAACACCCTGAGCATCTGACCCCAAAGTTAACTGAGCTTGTTTACTATGTATGACAGATACAGGAACATTTAAAAAAAATAAGGTCATACTCTCCGTAACTTTTTGCATTTTAAATATTAAATACCGGTAAAACGGGGTCAACTAAAAAATCACAACTGCGGGGTGTACCACAACAATTTTATGGAAGATAAAGAACGTGGTGAGGAGAAAACACCACCAACTTTGTAAAATTGGTGTTCATTTGAAAAAACAAGGCAAAGTTTTGGTATTAAATATGTTAAAAAAGGTTGTTTTTAATGTTTATTTGAGTGTGTATAAAAGTGTTGTGATTTACCACGCTATCGTGATTCACCCCGTTTTACGGTACTTGAAAAGATATTATGACAGTCAGTATTCTTACCTCGCCAACCTCCGGTTCGCTATGGAAAGTCGTATTCGGATGTGACCTCGCAAACTCCTCATGGTCCAAAGCTATAGTGGCCTGCGTCCCGTCCTCGCTCACAGTCACAATGCCCACGTCTTCGAGTCCCATCTGCAGGTCTTGTTGGTCATCATGCATCTCCCGGGAGAGCAGCTGGTCGGTCGCTATCTGGTCGTCCATGTCGGGTTGGGGGATGCAGCTTTGGTTGAGGATTGTAGGTTGAGCTGAAAAGGTATGGCTTTTGTTAATACTAAAGCTAGTAGCTAGTAGCAAACCTGTCAAATTTTGTAGCCAAGTCAAAGAACCAGTACCAAGAACTGTGAGAAAGAAGCCCTAGATAACTTTAAAAAGCATTTATTTAAACTTAATGATAAGTATTTATAAGTTGAGAATTTAAATACAGAAAAGTAACATAATATGACTCTACTACCGGTCCGGACTTTGATTCTATCGAGAAGAACTCGAATGTGCTAAAACAGCTGTTTAGTTAGCTAGAGTGGCGGTTAGGTGGTCGCGGGGCCGAAGGACCAACGGCTGTTGCAGCAGACAAGGCCTTCAATAGAAACCGCGGCTCGCCAATCGCCGCCACAAGGCGCAATTCAGACTCAGAACGAGTAGTTGGCTCCACAACGGGCTGATGATCGTGAGGTAACCAGAGCTCATAGGGACACGTTGTAAGGTGAGTAAAGATGCCAACTCTTAATCGCGAATATACGCGACTTGCCCAAAAAAATTGGTCTTTTGCATTTTAGCGTCCACACCGGCCACACGCCACAAACACCGCCTTACGAAGCCAGAAGCGGCTACAAGGTAGCTGAAGCTACCCACTCACTTGTGGCTGGCTGTCGGCACTTGCGGTCAGTGGCTCCTACTGTTTTTACCCATGCTTGCAGTATTATTAGTAATATAGAATCGCACGACTCATACGAGGCGGCGTCTTGTGTCGGCGTTTTAGCCGCCCGCAGCGCAAAAGAAGCGAACGGCGACGATTTGTAGCGTGTAGCGTTAGTGGCTGTGGCGTGTGGCCCGTGTGTGGGGACGATAAGCTGTGGAAATTGGACGTCCCGCCTCAAGCAGAACGGTTGGCAACTCTAGTGGTTAGTAAAGATACCGAATGTTTTTTGGGATACTATACAACAGATAAACATACTTCAATACTTTTTCTTTTGTAAATACATACTTAATATACATAGGAAACACCCAGCCCAAAGCAAACAGACATGTTCATGCACACAAATGTTAGTACTGTGCGGGGATCGAACCCGCGACCTCTGGTGCAGTAGCCAACGTCTCAACAATTACACTAAATCGGTCGTCGGTAAACTCACGAGTGTGTGAATGATGTCCTTGGTCTTGCGCATGCTCGTGGGCTGGTGAATTGGCGAACAGGAGCTCGGCCTCTGGGAACAGCTCTGAGGCAGATGGGGAGTCCACGCCGAGGTCTTCACACTCCTCCGACAAAGATTTCTGTGGATCCAATTTTTCTATCAATGAAACCTATTGTGATGTGGTGAAGTGGGATCCTAAAAGGGAGAGGACAGGTGAATAAAACTTGTTTAGTTGGTAATGTCAAGCTGCAAAAAACAATAGTCGGAACCGCTGGATGTTTTGTTATTTTCTTGTCTTTTGTAATTTCATATGAAAAAAAAAGTTCATTTTTCCGATTTTTGGCATTGCAAACTTTAATAATAACAAAATAATCATTATTTTAGGCAACTTTGGAAAAGAGTGGAGAAAATGATTGTCGTTTTTTACCTTTCAAGATTTTTTGCTCTGTTTGCCTCAAGAGTCAAGATTAATGAAAGGACATTTGGATGGAACCTTTGGAACCCTACAAAAAAACCCGGAAAAGAACAACAAAATATTTTCAAAAAACCAATTGGCACTTGAAGACATATCCGACATAGGCTCGTTTCAGCTATGAAACGAATGCAGTGGTGATAACATAACGGAAGATTCTAGCATTTCTTACCTGCAGTCTCAGCTCATGCTCCAAGATGGCGTACTTATGCCTCAGAGCCGCCGCAGAGACGTGCGTCAGTCGATGTTGCCGATGCGTCGACCCATCTTTCTTCTGCACGACCTAGTCACCAATAAACTGATCAGTTCTTCGCGAAAATCTTCACCAAACCACTGAAGACTGCGAATATACGACGCGTTTGCTTATTATTATTGAAATAGTTGTTTTTCATCACACCCTTGGCACAACTAGTGATGGATTGATGTGTGGGCTGTTCCAACTTACAAGGTTCAGAGTTCACACGGACAGACCTCCCACAAATATCAAATTGCATCTTTTATAGCGAATAAGCTGTTTTAGTTAACTTGAGAGGTGATGGCGTTCGATGAAACCGTTCTGTTAGTACAGAACTGAGGACACTGTTACTGGTGAATTCGAATTACAGAGCGTTACAATGGGATGGCTGTTGATATTTTTGCAAGGGCTTTGTGGTAGAACCACAAGGTTTTAACACAAATCAAAAGCCATTATATAAATCCCCCATAGTGTGATAGGACTGTGGTCTTAAAACAGATATCGGCAATTGCTTAGCTTAGATTAATTGAACGGTTTCATTAAACATGATCAAACCTCTGATTTTGGGCTGTATGATTTGTTTTTTTGCAAATGCGGCGTGTATTCGCAGTGTTGGAATAAATAGACGAATAATAACATAATAACTTGATACTCGGCTGATGACTTAACGATGATCTTGTAAACACTTATGGCAAGCTTAAAGCCATTTTGATGATTTTTAATGTAAGCCTATTTTATGATATTTTTTTAAACAACTATGTGATTATTACTGCAAAAGCGTTTTTTATTTATATCTCCTTATTTATGGACTTATAATTTAAGTTAACACGTAACAATCATTTCAAATATAAACTTGGAACATCAACTAATGAAGGTTTAACTATTTAACAATGAGAATTTGATAGTAGGGACATGCACGGCTAAATGCGGGAATTAACTGGACAACGACGGGGCATAATCCTTCATGCAATAATAAATATTTAGATTTAAAACTAGTCTCTAGACAATGATTAGAAAGAAAACGCTCCCGAAAAATTGGAAGTGATGAGAAATCAAAAAATGAAAATACAGAGTCAAAATGAAGAGGAGAGGCAGTAATAATTAACGTAAGACCTAATCAGGATCCACCTTCCGTTCATGTGATGCCTATTTGAAATCTAGAAGCGACAACTTAAGGGTTTCAGAACGGCTTGTTTTTACTATGAAAAAATAAGTTATTTTCAACGCAAGAGTACTTTAACATAATGAGCAGCCACTTATCGCCACGCATGTCTCGAAATAATTTTGATTTTGAATTCAAAAATCCATCATTTCGATCCAATCAATGGATTGCACCATCTTAACCTGTTTGGCAACAAACACTGTGACACAAGAATTTTATACAAAAGATATTTCAATACGTATAATACTCTTGAGTTTCAATTTAAAAACACAGGCACAAAGGCCAGCAGATCAGTTTACACAGTTGGATGAGTTGTGAATTTCTTCAATGGATTTCAACCTCAAACCTCAAAGTGACTGGGTTATAGACTGAGGAAACTTAAGTCTGTGGTAACTTCATCTTCTAGCCTAGTTATTATTTACTTTAAAATACATTATGTCGCTTCTATATTTCACAGTGACAAAGGCACAACGTCGCAGAACGTAGAGCGGACAAAAAAAATCGAGGCGTGCACGTCTACAGAGGCATACTAAGTCTGAACGCGCAGCGCCAGCTCTACGATATGATCACCTGATGGTAGGCCTTATCGTCGTAATCTGATGCGTCAATATCGTAAGCGCAACGCGGATCGTCCTGCGAATCACCCATGTAAGACTTTTTCGACTCAACGTCGAACATCTTATCAAATATCCTTTGCGCCTCCATATCGGGACTGTATCGATCTGGGATCGGGTCCTGAAGTTTCAAAATGTGTCAGAGAACCACGTTATTGGTACAAAAATAACACGTTTCAAGCCAATTACTTCACAATCGTATTTATATACAGTTCCATTAGTGAAAGAAATTATATTTGAAGAATACTTACAAGGACAGTTCGATTGAGGTTGTCGGCGCGAACAGTCTCTTCGTAGATATAGTCGTGTGGGTCACCCGAAGTCGGAAGATGCCACGGCTCTGAGCCCTCAGGGCTGGAACCGCGCTCTGGCTTCACATCTTGACAGTCGCGATCAGTCCAAGGAGAGCTAGTCGCCCGTGTGTCTATAAGCTCAGGTGGTGTCGGGGCAGGGGCTGGCGATGCCGTGCTATCGGGTGGATGAACTGTTGTCGCAGCAGCAAAGTTGAAAGCTTGCAGGTTATGGAGCGCTGCAGTCGGAAGCCGAACGTGCCGGACTCCAGGCCGAGTGAGGACTGGCTTTAATCCAGCCGGCCCGATAAGCCTTTGCAAGAGCAGCGCATTTGTAGCGCCGCCTTCGCCTCCACCAACAGTCAGGAGTTTTGGCCCGCGATTAGTGACGATCGCTATCTGTTGACCACCTTTCACCATCGAAACCGGTAGAATGTAATTAGCCGGCATTAGAACAGCAGTCGCTGGCTTCCCGGCCGTGCCTCTAGCCACAGTTATCGTTTGACCATCAGCGACTATGACATTCCGCTGAGGCTGTGGGCGCGGTTGCTGCACCGGAGTATCGTGTTCAAAATTAAGTTTTCTGACTACTTTGCGGGGGCTGTCCTGAGGCGAATGACTTTCAAGGCAACTCTCGTTACAGTCGCCCTGAGAGGTGCCACAGCTGCTATCCTCGGAGCCCATGGTTCGGCAAGTGTCTTCACCGTGAATCGGACTCATGTCACGATTCCCATGTCTTCTTGAACTCGAACTTTTCTTGCGTTTAGATGACCCTGACGAATGTGATGTCAAATGGGTTCTTCTACGTGGCGCTGGTTTATCCTTATCTGGAGAATTTTCCACTTGCTCTTTATATTCGGCTAAGATATACAGTATTCTTTGAGTCGTCTGTTCGTCTTCGAATGGCTTTTGTGCAGATGTCTTGGGAGGCACCGGGTTCAGCTTCAAGTTGTTGGGAGGATGAGGTACGGAGGTTTTAGGTCTAGACTTCGACTTAGACTTTGGTTTTGGTTGCGCTGGCGCTTCACTATGCGCAGACTCAGTCGTAACCGTGTGATGTATTTGAACATGAGTTGAAGACGTAGGAGAGTCTACGATGCCTGATGAATCGGGTGATCTGACGAAGCTTGATGTTGTAGGAGTAGTGACAGTAGACAGCTTTCTATTTACGTAAGCAACATTCAGCGGCTGGTGGCTGTTCCCAATAGAATACAGCACCTGTTGAGATGTCTCAGTTGATGTGGAACTAGCTGATGAGCCGTCAGTAGTATCTATCGATGTCGTGTGCATTTTAGAGAACGAACTTGAACTCGAGCTGGGTGGCACACTGCTTCTCTCTTTGACCTGTTCCAGTACCATATCAAACTCTCTCAGTTGTTCCAGAGTCGAAGAACTCATTTGCGATTCTGCTGATGACGGACTATCTTGAACTTTAATTTGTCTAGTTGCTTGAGCCTGCGGAAGCCTGATCGTTTGTTGGCCTAGCGGAGGAGCGGCTGTCAAAACTAATTGCTGATAAACAGGTTGATTGGCACCTCCTATTACGTTTCTCTGAATTTGAAAGTATGATGGTCTTACGACTCTTGCCCCAGACACCATTTGAGGTGCTTTACTCAACATTGGAAGTTTTATACGCATTTGCGTCAACACTGGCTGTGGATTTTGATTTCCTTCATTTGACGCATTCATATTAGCACCATCTTCTGATGATATTTCTGTATTAGGAGCCGTTTGATTTTGTGGGACTATTTTAATGATAGAAGGTTCAATTTCACTTTGAGCACCCTGTTGTTGTTTCTGATTGTCATCTACAAGTTCGGTGCTTGGTACCGTTATCAAATTGATCGTTTGTCCTCCGCCTATATTGACGGGTATTTGCCTCGTGTAAATGACACCACCATGCATAGTTTGTATATTCATAGGGGTAATAGTTTGTTTTAGCTGCTGGACTAGATTCACCTGAGGCTGAGATGTTTGAGGAGCTGGTTTCCTCACTAGCAGTGGTGGACTACTTATTCGTCCAATATGATCAAGATTCATTGCATTATCAGCCGCTTGGCATTCGCTGGAATCAGACTTATTGTTGGCTGCCACATGGGAGTTGTTAGCAGCCATCTCGTTCTGATTTTGGTTACCATCTTGGAAGACAGGTTTGCCAAAGGCCTGATTAAATTTTGGCAGACTAGTGGCTTTCTCCCCAGCTGTTGTCTTAGGCGATGAGTTTTGTATAAATTTTGCGTAGTTCTCCTCGTACATAGAGCGGGATTTTATTTCCTGTTGATTGGCAGCTTCTTTAGCAGCCAAGGCTGCGCTAGACGTGGGGCTTAAATCCTGTCCTTCAGCCGGTTTCGGGTTAGTCTGTACATTTGGCGTTTCAATAGGCTGTAATCTTAACACCATGCTACGCTGATGAGGTGCATTCAGTTGAATAGACTTTCCGTCAGCAGATTTACAAACAAATTGCACCATTTTTTGCTCATTTGAACCCTGAACATTGGTGAGGTTCGTCAAAAGATTTACTCTTTTCAGGAGTTGACCGGTGGCGTTGTTGTTCTTTTGATTTCCAGTATTTACTATTTGGAGCAGTTGGTTGCCTCCTTGTTGCAAGCCAGTGTCCACTAAAGATAGGCCACTAAATGAATTTGTCTGTGGCGTAGCAGACCCGTTGGAGGTAGCGCCGGCTGAGGATTTGTTTTGGACGATGTGTAGAACGGGCGTAGCGTTAGGACCATTGATGACAGACTGCTGAGAGTTATCTACAAGAGTAATCTGACTACCAGATGCATTTTTGCCCTGGACAATATGTAGAACTTGCGGTGCAGGATTCGCTTGTTGGGCATTTTCGTTTCCATTAGTCTGGTTCAATGGCGGTGGTAAAATTTGGGCTAGCGCTTGTTGCAGTGCCATTGCGTTTATGGCAGTGGTCTTAGGGTAGCTGTTAGTAGGCTGTGTTGTTCCCACGGAACCTTGCCGCAATTTATGAGACAGTATATTCACTAGAGCATTAGAGCTTGTCGAGTTTGCCATCGTCTCGGAAGTAGTTGTAATACCTGCAGCATTCATAGCATGGGCAATTTGATCTGTCTTCTCTGGAACACCATTAGTTGTCGCTTGTCTGGATTCAATAGGTTCTGCAGGAACCGATTCATCAGCATCTTGATTTTGGGGAGAATTATACATGTTATGATATTCTGCCTCTGATTCTGATGTTGTATTGGCTGGAGTTATATTTTCAAGAGTTGTATTATCAGGAGTTGTATTAGCTGGAGTTGTATGATCCGGAGTTGTATTGGCTGGAGTTGTATTATCAGGAGTTGTGTTGGCTGGAGTTGTATTGGATGGAGTAGTGTCAAATGAGTATTCGACGTTGATTTCGTGTTTGGGTTCCTGATTTTCCAGAGCGTTATAGTCATAGGTGTCTCCCATTTCCTCTCTTTCTTCTGATTCTTCCATCAACTCTATTTTTACCACAGACTTTATTTCCGTTTCGATTGGTATATTTTCATCAGACATCTGCATATTAGTCGAGTCTTGAGGTTCCATGGGTAAATTCTGAATATGTTGAACATATTCTTGCATCATAGGGCCCGATAAATCAGCTGTCGTGAGTTCAGTGTACTCAGTTTTGATGGTCGGTTGTGAATCGTCTTGTAGACTATTCTCTGCGGAACACTGTGGCGGACTGGCGTTGGATACTTGAGTGACTCGAGGGTCACAAGTGACGGGATTTTGCGCCGCAGCACTGACTGGTAACTGTCCAACTTGAACCACTTGAACATGAACATCCGTTATCGGTGGGTCCATGAAGTCCATCGTGTTGCACAGATCAAACGGGAAACTTGTAAATTCACATTTGTTACTGAACTTTTCTTTGACCCAGTTATATTTTAATTCTACTGTTGTCTTTTTGAAGAACGTTCGCACCTTATCTCGCATTTGGATGTAGCTGAAGTAACGTTTTAACTGCTTCATCTGGTCTTCTCTTGTTCTGACTTCTTCGTGTTTAGTCTCATCTTCGTAGTCTTCGGACAGTAAAAACGGCTGAGGTTGTTTTACGTCCGACAGAGTCGCAGCCGAAAATTTTGAATCGTCACCTACATCTTCCAAATTTTGTATGACTCTGTCGGACCTCTCACCAAAACCCATATTGAAATTTGTTTCATTAATGCTCATAGGCGAGAAATCTAATTCTGTGAATTCTTCAGTTATTTCTTCAGCCAGTGATTGCTGCAAGGGGTCGACTAGATTATACCTTTCAATATTGTCTAAATCGGCAAATAATATGTCATCGTTATCAATTTGATCGTCATAACTACTGTTGTGAGAGCCCGAAAGGGGCCAATTTTTTAAGATATCTTCAACGTCTATCACATCTTTATGGAATGGCTGTGAATAAGAAAATTTTAGTGAACTAGAGTAATCAAATATCCGTTTGAACTCTTTGCTGTAGGCTGATTCTATCATAGCTGCTGCTGTAATTTTAGGATAGTCAATATTTTTCCCTTTTCTATACTTTTTCACACTGATTCGTATGTCACTCATATCAATCTTACGCTTTAACGGTTTTCTTAAGTACTTGAGGCCTTGGTTTTGGTTCAACCTTGAGTAAGTATTTTGCGGTGTTTTGACTTTGAAGTACGGTTCCTCAGATTTCATTTCTGTTGTTTCTAAGATAATGTTGTCTACTGTCCCGTCTTCGTTCAATTCTTGTATTACTTGGATAATCTCTTCAGTGTCTTCATCAAATGTATCTTCGCAAGATGAAGTATTTGGTTCAACAATTGGAAAAACATAGCACGTGCCCACTTCGGGATCTTCGTATTCAATGCCATTCAAAATTATTTCATCGTTGATTTTCAATTGTTTCTCTACCATTTTCAAGGGACTATTATCAGTTGATTTCGATGTTACTGACACGTCGTTCAATTCAGAAGGAATGTCTTGTTTCGAGCATTTTTCTTGCAATGCATACCTATGATCTAACAACTCATCATTTTCTTGATAAACACAATCAGTTTTGTTCTCTCGCGTGTCATTTACGTCGGATGTTTCGAGCGGACATTCTAGAATTCCTACCTCGTCAACATCTGAATGAATATGAGTGTCGTAAGTGGCATCTTCATCATTTTGTAACACAATCTCTTTCTCGATGATGTCAATATTTTCGTCATGTTCATTGCTGACGGATTCGATTTTAGCTGTGACCATAAATTTACAGTCTGAATCAACAGCGTTGTCTTCAGTTTCATTCTCCTTGTCACAGATGCCATAGGTACGAGTCTCGTTTTCGCTTACAGTGACCAGCGAACTATAAGGTATACGAACGTTAGAATCATTAGCCGTAGCCAACAGACTATCGCTCGAATTGCTGTCGTCATTTTCAGGTTCAATTTGGTCCATACTGCCATCTAAGCTTTGCACAATTTCTTTTTCATCAGAACCGCTGTCAGTAACAACTGATAATATGGTTTCGCTTGTAAAATCAACGTTGCTTTCGGTGCTATCCTGATTTTCACAAACTGAAGAGTTATTGTTAGATTCAATAATTTCTTCAGATATTGTCTCATTTGAATTTATTTCTTGAGCAAAGTTAAGTACGATGCAGTTTTGTGTGATATCAATTTCTTCTGCAGTTTGATGCTGACTTCCTTGCCAATCAGTACTAGAATCTTTGCATAAACCATCACTTGAAGTAACAGGCAGTTCAGGATTTTGCAAGATAGTATTACTTACTTCGTCTGTAATCTTTTCTTGGTTCTGTTGGCAATCAGCTGAGCTATTATTACATGGAGTATCATTCTGGTCATTATCGTGTTCAATATTTTTCAAGATGTTGTCGTTGATACTATCTGGTTCATCTGCAGTTTCAAGGTGGTTTTGTTGGAAATTGGCTGCACAATCACTATCTTTGCATAAGTTATCACTTAGCTGACTAGTGTGTTCATTTGGATCGAGAATGTGTTCACTATTCGGCAAGTTACTGTCCCTTATATCACTGGCACATAAGGCTAAGTCAATTTTGTTTTTGCAAGCAGTATCGCTCCCGTCGATATTGTGGGCATCATTCTCCAAGATATTGTCGTTCATATTATTGGTTGGATCTATCGTTTCATGTTCGCCCTGTTGGAAATCGGCTTTGGAATCTAAATGATCTTTGGACGACGTGTCATTATGTTCAACAGTGGATTCGTCGGAATCAACTGTGTGTTTATTATTTTGCAAGTTGTCGCATGTATTACTTGCTTCATCTGTAGCTTCGTCTAGGTATGATTGGCAATTATCATGATCGTCGACTTGGTTATTGTTATTTCTGTGTGTATTGGTACCTTGATCAATATTGTGGGTAATATTCTCTAATGTATTATCAATCATATTATTGGTCTTATCTGTAGTCTCAGGACTGTCTAATTGGCAATGAGCTTTACAATCTGAAGCAGTGTCCTCGCATAACTCAGCAATTCGTCCAACGGTGTGATCACTAAGATTAAGAGTGTTTTCATTATTTAGCAAGATGCTGTCACTTACATCACTCGCTTCGTCAGTAGTCTCATTAAGGTCTAGGTTGCAATCGGCCAAGCTATTGTTGCATGGAATAATACTCTGATCGTTTTTGTGTTCATCAATGGTCAATGTAGGGTCGATCGTATTATTTGTTTGATCAGCAATTTTGTGTTGGTCTTGTTGGTTTACAGTTGTGTAATCCAAATTACTTTCTTTGTATGATTTCTCACTATGCTGACCAGAGTACTCAATGGCATCAATAGTGTGGTCATTATTCAGCAAGATGCTGTCACTTACATCACTTGCTTGATCTGTACTTTCATCGTGATCTAGCAGACATTCAGCTATACACTCAGAATCACTCTCTTTGCAAGGAGAACTGATCACATCAATAGCGTCTTCAGTGTTCTTTAAAAGGTTGTCATTTTCATAACTTGTCTGATCTGTAGTATTAATGGGAACATCTCGACCATCAACATTGGAATTTAAACTATAACCACTCCTGTCGATAATAAGTTCGTCATGCTTCAAAACAATGTCTATTTGTTCCTCAGCTTTAATCTGGAATGCTTTGGTATCTTCTAAATCATCATTACACGAAACATTTCTCGAGTCCATGGTTTGTTCAATATTCTGTAAGATGCTATCACTCGAATTCAATTCTCTGTCTTCATCCTGGTCTTGCTGTGGTTGAGCTATACTACTATCTTGGTTAAATTCGCAGTTTACATCAGCCTCCAGCCCCCTGCCAAAATCATTACTATCACTTTCAGTCTTTTTTTGATATTTACAGCCGTCGTTCTCACTATCCATGATACCTGAAATCTCTTCAGAATTTTTAGCCTCCTTATCACAGTCATTTTGTTCAGGACTAATAAACTTGTAATCTCTGTCAGGTTTCAAATCTATTTCGTTAATACAATTATCATCATTAATGTCAAGAGGCACCGGTTTACAACAGTCAACCTCTTCTGGCCCTTGTACTCCCTCGCTAGATGTTTCTTCAACGTTTTGGATATCATTCGGTTCGTTATTTTCACTGTTTATAAGATCGTTGGCTTCTAGACAACTATTGTCTTCCACGTCAGTATTGGTTATGGCAACAGGTTTTTCAATGTTAGTGGTTCGTGATTCCTTTACCCTGTTCTCTTCATCACAAACATCAATGATTTGACTAGCAACCACTTCAAGCTCTTCATTTTCAGATATTGTGTCACAATTTACCTCTGTCGCGACTTTGAGATCTTCTTGAGAGCATTTAGTATCTACATTATCAGGTATCGTTTCATTGGAATTGATGCCCAGATCATTAGTCGTATCAATTTCAAATCTTTGAGCGTCTAACTTGACAGAATCTGTGTCACAAATTGTATGTGTATCAGTGAACTTTAGTTCGCTTTGTTCACCAGGACTAGGAATATTATTTGTATTCTTTTTTAATTCTGGTATTAAGTCTTGAAGGAAATGCTTGGTGTTGTCTTCAGCAAGCTCGGCCTGTTCAGCTACAATGTCATGCAATTTATCGAGACATTCCGGTGTATTTTCGTCACTTTCTGTTTTCTTTATTTCTACATCTGCGGCGTTTTCAGGAGGCGGATCTGCCAGTTCTTGGGAACAAACATTCTTACCATACATATCAATCGCATCTGTGTTTAGTCCATCGTTAAGTTTAATATCCGCCATTACTTTTAACATCTTCCTGGCTCCATTCATGCCTTCACCATTGCGGTTTTTTCTTTTTAATCTATTATTCAGATTTTGAATGCCCTCCATTTTCATGATTAATGCGCAAGGCCTCAATTGATCTAGAATATTATGATTTTGAAATATTTTCGCTGTCAGGGTTTTTAATGAAGGAATAGTTTCATCTGTTTTTGAGTCAGTCAGTGTAGGGTTAACAGAGCTACCACAAGTTTCATCCAACAGTGGTGCTTCAAATAATGCAGGTTGTGTATTCATTGATTCCTCTTTGCTAGAAGTATGCAGATTGCGCTTAGTGATATACCACTCACAGTGATATTCTGAATAATCAGCGTGACCTGGTTCAGTCTTCATGGCTTTGCGAAGGGACGCTATCAGTTCATAGACGTCCATTACAGACGTATGGGTCTCTTTACGATCCCATTCACGTCTCTGCAAAGAAGCTATGGTTTCAAAGGCATCCATAACAGGTGAACTTCTGCCAGTTTCACTAGTAAACAAATCACCTGAATCATTTAACAGTGATGAGAGTCCACTTCTAATCACTTTAGAATCACATCTGATGAGATCAACATAGCATTTTTGATTCATTATTTTCAACTTTACGTATTTTAGAACTAGGTCATCGCAGTTGTTGAGCTTCACAAAACATTCCTTGACTTGCGTATGAGACTGATTCCCACTATCCAAACCCGTGTTCGTCTGTATAAGGGACAGATCCTCTGTATTATCAACAAATTCAACTTCATTATCAGTGAAAACATCATCCTTCTCTTGATTTTCTAAATCAGAGACTATATCAACCCCAAGGTCTTTCAATAACAAGTTTTTTAGTTCGTCTATAACTTCCACTTGTTTTTCAATGTATTGTGGCTCTGTTGGTACACTTACTTTTTCTTTGATCAAGGTTGTAAGAACTGTCGATACATCGATAGCCTCACCACCGTCAATATTATCAGTACTGTCATTTGAAGAGTCATCGATCTCAATGACTTCTGGTGAGATTATCGGTGCACTTTTAAAATTTTGGTTTTGACTGGTTGGACCTGTTTCTTTCCTATTATTATCAGCCGCATTCACACAAGCGATTGGTATTACTGGTAAAGTCTCTGTAATACTTTTTCCTGAAATGCTATGCTCGGGTTTCTCCAAAGCATTTTCTACTAATTCCGTTACAATCTCTGTTGTATCACATGGATCTCTCGCTGATAGCTCAAGTAGTTTTTCTTTATGAAAAGTCAGTTTTAAATCAGTCAATTTAACTGAACAACTTTGTTGAAATCTATCTTGATGCTTCTTATGAACTTCGTCATCTACAGATGAGACGTCATAATCACCAAATTCGGTTTTGAAAGTTTTCTTACAGATGACAGGCTTGATAGGCTCGACAGGCTTGATATGCTCGACTGGGTTGGTAGGCTCGACAAGGTTGATGAGCTCGACAGGGTGGATGAGCTCGACAGGGTTAATAGACTCGACAGGGTTAATAAGCTCGACTGGGTTACTGGGCTCGACAGGGTTAATAGGCTGGACAGGCTTGATAGGCTCAACAGGGTTAATAGGCTCGACAGGCTTGATAGGCTCAACAAGGTCATCTTCTTCGTCGCTAAGCAAATTAACGGTTTCAATGGGACCGTTGTTATTCGTCATAATGTTAACTTCTTCTATGCGCGTATCAACAATTTTAGTCGGATCGTCTCTTGGTGCCGTGGAAATTTGCTTTATATTGACAGTATAGCGTTTAGTATCATTTAAATTACTTAACAAAGTTGTTTTCAATACTGGGTCAGAAAACAACGACTCAAAGCTCACATGCATTTTTCCAAACACAGTTGCTTTGAATGTTTTTCCATTTGGTAACTTGATGCGTACACATTTCCTATCGTTGTTACCTACAATCGGTAGTTCTTCTATAACAATCTTACTTTTCCAACTATCAAACTCATGCCCAGATGTATTCATATTTTCATTAAAGTTGGAAGTTTTGTCCACGGGTTTGTCTTGTGTTGCCATGTTTGACGAAGCTCTTCTGTCTAAAGAAGGCCTTTGACTAGGTTTGGTAGTGACAGGAATATTATCAATTTGCTCTGCATTTTCCTTACTTTTGAATCCTGTATAAGGCATGGTCGGGCTTTCTTTTAGATTTTCACTTCGTTTTTCAGCACAAGATATAACAGTCTCATTATTCATTTTATTATTGTCGTCGTTGACAATAATTGTCTCTGGTTCAAGTAAATTAACAACATGTTTTTTGCCAAATTTGGGCTGTACTCGTTTAGCTGCTTCAACGACACTTTCAGATGTGGAAAGATTCTGATTATCTTCTTTTTCAGTAGACGTTATAAGTTTAGCTGGGTTATTTACAATAGATTTCGTTTCAGTTAGTACATTATTTTGTAATTTCTTACGTTTTTCCCGCGTCTTGGGCGTTTTGCTGACTTGACATTCTTGGTCTTTGCTAATAGGGCCAGTGTTAGTTCCTTTTTCGAGATCGATTGCGTTTTTATCGGTTTGTAATTTCGGGGTCTGATTGCTTTCAGCAATAACTTTTTCTATTTTGGATCCTAGTAAAGCATCTTCTACGTCAATTACTTCTGAACCCGTGGCTACTGATGTTAAAACAGACGATACAGCCACTGTTTCATATAATTCTACGTTACGTATAATTTTATCTAAATTATCACTAATTTTGGATACTAATGTGTCCAGTGCAGGAGCACACATATCTTTAGCTTCAGTACTTTGTTTAGATTTTCTATTGGTAGCCACTTTTTTGGCCCTAGTTATTCTGATTACTTTCTTTAGATTTTGAGTGTCAACCACTTTGAATGTATCAGTACTTTCAGAATCTGTAGGATCTACGTTGTTTTTGTCCTGATTGTCAGTCTCAACATTAGTTTGAGTCAATTTTTGTTTCTTTCTACCAGTTTTCTTCGGCGCTTTTATTTGGTCTGTTGTTATCGGCTCAACAGTGTTAGTATTGTCCGATTTAATTTCTTGAACACTTTCCCGTTTTTTGAGTATTCGTGTTGATATGCGTTTTGGAGAATCTTTCTGATCATTATTTCCATCATTCACACCGCCGACCACAATACTTTTCTGTGGATCAACATTATTCACAATTTGTGTTGGAATTTTAAGCCTAACTTTAGTTTTACGACCAACAGGATTTCTTTGATCTTCTAAATTCGAAGAAGTTGTTACGACTTTCAAGTCATTGGACGAACGCAACAGAATACGACGGCCCGGTTCAATGTCGCTGTCCTCACTTTGGCCATGAACTTGTTCATCATTTACAGTTTTATGCATGTTAATATTATCAACGTTGCTGATTGGTTTATTGTAAATCTCGTTTACAGGCATCACTACAGATTTTTCAGTATTTTTTAGGTCGTGTTTTAACAGAGGTTCATAACCAAGCGGTATGGCAGACTCAGTCGACCGGTGGTTTATATTTCTATGAATAATATCAAAGCGTTTCTTTTTTAATCTTTGAATATTCTTCAAATTATCTTCAGAAGTATCCTCCATGAGTGTTTTGGGTTGTTCTTGATTCCCCGAGTCAGTTTTTTCCGGGATATGATTAGAATTACATTTGTTTGAATCACTTTCTAATGCAGCTTTTACTTCTTTTCGATTCTCCAAGTCAAATTCTTGGTTTGTCAAAATAGGGTTTTCTTTCAAAGAAGCTTCTTTCTGTTTCTTAACATCGGTATTAACCTCTTTCTGGTTCATCGAAATTACTTTTTTTATGATATCTTCAGTCCGAATCATTTTATAAGCAACTTTTTCTGTTATAATCAATTGCTTATCCTGCACTTCAGACAAGATTTTTCTATCACAAGTTTTATTATTAGTCATGGTGGTGTCTATCACAGTGTTTACTACTGTTTCTAAAGGTACCTCGACAGGAGCTTCTTGATTCGGCGACACATCAGTAGAGGTTTCGTCTGTAAAGTTTTCTAGAAAATATCTTAGTTTATCTGATACTACATCAGTTGAGTTAGATTTATCAAGTACATCCTGCTTTTGGACAAAAGATTCTGTGGTTTTTTCAACAACATGAGCATCCAATGGCACAGCAGTGTCATTTTTAATAACCACTTCCTTTACTATTGGTGCGGCATCGCAATTTGTTTGATAGATTATGTTCGGCGTAGCATTTAGGTCAACATAAGGACTCTGGCTTGTAGCTCCTTGTTGCAATTGAGTGGGCGTTGGAAACGTATTGTAAACCAAATCAGAGCCGAACAAGACAACTTTCGGCACTACTGGTCGCACCGCAGTAATCAATACGCTTCTTGGATCAACCACATTGACTTGATTTTGACTAACATTGTACGGTTGTCTTGTAGCGTTTTGTATTTGTTGCACAGGTGCGCTTGTTGACGGCTGTACATTGTTTTGATTACTTTTAGCTTTCGGACTGATATTGTGAGCTTGTTTTGTAGTGTTTTGCTTATGGTGCGCCGCCATACTGCGATTTGCGCTTGCTGTTGATGGTTGAAGGTACGCATTTTTAGAAAAGAATTTCTTAGTTTCTGGTTTTTTTGTTACTTTCCGATCAACAGCATTTGTGGGTTGCTTTGTAGGTAATTGCTGTGTAGTTGAGTCGATTACAGTCTTAGGTTGATTTTGACTGATGGACTTAGTCTGGTGTCGTTTGACTGGCTGAATGATGGTGTTTCGAGCATCTTGGACAGTGGTCAAGGGAGATTTTGCAGTCTCTTGGCTCTTCTCTTGCTGCGGCACAGTATTTTGCATCACATTAGGGTATTTGCTACTGGCAATAACTTTAATTGCGTTTGCATTACTAACAGCCGATGTTCGATAACTTTCCTCGTCTGAGGATAGCTCACCTATTTCTTGCCGTAATTCATCATCCATCAATTCCTCTAAGAGATCGTAGTCAGAATTAGGTATGCCAGATATAAATGGATCTTTTTGGTTGATTAGCTCAGAGACATATGGCTTCTTTTGGACATGTACTGGTCGCTTCAGTAGTTCAGCTTCTATAAGGTTTTTAACTACTTCATTTAGTGTCTTTTGGGAGCTCTGCACCTTTGCGTTTATGTTTGTCGAAGCTGGTTGTACGGGGCTTACTCCTTTATGGATAACTGTATTAGATTGTTCTGACTTTGTCACGGCTGCTTGTGGTTTAGACCCTGGTGTCTGCATGTTTTGTTTGAGGAGGGACCCTTCAGCCGTGCTATCTTCAAAAACAGTATTTGTTCTTACTATCCTTTGATTTCGCAGATTTTTGTTCTTTTTCAGCGCCATATCTAAGGCGTTGGGACCTCTGCTTGGAGTTTTATGTTTTAAAAGTGCGTCCATAACACTTTCCCAATCTTGAGCCTTTTTCATTTCTGGGCTTTGTAAAATATCACTTTTCGTTACTGATCCTTGATTTTTACAAACACTTGCGTTATTACTTGGGACAGAAGTTGAAGGTTTTGGTGTATTTTTCTTGGAAGTTTTACTTTTTCCTGATTTGGGTATGTTTTGCACAGATTCAGATTTTTTAATCTTGTATATTTCAACGTTTTGAGTGTTATTGCTTTTTAATTCAGTTGGATAATTTTTTATCACCGTTGTTTGCATGGCGGTACTCGGGATATAGTTTAGATGAGTTGTGTGTTGGATCTTGTTTGGTAATTTAGTCATATCATCATTCAAGTAAGATACTGGACTGTTCAGTTTATTCTGCTGCCTTAGTAGAAGTAGTAAGTCATTTTGGTCTTTTTCCGAAAGCGAAGTTTCACGGAAAGTAGGAGTCGGTGTTTGTATTCTTAGTATTTCTTGATGAGAAATATGCTCGGCGGGGTCATCCCGCTTAGGCAAGGCGCCTTGCAAATTCAATTGGGAGCCTTGTATATGTGATTGGGAGCTTTGTATATGTGATTGGGCGCCCTGCATGTGTGATTGAGCGCCTTGCATATGTGATTGAGTCATGGTTCTTGGCGTAACCAGATTTTTAGGCAAATTATCTTTTCTGGGTACCTTCGTTATTGAACATTGTGCTGACAATGCGGGTGTCATAGATCTTGACACTTCTTGATGCAGAATATTTGGTTTTGATTGCTTATGCTGTCTGGGAGCTTGCTTAATAACTGGACTTTGCGTAGCTTGGATTGGTGTCGCAGATCTTGTCATTTCTTGTTGTAAAATGTTCTTAACCAGGTCATCTTGTCTTAGTAATGAATTTGATGCATTTTGCGTCATTGAATGAAGCATATTTGAAAGCACAGGGTGGTCTGAAGCATTCGTAGTCACTGTATTTTCTACTTTTTTGAGGACCACCTTAGCTTCATCTTTCTTTGACAAGTTTTCTGGCATTTGTCCTGGCCTCGAGATTGAAATATCTCCTTTAGCCTGTAAGTACTTTAACTTTGAGGTTTTGTGATCTTCTACGACTTTTCTTAACAATAGTTCATGGTCAATTATAGGGTCATATTGCTTATTTAGTTTGTAGTCATTTTGTTTATTTTTATGCATATAGCTGAGACGCGCGAAAGTGTTCAGTTGAGTGTCTACTTTTTTCCCTGTTTGTATTGTAGATTTGGCACATTGAGAAGACGTTCCAGGTTCTGACTTGTAATTGTGAGGAACGACAGGTGGTACTCTGTTGATTGGTTTTACTTCTTTCTTCATTTGATTTTTTACTGGCAATGATGGGTTGCTTGCAACTTTGTTAGTACCTGTACCAGCATTTATTGACTCCTGCAACTCTCTAAGAAAATCTTGAAAGTTCTTGGGAGTAACATCCGGATTGACCATTCCTTGATTTGGAATCACTGGAGCAGTGTTTGGCGGGTAAAGAAAATTGTGAAGCTCGTTACGTATAAGCGACTGTTTGTACGCATCACTGTAATAGTCCAGGGGTTTATTCGTACTTGCAAATTGAATAACAGGTTTGTTTGTATATGTAGGGTTCAAGAGTGCGTCAACATCTTGCTTGAGATCTCTCAATTGTTCAATTTGCTTCTTGTCTATGTAAACTTTAGGTATTTCTGGGACTGTGACTGCTTTCGGGCTAGTGTCTGTCGGTACTAGGAATTCTTGACGTACGATAGCGCTGGGGGACTTATGCACAGGCGCTGGGATGTCTGGAGGCCGCGGACTTGACGTCATCAACCTTTCTGCTTCCTCCATCATAGACTTCTGCCGTCTAAACTCAATCAATTTTGTTATACTCTTCTTCACTTCTTCGCTGACTACTTCTTTTTTGGTTTGCGTATTGAGATCAGGTTTTGGTATAGTCACAATTCTTGTTGGGGCATTTGTAACGTTGGGATTGTGTTGAGGCTGCCTGCCGTAGAAAGCGTGTTTCCTTGCAGCAGGATTGGTGTTAACAGCAACTTTGCCATTAGCGACGCTGAGCTCGCTGTGTAAAAGTGTGCCTAACGGGTCAGTCTTTTCGGGAGATTTGTAATCTTCCATGTTGTACAACCCATCAAAGAGTACGTCTGGGTCGTTTCCTTCAGAGTTCAATGATGCTAAAGACGACTTGCCTTGACTGTCGTAGTCGCTATCAGTGACGCAAGGAGGTATTTTCGTGTCTGTATTTCTTTTATATTTGCCTGCCATTTTATTTCCTTTGGCGATTTTTAAGCCGATCAAACTGGATAACGCGCCAGGTTTCGCTTCGACGAATGAGGTCAATGGATCCAGAGGTTCTTGAAGTTTCTTCTTACGTGGCTTTCTTTCTTTCTTCTTCTTCTCCGGTCCAGTGTCTTTCCGCCTCTCGCGGCTGCCCTCTTTGTTTTCGGGGTTTTCTTTGGATTTGTTTCTCTTCTTGCGTTCTTTGCTGCGTTCCTTACTTCTGTCTTTGCTGAGGGGTCGTTCCTTTTTCTTTTCCTTCTTGATTTCTGCGACGAGGCTGAGAGGGTCGGAGTCCTCGGAGGAGTGTGGGGAGGGGATGCGTTTGTTCTTCTTCTTCTTGCGGCCGGTGGAGTTGTAGTCGGGGTCCATGGTGCCGGAGCAGGCGCTTTCAGTTCGCTCAGGGTCGGCGTCTTGCCACACGTCTTCTGGCTCTTGAACTTCTACTAGGTGTTCGTAACCTGGAGTATTATTTAATTTTTCAAATTAGCAATGGTATAAAACACATTTTATCTTGAATAAAACCTTTCCTTCTGTATGACAAATATTAATTCACAGGTAATAAAAATACAGGTAGTGTAATTTTTGAGCATTGAAGTATCCTGAGACTCCTCTTAGCATTTTTCTATATTTCTTATAGATTAGGATTTGGTCTAAGAAGTTCACCTGTATAGGCTTCACTTAAGTCTTTCACCGCCGCCGGTCACTTTAACAATTGAATTCCTATTGTTTGTGACCGGCGTGGCGTTCAACGTGTTAAGAAGTTCGATATCCGCACAGTAAAAAGATTTGTGTGCATGAGCATTTTGCTTTGGTCTGGCTGTTTCCCATGTTAATAATTTATTTACAAAAAAAATAAGTATGTTCATCTAGTATGCCATAGAATAAGCTATATTTAGTTTGGGGCTAGACGGTCTCATGTCGAGCGATATTACCTTTCTCAATTCCGTAATACAGGTCATTTTCGTCGTCCTCCTCCTCCGGTAAATGCTGGTAAGATGAAGGATCCAGATTGAGGTACTTGAGTTCGGTGGTGAGCGCGCGCGTGCCGGCCTGTGTACGCTCCATGTAAGCCCGGCAGCGCTCTAGCAACGCCTCTCTGGATAGGAAAATGTATGAAAGTGTAAGTATTAGGTATATTCAAAACATTACATTGAAAGAGAAAGTTATATTATAGAATAAACATACGCTCCCGACTGAATGTCCAATGAAAATGCGGACCAGGAGTTTAAGTCGCACCAAAACCGAATTCGTATGTTGTTTTTTTTTAATGGAGACATTAAGTACTTTGAAAGTGACGGTAACATTAAAAAATTAACATACGCTCGCGACAATATCCGAAACGGGGTAGTTCAGAGTGACTATTTCGACATGCACTGACCAAACGCGGCGAGGATGTAAACGCGTATTTCCATAGAATAAAAACGGTTACGTCCACCTGCCACCAGAGACCGCGACCACGATGTCATACAAATTCGAGTTCACTTCGTCAACGCGTTTAGCCTGTGCATGTCGTACTCAGCACTCAGGCACACTGATTGTCGCCTTTTTGGTGAACGAAACGTTCAGACAGACTTATTTCGCAGAGCGAATTTAAACACAACGTAGAAACGGCCGTACACAATTAGTCGAAACGACGTCGTAATGGGAATCTACCACGAGAAGGCGACATTCTTACAACGCCACGTCGTAGCACGATGCGACGCGACGTTTTCCCGGTTGCTTGGGTATGTTTTAATCAATTGTATGTTTCTTTATGTTGAAAAACCCAATTCAAAATAAGTGAACGATGACACACATACTATGTACTAATTTCAGTATTTTTATCAGCTTGAAATAAGTTTTTTTTAGCAATGGTTGGGTCCAAGCATGATACTGCTTTTAATCCTGTTAGTGATGTTTGTTTCCTTATCCTCAAATTAAGGTTATCCTTAATCAATGTCATATCTGACACAAAATCAAGTTTGTACGGTAGCTGTTGCTATTAGTAAGCTATCAGCTTTACCTGTCCATATCCCACGACAGCGTCTTCACCCTCGGCCCAGACAGTAGCACAGCCACGTCCTGGCACAGTTCCGGACTGAGCCCTATCGCTTCGCCCTCCGTCAGCAGCGCCGTAGACAGGACATTGGCTAGATTCGGAGACTGCTTGATGTTCAGTCATCTCAGACACTAACGTTAGTCACTACAACTTGATCTAAGAGGTACGGTACCTAGTGTTGAAGATCGATAGTCTATCAATAGTTGACGTCATACCAATAGTATCTATAGGCCTATCGATAGGGTGCATGTTTTCCGACTTAAACTATCGATAGTTTGGACTATCAATAGTGAAACTATCGATATTTTGGACTATCTATAGTTTGGACTATCGAAAGTTTGGACTATCAATAGTGAAACTATCGATATTTTGGACTATCTATAGTTTGGACTATCGATAGTTTGGACTATCGATAGTTTGGACTATCGAAAGTTTGGACTATCAATAGTGAAACTATCGATAGTTTGTCAACGCTAACGGTACCTATTGTTAGTTACTATCAGCTCACCTGTCCATGTCCCAAGACAGCGTCTTCACCCTCGGCCCAGACAGTAACACAGCCACGTCCTGGCACAGTTCCGGACTGAGCCCTATCGCTTCGCCCTCCGTCAGCAGCGCCGTAGACAGAACATTGGCCAAGTTTGGCGACTGTTTGATGTTCAGCCATCTCAGACACTAACGTGAGTTACTACGACTTGATATTAGAGGTACGACACCTACCTAGTGTTGCCGATTGATAGTCTGTCAATAGTTGCCGTCATACCAATAGTATCTATAGGCCTATCGATAGGGTGCATGTTTTCAGACTTAAACTATCGATAGTTTGGACTATTTACAGTAAAACTATCGATAGTTTGGACTATCAATAGTGAAACTATCGATATTTTGGACTATCGATAGTTTGGACTATCGATAGTTTGGACTATCAATAGTGAAACTATCTATAGTTTGGACTATCGATAGTTTGGACTATCAATAGTGAAACTATCGATATTTTGGACTATCGATAGTTTGGACTATCGATAGTTTGGACTATCGATAGTTTGGACTATCAATAGTGAAACTATCTATAGTTTGGACTATCGATAGTTTGGACTATCAATAGTGAAACTATCGATATTTTGGACTATCGATAGTTTGGACTATCGATAGTTTGGACTATCAATAGTGAAACTATCTATAGTTTGGACTATCGATAGTTTGGACTATCAATAGTGAAACTATCGATATTTTGGACTATCGATAGTTTGGACTATCGATAGTTTGGACTATCAATAGTGAAACTATCTATAGTTTGGACTATCGATAGTTTGGACTATCAATAGTGAAACTATCGATATTTTGGACTATCGATAGTTTGGACTATCAATAGTGAAACTATCGACATTTTGGACTATCTATAGTTTGGACTATCGATAGCTTGGACTATCGATAGTTTGGACTATCAATAGTGAAACTATCGATAGTTTGGCAGCGCTAAAGGTACCTATTGTTAGTTACTATCAGCTTACCTGTCCATGTCCCAAGACAGCGTCTTCACCCTCGGCCCAGACAGTAACACAGCCACGTCCTGGCACAGTTCCGGACTGAGCCCTATCGCTTCGCCCTCCGTCAGCAGCGCCGTAGACAGAACGTTGGCCAAGGAAGGGGACTGTTTGATGTTCAGCCATCTCAGACACTAACGTAAGTTACTACAACGTGATATAAGAGGTACGGCACCTACCTAGTGTTGCCTATAGTGGACTATCGATGGTTTCTTGAAGAAATATCGATAGTTTCTTGAAGAAGTATCGAGTTTCTAGAAGAATGAACTATCGATAGTTTCTTGAAGAAGTATCGATAGTTTCTAGAAGAATGAACTATCGATAGTTTTTTGAAGAACTATCGATAGTTTCTAGAAGAATGAACTATCGATAGTTTCTTGAAGAAGTATCGATAGTTTCTAGAAGAATAAACTATCGATAGTTTCTTGAAGAAGTATCGATAGTTTCTAGAAGAATAAACTATCGATAGTTTCTTGAAGAAGTATCGATAGTTTCTAGAAGAATGAACTATCGATAGTTTCTTGAAGAAGTATCGATAGTGTCTAGAAGAATGAACTATCGATAGATTCTTGAAGAAGTATCGAGTTTCTAGAAGAATGAACTATCAATAGTTTCTTGAAGAAGTATCGATAGTTTCTTGAAGAAGTATCGATAGTTTCTCTAAGGAGTATCGATAGTATCTTCAGGAGTATCGATAGTTTCTTGAATAAGTATCGATAGTTTCCTGAAGAAGTATCGATAGTTTATTGAAGAAGTATCGATAATTTCCAGAAGAATAAACTATCGATAGTTTCTTGAAGAAGTATCGATAGTTTTTAGAAGAATGAACTATCGATAGTTTCTTGAAGAAGTATCGAGTTTCTAGAAGAATGAACTATCAATAGTCTCTTGAAGAAGTATCGATAGTTTCTTGAAGAAGTATCGATAGTTTTTTGCAGAAGTATCGATAGTTTATTGAAGAAGTATCGATAATTTCCAGAAGAATAAACTATCGTTAGTTTGTCAACGCTTACGGTCCCTATAGTTAGTTACTATCAGCTCACCTGTCCATGTCCCAAGACAGCGTCTTCACCCTCGGCCCGGACAGTAACACAGCCACGTCCTGGCACAGTTCCGGACTGAGCCCTATCGCTTCGCCCTCCGTCAGCAGCGCCGTAGACAGGACATTGGCTAGATTCGGGGACTGCTTGATGTTCAGCCATCTCAGATACTAACGTTAGTTACTACGACTTGATATTAGAGGTACGGCACCTACCTAGTGTTGCCGATTGATAGTCTGTCGATAGTTGACGTCATACCAATAATATCGATAGCCTATCTATGAGTCGATAGCACAACAAGGCAATACTATCGATAGTATTGTCTGTCACGAAGAATAAACCATCGATAGTTTCTTGAAGTATCGAGTTTCTAGAAGAATGAACTATCGATAGTTTCTTGAAGAAGTATCGATAGTTTCTTGAAGTAATATCGATAGTTTCTTGAAGAAGTATCGATAGTTTCTAGAAGAATGAACTATCGATAGTTTCTTGAAGAAGTATCGATAGTTTCTAGAAGAATGAACTATCGATAGTTTCTTGAAGAAGTATCGAGTTTCTAGAAGAATGAAATATCGATAGTTTCTAGAAGAATAAACTTTCGATAGTATCGATAGTTTCTAGAAGAATAAACTATCGATAGTATACTATCGATACTTCTTCCTCGTGACCACTCATTCGATAGTATTGCCTTGTTTTGTGCTATCGATAGTTTGGACTATCTATAGTAAAACTATCGATAGTTTGTCAACGCTAACGGCCTATTGTTGGTCACTATCAGCTCACCTGTCCATGTCCCACGACAGCGTCTTCACCCTCGGCCCAGACAGTAACACAGCCACGTCCTGGCACAGTTCCGGACTGAGCCCTATCGCTTCGCCCTCCGTCAGCAGCGCCGTAGACAGAACGTTGGCCAAGGAAGGGGACTGTTTGATGTTCAGCCATCTCAGACACTAACGTTAGTCACTACAACTTGATCTAAGAGGTACGGCACCTAGTGTTACCTATCGATAGTCTATCGATAGTTGACGTCATACTAATAGTATCTATAGGCCTATCTATACTATCGATAGCACAAAACAAGGCAATACCATCGATAGTATTGTTTGTCACGTAGAATACACTATCGATAATATCGATAGTTTCTTGAAGAAGTTTCGGTAGTTTCAAGAAGTATCGATAGTTTCTAGAAGTATCGATAGTTTCTAGAAGAAGTATCGATAGTTTCTAAAATAAGTATCGATAGTTTCTAGAAATGTCGATAGTTTCTAGAAGTATCGATAGTTTCTAGAAGAAGTATCGACAGTTTCTAAAATAAGTACCGAAGGTTCTAAAAGTGTCGATAGTTTCTAGAAGTATCGATAATTTCTAGAAGTATCGATAGTTTCTAGAGGAAGTATCGGTAATTTCTAGAAGTATCGATAGTTTCTAAAAGAAGTATCGATAGTTTCTAGAAGTGTCGATAGTTTCTAGAAGTATCGATAGATTCTAGAAGAAGTATCAATGATTTCTAGAAGTATCGATAGTTTCTAGAAGAAGTATCGATAGTTTCAGAAAGTATCGATAGTTTCTAAAAGATACTACAGATAGTATCGATAAGCCTAACGATAGGGTACATATTTTTCGACTTAAACTATCGATAGTTTATCAACGCTAACGGTCCCTATTGTTCGCTACTATCAGCTCACCTGTCCATGTCCCAAGACAGCGTCTTCACCCTCGGCCCAGACAGTAACACAGCCACGTCCTGGCACAGTTCCGGACTGAGCCCTATCGCTTCGCCCTCCGTCAGCAGCGCCGTAGACAGAACATTGGCTAGATTCGGAGACTGTTTGATGTTCAGCGTTTCTGAAGTCTTGACTAGGTTGGACTGAGTGCGGCTGTCGGTTGTCCAACTGCCGAACTCTGATGTTGACTCTCCTTTTGCGTATGCGGGATCCTGTTGCAAGAAAAGGGATAATTAAGATGTGATTGAAATATTTTTAGCATAGTTACGAAATTATTATATCACATAGCGTCAACGTCAATACATTCTACTTAAATAGTTCCTGAAATAATAAGACATTGCATAGGGCCTAATACGAAACATAATATTATTTTATTTTATGAGTTCTTAATAGTTGCGGTTGATCTATAGAGAAGGCCTACATTGTCAATATGAGACAATACCTCTAGTTTTCCCTACCAATCTGTGTACGGGTTTTTGAGTTACTTTCCTGCATTAATGTCTTGTGGTTTCAACTTTCAACTGATCTATGAATAAAAAATCACCAAGTGAGTTGCTGAGCGCAAAATTCAAGAACTGCTGGGCCAATAAGAGTATTTTATTTTTTAAATATCTGTAGGGTATAGTAGGTACCGGTGCAGTGCAGTCAACTATACGCTTCTGAAGTATGTCACAATAATTTTCTTGTCTTTATCATAGAACTTAGAAGATGCTGTCAGATTAGCCACTACGATAAAGTCCTAAAGTGACCAGACACTTTTGGCGTTGACTGTACCTACAAAGTGTAACCGAGTAAAGCTATTGACAAAGAATTTGTAGTTTGAAGTTTAAGTTAAGAAAGTTGGAAAAAATGCTCAGTAAAACATTAAGGACACTGTTTTTTCTCGTTCCATATTAGCTGGATTTTGGCAGAAAGTCTGTTGAGTCAGCTGGTTTAAATAATATATGTTATCTGTACTTACTATAGCCAGTGGCGGCAGGT
Source organism: Udea ferrugalis (assembly GCA_950022985.1). NCBI lineage: Eukaryota > Metazoa > Arthropoda > Insecta > Lepidoptera > Crambidae > Udea > Udea ferrugalis. Next base: position 3,749,243 of record OX465541.1, read on the forward strand.
CAGGCGCGTTCTTGATCCGTTCATACATGGCGCGAGAGGGATGCACCGAGAACGCTGTAAGGGTGCACTCGCAGCGAACTCGCTCGCTCAACGCCAGAAGGGAGCCTAGTTGTGTGAACCATGATGATAGCGTCTGCTCTGCTAGGCGGGCTTCCGCTTCCTACAAACAAACATTCATTTACTCCCACGACTATATACCTAATGTGCTAGTCAGAGGCGAGCTGTAGTTGCCGTCATGGTGAACGGAACATTTAGAAGCACACATTTCGCCAAGGGAATTTGAACCCAACGTGGTAAGGGGCGAGCCTACCGCCGTTATCCGGGTTGCTTGGGTTTTATATCACCGGAGTTAGCCGCCAATTGTACAATGAACACAAAGTGTGTTCTGGCAGGATTTGATCTCGGGACCATCGGGTTCCGAGCCAGAGTGTTTAACCACTGGGCCACGACGCTCTCAGTTGCACTACAAATAAATAAACTTGTTCAAGAATTCAGACTAATAAAACCGGAACATAATTTATTTACGCGCTGAAGGTAAGAACTAAGTTAAAAACAAAGAAACGATTGAAGTAAGCGTGAAGCACCGAGATGTGAAGTGATGTAGCCGGAATACCACCCCAGGTGAACTCGGGTTTGAAAAACCTTCCGTCTTCTCCTCGCTTTGCGTTTTCTAACGCTTGTACAACGGGTTTGAAATGTTCTTGGAGAGTCGACAACGCACGAGTAATACCCCTGGTGTTGCGCGTGTCCATAGGCTGCGGTAACCGCTCACCACCAGGCAGTCCGCATGCTTGTTTTCCACCGACGTAGTATTAAAAAAGGCCTCTAATTATCACGCACGGATAGTAAATAGCCTTACCTTTTCAGTCTTCAATTTGAGCCTCTCCAATTCGTTCATCCCAGCCGTTATAGCGCGCACGTAGAGCTCGCAAACGAATGGCTTCATTTCCACCTTGCACTGAAAGATGTAAGTATAATCATTCACTCACATGACAATAACAGTACGGTCAACGGCACATCACGCTACCTATTTCCGGTCAGTCCTCCGTGGTCTATAGCAGTAAAAATGTTATTTGGCAAGTGCAAGATAAAAAACGGTAATGGGTAGCCTAAAGTGCAGTTGACTGTACAGTCAACAGCAGATCAGGTTACCCCATTTCCGTTTTTTCTCCCGCTTTTGCCAAATGACATTTGTTCGCGATAGAGCAAGGAGGACTAACCGGAAATGGATAGCGTGATGTGCCGGCCACCGTACATCGCCAACACAGTTGAAGTAATTTTATAGTCAAGGCAAGAAATATATTGATCCCACTACCGACTCTGGACGTTGATTCTACCAGGTAGAATCCGGCAAGAAACTATAGTCACTTGTGTGTAATATACAGTTACAGAGTTATCATCATTATCAACAGCCACACGACTGACGACTGGAACCAAAAGCACCACCTACCGGGTGGGCGTTCGACCCTGGTAGGCGTTCCACTTACAGAGCAGTCATGAATCATGTGCAGATATGAAATAATAATAATGAGTGAGTAACTAAATAAATATCCCTGGACATTATTCCACACAGCGCCATCTAGTCCCAAGAAGAACTAATTAAAGCCCATTTTTATGGGATACTAGACAACAGATAAACTTGCTCAAATACTTTTTCTTTCGTTAATACATACTTAATATACATAACCCATAAAACACCCATATCAATACAAACAAACATGTTCATGCACACAAGTGGTTGTAATGCGGGGATCGAACCCGCGACCTTTGGTGTAGTAGCAGACTTCTCGAAAATTACACCAAATCGGTCGTCAAAAATGACCAAATGAGGAGCAGATTATCTTCAATTTCTCAACTGACGTCGGACTTCGTGGCAAGATTGTAATTACCTGTGCATCCACAGCCTGCGCCAACGTGTGCAGATGTCTAGCGGTAACCGCAGGCGCGGCCAACGCAGCGGTCGCCGCGGGCAGTCTAGCCGGCGGCAGCAACCGCACTAAAGACCGCGTGCAGCAGTATAACGCTGTGCGGGACACGTTCGAACACGTCGGGACTTAATAACCAATCATCATTGCATGTTTTGTGTATTGCGTACTTGACATTTGCTTGTGTGCGTAGATGTGGTGGAGGGGCGCGACATTTCAGCTTAGACGATCTCTGACTAAATGAACGAATGAGGAGCAGATTATCTTCATAATTTCCTGGCCGCCGTCGAACTGTTACGTCTGGTGGTAAGTTTTTGCAGGGACTTGTAACATACGATTGTGATTACCTGTGCGTCCACAGCCTGCGCCAACGTGTGCAGATGTCTAGCGGTAACCGCAGGCGCGGCCAACGCAGCGGTCGCCGCGGGCAGTCTAGCCGGCGGCAGCAACCGCACTAAAGACCGCGTGCAGCAGTATAACGCTGTGCGGGACACGTTCGAACACGTCGGGACTACCATGCAGCGGGCTATTATCACCTGGGAACGATATTTCACTATGTAAAGTCGAAGAATAAAAAGGTTGACCACCCTAAGATCTGTTTTTGCTTGCTCCGTGATGACATTAACTGGAACTGTTCACGTTTGTAGTTTTAATCATTATAAGCAAAGAGGAGGTAATAATTCGATTTATCAAACTTGACACTGCAGCGTAATGGAAAGATCAAACCAATAAAAAATATTGGTTCAACTGTCAATCGTGAAGGAACATACGTCTAATCGAATTTTAATTTTATCGTCAAACAATAAAGCCTACTTTTCGACACAACACTCTAGCCTGTTGCACAGTTTAAAAAGGTAACATGTGCTTGCAACACGTAAATGAATTTGTTTGAAAACTGGTCAACCTTTCATTCCGCGACTTTACATATAGTAAAAGAGAGTAGAAGAGCGTCGATGCCTAAGTGGTTGAAACACTCTGGCTCGGAAACCGGGTGATACCGAGTTCAAATCTGGCCGCTACACCTCCTTTGGTTTCATTGTAATTGTACCATGGACCCAAAGTAGACGTGCGAGTTAGCCGTGGACTGTTGAGGCTAACTCTTCGGCCATGGAAAACACCGATAATAAACAAGCAACCCGGATAACGACAGGAGGGTCTTTCTTTCCAACGTTGGGTTCAAATGTGGGCTTCGAATGTCCCGTTCATCAGGAGTGAAGTTCACAGCGTTGAATACACAGTCTTCCAGGGAAATTGTATGACTTACATGCGCAACGAGAGTAGCGACATCTTTGGCGTTTTTCCAGAGTTTCTTCTCGCGGGGCGAAGTCTCCAGCCGACTCTGAAGCCGCTCCACTAGCTGGTAGCCGTTGCGGAGAGGCGTCTGTTTGGCCTGGATATTAAATATTTGTAAATGTCTGTAACACTCTATGCGAAAATAACCCTGTCTGTGCGTATCAGTTAGTTAGTCAGTGCGACTTTTTACGATCAAATTACTGAAGCAATTTAAATGAAATTTGGTACACCAATAGAGTGGAAATTGGGAAAGGATATAAATAAATAAATATTTGTTTCAAGGGGTTGAAATAAATTAGCTAAATCCAATAATGGGAAAAGTTAAAAGATAAATTCCTTCAAGTGATTATTTCGCTCATGGTTAAAAAGATGTCATGTCTGGAAGAGATACTTCTTCAGCGATGAGACAGCCTAAAAATAACATTATCCTCTGTAATTTAATACTACTCTTAATGTTTTTGGTACAATAAAGAATTTATACCACTTACCAACTCGATACATCTGGAGCGTTTCTCGCACTTGAGCAGAAGCACGAATTCAATGTCCGTGAGTAGTTCCCAGACGTCAACGGTGAAGCCGGCCTCCGACTTCAGGACGTCTGCGAACGTCGGCGACTCACTGGACGCCGGGGGTTTGTCTGTTGAACAGAACATATCATTATTTTACTAATATTCTTTTGGTGTGTGGAAGGATGCACTATTTTAGTATTTCTATCCTGTCCTGTCTGATGAGTGAAGCTAGTATTTCTTTCCCACACTGATGAGTGAGTTCAGTATTTCTATCCCCATTATATGAGCGAGGTTTAAATTTCTATCCCCATTCTATGAGCGAGGTAACCATTTCTATCCCTATTCTTTGAGTGAGGTCACCATTTTTATCCACATTCTATGAGTGCGGTTACCATTCTATCCCCATTCTATGAGCGAGGTTTCCATTTCTATCCACATTCTATGAGAGAGGTTACCATTTCTATCCCCATTCTATGAGCAAGGTTTCCATTTCTATCCCCATCCTATGAGCGAGGTAACCATTTCTATCCCCATTCTATGAGTAAGGTTACCATTTCTATCCCCATTCTATGAGTGAGGTTACCATTTCTATACCTCTTCTATAAGGTCGGTTACCTCTGGTCTCCTCGGCCTGGTCGCTATCAGGCAGCTTGGCGTCCCCAGCGCGCACTCGCTCCATGACGGCGCTGACCAGCGACAAGGCGAGGTCGTCGCACTTGGACGCCGCCAGCTGACGCAGACGGGTCACGAACATCACGCCGCGTTCTTCTTTCAGCCATTCTAGAACTGGAAGATGGGGATGGGTTTGTAGTCTTTCAATGTGTGGCCGTAATATGGATTTTAGTTTAAAATTGACTATAATATGGTTTTCTCATGGATAACACTGTCAAAACTGGACTGAACTGAAATAGGACGCGGCAAGGAGCTTACAAAAGTTATTCACAAACATAAAACAAACTGGAATTTTGGGTGTCACTCAGGACTTTCTTGAAGCAATGGACTGCAGGATAACAAACCCTGAACTACAACACAGTAAAAAGGATACTTCTGCAGGACTATCATGCGCGCCTGTATAACATTATAACATAACATAAACTGCCTATATACGTCCCACTGCTGGGCACAGGCCTCAACTCAACTATGAGGTGGAACGAGCCATACTCCAACTCGCGGGCTCAGTGCGGATTGTTGGTGGGGTGTAAGGTTAGTGAGCAACCTTAATGTCAGATGTTATCAAGCCACCCTGAGGTCTCTAAATAGGCCTAACGACTGACATCGAACGACATCAACCGGGACCAACTATATAACATTATATCGCGCCAAAACCATACGAATTGCAGGAACAGCCCGTTAAAAATTTGTCAGTATGCACCTGTAAATCTATCTCGTTTCAATTCGTGAATGAATGAAACCACTAACATGTAACATGTATGTTATAAGAAGCAACTCACTCTGTTCATCGTCCGGTTTCGTGTCATTGGGGTCCAACAGCACTCGCAGCACGGGGTGTCCCCACGGGTTGCCCAGGATCCTCTTGAACCACTCCCCGCGCTGCTGCAGCTGTGTCTCCCAGGCACGCGGCACCCCATCCTTGCTGGGGTTTGTCTCGCAGTCTGAGATGAACTGGTCTATCGCCTCTTCCAGGCTCGTCTGCTCATCTTTACTCTTTGGTGATTGCCATTCCGTCTAAAAGATATTAGGTAGTGTGACAGCAAGTATAAATATCTGTGTGTGTCTGTAACGTCTTCACGCCTAAACTACTAAACCAATTTCAAACGCGAGATATAGGCTTAAAAGGTGTAGAAAAAAAAATGGTACAAAGGACGATAAAAACTCAACTCTACGCGAGGTAAGCCGCGGGCGAAAAGTCTTATAATAAGATCAGTCAATTGCACTCTGCAAATAAGTTAAGGTTCAACAATTACTTTGGCGTCAACCACGAATTTCAGTTGCTATTAAAATTACTACCGAAGTTCGAAACAAAATTTCTGTTCGCCTGATAGTTGACTGGTAGATACGCTTAGCACGTGCGAGGGCTTTTTCTGCCACTCAGCTGAACTAAGTCCAGGTAACTCTCCCGTAGTATGGTCCGGCCTGTGTGTCAGTGTAGGTATAATACGATTCAAACTTAATGGCGGCTCGGAAGTTAGCTGCGAGCGCCGAGTGCGCAAGATTGACCTCGCCTCGCAACCCGCTGACACCCTAATTTGTGTTCTGCGCATCGACTCGCGCGATGTTCACAGCCGCCATTAAGTTTGAATCATACTATAACTGAGTAAAAAGGCTTCAGGCCACTTACCTGTAGAATGGTACGGGCAGTGTGCCTCTGCAGCCAGCTAAGCAGATGGGGGTGCGTGGCGGGGGCCGAGTGCAGGCATAGGCTGTGCACGCGGCGCCACGCCTCGCACAGGTGGCCCGTGCGCTCGGGCAGACCACACTCGCTGCTCAGCCGACCATCGAGGGACTGGAGGAAAAACAAATGATATACATTTTTAAGCTGTATGGAAAATGAAAATGAAAAAGTTTATTTGGCACAAATAAAAAACAAACAAAGGTAGGTACACGACAGTAATAGTACCAAAAAGGTCCCCGCTCAGCATATGTCGTGCGTGACGCAGCACCACGACGCTGATTTTCTGCGGATGCCTTAAACATAAGCTTAAAAGTAAGGTAGGTATGGAGTGATGGTATTAACTTATTATGTAAACCGTAAAAACCGCATTCAAATTGGCGTATTTGGGGAAGGTTCCTGTAATAGGCATGTCGTATTAGACAGACGCGTAGACGCGCAGGCGCCGCGTCGCGTATTTGATGAGACATCACTTAATTAATTGTGATTTTCATAGTAATCCATAAAGATGACAATAGGGACTAAATAAATAATAAAAAAACAATAATTAGACTTGTAACGGTGAGCAAACTGTACTGTACAATCGCTTACAAGCTTCTGTAAGTTACCCAGTAAAAAGTTGCGGCAGAAAAGTTGTCAGCCTAACTGTGAAAAACGCGTTATATTTTTAAAATAAACCTGAAAGTTTTTGAATGCTTTGATACCTTAATACATTGTAACGTAGGGTTGATCAAATAAAATGGCAAAAAATGGTTGAGGTTAGCAACCTCTTTGCTTTAAGCTCAGTCTTTAGGTTTGTAAAGAGGAAATTTCTTTTTTTTTTCGCCGGTGGTTGTCAAAAAAGAAAGACGCGTTTATCGACGCTCCTTAAGTTTTAATTCAAAACAGTGGAAAAAGTGCTTGTATCTTAAAAAAATTGATACTAAAACTTTCGTTAAATGGCGACCCATAAAGTGGTATAAATTGTTTTTCAAAAAAGTGACAATTAAGTGACCAAAATATGCAATTTGTGTGAAATCTGTGATGTACTTCTGCAATCATTAGGCAGAAGCTAGATATTGAGAAAATGGTCCGGAATGAAGTGAACGAAGCTTTAAAAGTAGTAAAAAATGATTTCACTGTCACCACAGATTATCTTAGCTCAGAACAAAGAGACCTCGGGACCAAAATTGACAAGCAAAATGCTATAATTCACGACCTAGAGAGAGAGAATAGTAACATTAAGAGTCAATTAAACAAGGTCGAAAATAAACTGTGCACCATGGACAATTTGTCTCGTAGTCTGAACATCGAAATACACGCTGTCCCGGAAAGCAGGAACGAGAATGTGGTTGCTTTATTTCAGAAGCTTTGCGAAGTTGTTGGGGCGAACATCGAAGATACATCAGTTCGAGCATGTCGCAGAGTAGCTAAGATGAATTCTGGCTCTAGCCGCCCACGCAATATACTGGTGACTCTATCGTCCCCACGTCAGCGGGATCTAGTTATGTCAGCTGTATATCGATACAACAAAAAACACCCAGATGCCATGCTCAATTCTGTTAACTTGGGCTTGCCAGCGACTGCTGCCTGTAGGATATACGTAGCCGAGCATCTTTCACCGGAACTGAAAATGTTACATGCAGAGACTCGCAAAATGGCTAAAAACAACTTTAAGTACGTATGGGTGAGATTCGGTAGGATATATGTTCGAAAAGACGACGCCGCAAGCGCCATACACATCAAAAATGAAGATTCTTTGAAGAAACTGCTGCAAAAGCAGTGACTCTTATCCTTGTAAAGTACCTAGTAATCTCACATTTGCTTTTTTAATTTTATCTATGGAAATTTTGTATCAAAATGTTAACCGAATACGATCTAAGACCCACGACTTATATCTGAATATACTTAATAGTAACTATGATGTAATCCTGATAACTGAAACTAATCTTATTGAAACGATATCTGATCTGGAAATTTTCGACACTAGATATAATGTTTTTCGACGAGATAGATGTACCTCTGCTAATGTTAAAAAGGATGGAGGAGGTGTTGCCTTAGCAATTAAAAAATGTTATAATGTAATTCGTCAGACATCATGGGAGACCGATCTTGAGGACATTTGGATTACTGTCTGTTCTAACTCGGTAAACGAAAGCAACATAAATCTACTCTTGTGCTACATACCTCCATACACACCGATTGACAGTCTTGAAAAATACTATCAACATTGCCAAGATCTGGTACTTGGAGCCAGTGATGGGGATGAGTTTATCTGTATTGGCGACTTTAACACGCCTCACCTTCAGTGGTCTAAGTCGCCCGATTCTTTCAATCTTGTACCTTCTCCGGCGACAGATAAGAAGTCTACCCTGTTAATGGATACTATAACCTTGTGTGGCTTCAATCAATATAACGGAATACGTAACAAAAACAACAGGCAGCTTGACCTGGTGCTGAGTACGATTAATGGTATAGTGGTGGAAGAGTGCTCTCCTCTGAGTCGTTTGGACTCGCATCACCCTGCAATTGTTATTACCCTTAAGTTACAGACTAGTACCAAAATGATCCAACCTAAGCTATGCAAGCGCCTTAATTTCAGAAAAAGCGATTTCGATAAAATTAGATCTGACCTCAAAGGTGTAGCTTGGTCTGATGTACTGGTCTCATCCGATATCAACCATAATACAGCTGCCTTTTCCGATACTCTTATGAACATTCTCAGGAAGCATACCCCTACTATATCGAGGAATAGTCACAGTTTCCCTAAGTGGTTTAGCGCCTCCGTAATACGCTGCTTAAATGAAAAACACAAATACCATAAGCTGTACAAAAAATTTCACAATCCACGTGACTACGATGTTTTCTCTATGCTGCGGGCTCGATGTAAGCGGTTAATGGATGAGTGCTATAGAAACTACGTGAACTCAGTTGAGGAAGGCTTAACCTCAAATGTTAAATGTTTCTGGTCATTCGTGAACAGTAAGCGAGCAAAGAGTAACGCAGTTCCTATGACGATGAAATGCGGCACCAGCGAAGCGTCTGACCTAAAGGGTGTATGTGAATTGTTCTCTCAATACTTCAGCTCTGTTTTTGAGGTTCCAACAGCCAGCACCCCAAGTCGAGTATCCACCCAAGCCTCAAACAGTTGTCTCTCTTCCGTTATAATATCGGAGGCTGAACTCACTAAGAGGCTGAAGGGGATCGATGTAAACAAGGGTGCTGGTCCGGATGGTATTCCTCCTCTTGTCATCAAACAATGTGCGGATGAGCTTGCCCTCCCATTGACTTTACTATTTAATCAATCGCTGCGCTCTGGGGTTTTTCCCGACTCTTGGAAAAATGCTCACGTTGTTCCCATACACAAAAGCGGTGATAAGTCTATGTGTGAAAACTATAGACCTATCAGTATCCTATCCTGTTGTCCTAAACTTTTTGAATCAATAGTCTATGATTCCATTTACTCTCACGTTCGCCCATTGCTTTCCGACTCTCAGCATGGTTTCCTCAGAAACAGGTCTACAATAACAAACCTTTTGGTGTATAAGAATTATTTATGTGAAGCATTCGCAAGAAACATCCAAGTAGACTCCATATACACCGACTTCTCCAAGGCTTTCGACAAGGTTAATCACAACATACTCTGTCAAAAGTTGGAAAGTATGGGTATACACGGCTCATTACTGAGATGGATTGAATCGTACTTGTCTCGTAGAAGTCAGATTGTCACACTCAAGGGCGAGGTGTCTGCACCTGCTTACGTAACCTCTGGGGTGCCCCAGGGATCACATCTGGGCCCCTTGTTCTTCAACGTGTTTATTAACGACCTAACTGATAGCCTCATTAGCCCATGTCTGTTGTACGCTGATGACCTTAAGGTTTACTCATCTGTCACTGGCCCATGTGACACAGAAAATCTTCAACGTGATCTTCATACGATTTCCCAATGGTGCGTCAACAATCAAATGTCCTTGAACGCCGATAAATGCTTTGTTTTGACATTTACTATGAAGAAGAACAGGATCAATTTTGATTACAACCTGAACAATCGAATTCTAAATCGTCAAAACAAAGCTAAAGATCTAGGCATCATATTCGACGAAAAGCTATCGTTCAGAGATCATTATAGCTACATTCAGAACCGCGGTTCAAGGATGTTGGGATTTGTGCTCCGGAATACGAAACATTTCCAAAAATCACACTCGATAGTACACCTGTACAACACGCTTGTTAGAAGCAACCTAGAATACGGGGCAGTTATCTGGTCACCATTCTACGACATACATAGCAGTTATATTGAGTCCCTTCAAAGGAAGTTTTTGAGAATCCTTGCCTTTCGCCGAGGGTTACACCGTAAGCTTTTGACATATAGCGATAGGTTGGGACAGTTCAGTATGGTGACATTGGAGACCCGACGTAAACAGACTGATCTCATATACCTACATAAAATTGTCAATTCGATATTAGATTCTCCACCACTTCTCTCATCTATTAATTTTAACATTAAGTACAGAACTCGTAATCCAAAATTTTTTACTCTTCAAGTATACCGAAACAACACGTCTTTTTATAACCCCTTAGTCCGTATGTGTCGTCAATACAATGACCTTTCACAAGAGGTAGACATTGATATCTTCGCTGTCAGTCCAAATGCCTTCAAGAGGAGCCTCAGAACCTTCTACAAGTGATCAGTGATCACTTGCACTTGTGTATTGCACGTATTTTTAGTTTATAAAATCGCACTTTAAAACAAATGTGTTTAAGCTTAAGTTTAGTCTTTAAGATAGTTAAATTTTGTTTTTCTTTGTCCATCAAGTCAGGGACACATGTTTTTGGGTGATAGTTTAGTCTTTAAGTTACTCGCATGCTTAAATTTTAAATTGTTTTTTGACTGTTACCTGTTATGTGTTCTTAAATAAATAAATAAATAAATAAATGGAACTCCTGACGAGTAAAAGGAACAGTATACTTTTCTGGCCTTGACTTTAAAGTAGACTGGCAGAGAATGCCTTACCGGCATTAAGTCCGCCATATGTACAAATTCATTGCTATGAAGAATTAATAATGAACAAGCACTTTGTAGAGTCCAGTCATGGTCCATCAATACACCAATTGCAGCAGGTGTATTGTGAAACCACCTGTAGTCTGTAACTCAAATACTTTCTTGCCCATTTTAATTTTATGTATTTTTGTTGAAAGTTGTGTCTGTCGCTAAACCGCATTGTAACTCCTTAACAGACGAACTAATTCGATTTAGTTTTACATATTTTATTAATTAAATGCTAGTTTAGCTTTAACGTGAAAAACAAATAAAATATAACCAAATTCTATCTGGGTTCTTCCCAAAAAGGAACAGCTGGCTGCTTTGACATTCTGTTTTATTCTATCTGGGTTCTTCCCAAAAAGGAACAGCTGGCTGCTTTGACATTCTGTTTTATTCTATCCATGATTGTTTCAAACTCAAGAATAAAACTATAAATATAGAACAGTATAAATAAAGCATGATATCTGTAACTGTTGCAGTCATGAAGGACCTAGGTTTAGTAGAAACATTTATTTAAATAAACAAATATGCAGCAAGTCTTATGTATACCAACAGGAGTCCTTTACTGATGCACTTATATAATTATTTATTTACTTAATTGGGTTGTCAAATGCTGTCAGAACAAATGCTTGATTGCAGACAATGGTATAAATTAATATTATCCTTTATGAGTAAGATTCAATCTGCTGACAAACTAGAAAAGTAGACAACTACAATAGTAGTTTGGCAGATATTTTATAATAGAAAATGAGTGTTGTTTTTATACGAATAAATAAAAACAATAGCACACAACACACAAAACAGAAACTGACCACAAGATTTTTTTAAATGCTGAACCAATTTTGGCGGCCTTGTCGCTAAAAGCGATTTTATTAGACAACCTTTAGGTAGAGTAACAAGAAAAAACAGATGCGGTAGTGCAAGATAGGTCAGGGAATCTGATATATAAATAGCTGATCTGATAGCCTATATTCATTAGTTTACATTAATTACTGTTGTAGTTGTCTATTCACTTTATAAATAAACATGCTGTCATTATATTATTATGTGTTTCTTTAATCTCTTATGTAATTTCTGTAATTTAAATCTAATCATCCATCAATATGGAATGATTTAATTACACTAAAGATATTGGTTTTATCAGTTTAGTATTTGAATAATGTAGTATTGATTCATTGACAGTTTACAGTCATGATCAGTGTTCCATGTGCTGAATACTCTGGTCTTCTAAAAATAATTACCCCAATGCGTAAATAAATGTGGTTGAAAATTGGTCAGCCTTTTCATTCTGCGACTTTACCTACTGAATCACTAAGTTTATATGGATGATAATAATGTATGAATTTATGATATCATAAACCATTGTCATAGTGAAGTGGCTATTGTTTTGTAAACTTATGAAGTATTTTAATGATTTGTTTGTATGACTTGAATATGTTGAAGTTTATTTTGATAGCAAATATGTTATGTTAGTAGTATTTCTATTTAATTTCCTAATATTATTATGATTAGGAAAAAAATACTTTGTAATACTTTTTTTAATATTAGGTGAAAACAGTTTGGAAAGTGTTTCCACTAAACCACTTTATTCCTAACTAAACGTTCAAAAACTAGAACTAAATGTTTTAATCCTACTTCCTACTAATATTATAAATGCGAAAGTTTGTATGTGTAGATGGATGTTTGTGCTGTGTGCCCTTTCAGGTAAATACTACTGAATGTTTTTAATGAAACTTTACAATAATATAGCTTATGCATAGGAATAGGACAAGGGCTACAATTTATAAAGATAATATTACTTTTTTTTAATTTAAGTCATGCATGGGCCACAGTCCAAAACAGATGAGAAGATGGTAAAGTGGTAAAACAACAATCAATTACTATTAAAATAGTATCCTTCTTAGGTTGGTAGAATAAGTTTATCAGATTTAGCTAGGGACATTATTGGAAATGTATACTTCCATCTCCAACTAGCATGAAAAGAGGAGTTTAGGACAGTGTAATTAAGCGCTGTGACATGTTTGACATCAAATAAAGTAGGAGATACGCCACTATGGTGCGTTTTCATTACATTACAAGCATAGGTTTAATCTTTACCTTGCATCGTATAACCATTAAATGTTTTGAAAAAATGAAACATTACTTTCCAAAACATGAGACATGATGACATATGAAATGTTGCTAATATAGCTATGATAGGCAAGTTGTATTTATCTTGAAAACTTGATTCCACAGGTAAAGTATGGAGAAATATTATTATTAACTTATTTCATCTCTCTAAAACAGACACTGAGACACTACCTTACTGTCTTTTAGACTAAATAAATGCTAGCAGGTAGAAACTTGACTTGACATAGCAATGACTCATACAAGTCATACAAACAAAAACAAATAAGTACAACATGTACATTATGTACTCTGGCATTTTACCATTTCTATTGATAAACACTAATATAATGTAGGTTTGTGAAAGATAATTTTCATCAACTGTACATACTTAGTCCCCCGTATTGTGTAGGTAAATAAGACATATCCTACGTGACTTGGGAGCTCCTCCGTATGGCTGTCATATGCAACTACACACATGGTAACTACACAGAGCAAACACTGTTGAGTAATATAACATTCAACTCTATACCATCAGACACGTAAAGAACACTTCATACCTCTGAATCTCCACAGAAAATCATCTTTACCGAAGTAATTTTTACATGAAATTTCAGGAAAATTCAGAAGATCCAAAAATGTTAACATCACAACTGTTTCAGTCTGTATCACAGAGAAAATTACAATAGAAGCCTAAATAATAAATTTGTTCATTCTTCACTGCAGTATTTTACGAAAAACACCAGGAAATAGTGATAAATAGTGGAAAACAAGAGTCGAAGAAGACAAATATGGCCGCCATAGTGGACTTTCAGGAGGACAACGGCGTCTCGCAATAAACGACGTGCAGAATATTAGGAAATGCAAAGCTTACCTTGTAAAGTTCAATGTAAAATGATTTGCCTTTTTGGCCACTAGTTTGATTACTTTTCACGTCTTTTCCATCATTTGTAGAAGTCATTTCTCAGGAAAATATCGCGGGGAGACATTTATGCGCTTGTGTTTTCGTAATGGTGCTGTCAAAGTAAGTGTTGCACTTACAAAAAAAGTAACATCAAAAACACTTGAAAACACTTTTTCATGGCAATTTTATTATTTTTTTCATGTTGTTTTCATTCCAAGTGTTTCCATTTCTTCTAACTTGATGTTAAGCTACAGATACACATGCTCATTACTAGTACGAAAGCATGCCACCATTGGGCAATTGTTACTTATGTGTATTCCTGCTCAAAAATCGATGCAATTTTTGGGCATGCTACCTGCAGCGCTAATAGAAGGGGACGTGCTTTAAGCTCGTGTAAACGGGTTACGGGTTTGCTTATTAAGCATGCTAGCTGGTATCGTTCAGGTGTTAGTATCAAAAAAATAGAAAATGATTTTCGTAACCATCAATGTCTTCTCCTCGCATTTGTACTAGCATTCGAGTACTTGCTCCAAGATTTTCTCTTCTATTTAGCCAATCGTGGACCCAAGAAATCCTTTTCCTTTTTATCTAGCTGAGAGAAAATTGTCAATGCATTGTGTCGCCAGCAAAATGATAATTTTATCCAATTCTGTGGGGATGACTGCTTGATTTTCCATGGTTTTGTTTGAATTGGCAGAGAGCACGCTAGCAACTGGCACGTGTTAAGCGTTTGCTTTAGGCATGCTTATTCCGGGGCATCCTCAAAACAAGCATACATGTATGCAACGAGCTCATATAAAGCATACTTATAAGAATGCTTTTAAGCATGTGATTCTAGAGCAGGTGGTAGAGTCAGTTTGTTCATTTTGATTTTCTGTCTTGACGTGTCATAAGTGCTTGTGAATAAGCTTACATGAATAAATGATTTTTTTACTTTTACTTTACTTACTTTAGCATGTGCATCTGTAGCTTTAATAATAATGTTCTCAATGTAAAATAAGACGAACGTAAAATCTTTGCTGCCGCGGCGCGCGTTTTTTTAAATTATGCAAGATGGCCCAGCTACAGTGGTTCAAAAATTTTTTTAAGTTGATTGCGTCTTATACAGCTATACTAAAAAAAAACATTAGTTCCACAGAAACCAATCCTTTAAAAGTTATGATTTTCATGGTGATGTTTGTTTAGAATAGATGTTTTAATAGAAAATTGAACCCTAAGTTACAAATGAGCCACTATTTAATAATAATTGAAATAACATTTACCTTATAGCTGATTTCCTTTATTATGCTGATAAAATACACAAATTGCTAACCTGTTTGTTCCCGTCATTTTTGTTGGGAGTAGATAGATAGATAGATTGCATTTGCATTCTTTATCCCACCGAGTAACACCACAACCCGAGTGAAACCGAGAGTAACCGACCGCTTACTCTGACGGTTTCGCATCTAATGGGGCCTACAAGTGAAAGCTAATCTCAGATGGCGCCACCATAGCATCAACCCTTTTTCATCTGTGACTGTGTGATAAACAATAACAATTGCCTTATTTCTTGATGATAACCCACTTGTAAAAACATGTATCCCACTTGGAAAACATGCGAGTTGAAAGAAGAACTAAGAAAAATAGGCGCCTCTTTACGTGGAAGGAAAGCAGCCCTGATTAAATGGAAATTTGTGTTCCATGAATTCCTTCTTATTATTTCAATTTAAAGCCTTGGAACTTGCTTTTAAGTTTTATTAAATGTTTAAAAGTCTAGCTATTGTGTAACCCTTTAATTATTTTAGTAGCAATGAAAACACGAAACTTCATACTGACTAGTTTTAAAGAGCTTGAGGTTATAATTGAAGTCTGAATGACTTCAAATAACCTTTTCATTTTACAGATTAGAGTCATATATGACCAAAACTTATTTTGTATGTACCTTATCTGAGTATTTACTGAGGCACGGGCCTCGAAATGTTTATGACACACCCTGGTCCCGCTTTTAGGCTCGAACTTTACTCTCATATTGCTTTGAGCCACATTTTTTTATGTTGCTTCTCTACAAATTTCAAACAAAGACATCTTTGTTATTGGTCTTTGCACGCCCCATTGGTTCCGTTCAAATGTTATGAATAATAATAATTTGTTATTGTGAGAAAATATGCCACAGATTCTATGGTCCGTGCCGTTTTTATTCTAAAATATTGATTACAACTACATAGAGGGCGCTCCACGCAGAGGCCCAAAAGTATAGTTTCCAATATTCAAAAAGTTTCAATGTTTGGAAACTTACAAACTAAACAAACTGTTTACAACAGCAACAAATTATAAAGATTTGATTCACATTGGTGTATTGTAGCGTGGCGTTATCGACTAATCCGAAAGCGATCTGTCAGGCCACGACACATCCCGCCAACAGCAATGTGAACCTAGCTTTGGCGCTTGTGCGCGAAATCACTTTTGGCACATTTCGGACCACACCACAAATTCACGTTCGGATACAAAAATGTTAAACACCGGTATTACCGGTTTTTCAAAAAAAGTTTTTATGTCTATGGGCTTTGTGGCATATTGTTTTTCAATATTGGCTGCATTGCTTTCAGTACAAAGCAAAAGCGACTTGTGTCAAGAAATTATTGCTTTTTCTTCGTAAATTATTCCCAATAAAGTGTAATAAAATGTAAATTAAGACATCAAAAGTATGTAAAATAACTAGGTGAATTAAGTGGCATAACAATTTAATTGATTCTGTTGCAATATCCTGTCGAGTGGCTACAAGAATTTCGTGTGTCAAGAGCAGGGCTCAGGAGGAGACAATAAATTATTGCCTTCTATTCCCTAATTGATAATGTATTCTGCCTTATTTTCATCATTTTCGCAATGTAGTTAACTCTATGAATGTATTTGACGCCAATTCGCCCAAGGAAAGGTGTGGCATAGCTTGATTGTCGGCAGATCTGGCGATGGTTTTCATGCTCTATCACCTACCACAATCTTCCTGTTACAGTTTTGAGGCATTCTTAGACAGCTTTACTGTTGAACTAACTAATTTTCTTGTGATAAATCGGTTAAATTGGATATAATGTGTTGGTTAGTCTTACTTTCATGATATTTACAGAATCGCATGTGTTTTAGGGAAATCGTTTTTGAAAGTGCGTGATTATAGCCTAGGTAGCAGCAGCATACGTGGTGTTGTGATGAGTTTTATAAGTGATTTTGCAGTTTTTTTTACTACAAAGCTATAGAGTGATAAGTTCTGAAGATGGCCAAGAAGTCTGATAACACTGGTGGCAAGCTGGTTACAGTCTCCATTGTAGGGTTGTCTGGTAAGATTTCTATAAATTTGCACTAATTTTTAAACTAAAAGTAGTCCTAAGTGACTAACCCCTGCTGAAGAGAGACACACACACTCACATTTTTATTTTTTGGTAGACTAACCATTCATATTTATGTATGAGTCTATTACATTCGAAAGAATATACTGTCAGTCTTATTTATTTATTAGCACAGCCACATCATATGTATCACAGAACAGTCTTGATACTAAAATCTAATAAAGGTGTAGTTAATTAAGTTAAGGTGACAATTCATGGATGATATTGTCATAATAGTCACACTTGCAACCTCAACATGGGTTGTAATCACAGTCTGATCCGAATATCTGATAGGTACATGATGCTGAAAGTGCAAGTTGAAGGATTGATTGCTTTTTCTTTATCTTATAACATTCTCATCCTATATTAGTCATTCTTCTACTTGAAACTTGTCTGAGTTAGATCTAGGTACCTGTGATGTGATACAAACAAGCTGACCTGAAAACTGAATAAATTCTAGTTTTCATTTTGGGTGTAAGAATGGTATATTTTATCATATTCTAGATGGTACACATGCTAGAATGTTACTCCAAGCACCTGTTGTGTTCTGAAAAAAATATTTGATAAAGTCTGGTCATTCAAAAATATCACCAAAATCTGCACACAAACAGCTAATCACCTGATAGTATCATTGTAGAAAATGGGCCTTAATGGGTACTAAAAAGAAAACAGCATCTGATCTATTTATAACCAATAAATGTATCATTGAAAGGATATTACACACAAATGATAATAAAACTTTCAAAACTAGTGTCAACCATTTAGGTATTAAGCATCTAAACAAGTTTATCTGCTTACTCAAGCAACAAAATTCACACCTACACACGAGATAACAGGAAATACTACAGATAACAATAGGCCACAAGTTCACAACAATGGTTGACTCCATTCACAATTGGGGCTTGATTGACTGTCGCTTCCTCTGATTCAATTAGTGACAGTTGTTCAAATGAAACGCTTCAGCTTCTAAGTGGTGACATGATGGTAAACTGGGTTATGCTAATGTGAATTGCCAGGAGTATGTGTTATGGTGTTAGAACAGACTTACACAATAACAGGCTTGTTATCAGTGAATCATCATTATTTACCCCCAGATACATTTATAAGAATGATTACGTGCCTAAAACATAATACATAAATTATATTTACATATGGAACTAGGTATGTGAGAGGATGATGAGCACAATAAACATTTTAAAGAGATAAAAGGAGGTAGAAATCATGCCCACAACACCTATTTTTCACGCCTATTTTTTACTTATCATCAGACTAGTGAGTAAGCTGAGCTTTTTATAAAAACATTCCACATGTATACTGGCTCTGGGTGGGAAGCAAACCCATAACCAATGGCTCATTCAAAGCCTCAACTTATTACAGTCCCGTCAATAGTAACAATTTAATGAGCTGTAATTTGTATCCAGTACCTAAAGGTTGCAGTCACTAGATGTTCACAATATTAAGAAATATCTTCTGAAGGGCCAGACAGCAATCCAAAGATTGTACACACAACATGATATTATATTATTTGTTTTCCTAATGTGAAACTGGGAGACAAACTATTTTTTTTGTTAATGTGTTATTATTATTAAGGTCAATGCTATTTCTGTCCATGTAGATGTTTGGAATTACTTAACAAGGGCAGCAATTTACTGATTCCTGTCACTCATCCCAGAGAGGACCAGAAATCTTCTAAAAATAGCCCCAATTTGTTAGTTAGCCTTTCAACATTGTCAACGTTTGAAGGAATTATCATTGCACAATAAAGTAAATTACCTAAAATGCTAAGAGGAAGAAACAAGAAGAAGAGGAAAACATGTTAATTTATTCCACACCACATGAGAAGTAAAATAAAAAAAAACATCCTCATTGCTGTCAGTTTTCACATTCATGTAAAGTTTCAATTTTTTTACTGTTCATCAGCTTGTGCAAGACATTTTTTTTTCTTTTAAGACAGACCTCTTCCAATGGAGATACCATTCCTTGCTGTTCTTTCTCCACAGTTGCCCAAATAAGAAGATACCACATAAGAAATACTGGTGTTAAAATTCTATTTAATTGATTCCAGGCACAGAAAAAGACAAGGGGCAGCTAGGGGTAGGCAAGTCGTGCCTATGCAATAGATTTGTGCGGACACATGCAGACGACTACAATGTGGATCACATCTCTGTGTTGAGTCAGGTGAGCATATGTGTTTGAAAAAGCCATCTGAACATATAGTGGGCCACACATCATAGTAATTAGGAAATTACCTGTGCATAAGGTACGAAAAATATACCTAAACACTCAACCTGTGGCTTCCTATGTGGTTATTTAAAACTGACAGCAAAAAAAACTTCAAAATTATCTCCTATCTTAAAATCAATCTAAGGTAACTCTAGGTATAAACCATGCAAATCGTATGTGCGTCTAGTGCGTAAAAAAATATCTCGGTGCGCATCTTAGCCGCCATTGTCGTCTAGGTCTACTGCCGAAAGCTCGTTTCCTATATTATCATCATCATTAGCAGTAATTTGACGTCCAGTGTACGAAAACAGGCCTCACCTGTAGATTTTCAGAATAGCCGCATTTTAGCCGGTGTGCATCCAACCGAAATCAGGTCATCCTTACATTGTGCGTGGGTGCATAAAATGCGCGAAAATGACTGGAACTAAATTAAGACCTTTATTCAAACACAATGCCTAGGAAAGTGGCCGTGGTCTAGATTTGCCTCAAAAGTGAATTCACTAAGACGTTTCGACGTTTTAAACAACAAACAATAGGCTAGATGACTATGAGTCATTTTGCACGTTTTTTTATACTAACCAAAAATAATAATTCATTTCAAATGTTATTGTGAAACCACAATCGAAATTTGTTTCGAAATGAAGTCACAACAGGCATGCAAACTTGGCTGGGCAAGTCCATTTCAAAAGTGTTACATTTATGTAAAACAATATTACTATTTTGTAATCCATATTATGATGAAGCAATTATGTTAGGGGACCATTTTCATAAACGCAGTATTTAACATAGCTGTAGAACAAATTTCTTACGCGCTCCTTACAAAAACGGGTACGTGACGTCACGCTCTCTGTCACGTTTGTATGAAGCGTTTTTGGGCAAGTCAAAAAATGTGCATTTCAAATTGTGATATCTCGGGTTGTATTGATCCTAATGAAGGGATTCTTTTAGGATTGTCTACATAAATGAAAGGTCTTTCGATATTAAACAAAAAAAAATTACAGTCATCTAGCCTATTGCTATAACTATTAACATTCATAAGTTTTATAAGTAGTTGTAAAGTTTATCTGATTTGTTCAGAAAACTTTATAAGCTTAGTGATGATGAGCATTTTATGGTGGTGAAATCAGGCGCCTCGCGTCTGGAGTCAAACATCATGTTATTCGGGCTCAGGATAAGAGAAATATGCATTGTGTATCGATTTTATTCAAAATAATTAGATCATTGTTACTCAGTATACTTCATTTTGGCTGACTTGGTATTTGATGCAAATTTAAAGGACGGATGCTGGTGGTGACGTTGTACGGGCGGTATTTTTCTATGCATTAAACATGCGTAGGAAAATAACCTTAATTGCATAGGTGTAAGATGATACGAACTGTCATAGTGTAAGTAGACAGTTGGCATGTCCTCTACTGTACTCACGCATGTACTAAATGACGTCGTTGAACTTGTAATAGGATCTAGGACTAACTGCCTTGTATTATGCCTCATCTTAGGTATCTCAGAAGGATACAGATAACAAAATCTTAGTAGGAAGACGAGATTATACATTGTTGACTTAAACACAAGCATGCAAGTAATATGTTGAGATCATTCTTATTTTAATTACAACATGCATCACTTCTGTTGTAACTAGTATTTATGCTGATTATCTGATACAGTCATTAGTATACATAGCTTGGTCCAGTCTGTAATAATAAAAATGCGAGAGTAACTCTGTCTGTAACGTTGTTACGCATGTTGAGTGCAGGGTTCCTATCTCACTTTAAGGAAGGGGTACCTTGTTGTTCAAATAAAAAGACTGCGATAGCTTTGAACTGTAGTATTTTATGTAAGTCTATAAAGATGTCCGTGGCGCAGTGGTAACAGTGATCGGCGACGATCGCTGTTGTAAAGTAACACACGCCGGGTCGGAAATGGGATAGGTGACCATTCTGACCGAAATTTAGTGATGTGTATTTCGGGCATGTCCGTGCTTCGGAAGGCACGCTAAGCAGTTGGTCCCGGCTGACGTCGTTAGAAGTCAGTCGTTAAGCCTAGACGGAGGCCTTAGGGTGATAACATCTGAAATTAAGGTTGCTCACTAACCTTACACCCCTCCAATAATCCGCAATGAGCCCGCGTGTTGGAGTATTGCTCAATCCACCTTGAGGTGAGGTGAGGTGAGGCCTGTGCCCAGCTGTGGGACGTATATAGGCCGTTTATGTTATAAAGATAGAGCGTTACAGCTTAGATTACAGCGTGCGTTCACGGACGTAGCCGGCGAGTGAGTGGGGTCCGGTTCGGTTCGCGGCGGTGGGCAAAGTTTGCTTGCGTAATGTGGGACTATTGTGGGGACCGTAACGTAGTGATGGGAACACGCAATAAATACTGAACCAATTTTAATAATATTTCTTACACAGAGTGGACATTAGGAAAGGAACAGGAGTTTTTATTGCGAAATATAAAGGCTGTTGAATTAACTCGCTACGGAAGGCGATAGCCACATCGCAGGCGCAATACTATTACATATAAAATTTGTTTCTTTAAGGGCTCCACATATTATTATCAAATCTGTAGGCCTAGCACGAAACGATAACGTTTTGGTAATCGAAAAGTAAACAATACTTTTTTTTCTTAAAGTCATCGGAAAAAGAAAAAAGAGTATCGTTTACTTTTCGATTACCAGAAAGTTAGCGGTTCGTGCTAGCCCTACAGATACCTCTTTGGTCAACAGGTAGGCTCATGAGGAGTGAATTTGAGGATTCAAAGCTCCAACTTGTTGTTGTAAAAAGTGAATGGTATTTTTTATCGAAAGCCTGCAATCTTTCAGAGCTCCACCGGCAAATACTAGTGGCACTATTTTTTATGTTACGATGGTAGCATCTGGCAATCCAGGGTTCAGACCGTCTCATGACCGTCGAAGTTCTGTTCATAGGACTACGCGTACCAGAGGGTCCAAAACTTGCGCGTTGTAACCTTGTAACAGCGTCTAATCATGGTGAAGCATATTATCAGTTGCCAGTTTGGGTGTGTGCGTGACTAGCACGTGTCATTGGTGCTGTCACACGGAGTAAAATGGCGCAGTTTGTAGCATCTAGTGAGTTGGTGTGAGTGTAGCAGGTCGTGTACAACAAACGAAATTGTAGCACACTAATTAAAATAATATTCCAGAATTCAAGTTTTGAAGAATCTTTACGCCATATACTAAGATTGGGCCTCTACTAGCCCAATGAAATAACAAACAACCTCTTTGAAAATGAAAATTATTTATTGCATGTAGCTTACACAAGTGTTTCTGAAATGTCAGTAATTTTTTTTTTTTTTTAATTTAGTTTATACTGTCTCACATCTGGGCAAAGGCCTCCACCATATCTTGCCAGCGATCTCTTTAATTATGATATTAAGTAATATGAATAAGAAAAAAAATATGTATGAAACACTTATTGTTACCCTACCATAGGTTCAGAAGTTGTTTCTATCGAGAAGAATTCGGCAACACACTCGATAGTTACTCTTGCCAACAATCATGGTTTGTTCACAATTATTAAGTAACAGAGGACAGTCATAACAAAATGTGCAGAGGAGCAGAATATCCTGTGATGACCGCAAATTCTTGTCATCTAAACAATCTTTAATATTAAAATGGTAATCTCTAGATATAACATTATCTTCCCCTCCTTCACGCGAGGAGGTCTTTGGCCAGCAGTAGGATCCTCAAGGCTAATTAAGATTTAGCTTATAATAGCATTGCTTCATCAATTGTGATTTAATTTGCGACTCAACTTTGCGCTTGTACGTCTATCTCTATCTGCTATATTCAGCTAAATGACTTCAACTGCTTAACAAAGCTAGAGACCGACAAGAGAGCCCATACGAATATTATACTTTAAGGAATTCAAATAGTACGAGACTTTAGTTTCAACATGTCCTCGATAGATGGCGTTGGCAGTACTTTGAATCGCGCAAGCATTGTGTTTTCGCGCGAGTACTAAGGCGTCGGACCACTTAATACTTTTAACCACTGCTTAGCGTGCCTGGTAGATTAATTTCTACTATATTTTTTCAGCACGTTGCACTTAGGTGTACAGTGCTCATACTCCATCGTTCAGTTAACGACGTCTTTGGTTGGTGTAGGTAGTGGTAAAGAAGTGGGCTATGTGTGATGTTCCGTCCGACTTTCTTTTACGTCGGTGGAATAGATAGATAATTGGATGAACATCGGCATTATTCATTCCACATACGTCTTAGGACGAGAACATCTCAGAAACCGGGAACAAAAACCAAATAATTCGGCACTAGCGACTACTTTTTTTGGCAAAATCCGTAAGTAGACCTAGTACTGCCAGTTAAATTGTCCCAAACGCTCAGGACTATATCTTAGGCAGAAAAGTCAGATTCACACTGAATGTAGCCGTCATGGTGAACGGAACATTCAGAAGCCCACATTTCGCCGAGCGAATTTCAACCCACCCTTGGTAAGTGGCGAGACTACCGGGTTTCTCGGGTTTTTTACTACCGGAAAGTTAGCCACAATACAATAAACACAAAGTATGTATGATCTTGTATACCATACGTCTCTTTTTCTTGTTATGTAGTGCGTAGAATGTAAACTCCTTATTGAGTGAAAGATATTTATTTTAACTTCTACAATTCTTGATTCTTACACACTAAATTCTTGAATAATATGAGACTCGCCGGCCGTCTTGATTGGCCAGAGCGAAGTAAAAGTAACATTATTGAATAATGCAAAACTATTTGTTTTTATTAACTATTTTCATCCTGGATCATTGTATTAGTGTAAGTCTTGTTGGTGACCTAATAAATAAATAAATAAATAAATAAAGAATCAAACACCTGACGCGGAAGAAAGAACGGTGACACGCCGTACAAAGTAGGTATTCCTGCCGGATTTCATTGTTCACGACGCTCTTATATAAAGTAAACTTAAATGACTTAAATTTTCTGATTATGCTAACGTAATAACCATCTCCTTGTGTTCCAGTCTGACTTCAGCGGTCGCGTGGTGAACAACGACCACTTCCTGTACTGGGGCAGCGTGCAGAGGGAGAACGATGACTCGGAGTACCGCTTCGAGATCGTCGAGCAGACGGAGTTTGTGGACGACGCTTGCTTTCAGCCTTTCAAAGGTTTGTAGAGAATCCAGTTCTTTATGAGCTATTTACTTCTTATCTTATCTTGATTAACTGTTGGGATTCCACTGCTTCTCAAAGGCCTTCCTTCCTTGCCTTCTCCTTGGAGGAGGGGGTCCAAAATAGGACGTGCCTTAGCTGATGTGGGCTTAAAGGCTTGAAGGCAGGTCTCATCTGCAGAATGCCAGATAATTGTAGGCATAAAGCGAGTGGAATCAGTACCGAGTTAATTACTGGTTAATAATCATTTACTGATCATGAAACTATTATTTCCTTGATCAATATCATGGATGCTTTTGCGTCAAACCAACTATTTTTCGTTGTGTTGCTTACCCCCGAATTCGCAAACGTCAATCACCGCTAAGCACGCGCTCACGCTCATCATGTCCCATCAAATTTCGATAGAACTGAAAGGGACACTTACGCTCATGCTGTCCCGGTGATTGTCGTTTGTGAATACAGGTGTTAGTTGGGTAAAAAGTCCCTTAACTATTATAATTCATTTATTTGGTGACAATTTTTTCACCTGGGACTAGATCAATGTCTGTGATGTCGTTTAATTTTCAAATCTCCCTACAGTTGGCAAGACCGAAGCGTACGTGAAGAGATGCGTGGCCACGAAGCTTCAGTCAGCCGAGAAGCTCATGTACGTCTGCAAGAACCAGCTGGGCATAGAGAAGGAGTACGAACAGAAGACTATACCTGATGGAAAGCTCAGTGTGGACGGGTTCTTGTGTGTCTATGATGTCAGTCTGGTGCCAGGGCGGAGCTGGGAGAGGCAGGTGAGTCACTATGAGTCCTTGGAGAGGAGAATGGACGCACATGTCTTTATTCAATTTTTTTTTTTTTTTATGTGTCCCGGTTAAAGACGTAACCTTTGTTTTGAACAGATTTTGTTTTGAAAAATAGAATCATTTTAAAAGTTCTATAAATATGTCCGCGACAGTTTTTACGTCTATCTTATAAGGTTGCCTCAATAAAACCTTTTTTATGGTAATACCGCGGCGCATGATAAAGATAATGGGTGGAGCCACTTTGTGCCAATCCAAATTACATGCGGGCGAATAAATTTTAGTCTTCTTTGTACAAAATCTGACCGTATTTGACGTAAATTGCCGTCAGTTTCAGTTACTATTATTATTTCTTGTGCACTTACCTTCCCCTTCTCGTCAGTTTTCCTCTACCTGTGGTTTGTTTGGAAGAGATCGCTTTTTAGCGATAAAGCCGCCCGAATTGTGCATTATCGTTAATCTGTGTTTCTTTGCTTTGATTTCTGTTGTTTTGGTTTGCAATAAAGAATATCTATCTATCTATCTACGTTTCACAGAACGAAACTTTAGCAGCCATTCTCCAGAACATCGTCAAGCTCAAGAAGCCAGTAGTCCTGGTCACGTCGAAGAATGACGAGGCATGCGAGCAAGGGGTCCGGGAGGCTGAACGCCTGGTGCAGAGGAAGGAGTTCAAGGGCAGCATCCCGCTGGTGGAGACGTCCAGCCATGATAATGTCAATGTGGAGCAGGCGTTTATACTGCTGGCTCAGATGGTGGACAAGTCCAAGGCTAGGATTAAGGTAGGAATGATTTTTATTTTTATCATTTCCCCTTAAGTGTCCCATTGCTGGCCAAAAGTCTTCCCAGTACTCTCTACGGTCCGGTCCACAGCTTTAGTAGACCAGTTTTCTAAGCGGGATTCTAGCTCATCCTGTAGGTCTGCCACAAAACCGAACGTCTTAGAGCACCCTATCGGTTGTTTTTTTTTCATTCATTCTGGCTCTTTGGTTATCTACGATCTAAAAACTATTTCTTAGAAGAAAACTCATTCAAATCTTATAAGATTTTTTGTCTCTTCCTAAATATTATTCTAGCAAGTTGCATAAGCTAAACGCCTAAATTCTCCATTGAGTCTTGTTGACTAACTTGACTAACGTAAAGCCCACAATCATAGTCTTGTGAATATATTTGTCTGTCTATTTGGTAGCATTCTCATGTTTTTTCCAATAAGGATTACTCCAAACAAGAATATAAAATTAATGACAATAATAACATGTTTGTCAACAGGTGGCCAACTACGCTGAAGCTCTGAGAATAAGGAGAGAAACCTTAGACTTCGTCACTGAAGCATTCACGCAACTCATACGGATACATGTTCAAGATCACAAGTAAGGATTTCATCATCATCATCATATAATTATAAATGTACTAGCGGCTGCCGTCGACTTCGTCCGCGTGGACTTAAGTTGAAAAACAAAAAGTAATATAACTTTATAAATTGTAGCCTATGTGCGATTCAGACAGTGTATAAGCTACATTATTGTAAAGTTTCATTGAAATCCATTCAGTGGTTTTTACGTGAAAGAGCAACATGGCACATCCACACAAACAAACTTTTGCCTTTATAATGTTAGTAGGATATTAGTAGGATGTTTGCTGAAACTAAATTTACAGTCGATATTTGTTTATGAAGCTCTTAAGAAATTACAGGTTTTTCAAGGAAATCTGTTATTTTCTGTGTAATAACCTGTAATTTGACGGCACCCAAAATAAGCCAGAGTAAAATACCTACGAGCTTGTTAACACGAAGTTACTGAGATAATTATTTAGTTTATTATCAATACAAAAAATAGGTGATTTGAATAGGTTTTAATGTTTTTATTATTTTGCAGAGAGATGTGGTCCGCTGCCAGCAAGAGGCTATGCCACTATGCTGAGTGGATAAAGTTTGTTCAACAGTTTGGTAATGACGGGACACAGGTTCGTTGCATATTTTTCAACTCTACCTACCATTATTATTCTTTTGGTTTTCGTCCCAGAATAGGTATTGTAGAAATAATTACACACTTTAAGCTAAGGATTAATTTTTTTATTAAAAAATAAAAATATGTGGACTCGTTACTACATAGTTAGTCTAGTGACAAAAACCTTACTGCCAGATCGTTTTACGCCATCCTAAGGGCTGCTGCTGTCAACTGCTTAGCTCGCTTTCCTCACATTAAAAAATATATCACATTACCCAACCTGAACCGGTGTTGCCACAATTATATATCTTAGTGGCCTAGCAGACGATTAAATAGCACCCTATGAGATGGAAACCATTATTTCCTAAAGTTGTTCATTCGACTCCGTTATTCTATTGTCCCAGGTGGTGTACCGCCGGCACATCCGACGACTGAAGGAAGAGCGTGCGGGCCGCAAATTACGCAAACAGCTGGCCCGGTTGCCGCAAGTGCTGGCTAGGATGCAACTGCCCACCGAAGACCTGCAGGAGAAGTAAGCACTTTTGTTTTGGTTTATGTAGGCTTCATCAACCTTTACACACCTTATACTGCTGACATAAGACCTTTTAGCAGATAATTGTGGTGTAAATTGTCCTAGATATTTACATTTTTTTGACAAATAAATATTTTCGAGTTGAGTATTTAAAAAGCGAAGTTTGCCAATCATTTTTTTAAAAAAAACAGCAGATATGATGTTCAAAACCTCGACATCGTTTTTAAAGACCTATCGATAGATATGGGTGGGATAAAAAAAAAGAGTTTCAGTTATAAGTATGGGGAACCCCCAAACTAGTGTTTGGTCTATTTTGGTATCAAAATCCTAATGCGGTTCACAGAATATTTCTACTCACCAAGTTTTAAGACTATAGTTCTCTTAAAGTTTCAGAAAAAAAACTGGCTGTGACAGACGGGCGGACAGACAGGACAAACCTATAAGGGTTCCGTTTTTTTATATGGAACGTTTAAAAAATTATTATTGAAATAACATCAAATGTACTTTTAACTTCTTGTCAAATTCGCCAAGACTTCTAATGTCATTTTATACATGTTTTGTCCTTTAGAAACTTACTTCACACACACGTACGATGAACATTTTTTTTTCACTATCCATTTTTTTTAACTTGAACGTTCCGTAGAGAGTGTCGTGGCTCAGTGGGTAAACACTGGCTCGGAACCCGATGGTCCTGAGGTCAATTCTGGCCGGAACATACCTACTTTGTGTTGTACAATTTGCGGCTAACTCTCCTGTGATGGAAAACATCGATATAAAACCCAAGCAACCCGGATAACGGCCGTAGGCCCTTACCACGTTGGGTTCGAATTCCCTCGGCGAATTGTGGGCTTTTGAATGTTCCGTTCACCAGGACGGCAACAATCAGTGTGCCTCTGACTAACCTATTAGGGATATAGTCGTGAGGGTATGTTATGTCATGTGGTTATGTTTTTCACAGTGACTGGCCAATGGTAGTCCGGCAGCTGGTCTCGCACCGCGACTTCTCGGTGTACTTCAGCGCGTCCCTCGCGCCGGACTCGCGCTCCGGATCCGGCTCCGACGAGAGCCAGAGGGCCGCCGACACCACGCTGAGGGTCGGGGAGAGGGCCAACAGGTACCAGGTGAGTGCATTCTACATACAAGAGCGTTCACACGAGGACACAACAATGGTGCTGTCTGTCATCGATCATCGACTATCGATACATCGACTATCGATACATCGACTATCGACACATCGACTATCGACACATCGACTATCGACACATCGACTATCGACACATCGACTATCGACACATCGACTATCGATACATGTTCACTACAATGATGGAGCGCCATCTACCGCTGTACATGTTCACTACAACGGCGGTCCGGCAGCTGGTCTCGCACCGCGACTTCTCGGTGTACTTCAGCGCGTCCCTCGCGCCGGACTCGCGCTCCGGATCCGGCTCCGACGAGAGCCAGAGGGCCGCCGACACCACGCTGAGGGTCGGGGAGAGGGCCAACAGGTACCAGGTGAGTGCATTCTACATACAAGAGCGTTCACACGAGGACACAACAATGGTGCTGTCTGTCATCGATCATCGACTATCGATACATCGACTATCGACACATCGACTATCGACACATCGACTATCGACACATCGACTATCGACACATCGACTATCGACACATCGACTATCGACACATCGACTATCGACACATCGACTATCGACACATCGACTATCGACACATCGACTATCGACACATCGACTATCGATACATGTTCACTACAATGATGGAGCGCCATCTACCGCTGTACATGTTCACTACAACGGCGGTCCGGCAGCTGGTCTCGCACCGCGACTTCTCGGTGTACTTCAGCGCGTCCCTCGCGCCGGACTCGCGCTCCGGATCCGGCTCCGACGAGAGCCAGAGGGCCGCCGACACCACGCTGAGGGTCGGGGAGAGGGCCAACAGGTACCAGGTGAGTGCATTCTACATACAAGAGCGTTCACACGAGGACACAACAATGGTGCTGTCTGTCATCGATCATCGACTATCGATACATCGACTATCGACACATCGACTATCGACACATCGACTATCGACACATCGACTATCGACACATCGACTATCGACACATCGACTATCGACACATCGACTATCGACTATCGACACATCGACTATCGACACATCGACTATCGACACATCGACTATCGACACATCGACTATCGATACATGTTCACTACAATGATGGAGCGCCATCTACCGCTGTACATGTTCACTACAACGGCGGTCCGGCAGCTGGTCTCGCACCGCGACTTCTCGGTGTACTTCAGCGCGTCCCTCGCGCCGGACTCGCGCTCCGGATCCGGCTCCGACGAGAGCCAGAGGGCCGCCGACACCACGCTGAGGGTCGGGGAGAGGGCCAACAGGTACCAGGTGAGTGCATTCTACATACAAGAGCGTTCACACGAGGACACAACAATGGTGCTGTCTGTCATCGATCATCGACTATCGACACATCGACTATCGACACATCGACTATCGACACATCGACTATCGACACATCGACTATCGACACATCGACTATCGACACATCGACTATCGATACATGTTCACTACAATGATGGAGCGCCATCTACCGCTGTACATGTTCACTACAACGGCGGTCCGGCAGCTGGTCTCGCACCGCGACTTCTCGGTGTACTTCAGCGCGTCCCTCGCGCCGGACTCGCGCTCCGGATCCGGCTCCGACGAGAGCCAGAGGGCCGCCGACACCACGCTGAGGGTCGGGGAGAGGGCCAACAGGTACCAGGTGAGTGCATTCTACATACAAGAGCGTTCACACGAGGACACAACAATGGTGCTGTCTGTCATCGATCATCGACTATCGATACATCGACTATCGACACATCGACTATCGACACATCGACTATCGACACATCGACTATCGACACATCGACTATCGACACATCGACTATCGACACATCGACTATCGACTATCGACACATCGACTATCGACACATCGACTATCGACACATCGACTATCGACACATCGACTATCGATACATGTTCACTACAATGATGGAGCGCCATCTACCGCTGTACATGTTCACTACAACGGCGGTCCGGCAGCTGGTCTCGCACCGCGACTTCTCGGTGTACTTCAGCGCGTCCCTCGCGCCGGACTCGCGCTCCGGATCCGGCTCCGACGAGAGCCAGAGGGCCGCCGACACCACGCTGAGGGTCGGGGAGAGGGCCAACAGGTACCAGGTGAGTGCATTCTACATACAAGAGCGTTCACACGAGGACACAACAATGGTGCTGTCTGTCATCGATCATCGACTATCGACACATCGACTATCGACACATCGACTATCGACACATCGACTATCGACACATCGACTATCGACACATCGACTATCGACACATCGACTATCGATACATGTTCACTACAATGATGGAGCGCCATCTACCGCTGTACATGTTCACTACAACGGCGGTCCGGCAGCTGGTCTCGCACCGCGACTTCTCGGTGTACTTCAGCGCGTCCCTCGCGCCGGACTCGCGCTCCGGATCCGGCTCCGACGAGAGCCAGAGGGCCGCCGACACCACGCTGAGGGTCGGGGAGAGGGCCAACAGGTACCAGGTGAGTGCATTCTACATACAAGAGCGTTCACACGAGGACACAACAATGGTGCTGTCTGTCATCGATCATCGACTATCGATACATCGACTATCGACACATCGACTATCGACACATCGACTATCGACACATCGACTATCGACACATCGACTATCGACACATCGACTATCGACACATCGACTATCGATACATGTTCACTACAATGATGGAGCGCCATCTACCGCTGTACATGTTCACTACAACGGCGGTCCGGCAGCTGGTCTCGCACCGCGACTTCTCGGTGTACTTCAGCGCGTCCCTCGCGCCGGACTCGCGCTCCGGATCCGGCTCCGACGAGAGCCAGAGGGCCGCCGACACCACGCTGAGGGTCGGGGAGAGGGCCAACAGGTACCAGGTGAGTGCATTCTACATACAAGAGCGTTCACACGAGGACACAACAATGGTGCTGTCTGTCATCGATCATCGACTATCGATACATCGACTATCGACACATCGACTATCGACACATCGACTATCGACACATCGACTATCGACACATCGACTATCGACACATCGACTATCGACACATCGACTATCGACACATCGACTATCGACACATCGACTATCGACACATCGACTATCGACACATCGACTATCGACACATCGACTATCGACACATCGACTATCGACACATCGACTATCGACACATCGACTATCGACACATCGACTATCGACACATCGACTATCGATACATGTTCACTACAATGATGGAGCGCCATCTACCGCTGTACATGTTCACTACAACGGCGGTCCGGCAGCTGGTCTCGCACCGCGACTTCTCGGTGTACTTCAGCGCGTCCCTCGCGCCGGACTCGCGCTCCGGATCCGGCTCCGACGAGAGCCAGAGGGCCGCCGACACCACGCTGAGGGTCGGGGAGAGGGCCAACAGGTACCAGGTGAGTGCATTCTACATACAAGAGCGTTCACACGAGGACACAACAATGGTGCTGTCTGTCATCGATCATCGACTATCGATACATCGACTATCGACACATCGACTATCGACACATCGACTATCGACACATCGACTATCGACACATCGACTATCGACACATCGACTATCGACACATCGACTATCGACACATCGACTATCGACACATCGACTATCGACACATCGACTATCGACACATCGACTATCGATACATGTTCACTACAATGATGGAGCGCCATCTACCGCTGTACATGTTCACTACAACGGCGGTCCGGCAGCTGGTCTCGCACCGCGACTTCTCGGTGTACTTCAGCGCGTCCCTCGCGCCGGACTCGCGCTCCGGATCCGGCTCCGACGAGAGCCAGAGGGCCGCCGACACCACGCTGAGGGTCGGGGAGAGGGCCAACAGGTACCAGGTGAGTGCATTCTACATACAAGAGCGTTCACACGAGGACACAACAATGGTGCTGTCTGTCATCGATCATCGACTATCGATACATCGACTATCGACACATCGACTATCGACACATCGACTATCGACACATCGACTATCGACACATCGACTATCGACACATCGACTATCGACACATCGACTATCGACACATCGACTATCGATACATGTTCACTACAATGATGGAGCGCCATCTACCGCTGTACATGTTCACTACAACGGCGGTCCGGCAGCTGGTCTCGCACCGCGACTTCTCGGTGTACTTCAGCGCGTCCCTCGCGCCGGACTCGCGCTCCGGATCCGGCTCCGACGAGAGCCAGAGGGCCGCCGACACCACGCTGAGGGTCGGGGAGAGGGCCAACAGGTACCAGGTGAGTGCATTCTACATACAAGAGCGTTCACACGAGGACACAACAATGGTGCTGTCTGTCATCGATCATCGACTATCGATACATCGACTATCGACACATCGACTATCGACACATCGACTATCGACACATCGACTATCGACACATCGACTATCGACACATCGACTATCGATACATGTTCACTACAATGATGGAGCGCCATCTACCGCTGTACATGTTCACTACAACGGCGGTCCGGCAGCTGGTCTCGCACCGCGACTTCTCGGTGTACTTCAGCGCGTCCCTCGCGCCGGACTCGCGCTCCGGATCCGGCTCCGACGAGAGCCAGAGGGCCGCCGACACCACGCTGAGGGTCGGGGAGAGGGCCAACAGGTACCAGGTGAGTGCATTCTACATACAAGAGCGTTCACACGAGGACACAACAATGGTGCTGTCTGTCATCGATCATCGACTATCGATACATCGACTATCGACACATCGACTATCGACACATCGACTATCGACACATCGACTATCGACACATCGACTATCGACACATCGACTATCGACACATCGACTATCGACACATCGACTATCGACACATCGACTATCGACACATCGACTATCGACACATCGACTATCGATACATGTTCACTACAATGATGGAGCGCCATCTACCGCTGTACATGTTCACTACAACGGCGGTCCGGCAGCTGGTCTCGCACCGCGACTTCTCGGTGTACTTCAGCGCGTCCCTCGCGCCGGACTCGCGCTCCGGATCCGGCTCCGACGAGAGCCAGAGGGCCGCCGACACCACGCTGAGGGTCGGGGAGAGGGCCAACAGGTACCAGGTGAGTGCATTCTACATACAAGAGCGTTCACACGAGGACACAACAATGGTGCTGTCTGTCATCGATCATCGACTATCGACACATCGACTATCGACACATCGACTATCGACACATCGACTATCGACACATCGACTATCGATACATGTTCACTACAATGATGGAGCGCCATCTACCGCTGTACATGTTCACTACAACGGCGGTCCGGCAGCTGGTCTCGCACCGCGACTTCTCGGTGTACTTCAGCGCGTCCCTCGCGCCGGACTCGCGCTCCGGATCCGGCTCCGACGAGAGCCAGAGGGCCGCCGACACCACGCTGAGGGTCGGGGAGAGGGCCAACAGGTACCAGGTGAGTGCATTCTACATACAAGAGCGTTCACACGAGGACACAACAATGGTGCTGTCTGTCATCGATCATCGACTATCGATACATCGACTATCGACACATCGACTATCGACACATCGACTATCGACACATCGACTATCGACACATCGACTATCGACACATCGACTATCGACACATCGACTATCGACACATCGACTATCGACACATCGACTATCGACACATCGACTATCGACACATCGACTATCGACACATCGACTATCGACACATCGACTATCGACACATCGACTATCGACACATCGACTATCGACACATCGACTATCGACACATCGACTATCGACACATCGACTATCGACACATCGACTATCGACACATCGACTATCGACACATCGACTATCGACACATCGACTATCGACACATCGACTATCGACACATCGACTATCGACACATCGACTATCGACACATCGACTATCGACACATCGACTATCGACACATCGACTATCGACACATCGACTATCGACACATCGACTATCGACACATCGACTATCGACACATCGACTATCGATACATGTTCACTACAATGATGGAGCGCCATCTACCGCTGTACATGTTCACTACAACGGCGGTCCGGCAGCTGGTCTCGCACCGCGACTTCTCGGTGTACTTCAGCGCGTCCCTCGCGCCGGACTCGCGCTCCGGATCCGGCTCCGACGAGAGCCAGAGGGCCGCCGACACCACGCTGAGGGTCGGGGAGAGGGCCAACAGGTACCAGGTGAGTGCATTCTACATACAAGAGCGTTCACACGAGGACACAACAATGGTGCTGGAAGAGGGCCAACAGGTACCAGGTGAGTGCATTCAAAAGCGCATCAGGTTACCCCATTTTCGTTTTTTTTCTCGCCCTTGCCAAATGTTATGTCTTGCTATAGAGCAAGGAGGATTAAGATTCTCAAACTCAAAACTCTTATTTTGTTTTAGACTTTGGGCCAATCGCAGAAGATCCCCTACGAAATACTCGAGACGAACGAAGCAGCGGCTGTCTTCAAGACGTTCTTGCATGAAGCACAGGAAGAACAAAGAAACTACGAGTGAGTACTCCAATATTTCCTTAATTTAATTATCTTATGGCGCAAAGAAATTCCGGTCAGAACTGCTATGGGGGGTGTAGCATTCCGGCTAATATCACCTTACATCTCGGTGCTTCAAGCTTACTTCAATCATCAATCTGCTTTACTTTGAATTTGTATTTTCACTCATATTGTATGTAAGTAATTGTGAAATGTTATTTGGCGAAGTTATTTTCTCTCAAACGATCGTTTCTAGCTTTCTTATGTGAGTGATAAAGGTATGTGTTTACCTCTGTGGGTGAATGAATCCCAAGGAGAACAACGCCCTTTACTCAGGTGAATAAACCACATTTAAACACCGAATTAAACATTATATTTTTCTGATTTCTATTCTGATGTCTCATGCCCCTAAATTCGTTGATCTGTCGCAATTTCCTTCTGTGTAGCTAACTAAGTGATTCAACATTACCGATAATGCCTATAGATGGTGTCAGCAATTCAAGCGTCTTCTAGAAGAGACCGGCTACGTGACACCAGGGAAGCAACTGTCCGAAGTGAGGGTTCTGCTGATGGGCCGAGAGTGCTATGAGGCGCTCACTGAGGAGCAGCAGCAGAGGGTCTACGATCAGCATCAGCGGCAGATCCAGCGGAGAGCGAAGCATAACCTTCAGGTTAGTAGTCTGGGTCCCCTTAGCGTCAATGACATGGAAACACTTTTCAACTATTTCACATTATACAGGCTTCTTACGACCTGGCAGACCAAGGCGCAGATGGCGTGACGACCTGGACGCCTTTGCAGGGGAGTGGCCGAAAAAGGCCCAGAATAGACTCGCGTTTAGGAGGAGAAGAGAGGCCTTTGCCCAGCAGTGGGATCCTCATGGCTATTTTAGATTAGATTACCCCTTCTAATCTATCGAATTTCTTCCCTATCGAATTAGCTATGCAGTCATTATGACAAAGTACTAAAGTGCTTCCATATTTTTTGAACGCTGCGTTCAGCGTGCCCGTGTCCGTGTAGCATCTAAAGATTTACTGTGAAATCATTACGCAGCTACAACAAAAATGCATGTGATATGTGTAGAGAAAACACATCAGAGAACATAAGTCAACATTGTAGATAAATCTCCATTCCAATTTAGCAAGAATATTTGCAGCGGCAGTTGGATTTGCAGAATAATGCACAAAGGCAACTGCTCATCACGCTACCCATTTTCGTTTTTTATCTTGCCTAATGACAATTATTTGCAATGAAGGTGAAATAAATTGAAATAACTATCCTTTCACGCTGTTGACGTGACACTGAACACGTCACTGAACACACACTGAACACACAAATGAACGTGACACTACGTAGAAAGCCAACTATGGAAACGCGAAATGATAACGAGGCATCAATGCTCTCCCTGTGTTCTATGGACTCCCCGCCCAAAGGAGACACCCTAGTTTGCAGTGTAGATGAGGATGATTGCAAAAGCAACCTCATCTTGAGTGAGTTGCGCGCATTTAGAGCTCAAGTGAACAAACAATATGAAAATCAGGAATCAAGAATATGCAGACTTTTTGAAAGCATCGAGACATTGCAGATTGGGATAAATAGCATGAACAATAGATTTACGCGGATAGAAACAGAAATTAATGAAATGCAACAAGTGAACAACAGACAGGCTGAGCGTATATGCGAACTGGAAGCCCAGCACCTAGGTCAAGTAAAGAAAATTGATGATATAAACGCTGTCGTAGTAGCGCTAGAAGCGAAGGTCAACAGCTCAACTACACCCTTTAAAGCTTCAGATACAATTGAAAACAGTCAAAAAACATCTAGCTTCGAAACTCAAAAGGCAACAAGCAGCTCAAAAGCTCGAATAAGCTTACTAAGCCAAGAGTACGAATCTCGTAAAACAGATTTCCAAATGAACAAAACTATTGTTCTGTATGGATTGGAAGAATTCAGAGGCGAAAATGAACAGGAACTGACTTATCGTATAATTGGTGCCATTTATGACATCGTAAATGTTGATTTAACCGATTACATAGAAGAAATACACCGTATAGGTCGAAGAGGATGGCGGAGACCAATCGCAATAGAACTACTTAGCAAAAGAGTATCTAAATATTTACTAAACAACGTAAGAATGTTCAAAAACACCGGATTGTGGCTGTCTGAGTTCCTAGATGAGCAAGGTAAACAGGAAAGAATACTCAAGAAGGAAAGCTACCGTAGCTCCAGGAAGCCAGAAGCCATGAATAGCACAAACAGGACATCATATAATGAAGATATCCAGAAGAAACTTGAAACAATGTCCCCCAAAGTCCCAATTTGTAATACGGTCGGTAAAGCTGCTAGCAATAAGTTTTTTCGCGTCTAATTGTGCGATACTTTTTCAAAATATGCGTAGTCTAGTTAACAAATTCCATCTAATTGAAGCCCTTATCGATGAGTTGAAACTTACCATGCTGTGTCTGTCTGAAACTTGGATAACATCAGCCAAGAGGAACCTGTTAGCCGTCGAAGGGTATAACTTGGCTGGTGTTTTCCACAGAGAAAACCACGAAGGTGGTGGTGTGTGTATACTTTTAAGGAACAATGTTGAATATGTAGAATGCGAAGATATTAAACTATTAGCCATAGAATTTATAATAGAAATTTGTGCAATTGTGATTCCAACCCTCAATATATTACTAATCATTATTTACATACCCAATAGTAGCAGAGAAAAGGAGACATATGTGTCCCAGTTAGAAAAACTTGTACAATTAATAACGTCTAAATATACTAAGAGGAATGTGATTGTTGGGGGGGATTTAAACATAGATTTCTTGAGTAAATCTAAGGAGCCAACTTCAATTTTAAACATGTTTCTGAGTTGCAACCTCCACCAGCATGTTAGAGAGCCTACTAGAATTTGCAAAACTACCTCAACGTGTCTAGATATTGTTTTTACTAACCTTGATCAGGAAAGATTAAATGTAGCCGTAAAAGAATATGGAATGAGTGACCATCGAGGTATTTTAATCTCTTTACATGACACGGGTCATTCAGATCAGGATGAAATACGCCTCATTACAAAAAGGACCTACAACGACAGAAGTATGAACTTATTTAAATTACAGTTGCAAAACATAAATTGGAACCAAATTATTACCCCAAATGAAGACACAAATGAAATTTACACCAAATGGTTAACACCTGGAATTAGAAAATCATGTAAAAATAAAAGATTGTTAAAGCGCCTTATTACGGAAACCGATAGCCCTATATTAGAAAAATATTATAAATGCTATGAAAAAACTCTTAAAAAACTAGTTAATGTATCAAAAAAAAACAATAATATTAAACGAATGAGTAAAGCTAAGAATATGAGCAAGTCAATGTGGCAGATAATAAACGAACAAACAAATAAAGAAAACAAAAGATGCATAAATAACCTGAAACTAACTGTAAACAATGGTACTATAGACGACCCTTACCAAGTGGTCAACCTTTTCAGTGATCATTTTGCCTCAATGGGAAGTAATGGGTCATCGCAATATGTTGCGAAAGGTAGACCTGTAATTTCACAAAATTCTAGCACTATGTATCTCCACCCGGTGACTACCGGGGAGGTAGACAAAGCTATCAGAGATCTTAAAAGTAAAATTAGCTGCGGTGCCGATGAATTGCCCCCTATACTTATTAAACATTGCAGGGAAGAGCTTGTAGTACCTTTAACTGCTCTCATTAATCAATCATTTTTAGAAGCCACTTTCCCCAAATTGCTTAAAGTAGCAGTAATTAAGCCTGTTCCCAAAAAGAAAGTATCAAGTGATATAAATCAATTTCGGCCTATCTCATTATTGTCTACAATCTCGAAAATAATTGAATCCTTAATGTCTAAAAGACTTAATTCCTTTTGCGAGAAATTTAACATCTATGATGATAACCAAAACGGTTTTCGTAAGCATCGATCTACAGTAACTGCTCTTTTTAGCATGACAAACGAAATTTTAAACAGCATTGAAAATAAGAAGTATGCAGTGAGTATTATGCTGGATATGAGTAAGGCATATGACAGAGTGTCTCACAAAATACTTTTAGACAAATTGTATGGCATAGGAGTGCGTGGGCAGGCCTTCGAATGGTTTAAGTCGTATTCCACCTCATAGTTGAGGTGAGGCCTGTGCCCAGCAGTGGGACGTATATAGGCCGTTTATGTATTTATGTTATCAAATCGCGAACAACTTGTTGAAGTACCTTATTTTGATAAACGCACGAAATGTGTCCTCAATATCAGATCTCAAAAAAAGACAGTAGTGGGTTCCATCCCTCAGGGCAGCGTGCTTGGGTGTATCCTGTTTTTATTATATGTCAATGACCTGCCAAAAATTCTAGACACCAAGTGTATTTTATACGCAGACGACATTTCTATAGTTTTCCCGTGTATAAACAACCAAGAATTGTGCATTAACCTGAATAGTATCCTTCAAAGTATAACCGAATGGCTAAAAGAACACAATTTGCAACTAAATATCAACAAAACAAAGCTTATGCAATTCTTCCCTAGACAAAAAACACCTTTGAATATAGATTACCTTTACAATGGCTGCAAGTTGGAATCTGTAAGTTCATGTAGACTTTTAGGCTTAGAAATGGGTTCCAACATGAACTGGAAAAGCCATATAGATAGATTGACAGGTAAACTATCGGGATTTACCTACGCGCTTTACCAATTAAAAAAAGTTACAGACCTGAAAACAGCCACCTGTGCCTACTTCGCTTTTGCCCATGCCTGGCTTAGATATGCCGTGATTTTCTGGGGAAACAGTACGGAGAGTCATCGCGTCTTTATTATACAAAAACGATGTATTCGAATACTAGCTAATATAACTCAGAGAGAAACCTGTAGACCATATTTCACTCAATTCAAAATCCTAACTCTGACATCAATTTATATTTATGAAATGTGTATCTTTGTAAAAAAATTCTCTCATCTTTATACACAAGCTACGAGCTACTACGCTCAGTCTCGTAATCTCCGTCACAGGCACAAACTGGTAGCCCCTCTCACAAAGCTCCATATAGTCAGTGTAGGACCGTACCACATGTCTGTTAGAGTATTTAATAAGTTGCCCCTGTCAATAAGGAATATAGATAGTTTATCATTATTTAGTAAAAGTGTTAAGAACTTTTTGTTGGTAAATTGTTTTTATTCTATTCAAGAGTATTTTGAATTTAATGATAACTGTCAGAAATAAATTGTGCATGATTACCTACATTACTTGTGATTAATTTGTGGGCATAATTAAGAATACTAATACTATTACTACATACCTACTTATCTTGCAGCGCCCTTGCAGGGTTCATGTGTTTTTGTACTTTATTTATGTAAGACCTAATTTACCACATGTATGCAGTGAATAAATGAATTATGAATTATGACCTCAGGCTCAAGGGGATGAGATTTACAGCTAACCTAGCGACGTGATTGTCGTTAGGGATACGTTGACTTTGTTAATGAGCGACTGTTCTCTGAACGTTCAAAATAATCGCTACGATTATCAGTGGTACCCTAGCCAGACTCTGAGAGCTGTGTGGAATAATGTACAGGGATATTTATTGAATATACAGAGCTATTTATAATGTATCTCATTAATTGTAATACTAATAAGGTATTTTATGTTGCAGGAACTGCTACTGGAGCATGCTGATCTGTTTTATCACTTCAAGAGTATATCACCCACCGGAACCATCACTCAGGAAGATATCAAGGAGATTACAGACGTGTTACAAGATGACTCCAGGTATTTAAACTTTGTTTATTTATCAAGACTAAGCTTTAATATGCCCTTAAAACCACTTTATGACAAAACAGAAGAAATAGACTGTGTACCTTAATTCGACTTCTCATCTTCTTTTTCTACTGGTAAACCTTAAAATTCGAGTCACTTTCTTGAAATATTCATAACAGACTTTGAATCATAGGTATTTTTAGTCCTCTTCTTCTTAACTAATGGCCGCTCGCGCCTTTGGGCGCGTGGACCTCAAGAAATGGACTATTCATCACAAAATGTTTTTTTTATTCGAACCAGTAGCTCGACTAACAAACTCTTCAGCTTCATATACATGCATTAATTTCGAATCAGATCCAAGTATATCTTCTCCATAGTTCTTCTTAGATATCTAAATTCTACACGTTCCTTTGAACCGAAAGTATTTAATTATCTAACTACAAAATTCTTCACAGGTACAAAATGCTCGACCGTATGGAGCAAGACCGCAAATTGATGCTGTTTCAGCATTTAGGTTTCGTCCACTGCCCCATGAGGGAGCACTGCCCCGCCGGCTCCAACTGCCTCGACGCCACGCTGCCTGTCATACTCAATACTAGGGTTGGGTAAGTTAAATCCTACTATCCTACTAATATCATAAATGCGAAAGTTTGTATGTGTAGATGTACCGTGTTGCTCTTTCACGCTCGTTCTCTCTTTAGTTTTTAACTACTGAATGGAT
The DNA here is from genome assembly GCA_950022985.1 of Udea ferrugalis. Lineage (NCBI taxonomy): Eukaryota > Metazoa > Arthropoda > Insecta > Lepidoptera > Crambidae > Udea > Udea ferrugalis. Next base: position 3,791,471 of record OX465541.1, read on the forward strand.
TTAAATGAAACTTTACAATAATGTAGCTTATACATCTGGATCGCACGTAGGCTACAATTTATAAAGAAATATTACTTTTTGTTTTTTAACTTAAGTCCACGCGAAAGAAGTCGCGGGCGGCCGCTAGTACACAATATTTTGACACTAGCTTTTCTGATAAATATTTTAAAACACTAGCCTTTTAATAAATATATTACAACACTAGTTTTTGAATAAACATCGACGTGGTAGCTTAAAAACTAACGACGATGGCAAATGATAGTAAAGTAAAAGTAAAGTAAAAGTTCATCAAACGTTATAACTTTTTTTTCATTGTGCTGTGTTATAAATCTGAAACACTAACAGAATAATTAATGCTTAAGTCAATGATAAACTAACTGGAACTGAATAAATGCATGAATCTAATCTAAAAATTCGTAAACTTTTAATTTTTAGTCTTTATTTAAATAGACTTGTTACAAGTGCTTTTACGTCGTCAAGAACTAAATTAAACAAACATAAATACACGTAATAATGAACTAAATACTATTATAGAAAAATAAATAAATACACAGTATACAAACATAATGTGACCACCGCTGTCGGAAAGTACGTACGAAGAAGAACTGGCAAGAAACTCAGTAGTTAGTCTTTTCAATATCTAATTTAATCAGAAAAGGTTCAGAGTAGTTCAGAGTCCTTCGAGCCGGATATGTTTAAGAGCTTCGCGCCTGATAACAAATAACAGAATAAAGTCGCATAAGCAGAATTCTTTTGGACAGGTCCTTAGCCTCATTCTATGACGTTCTATACCTTCATGTAGGTCACAGATCTTCTTAAAACTGTTATGTTATTGTTCTACAGTTCATTAACGTCGACGGGTGAATCGCAGTGCCTGGCGGGCCCTCCCGCCGCGCCTTGGGCTCTTACCACAGATTCCAATCTCATCAACGTTATCATATTAGGGGTAAGTACAAACACACGACTTTTTTTACTTTGACTGATATTCCTCGTCGTCTTTTTAATTTTCAAGATTATTAAACTGATGAGTTTTACACTAGAATTTAACACAAAATTAAAATTCAGATCATAACATAATGTGTTCTACAGTCGCGGAATGAAAAGGTTGACCAGTTACTAAATAAATTCATTAATGTGTTGCAAGCACATGTTACCTTTTTAAACTGTGTAACAGGCTAGAGTGTTATACTGAGAATGCTTCACTGTTTGACAAAAAAACTTGATTGGTCGTACGTTCTTTGGGGATTAACAGAAACATTTTAATAGTTTGAACTTGCCATTATGTTGTGTCAAGTTTGATAAATCGAGTAATTACATCCTCTTTGCTCTCAATGATTAAAACTACATCATCATCATTGAGCAAGCAAAAACAGATCTTAAGGTGGTCAACCTTTTTATTCCGCTATTGTACAACACTATCTACCATTTCTGGCTTCGTACATGTTTTCCTAATGTTTATTATTGTTTAAGCATTTTCCATGCAGTATCTTTACTAAAGATCTGAAAACCAGAAAAAGACATTTGGCCAAAAATGACCGAATGCCTTTTTTTGGTTTTCAGATCTTTAATAAAGATACTGCATAAAGTAATAGCTTTTTCATCTTACGCGGAAGTTAAATATTTGAAATAATATTTCTTCCGAGTGTTAGTGGTGGATGCCTATAACATTGATGAAATCACCCTGCCTCATAGGGTAAATATAAAGATTAGGCCGGTCTGTTAATGATCTCTGTAGCACAGTGGTTGGTGCAATCGCCTGGTTTGCGAAAGATGCGGGTTCGATTCCCGCCTGATGCCAAAAATGACGAAATGTCTTTTTCTGGTTTTCAGATCTTTATGTTTTCCTAATTTGAATGTAATTTGCGCTCGAATCAGGTGGAAGGCATAGCGGGCGAGTTCGGCAAGCGTCTGCTGGCCGGGTGCGACTCTGAGCGGCGCGTGGCGGTGCAGGGGCTGACGTGGCGCGTGGAGCAGCGTCTGCGCACCGACGACTTCAGCAAGGACACCACGCCCATCGACGAGTTCGCGCCCAACGGTCAGTTTTCACTTTAAGTTACTTTAGTTACTCCGTGACCATGGCGCTTGTAACAGTGCCGAAATATCGGAAACTCAAAACAAAAAAAGTACATGGTAGCAATCCCGTTTTTAATGATTTAAATTTAAGTCTTCACTTTACTTCACTTACTTTTAGACTGACACTAATTTATCATCATAATTTCAGCTGAACGACGCTGATTGCTGGGCATAGGCCTCCCCCAAGGATCTCCACATCGATATACACACTGTACACTAGTTTAAACTCCAGCAATCGCTTTTTTGCGATAAAGCCGCCCAAATATGTATTAACTCGTGAATCTGTAATTATTAACTACATTTTTATAGTTTTTGGTTTGCAACAAAGAACGTAATTATCTATCCGGTTGTGATAGTCGAATGCTTTATCTGAAAGTGGGGTCCAGAACACCTTAGTACTTTGTTATCATTGTACGCTTCGCGGCTAACTCTCCGGTGACGAAAAACACTGATTAAAATCCCAAGCAATCCAGTTAATGGTGAAAGGCTTGCCCCTCATGAAATAGGATAAAATTAACTGGGTGTAATGTGGGATTCTGAATGTTACCCCGTTTGAGATGTAGTCCTATTGTTTTTTATGGTACAGTACTGGGGGGCTAAAACAGCAAGATTTTAGATGATTCATATTATGAATCATCTAACTGACGTTTCATCTAGACCGCGGTCCGTTTCGAGTCAAAAGTGAGTAACAGCGCGCTCACACGCGTCCCGAATTGATAAATTGTATGAACGTGAGCGACGTCAGCGCGCTATTACTCACTTTTGACTCGAAACGGACCGCGGCCTAGATGAAACGTCAGTTAGATGTTTTCATAATATGAATCACCTAAATGTTGCCGTTTTAGCCCCCCTGATGTCCGTTAGTGACATCCGAAGTAAACAAAGGCACATCGTCAGTAAAAAAGTTTTCATAAAAACTATTGAACATTTTGGACGTAAAGAAATCCATTCCCCTATCCAGTTGCGGGTTGTAGGCCCCGCCTGCCTTTGACTGCTCTAAAATAAGTTAAATAACAGTTGACACCTTTTAAATGTACGGTGGCCGGCACATCACGCTATCCATTTCCGGTCAGTCCTCCTTGCTATATTGCAAAGAAATGACATTTGGCAAGAGCGAGAGATAAAACGGAAATGGGGTAACCTGATGTGCTGTTGACTGTACTTGGCTGTACTAAGTAAATAAATTGGAATTGGTTAATTTGTTGTTCACAGGTTACTTCTGCGTATATCAAGACCAGGAATCATTTGAGTACATCAGAGGATGTGCTGAGAAGACTTTGCTGTCCAGTTTGGAGCAGGAAGACAAGCTGCCTTTCCAAGTATGTTCTATTACTATAGCTAGACTACGAGTGGTGTGGCGTGATCTCTTTCTCCCTCATTCATTAAAAATCTAGCAGCCATTCGTCGCCGTTTTAACTACTGGAGGGTTTTAGTAAGTGACAGGACACTTAAAAATGAAAATGAAAAATATCTATTTAATGTAAACTTCCACAAGTGTTTATGAAAGGAAAAAAAAAGTATTTTGCTTCAATGAGTGTCTTATGTCCTTGTCTGAAGACAGGTCACTTATCTTTTTTATAACTTCAGATCCTTAGGTTGCGGTCCGATTTGCGACATAGACTTTAAGGCTAAGGTTTGTGTCATTAACAGGAAAATGTTCTTCCTATATAATAATCACTCACTGGATTTCACTTTATTGTACAAGTGGCAATGTCCAGTTTCATATAACCCATGTCATTTCGCCATCTACCGGTCTACCGTTAGCGCGCTTTCATCTCTTCAAAATCACTTTTGCCGCACCGCAGTCAAAGCTTAACTATTAACTGCCCTGCCTCCCACCACTATACTCCAGCCACGCAGCACTCGCAGTCTATCTTAGAGCATTTATTTTAGGATTTTGTGTATTCGTGATTCTACAATGATATCCTTTGCAGGGCTTACCGTTAGTGGTCATGTTTGTACAAGACGAAGGAATGGACAAGAAAGAACTTGCCAGATTACAGGAGGAGGGACAGAATCTCGCTGACAAGTAAGTAAATAAATAAATAAATTTAAGGCACCGAGAGTCTGATCCCAATCTAAGGGAAACCTTAGGGGTACAGCATCAAAATGATGGTTGCGAACAGAGTGGTCAAATAATATTATGTCTGAAATGTTATTGAAAAGCAACCTTATCACTACAGAATTGAAATAGTTTGGTGACGCTTCAAATGACATACCACTCCATCATTGCAGAATTAAAGTTGCTTTTGTCAAATCGCAAATACCTTTTTACCACTCTGTTCGCACACATGAATTTGATGCAGACTGTATTAAATATGCTTACCAAAATTATTTGAACAAACAGAAATGACACATTAACAGCACAGGGGCTGCATTTTCAACTGTAGAATGTCAATAATTTACATAAAAAGCTCTCAATAACAATAACGAGCTTTCTTAAGATACTCAGCACGGAAAAACCAGGCATTCGCAGACTGCGGTCCATTTTAATTTAGACGTAACTGTTGCTGAACGATGTTTTGTTTTCATTTTTCCTGTTATCATTTTATATGTTGCGGTGTCCTAAATGTTTCAAACGTTTAACCTTTTCTAATATTGTTTTTCCTTCCAGTCTTCATTGCTCATACATGGAAGCTTCAGTGAATGAACTAGGAACTGAAGCCCTGACCTCGGACGCTGTACAAGAACTCATACGAGCTAACAGAGAGAAAGCAAGCTACGCGCATCTGTATCGAGATCTCATTGTGTGCTTCGACTCCGATATACGGTAAGTGATTAAGCCAATGATATTATAATAGAAAAACGTAGATAGGTTACTTGTGCTAAAAAAGTGGCACCCGAAATCAGAACTTCGACGACCTGAGCAAAGCATTGACAGTTTGAGACGACACTGCGCAACATCAATCTGTCTCGTTTACGCTCTAGTATCTTGTACACACGGTAAAATATAGATACGTACGCCAGGGGTATGTACGTACGTACATGCTATCTTGTTCATAACTTATTCTACTTCTACTTAAGATCTGGAAACCAGAAAAGGCATTTGGTCATGTTGGCATCAGGCAGGAATCGAACCCGCATCTTTCGCAAACCGGGCGACTGCACCAGCCACTATGCTACCGAGACCATTAACAGACGGGCCGAATCTTTCTGGTATATTTACCCTATGAGCCTGGGTGATATTCTACCTCTTTTGAATACCATTGATCGGAACCATATTATATGAAATGTTTTTTTACAGAATAATGGTGTGCATGTTCTGCGATGATCCCTATTCGCCCGAAAGAGTGCTAAGTCCGCTGCTCTTACACAAGGCGTGTTTTCTCACCGGAGACCGATCAATTGTCATCGAAACTTTCCTTGGAGACTCGAAGAGGAAGGTCGAGGTGAGTGCACAGTGTATTTATTCATTTATCCAGCCAAAGACATGACCAGTTCAACTTTGCCGAAAGAGCTGGTAATAACATGCCTTGACAATGTATAATATGACAACTTTATAGCACAAGAGCCGGCTTAATTCTTTTAAAGTATTCACCACCAACTTCATGAAGTATGTATTTAGAGCCTGTTCACAACTAGCGATTATTATAATCGCCCAACAATCGCTCTCTCTTATGGATAAAGGCGTCATTGAATCGTTCTGCTGCATGATTTTGTCGTTTTAAGACCAAATGATTCTAGTTAAGTGTTTTCTTCTCCTTCTAGGTAATAATATCAAGTTTTCACGGAGCAACGCAGTTTAGGGAAGAACTGATACATGGATTCATTCTTATTTACTCCGCTAAGAGGAAAGCCAGTTTAGCTACATTGAAGTGAGTTCAAATTATGTTTTTCTCTAGTTTCAGAACTGTGCGAACAAAATGTATGAGGTCAACGCAGAGGTTATTTCAACAGTATCATTGTTGAAACAGCTTTCAAATAGAACAGAGTCAGAAAACCGTCATTAGGCAAACAACAATGATAGTATAATAAAAAAGACGTAGATAGGTTACTTGTGCTAAAACAGTAGCACCCGAAATCAAAACTATTAGTGCACCTGAGCAAAGCTTTGACAATGTCGATAGTTTGAGAGGACACTACGCAACATGTATCTGTATCGTTTACGCTCTAGTTAATCATACTATCTTGTTCACCCGGCGCACGTACGCCAGAGGTGAATTTTCGACTTCGAATCAGTACTGACAACCTATCTACCTATCTTTTATTATAATGTTATTAACAAAGAAGCTTGGATTTAAACCCTAAAGATTAGATATTTAGAAGTAGGTACCAATATTTAACAACCTACCTAACCGTGCCCCCTTCCACAGCGCATTTTCAATGAACATCCCCAACCTGCCGATCCAAATGGTGGCGGTAACGGACGGCGGTGGATCGGCGACTGCGTTCTTCGGCACCGACCTCGGCCACGCCCTCATTACTGAAGGAAACGCGACCGCGGATCGGCTCGGGGCTCACTTCACTACTTACACTTCTAGTGCTGAGAATAAGTGTAAGTGATGATCTGTAGATTTGTGTTTGGTGAACTGTTGTAAACGCCGCCTCCCGCGTTTTTCCTGTAGTTTTCATACATTTTATATGGACTCACCGCACGCTACAAACTATAGGACTATGACCGGTGGCGCCCTAAAACGCCGCGTGTGCGTTGACGCTAATGTTTTTAAGAACCAATAGAATCCCTACATTTACCTAGCTTCGCTCAATGAAGCGATTCTATTGGTTCTTAAAAATACAGTCCTCGCATCGCCCGTCTGGTGGAAACGCAGCCTTAAAGTTAGGCTAGCGACTGAACAATTGAGCACTTTGAAGTTATTTGTTTATACATATTTCAAAAAAGGCATTGATCACCCAACTAGCCATGAACAACACACGCTTTCCAGCGACATGACAAAAGCACCACAGGTATGGGCTGACAGAATTACTTTTATACATTTTGGCCACTTCCTAAAAACCGACGGGTGACATGTTGCTAGTGTCGGTCAGTCGGTTCAGACTGGGTTTAGAGGTAAAGTTCAAAATGAGACTTGTTTGATCATGTTGATCTCACAAAAATAGCTTTAGTTGATTTTGGTCTAGAAAAATGGCTCGAATGATGTAGATTGTTGTTTATGATTTGCATTTACCGCCGCCTAAATTGTACTTTGTCTCTTAAATGTTTCTTTGTTAATTTCTCTGTTGTGTTTGTGTGCAAAGAGTAAGTAGTAAGAGTAAGTAAGTAAAGAGTTTCTTATCTTATCTTTATTTATTTTTTAAATCTGTAAGTATTATTGGTCCTTTTGTTGACTTAGTGAATGAACGAATTGGATTGTAGTCTTTCGGGCATTCCCGTTGTACATGAAAAGGCCGCAGTTTTTGTTTCACTTAATCATACGACTCGTATCAATATCTTGTCTTGTTCCCTCAGCGGCGTTCTACACGCCGTTCTTCAAGGAGGTATGGGAGCGCAAAGGGGAGATCGAGCGCGCCTTCCGCATGGAGCAGCCGTCGAAGCGCGCCAACCTGCCCGATGTAGCCGCCGCGCGCCCCGCGCCCCCGCCCAGGAACCACTCCTACCACACTGATCACAAGTTAGTTACGAGTACACTAAGATTGTGTCCAAAAATAGAAATCTTCATGCCGTTCTTCAAGGAGGTATGGGAGCGCAAAGGGGAGATCGAGCGCGCCTTCCGCATGGAGCAGCCGTCGAAGCGCGCCAACCTGCCCGATGTAGCCGCTGCTCGCCCTGCGCCTCCGCCCAGGAACCACTCCTACCACACTGACCACAAGTTAGTTACGAATACACTAAGATTTTGTCCAAAAATAGAAATCTTCACAGCGGCATTCTCAACGCCGTTCTTCAAGGAGGTATGGGAGCGTAAAGCCACACTGATCACAAGTTAGTTATGAATACACTCTAGTCCGTTCGCGTTATGAGTGCAGTGTTTCATTCTTGTCCTTCGACCTAGCACGCCCCCTAACCAATCAAATATGTCATGATCGTAGATATGGACATCTTTCATGACACATTGCCCAAATCTAAGTTTCTGGCATATATAAAGTTAAGAGAGTAATTTTTTCCATTGTAATATATTTTGTTATTTTAAATGTTGTGTTCGCCTATAATAGGTATACTTATGAGAAAATTGTATTTTAAATGTTATTTGTAAATTGTAGCCATAATTGTACTGTTTGCGATCCTAATTCCTTAAATAAATAAATCAAATCGTTCCTAATTAGTCGAGTCCACAGTGACCAGTTGAACGCATACTTTCGACGCAAAAGTTGTAGATCTGAGTTTATTTGTGTGCAACATAATGAAATTTTAAAATCACTGCATACCTAACGTGAACGGACTAAAGTTTTGTTGTTTAAAAATAGAAATAGTTACGTTAGAAAACTTAGTTGCCGTGACTCAGTTTTGAAAGTGGATCGGCAACTATCGCTGTGGGAAAGCAACCCACGCCGGCTCAAATTCTCTCGGCAATTCGTGGAATTTATTTGACGCCTAACCACGTGACCCAAACAGCAAAATAAAATTGATAATTTTGATAACGTAGAAAACTGACACCACTGCGGATTTTACTAGTAGTTCTGAAGTAAATGTGATTATGTGACACATTCAAACCAATGGTGTCAGACAGTTGTCTCTGTAACCTAAACCTATTATTCTTGCCAACATGTTTTCTTTCCTAAGATTAGAATTAGTAAACATAGCATACCTATAGCACAATAACATAGTGTTTTTTTTTTAAAAAAAACAAGAATAGTTAGAAATAAATAAATACTTCCCAGGATGGAGCACAAGCTGACCAATTCCCTGGACCTCCTCATCGGCCCCGACTCCCGCGCAGACGTCGACTCCGAGTACAGCGACACCATGAACAACAAGAACAGAGGTTTTCTCAAAGGTAAATAACTGAACTTTATTCCTGGATTAAATATTAAAAAGGTTTATTCTGGAGCATAACCACGAGAGTAGATATTATTATCACTAGACTGAAGTGTCCCACTGCTGGGCAAAGCCCCACTACTTCTCCACTCTCTACAGTCCAGAGCTATGTTTGACCAGTTTTCTAGTTGAGAGTAGCTCATCCCGCCTTCAAGGTCTAGGCCTCATAACTAACTCAATTAAAACTAGATGTATGCAAAAAAATACTAATTTTATAGCGGTCTTTGTTCTCTTTCATAATACGTGAGGGATGTAATGATTGCTTACTTTCTTTTATAGGTTTTAGTGTATACCCGCCGCCAAGTACTCCCCCCGAGCCAGCACCCCCTGATCACAGGATGCACGACTTATCTCGTAAGTAAACAATTTGTTTCTATAAACTCAAATCTTTTTGTTTAACCTTCATGGTAAATATGTCTTACAATCCGTATTTATTCAGACTTTGTATGTTTACTCAAACTGTTTCAATAGTCAGGTAAAAATCAGATTAATAACATATATATTGTATATAATAACATATCTCGATCTCAATATGAATTCATGTAACTGACATTAATGGATTTATATTGTAATTTTATATTGAGAAATAAATAATCTAATCTAATCTAATCTAATCTATAATTCAGCAAATCGAATCTTTGAATGTAAAAGTCCATAAATTCGAGCTTCGAGCATAACCAACGCTAGGTGTGAACAGGCTCTTAAAGTTGGAGTATTTGTCTGGCAAGTTTTGTCAAACTATTGAAATTAATATAATAATTTGAAAGAATATCCTCCAAGCTAAAATATTTCGACGAAGAAGTTAATAATCTCTAAAAATAAATATAATTTTACGTAAACGCAGCGGACCTCAACTGTTCTGAAGATTCGCTGAGCACGCACGAGTCAGGTGATTGCATGAAAAGCGAATACGTATCGTATTTCACTAGGAGAGGGTTCAGTTTTGTGTGTAGATTGACGAAATTGCTTAGATAGAAAATACAAAGTGCATTTTTTTGTGTAATCTTTAGAACAAGAAATATTGTTAAATTGTTAAGTTTTATTGTGTACTTAACATGTAGATATTTGTGTTATAAAAATTGTATTGTTTATTCCAAGAATGTATGTGTGTCTAATTTTGCATGAAAGCAGCGTGTAGATACATTTGTATGTTTCAAATTATATTATTTAATTTTTATTTATTAGTAGAGTAATACAGAATAATTTGCATGACAAAAACACACTATGTTTCTTTATAAAGATAAGTAGATTTTATGTATTTTCTTTATTTTTCAATATGAAACACTGCATGATATAAAACCCACACATATAGTACCTACGACAAGTTCGTACGCGACCCTCCTGCAAGGGTTCAAGCTTATATAAGGTAACCTAATATTAGCTTCTTTGCTGATTTCGGCTATAGCAACTAGGTACACCTAGCATGCCTAGGTCATAGCATGAAGTTTTACAGTCACGCACGCATAAACATCGAACAACAAATACTTACCGTTTTTGTTTACGTATTTAATTCCTTGTAGTTCTTTGCTGCGGTCCGATTTTAAATTTTACGCTAATAGTGGTTCTTACCGGTCCGAATTGAATAGCTGTATTTTGCGACTAATGTTGGCCCCAGCGCTTTTTTAACTGAATTGGCTATTAGTATCAGCGGCTAGCCTTGAAATAATGTGATGTAATCTTTTGGTATATTTTATTAAAAACTTAGTCATTAATTAAAAGCTCTACCTTTTTCCTCATTCACTGATATATGTAACTACCATCTTTGTTGTTATTAATTACGTAGTAAAAAAATACAATCGATTGGACGTGTGCCAACGTCAGTTTGACAGTTTTTTGGGCACGACGTACGACACTTAACAAGGCCCGCCTTCTGCAGTTAGCGCGCTTTCATCAAATCGGGACGAGTTTGTGCTCGGTTAAACACTCTGGCTCGGACCCGGATGGTCCGGAGATCAAATCTGACCGGAAGATACCTAATACTCAATACTCAATCATTTATTGCAAAACCATAATGTAAAATTAGATGTTACAGTAGTGTTAGAACAGTGTTGTGTTATACTACTTCGTGTTCATTATACAATTTGCAGCTAACTCTCCGGTGAAGGAAAACACCGACATACAACCCAAGCAACCCGGATAACGGCGATAGGCTCACCCCTTACCACGTTGGGTACAAATTCCCTCGGTGAAATGTGGGCTTCTGAATGTTCCGTTCACCATGGCGGCAGCAATCGGTGTGCCTCTGACTAACCCATTAGGGCAATGGTCACAGGGGTATGTTATGTTGTGCGTGCTAAAATCGGATCGCAGCAGCCTCAATATTTACACACAGATATTTAAATTTGTGCAAGAATATCGTGTACTAAGCCTTCGCGTATTTAGATGGAGGGGGCCTGTGGCAGCCGGCTAGCTACGGGCATCGCGCCTTTACTACTGGACGAACGCGCGCGCACCCACCTCAGCAACGGGTCAGGCATTCGCAGACACTCAAGGTAAATGTTATATTTTATTTCATTTATTTATTTTGGGAAAAAAGAAGGCCATGATCACATATCATACATGCAAAATCTTCAACCTTATACTAATTGAGTTTTCATTTGAATATTGAACAAGAATGTTAACAAACTAAGAGTACTTTGACAAATAATAAACGTTAGCCAACGAATTTTAGCCGTAAATAGAAAATTACAAGCAAGGCCTAAACATAACCATAAGATAAAGAAACACCTCAAATTTGTTTTCAATGATAAATAAAAAAAACACCTTCATTCACGTTTACTTGCGTAAAATATATATTCTTATTTCTTACCAACGGTGACCAACGTTGTTCTCTATTATATAAAAAGGGTTATTTACGTTTTTCCGGCCTGTTTTGCATTTCTTCTGTTTATAAAAACCTTCTGCCGGCAAAAAAGGCTGATTTGGTCTGACTGTTCTCGCGTTTGGAGCTAAGCAAAACATTCGCGATTTAATTCCAGTTATGTATGGATAGATTTACCTCCAGTGCTTTTTGGGTCGATTTACTATATGCCCCAGCGCTGTGGTAATTATCTGCTTATTATTCCATAAACTTAGGAACCTGTGTTTGGATCAAATAGTTCAAGCAGTTCCTTTTTTTACAGCAACCTGGCAAACTGGACATGAATAACTATACTATGGTTAGTGACGCCCTTCAGCACATCACTATCGGGCCCCCTCACAGAGAAAGAAAGGTAAGATAAGGAATAAGTTACATAGAGAGTGGTTATTAGAGGCCGCGTGTTGCAGTATAGCTCGCGAAACTTAATAGTTGTAGTGAGGCCTGTACCCAGCAGACGAACATATAAAGGCTGTAGTTTATAATGAGAGACAGGAGTCCTCAGTTTTCTGGGGTATCAGGGTGTAAGGCGAAACTAACCATTGTAAATAAGAATCTGTTTTCCTAATAAACTTACCCAACCTCCTATTGTCATTCCATCTCCCCTTATATTGACAGGTGACGTAGTTTGTAGGTCACATTCTTCATAGATGTCTAACAAGTGTGCATTTCAGTCGCAGAGGTCTGGTTGGTCGCACTCGAGCAGTCAAGCGGGCGGGCACCACCATCCATCCGGAGTTAGCTCAGAGACAGAGCTGGACGTGCAATATGCGCAGGTAATTATTCATATACTTATCGATCTCAATTTAAAAATCTTTCCTGTTTGTGGTCTGCTGGAAGTAATCTTTTTTGAGATAAGTTCCCCTGTACTTTTATTTTCCCAAATGTTTTTCAGCATCATTTTCACTTTTAAAGTTGGATTAAATTATTCATGAGGTGCCCGTAGCGCAGTTGTGGCAGTGGATCGGCAACGATCGCTGTTGTTAAGCAACACAAGCCGGGTCGGAAAAGGGGGGGGTGACCACCCTGACCGTAATTTAGAGATGTAATTTTCGAGCATCTCCGTCCTTCGGAAGGCACGGAAGGCACGTTGGTCCCGGTTGACCAGTATAGCTCAAACCACCTCATAGTTGAGGTGGGGCCAGTGCCGTTGTGGGACCTTAGAAGGTCGTTTATGTATGTATGTATATTATTCATGAGGAGAAAATAAAGTAAAATCAACTAAAAAAACACAGATAATGACTTGCTTTCACGAATTTTATTATTTAACGAATAGAAATACCTAATAGTGTGAATTGTCAATAGATCAAAGAGCCCAGCGAGTACATGGAAGCGCCGTCAATGATGAGACTGAGAAGACATCGGAGGCATGAGAAGACTCCATTACATCAACCCTGTGAGTGATTCTTACTTACTAAAATGACGCGTTTCGTTACACACAGTGATAGTAGGAGTAAGGTCGTGGGTGATTATAGCCCCTCAGTGATATAACGCAATTGCTATTTACTTGTGCACATGTAAAAGTTATTTATTTGTTCTAATAGTGTTTGCGTCGACATAGCCCACCGGATTAGCAAGCTGAAGTGGCAGTGGGCTGGCCATGTTAGCCGTAGAACCGACAACCGTTGGAGTAAACGTGTTCTTGAGTGGAGACCGCGTCTCGGCAAGCGTAGTGTAGGACGTCCTCAGGCAAGGTGGAGTGATGATCTGCGCAGGATGGCTGGCAGGAGCTGGATGCGAGCAGCCGAAGATCGAGTACAGTGGCGTGCAAAAGGAGAGGCCTATGTTCAGCAGTGGACTACAACAGGCTGATGATGATGATGATGATGAGTGTTTGCGTGCAATTGTAATTTTAACAGTAGCAGTCGTTCAAGTTAAAAATGACAGACATGCTACACATACGAGTGGTTTAAACTGAGGAACTAAAAACCAGCCACTCTATGGGTTGTTATGCTAAACATAAAAGTATTGGTTGTTGTCATGTTCACCTATCGTGTATCTATTGGGTAGTAGTTACTTTTCAATAAAATCAATATTTAAGAATCAACAGATAAGTAGTTCTAGTAACGTTTGACTGGTTACTAATATATAATAAGTTAGTCAGTTTCTAAGTTATCTAGAACTTAGAAAGTTTTTGGGCAAATACAATATTTATCTGGTCAATTTTTGATTTTTCAACTCTATATGCGACGACAAATCCAACAAATGAAAGACCATGACAATCTGTTGTAACAAGCCATGCTTTATTTCACTTAATGTTTGTCCCAGCGTTCTCTGAGACGGACAGTTCCGGGTCCAGTGAAGCGTCCGGCGGCGCGGGCGCAGCGCGGCTGCACGCGCGCCGTCGGCACAACGCGCACCACGCGCCCAGGCACTACAAGAAACGGTTAGTGGGCCCTAATAACCAACTCAATCAATCAATCAATAAGTGGCAACTAAAGACAAAACAGTTTTCTTGTCAGTGCTTGTATGGTCGTCAACAAAGCCGTCAAAAATATTGATAAATTTTACGATAGCACCATAATAAGATTGTTGTTTAAACTCAACCACCAAATAATTACAATAATATTGTAATAATTAGGCTACTTTGCATTAATTCATTGAGTTAAGAATCAATTATCATTGGAATCATCGGGTCATAGAAAGATGATGGAATAGCGTGTGCACCTGAGTATTGAAAAAAGAAAGAAAGAAAGAAAAACTGTTTATTGGCCCACACGTGGCAAAAAAACAAAAAAAGATGACAAAAAACAATAAAAAAAAAGGTAAAAAGTAAGATAAACAGACAAGAAAAAAACATAACAAAGAATGTGAAGTGGGGCCAACCAGGTCTCTGTCTCAGCTTGTGTCGCCACAGCTATAAATATTGCGCGCACACTTGTGCACTATAAATCTCCTGCTCACCTGGTTAAACTCGTCGAGATTAGCCGCTGTGGTCGAAATCGACCAGAAGGCCTTATTATTATATACAAAATGTTTTTTCGTGACCGCGGCTAGGGTTAGGGTGGTACTGGGAGATGGCAATCGGACGTAAGTTTGAGGGGAAAGCGGCCGAAAATTTACTTGAAAAATGGTCAACCTTTTCATTCTACGACTGTACAAGGATTAATAGTTTGCTAGGTTAGGTGGGGGCCAATTCAACAACTGGAAAAAAACAACAGCGAAACTAACCGACAGACATTATAAAAGCACTGACGCTGTTCTCACCGTGTATCACAATATGTGTTTTTTTGAAAATTAAATATTTGACACATCAGCGCCGGCGTAATATTATAATTTCCTTCGAATTGTAATATCAACTTCATAATAATTGTTTTTTGTATTTCAGATCACTAGGCAACTTAGTAGCGGTACAAAGTCCAAGAGTGCCCAAGCTAGGGATGTTCGTGGGCCCACCAGAACTGCCCACGGGGTACAGGGCGAGAGCACAAGAAGATAAAGGTACAGTCGTATTATTATACTACGTTATTTTTGACATTCAAGCCAATTTGTAGTACAGTTAGCATACAGTACAGAGTGGTCAAATGTCTAAAAATTTATGGAAAGGAACATTATCACTACAGAATTAAAATAATTTCACTTTCACGACTGTCATTGTATTGTTGCATTTTGTAAACCGTCAATGCCTTTTTGACCAATCTGTTAGCCAGCACACATCATTCTGATGCTGACTGTATGTCAATTAGCCAAGTCAACTGACTGAATAAAAGTTCATTTTTATTAAATACTCAATTTTCTTACACTGTTGTCATTTATTTAAATTATGGTTTTTTTCAAACCCTTTGAATATCCCAGCTGGCAGCGAATCGAGTGAAGGTAGTTCCGATGGAGAAACGAGAAGACCCAGGCCGCTGCCATTACCTCCTCATCATGAGCCCACGCATAAGGTGAGTAACTAGTAGTGATGGCAAGGACTTTCTTTCTCCAGTCAATCTAATCATTCATTTTAGCATAGCTCGCGATACTGCCTCAAATGACTAAATGAGTCTGAGCTCTGAATTCTACTGGGTACCATCAGTAAGACATCTTGGCTTCCAAGCTATTCATATTCCTTAAATATCACTATTATGTTTGTTATTTTATTTATCATACTACATTTATTTTTCTTTTACTGTTAGTTGCCATCGATTTCCCTTTTTTAACCGACTCCAATAAGGCTATCAATTCAACTGATTTTTTTCCTTTTTTCGCTGTGTTCCTTTCGTAGAAGCCCTCCTTCAATCTCTTCTAACTTTGCTTCGGGCCCGGCTTGTCCAAGTTTCCTTGACTTTGTCTACTACTACTTGCATCTAGCTCTCTTAATTTATAATGTTGTTAAGTGAAATTAAATGCATTATATTATTAATTCTTGCGTAGATGTTAGCTGGCGAGTACCCGTCGTCAGCGCAGGAGAATTCCTCGTCGAGTGCGGCGGACTCGCGCCGACGGCCGCATCCCTTCAGCAAGCACGACAGGAGACATAAGGTAACAAATGACAGTTTACTACAATTAGATTATAATGAAAAAGAGGTGGATAGGCTACTTGTGCTGAATTGGAAGCCGAAATCAGAACGATCGTGCACCTGAGCAAAGTATTGACAGTTTGAGACGACACTGCGCAACGTGTATCTGTCTCATTTACGCTCTAGTAAATAATCTTACTATCTTGTTCACACGGTTCAAATTATATAGGTACGTACGCCAGGGGACAATTTTAGACTTCGCGTCAGTACTGACATAACCTATCTACCTTTTTTTATTATAATATCATTGGTTTACTAATATTCCATTATGGTAATCGATTTTCCGCTTTAGGCACACAACGTCCGATTCACAAAAAGTCGTGGATAAGAAAGGCTCACAGTGGCCAATGTTTGGAATTGAATTATGTCCCAAAGGCCTCGTAAACCCAGTGAGTGGTCTCTATTTACTTTTATATTTTCCAGGAATTTTCAAAGAGCAAAGACAAGAAGAACTCGTCTCAACACTCAAACGCGACCGCACAACCTAATTGGGGTCCTCAGGTGAGATATAACTGATTGAGAAATGTGTGAAATTAGTTTGTTAACCTATGTATGTTAATTTAAGTGATTGCTATTTTGTAGTTTTACAGTTGACTAATAAAAAATTTAGATAACTATTACAGTTATATTCGTAACTAGCGGCTGTCGGGACTAGCGGTCCCGACAGACGTTGTTCTGTGTAGTCAATCATTGACAGGTAGGATTAATTGCTAAGGAAAACTAAATTGTTGTTTTTCACTATATTCCTAGCATTTTCTCATGTTTCACCTTTTAAACCTTCCCTGGACTATCACAAATATTCAAAACCAAAATTAGCCAAATCAGTTCTGTCGTTCCCGAATCCTAGCGAGACTAACGAACACCAATTCATTTTTATAAATGAGATAAAGTATCTAATAATGATTCGTGGGACGTACGGAGCTGTTGTATGTGTGTAAAAAATGACAATTAATCAGTAACAATTGTATGTAGGGTCCGCACGGCATCCCCCTGTTCGTGGAGAAGTGCGTGGAGTTCATCGAGCGCGAAGGGCTCGCGTCAGAGGGGCTGTACCGCGTGCCCGGGAACCGCGCACACGTCGACATGCTGCTCACTAAGTTCTACGAAGGTAACTTCTTTTATTTAGGAAACAGAATCCAGAGCTCTTAAAAACATTACAGCAAGTTACTAAGCTTGAAGCCAAAAACAGATTAACATTATACTACTTAAAATTAATCAACAGTAACAGTCTAAGCATGTTCTAAAAAGTATTATGTATTTAAGGTGTTATTAAATATAAGAAAGAAAGAAAGAAAGAAAGAAAAAACGTTTATTGCCTTTGGACATCGTACACATACAGATATAAACAAACAAAACAAAACGGTTAGAGAAAAAAAACAATAATACAAATAACAAAAAAAAATAATAAACAAAAATTTTCACCAGACAGCAGTGTCACGATGTCCAAAATTAAATGGACCCCACTCAGCTAATGCCTGGACCTGGTAGGCTCAGACGCTGATTTTCAGTGGGGCCAGCTGAGTGGCCGCACGGACATTCGCAGCGGCTGTCAAATTCCTTTATTTTCATTCCTACTTATATTATACAAATGAATATTTAAAATAAATAAAATATGTTTCAAATGTGACGTGTACCTATCTGTATAAGTGTTTAATACAATACATAAATACTTTGGGGATGTGGAGTGTACCTACTGTGTTTGTGTAACTGTTTGTATAACTCAATGAGCAAAAAACTAAGGGGAAGAAGGACACATTATGTGGGTGTGCGCGAGCGTGTGTGTGTGTGTGTGTATGAAAGAGAGCGCGGTCAACTGCGAATCATTGTGCTAAAACCCTTGTTTTCTTATCTATAGTCTAGTTTTTGCACCGCCAGCACAATCTCCGTCTGAAGAGAATGATTTTAGCATTAAGTCCACTTTTTGTACTATTTTGTGCATTAAAATTTAAATAGATAACTAATCGTTGACAGGGTGCGTAAATAATTATATACTGAGAATGCCGGATTAAGTAGCAATAGATAGAGTGCCCGTACCCATTTAAAGTATTTTTTTTACCTCTCACCCCTAATATTGAATAAGATCAAATTATTTTTTTTGTAACAGAAGAGTTAATCTTTGTCCTGATGTCACAAAAAGGGCGCTTTTTCAAAGCGATGAAAGTGCTAAATTACAAACGAAAAGGGCCTAGCTATGAAACCAACTACAGGCTATCCAGTACTAGCACGAATTATAGAGAAAAGCAAACAGTCTTTGTTTCTTCACCGTGTAACTATTATACTTTCTGTAGAAAAGCAGCATTTTGTGAGCACAATACTTATCTTGTTGCAGAAGACAGTTACCTTAATGACATAAACTTCCAGATCCGAACATCGACCTAGACTCTCTGGACATCCCGGTGAACGCGGTGGCGACTGCGCTCAAGGACTTCTTCTCGAAGAGATTGCCGCCCTTGCTGGACGAGGCCAGCATGACACAGCTCGAGGATATCGCAGGTAGGATTGCACTGCTCGGTATATTATTGAAGTTTGTTCAATATAGTAATTTGGCTAAAGATAGGAAAACCAGAAAAAGACATAAGACCAGCCTTGGCTTCAGGCGGAAATCGAACCCGTGTCTTTCACAAACCGGGTGACTGCACTAACCACTGCTACCGAGACCATTAACAGACCGGCCGAATTTCCCAAGACCGAATGTCTTTTTCAGGTTTTCCTATCTTTAATAAGATGATAATGCATTATCCTTAATGCTAAAGTAAAATGACCTCGTAATTTGTCTGTTTCTGAATTGTCGGGCTTTATTATGAGCATTGCGTCCATGTCAACAGCACATCAGGTGACCCCATTTCTTTCTCTTGCTCTTCCCTAATATCATTTTTTTGCGATAGAACAAGGAGGACCGTACGGAAATGGGTAGAGTAATGTGCCGTCCGCCGTACTTGATATTAAGTTTGATTATTAAATAAATAAAGTTTGATGTTAGTGCTATTGAATATAGAACTCCATTGAGCTGCAACATTTGATCTAAAATCTGGCTGCAGATAAAGAAAAGATGCTCTTTCATTTTTATGAACCAGTAAACGTATAAGAGTTCTAGCTCATTTATTTTGCATTGAAACCAGCTTTTCTACCTTGTTTTGTTAATATAAAGAAAATCTATACTTCAAAACATTGTAAGAATTTTGGCAAGATCTAATGAATAGTTTGTTTTTTAAGTTTTTGATGGCAGCGAGGAATCTAATTAAATATTTTTTATGAATACGTCTCAAATATTTGTCAGATAAGGATGCATTGAAGAACAAAAATGGTAATTCTTTGTATGTTATAATAACATTTCAACTATTCTCACTTAATCTCACTTTTGTTTCAACAACAGCAACAACTCACTGTCCAACAATTAGCACCCTTAATCTTCGCTTCATACATTAAATCCTTACAGTCTGTTTTACGCAAACATGAAATTCTGTAAAGCCATTTTAAACGGATTTTCGTCTCATCAGAAAACACCCTACGCGCCAATGATATTAAAATAAAAAAGAGGTAGATAAACAGATACATATTGCGACCGAGGGGGGCCTCACTGTAAACATTGTCAATCCTTGGCCCATTGATTTCGGGTGCCACTATTTAACAAAAGTAACCTCTTTTTAATTATAACATCATTGCTGCGCGCGACTTTTTGTACGTTTTATGTGACGTAATGTCTCTCACATTAATCTCCATTAAGTTCAAAATTCGAGATCAAGCTTAGTCCTAAGTAGTGTTGTTGTGTTATATCATGTATTTATTGATGTATTTCACCATGTATATGGCACAGCGATGCGCGGCTGCATCGCCGGCGGCGTCGAGCTGAAGGACCGAAGCTGGCGGCTGCTGGCGCTGCGCACGCTGCTCAACACGGCGCTGACTCCTCTAGCTCGCGCCACCCTCGACTACGTGCTCCACCACTTCGCGAGGTACTCTACAATGAGCCGTAACCCACGGTATCAGGGCTCCTAACCGCCTGGCTCAAGGCTCATAGCACAGAGCTGAAGGTGCTGCGCACGCTGCTCAACACGGCGCTCACGCCCCTCGACTACGTGCTCCACCACTTCGCGAGGTACTCCACAACGAGCCCTCACCCACGGTGTCAGGGCTCCTAACCGTCTGGCTCAAGGCTTAATATACTCCATTTATCATAACATTAGAAAAAAGATGGTCATAGAAGCAGGGGTGCTAAACACTACAACCCATTAGTTACTTGAATCTTCGACTTCACAGTTGTGATTGAAGCCATTGACTTTGGGCTTTACCTTGTAAGGGCACAAATAAGGTTTACTTCGTTATATCTCTGTCTGCCTGTCATCCTGTCTAGACCCATTTTCCTCAAAGGCTTTCTTGAATTAACTATGAGTATGCTTCCTGAGAGTTGTAAATAAATCGAACTACTTAGTCAACGCAATGAAAACATACGACTACTTATGAAACTCTTCTGGTACTTACCATGTTGTTAATGCATTTTAGCTGCAATATGAATTAAGATAACGACAAAGATAATGAGGCTAAACTTGAGAAAATGTTTACATATCTTATTTTGAAAATCAACAGCTTTTTGAATGACTTAAGTAAGTGAGATAAAGCTAAGTTGAGTCCTCACATATTCGTTTTATTAAGTGTCTTAATTGTATTTTTATGCTAACAGGGTGGCAGACAACTCAAAACTGAACTCTATGGACAGCAAAAACCTGGCGATATGCTGGTGGCCGACCCTCCTGCCCGTGCACTTCTCAGACATGGGCCGTTTCGAGATGACGCGCCCGTACCTCGAGGACATCGTGCAGACCATGATCGATCAGCACCCCTTCCTGTTTCGGGGGAAGGAAGCTTTTGTTATGGTGTGAGGACAGTGTGTGAGTATTGCAAGTTACTATGTTTGAAGGATTTTCGTTCAGAAACTAGACAGTTTCTGAAATGTGAACAGAGATATATGCCGCATATTTCACTAAAAAGTTGAGCTTTTTAATCACAAATGACTTGAAAAGTAAAATGTTTTTCTTTTTTGTCAACTCCTCTGTTTTGTTTATGTGCAAGTGTAACTTATCTAAGTTTATTGAATGTATGGACCACGGTCTAGATTTGCCTCAGTAGTGGATGCATTAAGATGGTTCAAACAACAATCAATGACGATTTACAACTCCCGTTCATAACTTGTCAAACAAAGTTTGATAAAACGATATTTTTGTCTGTTGAGTTCACAAAGACAAGTCCAATGATAATCAAGTTAAGTGTTGCCAAACGTTATTTTTAAAATTAAGGTTGAGTACGCGAGTTACTATTTTTTTTTAGAAAACGGAATGGGAGGAGTTTCGTTCTGCCTCTAACCATCAATATAAATTAAAAAACTCCTGTTCAAAGATAAAGACAGTATGATAATATTTTCATCATGAAGCATTAGACAAAGCTGTACATTGTAGGACAATCTCCTAATTTTTAAGATTTGACTTTAAAATAAGATTTGAAAGAATACGTGAAGTGTGAAGAAAGGTCCACTGAAATAGTGATGTAAGTTGGAATTCATTCTAAAAGCTTAATCTCGACCTGTCAGAACCATTATCTCACACTATAATCAATTTAGTAAGTAAATAAATGTAATTTTCAGGAACCCACAATGCATGTTGCATTCGTGATGGACGACGTCTGACGTCAGCGAAACGATTACGTCATCGAGTGAAAACAAAATGGCGTCGGACCGCTAGTGAAGTCGTAGTCTAGTGGTGTAAAGCTAACGTGTATATTGCGGGCGGTTATCGGCTCTAACGCTTTGCAATAAGGCTCAGTGTTGGACAGCACTCGACTCTCGGTTGTTCTATAGTAATCGCTAAGTATACGGATTCGGACGAATCGTGAGCTAAATGTAATACGGATAGTTATGTTTAAATCGGCTATGTTATTCGTAGGTTTTAATTGATGATGCAAAGATACACTTTTGCCTCTAATGTTAAAGTATAAACATAATTGTCAAAATATAATCGATTGTCGTTCGATATGCGACATAAATACTTAACGAACTACTTACGAGAACGAGCCTACTTTAACGAAAGTAAACTTTTCCAATAGGAGCACGTGGCATCTTTGCATTTCCAATACTTCGGCGGTAGATTGATAAAAAGTTTTGTTAAAAAAAACGTTCTCATATCATAAACGCTTAGTGTTACCGCGAAGAATGAAACATGCTTGCATTTTCTCCTTATTTCTACCGGAATTTTGTAACGCCGATTAATTAAAACAGTATTTTAAAAGACTAGGTGTTACTATATCTGCATCATAATAGTTGTAAGGGATTTGTGCACAAAAGTATTTATCGGAATATAAATACAATGTTTTTAATAATAAGTATTAATGGATAATGTGTAACGTTTATATTTGTATAATGGCAACACCACGCAACAAGCACATTCCGTTCACTCGAAAGGTAATTATGAAGTAAATTGTTAATTATGGATATTATAGTGATACGCGTAATTTTGTGATTGTTTGTAAGTCGAAACTAGAGGCTTCCGTTTTTTCTCATTTCTGTGGAACGACGCGAGAGAGAGAGAAGATATTTTTTAACGATGGTAACTGTTAGGATTGAGTCAAAATTTGATATTTTGAAACATCTTTCCTTGACTTTTTATTTTATGTCAGAATTTCTCCATATGAGTTTGTGAATCAGTGTATGGACTTTTACATAAATAGATTATAATGTTGAAGGACTGTATCTTTATTTGGGACAGCTGATTTTACTTTTTTTTTATTTATTTACATACATTTAGTAAAGTAACCAAGTATTGAAACTACAATCTCTCTCGCGAACTAGCTATAAGGCAGCCATTGTACGTCGACAGAATGAGACAACTGTATTATCGTCTCTGTGACCGTTATAGTTTAGGCCACGTAATATTATAGTCATTTGAGTATAAAATCATTTTTACATCACATTTGTATCACGTATCTTGCTTTTAATTCATTTATTTATTAATGGTAGTTATTGAGATAGTATAATATATTACGCACGTTATTGTAACATTTTTTCCTGATCTATGAGGGATGAGAGATTTCATATATTTTACTAACATTCACGAACTTTATCAACCAGTAGATTTTTCAAATAAATTTAGAAACATGATTATATCGATTTAAAAAAAATATTTACTACTTTTATCATTTGTTAGAAAATATGTTTAAATATGTGTTGAATTATATTTCGATTATGTTGTCGTATTTAAGACAATTAACCAAAGATAATTAGTCTCTTCCCTTTTTTGATCAAGGATATTATCGTCTTATAAAGTGTAAAAAAGACAAAAAATAATGATAATTGTCTTTAAAAGGCAGCTTTTTGAAAGTTTTAGTTGAGACTGATAGTAGCACTTCCACAGCTTTTTATTTTTAGAGATGTGCACTGTAATATTTTATACTTATTATGTTTAAGGAAGTTGTTTCTTTAGTTAATAGATGGGGTTAAAAAAATCATGATTTAGATGCATTTATACGGCAGCTATAATAGGCCGCTATTTTTATAACTAAAAACTATGGAGTAATCTCATGTTATTGAGGCTATACCCTGTGGTCCGAACTGCAATGATAACGTCGCTGGCTCAAATTGACTATCGCCATTTGACAGCCCTGCGAGCTAAAAACACAAATCGCAAAATTATGATCTCATTAACAGAAAATGTCGAACTGATTTGTTTTTATAATTTTCAAGAAACTTATCTTTGGAAACTTCAATAAACTTTCACCTGAAAAAATCCATGACAAAGAAGAAAAATAATCTTTCTTAATTGTAGATGGAAGCTAGAATTTATTTTAAACAATTCGGAATTGTCTGAAGGAACAACTTTCTTATATCAAGAAAATTCCCTATAATGTATGAATGGCCTATTTCGTATAAGTAAGAAAAGTATATAGGTAGACTGATTTACCTAGTTTTAATTTATGAAAATGCAGCCACTTTGTTTTTTTTTAACTACTGACTTTAACACAGTCCGGATAAATGCTTAGGTGCGTTTATTGATAAGTAGTATAATTATCAGCCTTATTGCTCAGGTCCCTGGACCGGATTACAAAATGAGTAAAGGCCTCGATTGATCCAATTTTGGCTATCTACAGTGTCCTACAATTTTATGCAGGTTTCAAAAACAAATTATGTTGGGGGAAGGCACATGGCGTATTGCGAGTAGTGTAACGTAACAGAAAAGTTTATTATTTAGCAACCTCACACAGCAAAGGAAAACCTACAAACAGCGTTGCTAAGTAGCCAGTCCAAAACTTATCTATTCGGTTACGTTTGTTAATGACGCTACTGTTTTCACCACAACCTTCTATTTACACACCTGCATCAGTTATTTATAAATAAGGCGAATGTTTTTGTGATGAATTAAAGTGTTTTGCCGTCACTCCTTAATATTTATTCGGACTTGGTTTACGCTCTGTATACTTAATATTTAATTCACTTCAATGTATTTACAACGCTAGTTATGGGTGAGTGAAAAGAGTGATTCATTACCTGAAGCATTTCTGTTTTAAAAATTATGCCGATTTTACAATGCCAGTAGAAGTAAGGCTTAAAATTAAGTATAAATTGTGTACTCCATTTGGTACATAATAAAATAATTTTGATTGTTTTTGGATTTTGTCATCGGCATAGTTAAAATTTCAAATCTCATTTACACGCTGAGTATTATGTATTTTACGTCGGAGTTCTCAAACGCCAATCAAGTATAACAAGCCTTCAAACTGATCCTATCCCTTATTATGTCAGTAGAACTGAAAATGACAGCTATAACTGTTAAGGCTGCTTTATTTTGAGTGGCGTTTCCGAATTTGGAGGTTAGTCTTAGCGTTAATTGCGAAGTTGCCATCAAGCAACGGTTTACTCATTAAAAGTGCAATTGATTTATTTAGGTATGTATTGCGTGGCTTTTTGTATGTTACAACATAATGCAACTTGAAATAATTCGTGTTAGTTTAACCCAAAAAATGAAATGTATTTGTAAGTATATTTAATATATATTAGATGTCTCCATTAAGCCTAGTTAAGGTGTATTTACGTAAGTTTTTATCGATATAATATTGTCATTATATCACTGTACCTCTCGCTCGCACGCTGTTATACGAGCAATTGTAACGTGGGAGCGAGCGAGACAGCAATGTATCATGTCCATTAGGGGAATGATGTGAGGGAATTTTTTATATTTTACTATGAATCGAAAAATACATAGAGCCTACCCTGTGTTAAATTTTTATTTTTCTAGAAATTTTCGCTTTTCTTAGATCTCAAGACGAGAAGGGAAATTTGTTATTTTTAAAACTTCCCCTAATGATTTCAAAATGCAATTTATATAAATATTCGATGTAAATATTGTACATTCATTCATTTTTTTGCATAATTTATTTATTGTGTTTTTTTATTAATGAAAGAGTTTTAAAGCCTTTATGTTTGTTACTTTATATGATGCATTTGTGTTCTATATGTTTTATTTTTTTAATCTCTTTTCGAGCACACATTTCTGTTGTCTTCTAAAAATAAGTGCCATTTATGTTTAAAACGTATGGTGATTTCGGTGATTCCTATTATTGTGTCGTTCTCTCGGGATGATTGCGTTTGGTCCGAAATTCTTTCTTGTAGGTTCTCGAATGTTCTAAAGTAGAATCAATGTACGCTTGGTCTGCCGCGCGCCGCCGTTTGCTACGCAATTTTGAGTTTTAACGTCGCTAGTTAGCGTTGTAAGATTGGTGAGTTTCGCTTCTCTAGGGTAAGGGTTGTGGCTAGGGCTTACCGCTAGTTGGCGCTCGCCACCTCAGGCGGGCAGAGATGCTCCCCGCTTCACAATTTTGTCGCTCGTTATCTCTTGCGATTGGTTGGTTTTGCCGCAAGATAAAACTCGAATAAAGTTGTTTGCTGGGCATTTTAAGCTCCCAGCTAATTCGTTAAAGCTTGTCAGAGTTGCCTCAAAATGTAGATGATACCGTATTTTTCTTTTAGTGCGGTCCATTTTGAGTCAAAAGTGATAAAACGCTCACGCTCATACAATTTATCAATTCGGGACGCGTGTGAACGCGCTATTATCACTTTTGACTCAAAACGGACCGCATCCTTAAACTTGTAAAAAACACTCGACCTGATATTGAAATTGAGCTTTGATATCTGATGTGATATTCTGATATCTGCCAATCATGTTCCGAAATGTCAGTATTACTATTTGAGTAGAAGATGGGAGCCAGTTGGCTTTAAAGTGGTCGTACGAGCGTAGCATTTGAGATGAACTTGCAATTTAAAAGATAACTTCAGACCCAAGTCCAGTTAAAACGGTTCAAGTATTTTCATTCGAACATTAACTTTTCTACATCTTGCATTGACTTTTATTAATGAAAAAGGAAGTAAAAGAAAACTGTGCACAGATAATGCGTCAACTAGCGGGCGCAATAAAGGTTGGTGAGAAATTGCCTTTGGTCGTTAGTGAGTACGTGAAGGGTTAGGATTACTCTTATGCATTGTTTTGTGTGAGGTAGAGAAGGGTTAACCAGTTTTTGATCACATTCAAAAACAATACTGTGAGTTTCACAGTGCTTATGAACGCATATAGGGTCGTTCAAACCAATTTAAACAACACTGTTCACACGAAATCGACTGTCGGTTCTTGGTTGTTGTCCATTGCCGTGGCTTGAAATGGAAGCAAATGAAGAACCGAGATTTAGTTGTGCGTATGAAGATGGTTTGGCATGGCAATGAACGGTGTCGAGCTGCTGGTGATACTTTGCAGCTAAGCCCTATGGTTGACTGGTTAAAATGCAAATCAACATTGAGTCCGCCATTTCTAACAATTTATTGTTATACAATAAATATACTCTTGTTAACTAACATTACAGTTATGTAAAATGCTCTCTGTATGAAACCCTTGTTAGATAACAAACGGTAAAATGATAAAAATGGTCCTTGCTGTACCTCACACAAAGCTATCTGCATCTTTCCTATATTGTATAGTAGAGTGTGATCAATGTTGTGATATTATCGGAAGTGCGCAGACGGCGGCGCGCAGTCGGCATACAATTTGCTATGTGCGTCTCAATTACTGTAAACCCAGTTCAAAGGAATGTGTCATATTTTATAATAAATAACCATCTATGTAATGACGCTGTGTTTTATTTATAGTTCACGAACGGCAGCCCGTTTCCTATCCAGAGGGGAGTGGTACATTTCGTTATTTTATCTCTACCTCTGGGGGGCTAGCCATGCGCAACACACTTAAGTATGACACGTAGGAAGTGCCAATAAGTGCCATGAATGACATTTGATTTGTCAATTTTGGCACTTTCTACATGTCACCAGGTGGTGCATTTTGCTCATGGCTAGCCCTGCTGTATGTAATGATATCTGGGGCCAAATCTATTATTTTAGAACGCTTCAATTGAATCGTAATTGAGTCAATAGTCAAATTTGACATATTTGTGTCTAAATAGCCGATTGAGACTCAATTACGATTCAATTGAAGCATTCTAAAATAAGCAGACTTGGGGCCCTGAATGATTGTTTAGACACATCTCTGTTCCGCTCCGCTGTGGTGCATACCGGACCTCACTAGGACAATAGCGCCCCGCCGAATGTCCATTAGACAGCAACTGGTCCATTGGTTCAATAGGTCATATGTTACCCAAAGCGCAGAAAGTCGCGAATATCTAAATGTTATTAGATAGATTGTAATCCCGTTATTTATAAATAAAAACAATCAGCCCTACATGACTCTACAGCAACAATTTAACGAATGTAAAGTTTTTCTTTCGTGTTCTTTTTGCTGACGACACTTGCGAGTAAGTCTCAGGACAACGCTAAACCAGTGCTGCAGTGTTGCTTTATTTTTTAATGAATAAGTGCTGATTTTTCAAAAGTTAGATAAAATTTATCTGACCAATAATTTACAAGTCGGCAGATTTGGAAATGTTGGATTTCGTTTTGACATACGTCGTTTGAATTGTCGTTCTGAGTGATAATTTATTGGTCTGATAATTTCTATCTGACTATTGAAAAAAAAACTTTTAGGGGGGTTTAAGTTTAGGATTGTAAAGAATTGGTCACGCATGATCGTCATTGAACTTAGGCTAATATTCCATCAGACAGTAAACAGTAGAAAATAAAAAAATAAAATATGATATCGTTTATTAACCATTCAACATCAATTAAACACTGCACTACGCGCTTACAGAATCACAGATTAACTTTGCTATGTACATCTTGATAATAGTTATACAAAGTCAATACCTGGCTTGAAAAAAAACCCTTGAATACTTCACAATAATTTGGTAAGTATGATTTTTTTTTGCAGTTAATATGACATTTTTATTACAATTTTTTTTCATAACAGTAGGTTCTTTGAACTTCTATGTTTGATGATATGTCAACAGTTTGATACAGATCTATCTACCTAAAGTATAATTTGCGATTAAAATATTTTTATTTTTTAATATACTTACACAATGCAAACACTTTCCATCTACGTGAATAAACACATCCACTTTAAAGCATATAGTTATGTTACATAACAGTGATATGAATTCTTATTACCCATAATCCTGAATATTCTAGCTTTCTCTAGGTACAGAGGCGCTCACTTCATCCTTTACATAGTGGCACCTTATGCCGCTGACATAAGACCCATTTTGCAACGGTTTTGTAAAGGTGGACGTGAGCGCCTCTGTACATTGTCAATAAAGAATGTGACACTACGAAAAACCGACAGGTCCAACTTTGAGCTAAATTACCCCTGTCTTTTTTTTACCCACTCGTATCGTTGCTTGTATTATGAAGATAATGCTTCTATGAATTTTGATGGATGTATTTAACGGTCTCTAGCTGTCTCATAAAGTAATAACTTATTTACTAATTTAACAAAAATGTATCGCCTTATGCTCCTCAATGATTTAATGAGTTACTCATCAACATTATCATTTCCAAACTCTAGCTAAGCATCAAGTCAAGGCGGGCTTTGCCCAGTTTTCGGATACGTCCGTACCGATCGACCACTTGGTGGACGTTCAGCTCAAACGCACCCCGCTCCCCAGCACCCGCACCAGGGTATAGAAGCGTCAGTGGGCGCTGCAGACAGTTTCCTGGACTTGTGCGTGCACGCAGACGCCAGCGAGTTCACTGAGGAACACACGCTGTTGGTCCGCTCGTGTTCTGAGTGCGATGTCGTCATCTCCTGGAACATAATAGTAGATTATGCCACAAGGGCTTAAAGAAGTGTATTATGTCCCGGGCGTCATATTGAACCCCGAGTATGAGGGAATACGAGGGGTTCAAGACCGCCCAAGACAAATACACTATTAAGCCCGCGGTGCATACTCTACTTTTTATACTTTCTGCGAGGCAATCGAAATTAATGGCTGAAAAAAGTAAGTGCTTAAATATTTATTTCAAGTGAAAATAGGTAATTAAATATGAGAAATTAGGTATTTATCAAAAATTAAAAGTGATGTTAGAAACATAAGACAGTTATGCCAAGACATTGGAAAGATGAGACCAGTTACAATCTTTGGTACATTTATTTTATCAGCACAAGACTCAGGAGCTATTTGAGCGGTTGGCGCCTTTTTTCTTTCTTTGGCATCTATTTTGTTAGTGGCCAGTACGACATTCGAACTCAGAATAATAGTAGATTATTAACCAAGGGGATAAAGCAGTGTCTTCTGTCGCGGGTGACGACTGAAATCGCGAGCGTAACGAAGGACTCGAGGTTAACTCCCGAGCGCAGCGAGGGTGTTAATAAATTTAATACGAGTCCTGAGTGTAGCGAGGGATTTAAGTTCACCCAAGACTAACCGCCGCACTCAGAGACGTTCATTAATTTAGTCCTAATGATCACTTAACTAATTATCATTAAATCCTTTAATGAACAGTGTCTCCCAGAGTCGAAATTTAATCGTCCGTTAGTTAATGACAGATTTAAGGATGCATATGGCGGTGCTAGATGAAAAATAATGTGTCGATTGTTTATCGATGTTGTGTTGTGTAGCCATATTTAAAATCAATTTATAGAAAACCATCAAGAAATTGAGTTTTCTGCATTGGAAACCATAAGCTGAAGTAATATGAATAAGAAAAGTAAGTTTGTATTGAATTTTGACTCATGGATTGGCGAAAATATAATGTTAAAATATTTTAAAAAAAAAACAATTGAGATTTTGTACTACGGCAACTCATCCATTATAAAAGAAAAAACTTGTGTCACTTGTGTCACTTGTGTCAAGTAACATTTGAAGTTTGGTGTCAGTCAAGTGCGCGAAAAGTCTTTTGTTGTGTTATTAATTGTGATCGTTTTATTTGAAATTGTAAGTTGGTGACAAATTCAGAAAATATTTGAGTTTAGTGAAATATTTTAAAAATTTCTTACTTAGTAGTAGTTTATTTCACTTCAGGATCTTCAAGAGAAAATACCACGCAAAAGAGATGCCAACTTTACTGCTGATGAAAAGGCCCTACTAGCTCAGTTGGTTAAGAAACAACTTAATCATTCGAACTTATTGTTCTTGTTATACTCAACAAGGAGAACTCCTGTATCTCAGGTAATCAACCCTCCACCTCATTGCATGGATGAATTCATAACAGTCAAACAAAACATTCAAAATAAATAATCCATTTTAATTTCAGATGGGAATTCGACAGTTACTGATGATACAAATGCCGCAACCTGTCGAAAACCTGTCGACTACATTCGTAGGGAAGCAATCATGCGCCTCAAATTATTAGAAAATAAAAAAAAAATGAGATGAGAATTTTGAAAACACAGGTAGGTACTTACTGCATTTTGAAAAACATAGATGGCTGTAATCTTCTATTAGTTGGTATTACTGCCTTCATTAACTAAAACAAGTAGGTACTTTATGATATGATATTAATTTGGTTTTTATTTTCCAGTTAGAAGTAGAACAGATGAAAATAGAAACGGAGAGGAAGAAACAAAAAATGCAAGAAGAGACGGATGGACCTAAAACAAGAGGCAGCACGATACTTAGTAGAAAAGGAAAAATTAGATTTAGAAAAAGCCAAATTAGAATTAGATGAGGTAAAAAATAGAAGCAAATAAAAGAAATGTTTCAAATACTATATTTTATTTTCTCTACATTTTAACTACTATATATTTTCTCATACCTACTTAGGTAAAGAATCGTTCGACCAACGTACGTTTTTTTAGATTTTAGACAACATCCGGTGTAAACCTATACCGAGCGTAAAATTCTTGAACAGAGTGTTCTCTAAAAGGGCCTGAATAATCACGGAGATATCTTCCTGGTCCCACTTCCCTAAATCTTCTAGCATTGTTTACGAAATCGGTAAAGTCCAGTCCAACAGGCTTGACATTTTGCTCTAGAAATGATTAACAAAATTTACTGATAAAATAAGGAAAGTTGAAAACATAACCTCAAAAATATACGTCAAAATATACGTCAAAATCACCCATTAAAAGTTAAGTAAAGATTTTTCATCCCTTAACTTTAATTTTCATTAAGCAATGCTAATGAGCCGTTAAGTGACTCTGAGAGTGAGCTTACTTAAATCTATACTAAGGAAGGGCTTAAGCTAAGCATTAAACGTCTCTGAGTGCGGCAGTAAGACAGCTTTATCACCGAGGAAAATACTCTACTTTTCGTACCATTTGCGAAAAAATATTTATTATTAAACTTTTTCTATTTATCACATACTAGCGACCCGCCCCCGCTTCATCATCATCATCATCATCCTGTTGGAGTCCACTGCTGGACATAGGCCTCTCCCATTACACGCCACTGAGCTCGATCTTCGGCTGGCCCCGCTTCAGACGGGTGCAATAGGATGTTATCATACATAAAAACCTTCCTTTTGAATCACTCTATCTACTGAAAAAAACCGCATCAAAATCCGTTGCGTAGTTTCAAAGATTTAAGCATTCAAAGGGACATAGGGACAGAGAAAGCGACTTTGACTTATATCACACATAATACTGGCAGGTCATAAAGAAAGAATTAAAACTTTTTTTTCGTACCACTTGCTCAAAAAAGTGACATTCTAGCCCGCAAAAAGAGAACATAACAATAGTCATTTTTAATCTGTTGAAAACAGGGAAAGAAAATTGTACTGAATTTCATTCATCCTCTAGGGAGAGAATGTGATTTAAATTTGGAATACTTACCGAGGTTTTCGAGCGCTAATTTGAATTAGAAGTTTTAATTCTTTATTTGTGACCTGCCAGTATTATGTGATAAAATAGAAACAAGGGTGTGATTAGAAGGCATTTAATGTGTGTTTGAAAATTCTTAGTCCTGATATTTATTGTAAAATAGTATAATTAAAGAATCACTGATCCTGCAGTCAAAATTGTTCTGCAGTTTTGCGGGACATAATTTAGTTTGCATTTTTATGTATGTTGTTTATAATAAATAAATAGTAAATATTTTTTTCGCAAAGGGTACGAAAAGTAGAGTATTTTCCTCGGTGATAAAGCTGTCTTCGTCTTGGGTGAACTTAAATCCCTCGCTTCACTCAGGACTCGTCTTAAATCCCTCGCTTCGCTCGTGATTTAAGTTTTTAACACCCTCGCTACGCTCGGGAGTAAACATCGAGTCCTTCGTAATGCTCGCGATTTGAATCGTCACCCGCGAAAGAAGACACTGCTTTATCCCCTCGGTTAATAATCTACTAATTCAAATGGGCGCTCGAATACCTCGGTCATTATTCCAAATTTGAATCACATTCTCTCCCTAGGGGATGAATGAAATTCAGTACAATTTTCTCTCCCTGTTTTCAACAGATTAAAAATGACTATTGTTATGTTCTCCTTTTGCGGGCTAGAATGTCACTTTTTTGAGCAAGTGGTACGAAAAATCTCATTGCACCTAAACATTCTTGATTACACGGTTGCATTCCAAATTCAAATCACTTTATAGCCCATGGGCAATAATGAAATTCAGTACAACATGTCCCGGTTAGACAGTAGGGCTATAATGACTTACTTTACATGACACATGCAATTGACGAGCAGGTAGTATAAAAAGATATATTTTTACGGGATGTGAGAGTAATTAATCCACGTGAAAGGCAACGCTGCGGCAGTTTTGGTGGCTGAATTTCATCGTAACAGGATACTACGAGTAACTGGATGGTGACAGAATTAACAGAGTGGAATTATATAAATGACTCAGTGGACTCCGAAGTTCTAAGAACACAGCATAATCAAATCCGAAAGGTAGGCATTGACAGTTTGATATTCTAGCACCTTACCTGGTAGCTGTCCCGCTTGTACCGCGGGCCTGAGCTGGATGACGACAAGGTATTCCTTGGCCGATGTCTGCTGCAGTGTTTGGGCTTGGCCGCTTCGGGCACCTCCTCTATCAACCTCTCGCTCTCACCCTCCGCATGAATCACCCCATTCTTCGTTACCCCGTTTTTCGCTTCCTTTTTTTTCTCTCGTCTTTTTCTTTCTCTCTTTTTAAAGGTCAAGGAGAATCGTTTTCGCTTCTTCACTTTAGGAGTCTCTGGCCTTTGAGGTGCGGTTGATTTCTCTCTTTCAGATCTGCTCGTGTCATCATCCGGGGGCGGCACTTGTGATTCAGAATCTGTTTTCACTGTCGTCTCTGTTCTTGTGGAAGAGTCTGGCTCTCCAGTTTTATATGCAACCTCCTTTTCCAAATTAGCCAACTCCATCCTTCTTAATCGCTTAGGCAGTTTATTCACTGTAGCGTATATCGGTTCCTCATTGTCTCCTACTGGAGCTGAGCGAGATCTGAAGAAAAAATCGAACTTTCTAGGCTTCACTGGGATTCGTCTTTCGACAAAGACGACAGTGCTTGCAACTTCTGTTGTTGTCGTTAATTCTTCTCCTGGTTTTGGGCTTAAAGTTTTAACTGGAGTGGATTTTGGATAGTCATAAGTCAGTTCGATGTTTTTTTCCGTAACATACTTTTTGGGTTGAGCTGGGTCTCCGTTTGGTTGAGGAGCTGGGGGAGATTCTGGTTTCTGGCAGCAACATTGTCGTTGTATTCGTCGAGTATTGCACATAAAGACAGAGTTCTGCTGTATAAACGTTGTTTGGATCGTGGGACTTGACTGAACCTCTCCTAGCAGATCTTCTACGTTTCCTCCAGTGTGGAAGCGCGGAGGTTGATAAGGAGCTACGACAAAGCCTGGCGGTGGTGGTGAACCGACGTGATATGGTGGTGACGTGACCGATTCGAAGAAGCGTGGCATATCAGGCGGTGTATCGTGTACGAGTACGTCCACGGTCCTTTCATGCTGCCTGGCCGCCATTTTTGGAGTCGCGTGTGCATTGTTTGAGCTCATTTGGGGCTGGAGCAGTTTCACCGGCGTATTGTCCTCTTCTTGGCACTCATCGCAAGTGCACGGAGATTCGATGCCGCTCTGGAAAAGGAAGACGTGTTTAGAATTCGATATTTTTGGTTATTTCCAAATAGTTCGTTTGTGAATGATTCAGTGGCATAATATTTACAGTATGGCTGGATGATTCATTCGTTGTTTACGGAATTTTGTGAATGTGAATGCTGCCCACTGTAACCTTTCTCAACCTCATACTACCGTGATTCAGTGGTAATCGTAAACTTTACAGCTTTACGACCACGAATTATCGAATTACGGGTTGGTAACTATAGTGCAATCCACGTCAATATTTGCAATTGAAATTATAACGGCCTGCTAAAGAATCTTTATAGTATGTTAATTGTCACAAGTCTATCCGAATCCGAATCTCAGAATGAGTCTTATAGTTTAAAGCAATAAATGTGGGGGTTACTATAAAACCATTTAATACGCTTAGCGCTTTTTATTGCGCTCCAAATGCCAATAAAGTTCCAAAGAGCATTTCATCTTTACCCCACCGAAACGGTTAATTATCCCTGGACTCTTAATCTTCACGTCGAGGTCTGTGGCTTCCGCCATATGGCACATCAGAAATACATCCTACGTCATCGACCAGTTCACTCTTAATTATAAGTTATATAGTATTTCATGTCAGTGAACACATTTTTAACAAATTCAACACGATGGAAGAAAGGAAAACCAGAAAAAGACATTCGGTCTTGGCTTCAGGCGGGAATCGAACCTGCGTCTTTCACGTGCGAGCCTCCGTGACTACGAAGTCAAAAATGAAGTACCTACGCACATCTTAGAAGAGAACTGGCTTTTAGGGTCACCAGGAATATATTTTCCTATAGATTTTGTTTTTTTTACATGAAACTTAGTGGCCTGACTGGCCTTTAACGTGTTGCTCTGGGCTAGGGAGATGTCATTTCCAATGTAAACACGTTTGTTTTTTGATTTGCCAACAAGGCTCATGTCAATTATATCAAAGATGGATGGATCCTAGAACTTTTGAAGTCACCAGGACTACACCAATTAAAACAAGCGGCAAAGACAGTGTGGCTTTAGTTTTGCACCCAATTTTCTTAACGTTAGTGAATTGTTAGTTAAATTTTAACTGCAGAGGGCGGATGAACCAACATCTGGCGCGGCAGAAATATAACGAACGTCATAGCGCAGTTTTGTCACGTATTTCTTGTGTTACGAGGTATTAAAATGACCGGACATAACTCGAAAATTTGCATGCAAATGTGATGTGTACTACCGACTCGTCGGATCTGCTCATGAATCGCAATAAGTGTCAAAAAGGAAGTACCTAGGTACATATTTGGTGACCACACGCATAGATCATTACTATTATGTCGATGACTATTTGCTCGAAAAAATGTAAGGTACTCAGGACCTTAGATGAAAATTTGATAAACGAGTAGATAAGTATTCAGAAAACAACAAAACCAACTTTCTACGAGTAAATAGGTAAAACTAAGTTTTGGAACAAAATGTATTCAATAAAAATAAAGATACGTTGATGTTGTTTCAAAGTAACCATAAGCTGAGTAGAAAATGTAATAGCCTACTCACAGTTGAGTCTTGAAAATTTAAAATCGTTTCCTATGGTCTTCTTAATTTAATTTTGTTTTGTTCATCATGTGAAGCTTACCTACATAATTTTCAGTCGATTTGTGTTACACGTTTTGTGTTAGGCCCGAAGTTAGGTACGAAGTCATATTTACCTATTTTCATTAACGTTATTTTTAATTTGACTATAAAATTATGATTTACACGCTCCACGTCCTCGCAATGCACTTCAAACAGAGGTTTTAAAATAACCAACGATCCAGCATATTTCATTACAGCAATGCTGAGAGATAACGTATTATAATATACCTTAGAAGCAGCTATCGAACTTTATTCGTGCGGCACTTGTTAATTTCACAAAAACACGACAGTTGGTAGTTTCCAAAAATCACAGCGGTAGTGGGTCGCCGGTCCGGCGCGCGAGTCGCGACTGGGTTTATTTATATACACGACATTAGGTGTAACAATATTTCCCGAGGCATGCCCGCCCTTGACTCATTTACAACCAAATTGAGACTGGAGCATTCGTCTATTCATCTTTCTTCAATACTTACCTATACAGGGCTGCCATACTACGGCAAGTTTCAGCTGAGTAACTACTCTTAACAATTGATAAAATCGTTGTAATCCTTAGTACTTTCAACGCCACACCTAGGAATCTATCGCCAATGCCACTGAGTCTAGAAAGCTATAAGTAATTGGGATTTACTTATAACCTAGGCAAAACAGCGCCATGAAACGATTTCTGGACATTTTAAAAGTGGGGTAAGTTTGTATGGGAGTCTATGCTTTTCGAATTTAGCAACACAAAATTGAATTACAGTCCACGTGGACAAAGCCGCTGGCTTGTACTATCAAAGAGTCGTAATGAGTAATTTCCTGATGCTGGATGGGTATTAGAACAGGTAGTTCTAAAACAAACCCTACAAGGACTCTGCTTCTACCATGCACATCCTTCAAACGTCAAGTCATCTTCTGCTTTTGCTGATAAAGAGTTCTTTTCTATTTCAAATCGTGTCGATAGTCAGTTAACATGTTACCTACGTGTCCAGAAACTGCCACCTTTACGGCGTCAAATTGGCACTTATTAGGTCATCGCGTGTGCTGGTCAGACACGTAGGGCGTAATAGGAGCTCTTTGCCTCTGCTAGATATTCACGATAGCACTACATTTTCAAATGTGATGGATGTCCATTGAGTTAAAGCACAAATGGTACGCCATTTGTAAACGGATGTGTCGCAGCACGAATGTCTAAGTGAGGTTAGATAGAAACTTCCAAAGTGGCTTATTTTGACTTCAATCTCAAGAACCTAGAGTCCGTTTTGCTGTTAAATAGCTAAGAAATCCACATTTTGAATTCAGAAGACAAGAATACACAAGCATGGGTAGGGTGTACATGCCTGAAAGTTCTGGAACGGAAATTCTAAACCGTTACCAGCATGGAGCATGACGATAACCCGCGTCGCGACTCTATAGTCGCTCTGTGGACGCTATGGTCTCATTATTTGATGAGGCAGAGTGCCACTAGTCCTCGGTCAAAAAAGGGCTCTGCTTTCGGCATGTGGGAGCCGCCAGCAAGATTGAGTGAAGCTGATCCATTAACCACAGGCCTCAGCATTGTAGTTTCGTCACTGAATCTAACTTCTGAACAAAGACGATATGGTACACCTGGTCACATCTCCATATACAGAAAGCCCCACGTCAAGTGTAACATAGAAGTTAAAATTGATCTTCAGGGCATTGATATACGAGCCGTCAAAGAGTTTACACGTGACTGTTGCCTTGTGTACCAGCCCTACATAAAAGGCACATATTCGTTCCGTCAGCTATTTCTGGCAGACGCTGGCTGATCGTACGTCAAACGATCCATCAGAGCGAGAGCTCAAAAATAAGCGAGTTTGACTGCGAGAAAACATGCACTCGGGTCGATTGGGTAACAACAGGCAGCTTTTAAAAATGTTCAAGAACCTGATTACGGACTTGAATGAATGAATAATAATATCCTGAGGATCTTACAAAATATTTAGGTCTTACTAAAATTCATATCTCAGCAGTATGATCAATTATTTGTATGGAATATAGGTATTTGCTCTTCTAAGAGTTACTATCCATAGACCTAATCCTTACTACTCAGTAATCGTAATATCTACGAGTATTATAAACGCAAAAGTGATTCTGTCTGTCTGTGTGTTGCACAATAAAGCCTAATCTACAGAGCCTATCTAAAACGGACATAATTCAAATCCTGAGAAATGACACTAGTTTGCGAAAAAGGAGGTGGGAAATTGGGTATGAAAGCTTGTATGGAAATAACGCCATTTTTAAAGCCTGAAACTTAGTACAGAGGAATTGGATCCCTGAGAGAGTGAAATAGGGGGAGAAAGCCCATGCGGATGAGGTTTTGGGCGGCCGCTAGTGTCAAATACCTTGCTTGCAATTAAAATATAGGCATTCCGCTTCAATATATGCCAAGCTATTGTCTTAAAATGGTGGGAATTCACAAGGTCCTATTCTATAACCGTGCAACGTGCTTTCTTATTTTTTGATCATTCATATAAAATTCTTTTTTTTAGGTGATTGATGAGGGTATTGTGTGCCGTATTAGGGGAACCCGATACCCACCGGCTTCACCCGAAGATGACCACTCCTAAGTTTAAGGTGGTCTGGGGGTCTGTGTTTCCCATGCGTTCCAGGTCGCACATAGCCCTGTTGTCTCGAAGTCAAGGCACTGGGTAACTGCGTAACAAGTTAGCTTCATTTTTAATTTAACTGGGCACTGGTGAACTTAAACATTTGTAGAAAAAGCTTTAAACCATTGTAGTATATACTATTACCGTGGTTTTTTAGAGCCCCGCTTGTATTAAAGGCTTAAAATAACACATAAAAGTCATTTTCTCACTCCTTAGAATCAAAATAAATGAAAATCCGGCTAAGCTACTATCATCTGAACCCTGAAATAAGAAGAGTTTAGGTACAGAGTTGCCCACATCAACCTCTACAAAACCATTGAAAAATGGGTCTATACTATCAGCAGCTTGAGGTGCCCCTCTGTAAAGGGCGATGTGAACGCCTCGGTATGTACCATATGGGTGTCAAAGATTGATACATATTTAGTTCATTTTCGAAACATTAAAAAAAAAAGAAAAAAAACCCAAATAATATGGTCGTCACAGAACGCGTATCACGCGTATAACTGATAACTGTGGAGTGATCGGTTGAACGCATACTTTCGAACGCAAAGGTTGTGGATCTGATTTTTTTTTGTGCAACAGAATTTGAATTAAAAATCACTGCATTCTTAACGCGAGCGGACTATAAATACTTCTTAATCCTTACCTTATTCCCGTCCTGCTCCGCCTCCTCGGGCACGACGCTCAGGTCATGAAAGGCAACACGCGTCGAGCCGTCTGCGCTTGCGCACTCGGGGCATGCGCTGCACACAGACGCGCTGTCCTGCCGACATATACTGGTACTTATTTACTGCGGGATAGGGCTTAATAGAGAACCACTCGAATAATTAAACGTTAAACAAACAACAGCCTTTATACTTTCTACTACTGCACAGGCTCTACCTCAAGTAGCCTACCTCTGTGTGGATTATCGGTTATCAAGCCGCCCTAAGGCTTCCCACTGGGCTTAACGATTGAAAACCAGCGACATCGCTGTAAGCCTAAGGTTGTCATTTTTTGTTCTGCTGACTTAGTTCTTAGACTCCGGAAAGCATTCATCGTTTTCATCAAGTTTTCTGAATTAGAGCTAAGTTCCAAAACTTGTGAAACCAGAAGCATCTAAGATGTGCTGCTGGGGGAGCATAAAGGAAAACTTATCATCTTTAGGTGGTTATAGTCCAGATAGTCCACTGTTTTAATCACCTTCCGAGAATTCGGAATTTCAAAAAGATTAAAATATTCTATTATTTAATTGCGAATTAGCTGTAATTTGCTTTGTAATTTGTTGCGAATTAGCTGTAACTATCTACTGAAGCACTTAATAACGAAAGAGTTATGTCAACCGAACTACACTGCTTTGTTGTCACAGTTCGGCTGATCCAGTGCCTCAGCACGGTGAACAGATGGGACTTGATATGAAATCGTGACCTATGAGCTAATTGGCTGTGATACTAGACTTGCACGCACGTCCGAGTGTTCCGGCGAGGACCTCCTCTCCCTCAGCATGCTGTCCAGGCGGTCGTACTCATACCGCAGCGCTGATATCTCTCTCTTCAACTGCTCGTTCTCTCGCTTCAGCTTCTTTATGTCTGATTGACCTGAGAACGAAACGGATGAGTTGAATTTTATAGAACGACGAGATTTTTCCTTTGTTTATCTAGTCGAACGCCCGTAAAGACTTGAGTGTCCAAAAAGTTTTGCAAATCTTAGGTTGTAGGACCCTAAAGTATTATTACTCTATGGGCACTAGTTGAAGAAATAGTGTCACTAAATTTTAAGGCCCTGCGCTGCCGCTGAGGTGTATTTTAAGTAGGTGAGGTCAAACGCAAACCCAGTTTAAATAAAGTAAATCTAGGTTAAGGTTTACACAGCATATTTTGTGTGAAGTGGTCTACTTTGATGGACGAAGTTTATGGCAGTTCTTTGTAGACATTCTGGCAATACTACTACTATAAACTAATAATACTATACCTCTTTCGACTTCAGCGTTAATGTTGATTGTGCGCAGTCGTAGCTCCTCGTTCTCGTAGAGCATGCCCCGCGAGGACTTGCGGTCCAACCTGCAA
Organism: Udea ferrugalis; assembly: GCA_950022985.1. Classification (NCBI taxonomy): domain Eukaryota; kingdom Metazoa; phylum Arthropoda; class Insecta; order Lepidoptera; family Crambidae; genus Udea; species Udea ferrugalis. Next base: position 3,832,511 of record OX465541.1, read on the forward strand.
AAAGCACAGTTTGCTTAGCGGGGTTAACATGCACGCCGCGAATAAATCCGGGAGAGCAAATAGCCAATCACAGGTCGCCCTGCCGCCATTTCTCTATTTTCTCTATTGTTGCTAACATGGCCGCTTATGTCAGATTTGAAATATTGTATGGAAAATACGGATTTTTGGCTATATTTCTAGTCGATCGGAAGGGTACAGGAGTCAGACGCCATCTGACACCACAGATCCAGGGACTCACCTACTGGGTGGAATTACTTGAGGGATCCTCCACCCGTCTCACACAATTGCTCGAGGTGTAATCTTCTTTTTTTTGGGTAAGTATAGAATCATTTTAACTAACAGACGATTTTAGGTAATTAGGTAGAGTTTTTTCGGATCACTCAAATACTCTGTAACTAGGTATTTGTCGTCAATGACTAAATTAGATATACTATCCCTCGACTGTCCATTATTTTTTCATGGCTTTTCATTGAAATGTTAATACAGTCAATCAGCCTAGGGCTATTTTATGGAGATGTTATAAAGAAAGATTCGGCAGCCCTGCCTCTTAGTACTTACTTGCGGTTGGGCTTGACATTGACGTCTTTGCGCCGCGTGCGCAGCATGCTCGCGCCCGTCATCCCCGACATCTTGGAACAGCTTCCCGTTTGCCATGCGACGGGCTACACCTGGGAACAATAACAAAATATTTAGGTATGGGTTTTGTTGTATAACTTCAAACGAGGATTTAGAACTGAAAGTAATCATTTTAGTGTTTCTGCGACTGGTTTAACATATTGAAGGTTTTATTTTATATTTAAATTCAAACAAAACAAAATTGCATTTTCGTCATCCAGTTACTTTTATATCAGTCACGACCTGTCATGGCTGATGTAAAGTAGTCGAAACATCGGGTTATAAAATTAATGAAAATGTTAAATCGCAAAGTTATTTTAACGTGACTGATTTTGGATTTGTCTCAGTCTAAAAAGGCGAATTTTTTTTTTTTTAAAAAAACAAGTGTCAGTAAAGAAAAAAATTAAGTAGCTGTCTCAAAATGTTCCGTCCAAAGTCCTACCTATGTCCTACCTGTCAAATGGGACGCGATCGACTAACCAACGAATTCACAAACGCAAATCAACGTTGAGCATTCGTCAGAAGTATAGCTATACTAACAGCTACACCAGTTAGGGACAGCTGTCCCTTTCAGTAATATTGACTACGGGACAGCATGAGCATGAGCATGAGCGCGTGCTTAGCGTTGATTGGCGTTTGAGAATTTGGGGAATGGATAGTTTGTTACTTGTCAGATATTGTTTTTTATTGAACCATCATTCTTCATAGCGACCCACGACGTCTGTCGGGACAGTTACACAATACCTAGTATATTTCAAAATAAGGAACCCAAAAGTACTCTCAAGCACAAGGGTAAGTTACCCTTGAAGGGTCGTCGTCCTACATTTGAAGTCGCGTTTCGCAGATCTAAGTAGGGGGTGGCAAGATAGGTCTCTAAGTGCCCACTTGAGGGGTCGTCAGAGACGCAGCCCTTGTACTGTTAAATATTAAACAGCTAGACCGCAGACCCTTGTGACAAGGTCGATGATATAATGATAGTGTCGTTTTTCTTTAGGTGTTATACTGAAGAATTTTTGGGGTTGAAAAAACAAAGCCCCGATACAAATATAAATCTTTTAAATAGGTACAGAGAATATATTTCAGGAAGTAGAAAATCGCATTCGTTGGCCCTTTGAGTCAATATTATTTAGTTTAAGTTTGAAGTAAATATGTTTTTTTATTCCAAACGGCGGCGTTGCTACGCGTCCGGGGACCGCCTAATGATTTTTATAGTAAAGAAACCATTGAACATCATACACAGCGCCCATCTAAAATTCTAGACCCAAACTGAGTAAAGCCCGTACTATGGTAATTAAATGATTGACAAAGATTACTTTTTTCCCCTCTTGCTACATATCTAATCAATGTAATATGCATAGAAAACATCCAGACCAATACCAACAGACCTAACATCACTTCAAATCTCGGTGCTTCACGCTTAATTCAATCACCAATACGCTTCACTTTGAATTAGTATTTTCTCTCATTTTGTATGTGAATAATTAAAAAATGATATTATTTCTCCCAAACGACCACAGTCGCCAAGAAATTGAATTTTAAGGGTAACCCACTACGAGGGAAGTGAGTTTTGGCGCCAACCGAAATACCATAGCTTTTTATGCAAACGAATGTTTGTATTGTGCGAGGATCGAACCGTCGTTATCTGGTGTAGTCGGAACCAAATCAATCGACAAATTTTAATTTCAAGAGTACATTACTTCTTAAGATATTCCTTTGTCTTTACAGATCGGTGTGCTGAGCTTTTGAACGAAAACTTGTTATCATCCTAGTGTAATAGGTAGTAGATTGTTGACCAAGGGTTGAAGTGACACATTTTACACCCGAGATATTTTAGCGCTCAAACGAAGTGAGAGCGCCAAAAGTTCGAGGTGCAGCGCAGTGGTTACGAGCGTCAAAGGTCACTGGTTCGATTCACGCACTTGCACAAATGTTTGTTATTGAATCACATATTGCGGTGAGTCTGGGTGTTTGTTATACCTTCACGGTTTTATGGTTTCCATAACATATAAGAAAATTATTTTCAGCTATGAGCTGTTTGTGATATCACATATTTACACAGTTATTTAAATTCATCTTACGATTGAAAGAAACACGAACGATTAATATTTCTACTACTTACTGACACTGGGCGCTTGTTACAGCAATATTAATTATTTAAAAAACAAGGAACTAAACGATAACTACAGCACATGGCACGCACAACTCTCCGGCGCCTCGCGGATAATCCACACTAACGCGGCTATCTGCCACACGTTGCTAATTGTATTAGCACAGGCGCTGACGCCATGATGCTTCGTTTCGGCCACTTCACGTTCACTCATGCGCAGTGTCGCGGCTTGTAAGGACCGAACTCATTTCATACAGTCTAATCTCTTCATGAGTTAATTCAGTGGTACAGCTTTGGTCTGAAAATTTGGAGTGTTCTGTCACTTAGCGTCTCCTCACAAGAGCCACACACCAAGCGCTACAAAACGGTCGACGAAGCTTGTGCACTTAGAGCACTAACCCCCGAATTCACAAACGCAAATCAACGTTGAGCATCACTCAGAAGTATAGCTGTCCCTTTCACTTCTATTGACATTTTACGGGACAGCATGTGCGTGAGCGCGTGCTCAGAGTTGATTGACGTTTCTGAATTCGGGGGTAAGACTGATATGTAAACTGAGTGAGATGTAAACTGATTTATAAACTGAGATCCAAATCACTTGTTTAACACAACAAAGAGTTGTGTAAATCAATTAAAGGGCAAGCTATGCTATGACGGTTGGCGCCAAAACTCACCGCGAGTTCATTAAAGAAACTGAATTTGAAAATTAACTCTCTCACTCTATTCTTTTTTTTGGCAACTGTGGTCGTTTGAGAGAAAATAACTAAGGCAAATAACTTTTTTTATTATTTGTATACAAAATGAAAGAATATACTAATACAAAGTGAAGCGTATCAATGATTGAAGTGAGCGTGAAGCACAGAGATGTGAAATGTTGTCAGCCAGAATGCCACCCCAGAATAAACTACATTTAAAAGATAGCTTTGAAGAACCGTAATATTGTTAAAAAACATTTGTAAAAGGATTTGACATGAAATTGCGTTCTGAAAGTACGAAAACATATTGTATTTATGTAAGGTAGGCTTGTAAAATTGGCACAAGTTGTTTACAGGGACGAATTAGCGTATTAGGCAAGTGAAGGCTGTTTACGTAGTGTGTCTTTACACCCCCTATTATCCTACACTAAGCCCTTAATGCAATAAGTGTGATTAGAGTGACCACACGTTACCTTCATGATAAAATTTTGGGAAGTTAACGAAGGAACACACATTATATTTATTTTAATAATGTTTTCAACTTGTTAGGCGCCAGTCGAAACATCAGCGTCGGCGTCAATTTTAGTTCCAACCATAAGCCTATGTCTTATTTTAAGCATGCTTATTTTAACCCGGCGTCATGGGGGTTAAAAACTGTAACACGGACGTGGGGGTTGGGTCTATTTGACCCTGGTAAGATATGTAAATAGTTTAGTCTCCAGTTGGAAGAAAAGGTTTTTATTATTACCAGCATTCATTTAGAGTTATAAGGGTTATCCAACACTAAAAAATATATGAAATATATAATTTTTATCATGGAAACGAGACTTTGAAAAAAATATATATATATTCTATAAAAACCGCTCAAATATGTCTTTTGCAGTAACAAACTAAATAAAAAAGGTTTAAACTACAGTAAAGAAGAAGTAATACAAATAAAATAAAAATATAAAAAAAGCTCATTTTGTATGGAAAAAATGGAGTGAAATTGTTACACCGAGTACAAGCATGGGTCATTTTCAGGTTACGGCACTTATAGCTCCAAACTCAGGCGTTTTCTGACTTATTTCAGGGCACAAACGTGTGAAGTGATTCATTAACTCCAGCTATAGGAAAAAACAGCAATGTCGGGTGAATAGTATAAAAATTATAGAAATTATAAAAACGGCCGGGTATCTTAGACCCAACCCCCATGACGCCGGGTTAAGTAAATATTATTCAGTGTGAAGAAACTGTATTAACTTGTTGTGTAAATTTTTAACGAAAATCCCGATTCTACAAGTGTGCAAGTGGTCTTAAGTTTTTTTTTATTTTTTTTGCGGTGGGATATTCTTCGAAACTTCCCGCCCTCCGAAAGAAAGGGGAGTGGGACACACCCACCCCGCAGGGGGTGGGAATACCGCACTAAAGCCCCGTGGTGGCCACCTTCCGCGAGTGCTCAGGGTTCTCTGAGGACTCCGGCGAGAAATACTCCCTGTAGAACCCTGGAACGCTGTGCCGGCTATATAGCTATCCTCGTAGGGAGTAATACCTCCCTACAGGCAGTTGCTGCCTGCTGGCGTTGCTTGCAAGGTGCCGGAACCTGACCTTTCATAAACACTTGTAAAAGTTTACATGCCTTTGAGTTTTGAGAACCGCTTTCCTTCAGAATGCAGTGGAAAGTCATGGTCGCCCCTATGCAAGTGCAACAAAGTGTAGAGTCAAAGTGCAAGGTGGCGCTTACACTCGCTTCTGGCCGCTTAACTATAGGGTGGATTAAGTTATGATGGTGTCGATATAACGAAGTCACACAGGTATTCAATTCTTAAGTTTTTCACGTAATACAGGCTATTGTTTTAAAAAAGCGTTTTGGTTGGTGTCTTTGAAACTCAAAATATAATCTTGACTGATGTTACTAATTTTCATTTTGAAATGTTTGTGAGAGAGACGGTAAGGTTTGTGCAGTAATGTGCGAACATTTGAGTTATCGTGGTTTTAGATAACAGTAATTATAATTAGTGAAGTATTTGACAGACGTCTGCCGGGACAGCTAGTAAGTAATTACTGTAAATTCCTAACAAATGTTATTGATTATTTTTTTTGGGACACAATTTTGGGCCACCCTGTATTGATAGCCATTAGCATTCAGATACTCATATACATATAGAGCTACTATCTCCGAAATAGCTCTTTAACCTCATTTCCGTTACTACCGCTTCACTTAGCAATGAAACAGCATTTTACGAGCTTTAAACAGTCAATAAAAAGCTATCCAGAACTATTACTTGTAGACGTAGACAAAGGTGACGAGTGACGATCAGAGTAGAAAAATACTAACCCCCGAATTCACAAGCGCAAATCAACGTTGAGCATCCCTCAGTAGTATAGCTGTCACTTTCATTTCTATTTGCATTTTAAGGGACAGCATGAGCGTGATCGCGTGCTTAGCGTTGATTGGCGTTTATGAATTCCGGGGTAGGAAGGGCTATAAACATAGATGTTCGGCTTACAAAGAAAAAACACATTGAAAAACAATTTTTCATAATTTTTTCAACTTATTGGGCGCCACTCGAAACATCAGCGATTTCATTTTCAACCCATATACTTACATAATTACACCCTGTATTGATGCAGTTACTTTGTAAAGGCATGAAGTTTTAAAACACTGGCCCCCGAATTCACAAACGCAAATCAACGTTGAGCGTCCCTCAGAATTATTATAGCGATTCTTTTTAGTCCTATTAACATTGTGACAGGGACAGCATGAAAGAGCGTGAGCGAGTTGATTAGCGTTCGTGAATTAGGGAGTGACCCTTCTACCGAATTCTCCATTTTAAACCTAATTTAGGCATAACGTAACAACAAGCTCAGTGGTAACGTTGAGTCACTAACAGTTGCGGGATCGATTCCCGTTGTTTGTGTTGTTAGTGGAAGCTTCGCTGTTTCTGTTTTTCTTGATTACAGAAACTACATTAAACACTAGATTATATCTGATTTATTTAAATACCATTTCTTTATTTGATTACCATTTCTCAATATTGTTAATTATGAACCACTGGCGCATTCATTGCGTAATTCAGTAGGAACAATCGATTTCTAAAACCTTCTTAATACATAAAACCTAGTCATTGCGTGTTCATTTCATTTATAAAAGTATTGTTGCGGTGGTAAATCGCTGCCGCTATGACCAGCGTGCTACCAAACCCGCCAGCGTTGCAGCCACGCCCCGAAAAATCCATTGCCTCATCGATACAATTCTTACACATCGAACGCCCCGATACTGCACAAAATAACCATTCCACAGCGGATCAGCAATGGATAGCGCGCGATCGAAGCGAACGTGAAACTCTATAATGGCGGATTACCATCGACGCGTGTCGCGGAGAGGGGAGCGGGGCGACGAGCGAGGAGGACGGCGATATGTTGCAGCGAGCGCGAGAGCGGGAGCGAGTGCTCCGTTCAGTCAGTCAGAGGCCGCGCGTTGTCTGTCCTGCCCGCTGCCGCTCGCGCGCCCGCTCAGCTATGAAGTCCAAAGGAAAAGGCGCGCGATGTAAAAACATGTCTAAGCTAATAGCGGCTGTTCAAGCCCGCGAGTGCTTATGGGATAAAAGCTATAGAGGGCACAGGAATCGGTTTAAGCTGGAGCGGTATTGGAACGAGGTGGCCGCGGAGGTTGGGACGACTAGTGAGTATTATTGACAGTTGTTGCGAATGCCGTCCGCCATGCCACTCGCTCCGCGCATTGCGCAGCGGTCGGGGTGATAGCGGGCGGTTTCCGCTCTTTGTGCTATCATGATAATTTTTAATCGCTTGTGTATGCGCTGTGGCCGGCGGAAATATAGACGCGCTGCAGTTTGAGCGATATGGATGCATTCGTAATTTTTTGTTGCACTTTTTGTTGGTTCTGTATTATTATTACTAAGAGGAACGTTCACTTAGACTTATTAAGAGTGGGTACGTAATACAATACATGCGACTGTGTTATGAAAACCTAAAATGAATCTAAATGCCTGGAAACAAATCAACCGTCCAGACGTGCTTTTATGCTTGTCAGTTTTGAAATAGTTCGTTTTGATGCATTGTCATTTCGAAATAAACAATAGGTATCAAATACATTTGGGAGATCGTCTGACTTCATTATACTACGTCCTTCCTGTATACAATTCCTGTGCTGATATACATAAATCATCAATTCTGAATACAGATATAATTATGACCATAGTAACATGCATACGCAGATCCGTACACAAAGCATAATACGTTCGTCTTGAGCGGGAATCGAACTCGCAACGATCAGTGCAGTATGCGACCACTTGCGATAACGGTCCTAATGGTCACACAGAGTTCTGAGTAGTACTTATTTCTCATATTTTCAACAGATTTTGGGAAAGGAGCCTCCTCCTTTCCCATTGATTTCCATCCGATTGAGTGTATTTTTTGGTTGTCATTCTTTCTACTGCTTCTGTTTGATATAATAAACTTCAAAGATGGTCTCAAATGATATCAATTTAATCGAGATCAATTATGTGCTGTAAACAGCAATAACAATAAAAAAAAAGAAAAAGGAGCTAAAACAAGCAAAAAACCACTTCTAAATTAAACCTACAAGTCTGAACTTAAACTAAAAAATAATATTTTTGCCCCTTCGTTCTGTTCCAATCCAAAGTTATTTGCAAAGGCATTATACATACAGTGCTTCTTGGCTTGGCACCAACTCAAAAAATAAGTGACCATAAATTAATATTAATTATAATTTTCTTTAGTTTAGGTTGGATAAAGCTCTGGAGTCGGTTTATTTATAACAAAGTATGTCTTGTCTCTGACTAAAGTAAATGTAGATATACATAGGTAAATCAATTACATTTCCCAACTATACTACTTCTAACATAAAGATAGGAAAACCAGAAAAAAAATGTTAAAGGTATATGCCTAAACATTGGTGAAACCAACCTGGCTGCCAGGTATAATATACCGGAGAAATTCGTTCGGTCTGTTAATGGTCTCGGTAGCATAATTGGTAGTGCAGTCGCCCGGTTTGCGAAAGACGCGGGTTCGAGTCCCGCCTGATGCCAGGACCGAATGCCTTTTTCTGGTTTTCCTATCTTTAGTAAGATGATAATGCATTATCCCTAATGCTAAAAAATAAAATAACCTACTTCTAACATTGTAAATCTCAATCTGTTTCAGGTCTCAACTGCAGAAAGAGATGGAAGAATCTAAAAGACCAATGCCGGAAAGAGATGAAAAAGAATCCAGTCGAATCGGACTGGCCCCACTTCCAAAAGCTCAAGTTCATCCACAACCAGTTCCTGGCAGAAGACGAAGAAGGAGACGAAGACACTACAGATGAAGTTTACAATTCATTAGACGAGTCTATAAAGACTCCGAAGCTAGGGTATACGATGAGGAAAAAGCTGTTGATGAACAAAAGAAGGACTATAGATGTGGATCTGAACAAGCTTATAGAGCTGGTCAAAGTGAGGGACATCATCTGGAACCGTCAGCTGAAGGGGCATCATAATTGGTACAAGCTGGATGAGAGTTGGAAGGAGATTGCTTTGGAACTGGGAGTTACTCGTAAGTATTAGACAAGTTATTTTAATGGTCATGTTGTGGAAAACATGGAGTCCTAAGATAACTTCATGCAGGCCTTTTTATCATTCTGAGGTAATCCTTGACCTGGACTCTTACCCACTAAAACCCTACAGTAATCGAGCACAGTAAACCGAATGTGTGTAACGTCTCATCGCTGATGCCTGCCCTGCCCTTACAGGGCATATTCATCTGAACCCTGACAAAGGATCACTCGTAGAGTGTGCGTGAGGTGGATTGGTGGAAAGTCTCCTCCTTGACTTCCCTTTTGTTACACCTCCCACTGGTTTTAACTTTAGCTGCCCTGATTTTATACTGTCCCGCGCAAATGATTCCAGTTGATAACAACGAGATCTCAGTTTGTGGCGCTTGTGTTACGATATAGCTGAGGTTGGCTTAATTAAAGATTGAGGAATGATAACAAGGCAGACATCCATACACATTTGCAAATAAACTCCACACTCAACACACACAACTCACTAATGTGAACATTCTCTTATTTCAGGAGATGAAGCCAGATTAAAATGGAAGTATATTCGCGATCAAGCCCGTAAAGAAGTTAGAAAGCAAGATTCTGAATGGGAATACCTGCCAAAGCTGCAATTCCTCACTAACCAGTTTAATGATTATGAAGGCAATGAGGCGCAAGGAGCTGATTGCTCACAAGACTTTGACGCTGACCAGGGAAGCTACTACCTTGATCCCGTAGAGACTACTCATCATTCCACCGTTTCTGACCATCCAGAGCCTATAGACGTTAGTGTCAAAGATGATGACTTCGATGAATTTGACACAAAACCGATTATAATGGAGACTGACTTTTATGACGATGATGACGAACCGGTGAAGAGTGCCGACCCTGGCACAGAAGCCACTGAGCCTACTAAAGATAAAGATGAAGATGTGGGCTTCTTCAGCAGCTTGCTTCCTCATGTCAAGAAACTAGGCCCAGCCAAGAAGTTAATGTTGAGAATGAAGATTCAGGAACTAGTTTATAACACTGTTTATAGCGAAACGTAGGTTTTGATTCTACTTCTATAGTAACTTCGTGGATAATGTCTAAGTTACGGGACTTATTTTAAGTTATACAGTTTTCAACATCTGCCCAATTTTCAAGGGAGATATATCCACAATTTTGTGTTTCTTTGCTAGCCTGATTTGAGCAAAGTGTTTTGTTAAATGCGTTTTGCGATTCTCTCTTGAAAATACGGCAGTTTTTTGAAAATAGATACCTGTTTATCATTTTGATGATATATTTGTGTAAAATTTTGAAGAAGTCAGATGTTTAGTTGTACTTATATCACAAGATATTTAAACATATTATTGATATTTAAAAAAGTAGCGACATTGGTGTCATGTTGGGTGTCAGTTGTGGTCGCCTAGATGGCAAGGGGGACTAAATAATAGTTTCGTTAAATTTTAAATGGTTCAAAAACACAATAAATCACGCTGAATTTTTGATTTTAATCGTACCTGCATAAGTACCTATTCAGCGTGCGCAATAAATAACAAAGGATGAAGTATTTTTGCACACTTAAGTTTTACCGAGCTAAAGAAAGTTTTCTTATATTATATTATTTCTTGTAGGAAAATATTGCTACAAGGCATTAAAATTCCAGATCTTTGCTTTAAAATAATTAAATTTATTAAAAATGAGTTGAACAAAAAACATATTCTGTTCATAAAACTTTTTGAAACGTAAGAACGAAGAAAATGATTTTTCTAAGGATAATATGAATATAATTGTTAAGTGTGATCTTAGAAATTTGGTAAAATAATAACTACGTTCTGTCTCCGGTACCATTTCCATAAGAAAAGACAATATTTTGTGTGTGAGTGAAAAGATAATAATTATGAATGACTTTAATAAAGTAATATGTATGTGTCTGTTTTGAATAAATCTGTATGATCTAGAAAACTATTGGTTTTTCTTTTACTTAGGTATACCCTATTTTCATTAAAGCTACTATACATCTTCATCATGAAGCCATCACGAGGGAAAGCCCAAAAACCAAAAACACGGTAAGCGGCGGACAATTATTGCAAGTATGGCTTTCGTTGAGCAGAAACCTTTTTGGAGCGTACTCAGTCTAGACTCTGTATTTTGTGGGTGAGGATGACACCACCCTCACCTTTCAAGCCTTGAAAAAAGCTTGTAGAGGTAAACTGAAGATGGGGCCCAAAACGTTCCTGCACATTATGGTACCCACGTCATCATAGAGCCACCCTTTTTTGTGACGTGAGGGAATATGTGGTGCACACTAGAACCTCACGGGAACCTAGGATCGCCGAGGGGCTGTGTATTCTAACATCAGGCCGTCGCGTCGTCATTGGCGTTGCTCGCACTGCTGAACGCGAGCCCATCGCGAAGGTGGGACGGTTGATCCAAGAGGACCCTCTCTCGTTGCAGAGAGTGCAATGCCGGTAGGGGAAGGTCATAGAGCCACTGTTCGACCAGCCAATGGCTGAACATGCTGAGGGCCACTTTCACGACTAACGCTTTTACAGGAGTCCTCCTGTTTATCGAAGTGAGATTTGGATTTTTGGAAACCTCACTTTGACGCATCCAGTACTTTGACTGGCCTGTTGGTAGCGTTGGTAGTATGGAGAAAGTAATGAACAGGGTGTTATGTTCCTCATCCACCATTGAAAAGTAAGGATTCGACCAGACGGGTGTCTAGAAGGCTGCTGCCTTGTCTGGTGGGCTGGTGCGTGCGACATTTCTGTCTAAATTGGATCTATATTTATGTTTGTTGTTTAAGAGGTGCAGTTTAAAAAACAGGACGTCTCCTTTCAGACTGAACCACTCGACCTGAATACAGTCATTTTCCGTTCATTACATCATCATGGCTGTTGTGACGTGACCCGCACGGCCGTTGTTATTGTTTACAGAGCGGTCTCAAAATACGCTGGTTACAATTAGCTTGTACTCTGCTGCTTGAGTTAATTGACAGGCGTGTTAGAGTGAGTTTTGTTTAGGTATCGTTAGTGTAAACAATGTTTAAAAGATCCAGATAACGGTGATCGTACGCTTATAGCAGCGTTCCAGGGCTGGGCATAGTCTGAGAGGGAATCTCGAAAGACACTTATAGCTAAGCAGCGAGGTGCCCGTGGCGCAGTTTTAACAGTGATCGGCGACGATCACTGTGGTAAAGCAACGGGTTGGGAAAGGGATGGGTGACCACCGCGACCGAAATTGAGTGATGTATATTTCGGGCATCTCCGTGCTTCAGAAGGCACGTTAAGCAGTTGTTTAGGGTTGAGAGCCTTCTGCGCTCACCCTACAGTCCGGCAAAGCTGTCAAAGCCATCGGAGGCTAAACAGTAAACAGCAGTAACCACACCAAAAAAAAAATAAGCAGTTGGTCCCGGTTGACGTTGCTAGATGTCAGTCTTTAAGCCTGGTCAGAGGCCTTAAGGCGGGTTGATAACATGTGACATTAAGTTTGCTCACTAACCCATCACAACAATCCGCACTGAGCCCTGAAAACATGATAATTGACCTAATGGTTAAAATTAAAATGAATGAATAAACAGTGGTCCTTTGAGCATACACAACAAATCCTGCCCAGTACTACTTAACGCGTCAAAATAATTACTAAAACACGCATTGCCATCATCAACCACCCTCAATTACATATTATTCCTTGTTCTCGACGGAGCCAAGTTTTGAATATTATTATTTATTATTATTATTAGCCCTATGTGTCCCACTGCAGGGCAAAGGCCTCCCTACTCTTCTTCCACTGACTGCGATCGAGAGCTAGTGATGACCAGCCCTTCAAGTAGCCATCCAGTTCGTCTCTCCACCGTCGCCTTGGTCTACCGGGACGTCTCTTGTTGCTCGGCTCCCAGTCAGTAGCCCTCTTGGCCCAAAGCTCAGCTGGCATGCGGCAGATGTGTCCAGCCCAGTCCCACTTAAGTTGAGCAGCCTTCTGCATGACGTCTTTTATTTGAGTTCTGGAGCGCAGGTGTGTGTTCCGGATACGGTCTGTTAATTTAACTCCGAGAATACTGCGCTCCATTGCTCTTTGGCAGACTTGCAGGGCGAACTTCTGCTGATCGGTAAGAGACCAAGTTTGGGCGCCATATGTGAGGACGGGAAGGATGCACACGTCCATGAGTTTACGCTTTAGGGAAATAGGAACTTGGCCCTTCATTAGATGTTTGAGGGACCAATAGCTCCTCCAGGCGTTTTCGGTGCGTCGTGCAACTTCTTTGTCCTGTCTGGCCTGGAAAGAAACTATTTGACCCAAATATACGTACTCATGGACGTACTCAACCTCCACACCACTCACATACAATGCGCGCTTGACGCTGTTTGTCATTAACTTGGTCTTCTGCATGTTCATCTTGAGACCAACATTTGAACTTGCTACGCTCAGCTCCTCAAGCATCTCTCCCAGTTGATCGGCAGAGGTGGCAAATAGTACATCATCGGCGAATCGAAGATTGGTTAGTCTTTTCTCGCCGATGACAATGCCCTTTTCTTGCCAGTTCACGCTCAGCTCTCTGAAGACTTCTTCCAACGCGGCTGTGAACAACTTCGGTGAAAGTGGGTCTCCTTGCTTTACGCCTCGGTCAATAGAAAAGGATGGGCCGGTTGTTAATACCTTGATAGCAAGTTTTGAATAGTTTTTTTTATAGCTTAATTAGGCGCGCATTTGACCACAATCTCATTGCACCTGACCGTAAGTGATGATGTGGCCTAAGGTGATACATGCCGGCCTAACAAATGGCTGTTCACTCTCTTCTTGAAGCGGCCCAAGTTGTATTGCTGTGGAAACACTTCAGCGGGAAGCTCATTCCACTCCCTTGCTGTTCGCATTATGAATGTGTTACCAAAACGGTAGTTAGTATGTTAATAATATTGTCTTAGCTAACAAAAATGGCGTCTAATTCAATTTGTTAACATTACACTTGGTGAGTTGGTAGTTAACGTTCCCAGAATATAATAGTATACTTAGCGTATTCTGTAAGGCAAACAGTCGGCAATACCAAAACATGCGTAGGCGCCGTTCGCGCACGTTTCGCGCAGGAAGTGCGCTAATAGCTCGTTAAATAAGTCCACTATCAAATGGGGGGTACTGGATACTATACTCAGTATTTACAGTGAAGCCACACACGTTGTGTTAGTTTAGGAGTTGGTTTTATGGGCTTTTTAGGGTTGTGTGGCAAATAGTAAGTGTTGCACTTACTATTTGCGCTGGTAGTTCATTCCGCTTAGATTGTTAGTAGGTACCTAGTATTGTGTAGTACCAGTGCCCCGGCGATGTATAGGTCTGAGACGTGGTCACTTATTATGGGAATCATCTCATACGAAAACTCATAGTCAATCAAAGTGTTAAAGCGACCTTTAGAGAGAACTGCTTATTGTTTAGTTCACTTTATTAGTAAAATTGGTAGTTGGATCATTCACTATAGTATTTTGTTCCAGCGACCCGCCCCGGCTTCACACGGGTGCAATGGTATGTTATTATATACAGGGTGGCCCAAACGGTGAGGATAAAAAATATTTTCTGGGTTCCTGACATATAGGGGTACCCGAAAATACCCCATGTATGTTTGCCGATTTTTTGTAGTTTTCGAGTTATGATTTTTTTAAAGTAAATTTGAGAATTATCGATCTGACCACCGTAAAAATATTTTTTTTCGGAAAGTGTGCATTTTTTATCAATTTATTTTTTTGTAACATAGACCTCATTAGTTGTACTTTTACCCATAAAATTACCAGCTTCATGCCATTAATTAAAGGTACAAAAATATTGACCAAAATAAAAAAAATGGGGTAAAAGCGAGTCACAGTAAAATTTTCAACGTTAAATTAAAAATTAAAAAAAAAGTTCCGAAAAACGAAAAACTTAAAGACTTTTAAGTAATTTCAAAAACTGCTCCAAACCCTTAGCTTCAATTAACGGGTAACACGAACGGGTGTGTCATTTTCACTCGTCCCAACTTTTGATCCTCACCTTACAGCTCGGGCCGACTTCGGGACTCGTGCGTGCAAAACGACATACATTACGCACTTGTATCCTTAACTACCTACGATTCATGGGACGAAGACTGACTTGTGGTGTTGAAATGACACCGGGCTGATACTAGAATGATAAGAAATCCAAAATTAATTCACTTTATGTTTGTTGACCATGTTATTTCCAACCCACATTAACCCTAGGAATTAACAAAAGGTGTTTTTACAACAAATTATTAACTTAAAAAAATTCCACCTTTGTTTACTAGTAGGCAAGTTTCGGCTAAAAAAGGCCTATTAAGCACCACGTTTTTTTTATTATAATTGAAGCTAAGGGTTTGGAACAGTTTTTGAAATTACTTAAAAGTCATGGAACTTTTTTTTTAATTTTTAATTTACTGTGACTCGCTTTCACCCCATTTTTTTTTATTTTGGTCAATATTTTTGTACCTGTAATTAATGGCATGAAGCTGGTTATTTTATGGGTAAAAGTACAACTAATGAGGTTTATGTTACAAAAAAATAAATTGATAAAAAATGCATACTTTCCGAAAAAAAAACTTTTTCCCGTGGTCAAATCGATAATTCTCAAATTTACTTTAAAAAAATCATAACTCGAAAACTACAAAAATTCGCCAAACATACATGGGGTATTTTCGGGTACCCCTATATGTCAGGAACCCAGAAAAAAATTATTATCCTCACCGTTTGGGCCACCCTGTATATAAACGTTCCTCTTCAATCACTCTTATCGTCTTATCTATTAAAAATTCATCATCATCATCGCATCAAAATTTAAGCGAACATAGGGCCAGAGAATGCGGCTGTGTTTTATAATATGTCTAGTGATTTGGTCTGTCCTTATGTTTTTTCTACCCGAAGGCTTTCGCTTTTAGCCGTTCCCCGATCCCTATTTCTATTTAAGTTTTGTGCTATAAAGAACCTAACTATCGTCTAATTAAAGTGATCAGTGATGTTTAGCTATGTCACATATTCTATCATTAAATATGTTTATCTTAGTGTAATAATGAGTTACGAGTGAATTCCAAATATAGGAAACCTGGAAATCCGTGTACGTATTTGCCTGGAATTCAATAACCGATTCTCTGTACAATAAACTCCATTCATGTCTGCCAACCAGACTTGCCGGGAGTCATCAGATTGTCGACGCATCCACTAATGCTATCGGGCAGATTGCAATTCACTGGAATGCGATGCAGTATAAGTTGCAGTTGGTGCTCGGTCGATGCGTTTCATATTTATTCTGAGTTCATTTACCTCGTTTGTATGTTGAACCGTGTAGATGAGACAGAATAAAATATGACAGGTGGCAAGTGGGCTGGCCACATCTGTCGAAGAACCGACAGTCGGTAGGGTTATCGGCATCGGCAAGGAAAAGGATCCTTCGGCATCCTACATGCAAGCGCACACTATCGGAAATTATGCTTTGGCATGCTGCAACGTTCTTAGGGATGACGAGGTGTCCTTCAGGATGCCGCCCCGCTATCCCCCGAGTGTTGCCTTGGCGCCGGCGGCGTACCGAAGGATGCCGAAGGATGCCGAAGCATCCCGAAGCATTCTCAAGGCTGCCGATACAGCAGCCTCAAGCATACCGAAGCCGTATTTTTGTTATTACGACCACATATCACGTACATATAAATTTCTACTTTACTGCCATTACGTTATACTTAGTATATTGTATAGTATATTGTATATTTGCCACCAAAAATCCTCAGTCGTACCCATGCCAATAATGGGCGCCGGGCCTAAGTGCTTGGACGTCTAGATGGAAAGATAACTTGAAGAGAGTGGCTATTTAGATGGTGAAAGGCGGAGAGAGCGATCTTGTGGCGTGAATACGTTAGGGTTAAGGAAATCCTACGTCCTACATTGGACTGCAATAGGCAGTTAGTGGTGGTGTGATCGAAAGAAACGAGCACTTGACCTCCTGGACGTATGTATGTACTCTATGCACGCACTTCCCCATTTTATTGCTATCAAACGAATGCATTTTGATGATTCTAAAGCTAAATACGTATCCATTTGTTGTTATTTATCTTTTTCCGATAGGAGATGTACCTTTCTGAAAAAAAAGTATACAGAAGGGTACTTACATTGAGTAGGTATTTAAATGGATAAGTCTAAGTAAAAAGCGATGGTGTGATGACCTTGTGTGATGACCACTCTAGTGACTGGCAGGTTTTGGCTGTGGATAGGGACCGCTGGAAGAGCTTGGGGGAGACCTCTGCCCAGCAGTGGGATCTGGAGGGTTATTGAAAAAAAAAACTAAGTATCGTGTTAAATATTGTGTTGATGGTACAATTTTAGTAGAATTAAAATACATAACTTAAATATTTCAAATCAAGGCACTTAATTGCCAACTTTTGAAAAATGAAGATGTGAAGTTATGTTAAAAAGAAAAAGAGAAACGTTTAAATATTTATGATATCGCAACTTAATAGGTGCTTACAATGTTATTTTAGCAAATTGTGAGGATGGGTAGTTTTTGTCACTTTCTTACGCAAAAACATGCATGGATATGTAGGTAATGCTACTAAGTAAAAAACCTATACATATCAAAACTAATCAAGGAACTAATTGGCAATCAAACTGAATTTCAGTAGGGTTAGTAATTACCTGACTGAGCAACGGCCACATCAAAAGTGTTAAGTTGTGGTTGAGAGTTAAAGATTTCTCATGTTGAGAGAATAGGCAATAACCGTCAGTTCGCAACAGGCGTCTGCAACTATCTGTTCTATACGTTTGTCTGTTTGTACGTACAAGCTTCATTGATGCTTTGATTGTTTTACGCTCCTTGGCGTCGGTTCAACGACTATGAGTTATTGTCTTGGTTTTTTCAAGAAGCTGTTCTTGCCAACTATTGTACGGATATTTATGATATCAGGCGCTGATAGCTGCGCTGTGGTGAACTCTGTGATGGACGGATTATTGTTTGGGAGTACTGTTTATTGACAAAATAGAAACTTTTGATGTTTGACGAAATATTCGCACCATCGACTCGCACTGATCGTTATTCCTCAGTTCGTATTTGTTTTTCCTTCTTCCTATAAGTATTTAACAGGTTCCGTGCAAATGATAATAGGTACAAGCCTTCAATCAGGGATGCACTGAGGTACTTCTCAAACTTTTATCTAGACCTTACTGAACCGCCTGAAGCGAAGGCCGAATGTCTTTTTCTGGTTTTCAGATCAATTTAATCATCATCATTAACAGCTGTATTAAGTCCACTATTGAATAAAGGTTCGTCGGTAACCAATGGACCCTCAACGTGCAGTGTTCTGGCACATGGAACCCCAGGCTTTCTAGGGAGTCGGGTCTCTTGCTAACCCTTTTACGCTTCTATGTACAGCCTTCCTTCCAACCTTCCTGATCATACAATTACTAAGGCGGGTTTTAGAGTCACGCGGACCGCGGCTCGTCCGTGCGTGTGTGAGCATGCATTGCTGGCTTCCTTTCTGGCCTAAGCCGACGACGCCTTACCAAAAGGGATATGAATACCGAACCGCGCGCGGACGGCCGGCTCATCCGCGTGACTCTAAAACCAGCCAAAGACTTACTTCGTATTTGGAAGCAGTATGGTTATTTGGAGGACCTTTCCTTCTTACTCTTTTCATCCTTCGAGAGTATAGCTGTCCCTTTCAGTTCTATTGACAATTTAAGAGACATCATGAGCGCGTGCTTAGCGTTGATTGATGTTTGAGAATTTGGGGGTAAGTATTCTCCTTAAATTCGATCAAGATATGATGTTAAGAATATCTACCCCAAAATCAAGATAAAATTCAAACTCTTCAGTATTTTTCATAAACGCTTAACGATTCACGATATTTCGGTAAGATAAGAATGAGAGCTGACTGAACGGAAGTTCCCCTTGGAACATTATTCGTTGATTCAAGGCTAATTTAGGGGTGAATTTCTTTTGAAATGAACTTGAGTTAGATATCGATAGGAGTGGGTGGTATCGTAGGTAGTTGTTAATTATTAAATACTAGCTTCTGCCCGCGACATCGTCCGCGTGGACTTTAGTCCGCTTAACTTAACTTTAGTTAAAAACAAAATGTCGATTTTTTTATAAATTATAGCCTATGATGTGCTATTCAGATGATTAAGCAACATTATTGTAAAGTTTCATTAAAATCCATTCAGTAGTTTTTACGTGAAAGGGCAACGCAGCACATCTACACATGCAAACTTTCGCATTTATAATATTAGTATGGTAATGATTCTTAAAAATGTCATCTAAAGTAATTTCAGTAAAACGACCGACATTATATTCGTCAATTGTACTCGTACAAACAACAATTTTGCGCAAACAAAAACAAAAAAGGAAAGTGAAAGTGATAGGTTTGAGTGACGTAACAGACCTCACGTTTTAAGCAGTTAATATAAAATAATTGAAAGGGAATCCACTTTGCTCATTGCATTCCCCCTCAATCCATAATTCATTGAGTCCAATCCAATCCTACCCTTCAAGCAATGAATAAAATTTGTTATTCATTTGAATATTTCTCGTTTTCTCAAGTCTTATAACCTGAAACAAGAGTGTTAGATAAGAAATGCCCACAACAGCAACGTATTTGTTATACTGTTGAGCAGCCAAAAGCCATCATTAAAATAGACAAGGATTTTCGAAATAAAATAGAAATAATGTTTTCTAATATTTACGCGAACACTATACATCGAAATAAAACAACTTTACGGATTCTACTCGCGGTCTTATATTTTCTTTCATTTTCTGACCCGACGTTTCGACTACTTTACAGCAGCCGTGATCACGGGATGACAAAATGTTCTATGTCACAAAACAGTACAATTTGGTAAATTCAATCGTGAGGATGGTTGGAATTTACCACCAGCTTGGGATCCTGTAATACGCTTGATCAATCCCAGAGGGCAGCACAATACTGTGAGGTCTCAAGATACGGTTAGTTCGTACTGCGTGGATGGGAACATTTCCAATAATGTTAGTGGAAATGACGGTAGTTAAGTGAGGGTTGCTAAAAAAAATTGTACTGTTTTTTGACATAGAACATCTTTGTATCCAATGAGACCGCAAGTAGAATCCGTAAGTTTTATTTCGAAAATAGAAAGAAGTTTATTTGGTACACACACATATACATTCAAATTTACAAAAAGAAAGTAATCTTAACAAAACAAAAATAACATAAAATAATATATAACTTAAACTTAACTAACTTTACACAAATAACTAATATCATTGTGATAGTATGGTGGTACCAAATTGTCTCCGCTCAGTATACGGGCGTTACGGAAAAGCTCGTCACGACCACTGGTATTCTGCGGATGCCATATAATAAAGATAGACACGCAGCCCAACAGTGAACATAGAGTTTAAAACACAAAGCTAAATAACAGAAAGATTAACATACAAGTAAATATCATACGTGGTATACCTACGTCATTAGTAAGGTCAATCAAAGGTTTGAACCTATTTTCGAGAGCAATTTTCTACTTGAGAGACTTACGAGTAAGAGCCAGAACAGAATTATGATCAAGTTGATTGATTTAATAATTGGTTGCCAAAGTCATCTCAAAATAGAATCCATAAGTTGTAGATTGGAGGGCTGTCTTGTATGATCAAATCTGTGAAGGCTTTGCCGTGAACCAATTCAAGGTTTGCTTCTTCAACGAGTACACACTTAATATTGACCTTCATTCTTCAGGCAATAAAACAATCGCCAGTTTGCACAATTTCCACAAACTTGACCTGAACGATGGAAGTAGCCCATCCAAGATGGCGGATAACATAAACATATAAACGGACAGACGGCCTTGCTCCCATACGATGCTCATAACCCGGTTCTGTTTACAAACACGTAGGGATGGTGGGTTATCGATGAACGGAGTAAAGGGAATCGATAAATTAATCAAATTCTTAGTCTTGCTTGGAAGACGAATAATAAATTTATAACTTTAGTTCAATCAACAGACCTCTTATTAGTTGATAGATTCCGATAGAAACCGTAGAAAAGTTGAAGAATTATTACTTACAAACAGGATCTTGTGCCGTCAATACTTCATAGCTAGCTTATGAAGCATTAGATTAGGTTAAAAATCACCTGTAACGGTAGCATAAGCTTTGTAATAAATAACAAATACGCAACATTGTTTTCATATAATTGATTTATTAATGTTCCTACCTTCTTTTTTTTTTTTACCCGGTGAAATACGTTTACGTACTTTCCGCTGCTTGGGTGGAAGGCAGCGGAGGAGTGTGGGACTCACCCACCCCAGCGGGGGGTGGGAGTACCCACTAAAACACCGGGGCGGCCTTCTTCTGCGCGTGACCAGGGTTTCCCGAGAACTCTCCTGAGGAGCCACTCTACCGGTGAAACCCTGGTGCGCTGTGCCGGCAGTCCGGCTCACCTCGAGGGAAGTGGTGCCTCCCCTCTTACTATCGTCCGCCGTGTACGGCAGTGCGAGGCCACCCTACACTGCCGTCCTCCTCGGGGTCACTTGTGCAATTAACGTTCCTACCTAAGAACATAGTTATTCAAATGTAGGATTTGTTTTTTTTTATATTTTTACTGAAGTTTTTGTGTAAATCAAATATATTGTGATGGTATATGTAATAACACTACCTTACCCAACCCAAACTTCAAATGTAGTTTGTGCGGAAGGCTATGCCGTTCGCGGATAGGCCTTTTCAGTCACAAAAAAAAGTGCTCTGTCTCCAACGTCACTGCATAAATCGTCTGAAAAAGACGCAGAGGCCATTGATGATGATATGTATAATGAGATAAATGAATCTAATTTAATAACCCTACCACGAATCGCAATGCTGAATATTCGCCATCAATCCTGTCACATTATCGATAAATACGGTTCCCATCCCTATACTATGGAGAAATGATTTAATGGTGAAGGTAAATTAAAATAACTTCATAAAAACGGATATTATGGAAGTATGAAAAAACAAAACTGTTTACGCTTTAAGCCGTGTGTAGGATTCCAAAGATCAGATTTACGTACTAGTGGTGTTAATAGGATAGTATATGTAGTGTAATTTTTCACGAAGCAAAAAAACATTCATCCACCGAATAATTTATCCACAGAGATTTTGTGAAGATGGTAAAATGTTTTGAAAGATAAACAGGAAGATGTAAGACGTTGTTTTTTGTTGGTTTGATGTTAGATGCTAGTACAGACGGTCTTTAAGAAATAGGGTGTTGTTTCCAAAAAGTTATTGAAAAAAATATCTAAGAAAGAAGCAACTTTGGGCTTGCTTTCTATTGAGTTTAATTTGTCAGATTGTTGAACTTTAAATAGCACCTGTTAGATCCTCAACTAAAACATTCTTTAATATGGTTTTCATATTTTGTTACAGTTTCCCACAGATTTCAAAACTTACGAGTATCAGCGCTGTTCGAGTATTACCTCCTTTAATAAAGCTGGCTCTTCAAAGAGTGTTATTTTACCTGATGTCGAATAAAAGTTACGGAAAAGTAAACAAATAAATATTTCCTTTAAAAAAAACCCTTTACAAAAACAACAGCTTTCCATACAATCAAATACTTTAGCAGATGTGTGTGTTTGTGATTCAAAAATAATTCATTCAGAGTTAACACTGGCGAAGCCGCAGAATCCGTGTATTATAAATAAAAACAGTGACAAAAAACATTTGGCGACACTACAAACCGTAATAAAGAAGAGTTGTTGACATTTGAAAAAAAACCTGTATTAGTCACGTATTACTATGAGCAAGTGAGGGGACCTATTCTAGACTTTTGCTGCATTGTGATAATCTAAACGAGTTATATCGTTTTCAAAGGAGAATGCCCCGAGATCTATTGAGCTTTTCCCCGCTCGTTGAGTAATTTACACCAATGCCAGTGGCTGTATTATTATAACTTCTAAATATAACTTTGAATCCACAGGTTTTATAAAATGATGGTTGTTCGCGTTGCCGAACTTTTAAGAACTTTTAGGAAAGAACTTCTTGCTATAACTTGTTACGTTACTTTCTCGTTCAATTTCACTTCGGGTATTATCAATCCAGGATTTCCATTTAATCGATTTTCCATGTTTAATATTCAGTGGACATAAATTGGCAGCTTCGACGTACGAGTATATGCCTGTCGTGGATCCAGGGTAGGCTTGTGTTATTAATATTTTTATCATTATTATTACAGGCATGATAAGAGAGAGACAGTCTCACCTCTAAACTAAGCTAACTAAACTTGTAGACGCATGCCTCTCTTTCCTTTACAATGAATAAAATGAGACACTCTCACAAGGGATGTCAAGCTATAGTTATTAATCTAAGTAGATGTACGAGTATATTGCATACCGAAAATCAACTCGGGGAAACCGGAGGCGTAATTTTGTAGATTTTACTAGACAAAGTCCATAACATTTAACTATATAGTTAGTGTAAGAAATCATTAAATGTGTACGTTTAAATTTTCCGCCTAAATCGTAATTTTCCTACCGAAACTTTCCATATATTTTCTCATTATCATTATCAATGGCTCCAGCAGCCATAACCCAAATGGTGAAGTTAGAGGCGCACTGATCATTGTCGTCATGGAGATGTCACCGTAAGATTAGAAACATCGTTAGATTACAATCTATCTCGTGAGATTGTAAACTGTCGAAAGAT
Organism: Udea ferrugalis; assembly: GCA_950022985.1. Taxonomy (NCBI): domain Eukaryota; kingdom Metazoa; phylum Arthropoda; class Insecta; order Lepidoptera; family Crambidae; genus Udea; species Udea ferrugalis. The sequence goes on from OX465541.1 coordinate 3,856,110, forward strand.
TGTGAGCCGTAAATTATAATTGCAATTAAACGCATTATTTTTCGCTTTATTATAATCTATTGATGGGAAGCGGCCAAATTGTGAACCAACGTAGAACTAAGACTTTTTTCTAAGACTCGATAACGATTTTCGTTTAATTTGTTAAGAGGGACTGATCGTTTTTTTAAGTGTTTCTTATGATTTATAAGTGTTCTTATAACAGTTTTACTCATAGTATGTACAATAATAAACTTGTTTACACATACATCAACTAAAAACAAACGATTAGGTATGGATGACTGGATAATAGCAGTATGTTGGGAAGGACAAAAAAGTGTCAAAGCGACAAAAAGGGAGTCGTAAGAAAGGAACATTAAGAAGCCACTACTCCAACTCCAACGAAGTATTATTTTTTTCTCAACAGTTTATATTAGTGTTAATATCAGAATAACCCGTGGTATTTGTGTCTGTGACAAAAATAGACAAGTGGGGCGTCGTATCCGAACGTTATCTGGCGACAAGTCACGAAATCCGAGTGTGACGGCACATCTCTATTCGATTCGGTGGGAGTGTGCGACGGACATGTGTTGTTGGGTTTGTAAATTATCACTTGCTTGTAAGATATTAACAAAAGAATAAATAAAGACAATGTGATTGTTATGATTCTATTTTCTTTTTGACTTTCTGCAGGCAAGATAGCAAGGCTAGAGCGAATCTGTCTCTTTGCTGGATTAAATAGTGTTACAAATCTAACGTTTCATATTCGTTGTAAACAAACTTTATATTTTCACACAATTCAGTTTTTTACGTCAATGTTTCTTATTATCATCAGTTTTATACTATTGTGCTATTGATGTGGTATTGAAAAATTGTTTTTTTTTAACTTACATGGAGCTACCAGAGTGGCCAAAAAGTTATGTGCTGTATAACCAATTCTTACATAATAATACAATGATAGAATCATAAATTAATTGTATGGCGTCACTCAAAGTATGTGAAACAAATTAAATATTATTTTCATTCTCTAAAGATAAGGTTGCTTTTCTCTAATAATTTAGACATATTATACCAATCTATATTGTCTGATGCTCACTGTTAAATACTCCACATATTGGGTTACAATTTATATTTTCATTGTTTACTGTCAAAAATAATAAGAAGAGGTTTTCAGCAACTCCTGTGTTTCACTTATTCTTTGGTTTTTTAAATAATAAACTATTTGGTTTCGTATAGGCCTCCTGAGGAACGCTGATTATTAAAATAGATACGAAATAGGCCTAGAGTTTGGCACTGATTCACTGATTACACATCGTAAATCATTCGTCAGCTCACATTTGCGCCATGGATGAACTCGAGGGAAAGTTTCTTATTCTAGACATTGTTTTTGCTTTATTATGATTTGGTCAATGTTCGATGAGATAGTCTTAGTAGGTTAATAGTGCGAGAAAGATGGTCATAGCTCAACTTCTGTTGTTATCGGGGTTGCTGGTCTTTAACAGTTCGGTTTCCGTAACCGGAGAGTTAGCAGCAAATTGTGTAATGAACACAAAGTAGTGTTTCGGCTAGTCTTGAACTCTGAACCACCCGGTTTAAGAGTCAGAGAATATAACCATTGCACCACGACGCTCTCCATGATCATGTCATGATAATGCTCTTGATCATAGACGATGATGTATGATAGAGATAAGCCTATAGAATGAAAGAAAGAAACATTTTATTTGTCCACACAAATTATCTTCATTTAGAGTTTACAAAAATGATTTACCTATAGATATACCTATAAGTAATACTTGAAATGTAATATAAGCTTTAATGATCAAGTCCCTGGACATTACACACAGCGCCGCCTAGCCGCAAACTAAGCAACTAAATGTTTGTGCTATGGGATATTAAACAAAGGATAAACATACTTAAATACTGTTTTATAGTAAATATATATACTTAAAATACCTACATAGGAAACACCCAGACTATTGTAAACAGACATGTTCAAGCACACAAAATGTTTGTACTGGGCGGGGATAGAACCCGTGGCCACTGGTGTAATAGCCCACCGTCTGAACCATTATCCGTCGTCAAATATCGGGCAGTTTCCCTATCCAGTGGAGTCACTCATGTATTTTTTTGGTCTTGACGTGTGTTACAAAAGCTTGAAAAAAGCTTACATGAATAAATGATTTTTTTTTATAAAACGAAGTATGCGAGCTCACAGTGACGTGAGGTTGCGCTCGAGCTCTTTGAAACCGTACGTGACACAAATTCTGCCGCACTGCGCCTCTGACTGGACCGACAGAAGAAACTTTTCACCTGCCAATTTCGGTAATACTTCTACTTTGTACACTGCGTAGCAATGATATTATAATAATAAGACGTAGATAAGTTACTAGTGCTGAATAAGTGGCACCCTAAATCAGAACTTTTGAGTTTGACCACCTGAGCAAAGCATTGACAGTTTGAGACATCATTGCGCAACATGTCTCCCTGAACCTCTACCTGAAGGTTGTCTGGAAGAGATCGCTCCCTAGTGATAAGACCGCCTAAATTGTACATTGGTCTTTGGAATTTAATACAACTGTAATGTTTTTGTGCAATGAAGAATATCTATCTATCTATCATGTATCTGTCTCGTTTACGCTCTACTAAATAATCATGCTATCTCGTACACACCGTCAAATATAGGTACGTTCGCCAGGGGTCAAATGTTGACTTCGCGTCAATGCTGATATAACCTGTCTACGTCTTTTTTATTGTAATATCATTGCTGCGTAGGTATTTTTCAGACAGGTTACGCAATAGAGATGAATGCGTAATACGGCTGAGGGTGAGTCGGTAATATCTCGGAAAAGGCCTGGCTTAGGTTTGTTAGGACGAAATTTGTTCTACTTTTAGGGTTTGACCTTTGTTGACTTTTAGACAACTTTTACAGTAAATAACTAGGGCATTTTTTTGGCAAATTTGTCTTCGAATAGCTTAGGTACTTATTTGTATTTACTGGGAAAAATCGATGCCTGTCTTAATGGTTACAATAAAAGTTAGGTGGTTAGAATTAAATTAAAGGGATTTTCCTAGACAAACGTCAATTAAATTTGAGCAACTCTTAATGAAGTATTGTCGGTCACCTACAGAGTTCTATATACAGTTTATTTACGGTACCAAATTTAAAATACGGTCAGCGACACTCCAGGCTAACCTTTTCTGTTTTTTATCTAGCTTTTGTCAAATGACATTTCTTTGCAATATAGCAAGGAGGACTGACCGGAAATGAGTATGAAACAAATTGAGTTACATTTGTAGTCGTGGTAGTAGTAGTCAGTAACATCTACATGATGTGCATTTTAATTTATAACATTGCCTGACGACTTTAAACTACCTACTCAGTTTGCAAAATTTTGCCTGACTGTAAAGGCTTGGCTTGTCGACTAATTTTTTCTTAGAGTTCAAGAGTTCTTAGGGTATAAATATTAAAATGTATTATGGTTTTAGGCAGTTTAAGTTTTGGTTTAAGTATTAAGTGTTGTGTGCATATACCTGTAAGGGTAGAAATAGGTGAAACTTAAATTATGGACCAATTTAATGTACCTAATTAGCTATAAGACCAGCTACTCACTGTAACCTTATTTCATGCATAGGTAAATAAATGGTTAGAATTGGAAGTCTCCTCTGACCGGGGGCCCCTTCCACTTTGCTAACTTGGCACCTTGTAATTGCCTCTGGTGCTAACTATCGTAGACAGAATTGCGGTGAGGTGCGCTTCCGCGGGGTCACTGGCATGCATCTATTCCCGTGTAGAGTCGGAAGTGCGGAATGCACCCGCTTTTCATATTGTTGTGATAAAGATAGCACACTTAATAATTATAGTCAATGATGAGAATTTTACCATTCATGGGCTCACTCATTCATTCAATAAATTTTTTTTCAGTTACACGTTCATTCCGACATTCATTCGTTCACTCGTCCATTCAATAATCCATACTTCTATACAGACCAATGATGTATGTGATAACACGCACTGCAAGCTCTATGATACAGACATTATTATAGGGGTTGAAAAGAGTTGGCAACGGAGGGTTATAAAAACCGAATCCACGCGGACAGAGTCGCGGGCAGAAAGCTAGGTTAATATATCATAGTTAAGATACCTTTTCATAAAGCGACGAACACATCTCAACAGGCCCTGCCAGAAAACCAGCGCCTCTGCTGCACATGCTGTGGTTCTGATTGTCCCAATTATAATGGAAATGGCTATTGAATTATTCATTGAATGTATTTTTCTCAAATTTTGTCAACTTCTGTATTTCCTTTGTTTGTCTTTGTTCTGTTGGGTCAGTAAACTGTTTTTCTTTCTTTCAAAGTTTGACAATGATGACTAAAAGTGATTGTAGATAGATATTATGGCGCAAGAGTGAGTGCGTGCGGGGTCACTCGCGTGCATCTATTCCTGCCCAGAGTCGGAAGCGCGGAATGCAGCCGCTTTCCATATTGTTGTGATACACTTTAATATTATAATTTAATTCACCCGGTTTAACGACTGACTTATAAAATTTTGAGCTGTTACTAAGTGCTGCACAATGACATTCAAAAAAGATTATGTCAGTACTGACGCGAAGTCAAAAAATTGTCCCCTGGCGCACGTACCTATAATTTGACCGTGTGTACAAGATAGCATGATTATTTACTAGAGCGTAAACGACACAGATACACGTTACGCATTGTTGTTTCAAACTGTCAATCCTTGTTCAGTATTTATTTTTATTATTTTTATAATGGTCTTCAAGATGACCTCACTCCACCTGATGGGGAGCAGCCGTAAGGTCCAGATATGGGGTAGGGGATCGAAGTTCTGATTTCGGGTACCACTTTTTTAGCACTTTTTAGGGTTCCGTACCTCAAAAGGAAAAAACGGAACCCTTATAGGATCACTTTGTTGTCCGTCTGTCCGTCCGTCCGTCCGTCTGTCAAGACCCTTTTTCTCAGGAACGCGTGGAGGTATGAAGCTGAAATTTATATCAATCACTCAGGTCTACTGTCCCTTGAAGCTGTGAAAAAATCAAACTTCTAAGCCAACGCAATCAAAAGATACAGCCGTTTATGCCGCAAATTTTCGACACTTGCAAGGGAATCAAAACCTACAGAGTGCTTCCCGTGAACTCAGAATCTTGAAATTTGGTACAAAGCAACGTCTTATAGCATAGATAAAGGAAAAACTACGAAAACCATAAATTTTTAGTTACATCACATAATATATATTTTTTTAATAATTTTAAACTTACTACCCATTTCCTCATAAACGCGTAGAGGTATTAAATTGAAATTCATACCAAATACTCAGGTCTATAATACCTTTAAGCTGTAACAAAATCACTTTGTAAACCTTGCAGGTTTGTACGGAACCCTCGGTGCGCGAGTCCGACTCGCACTTGGCCGGTTTTTTATCTACGTCTTTTCTATTATAATATCTCTGTGTAGTAATACACTTATTTGACACTATAAAATGAGGTGTATAGTCACGGTATGGTGGTCCGTTCGTCTGTATGCCGTGAGTCCGTGAGCGAGTTTTCTTTTTGACAAAGATTAATGGGTATAATCTCGAAAAAACATAAAGGCATAAAACGCGCTCCCACGTTTCGTGTGTCCGATTCCTTAGACTTGTCTATGACTGTCTTTCCATGTAAATAAATTCATATAAATTCACCGGAAATACCCGTCTTAATATAAAGTTTCTGCGTCGCTCATTAAAAACATACAAAACTTCCATTCATCCTACGTCAAAAGCAGAACGTAGAGAAATTAAATAAACATAACATTCCTATCATAAAATATCTGGTAATCAACCTTGAGGAGTAGGAAAATGTTTGAGTTACTCCGTTGCGTTTATATCTGGTTTGGTTAACCTAGGAAGCTTTATAAAAGCTCAAACATGAGAGTTTAACCTTCAAGCATTTTTACACGAATTTTGTACTTCGTGGAAATGGAAATTATGGTTATTGAGTTATTGGTACAAATTCGTATATCTTGATGTTGCTCGTTTAGCTGATCTTTGAAGGTTCCCGTGACGCAGTTGGGAAAGCTGATCGGAAATTATCGCCGTTGAAAAGCACCGACGGCTAAGGTGAAAATGAGATGGGTGACCTCCCTGATTGAAATCTATCATGTATTTTTCATGCTGCATGATGAGGAGCTTCATCGAAGGCACGTTGAGTTGTTGACTGGCCAAACACCAAATACATTAAAAAAACTCTTCTTGATAGGTCTTTCCTTCATTTTAGTATAGGTAGCTGCAGCTGTAAATAACTAAGTATGTTTCGTTTGAGCTTAAAAAAACCAACATAATTAAAGGCACCAACAAAAGGTTTGAGTTTTAAAAACTTTAAAGGAATTTTAAATTTTTTTCTACAACGACGGTGGCAAACAAGCAGGAGGTCCTCGACAGGGATTTCGTTCCACAATGAGAGCGCTTGTAGACATCCGTTTTTTTCGCCGAATAACGTACCGTCAATAAACGGCTATCATTGTATACATATTTATTTTACCGGATGGATGGACTGCCGTCTATATGCGTTAGAACGCAGGTAGACGGCACTCAATTAACAGAAAACGGGTAATACGTCCGGCAGCGTCAACACGCACCAATACACTGGCGTGGATGACCGCTCTTTCTTACACCGGACCGGTGTCCGTCGCGCCGAGGGGAAGCGGTGGTGCATGTACATACATTCATTACAATTAATACACCACCAGGAATCCGACAAAAAACACGGTCCGTTATCCGGCGAAAAAAACGGATGTCTACAAGCGCTCTTAAGGTGTCTGGGAATAATAAAACATCTCAGAAACCGGACTGTACGAGACCATGGGGCTCTAGAGTATGTGGATGAAAATCTCAACGATGGCAGGCGGTGCGATGGTAGAAAGTAGCCGTGGGCATCATATCAAACAGTACAAAACCGGCAAGCGGCAGAAAACGCAAGGCGAGGAGAAGGTCTCTCCTTGCTTAGCGTTTCCAGGCACCAGGCCGCAAGTCGAATTCAAATACTTTATTTTCTTCAGTCAGCTTATCCTTCCGCCTATTCCTGACATTCACTGTTATTACTACAACACAGAATAACTAGGTAACTAGTTTAAGCACGAACCGCTGATGTAAACTTTACTTTTTTTAGACATGGGACAAGAAAAAAAAGTATAATTTACGTTTCGATTACGAAAACGTTAGCAGTTCCTGCTAGACCTATAATTGACACACCTCCCCGTCGGTAGGCCACAATTGATGCCAGTTACCTCATTGATAGCGGCAAAGTTCAATCGAACAGTTCTATCACATGACGGCGCCTAGTTATGACTAATCATCTGCGTGGGCGCACGAACTCTGATTGGTTGAGAATTAGATCAAGCATGCAACTAAAATGTTGTGTGTGCGGTTCGTTTGTCATTTTGAAACATTTTATTTCATACTAGCTGTCCCAGCAGACTTCGTTCTGTTGTCAAACATTTAGTATCACGTGACTGGTAGGAACAGTTGCTAAGAGGAAACTAAAATTGTTGTCTCCACAATATTCCCAGCATTTTCTCATGTTCACTCACCTTTTAAACCTTCCCTCGACCATTACAACTAATTCAAAACCAAAATTAACCAAATCGCTCTAGCCATTCTCGAGTTTTAGCTAGACTAACGAACAGCAATCCATTTTTATAATAATACTAGCTGACCCGACAGACTTCGTCCTGTCAAAAAGATTTGTAATGTGGCAGTTTTTGTGCCGTCGTATTTTAAAAAAATCTCCTGAACAGAACCGTCACCCTGGTGATAGGGCGTTGTGAATAAAAAATAATTAAATAAATCATATATAAGGATTTAAAAGTAAGTAATCGCTTTATTGCCGTCAATATGCTGAGTGGGGACCCTTTCAGTTCCACAATAATCTTAGAGATAATAAGTTAGTTTTTAAGAAATGTATTTTTACTTATTGTTGTGGTTCCTGAATAAATATTTTTTCTTTCTTTCTTTCTTTCTTTATTGTTCAGTTTAAAGAGCTTTATTCTCATAAAAGACATGCATGTCACTTATTTGAGAAATACATTCAAAACATAGTACAGTCACACGTCGTGTGTTAACATTAATGAAACTATAAATAGGTTAAAGGTACAATAAAAATTTCAAGAGTAGCATTCGCTGAAACTCTCCGCACTCTCAGCCCCGTAGTAAACTATAGTTTTGAACGTTTTTGTAATGATTGTTAATCATGAGAATCATAATTATTATTATTATCATTGTAGTGCTTTGTGCTTTTTGTTAATCATGTGAATCATAATTATTATTATTATCATTGTAGTGCTTTGTGCTTTTTGTGCCCGTTAGCGCGATATCACAATTCGGGACGCTCGGTGAGCGCGCTGTAATCGATTTTGACTCAATTCGGAACGCACCCTCAGTAGATTAGGTAACAGACAACTTTTTTTTAAAAAATTTGATATGACTTGAAGTCAAATCCTTTTAAGCCGTACGAATTGTTTTATTAAATTACTAAACGAAACGCGAGTTTCGGAACGCGACATTAAACTCCTCCAACTATCTGTGCTCCAACGCACACACGCACATTGTTTTGATAGATATGATTAATGATGTAAAGTAATAGATTGATAAAGCGCCTTTAAAAACGTTCCAAAAACTGAATTGCGCATGTATGCGTTGACAACTGCTGTCATTTATCACAATAGTGTTGGCACTTTCCTTAACAATCTAACAGATTATCGAAATCACGAACAACAAATGAATAACGGTATACTCGTATTCTTGAAAATAAAAGGCTGAGGTTCTTTATTATTTATTAGGTTTACTCGTTACATTGTTTATGATATCTAAACATCAACTACGAGATGAAATAATATAAACACCATCAATTATTATCCTTTTTTTAGGACTGGGTTAAATAGTATTTTGTTGGCCCGTACTCTGTGGATTTGAATTGATTTTCTTGTTTCGGCCTAGGCATATAGTCTTTGTTAACATAAGAACACGGTGGTCTTGGTATCCTACAAAAATAAAGAAATTTTATTTATCTGCTTTTTCAAATAAGTACGGTAATGGTCATATGATCGGTAAATTGCTCAAAAATGGCGCCAAGTAGGTATTGATTGTTTTTGTTTAGTAGTTTTGTTAAGCTTCTAGTCTGAGCTAGCCAGCTGAAGCCATGATTCAGCTGTTGAATAAATATCGACTACGCATATCGATATGTGTCATTCTTCATTTTGTACATCCCTATCGTACGTGAATCAATTCAGTTTTTACACAAAATCTTTTTCAATTCTTATTTAATTTCTGAAATAATAACTTATGCAGCATGAGGAACTAATATAATGATAGCTGAAATCAAATAATTGAACTGGGTAGTGAAAATAATTGCTCAAAACACAGTTTCAAAAAAACAATTACTTTCTGTATTTACCTGTGAAACTTTTGCATTTCTGGATCATTTCTATGATTCGTTTTATATTTGGGCACGCAACAAACCACTATTTTATTTTTTTAAAGCTTCATCCACTTTTATCGCCTACTTTACATAAATTTTGCAAACTCAAATTTCCCGCTTTTGACAGTGGTGTGGTGGTGTAGTTTTCGGTTTGGTTTTGGCAACAAATCTTGGGCATATCTCTGTCTCTTTTCCTCTTGTGTGATGTCCATATATGCAATAGTTTCTCTTTTCCTCACTTGATCACTCTATAAGTGTTGAAAACACGCTCTGGAAGCTCTATGGATATGATCTTTGACGTTAGGAACACACCTACATTGCTTAGACAACAGTGAGTGCTTGTAATTCAATATGAACGTTATCCCATAGCAATAAAGCTCAAATTGTCTACGTTTTAGTTAGAAATCATTTGTATGGGAAAAAGAAAAGGGCTATTTTTTGGGTTTTTTCAGCAATAATTCTAATTTTTCTCGCCGTAAAAACCATCCTTGAACTTCAACGAACATTTTAAAAAAAGATTTGGCCAAATTGGTCCAGGCGTTGTTGAGTTATGCGCTTACCAACACATTTTGCGATTCATTTTTATATCTATAATATAAAAATGAATCGCAAAATGACATCACACAAGAGGAAAAGAGACAGAGATATGCCCAAGATTTGTTGCCAAAACCAAACCGAAAACTACACCACCACACCACTGTCAAAAGCGGGAAATTTGAGTTTGCAAAATTTATGTAAAGTAGGCGATAAAAGTGGATGAAGCTTTAAAAAAATAAAATAGTGGTTTGTTGCGTGCCCAAATATAAAACGAATCATAGAAATGATCCAGAAATGCAAAAGTTTCACAGGTAAATACAGAAAGTAATTGTTTTTTTGAAACTGTGTTTTGAGCAATTATTTTCACTACCCAGTTCAATTATTTGATTTCAGCTATCATTATATTAGTTCCTCATGCTGCATAAGTTATTATTTCAGAAATTAAATAAGAATTGAAAAAGATTTTGTGTAAAAACTGAATTGATTCACGTACGATAGGGATGTACAAAATGAAGAATGACACATATCGATATGCGTAGTCGATATTTATTCAACAGCTGAATCATGGCTTCAGCTGGCTAGCTCAGACTAGAAGCTTAACAAAACTACTAAACAAAAACAATCAATACCTACTTGGCGCCATTTTTGAGCAATTTACCGATCATATGACCATTACCGTACTTATTTGAAAAAGCAGATAAATAAAATTTCTTTATTTTTGTAGGATACCAAGACCACCGTGTTCTTATGTTAACAAAGACTATATGCCTAGGCCGAAACAAGAAAATCAATTCAAATCCACAGAGTACGGGCCAACAAAATACTATTTAACCCAGTCCTAAAAAAAGGATAATAATTGATGGTGTTTATATTATTTCATCTCGTAGTTGATGTTTAGATATCATAAACAATGTAACGAGTAAACCTAATAAATAATAAAGAACCTCAGCCTTTTATTTTCAAGAATACGAGTATACCGTTATTCATTTGTTGTTCGTGATTTCGATAATCTGTTAGATTGTTAAGGAAAGTGCCAACACTATTGTGATAAATGACAGCAGTTGTCAACGCATACATGCGCAATTCAGTTTTTGGAACGTTTTTAAAGGCGCTTTATCAATCTATTACTTTACATCATTAATCATATCTATCAAAACAATGTGCGTGTGTGCGTTGGAGCACAGATAGTTGGAGGAGTTTAATGTCGCGTTCCGAAACTCGCGTTTCGTTTAGTAATTTAATAAAACAATTCGTACGGCTTAAAAGGATTTGACTTCAAGTCATATCAAATTTTTTAAAAAAAAGTTGTCTGTTACCTAATCTACTGAGGGTGCGTTCCGAATTGAGTCAAAATCGATTACAGCGCGCTCACCGAGCGTCCCGAATTGTGATATCGCGCTAACGGGCACAAAAAGCACAAAGCACTACAATGATAATAATAATAATTATGATTCACATGATTAACAAAAAGCACAAAGCACTACAATGATAATAATAATAATTATGATTCTCATGATTAACAATCATTACAAAAACGTTCAAAACCAAAATATGCAACCATATCCTTTCAGACCATAGTTTACTACGGGGCTGAGAGTGCGGAGAGTTTCAGCGAATGCTACTCTTGAAATTTTTATTGTACCTTTAACCTATTTATAGTTTCATTAATGTTAACACACGACGTGTGACTGTACTATGTTTTGAATGTATTTCTCAAATAAGTGACATGCATGTCTTTTATGAGAATAAAGCTCTTTAAACTGAACAATAAAGAAAGAAAGAAAGAAAGAAAAAATATTTATTCAGGAACCACAACAATAAGTAAAAATACATTTCTTAAAAACTAACTTATTATCTCTAAGATTATTGTGGAACTGAAAGGGTCCCCACTCAGCATATTGACGGCAATAAAGCGATTACTTACTTTTAAATCCTTATATATGATTTATTTAATTATTTTTTATTCACAACGCCCTATCACCAGGGTGACGGTTCTGTTCAGGAGATTTTTTTAAAATACGACGGCACAAAAACTGCCACATTACAAATCTTTTTGACAGGACGAAGTCTGTCGGGTCAGCTAGTTATAGATAATAATAATAATAATAAACCCGCAGGGGCGGCTCTTATTAGAGCTGTTGGTGTGTAGCGACACCACGGACCCGAGTTCCCCCGAGAGTCGGTCAGGCCCTCCATCTCCGCTTGCCTTCACTGGCCGGCTGGAGTGGACCCCAGCGGGGGCCGCAGGACTCTCACCTCTGGCTTGCCTTCACCGGCCGTCCGGAGTGGGGCGTTAGAGCTGAATGCTCGCAGGGTGGAAGTGAAACATGCCTAAGTCGCGAGTTGGTGAGGTGGGAAACCACCGAGCAGAAAGCGGTGCACACCTCTCTACACCCTGAGCCGCTCACGGCCATGTTGCCGCCTTTGCTGACCCTATGCGTCAGCACGTATAGGTGGCCCATTTAGTGAGCGGCTAGTCACCGTCTGCCAGGAGAGTAAAAATTGAGACATTTTGCATGGCAGACGTCCGTTGTCTCAGGCAATAGCCCAGTTAACCGGTCCACCAAATATTCCCCTCCATAGCCTGGTTTTTATTGCCCTTTTTACTTATTTTCACAATAGTCCTTGCATTTTCCGGGTGTTGTCTTTGGGTAGATTTTCATAATTTATCAAGAGACAAAACCCGGCAGATGTACACATTGCAAATTAGAGTATACGGTACCAAAAAGCCTCTACGTGTTGGCTTCGGCCCCACGCAAGCTTCAAAGGACCGGATCCCTATGGATCCGTGAATTTAAAAGTACCAACATAATAATAATTTTATTTATTTCAGGCAACAAATTACATTGTAAGATCTTAAATAACATAATCGGCCCATATTATAAATACCTTAAAGACTAACATACATACTTAATATAAAACTAAAACATATTTACTTATTTAACACTTTATAGTAGACGGCGAAGTGCGACGCAATATGGTGTCCGGTAACCGGCCGCGGAAGCGCCAGTTTATACAGTGTGTTTGGGAACCGGTGTCCGACCCGTTAAGGTGAAGTAATATGATCTATTTTATGAATAAATCCACCATAATTAAGCACTTTGCCCCAGTTTTTTTTACCTGTTCGCAAGCCAAATTTTACCTGCGTTTCAAAGGGTCTCTGATGACAGGGTGATATTCAATTTGTCACAACTTCTAAACTATTTTACTTGGAACTTTGATTTTTGCTTCAGTGTTAAGGTGATGTCTTTGGGTATTCAAAAAGTTAAAAATAAATGTATGTTGACAATTTAGGTTTTCTGAAAAAAAAAAAAAATGTAAAAAAAACTAACAAATTCTATCACAATTTACAAGTTCAAACATTTTTTTGAGGTATTTTAAGGGAGTTATGAAAAAATGCTTTTTTGTCAGCTTATTGCCTACTTTTGTAGCTGTCCAACGATACCACTTTTGTGACTGTAGGACCTCTAAATCGGCAGATATTGCAAACTAAAAAAACCCACCCGTACTCCCGAGAAAAAAAAATTAAAATGGCGGCCATTTTAAAACAACTGGGGCAAAGTGCTTAATTATGGTGGATTTATTCATAAAATAGATCATATTACTTCACCTTAACGGGTCGGACACCGGTTCCCAAACACACTGTATATATAGATTTCATCATCATCACCATCATCATGGTGGCCTTAGTTTATCCAATATTGGATGTAGGCCTCTTCCCCCTTCTTCCACTTTTGGCGATCCTGTGCCCGAAGCATCCAGTCTCGACCTCCGTGTCGTCGGATGTCGTCCACCCAGCGTTGCGGGGGTCTACCACGCCCTCTTGTGTCCGCCCTAGGCCTCCACTCCAACACTCGTCTCGGCCAGCGGCAACCGGCCATTCTGGCTATGTGCCCCGCCCATGTCCACCTCTTCTTTGCTATTACAGCCATGACATCTTTAGCTTTGGTCTTACTTCGAACCCAATCGTTCCGTTTTCGGTCTCGCAGAGTGACTCCAAGCATTGCTCTCTCCATACCCCTTTGCGCTCCATCCTCCATACCTCTCTGCCGACTTCTGGGTAAGAGTCATAGTCTCTGTACCATAAGTGAGCACGGGCATGACGCACTGCTCGAAGACCTTGACTTTGAGGCGTATGGGTATTTTGCCTCTCAGCGTTTCTTTGTAGAATGCATATTCCAGCGAATGCAGTGGGACGGGAAAGGTCTGATGATTGATGGAGAAAGACTTACTAATCTGAGGTTTGCTGATGACCTGGTTCTCATTTCGGATAGCATCGGCGACATGTTGACGATGCTAGAAGACTTAAGAATAGAGTCCGAGAAAACCGGCCTTAAAATGAATTTCGGTAAAACGAAGATCTTGACCAACATACTAGAAGTCACTAACTATCAGCTTCCAGTGGAAAGAGTGGCGGAGTACATCTATCTGGGGCTTATGATTACTTTGGGCTTTGAAAAAAAAAAAAAAAAACCAAACTGCGGAGGTGGATAGACGGATTGCACAGGCATGGGCTGCATTCGGTGCCAACAAATATAGAGATTTACGTCATTTTTAATAGGAGTCTTCTCAGAATATCCTCAAAAAATTAAAAGAGATTGCCAGGCTTTGTATTTCATTCATTCATTCGGTAATTCGAAATGCGCAGAATGAGGTACAATAATGTTATGCGTAGCAGAATATTTAATTTTTGTGTCCTTAATAAATAAAATACTTAAGATTATTTGAACAGATGTAACCACAGGAAGCAGTTGTATGGAATGCGTACGGCTTACCTTACGTCATCGATTATTGTATGACGTTTCCTCTACAGATGATTTGAGCTATCATTGAATCTGGCTATAAAATAAACATAAAACTGAATCAATTGAACTAACAAGAACTTTTGTCGAACGTTCGTTTTGTTTTTGATTAGTCAAACTTCTTGAGAGTTTTGTGAAGAGATGATATTATTGGATTTGTTAAAAAATACTGAAGATCATCCAGCCCCAACATAAAGACTGACAATATGGTGCAATCATCATCATCAACAGCCACATGACGTCTACTGCCTCACCCATAGATTTCCAGAGCTGCCGGTTGTAGGCGGCCTGCATCCACCGAAAACCTGCGACCTTAATGATGCCATCCGTCCACCACGGTGGGCGTCCAACGCTACGTTTGGCCTCAAATGGTCTCCACTCGAGATCTTTTTGGCCCCAACGGCCATCACTTCTTTGTGCTATGTGCCGCCCACTGCACTTCAACCCACTAAAACACCAAGCATAGCCCTCTTCATAGCCCTTTGGGTGACTTTGAGGTTTCTTAAGAGGACCATGTGACCATGTCTAAGATCCGTACGTCATCACTGGTAGCAAGCACTGGTTATAGACCTTTCTCTTGAGGCACTGAGGTATATTGGAAGAGAAGACGTTACGCAATTTCCCGAACGCTGCCCAGCAGAGTTCTATTCGAAGATACAAGACGACAAGTCAAGGTAAGGATGAGAAAATTAGCAGAATTTTTGGTAGGTTAATTCCGTGATCTTAAGGTGGACCACGCACTGCGTGCATAAGGTTAACCCATAGAGGTTGCAGAGCGCGTTATCACTTACATCATTGGGTTAACCGACCTGCCGATGGTCGTCCGGTTAACCGCATAGGGTTAACGGTTGGACAATTAATTTTACACATTTTGTATAGTGGTGTCGCGTTCTTGCACCTGAGCATCTAAGGCCGAGGGTTCGATTCCCAAAGACATCGAATATTTGATAAACGTTTATTGTGTTTGTTTGCTGCCTTTGTGTACCTACCTACCTACTACCTAGAACTTTTTTCACAAATATTTATTTCGTGAACAAGCAAAATGAGATTAATATTGTTAAATTAATAATAGATTCTTGTTATTACCGGCTCTCTTTTTAATCGCGATCTAAAGGCACAACACTGAAACACTAAAATAGAATATCTACTTTATTCTAGAACTGAAACAAAGTTCCGTACAAAATGGAAGCCTTGCTAGAGCTTTAAATGTTTCATCACGTTTCTGGTGAATTCTAGATGAAGGCGTTTTCTACCAAGTTTATTTATTTATTTATTTTATTTATTTATGAAAGGTATACAGACAGATTGCAGTCACTTCATGTTCACAATATTTAGAAATATCTTCTGAAAGGCCAGACAGCAATCCAAAGATTGTACACACAACATGATTATCAATGATTGCTTAACTACTTAAACTAACTTAAACTAATAAAGCCTTTAAACAATTTGCGTTAACTGACTACAGAAAAATTTAACAATAAAGAAACAAAAAAAAAACGAACTAAAAACTTACTCAGCTTCGCTTATAGGCCTCAAGATAGCCGATACAGTTTTCTTAAATAAACGGAAGTTGCCATTTAATATATCTAGGTCCTTGCTCTTACGCGACAGCTCGTTGTATGATCGACACATTCTGACCAAAGGGTTATAAAACGACGTATTGTTTTTATACACCTGTATGGAGAAAATGTTTGGTGAACGCGTTTTATACCTTGTATTGAAGCTAAGAGACGAGAGAAGACCCGGTGCGTCGACGGACGAATGCACTATTTTATGTAAACAAAGCAGGTCGTATCTAACCCGCCGGGTTTGCAGAGAAATCGCCCCAAACCTAGACAACCTTTCGCTATAGTCTTTTAGAGTTCGGCCAAGATTATGCTTCCGGGCCACATATTTCAAGCATCTCTTTTGTACCCCCTCTATGTTATCCGCGTGAACTTTATAGTAAGGCGATCAGACGGGACAGCAATACTCCAAAATACTTCTGATCAAACTAAAGAAGAGAGAGAGGGCGCTGAGAGTAAGTAGGTATAGGTACTATATGCGCAGTACAGTTATAAGAAAGATAGAAACCATTTATTTATTGTCACAGATAGATAGATAATCACAAAAATAGACCGATACAAAAGACTTAACAGTCATATTTAGGGTTATTATTGTTTCTAGCATTTTCTATGCAGTATCTTTATTAAAGATCTGAAAACCAGAAAAAGATGCCAAGATGACCGAATGTCTTTTTCTGGTTTTCAGATCAGTCATTTTTAGTTTGAACTGTGACAAGTACTTCTGGCTCAGCATATGCTGCAACGGTCAAAGACCTGAGTAGTGCTGGTTATCCACTAAAATTGGCATATGTACATTCACATTGTAAGATGAGCCACTTTTGAAAGGTAAGGTAAGGATAAGTAATCGGTAAAATTCGGTATTCTTTCTTATCTAGAATTGGGACCTCCAAAATCACTTTTGTCTCGTCAATAAATTCTTTAGGCATTAAACCCAATTTGTACTATTTTTTAATTTAATTCTGTTGCACACAAAAAAGCTCAGATCCACAACCATTGCGTTCGAAAGTATGCGTTTAACTGGTCACTGTGGATTTGACTTTCTTACTAGGAACGATTTGATTGGTTAGGGGACGTGCTAGGTCAAAGGACAAGTATGAAATTACTGCACTCTCAACGCGAACGGACTATAGTTGTGCATTGAAAATTAAATAAATAAAAAAGTACTTTTAATGCTTCGCAGCGATAATACGCCGGTGTCTCAGTGGCGACAGCGAGTCGGCAAAAATGTCGGATATTATCCTCTCGGGTTCCGTGACACTACTGACACAAGACACAATAGAATATCTTTTGTGTACGTGGGCGTGATATCCCATCAAACGCAGGTATCCCTTGAAAAGCGTCGACGCCACTCGCGCACTTCGTATATATTTCAAAATGCGATTTATGAAAATAAAAGCTACAACGTCCACCGCAGCGATTATGTATAGGACAACTGTATCGATACATTGGCAAAAAAATAAGTTCAACAAACTTTATTGAATGCTTCACATGGTATTGAAAAGATTTGGTAAAAAGGCAACTTAAGGCTTATTTTCTATAGAGTGAATTTGGTTAGATTGTGTATCTGTTTACATCTGTTAGATCCGCAACTAAAACATATATTTTTCAGCATTATGATTGTTTTTACTAATTCAAATATTAAGTTTGAAAAATGTTAGCGCGGTATCAGCGCGTAAACCTGCTCTTAACTTTACCTTTTCAAAACCATTGCATGCCCAAAACTTCACAACTAAATTTCGGTAGAGATGGCAACCCATTGCATTACCCGGCGAGACGCGGTCGTTGTCGATCCAGTATTGAGCCGTAGAAATTGTAAAAAATTGAATTTTCTAATTTAGAAAGAAAAAGTAAAAATAATTTGCTTTTACATCACACAGTTAGTAAATACAAAATAAAAACACACGAGAGAAAATAAAATGAAATGATCAACAAGACGCAATAAAACAAAGTAAAACCTGCAATTATGGTTGCCACTTAGCTTGTGTCATGACAAAGGCCCATGCCGCTGGTTTTCTGTGGTAACCATTAGGGTAAGAGGTATTCGTTCGAAGCGTTCCCAATAAATCACTCCATCTCTTTTATTTACCGGCTGAAATGTAGCTATGCTAGATTTGTCTTCGACAGACTTCGACCCTACTGAGTTCAAGCGACAGCCGCAAGTCTATTCGTGTCGCCCTTGACACGCGACGTCGCGGCGACAGCTGGGGCCCAACTGCAAACTCTAAGGGTTAGTTGCACCATAGTAGAAGTTAAAGTTAAAGTTAAATTTTTTGTTAAATTTGACAATTCGACGTCATTTTTGGTCGTCAAATTGTCAAATTTGACAATAACTTTAACTTTAACTTCTACTATGGTGCAACTAACCCTAAGAGCAGGACCCGAAACGATATTATTGTATATACAGGGCTCAGCGAATGGATTGTTGGAGAGTTTAGGTAACGAAGCCTCGAAGTACTGAATCCTTAGGATAAGATAAGATAAGATATACTTTATTGCACAAAGAAAACAATTACATAAAAATGCTTACAGAGATATAGCAGTACAATGTAGGCGGCCTTATCGCTTAAAGCGATCTCTTCCAGACAACCTTCCGGTAGAGAAAATGAAAAGTAAAAATAGATGTGGTGGTGCAAGATGGTTATTAGGAGATAATCGAAAAAATCATACAATTCGTACAAAAGTAACAAGCACATGTTATGTCAGTAACATACTTCCATACGGGTACAAATTTTCTCATTACTTTTAGATCTCCCATTGCCTACTGATGCGAAATCCTATTTAAATGTGTTACCAAGTATAACATTATGATTGACTTTTTTTAGTAATATTATTTATATATCACTGCTTTTAATTTAGTTGCCTGCTGAAATCACTAAGATTTATGACGACGCGACCAGATGTCGACACGATCTTATAGTGGCAATCTTAATAGCTAAGTAACTCATAATCTTTATGTCTGATATCATTTGTTATTTTAGTTAAAGAATATTATTATGGCATAAATTATAAAGTAGTTTTAAACCGAGGTAGTGGTCAGCGGGGCTAAAACGGTAACATTTTAGCATTTCATATTATGAAACATCTAACTGACGTTTCATCTAGGCCGCGGTCCGTTTCGAGTCAAAAGTGAGTAATAGCGCGCTGACGTCGCTCACGTTCATACAATTTATCAATTCGGGATGCGTGTGAGCGCGCTGTTACTCACTTTTGACTCGAAACGGACCGCGGTCTAGATGAAACGTCAGTTAGATGATTCATAATATGAAATGCTAAAATGTTGCTGTTTTAGCCCCCCAGGCCCGTGGCGTTGCGTTGCGTTCTGAGGCGTGTTGTAGATTTAGTATTGTATAGTATAGAATATTGTAGTCTGTCTACGCTAAAGTTAGCTAAATAGTTGCTGGTAGCGATTCTGGTGATTGGAACTTTGAAATACATTTATTTTGTTCTGAATTCTATTGAAATAGTCACAAGTTTGCTAAATTAAGCTTTTAGTTTCGAAGATATTTTATGGCAACCGACACGATTAGGAAATCATTCACTGGTGGCGTTCATACTTGAAAGGAAAATTTGCTAACAAATTGTTGTTAGGAATGGATATTTACCTATTGTACAGTCGTTGGTAAATATCAGATTGTCTATAAAAACATATTTTTAAAAAGTAAAATTAGATAATTTAAAAGTGACTATACAAAGAATAGGCTTTAGATTCAGTACTTAAATATTTGAAAAATCTAATGATATTTCTCTAACCTGCTATAATAATAACGAAGTCGCAAGAATCGCTACACTTAGCTAACCTAAGAACTAGACCAAGAGAACTGACTGACATTGTGTTCTTTACATTTAACTGCTAAAGTTAGATTGGAACTAACTCGGTGAAACAAAAGAACTACTGTGTTACATACACTGTATGAGTATGTAGTACGAATGTGAGTGAATACAGTCACCTCGAAGGAAAAATCTAACAATGAAACATATTTATGGACAGCACATTAAATTGACGCTAACAATATAATAAAAAAGATGGTTCAAATGACAACTAATTTGGGATAGTATTAGTTTTGAACAAGAAGTCAATTATTGTTATCTTCATATGGACATGAACACATTCAACCAATCATATTACAATAAAAAAGACGTAGATAGGTTATGTCAGTACTGACGCGAAGTCAAAAATTGTCCACGAGGAATTTGACCGTGTTATAACGTGTGAACAAGACAGTGAAATAATTTACTAAGTAGAGCGTGAACGAGACAGATACATGTTGCGCAGTGTCGTCTTAAACTGTCAACACTGTCGATGCTTTGCTCGGCTACACGAAAAGTTCTGATTTCGGGTGCCACTTTTTTAGCACAAGTAACCTATCTACCTTTTTTGATAGTAATATCATTGCATTCAACTAAGTTAGACAAGCTTGCAGCATCGAGTGTCGTGGGGTTTTCGTCGGTAGGAACCGACGTAACCTAGTCGTTGTTCCCTCCGAAGAGGTATTCATGAGGAATTACCCTGGATAATAATAAAAAAAGGTAAGACAAGCTCCACGGCTCAGATTCCCTCATACTGGAAGCATGTAGACCAGTGTGCCTATATTTATAGGTATGACACATTTTATGTGACCCAATGCAAAAGTGTACCATTGAGGTTGAGTGTACAGTGGTCAAAATAATGTTAGCACATTAGTACTCTATCATTATAAATAGTTAATCCGACAACGTCTTAATTATTTTTATGCCAATGTTCCATAGTCAATATGCCATAGTTCTAACAGTGCTAAGTTACTTTTGAGGCTGACTATACCACACAAAGGATTTCTTTGTTCGAATGCTCTCTTTTTCGATTTCAAGCTCCATTACCCAGTAATAGATATTCTGTTTGGTATTGTCATCCTTGCTTTTGGCATTTCTTTATTAAAGACAGTGTGCTTTATTTTCTTCTTATTTCTGTTAAATGAATTCTAGAGAGAATTGAATGAATTGGAGAGCGTCGTGGCCCAGTGGTTAAACACTCTGGCTCGGAACCCGATGGTCCCGAGATCAAACCCGGCCGGAACACACCAACTTTGTGTTCATTGTAAAGTTTGCGGCTAACTCTCCGGTGATGGAAAACACCGATATAAAACCCAAGCAACCCGGATAACGGCGGTAGGCTCGCCCCTTGCCACGTTGGGTTCAAATTCCCTTGGCGAAATGTGGGCTCCTGAATGTTCCGTTCACCATGACGGCAATAATCAGTGCGCCTCTGACTAACCCATTAGGGATATGGTCGTGAGGGTATGTATGTATGTATGTATGTACTTACCAGAAATTGAAATTGAAATTGATTGAATTCTAGAAGATAATTCAGATAGCTTATTTACTTTGAGAGTTAGATTTTTGGAGGTAAACGTTTTTTAGATTGCGGAGTTAAATAATAATTCAAGAAGATGCTTTTTAGAATTTCTGGTTTATTTTTTTACAAATTGAAAATATACCGTGCTTCTGCAACTCACTAAGTTAAAAGGTTTATAATGTTTTTACGTTTTAGAGACAATTGCATGTGCAGGAGCTTACATAATATATCAAAGGTAACCTATAAAACATACC
This sequence comes from Udea ferrugalis, assembly GCA_950022985.1. Lineage (NCBI taxonomy): Eukaryota > Metazoa > Arthropoda > Insecta > Lepidoptera > Crambidae > Udea > Udea ferrugalis. The sequence continues at coordinate 3,878,040 of OX465541.1, forward strand.
GACTATTCTAAATTTCAGTTTTATGAACATATGTATAGTTTTCTCTGTGCGTTAGTAGCTATAGTCCGTTCGTGTTAAGAATGCAGTGATTTTTAAATGTATTTCTTTTGCACACAAGAAAACTCAGATCCACAACCTTTGCGTTCGAAAGTATGCGTTCAACTGGTCACTGTGGACTTGACTTTCTAATTATGAACGATTTGATTGGTTAGATCGAAGGACAAGTATGAAATTACTGCATTTTTAACGCGAACGGACTATAGTTATCAGATTATTATTGAGCAAGAGTGTTAGCGTAAATAACATTGATATTAATCGCAATATTTTACCGATTACTTCTGAAGTGGGCGGGAAAACGAAAGCAACTTGGAAAAGTTGTTTGTTCGATAGTGTTGCTACTCAACAGGTGAATGGTATGAACACCGTTATCGATAGAGTGACAAAACCTTGTTTCGTCATTTATTTACTGAATTTTATTTTAATAATGAAAAAAAAGGTTTCTGACAATGACAAAAACAGTTCAGTCGTTTTTTTAGTGTAATGACATAGTGAATGATGACTGCACTTGTGATATAGTGTATCGATCCTCATCTACTCATCCTACTCATCTTACTAATATTATAAATGCGAAAGTTTGTATGTCTGGATGTGCTGTGTTGCGTAAAATCTACTGAATGGATTTTAATGAAATTTGAATGTTGCTCATACATCTGAATAACACATAGGCTACAATTTATTAAAAAATACGGCATATATTTTTTTCACTTTAGACGAAGTCGCGGGCGGCCGCTAGTACCTATAATAAATGCGAAAGATTTTCTTGTGTGGATGTGCCGTGTTGCTCTTTCACGTAAAAACTACTGATGGATTCAAATTAAACTTTACAATAATATAGCTAATGCATCTGAATAGCACAAAGGCTACAATTTACAAAGATATTTCACTTTTTTTCACCTAAGTCACGCGGACAAAGTCGCAGGCGGCCTCTGTTTCCTATACGGAACTAATGAACAGCCCATGGTGTTCAACCTCCATAGTTGCTCTGCCTAAAAAGCAGATTTTTTTTAACCTGCAAGATCCCACTGCTGGGCAAAGGTCTCCCCCAAACCTTTCCATCGTTCCCTGTCCTTTGCAAAAGTCCACCATTCTCTCGAGTAGTATACCAGGTCATCGCACCAGCGTTTTTTAGGTGGATGCATCCGGATAAATGGGCCCGACTCACAACCCAATGGATCCCAAAAGATGGCAATCGCCGAAGGGAAAAATGCAGTTATCATCAAAATATGATTTCGACAGTTTTATCTAGGGATAGGAACTATGAGTTCCATTACCTGCGTTCTACTGAAAGTTCGGAAGCCATTTCATTGTGGGGGGTGTTATCAAGACTGTAGGAACTATAGAAATCCTATACCAAGATAACAGCAAGTGGTTCTAATAAATATGTAAGTATGTTGTAGACATATTGTTCAGATAATCCGTCAAGAGATAATAATATTGTTGATATTATCAATGATGGACCAACCAGTTAAGTATGGTGAAATATCTCTTTCACCAGGAGACTTTCTTTTGGAGTAAGGTAGAGAAGAGAAGGCGAGACAATTTATATAACTTTACCGGTGAAGGTAAACGGCGATAACAGCCCAAGCAAAATGTAGGCTCGCTCACTTAGGATGCAAAAAATCTCTTGTTAAAATATGACTCTGAATATTACTTAATTCCAGCATAGCAACAACCATTAGGGTGCCTCTAACCAGCCTGTTCCCCACTCCCATTATAGGAGATACTCATCTATGAATAGCTCACCTACTTCCGCATTCATAGCTATACATATAATATTTTGGTGATAAACCAGATCAAGTCTGCTGTTATAAGTTTAACAATTTCAGCGAAACTCTCGATACTCTGGCAGCACTAATAGAAGCAATAATAGCTCCTTATTTACTCATCAAACTAGAAAAGTTAAGTTCGTATGATGTATGGCCATGGAAGCTGTCACACAATAAAAATATTTATGGAAAACTTATTGGTGAGAACCTTGTATTTATTAACAGCGTACTTTCTGTACTTTATTACTTTTCCTACTTTGTTTACATGTTATGAATTGTACCATGAATCATCTTAATTCACTTAATAAAACGATTTAACCTTTAATACTCTCAACACAAATAAAACGTGAATAAGCAGAAACATATAATATCTGCTAAAGTATAAGATTCTTTAAATTCTAGGTTATTTTATTTTGGCACTGGTCATGATGCATTAACATCTTACCAAAGATAGGAGAACCAGAAAAGACATTCAGTCTTGGCTTCAGGCGGGAACGAATCCGCGTCTTTCGCAAACTGGGCGACTGCACTAACTACTGTGCTACCGAGACCATTAACAGACCGGCCGATTTTTTCTAGTATATTTTTTGACGCGGGTTTGATTCCCGCCTGAAGCCAAGACCGAATGTCTGTCTGGTTTTCCTTTCTTTGAATTCTGTTTCAAAGTTTCCAAATAGAAAAACTAGTTGATAGTTCGCGGGTTACAATTCGTAGAAGCTTTCAATTTCACAAAGCTTTTAAAAGCTTTCTAGATAGCAAAGGAAATCTTTAATCTCCTGGAGTCAGTCGTAAACGAATTACAGGGTGCCATTTGATTGTTTGTGGTTAGATTGTTAATTTGATTTACGTTCCGTTCCACCTCAATTTGTTGTTGTGGTCGCGGTCTAAAAGCGTCTCAAGCCATCACTTGTAACGGAAAGTTATTTGATTGTAACGTTTGGGTAGAAGAACGTTTTGATCATTGTATGCTTTATCTGTCTAAAATAACAGGAAAAGATTTGGGTTTGCTCGCAATGTCTAATTTGTTATCACAAAGGCTATAGGTATCTGTGTCTCGATATGAGTGTAGTTCATTATATTTTCAAGCTCTCCGAATGCCTGTTTTGAACAGGGGATTATTTGAAATACAAAAAGAAGATAACTGAAAAAGAGAAAGTGTAAGATGCTACTTTTAGATGCTCTTATCTGATATTCAGTGAAACCTTTGGCTCCCCAAAAGTTGAATTGAATATCAGATGGGGCAGTTTGCATTTAAGCCCATTTTTGCTTATAAATGGACATTTGGAATCGTCACCGCAGCAATTGCACTCTTTGTAATTGATTGGATAGACTGAGATTTTCTCACTATTTTATTATGACCTCCACTCGCCTCCAGAGGGACCCACCCCCACAATTGCCATACAAATCCGCGTATTAATATCCATAATTGTTTACGCAGTCGTGATCGGATAGTTAGAAAAGCTCTCTCTAGATAATCAGGCTGTTTTGCGGTGACGATTCCAAAGGAAAATGCTCTAATTGAAACATAAAATTGAAATCAATCAGATCCCTTAAATTTCGAGATAAAAGGCCTTTGTTCTTTTTGACATAAATAATAACCACTCAATTTTACCTTTTATTAGATTAATGGTATTTTCGTTTCCTGAAGAATTTTGATGACGACATTGAATTACTGAATGATATTTCTAATACTAATATCAGAGTAATTACTTTCTTTTCAAATTAGACACTTTTAGTTTTAATTCCTAAAGAAGGTTTCAATTTATGTGTTAATTAGTAAAATAACAATTAAAATCAGACATTATCACATGCATTCCTCTGATTTCCAGGTTTTCCCTTGTGTTATAGAAATCGGGAACAACAAAGGTATCAAAAACCCCCAGACTGTAACTACAGTGTATAGTTGTTGTAACAATAGTGCCTAAGTTACAATTAGGCCTTTGGCTCGATCAACACTATAGTTCGTTCCAGGCGCGGATCCAGCCCTCAAAAAAGGTTGTGGGCAAGGGCGGATCCAGCTTTGGCGCCAGGAGGGGGTCACATAGTCGTGGTCAAGTTACGAACTTATAATTTAATTTTGATAATTAAAGACAGTGGTGGCGTGGCCTTAGTGAGCTTCGGCGACATCATGTTCGCGAGGCCTCTTGTACTTCGCAGAAAAACAATAACGTGAGCCAAATTATAATGTTTGGTACGAGTGAACGAGTGTTATTGTTCAAAATCAAATGATGGCAAAAAATTATTACAAACAGAAATGAAAATAGGCGAATATCTCGGCTATTAAAACTTTCAAGGATTGTGATGTAGGTAGCAAAGCGCGAGCGAAGCGAGCGCGGTTTTTATTTCAGGACATAATGAACTAGATTAATACAGGCAACCTAGAAAACAAGCAAATTTTTGTCTTTTTCACTTTGCCTACTACTCGTACTAGCTTGAATTAAACTAAACTGCTTTAAGCTGTTTTAATAGTTTTTGAGCAAGGAGGCCATTGTCATGAGGGCCATTCACATTTGTCTGTCTTAATGATCCACAGTTGAGACAAGAAATTGCGCGAACGTCTTCGTTAATGTAAATGAACATACTGTACCAGACAAGCGCGAGCGAAGCGAGCGCATTTTTTTTTAAGTAGAGAAAGCTCCTAGTGATGAATAAGAGTCACTATCATATCAAGTGTTTAGCTTTTTACTTTAATAGTTAGGCGTCGGCTACCTGAGTCAGGTTGTTTGGCGAAACAAAAATAGGTAGCAAATTGTAAAACTTTTTTGCAAGTCCCCCTAGGCCCGGTAATAGTAACTTTACCGTGCCTTAAATTAAATTAGGTGAGCCAGGAAGACTATAGCAACAGCGCGCTCTCAAACGCGAACGCGAGTGGAGCGACCGCGTTTTTTTTTCGATTGTAAAACGACTAGATTATTAAGTGGCGTAAGAGACTTGAAAGAAAGAGCAATACCCTCTAGGAGATTCGCATTATTCTTTTGCATTTCTTACGTTTTGCTTAATTAGTCTAAAATTAATTCTAAATAACAGATTGCCTTTCAGGGAGGTGGACAAGGCCGTAATGGCTATCCACGTGTGTCTGTCTCTGAATGATTTTCAGTTAGAGAAGAAAATGCGCATACATACTACTTTGAGAACACTGGGAACATTAGTAGTATAGCGCGAGCGGAGCGAGCGCGGTTTTTTCTAGAAAATAGCGTCAGTTATTGGTAGTTAATTAAATTTCTGTATAACTAGGGGCCGCTCAGGAGCGCTGGCACCAGCTCAGAGGGGGGGCCATGACCCCCATGACCCCCCCCCCTGGATCCGCCGATGGTTGTGGGCACAGCCATTGGACTACGAACTTACTCAACACAATCATGGACTTATTATAATACAACAAGCAAATTAAGGTTGTGGGCATGCCCACAGTGCCCACAACGGTGGATCCGCGCCTGGTTCGTTCGCGTTAAGAATGCAGTGATTTTAAAATTTAATTCTTTCGCACCCAAAAATCGCAGATCCACGACCTTTGCGTTCGAAAGTATGCGTTCAGCTGGTCTCTGTGAACTTGGCTTTATAATTAGGAACGATTCGATTGGTAGGTTGGTGTGCTAGGTCGAAGGACACGTATAAAATTACTGCATTCTTAACGCGAACGAACTATAGTGTAACCAATCCAGATTCAATGTGATGTCGGTTATGCCCTTTAAAGTATGTACGGTGGGCAGCACATCACTCTACCCATGTCCGGTCAGTCCTCCTTGTTCTATTACGAAGGAATGACATTTGGCAAGAGCGAGAGGAAAAACGGAAATGGGGTAACCTGATGTGCTGTTGACTGTACATTGCGCATACGCTCTTCGGGGCAGCAAAAAATGTCAATTAAACCCTAGGATTAACATGTAGCCCTTAAATGGCAAAGTAGATACTTTTGTTAACTTTTTGTGTTGTCATATCTTAGTCATTTGTTTATCTTATTTCATTGAATTTCAAGGTTAATACGAAATGAAATAAACACAATATTTACAGACTGATTGATTGATTTTTGATTTGATTGAATACTTCATACATAGATCATTATGACATCTATAGCCAAATAAAATTCTTTAAAGATATTTAATTATACATCACACATAGGTATGTACATTGAGATCTTATGAGACATATACTATGAATATATAGGAGACGATGAATACAGCCAAATTTATCAAAAATATCTTTCGCATACGACTTAAGTTTGACAAGAGAGCGGCAAAACTTTTAACAGCTACAGACTAACTTAAACCTACCTCTAATCTCGAAACAGCGTCGCACAATATCCAAGTAAGAGCCACTAAGTTAAAACAGACACGATAAACCACAGATAAACACTGAACAATAGACGCGAAAACGATCTCATCATATACGACCAACTGAGAAAACTTTCAACGTTTCAAACCGCAGCGAACCGCGCGACGCGACCGCGTATCCGAACACTTGGTGTTTCTTTCATAAAAATAACTCGACACAGACGTTGAAGAAAAACATCGTTTTCGAATGTAAACATTGGGAGCGTATTAGCGTACAGGTGTCTCGGGCATCGCGATTTGGACTGGCTAATTTTAAACGATGCAGCGCTCGAATCGATCTCGACGTAATCGATGCGCCGGCGGCCGAGTCATCATACGATAACGTTGTGCAGATGTTTCGGGGTTCCTTAGGGCCTTTTTTTTACTTAGTCATTTATTTATCAATCTTCACTCAGAAAGAAATGAAGAGAAAACTATTTTTTAAAAAAAAAGGGTAATAAAAGATAATAAAAGTTGTGTTTCTTATATTTTCAAGAACTATGTACGAGTAGGTACAGTTTTCAGAATAAACCATGGTCTTTATTATTATAAAAGCCATGGTTGGACCAAGCAGTTTATTTGATAATCCTGTACATAATATTGTCTATTTAATTACCATCCAGGCATATCGACCAAATAAGCGGTAAAATGTGCCGAATGTGGTATGCCTAATGTAGTACCTACCGAAGACATTATTCAGCGGCACATTGTTAACGCCAAACAATACTTTTTACTCTCACCAACTAAAACGTTTAATGAATTGTTTAAAATGAAAAAAATGTTAAAAATCTTTGCTGGACTCAACGCTAATATCTAGTCGTATTTTAAAAATAATGGAAAGTTAGGCGTCAATTAAACAATGTTTATCATTCTAAAATTAGACGTGTTTTCCATTCAACATTACTTCCTTCAAAGCTATTTCAAGGGATGGCGCGGAACCACAGATGGAGTGTCTGGTTTCACGCTTGACCTATTCTTTTAAATAATTTGGGAACGCGGAACCTCTTGCTGAATGAATTAAAACAAGCAAGCACCGCTGATAAATAGGTTACTGCTCTTATGTATGTATCGACCGCTTTGACTCTACTTGGATTATCTCTAGCAAGATAAAATAAACAACAGGTATTTACCGCAAGTACTTAATTAATTCAGAGTTTTTTCGCTGCGAAGCTATCTACCTCGCATACTCTTTAAATAACATAGATAAATGGATGATTTCTAACTAACCAGCTTTATTGTTCGGTCACAATACCTTAATCTAAGGACTCTGTTTCTTTAATTTGAACTTCCATCAAGCTTTCACACCGTCATACCTGCCATATCTTCTATATCTTTAGAGTAGGTATAGTCTGCTTTAAAATAAAAATTAACACTTTCGTACGTCAAATGACCTTCGTTACCGTTGCCATACAAATGATGAAAGAGCTATCAAATAAGCCAAAATGACAACGTACAAAATTGCCTACATAATTTTGACGCTGACTGTACAAATGCTACTCATCAAAACAGCGCAATTGTCTCCGAAACTCAACTATGATTCCGTCAGACCGCATAACCGCGAGGGTACAGGCAATCACAAGAACGGTACCGTCAGCTCCAACGATATGTTTTGGGACGGAGATACGGTAATTATTTTGCTAATCGTATGGCACAGGCACAGTATAAACATACAGTAGAACATCTATTTACAAACGTGCCACTCTCGGTGTTAGGTGGCCGGAGAAAAGATATAGAAGAGAATATAAAGATATCAGCTTGGTTAAATTGGTATAAATTATGGACACAAAAAAAAACGTAAAATCAGAATGACACCTCTGTCCACGTGACATAACACAACAAAAATAAAAAAAACAGAAAAAAGGTTTTGCTGTCGAAACACTCGGTTTGAATGTGTGCGTGCGCGTCGCGCGCCGTGTCGCGTTATCACGCACACGCAATTTCACGCACACGCTAGCATAAAATAGGGAGGCATAGGGAGGAGGCAGTACGGACGGGCTGTGCCGCGTGTCTCTGTGCACGCTAGGCTAATAACTCGGCGGGCGGCCTTAGATAACCTACTGTATGTTTATACTGTGGCTCAGGATTGAGGATGTTGTCATTTAAAATATAGGATTCTTTATGGGATGTTTAGTTAAGATTAATGTAGAATGAAACGCGATATTGCAACAAACCATATGGAGCCCTTTGATTTTTTATTGCCGAGTGGAGCGACTACAGCCGTGACACTTGCGTTAATTAGGGCCGGCGCCCACTATCGGCATCGGCACGCTTCAGGATTTTAAGGTGGCAAATAGCAATATACTTTAACATTATAGCAATAAAGTAGAAATTTCCGTGATGTGTTCTCGTAAAAACAAATGCATTTTTTCTGTTTCTGTTTCGGCATTTTCTACTTTATTACCATTATGTTAGAGTATATTACTATTTGCCACCTTAAAAGCCTGAAGCGTGCCGATGCCGATAATGGGCGCCGGCCCTTAAGGACAAATGTCATATTTGTCCTTGGTGGGCGATATGTATAAGTTAGTTCTGACTTTGGCCAACAGATGGCGTTATACGTAGATAGCTCGCGCTATTAACATTTTTTATGTAACCTATATATAGCTTAGGTGCTCTAGCGTATTTAAAATTAATTCATACAAGACCGAAGTTTGTCTTTTATTTGGTAGCCTATACCTAGGGAACGACCAGTGATAACGGACGACAACGTCAACTGTCAGCAATTAATTTCTTTTAATATGGAATGCGTTAAGTGCAAAAAGCAATTATCTAACAGAGGTTCGCACTTCTTGTGTCAGGGTCAGTGTGGTGGAATGTTTCATCGTGGTTGTGTTCGTGGCTTAGCTGCGGATATGAAAGCAGGAAAAGTCAGAAAATACTGCAACAATTGTGAGGATGATGACTTGGATGAGCAAGTGTTTGATGACAAGACACTCAATGCAGATTCTGATAAGTTACTGAAACAGATACTCAAAAAAGTGAATGATATTCCTGGTATTAAACAACAACTGAGCGGATTGAGTGATTCTATGAGTTTGCTATCAGATAAATATGATAAGCTTTTGTCTGAACATGAGTCCATGAAGGTGAAGCTACATAAGGTTGAAAAAAATTTGAACGATCTCTCAAACCGCTGTATTAATTTAGAAAAATGTAATATTGCGTTAGAGCAGAAATTACAGGAATGTGACCAGTCGTCTAATAAAAATAATATTGAAATCGCAGGTGTAGAACAACTACCATAAGAAAACACAATGGATATTGTAAAGAAAATCGGTCAGGAGTTAAATCTGCCAACCCGAGACATTGCATGGGTCAAAAGATTACCGCAACGTAAGCATACGAATAAACCTTCTTCAATAATCGTAGGCTTCCGACCATGCGCTGGCGAAGCTGGCGAGAAAGAGGAGAGCGTTGTTGGCTCACGCGAGGCATGGCTTGCGCAGAGACGTAATCGAATCACCCTATCTAGCGACATGTTAACTGGTGGGACATCAACTAATAGGGTATTTATTAATGAGGATCTTAACAAATTTACACGAGAATTGCTTTGGAAAACCAAGAATAAGCTGAGGAATGAATATAAATATGTTTGGGTGACTAAAGGAAGAATATTCGCTAAGAAGGAAGGAGAAAATGAAAGGGCTGTATGGATCCGTTCCGATGGTGATATTATTGCGCTGAGTCAGGACAATTAATTTATTATTCATTCGTTAATAGGTTTGGTGTAAGTTAGCCTTAAAATTCAATTCATTTGATTTCAGTTTTGTTTCCAATAATCTAGTCAAAGAGAACATTTTAAATAGTCTAGATGAGTGGGCTAGTACGTTTACAAGATCAGAGAATTTAGGTATTCTGCACGTCAACATACGGTCACTGAATAAAAATTTCGCGGAATTCCTCGTAAGTATAAATGGTACTTTATGTAAACTGGACGTGATCGTTATAACGGAGCCAAATATTATTTTTGATGATTTGAGCTTTTATCAGATTGATGGGTTTGATGTTAATACATACACCCGTGAGGGACGGGCCGGTGGAGGAGTATTAGTGTACACGCGTGCGCATCTTGCAGCCAGCTCTGGCACCCCCACTCAACTCGTACGCATGACAACAGCAGAATGTGTGGTCGTCAAAGTGCTTAATGGCGGCGAATCCATTTTTCTTGTGTCTGTTTATAGACCGCCGCGAATACGGATAGCCTGTACGATAATGGACTATTTACATGAACTAAAAGCTTTGTTAGAGACTATACCATCTAATAATAAAATTATATATTGTGGGGACATAAATATAAATTTATTAAGAAATACGGATAGTGCTGTCATAGCTTACGAAAATTTATTAAGCGAAATTGGTTTTGTTAAATGCATAAGTACGGTTACAAGAAGAGAGATACTTGCTGATAAATTAGTTGAGTCTTGCTTAGATCACATCTATGTACGCTCACCTTGTGCCATAATTATTTCATCAGTAATTCAACACAAAGTTTCGGACCATTATTATGTGGTTGCAGCTATAGATTGGAATCAATCGTCCTCCTGTGCCTCAAACCCAGCTGATAATATTCGTCGTGTTTTGAATAATAAAGTATTATGCCAAAAGTTAGAATGTGTTAAATTTGATAACTTACTGGAGATTAATTGTCCTACAGAATTGTACGTAGAGACGTTGTATTGTAGAGATTAAATGTAATTTTCAATGACGTCTACAGTGAATGTTACGTTACTAAAGTAATAGCAGGAAATAGCAGTAGAAATAAAAAATCTTGGATTACACAACAGTTAAAAACATTAATTTTAGAAAAAGATCGTTTATTTAAAGTCTGGAGCAATGACCCAAAAAATATGTTAAAACGGTTAGAATTCACTAGATTACGTAATAGGTGCAATAAAGCAGTTTTCGAAAGTAGATTAGAGTTTGAAAAACAAGAAATAATTAGCTGCAAAAATAACTTAAGAAAATTATGGGATAAACTGAATTTATTATTAGGTAATAAAAAACAATCCTTAGATAGCACAATATTGAAAAACATGAAAAGTAGTAACGATATTTCTGTTTTATGTAATAGATTTGCCGAATCATTTGACCTTGAGGTGAAACAAGCTAAACACACTTGTAGTGATAAGTGGCTTGACAGGAAGTCTTATGTTAAAACACCCGACTTGTGTATGAGATGGAGAAATGTGACACCCAAGGAAGTTTTCAAAGTAATTAATTGTATGTCATCTCAGAAATCACCAGGTAGTGACTCTATTCGTATGGGGGACATTAAGTTTTTGTCTGAATCATTATGTCATGTAATCGCTCACCTTATTAATTTGTGTGTTAAGAAAAAGGAATTTCCATCAAAGTTGAAACAAGCTATCGTTCGTCCGGTTTATAAGAGAGGTAAAAAAGATGATTGCAGTAACTATAGACCGATTTCAATTTTATCAAGTGTAGAAAAAATTATAGAAAAATGTATTATTCATCAACTAAACTCTTTTTTATCAACTAATGATATTATAAATAATAGTCAGTACGGATTTCAATCTGGCAAGAGTACGGCTTCTCTTATATCTTCTTTTACGAACGATGTTAACAGATCATTAAATGATAAAAAAGTTGTGGTAGCGGTATTCTTTGATTATAAAAAGGCTTTCGACACCCTGGAGCATGATACCTTACTTCAGGCCATGCGGGAGTGCGGAGTGGAGCAGCCACTGTGCCAATGGTTCCGCTCGTACTTGACGTCGCGCTCATTCAGCGTGCGCGTTGGCAGCGAGACGAGCGCGCCGCGCGCCGCGTCCTGTGGCGTGCCCCAGGGCTCGGGGTGCGGCCCGCTTTGCTACCTCATGCATGTCAATAGCCTCACCAACGTGATCCACTACTGCACTCCCTACATGTTTGCTGACGACCTGTGTGTGCTGAGGGCCGGCACTGATTTGCCCAGTATACTGGATCTTGTGCAACAGGATGTCGACAGCATTGTTAAATGGTCACATGATAATGGAATTGTACTTTGTGCCCAGAAAACTAAAATGTTAATTATTAGGTCACCTTATTCACAAATTTCTGTAGTAAACCACCATCCCTTAATTGCACACTCATATGATTGTTTCCACAATAAGCCAATTTCAACTTGTAACTGTCTACCAATTGAAAGAGCATCTAATGTGAAATACTTAGGATTGTTAGTGGACGAACATTTCTCGTGGTCTGGTCATGTTAACTTCATATGTAATAAACTAAGATTATTGTTAAGTAAGTTCTATCACTTAAAGTATAGGGTAACATTAGAAATGATGAAAATGTTATACTTGACTATGGTAGAGTCAGTGGTGTCCTACGCTCTTGACAGTTATGGGTTAACATTCAAAACATATCTTGATAAAATTGAAGCATTACAGATTAGATTCCTTAAACTACTTGTGAACAATAAAACTAAAAGTAAATTCAAAAACAACTACTACCATTTATTTGACTATTGTGGAATTTTACCGGCCAGTTTAAAACATATATACCTTCTGCTAAAAAATAACCATGAGGGTCGGGAGCGTTTGACACCGTTGCAGCATAGTCAATGCACCAGGGCTGCTTTAAGCGGCAGGTACGTTGTACCCAGGGTTCACAATTATTATGGCGACCGTACACTGGACAAACGTTTACCATACTTGGTCAACGCCCTGCCGCCTGAAGTTGCAAAAATTGCCAATAATAAAGAATTTGGCACTGCGCTTAAGCGGCATTACATAAGTATGCTAAATTTATGTAACTGAATTATGTTTAATTATTAACTAAATTTAACTTGCACTTGCAGTCAACCGCGGAAGTGGTTTGCGAGGCTTTTAATTTATTATTTGATTTTTGTTGATTTTACTAATAAATAAATAAATAATAATAAATAGGTATCTAGAGAAATATCCGATGTCATAAGGTTAGTGGTTATATGTTTTCTAATCAACAATGATTCCGTCTGACAATCGCATAACCGCAAGGGTACAGGCAATCACAAGAACGGATATTACGGGGAAGGTACCGTCAGCTCCAACGATATTGCTGGGTTATGTTCTAGGTACGTAGATACGGCAGTGATTGTCATATAAAACAAAGCTCTTATCTCTATATATAAAAATGGATTGCTGTTCGTTAGTCTCGCTAAAACTCGAGAACGGCTTTACCGATTTGACTAATTTTGGTTTTGAAATATTTGTGAAGGTCCAGGAAAAGCTTAAAAGGTGAGTAAACATGAGATAATGCTAGGAATATAGTGAAAAACAACAATTTAGTTTTCTCTGTCGAGACAGCTAGTTTTAGGATAAAGATAAGATAAGATGCATGACTTGTTAAGAGGCCGCTCAATAAGAGTATGAGGTATATTATTAAAAAAAATACATTGGCCAACAACTGCTTTTCCTACTTTGTGTAGTCTACAAATCCTTTTCGTATAAAGTAGTTCCTAGTTTCTTTGAGTTCCACAATGATGCTCGGAAACGTCTGCAAGTCAAGGGGGGGTTTATGTGAAGCCGTCTGCGGCGGAGAGGGTTTGTCTGTCTGTAGACCTGAGAGGTTTCCATCACTGTCTTCTGAGCCGGTTACTGTTACATTCGTAGTCTTTTAGGGTTTATTTACAGAAACTGTTTTTCAAAAGCGTCCTGGCCCAGTGGTTAAACACTCTGGCTCTTGAATGGTTTTGAACCCGGTGGTAACGGGTTCAAATCTGAGCGGTCACTTCTTCGTATTGATTGTGAAGTTTGCGACTTACCCCCCAGACTCTGGAAACACCAACGAAAAACCCAAATAACAGCTATAAGCTCCCCCTTTACCTCGTTGGATTCAAATTCGCTTGGCAATTTATGTGCTTCTTAATGTCCCATTCACCATGACGGCAACAAACAGTGTGCCTCTGACTAATCCGTTTGGGATGTGATCGTGGTGGCATTTATGTGTATACAAACACATCCAACTTAATTCTTTCCCTTGAAACTACTGAGTTCTCGGAACTTAAAACCGTTAGCGATTTGGCATCGTCGCTTTTCAACCACTCGCGTCCGCCCGCTAACATTACCTTTTAATAAGTAAATTAGAATTTTAGTAAACAGCCAGGATTACCTACCAACAATCATTACTCTCCTCGACCACTGTTTCATAATTTATTTATTTATTTATTTATTTATTTATTTATTTATTTATTTATTTATTTATTTATTATTTATTATTTATTTATTTAAACTTTATTGCACAAATAGGGTACAATAGGCGAACTTAATGCCATATGGCATTCTCTACCAGTCAACCTTTGGGTCGTGCAGAGATTATTTAGTTCGGGTGCGGTGAAATATATGGAATCGTAGGAGGCTAAAACAAATTACTGAGATATTCAATAAATACTGCATATATAATATATATACATATTTAAATATATATGATACAATACTAAAGATGCATACGATATTAAAATACATACTAATAGACAAATATAAACACAATTATGAAAAATGTTCACGAACTCGTTTCTTAAAACTATGTTTGGTCTGAGACACTCTGATTGTAGAAGGCAGAGAATTCCAGAGCCGTGTCGCTTGCACAGTGAAAGAGTAGGCAAAGAAGTCAGTGCGATGAGGAGGTGTGGAAAGAAGTAAGTTATTAGTAGAGCGAAGATGACGATCATGAGTGTTATGAAGAAATTTAAAAGATTCTTTGAGATAGGAAGGAGATTGCGGATTGAAAAGTATGTTAAACAACGTGCAAAGGATTCTGGTCGATCGGCGCTGACGGATGGGAAGCCACTTCAATTGGTCACGAAAGTGAGAAACGTGATCGTATTTCCTCAGGCCGAAAACAAATCTAATACAATTATTTAGAAGCCGTTCAAGCTTGTTGGTCAGCGCTTCAGTGAGGTCCGGATAGCAGACATCAGCATAGTCAATAATTGGTATCACTAAGGAGTGGACTAGCATGAGTTTAGTGCTGTGGGGGAGAAAGAACTTAAACCTGTAAAGACTTCTCATGCAGGCTATGACCTTACGACTGACTTCAGATACATGTACGTCCCAGCTTAAGGTTGCGTCCAGGTACAGCCCCAGATTCCGTACAGAGCTACAGTAAGGAACCGTTTCTCCTTCAAACATTACGGGTGGCAGGTCAGCTATAGGAATTCTGGAGAGAAAGCCCGAGCTACCCACAACGATAGCTTGACATTTTGTTGGATTAACAGACACCCCGAACCGATGAGACCAACGTGATATGTATTCTAGATTGCTATTTAAAGTGGCGATGGCATCCGATACGTCATTGATGTGAGCTTGTGTGTACAACTGAAGGTCGTCGGCGTAAAGATGATAATGACAATTGAGATTATGAGTGATGAGATTAATAAAAATGGAAAATAACAAAGGGGAAAGAATACCACCCTGTGGGACGCCTGCGGACAGACCATACCAGTCAGAGCAAGCAGTTTGAGTTTTACCTGATTGCTGTCGACCACGAAGGTAAGAAGAGAACCAGTCAGTGACAAGGGGAGATAAGTTAAGGGAAGTTAACACCGCAATCAATAGCTCATGATCAACGGTATTGAAGGCATTCGAGAAATCGATCAAAACAAGAACAGTGACCATGGAGTTTTCCATGCCTTTTCTGATGTCATCCGTTACTTTGATCAAAGCAGTAGTGGTACTATGAGCTGATCTAAAACCTGATTGAAAGGAGTTATGCAAGTTATGGGAGGAGAGGTGTGATGAGATTTGTTTTAAAACACAGGCTTCGGTAACTTTTGAGAGAAAAGGTAGTATTGAAATTGGGCGAAAATGATTTGGAGAAATAGGGTTCGAATTTTTAGGGAGAGGAATGACATAAGCCTTTCGCCATAAGTCGGGAAAGCAACCAGAAACTAAGCTGAAATTTATAACGTGAGTGATGATAGGCAGTATGTATTCTAAAATGGGTACAATCATAAGGCGACTTATCCCATCGAGACCAATCGCCTTAGATGATATTGAGAGGATGTGTTTTTTAATATCTTCTTGGGAAACGGTGGCAAATGAGAACATGTTTATGTCAGGTTGTGAGAGAGAAGCTATGTACGCAAGTGCTTCGCGTTTCCCAGGAGAACCTAGAAGTGGGACGTTAATGAAATGACGGTTGATTGTATTAAGGCATAAGGAAAAGTGAGGTTCATTAGATCTGGTTTTACCGATGCCTATGGATTTAAGGAACTTCCAGACGTTAGGGGCAGTTGATTTTGAAATGTGCTCGTGGATGAATCGGCGCTTGGCATTCCTGATCATCTGGTTGCACCGGTTACGAGCAGTTTTATAGAGCAGCCAGTTCTCATCAGATTTTTCTCTAATGAAACGACGGAACGCCTTATTGCGGCGAGACATAGCCGTTTTCACATCACTGTTTAGCCACGGGGCAGGAGGTCTCTTAATCCGAACCGAATGAATTGGAGCGTGGGCGTCATATAAAGCCAACAGAAGTTTGTTAAGTGCACTGACTTTATCATCTATAGAAGTCGCAGACAGCACCGGCGACCAGTCTATCATTGCGACATCACGTTTCAGGTGATCTTCATTAATGCGGCCATAGCTTCTAAGTTTGAGAGTCTTGGGTTTCGCTTTTGACGGTTTTATGGCATAAGACATGTAAATTAGGTCGTGTCTTGAGAAACCGGGAGCCAATAACTGACCGTGATCTGCCACAAGATCGGTGTTAGAGGTCATCATGTGGTCAATCCACGTGTCCTCTGAGTCGATATTATGGTGAGTGGGACTAAGCGGAAGAATCTTAAGACCGGTAGATTTTAAAATTGCAAGTAATTTTCGAGATCGCACGACGTCTTGCTCACGATTTAAGTCGGTGTTGAGGTCACCCATTATAATGAGGTGTGAGTACTCGGAACAAAGCGGCTCTATGGCGAGCTCAAGGCTGGAGAAATAGTCCACAGCGGGTGGGCAGTACACGACCCCAATAACTACCTTGGTTCCCCCAACACAGGCTTCCAGGAAAAGATATTCAGCAGTTGCTGAATAATTTGAGGGAGAGGCAGAAATGATTTTGTATGGAATATTAGACCTAAGATAAATAGCGACACCACCGAAACCCTTTCCAGTACGGTCATTTCGTATGAGCACAAAACCTGGTAGACAATAGGATGTGGATGGTTGACAAGGCTTTAGAAGTGTTTCGCTAACAAGTACCGCATGAATGAATTCAGACGAAAAGCTGTCTAATAATTCACTATGGTGC
The DNA here is from genome assembly GCA_950022985.1 of Udea ferrugalis. Taxonomy (NCBI): domain Eukaryota; kingdom Metazoa; phylum Arthropoda; class Insecta; order Lepidoptera; family Crambidae; genus Udea; species Udea ferrugalis. The sequence continues at coordinate 3,895,402 of OX465541.1, forward strand.
TTTGCGATGCTTTGAGCATTAATATGACAAATGTTCAGTTTATTTGATTATTTATGCAATAATCTAACATCTAATCTTAATAATAATCTTACAAAGATTGAGGGAATATGTAACAGTAGAATTGATAACTCGTGTCACAGTGTCGTGTACAATAATGATGAAAATTGTTAAAAAAATAAATAAATATGTTGTTAGGTCTGAGAACAGTTCGTTGTTTTTCGGTAGCTTTCTATTCATTGATACTAATTTCATACGATTTCTGTGTATACTATTTATTTTGTGTAGATATGTAACAGAATGTCCATAGGGTTTCACCTCCCCTGATTCTTCCCTAAATGACACTAATAGATAAGACTCTGTGCACAGACAAGAGCCATTAATTGGGCGACCAAATTTCTCTCTACACTGTAAAAATGAACACAATCATTATCTTCAAGAATAATTTGATTAGAAAAATCTATACTTACAGAAGATTGTTTGATGATGATGATTCGTCATCATGCTACTACTACTAGTAAGTCTGCACTGAAAATAAATAAATTGATCCCAAAGTAAGATTTTCCCTTTTGTTACGGAATTCAGAGAGTAAATAGATTCAAGACAAACTAGAGACAAAATAATGAACCGATAGGCTCAGCCTTATCTCGAACAAAACTTGAAGGAAAATGTTAATGGGTATTGCAGTGTTTACGTGTTTAACCACGTGAATTAAAAAATAACATACCTACATAACATTACAGCGTTAAATAGTTCTTACAACAAAAATAGATCGATTGCATCTATAAATATCAAATACACCTAAATTGAGATTGAGAGCACAGTACATAAGTTTTTACAAAATTCCGGCAAACAAACTATAGCTATTTATTTTTATTTCCGAAACAACGCCTAAGTATACCATATACACCCAGACAGCACATAATTATATCTGTTTTATCAACAAACATTTTGTGCTTGTGCGGGAATCGAATCGACCCTTTAAGTCATAACCGGCGCTTGAACCCACCGACCCCCGTGGTTCAAGCGATAGCGTATAGCATCGTACTTCGAAACTCAATACCCTATTTTATAAAAATACGTATTTCGATCCGGAAGCGTGCAAATAGATAGGGATATCGATATACAAAATGAATAGTCAGAAGTAGGCGACAATAACAGTTAATGATACTAACAAATGTCAACGCAATCTCAGAAACAGGGAATTGAAATGGCACCCCATTGTTCTCCTGAGGGTGTCCATCAGGACACACTACTGGGCTCCGGGCATCCGCGACGCCGCGTCTGACATTTCCACCGCGAACACTCTGCATTATCGATTCAAACCCTCCATACACAACCAACCACCACCGTACCCTGACCCCTCAGACACCAACCAGACCCTTCCCAACCTCCACAATTGTTTAACACTAGGAGGGGGTAGAGGTCTTTGTTAATTTGTCAAGGTAAACGCGAAATACGCACACAAATGGACACCCCCGCGCAAGCGCAGAAACATCCCTCCTACCCCACCCTACACTTGCCCAAGCCGGCAAATTCTTCTACACCCTTGTGGTGTCGTTCGAAACGCAACAACTAGCTCGAAATCTTTCGAAAATATTGTAATAATCATCCATTAGTTTATGCCAACGCGAATATATCGCTTTCTCTGTGTTGCTTAGTGATTTAATCTTAGTGTAATTCAAGTTTAAACAAAATGGCGGACGTGTAGGCGCGGTTCCGTGGTTGGACTTTTTTTTTGGAAAGGTTTAGTCGTTTTTACGATGTTGGTGAGGACCTCCGCGTAGGCCGGTGCGCTGCAAGGACGGATCGATTATGTCCAGACTGTTGTAGAATTTGCATTTTTCTACCCTGAAGATTACAGACTGCTGTTCATGTCAGAAAAAGAAGAAGAGTAGACTCGCGTCTTTGGAAGACATGACGACGGAGACTGCGTCGCCCAACCAGGTGAGTTTGTTCTAGATTTAGACTAAAATTAGAGTTTGTTTCGGTCTAGGTTTGCCGCAGCGAGCAGGCGCGACTGGTGTCAAGGCCAGTGCCCTTTGGTAGACGTGTTATATAACTTTGAAATGTCTGGCGAAACGATTTAATTTTGACGAACAAAAGGTGGCAACTGTCTCAATACAACCGGAACGAAATGGTGTAAGATAATTATGGTTTAATGCACAAAGAAAACTATCCCAAGAAAAATACGATTATGGTTTTTTTTTCTGGTGTTGAGATTATCTTCAGGAAGAGAAACAAGAAATTAGTTTCAAATGCGATGGTGCAAGATGCTTAGTCAATTATTCCGAAAAAAAAGTTCTATAGAAAGACATAGATCGCTAAGAGGAAATGAATAATGTTAAATTTTTAGGTACATTTTTTCTGATGATTCGAGCCAACCTTCTACTCAGTTATTGTTGCTGGTTAATCCATACCACATTGCAATGCCAGTATAATTATGTATTGATTATGAGTTAGCCGCAAATTGTGCAATGAACGCAAAGTAGGTGTGTTCCAGCCAGATTTGAACTCGGGACCATCGGGTTTCGAGCCAGAGTGTTTAACCACTGGGCCACGACGCGTTATATTATTAAAGTAATTATTTTCAGTATAATTTATGCCTTGCACTGCCGCATCTGGTTTTTCTGTTTCTCTACGTAACAATTTACTGGATGAAAGCGCTTAGACTACATGAGTTATCCTTCCATTTAAAGGTTCCTTGATTGTTGTTTTTATTGAAGGAAGTACGTGATCTGTTCTTATAACTTTGGAGTTATCTTAAAGTTTCATGGTTTTATTATAAGGTGCATGATATTTCAAAAATCGCCAAACCGTCGGCATGTTGAAATGATCTTTGATGTCGTTCCGATATGCATTTTTTGGCTCTTTCTTAGTACTTCCCACCGGACTTCGTGTTTCTCATGCTCAGTCCCCCAGTAGTATTTGATCACAGAAACTAAATCCTCTTCTGCTGCAACCTCAACTATAATGTGGTGTGAACCATGTTGTTAGATATGTGTCAGTTAAGGCCTGTCATAAACGTTACTGCCTTCAGACCATGAAAGCCCACCACCAACGTGACCACTAGATTTCGTCAGCAGTGGTCACCAATCCCACATCCAGACCGTGGGTGCGAAGCTTGACATAACTATTGTTGATTCACTGTAGGCACTGAGCCACGGGCACATTGATATGTAAAATCAATGAATAGTTAATTAGGTCTGCATGCATGAGCTGAATAATATATGAGCTTGTACATTTGTGTAGGGACTTGTACTCATATGGATTAATGGGAGGCTTTTGTACATGTCACCGGAAAATAACAAGAACCGTAAATTTATAAATTTCCTAGGAAATTTATAAACTTTCGTAGGATTCTAAACGAGAGATAAATTGTATTATTTTACGCCCTCATTTCCGGAAATTGATAAACTTTCGGAACGCATCCGTAAAATAATAAATGGGCGGTAACCAAAAGCCATGTGCGCTCTGATTGGTCGAATAAGTCACGTGTCATTCCTCTCCTCCGCCATTTCATTTTGTTAGAAGGCCGGTTTTAATGTTTTATTAAACAACAATTCATCTTCGTGTTCATTGTATAATTTGCGGCTAACTCTCCGGCGATGAGAAACATCGATAAAAAATCTAAGCAACCCAGATAACGGCGGTATGCTCGCTTCTTACCACGATGGGTTCAAATTGCCTCGGTGAAATGTGGGCTTCTGAATGTTCCGTTCGTTCATCGTAACGGGAACTCAGTGTGACTCTGACTACCCCATTTGGGATATGATCGAGATGGTATGCCATGTTTTGTATGTTATATTTTATAAGTGTATTTCATTTTTTTATAAACTTTTTGAAATCGTAAAACACGATTTCTGCCGTCTTATTTTGATTAAGTAGGGGTTATCAGCCTATTAATTGTAAAAAGCAACCCGTTAAACCTACCCAGTTTTAAAGTAAAAGTCCAGACAGGTAGGTATTCGAAACTGATAAATGTACAGTTTGGCAAATGTGATTGTACCATAATCTACGAACACAAGCATTGCTACTGTCAACATCGACCAATCAGAGAGCAGTGTGTTATTTTCCGTAATTTATAAAAGCGTAAAATTAAAAGCTCTTCTCTGATTAGTCGAACCGTTTAGAATCTTACGGATAGATATCCGTAAGTTGATAAATTTACCGTGAGTCGTCGCAAATTTATAAATTTCCGGAAACGTGGGCGTAAAATGATACAATTTATCTCTCGTTTAGAATCCTACGAAAGTTTATAAATTTCCTAGGAAATTTATAAATTTACGGTTTTTGTTATTTTCCGGTGACATACACAAAGCAGAACAATACAATATCTAGCTCGCGTTTCAACCGAACAAACCAACTCAAATGATTAACTCTGAATTGATATGGTACCGCAACAAATCAATAGAACTGAAACAACAGCTTCTGATATAAGAGCTACTCAATTCTGACGTAACGTTTAAAATTCGAGGATTTGAATTTCACTAGCAACTGTCTGTTTGTGAAACTTACTTGTACCGTCAAGCTTGCAACTCCTTTTATACCATAATTTGGTATAAAAGGAGTTGCACATTTGAAACCAATTAAATAAACATTTAGGGACCATATGGTTTTAATGATGTTTTAGCAGTATACTTATACTATAAACGTATACGTCTTCAAAAGAGACTTAAGGATTTCTACATTAAAGCTCAGCAAGTAGGTACACATAAAAGAGGCTTCTACTTTTTTTAAAAGAACCCAGAACTGTTTCCTCTAATGTGCGTCCAAAAAACTTAAAACCTTAAGAAAAATTAGGACCACCTCATTCAAAATTGAAGATCTTTAAATCAAGTCCTTTAGGCTTCATAGTAAAAATAATTATTGAAACTCCAACGCAAATGCAAAAAAAAGATAATATTATTACATTCAGAGCAGATCTGTAGCAATATCTAATCAGGAAAAGTCTGAATTTTTAATGAATAGACATTAATTTTCGTTATTGTTAATCAGTATAGTTTATTAAATTGGTTTATATTTTACGTACTTACTCACTTATTTCCAAATTGCGGTGCTCTTGCAGGGTGCGAGTTCTGAACTAAAAATCTATATTTAAGACCTGTAATGTACAACATGAATGCAATCAATGTTAAAAAAAACATTGGTTTGCTATCAACCCCCTCTGAAAACACATTATCAGTATCAATAGCCATCGTCTCCATATAGCGATGTGTTACAGAAAAGGGTCTTTTAGTTGGGGTTTCCCCCACTTGCCGGTGAAAGGGGGTACCTATATTAATGCCCACTTCAGATTGACTACGGCGCTACGATCATTCGTCGTAGTCTGCTACGAGTATTCTGAAAACACATTTTAGCGTCTGTAGACCAATTTCGCAAACACTTTTCGTTTTTGAATACGAATACTATCAAATCACTTCATTGGAGTCGCTTTATTTGTGCCTATGTATGCTTGAATCTTTGAGAACTAAGCAACGGAGTTTAATTAGTTTTTTTGATTAGATAGAGTGGTTGAAGAGGAAGGTTTATAATGCACACTAACGTCCGATTGCACACGAGTGAAACCGAAGCGGGTGGCGAGAAAAGAATAATATCATTTTCATACGAGTAATATTATAATCATCCTCAGTGTATGATTAACTCATAACATTCCATGATATTTGGTTGTTAATAGCTGCACACATCTTTGTTCTGCTTAACTCTAGTGGAAAATTGACTTTGTTGGGCTAATAACCATCACTACGATATCAAACCCTACAAATCATGCCATTGCATAATGTATGCTACTAATGCGATATTGAATGTTATTCGATACTTTAAATAACCTTAACAAAACCATCGCAAAATGAGTCTTACTTCAACAGCAAAAGGTGCCCCTATGTAAAGGTTGATCTATACCTTATTTTTTACACAAATCACAGCTTCAGGTATCTCATAACAGATGCTCTCTTTTGCCAACTTATCTTTAACCACAGCTAACCATTGTATTAAAAGCGCACTTGTTTTGTGAAACAAAACAAGTTATGTTGAACGAAATACATTTTTCATTATTAGTCGGTCAACGGCATGACTTGTTGCAAAGGAAGCAAGATACAAAACGGAAATGGGAAGCCTGATGAGCCGTCGACTGTACATAGAATTATGAAACCTTTTTTAAAAAAAAACTTGTCTTATCGTTCTGTCGATTAATACCAAGTCTCCGTCTAACTTATTTCCGACCAATAACTGTATTTTCCTCCTTGTAAAAGTCGTCTAGAATATTTCCGTCTGGGTCTCGCTCCCAGTAACAAAATCAATTAGAAAGGAAATCTTTCTTACTCGATCGGCTTACGCTTTGATATTGAAATAGGATTTAACAGACTCTGGCAGTTAAATTGATATTCCTATTAACTATTCTATTCTATGACAAGCCAATCAGTCATTCTTAATCAATTACAGTATTGTTATTGGTTTAGTTTACTTAATTTCTAAAACTCATCATCATTATAATCAGTCTTTATTCGTCCATTACTGTTCAGTAATGGACAAATATGTCACATATATCAGTATTTTAATCAATTGCTCAGTCAGTTTTGTGTTTTAATTAATAAGTTAACTGATAATGTTCTGCTGAAGGGCTAGGTAAAATAAATCAACACATTACTTAAGTGACTACATGTGTGTAACAAACTTAATGATAATTTTTGATGAAAACGATGTTTTTCTGACTATCACCAATTAGGCGTGTGATGTCCTTAGTTTATACTTGCAGAAAACTTCTAGTTTTGAATCTTCTTAGGTCAATAGGTATACAAACAGGCATTAAGTGTTCTCTTATCAGTTTCATACAGTTCAAGATCCTATTACCTACAAACTGTAGCCAGCGACTTCGCCCGCGTGAACATGGCCTACAAAACTTTTTACCGCATGTCAAAGTCAAAGTTCATTTGTTTCTTTATTCATTTGTCTTCTTTGAAACGGGGTTGGCATGGTGAGAGAGGCTAAGATAGCTCCTTCACAGGCTGATTAGTGATTATCATGTTTGGACCACAATAAGAGTAGCCTAGGTTCTAATGGTTGTACAGAACATATTGAAAAGAGTAACTGCTGAGTTTCTTGCCGGATCTTCTCAGTACAGAAACAACTTTCCGACACCGGTGCAGTGGTTGAGTCACATTATGTTTGTATACTGTGTATTTATTTATTATTTCTATTATAGTATTTAAGTCTATTATTAAGTGTATTTTTGTTTGTTTGATTAAGTTTTTGACGATCTGAAAGCACTTGTTGATTCTGATTCTGGAGGTGATCTTCATCTACCAAGATGGCACTGAGACGTGGTCCTAAATAATGATATTAAGAAAATGGCACCCGAAATCAGGACTTTTGTCCACCTGAGCAAAGCATTGACAGTTTGAAACAACATTGCGCAAAATTTATCTAACGCTCTAGTAAGTAATCATGCTATCTTGTGCACACGGTAAAATTATAAGTACGTACGCCAGGGGACAATTTTTGACGTCGCGTCAGTACTGACATAGCCTATCTACTTATGTCTTTTAAATATCATTGGTCCTAAACTTTACTCAGAGTCAGCGCATTATAGAAAGCTCGGTTTTTTTGTGTAATGGAATCAGCCATGAGTATTTCCGCATTCAACAAAGGTCACATATGTCCACCAGTAGTCTTTCACTGGCTTAAGATAATGATGAACTAAAATCTATCTTTATCGAGGTCGTCGTTAAGAATTAAGATGATCTCAAACACAAGATCTTCTTCATTGTTTATTTAAACGATTGAACCATTGCCCTCAATACCGGGATGTAGCCGTCTAATAGGCTAACGAGATTACCCGAGATTGCTGCAAGGCACAGTTTTCGATCCGCCAGCAGGCCTTGACTCTCTCTTGTGTGGCTTCGGAACTGGCGACACACGCGATTTTTATTGGTAATACAACAACACTTTTTATATCCTCGGAAAAAACATCCTTGGACGTTAATCCACAATGAGCCTTCTAGTACCATGATTAGTCAGCTGGTACTGTGAGGAACTAGACAACAGATATACACGCTTCATTGCTAAGTATCTCCTTTTTTTGTTAATATAGGATCAAACAGACATGTTCATGTAACGAGTGTTTTACTGTGCGGGGATCGTACCCGTGACTTCTATAATAGCTAACTTCTTAAGTTTACACTAAGTCGTCATGTGAGGACGTGAAGTGGTATTCCTGTTGTCTTCTATTGCAAATTTTGTCACAATGACGACCCAAAAAAACCAAAGCTTTGGACCGCACAGAGTGACAGACTAGGCTCCACGGACCCCCAACCCGTGGGTATCAAAATTCAAGGTTCTTCCCCAGCCCGAAAGAGCCTCTAGCAAAATTAAAAAAAAACTGTGACAGTTGTTTGAGAGAAAATGAGTGTGCCTTGTACAGTCCTACCAACTTATCTGTGAAATGGCGAAAATTGGAACTACGACCGCCATGTTGAAATGTCATTCGATTGTCCGTGTCAACAATTTTTGAGTACTATGGTTGTTTTATTGTGATATTTCGGAATTTATGAAGTTGAATATGCCGAAAGCCATTAAAAGTGATGCTTAAAACATAATTCTCAAGGTTGAAACCATTTTTAAAGAAGAAGCTCGTGCGAGATCTCCGATTATTCCATTTACCAAAATATACAAACGAATTTCGGCTGTAACAGGTTAGTGTTGTCAGCTTTATTTTTATAAATACCTTTAAACTTAACCAAATATTTAAGTCCACGGAATATTTGTATATATTCTTACTGTAGGTTAACGTAACGGTAACGCACATCTAAAAGGTCACCTGTTAAATGGGTGAGCCAACTAACCTGCCGGTTTTTAAATTTCGATGAAAAATAAAATCCTATGTTTCAGGTGTGAGTCAAGGTCAAGGACTCATTTCAAAAATAGATAAAGAAGGGCTTGCAGCAGAAGACACTGTTACTAAAATTCGGACACAAGGCAAGGATAGAAAACGCAAAAGTGGAATCATACACGTTGATGATTTTGACATGGATTTGATTCTGCCAAAAACGAGATGCCTACTGTTAAAAACCTTCTAGAGGTCTTAAAGACAGAAATAAATTACACAGGACAGCGATGATGATGTCGGTAGTGCAGGTTCTACTTAAGATCATAATGACTGTAAATGTGGTTTTTAATAAATAATTGTAAAGCAAATTGTTTTTTTTATTACATCCATTAGGTACTTACCACTGCGAATTATTATTAGTATATCGTTGTTAGGGGTAAGGTACGGTCTTAACTAAATGCTGCAAATAGTACCTGGTACCTGATGCAGGGAGGGTACATGAATCACATTGAATGAAAGTTTTCAGTGTGAAACATTTAGTATGATTGTTAAGTTTTCCAGATTCTAGTTTATCTCTCTAGTAACTGTTTTAGATATTAAACCTTAATACCTGCAGGATTTCCATTTCACTGGATCACTTTCTAAATAAAGCCAATTAATAATCCTGAAAGACAACTGTTTAGCGTACCTACTTAACTACAAATTAATATATACATTTTATTTTAAATTTATAAATAATTACAATACTTAATTTTATTATTTTTATTTAATACTTATTTCATATGAAAAATTAACTACTTGTAAAACTCACTCAATTTTAGGCACCTTATATTAATTAGCAACACTGAATCGACGGTGTCGTCCTCTTTCAGTTCACAGATAAGTTGGTAGGTCTGTACAGAATTATCCTATCAACTTGACAATCCTCAGTGTAGCCGCTAGTGACAGGTCGCGAGGTCTACCCATTTCATGACGAGTTATCCTATTTCGCAAAATGTCAAGAACGCTTTCTTCAAAAATAAGGTTTCGCATTCGAGCGGAGTCATAAAAACATTTGTGTACATTTCGCTTTCGCAATGTCTGTTCCAATTATCACCAGTGCTGTACAGAAACAGTAAAGCAAAATTAAAATGAGACAACATAACAATATAATTGTATTCGTTGGTTAATCGAACCTGCGCCCCATAGCGCTTGTAACCACTGTGCTAAACAAATTACAGACTACGAAAGTAACAATCTAATTAACCCCTAAATTACCTAAAGTATTCCTAAATTGTCCCCATTTGAGTTCGTTAAAAGTAGCTTAGGTCCGAAAAAAGTCGCAAAATTTTACACAAAACAGTAATTACAGCAATTAATATGAGGTATTCATGACAGGGTGTAGTCATTATAGGGAGTGGCGGTGTCAAGGTCTCTCTTGGTGCGGGGTCACGCGGAATATGTCATACCTTAATAGGGACACCATTTGGGGATAGCTGAGTCTCTGTATGCGCCTTATACAGTTTAGTTGTGAGCGTTTATTCATCTTTTGTGGCAAATTATGTGGCAGTAATTACTCACCACTTAATTCCTAACCAAAAAAGTGAATTCAAACTGTAGGACGTTCTCGAAAGGAAATCCTTTAAGTGGACCGTTCCTTTCAAAGGATTTATTCCTCTGTGGGTGTGATTCTTGATCTTGCTGGAAATAGTAATAATATTATTGTTTATTCTTACTTCAAGCCAAAAAGTCGTTTGAACAAACTAAAAACATGTTTTTATGTTCGAAGATGATTTAGAAATATACACAGGACATCTAAGTAAGTGAATATTCAAGCGAGTTAAGTTACATTTTCAGTTCTTTGACATCGTCTAAATAAATTTACAAACTGACATACATACCTGTGATATCGTTTAAATGTGCCCCAAACTAGGCAGAGCTTTTTTTTTAACTTTGCGTCTATTGTCACACTGCTGGGCAAAGGCCTCCTCCATATCCTTCCAGCGATCTCTTTATTGAGCTGAAGTGCGCCACTAGGTTTTTTACCACCAACATCGACAGAGCAGAGAGGCAGAGCTACGGGACTTGAAAACTTTTAAAAATTAAATCTACCTAACTCGTATTCTAAAAATAACTAATTTAACATCCAGATACGAAAAACAGATAAAATTAAGAAAAATCAGAAAGATAACTTAAAGCCAAAGAACCAATAACACCAACTTCAAAAAAAAAAAATTGACAACTCATGTGCATGCTAGATACTCATCAACATAGGTGTCTGATCGAAGTTTCCACTAACCCTTTATAATTAGCTGTTCACTACTGCCAAATTACTCCATTTAAAATATAACTTTTCCCAGAATTGAGTAAGTTTGCCACGAGTAACCCTTGTGTGAGGGCAAAAGGGGAATGAGGGTATGGTCGGACAAGTAATGGACGTAAGTAGACCCTCGACGTTTGCATTTTGACCGCTATGCCTTTGAGTTTGACACTTTACTGCCTCCGTGGTGTAGTAGTTAGAGCGTTGGACTCTCAACCCGGAGATCGTGGGTTCGAAACCCGTGCGAATCAAAAATATGTTTATATTTGTGTTGTTGTTTCGGGTTGGCTTGGCCAGTGGAGGCCGATCTTCTCGTGTCCTAGGTAAGATTGAGTAAGGTGGGCATGTAAAAAGTCAGTCCTGCGCCTCACCTTTCTCCGGTCGTGTCGAACTGTCGTCCCATCGGGTCATGGAAAGGTGATGGTGTAGTGCACGTGTAATGCGCCCACACTTGTGCACTATAATATCTCCTTCTTACCTACTTAATCTCGTTGAGATTACCCGCTGTGATCGAAATTGACCAGGAGGCCTTATTATGTCTTTGACAAATAATCAAAATTGCTGTGACATTTTGCACCAGAATTATCTGTCTCCAGAAGCAGAGAATTTATTACGACAATCAGATATAATATTTCTAGCAAGTCAATTTTAACGGATTTTCTTATAGCAATTCCTAGAGATAGGTACTTTCAACAAGTTCTGTTTTAATACACAATTACTTAAAAAAAAAAAAAAATTGGATGAAAAGCAAAGTAAAGAAATACCTCCGGGACAACTTTTGCCTCTACACATGAAGGACCGTTTTTTTTGAGACTTGTATTTGACGGTTTTATAAAAAATATTTTTCATTACTCATACTCTGAAAGTAGGTCATTACTGACCTGAGAAGCGGGCTGAAAGTAATACTTTTCATCCCTAGGGAGAATCACTTTCAACTGACAGCTGCCAAATTATTAAAAAAAAACTTAGTTATTTTTCACATAAAATATCTATTGAACCATGTTCATACTTTCTATACAGCCACGATGTAAAATTGAAATAACTTAAAGTTAAGTATTGATTAGAGAATGTATATTTTATAAATAACTTTATTATAATTCAGTTTCAACAATTTCTTCAAAATAACTTAGCTTAGAGCAAAATATTTACTATTTTTCCAATGAAAAAAATAAAAAATAATGGCTGAATAGTGGGCCCGCCACAGAAAAAAAACAAACAAAATAGGCGGGATAGCGCCAATTCGATCTTCATTTATTTTTCTATCTTTTCTTTGGCTAATTCATGTTTTATTTTTACTTTCCTTGTATTCGTAATGAATTCCCTCGAACTATTGGCGCCCTCACTTCGTTACGGGCGCCAAACCCCGTCTCGGGACTAAGTAAGTTACTTTCACCCCTAGGATAACAATGTACTATTTCTTCATTTTATTCACTCAGTTGGTCCCACTGAAAATCAGCGTCTGAGCCTATCTTGTCCAGGCATTAGCTGAGTGGAGTCCATTTAATTTTGGACATCGTGACACTGCTGCCTGGTGGTAATTATTCTTTGTTTTTCTATTGTTGGTTTGATTTTTTATTTTTTCCTTACCACAGAACAACTGTATGTTTTTCATTACTCATACTCTGAAAGTAGGTCATTACTGACCTGAGAAGCGGGCTGAAAGTAATACTTTTCATCCCTAGGGAGAATCACTTTCAACTGACAGCTGTCATATTATTTAAAAAAAACTAGTTCTTTTTCACTTAACTATTGAACCATGTTCCAACTTTCTATACAGCCACGATGTAAAATTGAAATAACTTAAAGTTAAGTATTGATTGGAGAATATATATTTTTTAAATAACTTTATTATAATTAAGTTTCAACAATATCTCTGAAATAACTTAGCTTTGAGCAAAATATTTACCATTTTTCCAATGATGAAAATAAAAAATAATGGCTGAATAGCTGGTCGGCCACAGAAAAAAAAACAAACAAAATAGGCGGGAAAGCGGCAATTCGATCTTCATGAATTAATTCATGTTTTTATTTTTACTTTCCTCGTATTTGTAATGAAAAGCACAGTGTTTACCTCGGGTTAAAGACTTATTTAGTCCCTCGAACTATTGGCGCCCTCACTTCGTTACGGGCGCCAAACCCCGTCTCGGGACTAAATAAGTTACTTTCACCCCTAGGATAACAATGTACTATTTTATCTGTTGCAATGTTCAAAATCAATAAAACGTTTTTTCTTTCTTGGCAACTAAAGGCACATTATATATTAAAGAAATCCCAAAAAAAAACCCTGTTGAAATTAACAGGTACGAATATTTTTGATAAATAGATAGATATGATAGTTAGAACAAATGTTATCAATAGTACATTGTTATCCTAGGGGTGAAAGTAACTTATTTAGTCCCGAGACGGGGTTTGGCGCCCGGAACGAAGTGAGGGCGCCAATAGTTCGAGGGACTAAATAAGTCTTTAACCTGAGGTAAACACTGTGCTTTTCATTACAAATACGAGGAAAGTAAAAATAAAAACATGAATTAATTCATGAAGATCGAATTGCCGCTTTCCCGCCTATTTTGTTTGTTTTTTTTTTCGGTGGCGGGCCCGCTATTCAGCCATTATTTTTTATTTTCGTCATTGGAAAAATGGTAAATAATTTGCTCAAAGCTACGTTATTTTGAAGAAATTGTTGAAAGTTAATTATAAAATAAAGTTATTTAAAAAATATATATTCTCTAATCAATACTTAACTTTAAGTTATTTAAATTTTACATCGTGGCTGTATAGAAATTTTGAACATGGTTCAATAGTTAAGTGAAAAAGAACTAGTTTTTTTTAAAATAATATGACAGCTATCAGTTGAAAGTGATTCTCCCTAGGGATGAAAAGTATTACTTTCAGCCCGCTTCTCAGGTCAGTAATGACCTACTTTCAGAGTATGAGTAATGAAAAAGTTATTATTCTTATTTTGACCAGCTTTTGTTGCCGACAGTCCTCTTACCTGCACGTTTTTATGAAAAGGCAATCAAACAGCTAATCAAGAAGGGGGGAGGGATACAATCACACTATCTTCCGATCAGGGGGGTTCCGCGTCGATGGCTGTCGTTATGAGGTGGTTGATGTGACCCTCGGTTTGTGGAGTGTTAATTATTTATAACCTACTTAACTACCATAACGTTATATCTGGCAGGAAAATCTGAAAATGAATCTCGTAAAAAATAGAATAGCCATAGGTTTCAAACAACGCCGGGTTTATTTGCTGGACCAATTTTCGTAGATTTTGCTTTTGCGTAGGAATTTCTTTCGACAGAGGAATGAATTGAAAAAAAAACATATTCTTTTCCAAAAACCCAGGAAGGTTTTGTTGTACCTGTCAAAGGGGCATTCAGAACAGCTGTTTCTTTGTATTTGGATTATAAACTAGCTAGTTTATAATCCAAATACAAAGAAACAAAACAAACAATACATTTATTTGCAAGAATACAATTGAGTGAATTAAAGTTTCTAAACATAGTATTCGGCCTGCTTATGTGCAAATGTTAGGAGATAAAATTCAACAATTCAGTTCGGAATAGGTAAGAATCACAAGTTAGTGCTTTGGTACTAGATGCCACTTTTGTACAAATACTTAATAAAAATATCAAGTTGAAAATGGGAGACTTTACAATCTAACCTGGGACTAATATTACAAATTATCTACACAATAAACTTTCTACATAGATGTACAAAGGCGTTCAAATTAACCTTTACAAAACCATTGCAAAATGGGCCGCATGTCAGCAGAAAAAGGTGTCCCTGTGTTCAGAAACTTCTCACTCCAGAACGTAATAATGCGTCCCTCATAATGATGTCCTCAGCATTGAGGAACTCGACTCAAGGGAGGACACTCCGACGCATCAAAATTTTGCATAACGAAGGTTGCATGCGTAGCAAGCAGTTTATAGTGTAATTTATTCACATAAGTCACAACAGCGCCACAGTTAACATAACAGTAGGTTATTTAAGTCCGCCCGCGAAGTTATTAGCCTAGCGTGCTCACAGACACGCGGCACAGCCCGTCCGTACTGCCGCCACCTTAGGCCTGGCGCCCACTATCGGCATCGGCACGCCTCAGGATTTTAGGTGGCAAATAGCAATATACTATAACATAATGGTAATAAAGCAGAAATTTCCGTGATATGTGGTCGTAATACAAAAATACCGCTTCGGCATGCTTGAGGCTGCTGTATCGGCAGCCTTGAGCATGCTCCAGGATGCTTCGGCATCCTTCGGTACGCCGCCGGCGCCGAGGCAACCTGCGGCTCGGCATCCTTAAGGACGCCTCGGCATCCTTAAGCATAATTGCCGATAGTGTGCGCTTGCATGTAGGATGCCGAAGGATCCTTTTCCTTGCCGATGCCGTTAATGGGCGCCGGGCCTTATTCCCCCATATTTTATGCTAGCGAGTGCGTGAAATCGCGTGCCGACACAGCGCGCGACGCGCACGCACACATTCAAACCGAGAGCGGCACGTTTGTATGTAGATATTTTACTGTTATCTGTTTACTGTGGCAGTGTGTTGTGTAATTTATTCACATAAGTCACAACAGCGCAGTCTGTCCCAAGGGGTGCATAATACTGCATAATGACTGAGCAATGACATGCTCGTCACGTATATTTCTTATACATTAATGAAGAATATTTAAATCAGATGGTTTTACAATTTTCATTTATGAAATTGCCTTGGCAAATGGCTTTTCTTTTTGCATTGGGCAGGGTTACTATTTTTCGAGAATAAATTGTGGTTCAGAGTATTTCACTCGTATATGGAAGTTAAAATTCATTCAACTGATTAATAGAAAACTGGTTAGTGACTAACCCCCGAATTCACAATCGTTAATCAACGCTGAGCACGCGCTCACGCTCATCGTGTCCCGTAAAATGACAATAGAACTGAAAGGGACAGCTATACTTCTGAGGGATGCTCAACGCTGATTTACGTTTGTGAATTCGAGGGTGAAAGTCACGATGACCTATCTTCAAACTATAATTGCCCATTCATTTTTTTAACTGGAGATACTTACTACCTACGTATTTGAAAGGAAAAAATAAATAATCAAGTAGAGTTTAGCCTGAGATCCTGCTAAACGTAAATAATATTCAATTTTGAGAACTTTTGTCTTCCAGATCCATGTCGGTCTGTACATTTTTAATGGGTTCGTTCGCATTTAAATATAGGAAAACCAGAAAAAGACATTTGGTCTTGGCTTCAGGCGTGAATCGAACCCGCGTCATTCGCAAACCGGGCGACTGCACTAACAATTGTGCTACCGAGACCATCAATAGACCGGCCGAGTTTTTCTGATAAGTTTTCACCTGGCAGCCAGGTTTGTTTCACCAATGTTTAGGCATATACCTTAAACACTCAAAAGAAACGCAAAAAAGAATTGCAAATATTTGCTTTCATAAAATAAAGTCTTTTTACCTTCACGTAGACTACTTAATCTTTATAAACCCAATAATTGAATTTCCTACCCCGACATTATCACAGTGAAATACAAGCTCGAACCAAACTGCGTACTGCGTCCTTGGCAGCCGCTCAGGACCAGCCTCGCGTCCTTGGTCCGGCCTTCACCTGGGCGGCCCTGGCCTATTTCTGTCGGATCCCGAGTTTGGAAGATAATTCAATTTCCTATGCTACCTATATTGATTAGGTACGTGAAATGACATACCCGTATGCGTGTTTTGTATATTATAATACAAAAGAGGTATATCCGTTACTTGTGCTAAAAAAGTGGCACCGGAAATCAGGACTTCCAACCACCTGAGCAAAGCATTGACAGTTTGAGACAACATTGCGCAACATGTATCTGTCTCGTTTACGCTCTAGTAAATAATCATGCTATCTTGTACACACGGTCAAATTATAGGTACGTACGCAAGGGGACAGTTTTTGACATCGCATCAGTACTGACAACGTATAGCCCTCTTCTAAATATCATTGCTCGTATGTTAATAAAAATAATACTACTAAGTAGTCTATGTTGAGGATTTTCGTCAAAAGGGTTTTTTGTATATTATTTTAGGTAGGAAAATTTCCACATTTTGGTAGCGAGCTGGCATTTTGGCGTTTGTACACAAATGTGATCGTTTGATTGAATTAAGGTTTCCCAGATACTTATAGGAAGGTATTACTTCTCAGAATTTGATCTATTACGTGACTATTTGGAATTGCACGGAGTAGTTTCTTTCGAAAGCGGTGCTATCACCTTTTTAAAAAAAAGAGTCTTTTCATATTCTAGTACATGTACCGTCAAAATCGGTTGCAAACCATTTCTTTTTCTTTATTTCTATTAATTTAGGATTTGTCCTACTAGGTTTAAATTGATCTTGTATAAGTACAGTGTGAAATAAGAAAAACATCACTGCATCAAACAAGTTACAAAATCCTCTAATAAACACTTTTTTTATTAATTCAAAACACTCCAATTAAAATCTATTCCCAGCCCTATTATTCTTGACTCGAAGCACTAAGCTTACAAACCTTCCCCGTCAGCTCATTTGTCAAGTACGGTGCACAAAAGCGTCAGTCCGGACGCGTGGAGGTCTGTTTGTTTTGCTGACGGTACTCGCTAGATACAGTGTACAGTAACCAAACAAAGTGAGCGTTTGAAATGATGGCGGGCTGTGACGTGTCAAGTCAAGCAAAAACGATATACATACCCAAATATGATATCCTTTGAGAAATGGCAATGGTGCAATGGGTAAGAGATCCTGCCTATACCACCAAAGGTCGTGGGTTCGAACCACAAACTTTCAAATGCGTTTGTATATGTTCTGTGTCTGGAGGTTATTGCCTGTTTCAGTAATATTTAACCCCCTTATCGATAAAAACTTAAACAGCTCTTCAACAACACTTTAACTTTTGTATCGCTTTGTCACTGTCATTCTTGTTGCTGCCGCCATTGGTGAGTAAGTGACACAACACGTCAATTACTTAAACTATGTTTAAGTGTTGCGTTCGTTTTTATGAATAAGGGGGTATGTATTTAGCGATTATCAATCAGTCTCTGACTCTTACCTAGAGTAATAATAATTTATTTATTTATTGAAATATCAGCTTATTTATTTTAAGAAGTTCAATGAATGAATTCAATAATAATCTTAGTAATCCGTTTTAAATTATATTCGGACGTTAACTCTATCATATTTTATACAAACGGTTATTTAATAATGACCAAATAAATTATGAAAATGGAAAAAAAAGTTGGAAAATGAACGTTTCGTGTAAGCTCATCATTATCTTTGTTCAACATGCCACTGTACAGTGAACCAACCTGACAATGTAGTTTGTTAGGTCCGCGCATAGTATGGATGTTCTTACTTATGAGAGCTCAGCTTTTACTGGCCACTCTGACTATGCAGTTGGTGAGATACCCGCGTAGTATGGGTGTTCAAACTTATAACAGCTCAGCTTATACTGGTTACTACGATTCAAAGAACAAAATGTATTTCTTATACTATATCGAATGTGCCTGTGGCTCAGTAGCGGCAGCAGGCTGACGGTTATAACCGATTTGGAGCTTAATTGGGTTCACAACTCAACCGAAAATAAAGGCGGTAGGCTTGAAGAGTGTAGGCTTCTGACGGTCCCATTCGCAACGGCAAGAGTCTGCGTGCCTCTGACTGTCACAAATGTTTTTATTAGGTGGATTCGAATAGCCGAGGACAGCAGAGGATGATCACCTCGTGTTCAAAAGTAAGATGATCCATACTGTGAATGTGTATGTTAAGGCCCAGACTCCACCAGTGCTGAGCGGAGATGTGCGGCGTCGAGCTGTGTTTTCAACAACCAATGGAATTGCGTTATTCACACATGGAGATGTGGAGGTGTAATTCTATTGGTTGTTGAAAACACAGCTCGACGCCGCACATCTCCGCTCAGCTCTGGTGGAGTCTGGGCCTGATAGTCGGTCCTGCGCCTCACCTTCCTTCAGACGTATTGATCTGTCGTCCCATATCGGGTTCAAGATGAGTGTTGTTGTTGTGTGTTGTTGTATGAGGTGTACTTACGTGTTGTGAGTGCACTCTAATATCTCCTGCTTACCTGGTCTAATCTAATTTTTAATTTTAATAATACTCATTGAGCCCGCGTTTTGTGCTTTTTCCCATCGAGTAACACTGTAACCTGTAACACTGTGACTCCTTGGGAGAATTTTGTTAAAGAACTACTTACTTACCACTGCGCACGCAAGGGTAACTCGGAATAAAAAACGTATTTTCCAGTTTTCGTACATTTTCAATTGCTGCTCCACTCTTTTTAGTCATAGCGTGATGCTATATAGCCTATAGCCATCCTCAGAAAATGTACTATTCAACACAAATATTTCTTTAAATTCGTACCAGTAGTTCATGAGATGAGCGCAAACATACAAAGAAACTCTTCTGCTTTATTACCTATACAGATGAGGTTTTGCAGTTCTTCAACAACAGGTAACACTACTTACCTATTCAAAGTTTCCATGCCATCGATCACATTACCCCGAGGTCGTGACGTCATTGTGACGTCGCATATCGATGGTTCCACGAACAGGGTGGCTATCGATCTCCACACCCCCTCATCTAAACCACCCTCATATACAAACAGTATTAATAACTGCAAAGATAGATCGGGGTGAAAAATGCTCTGATTTTGTATTGTACCTTTATTGTTGACTAGCTCGACTTCCGTCACACGAATGGCCATATACGTCCCACTGCTGGGCACAGGCCTCATCTCAAATTAGAGGTAGCGCGAACCATGCTCCAACACACGGGCTCAGTGCAAATTCTTGGAGGGGTTTTCAGGGGAATGTCAGATGATATAAGTATCACTGATATCAAGAAGTCACTTCCGTCATGATAATTTTTACATAATACCTTCTTAAAATCCTTCTTTGAAGTAATAAGAGTAATACCTACCTTTACTGATTTGTCTCTTTCTTTCTCTATACATTTTGCAGGTTTATCCTTTTTAGAACTTTTCATGCTTATGCAATATCATCTATACCTTTACCTCCAAAAATCACGGTAACTTGAGTACAATACTTCATATTCAAAAGCCATTTAAACTTTTTACTTTGACAGAACAAACAATCCTAAAATTGCATCCACAAATCACCATACAGAAAGTCCCCTCACAAGCCCCCCTCGTCCCGTGCGAGTGGGGCAACACCCCCCCTCCCCCTGCCGGGGGTAGGGGTCAGGGGGTGTGAAATAATTGCGCGCATGACTGTGAGTTTGTCTGTGACTGCATTCATGTGGCATGTAGTAACTGACCTTTAAGTTTCGAGCCGTTTTGTTTGACATGTCTAAGATGAACCTTTATTAGGCTAGGTATAGTTTTTATATAAATCAACAACAAAAGAATAATAATCTTGAGTAAAAACAAATTTAAAACTCTCAACCCAAGAAAAAACTACCTAATATTTGATTAAATTTTATTGTGACAATTAGTATCATCACTATCATCTCATTCTGAAGTTACTGCACCAATTACACTTCATGCGTAAAAGTTATAGATAATATAGAATAACGTTCATAGAATTAAGTTTTATACATAATAAGAGTATAGTTTTTGAAAATAAACATTTGTTGACACATTCCAAACTACTAATGAATGCAGTTTAAGAAATATGCAATCCACATGAGTGACAACTAACTCTTGTAAATTATTAGTGTTTGCCTTTTAGCAAACTTAGTGGTACGATTAGGTAGTTTTCAAACATAAGTACCTACTTATAAGCCTACCTACTTAAAAATAATTATTGAAAGTTTCTTATTGTACTACCTAGTACGATTAGAAACTTTCAATAATACTTTTTTGTATGAAATTGTCACAAGAGAATTTAAGTAAATCCCTAAAGTAACTTGTAATTACTAACTACGTACTCTACATTTTTTTTTAATAATGTTCGTTCAAAGTTTATAAGTCAGTTACCCACTTCTCTAATAGCGTCATGGGTTTACCCCATAAAGCTACGTCGAATTTCCCCATTTTTTTCTATAATGTGCAGCAAGTTGCACTCAATTCTGTGCACGTGCCTGCGATGTAGAACTAGGGCAATAATAGCGACGACAAATATTTTATTAGGGTGAATTAGGGGTAGTTTATGTGTGTCGTGGGATTTGGATTTTTTGTTATGCCGGATTTATAGGCGTTTGATGTATAGTTGAGAATGCAGTCGTTCTTTAAATTCCAATGGGAAGAAGATTATGAAAAGATAAGATATACTTTATTACTCAAAAGAAAACGAATGAAACAATAGAGAATATGGACTGTTCTTTTTCATATTTTTTTATGATAGCTTTTGATCGTTTTATGACTGATCAATAATATTCATCACCAAAAATGCAAAATGTAGTATGTTTATAAAGTGTTACAAATTTTAAACTTTTTCAAGCGTTTCAAACGCCGCCATTATGGCGCGCTCCGTTGTCATAGACTTGGACGTCACGCGAGTCTATGACAACACAAATGTAACCTACGAACTGTTGAATTCTTCTTCTTGTCGCGCTTTTGACAGTGACATACGCCTGGACTGTGACGTCACACTCGACCCACTCTGTTTCAATCACTTTGAATTTCCCACATTTTTTTGCACTTTTCAATAATTATTGTTACATCTACAAAGAAATAAAATTAGGAAATATTGATAGACGTAATAAGAAATCAAAATACTACTCAACAAAATAATATGACGCTCATCTGTTTCAAGTGCATATTCCCTATTGCACAACGATGCTAAGAGGTATTTGGAATGTACAATTTAAGCGGTCTTATCGCTAAGAACAGTATCGGAAGTTATTCAGTTGCCAGTTGTGCCTAGAGGCCTAAAAGTCCAAGTTTGTTTTATTAGACACATGGCTCGCGTATGCGAGTCCATCCACCTGTTACTGAAATCGAAATCGGCTTTGACAGTATTACTATTGTTTATAATAGAGAGAAGTTATTTACACTATGATTTGTTTGTATAATTGTTTATAGTGCTCAATATTTTTGTGTGTCTTATGTGCCTAAATTATTGAAAAAGCGGATGATATGCACTTCCAAACCACGAAAAAGGGGCGGTACCTACCGTATTTCCTTGTTGGAGGCGGGATAAATATTTGGTCAAGTATAGTCGGATGTACATAATGACATTAACGGGCTATATACGTCCCACAGCTGGGCACAGGCCTCACCTCAACTATGAGGTGGTGCGAGCCATATTCCAACACAAGTGGGTGTAAGGTCAGTGAGAAACCTTAATGTCAGATGTTATCACGCCACCCTTAGGCCTCCGACTTGGCTAACTACTGACAAAAAAATATTGCGGCGTCGGCATAATGCGATCGCTAACGTGTGTGATCATACACATCCTAATGTTTTATGTCGAGCTATGGCTGACTTTTCGTAAGTTATGAACGATGATGATTGAAGATCCCATCCATCAAATAATAACGTTGATGGCATTTACCTTACAGGTGGGAGAGGTATATTAAAGCAGTCATTCTTTGAAGTTGTCTTAATTTCAACCTTAACGTCATTACGATAAGGTTCATTTCTATAACACTTAGATTATACAGGGCTATACTTATTTTAAAGAACTTAACGACTACGACTAATCAGTAGGGGTATTTCTTCTCCAATTAAGCGCAAAATGATTTCAAACACGTTATACCCAAAGCTATTTAAGTCAAGAAAGAAGACAAGATATGAAAACCATTGGGCACTAAACTTAGCAATAAAACACAGGTTTTCTGCGAAAATCCTCCCACAGTTCCCTTCTTCATAGATTGTGATTAAGAAAAAGACCATATTTTTTTAAAGTGAGCTTGGGACCAGCAATGATAGTATTATAAAAAAGGTAAGGTGTCCACTGCGTCCGTACCTATAATTTTACCGTGTGAACAAGACAGTATAATTATTAACTAGAGCGTAACGAGACAGATCAAGTTGCGCTGTGTCATCTCAAACTATCAACACTTTCAATGCTTTGCACCCGAAATCAGATCTATTAGTGCAACTGAGCACTAATAGTTCTGATTTCGGATGTCACATTAGTAACCTTTTTAGCATAAGTAACCGGTCTACCTCTTTTTCATTATAATATCATTGGTCCCAAGTATAAGAAGTGACCATTAAAACTTCCAAACACGCCTAGTTAAAATAATACGGAGTGGTAACTTTGCACTTGAAGCTAGACTACAAAGTGCAGTACTTGTCAGAATTAATTAAAAATATCCAGTTCATTGCCCAACTGCTCCAAAGGCTTTCTCTAATTGGTGTATCCTTTGTCTGCGCTGGTGAAGGACCTCTTTTGCACGCAGTCGGTTAAACAGAATTGCACTTATCTCGTTAAATAAAGTTATGAGCTTGGGGCGATCATGTACCTATGTCGTTTAATGAGAGAAGTTTTGATAAATGACATAATAATATATTTAGAAAAAAAGAAATAAAAAGAGACGTTCATTAATATCTTATCCCCTTGTACAAGATTTTGATGAACTTTTATTCAATTTAACTCTATTCTCTATTGCAAACCATTATGTTACATAAGTTGTTAAGTGGGACTTATTTCATTGAGAAAGGCTAACTCATCGTAAAAACGGACATCTTAAAACTAATGTTTGATAATAAAACTGTGTAAAAAAGCTTTGTCAAATGTCATCCTGTTAGTGGATAGGGTTGCTGCGTTTTCCTACATCAAAAGTTAAATACATGTGGGTCTCAGAAAAGTAAAAAACCAGAAACAAACAAAAATAGCTCGGTGAAGAAAAACTGCCCGCACGCAAGTTCAACTTAGATTAAGATTATTAGGTGCATATTTAATAACATTGCAAGCAATGATGAACTACAAACCACCGTCACTTTAACCTTTAACGTTAAATAAAATTTTAACCACAACGGAGCGAGCCTAGTTCTGTTATCCGGGTTGCTTGGGCTATTTTTCCATGTGTCTCGTTCACCGGAGAGTTAGCCGCAAACCGCTCAAAAATCCATATAAAATATATAAATACAACAGATAGTACGGCTTGTGGCGTGTGTGTATAAAAACCACAGGGCCACGACGCGTCGCTCTCTAGATATAAAAACGAAACTGCCTGAATCTTCCACAATTGACAACCCTATTGTAGTCCCTCCGCTCCCGAAGTACCTATAAACATTAATGACGTAGGTAGATAGTAAAATCCAGGTCTCTCTTGCCCTAGGCTGTAATATTCTTTACGGAAGTTTTTTTATCGTTTTTATTATCTAGGTTTATGAAGATTATACTTCGTCGCTGCATCCTCGGGATTTTATCACAAGGTAGTACATTTCTTCATGTACCAGGCATCAACACGTTTTAGAGCTGGTATCACTGAAACAGAAAAAAAAACAAATTCCCTCCCTACGGTAGGTGCGTCGCTCTGACAGGTGACAAGTTCATCATTCGTTTCTAGTGTTCGGGCATCGACACACCCTCTCTCGTTATATTTTTTTTTTATATAACGGTTTCTTTAAGTGCTGAAGTGTTTGCAATAGTTGTAGTAGTGTAAATCGATAGATCCTACATGAAATACAACGTTAAGATCGTACTTACCTTTCGTTTTAAACAATCACTAAATACGATCTACAATAAAAATCTACCCACATTTTCTTGCACAAAATGTTTTAATAAGAGAACTCGTGATTAAAAGTGAATCTACGTATGACTGTAAACAAATCATCATCATTGACGTGTTTTGTTAAATTTAAACACACGTCAATGATGAGACCGTGAAGTGGTCTTAATCAATGTTAGCATTAATTTTAGCTGTTTATGATCCTGTTGAGGCCTGTCCAAAAGTGACCCACCGTAACGAGATTACGATAAAACGCACACTGAGTGTGTGTTTCCAACAAACGAGACAAACAGAAGAAGAAGATCCTGTTTTTTCCCGTACCAAGTTGGTCGGTGCATTTTCAACAAATTAGCCAAGCAGAATAAAGGTTCCTGTTTATTCATGTCCAAGAGGACGTCCCGTAACGAGAGCACGGCCAGGCCCACAACGCGAGTGTGGTTTCGAAAGCATTTTAAGGTGAAAATCAAATCGAAGACCAAACTGTAAGTTATTTTGTGCTATCCTTGCATAACAAAAACCTTTCTTTCTATATACACTAGTACCTAAAAACTTCTAGAATAAGATTGTAATTTCAATTGAAAACTAACGACTAAGAATAAGTCTTAGTAATGGAAGTATCTGACATTGAAATAATGTTTCATTTTGCTACTACACAGACACATCTGAGTAGCCACGCCACAGCTTTTGTAGCTATACAGCTATGGCTAACATCATAACTTACTCTAGTTGCTATAAAATGTATATTTAAATACATTTGATACCACTTCGTGGTTACCGTTTACAATATTCATAATATAATTAAGGCTAACACCCGTGTTACCACGGGATAACCACTCACGTAGGCTTGCTGCCCACGAAGTTCACAACATATGAGAAAATGACAATCCAATGCGGATTTAGCAGAATGAAGTATTCAATTAGCTATGTAATTAGAGGCCGACGCCGAAAACCATCCCGGTGAGTACCGGTGCCTAATTAAAATGTTTTTTATTTATTTACTTCTTAAAAAACCTGGGGGTTGGCCGAGAGTCATCACGAAGGTATTGTAAAAACCTGGGGGTTGGCCGAGAGTCATCACGAAGGTATAATAAAAACCTGGGGGTTGGCCGCGAGTCATCACGAAGGTATATAAATACAGAAAAATGATCTCAAATTTGAGACATAATAGCTTGATCTGTACATAAGGAACAAACCTGGGAGTTGGCCGTGAGTCAACATGACGGTAACGATATCGCAATATCTGAATTAAGGGCCTATATTCAATCCGTGAATGGCCCATGAAATGAAATAAAATAAAATGAAATAAAATGAAATAAAATGAAATAAAATGAAATAAAATGAAATAAAATGAAATAAAATGAAATAAAATGAAATAAAATGAAATAAAATGAAATAAAATGAAATAAAATGAAATAAAATGAAATGAAATAAAATGAAATAAAATGAAAGAAAATAAAAAAAAAAAATAAATAAAATGAAACAAAATGAAATAAAACTAAATAAACTGAAATAAAATAAAATATAAAATGAAATAAAATAAAACATAAAATGAAATGAAAAGTATTTTCATAGTGATTATGAAAAGTCAGGTATGTATTAAACAACCTAGCCTTACCAGTATTTTTCTGTATCTTACCTTGCTGATGGTTTGATAACCTTACCTGGTGGCAGAGAACCCATGTAAGTTTTCCAAAATTTCCTTTATTATTCAAGAAATAATTATTTATGACTAGCAGCCGCCCGCGACTTAGTCCGCGTGGCCTTAGCTGTATGTGAAAAAAGATTTTCCCGCTTTTCTGTTGAAATTTTGCTGAATTTTCTTTGCTATCAACCTCACGGAGCGCGGGACCTTTCTAACGAATTCAAAACCGTGGAAATCGGTCTGTGCGTTATAGCGTCAGAAAGGAAAACCCGACTTATTTTTATATAGTAGTTTTAATATAATAAATAAGCAAAAGCATTTGAAATAACATGAATTGAAGAGACACTTAAATTCTTTATTATTAATAGTTTATTCTTATGAAGCGATAAACCTAATCCACCTAATAATTAACACAGTAAGTATTTAATGCAGCCACGCGTTTAACAATAACAAGTTGAATAACAACACTTAATAATGGTGTAAGTACATAAACACAGCCGTCTTTTAAATGTATATGCATACATGTATCTACTTGATTTACTTGTTGTTGAGTGGTGTGCTACGCACGCGGATTTCTTTTATATGCAAAATGCTACACTTTTGCCGTTTAGCAAACATTAGTGACTACTCATAATTCAGCAAGCGTAAAATTTGACATTTAACGATTGAGTAGATGATTTTTAAAAGTATAACTGCTGTTTTAGCCGTTCAATAGGCACAACTTGTAATGTAGACTTGAATTAGTACCTCGATTCCGTGGTTATTTTTTGAAATAACAAAATCAATCAATAGGTATAGTGGATAACCATATCCAAGCCATGACTGGTTTTGACTTGTGATTAAAAGTTATAGATTGAACTAAAACCATCTCACATTGATCGCATTTCTGAATACAGGAAATGTATTGGAAAAAGATGTTTATCTTGTCTCGATTTCAGTAAGACTAGTACTTAGTCATTTGCAGATACTCTGACAGCATATACCTAAAGACAAAAATGTTTGGTAATGATTTGCAGATTACCAATTTATAGGAAGTAGTTTTAGCTTTTATTGTTCGCATCTGGCAAGGTTTGTTGATTAAGAAATTAATTGCAATCAGATGCTAAATTACAATTTAATAGTTTTAGTATTTGATATTATGTAGGTAGGTGACCTACCATTAAGAATTTGTTGCATACGCACTCACGAGTAGAAGACATCGTAGTCTTTCATTTTAAAATGACCGCAATAGGTTATAAGTTAAGTTTTTCGTGAAAATAGGACTGAAATCACAATAATAATTTAATGAAAAATAACACCTTCGCATAAGCAACAGCTCTTTTATTAGTACTTTAGTAGTGTACCAAGCCAAACAAGATTTGACATTTAATAAGAAATTCACAGTAAGAAGATTTAAGGAGAGAAGTCAGTAGAATATCTTAATGCAATTCTAACCTTAACTGTACCAACAGGGAACTGTAGGTACCTACCTACTTACAGTGTTACGGATATTATTCGCATAGCGATAGTTAAAAATAGACGATTTCCACTCACGAAATCATTGTCATAAAGAATAGTAAGACGTCTCATCCTTACAAAACGCCCCAGCTTTCACCAGAGTGGCATAAATTACCTAAGTAATAATACCTCAGTTAGGTTATTAGATTAAAAACATAGGCCAGCTGCATTGACTAGGTCATGTGTAGTTTCTATCTTGGAAGGACATTTCAATCAATGAGAGTCATAGAAACTCTTAAGAAAAATAATAAAAACTAAAGCTTATTATGCCTAGGTTATTATTCTTTCGGATTCTAAAGTCTGCTTACTCTGTGCAGTAGACAACATACTTACATTAAGAAATATTATTAGCAAAAACTAGGAGAGTAAGTTACTAACTAACTTACTTTAGTACCCACTGCCGTTGGGTTCTATTTGGGAATAGGTTTTCCAAACAACAGCTTTAGTTGAATTAAGTTAGGTGACTAATTATGTGTCACCCATACAACGAGCACATACAATGCTGGGCATTTAAATTGTTGTAATAAACCACTGCCCAGTGTACTTGTATATAATTATGTACCACCTTACTTTACATTTATTACGAAAATATTAACGGAAAAGTTGCAGCTCAAGCTGCTAACCTGTTTCAATAGACGTAGTTCTTTGATCCCGAATTTACTATGGATTAAATATTCGAGTAAATTAGGTTTTATTATTGGGTGGTATATGTATACCTGTTCTTGTGTGTGGTAACAGCAAAGTTCATACAGTTACCATTAAGTTTTTTTTAATTAACATTGCTTAAATTAATATTAATTATTATGCAAAGCATATTTATAACATGAAGTTATCTTAATATATATTCATCTTGGAACATAATACTGAACCTGCGATGATCTTTTGACTTTTGGTCATTGGTCCTTAATTTTCTTGCGTTTTTATAGTAAACAGGTAAAATTATAATAAACGTTACCTATTTCACATCAAAAATAAAATTTGGTTTCAAATTCAATTTAGTAAATCCTTGATATTGATTTCCCTAGACCTCTAAACATCTACCTTGTGATAAAATCCCGAGGATGCAGCGACGAAGTATAATTGATGATTAAACGAACTTACCTTAAGTGAAGTTCTATCATAATTATATGAGTCGCTGCATCCGAAGGGATTTTAGCTCCCACCCTACCCATAGTTACCATCATACCCTTTGGTAACTGACCCGAGTAACTTTAGGGAAATCTGTCTCTAAAAGAATGATGAACTTGTCACCTGTCAGAGCGACGCACCTACCGTAGGGAGGGAATTTGTTTTTTTTTCTGTTTCAGTGATACCAGCTCTAAAACGTGTTGATGCCTGGTACATGAAGAAATGTACTACCTTGTGATAAAATCCCTTCGGATGCAGCGACTCATATAATTATGATAGAACTTCACTTAAGGTAAGTTCGTTTAATCATCAATTACTATCCGAGTCAGGTGTTCTGATTTTACGTGATAATACTGCTAATGAAACACCGGTAAAATACTATCTAGAGTATCTATTTGATTTGCACCAAAAACTGTTTTTTTGTTTACCGCGGACGCCGCTAGAAGTCTGTCGTTAAGTCGAGTCGGAGGCCATAGGGCGGCTTGATAACATCTGAAAGTCATTACTAAACTTGCGATCTCTCTACTAATCAGCATTGACCCCCATGTTGGAGTTCCCAGCAGTGGAGTAATATGCGTGTTACAATGTTATGCACTTCAGTACGGGTAGTGGCATTGGTGACTACCTATAGCGAATGGAACGTAAAAGATTGATCAGTTCTTACTAAATAACGCAGAATAGTGAAATTCAGCTCCTAAGTCCTTTTCTTTCAGCCCCTCAAGTTCTTCATCACTGCTTCTTCTTCTTCTCAGCCATTTTCAACCGCGCGGGTGTAGGCCTCCTTCAGTCTATGCCACTCTCTTCGGTCTTGTGCTATCTCAATCCACTTCACACCGGCGATCCTCTTAATGTCGTCGTACCAACGCATTTGTGGTCTCCCTTGTGGTCGTTTTTCACCCCACGGTCTCCACTTAACACTAACAGAGTATATTTGGGTTGTCCTCAGGCGGATGCCAGCACCGCATTCCTGCGAGCTGCGCGCGCAGGCCAGATCGAGAAGATCATCAGCCTCCTGGAGCAAGGCGTGGACATCAACGTTAGCAATGCTGTAAGTACACCCTCAGTTAAGGTATCTTTTATACAGCGTGGTCCAAAAGGTAGACGTATCCGAAAATCCCTGTATGTATGTTCCGCAATTCTTGGTTATACGTGTGGAAACAACTACAACTGACGTAACCTGAATCGCGCTATTAACATTATCCAAGCGACTGAGTATATATGTATACAGAAACCCGACAACAACTGTCGGGCACCAGCCCACCAGACAGATCACCCGTCTGGTCGGAAGATCCTCCCTTTTCAATGGCAGATGAGGAATATAACACCATGTTCCTCATATCCCCATGTACGTATTTTTTTCTCAGACTTCGACTTACGAGTATTGTTGACTAAAACATGAGTTATTGAGATACATTCAGTTACTATTCAGCTAATATGAGATAAACAAATCAATTTTTATCTCATATTAACTGAATAGTATAAATACCCAAAAATTTTGGACGTCACCTTCTGGACCACCCTGTATACCGTGCTATACCATGTCCGTGCTAAGAACGTATGCAACCCGTTTGTAACCTGTGGGTATGTTGGTATATTGGTCTGGGTGTTACCTCAGTATATTAAATACCTATGTATTGCCGAAAAAACCGATTTTTCAGTATGTTTGTCCGTTGTCTAGTATCTCATAGTACCTACAAGTTTTGCTCAGTTTGGAGTAAGGCGGAGCTGTGTGACGACTTGCCTTTTACCCCTATGTTGTTAATATTCCGGCAGTCCGCACCAACGGTTTTGGTGATTCCTTCATTATGCGAACAGCAAGGCAGTGGATTGAGGTTCCTGCTGAAAAGTTTCCTCAACAGTATAACTTTGGCCTATTCATAAAGAGAGTGAACAGCCATTTGTAAGGCCGGCGTGTACCAACTTAGACCACATCATCACTTAAGATCCGGTGTGATTGGGTCAAATGCTCAAATGCAGCAAACTTATACATAAAAAAACACCGAACAACTAACTCTTCCCGTAGGAAGACAGAATAGAATAAAAAAACAAGAACTGACTTATCGCCGAAATGTCAAAGTTAACTCATTATTAAAGCCTAGTTTGATAAGATTTTAAAGTAATCTCATCTTACCCAATCATTTCACAAAATGACCGCTTTGACAAACCAAAGGGAATAAGTTACCCACAACTTTCTTTTAACTTCGTTACGGCATAATTGGTTTAATGGGACTTAAAAAGTTTTATTTCCATTAGAAAACCCCAATTTCGAAGAAAAGAACAATCTATTTTGAATTCTTTGGAACCCACCGGTTCAACTTTGGTCTTCCTCCAAGCCTAATGTACTTTTTGTGTTTTCTGTATTCTAGCATTTCTAGCATGTAGTGAAATTAAACTGTATGTATTTTGATGTATGTAACTCAACCTACACTCCACACCAGAATTTCTGCTCCTCTTTGTAAACGCTTTCTCGGACTAGGTATATCCCAAACGGGGTGATGGAGCCACTCTGTTTCCGTCATGGTAAACGGGACATTCAGAAGCCCACATTTTACATAGCGAATTTAAACCCATCGTGATTAGCGGCGAGCCGTCCGCCTTTATCCGGGTTGCTTGGGTTTTTTATCGGTGTTTCCCCACACTGCACCGGAGGGTTTAGCCGCAAATTGTACAATGAACCCAAAGAGAGTGTTCCGGCTAGTCTCGAACTCGGGGTCACCAGGGTTTCAAGCCGGAGTGTACCACTGGGCCACTAGGCTCTCAAAATCTCTACCAATATTATAAAGGTGAGAGTTTGTGTGTGTGGATGTGCCGTGTTGTTCTTTCACGTAGAAACTACTGAATGGATTTGAATGAAACTTTACAGTACTATAGCTTATACATCTGAATAGCACATAGGCTACATTTTCGGTGACAAAGTCGCGGGCGGCTCTGGTACAAATTATTTCCAAAACACAAAAACTCCATAATTTGTAATTATTTTCAACCCTTTCAACCCTACCTTGTTTCATGCCTTTCAACGCGACCGCGACAACGTCACCAAAATAATTAACATAATAAAAACCTTTATAACGCAATTCACAACAATTTGCGAAAATTCCTTCTCAGTTTTCTCATCAGACCAAATTAGAAATTATTTATTCACCGGTAAGGTTCATTTTGATTTAACATTGAGAAGTTCGTTTTTCCGGATATGGAATGTAGGCACGCCATTTTGGAGTCACGAATAAAGTAATAAAAAGAGCGGGAAGGGGCTGAGGGAGTGGAGGGGGGAGCAAGGTGGAGTACATTAGTTTATGTTCGAAAAATAGTTTCACCTAATAAATGTCGTCTGTCAACTGGAGCAGAAAAGGAGTTCCCAAAATACCCAGCGGGTGATCATTATAGCAAAATAACTGCTAGTTGAAACTGAAAAATCTGGAATGCACAGCTTTTTTTATACATAGGTATCTACGTATTGTAGAAAACACGCAGGCCAATACAAAGAGGCATGTTCATACACACAAATGTTTGTAATATGCGGTGATCGAAACCGCTACACACATAAACGGCCTATATACGTCCCACTGCTGGGCACAGGCCTCACCTCAACTATGAGGTGGTGCGAGCCATACTCCAACACGCTGGCTCAGTGGGGGTTGTTGGAGGGGTGTAAGGCTAGTGAGCAACCTTAATGTCAGATGTTATCAAGCCGCCCTAAGGCCTCTGACTAGGCTTAACGACTGACATCTAGTGACGTCAACCGGGACCAACTGCTTAACGTGCCTTCCGAAGCACGGAGATGCCCGAAAAATACATCACTAAATTTCGGTCGGGGTGGTCACCCATCCCATTTCCAACCCGGCGTGCGTTGCTTTACAACAGCGATCGTCACCGATCACTGTCACAACTGCGCCACGGGCACCTCCTAACGAAACCGCTAAATCTAGAGTTATCAGTAGCCAACTTACCCGATGGCTTTTTAAAGTCTGTTAAAAAGGTCACAGTTCTCCCAAGTAATAAACCTAGAAATAACTCAGAAGCCTATTTCAAACCAAGATTTGTGTTCAAAGTTCACAACATTCTGCAATATAATTCAAGACATATTTCATTATACATCTGCAGCGAAAGGCTAACTGCGGCCAATATTTATCCAGAAACTGTACGGCTAAGCAAATATTGAAACACTTGGCCGCTCGCCAAGGGATGCTGAATTCTCGAGCTATTAACCTTGCTCGCTTCGCCCGCTCGCTTCACCCGCTCGCTTCGCCCGCTCCCTCCTCCGAATAGCTTGACTTGCTCGTTGGCTGAGGGTTAAGTTTAGATATTGATTATTCAAAGTTCTATGCATGAAGGTTTGGGTATTACCTACATTACTGTGCCGTGTGAATTAGTTATGTAATATCGTGAAACTATTTCAAGGAGTCAGCGTTTTACAAATCTATGTTTGATTCATTTGTGCTTGTCACTTGTTAACAATGTTTACTGCCAACAAAACTAACCAATGCAGCTTTCTAATGGTGAAGCCTCGTCAGCGCTTTGCGTTGCGCTATTTCGTCGCAGCGGTAACCGCGGCGTCGTTTTAATTTATTTTTATAACAATGCCACAGCCACCGGGAGCCATTGGCCGGTTTTATTTATACCTTTTTTTTACTTTCCATAAACACTTACAAATGTATAATGTATTCATGTGTAGTAGAAAGAAAAGTTTCATCGTAGGTGAGGTCTGGCATAAGTTTATGTTGGATGTCTTAAAGCCACCCTAAGTCTTCCGACTAAGCTTAGACTAGACGTCAGTCCATCTAAATATCGGACATAGTGGTCACCCATCCCAATACCGGACCTAGCAAGAGCAGCTTAACATCGGAGATCGTCACTAATCCGCTATCGCCTCTGAGCCAAGCACAGGTAAAGACAATTTCACACAGATGAACTAATTCCTTATTTCTTTTCAGAACGGATTAAATGCCATCCACCTTGCATCCAAGGATGGCCACGTGGAAGTGGTCCGCGAACTCCTGGATAGAGGAGCAGCCATCGATGCAGCCACCAAGAAGGGGAACACTGCCCTTCACATTGCGTCCCTGGCAGGGCAGAAGACAGTCGTCGAACTGCTTGTCCAAAATGGGGCTCAGGTGAGACCAAAAAAATTAAGTGAAGCTTTGTAAGATAATTATGAAAGTTCTTGATTCTGGCAAAGCCAACTATAACTTTGCAATAGAGCAAGGAGGGTAGGACCGAAACCAACCAACCGAAAACGGTTAGGTAGTTGTCCGTAAAGACAAGAAAATTAAGTTACTACAAATAATTATAATATTTCCTCAATCTGGGATAGAAATCTATTTAGAATCTGCCGAGCTCTTTGATAAATTACCGAACATAGTAATAATATTACATTAAGGGTTTTTCGTTTACCACAAGATCAGACCCTATTAGAAAGAAATACATGTAATGAAAACAAACCTAATAACTATTCAAAAGGCAGATCTTTAGGAATTTGGCCATTACAAAATGACACTTACATTCTACTTACATCGTCACTTCACTATCCAGTAAATCAAACTATTCGTTTTAAAGCAGTTGAAAATAGATTAATCAACCAAGAGCTCAAATTGAACCAATAAATACAGACTTACTTAGAACAACGATAAAGATAAACAAACATCAACATAAATTGATGAACAATATTTATCAAAATTCAAACCAACGACTTCTAAAGAGGATTGATGATCCATTATAGGTTATCGGACAAATAGCTTCGGATTATTCTAATGAATCAAACAGTTAATGGATCTATTAGAGCGAGTTCACACAACTATAGACCAAAACAATAATATTTTATTTTGGAAATCTAACTCCAACAAGGTAGAAGTTAATCTCACCCAACGTGCTATAAAAATGGTGACCGCTGCCCGACAGCGTTAAGGTCATTTGATGAAGAACACATAGAGGATGCATAAGGTTTATCCTGGTGGTGGTACATGGTCACTAACTATGGGCCTCATAAGAAGGCTCAAGGTCACCCAACGGGCTATGGAGAGGGCGATACTCGGTGTTTCGCTACGAGATCGAATAAGAAATGAGGAGTCCGTAGGAGAACTAAGGTCGCCGAGGTAGCCCAGCGTGTTAGCAGGTTGAAGTGGCAGTGGGCTGGGCAAATAACACGAAGGACTATTGGCTGATGGCTGTTGAGGCCGGATGTCCTCGAGTGGAGACCATTCGAGGCGGACCATTCTAAGCGGACGGATGATCTCATAAAGATCGCAGGGTTTCGGTCGCCGCCTACAACCGGCCGCTCTGGAAATCTATATAGGTCAGGTCTATGTTCAGCAGTGGACATCATGTGGCTGCTGATGATGAAGGTTTATCTATGATGAACCCAATAAAGGTTGTAGGATTTTTAATCTAAGAGAAAGTAAGTACTTAAATTTCTTTGTGCAGGTCAACATCCAGTCTCAAAATGGATTCACACCATTGTACATGGCTGCTCAGGAGAACCACGACGGCGTAGTCAAGTTCCTCCTTTCCAACGGAGCCAATCAAAGCCTTGCCACTGAGGTAAGAAAAGTTTATTTTGTTTTTCTTTGATCAGCTAGATGTCGCCAAATTGAAGTCACTATCAAAATTTCTCATTGTAGTATCTATAGTTAAATATGTGTACCTAACCAGAAGAAAGCTAACAGGGTCGGACAAGTTAAACATGGAACAACTTAGGGTACTGACGGTGGAGCCGATCACTAGACTCTATCAAGCCACGGGAAGATTCGACTTGGTGTCGTGGGACAACTTTAGGCTCCCACGGAGCTCTGGGATATGGGGTGAAATGGCCAACGACATGAGGATCGATGGCCCGGCCTACCGCCAGCGTCCCCAACAGGAATTTATAATAATGATAGCTATAGTAAAGATATGTTCCACAGGATGGCTTCACTCCTCTGGCAGTGGCGATGCAGCAAGGCCACGAGAAGGTGGTCGCCGTGCTGCTAGAAGCAGACACTCGTGGCCGCGTTCGGCTGCCAGCTCTGCACATCGCTGCCAAGAAAGATGACGTTAAGGCTGCTAACTTACTTCTGGAAGTCAGTCTCCATAATTATATTTTGTTTAACTCAATCAATGTTCACAATCGTCAAACTAATGCCGTCCCGTAAAATGTCTATAAAATTTAAAGCGACTATACTTGTGAGGGTTGCTCAACTATGACTTGCGTTTGGGAATTCGGGGGTCAGTCCTACTGCAGGGTAAAGGCGTCCTTAGCTCAGATTAGGTCTACTTTTTTACTGGATTTAAAGACCTCTGAGCACATTTCATCCGAATTCTAATTAAGCCCGGATTTTAACCATTTCACACTTCGTCATTGAGGCGCAGAATGGTTGCCTGCACTTCTAGCCGAAATAGAAACAATTCAACTAAAAAGTTATTTGTTATCTATATTAAATTTGAGTTTTGGAGAACTGAACTAATATTCAGTTATACACAAGTAAGATAGCTACCTCATTGTGTAAAACTGAAGGAAGATTGGTTCTACTCAGACAACAAATAAATCAATTTTCGAGCGTATTTGAGCTAACCTGTAGGGAAGGCCTAAATAAACAGCAATACAGTTTTTTGTTGCCAAGCGTACATGTTCTTCAAATAGAGGCAAAGCTGTTTGAGTAAGGGTCATTATTTTTCCCTTCGTTCCATAAATAGTTTCTATGCTAGCAGGAATTTTCTTTTAATTTAGTACAGAGGCGTTCAGATTAACCTTTACAAAACCATTGTAAAATGCGTCTTATGTCAGCAGTTTAAGGTATCCCTGTTATGTATCAATATTATGCTGTAATATAATGACCGCCATACTACAAGAAAATTATAGCAACATGCAACAGCTTCGTCTTTGCCAACCTTTGCCTCTTACTTGTCAGGCGATAGTAGGTATTTCCACTGAGGTGTTTGCTGTTCGTTAGTGTCGCTAAAACTCGGGAACGGCTGAACCGATTGGGCTAATTTTGGTTTTGACATATTTGTGAAAGTTTTGGAAAGGTTTTAAAGGTGAATGAACATGAGAAAATGCTAGGAATATAGTAAAAAACAACAATTTAGTTTTCCTTAGAAACCGTTCCTAGCTGGCACGTGACACTGAATGTTTGACAACAGAGCGAAGTCTGTCTTGACAGCTAGTAGCTAATAAAAGAATCATCATTATCAACATCAGAGTCCACAACGAAACAAAACATCAGTCTAAATCCAAGATTATTTCCCCTAGAATGAACACAACCCCGACGTGACTTCCAAGTCTGGTTTCACTCCGCTCCATATAGCCGCTCACTACGGCAACGAGTCGGTGGCCAGACTGCTCCTGGCCAAGGGAGCTGATGTCAACTGTGCTGCTAAGCACAACATCTGTCCACTACACGTTGCAGCTAAGTGGGGTAAGTACATTTGTTTTAACGTTTTTAACCCTATTTAAATCATACACCTGAATTGATTGCATAGCTCTTGAAGATTTATCATTGAAATCTATTGGAGTTTTAGTGTCTCATTCACTATGGCTTATTTCTTGGTCTGATTCAGAATCACCACTGCAGTACGTTTCTTAACTTTGTTTATGGAAAGCCGAATTTAATACTGCTGACTCTACACTAAGTTGATCTTTCAACCCAATTCATTCAAACTGCTTAGATCTAATCGTAAATTCTCCAACTCACTTGAAAGGTTTCAAAAACACTTTGTTTAGTCAAAAAAAATGTTATTTTGAACAGGCAAAGATAACATGGTGTCGCTGCTTTGTGACAACGGCGCCAACGTAGAAGCTCGCACCAGAGACGGTCTCACCCCCCTCCACTGCGCTGCCCGCTCCGGCCACGAGCGAGTAGTCGAGGCCTTGCTGGATAGGGGCGCCCCGATAACCAGCAAGAGCAAGGTGAGAACTTGTTGAGTGTGTTTTTGTTGCTAATGGGAAGTGTTGCTGCACGCAAGCTGTGGAAGGAACTTTTTTTTGGTTTATTTTAAATATAAGAAAGTGCTCTGTAGATTTTCTGACCGATTTTGACAAAAACTGGAACAGGAATTCGAATTGGGCCACCACGCCTACTTGTAAAATTCAGCCAGGATACTACCGACGTCAAGGTCGCGGGAAGCCGCTGGATGCGGACAGCGCAGGACCGATCGTTGTGGAGATCCTTGGGGGAGGCCTATGCGCCGTTCGGCTGATATGATGATGATGATGATACTACTGAGTCCTTGTTTTTTTGCTTAATCTATCTATTTAATTTTTGGTTGGTAACACTTCTACAATCTCCCACGATTCAGCCTCGCCTAGAGCGAGGTCTGATGATTGGTTCAAAAAGATAATTAAATGGTATTTTTGCTTATACAATTTCTTATCTTCTCTTTTCTTGTGTACCAGTGCTTAAGTTTAGGTAGGTTAAGGGTCTTAAATTTTTAGTCTACAGCTGTAACAATACTCCATTGGTCTTACAGAACGGTCTAGCTCCCCTCCACATGGCAGCCCAAGGGGACCACGCAGAAGCTGCAAGAGTGCTCCTGGCCCGCCGAGCGCCAGTGGATGACGTCACGGTGGACTACCTGACGGCGCTCCACGTAGCCGCTCATTGTGGACACGCCAAAGTCGCTAAGCTGCTTTTGGATAGGTGAGATACTCGATGACCGATTTGTTTTAATGGTTAAGAAGTAACTAGTGGTTGAGACGTATTGATCTGCAACTGACTTACTCAGAGTCACCGAACTGCTTGAGGGCTACAGGATCGAATCAGGAATGAGAAAGTCGTAGGAGATTAGGTCGCCGATATAGCTTTATTCGCGACCTATTCGGCGCCACTTCGATCTGCTGAGGTTGAAGTAGCAGTGGGTGGAGCACATAGCCTCAAGAACTTAGTTATGTACTTATAGATTTTTCCTCGACCGTAATCTGTATTTAATCCTTCGATTTGTTACAGAAATGCCGATGCTAACGCACGTGCGTTGAATGGGTTTACCCCACTACACATTGCTTGTAAGAAGAACAGAATCAAGGTTGTGGAACTGCTACTAAAATACGGAGCCAGTAAGTTGAGCACCCTAAAATATCACAAGAGGCATTAAGCTATCCTTTTTAGAGAAAAAACATGAGAAATAGAAGACCCCATCTAGGCAAAGGCCTCCCGCCTTCCATGCACGATATTTGTAAGGCCAGTCTGCTGTCATAGACATCCACTTTATCGCGACACCTGCCAGGGACGTTTGATGGCTATAATAACTAAATTGATAAATTCACTATCTGATAAACCAAGGACCCCAAACTATTTTGTGACACCACAGCAGTCGTGTTTCTATTCCTTTATAATGTTCGTGCCATCTTTCCCTCTCTATATTATCACATTCGGCTGGCCAGTTATACTGTGCGTCTTGCAACCGAATTTTTAAGTCCAAGTTCGGTCTTGCCAGAAAGACCCAACCTGAATGGTTTGCAGGAGTCGCCATCGCCGGACACGGTGTGGACGACATGATGATGATGATGATGATATTATCTCATATTCTCACTCTATCCAAACATCATAGGTATCCAAGCCACCACCGAATCAGGCCTGACTCCGCTCCACGTGGCAGCATTCATGGGCTGCATGAACATTGTGATCTACCTGCTTCAGCATGAGGCCAACCCTGACGTGCCCACAGTGAGAGGGGAGACCCCCTTGCATCTTGCTGCTAGAGCTAACCAGGTATTTATCATAAGATGAAGGATCTTTATTGCACAAAAAAATCAATATCAAGTTATAGTAAGAGGACATTATCTGTACAGTTTAGGTGGTGTTATCGCTGCAAAGCGATCTTTTCCCGTAAATTTTCGGTAGAGATTTCTTTGTAATGAGAAAAGGACCATCACCTACTTTAACATCAGGCTTGTAGTTAGGGTTGCCTGATGCCAGGGTTATTTGGGTGAAATGGCCCACAATAGGCAGACCGGCCTGTTGCCAGTGTCGGCGATCGAAAATAATAATAATAGAGTTGCCAGACGGACGGGATTGTTCGGGAAAATGCTGACTGTTGACATGATATCCTGTTTCCTGGTAAAATACCAAAAAAATATCTAGAGTTTGTTTTTTCTTAAATTGATACTAGTAGCGTAAGTACTCGTAGTTCAACCTTAAGTATTTTTAGGCACACTACAAAAAGTTAAACAAGTATAGTTTGTGGAATCGAAATCTCATTGAAATAAAACTAACTAAGTAATTGTGTTTGTCGGGTTAATTGGCTACTACGCCACAGACCTGAACGTCTAATTTAAAAAGCGATGTATTGTTAATACCTGCAGAACTTTTCACTGTGAATTATCATTAATAACTCAAACTCGTTATGTAACTTGTTCTTTTTGTGCAATAAAGTATATCTTATCTTATCTTATTAATCCTCCCAGACGGACATAATCCGCATCCTCCTCCGCAACGGCGCAGCAGTGGAAGCCAAGGCCCGCGAGCGCCAGACGCCCCTGCACATCGCGTCGCGCCTCGGCAACGTCGACATCGCGGTCTTGCTGCTGCAGCACGGCGCCGACGTCCGCGCCATGACCAACGACCACTACAACGCTCTCCATATCGCTGCTAAACAACACAACCATGATGTAAGTGTCATAACCTGGTAAAATGCCTTTACGCACTTCCCGCTGCTTGGGGGAGGGCAACGGGGGAGAATACCCACTGAAACACTGGGCGGTCTTCTTCTGCGCGTGACCAGGGTTTGCCGAGGACTCCCCGGGGAGGCACTCTACCGGTAAAACCCTGGCGCGCTGTGCCGGTATCTCGGCGCATCTCGAGGGGAGTAGAACCTTCTCTCTTACACACCCACCGGTGTTCGACGGGTTTTCCGAAATATATTGTACAATGCGTAATAGTAGTCAAATTTTGTATCCAAAGTATCTTCTTTCTTTACCAGGTGGCTGCAGCTTTGATTGAGCACAACGCTCCTCTGACTGCAACGACCAAGAAAGGATTTACAGCTCTGCACCTTGCTGCCAAATACGGCAATTTGAAGGTACGTACAGTTTTTAATCCTATCAAAGGCCTAAAGGAATATTGAAATTCAACCAAATCCAGACTTGATTTTGCTGGAATCGAGTTTGGAGCATAATTTCAGAGTTCACGTCTTGTCCCGCATTCACAAATGACAGTCCGAATTTGAATCACTTTGGTGATGCCTATGAAAATTCTACCCTGACTACCCTCCTTTTGAGATAGATAGAATATTCGTGCCTGTGTTACGTTCCGTTCTCTGGTTCTAATATTGACTGGCCACATTGAAGAGGAGGTAAAGCGGGTTCTTCTACTACAGGTTTCCTAAACTTTTCAGAAGATATCCCCATTTAAAATGAACTTGCAGTGAAATTAAATGAATTTAAAATTTGGCATTTGAGAGTTTCGTAAGTCCTTCTCACCTTGGTATGGTAACATCTAATGACCCTCAACAGGTGGCAAACCTCCTCCTCGCCCACGGAGCATCCCCCGACCAGGCCGGTAAGAATGGCATGACGCCGCTGCACGTGGCAGCGCAGTATGACCAGCAAGCCGTGGCCACCACGCTGCTGGAGAAGGGGGCTGATGCTAAGGTAAGGGTTTATAAAGTTGGTTATTTTTAGAAAGGAGGTTGAATATGTTCGGTGTTAGAGGAAATTAACATAAGCTAAAACTATTTATAAAATGAATCAATCGTATCCTCATACTTAAATCCTACTTGTCCTATTATTGGTATTATAAATGCGAAAGTTTATATGTGAGGATTTGCTGTGTTGATCTTTCACGTAAAAACTACTGGATGGATTAAAATGAAACTTTACAATAGCATAAGCCTCTGAGTAGGACATAGGCTACAATTTATAAAGATTCACCACTTTTTTTTAGCCTAAGTCCACGCGGACGAAGTGGCAATAAAATCATTATAATGAAAAGTTAAATTCTGCTACCGGCAAGTAAACCCTTGTAAAGTTGTAAGAATGGGTCACTACTTACTGCATATAAAGTCCAATTGCTGTGTACATCAGGATGACGGGTGTACCTCGTAAATCGGGAATTCTAAATACATGAGAGCAATGTGCTAGCAATGTGATGAATGTGCGTAAAATTTCGAGCAATGTGCTTTTATAAAACTCGAGTTATTTCAAAAAGTAAGTGAGCCGCCATCTTGACTCCAGAATGACGGGTGTATTTCTAATCTGAGCAAATGACTCACTATCTAAGTATGAAAACATTAACAACAACAACAACAACTGCCACTCAAATCAAACCGAATTTCAGGCTGTAGCCAAGAACGGCCACACTCCCCTCCACATCGCCGCCCGCAAGAACCAGATGGAGACAGCGGCCACTCTGCTGGAGTATGGAGCTCTTACCAATGCTGAGTCGAAGGCTGGGTTCACGCCCCTACACCTGGCTGCGCAACAGGTCAGTGAATTCGTCAGAATTTAAGAAAAATGTACGAAACCAAGGTCAAGTTTGTTCCAGCACTTATAATGCAAGACCAGCTGAACCGATTTGCATTGTTCTTATGAGAATGAATATGGATGGATAATTTACTTTTAACCCAATGAGTTTCACACTTGTCAAACGTTAAGGAGTTGACATATTTGTTGGTGGTCAAACAATGATTTTTCAACAGTCACAGTCCAGTAACATTGACACAACTATGCCTGTCTTGAGAGCTCATGCTAGAAAAATTAACTAAGTGTCAAGTTGGATTTCATTTGGCACTTATGGCATGAAAAAAGCAGTTAAAACACTAATATTTAGGCATCGATATTTTACCATTGTTTCGTTTCCTGATCAACAGGGCCACACTGAGATGTGCTCGCTGTTGCTAGAGCATGAAGCCGCAGTAGACCAGCAGGCCAAGAACGGATTGGCTGCCTTCCATCTTGCAGCGCAAGAGGACAGGGTTCCTGTCGCACAGCTGCTTGTCAAGAATGGAGCAGAGGTAAGATTTAAAAAAATAAATCTGAATCTCCTTTGATGATTAGTCAGATTTTTTCGGGGTTGAATACGGTTAACATTAGGATTCAACTAACAAACTGCCTTCATCATCATCCTGAATGATGAAACCACTGAAATGAAAAGTCTTTAGATGATCCCATTTTTTGAAGAGGCACTAAGACAGTTTTTTTTTCAAAATTTAATAATCCTGGGGGTGAACCGCACCAAAGTCCCGAGCAACAGCTAATACAAGTTAAGAAGTTTTCACACATAAAAGAACTAAAGTCTTTATTTTAGTTTACTTAAAGAAAGTATGTTAGAGAGCAATAAGTATTGGTATACTATTATAGCGATAGTTATTGCTCTCTTACATACTTTATTTCAAGGTCAGTGAATAACTATTGACCAATTTAGGTGGATATCTGCACTAAAGGCGAGTACACACCCCTGCACATCGCCAGTCACTACGGCCAGGCCAACATGGTGCGCTTCTTGCTCGAGAACGGAGCTTCTGTCAAGGCTCAGACTACTCATGGGTAAGTTTCCTTGGGCTTAATTATCAGTCTTTATGTTCCACTGCTAGACACAGGTCTCAGATAAACTATGAGATAGTGCTAGCACTATCATATCTCATAGTTTATCTGAGATTCTCAAAACACGCAGGCTCGGTGAGGTTTGTAAGAGAGGTTTATGGCTAAAAGATAACTGTACTGTTGGATATTATCCAGCCGCCCTCGTACAGCCAAATAGTAAAATACATGCTACATTTTGGGATACAGAGGGAAAATTGTAATCGAGTCCTACAAACGCCACGTTTGCGCATCTTGTAATGAAAGTATGTTCAATTTAGGTTTGTCTGGAAGTCCAGGAGTGATGACTGGAAACGCATAGCCAAAACTTTTAATTCTGCTATTGTTGACTTGCGTCCTAATTGTGGTAATTTGAAATTGCCAGATATACTGCTCTCCACCACGCTGCCCAGCAGGGCCACATCAACATTGTCAACATTCTTCTTGAACACAAGGCAGACGCCAACGCTACAACTACAGTGAGTACAAAGCTTTGCGTTCAACAAATCTATATTCTTCGAATAAACTGAAAAAGTGACTTAAAAACTGCAAGGCTTGCTACCAAACATATATTTTGAAATAACGGCTTGAAACAAGCAGATTTTTCCAGTGTTTGTTGGCACCGTTATTTCCACCAAAGCGTGAATTATTGCGGATTATTCTGGAATTTTGCCAGAATCAAAACAAAAACCTGTTTATAAAGTTGTAAAAGATACTGACTATTGTTTTCGCTTTTATTGCAGAATGGCCAAACGCCTCTGGACATAGCTTCCAAGCTTGGCTACGTCACCGTCATGGAGACTCTGAAGGAAGTTTCCGAGCCCTCCATGGCACCAGCTACTCAGGAGAAGTACAAGGTGGTCGCTCCGGAGACGATGCTGGAAACATTCATGTCTGATTCTGAGGAAGAGGGTGGTAAGCAGACTGAAAAACTATCTTTTA
This sequence comes from Udea ferrugalis, assembly GCA_950022985.1. Classification (NCBI taxonomy): domain Eukaryota; kingdom Metazoa; phylum Arthropoda; class Insecta; order Lepidoptera; family Crambidae; genus Udea; species Udea ferrugalis. Next base: position 3,939,809 of record OX465541.1, read on the forward strand.
AAACCCTGAACATTTTAAACACTCTGGCTTGGAATACTACTTCATGTTCATTGTTCATAACACTGTTAAAAAACCCAAGATAATGCCTGTGTAGTAGTGAGTCTTAATTGTCGCCATCAAAACGTTTCTCGAAAGTAAACCATTTGATCCAGTTCATAAATAGCACTAAACTTCTTAAAGGTTAAGAGCTATTAAAAGCTTACGAATATGTCCCAGCTAAGGCTGCAGATTCTTATCTTAAAATATTTATTTCGTGTTCTGAGTTCTGATTGATATTTTTTGGATTGTACTGAAATTAGAAACTAGGCATTCCTTCATTATGTTTCAGATGTTTTCTATTTGAGCATATTTATTTTTGGTTTAAATACTTACATTAAACAATCAAACATTTTACAGGCGAAGACACAATCCTGAACGACCAGCCTTACCGCTACCTGACAGCAGACGACATGAAGTCTTTAGGAGATGACTCCTTGCCGATTGATGTCACAAAAGACGAGAGGACTGAGTCTGCCTTGAGCCATAAGAACATCATGGAGCTATCTCAAAGTAAGAACTTATTGGATGATTCAAGTGATGGTTGTAAAAACTCCCAGAGGAGAAAAATCTCATGTTCAGTTGTTCATTAATTTAAAATGTAGATATTAGATTTTGAATTCACCAGTCAGTTAACAAACTAATTGCGTATTTTTTTAATGTAGGTAAAACGTAAAATTGTATTTAACTTAAGCAAAAAAATGAGGCGAATTCGAGTTTGGGGTCGAAGTGTCCATTGAGAAATACAGTCTAAAAGTCCATTTAAAAATAAATAAAATGTCAATTTCAACATAACCTGCAATATTGAAGTTCCAAAAATCTCTGCAGTTTTTGAATGCCGATGTATTTCTTGGCATTTATCTCATATTATGTTTCCTGAAGGTTCCATGGTAAATGGCATGGCGTACCAGCCTCAGCAGGAGGTGGTGGTGAAGAGCATCAGCCGCTACAGCACGGCACAGGCGCCGGAAGGCTACTGCTACAATGTGGACCCGACACAACCCAAGTCAGTATTCTTGGTTATATCTTCACCATTGGTATTATGCTCGTCGTGTGGAAGTTGAACTCCATCTTGAAGTCCATAGCCTAGTCCTTTTAAGTAAAAAATTGCAAACTGGTTTTTCCGTCTCACATAGTATTTTATGTCCCTACCCTGCACTTTTTTAAATTCACAAATGTCTAAGTTATACCGCCTTTGTGCTTGCCTACCTTCAGCATTGTTTATTAATTTGTAATTTGGCTCAGTAAGAAATTCCCTAACATTGCATTTGAAGTCAATACTTTTCCATAACTAGACCTAGGCCGCCCGCAATGCACACTACTTCTTACTACGCCTTATTCTTAGCTGTGACATTCATCTCCTAATGACCTTTCAAAATTAAAATAAACAAAACTCAATTCAAACTCAAGCATATATTCAAGCTTCAATATACCTATTCTTGAGTGTACGAGTATGGTATTCATAATTATGTGTTATTTCAAAATACAGTCGATTTAGCCGTACATTATAACACTACCAGGCTCAGAGTGATTGTGCAGGAAAATCCTTAATTTTTTGCTAACCAATTTTTGCCGCCGAAGAATTAACCTCATTCGCACATTTCAGATTATTTCGTGATGTTTTTAATGAAACTGATTCTCATTCACGCTACCTAAATATGGATCTACAGGAAAAAGTTGCAATGGAAGAAGTAAGTAAAACATAATTATTTAGTAGTTTTAACGAGTGCTGTAGGCTACTGGCAAATGCACTTGAGCATGCTTCTTAGGCTCGTCAAACTGACCAGAAATCTGAGTTAGTGTTCATAGTAAATCTATTATTTCATTTTCAAGAACCTGCGGTGATGAAAAATTAAATTATATTAGACATATAAATAATCTAAATTGGCTCACAAAACTTTTTGCTATCCAGTTTCCTGGTATCCTTCTTGGTGGACGCGCGCGGAGGAGCACTGCGCGGCTGCCGCGGAGGGGGGGTGCGCGTCATTGTCCCCCCACTTTCTGCACAGCAGCCTACCAGGATCACTTGCAGGTACGTGCCGGAGTTCTTGAAAGCCTACCGCTCAGCCCATTGTCCGATAAAACAGTGAAAGCTACAACGTGCGCTAGCAGCTAGTCGAATAAAAAAACAGTGATATTTTTATCATGTATTCACAGAGTATTATAGAGTATTTTTATATAGTATTATTAGAGTATTTGATTTAAGTTCAATATAAAGCTCTCAGAGAAAGATTTATTTTTTCCAAAGAAAAGCTAATGAAGGAAAAATATTTCTGTGAGATCCATTAAAAATAAAATGTAAGACGCCTTCTTCTTTAACCCGGAACACTTGTAAATGTACATAAATATATTTCTCTAGATACCTAAAGCCTTCACGGATCAATCATATGCCGCCACTCATGGAAGGAGAAGCTCTAGCATCCAGGGTACTCGAAATGGGCCCCGTGTCTGCCAAATTTCTGGGGTAAGAAATACTATGAATTTGTATTTGCTAATTTAGCTGAACACATAGATATTGCGATATTGGATTATAACATGGCTTTTAGACACGATTATGACTGTCACTATGGTCTGCTCTAAGAAATCTCTCAATAGATATAAGCTAACCCATACTGTTGTTGTTCTAAATATTGTCAATTGTGCCTGGCTTTTTCTGTATAAACTAACAATGACTTAATAAATCGATTGTGGAAGTTGGTAATAACAAAAAAAACAGTCAAAATTAAGCACTGTATTGACAATTTAACCATATCCCACTAGACCTGTGATTCTGGAAATACCTCACTACGCATCTCTTCGTGGGAAAGAGAGAGAGATCGTAATCTTGCGATCCGACAACGGGACCAGCTGGCGCGAACACAACGCCGACGCTACGGACGATGTTGTCCAAGATATCCTGCATGAGACTTTGGAATTTGAAGGTAAATATCTAGTTTAAGTAAAGGTTATATAACTGTTTAACCTGTGTGTTTCTAAATTGTAAGGTGTCAAGCATGCATCAAAAGAAGGGTCTTATGTATTTTTTGTTGTTTTGTGTTGTTTCATACAAAATGGTTTTATTTCACTTAGTTCGCTGACAATGATTTTAAAATAGCTGATAATCCTTCAGAAACCAACGACGAGGAGAAAGGCTGGGATGCCCCACGCGTGACGCGTATCCTCACACACGACTTCCCTCAATACTTTGCCGTCATCTCACGCATACGGCAGGAAGTGCACGCCATTGGCCCTGAAGGTACGTACAAGCAAATGAAATACCCGATGAAATAGTTTAAATAAATCTAGTTAATTTAAAAGGAACATCCATAACACAGCTCATCGTCAACGCCAGCGTCCGGTTTTGTAAAAGCAGTTGATGGAGCAAAAGGCTTTTATAAGATGCCTATGCCACACGAAATATAGTAATACTCTATAAAATAACGAATTTAACTATATTTATCAGCACAAAATAATGCCATTTGATTTGTTAATAGCCCTACGATATTAGATGATAACAAAAATCGTTGAATTATAGGTGGCATGGTATCCAGTTCTGTCGTCCCTCAAGTGCAAGCGGTGTTCCCTCAAGGCGCCCTGACTAAGAAAATCAAAGTTGGCCTCCAGGTAAACCTCTTCAAACCTCGCAAAGGCGTCAAGGATAAAAACCTCAAAAAAATAACTGTCAATAATGTTTCTAAGAAAAAACGCTTTTCTTTGATTTGGTAGTTAGTCAACTACATACGAAAACGAAAAATTTCAAATTAAGCCTTAAAATTGTATACTGCGCAGTTTTGGAAATGACTGGATCTTTTAGTGGTAAAAAGTTCGTGTAAGTTTTTCATTAATACTTTCTAGTCCATAGTGTCTTCACACCTAGGCAGTTCATCGATTACTACTGTATTTGTAATCATGGCTGACAGGCTATCATACTTAAATCTTTCACTTTTTCATTGACAAAATAAGGTTGTCATTTACATCTCACGGTTTTTAACTATCTCTAAGCATAATGTATATTTTTTTATTTATAATCGGCATTGGATGTTTACTTATTTAAAAAAAAATGGTTATTAAATACATCCACGTAATTTTATGAACTGTTCATTTAAAAAAGATTTCCTTTTAAAACTAAGACGATAAAACCATTGTGTAAAAAAGTCATGTCTGGTAGTGTACACAAAAGTTTTTGTCATACACTTAGTAATTTTAAGGTCGAGCTTATCTCATAAGTCAGTCTCATAAGGTAGTCACGTTTAGAAAACACCCGACCAAGTCGGTATTTAGCTTATGATACAACGCTCTTAATACATTTTATCTTTCTTACTATTGGACATTATAATCATATTCTATTCTTTATAAAATAGACACGTTTTTCTATTTTGTACGATTGGTGTAGAAAATAATCAAATTCTTGTCTTCTGTTACTTAGATTTGCCAAAATCATTGTGTTCTTTTTTAAATATTTTAGTAGGTTTTTAAAGTAGTTTTTTATTAACTAAAGTACAAATGAAATGCCAAATTTTTACAATCTTTTTCACTTTGTTATGGATTTACAGATTTTAAAATATTTGTTTTTTTACTGGTTCTTTTTCAATAGAGATACGAGAAAATGTGGTCAATTAATATGTGGCTACATTTTTTATGCAAGTTAAGAGCTTTAATGTAATTTTTTACAAAGACTAGTAAATCGATAACTTTGTATCTCTATGCGAAATATGTAACCTTTGTATTTGCTCAGTTATTTAACGTTGCTTTGAAATTAATCACATATCGTAACATTATATTCGTACCACTAAAAACCACTACAAGCAATGTAATTCCTCATACAGGAACAATACTTACTAAATACACATATAGAAATGTACTTAGTTAAGATGTAGTGCGTTACTCCTATAGGGATAATGTCATACCCAATAAATTTAGAATTACTCGAAAATGTTTAAGCAAAATTAATAATGTAGTGGGAATTTTCAATAAAATGTCTTTACTATAATCATTTGTTTTTTCAATGTAAGTAAGCAAAACTGAATTTATGAAATCACTGTTAGTTCAGTCTCTCACACTGCGTTTTGACGCCGTACTCTTTAATAAAAATACTAGGTATTTATTAGTTGGTCTTTAGGCGTTAGCATGATCTCAGTTACATTTATATTCAAAGTATGTAATGTTTGTACTATATAAATACGTAAATATATCAGCTATGTGTGACTATAAGATATTACGTATACATTTGACTTATCTTTGGAGTGACGTATTGATATTTATTAGCTAAGTAGTAATAAGTATTTTTAAGGTAATTGCTAAATTTATTGGGTAATGTCTCTTGTGCTTTATCATTGAAATATTATTTGAATGTTATACGAATTTGTATATTAAGTATTTCCTAAAGACCAAACGCGAGACTTGCATGATGTATATTTTCTTTGTGTTTGCTGTTTTGTTTTTGATGTTTGAAAGCTTATGTATTGTTAAAGTGTGCTGCATCTTAATTTTGAAGCGCATGTGTGAGAAATAGATGATTCTGCTACACACGTTATAGTTCTACTTTCTTTTGAAATGCTTTCCCTGTGATTTCATATGTTCATATTTGCTTATTTTTGCACCAAATGCCACCAACCTTTTATTTGAAAATAATTGCTGAAGAAGATTTCGAAACTTTGTTTATACTACAAAAATACATGTTTTTAAAATAATAGACGTACACCCTTTTCAAGAAGATAACATTTTTGTAAAAACAAAAATACTTAGTTAGACTAGCATTGACTTCGGTAAGTAATGTTTTAAGTTATTTACCATGCACCAAATATTTATTTTTACCATTCACATAGAAAAGCTTTATTGCAAAGATACACTCGTTTGGTCTTTAGAAGGAAAAACTTGGTATATAATTGAACAGTTACTAAAATTTTATTTTTACGAGGACTGAACACTTTACAGGCACAAATAATAGACACAGAGTTGACAGCCAAACTTTTGGGTCGTGGCGTTGCAGTGTCACCGGTAGTGACTGTCGAACCACGACGGAGGAAGTTCCACAAAGCCATCACTCTAAGCATGCCAGCTCCAAGACCACACACTCAAGGGATGACGAACCAATACAGCACGTCCTCAGCACCAACTCTGAGACTATTGTGCTCCATATCAGGTATGACTAAAATAGTTTGCTTTATGTTTCTGCAGATGTGTTTGGTTATGGACTTGGCAAGGGATTTATATCTTATTACAAACACGAATTATTGAAGACATTACTATAAACTTATAAAGATAAATGGTATTTATATAAAAAGTCCTTTAGTCTTAAATAACCAACTGCGATCTGTAAAGTGTTGCAATGGAGTATGGCTTGTACTTGCTACCTTGATGACATAATGATGCTTGCTAAAACTGAAGAGGTAAGTGTGCCTTTGATAAAGTAATTAGGCTTATGAATACTCCTTTGCTTAAAATTTAAATTAGGCAAGTAAGTTTTGTGAAGGTAATACCAATATTCCATTACAACACGATACTTATGTAGTCATAAATAGATAAATTTGACCGTTCAGACAATTCGTTTAGGTTCGAATAGTTTTTACTTAATAACAGTCTTGAAATTGTGAAATCGGTAGATACATCAATAGATTTTAATCATTTTGAGAATTTATAGTGTAACAATAGTCAGAAAGTTAGATTTCGGATGAACAGTATATTTACATAGATTTTTCCTTCTTCATAAATTTTATAAATAGAGTAGATAAGAAAAATATTACAGTCTTAGAATTTCGACTCCCAATTTTCTAGACAAAGGGATGAGCATGTTATTTTGAAAAGTTTAGTGTAGATTTGTTTTCATATTGAACAAAAACATTACATGGGGGCAACGGAATCAATAAATTATGGGTTTCTAAAGCTAAGTAATTCGTCAAATACCTAACCAAGCAAATATAAAGCGCTTATAGCAAATACACCCAGCAGCTAATGGGGCACGTCCCTGTGTGTGCGTTTTGTGCGTGTCTACATTGTCTTTGTTCTCGTGTTTGTGTGTGTTGCACGCTCACCGTGTGTGGCGCTATATAATGTGCTGCCATCTATCGGCGCGCGCCAACAGGGGTATTTCGCAAAAGATCTCTCGAAGGTAAAAATTAGAAATATTATACAAATACTATAAACCAGAATCGAAACGTCGGTTTGAGTTCCATTATTTTCAGTTGAAAATTTCTTTTTCTTATATGAATTTGCGTTGTTGATTTCTCACGAGTCATTGTTTCTATGTGATAATTATACTCTAAGCTACACTTTGTCTCGAAGAGTATGACTATCGGACACATTGATTTTCTTCCCTCTATCACTTTTTGAATGCTTTTCCATATTTTGCTTCTCATTCATTCTTCCTCTATGCACGGGCTGAAATTTTTACGCTTTGTTAATTCACATTCACTTTGTATCATAACCATTCTGAAAGTCTTGGGACGTCAAGAAATGCACTGCGATTTATTCACTGGACGTTGTCGGTTTAGAACAAATGTATAAATAAATATGAACCCTAGACATTAACTACAAAACTGCAATTGTATTGGCACATTATAAGAGATTGTTAACACAAAATACCTGTTTAGAATAAGCGCAATGTTGAACGAAAAACGATGCGGTGCCACATACGCCATTCTCATTACATTTTTTTGTGTCAGTATTCCCAAAATTTCCTTTAGTTGCTTATACTTATCAAAGTTCTTTTCCAAAACGGCCTATCAGTTTTGCTCCATATCATCTTCTCTTCGTGTCTCATTTCAGTTCTTATCATTATTTCACTAAACACGTTTTTGAGTTTGACCTTTTTAGTTTAATTGGATTTTGGGTTATGTTCAGTGAATGTCCTTCGAGAGATCTGCTTTTCGAAAAACCAGACCAGCAATTTCGATGATTCGTTTGATGGTGTAGCTTCATTGTTTTCATTTTGAGACAAAAGCACTATTTTAGCAAGAAACGGTGACAGTACACAGAGTGCCACATTTTCAGTCACTTTTTCATTTGTAAACTAAACAAAAATGGTACGTTTTTATTGTTTTTGTGTGATGTGTTGTCTATGCTTGTTGTGTGTTTGCTATAGGCCGTTTTGGAAATATTTTACGTTTTTTTGGTTTGTTATTAACCTATCTTTCTGATTTCCAATCTTTCTTCTACATTGGTACTATACTAACATATAAAGGAAAATTACTGTCTACTGTCAAAACTTAACACTTACAAATCTCCACATGTTCGTAAATGTAAAAATTATGTAGTAAAATTAGTTTTATTCAAAAGTAGCGTTATTTTGGTAAGCCATTACGATAAACGTAGAAATAACGGCCTGCTTTGGCATGTAATACTAAATAAAAGGTAGTCTCACATTCACTGTGGCAGTTCTTGCAGCTGAATACTGCCTTTTTAGCTTCCAGTATAATATGATTAGCATTTAAAAGCCATTGGTTGTAGCAGCATTGTTAATTTGAGGTAGCAAGTATTTTTGTAGTTATTAGTTTGCATTTGATGGCTAAAGGAGTATTTATGATGACAGGAGGAACCAACCGAGCACACTGGGAAGACGTCACAGAGAACACACCGCTCACCTTCGTGAATGACTGTGTGTCTTTCACCACAACAGTGTCGGCTCGGTACTGGCTCATTGACTGTCGGCATATTGAAGATGCTACTAAAATGGCTACCGAGCTCTACAGGTTTGTTAATGAGCTGATAACTGAAAGGTTTCTTGTAATATTCAAATTTTAACTTATTTGTCGACATGACCAAGTTTGATAGTATGAGTAAAAAAATATTTGTATCTAGGGAGGCGATCCACGTGCCATTCATGGCGCGATTTGTGGTGTACTCCAAGCGCACAGACGAGTGCCAGGCACAGCTCCGCATGTTCTGCGTCACCGACGATAAGGAAGACAAGGCCTTGGAGCGCATTGAGCGGTTCATTCAGGTCGCCAAGAGCCGAGATGTTGAGGTATGGGCAATATAGTTTCTGGTAATGGATATTTTTAGCATCAACATCCGCGTGGATGTGAAAGAGCTTAGGTACTTTAAAGTGTGTTTTGTGTTTGACCACCAATTACAGTAGCACAAGGAAGATTATAACTGTGACTTACGGCTGTGCATGTAGATATGAATAAACATAATTACATGCGCAGTCCTGGTTTTTACACAGTGAAACAGGTAAGGAAAGTTCCAGAAACACCCGGAAGTTAGATGTGTCGTCACACGTCACAGCCACCATCATCTCATTTACAGACATGTGTACTGGAGCTCGAACCCTTTCAGCCAAATGGGTTGCCATAAAATATCATACAAAAAAACACTATTGGAAAGGATGTTGTGAACATTTTTGTTATGTATTAATGCTATTTAACCACAGGTCCACGAAGGCAAGCCAATTTACCTAGAATTCGGTGGCAATCTGGTCCCTGTGGCCAAATCCGGTGAACAGCTCTCGATTCCGTTCCGAGCATTCAGAGAGAACCGAGTGGCGTTCCCTGTCATGATCAAGACACAGGATCTGGAGCCGATCTGCCGTTGCCAGTTCATGAGAGACCCGAAGGTGCCTAAAGGAGAACCTTCGCCTACACCGGTTAGTGACTTGGCATAAACTGTCTATGGTACAAAATGTATAAATATCCTGCATTTACTCCCGGGGTAGCAGTGGCAAAACACTGACTTGATTTTATTTGTTTAAACAGATTGCAGTACTGAACATCATGGTGCCAGATGATACTACTGGCGAAAGGACCAGCCCACAACCGACAGATACTTTGCCGATGCGCACAGAGGAACAAGAATTGATCTGGAGGCAGCGGCTTAGTGACCCAAGGTAAATTTTATGAATCTATTTCATGTTGAAAATAAAATATGAGTTTGCAACACTTACATGAACTATCAATGACCCACGAGCTTCCATCTTAACAACTTGAGAGTCAATGAAAACAATTTGCTCTCGTCAGGAATTTTACTTACATATTCAGGTTATAGTTAAATTTTGATTTTCTCCACGAACACAGACTAGAAGACATCTGTAACCTGCTCGGAAAAGACTGGGTAGCTCTAGCTTACGAGCTAGGCGTGAGTGTAGCAACAGTAAACCAAATACAGGCCAAGAGGATCACAACTGCAGAGCAGGCACAACTTATGCTGAAACTTTGGAAAACGCAGTCAGGAACGAAAGCTCAAGGTATGTTGAAGAAAAGAGAGGAAATGCCAAGTAATTAGTCTAAACAACATATAAAGCCTCTTCAAATACGAAACCAAAAGAAAAGTGCAATTTAGTTCGAAATAATTATTACTAATATGAAAACAAAGGATCGGCAAAGTATGGGCCTCTGTAGGTTCTTGTAACCACACTCAACAGTTAGCTTGAGTCTTACTTACGCCACCTTGGGTTATAGTCGTAAGCTTGCCTTTTTCTGTAATAATTTAACGTTATTACACAAACGTTATACGTTATTATTCGAATATAATATAACGACGGTAAGTAATAACATTATATTTCAGACACTTCGCTGGAGTTGGCATTGTGCCGCATTGGTAGGGATGATATTATAGCAGCTCAATCTGAAATTACAAATGAAAGGCGTATCCAACGCAATATCTACCAAGAGAGGCAAGCTTCTGAAGAAATTGAAGCTTACAAAGGTACTTGAAACGAACAAAAAATTGAATCTCGAAAGATACTCATTAAACTATATATGTTTTGGTAATACATTTTTTTTTCTAGCTGAAGAAGACAACAAACTCAAGGAAAAGATTTATGACGATAACCAGATTGCAGAACGTATGCATAGGGAATCTGAGCAAGATCAAGAAGATGAGGCTAAATACTCACCAGAAGAAAAATCCATTAAAGACAAGAGTGATATAGACAGAACCCCGACCCCAAGTGAAGACAGTGAAGAGGATGAAGGTATGATCAAATAGTTCTAATCACTATGAATAACTGTCATGGTTTGTTCAAAAAAAATTTTATATAAAATATAGAAATATTTTACATTTATGATTTTACCAACAGATGTGAAACGAAGTGTAGCGGAGAGAAAAGAACAAATAACGAGAAAATTAAGTTCAAGTAAAATACCGGCTTCGAAACAGAAAAAAGAAATTCGAGAAGAAATCATTGAAATTAAAACGCAGATCAAGCCAGACATTAAGAAATTCCATGATATCGAACAACAGGTACGTTAAAGGTTTTTGAATAGTATTTATTATTTGTTTAGAGCTAGAATGAAACATGTGTGTGTTTTAAGGTTATGGAAAAAGAACCAAAGCTAGAAAGGACACGTTCCAAGACCTCTCCTGATACTGTCGAAGAGGAAGTCGAAGTTCACATGGAAGAGATTGTCGAAGTCAAAAAAGAGGAACCCAAACCAGCAGAACGGCCTCTAGATCAATTCAGAAAGTTTGACCCGTCTTCACCTGCTAAACCCACTCCAAAACATCTTCAGAGGCATATGAGAAATGAATCTATGAGATTCCCCTCAGGTGATTTCTCAAATGTAACTATAACCCCAAGAAAATCGGTCACAGAGACGACTGAATTCAAACAAGTTACCGAAAAAGTAGATACGTTTACAAAAGACATAATCTCTCAGAAGGAAATAGTCAGTTCCAGAGTAGAAGAGAAACTTGATGACGGCGATAAATCACCTGAATTGGTGAGTGAAGATGACAAAGACATTGCAGAGGCACCGCTACGAGCAAAAATTAGCACGTTTGAATCTAAAATAACTAAAGAGCCCTCTGTTGAATTACCAAAGACAACAGTAAAACTGACAAAAGAAGCTCTGAAAAAACACACGATGGAGCAGGATCAAGGTATTGAGTATACGCAGGAGTTTGTAAGAGAGCAATCAAAACAAATCACAAGCATAGAAACACATGAACATGTGACTCATAAAGCCTCGATTGAAACAGAAAGACACGTGGAAACTGTTAAGTCCGTTAAAGAAACTATACAACAATTTGATTCTAAAATAAAACACGATGACAAAGTGAAGCCATTTCCCAAAGCAATGAGAACAGATTCAACTCTTGTACAGGTTTCATCAGAAGAAGACAGCGAATTTTTAAAGAAATCCACCGATTCCGAAACAGAAACGGAATCACAAACTACAGTTAAGGTAGAAAAAATGAAAATGAAACTTGATAAACAGTTAGACCTAAAATCTGGTATCGCTGATGGGTTTGATACCAAGCCAAAAGATATGAAACCAAGCGGTGTAAAAGATTCTGAGAAAACAAATGACGATGATAAAAAAGCTAACCAGTATGGCGCCGTCAAAACAGAGAAAATAGTTAAACAAACCACTGAAGAACTTAGAAATAAAGTAAGTGAAGAGGAAATCACGGAAGCTTTCGAAGAAAAGGATGTGTCTGTTAGCGAACATGCACTTAAAGACAAGGTATGTTTCTTATACTGTTATGGGCTGTATCCAAAAAAGAACTTAAGAATCATTTTTCACTCGACCCCAATAATGCATTTCTGGCGAACTCAGTATTTAGCATCATGATAGGAATAAATCAAATATGTGATTCCTTCTTTTAGATTGAGACACAGCAGTCTATTGCTAGCACAAAATCGGACATAAGCAAACACACAAAAACCGACTCAATGGGGTCAGATATACAAGACTTAGTCGGACGTAAAATATCCCAAGAATCACCTGTCCCATCGGCCATAGATAAAACTGACTCTTTCGCCGATTTGCAGCAAAGTACTGAAAAAGACATCAGTTTCTTATCACAAACTGAATCTAAGGTAAATGTTATGAAGTCACTTTAAACTCATCCAGTCTACGTGAAAAACAAGTTTCTATTTCGTTCAAATAATCAATTAAATTACCGATTCCAAAATAGGGATGAAATGAAGGTGACAATAAGACTGGAATATTATCAGTTAGTCAAATTTTAAAGTTTGTACTACTCATGTACACAAATGCAATTCTTTATATATTTCAAGGCATCGATGAAGAGGCTGATAAAATATATATTTTGGTATAAAAAGCCCTGATAGGGTTCACACTTTGGGCATACTAACTTTAAATGTTCTACTTTGTTACCAAGAGTTATCTGCATGGTATGTTTTAGTGTCATGTATTATTAGGTGATTCATTGAAATTCTATATTTCAGGTTTACTCCAAAGACTCAAAACACCGTAGTGACTCTTTAGACGAGGCTTCTCAATTCTCTGATTTAGAAGATCAGATTGGCTCGAGCCCAGCACATAAGCCTTCAGACAAGATAGTGGGACAAGTAATATCAAAGACTGAAGTAAAGGCTTTAACCATCACTTCAAGAAAAACTGAACAAGACCGTGATCAAACCTTAGAATTTCTCAAATACGAAAGTGAATATAGCGGTCAAATTCATGCACCAACGGATTTAGGGCTAAAAGAAACAGAAAAGGTAAATGATTTGTTTTTAATCTATAGTATACAGTGAGTACACATCTTTGCTACCGCTGACGCCATAGGCGACTAAATAATAGCATTTAATTTTATTGTAGGTATCACCTAAAGAGTCACCTGTAATAAGCGCCAAGGCACGCCAATTTATTGAGACCGTCCCTGAAGATGATTCTGTTCAAGAATGTTTCTTCTCTAAAAGAATTTACTCCGATTCTTTGGAAGACTCTGAACACACAGACTCGAGGCGTCATTCAGAAGCCGAATCCTTAAAATCAGATCAGTCAGACGTAAAGGCTAAAGTTTCGTCCTCTGATTTTGATGAAAGAGCGGAATATGAAGAAACTGTTGATTCAGGCAGTGGGTTTGGTGACGAAAAATTTGAAGAAAGTGTTGGTTTTACGTCTATGCGGATAGAATCTAAAAGCACTGACATTGAAAAGCATGATTCCGAATCTGACAAAGAACCAGAAGTATTTAAGAAGATGATACCCAAACGACATTCCCGGACTGAATCAATTTCTATCACTAAGCTTAGCGATTTACAAACCGATACTGACTCTTCACAACTCAAACAAGAGTTCCAGATAGTTGTCACCGAAGCCGAAGAAATTGACAAATCATTTGAAAAGGATGAAACATCTGATAAAATATCATCTGAAAGTAGCAGGGAAATTGAGATATCAGAACGAAAATCATCAGAGGGAATGTCAGACAAGATCAGCTCTGAAGATGCTGTAACTGAGAAGAAAACGTCATCTGAAGAAGACGGACCAAAGGAGAGTGAGCCTATTTTATTTGACGATAAAGTGCAAGCATCAACTGTAAAGGATATGGCAAAGAAATTTGAGAAAACTGATGCCAAAGTACGAGAAGACGCTTCTGAAAAAGGTACAACAATACGTAGTTTACTAAACTCCTTGCATTTACGCACTGTCCCGCTCCCTGGGTAGGTTAGGTGGGCGAGTAGGATAGGTGGGCAAGTAGGATAGGTGGTCCCCAGAGTTGGAGAGTGTGGGACTCGCTAATCCCAATGGGGAAGGGAATACCCACTAAACTCCGCGGAGGCCATCTTCCGCGCGTTACCAAGGGTCCCCGAGTACCACCGCGAGGGACTCTACCGGCGGACCCCTGGCGCACTATGCTGGCTTCCCGGCTCTACTCGAGGGGAGTTATATCTCCCCTCTTACACCCACCGGTGTTAACGGCAGTGCGAGGCCCCCCCGCACCGCCGCCCGCCATGGAGTCGCCTGTGCAATGGAGGCACACGGTCCCCACCGTGTTGCCTTCTAGCGACCCCGGGGCCCCCTTTTAGTCGCCTTTTACGACAGGCGGGAGGCATACCACAGGGCACAGGGGGACGACCTAGGGCGCTACACCCCTGCCCCGTCGTCTCCTGCTTTGACGACCTGGAAGTGCAATCTCCCTTTGTCGTCCGGCGGTCTCTTTATCCGTGATTACAGAGTCTCAAAATTCAGCTACTGCCGACCATATGCACCTGTCGACTGCCATGCCACGCACTCTCTGCAGAGTAACATCTTCACCAAGTTGTGCGGCCAGAGTTCCGCGCTCTCGGGCCCAGGCTGGAAACACTTCCAATGTGTGCTGGGCTGTGTCCTCCGGGCTGTCACAATGGTGACACCCGTTGGACGTCTCTCGGCCAATACGACACAGGTACTTCCCAAACCACCCATGCCCCGAGAGGACCTGTGTCATACGGAATGTCAAGCTCCCGTGTCTCCTCTCGAGCCAGGGTACCTATGTCCTACATTCAGTCAATTCAGGAGCCAAGAAAGTATCGGGAAAGTATCATTTATTTATGGTTCTATTTATTTTGTTTTTTTTTTGTGGTTGTTGGATTGGCACAACTGTTTTCCATTTTGGCGCGAAGTATGAGCTGCATCTCATAATTAGATTAGCCTGACCTGATTGACCTTACTATGTCCTATAAATGATTTTTACTTATTCCAGTTTCCCTATATTGACACCAGTTCAACACAGACTCTGAATTATAACAGTTTTGAAAACACCACGTGTTTAAAACGTAATGATAAAAATATTACATGAGGCCACACATCTGCTATTGTATGAGCTCTTTGGGTATTTATGATTAATAATAATATGTCGTTTCAGTTGATGGTACCAAACGCCAATCAGTTACGTCAGCAGGATCAGGTTCTGTCAGCGAACTCCGTTTAGAAGAAAAGCGTCTGTCAGATGCGCATAGTTTGACTGAGTCTAGAGACTATACGTTTGAAGAGTCTGAAGACGATATTGGGACACAAGGTACCCATGTTGACGTTTTAAAAGACAAAGTGGAAACGAAAGTGGAAGCTAAGACTACTACAGGTAAATTTGAGGAGATTTTGCCCTAATAATGGTTTCTTAATTTTACTTTTGTACTTTTTAATTACTTTATTTACATTTAGTACTTAAGTCGAATACTATGTCCAGAAACTTTATTAACATCTTATGTCTCAATAAAATTGTATTCTTGCAAATAAATATTTTGTCTGTTTTGTTTGCTTATGTGCAATTTCAGTGTCCTTATAACATTAAATGACTGCAAGAAACAAACTATAGTGTAGTTTGTTAAGGTTAAGGTTTGAATTTTTCGATTTTCAGCAAAAGTAACTGATCCATCTAAACTATCGAAATTGACGCATGGAGATTCCCTAGATGATGTTGAAGGATTTCCCGAAGATCACGTTACAGACTATGTACATAAGCTTCCACATATTGCAGAAATTGGGTAAGTAAAAACATGAAGTTAATTTAAAATTTAAGAATTTAACTACCCTCGGACCAACGCAGAAGTCTTTCTGGCTTAATAGAAATTAATCATGCACTCAATCATTTTTTTTGTATTCTAGCTCTGTACAAGAAAGAGATATGACGCATGAATTTTTGAATAGAGAAAGAGAAGAACAGTTACGTCGTGAAGGTGTTCACGACGCAAATACTACTATAATAGAGAAAACTCGTCCAGTAGCACCAAAAGAAGAAAAAGTAGTCGGTTTTGAGACAGTAATGACGGAATCTTCAGATATTACAACTAAAGAATGTAAAATGACTCATACAGTTACTGATAAATACAAATCATCTATTGTAACCAAAGGAGCTACAGTTTTAAAAGAGGTTTCAACTGCACAAACCGAGGAAAAAACCCATATAAAAACAAAAACAGGTGCTGGGGAAGGAACTGGCAAGTTTGATGTAAGTAAGATACGGACAGATACATTAGGCCACTTTAACATTGATGAGGAAACTGACGAAGTCAAACGATTTGTGCCTAAAGACTTAGATTTAAAAGAGGTTCCTGAAATCACAAAAGAACAAGTGAAGCCAGTTATTGATGATATTTTACAAAAAGGAAGTATAGCGGCTGCAGCAAGAAGCCCAGTTTTGGACAAAGATATTAAAATTGTTACTAAAGACATTGTGGAATCCGAAAAACGATCTTATGATGCGAAAGTTCCCCAGAAAGAAGAACGTAGACATTCGTGCATTAGTCCTGCTATTTCTTTAGAAAGAATAGCTGAGTCTGATGTCGAAGACGACGATGACTTGCAAGAAATTCCGAAAAAAACTAGTTTAGTCATAGAAAAACGCGTAGTTACAGAGATTTCAACAGAAATGAAAAAATCCGACTCCGCTATGAAGCAAATGGCTGATAATATTGAAATCATAATCAAACAAGCTTCTGAAGATATTGATGGTTCTTCGACAGAAGAACAATTAGAGGTACCAGAGCCAGTAGATTCGCAAGATATTGCAGGACAGGTATCTGTTGACTCTATTATCGAAGAAGCTGTAAACACAGTTGAAGGATATTTGGAATCATCAAAAGAGGCAAAAGAAAAAGATATTGAAGCTGAAAAAGAAATTGTATTTGAGGAAACTAAGAAGTTCTCAAAAGAAAGGCCAGGTTTAATGAAGTCACTTTCAAGAGATAGTGGGGAAATTGTTATTATGCCTAAGAAAAAACATCCGCGTACATTTTCAGTGCAAAGTTCACCAGATGAAGTTGAGGAACAAATTTACACAGATTCCGAATCCGGTATTTTCTTTATTTCATTTTGTTGATTATTTGTTACAAATAAGCTGTGAATTAAAAATGTATTTTCTCTTACAGATATGGATAAGGCTAAAGTTTTAGAAATTATTGAACCAAGTTCAGACCTGGACGGTAAAGCTGCAATAACCAGTTTTGACGCTAGAAAACTAAGGACTGATTCACTTGACGATGCTGATGATTTTCCAGAAAAAGAGGTAAACCACGTTTATTCATTAATTAATTACATGCCACGTGGTATATACAGGTTTTTAAATACCTACCTAATACAGTTTATCTTAAAGCGATTTAATAGCCGTCACATAAAACGTTTATCCCTTCATTTCAGGCTGAGTTCTTTGGAGATGAAGGCAAATATGCTGAAGAACCTGCTGAAGGGAGATTTTTGGATGACTTTAAAGTTCCAGATGTCTCTGGCCCAAGTAGCAGCATAGCTCTTCAAGACGCGGAGGAAGATAAATCATCAGACAAAATGGTGAAAAAGACTCACTTTGTAGACAGACTATTGCACTCAGATTTAATATCGAAATCAACAACAGAATCTTCTGTCACTACTGTCGTGTCTACTCTTACTAAGTCATCTGACGAATATCAAAAGTCAGTATTGGAAGAAGGAACTTCAGCTGAATTTTCTAAAATCAGTGGCGCTGAATTAGTAAAAGATCCGTCTAAAACGTCGATTAGTACTAAGGAGGACTCCAAAATAGAGGAACAAGTGGAAGACCGAGGTACACCAGACTTATCAAAGAAATCAGTGGATCTAACAAAAGATTACTCAAAGTCTTCAATTGACAGTAAAGACACGTCAAGAGATTTTGCCACAAACGAATTATCCAAAGATTCAACAATTGATTTGTCTAAAGACTTTTCAAAAGCTTCAGTTGAAAGTGTAAAAGAAACATCGAAGTCTATTGATGAGAAAACCTTCTCTGAAGACCATTCTTCGCTAGATGTATCCAAAACATTAGCTTCTGATGCCTCAGAAGGTATCACCGTAAGTAAAGAATACAAAGATGAAGAAAGATCTATATCAAGAGTGGTAAGAACATCTACGAGTTCTTCTCAAGAAACCTCAGTCATGACAGAAAGCAAGCTCTTTAGTGAACAAGACGACAGATCTTTGGATAAAACAAAACTTTCCGAGACTGACCTTGAAAAGGACTTTATAGGGGAAATCTCTGAAAAGATTGAAGAATTAAAATCTGAATTTAAGAAAAACGAGGAAAGTAGTCAAGAATATTCAATACTAGATAAAGATTCTGGGACAAAAATAAACGGCACATCACATACAACTATTCCAATGAGTGATAAAGAAGAAATCGTAGAAGATGTTGAAGCAAAAGAGAGTTTAGATGAAGTGCCTGACATGTCTGAATTAAATAGGCGATGTTCAAATCTACTAGAAGATATTTCACATGGTGCTCTCATAAGAATTGACTCGAGCCATGTGACACAGGGTAAGTTGTTTTCTACTTAGTAACCTTATTTGATGGACGTGCACAATGCTGACCAAGATGTAGTTGTATTATGTAGTTTTGATTGATACTTAGACGTATTTTGTGCACCTGCAGATATTATATCGAAGTTTTCAAAGACACCGCCTCCATCACCAGTAGACTTAAATGTAAGGGATAAAGCTAAAGCGGAGGAAATTACTGGCGATAAGCAAACCGGGCTACAACTAAGAGGTATGGTCATACTGAAGTAAACACTAACCATTCACTAACATTTATTATTATTATCATTTAAATGGCAACTTTCCCCTGCTCCTTCCATTTGAAAATCGTAGAAAACTTTCAGAACAATAAATTTACAGTGACCTGAAAACTTTACAAGTGTTTTAAATTTCATAGAAATATAGTTAGGTATCAAAATAACACACACCAACACTAGATCCAGACTAGTTAATAGCTCGTAGTAAGTATAGCTAGAAGTAGATGCTAATATACCATTACACTTAGGTTCCGACTCGTCATTCCTGGACGCTAGCCGTCAGTCTCCAAGGGCATCATCAGCTGGAGACAGCCAAACCAGTGAAACAGAGGCCCATCAAAGTGGTTAGTAAAGCACTAAGTACTAAGTGAACCTTTCACTACTGTCTCTTATTACAATTTAACCATTGATACCCAAAATCAAACCTTCCTGAAATAAAAAATGACCTGAATCTTGCATCATAACAAGTAAAGCAAGCTTATTCAGTAAAAGTAGTGGCAAAGTAGAGTCATAGCGAAACTTTACTCTTAATTTCGTGTAGATACTACCATTATAGAAAGCCTTTTTTGCCACACTCTTTAGTTCACGCCAGTTATCGCATGTAGTTTGTGATTCAGTTTACACTTAATATAAGTAATATTTATCTTCAAAAAACATTTAGAGATAAGAATTTCAATTTTTGTTATAGGAAAATTATGGTAAACATATTTGTTGCAAATATAATATTGAAGTTGTTCCTGAGGAAGTTCGATTTCCTATAATTCATTATATGGCCCATAAAAAGTAACTCAAAATCATCTGAAATGAACATTGGTATTAGTTTGCCACCGTCACATTCGTAATGCCTAAATAATAGTTAGCACAGTAAATTTTACTTTCTTTCTTGCGGAGCCCTTACGTTGCTATAGGTAAGTGGACCCACAAGCGAAATCAATCATAATATTTTTATTATTATCGCTTTTTTCGATGATGTAATTAATTTACTCGTCTTACGCAATTTTTTCACCTATCTGTGTCACTTTTGAGTAACGTTTCGCTTTGAATCTAATCTTCCTTTATTTATTTTCTCATATCAATCACCTTCACAAGCTTCCATCGCTCTTTTCTGTTGTAACATCTTCATCACACATTATAGATAGGTTTAAAAGTATCACGCTTAAAGCGCTTTCACATTATTGGGCAACAATCAGACAATATTTATAAATAAATAACTCAAAATAACCTTAACAGCCAAGAAATATTGAAACTGATAAAAAAACGAAATACCCACAATCTTCACGTTTTCACAAAATATAGGAATGCTTAATAAGCATGTTCTAAAGCGCATTTTTCTTTCCAGACGTTCTGACGGAAGCGTCCATGGCACTGACTGCAGCTGCCAGACCCAAGTCTCCTACGAAGCATCTTGCCGATAATCTATCATTCATTAACGTTGATCAACCGACTCTCACTAGCGGTGCGATTGAACTCGTAGATCGTACAATTGAAAAAAGCATTGATGTAATCGACCAAATTAAGAAAGAACAACTTGCTGTTAAGATGGAAGAAATGCAAAAATCTACTTCATCAGACACTTTTTACTCAGAGTCTAGAATTGAAACTTCAACTTCCTCTTCTTCTGTCCATAAAACATTTGGAGAATCTGAGTTGAAATTTCAGTCTATTGATCCACAAGCAATGATGTCGGATATGGTGTCTAAATTTGGTTCCACGGATGAGTACAGTACAATTCTGTCACGAAAAGAAACTGAAACTAGAAAGATTTCTGGACAGGAATTCTTTTCTGAAACGAAACAAGTGTCTTCATCTGACGATGATTCACTTGTCATAAAGACGGAAACCACGCACGAGCTTCGTGGACAAGAACACGAAGTGAGAGAAAAAACAATGGTCCGGAAGGAGGGTGACCAAACAGAAACTTCGCAAAAGAAAGTCGAAAAGGCTCACGAAGCTACGGCTAAACGATCTGACGTTGAAACAAAAACTGTTTTTAAAAGTACTGACGATACGGATATAGTCAAAGTTGAAAGAGAGTTTTCCGAACAAGGTCTTTATACAGGCAGGCAAACCAAATCTGAAGAAAGAATGACTGCTCTCAAAGACGATACCATAAAGAAAAAACATGAAGTTAAAATCTCTGAGAGAGAAATGTCACATGAACAATGGGGCAAGGAATATTTCACTGAACCTGGAGAACTCGAAGATATTAAAGAAGATGAGGATTCTAGAGCAAGAATAGCTTTTGTTGATTCAGCTCTTAAGATTGTTGAAAAAGATGAAATTGTGTCATGTGTTGAAGTATCTGCTAAAGGAAAAGTCATAAGTTCTAAAGTAGAGCACCATAAAGAAGAATCTATTATCGAGAGTAAAGAACATGATGATCTTAGTTCCGATGCATCACATGCACCGAGTTTTAAGAGTGAGTCTGCAGACCGACGAGGGTCAACAGAAACTAGTCCTAAAAGTAAATCTAGATCTTTTAAAAAAGATGACGAAGTTTATGAGGTGGATTTTATAAAGGAAATTAAGATCTCAACTTCCCCTGTTAAGAGTTCATTTAGTAGAACAGGAAGCCAGGATACACACTCTGAGTCTGAAGTAGCACCTGATTTGCCCCATGACGATAAAACTGGCGACACGCCTAAAAAGGAAAAGTTATCAAAATCACCAGTAAAATTACCGCAACAGCAAATACAAGAACAAGTTTGGGAAGTATCACTTCAAACAGTAGATTCATTCGAAATGGCAGATGATATACCAAAACCACATAAAACTAAATCTGCCACCTCAATAGAAACATCAGGTACAACCAAAAGCTCTGAGAGTGATACTGGTCTACAATTACATACTGTTTTGGAGAGCAAAACTGAAATGTCTACTAAAATGGTAAAGTCTGATATGTCGCCCAGTACTTTCGAGATTTCAGATGACATAAGCGCTACTTCGAAAGATTTAATGATAAAATCAGGTGAAAGTCTGGACACTGAATGTATGATTAAATCATTAGAATCTCACGAAGGTGAAATTCTGCAGAAATCTATGGATTCAACTGTAAGTGCAGAAACTCTTCATGCCTCTGAATTCTCTACAGAAGCTGATTCAGCTTTTTTGACAGGGACAGACCACAAAAGGGAAGAAGTTAAATTAGTCAAAGAAAAAAGCCTCGAAGACATTTGCAGTAGCGGTTATGACACTGATTTCTCCTCTGCCGAGTTTCATGGAATGAAACTTGAGTCAGAACGGGTAGACTTTGATTCGATAATGTCTGCTCAGCCACTCGCTGACTTGTCGGTTTTAGAAAAAACCATCGATGAAGTCAAACAGTCTCTTGAAGCGGCACAAGTAGAAATAATTAGTGAGAAAAGTGACGGTAGCAGCAAATACAAACAATCTCCGTCAGAGTTCCAATTCAAACTTTTGATAAGTCCTGACAGGCCTGAAGTTATAACAGAAGAGCCGCATCATGCTGATGATCAAATTGACAAAACAGGCATTGTAAAGGACGAAGTACGGCTGGATAGCCAAAAATCGGATAGTGGTTCTCAAAAAATGAGTTCGCAGGAGGAGACAACAACATCTGACGAAGAAAAAGATACTGTACACATCAAAGAATCGAGCCCACCTTTGGATGGAGCAGATATTTCAATTCGATCAGATAGTGGCCCTCACTCAATATTAGAAACGGAAAGCGATATCATACTTTCGGATAAAGATGGTTCATCCAAAGGTAGTCCAGAAGTGAAACTACGGGCGCAAAAACACATTAAATCTAAATTAGGAATAGTGGAAAGACGGTCTGCTTCTGAAGTTGAAGGTTGGTCCAGTTCTGGTGAAAGTCACTATCACAGTTTTGAACACTCAGAAAGTAGACCCCTTTCCTCCGATGTTGACGTTATGATGACAGCTCAAAGTGCTACGGAATTTGACACAGCTTTGACCAGTCATGATGTGTCATCTCAGTCTTTAAGAACTTCAAAGGATTACTACACAGCTGCAAGCTCACTGGCTTCAAGAGACAGTATGAAAAGCCTTGATTCCGATGGTTCTAGTCACGTAGCAAGTATTGACATTTCGGATGCATCAGAAACCCTTGTGCCATCCGCAAATGAATTAAAAGAAGAGTTAATGGAGAGTAGTACGTATGTAGACCAATTTCTTCATGAAGGTGAAAGAGAACAGGAACCAAAAGTCAAGGACGTCAGTGACGATGAAATATCTGGCGATGAAGGGGAAATCAAAGACGATTCAGTAGAACTTGTTGGTAAAATGAAGAGATCGCATGAGATGCGCTTTCAACCCAAAGAAATGATACCGGAACATTTTCCCATTGAAAATATTTCAGAAAGCATTGATGATGATTCATCCAAAGAAAAAGAAGGTTCTGATACCACCATATCTAGCCAACTAAAAACCGATGAACTTTTATCATCCTCAATTTCTAAAATTGACATGTCATCTTCGCAATCTCCATCAGAAGAAGAGAAAAAGGTAGTTACTGAAACAATATCAAAAACCACAACACATGAAGCACATGCTGTTCCCTTTTCAGTTACAAAAATTGAAAAAAAACGAGAGTTTGTTGACATAGAAAGTGAAATTATTCCAGTAGGATCCGAAGAATATGATGAGATCCTAAAATTTGGTAGCGTCACTTTTGAATCCAGTAAACCCTCTAAAGAAGCAACCACTGTTCTCAAAAAGACCATACAGGGCGCTGAGAGTGTGCCTGGAAAAACAGGAAGCATTGAGACTGAAAAAGCAGAAATCCAAGAAGAATGTATTAAAAAGGTGGTGAAGGAAGTTAGTGTTGTGCCTTTTCCAATAACGGAAATACCTCCAAGTGAAAGAGAGTTTGTAGATATCGAAGATGATATTATTCCAGTGGGATCGAAACAATACGAAGAAATACTTAAATCCAAAAGTGATTCATCAGTACCTAAAACCAAAGTAGAAAAAGCCGTTGTCAAAACACCAGATTCACAACTTGAGAGTAAGCAAAGTTCTACGTCAAGCCTAAAGACCCATGAGCATTTATCAACACCCCAAACTCCTTTATCAGCGCCAAGTCAAAGCTCTTTATCTACAGATAATGGAAGAGAATATGTCTTAGACGACATGTACGATATTTCTGAAACACCCGAATTAAAATCTGATGTTATTACTGAAAGCAGCAGATCTGAACTAGTGGTTACAACCGAAGAAAGAGCTTTACACACATTTGAAAAAGAACAAGAATCACCTACAAGTGATGAGTTTGAAATGGTTGATAAGCCGTGTGAGATGGACGATTTTGTAGTCATTGAAGAAGTTGCTAAGGAAGCCCAAGAAACTGACACTGAGGGTAAGAGTGTACAAATAAAAGCGCAAAAGTATGTTAAGCAGCACGATACAGAAGTAGAGGAATATTTATCTAAGACAACAAAAAAACAGGAAAGTACAAGTAGCGCGTCTGGATCTTTATCAGATGAAGAAATGTTACAATATGAAACAGAACAAAAAAGGATGCAAGCGCAAGAATTGGCCGAAATCGAAGCTGGAAAACGTTGGATACAGATGCAATTTGAAGGAGATCCACGATACGATTACGAAAGAATACCGTTAGAAGATATTAAGGAAGAGGAAATGACTGATTTTGATGCTAGTAGAATAGGTAGTTTAAGTTCACAGAAGGAATCAATTGGAAGTTACGGCAGCTTCAGAAATTCCTATGGCAGCCTTTCAGAATCTGAAATGGCATCTCGAATAAGATTTAGAGTACGAGGAGAAAATGATGATATCTCAATTAGTTCATTACAGGAGTTTGAAAATCTTGAAAAAGCTTTAATGGAACAGTACCAGCAACATTCGTCATCTTCTCAAGAATCTTTAAATGGTTCTCTCCCTAGGAGATACATACTAAGCAAGAGTCAAGGGGACGATATTTCCATTTCAAGCTTAAAAGAGTTTGAAGGTATTGAAACAGCTTGCCTTGAAGCTCTAAAAGCTGAAATTCTTGCTAAACAAAAAGAAGCTCTTCTATTAGCTGATCCAAAAGAAGTAAGTGGAAGTTTCTTAGAAAGAGAAAAACGATCTTACTCCGGCAGTTCTGAAAGCAGCCCACCACTAAAAGGAGGTAGCCCAAGTCAAAAAAGTGGTAGCCCATCGCAGAAAGGCGGTAGCCCTTCTCAAAAAGTGGGAAGCTACGGAAGTCCTTCTCAAAAACTGTTAACGGATTCAGCTGCAATCCGGAAGTTAATTGATCAACAACTAGCTCTGGAGCAAAAGATTCAAGAAATAACTCCTAAAGTTGTCACAGTGAAGAAATTCGATGAAAGGGGTGCCTTCTTTGTACCAGAACCTGAAATTGAAACAGAACCGAAGGTAACAGAGGTTACTGAGGAATGCACTAAATCGTCCTCATTTGTATGTGCTGCAGCTCCCAGTGATGGTTCGGCGGAGTCCATACCTGGAGATTGTGAAGAAATGATGAAGTTATTAGACCAAGAAGAAAAATCAAAGACATCTCAAGCAGTAACGAGGACGTTTACAGATGGTGGAACGATTGAAGTGGTTAGGACGACAACCCTTATACAACAAAGATTTGTAGATGGAAAGAAAGTTTCTGAAACTGTTACAAGTACTGACGGCGATGGTGCTGTGGATATTCCAGCAAGACTCAAACAGTTTGACGAAAATGCACCTATATCAGTTGGGTCTGAAATGTCGTCTTCGATTGTGTCACAGTCGTCGGAAATGGATAGCCTTATGACTGTGTTAGAGAGGCATTCATCTGATGGTGAAGTGACGGTTACAAAGCAGACCATAGTGATGTCTTCGGACAAACCCGAGGATTTGGATTTTTCTAGAGAAGGGAGCGTCGTACGTGAGCTGTCGCCCTCTTCCGGGAGGTCGGTAGCTCACAGTGTTATTTCTTTTTCCGGTAAACAACTTACAGATCCTGCAAGTGGGTCTTGGAGTGGACATGATGAAGAACTGAGCTCATCTGGCAGTTTCAGCAGGTACATTTATTTTATCATCACACACAAAACTCATCCTTATATAAAATGATAGGAACCGTATTTTGTTAAATGTTAAATTAATAAACTATTAGTGCTTGCGTAGGTCATAATGCTATAAGTGCTTACTCGAAGAATTTTGTGTAATTACCACCGAATTAACAGTCGTCAATCAATGTTAAACACCCCTTCAAACTCAGACTGTCTCGTAAACTGCAAGTGACAACTCTGCTGAAGACCACTTAACATTTAGTGATGTTTGTTCTTTCAATTGTGTCTTCTGCTTTTGTTAACACTGAAACATTGTAAGCTCACGTTACAGAATCAACTTTACAAGGTCTCTTGAAATGATTCGTCTTATAGGGTTCATGTCTCATAGGAAAATTATCTTAATTCACTTAGGGGCGCCCGCGCAGACCTCATGCTCGGTAGTACCGACAGCCTAGAAGCCACAAGTTCCAATGCTACTAGAGCCACTTATAACTATGAAGTCGATACACCTATGACTGGGAGTTTAACCTCAGGAGGTAAGTAAATTTGCTTTGTATTCTTTAAAATTTCGACACCTCTTCTGTTTTAAACATATTTTAATTACATTTTTTGCAAGACATCTTGATATAATCGACGTTGCGTTCTTAATAAATATAACATTTATAATTTGTACTCTGTAAGAGAATAATTAGAAGTGAACCCACCTGTAGTAGTCGTCTTTGTATGAAAAAACTTTGTATTCTACTTAGTACCTGTGTGCACATACCTGTTTAACATTAATAATACTGGAATGGTTGAAATACCTTCATCAACTAATTTGTCTTGAAGAATATTTGATAAAATGTTATACACGTCTGTTTCTCATTTAAAGATGTGATGTAGCATGATTTTCTCTACTTTAATTTAGCCACATATGTATGACTATTTTAATAAAAGCTCGAATGACAGCAGCTGCAAGTTGTATTCTTTTTAGCAATGACACAATAATGATTTTCTTTCTTTTTTACCTGGTATTTGGCAAAGGTTGGACCTCAAACTCACTTGAGGGTAAGCTAAAATGAGGTCAGCTAAAACGCCTTTCCCAATAAAGCCTATTCACTTCCTGCATTTAATCAATTTTCATGAATATGCTTTTAAAAAGGTATATGATATCACTTTGTAATATCGACATACCTGCATTTGTTTTATAGTAACACAATTTACGAGTATGTATGTAATGGAAACAACAATATGATCACATATAACAATCATATATGCTGCTTATATTTATCATATAATAACTTATGCATGGCAGCAAATGTATCATATTTTTTAACTTCGCTTGCTCTCATCCCTGCTTCATTTTTGTCTGTTTATTTCGGTGATATAAAATCCAACAAACAGCGCAATTTTAATGAATAATTTGTTTCAAAAATAACAATTGATGTGAATGTTGGAAATTAAAATGAACAGACACAAACCAATGTTACTAATAAATGTTGCTACCCCACCAAGCTTGATACTAATCAGAAGGATAACAGCGGTACGCCCCTCAGGATCAAACACGATGGTCTCTTCCCTGGACACACTAGACCCGGTAACAGCGGTTCAAATGGAGAGCCTTGAACACCAGTCTACTAGCGAGCATTATTCTCATGACTATGAAGTTCATGAACCGGATTCTGACACTGAAAGATTGGTAAGAACCTTGTGACTAAAAATGTTAATAATTAGGAAAAAAAAAATCCTGCAGGATATTTTTGTGGTGAACTGTGTAGCAATACAAAAGGATCAGATTCAATCTCAAGTGTTCCAAGAACTCTGTACAAGGAAAGAGGGTGACCTCTTTTCGGCTTGCCTGAAATAAATTCCACTAAGTATGCGCAATCAAATCTGAATTAATTCATTAGCTGTCAAAAGGTTAAGAGTTTGATGATAATTAATGATTTTGCATTCGGTCTTCAAGTTTTGATAGGTATTAATTTATATTTAAATAAACAAACAAACAATAATAACTTTATTTAAATAGACCTGTTACAAGTACTTTCAAATCGTCAAATCTAATTAACAAACAAAATACAATTAATAATAGACATGAATACCATAATATTAAATGTATACAATAAATATACTGTACTTAAATAAATGTGACGCTACCACCGGATCTTTACATTAAATGTATCTCCCCAGGAGCTGGACGGACTGGCTCCAAGGGCGAAAGAGCGCACAATCATGTTCGACAGCACAGACACCTTGAGCGCCGTCAGTGGAGATAACTCAGTCAAGGAAGCTATAGTAGAAACGCCGGCACCGACGTTCTACATCGGCGATACACCAATTGTTAGAGGTATATACATTTATGTTCTATTCCTACAATAAACATCTAGGTAGCTCTAGACAGCAAACATTATATTAATATTCCTCTAAAGATCGTAGCCAAGAATGGGCACAATATAATCATGCAGTGACATAGATAATCAGACTTGCTTATTATATTTTGTATTTTAATTTTTGAATAACAGGAAGGTTCAGAATTTTTTTGGTT
The DNA here is from genome assembly GCA_950022985.1 of Udea ferrugalis. NCBI lineage: Eukaryota > Metazoa > Arthropoda > Insecta > Lepidoptera > Crambidae > Udea > Udea ferrugalis. The sequence continues at coordinate 3,968,529 of OX465541.1, forward strand.
CTACATTACATGCTTTGACGAATAACTTAATAAAGATAACACGCCACACACTACACAGACCGCACACATTCCTACACCGTGCAATATTCTGGTCTCGAAATAAGATTTATTTAGTTTGTTTTTAAAACCTGAGTGTTTGTTTCACCTTACGCTTAACTCTAACATCTGTTTCATTTATAAACTTATTGCTAGTGTCGGAACGGATAGGGCTTTTATTCACCGCGCTAACGAGAATTACTTGAGCAAATTAAAATTGGTTGCAGGCGAAAGACGAGATGATGACGACGTCCCTCAACTGTCTGGAAGCTGTCCAGCATCTTTGCCACCGGTGACGCAGCCCTCACCGCCAGTACCCGCTCAAAGAAGGTAATATCATCCAATTCAAAAGTGAAATTGATAACTTTCTTGCAGAATCTTGAGTAATTGTTCTAACACACTCATGCTAAAATCATATTATGTTATGTAGTTTTTTCTTTAAATAAATGTTTCTGCTACTTACTGTTTTATCATCAATTAAAAATTACTAATACTATACTTTTACTTATTTTAATTTTATTTCGTATTTGCATTATTCACCACAGCTTCCATTGCAAACTTTCATTCATGATATTATTTTGATTTGGTAATATATTATTGTATTTTGAATATTGGTTTTTCAAACCTTAAAATGTGCATTTTTGCAATTTTACTATTGTACTACTAAAACTTTATTGTTATCATTGCAGCTGCTATTGTTTAAGTCACTCTCAAGAAAAGCTCAACAAATAGGTACACTACTTTGTATTGTACTGCTTCTTAGTTTCATTTGCCTTATCACCAATATCATTTATAAACATTATTTTACAACAAATTATATATCGTCACAATTTTTTCGCTTTTTATTGCAAAAAATGGTTATTATCAATGTGACACTATTATTCTTCGTTGCAACTTTATAGAATAAATCACTTATTTGAAAAAGTTGCAAAAAAAAAAAAAGAGCATGACGAGTGACATTTTTGTTTATAAATGCGTGTTTTCAGTGTTTGTATATATCTTCATCTAGTGAAAGCTTCGTTGTTTTATTTATTCATTAATCATCTATAACCATCATCACTACGTTTGTCAAGAGTTTCGAATAATTTTCATCTATTTGAATACCTGCCTAACAAAGCTTTCAATAAATGACTTTTTAGAGAAACTAATTGGTAATTCTCGACTAATTCATTTCCTGTTAATTTCTTTACAGATCTTTAACGATGATTGCAAAATCACCACCGTCTAGCCTAGAGGGAACTCCAAAGAAGTAATTCCTGAAATTTTCTTTTCACATGATACTTTTTATTCCTAGAATTTTGTACTATTATCTTGCAGCTAGAGCTGGTAAAGCTTAAGCAATCAATGCACTGCATTAACTGAAATATGTATGATGAATTTCAATAGTCGATATAGTCAAAATGTTTAAAGATGTAGGTGAAATATCAACTTGTATTTATAAGACATGTATTGTATTAGTTACTATCGATGGCGGTACTTATTGTATTCTCATTGGAAGTCCTAAACTCATTGATGTGTTACTATGACCTTGCAATTTTATCTTGTTTACATCTACTTCTAAATTGCAGGTCATAACGCTTGGCTTGTATGATCGATGTTTAGTATCCAATGTTCGATCCGATCTTTAAGATTTGGATCCAGTATTTGATCAAATGTCATGTCATATGTGCCAAGTCTTGTATTTAATAGTATTTTGGTACTCACTTTTGTACTAAACTGTCGGATTTTGTACGACACTGGTCCATGTTATTTCGACCTATCCTTTTAGATAGCGCTTAGCTTTTAGTCTTGGAATTAAAGCTTACTCAGTATAAAGTTGACACTGTAGGACTATTGAGTATTTTATAAGAGTAAATGGTAAGTAGATACATTTCGGATACTATCGATTTTGATATTGGGACTCTTATTAGTCAGTTGAGCATGTTTGATACGACTAAAAATCTGATCTTTTAGCAACTATGACTTAACATGCAGTTTATATAATTTATGAGACGGACTCTGTTTTGATTAATGCACAATTTCTTACATAAGTAGATAGGTAGAGATACAATATATAGGGTAAGCATCTACGGCCATGAGAAAACCAGATTTCATACAATGAGTTATTTCTTAATAATATTGGATCTGCTCCAGAATCAACATATTCTTAGGGTGATGACGATGACTTCCCTAAAATCACCATGATTTCGTGTTTGGCCGTAGAATGTAGGTAATCATATTTTAAAGTTGGGGTAAATGCTTGCTCACTTCCAATGGTTTTGTGTCGTTTTTAAGACGTTATGATTTATTTGAAAGCGACGGGAGAAGTAGGTAATGATGAAGTTATTGTAACTGATTTCGTTACAAATTTACATGAAGATATAGTAGGATCATTTGAAAACCATATTTGACTACTTCGATTTCTTCCTCTATTAACAAAATGATCGATGTTTTTATTTTTACAGTAAATGGTATTAATGTGTCTTCATGTTTATGGATTGAGACTGACGGGGGTTACTTAAGATCTAGGGATAAATACAACATAATTAGGCTTTGCTAAGCACGATCCCATGAACGCTGATAAAAATCAATTTGATTATATTATATCGGCCGGCGTAGCTCTTCCTTAGAACGAGGAAGGTTTGCTTGTAATTGTATATGTATACATATAGTATAATTTCAATTAAGTCTGTGTGCTTAAGGATTTGGTGTTAAGATATTAACAAGCTAGACTAATGTTGCTACTTTGTCGTATTAAGTTTCTAAAGCGAATAAGTTGCCCTGTTCTATTGTTCCACGTTGTATTTGTAATATTGCTGAATATTCTATCGATTAAATTAAATTATATTATTGAATATTATTAATAAAAATGCTATGTCTCATATTTATATCATGTGTTTAATTTTGGGGAATACCTAATTGAAGTTTTCAGATTATTCTTTAATAGAACTTTTATTTACACAAAGTGAAAACAAAAACATACTGTAATTAACATATTTTATTAACAAAACTAAAAAACATATCAAAATTAAAACTTAATAATTTCAGACATTTGAAATTATATATTTTTTGAGTCGCGGTATTGAAGTTTTAATTTGATAAAATAATAACTATCACTTCAAACGTACATAAAGACATGTTAGGGCAGAAATTAATAACAAAGTGTAAACAATATAATTTACAAAATTTATTACAAACTATAAATATTCTGTTTCGGATGCCATTTACTAAATATATAAAATATATCAACAAAATACTATAATTGTGGCACTTCAAGTTGCACAAATTTGTTCAAATTATCATTTTTTAACGAAAACGCTTCAAATGAGAAATCAGAGAGCGTAACAAAACTAACTAACATTTACATTTTTAATGATTTCCCATTCAAGTTATTTTCATCATCGCTTAAAAATCCCTAAAATCTAAATATTCTTACATTTACTATGGCATTTCAATATTTATTTCCATTTGTTCGTGTATACGGAAGAAAATCAATTAACAATAAAAATCAACAATGAGTTTTAAAGTAAGATAATAAATAAGAATAAATAGTTATTAAATAAGTCTTCACTTTGGTGGTAAAGTAACGCTAAATAATATTTTACAGTTACACAGTTTATTGAAAATTATACTCATTTAGTAAAAGCAACAGTATTACTAAGGCGCTGTTTCTTGAATCTTTCATTAATTTCTTCACAGGGAATCAAATTCTGAGACGTCACTCGTCTGAAAATGAGGGAGAAGAAAGTCATTTTTAGAAAAATAACACAACACAAGGTAACTTTAGTCACTAGCCTCGGGAAAAGTTATATTATGTATCATTAGAAATTAATAACAATAGGTATCGATGTGGTACATTAAAATAATATAATATTCACTGCTATCGCAGTTTAGAAGGCGTGATTTTGAATATAAATACCTGTGGCTGGTGACAAAAAGTCTCATTCTGTAACTACGAGTATTAGAGGTGTGTAAGGAAAAATGTACATGTAAAAATAAACAAAAAATTCATAAAAGTAAAACTGAAGGTTGAAAGAGGAACTTCCTAGGAGCTACTAGCAACTACACTCGAAGGAATTTTAAAATTAATCACTATTAAATAGCAACTAAAAGCATTAGTAATAAAACACTAAGTGAATAAATGTTATACACGCTGGCTGTTCCGCTGATTTTGATGTAATACCGAGCACAACTAGATTGAACCACTAAAACGGCAGTATTACAACTGGCGTAAGGCAGACTACGTTGTTCTAATAACATAAGCGCCAAACTGAGAAAATTAACTTCAGATCAACAGTATGTTTAACCAACCGTCACTTACATACAATAAAGGCATTACAAATACAATTATTTGCTAATGTGGTGCGCACAATGTTTCGAAAAATTTGCATCGCAGCTAGCATGTTTTGAAGCAATTGGAGAAAAAAAAACATCAAAAAGTGTGAAATAGAGTGATAGTTAAAGGACATAATTTGCGCTGATAAACCTGAAACACATTTTTAAGCGGGTTAATTCACCAAACATCATGAAAATTATCTTATCTTTAGATTTCAAAAAAGCATTTGACAACATTTAAAGGACGCAAACTATTGTGCAGTGATACTAACAAGGTCCGGTTTATAGAGGTGCACGTGCGGCAGGAGGAAGGTGGATCCGAGGTCTCGTTCAGCCATCGTGTTGGCCTCCTGCATGCAAGAGTATTGAGTTATTTACAAACTGGGCTCTTGCAAGGAGCAATTTTTGGAGCTATGCAATTCAATGTACCTACTCATACATTTCTCATGCAATTCTATTTGATGACTCGTAAAATATTGAATTTATTTTCATTTATTCAATGTTTATTACTAGTACGTTATGATATTTCGATCCCAAAGGAGAAAGTCAATTTGGATATTACTGATAGAGATTTGTTTAAAAATTAGTTGAAACGTCATAATATTGAGTCTCTTTTTGGTGAAAAGAACTAAATCCTTAATAGTCAATGGAACCAAATCATTAAGTTTCAGTAACACGACACCAGATATTGTCAAACCTGATGTGTAAGACGGGTAGACGAAGCTGCTCTCCCTGTGCTTGCTGGCAACGTTCCGCCAACCGACCGTGCTTCTGATAGAGTTCTGTAAATTGGTATTTATTAATAAACCAATAAAGGAGGAGAAAAAGGCCACCCTGAGCAAGTTTAGCACTTACAGTTCGCCAATTCTTCTTTCGGCGTCAGTCCATTCTGATATATCTTCTTGACTGTAATAAAAAAATGGAATCCGTGGTGACTTTCGTTGACACTTCACACAAAATTTAGTGTATTTCTGTCACACCATTTATCTCATTCAACTATCTAAGTTTTAATGAATTTAGTACTTACAGCCTATTGCTCTTATGATTAACATACATACCTATAAGATTTCCGTAAGGAATCAAACCGCGCCAAGTCTGCTTCTAAATCAGCTTTATGTACTGAAGACAAGTCATCTCTATCTTCTCTCATATTTGACTCGTCTGGTCTGATGGTCGTAGACACCTTGAAACCTGCTGACACTAACGCTCCTAAAAGTGAACACATTATTGTATATTATTACACGCTTTTATAGTGAGGAACTAGCTTCTGGCTGCTAGTTATTGCCAACTAGTGGCCATTACCCATTTCCTCTAAAAACACTTATCAAAAGAACAAAATATCAAGGCTTTGTATCATCAACTTTTAATATGTATTTAATCCATATCGAAGGTCTAGTTATGGTTTGCTGTACTAAAGATGCAAAGAACATTTCTTTAATTATTGATATTCTGAAACAGAGCTTTCCATACCTTGCTTGTTATGTCTGTCCTTGTTCCCACTATAAGAGGATTCCATGCTATGTTTTCTTCTCATCTAGAAACACGAAAATAAAACGTCATACTTTGAAGAGTTAGTTGTGTCACGCAAACAGTGAAGCCAAAGGGCAGCCTAAATAAGGCAAAAATCATGTGACTCTGCAGGTAAGTGCTGATGCACAATGCTTTTTGTCTTATATATTCCAAGTCGAGCACTAATTTCGACGTTATCCTCGAATTTTACTGAGCAGAGTTCGGCATTAACAAACTCGATAGTTCAATTGGTGCTACTAACTCCCGAATTCTCAGACGTCAATCAACGCTTAGCACGCTCTCACGCTCACGCTGTCCCGTAAAATGTTAATAGAAATGAAAGGGCAGCTATACTTCTGAGGGATGCTCAACGTTGATTTTCATTTGTGGATTCGGGGATAAGAATAGAAACGGTTAAGAGAGAAGGTCCAAAGATGTTGTTAATAGAAATGAAAGGGCAGCTATACTTCTGAGGGATGCTCAACGTTTTCATTTGTGAATTCGGGGGTAAGAATAGAAACGGTTGAGAGAGAAGGTCGAAAGATGTTACCTCTTCGTTATTACTGACTGCGCCGGATTCCAAATAGCTGATCAGTTTCGCTTCGCTGCTTAGCTCCAGGCTGAGCTTCTTTGAAATGTTCTCTCGGCTGGAAAATAATAATCTGAATTAGATTCAGGATTAAAGGTACCACGACACAAATAATTGTTTTTTTTTTATCTTTCGGTGTCTTTTAAATGCTGACTTCAATGTTGTCAATGCTATGGAGCATTGTCACAGGATCTCGACATTTAGACATTAAAATTTATAAATTAGTCGTTTATACAGCCGGATAGCAGCAAATGTATCAATACCAGGGTTGTTTTGGTACTATTAACACTTTGAAAACCTTCGAAATATAACAGTTTTAATTCAACGAAAATCCTACATTTTACTACAGTTACATCCATCTGCCATCATGACGTTTACAATACAATTTCTAGTACCTATAATTCTGAGCCTTTGCAAGTTTGGCTCGTTTGAAGAACAACACCTGGATAGCTCCTTACTATCTTACGTTAGTCAAACTATATTTTAGGTCAACACGACTGCAGGGATCGTCTAAGCTAAAATGACGCGCCCCTCCACTGCTATGATCTCTACCTGTCAGCGTGGTGTGCGTGCAGGCGCGCGCGGGGGATCATGACGGCGGGCGCGGGGGGCGGCGGCGGCGCCTCGTGCGCGGGAGGCTCGGATATCACGCACTTCTTCATCGCGCTCTGAGGGGGGCGCTGGAACAATCATCAGTTCATTGTATGTACAGTAGCTGAAGCTAAGGTAAGATAATTAATGACAGAAGTGTGTGAATCGAACCCACGACCTCTCCAGTCTCGTTCCTTACGATGTCACTTTGCTAACCGCATCGTCCAGTCTAGGACGGATCAAGAGACAGGTAAACAAAAATTTCTATGGAACCGTTTTTATTTCAAAATATTTACCTTGGACGGCATATAAGGCAACGAAGCGTTCTGAACACTAGAAGCGTCTCCGGACTCTGGTCGCTCGCTGATCAACGCTCTCCTGTCTGCTCTTTGTTTTGATGGCATTGCACCCTGAAATCACAATTTCAAATGTACGTTAGTTCATAATCATCATCACAATCAGCCAATGATAACGTCTACTGTACTCAGTCATTCGTCAGTTGTGGGCCTAAATCCACCGAAATCTCGTGAGCTTTATCACCTTTTGAGGCCCCATTAGTGCGTTGCTTTCAGACGACGTAGCGCGCTGCGTCGTTGTACACATGTTTTAATGACATGGCCATTTTAAACGTTGCGTTGTTGCAATGCTATTCAAATCGCGTAGGGCAACGCACTCATGGTGTCTCAACCTGATACCTATCAAACGCTGCGATTCGTGCTATATGCCCTTCCCATCACAACTTCTACTCGTTTGCTTACCCACGTTAAGGGTCCTGTGTCCTGTCGCTGACAGGTTTTCACGAATTTATGAATGAATTAATGACTTATTCACCGTATTTATTTCCATAACGAATTAACCACAACGATGGCACTTTCCACATCGTTTTAGTTCGCCATACCTCACACGTTGCATGGTCCCACAGACATAAATCTAATGAATCGTTCCAATTTGAACGTATCGGATCAATTTAAATAAAATGACATGAAAAAGGTTCATGAGCCTGTGTATGCTTCCTGCCTTGCAATTGCAGAGCATCAATCAAAATTGAACAGCTTCTCCAACCATAGCTGTCACTTTCAGTTCTACGGCTAATTTACAGAACGGCATCAGTCAACATTTGACGTTTGTGAACTCAAGACTTAGTAGTTTACCTTATTAACCTGATGTAGACTAGGCATGCTCTGTATGCAGGCGACGATGGAGCGGGGAGGCCGGCGCGGGCGGCTGCAGGCCACCACCGCGCACACCGCCAGCACCACTGACAGCAGCGCTCCAGCCACCACCAGCGAGATTAGCACCACTGGAAAATGCAAAGCAAAAAATTAAGTTTTCACGCTGTACTGGTAATTTTTCCCAAAAAATCTTCATTCACATCATAGTTTCTTAGTCAAATATATTATTTCATCGACTCTTTTGAAGAAGACTTCAAGCAACGGCCAGTGCTGGTCAGGATAAGACCTTGCATTGCTTAGTCCCAGTTGGACTTGCCATATCCTCATTTGGACTGTTAGCACTTCCTGGGCACAGAAACTCTAATAATTAAATTCTTAGCTTGATAAGTAGCTCTTAATCCAATTTGGTTGGTGTGCTAAGGTATGTCTTCCAGCATAGAGCTCAAAATATGGCAATGTCAATAGCTGATCAATTGCTGGGTGAGTAGAAAGCAGAAACCTTATTTTAACTTAAATTCTCTTAAAGAGCTTTAGACATGGAAAGTCAACAACGCCAACTTAAGTAAATTTAGCCAAAAGTCTTTTCGGATAGTTTCGTAGCCCACCTTTCAAGTTGATCTGACAGGAGCTACCAGCATACCACTGGAAGCATTCACAAAGCACGCGCGCGTCGTCGCGCGAGTAGCACGCGCCGTGGTAGTTGCACCGCTCGCAACCGACTGGTTCCGCTGGAATATAAGAAGAATATTCATTAAAGTCTGCTAGAAAATATATATCTTCTTAGGAGAAATAAAAGCAGATAAAACCCACCGTACTCTGCCCAAATTTCGTAAACAGAAAAATAGTCTTGTGGAAAAATTTTACTAGCCAACGATATTTTTGACCACGATTAGATATAAGAAAAAAGGTTCCCACCTAAGCCCATGTAAGAATTAGTAATTAGGGTCCCGTTCTACCTTTTAGGTACGGAACCCTAAAAATTATTTAAGTAAAGACTAGTTATGATTTGGTTTAGCACTTTATTATGTAAGTCAAATTACAGCTTTCTTGTACTGATAGTCTCGAAGCCCCAGATAGACAGGCCTCTATCTAGGCAACTTATGACTTACTCACTAACCCCCTTATTCATAAAAATGAACGCAACGCTAATGCAATAGTTTAAGCAATTGACGTGTTATGTCATTTATTCGCAAATGGTGGCAGCAACAAGAAAGAAAAGATCGGAGAAGAAGGGTTGTTGAAGCGCTGTTTAAGTTTTAATGAATAAATGGGTAACTCTCTAAAAAAGTAGTGTACTAACCGGAGCAGATCCTGCCAGGGTAAAGAGAGTTGACGCTGAGGTCTGCAAAACCTTCAAGGCAGCTGCAGGTGTATGTTCCTCGCAGGTTGAAGCACTGCGCATGCTCGGAGCAATCGTGGAACTGGCCACTGAAGCATTCGTCGAAGTCTGGAAGACAAAATAAAATCTGATCGATCGACAAACAGGACCATTATGTCACGAACATTTTGTTTCAAATTATGTCATTTTGTTTCAAACATAACATAAACGGCCCATATACGTCCCACTGCTGCACAGGCCTCACCTCAACTATGAGGTGGAACGAGGCATACTCCAACACGCGGGCTTAGTGCGGATTGTTGGAAAGGTGTAAGGTTAGGTTACCTTAGGGTCAGATGTTATCAAGCCACCCCAAGACCTCTGACTGGGCTTAACGACTGACATCTAGCGACGTCAACCGGGACCAACTGCTAAACGTGCCTTCCGAAGCACGCAGATGCCGGAAATACACATCACTAAATTTCGGTCGGGGTGGTCACCCGTCCCATTTCCGACCCGGCGTGAGTTGCTTCACAACAGCTATCGTCGCTGATCATTGTCACTACAGCGCACCGCGGCACCGCGTATTTATATTCAAAATAGATGTTATTAACAAATAATAATAGATGATACTAACCGCTAACTTCCAGCATTTCGACCAGGTCAGCAGCAGCATGCACGTCTGTGCCTCCAAGACTGTAGTTGTTGTTCCTCAGGTACTTCTCGATAACCTCCTTCAGACGGCTCTCATGGGCGTTGTCGGACAGCTGGAAAGGGAAGATCATTTCAAAGGCAATAACGTTTTAAAAAATGCAACGGTGAAATAAAAAAACAGTCAAATGTCTTTCCGATGAAGTAAACGTTTTAATTAAAGTTCTCGGGAGTTGTTAATTCACATAGCTAATTATTGAAGCAGTATCTTATTTTCAGTTTTTCTTGAAAATAATTAATGTAGAAAACACATCCTAACATGAAACTAAAAAGTATTTACAATGAAGTAGTAAACACTTCACATAAACATACCCTCACTACCATATCCCTAATGGTTTAGTTCTGACTAACCACAATGAATAAAAAAACTATAGGTGGCGCTACTGCCCAAAGGTTGGCCCCTTAAATTCTGGAATGAACCTCCTGCCTTCATTTTTCTACTATATATCCTATATAACTATAAGGAGCGTAGAGTTCTTCAAGAGACGCTCTTACACGGTCAGCAATGCTCTAGGGTGTAACAAATATCCATAATATGCTGCGGCAAAGGCTTGCTATGCATCAGTCGTTTTACTAAAAAATATATCTGCAAATCTGTGTTACCTGCACATAGAAGTCGTTTATCACACCCTGGTATCCTTCACCGTCTTCTTTCTTGATCTGAACTGGATGGAACCCTGTGATGTGGACGCCGTGGTACACGTCCCTCAGGTCTGACTGCATGACCATCCTGTTGATGCCCTCATGGGTAGCAACTGCTAGGGCGTGGTACTGCTTGCTGGAGTTATCTGATAAGCTCTCGTGGAATTGAAGACGCTCGTTTCTTTGGGAGCCAAGGGCTAGCTTGACAGAGTAGGTGTACGTTGCTGGAAATATTTATTTTATAATTATATAAAATCATTAAGGTCCAGTTGTAACAATAACAAGTGTTAGTGCTGACAATTGCTAAATTCGCGTAATATTTCATGTGAATTGGTAAAGGGTGATTATACCTTTTAGAAAAGTAAAAGTTAAGTCAGTTTTTCCAATTCGATATAGGGTACTCACGTTTGCATGGTCGGTCGGGGAACATTCTGGCAAAACCTGGTCTGCACACACACTTCATGATGCCATCTATTCTTTGACAACGTTCATTGCGAGATGCTTTGCAGTCTGGTTGACATTCCTTGCCATATGATACACCTTAAAAAATACATTCTGTTTATTTTGTTCGTATGCTAATAAACTAAAAATCTGAAAGCAAGCAGTTACCTGGTGTATTAACCACATTAGTAGTTTCCAGGAAGGGCGTTCCAGCAAGAAGTATTTCGCCGAAGAGAACTTGTGAAACTCCATTGCTATTCACCTGTTCATTTCTAGTCACACCATCAAAGTCACCAGTTTCAATATCGGTTGTGACAGGCGGTGCTTGGCCACCATTTTGTGATTTATTCATTACTACAAAGAAAGTGTCGTTATCACCTTCAGCTTCATCAATTTTTTGGACGTTTTCTGTCGTGTCCTTGTCCTTAATAATGAAATTATCACTATCTTCATAGGACATTGAAATATCGTCAAGAGGTATTTGAGTCTTTGCTGGTATTTCTTTAACCGGGGTGGGGTTCACTTGCTGGATAGGTATGTGTTTGGTAACTGTTTCTATTATTGTTGTAGGTTGAACTCGTGTATGTGTTTCTGTTATTACATCTACTATTGTTGACGTCTGAGTATTTGTTAAGATAAGCGTCTGTGTAACCGCTCCTTCGGATTGACTGACTAGACTAGTCTCTGTTCTAGTGACTGTCAAGGTGTGCGTTAAATTGACATAATTAATGCTTGAAACAGTCTTAGGTGTTTCTGATAAAGTTTTTGTTAGAGTGATCACAGCTGTCCTAAATTCAGTCTTTGTAGGTATCGCTTCATCTGATATCTTAATTTCATTACCAGCATGGTGTGTTGGTTTTACACTAGAAGGTACTTCGTCCAAACTTGGAGTAATAATACTAGCAATGGAGTTATCAGCCAAGCTACTAAGGTCTATCGGCGATGCCGTAGCCACTACTGGCGCTTCCAAGACCGCTGTTGGTTTTATGGCGTGCTCTTCAAAGAACGGTTTGGAGCTTTCAATAATACTCGTGGGATCTACAACTGACGCGAAGTCTGGGGTGACTCGTGTAGGAATGGGTCTGACGATTTTCCTTATGGAGGTGATATGCCTGGACGGATAATGTATTTCAGGACGTCCGAATGACTTCGTTGGGGAAATAACAGACGGTATTCTAGGTGGGAGTTTGTATTTACTAACAGTTGTCTTTTTCTCGTCATTTCGAACTGGATAAGGTTTGCGTGTCCTGTTTCTATTTCCTATTGGTATGACTTTCATCCTATCAGTTGATGAATCTTCTTGACTAGATTCATATGCAACAGAGTCACTTATATTTTCCTCCGTACTTGAAGATATTTTTTGCGTTATAGACTCCACACTGTTTTCCTTCGTTGTTGTAAATACTCTATCTTCGGTGACGGGCTTCTCAGAACTTGTTACATCAACATGTTCAGAGGAGTCACCATGTTCAGAAGAAGACTCTGTCTCATAAGAATATGAATTTTCGGACGTAGTAGATGTTGAAGAAGGAGGTATACTGGCTTCTGGCATTCTTGATGGTTCAATATACTGTGGGAATTGAATTGCAGTTGGTCCAAAGTTAAAGCCAGATGAAAAGTCTATACCAGACGAAGTCAACCATCCTGAAGAGATTGGAGATGGGAATACAATATTAGGTACTGAAGAGACACTAGCAGTTGGAGCAGGAATTTCATTCATAGGATTTACTACCCTTGAAGGTATTTCTCTAGGAGGCGGTAGTAATTGAGAAGATGGTTGATCACGATTTATAACTGGTCTGCGAACATTATTTATAACATCATATGAAGGTCTATAAGTTGAAACTTCATCTCTGCTGATGGGTTTTCTAATAGGTCTCTGCGTTATGTTTATTCTGGGAGGCAATGTTCTCGGTGGCTTTGTTCTATATGGAGGAGGCGTCCTGACAGGGATTGGACGAGGAGTTATGGGTGCTCTCGTAGGAGGTCTCATTGCCGGAGGCGTTCTTGGTGGCGGCGGACTCATTCCCATTATCATTTCATCGTTAGTTGAAGGTTTGAAGTTATAGTCCATGGTAGGTGGTGGCGGTGACAAGTCAATTATTTCACTGGACGACCGGTTTAAATCTACATTACTTGTTATTGTGTAGACTGGCACATTTGGTCTTTCTGTAGGTTTTTCAACTATCAATGGTTTCTTATCATTTATATGAACTGTTGACGTGATAATACTATTCGAATCATTTATAACCGATACGTTTGGTGGTCGAGCAAATACTGGTCTTGGAGGTCGCTTGTATTTAAGATCAGGAGGTGTATGGCGGTAAGGAGGAATTCTCTGAGTTGAGGGTGGTCTTCTTGTTGAAGAAGAAGAAGCAGTGCTTATTTCTTCTCCTATATTTAACTCCAAATTTTCTTCATACGACATGTTTGTTGAATTTTCCATTAGTTGATTTATTTGCCAGTGGGGCTGTTGCAGTTGATGATCCAAAGTGGTCAAGGTATTGACGGTAAACGGTCTTGGTTTTTGGTATGGGTTATTATTATATATTGGTTTTATTGTATTTGATTGGTAGACATTCGTTTTGTTGAACGACCCAAATGGTTTTTCAGTCTGAGTTCCAGGGTTGAAGTCAACAAATTCAACTTTTTTGTCTTTTGAACCGTCTTTTGTAGATTCGAATACTTCATCTTGAAGTAGAATAACTTCTGTGGATGATTTAGAGTTGCTATCTGCTTCACTAGAGGCGCTCACGACTGGAACTTTCATGGATTCAGAACTAACTGCACCATCGTGCTCAATGTTTTCTATTTCTTCTTCACCATCGTAGACTTCTTCAGAGTTTTCATACACTGGCTTTACTTTTTCTGTTGTGACTTTAACGGGTTTAGTTGTCGTTGTCTCATCACTGTTATCCCTTATAGGTATGTCATACGCAGGTTGCCTTATTGAGTCAAAATTGGATATGTAATGATAATTGTTGTTATTATTATTACTAAGTGGCCTGGTTGTTCTAGGCGGAACATTTGCATAAGGTTTTTCAGTCAATGGCTTAGTGAATGGTTTGCCTACATTGAAATTTGTTAATGCAGGTGCTTCATTTTGAGGCCAAAACTCAGATGGTGGCTTGCCAACGCTTGTTATTTTCTGACCAAATTCAGGTACACTGTCTCTATCATCATATTGTGATAATGGTATTACTTTTCTAGTAGTAGCTTCAACTTTGATATTGTTGATATTACTCAAAGTGTTTTCATTCAGTAAAACGCTAGAGTACCAACCGTGGGAGTTAGTAGGAATGTTTGGAATAAGTTTTGGTGGCCTTTGCTGGTTGCTTGATTTAATATCATTCGTATTTTCTGTTACAGGTTTTACATCATCATATTCAGTTATTGGTGTTGAATACTCGCTTGTCATTGGGAAATTTGCATGACTATTTTGAGAAGGTGGAACCGGTGGACGTGAGTTCACTTTCGGTGGGTTAATTGGATGGCGTTTATCAATGTTAGAGTTTGAAATACTATAATGTGACTTTGTTTCAGTTCTGTCAGTGGTGCTCTTATTCCATCTGTTGTCACCTACTGAAATTTCTACAAATGAATGAGGACGTTCCACATAAGAATAAGACTGTTCTTTATAAACGACAGGCGTGTTTTTGTTCTGGTCATGTAAATTGTAATGTTCGTAAGGTGAAGGACCATCTTCGACCCTGATGGCAAAATTTGTACCAATAGGAATATCTGTGTTCATTTGATTACCAACATTTGACGATATACCAACAGGTACGGGCACACTCGAGCCAATTACCTGACCATTATCGCCAATGTTATTTGCTACGTTCGTAGCTGTATTCAAAGTTACCGTATAAGTGTTTTCTTTTTCATGTACTTCATTTGTGGATACAGATTTGTTGGCGATATTCGAGGATTGTGAAACAGAGAAAGAAGTATGACTAGGAACACTATGAATTTTATTTTGCTGAACATTCTTTGGTGGGCCCTCGTAAGAATTTCCATACGTAGGTGGAGACTGAGCTGGAGGTATGTGGATAGTGTACGTTGGAGTGGGTTTGCTATTAGGAGACTGTGCTGCAAAGTAGATCTCTGAAGTGACCTTAGGTGGCATTTGTTCATGATTAGGAGTAGTCGGCACGGGGTGTTGAATGTTTAAAAATACCTTCATATCTTGCACTGGTTTGGTATGGACGACAGGTCTTTGATTATAAGGCTTATTCTTTTCATACATTGATTCAGGGTTAAAATGCATCTTAGGTGGTGGAGGAGGAGGTACAGCTAAGTAATTTTCATACTCTTTATCAATTACATCTTTTCCGTTTTTAGGCTTATCGCCACCCCTCACATGATTATACTTTTCAAGTTCACCATTATTCACATTATAAATATCTGGGTTGTATGCTGTTATATGAGGTCCAATTTGTTGGTGAGTTTCTTGATTACTAGTAGGAGGTGGAATTTTGAACTCATATGGCCGCTTTGAATCTTTCCACTTTAATTTCAAATCATTTCTATTAGGTGGTTCCTTAAATGATGGTGATGAAGGTTTGTAAGACTCCAAAGGCGGGTGAATGCTTTGTTGTTGTTTACCTACGTACTGTTTGTGACTAGTAGGTGCTACATTATGTACGTTTGTCATTTGAGGTGCATCAATACTGAAACTGCCAAAATATCCTGGTTCTGGGTATGGAAGTGGGTCATCAACATAATCACCTGTCTTATGCGGTTCCGATGAACCCGCAAATACAAGAGCAGTTGAACTTCCATGTGGTATTAACACGTTAGCTACTCTAGATGGCTGGATATCTACTAAGAATGGTTTGCTGGAATCAGAATTGCTAGAAATTGAATATTCGCCATCTGTTCTTATCCTTGTATTGATAACTTCTGATGAACTAGGGCTGTTATCAGCTATTTCGTCTTCCCTGTTTCCTTCATTCATGTGTGAGAAATCAACGTGATGTTTTATAGAAGCGGGTGTCGGTTTTCCTAAAGAAGGTATGTAATCCAAAAATGCAGGTCGTCCGTGATTACCTAACATGGTGTTTGTGTTTTTAACTTGTTCAGTTTTCATCAAAATATCATTAGGTGCATTAGAAGTAGATGGCATACGATGAGGTAAATTGTTGGGTTGCATAAGATTTTGATGGCCATGTGAATTTGAAGGTCTAGGTGGCGGTCGATTTGGCTTAGGTTTAGATTTAGGTAGCTGGGGTGGCCTCAAGTCATAAGAGTCATCTATTTTACTAGCCAATAAAGCTTGCTCGCTAAATGGCGGCTTCACTTTATTTAAATACACCTCATTACCGGCCCCAAAGCTGTCAACGGAAGGTGGGCTCACTGGATTTTGCAATCTTATTCCACTTGCGGCCAAGGTTAATGGGCCACCCACGGCTGGCTTTCCGACGATGACATCGGAGTTGGCTGTAATAATATCACCAGGACTAATCGGTATGCCGCCGTTGACAAGCGGACTTTCATGAACTATTTTAGGTGGAACTATGTGGGCTTTAGGTTGCTTGTGTTCCGCCGCCCACGCCAAGTTCTGATGCAACGTAGCATTCGTGAAGGCGAACTGCGACTCAGACGTTTCTAACTCGTCAACTGGTATGTAAATCGGGAAGTTATTTGGTTTCATTTCTAAATCCACATCTACTCTTTTATTTACATTATATGCTGTCAGTTTCACTGCCGGTTTCACCGTTGTAGTAGTCGTTGTGGTTGTTCTATTTGTATCCTGTCGTTTTATGAAACCGCCTGTCATTTTTTCTATGACAGGTGCTAACTGAGATAAGCTTTTAATACCTAAGCTTCCAAGTTTCAAAAGATCCGCTACAACAAATTTATTTTTATTGGGTTTCTGTGGTTTTTCAGGCTTACTTTTCTCAGGATTCTTTGTATTTGATAATTTATTTTTAGGTGGTCCAGGAGCTTGCTCATTTGTCAATAACTCACTCTCTTCTACTGAACTTGAGTCTTTCTCATCAGAATAGTCATTAATAACTTCAGTATATTTTTCCACAATTTTATCAGTAGGGGCAACCTGAGAATTGGATTCGTATTCATACGGATACTTAGTTTTCTTGTCTAAAGATTCCTTATTCGTCGGTCTTAAATCAAGTTTTGTGGAACCGTACTTTGAAGTTTTTAGACCGTACTTTGTGGGTGCTGATGCTTCAATGTGCGTGTATTTGGTTTTTAACCCTTCCGTTTTAGTATGACTGCATGAACAAGATGTAGTACAGGGTGCATGTCCCGCTTCAGAAGGCTGAATTAGATCAAAACTGTCTAGATCTTGACTGTCGATTCTCTTGTCAATTTTCGGGAAATTATTAACAAACATGCTGCTGGGCACTGACGGCTGAATTGTCTTAACTTCCATGTGTTTTATCTATAAGGTTAAAAACAAGAACTTATTAAAAACCAAAAAAATATTGCCGTGTAAGTATAGGTGAAGGGGTTGTCATTTGATTGATGGGGTAACTAAAAAAACTAAATGAATTTGGTAATTAGTACAGGAGATTTAAAAGCATTTTGTAACCAGTGATTATGGGTAACTATGGATAAGGGCTCGCAAACCAGCTGGGTTTATCCAAACTTTGAAAACCGGGAAAGGTTTTTACCAGGGTCCCAATTCTTACTTTTGTCGGCTTTAAATCTGCTAAAACATCAGACGGGTAGATGTTCGTCAGTGATTCTGTAGTGACCACTGAGACGATTGTTTCGAATGTCGATATAGCGCTTCTTTTGTTTTGTACTACTGTTGTCAAGTACGTGTATGTGGTCATACAAGTCTTGATGATATAGTTATGCTGCATTAACTGATGCAGTGGAAAGAGAGCGCTTATATGCTGACGATTAACGACCGTTGCCACAGCAGATGAGAGTAAAGACTGTTTGGGTGGCGATGAAGAACTGATGAGGTGGTATGTTGGTGAAGATAGATGCATAAGTTTTAATTTGCGCTGAGAAAACAAAATAAGCCTTTTAAATTCTACACTTAGTAATGATATCTATTCATTTATTTAACACAATTAAGCGGGCTAAACCCAGTGACATAAGTATGTAAGCTATGGCATCTTAAGCTCAAAGTCACTGTGTAACTTAATACGAGTATGTAAGTTTTTGTCCTTTTGTTACTTCCATCGTCATAAAATACTTACACAAAAGTGCTTAAATAACTCCTGTCAATAATTAGCGAAATAATTTTACCTGGTCTTGCTTTCCATCTGGATTTTTGTCCTTTACCAACACTTCTACTCCATTAGACATTATTTTAGTAGCTAGGTTCTTTAATTTCCTTTCATCTTCTTCTAAACCAGACCTTTCTGGCACCTGAATATCTCTGCCTGGTCTCCAAGGAGTGTTGTCGTAAACTATCCCATTTGTGTTGAAAGCTGAAAAAGTATTATTAATTGTTTTAGAAGCTGTGATAGGAATATTTTGTGGTCATTACAACATACCATGTTTGGCTATTGGTAACCATTATAATTAAATTAATATGATAATGCTAAAATGGGACAATATTTCCCTGTTGCCATAAAAACTATTCAGGTATCTATGTAAGTAACTACTCGTACCTACGAGTATAAAAAAAAATGAACTTAGCAATTTGTGCTGTATGGTAATCGAAACGAGTCGATGAAGAATTAAAGGCCACCTTTTTTAATCATAGAACAAGCGTTAGCTAGTGTGATTTAATATTATTGAAGTGAAAACTTCTTTAGCGGCGAAAAGCACTTTTTTTTGACTTAGCGAGCGTAATTTTTGACAAAAATGTTTTTATACAAAGTGCCTGATAATAATTGACGACTGAAAGTAGTGAGAAATTATAGGTTTATAGTCAATAACTAAATCTGTAGACGTTCATCTTCACGTCATAACATTCATGAAAAAATTAATAAAATCTTAAAATGGAATTAATCATTAATTTATTGAAACAAACCAAATCCTACTATTTTTCATGCATTTTTGGCGTTTATTCAGATTATAAATTTCTAGAAAATTAAACATAAAGTGGTGCATTAACGTGATAATAACGTTGTGTTAAAGGGTTAGTAACTTTTGCTAAATACATTTCCAGACATTAGATATATTTTACATCATAGATTTTTAGCTCCAATCGTACATTTTTCATTTGAAACCTTAGAGCATTTTGAAACCAATAAGTAGTTTTATTATTTAGAATAAGGTAAAAAATATATCTGGTGTCTATTGCGTACTACATCTACAGACTATGTTTATATGTACAAAAACAAACAACATATTAGTGTAAATGTTAATACTTACTACTTTTTATTCCTCGACTATTCATTATTATTATCTACAAACCAGTTCTGGAACCTTTTAAAATGTTCTTGAACAGATGGTATAAAACCAATGCGTTCATTTGCATACTAAAATTCAATCGATTATTTTGTTATCTTAAATAATAATTGACTCTAAATTCAAAAACTATGGTAATAAAAATCTTTAGGATGTTTTTACATCTGCATCATAAGTGTTTTGAAATATGACATAATCATCAAGTAAAAATTCAAGAACATTTACTAAGTTTACTACTACTAGTAGGTACTTTACATAACGCTCAACTCACCTTAGAGTTTGGCTGAGCGCAGGGGTTGGGGGTGGGTTCTTCCAGGGACCTTCAGGATCTTCGGGGCGGAGTCAATCATCAGTCTCGTCGGTGTCATCATCAGTCTCGTCGATGTCATCATCAGTCGTGTCTTTACAGTTATCCGGTCAGTCTGGACTGTTGCATGTTGGTTGGTATAAAAAGTTACCGCATAAAAGTTGAATGAATGCATTAACTCCCTAATACCTGATTAGGTGCTTTCAGTTTTTAAGATTAGTCTAGGTGTTGTGTCTAGGTATTATCTATTTTTTTATGTATTCAGAAATGAGTATGCTTATCAGCATTTGCCACCCGTGCAAGCTCTGCTTATTTTGAGATCAAATTAGCTTTGTTTAACGGTGTCCCAGATATATTATTTATTTAACAGTCACTACACAACCTCTGTGGGAAAGAGATCCTCCTCTATGAATGTCTCCAGTTACGGGTATCTGAATAAATCAAAATACCTCTGCGTTATTCATTCACCTTGCATCTGCAAGGTAGGGTATCCTAAATCGTTTATCTAATTTAAGAGCTTGCATAATTTAATTTGATTATTTGCATTTGATTAATTTAGTCTAAATTCAAAGAAGGTATATTCACTCGTTCTAAAACCCAATTATTGCAAAACCATAATGGTTTTCTTTTTCTTTAGTTATTTTAGGATGTAAATTTAAAAACAGCCATTCAAATTTACAAATGATTTATTATTTTAACATTTTAAGTCGTATTCGCAAATTTACAGTCGTAAGCAAAAGAAGTTCGAGTATTACAGGAGATTACAACTACAAAGGTACATAAAACTAAAAGATTTATTCTTAGGCAGTAAGAAGATATTGTTACCTAGTTTGGGGTACCCATCACATCGACATCTGGTAACATAAACAATATTTTTGGTGATCTTAAAGAAATGTTAATACCTAGTCAAGTACAAAAGAGTATTTCATCCTTACAAACTAATTGTTCTTTAAAACTATAAGGCACTATTCATAGTTAACTTACTATGTTACAAATGTAAATAAATAACTAATACATTACTTTATACACCTAACCATTTGTTCTGACTTCACGAAACTCCATCTAGAGAACTTTGTCTTGTATCCGTTACTTTCGATGTGGAAGCTAATTCTATGACGTATGTTGGTGATGCATCATACCTTATATGTTTACTAATCTCGCCCACTATACTTTCCAAACTTTGTGTTCCTTCACTATCATTTGTTATACTATAATATTTGTCAGAATTGGGTATGATTGAATTCTCGATATCTGATTGGGAGCTGAATATTTCATCAACAGATGGAAGAATGGATGGCAATATTTTAACATCTTCGTAATAAATGGCCTCTCTTTTCCTAACAGTCTGAGTGTCGTCACTCACGACAGTGGACAAAACTGTGCTAAATTCACCAGGATGTCTACCTGATACGTAAAGTGTTACAACGCTGGTTTGTTTCGGTGGAGCTGCAGGAGTGGGTTTTTGAGGTCTTGCCTTTCTCCCACGTGGAGGGGGTGGAGGGGGCGGAAGATCTTCTCCACTATCTTGAATTTCATCAGAGAAGTCTTCATTGCTATTAAGGTCTGATAATATATTCGGTTTAGGGCTATTACTGTAGATATCATTGTTGAGATTTAGGTTGTTGTTTTGCAATAATGCTAAATCAGACTGTCCCAAACCGAGAAGAGGATTTGGAGTTTGCAGTGATAAAACTTGTTGTTGTTGCTGCTGCTGCTGTTGTTGTTGTTGAAGCAAAAGAGGAAGTAACAAGGAATTAAGTTGGTTTGGAGATTGGGCCAACGCTGTAGGGGTTGTAACTATCGTGTCTGTGATAAATTCAGTGGCCGTAACCACGCTAGTCGTAGGATCGACAATGGTAGTCAATATTGCTTGTCCTCGGAAAGTGATAGGCAAGACCGTCTCTCTGGCATCTGTGACTGTAGTTACGTAGGTCGTTGACCTTGTCTTATACTCTGTCACAGGTGTCTGAGCAACTTGCTGTTGCGGTAATAATCCCTGTCCTTGAAGAGCTAGGAGAGGGTTTATCGCAGGTTGTTGGTTGCCAAGGAGAAGCTGAGACAGCAATAAATTAGCTAATGGCACATTGGCGCTGATTTCAGGGGCAATAGTTTGAGTTTGAGCCTCAACGTTATAGATGGTACTAGGCAAAATATGAGAGTAAGAAGTCTTCCTACCCCTAATAGTAGTTGGTGTAAATAGCACAGTTGTGGTTGGTGTTTCATGCAAAATGTATTTTATGAGTTTTGTAGCTCCGTTATCACCAATTTCTGTCGCTTCTTGAACCAATACTAACTGCTGGTTACCTAAAGGTCCAATTGATGTTGACACTTGGTTCCTCAATAGCGTTTGAACGCTAGGAGTGGCAGATAAAACGTTTTTGTACTCAGTAATCTTCCCATTTACTACAGGAATAGTGACTTCTGTAGGGATCTGGTATGTCACAGTAATCCTTCCATCGTTAAGAATGTGATTATCTCTGAATCGCTCACCGCTAGTGTTTTCGAATGAACTCCTTTGCCTACTGTTAGCTCTGCTAGTAGTGGTACGAGGGCGAGACCTGCTTGTTGTTCTAGAAGAACTAGATCTGGACCTATCTGAGTTTGAATTTCTGTTCGAAAGTCTGGGTGCTTTAGGTCTTGATGCTGATGTAGTTGTCCTTGAAGTTGGCCGTGAAGATTTGCTTCTTCTATAAGCAGGACTGGAAGCAGTTGTTGTTCTACTCTCCCCACGAATAATAAATGGCTGTCTTGATGACACTTTAGGTGCAGATACGGTAGTGCTTCTAGAGTTACTTGAAGTTCTGGAGTTATATCTATTTCCGGGTCTTATTTTATGTGTAGAAGGCGCTGGTGGTTCTGTCTCCGGTTCAGGTTCTGGACGACGCGTTGTAACTTTGGTACCGGGTCTTCTGAAGTTGGTATACTTTCTACTTCCATAGTCTACTTGACGTTTTGATCTCCGCTTGAAAGCGAACGGCCTTATTGACACGATAGGTTTACGTGGTGCAGCAGTAGATGGCGTGGCTACCTGCTGCTCTTTTCTGTCTGATGAGTCATAATCATTGTCAACTTCAAAATCTTCTTCCTCTTCCAAAATTTCTTCACTTTCTTCAACTTTCTGCTCGTTTTCTTTAATTTCTTCTTCAGGCTCGGGCTCTGGTTTATTAAACAGGTTCCTTCTTGGGAAAAGTGCGTTTGGCCGTTGTCTGCGTAATGATAGAAGTGGGTTCGTAGGTGCGCGTGTAGTAGTTCTCCTAGTTGTAGTAGTAGTAATACGACCACGTGGTGTGTTATTTCTTCTAGAGGACGGTGTAGTTGAGCGTGGAGCTATAGCCGTTCCTGGTTGTCTGACTAATGGTGGTCTTCTGAACCTCAATAATGGGTTGTTTGTAGTCCTAACGGGAGCTTCCGACGCCTCTTCTAAAGGCTCAGTTGCATTTTCTTCTTGTTGAGTCGCCGACGTCTCGGATTCGTTTTGATCAGGATTCGAGAACGAAATTATCGAAGATTGCTTGTTGTTTCTTAATCTGGAAGAAGCAGTAGGTCGGATTCTAGGTATAGCAGACCTGCTTGCATAGTCCAAACTGTTGCTTCTTAGTGAACTTGACCTGAAACCAGTTCTCCTAGAAGTAGGTTGAATGCTTCCTCTAGCAAATCCACCTGATCGTGACGCTGACGGTATGTTTGAAGATAAATTATTGGATGCGCTACTGCGGTTGCCTGAAAACCGTCTTCCAGGGCTTGAAGACCCAGGAGAAGCAGATTGTTTTCTATTAGCACCAAAACCTGAAGGGCGTACTGATTTCAATGTAGGTGTAGCTGTTATTGTTGGAGTGACTTCTAATCGGGTAATAGTCGTCGCACCACTTAATATGGGCACCCTCTTTGGACTGAAAGTGGGTCGGTTTCTTGACGCAAACGGTATTATGACAGGCGTGAATGTAGGCTTTTTGGGAGTGAAAGACAGGCGACTTTTCTTTCTGGTGTTTGAAGAGTCTTCTTCTTCTGCTTCAGTTTTAGCCTCTGTCGTAACTTCAGGTTCTCCAACTGAACCCTCAATGACATCAGGACTAGCGCTTATAATGGAACCTTCAGTCGTAGCAGAAGTAGTGGTTGTAGTGGAATCTGTGATTAGTGTCTTATTATCACTTGTTACGATTGTTGAATCACCAGAAATAACAGCGACTTGAGAAAATAGTATCTTCTTTTCCGGTTCAGGAGTCGCGTTACCATCTGCTGGTTTGACCTCAGCGAAAAGATTATCTATGTAAGTGCCTAAGAGAACCGTAGGAGATGCCGATGCAATATCAGGCAGTTTAGTTGTCTTAATTTCTTCTTTAACAACAGTTGGAGCTATTTTAGGTTTGTCACCGTTATCTTGTATGAGATTTTTATCAGCAGCACCAGAGGGAACTTTACGACCTAGTTGATTGTCTTCAACGACTTTGGTGTTATCTACAATATTGGTAACAGTCTCTAAACTACTCCGAATCTCGGACGTATTTCCAGCATAGAAAGTAGTGAAGTAAGTGTAAGTTGTGTAGAAAGTAGCCTTACCATCGTCTGCCTCTAAGTTATCATTAATAAGAGATGGTTTCAGTTCCACTTCTAAGTCATTTGGTGGTAATACACTCTCAACTTCAATAGGGGTCGTGTCAATTGGACTAAGAGTAGGTACCACTTGTACGGAAGGCGTGGGGATAACTACATTCGAAACTATTTCCTCACGACTAGTTGTAGTTGTTGACTTGTCTTTGTATAGCGTAGTCCAATATGTAAATGTTGTGTAATATGTAATTGGTAAGTTACTTTCTTCTTCTGGTTCTTTTTTACTATTGGGCATGATTGTCCCCGTAACTACGTTTGTAATGGTTTCTAAGTGACTTTTTACCTTGCTTGATTCCTTTCCTATGTACATGGTAGTAAAATAAGTAAATGTGGTGTAACTTGTTTGCAGAATAAGGGTTGGCGATGGCATAATCTCTTCTATATTGCTTTCGGAACTTATTTGATCTTCTAAAATGTTATTACTGTCTAACAATTGCCGTTCACCCCTTGAAGATGATGATTTGACATCTGTGACGTATAAGTTTTCAGATTCTAATGGATTGGATTCGACACTAAATAACATATCTACTTCAATTGGGCTTGGTTGAGGAGTTTCTTTTCTAGGCTCTTCGATCGGCTCATCATTATTTTCTTCCATACTAACACTGGTTTCCATTGAAGAATTCTCTTCAGGATTTGTTGGAGGTGCTCTTTTCGTTTGTTTGCAATTCCTGAAGTCAAACTGCGCCCTAGTATTTTCGACAGCTAGTGGATTGCTTTTTGTTGGTATCAACTCCTCTGGACCCACATAGTTTGTGTAAACCTCACTTCTACTACATACATTCGCGTCAGAGCCTACATAAATGGTTGTGAAGAATGTATAAGTTGTAAAGTAAGTCTTAACAGCGTCTGGCTTAATAGTGGAGCCAATATCATCACCTAAAGATGGAGTTGGCGTTTGAGAAGAGTAGACATCGTCAATTTCAACCGATTCTATAACGTCTTTGTTTTTGACTAAATCGATAATACTATTAATCGCGAATGATTCAGTTGGACGACCGATACCAACACTAGTAGGTGCTATTTCATTTTCGTTGAAAGCTCCGAGCAAAGAAGGATCTAGCTTT
Organism: Udea ferrugalis; assembly: GCA_950022985.1. Classification (NCBI taxonomy): domain Eukaryota; kingdom Metazoa; phylum Arthropoda; class Insecta; order Lepidoptera; family Crambidae; genus Udea; species Udea ferrugalis. The sequence continues at coordinate 3,994,174 of OX465541.1, forward strand.
GATAAGTCCAAAGTAGAAGTAATTATATTTGTAATGACAGACTTGTGACTAGCCACACTTGAAGTTTGGTCACCGAAAAATGTTGTGAAGTATGTATATGTGGTGTAAAGTGTTTTGTAAATGAGGTCGATTTCATTTTCTTCTGTAGGTATTTCCTCCTGCTCTTCAGACACAGGCTTCTCAGTAGGTGTGGTCGATTTCTCAGTACTAACAGATACTTCTACATGACTTTGGGTTGTTGTTGTTTGTTCTGTAGTGGTAGTAGTAGTAGTTGTTGTCGTTGGCTGTTTTTCTTCAAGTACTTCGTCAGATTCTTCATTGTCATCTTCAGCTTGTGTATCATCTTCTTGTTTCTGAGTTGTGAAAACTTCTGGTACAGCTTTGGGAATATTTGATGATTCTTCTGTTACAACCTCTGGAGAGCTAGTAATAGCTTCTTCTGAGACAGTCTCTGGCGTTTCTAAATTAGTATGCACGGATGATTGAACTTCTATGGATACAACTGCAGTAGGTTCTATATCTAAGTTGCTGTTACAAACAATGTTAGTCAGATAACCAATGTTACTTTCAACGACAACATCGGATTTCACAGACGTGGTAGTCACCGAGCTCTCTAACGGAATAAAGTATGTTGTCAAGTAAGTCAGTGTTTTGTAAGCGGTAGTCATAGTGGATTGTGTCTCCAAACCGTTTGTACAAGCAATGTCTTCATAAGAATCATGTTTGGTCTCTGTGGTAGTCTCTACATCTTCGTAAGATTCTTCGCTATGGCCACTTTCAGTTGTTGTGGATACTTCTTCCGACATTTCTGTAGTGGTTTCCTCTTCTTCCTCCTGTTCTTCTTCTTCAGTTCTTTCGGTTACTTCAGCGGCTGTGTTTTCTGATTCTTCCTCAGAGTTTGTGAAGAAATCGCTCAAATTATGTTCTGTAACTACGGACTCTTTGAATGTTTCTTCAATAGTAGCTGATGGTTTGAGTGGCTCTGTAGGTTTAGAAGTATAATCTTGAATAGGAATTACACCTAAATCATCAGTGTACCGTGTATTTTCAGTAGTAGTGATAATAGATTCGGACGGTTGTATTACATCTAAATTAAAGTCAAATCCACTCTCATGTTTTATGGCTATTGAATCTGGAGTATTGTCGACATTATATTGGACTTTCTTTAAATTATCATCATTGTCATAAATAGGTTGCTCGGGGCTATTTTGTAGATCTGGAGTAGCGATTTGAGTAGCAGTATTTATTTCATGAGCGTTAAAAATGGAAGTAGCTGCTGGAATATCAGCAGCAAGGTACGTTATTTTAGGTGACGATTTATCAATTGGCTTAGCTGACGGGAACACATTCACCTCGTTTGGATCTTGTGGGCGACTAATATCAGTATTAGGCGAAAATATGATCACAGTATCACCAACAACAGTCGTAAAGTCAGCAAAACCGTTATAAGTAAAAGTAGTTTTGGGTCTGGGTTCACTTTTTTGCCCAAATAGTTTTTTAGGTTGCTTTGATTGTTGAGATGTTTGTTGATATGAACTCTTAGATTCTACGTTATCAATGTAGTAAAATATGGGAGAAAATTCGTTCTTTATTGTGAAAGTAGGTAAATCGTAATCGGGTTTTACTTTGACAACGTTCGATTCTTCGATTGGCTCGTCGTTAGTATTAATGTCACTTTTGATGGGTTCAGTAACAGGTTCAAACGCTTTGCTATGTCTATGTAAGGTGTTAACATTATCTAAAACAGACGGTTGAGCAATAAATTCAAATTTCTTTTCAGCATCGATGATTGGACCGTCAAGGAAGTTCAAGGCTTCATTATGAACATAACGTGGAATTTCTTTAACCGGTTGGATTCTACGAGCAGTAGGCTCTTCAAATACTTGATTTTCAAAATGACTTTCAGGAGAAGTGGGAGGACTCCAATACTTTACGCCCTCCTGTGCAGGTTTGCTAGCATAAACAATGTCCATTTTGCTAGGGGCCAGATAGTCAGTGTTTTTGAGAACAAATTTATTAGGATCTATGAAACCAAGGTCTTGCTTGACGTTCCATTGTCCATCGAAGTCGGAGTGTATACGTGTTGGCTTTACAATAACAGGATCGTCTACATTAGAAGGTTTGTTATAAAGCACGAGAGAAGATTTTGTGAGGACTTGGGCGTAGATGCGACCGTTATCAAGTGTGGTGCCAAGGATTTGAGTGGCATATTCCGTGGTGACACCATCCTGGATGAACGTCCTCGCCGTTGATGTCAAAAGGCCAATGAGAGGTTTGACGCTATGGTACCTCCCAGACCTGGAGAAGTCGTTTCTTTTCTGGTCATTCACGAGTAGCACTGTCAAGTCTGTGTCATCCAGTCAAGTCAATCGGATAGGATCAGGTGCAATTTACAATAGTCCATTTGGGTTGAGATGTCCACCACGACCGGATTAGATTTGAAAGAGAAAGAAAAAACATACAATTAATAATGGAATATAAAATAGAAAAGAATAAATAAGATGCTAATAGATAAAAGAAATTTTGCAAATGGGTTAGCACTAATTTTTACAACTGATTCATTTGCTATGGACATGAATATTGATGATGTTTCTTTAACAAAGTCTTGACAACAAATATTCGTAGGTTAGTTTAGCAACGAAAACAATAATTCAAAGATGTTTCGCTTCTAGGTTAGTTTATCAACAAAATTACTATTTATGTAGAAAGCTGAAGCATCATCAATCTCAAGCTATAATTTACAACAAAAATTCAATCAAGAAGATGTGTTACGGCATATTTTGAAGAATATTAGGAAGTAAAAATAGAGAAAAGAAATAAATTCTAATAGAGACAAATCAGTAACAACACATAATCATTACGTTCAGAGATTCATTCAAGCAGGCACAGTTTCGTTTTTACAGACATTAATAAAAGTTGTGTATGTTTTATGAATTGCTCACCCCTGTTTTCTGGGACTCCTTCTCTTTTTATCCTCGTAGCTTCTATTGATTCGTTATTTTCATTTACATCTGGAACAAGACATAAATAGTTTTTGTTAGTTTGAGAAAAAATACCGACTTCTTCCTTGAACACAGTTACACTTGAACATATTATAATGATAAACAGAAGCTTTAAGGCTAATGGCTAAACGTGGGGTCAACGTAGTACGTGGCGTTACATATATTTTTATATTGTGCGATTGCTATCGCACCACTTACCTAAGCTCCTTATTCCTAAAACGTATGCTACTGCTTGGTTTAACAACGACATCGTCAGTTCATTATTATCCTTAATTTTAAGTTATTTTGGTTAACTACAGACTGTAAAGTTATCAAATTTGAAAGGAAAGGGATTTGAAAAAAATATAATCAGGGTCAAAATGGTGTTCAAGATATTCCGATATTCCTTTCGCGAGGGGTATTTCTTCGCAATCACACAACAAGCCCATGACACTAAACTTGACTCTTTTCCATCCAAGTTCACGGCAACCTTCTCAAACTGATTGAAACCACGTAATCCGAGCATTAAGCTTCGATTTGCTTTCGTCATTAATGCGTGACGTTAACCTAGATGCTCTAGAAAGCTGACTCAAGGTCATGGCTGGTTGGTGATTATTTTCAACAAATTGATTGTCCACAAAGCCACAGTATACAGAGAACAGTAAAATATCTACATACAAACGTGCCGCTCTTGGTTTGAATGTGTGCGTGCGCGTCGCGCTCCGTGTCGCGATTTCACGCACACGCTAGCATAAAATAGGGGGGTAATAGGGTGGTGGCAGTACGGACGGGCCGGCCGCGTGTCTGTGTGCACGCTAGGCTAATAACTCGGCGGGCGGCCTAAGATAACCTACTGTTTACACTGTGACAAAGCACTGCAGTACATGATAGGATTTTATCAAAATTAGAAACACAAAGATGTTCTTCAGGCTTTTTCTCCGAACAGCAATTTAAGGATTTTTACGGAGCAGAGCATATTAGGATTTCTCAATAGAGACAAATAATTTTGCTAAGAGATTGCTCTTTTCTGCAATCATTTATTTTTAGTGTGTATGTAAATTTTAGTCCGAGATTTGGAGCAATGTCCATTCATACTTTTCAGTAACCCTTTTTATTTTTTACCAGGGCAGGCAGAGACCTACAACATTCCTGGCCTATGTCTTGCGCTTCTTCGACTATCTTAAGTTCTTTCATACTTGCTCATCTGTTAAAAGTACTCAAATCTGAGTTCTGGTTTATTAACCCTTCCCCTCTTATTCTTTTTTGAAATTACTTTACAGAATCATCCTAGGTACTGTGAGTTGTTTTCACAACCCATTTGATTTACACGTTGCATAAAATGTGAAATTAAGTTCAACGTTACAAATCGCCCAAAACAGCAGGAAATACCATCATATTGCAGTTAGTTAATTGTGAGAAAAAATATTGCAATCATGGCATTGTTCGTCTGTCCGCTTGATCTTACCCAAAGGGAGTGTTGCTACATCGTGGTGTGCAAGAGAGAAATTATGTCTGTACTGAAATGTTATATCACATTCAGGTAGATGAATAAGTATAAAAAAAGAAAATAAACTATCTCCAAATTCACAGATGCAGGTCAGGAGTTTAGCAGCCCCTATAAGTATTTAATTGCTTAGTTTGGGGCTAGATGGCGCTGGCGTGATGTCCAGTGATATTTTCGGTTTTAAAGATACTATAAGGGATGCCGTTAGTTTTTATTGACGTTTGCATATTCGGGATCTGAACTAAGACTAATTAAAAAATACCAAGTAACGGTAATTCAGAAAGAAGTTTAATAATTTAATATTTTGTGCCTGAAGTTATAAAGTCATATTATCTTGTTTTAAGAAAAGCTAAACAAAATCTTGACTGCTAACGATAGCGCAATGGGAATCCTATACCTACTACCAACGCACACGACTAGAAATCACAACTCCAAACTTGAAGAAATTAGAACACTTTAAGATTAAAACAGACAAATTATAAAAAGGTTTATCTATCTCTTTGATTACTACTGGCCAGTTGTTCGAACCACTTACGGCCTAAAGACACACTTGCATTCAATTAAAAAACAATTCGAATTCAATTTCGAAAATGGAATTGGTTTGAATTAATACGAAGAAAGTGTGTTGCTTTGTAAATTATTCTTCACGCGGCTCCTGTGTGACCCAGTGACGTTAGATAGCACAAACTAGATAGGGAACAGGTTCAGACGGGTAACTTCCGTAGCAAAAAACTCGCCTTATGATCCATAGAGATTTCCGCATGTAAAGATTTTGATAGCTTTTTTTTTTAATTGTTTTTTCATAATGCGGCAACGATGTTAACGTTATAAATCCACAAATAAATACAAAAAGGTTTTATGTTAAACCTTTGTTATTTATTTGTGGATTTATAACGCTTACCGTTATAAATCCACGTATATTATAGGTACCTACCTAAATTCTGCTTGTTTTCTTTGGAAATATAAATTGGGTATAAATTAAACAATTTTCACTTAGTATGCCTTTTATTTCTTAATTTTGTTTAATATTTAGTAAATGCTTTACGCTGCATACAGGGCAAAATCGTCTTTTCCAATCTACAAACATCCGTACCTTGAGATTTTTGTTTATAATGTTGCACCAATTGAACACAGTTAATCGCAGAGTTAAATCAAAACAGCTTTTCGCAACTACACTTTTGGGTTGCTTACAACCCAAAGAATCATATGAATGCTGATGAATGCTTGGACTGAATTTGATGTTTCAACTCTTTTATAAAACCCTGTTGATGTGGGCTATTTTCTAAAACTTGATTGTCTTCTACAATTATGTTTCCAAACAATCTTACCGCATTTTCTGATGGGTAGGTAAGTTTATTTTCTTTTAAGCATTTATATTTTCTGAAAAAAATATAATTGTTGACACAATGAAATAAAAACCAACCTGACAATACTTGTCACAAATGACAATCAACAAAAGCGTAACCTAGGTTACAAACCAAAGACAATCCTTAGACTAGAAACCTCATCATCCGCGGGAGGAGGGGAAGCTACCATTTCCTATAAGAGCATCCATAGACAAGCTTAACCTTAATGCTATTATTTTTTAAAGGAAGAAAATCGGCCGTGTTAGATAGCCACCCAGTTACCGATATGGTCTAACAAATTAAGGCGTGACCCTGTAGGTATATATATCAGGGTAAACAAAACTATTGCTAGATGTTGAATAATTTTGTGTAAATAAGATTCATATTGTACCTATTTGGGTGAAATTCTTGCTGCGTTCTTTCGTTTTATTCATCAACTTTAGGTTTTTTTTTTTCTCAGAAACGCTATGGGTTTTATTTCAAATAATTTTATTTTGTGTTTATTTGATAAAACAGGACGTCTGAATGTGAATGTGACTTACATTGCGAATTTGCGTACAATGTTTTTTTGCCATATTTAGATAACGTCATGCAGATGAAATAAAATTATGACAAGCAGCACTAATAAATGTGACATTATTAAAAATAAAAATAATATGCTTATAAATATTTGTCATCCTAATAATATTTGGTTATTAAATCTTGTAGATGCAATAATTCATTTCTTTTTGTTTTCTGGAGCTTTATTACAATGTTTAAAATAACAAATAAATATTCTGCATTAGACACTTTTCATCATAGGCGATGTGCTAGTCATTGATACAAATAAAAACAGGAAGATAGGGCATCCTCGTACCAAAAGCGGAAACCCTAAAACAGGCCTAATGGACCTGTTCGCAAGCCAATCTGACAGCGACTTGTTTGAGTGCACGCCATTCATACGTCAATGTCATGTGCTAGGTTTCGAATTTATAAAGTATGAACGTAACGTATCTTCCTCTTTTAGTTTATATCAATGGTGCTAGTACTGTAATATTCAGTTTATTTCAGGACATTTCAATCAGGTGGTCCTAAAGTCACATTAAAAATCGGAGGGAGTTTCCAAAATCACTCTACAACACCTAGAAGAAATAAACCATATTATTGTAGCAAACGCAATGTCAGACGGATGCCAGCTGTATATTTTTTACCAAGAAAGAATACTAACTAACCATCACTTAGTTTAAAGAGGCCGTTATCCGCGTACAGAACTAGAATAAGTGCTATTGGTACTTGACACGGAATGTGACAGTGACGGACGGAAGCGTTCGGACGACGGACGCATAATGATCGGTGGTGACACAGTATAAATCATACAGTAGGCTATCTAAGGCCGCACGCCGAGTTATTAGCCTAGCGTGCACACAGACACGCAGCACAGCCCGTCCGTACTGCCGCCTCCCTATGCCTCCCTATTTTATGCTAGCGTGTGCGTGAAATCGCGTGTGAGTGATATCGCGACACGGCGCGCGACGCTCACGCACACATTCAAACCGCGAGCGGCATGTTTGTATGTAGATATCTTACTGGATGATTATACTGTGGTGGTGATAAGTGTCACGGTGCCTGTGGCCTGGAACTGAGGCACTGGCGCAAGGGAACGTCAAACTGACAGTTGGATAACATCTAGCCTGGTTTAGCAACCTTTTTTGTAACAATTGCGGTTGTTTTTGGGTGGACAAACCCAGTTTATCAAACGCTCAAGACTGGAGGAGGTAGCCAGAGGAACACTGATTGTTGCCATCATGCTGGCCGGAACCTTCAGAAACACATATCTAGCCGAATTTCAACCCTAAGTGGTGATGAGCCTACCGGGTTGCTGGCGGTTTTTTTTGCGGTGTTTTGTAGTTAGCCGAAAATTGTATACTGAAAACGAGAGGTGTTCCAACCAGATTCGATCGCGTGACCACCGGGTATCAGCCACAGTTCTTAACCACTGGGCCACGACGCTCTTTAAGTGCCAACCGATCAACCAAGTTTAGGGCCCATTTTTTTGACGTTGTTAGGCAACCGATCAGATAATATTATTCCCGTAGTCCAGATATAAAATATGGATTTACATTATTGACTTTAGTGAAGAATCAAATTCCTAATCTTTGACGCTAGATGGCAGTTATTATCTTAACTAGCCATATATTTATCTGTGAAAATCTGGTATGAAATTCTACTTTATGCATGTGAAAAGACGAGTCCGAATTCGTAATTAAACCCTATAATTAAAAATCTAAATAATAGCAACTGATGTTCGCTCAAAATTAACAAAAACAGGGTCACATAATCATGACGTTAAATGGATGTATTATTAAACTAACGACTCTATAATAAATGTATGTAACGATTGTAACGAAATTCTCATAGTTAAAAGAATGTTTACCACTGACCATAAAACCTCGTGTTTAGACGGAGGCCTGGTTTAGTCAAGTACTATTCCCCGTTTGTAATAACTTCCGTGGATAACACAGAATACAGTAATTTAAAAATTGGCTTACTAAATATTATAGAATCAGAGAAAATAAGACTCTATTTTCGATGTAGCAAGGAGTAGATCTGGATTTAGAAATGCATTCATGTAGCTTGTTCAGACAAAGAACCATAACACGCATGGAACTGTCAAAATATTAATTATTTCGCACGTTCCCCTTTCAAAAAATTAGTCATTAGATCAGTCGATTGAGAAGCAACCTTACATATTAGTCTTTTAGGATTGATAATGCGATAACATCATTTAAACAGCTGGAAGACGGTGTTCTTAATTCAAAATCGTAATGGGTGTTTTATCGTAGGCGCCTGAGAACTGATACATAGGAACAGTTCATAGTTCTTTCATCGCGAACATGAAAATCAGATATCCAAAGTATTTTTCCGGCCGATTTAAACGGTTTTTCAGTTTATTTCCTTTTGGTAAGTTTCACTTTTACTTGCTATTGTCGGGTTCAAATGAAAGTGAGGTTCTTATTGCTTCTCGTTTTGTAGAGAATGCTTTCTACGGTAACTGGCAGATTTTGGTAATCCGCGACCGTATTTTTTAATCGTAATTTAGCAACCATAATCAACACTGAAAACAAATATGTACTTAGTAACTCCAAAATTTAGTATACTTTACTATTTTTGATTATAGTTTATTGGCATAAAGTGAGTTTTCTACTCTTATTAGATCGGTTATGGTAAATAGATAGTTTATGAAAATTACCTCTTAGGCAACTCCGAGACAGTTTTATATAAGCAGTAATCGAGTGACAAGGAACTGCGATATTTCTTGAGTAACTACGTAAATACTTCCCATAGTGAAGTGTCTAGGTTTCAAAACAGGTCCTTAACTTTTATGGCAGCAAAAGTGTGGGATAAAAACACGTACATGTAAGTGAGACAGCGATATAGTTGTAAACAGGTGCGAAAAGGACGCAAGATTTATCTGTGTCAGTAGGTAAGCCAAGCCTTAAGTCAATGCACTTGCAATGCAATGTTTTGATGAAAGTTTACTTATTTATTAGGACAGTCAATAAGACAAACACACATACAATTTAGATCATTTTTAAACAATAGGACTTAAAGCTAAGTGTCGTCTTAATTATTGGCTGCCACGGCATGCAATGTGGACCACAGATTTTTATTATTATTGAAGAGCTTCCTAAATTAGTAACAGCCAAGTGATTTGGCTGTTTAAACAGCACGCTAGCACCGTATGCCTGAATTTCTGTGGTTTATCATTGAAGACATCCACATCGCAAACCTTGCAGAGGCCATTATATTGCCTTTGTAATCTGCTCATGGTGGCGTGGTGGCCCAGATTGGTTTTACTGCCTTTTATTGAGAAGGGGATATATCTGCTAACCCGTGCTAGTTAAAAAAAAACAAACAAACCTCCATAGTCTTTAAAAAAAAACAATGAATGACAGTCTATTTTCGCGCCTTTTCTAATCTGTCTTTTCTAATCTTTTGTAATCTGCAATAAATCTTTGAATCTGTACCGTTACGCAGGCAAGAACCTTGCACTTGCGTCGTTAAAATAATGACTGTAGATTTAACCCAATTTAGAACTAATAATACGCTCTTACAAGGTTAATGTTACATTTACACGACGTACTTTGAACGTAAGCCGATTAAGGCGATTATTTATTGATTGAAGCTGTTATTGGTACGTTTATTACTGAAACCACTCTACAACGTAAAAATAATATATATTTTTCATCAAGTTTTACATCCACTGATAACTTATAATACGTATTTATTATAACATACGCTCACGACCATATCCTTAATGGGCTAGTCAGACACACTACTTAATTGTTGCCGTCATGGTGAACGGAACATTCAGAAGCCCACATTTCGCCGAAGGGAATTTGAATCCAATGTGGTAAGTACGATCCGTTTATCAGGGAGTTATCCGGGTTGCTTGGGTTCTACATGGGTGTTTACATCACCGAAGAGTTAGCCGCAAATTGTACCATGAACACAAAGGAGGTGTGTTCCGGTCAAATTTGATCTCGGGTTCCGAGCCAGAGTGCTTAATCACAAGCCACCACGAGCCACGACGCTCTAAAAATTATTAATAAGTTCGAATTTTAAAGAGGCTAATTGCATAACATAAGTCACTCCCATAGGCTTTCACAGCGCCACTGAGCGGCCTACATCCACCGGAATTTTGCTAATTTCACCAAGAGGCCCAACTATTATCTCTTAGAACTGACCCTACAAAATACTCAAAAAGTTAACGCAGTCCTGTAAGCTTCAAGTGGCCGAGGAAATAATTAATTATTTACTTCAAGATACTGTTATTAAACCTCCTTAATACCATTACAAAATCCCTTTTTTGGTTTAAGGTTTAATTTTGATAAGTACGGCAAAGGCGTGCTGCATAACTGCTACCCACTTGGCTAAGAACTCGCTATCTCTTTCTATCTTTTTTAGAAGTGTAAAACTAAACGTCGCGATATAATCACATCACCAACCGGTAGCGGTGATAGTGTCGCAAGCTTCTCACGACTGTACCATATAATAGACAAGTTCGTAAGTCCGAGATGCTTGCGACATTGAACCTTGTGCTTTACGCAATAATGGCTATCTCCAAAGTTGAGAAAGATATGATTAAGTTATAGCGAATCTTCAATGTAACAAATTGTTGCAGACTCATTTTCGTTAGCTAAATCCGTTACAATACCTTTATGAACTTTTTATTAAGAAACAGTTATAAATATTTGGAGTCCTGATATGGTGAATTTGTTTTGCTTATTTAAATAACTATTAACACCAAAATTGACTTGATACCGAGTTCAAAAAATACGGGAACACCTACTTTCCGTTCATTGTAACAATTTGCGGCTCTCTGATGATGGTAAACAATATAAAAAACCCAAGGACAACAACGATAAACCCTCACCTTACCATGTTAGGTTCAAATTAAATCAGTGACGGCTTCTGAATGTCCCGTTCACCACGATGGCAACAATCAGAGTGCCTCTGACTAATTTGGGAGTGGTATTTAAAGTTTGCCAGATATTATAAGAAAAAATATAGTAGATCCACTATTCTACTCGTTCGGAAACCAGTCACAAAAGATCTTCACACAACTTAAGATGAGTTTAACATTGCGAATGTTCACACTGAGGGTAAGTTGCACCATAGTAGAAGTTAAAGTTAAAGTTACAGTTTTTGACAAATTTGACAATTTGACGTCATTTTTGGGCCTAACTTTAACTTTAACTGAAATTTGGATGTTTGTTATTGTTAAAGTCAGATGGTGCAACCCAACCTAAATGTCATTTTGACATTTCAAATTCAGTCTGACCTGTGACAAGCAAACGAGTATATTTAACCCAATTACTAAATGACAGACTGGACGTTACAAAATTGACAATACATTGTGTAAACAAACCGGTATCAACCGGTTCGGATATAGGTTTTCTAACCGATTCGATTGTAAAACCTAGCCTTATATGTTGAGAAATGACCTCGTCGCAATCATAGGTTGTCATCTGATAAATATCTTTTATCTGTGGAGTATTTTACACTTGTGAAAGTAGCCTGATGCAAGATGCAGTCATGTGATATTAAAAAGCAGATTGACGAAATACTTAAGTGTTGTGACAGAAAATACTTTGAGATTTTTAAGGAATTTTGCAGAATGTAGATTTCATTGATCGGAAATGTCAAAATGTGGTCAGAATTCAAGCCATTCTTAATTTAACTGCGCTTATTAAGAAGCATTCGTGACAAAATATTTAAACTATGTTTATCTTACTTATCTTCTGCTCACTTAAATGGACGATTTGTAATACAACTGCACCTTAAAAAGGAAGATTTAATCATAAATGATCTTGCTGTTTTTTGAAAATACGAACTTGTTATTCGAGGCGCACGATTTTCCACTTCACTAAAATAAATAAAAACCAATGCAGATAAAAAAGCGGTGGCTTATGCCATGATAGTAATAATATTATTTTAAAATAATGGCCAATATGAATCTTTAATAGGTGTTAGAGACATAATTTAGGCTACAATTATAAAAAAGTAAGAAAAACTAGTAGTATTAAAAACATACAGAAATAAGGATTCTAGTTCTTCGTTTTATATTAATAGTACTTAATTACTAAACAAAAAATATAAGTCGTGACATGATAAATCGCGATGTTGTATAAAAAGCAATAAAAACATTAAGTAATAAAAAAGTTCGGGTCAGACCAAATATTTTGTTTATTGTGAATCCGTGATAATTTTTTGGCTTTATGACTTTTTTTTGTTGTTGGGTTCTAAGCCGTGGTTTTTAGTCTAATGAGACTAGAAGTTCATCGTTGACCCACAGTTATTGGTTTATGAAACGAAACGTTTGTACTACAAAACGGATTAGTTTGATGAAGTACAGTCGACTACAGTTCGAGCGTAATGTATCCTCGTACATGGTCATACATTCAAAATCGCTCTTAATATCATTCCAGTTAGTGTCTATCCAATAAAACAGTGCAATGGTAGTTTGTTCTTCTCACCAACGAAATAATTGAATAATCGACAATAAAATCCATATATTGTCGATTATTCAATTATTTCGTTGGTGAGAAGTAATATTTTTTGTCAGTTGACTAGTCTCTAGACTAGTTAACCAAGGAAGGCCAAGGAACTACTGTCAAAAGGTATGATATTTTAACCAAATATGATAAGGACTTCATTTTTGGGACCATCAGAGCATAACGTATCTCTAGGTCTGATCGACTGTACCTACTTAACACGCATAACCTAAATGTACCTTTTCGGAGACAAAGGGAGCTAGGTCTAGCTTGATGACTCATTTGGGGTCACATGAACTTATATTGCGACAGAGGCCCTCGCAGCTGGCTCAGGGGGGGAAGAATTAATCACACAGTATTTGTAATGCTTCAAGACCAGAAGCCTAGTTAAAGGCAATGATATTATGATAAAAAAGACGTAGATAGGTTACTTGTGCAAAAAAAGTGGCACCCAAAATCAGATACCAAGGATTTGAAAAAGCTTTGTGAAAAACTTTGAAACACACTTCTAGCAAGAACTCCGAGTAAATATTCGCTGAAACTCTTATACAGGCTTATTCAGGCTACTTACCGTCTAACTAATTACAATAATTACGAATTACACATAATCATAACCATATTCAACTCCATCCATTCCAGTCCATCAGTCCTTACATCACACCGTGACGTTATATTCGTAAGTGCAGGAAACGAGCGCTTCCGAGCATTCAATGGAGCTTATCAGTTTTGCAATAGTCGTAACTGGACCGCCGCTCGTAACGGTGTGAGGTCAGCCCGATCATGGTTAAGACCGATTCATAACCTTTCGGCCTACTGAAAGGCTTGGAGTAACTTTTACCTCGGTTAAAAGTGAACGTGCATGTAGAAGACAGGTCGATTTTATGCAATAAAGGTTGATTTTACAACTATTGTGTTGTTATGATATGCATATCGCTGAGAGATCGCATACCTAATTTACTTGCCTTTAGATGTAACAAGGTGGTCCACATTGGGAAGCGTAGATGCGAATATACATTTATAATTCAGAACTATACAAACAGATATGTTGCACGCAAATGTTGGGACTGTCCGGGGATCGATCCCGCAACCGCTGGTGTGGTTGGTGTGATAGTCAACTTTATCGGTGATCAATACATACATACCCTCACGACCATCTACCTAATGGGTTAGTCAGAGGCACACTGATTGATGCCGTCAAGGTGAACGGAACATTCAGAAGCCCACATTTCGCCGAGAGAATTTGAACCCAACGTGGTAAGAGGCGAGCCTACCGGCGTTTTCAGGGTTGCTTTGGTTTTACATCGGTGTTTTCTTATCTCCGGAGAGTTAGCCACACAATTGTAGAATGAACACAAAGTATGTGTGTTGCGCCAGATTTGATCTCGGGACCATCGGGTTCCGAGCCAGAGTGTTTAACCACTGGGCCACGACGCGACGCTCTCCAAGACTAATGATTATTTTTATTCAAGCCCAGATTATGCAAGGGTCACGCAAATGTATCGATTAGCTAGTAAACTCAGCAGAGGGAGATTCCTAAAATAATATCAACCGGTAAAAATAAATTATTTTATATTAGCTGTTGGGATTAGAACTCTGTACCTACCCTCAAAACGGAAAGGTAATCTGGACATCTATGTTAGTATATGGTGGTATGGTTGGTCCTAGCTGTCTTTGTTCACCAATAGACATCTTTGATGATGATGATGATGAATGAATATCCCAGTACGGTGAACCAAAAGAAGGGTTATTGTATGGCAGACTTCTTAAACAAAGGTCCATACAAAACATAACCTGTCATTTAGAACGTTCATACAAGGTCACCGAACAATGGCGACTAGGTCAATCTTCCTTCAATCCCATGAAACAATGGATATGGGAAATAGGTGCATGTATGGTGTTCTCATTTGAATATAATACGTTTATTTAATAGGATTCATTTGTTATATTGATATACTTATAAAAGAGAACGCTTAGTGCAATATAACGACATAGCAGTTGTTGAGATAATAGTATTATTATCTGTACCTGGACACTCAACCACTGCTAGAGTTCCTGCTAGAGTAGAGCACCTCGGTTTTCTTTCTTTTTAATGAGTATAATTAAAATTTATAAATGCCAATGTCAATGTCCACTTCAACACATGTTAACTGTCAATGACAACCCGCATTTAAAATGGTTTTGTTCTTTTCGTTTCTTTTAAACATTTCGCTATTCCTTTAACTAGATACTAAGAACAACCAATTTCATCTCGAATTTACAACAGACAAACCTATTCAAACTACAAATTCAATTGTCAATAAAAAAGAAAATCGCATTCCATATTCAAATTTTCAATCGCACATAAGGCCAGCGTCTGACCCGCCAGAAGCCGTCATCGAGTGAAAGTAAAGGCAGTTTTCAATAAAAGAATTTCACATTCCGCCAAAAACTTATTCACACGCCTTATGTGTTATGCCAAGCAATTATGCTTGTGTATTCACGGTGTAACAACCGCGAACTAGCAATTGTTACTGAGATGTTGTCATTTAAAATCGCCATCTTGTGTAAATACGCCATTTTAAAATTTACATTTAACTGAAATAACTATTTTGAACCTTATTCCTTTGACATAAAGGGAAGAATTTTGGAGTAACTTAGTAACGATTGCAGAATAATTCGAGTCTAAGTTATGAGCTCGCTTCAATAAATACATAAGAACGTTTTCTATTGCTGACGGTACAGAAGACAACAAGTCAGCTGTTTACACTGTGATAGTTCGTATCTCCTTAAACCAATTGCATTAAAGGTCATTTTTCAAAAATACTTTACCACGCTTGACGTCCCCCCGACTGTACAGCAGAATAATTTTTGCTACTTTCAATGAATTATTTCCAGATTCGAGCAATTGGCGAGGTAATAGAATTGAATGTAATGCTTTTTTTATGGTCTTGATGTTTTTATTGTTTGATGTTTATCTTCGTTAAAATTACAATTCAGGGAAATATGATTGTGTGTGTGAACTTTCACGGTCAGCAAGAACGTTCTGAAAGGTTATGACCATTTGCAAAAATATTTGTCAGTAAACGGGTTCTGAAGAAAAGTAAATAGACACCTATTTTAATTAAAATATATACAGGATCAATTGCTTTTACTAAGTGTGTTGGGATTAACCTTTAAACATATCCCTATGTTTATGTACAGCAAAACCGAAATCAATCAAATAAAATATACCTACCTAGGTATCTAGTCTCTAAAAAGACAGTAAATCAGTAGCGATTTATTCTTAGGTACGATTTGCCACCAACAGACAGATAAACACGTAAAATAAAAACTCGGGGTTTACAAACTGACAAATAACAAAAGAAAGTGTTGTTTGAGTAGTTCATGTGACGCGTCTACCACACGCTGAACGTGTTCGAAATTCAAATTGAAGAAGAAACTAGTACAATCAAGAGATCGTTGCCGAATTATCAACCTTCTTCAATCTACTTTGGACTTTATTTCGTCGGAAATACACTTCAAATTGGATGAGTATTGTTAGTGTCGCGAATGTCAAGTACTAACATGGAATCGATAAATTGATTCTAAGACACTTTCGTACGAAGTGAAAGACAAAATTAGCATTTTGGAATTAGACTATAGGTGATACAAATTACTTTCTACTACTTGCCATTGTTTGGTCACGCAATAAACGAAACAAACAAAGTTCGAAAAGAACAATCAAAGATCTTTTTGTATAAGTAATTTTATTCAATCACCATCTTATTGAAATCATGCCTGCATTTTATTTTACTATTTCGATTGAAAATATTAATTCATTGATAAGGCTTCAAAAGCGGAAAATCATCTCGAATGTAGTTTATTCTCGTATTTAGTTAATTAAGTTAGCTTCTTAATGAACTAAATACCTACGAGAATAAACTACATTCGAGATGACCTTGGGCTACCTTTATATGAGACTAGCAGCCGCCCGCGACTTCGTCCGCGTGGACTAACGTTATCGTAATTTTAGTAAGGATGCCTATTTTTTTTTAAAATGAAATATAGCCTATGTCACTCAGGAATGATGTAGCTTTCCAACAGTGAAAGAATTTTTCAAATCTGCCAAGTAGTTTCGGAGCCTATTCAATTCATACAAACAAACAAAAAATCAAACCTTTCCTCTTTATAATATTTGTATAGATAAAACTTCGAATCTTAAATCGTCATTTAGGTACTGAGCTAAGATGGATATAGTCTAGCCTATTTGAAGACTTTTCTAGTCTTTGAAGTCAGAAGAAGTACTAATTTATAAACACAATTTGTATGCCAAAAATGTCCATAAAGATTTTTTTTGCGAAACACTTGGAAGAAATCATCCTGTATAGGTATTTCCACTATTTCATTTTATCACAGGACTTGGCAATCTAGTGAAATTTTCGTATACCGTAAACTTTCTACCGTGTGATTTTTTACAGTTCGTAATTAATTTTGACAACAAACCTCTTTGTTGTGCCATTAATGTTCCGAATTAAACATTGTTGATGGAAACAATGTGAGTCACGCGCTTTATTGCAATAGAACTGAAAGTGTATTATTTTGAAGATGTTCAGAAAATAAACTTATAAGATGTGCAAAATTGATCCTTCTTAAAAGGATTCTATGGTGCAAATTGATCGGACTGGCCACCCTGTGTTGCTCTTTCGCGTAAGAATTGCTAAATGCATTTTAATAAAACTTTGCAATATTAAAGCTTATAAATCCCAATATGGCTACAATTTATGAGAAAACATTCTTTAAAATCATAGTTAACGCGGACGAAGTCGCGGGCGGCCACTAGTAACTTATATCTGTAAATCGTATCTTTCTCTTATTTGTAACGCTGATTCAAAATCCACAATAAATAGAACTTAAACTTTGAATAAATTAAGTAAAACTATCAAAGAGTCTAATCACTCACTTGCCATGACTGATATAATTAAACAAGACGTTAAATGCCCAAATCAAGTCACCAGTTTGTTGGACATTCACAGAACAGATGGCGACGACGACATATTCGATCTGGTAGGCGATCCAAATAGTTTTACCCAATCATCGTAACATAAAAGTCATTCACAGAGGTATCGAGGTCGGCCATCTTAGAGAGTGAAACTGCATTTTTTGTGTACCCACCCACAGCCGGCTCGCACTGTGGAGTAACACCTCGGCTGTCTTGGACCAAAAGTTAGTTTTACAAAGTATGTGAAAAAGCTTCCTAAGCTGGTGTTTCTGGAAAATAATAATTTAGCCTCTTCAAGATGTGAAAAGGCATTCATAATAATACATATAATAGTAATAGTAGATTGTAATAGTTCATATTAATAGTAGATTTTAAAGAAATACTTAGTAATAATACTTAGTAATAATACTTAGTAATAATACTTAGGAAATACTTATGGCTAAATCATATAGCCAACTAGTGAAGGAGCTGTAGTAGCTAGATTTAACTTCCATATATATGGTGAACTTTAGCAAAAAGCAATCGATGACCTGATGATTATGACGTTCACTTCATTTGTTGTCCAAATAATGGCTTGCCATTTTTAAACGAATTAAAAATAAGGTATCAAAACATGTAAATTAAACGCATTAATAAACACGTTTGACACCATCCAAACATCCCTTACAGATAAAATTCAACAAAAAACAACATTTCACTTTCACACAGAGGTCAAAAAACACACTAAAAGTTTTATTGTCTTTATTGTGTCCAGAGCTCGCGTCAACTAGCTCACTGTGTAGCGTCAGTACAAAAGTACCAGAGACAACCGGCTGCTCTACCGGAGCCTTTCTGGGTCAATGGTGGCACAGCGGTCGATGCTCTATGGTCTATAACCATAAATGAATCGATCTAATGAGATTGCTAGCGTATTACATCTAAGTTTGTTTGGAAAGTTAGCTTGTTGAGAAATATATAGTACTTAATTGTATGTTTCTTGTGATTTCAAATATAGGGTCATTCTTTAGATTAACTAGTGAAGAGTCTGATTATAGTAACATATTAAATGCAATATGATTAGATTAGATACACTTTATTGCACAAAACACACAAAACAACAATACGTTATAAGGACGCTTAATAATTTTGATACAATTTAGGCGGCCTTATAGCTAAAAGCGATCTCTTCCAGACAACCTTCCGGTAGAGAATCAGGGAATGCCAGATGCGGTAGTGCAAGATATTAGGAATTGCAATGATTGGTGATGTTAATTGATAGGTAATAGCTTAAACAGCGTTTTTATTATTACAGAAACTGCAGCATACTCGTACAAGAAAATGCCTCACAATAACTAATACAAGAATGTCTCAAAGGAGTTTAATAAATAAACATACTAAATAATAAATTAATTTAAGTAAGTTAATTGGTAATAATCTGTGCCCATAATTAAATATTACAGATATGAACTAAATGTTTGTACAACAAAGAAAAAATCCATATTCATAACGCAATTTGATCGGCATACCCTATAAAATGCCCACGCATTTAATTGGCGCTAAACAATATTGAAATCAGTATTAAAACATACAGGAAACAGGGCTAATACCAGTTCTGATAGAAAGTAAGGCCGTTCGAAGGCCGCAGACAGGGCCTATTGGCTATTGTCCACATATTTCGAGCCTATATCATTGTGGTTATGTAAAACCTTCGGTGACTAATACAGGATCCTAAAGTACGCCGCCGAGCTGTGGTATTACTGAGCATGCTAAGTTGAGTAATAAGTATTTCAATTAGAAATAGTATTAATACAAAAACTGTCACGTTTCTTTCTTCACAAAGTCCTCTAGTACCACATTGTACAGAGAGAAATGGGAAAGCCCCCTTAAAATATTACAAAACCTGGCAAGAACAGTTTTAAGCAGCAGGTCACTAAATTATTCCAATACTTTTAGGCGTGTCAATTTACGTGAAATTCCACAAAAAGCTCCACTAAATATACGTTTAATTCCTTTCATGTTTTTTCAATACAGTTAATCTAAAAATGTTTCGTCGCTTTTTTAACCTGGCCGCTTTTGACCACTTTGGATATAGCATGATGAGAAATAATACCTACGTAGGTAGGTAGTTCCCTCTGCTACTAATTTTAAATATCATGCATGATTACTAACAAAACTAAAGCAGTTAATTAACTCATATAGGTAGGTAAACCTACACAATGCATAGGTAAGTTTAATATATTAAAGACCAGATCATAAGTTCACGGCCATCTTATCATTTACATGTATAGCGGTTGACATTTTCTGAGTGTTCACACATGTATAATCAAAATGTTACGAAAGTTTTTTGCATTAATCAGGTTACCTAACGCTAATGAATGAAAAGGAATATTCATGTATTTGCTAAAACACATGACATTAACTTGTTAAAAATGTTTCAAAAAAATATTATCAACTATGAGTAGGTAGGTGTATTCAATTAAAGAATTACCCAAAGTTATGAAATGAATGACGTAAGTTACTAATGTTGCCATGTGTACTTAAGAAAAAACTAGTTAAACCTGACCTTAAGTAATTAATTATCCTGATATTTAACTCTCAAGCCCAACAGATGCTCTGACAATATTATCATGAACTCAATTTTTTAACCTGACTAAAGGTTAACATCGATCTTCCAACAACTTGTAGGTACTCCATGAAATCTTGAACTTTAAGCCGACGTTAATTTAATATAGAAAAACCAAAAAAACAGCTGATTTCAGGACATGGCCACGTATGTCAGAAGATTAATTGGGCAAAAACTAGTAAGTACAAGAGCTACATTGTTATGAAGAGGTACAACTGGACTTCTTCTCACTAGTTTTTCACGTTCATGTCAATTGCATTGGAGGTGCCCGTGGCGCAGTTGTGACAGTGATCGGCGACGATCAGTGTGGTAAAGCAACAACGCCGGGTCGGAAATGGAATGGGTGAACCCCGGCCGGAATTTAGCGATGTGTATTTCGGGCATCTCCGTGCTTCGGAAGGCACGTTAAGCAGTTGGTCCTGGTTGACGTCGCTAGATGTCAGTCGTTAAGCCTTAGGGCGGCTTGAAAACATCTGACGTTAAGGTTGCTGACTAACCTTACACCCCTCCAACAATCCGCACTGAGCCAGCGTGTTGCAGTATGGCTTGTTCCACCTCATAGTTGAGGTGAGGCCTGTGCCCAGCAGTGGGACGTATAAAGGCCGTTTATGTAGTAAGTACAAGAGCTACATTGTTGTGAAGAGGTACAACTGGACTTTTTCTCACTAGTTTCGCACGTTCATGTCAAATTCGGTGAGTTTCCAAACGGATTACTATCGAGAAATACCTTGCACTAAAAATTGTATTGGCGTATTAATCAGGCATAACCATTTCTAAACCAGTTGACCATTATTATTTACTTCAGCTATCTCTTACATAAGTTGTCCGGTATTTACTTAATGAATTCATTGAGAATTGGTAAATAAATTCTATCCAGAGCTTTAACATGATTGAGACTAGTGACAATTTGCGATTGGATTTCATTTGCAAAAGCAGTTAGTCATTTTCTTTAATTTCCTGCATCTAGACACCTACACGATCGCTGTCGTTATTCATGAAATTAAATGAAAGTGGAACTTACAAAATGAATACCGTGAATAATTATTACGAAATATCTAGAGCGAAGCCTGCCACGGAACAGAGAACTGTGGTGGAATTTGGGATATACCTTTGCTCAGCAGTGGGCCGGCGCAGAAG
The DNA here is from genome assembly GCA_950022985.1 of Udea ferrugalis. Taxonomy (NCBI): domain Eukaryota; kingdom Metazoa; phylum Arthropoda; class Insecta; order Lepidoptera; family Crambidae; genus Udea; species Udea ferrugalis. The sequence goes on from OX465541.1 coordinate 4,015,738, forward strand.
TGGACAAAATAGGTTGAGGATAAAACTCCAGGGAAGAATCGACGCTAACCCCTTTATTCATAAAAACTTAAACAGCGCTTCAACAACACGTTAACTTTTGCATCCATATGTCTCTTTCATTCTTGTTGCTGCCGCCATTTGCGAATAAGTGACATAACACGTCAATTGCTGAAACTATGTTTCGGCATATATTCGTTTTCATGAATAAGGGGGTAAATAGTACATTGTTATCCTAGGGGTGAAAGTAACTTATTTAGTCCCGAGACGGGGTTTGGCGCCCGTAACGAAGTGAGGGCGCCAATAGTTCGAGGGACTAAATAAGTCTTTAACCCGAGGTAAACACTGTGCTTTTCATTACAAATACGAGGAAAGTAAAAATAAAAACATGAATTAATTCATGAAGATCGAATTGCCGCTTTCCCGCCAATTTTGTTTGTTTTTTTTTCTGTGGCCGGCCCGCTATTCAGCCATTATTTTTTATTTTCATCATTGGAAAAATGGTAAATATTTTGCTCAAAGCTAAGTTATTTTAAAGAAATTGTTGAAACTTAATTATAATAAAGTTATTTAAAAAATATATATTCTCTAATCAATACTTAACTTTAAGTTATTTAAATTTTACATCGTGGCTGTATAGAAAGTTGGAACATGGTTCAATAGTTAAGTGAAAAAGAACTAGTTTTTTTTAAATAATATGACAGCTGTCAGTTGAAAGTGATTCTCCCTAGGGATGAAAAGTATTACTTTCAGCCCGCTTCTCAGGTCAGTAATGACCTACTTTCAGAGTATGAGTAATGAAAAGGGTATTTGTAAGCTATGCAATACAAAATATCCATGGAAAATTACTTCAATTCAATATCTTCATTGCATAAACTTTTTTTTATAAAGCGGCTAAATCATAGTTACGGAGTAAAATATACTCTCTTGAACTGTTGAAATGTTTTTATTGTCATCTGTCTTTTTTCTCATTTCACTTTTTAACACTTTCGGTTTATTGTTCGTTTTGGTAATGTATTAAATACTCACCTACTAAATTGTATTTCTTCATAAATACTTTTATTTATTACATTCCGATTATCAACTTCTGTGTTATTTCCTTTACTTGTGGGTTGTCTGGAAAAGATTGCTTTTAGAATAAGACCGCCTAAATTGTACATTAGCTCTAAAATATTTTCCTTCTTTGTTAATTACTCTGTTGTATTTGTGTGCAATAAAGTGTTTCTTATCTTATCTTATCTTTACATTAGCTTTTCCCTCGCCATTGCAATGCTTATCGCAAGCAAGTCTCGGGCTTAAAATGGCAGCTTTCTGCTAAAATTGAGCATTACCTTGACAATTGCCTCAATCGGTCCAGTCAGATTCCATCGGATGCTCTCTGACCTCCGGAACCTGTCCGGTGAAAGCGGCCACTTGCCGACTGGTCCATCGACGCTTGCGCACGTCTTTGTGAATGGCTTTTCACTTTCGATTTCATTGAGCTAAAGTTATCATGCCTCTTTGGTCTACGTTTAACGACAGTGAAATGTTGGACAAATATTGTATTTGACACTGAATAAAGGACCAACAGAAAAAAACGATGCTGAACTTTGTATGCTACTTCAAAAATTACACTTTGTTTAAGGGGAAACTACAGTTTCATAATTAATAACAGTTAGCCAATCACTTTTTTGAATAACCAGTTATAAAAATTGAAGTTGAACCCAACGTGGTAAGGGACAAGCCTACCGCCCTTTCCATCACCGGAGAGTTAGCGGCAAATTGTACAATGAACACAAAGTAGGCACAAGTAGGTGTGTTCCGGCCAGATTTGATCTCGGGACCATCGGGTCCCGAGAGAGTGTTTAACCACTGGGCCACGACGCCATGTTAAATTGTAGAATTTTAAGTTTAAAACCGTAATTTCCTGTCACGAACATTTGGTGTTGATTTGATTTCATTACACAACTTTTCTTGGGATTAACCGAGATCTTTTAGTCATTGACATTGACATTTGGTAACCATTTAACAGTATGACTGTTGCTTTAAGTAGAAGTGGTACTGAGCGGATTCTGAACTTAGGAGGTCAGGGTGAAAAGCTGACTTTTTGGGGCTGCAGCTAGCAGGCTTCGGTTTCATATTTTTGGTGTTTTCTAGTGTGACAATAAATGTCACCGTAGGATTATCGCTAGTTTACAATTTATCTCGCGAACTGTGACATTTGTTTACAATTTGACATATTTTTTCGTTAGTTTATAATCTATCTACAGCAACGTTGACATCCATGCTAGACAGTAAGTATTTGTCAGAGACAAACCATCGTGTGTCGTGTGGTTTATACCTTTATTAAAATATATTTTGGATTATCATTGTAATTAGTTAATTTTCACTGTCCCCGACAGTAATTATGACCTATTATTTGATACTTGCCCTATTAACCATACTCGTAAGTAGGTATTTTGTTGTATAACAGGATGTGAATTGAGTTAAATTGATCCGGTAAAGTCTAGTCAAGGACGACGACTTAAGTTTTAACTGGAACTCATTAATGTGAATTTATTGAACAGTCAGAAGTCAAGTCAACCAATGGTGGTAGCCACCTGACAACTTTATCAGACCCTAGCGACATGGGGCCTACCCTATTCTTGCGTGCATCCGTTTTAACATCATATTATTAGATTTTATTATCACGATAATGGCAATGATAAAAGTACATATTTGTGTTCTCGTATTTGTATTTTAGTTATTACTCTGAAAAACAAAATTGCCTGATGACAAACTTCGATTGATCTTTCGCTTGGTACAAAACAAGGCTTTGGATCTTTTCATAATTTATTCATCATTACGTGTGATGTACAGAGATCTTTAATACTAAACCAAGTCGCACATGGACCCTGTAAGGGCACTATAATGGAGTATACAAGGTTTATGACATGTACCTATTCAAGTTAAGTTTAGACTTCTGACTAAGATAGGTACTAACAAATTTAGTAGCTTATGAACAGAGGACATCGAAACTCGCAGCAGTACGAATACATGTGCAAAGTTAGTGAAAAAACTACTATTACATACATACAAACATAACATCACGCCTCTTTCCCAACGGCAACTTCTTTCCACTTGATACAATCCTGACACACACCTTGCGGCTCCTCTACTTTCATGAGTCCTTTCATACGTGCTCGTCGGTTAAAGGTACTCCTGACCTGACTCTTTCAGAGAACATCTTGAACTTGTCCAAGGAACGTTCATCTAGACTACTATAAGTTAAAATAGATGAATAAAATTGCAATAGTAGTTACTGAATAACGCTGCACAGGTTCAATACCCAGCCAAAGTTATAAATTAAAAAAATCCCAGTTTTTGCCGACTACATCGCAACGTAACGAATGCCGTTACATTCCGAAACACCATAATCGACGTAACATATTCGTTACCGTACTGTCTGTCTGTACCGTTACCGCTAATCACTGTTTTGTTGCCGCCGAATTAATTGAAATGCGCAGGCGCAGCGGAACTAGGGAACACTGGAAGTGACAGCTGATATATATGTAGAAGAAAAACTAAAAATAATGTTTGTTAACATCACATATTACATTGCTATTATCCTAAATTAGGAAAAAAAAAAAATATTAAATTATTAATTATTAAAATTAATGCTCGTGTGACGGAAACCAGAAACGACAAAGATACATAGAAATCGGGACACAAATCTTCTCAATTATTCAAATAAATAAGAAAATAAAAACCCTAAAAAATATAAAAGCCCTGTAATATAAAAACTCTAAAGCAAGAAAGTTGGCATACCCGATTGCACTTAATATCCAATGGGGGTTACAGATAGACAGCAAACAATGGCACCCCATTATTCTGTTTTATGTACCGAATAAATACATGGTACAAGTCCGAATGTCTTTTTCTGGTTTTCGGATCATGTAGGTACTGTTGTTACTTCACCACAGAGCGTAATATAAAACGATGGCACATGGTGAGAACGACTGAGGAAATTCTAAATGAACTCTTTTACCCAGGATACAACCTCCTATCCGGTAGTGCCTTCCGCGTCTCGTTCACTTGCGCACGCGTTGAACGGTCCTCCCATTATGGTCATCACACTTACGAGAGATCTTCCGTGAAATACCAGATGCGCTGGCATTTTGATCGAGTGACGATTTTATTTTTATAAAAATATTTCTTCCGTGCTTTGGAAGGCACGTTAAGCAGTTGGTCCCGGTTGACGTCCCTAGATATCAGTCGTTAAGCCTAGTCAGAGGCTTTAGGGACTTGATAACATCTGACATTAAGGTTGCTCACTAACCTTACACCCCTCCAACAATCCGCACTGAGCCCGCGTGACTCGTCCCACCTCATAGTTGAGGTGAGGCCTGTGCCCAGCTGTGGGACGTATATAGGCCGTTTATGTTATGAAAATAATAAAATACAGATATGTGAGATATCTTCCAATGATATTTATCTATTTTATATAATTAAAAAAAGGGTTCCTAATAGTTTCGGTTTGCTTGATTAATCAAGGAGGTCCAAGTCATTCTGAACATTATATTAGTATTAACTCGTCATCCTACTAATATTATAAATGCGAAAGTCCATATGTGTAACTTTACCATAATATAGCTTATGCATCTGAATAGCATATAGGCTACAATTTATACAGTTATGTCAGTTTTTTTTTTCACCTAAATCCACACGGACGAAGTCGCGGGCGGCCGCTAGTTATACATAAAGTTAAGAGTAGCATAAGCACTAACTGGTTTTTTCTTTAAGACAATATTGGTTTGTTAACAATACCATGCACACATTGATTTTGATTAAAGGTTAAGGTTAGCGAGGTACAGCCACTCACAGCCCACGCGGAACTTTGTGGTCTTAGCAATATATTCATGTTCATGGCAATAAGAGCTCAACTGACACTGGTTATACATTGAGTGGACGACTCATCTTCCAACTGAAGACATCAATTTGACAGACGTGTTCAGTGGTAAGTGCATTCAGCCACAACCTAGTGTTGCTGCAGATCGAATCAATTGGCCTATCGATAATTTAGAACACATCAGAAACTTCAGTAAAATAGCTTAAACATGGAAGCCATTTCTAGCAACGCAATTGTTTAAATCTGTAACAAATTGCAAATTTGAACAGTTTACATGTGTTTTTTAAATTTTCCTCAAATTCAATGAGCATCTTTATTTAAAGTTTCAAAATAACTTAAACATGTAAGTAGTTTGAATATCTTCTGTTTCAATTATTGTATATCAGCGAAAGTATTGATGGTACAGAATAGTTTCGATAATATTTAATAAAGTGCAACTAGTAATCCTATACTCGTAGATAAATGTAATACGGCCACACTTAAGTTAATCGGACTATTTTCAAAAAACTAAAAATCCTTTCGCATGTCAAATTTTGACACCCATTAACCATTATCTTTAATGGACCAGGGTTTGCGGCAGTTATTCAATTAATAGAATAGCTTGGTTGGTCAAGCCTTCTTTGGTTATTTTCGATACTATCGATAGGTATGTAACAACACTACTGAGTCGATACACATGCCTGTCAAGTCCATTCCTCAGATTTTCTCCGCGTTTCCTTTAGCCGTGGTTTGTAGCCGATCTGTCACAATGGCGTTTCCCCTCTGTGGTATGTCCATTACGTTTTATGGATGTCTTTCTAGATAACTGTTTTTGATGCTCCGACATCCTAGTACAAGAAAAAGTGGATGGGATTCTTGTAAGATTTAAAGGCCGCTTAGCGAGCTTTCCTAAAGAATAGAGCTTCCACTATCTCCTAAACATGTCGTTGCGATCGCTTTTTGGCTGGCAAGCATTTGCTTTCAAGAAGATTTGAACGCAGGCAGCTTGTACCATATGTGGAATAAATAATAGGTGATATAATTGAAAGATAAGAGCTTTGTGACTGTAAGATAGTTGAAGTATAAAAATGAGCATAGTTTTGATAGAAACGTTCAAACAATCAAGTAAGTATTCACTTAGTGAATAGTGATGAACAAAGAAATAATTTTTATTCTAGTTCGACATGACTAGTTTATTAAAAAAACCTAAATAAAATTAATTACAACACAATAAACATGTTAATTCTGCTATAACTATCGAAATTCGACCAAAATATCTTAAGAAGAGCGTCAATTGTGTCTTGCCAGCATAATTATTTCACCAATGACTATAATAAAAGAACACGATTAGTTACAAGGATATTATTTATGAAAATAACACGTCACACGTCAAGGAAGTGTTGTCATGCAAAATGGTAACATGCCTTCCAATTTAGCATCGAACCTTCTACCACATTCATACAGTCTTACTACTCCGAGAGTAGAGTTGAAAATAACGTGTAATGTAAATACAATTGTGGTCGACTAAAATGCGAAATATCAAGGCTGTATGCATTTAATGCAAGGCCGTGTTTGTGTCCAAGAATGTTTACATTACGTGGTATATTCTCTAATTCGAGTGATTGGTTTCTGGACTAGAATGGTGATTGGCTTGCAATTAAATGTTATTTGATCAATCTAGGCTATTTTAATGGTTTGAATAACAGTACTAGATCTTTGCGTATTGGAATACATTCATGTAGAGTTCTGACGTTAAATTTATTCTAAAGTTTATGAACTAAATTTTAAATTATTTAAGCAAGTAAGTTGTCCGTGTTTGAGTGCATTTGAAGTTAAATTCTGAAACTAATAATCATACCTTGTTTTATATCAACCGGAGCGTCATGGGTGGCCCCAGTAGTTGAGTAATCTATCTCGGAGTCCACATTATTATGATCCCAAGTTCAAATTTGACCAAACCATCTACATTTGTGTTCATTATACATCATGCAGTTAACCACTGTGTTGTGTGAGATTTCTTCATTTCTAAATTTGAACTCGTTAAAATTATTTAGAGTTTAACCCCCTGCCTAGACACCCTAGTTCACTGAGTGACCTTGTTTTCGAGAATTCTGTGATACAAATTAAAGAATTTGTATCACAGAATTCTCGAAACACATCGAACATTCATTATAACAATTATGTAATTGTGTATTTCTTTATGCTAACTACCTGTATTTTAATGTAAAATAGAGGGTGGGATAATCAATGTAAGTTGGTCAACCTAATGTTGTCCACTTGTTTAATAGATGAATTTATTTATTTAATTTATGTGATCCAATTTGAATTTATTAGAATAGTAAAATAGTTGAAATCCGTGTCTGAATACTTCTAAGGTGTGTTATTGACCCTTTTATTCAAATAAACTTAATCAATCTTATCTTAGTGAAGTATATTTTGTGACAGGTGGCAGAATGAGCCATTAGCTAAAGTTGATAACATTTGCATGGAATAGGAGGTAAATGTTTTATAGTATAACAGTAGATAAGTTTACCAAAGACACATTTTGAGTTATTTTTAGTGAATTCACCTCACCATCTTCATCATATCTGTAACGCAGAAACCCCATAATTTTTAGTGACTATTTAGACTCGCAAAGATTTTAATATCTCTTTGGTCGTACAGTTTTCTTGTGGTCTTGATGTATAAGTACTGCACTAGTAGTCCGTAGATCTTGGCATATCATAAGTTGAATAAATAAAGCGAATCATGTTATAAAAACAAACCAATCGCCAGTTTCTTGATACTGTCTTGAAGTCAAAAATAGTTTACCTGGAACAAAACACAAATAATCAGTTAACTCAAATTTAAAACATAACATAACATACCCTCACGACCATTTCCCAAACGGGGTAGTCATTATGTACGCTGATAGTTGCCATCGTGGCGAACGGAACATTAAGACACCAACATTTCGCAAGTGGAATTTGAACCCAACGTGGTAGAGGGCGAACCTACCACCGTTTTCGGGTTGCTTGAGTTTTATATCGGCGTTTTCCATCATTGGAGAGTTAGCCGCAAATTGTACAATGAGCACAAAGTAGGTGTTCGGGCCAGTTTCGAACTCGCGACCATCGGGTTCCGAGTGTTCAACCACTGGGCCACGACGCTCTCAAATTTATAACATTTTAAATTTTACCCATGCACAGATCAAAGATAAACGTCTGTGGTTGGACGGCCTCGTCTGTCGGTGCCTTAAATGTACAGAGTAATGAGATGCACAGACAAGTAATGATGCAGTTGAGAAATACCTAATGACGGTTTGTATGGAATCATGAATGGGATGGGCTTGAATCGTGTACTCGATTTAACAATAAATGGTCTACATTAGGGACCGCTTTCAAGAGACCAATCTCAAGTTTAGGGATGAATTCGGTATTTAAAACTACTGACATGATGAAATGAGAGGATGAAGATTATATTCTGTGAAAATATTTTTGGATATCACTAGCAAAAATTAAAAGTATAGTACCTATAGGTCAACATACACACATCAAAAGTGTCTAGGGATATCTCATGCATTTTCATACAAAGTATAGCTATTGGGGAGGCTGTAAAAATTAAAATATTGATACCAACGTAGAAATTTTTAGGACACAGAAACTGCTATATCTGCCCTTTCAGATTGTATAAAGAAATTCATTGTGGTAGCATTATTGTACAATCGTAAGGACGTTAAAAAAAAGACAGATTTTTCTTTTAAAAGGTTTCAAAATTTTAGCAAAATCAAACGTTTTTTTGTAATATTCTTAACCTTTATCTTATGCCTGTTTCCTCGAGTTATTCTAAGATAATGCTGAGCATTATCTAATATCGTTGAATTGCTAAAATTTTGAAACCTTTTAAAAGAAAAATCTGTCTTTTTTTTAACGTCCTTACGATTGTACAATAATGCTACCACAATGAATTTCTTTATACAATCTGAAAGGGCAGATATAGCAGTTTCTGTGTCCTAAAAATTTCTACGTTGGTATCAATATTTTAATTTTTACAGCCTCCCCAATAGCTATACTTTGTATGAAAATGCTTGAGATATCCCTAGACACTTTTGATGTGTGTAGTATAGTTATTAGAGAAATCAAAATATATGTATTTCATTGCAAGGAACTGACAGGTTCCTTTCAATATTGTGTGTAAGAATGACTATTTTTCTAGTAGGTAGTTTATTTCCACCATATTTTTAACCTTCGTATCACCGCATCTGTCTTTTTATGTCTCTCTATGACAATGCGTTCAAAAGTCTCAGGCCAAAAATCTTGGTCATGTAATATCAGGCGTATTTGTTACCGTACGCGTACTACCAACCCTAGTTATAAATGCAAGTGGAATACCCCTCCCCCGCGCCTACGCACCCACGTACCGCGGATTCTATGCGCACGCACATGTCCTTGCGCGGGAAAGTCGGCCGGACATGTGTTTTCTCCGCTCCTGTTTAATTCATGCCACATTTCTATTCCATCATTGGTTGGAGAATAAATTACTCTTGTGGGCGAACAGGAAACTGCTGTTATTTATCTCTGTTATTTACTTTAATCTACAACTGACTTATATAATTCTATTATACGAAATTAAACAAAATATTCATTTTTACAGGAGTCTTTTCATATATAAATAATATATGCCTCTGGAATATATTTACAGATAGCCCTGAGTTCCTTTCCTCAATCTCAGCAGAACTTTTACAGTTTTAGTCACAGACACTCATTATTTTGATATAATCACACGTGTAACAAACATACTTTCATTATACAGTCAGGCAGTTAGGTCCCACCACAATCTTACCTCTGAGCGAAAACTTGTATTTGGTACTCTGATATTAAATGATCGTGTATGGTACAAGATTGCCAAGTTCCCGTTTATACTCCACACCCATACATTCGAATATGATAATCCACTAGAAATGTGGAAGTCCTAGAAATAAGGTGAAGTAAAAAAAGAAATCTCATGCTTGCAGACAATAAAATAAGACAAATAAGTATACTTTAGTGCACAAATAAAAAAAAATACAGACATATTCAGGCATATAAAACTCATAATGTACAATTTGGCGATCTCTTCCAGACAACCTTCATCCGAAACTTTCCACATGATATTTCAGGCTATAAATTGATTCCTAAAATCATAGTTCCATTAATTTGAACAACACAAACAATTTTTCAAGCTTTTACCTAAAAATATACAGTTGAAGGATTGCCGATAAGAAAAACTCAATCAAAAATAAAGCAGGAGTTGCTCAAGGCAGTATTTTAGGCCGCATTATATTCCCAGTACATAACCCCTAGTAACCACGATATTATGATGATGACATTTTGCCGGTATGTCCCACTCTATGTTAATGACCAGAGATGGTCTTGATGCCGCAATCGCAATGCGCGGTTCACACGATACCTCTGGTGCGTGTGCGCATCCTTGTTATTATAAATTGTAACGTGTGGTGCAAGTATTGTGCTTCGATGCAAATAAATATTAGAAAACGTAAAATAACAATATGCTTCAACGAAATCAAGTGTAACAAAAGTGACGTACAGTTAATAATGGCTGAATTTGTTGAGCTCAAGGTCACTCAACGAGCTATGGAGAAAGTTGCGCACGGTATTTTGCTACGTGACTGAGTCAGAAATAGAATCAGTAGACTTAAAGTCACTGACGTAGTCCGGAGAGTAAATAAGTTGAAGAGACAGTGGCAAGATATAGATAAGGCGCGAAGAACTAATGCCCGTTGAAGCAGAATAGATCTAAAATGGATATCATTCGATAGCGAAGGATGCGCGGAGCAATAAATAGTGAATAAGTTTCGATACTAGATTTCTGAAATAAATGGGTAGAGCAATCACATTGCTATGTTTATTATTAATATGGAAGGAGCGGCTATTATACAAGTGAATTAGCAATCATTCTTAGTTACAGATCGTAAAATAATCGCATGCGCTTAAACTTTCCCAAACGCGAATTAATGAAGCCTAAAACAGGTTACATTACATTACATAAAATATTAATTACGATTCCAAATACTAATTTATTTGCTATTTGGCAATTGATCCTAACTAGTTATACAGCTTAGCACTGATCAATCAACTCAAATCGTGCTTGTAGTCAAACACATTTAACAAGATGCAACGTCTGATCCCAAATACAAACACATTTGCATTTTACAGCTCTTTGCACAACGGATAATACGGTGCTATTTCTTAGTTTGTATATTTACATATTTTTATTTATATGGTACCATTGATGCGTTAATATTTTCACAGTTACTTCATCATTATCATTTCAGCCCTTAACTACCCACCGCTGAGTAAAGGGTTCTTCCTTTCCACACCATTCTTCTCCATTTCTTGCTTCTGCATCTATTGCTTCCGAGCACTACAGCAATATCATCAGACCATTGAGACCACCTGGCAGATATTATTTGCATTACGATTACATTTAATCATATATGTTTAAGCTTCTTTCAAGGGGTACTTTGGTCCACTGGTTTTGGTGGCCGCAGTGTAGCCACGCTAATATGGTGTAGCTCTGTCGTTTGCACCTTGAATGGTAAGAATACGGTTGAGATTCTGTCAATTTTTGGTCGTGTGTTAAATAATAAACTATTTCTTCCTCTGTATTCATCAATCGCTATAATGATCAAACTTACACCAAACCCTATACGACAGCAATCATAACGTAGAACACGCGCGAGATCGGCCATCGGCATCGCCACTCCTGCGCACCGCTGAGCGTGAAAACGACAACTTACATCTTCGTTTATTTGCGAAACATGAACGTCTTACACTTTATCTTTAAAAAATAACTATAGAATTAGATTTCTCTTAAAAAAGGCCACTAACAAAGTAGGAAAATGAAATATTTAACATTGCTGAAGCGCTTTCAAATCGCTTTTCATAGGAAATGAGAAAATCTCGTTCTTAAGTAAATAGGCCACCCTAGGTAATCTGGATCGGAATCTGAGTAGTTAAGGAAAGTTAGGAATCATATCTGTCCCCCCAGCCGTGAGTTGATTTTGTTTCAATGTACAGAACAAGCGGTCTTTTGAAGACTATTTCTGTAATTTATCATTAAATAATAAATATAAACCTAAGTTCAACTCAATGAACAACTCCACAAAATAAATTTCATTCTAATTTATTACGTCCATTTCGTTTGGAATATTTCTCAAGATTTAGGTTCAGTATTTCACACCCACCTGCTGTGAGATTTACAAATGCGAATTCGCCTTCGGGTATGTATTACCCTCAGTTCAAATCATTATTTACATCTTTTGTAACTGCTGTAACTGCTTTGTCTACAAACAGACCCGTTAAATATATTTTTCTCTATAGTATATTCTTGGCGAATATGATAAGGCAGATTTTAGTTCTACACTCACCGGTGAGAAGAGAAAATCAAAACAAAATTGTTTCATTTCTTAAGGAGTACCATAACTATACAGATATGATATAATACGTCTACGTTTAAAAAATCTTAAGTAGTTGGCCCTAGTAAATAAATTATTCACACAAACCTGATGTAATATTTTTCTACCATTGTAACATAAGAGTTTCTTTAACAACTTTTGTTTTAATGCCTAACCATTTGCCGAAACAACGCCTATTGTGTATTTTTCAACTATACCGAGAGAGAGTTCAGTGTTTGCTATAACAATACCTGTTCGCTTTCGTCAGAAGGGCCTGAGGCCAACTTCCACTTTCACCGGCCTCAGACTGAGCAATTAAGGCCAAATGTTTTTGTCAAGGAGCAGGTTTGATTCCGAGTCGTGATTTGTCAACTCTTTTATTTGGCTGGTTAATTTTGTGGCTGTTTGCTCCTGCCTGTGCAATCGACCACAGACGGTTGTTGGTTTATTAACCCTCGAAAACAAGCGTCTTGAAGAAATGATCCAGCCGTCAGACTTATGCCGTCCCGTAACTTGTCTTTAGGACTGAAAGTGACAGCATGACTTTGGAGGCGTGTTTTAACTCTGATAGATTACAATTGTAGGTTGACTGAGAGAAAATGGATTAAATAAATTGTTGGACACGTATCAAACACAGTAAAACGTCGTCGTCGTGTTTTAATAGCTTTTTAATAAGTAACACGTAAAATTAATTACTTTCTGTTACGTTTTTTATTTTGTGTGATATAAACAGTTGCTAATCTTATCTTATCGTACAGCGTGTAGCTACCAAAACCTGAGCTTTAATTGCTTAGTATATCTTTATTTTTTAAATCGTGTGAGCTAGCTGGAAAATTCTTGTTATTCTTCATGTTTATTTTCGTGGTTTATTATGTTAAACTACAACTAATTACATTTTGATGTAAAAAAACCATAAATTACATTAAATGTAAAATGACATAAAAGAACACAAGAATATTGTTTTAATAACCTACCTGTTATCCATCTCATTTTAAGTTGCAATACTCTAAACAAGCATGAAAATGGTATGATTCACTGAAAGTGGTCCAAAAGTGGTTTCTTCACTGCAACTGGACACCTGCACACCTAACAAAAGGCAGTCAATCAAACTTCGTGACTGCTTTCAATAATGTCTATTATTATCCGTTGGGTAACTTCGGTAACCGTCGGATGTTACAAAACGGATATTTCCGGTGTCATGTTACAAGAACAGAATTTCAGACCTGTCCTTTTTTATACAAAGACGGTGAGAGACACGTATGCGGTATGACAATTCATGACTCGTGATTTGCCGTTGTAAGACCCTCAAACCCTCTTGAACAACTCCATGCTGTGCAGCACTTTGCAAAAGTCCATATCGTATTCAAGTCAAACTAAATTCCATAACAGCATGTACTTGGATTTAATTTAAAAACTTATTACAATACAAATAATGGGCATTTCCAAGGAAGAGGTTTTTTTCTCAATTCCGTGGTAGATTAAATATTGTTTTCGTAGCCTGAGTAACAAAAATAAAGATAGGAATGGAAACCGATATAATTTACTTTAAAAACAAATACTCCAACTACCGAATTGGAAATAAAAAGCTCTGTTGTGGAAATGCCTTAAAACATAATGTGGCTCTACCATTGGTCGAAAGGTTGTTTTCGAAACAGCGTAAACCTGCCGAGGAGCTCGGCAGTATTTCAGGTTGTCCAGATGGAACATGGACAGGTTGGCTTCGAAAATAATGGAAACAGTTATTGTTTCATTTTCATTCTCATAGGACTAGATACTAAAAAGTTTGCCCTTTTATTCGTAATTGACCTCCGACCTCCACCAACTACGTATTTGAAATAAAACCTCAACGATCGTAATAAAAAAGCGAAATTATGTTTAAAATACTCCTTGCATGACATCATACACTCGAAATTCGGCCTGGGTTGGGCAGAATTTGTTATTTTTTCTTGTCACGTAGTTATTTTATTTGCAAGTTTCGAGTTGTGCAGTTTTTGTGTATGTGTGAATTGAGAATCGGTTTTTACTGAACTGTACAAAAAAAGATGGCGTCATTTAAATTATTGAGACGTTTTATTGATTTATTGTTGCTAAGAGATTTGATTGTTGTATATTAAGATAAGGCAAGGGCATCTCGGAAGGCACGTTAAGCAGTTGGTCCCGGTTGACGTGGCTAGATGTCAGACTCGCCCTGTGGTCTGGGGCGTAAGAATAGAGCCAAGGCTACCCCCGCCTGTCGTAAGAGGCGACTAAAGGGGGCCCGGGGTCGCTAGGAGTGTACACGGCGGGGGCTGTGTGGGGTGGCCTCGCACTGTCGAACACCGGCGGGTGTGTAAGAGGGGAGGTACTACTCCCTTCAAGGTGAGCTGGGACACCGGCACAGCGCGCCAGGGTTTTACCAGTAGAGTGCCTCCCTGGGAGAGTCCTCGGTAAAACCTGGTCACGCGCAGAAGAAGGCCGCCCCGGTATTTTAGTGGGTATTCTCACTCCTTGCAGGGGTAGGCGAGTCCCACACTCCCGCACTGCCCTCCCCCAAGCAGCAGGAAGTGCGTAAAGGCATTTCACCGTTAAAAAAAAAGAAAAAAGCTAGATGTCAGTCGTCAAACCCAGTCGGAGGCCTAAGGGGTGGAAATAGTTGCGGTGAAGCCCGTGCCCAGCCGTGGGCAGTGTCCTCAAAGCGTGTCTATTTTCCCCGCTGTGTTGGTCTTCAAGTATAGTGCAATTCTGAATCTATGATCGTAACCCACTCCCGCGCATCTAGCCCGCCATGCGCACACGCATGTTTTCGCGAGTCGTTAACCTCAAAACTTATCGCGAAAAATATCTAAAGTTGTTTGTTTTGTGCATTTGACAACTTTGTGAGTAAACAGAAAGTTTTTGTAGCCGTCAAGAGCTACTTAAGTATGGGATATGATTGAAAAGTTGATGACGGTCAATGTGGTCTATGGTCTACGTGACTCATCTCAAAACTAAGTCAGACATCTTACTTTTTCGCTCTATCATATTTAAAGAGCCACTCGTATGGGTTTGCTGAAAAAAAAATATTTTAGTTCTAAGTATGGGGAACCCCTTTTCTGTTTTTCGATTTTTGTGTCGTCATCTTGACGCGGTTCACAGAATACATCTACTTACCAAGTTGCAACAGTATAGCTCTTATAGTTTCGGAAAAAAAGTGTCTGTGACAGACAGACAGACAAAACGAATCTATAAGGAACCAGGAACACAATAGGAAACCCTACTTTGACACCAGTAGGGACACATTGTCCAGTTGTTGTTTCATATTATTTTATTTAAGGGCAGAGGTACTAAACGTAAGCAAATTCAAGGGCTAACACAAGCGTACAGTTAATAGAACCTTTCATTCGCATCCCACGGTGAGGAAATCTCATGATTTCTCAAAAGATAAGATTACATTCTGGAAATACTAACACTGGCAATGAATTCTTCTTCTTAACAATCTTGAATAAAAGCTTGATTCTAAGAGGTGCATGTGGCTCAGTTGAGACAGTTGAGACACGGAAATGGGATGGGTGACCACCCCTACTAAAATATTGCGATGTATTTCTCGGGCATATCCGTGCTTCACATGTCTCGCCGAGCAGTTGCTCTCTGCCGATGATATCACTAGAGTATTAGTTCCTAAGCATAGTTGGAGGCCTTGGGCCTTTATCACTAACTTTACACCCCTCCAACAATTGGCACTTAGGTACGGAATGTGCCCGGTTGTGGGAAGTAAAGAGGCTGCTATTTGAGTTTTCATTGGATTTAACAGATTCCGGATTCCAGATTCCGATTAGCTTAAACTTCAAGCCACTTAATAAGCTTTTGACAATCATGAACAAACCTTTGATTCACTCGAGACATAGGCAGTATTTATTGCCACCTAATTCAACTTCACTTCTATTCTATCTCATTAATTTTTACACCATAGCTTGATGTCTGCTGAAATATTTCGATATTCATTAAAAGCTTAGGCACATTGAAACAGACAGACATTTTGTAGACATAACTAAAAGCTATGTCTAAAATCTAACAGGCCCTACAATTCCCGTCACAAAGAGAAAGGCCTGGACTTGTAATCTTATCTTTGTTTACGTTCATAACTTAGACCTAGACTTAAGTCACAGTATAAACCATACAGTAGAACATCTACATACAAACGTGCCACTCTCGGTTTGAATGTGTGCGTGCGCGTCGCGCGCCGTGTCGCGATATCTCCCACACGCGATCTCACGCACACGCTAGCATAAAATAGGGAGGCATAGGGAGGCGGCAGTACGGACGGGCTGTGCCACGTGTCTGTGTGCACGCTAGGCTAATAACACGGCGGGCGGCCTTAGATAGCCTACTGTATGGTTTATACTGTGCTTAAGTGGAGCACTGACATCTAGGCCTCAGTTGCGGAACTAACGAATGGGTGTTAAACTTCGCTACGGTTCGAATATATCGTTCATGTTGGAGTTTATTGACGTTTGTCAGTTCTTAGAATGTAAAGTTATTTATTTGTAAAATTCACGAGAACACTACGTTTTAATAGGTTATTTTGTTTTTAGCATTAGGGATAATGCATTATCATCTTACTAAAGATAGGAAAACCAGAAAAATGCATTCGGTCTTGGCATCAGGCGGGACTCGAACCCGCGTCTTTCGCAAGCCGGGCGACTGCACTACCAATTATGCTACCGAGACCATTAACAGACCGGACGAATTTCTCTGGTATATTATACCTGACAGCCAGGTTGGTTTCACCAATGTTTAGGCATATACCTTAAACACTCGAAAGAAACATTATTGCAAATATTTGACTTTCGATTAAGATGAAACTACGATTTTGATAGGTTATTTTGTTTTTGGTAGTGCAGTCGCCCGGCTTGCGAAAGACGCGGGTTCGAGTCCCGCCTGATGCCAAGACCGAATGCATTTTTCTGGTTTTCCTATCTTTAGTAAGATGATAATGCATTATCCCTAATGCTAAAAACAAAATAACCTATCAAAATCGTAGTTTCATCTTAATCGAAAGTCAAATATTTGCAATAATGTTTCTTTCGAGTGTTTAAGGTATATGCCTAAACATTGGTGAAACCAACCTGGCTGTCAGGTATAATATACCAGAGAAATTCGTCCGGTCTGTTAATGGTCTCGGTAGCATAATTGGTAGTGCAGTCGCCCGGTTTGCGAAAGACGCGGGTTCGAGTCCCGCCTGATGCCAAGACCGAATGCATTTTTCTGGTTTTCCTATCTTTACTACGTTTTAATTTTGGTAAAATCTCATTTTTAACACAATCCGCTTTTTTTCCTTCTTTTCTCTATTTTAGACACGGGTGTAAAAGAAAGACGGACGGAACATCACACTAAAAAAATGTGAAGTACCTATGCAAGTTGCTACAATTTCGTTTCTTGTACACGACCTGCTACACTCGCCCAAGCTGTCGCCCACAGTAGCTGCTACAAACTACGCC
This sequence comes from Udea ferrugalis, assembly GCA_950022985.1. Classification (NCBI taxonomy): domain Eukaryota; kingdom Metazoa; phylum Arthropoda; class Insecta; order Lepidoptera; family Crambidae; genus Udea; species Udea ferrugalis. The sequence goes on from OX465541.1 coordinate 4,033,472, forward strand.
ATTTTACTCCGTGTGACAGCGCCAATGACTTTCTTTTTTAAAAACAAAGTCGACACGGACGAAGTCACGGGCGGCCACTAGTTCCAAAATAATGCGATTCCGTACAAGTGGTCATAGTTTACACTCTGTCCATAACCGCACACTGGTCAAATATCGGAAGTTACGAGGTTCGTCCTAATAACCTATACCCGATTTGCGCCGCGTATCGCAATGAATTTATGTAAGAGCAAGATATTTTCAAGCCTAGTGATACTGGCTTCCAAAGCATGCGTTGCTATAAAAAATTCGATTGTTTTAGACGTGTTAGTGATATGATTAGATATAATTGATGATACTCTTCTGCTCGTGTTAGGCGGTTTCTCAAAGGATGACTCGTAATTATAGTAAGAAGTTATGTCATTTGTCAGTGGAATAAAATTTTAGAGACGGTAGGCTCGCCCTTTACCACGTTGGGATCAAATCCCTCGGCGAAATGTGGCCTACTGAATGTTTCGTTCACCATGACGGTAGCAATGTGTGCCTCTGACTACCCGATTAGGGATATGGTCGTGAGGGTATGTTAAGTTATAACATTTTGTTATAGCCATAAAGACTTTAGGTGACAGACCAATTTCCACGAGTGCGAAGATGACGCAAGCATACGTACTTAGTATAAATCAAAAAAATGGTTTAACTAATGATATTGCGGATGAAGGCCGTAAGATAATTATTGTGTGTTCACTAAATCCATATTTAGAATTAATCCATATTTATTTAAAAGTTTCCATCATGTTTCGATCATGTTCCAAAATAAATAAACTCAAGTATAACATTTGTATCTAAGTTTTGATACTAAAACGTACACTGCTTACAGTGTACAAATGACCTTAACAAGCGTCAAAATACATATTCATGAATTGTAAAAGTTATACCTAATTAAATAACTGGTAATAAATTGCAAAAAGAGTAAATTATCTCGTATATAATGATAGTAATAATTAGAAACAAACTGAGGTTTAATTATGATGTTAATACGTTTCTAAAGAAGGTAATAAATTTAATTACAAATTGGCAATAAAAATGTATTGCTGTGTTGCCAGCCAGCAACTTAAGAATGATGCAAACATACAGAAATGCTATTTATTTATATGAATCGCGTCTTTAAGGTCTTTTAAAATGAACAGGAGTTGTCTAGACAACAGCCTTTAGAACATTTCCAAAAGAGCGCCGGAAAACATGACCTTTGACAGTCCTGTACCTAACTCTCGGACCTTTATATTCATATGCAATGATCTTACAATAAAAAAGACGTAGATAAGTTACTTGTGCTAAAAAAAGTGGCATCCGAAGTCAGAACTTTGAACACCTGAGCAAAGCATTGACAGTTTGAGGCGAGACTGCGCAACATGTATCTGTCTCGTTTACGGTACAGTAAATACCTAATCATTCTATCTTGTACACAGAGTCAAATTATAGTACGCCATGGGACAATTGCAAATGTCATAACGTAAAAGAGGTATCATTGTATATGTATATAAAACATTTATTGAAATGAAACTATCAATTGCAGCCCACTTTGAGCTAACTAGATATATAATAACAACCGGACCGGCTGTCGTCTGTTTATGTAATATATTATGCAACTTATCTGCGTTTATCGACACAGGGTGTTAACGCAACCGGCTACAGGGTGTTTTGTGTTTTGATAATGATCTTGAATACAGTGATTTGATATTGATCTTGAATTTTTGAATGGAGTTTAAGCTGGTTAAATGTGAAATGGAAAGGCCAGCTAAAGTATCTTTGCAAGGTTTGTATGTTTTTTGATATTCTGTTGGTAGTAGTACGACTCACCTGATGATGGGATATGGCCGTAGCCTACGGTCTTGTGCAACTTTTGAACAATTTCAGATGGGGGTGTTTTATGTTATTAAGAAGATGAACAAAGGTGAACCTCAGGTATCCCTTATCACCGATCTCTGTATAAGCACTGACTGTTACTCATTTAGTTTAGTTAACAAAAATATGTAATTTTTTCAACAAGCAAGACTTCACTGTTTCGAAACATGCTGTAACATTTGTGCGACTAAAATTTTGATGTCAAATTTCATTTATAACAACCTGTAGCTGGAAGCAATTATAGCAAAAGTAAGCCGTTTTGTTTGTGTGTAGCCTCGAAACATAATTTTATTACACGCATACCTATATATTATATAACAAGTTGAAATACAATTATTAAATAAAATAATTAACGTGCGCTAAGTTGTGAATGTAATACAATTTAAATGGTAACCGTGGTGTCAAAATGACAGCTTCCAAACTGTCATTTTGACGTGTCTGAAATAGGGAAATTAAAATCCCTGGACATTATTCCACACAGCGCCATCTAGCCCCAAGATGAGCTAATTTAAGCCCGTCTTTATGGGATACTAGACAACGGATAAACATACTTAAATAGTTTTTTATTTTGTAAATATATACATAATATACATAGAAAACACCCAGACCAATCAAACCGACATGTTCATGTACACAAATGTTTGTAAATCTACGTAGCAAGGTGCCCGTGCCGCAGTTTGTGTCAATGGATCGGCAACGATCGCTGTTGCGAAGCAAAAAGCAACACAAGTTGGGTCGGAAATGGGATGGGTAACCACTTACCACCTCGAATTTAGGGATGTATTTTTCGGGCACCTCCGTGCTTCTGAAGGCACGTTAAGCAGTTAACATCGAGATGTCAAGCGTTGAGCCTAATAGAGCTAAGGACTTGATGACATCTTACATTATGGTTTTTTCACTAACACCTCGTTGAGGCCTATGACCACCCCTCAGGAATGTGGGACTTATTAGGTAGTTTATGTTATGACTTTCGAAAACTTTTTAGGTTTTTTCTTCACTGTTGAACCCTAACAAGAACCTGTATTCAGATGTGCATTAACCCCCTTATTCATAAAAACGAAAGCAACGCTAACGCATTGTTTAAGCTATTGACGTGTTCTGTCACTTACTCGCAAATGGCGGCAGCAACAAGAATGACAGTGACAGAGCGATACAAAAGTTATCGTGTTCTATAAGAGCTGTTTAAGTTTTTATGAATAAGGGGGTTAATCTATAACAGACACCTGACAACAAATGTCAACTAGGGCCGTCAAGCGAGCCAGGCGGCCTTGAGTGTGCTCCAATTAATATACATTCTAATTCAGAAAGCTAATCAATTAGTTCTAGCCTAGGGCTAATATTTACTATTATAGGTAATACACAAAAGCTGTAAGTTGATATCTTGAACTGAATAATTCTACTTCAAAGATTCTGACGTAGAGTTGTTTTGTGTCAGAAGGGCTATGAGTTCTCAAAGTTGAATACTTGTTATGATTGTATTTCATAGGGAATAACATCGCTTATACGAATTATACAAACAATAAAAAAAAAATGAAGCTCCTACTTAAATACTGTATCCTTAAGATACGTTTAGTCAATGATATAATAATAAAAAGACGAAAATAAGTTACTTGTGCTAAAAAAGTCAACCCGAAATCAGGAATCAGGTGGTCGAAACCTCAGCAAAGCATTGACAGTTTGAGACGACACTGCGCAACATATATCTGTCTCGCTTACGCTCTAGTAATCATAATGTTTAGTACACACGGTCATATTATAGCTACGTATGTACGCCAGGGGACATTATTAGACTTCGCGTCATTACTGACTTAACCTTATCTACGTCTTTTATTTTGATATCATTGCGTTTAGTGCATTTTTGGTTCGTTACGGGAGCAAAATACCGCAAAGCTCCGGTGCGCAAGCGCAGGCGTTTTTACTGGAGACGCATTGGGTCATGGGAGCGACCGGGTAACATACTGTCTGACAGACAGATGTGACAGTGACCACACGTTGAGATAACTGTGGGACAGCTTCAGGAATTGTGCACAACACATTTAATTTTGGGTTGTTGTTTTTGAAATTGCACAATAGTAGTGTCAATTTTACTTTGGGACAAATATAAATTACAATGTGATGATATCTTAATTTCTTGGCTCGAAATAGTTGTTAAGGTATCAGCTTAACAATAAGTTTAAAACTGTTCAACTAGTCAAAATACGTTATTTAGAAATGAACTACCAATCATATTAATTGTGATATGAATTCACATGGCGCGATTTTTCTCCACACATGTTCTCAGTGTAGAACTTCTCAAAATCAGGTGATACCGTTTAAGATGGTAAAGTAAAATTAAGTGATTTTTACATATTTTTCTAATTATTAATTATTTTTGTGGCTTAACATAAACACTCTTCTAAAAGTTTGCATAAAATAAATTCTTTACTTTAAACTTACAATTTGTCGACTAATCGACAACTGAATTTTCATTCCATAGTAAAGTGAGTTGGCAAAGTAACGTAATCATGAATTACGTTTATTTTAATAATGTCCTAATGTAATCCAGAATCATGGTGAGCCTACCAATCAAGTTGGGATGCGCCGTCGTCACGGTGCGACGCTTATGATCATCCATTGTTCTTTGTAAATATGGTGATGCTACTTCCTGTTTGTTTTCTATCGATGTCGATAAACGAAACTATACTGTTAAGAAGCTAAAACCTATAAATGGTAGTCGATAGTCACATGTAATAAATAATGTCAATGTAAGCAGTGTTTCACTATGTAATCGAAACCTGACTTAATGAGTAATATACCAAGAAAATGAGGTCAGTTATGTAGCCTTAACTTATTCAACGGTATGACCAAAAACTGAAAGTCTTTTGGTTTTTTTTTATTATTTAGCCCCTACGCCGTCGTAAGAGACTAAATTCTGAACTCTCAAATGACGCTCAAATTTAAACAGCCCTTATGAATAGAGTTGTCACCTTTTTATATTCGACTAAAAAACAGCATGAGGCTCTACCGTTTAAAAGAAAAAATTAAATAAAATGGAGCAAGAAATACTCATGTACCTTTGTTAACAATTGTTGACAAAAAGATCGAAAGTGATCGAAGTCACGAAATGTTACAAGGATCAGCAAATCTATTTGCGTTGACATTGATCGGTGGAAATAGTTTTTTTGCGTGTTTGGTAATAAGAATCAATTTATGTATCCGTTTTTGTAGATTTTGTATGTCACGTAGTTGTTATTGAATACACGTTAAAAATAATTGAATCAGTCACATTTGTCGATTGGTTTGTATGATATAATAAGCAAAACGAATTTATTGATGTCATAATATCTATGTAACAGATCAATTAGTTTTTAGTAACATTATGTTCATGACCGCGAAAACATTTAATGTCTAGAATTCTCTTACGTTCTAATTACTTCCACTGGCAATTCAATTAAACTTTGATTTTAATAGAGTCTACAATAAGCATTCAGTTTTTGACCTACCTATACAAATGTTTTATAAAACTGATAGAGATGGTTTCCTTTCCATTCAGACAAAAGCACACTCTGAAAAAGCGTAATTTAGACTATACAGAGTAACAATTTTAAAAACTTGTACTCTCGGGCTTTACTTTTAAAAAATGTACAGTAAAACAAAATGACTGGCAATTAATAAACTCGTTAACATGACCTAATTCAGACAACTCTATACACAAGTCAATTAACTCTAATAAATATTAAACGAATGCCTTAAACATTCATATTTAATGAGCAAATGATTATGTCTAGCTTTACTCGTTATAATGAAGCTTAAATTGGAACGTCGATAACTAGATTTATCGATAAGAATCGATAACGTCACTAGGGCGGTCTCATCGCGCGTATATGGTGTTTACAAGTGGGCCACCGTTAGCCGAACCAATTCTTAATTTGTGCTTTTATTCTACATACAGGTGACATTAATTTAGTAGACATAAATAAATAGTTGAGACACTTTTGCACGAAAATGGTCATGGTTTAAACTTTTGTAGATTTTTCTTAAAGCTGAGGAAGAAAGCTCGATGTTTTTTTCTTGAAACACATGTCGAAAGAAAATCATTTTTGCAGTTAGCGTGTTGATAAGTTAGAAGATGATCTAATAGTTACTTACTCATCCTGCCCATTTGTATGCATTTGTATGTTTGTGCTGAGAAACAGGCAAGCTCACTATTTTCATTCACAGTCGATAAGTCTGTTGTAATAAGTGTGTATTTACCTGAAATCAAATAAAAAATAATGTTAAATGTAAAGCACATTGGAAAAACAGCTAAGTACAGAAAAGCTTGGTTTTAGAACTGTTCTGTTATCAATATAATTTAGTAGTAGAACTATTGAAATAACGTAATGTATTAGAATAATGTGTGATGCTCTTCAACTCGCCTAAATAGGACTACGAAGCTCTTCAAAATAGCTTAAAGTTTTAGGATTTTCTACGACCAGATATATTTTATTGAACAAAGATTTTAGAAGTACGTTAGACTGTTTTATTATTTCGATTTTTTACGAAATCTGCTGTTTGGACATCAATCATTTGTGCTGGGTCAGGAATCGAACCTGTAAACTTTTGTGTCTTAATTAGCGCTCGTAACTACTGATCTAAATTTGTCATTGAATTTTGAAACATTAAAGTACAAATTCAAATACTGAAATGCCTGTTTAATTAGTGTTAAACTTATCCTGGTGATGACACTCTTCAAAATCATTAATCTTAATCCGATCAATAGAAAAAATATAAGCCAGCCCTTTTTGCAAAAGAATACGAAAAGAACCGGACACGTTGTATCCTACTAAACCTAGAAATCTAGGCACCAGCCAAGTCTAGGCCTTATATGGCACTAGCAAGACCTAATACCTGGAACTCGTGACACTTGTCATTCCAGGGGAGAATCTAGATTTCTAGGAGCATAATTTAGACCTCACCTGTTTTTTTATTGAGTAATGTTTGTTTATGATGTAGAAATGGAAAATGCTAGCAGGTAGGCCGCACGTTCAAGAGGGCTTTGAGATGACTTTAAGCTATTCATTGATTGAAGTCGAACTAGTAAGAGTTTTTAAGTTTATTTGTTCTAATTAGCAATTAAATAATAGTTAAGAGCGAAAGACCGATTAGGTGTAATGGTTAAAAAATTGGCTCGATCTACTGGTTCGATCCCCGCACAGTAGGTACAAACCTGTACAAATATTTCCGTCCATGAAACATGTCTGTTTGTATTTGTCTGTTTCCTATGTATATTATGACGTATGTATTTACAAAAAAGGTTATAAGTATGTTTAGTATCTCATAATTCAAGCTCTGCTTAATTTGGGGCTAGCTAGACGGAGCTGTGGGAATAATGCCCTTTTATATTCATTTTTACCGCCTATTGCTATCAGGTTTTAAGAACTGTCGTTTCGTGTATTTTTTTTCATATTTTTTAGTTGAGGATCTATTAGAGGCATATACGCTTCCAGTTACACGTTTACATGACTCTCGTCCTATAGAAAATAAGCCCAATGCGCCATTTTTTCGATTATTTCTACAGTATCTACCATACCAAAAAATAAGAGATTTATTGAACTTGTAGATAGGCAGATATTCTTTATTCCACACTAAAACAACTTACATTAAATTATTTTGTAAGTGGCAAACTTGATTTTTATCACTAAAATTAAATACAGAAATAACAAAAAGACATAAAACCTTAGAAATCGGTGTTAATTTTGCCAAAATGTTCGAATAAACTTATTCGCAATATTTAAGATGCTATAAAAATATAAATAGAAAATTTCTCCGGATATCGCGTTCCTATGACTTTCTAAATCCTTTTTAGATGCTCTTGCGAAACTAGTTTCGTGTACACAGACGGACGAGCTATTAGCAATGTTAATATATAGTCAGCGAATGGTTATAGACTTTCTATTGTCGCGATTTTGTAAGGTGCTATCGTTTATATTGTGGGGAAAAGGGGAAAATTACCTGTGTTTTATAATTATGATAATACATAAAAATCCCATGTCACAGTGTTTGTTGCCAAACTCCACCGAAACCGCTTGACCGTTTATGATGAAATTTTAGAAGTATGTTTGCTAAGTCTGAGAATAGGTCGTAATCTTTTTTTTTTAACTAAAGTCCACGCTGACGAAGTCGCGGGCATCCGCTAGTAAATCAATAATATTGATCGAGAGATACTGCTAACAAATCGAAATCTTTGGAGAGGCTCTGTTTTACTGTCTCTCACTTAATGTCTGATAGTTATGTTTATCAGATAGTATAGAGTTTCCACAAAAAAAAAAAAGAGTAGCAGAAAGAGATGGCGGGATGCGCTCGACCATCATCTCAGTGACTGGCCGCAAATAGCTTTGAACCGCAAGGAGTGGAAGGTGGGAGGGGAGGCCTTTGCCCTGCACTGGGACAGCATAGGCTGAAAATAATAATAATAAATAAATAAATAATAATAGAGTTTCCGGTTTCAGGTCAGGCATATCATCATAGTAACCATGATTAAGCTTTTCAAGTTTAGTTCGTGAATATAAAAACTCTTTATTAACTAACAAAAGCCATTATTTAGCCAAATTGCTACCGTTAAAATTGCATAATTTCCTGTGTCTAACTAATAAAACTAATTGGATAAATGACTCTTGAGAACTTTAAATCGACCAAAATCGTAAAGGTCGAGACATTGAAATTGAAATAGCATTAGGTTCTAGCACTTAATTTAAATTTTAAAAAATAATTCATTTATATCTGTGAGAGTGGGTAGCGATACGATTATCGCTATGAAAAGTAGCGTTAATATGTCACTAATTATTAATATCATTGAACATTATTCCACCCACACAGCCCATCATGACTTTATCTGAAAAGGGCCAAACTTATCATAGTGAACAGAACATCCAGAATACCACATTTGATCACTCTATCAATTAAAAAAACGAATTAAAGTTTTAAAGATTTAAGCATACATAGAGACAGAAATCGACTTTGATTTATACTATGTAGTGATAAATAGCCATACGCTGTATTTTAACTTGCCACAATGTGAGGTGATAATAAAATAATCACCTAGACATAAATTTTACCAAAAACACATAAACCCAACAGTACATTGTATGATACTTTCTTCACAAAATTATCTGGTCCCTTTTATGTTAATTCTTCACATAGCTTGCATAATCACTTTCCTACTAATTATAATAATTGGACATCTAATCTCAGTTAAAAGCATTTATTAACAATAGTGTTACGTTTTAAAGAAACTCCGCTTTTCAGTTGTCGGCCAACGACCTCCCATGCAGAATACAGATTGTAAAAAAGTTTGAAGTTTCATTTCCCGCGCAAAGTTTGACATAGATAATGTAGTTAGTTTTTTTATTGCCTGAGATCATAATTATCTTGGAGCTCGTGGTTTGGAACTATTGTTAAGATGGCTTTCTTAAATTAAGTAAGTAAGAAAAAGAAGGTTAGGCTTTGAATATTTTTGGGTATGTACCATATAGACCTTGTTATAGTTTTCGGCAAGAGGATCATATTTCACATTTCATTTCTATTAGTGAAGGTCTCATGTTAAGCGTAACACAAAACAAACAAATAGCAGCTTATACCTATATGTCCCACTGCTGGGTACAGGCCTCACCTCGACTATGAGGTGGCGCGAGCCATACTCCAACATGCGGGCTCAGTGCGGATTTTTAGAGGGGTGTAAGGTTAGTGATGAAACTGGTTTTCCGATGTTATCAAGCCTCTCAGGCCTCCAACTAGACTTAACGACTAACATCTAGCGATTATAGCCTTAGCCTAAAAAAATGTCTATATAATGGCCAACTTCTTAACGTGACTTCTGAAGCAAGAAGGTGGCCAAAAACATAACTCAAAATCAGTCTGAATGGTCACCCATCCCATTACTGACTAGGCGCGTGTTGCTTAACAACAGCCATCGTCGCAGATTTATTGTCACTCATGACCAAAACCAATACACATGCATTTTCGAATAACACAATTGTTATAAAAATTAGTGAATCATTCTGAATAATTACTTATTCTAAGTTTAGAGACCTTACTAAATTGCATAGATCTTACGAGATTACAATAATTTTATTAATAAACAGTAAGAAAGGCGCCATTAACATAGCATTATTATAATACTTCGAAAGCAAACCTTGGCGCAACAATTAGCGAATAGTTTACGTTTTGTTGCGTTTCTATTGCGTAACTTCAGCTTAATTTAAAACTTATTCAATTATACTAGATCGTTTCTTACGATATCATTATCATTTATTATGCTAACTCGGCGTCAACGTTACTTAATTTTACGGTTAGGCGTTATGAGAATGTGGATTTAGAACAGACAGTAAGATGTACTCTTGATGCTATTTATCAACACCTAGGTTTAGATAAACTAGAGAACGCGTACAACATACTATTACTTTTTTTGAAAGAAAATACATAAAACACATACGAATCAAACTAATAAGTATCACTAGGATATTATTTTACACACCGCCATCTAGCCTCAAACTAAGCAACTTAATGCTTGTGCTATGGCATACAAGACAACGAATAAACATACTTAAATACTTTTTTTGTCGTAAATACATACGTGATATACATAGAAAACAACCAGACCAGTACAAACAGACATGTTCATGCACACAAATGTATACTGTGCGGGGATCGAACCCGCGACTTCTGATGTGATAGCCAATTACATCAAATCGGTCGTCAGAATTTAGCCTAATGTCCTTCTCTATCTTAAATCTATACCAAAATTTATCCAAATTGATTTAAGCATAAAAATGGTTCAGTAACACGGGCCCACTATCACATTCAGGATATAAGTATAACATGCCACTTACGACCATATCTATCACAAACGGGTTAGTCAGAAGCACACTGATTGTTGCCGTCATGGTGAACGGAACATTCAGAAGTCTGAAGGGTTTTGAACCCAACGAGGCAAGGAGCGAGCCCACCGCCGTTATCTCGGATGCTTGGTTTTATCAGCGTTTTCCATCACCGTAGAGTCACAAAACGTCATAGAATGTCATCATCAGTATTTAAGTCACATTTTCCTTAAAACGCTCATCTTCCAAACTGTAAATAAAGCGATATAATGACAAACAAATAAGGCAGATACATATAGAATCGGTCCGTCCGTTAGTCGCCGTTACTGACCGGTACCTAAACGTGATGCGCCGGCGCATGGAGCACAGTATAAACCATACAGTAGGCTATCTAAGGCCGCCCGCCGAGTTATTAGCCTAGCGTGCACACAGACACGCGGCACAGCCCGTCCGTACTGCCGCCTCCCATGCCTCCCTATTTTATGCTAGCGTGCTCGTGAATTCGCGTGTGCGTGATAAATCGCGACACGGCGCGCGACGCTCACGCACACATTCAAACCGAGAGAGGCACGTTTGTATTTAGATGTTCTACTGTATGGTTTATACTGTGCATGGAGCGTCTGTATCAAGTCATTAGCCAGGAATACTGTCTGCCGTGTTGGTAATACTCTTTTTATGCATAAACTAGTTTTTATTAGCGTTATACATGATGACTTGATGCGACGTATTTGCATGGATAAACGACGAAAGTTGACGTCGAAGAATCATTTTTACGAAATATACTCTCTGTGCAAGATGCCCGTGACTCAACACTGACAGTGGATTGGCACACGCCGGTTCGAAAATGGGATGGGCGACTACCCAAAGCGAAATGTGATGTATTTTTCGGGAATCACCGGATTTCTACTGGCCCGAGAAGTTGGTTCTGGCTCACGTGAGATGCTGCTACTCGGAGGCTTCAGGTTGGTTGGATAAAATCTGTCAGTAAGGTTTATTAGTAACGTTACACCTCCAGCAATCCGCACTGAGTCCGCGTGTTGGAGTATTACTTGCGCCACTCTATACTACACCACCAAATCGGTCGTCGCAAAATTGTAAGGGCAATTTAACTTCAAGTAACTTTAGTTAAATTCGGTTGGAAGAGGAATTTTGAGCAGTCATGCAGTAGCTTTTTTTCAAGGTAGATGTAGCAAACGACCTTGGAGATCACGATGGGAACTGATCACCTCTTCCCATGGATATCCTCATAAAGGAAAAGGAGCTCTAACCTTAAGAAGGGGGGGTTGCTTGTTGCAAGGCCTGCATCAATGGGTGAATTTGCTATACTCTGCCAGTTTATAATTGAAGGCTCTGTCTTTCTTTTTTAACATTTTTTTAAAGTGGTCTTCAAGATTATCTCGCTCCACCTGATGGGAAGCAGCCGTGAGGTCCAGATAAAGGGTTGACAAGCACAGTAATGTAGAACTACTTTGCTGGTCAATCTCATTTTGAAGGCCAGCATGAATGCCTTTTCACGTCCTGCTTGAAAAACCCGGGATTGTAGGAAGAATATTTCCTTTTTTCAGAAATAAATTAATATGAAATTAAATTGGAGAAATTAATATTATTTTTTATTGGGAGAGACCTTTGCTCAGCAGTGGGACAATATAGGTTAAAAAAAATAATATTAACATGTATTTGTGGAAGTTGTAGTATGTTCACAGGATCGTAACGGCCAAGTTGCGCAACAGATGATCCAACTTCACGCTTGCGTCTGCGCATCTCGCGTGGTGCTAATTGCTTGGACGGTATCGAGTCTGAAACTGAAAGTTTTTCTCGTATTTCCTTTCGATTGGGATAGCAGCATCAATGCGGTTTATGCAATGATATTAAAAACAAAAAGACGTAGGTTACTTGTGCTAAAAAAGTGGCACCCGAAATCAGAACTTCGAACACCAGAGCAAAGCATTGACAGTTTGAGACGACACTGCGCAACATGTATCCGTCTCGTTTACGCTCTAGTAAATAATCATACTATCTTGTTCACACGGTCAAATTATAGGTACGTAAGCCAGGAGCAATTTTCTATTTCGCATCAGTACTGGTATCTACCTGTTTTAAATATCATTGGGCTTATGTATAAAAATGACAACGAAGTCACAGCAGTTTTTACGATATTAGTTGTTAAGTTCGGGGCCTGAGGGAGGTTTAATAACCTATGACAGTATTGTGAGACATTGTTTGTCACTGTGGTAGTTGTAGTTTTTAATTGAATACTAGCTGTCCGACAGACGTCGTCAACACCAACTTTTGACAACTAACAAATATGTTAGCCCCGTCCGCAATTATTATTGCAAAACCTAGGAGGAACCTAGATGGAACATTTTGGGAAAACTTTTTTTCAAAATTCAGTTACTTAAGTTTCTACTAATTTTAGTAGTTTTAGTAGAAATGCATATTATTTCCCCACAAGTGCAATATGCAGTATCTGCATGTCTTTGTCCGACTTCGCTAATAGGCGCTAATGATTGTTACAGCAACCAGGTCAGCCGCTTTCCTAGCAAGTGGTGCGTGTTCGGTTCCGGGCGGGTGCCTTGTCGCTGACCACTGGCTTATACTGCGGTTTCGCTTTAAGGAAGTGTTGACAGTTTTATAATGAGATGTGCGAAGTTAAATTTTTTTAATTAATTTATTTCTATAAATGCTTAAAATAAAAATAAAATTACATTTCTTTTTTAAAGTTCAAATAGCTAACATTTCAAAAAGTTAATTTTTTTATTCAAAAATGTTCAAAAAAGTTTTAACAAGGTTGTATGGTCGCGATGATACTAATTCAATGAAATTCTTTTATTTATTTATTTATTTACTGCTTTCTCGTATGTGATACATTGGTCTTAAGGTTTATTTAAGTTTATACGGACCCTGTCGGGCACAGCAAAGGTAGATGAGAGAAGGGCTTATAGATATTATAAATTTATGTGAGGTTACAATTTTCATTGAATTAAAAACTTTATTTTAGTGCAGTCTTTAAAGTATTCTTCCAGCGTATAGTAGCATTTCGATATAAGATGATCTTTCAGTTGTTTTAGGAAATCATCTTGTTACTATTGTCAAATCTTGTTACTACACACATCAAAAGTGTCTAGGGATATCTCAAGCATTTTCATACAAAGTATAGCTATTGGGGAGGCTGTAAAAATTAAAATATTGATACCAACGTAGAAATTTTTAGGACACAGAAACTGCTATATCTGCCCTTTCAGATTGTATAAAGAAATTCATTGTGGTAGCATTATTGTACAATCGTAAGGACGTTAAAAAAAAGACAGATTTTTCTTTTAAAAGGTTTCAAAATTTTAGCAAAATCAAAGATATTAGATAATGCTCAGCATTATCTTAGAATAACTCGAGGAAACAGGCATAAGATAAAGGTTAAGAATATTACAAAAAAAACGTTTGATTTTGCTAAAATTTTGAAACCTTTTAAAAGAAAAATCTGTCTTTTTTTAACGTCCTTACGATTGTACAATAATGCTACCACAATGAATTTCTTTATACAATCTGAAAGGGCAGATATAGCAGTTTCTGTGTCCTAAAAATTTCTACGTTGGTATCAATATTTTAATTTTTACAGCCTCCCCAATAGCTATACTTTGTGTGAAAATGCTTGAGATATTCCTAGACACTTTTGATGTGTGTATTTACATACAAAAAGTAAATGTTTTGGATAAAAATTTAAAAAAACATAGTTAAATTCAAAATGAGTGTCAAATACCGTATCAAGTTTTAAATAGAGCCGTGGCAAAGATTGTTTGTAATCAAGGTTGGTTGTTTCATTCAACTATTTATTTCTAGCTTTATTAATAAACCCGGTACCTAATAAATACAAAGTCAACATGGCCACCAGCAAACCTAATATATTCCAGTTCACCTCGTTAACCAAATAAAGATAATTAATTTGTCATTATCCAGATCTAAGTACCTAATAATGACCTTAACCGACAGGTTAATAACATAATAGGTAAGTTACTGCAAATTTTCTTGTCTTTAGACTTACCTTGGAATATCTAAGAATCGAGTTACTTGCCATTTTGTGATGTAAGTTGGTGAATTATGGTTCATGGACCGATTATAGTTTGTAGATCAGTAATTGAATCGTAATCATACATTGACATCTTATTATTAGTATCTCATTTTGGTACCGAAAACTATGCTGTTGTTATACCAGCATAGTTATTAATCTGTCTTACTTGAAGTAGTTTAGGTTGAATTTAGGATGTCATTTCTGCTTTGGACTGTTTGTATACTGTAACCCGCTTATTCATAAAAACTTAAACAGCTGTTCAAGGACACGTTAACTTTTGTATCGCTTTGTCACTTGCATTCTTGTTGCTGCCACTATTTGCGAGTAAGTGACATAACACGTCAATTGCTTAAACTATGTTTTAGCGTTGCCATCGTTTTTTTATAAATAAGGGGGTAATACAATTAGAAATTAGTTACCCCGTAGTTAGCTCAAAAACTCTGTAAAGTATTATACTTAGACGATGAAAATCCTTGATGAAGAAGATAAAGGAAGGATTTAAACACCATCAAACTTCATATAAGTCCTATAAATGAAAATCCTAAAAACTGTTTATGTTATAAATATTATACCTCTTATTCAGTATTTTAATTGCTTTATTATGGTTGTTAATCTGAAATCGAAATGTCAGCAATAGTTTCTAATTTTTTTATGTGTAATGTTTATTTAAATAAAGGCTTTTGCTCTTTTTAGTCAACAATGAATTCAAATGACTATTAATAATAGCGCATTCTTCAATAGTGAGAAAGTTAGTTACGAATAAAACTGCTTCCCATACTTAAGCAAGCTGATTAAAAAGAAATTAACTAAACAAGTAGGTTAGAAAAGGCATTAGAGTAGTATTGCAAGTAAACCACATCATTACATAGTGATTCGTTTTCTAGTGAAATGGTCTCCGCAGGATGATTGAACAGGAAGACCTTTAGACCTAGGAAAGTGTGTCCGGTTTGGTGACTTGCTCATATGTGGAGGAATTCTTGGCTGTTTACCACTTTCCTCAAACTGCTACTTGAAGTAGATAAGATATACAGGGTGTTTCTTGTAAGGTGTCAAGCCGGCGCCAGCTGAAAGTAGGGTACCATACCCACGATTTAACCCTCATGTATGTTCTACGATTTTTTGTAGTTTTCGAGATAATGATGTTTTTGTTATTTTTGAAAAAAATGTGAGCACTTGGCTTCAAATAATAATAACTTTTTTTTCGTTTGACTTTTATTGGATATTTTCTTTTTATTATAATGTCTATTAATAGCAGTTTTATGATTAAAATAATCTCTGTCCTAACTTAACTACAAGATACAAAATTTTTGATTGATAGTGAAAAAAAAGTGAATCATGCAGAACATAACCAAAATTCAATCGTAAATTAAAAAAAAACAAAAGGTATTCCATAGCTTCTTACTTATTTCAAAAACTGCGCAGCATCATAAGCTTTCATAATAATACAAGAAAACATGTCCTTTGTGGGGCATTATTCGCTGTAATCGATGCTCAAGTCTTGAGAATCGGAAATAAGTGTAATTTTCATACTTAATCATTTTCTAGTATTTTGGCATAATTTTGTCATTTCTGAGATTTATTGTCTTCTAACAACAACAAAGCTCATTTGTTAATAAAACAGTCATTTTTTAAATTCCAATCATCCGAAAGTCACAACTCCTGTTGTAATTAAAATGTTGAAATTGAGGAAACCGGAACATGTTTTGAATCGATTATCGAACTGTTTTGAGTTACTATGTTCAAAATACGCGTACATAAAAAATAATAAAGATGGTCCGGTTTCCTCAATTTTAAATTTTAGAGCCAAGACACAAAGCCTTCACATAATACTGAATGAAAGTCGGTTAAGTTGATACATCGTCCTCAGTATACCGGGTGAACGAAAATTAATGACTTTGAAAGTTGATAATATTTTTATAAATAAGTTTTCACTTTCGCTACTTCGCTTTCGATTTGTATCAGGACTAATTTCTATTGATAAAATTGAAACGAATAGTTTTTTTTTGTGATACCTTTGCTGTTTCTGCAATGGTTTCCAGGAAAGATCATTATTTGGTAGATTTAAAAGACGTCATTTGATAGTCTCTAGATAAGTATTCTCTTTCCCTTTAGGTTTCTTCATTTATTCTTAAATTTAGAAAAAACATACAAATACGGGCTTAGTGCTTAAAAATCAAAATCAAAATTTATTTGAACTAATTAACAACAGAATAAATACCATTACCATTATATCAACAATTATGACGTCAGCTGCTCAAAAGCCTCTCATATAAACAAAATCCTTCGATCAGATCAGATCTCATCTCGTTAAAACTTTTACCTAGTAATCTTTCAATTAGCATTTTTTCTCTCTTTTCTTTTGAGATGTGGCCTCATCATTTTGTTTTTTTTAATGCAAGTTGCGATATCCTAATTCTTAAAAAAAACATTTTTAATTTCAATCAATTGGAATCAATGTGTTGCTGATTAATTCCACCCTGTATATGAAGGCGATAAAGGAAAGGGCTTGAAAGCCAGCGAATGCGGTAGAAAGTGACCCTATTGCACCAGAAGTGAGCGACTTGCGCGCGCGCAGCCAGTCGCAATGTTCCTAGAACTGCATTTCAATAGGATTGTATTGAAGTGGAAAACTGGAAAGTGTTTTGAATGAAATGTAAATTAGTTCATTTGCAACATAATTCACTCAAAGTCTGCTTTGATGGATATACTGCCCTTTATATAAAGTGCACTGGAGAAAGCATTAGATGGAAGACACTGACTGTTCCCGTTATGGTGAACGGAAGATTCAGATGCCCACAATAATTTTTAATCCAATGTGGTAAGGGGCAAACCTACTGCCCTATTCCGGGTTTTCTATCGGTATTATTCTGCATTAAGTGTTTACATTTATATGGTGGCCCCTTAAAACAGATATTAGATTTTAAGCTCATCCTCAACTCTATGCCAATTATTAAATATTGCCAATGTTTTTTTTTATGTCGTCATCATTTCTATCAAACACTAGCTAAAAACCATAGTTCAAATCGGACCAGAACCTTTTGTTAATTATACAACTTGCGGCTTACTCTCCGATGATTGAACCCACTGATAAGAACCCAAGAAAACCGGGTAACGGCGGCCCGGTCGGTTTAAAATCGCTTGGCAAAGCGTAGGCATCTGAATGTTCCGCTTTCCATGATAATACACCAAGTATGTGATGATACATATTTTTTCGTTGCTGAGAATCAAACCTGCGACCCGTAAGTTCACCAGAGACTTCGTTTGATGGATCAAACGAGCCAGTCTTCGCAATGAATGTTATCATTATATCAAAATCTAGAAAGACAGCCTAGCCTAGACTTTTACAAGAGGATGTAGTAATACTGAAGGTTATTCAGAATTAGAGCGAAAACATTCTTAATCTTTTACACATTTTTCATAACACTTATGCTAAAATTAGCATTTATTTTCCTTAAGTAACGCATTTAGAACCGAGAAGCTAGTATTATGTCGTAGTCCAGCTATCTCGTGTATATCTAATTAGGTTTTTTCATTTCTTTTGCGTGTTGTTAAGTTAATTGCACGTTTAGTTATCATGAATATTATGTAATTTAAACATGATGATGTATGTGGATGGACAATTATTCCATTCCTTTTGGATTCTCACCTATGACAGTGTTCGAACATAATTTTGGCGTCAAATGTGCGCAAAGTAAAAGTAAAATAAACGATGGGATCGCCTAAACTCTAGGCTAGAATATTTAACAAAGGCGTCTTAGCAGACCTAGTAGGTGAAAACAAAATTGATATGGTCCACTATAGCTCTGGACTCAACAGCATTGAACAATGTTAGCCCAGCTCCGCTCCGCTAGGCTAGGAGTCCAATAATCTTAGTGTTATCTATACAGTCGTGTGTCCTAGTTATTTATTTATTTATTTAGCCCCAAACTTCAAACAATACAAATCTATTGAGTAGAAAATAAACACAACCAACAGACACATAGCTTTGTTTTAAACTGTTTAGAGAAAATATCTTTGTCGGAAGAAAACGCGTGGAATGTAGATTTTAAGTAAACACTCAGTACAATAGGTGTACGAAATTCAATGTTTCGGTCCATTTCTTTCAAAACGGTTTGTTTTCAATCAGTTTCAAGCTTGAGCTCTGAGCTCCTTGTATTTTACAGTTTATTATTTTGCAATGAAATATCTCAGTGAGATGTGGTTTCATAACATAAACATAAACTGCCTATATACGCCCCACTGCTGCGCACAGGCCTCACGTCTACTATGAGGTAACCCGAGCTATATTTCAACATGCTGGCTCAGTGCGGATTATTCGAGGAGTGTCAGGTTAATGTCAGACGTTATCGAGCGGCCCTCTGAGGCCACTGACTACGCTTAACGACTGACATCTAGCGACGTCAAAACCAAGGAGTTGTCCGAAAAACACCTTACTGAATTTCGATCGGGGTGGTCACCCATCCCAATTCCGACCCGTCGTGGGTCGCTTTACAACAGCGTTAACATGCTCGTGGTCTCACATAGCGAAAAAATCCTAGAAAAATAACGACCTAGATACTCTAATCTGAGCTACGGAATTCGAATCCTCCTACCTCCTACATAGTGACATTTTAAAGTAACTATTTGGGAATGCGGCACACCTTGTGATTTCACTCAACACAAACACTATACTTGCACAAATACCGCTGTCCATACAAACAAAATCAGAGTCCCATCTCACTTTCATTTCTGCATCACGTACATACGTCGTTAAGTCAATTTGTGTAAACTGCTAACATAGATCTTGTTATTAAGCATATTTTCAAATTAATTGCCCATTTATATTTAAATTGCATAGTTTTGAAATATTTGATGATGCAGGCGAAGATAGGGTGGTGGACGACCAGGTAAAATTGCAGATTTTAACCGTCTCCTTTGAAGGGCTATAGTCGGAAGTATCTACGAATAATGGAGGACTATAGTCAGAATCATCTACTACTTATGTAGGGCTATAGTCAGAATTATCCACGACTAATGTAGGGCTATAGTCAGAAGAATCTACTACTAATGGACCTACCGAAGGAGATAGTTAACTACGCTACAGAAGGAGATGTGTTTATAAAATTAAGTAACTAATTTACCAAAGTAACTTAAAGATCTGATTAAACGGCGTATGTCAAACATAACATACAACTATATGTTTGAAAGCTCCTCAAGTTAATATACGTATTGAGCATATTTTCTTGAGTTACAAATATCAAGTCTGGATATAAATTTTAAATCTTAAATAATGGAGAGCCTTAGTAAGGCTCTCCATTATTTAAGATTTAAAATAGCGCAAACATACTTAAAAATAGCGCATTTTAATCTCGAATATTGCCTTTATGATGAATAGGTACCATCCGAATGACGCATGGATAGATGACCTAATAGTTTGAGGTGCCGCTGCTAATTTAAGATCGTCGACCGGTCTTCCAATTAACAACATATTAACTTCACAAATGTGTATCCTCCTTACTATGAATGGCAAATTAGATTGTGAATCAGTTGGTAGAATAATGCGATAGATTGTTAAATATCAATAAGTGTTTGATGGCTTTGTGATAGATTTTCTAAATTGCGTTGCTATTCAAACAATGAAGCCAATGAATGTACATATTTGTGAAGCCTTCGTGTTTAATTGTGAAAGTTACATTATTATTTACTTTAATGCGTAAATGTCTACCCCCTTATTCATAAAAACGAACGCAACACTGCAGCATTGATTTAGCGATTGACCAGTCTTGTCACTTACTGGCAAATGTTGACAGCAACAAGGATGATGAAGACGAAACGTGACGCTATATGGGGTTGGGGGTTAGGATTTAATAGTAATAGTTTTTATTGTACTACACAGGGAAAAAAGAGCGAAGACTGATCGAGTCTATATGTTATAACTAACAAACTCAACTTGCTCGTATAATCTCAAATGTTCACTGCACCACTTCTTAGCAGTAACAATAACATGATTACAGGTTATTACAACTAAAACACCTTACAAAACAAAGCAATAACAAAACGTGATAGCCCATTGCATTCCATCGCCGCGCCTACAAAAACGAAACGCGGAGAGATGAAAAAAAACAATAAAAAATCAAGATGGCGGGCATCATGGACGATTACTTTCACGGAGGAGAAAGCAGTTTCGTCATTAGTCGTCATTGGTTGTCGTCATTTGGTGATGTGAGGTCGTTAACACCTACTCATGACAGGTGACAGCAAAAGTCGGTCAGGTGTGTGCTTTGCGAATTTTTTCGCGAATCTTCTGAAGATTTTTTATTGAGTTCGCGACACAGGCAAATGAAAAATGCCAGTCCACACGGTGAAACTTTTTTCGAATGTAAACAAAGCATTTTATGTATTTTGTTTCTCATTCTAATGTTCTACATAAATTTGCTTCATTATGAATCGTTTTTAGTAGAAATTAGACACTCTTGTAATTGTGAATTTGTTTAAAGTAGTAGAAACGTAATCAAAGCACCTAAGTTAAAAAAATATCAAAAATAGAATGATGTTAAAATTACAATAAGCACTATGTTAATGTGTTTATTTTTTCTTGGCAAATGTGATCCGTCATCAACTGAACAACATAGCTTATGATCGATGGAAAATGACAAACAAGTAGGTAATTTGAATTTTAAAAATTCTAAAGTTAAGTAAGTTTAATACGAAACAATCGCGAGTGTTTGCTACTAAATACTTTATTCATCACAATGATTGCAAAAATATTTGAAACACAATATTATCCGGCACTCTACATTTGTGGTAAATATATAAGCGTGATGGAATTGATCAAATGTTGTTACCTTAATCGTGTTTAAAATATGTCATCATGTTAAACAACAATTTAGATTAATACTTAAAAACACACAAAATGCATTCCGCAAACCGATTACAGAAATCCTAAAGCCAAGTTTCGAACGCAACCGCAACCTACATTCCCACCTCGACTAGAAATATGCAAAACGTCGTAACATCGCGAATCTCAAGGTCCATCGCTGCTCCATTATGAACTGCCTTGTCTCGTTCTCATACGCAGTGGGAAGTGGAACGGATATTTGTGATGCCATCGCGTGACATATAATACCTGTCGCAAACGTTCGTTGCGGCTTACCTGAAATAGAAAAACGTTTGTTAATTTGTGAATCATGATTAATTTTGCTCGATCTATAAATATTGTTAAAGGTTATTTGTATTGCGAATATTCTTTTACATATCGTAATATTATGTCATTTGACAGATACCTATTTGTTAAACGCAGCGCAATTCTGAGCGAAAGCGGAACACATATTGTGTCATCCAATTGAAAATGAGTTCTATTGAAATAGCCAATTTTAGACCTAAAAACTATGGTGGTAGGTATATGGTGTTTGTATGGTACTTAATGTGACTGTTGAGTACAGTCACATTAAGTATGACTGTCCACGAGTGGACCCTTTGTGGAATAATTTACTTTTATATCTTTGTTTTATTTTTGTGTTCTGTTTTGTATGTCACCTTTGAGTTTATAAAATTACTTATAAGGAAGATCATAGAAGTTTTGAGTCTTTTATAACAACGAAAAAACCAAGTAACTTGGACGACGCGGCAGGCCAGCCGTGCTGTTCCGGCGGTGCACATCGGACATCACTTCACATGTTGGTGCTTCACGCTTCCCTCAATCATCAATACGCTTTACTTCGAATTAGTATTTTGTCGCGAAGGAATTGAATTTTAAAGTTCACTCACACGAGTGAACAGAACTGTGTTGACAGAACAGCCGTGCTATTCCGGCGGTGCACATCGCACGTGCGAGCATCGATGTTGAAATGAGATTACCTCAATCATCAATACGCTTGACTTTGAATTAGTATTTTCTCTCATTTTGTATGTAAATAATCAAAAAGTGTTTTTTGGCTTAGTTCTTTTCTCTCAAACGACGACGGTGGCGAAGGAATGGATTTTTAAAGTTACCTCGCACAAGCGAAGTGAGTTTTGGCGACCACCGGAATAGCATAGCAGAACTGCCGTGCTATTCCGGCGGTGCACATCGCACGTGCGAGCATCGATGTTGAAATGAGATTACCTCAATCATCAATACGCTTGACTTTGAATTAGTATTTTCTCTCATTTTGTATGTAAATAATCAAAAAGTGTTTTTTGGCTTAGTTCTTTTCTCTCAAACGACGACGGTGGCGAAGGAATGGATTTTCAAAGTTACCTCGCACGAGCGAAGTGAGTCTCGACGACCACCGGAATAGCATAGCTGAACACACGAGTGAAGTGAACAGAACTCTGAGTAATACGTTCACCATACTTTGTCTAGGAAGAATTTGAATGAGAACTTCTGGAATTCTCCAAATTAAGAAGCCTCAAAATTAATGTTGTCCAGAAATACGTCTGTAGAATTGAATATTAAGGAATGCTTAACTTTAAATAACGTTTGCTAATTCAAAGGCTTGTAAGTACAAATGAGGCTAAATTATTAACTTTAATCCGAACCCGGTTAATTTCGGTCAAGTAATCCATACGTTGCGCAGACGCATCGGCGCGTGAAGTCTAGCCGTGGGAAGCGGTGCAACGAACCGACAGCATGCAATGTTGACGATAATAATATTGTTTACATTAGAACATGCTAGGACGAGAAGTTGCCGGGTTTGGTCAATAGATGGCATCACAATCTTTGTCTTGTCGCTTTTACGTCAGAGATGTAGAGATGAAGCGCATGGCTTATTTGGCAAGGATTGCCGATGTTAAGCTACGCATGCCTATCCAGTCAGAGGGATGGGTGACCACCCTGACCGTTATGTGTTTTAGGTTATCTCCTCTCCTTGCTTTGGAAGGCATGTTATGCAGTTGGCCATTGCGATAAATGTCATCCGTTAAACCTATTTTAAATGGAATCAAATACTTGCCTACTGAATGCTACTTAATATTGTAATCGATACAATTAAACGAGAAATTAAGATTTAAATTGAAATTCGGTAATAAAATAGTATACAAATGAATAGTTCCTAATAAGTTTCCTTCCATGACACTTAGATTAGATTAGATAATTTAATACTCAATATAAATACAATACAATTCACAGTGACAAGTATTACGATCATAATAAGCCCAAGTTTTTCCGATGATCTAAAACCTGGATGTCTTAGGAGTTAAATATTAAAAGTTATTTATTATATACCTAGAGTCAGTAACAACGTGTTAGGCTTAAACAATCATTCTTTCTTGCTTTTATTTGAAAGAAATGGTGTCCATTTTTCAATCAGTTTGTGTCAAACTGTCTCCATAGATATGTGATAATTTATTAGAGAAACTCGCTTCAAATCGCTACGAAAAACTAAAAAAGATAACAAACCATAACTTATTGCTTTAAAACCACCGACAGGTGTTCAAATTTGCCCTACACTGTTGTTTTCACCGTCCATCGGAATCTACTTTCTCTCCGCTCCCATCCACTCTTGCGCATAGCAAATCTCGCTCGTTACAATCCGATTGTGAATCGATTCGCTAATCGATCGACCGTTATGTTGGCATCGAAGGTTACTATCGGTATTTGTGTTGATTGAGTTGTGTTAGTCAACTCTTGAGGCAGTTAAGGAATGCTTTTTGTATGTTAGGTTATTTAAGTTGTGTGATTGTTGGGTTTTAGGAACTTTTTTACTTATTTGTTAAATGGAGAAGTTTGGGAGAGACTTTTTGCATACAAATTTTAGATTGGCACACTGTTGAATTTATTTACGTATAGGGTATATATTTTGGAAAGTCACTGAATATTGAAATAGGAGTAAAAATTAAATGTATCTTTTGGATTGTTTATTTTATGATTTTCAAGGTTAATGAATATCAAAATACTGGACTGTCGAAAATTGGTATTTGCTTCGCACCAGCTCGTTATTGACGCGAGGCCTGTGTGCACCAGTAGCACATAAAAAGCCCATTTTCAGTTATTTTTAAGAAAGATTCCGACTGTCCAGAAGTCACTATAGCTCTTGATCTCTCTATAGCATTTCTCACGGGTGTAACACCAAGCGAAAGTCATTGTTCGGTTTTTCCTTTCATTTAAATAAATCACTTAAATCTGTACGTTACAAAACTGAAATCACTTTCGCAAACTTATTACAATGACGTCTATTCTAAAGGCAAAGCAAAAAACGAAACACTCTGACTGCAGCACAATAAATAACCTACTTTAGACCACGTGAAAAAGCCAAATTATGTTATCATAATTATTTATTACAGTTACGTGAGTCGCATTGAATCCAGGAAATAAATGCAAGTGAATGCGACGGAAAAATTAAAATTAAACACGCGAATTATTTGCGTTTTGTTCCCTGTTGCATAATTTGACTATTACTGTTTCATTCGTAAAACGTTTAATTGTTTACATGGCAATAGATGTGCCTTGATCTTGAATAACAAGTTTTTCTCTTTTCTCAATTCTTAAAATGGGCACCCACTGCCGTCTGGCCCCCAACTGAGCAATCTACTACTATAGGATACCAGACAACGGTTGAAAATACTTGTAATACTTTTTTAAATAGGTACATTGGAAACATTACCTACAATACAACCGACATTTTCATGCACAAATCATACGACTTGAACCAACTAATGCATGCCAACATTTTGGTTGAATACGCTTGAGTGTTGGATGACCCATAAGATCAGTTTACGAGTTACCGTCTTCCGTAGGTAAAGTAGCTATTTCATTTCATTAAAATTATATTCTAAAGTTCGTAAGACATGATTACATAGTAATTACTACTTCGGCTGAAGTCGATTTTGAAATTGCAAACTCTTGAATTTTCATAGATTTTTAGATAAAATCATTTCGTGCAACACTTACTCACATAATAAACATTATAAATACTGAAAATCTACTTAACATAAGCCCTTTGTCGTAAAAACAAAGGTCTATCTAACTATCTGCTATCTATAATTTAATTACCATACTACATGAAACCGAAATGTTTTCACATTATATACTCGTATCAATAAACCTACTTATTCGAACCGATAGAGTCTTTGGTCGCGTAATAAAAGTAACCTTGTTGAGTTTATTGAGTGTGTAAGTGAATTACTTAAAGCCTATACTTAAAGCATTACAAGGCCTTATTGTTACAAACAAAACCCGATCTAATGACTTTGGAAATAAAGTGCATAATGAGTTAAAAAGTATAGTGAAAGAAACTTGCTATAGCAATGCAAAAATAATAAGTATTTGAGAAATGCATGTTGTTATGTTATCTGGCAGGGTTGTTATTCGCTTCGCTGGTAACTGGTAATTATCTTTTTTACTAAACTTAAGTTACTTACTTACTATTGACTTGCTAAATGTGTTAAGTGTGTAGATAAACGCTTGGCAAATGTAGTGTTCCTTCGGTACGCCGCCGGAGCCGAGGCAATACTCGGGGGATAGCGGTTCGGCATCCTTAAGGATGCCTCGTCATCCCTAAGGACGTTGCAGCATGCCAAAGCTTAATTGCCGATAGTGTGCGCTCGCATGTAGGATGCCGAAGGATCCTTTTCCTTGCCGATGCCGATAATGGGCGCCGGGCCTTGGACGCCCTCCTTCCGAATGGATTGGCAGAGGGCGCCTCTGATGAATGATGGCTGGTAGTGACTGCGTGCCGAAAACGAGAAGGTTCTTGTGTCGTCTGCTGGAGGAGGTATAAGTCTAGAAGTTGACTGCAAGAGGCTGATGATGACAATGACTGACGATTTAGAAGTTGGTTACTACACCAGAGGTCGCGACCTCTGCACACTACAAACATTTGTGTGCATGAACATATCTGTTCGTATTGATCTAGGTGATTCCTATGTATAGTATTATAAAAAATGTATGTATATCCGTCATCCGGTAGGTGGCGCAAATAGTATACGATGACTTGAACCGTTTTATCATACCTTACCAATTTTTTTACAAGGCAAGTGTGAAATAAACCTACAAAAGTTTTTGAAAAACGGAAATACCTATTCCTTATGAAACCAAAAGAAAACTTCAGTTTAGCTCATTATTTGACCTCCAAACCTAAATAATCATGTCACCAAGCGGAAGCGACTACCAAACTAATTATACGCAAACAAACCAACGGACAAACGACAACGACAAAAGTTTGTTTATGCTTTCTATACAAATAATTAATCTTGGACCACCTGAATCTTGGATTTGAACAATAATGAACCTTATTGCATCTAGAAAAGCAGGTTGCCTTTGATGGTAGTGTGTACTTATTAAGAATTCAAGTTGTCTTGTGAAATGAGTTTGCTTAATCTGTGAGTGTCAATGAACTGTAACACTTTTAGGTCTTAATTGAAGTTGAAAGAATTCATGAAACGATATAAACACTAAAAATCGGGTTTTCTACAACATTTTAACTACGGTAAAAACTACTATTCTACCTGTATTTGCCCGACGTTTCGGCGACAATTGCATGTGCCGTGGTCAAGAGCGGACTGGCGGCGCGCGGCGCCGTCTGACGGTGCGCGGAGGAAAATCTTCATCCACCCGCACATTTCCAACATTATTAGTACTGGTACAGTCAGACAAAGTTGGTTCAGTACTTGGGAATTACGCCATTAAGACTGTATGTAGTCCGTTATCCAAAGTAACGAGAGAGTTGCGCTCGCCAAAGGATAGGATACCTTTGCAGACACAGGGAGTTTATAAAGTCGACTGCAGCTGCGGTAGTTCCTATATCGGACAAACGAAGCGTCCAATCGCTGAAAGGGTCAAAGAACATATCGCAGCTGTGAAGAATCGGCAGACGACCAAATCCGCCATAGCGGAACACCTTTTAAGTTCGGGGGTGAATCACTGGATGGAGTTGCACGACCCAAAAATCCTCTCAACTGATCGTCATTACCATACCAGGATGGTGCGAGAAGCTATTGAGATTAAAAAACACCAAAATTTCAATAGGGAGGATGGTTTCAAATTGTCGTCTGCATGGAATCCGGTGATTGCTAGGTGTAAATCGCAGTTTGGACCGTCGAAAATAAAACCGGACAGTGTTAGTGTGTTTTGCCGAACTGACTGTACCAGTACTAATAATGTTGGAAATGTGCGGGTGGATGAAGATTTTCCTCCGCGCACCGTCAGACGGCGCCGCGCGCCGCCAGTCCGCTCGTGACCACGGCACATGCAATTGTCGCCGAAACGTCGGGCAAATACAGGTAGAATAGTAGTTTTACCGTAGTTAAAATGTTGTAGAAAACCCGATTTTTAGTGTTTATATAGTAAAAATGCAACAAGAAAGTTTAAAAACCTATTCATGAAACGATTATATTTTTCTTTAAAACAAAAGGGAATGCTCAGTTCAGTTCAATATCTGTCTAACTCTCAGATTACCTTTGAAATAAAGAAAGAAATAAAAATTATTGGACAGATTAAAACTAAGAGAAAAGACGTCTATTTCTGAATATTCGCCTCGCGCAAGGATTTTATATTAATTTGACTTGCGTTATCTTGTATCTACAAATATTATAGCATGGACTTGGCCCAAGAAAAAGGGCTACGTAATACCATTCCATATTAGGTGTGATGTGAAGGCTTTTGTCACTCATAGATTTCCCAGCAGCCTGTATCGACTGAAACCCTGCGACCTTGCATTTCACCCGCGTTTGCCTTCAAATGCCAATCGCCATTTCAGAATGCTTCCTACCTCTACTACTCTTTTCAGATAACCAAATCACTTCCACCACGATCACACTCATAACCTCACTTGCAGGCCAAACCAGAATGCCGGCCTCACAGCGATTCTCAACGGCTATTGAACTGAATTCGAAAACGCGAGCGTTTCAAACTTGATCTATTTCCTGGTGACCTCAACAGCATTCAGGCGACTTTAATCGCTGAAAACAAGAAGAAATAGGTAGGCATTTAAGGCCAATAACAAGGTGACATACACGTACAATCAGTACAGTCAACATCAGCCAAAAATATCTGTACTGTCTAGGAAAAGCCCTACCGGGAAGGGAATGGAAACCGGATCATCGGATATAGCAGATTAAGTAAAATCTCAATCACCTACAACTAATGAAATTATAATAAAAAAGGTAGATAGGTTACTTGTGCTGAAAAAAGTGGCACCTGAAATCAGAACTTTTCGTGTACCTGAGTGCATTGACAGTGTTGATAGTTTGAGACGACACTGTGCAACATGTATCTGTCCCGTTTAAGCACGGTCAAATTGACTTCGTCGTACCCCGTGGACAATTTTTGACTTCGCGTCGGTACTGACATAACCTCTCTACTTCTTTTTTATTGTAATATCTTTGCCTACAACGGCCTGACTGGTAGCGATGGTGGATAGAGTAGAGAGATGTGAAGTAATGTTAGCCGGAATGCCACTACTGCACCCTTTTATGACCGACGACAAACACTGTATGAGTTTGTCTAAATTTGATTGACGATAGTAAATTTAAAACAAATGAAAACTGTAGTCTTAATTTGTTTTCAACAACTATAAAAGGTCAAACAGCCCTGAATATGAAACTGAGTGTACCTCCAATCTTGTTGATTGGTTTTTAACTTCCGGATAGTTATAATTGGATGATGAAATAATAACATTAATATCTGCACGCTAACCAGTTCTAATTAAATCTCACTATGTCAATTTCTTCATAGACCGACATTGGGACGTATAGATCGAGGACTGGGAAGTATAAAGCGAGTCTTTATATCGGAAATAAACATTTGTTTGATGCTTGACAATTATTGTATTCTTTTTAAATAAGCTATCCAAACTCTCACATAACATATTAAAGACTATATAGTTACGATACTTGAGCATTATCACAGATCTCAGTATGTCTTTCCGGTCAGCTATGGTATTCCGGCTGGCGCCAAAACTCACTTCGCTCGTGGTGAGTTATCTTTGAAATTCAATTTCATGGCGACAGTGGTCGTTTGAGAGAAAATAATTCATTTCAGCTGGCATCACAGCCGAATAAATCCGTATTTTTCTTATCTAATCACATTTCCCTCCTTTTTGGGGGAAGAAATTTCTTAAAATCTCGAGGTTATTAGAAATCGAGAGCTTCAGTTTTCCTGCAGTCAACTAAGAAGTTTCTACTCAAATGTAATGTAAATGTAAATTTATCAGTTAGGTTAGAACACATTCTAGTATTAGCTACATACTAGAATGTGTTCTTTCATACTTGTTACATGGAATACAAAGACGGTACAAAGATAACAAGATCCAATTTAATATTAATCAACTAAATTGCATTGTTGAAAAAACAAAAGAACAACACATTAAGATAGGTGTAAGATACTGAACAGTAAGTCATTCACTTAAAGATAGCAATAGTCCAATTCAGGGTTTCTCAAAGAGGGGTACGCGTACCCCTAGGGGTACGCCATTCGAGGGCAAGGGGTACGCGACAAAATTTACGTAATGGCGGCTTGATAAAATTGACCAAAATTACACCTAAAATTGAATCCCTTTGCGACAAGAAACAAACACATCCATCACATTAATATTAAAAAGACATTTCTTTTGGCACTATGTTTGTTACCTTTTATTTAAAATAAAAACCTTATTTTCTTCAATAGTCAATTTTATTATTTTCTTTGGGGGGGGGTGGGGGGAGCAATTAATTAATTAGGGGTACGCTGTCACCTGGAAATTTTAACAGGGGTACGTGGTGCCCAAAGTTTGAGAAACCCTGGTCCAATTCAATCACTCTATTATGACATAACGCGGCAAAAAACGTTCATTATGTCTATTAACTAACAATCTAACATATTATGTCACATAACAACAATACATAATACCTGACTAAATATAGCAAACAATGTAACGCACAAGGGAATCGGTATAAAGAAATGTACAATAGTACTTCGTTATAAGTCATGCATGGTAGACTGACCTTTAAGGCTTTAGGGTTCCTTAATGCGAATGCGAAAACGGAACTTTATCAGTTAGTATGGTACGGTGAGCAGAGTTTTAGTAACATGTACTAGAAAACCCCTTCATAAACGACGTGTCCTGTCACATATCGCAAAAGCCGACAGGAATAAGAATGAAAGAGACAAAACATTACAGTAGGTAAAAGTGATGATGTAGCTCTGTTTGAGTTTTATAAATAAGTTGGTAAGTGCTTCTACAAATGCCATTTTGAAATGATTATCTAAGGAGCGACAATTTTTATCTGTTCCATTAATATAGCATTCTAAGAAACTCACATTAATTTACTGGTTTCGAAAATTAAATGCTTACGTACACCTTAATGTGCTATGTTGATATTTGGCGCGAATGGATGTAAAAACGAAACTAAACAAGACAATCTAAATTTTGACATACGTCAACAAAACGCAACTAACCGACGCGACTGATGTCGTGCTGTCAAAAGCTATTGAACTGTAGCAATTCAAAGCAAAAGCAAGTAAAACCAAACACAATAGACATTTTGTCATATGTCTGGACAGGTGACGGAACCCTCGACATGCGGTGTTACTCACTCTTACTTGTGTCTGTCTTGCAAATGTTTTTTCTGTCATTGTCATGTTACAAAGTATACAGTGAGTATCGGTAGCAGTCTTATTGGTATGATTGCGGTAACTATCAAGGTAGGGTTTTTGTATTTGGTCATCTTTAATGACTTTAGTTCTTCTACGGATTTCCTCGTTTCAAAAAGAAAGATAACGAGTTAATCGATTTACTTATTTCACTTATTTTTACAGCGGTCATCAAAGTTTGACTATTTTGACGCTCAAATTAAATACAAATACAAAACGCATATATTTTAGATTTAATCACGTGGTGGAAAACCGACCATTGCCTTTAGGATGTTCTGTGACTGAGCTTTCATATTTCTATGATGCACTGAAATAAGCACTTTGACAATCCTATAAATATTATAAATGCGAAAGTTTGTATGTGTAGATGTGCCGGATTGCTCTTTCACGTAAAAACTATTGGGTCATCATCATCATCATCATCAGCAGCCACATGATGTCCACTGCTGAACATAGGCCTCCCCCATAGATTTCCAGAGCTGCCGGTTGGAGGCGGCCTGCATCCACCGAGACCCTGCGACCTTTATGAGGTCATCCGTCCACCTTGCGGGCGGGCGTCCCACGCTGCGCTTGGCCTCGAATGGTCTCCACTCGAGGACTTTCCGGCCCCAACGGCCATCAGTCCTTCGAGCTATGTGCCCCGCCCACTGCTACTTCAACCTGCTAACACGCTGGGCTACGTCGGCGACCTTCGTTCTCCTACGGATCTCCTCATTTCTGATTCGATCTCGTAGGGAAACACCAAGCATAGCCCTCTCCATAGCCCGTTGGGTGACCTTGAGCCTTCTTATGAGGCCCATAGTGAGTGACCATGTCTCAGATCCATATGTCATCACTGGTAACACACACTGGTTGTAGACCTTTGTCTTGAGGCACTGAGGTATGTCGGAAGAGAAGACGTTACGCAGTTTCCCGAACGCTGCCCAGCCGAGTTGGATTCGACGATTTACCTCTTTCTCGAAGTTGGACCTACCTACTTGGACCACTTGTCCTAAGTACACATACTCGTCGACAACTTCGAGAATCGAGCCTCCAACAGATACTGGAGTGGGCGTAACACGGGCGTTAGACATGACCTTCGTCTTGTCCATGTTCATTTTTAGGCCCACTTGTTGGGAGACTCGATTGAGGTCCTCGAGCATGCTGCCGAGCTCTTCCAGCGATTCTGCCATGACCACTATGTCGTCGGCAAACCGAAGGTGAGTCATATACTCGCCATTTATGTTGATGCCGAGTCCTTGCCATTCCAGGAGCTTGAAGGCGTCTTCCAATGCGGCCGTAAACAGTTTCGGAGAAATGACGTCTCCCTGTCTTACGCCCCTTTGCAAAGGAATCGCCCTCGTGCTCTGCTCCTGTACTCGGACTGACATGGTGGCGTTCGCATATAAGCACTTCAGCACTTCGATGTACCGATAGTCAATGTGGCATCGCTGGAGAGACTGCAGCAAAACGCATATATTTTAGATTTAATCACGTGGTGGAAAACCGACCATTGCCTTTAGGATGTTCTGTGACTGAGCTTTCATATTTCTATGATGCACTGAAATAAGCACTTTGACAATCCTATAAATATTATAAATGCGAAAGTTTGTATGTGTAGATGTGCCGGATTGCTCTTTCACGTAAAAACTACTGGGTGGATTTTGATGATTCTTTACAATAATATAGCTTAATATGCATCTGAACAGCACATAGCCTACAATTTATAATGATATATCAATTTAATTTTAGCCTAAGTCCACGCGAACGAATTCGCGGGCGGCCGCTACTTACAAATGAATCTATTTTCAAAAGAAACTACGTTAGACCTTTTGCCGAAAATATCTCCAGAATTTCTGATAAGTACCGATCCAATACGAGTAACAATTAATAAATATCTCTAAGAAATGTGAGACAGCCCATCGTTAAAATCGTTCTTTATTAAGTAGGATCAACCAATAAACATAGTTGTCGAACAAACACTACTTATCCCGGATGAGTTCGAGTAAGTTGATATTGAATGGGACTTAGTGATAAGCGGTAGCGGAAATCTTATTTCACTGGGTCATTGATTCAGTTGATAACGAAGCGATAATGCAACATCTTGTGGCAAAACTATGTGGTAAACAAGGAAGGGAAGGAAACTATGAAGTTTTGAACATGAAATTTTGTATTGTCATTGCCATGTATGAAAAATAAATGAGACGTCACGGATTTGCGTCCCGGATTTTTTGAATTATTTTCGGATTGTCTTTTTCTTGAAACTTGATATTGTTAATTACGCACGTACATTATTTAAAAAACAAAGTTGGGTTCGATATTCGACAACTGCTTTACCGATTTTCATGGTTTTTGATCTGTTGGTATTGTCTCCGTACGAATAGGAGAATATTAACATCACAAAAAAATATGGACAAAGTTAAAAGGCATTCTTTTTTCCCAAAAAGTTTTCAGGATTTCATACCTCTCAAACGGGCTTAACATTTCTTGATTTGGCAATCAAGGTATTGTTTCTATCGAATTATCTTAAATTAGTAAAAAATAAATAGTAGCGAGGTAAATATTATGTAATCATTAAAAATATGAGTCATCTTTTTATTTTTTACAATCTGACTACTGTAGCCGCAACCTAAACCGCACTTTCACAATCTTCGATGAAAGGTCAAGCTGTGCATGTGTGTGTGTTCGTGCGTCTGTGTGTGTTCGTGCGTGTGCGTGCGCCTGCGCACAGAACCTATCGACTTTCTAATTTTTAGTTTTTAGCTGCCACAATCAAATTGAAGGGTGTAATTAAACCTATCCCACTGATTGGATCTTCGTGTGTTGATTTGAGAGTGAAAGCCTTTGGGATTCAACTATGATTGCGGTTCGATGCCGAGTGTATGAAAGGTACCTGTAGTAACAAACTATCGACATATTGTAGTTATTTAATCAGTTATAAGAGGATTATAGTATTCTATATGATCAGTTACTGTTGTTTGGAGGATGGTTTTGGTTGGAGGACCAGAAGGGTGATTTGAAACCTCCTTCTCGAACAATACGGTTTCTTTTATATTTATCTTATTTTTCCTGTGGTGTCTTTATCATTATCCTTAAACTACAGATCCAAATATCGGTCAATAGCTTTTACATGTGAAAAAGTTTAACTCTCTCACTGAATGAGTGATTTAATAACATTCATAGAAAATTAGAGAATCGGTCGATTACAAGGTTTCTGACCCTCCTCTTTCTTGGCCTTAAATTCATACTAAAATATCTGCAAAATAACCAGCAGCAACTGCTGGTAAAATTAAGGTGTTATGAGTTTAAAGTTTTTCTGCCTGCGGCTTCATAGTTTACAAACGAATGGACCAATTTTAAAAGTGACCTTACCGCAAGTAATCTTAGAGTACCTTAACAACGACCTCTTGTGCATTGGCATAATTACCACTAATGCTGATTACCACAAAGTTCGACTTTATGCTCGAAGCACATTTTGTCTAACCTTGAGCTTTAACAATCTTTTTACTGCTTACTTTGCCACTTCGAATTTTAAAAAACTGAAGATGATATGATTTGGGTCTGTTTTTTTTCATTGTACATTATTTTACTCTTACGCTGTATTCAATGTGCAAGCTTCTTCAGATTTTATTAATACTTCCAAACATTCTCGTCGGTTAAAACTATGCTTTAAAGTTGCTCTTGACCCTTACTGAAAACATTTTGCAGATAAATTTTGACTTAAAATATGATTTAACAGTAAATGTAGAGTTCAGAAGATGCTTAGAGACTAACAACAGTAGGCTGATTATTACAACGACATTATATTTATGTATAAGGTTTACCAGTATTTAATCTTATTTAAATTCAGGATAGAGAATATCTACTCGGTCTACAATTGAAGTACCAACTTTAATTAACCAAACCAAAAGGCTTAAAACTGCAGTTCAATGCATTGTCATAAGGACCTTTAGGAACAACACCATATTCAGAACACCAACAGAAAACTTTAGAAGAGTCTCAATCGAATTAGGATATCAAAACCGAATCGGCCATCTAAAATCCCGTTTTTATTAATTCGCGCACACGCCAGTAGGGCAGTCGCAAGAATGTCACTTCACTACCGAGCCCGACATCCGTCCGGCTCATAAGGCCTACCACGCTGACCTACTGAGGTGCAGGTTTCACTTGCTAGGTGTGGTCCCAGTGCGAGCGCCTTTGGACTGAGTTAGGTCGCTGGAGTGAGGTGAGCTTTTTTTAGATTTTTTGCTGCGATGGTTCTACTTTAGATGACTGTGGTGTCCTGATAGTAAATGCCTTGTCGCTTTTAAAGAGGCCTTGCTTTGTGGGTTAGTGGGAATGTCTGGTTTTTATTCATTTATTTTGTGTGTCAATTACAGTAGACAATATTTATTTCTCGATGAAAAGAGTGCTCATAATTATGAGCACTCAACAAAATTTTGTTACGCCACCGCAACCTTACGCTTAGAACCTCAAACTTTGAAATGTGCTCTATGTAAAATGGTTTTATCTACCACCCGTACTAGAATCTTATCTAACTACATTAAAATTGCATTTTTAGGTAAAGGATGTTCCGTTATTTATTCTTCACAAACATAACAAACAAAATGTTAAAACGCATGCATTTGTGAGCAACGCATTGTTGTTCAAAAATGTATGCAAAAGGATTTCGTACCGGTTACAATCTCTTAGCAAGTAATTTAATCAAAATATATCTAGGAAAGAATAGATCTAATTATCAGATATCGCCATCATTGGCACCTTACAGCCATTATCGACTGGCCAGCGATGTTCCACTTTTAACCGACTTGTGGTCATAAATATGGCAAAAGCGAGCTTTAACAGCCAATATTTAAATACGACCCTCGACTATTAGTAACTGTCTAATGCGAGATACGACCAAATGTGATATGTAACTGTATAAAACAAAATGGAGTCGGATAGAGTGAACTTTCTGTTTGTTTTTATGTTTTTATTGCCCTTCGCCGCAAGATTGAGCTGGGACGATTTCTGTCTGTGCTCAAACTGTGTTTGAAAAGACGTTTTATTCGTAATTAACACCCAAGTTTAGGGTTTAGTTGAATTAGAAGCAAGAGTCGTAACTATTATTTGGATTTCTGGAGGGACGTAGGATCCGTGTCCTCTGAGTCGCGTTTCCTCCAGATTAATGCCGGGGTGCCGCAGGGTTCCGTCTTATCGCCGACTTTGTTTCTTCTGCATATCAATGACATGTTATCACTCGGTAACATTCATTGCTATGCGGATGACAGCACAATCCACTCGCGTTATTTCGAGCGCCCTGTGGCAAAGCGAACCGATATCGAGGAGAAGAGGCGCTGTCTTGTCGTTGAGCTTGACGGAGTGCTGGTCCGCATTTCCGAATGGGGAGAACGCAATCTCGTCGAGTTCAACGCCAAGAAAACACAGGTGTGCGCATTCACTGCCAAAACGTCGCCATTCCTTTCCCATCCCACTCTTCAGAACACCCCACTGCCAGTGAAAGATAGCCTTAACATCCTTGGCATGGATGTTCGCAGCAATCTCAACCAACGGGACTACATCGAGAGCGTTATCAAAACAGCATCCCGTAAACTTGGAATCCTGAACAGAGTGAGACGATTCTTCACGCCTGAGCAGCTCTGTCTTTTGTATAAGACACAAGTTCGCTCGTGTGTGGAATATTGTTCTCATCTCTGGGACGGTTCCGCCAAGTATTTGCTAGAAGCTCTCGACAGGTTGCAGCGACGCGCTATCCGCATCATTGGTAGCCCAGAGGCAACTATGGCTCTGGAGCCTCTCCAACTGCGTAGAGACATTGCCAGGTTGAGTGTCCTCTACCGCCTTTACAACGGCGAATGCTCTGAAGAGTTGTTCCAACTGATCCCGTCCTCACCCTTCCACTCCCGCACCACACGCGCTGGTCTGCGCCAACATCCACACACGATCCAGCGACTGTCGGCCCGCACCAAAAGGTTCGGTGATTCGTTCCTGTGTCGTGCTATCCAGACGTGGAACGCTCTTCCAGCGCATGTGTTTCCTTCTTCCTACAATCCCGGGTTTTTTAAGCGGGGCGTGAAAAGGCATTTATGCAGGCCTTCAAAATGAGATTGACCAGCAAAGTAGTTGTGCATTACTGTGCTTGTCAACCCCATATCTGGACCTCACGACTGCTTCCCATCTGGTGGAGTGAGGTCATCTTGAAGACCACATTAAAAAAAAAAAAAAAAAAAATATTGCTGTTATAAATTATTAAAGTGCTTCTAACATGTTAGCTTAGGTCATGTTTCATAATTTTGGTGCTGAGCCCCTAAAATCCGCTAACATACACAACCAAAACTCTTGCAGAATTTCGCACATAACCAAGTATTGTCATACATTACATAGGTTATTGCGATGGTAAAACAAAGAAAAAACATCTGCATTGATGCAACCAATGATTGGTGTTTTGCAATGATCGTGAGTGCCTGGGGCATTGGCAAGGGTTTGAGACGACTTTTTATATCACAATAGCGTTTAATAGTGTTTAGTTTGTTTACAATGATAACAAAATTCTTTACAATCATTATTTGTGACGTAATTTCAAATATGTCTATAGAACAAGCTGCGTTCTATGTCTGAATAAAACTTAAGGTTAAAAGATCCTAAATCAGCGAATTCATAACGCAAATCTAAGTTGGGCAGCTCTTAGGTACAAGTGTCTGTCCCTTTCAGTCCTATTTACATTTTACGGACGGCATGAGTTTGCAGGTGTGCTCAACCTTCATTCATGTTTGTGGATTCGGGGGTTAACCTATTGGATAAGTTAAGGTGGCAGTATATACCATATAGGAAGAGTTATCAAAGTGCCTTAAAACTAGGGAAAAGTTAAAAACAAAACAATTATTTTCATTTCACAACTTTGGCCACATTCACGCATATTAGCCAATGTACTTATAATTACATTAAATTCTCTAATGTGATTTTCTGACCAGACCACAATCGTTATGCCCTTAAATACCAAGGTTGAAGACTTCACACAACCTTGGACAGTACCCACCAAAACAGGTCGTTTTCGTGACTCTCTGTCACCATTGCTGTCAAACTAATGTCACACATCGGATACGACACGACTCTAAAACAAAGATTTAGTCGAATGACCGTGGCAAATCGATTTGTTTGCGATTTTAAAACAACAGTAAAAGGGACCTTATATTTACACGGTGAATTATAGTAATGTTTATTTGTTTTCTTAAACGTTTGTGAATGTGTTATAGTGAAATTTATGTTGTTTATTGTTGAAATGTTTATTTTTATGGACCGAATAACTTGATGTTTTTAAGAATCGTTACATTTTCGTTGAAACATAACCGAACGACATAAACATCGTAACTAAAATGGCCATAAGTAATTTTATAGAGTTGGTTTATTTTTAGTTTTACTCGTGTGTTTATCACTTAAGTGAATTTAGTTCATGACTTAGGTATTTGACAATACTTTTACCTTGATGAATCCTACCTAGCTTAGATGAGCAGATGATTGAAAACTAAAATGTTAGTCATATATCAATAATCTCTTTATTATGACATACCTACTAACTGTCATATTATATCAATGATACGGAGTCCAGGCTGTCTGAATTTACGAAGGAAAGGTTAAAAATGAACGTATAAGGATGATTTATAGGTATACTTTTATTATATATTGTAACGTTAAATATAAGGTATACTCTCTATGTACAGCTCGGGCAGATTTTACACTCCAAGTATATTTTCTGCTTCTAAGGATTTCAATATAAACGAGAATAGGCCTTTACATCAATATTAATATCCCTATACTGTTATACATATAATGTGATGGAATCCCCCCACTATTATAATTAATTTAAATTGTATTCATTCACTCACAAAATATTAATCACATTTCCCATACAAACGAGAAATACAGAATACAGTATACCCCGTTACAGTCTCACAGTACAATGATACTTGCCATTGACAGACTTTTTCTCCCAACTACTGCCATCTTTGTAATAGCGTTGATTGGAGCCATACATCATTATTGTGCCTTTGCAAGTCATCATGGGTTCAATATTATGCCTCAAGGTGTTAGATGAGATTGTATTAAAAAGTATGTCAATTTTTTTGCTACATCATATCTTAATTGTGAATCTGTAGATAGATTTATCAGTGTTTAAGCTGTAATTACTTACTATCATGTCTAAGCGAATGAAATCAAAGCTGTTTCCGTTGTTAGATGGCAGCGTTAAGACTAGTTGGAGGCCGTAGGGCGGCTTGATTACATCTGACAGTGTTTAGTTGAGGCCTGTGCCCAATTGCGAGTCATTTAGTGGGAGAGTCATGTGACTGCTGTCTAGTATCACATAAAAAACGGGCTTTAATTAGCTCACCTTAGGGCTAGATGAAGATCAGCCAAAGATCCAAAAGGAGAGGCCTATGTTCAGCAGTGGACCACAACAGGCTGATGATGATGAGTGCTAGATGGCGCTGTGTGGAATAATGTCCAGGGATATTTGTGATCTATTTAAAGACTCACAATTGAGATTAGATTTAGATTAGAGGCGTAGGTTCAACTTGAGTTTTATTTTTTTTTTTTATTTTTTTTTTCTTTATTTATTACAGAATACGGCCCTATTTTAAAGAATTTGATAGCTAACATAATGGCTAGCACGAAATGATTGCTGGTATGGCAGCGCTGGGGTTCCTAAGAAAATGCATTGTTGAAATGCCATTTCGAGAATGACGATGGAAATCATTACCTCATCTTCAATCTTGATTGAAAGATACACATGTCAATCACTAACATCACTGTCAAGTCACTTTCCATCTGTTACTAATAAATACATCGGAAATGTCTTTCATTTATTTGGCATTAAAATATTTCTTTACTTTCGAATTGGTCGAGCCTAAAAAGACTACGAGCTTTTTCTTGACCACCAAGTTCATCTAACTATGAACCAAAGCTTATACGATGAGTGTGATAGCATCTGACTACAATAAATTTAGCTACTATGAGTGTAACCCTCGAATTCACAAATTTAAAACAAGGTTGTGCACGCCTCCAAACTATGCCGTCTCGTAAATTGTCCATAAAACTAAAAAGGTGACAGCAAAACTTTTTAAGAGCTTCCCAACTTTGATTTGAATTTTTGAATTTGGCGGTAAGAGGCTAATACAATACATAACATGAGTGCACGAATACATCCCAAACGAGGCAGTCAGATCCAGACTGACTTACACATGGATAACGGAAAACTTCGACTAACAACGTATGGCTCGAGCCTACTGCCGTTATCCGCTAGGTTAATACCGAAATGTATTTTTAAATACATACATTAGTATTTATTTATTCACACCTAGATACAAAACCATTCCTTCTGGGCATGTTCAGTCACTAGCATAAGAATTAACAAAAGTTTAACCTTGTAGTATTTTACCCTAGTTAGAACAAGGTAACGTTATCTTTCCAAAATCCATTGAGGAAAATCCATTTGCAGAAGGTTTTAGGTATGTATTCATGTATATTTATTTTCATTTATTATACCCATTAATGGACTAACATACTAATAAATTATGTATGTTTTGTTTCTTTTTTAATTTGTATGGACTTTTATTCATCTCTTTTGCACAGTCCAACTGTCTGGTTTCTGCAGAAAATCCTCTACCGAAGTTGTCTGGAAGAGATCGCTTTGTCCTTTTACCGAAACTCTGTAAGAAATATTTTTGTGCAATAAAGACCTTGTCTATGTCAGCCATTTTGAACCATTGGGAAGCAAAGCAGGTCAGAATCATCAGAATATGATAAATCGATAAGATTTATCTGAACCATCGACGGAAATGACTGTCAATAACGATAATTACAAAGTAATGTTAGCAGAGCAAGATCTCAATATAGCGAGATATTCCTTTTAAGAACATATCCAATTATCTAAAGTTCTAACTTTGTAATCGAACCCGGAACCTTACCTAGTCACGTCATTCACAGTTACATCAATTGTGAACTTTAAGTTCTAGGATTTCACAATCACACTTAACGTAACATACTTAGTGATACTTAATAGTGCTTCCACACTACAGATGACGCTAAAGGTCGTGGCTTCGATTTCCAATTGTGGCAAACGAGCTTTGGGAAGATTTCATTAATTGTGAAGTGACAGTAGGCAGGGCAATACTCATCATCATCATCATCGGCAAGTGATGACCGTTTGTGCAGAACATTTCAGAGTGACTAGGGACTATGTCGCACACACGGACGTAAAAAAAAGATGGACGTCACCTCGTCTAATCATGAGTGAAGCATATAATCAGCTGCCAGTTTAGGTGTGTGTAAACAAACGAAATTGTAGCACCTTGCATGCTGCACATTTTCTTAGTGTGATGTTCCGTCCGTCTTTTTTTTTACGTCTGTGGTCACACATCGTCCGGCCTATAATCAGCAATGTCTATGGCTGATGATGATGTACTAGATTCAGAGTATGTACGTAACTTCACTGTTTAGTTAGGGGTAATTTTCTGCAGTCAAAACATTTAGGTTTTTTTGCTAATGTTGAAGAAACTTAAGCTATTAGACGGTTGAATACTACCATTCTATTAAACAGATCATAAAATGTCTTTAATGACATTTGGCATTACAATTGAGTTCCAAAAAGTCGTTTTTCTCAATCAATTACGTGTGTGGTCTGAC
Organism: Udea ferrugalis; assembly: GCA_950022985.1. Taxonomy (NCBI): domain Eukaryota; kingdom Metazoa; phylum Arthropoda; class Insecta; order Lepidoptera; family Crambidae; genus Udea; species Udea ferrugalis. Next base: position 4,075,437 of record OX465541.1, read on the forward strand.
TGTCTATAAAATGTTGTTAATTTTCTTGTGCAATTTTAATGGCAGGTATTTTTTGTTTTTGGAGAATATTCTGAGTGTTGAACTACAGTGGAATAATATTTTCTTATATTTACGCGAACACTATACATCGAGACAAAACAACCTTACAGATTCTACTCGCTGCCTTATACAGTGAAATGTTCACGAAGTTTCATCCAAAACTATAAAAGGCCTAAAAACCGATGAAAAAATGAGAAGTTTATATCAACAAACAATCAACAACCTTGTGCCCAGCAGTGGGAATGAAACAGACTGGTTTTCGTTTGTTATTCCTTAAACTTTTACTAAAGTAACAGTAGTAAGTCCACAGTAACTAAAGTGGTTTAGGTAAGACCCCACTCTATAGGTTAAAAGTCAATGCACTAATGCTATAACGGTCCATACACACAAATATGTCTAAAGTTAAGTTCTACTTGACCCGTCTTGCAACAGTTGCATCATGTGAGCGGTCATTTTAAATGTCACTTAACCAGTATACGAACTTAGATTAAGTTAGGTAACGTTGAATAGTACAGAATAGTCTTCCGAATGTATTACAATGTGACCATTTTGTTATTGGTCATCTATTAAACTGCTTGTTTCCTTATGGTTAACTTTGCCTTTTCAAATAAGAGGTAGTTATATTTCATAAGTTATGCTTACTGATGCTGCAAGAATATGAGTGTGTCTATTTTTGTGATTAAGTGCTAATGTGGTTCATTTTATACTCTTTACTATGAGTTATCTTCATGTAAATGGACATAATTTTTGAAGCAAAGTAATTGGTCAGTGTAGAAAGGTAAGCAGATTAAGTTACATAGATCGCTACCTCAAAGTTAGGTTCACGACTAATTGAAGAAATTCGACAGTTTCGGATAACCTACATGATTGTCTATCTAGCCTCTGTACAGTCCTAAGTCTCAGCAAAGGTCTCTACTATTGGTCTACTATTGGAGGAACGTCATTTCATTCGTCGTTCAGATAAATGAATTTGGTTTCAGGATTAATGCGCTTTCTGCCATTAAAGTGGTAACACAACAATGAGACTATTTTGTTGAGTTGAGAAGTCCGCAATGAAAAGGTAATAAGACAAACAAACAACAAAACTAAATAGCTTAAACACCAACTGACATTTCCGGAATCCTTTCAAAATTATATTATTCGAAGGCATTTCAAATCTTATTTATTTCATTATCTTGCACAGTAAAATATGATACCTACCGAACCGATACCAAAAAAAACAAGAATATTTTCCAATGTCCATAATAATTCGTAGAATGGGTTCCTAAATTTGAGAATTGAGGAAAATATTCATAAATATTGCAAAATAAAGTTCGTTACTACAACTTAAGGTACAGTCAACGTACATAACGAATCTGTCCTTGTGATACTACAATTGCTTTTGTCATACCGTCAATGTTTTTAGCACACATCATATTGCTGTTGAATGTACACGGAATACAATATGAAATATCAGGAAAAATATATAACAAATAAAAATAAATTCTGTTTGAGAATTCAAGGGCGAACAACTATCCCTAAACGTTAAGAATCTGACTCTGATTGGTTTAAATATTTATTTATTTTTACAATAACATTACGTGTGACCTTAAACTATAAACACATAGGTTTAGCATCAAAATAACTTAATTCAACGATGTATAAGTTTTAATTTTAGTTTCAAACGAATGTTGAGTGTAATTTCTACAGAAATTACACTGTCACTGTCAAGGTGGCATGACATGAATCAGGCAATACGCTGTTGATGAAGATTTACCTCTACAAAGAAAATTGGCCTTACCATCAGTTTTAAGTTTGGAATTTAATATCTATATATAAAAATGGATTGCTGGTCGTTAGTCTCGCTAAAACTCGGTTGTAATTTTGGTTTTAAAATATTTGTGAAGGTTCAGGGAAGGTTTAAAAGGTGAGGAACATGAGAAAATGTGAATATAGTGAAAAATAACAATTTTGTTGTTTCCTAAGCAACCATTTCTACCTCTCAATGATTAACAACTGAACAACGTCTGTCGGGACAGCTTGTAACTGATATTTTTCTTGTGGTGAAATTTACCATTTACTAATTTACTTTAAACTTTCTCAAGTTCATATTGCAACTATGTATGTAGTTAATTAATCACCTATATTACCATTCTAACGATTCGGTTGCAGAAAAACAAGTTTATTTTGCTTACACAATGGCCAAATGACTGTATTAATAAATTAATTAAAAATCGTTTAGAAAACTTGTATCGATGCATTCTTTATACAAATATTTGCTCAACGGATGCTCAAAGGTCACTTGACTTTTTGGTTATGATAGCTATATTTTTCAAACTCGCTTGTCGAAATGTGGGCTTCTGAATGTTCCGATCACCATAACGGCAGCAATCAGAGTACTGCTGACTACTCCGTTTAGGATATAGTCGTGAGTGTGTTTTTTAAGATAATTCATTTGTCTGATTTGGTACCAGTAACATTAAATTTAAAAACACGCTTACTACAGTCCAACTAACATAAGCAATACATTTTTACAGATGTCAGTGTCATTGGAAATTGTCCCACAATCCTATAGAAATACGATTCATGAATAGTGGCTCGACTTTTGAGGCTGACAGGACACTTGCTTAAAGTTTAATTTCCAATGACCTTCGCTGCTGTCAAATGTATTTCTTAGATTGCTTTGACTGTAAATAAGTAACATTTACTTTTAGATGAATGCAATTTCATGGATTTTTAAGCAGGAAACTTTCCAAATAATCTATTACTAAGTAAATGATTTTTAGTGGTCTAAAATTGTCTGTCTTACTTCGTAAACCGTTTAACTATTTAAAGATGTGCAATAAAACGCAATACTTACGTAAACTATAGTTAAGAGAATACTCTTTAATGAGTATAATCTTGTGTAAGTGTATAAACTTTCATTTATCCTTGACTTTAATGTGCGAAAACATATATTATATTAACATACTATGTTGCGCGACTGTTCTTTCGTATGAGAGAATAGGGCTGGCAAAAACTATGTTATTGATTTTGTGGATTTAATTCATAATAGGGTATGTTAAGCTACGTATGCCTAGTCGGGCAAAAGGAAAGGTGACCATTCCCAACTGAAATCTAATTATTTTTGTGTTTTTGCATATTCGGGATTCAAAAGAAACGTCAAAGAGTTGGTTCACTGAAGTCGTGAAATGTCAGTAAGCCTAATCAGTGGCCCTAGGGCGGTTTGATAACATCTGACAATAATGTTTTTCACTAACCTCTCCAAAAATCCACACAGAGCCTTCGTGCTAAAGTATAGCTCGCAATACCTCGTAACAACTGTAAGTCCAGCAGTGGGATGTAGAGACGGATGTTTAGTGTGCACCCTTAATGGCACTACTATTATTGAAGTATTACATTAATCTACTCGCCTACTTCCTAATATACTAAACGCAAAATTTTCGAAAATTGACGCATTACTGTTACCCTTTGAAGCAAAAATTTCTTGACGGATTTTGATATGTTTTAACAATATTATAAAAGCCTATACATACGCCACATTCTGACATAGGCAGTAATCTATAAAGATACTGTTTAAACAATTTCTGTGGCAGACAGAATTGCAGGCAACATCACTGCTAGTGCAAATAATCAAGTAAATACTTTTCAGAAACATACTATGCCAACCCTGTACAAGAAGAAAGTTATGTAACATTATGTTAGTTTGTGGATTTTAATTACTAATTCGTTTGCAACATACCTATATTTTATGCTAGGGCTGGGCACATTTATGTAACTTGAACGAACTCAAGGTTCTGTTACATAAAAGATTTGAACTCATCTTTTTAAAAACTTAATTGAATAGAACTGATTGACCTCATACATAATTTGTTTTAATTCTGCTGTTTTTTTTTAATTTCAGGATGTTCGAGGAAGGTTCAAAGGAATCAAACAGACACATGTCAAAAGATTGTCACATAACACAATAGTTACGATATTATAGTAATATATTAAAATACTTATAAAGTTTGCTTAATTCTGAATCGTCCATATTTTTTTGGCATGTACACACTAACAATATTTCGTATTTAAGATGTTGGCACATATTTTCTGTAACTATACGAACTTTGAACCTACAGAACCATAGTTTTAGGTAATTTCATAAAGTTCACAAGCTGGAAAACCTGATCATCGAATTAAGCGAAACATATTTCAGGCCGATTTCACTAACCACTCGGCCACGATGTTAAAGAAATAATATTTAAGAAAAAGTTGTATTACAAGTTTCGCAGCTGACCCGGCCGAAAGCCTCGAGGGTTATTCCGTAATTTTTACTTTCTATCTGGTCCCAATTACAATTAGCAACTCATAATAAGGTGGTTATTTTTTTTTAAAAGACTTGTTTTTTTTAAACTTTTTGATAAATTACCACCGTTTTTTCCAATTTCTACTTTTTTACGTTTTTTTTCTAAATTTCTATCAAATTTGATTATCCTAGCGATTATAGATAAAGAGAAAAAACCAATAATCATTTTTTAAGGCTTTATCTCCCTTCACATTAATGATTCTAATGCGTTGATGTCTTTTGCAATAGAGCTTTTACTGTATGTAGAGTTAATACTTGAAGTTATTTCTCATTCAGTTATGCCTAACTTTAACTTATCTTTAATACTTAATGAACATGAATAAAGTAATAAAAAAGTTACTTTTTTAAAGATTACACTCTTCTTTTTACAAAAATCAAGTTTCATCTAGAAAATAACTTAAAAGGTCGCAGCTGAATAATTACTTCTGACATTTAAAAAAGCAACTCACCTTGACATGTCACAGCTGTCAAAAACACCGCGATGAGAACCAAACTCCATACACAGTTCCTTTTGCCCCCCATTGCACTAGCACATCCGACCAATCTGGGTTGTAGCATTGCACTTTGCACTAATCGAATTGCATTTGCAAAAAGTGTTAAAAACTCCTTCGGCACAACACTAGAAGCGGCAGAAAAAAGTTTAAGGCCACTAAGATTTAAAAAAGTTTTGGAACGTCTTGAACGAAGTAGAAAAAGAAAAAGAACGTTCTAAAGCTCAAGCATCGCGGTGCGTACCGTTCGATTTTCAAGTTGGAATGGTTCGAAATTAGAATGTGACCGTCCGCGGTGGGGCGCCGTCGTCGCAACACTGGCTGTACGCTTCTCGTCGCCTTTGCCGCCGCGGTGAAAGGTGTCCGCAACATTTTTGTTTTAATGTCCAAGCCAGTTGTCCTTTACGAGTATTACAATATTACAAATATTGACACGGAAGAGGAAGCTCAGAGTTATTTGGTGGAATACAGCACCTTCAGTTGTCAACTTTCAACACTTGGGCGGGATTGTCCCTTTTTGGGTGAATAGCCCTGATATTGTTTTTCAGAAAACGTATGTTATGAATCTTACAAAAGTTTTTAGCCAGTTAGTTTTAAATACGTTTTATTCTCGTCTGTGCAATGACATTCTCGCTAATTTACTTACGAGTTGACTTAATAACGTGAAATTATTCTGAAATCCAATAAATTTACTGAAAAAATCTAAGCTATGAAGATAGGAGTGATATTTAGGGTTCTCGCTGAACAGCCAATAATAGGCCAGAGCGGTTGCCGAGGCGAAGGAATAAAAAGGCGTACTTAACGTCAAAAACAGGCTTCGAATTAGGACGAAGAATACTGGCTTATTAGCTCACCTAGTAATGCATACATGTGTCATGATTTGATCGACCTGGACCAGGACCAAAATGACCAAAAAAGTGTGTTTAAATGCTACATTCTGATATCATTATTTACGTGAATCATCCTTTTCAAAGATCAAAATTTTAGATGTGACTTGTTGTGAAAGAATGCAGGTGCTAGACCTGTGTAAAACTTGATCTAGCTTACCCTTTCTAGTGGGCATTTGTATACTTCCATGCTTCTAGTACTTGGAGTCAAAATCATATTGTAAATAGTAAAGATGTATGTAGGGCTCTCGCCCTTATCGATTTTTTAGCCCGCTGAGAATATCAACATGGAGTATAGAATAGAATGGAATAAAACTTGATTTTGCTTCAAATGTGGTACATACAGATCTTAAAGAAAGGTACATACAGATCAGAAGAAAGTTTTCCTGTTAGTTTTCTCGGTGAAATGTTGGGCACACCTGCACGGAACATCTCACTTTCGAAGTCGGCCGCCGGGTCTGACCAGCTCACATTCGAAATTCACCAATCACCAAAGCAAATAGTTCGAATATTTCTGATGAAACCAGACACTTAGATTCTGAGGTCCGTGTTTGATTAGCATGCGACACTATGGATGGATGGCCTAATGACAACATAGCTCTCTAGGACATCTTTAGGCATCTTTTTCACCAGAGCTAAGAAGACAGAAGATGTCATTGTGTGGAACTAGAAAACTATAGATTTTGGGAACTGGGGAATTTGTAATATCCAAAATCACGCTCGATTCGCAAGCGTATTTTTTCGTATTATGGTTTATATTCGTAAAGACTTGAACAGCCTTACCTACTTACCTTTTTGATCTTCCTTTTTTACCTCTGTCAATATGTGCAACTGTAAACACTTCAATAGCTAAAATAAATTAACTTAGGGATAGGATAGTCAAAACTTCGGCGAAACTTTCGAAGTCTGTCAAAATTATTTGTTTTAAAGACTTGCTTGCTGTTTGTCGGTTCTAAATTTAGTTTTCCGAGATTTAAATATACATAATTACTTAAAAACTACATCCAAACAAGAATATATACTGATTACGGTTACATTTTCAATAAAATATTTGTAAACATAATAATTAGGAATAAAACGGTAAATTTGAAGATAACTCACCGCGACCGAGATGAGATCAGCATAGCCGACCTGCCTGATAACTAGGAGCCGAGTATTTCTTTCGTTGCTTCGTCTTTTAGGCCTGACTTGGTATGCAAGAGGGCAAACAATGAATGGCCAACTTGTTGTCATTTTATGGCTAGTAATATGTGTTACTTTGCCCATGGGCCTCATAGGCTATGGACGATATCTCGCTACGTGATCTTAATAGAAATGAGGAAATGGTAAGACCCGCCAGGTGGACGGCTGAGCTAGGAAGAGTCGCAAGATTTCGGCAGGATGCCTCAAAGCTAGGCAACTTGCACACTAGGCAAGCACGGCATTTGTATGGCTCCGGCCCAGCAAGATAGATATACATATAGTCCTTTATTACACACGACCATATCCCTAATGGGTTAGTCAGAGGCACACTGATTGTTGCCGTTATGGTGAATGGAACATTCAGAAGCCCACATTTCGCCGAGGGGCGAGCCTACCGCCGTTATCCGGGTTGCTTGGGTTGCACACCAAGACAACAGATATACACAGTAAAGAAATATAGATTAACGTTGATGTACAATTTGTGCGGATTTATCGCTAAAAAGCGATCTCTTCCAAACAACCCACAACAATTATCTTGCCATTCTAATTTAAATCTTAATGATACAATTTATTTTGCAATAATAATATGGACTTTTGCAAAGGACAGGGAACGATGGAAAGGTTTGGGGGGAGACCTTTGCCCAGCAGTGGGATCTTGCAGGTTAAAAAAATAAATAAAACAATAATATGAGAACGCCAACTGCGAGCTGTCATCGTGCTCGCCGCTACTATACCACTCAACTCGCAGCTCACAGCCTTGCAACTTAAGGTTCACATTTGAATGGCAAGATAATTGCTAGGTCGGAGCCGTGCAGTTGCCGTGCTTGAAAAGTGTGCTACTGGCTTTAAACCGGCAACTTTGCTCATCTTTGTCAAACGGCTATGTTCAGCAGTGGACGTGGTGCGGCTGTTGGTGATAATGCGCCGACGAAGCCAAATGGTGCCTTGTGGACAACCTTAAATAGAAGAACTCAAGATTTCAATGAATGCAACGCGTGTGCAACCGGTCGCTATATAGGTTAAAACAATAGACGCCCAGCGGATGATGTTTGAAATGATTTAATTAAGTGAATTCATAGAAATGGCATTCATTATTCAACACTAAAACACTTTCATATTTTTATTCTAATGGTATGACACGACTACGTCTTGTAAATCTTGTAATACAATGATATTAATTGATACACTGCCGAAGCTTTTGAAGCTCGCCATTATTTCGTTGCTTTTAAACTCCCCAGCGCCATCTGTGTCGATCTTGAAGAAATGTTGTTGCTAAGAAATATAAAGCATACTTTTGATTTCTGCGCTTTCTTATCAGACGCTTTATTATGAGTAGCACCTAACAGATGTCGCTAGAGAATTCAACAAAGAGATATATTTATTTCTTTGTTTTGTTACCTGTAAGAATAGCAGAAAACAGTTTGAATTATCAATTTCAAATTGTTAACTATTTCTTCTTAACGCTCTAAATGTTTTTTGCATGTTTATTAAAAAAATAAAAAAACAATCCTAGGTTCCTCCGTCTGTTGGTGAAATTAAGTTTTATAAGTAAGAAAACAGATGGCGCTTTAAGTGCAAAATAGTCACAAAGATTGGCGATAGGTGGCACTACGGAAAATAAAACTGCTTGCTATGAGATGAGGGATCATCTGAGTACCTACATAACATTAACAACAAAAATATTACAGTACGTGATCATTCGAAATGGGATGATACTAATTTTGTAAAAGCATTTTTTTTCATTATAGTTAGTTATTTTGGCTCAATGTAACTACTCGCTAGCACTTTTTTTTAAAAAAACTTTAGTTTACTTAACGTACTAATGAAAAACTTTGGTTTCTGTACCAAAAATAAATAAACAAAAATGAATAGGAAGAATGACAATTTAAGTAACACTTCCACTTCATACAATACACAGTATGCAGTTTTCTGGTGTTTTGCAGTTTCTAGTGGATGTTGAGGCGGCTACAATTTTTGTTAATTATTAAGGAGAAATTAATGAAAAGAGTCCCAATTGCTAATTTAGATAGGATAATTTTACAAAATCATGACATAGTTTTTATGAATAAATGAGATTAGCACCTAACAAAAATGAAACGAAATTAAACAAGCCCAATCTCTAGCATGTTGAAATTAACAATATGGCTACCATTCATTCAATTAATGCTAAACCATCTTATCCTAAATCCTAAACATCCCCCCACACGCTGTGCAGAGGCGCTCACATCAACCTTTACATAGGGGCACCTTATGCCGCTGACATAAGACCCATTTTGCAACGGTTTTGTTAAGGTTGATGTGAGCGCCTCTGTACATGCGCCCGCGCACTCAATCACAGTATAAACCATGCAGTAGGTTATCTGAGGCCGCCCGCCGAGTTATTAGCCTAGCGTGGACACAGACGGGTATTTTCGCGAAACATTGCACAGTGGAAAAAACGGTTGTCCTCTAACTTCAACAAGGCACTGTATACGATTAATAAGATATTAGACAATATTGTTATTTTCTACGAAACGGTCATTTTCTCATTTAACTAAAAAAAGGAAACATTTAACACAAAGTTTGTACAGTTAAATAAAACAATTTTTTTAAATATGAAAATGTTGCAATTTTACTGTGTCCTAAGGTATACTTGCCAATTTCAAATCCTTTTTTTTGTCATTCCATTTACTTAAAATGTATTTTTAAGGACTCTGTGTGATAAACATTTGCTTGTTTTTGTTTAGAAACACTCTTTAAATAGATATCATTAGATAAATACTGAAAATATATCAAAGAAAGTCTGTCCTATGAAACTGGTATAAGTGGAAATTCCTAAATAGTCACGACATTAAAATTGATGTTTATAATTATTTTTGAACTAAAACTATCAACCATGCGATATATTTTTGTTCTGGTAACATTATTTCGTCATAATAGCCGCCTCCATGTTATCCAGCACTATTCGACGACCGAAAAATTGTGACGACGTGTTTGGTCAAAAGCGTTGCACAAAATTTTGTTTCCACAATAGTCATCGTGTTTCTTGACAATCGTAAGTATTTTGCAGTTGGCCTGTATTATATTTCAGCTGTTGTATATTTGTGAACATGTTTATACCCATCAAACTGAAGTAAAAACAACATAAAAGAGTTAAAAAATATTAATTGTTGCATAGGTTGGATATCGTCACGTCCACATCGTCACGTTACATACAAGTGGAACTATATTCGTGACGATGTGGAATGTTAAGCTTAGTTTTCATAGTATATTTACCCGACTAACACTAAGTGAGGTTATGTGTTTGTACTAGCTGACAGTAAACAAAGTTACACAATAAGAGTACACAACTTACAAGAGTGAATTATTATGAGATGGTAGTTTTGACTTGGTAGTTTTGGCTTGTCGTAATTTCTATGGTGCTGCTGCTTAACTAAATACCTTTCTTTAGAATGCAACATAAAGAGCAAAAAAAATATTCCTCACCCATACACAAAGGCCAATAATGAGCTTCACGATTTGTAAAGGGAAGTAAAATTATTCTTCAAGATATTGGTTTATAGATAGGGCACGATGGCGCGCATTAGGGGAGGCCGACGTCTAACAGTGGACCAACATAGGCTGATGATGATGATATTAGTTTTGGTTCCTTAAAAAAATATTTGGGTACCAAAAACAATCTTTGAAATTTGTGCACTTAAAAAAATATAAATACATTCGGCCTTGCTAATTTAAATTAGAAATAAACACTTAATTTGATTGCAGATTTGAATGTCATGCCTCTTACACCGGCAGAAAGATAAATATAATTGAATGAGAATAAAGCTTATCAAATTTAACTGTGGTGATAAATGATTTAAGTGAAATAGGTCAGGAAATGCCATATTGTAAACTAAGCTCAACATTTCCATTAAGTAACAACATGTTTCAGCATAGTCACTGTCCCAGGTTTGTTATGTGTTTAATTCTTGATTCTGTGTTAGTTTAATTATCAAAAATTATTACAAAAGAAGTTATTTTGATAATTTGTTGATTAAAGTTCAATATTTTCGAGAAATACTAGTAGGTTATCTTAAAACCGTTTTACAATATTGAAAAAAAGCATACGATTGGCCGAAATAGTGACGATTCTGAAACAAAATGTTTGATTATTAATGTCTGATTAGGAATTAAGATTATAATTACTTGGTATTGTGTTCGCGCTATAATTTGTCAGAACGGAGTAATTAAAAGAATCTAATTCATCTTCTCGTTTCATTACAAATATCCTTTGAATTCCGTGACTAAATGGAATGATTTGGCCTTTACTGACACGAAAAATAATTAATTTCTCGACGTTTAACTTACTTATCCACTTTACATTATGATAATCTTATAGTTTAATAGTCCAGTGATTTTAATTAATAAATTAAACATAAACAATTTCGAGTTAAGCTATAATTTTCCACCTTCGTCACTGGGGCAACATTTCGCGAAAATACCCAGACACGCGGCACAGCCCGTCCGTACTGCCGCCTCCCTATGCCTCCCTATTTTATGCTAGCGTGTGCGTGAAATCGCGTGTGCGTGATATCGCGACACGGCGCGCGCTCTCACGCACACATTCAAACCGAGAGTGGCACGTTTGTATTTAGATGTTCTACTGTATGGTTTATACTGTGCCCGCGCACTCAATCGAGAGCTAAGACAGCACGCAAGCGCATCGCGTGCGACCTAATCGCTTGTTTAATCTGTGGTAGCGATACTTGTTTTGCCCTGCGATTTTAGATGCGTTTTGGCAAAACCCCATTTATCATTTTGTTTTGGGCCCATTTTTTGGAGAGGGTTACAATGTTGGTCGCGAGTTCCCATTCGCCGCAGACTCTGTTCTTCAGTTGGCACAGACAAAAAACAGATATTTGTCCGAGTTTCAGATCCATAAACACGTGACAAAACCTTCCTCTAAAACCTATAGGTAGGTACGGTCAACGGCACCTCAAGCTATCCATTTCTGGTCAGTCCTCCTTGCTCTCTATTGGAATATGGCTATAGCAAGATAAAATAACGGAAATGGGTAGCCTGATGCGCTGGACTTTTAACTAGGTGCTACCTATGGCAGATCGCCTCGAAAAATGTTTTCTGTTGAATTACCTGTAAATCACTGTAACCTTATTAGAAGTCACTATGGGAAGGCCTCTTTAGCGAGATTAGAGAGAATGTAGTGTTAGTCGAAATGAGTTCTGATACATAAAATATGTATGTTATGTATTTATTTTATGAATTAAGCACACATAAATCTAACATTAATTAATATTTTCCTAAAATAATGTAAGTATTTTATCAATCTCGATACTGATCGTTCTGCGGCAAAATTGTGGTAAAACGGAACGCAGCCGTGGTGATAAAAAAAAAAGAAAACGAGAGTCGCAGAGAAAAGTTTTGACTTGAAGGCGACGAACGAAAAAGTTATTTGAAGTGAATACAGAGCAAGTAATCCTATTTTAAGTCATCCATTACTTCGAGAAAAGGTAATAATTAACAGTCAGAAGTGGGATAACAACCTACGTAGCCGGCCTCTGGTATGTAAATTGCAATTATTTTTGATTTTATTCTATCAGTACAAACAAAATGGCGAATCTTGTGCACTGTGTGAGTTTACTTGAAAATAAGTTTTATCCTGACTAATAATATGAAATGAGATTGCTATATTCTAAATATCTGCTCTCAAGATAACAATGACGAAATTTAAACACACGGAGCCTAGTTATCTACGTGTGTATTTGTCAGTGAAAGAAAAAGGTACTGTAGGTACTTTCAGCACTACCTAAATTTTCTACAAGTTCAAAATCATCACATTTACCTTAAAAGAATGCAGTAAAGCTGTCAATAAAACAAGAAATCCAACCTGATTGTTTTGCTACTGTCATTCGGGTTGTATTTTATGTTTACATACAAAATATGACATTAAAGTCAAAATAATTTTTGCTTGATTACATTTGACTTGAAATAGATTCCTATTATTGTGGTAAACACAAAAATTGCCACTAAACCAAAAGAAGAAGAAGAAGAAGTAGATTCCTATTAGTTAAAGTAGTTCATGAGATAAAATGACAGTTAGTTTATAGGTAATTGGTAAATATTTTTCATCTTATGCATGAAAGTATTACCATAAATGATAGTTTTCAATGGATATAAAAGTTTCACTTTGATTTGTATTTGTGGATTTGATTGCTATTGATTTCACTGTTAACATGTATGATGCATTGTGAACAATATACAGAAAAGATGATATTGTGATACTTAATTAGGAAAATGTGGAATTGATTGATTGAATTTACACTTTACAGAGTAAACTTTTAAGTTTTTGAGTAAAACTTATTATTTTAAAGCGAGAACATATAAGTAATGATGAATATTTTGTTTTTCCTATCCCGTTCCTTTGAAACTCCTATTTACATATTTAAAATGAATAAGGCTGATCATCATTAAAATGGGCTCATCGGAAAAGAGTGATTATGATGGAACATTGACCCCACCAATACCAGACAGCAAAACTAGACACTGTAGGAGCCGTCTAAAGCGCTCAAAATCTAGGCACCCACATCAACGCTATCATCATCATTCACGAAGTTTGTCAAATGCATCGATTAGCTCCAGTAATAGTTCAAGACCACGTCAGCCTAAAAGGCAAAAGAAGCATCTCCATAATTCTAGAACAAAGCAACGGGAATCTAGAAGTTCAAGGAAAAAGCATCACCGTCATCATTCTTATTCAACAACATCATCATGCAGTAGGGAGAGGCACCATCAACATGGTTCAAGGATGTACCACAGGGAGTCAAGGAACTCGAGAGAACACCGTTCACGTTCGAAGACAGCAAACACAGTGAAAGACAGCAGTGCCCGGGACAGTTCTTTAGAAAAGACATTCTTTAAAAAATTTCTTAGTTTAGTTAGTAATAGTAGTTCTAATTCAACATCTTTTGCAGGGGCACAGAATGTTATTCCTTTCTTTGACCCAACTTCTAAAACTCAAACTGCTAAAGATTGGATTCACAAAATTAATGAAACTGCCGTTATATATAATTGGCAAGAAAAGCAAATCATTTATCACGCCTTACCTAGGTTAGCAGGGCTAGCGAAGCGCTGGTATGAAGGACTGCAATCAGTTAACTTGTCGTGGAGTGAGTGGCAAGAGCTAATTGTGAGCACATTTCCAGACGATCGCAATTATGGTGATAAATTAGCTGAAATGCTTGCTCGGACAAGTCAAAGAGGAGAAACTCTGGAAGAGTATTATTATGATAAAATGGGGTTAGTTAATATCTGTGGTATTACTAACAAAAATGCTGTTGACTGCGTTGTTCATGGCATATTTGATAATAATGTTCGTCTTAATGCACAAGGTGCTAATTTTCAACAACCAGCAGACTTATTGAAATTTTTACGGAATGTCTCCAATAAGAGTACTCAACAGCCTAAACGAATTCCGCTTACAGGTATTAAGCAATCGTTTGTTATGGAGACTGATAACATATCAAGAAATAAATTCAACGATCGAAATAAAATGAAAAGTCAGACTAGATGCTTCAATTGTTCAGAGTTTGGTCATGTAGTCACAACATGTCCAAAACCTGTAAAAAAATGCACTAAATGTTATCGTTTTGGCCATGATCAACAACAATGTCCTAGACTTCAGGTTAATTCTAACGCCACCTATACGGCAACATCGACATCTACTAACGTTAAAAAGATAAGCATCAATAGTGACAAAAATGATAAATATACCAAATTTGTAGATTTAAACGGAATTAGATATATTGCCTATGTAGACTTTGGTAGCGAGTGCTGTCTACTGAAAGAAAGTGTTGCCAATAAACTTAGCCTTGTTCTGGAAAACACTGATCTACCCGTTATCAAGGGTTTTACTTCTGGTATTATTATGCCTTTAGGTAGAACTTATTTAAACATTAAAATTGATGATGTGTCTGCTGAAGTTGAAGCATACGTTATTGCCGATGATATGTTGCAAACTGATATTTTAATAGGCCAAACACTTACAGAACTTCCATTTGTAATCGTACACAAAACTAGTACTGATTTATATCTTTACACGTCAGACACAGTGGAAAGCAAAGTCAATATCTACAATAATCTTGATAGAAAAGTTCAGGGTACAATGACTATAGACGCTCATACTTCGCCAATAATCTCAGGTTATATATATGTACCTTCTTGTATTTGTATGAAAGACAATAATGAGTATGTAATTTTGCAAGGCATATACGAATTCACTAATGGTCAGGGACGTATTGTAGTTATAAGTTTATCTTCTCAAGATATTGATTTTCCTAAGGACAAGCTATTAGGCCGAGGGTATGAAGTTAAACATACGAAAGCAATAGACAACTCAGTAAAAGAAGTTAAAAGGTTACAACTAACACAACCAGACAGTGATATTTCACCATCAGAGGCTAAGACAGATAATATTTCAGTAGATAAAGTAAACATAGATGAAAGCATTGATTCTGAGGATAAAGATAAGTTATTGTTGTTACTTAATAAATATAGGGACTGTTTTGCATTAAAGTCTGACGAAATAGGTGTCACCCCCGTTACACAAATGCATATTAAACTTAATGATGATGTACCAGTATCGTACAAACCTTACCGTTTACCATTTACTGAACGTAAAGTAGTTCAAGGAATCGTCGATGATTTGTTGTCAGCTGGAATAATTCAGGAATCTAATTCAGCATATGCGAGTCCTATTGTCCTAGTCCGTAAAAAAAATGGTGAGTATCGGTTGTGCATCGATTACAGGGCATTGAACAAAAAGACCATCAAGGATAAATATCCAATGCCGGTTATAGATGATCAGTTGGACAGATTAAGTGGAAAAAAATATTTCACTAGTTTAGACCTCGCTTCTGGATACCACCAAATACCTGTTGCTACAGAATGCAGACACCTCACTGCGTTTGTCACGCCCGACGGTCATTATGAGTACACAAGGATGCCCTTCGGACTCGTGAATGCACCGGCGGTATTCCAGCAAATGATCAATAAAGCACTAGGCTCAAAACGATTCGATTTAGCTATTCCCTATTTAGATGACTTACTTATGGCAGGAACCACAATAACGGAATCACTGGAAAAATTGGAGTCAATCTTGATGTTGCTCCGTGAAGCGAATTTAACTTTGAATCTCAGTAAATGCCATTTCCTACAATCAGCCGTAGATTATTTGGGTTATGAAATCTCTCGCGAAGGCTTAAAACCAGGCAGTAGGAAGATCCAGGCAGTGGCTTACTTCCCTACTCCAACTAACGTGCATCAAGTTCGACAATTCATAGGCTTGGCAAGCTTCTTTAGAAGATTTGTCTTTAATTTTGCCAGTATTGCGCGTCCGCTTACCAAGCTTACGAAAGCTGACGTCCGCTGGGTTTGGGAAACCGAACAAGAACTGGCTTTTGAAGAAATTAAAGAGAGATTAACATCTAAGCCAGTGTTGGCATTATATAACCCCGATTACGATACAGAGGTTCATTGTGATGCCAGCAAATTGGGAATGGGGGCAATACTGCTTCAAAAACCAGACCTCAAGGCACCGTTAAAAGCCGTAGCGTATTATAGTAGACAAACTACTAAAGAAGAAGAATACCTCCACTCCTATGAATTGGAGACAATGGCCGTAGTATCCGCTTTGAAGAAATTCAGAGTTTACTTAATTGGTCTCCACTTTAAGGTTATGACGGACTGTAGTGCCTTACGCACTACTTTGAGTAAAAGAGACCTTATCCCTAGAATCGCCAGATGGTGGTTACAACTACAGGAATTCGACTTCAGTATCGAATATCGACCAGGCCAAAATATGTCACACGCCGATGCACTAAGTCGCAATCCAATCGAAAATCCCGACGATGAAGTGACGTTGGAAGTGATGTCTATCCGGACGGAGGACTGGTTGCATACGGTGCAGATGACAGATCCAAAATTGAAACACATTAAGGATCTCCTTCAAACTAATGATTCTGAATTGAAAGAAATAAATAATAACTACATTCTCAAGGATAACCGTTTATACAGACGTTTAGGGAAAAGCCTTAAATGGGTTGTACCAAATGGCGCTCGTTGGCGTATCTGCCAAATTTGTCATGATGAATCGGGCCATTTTGCTTTTGACAAAACGTTTCACATGATGAGTTGTGACTACTGGTTCCCCAAAATGAGACGCTTTGTCAAGAAATATGTGGCAGCGTGTCTAAACTGTGCTTATAATAAGAAGCCACAAGGTAAAGACTCAGGATATTTGCACCCAATTCCCAAGACACCCGAAATCTTTCACACAATCCATTTGGATCATCTTGGTCCATTTGTGAGAAGCAAGCGAGGCAATGTGTACATTTTGGGAATTATTGACGGGTTTAGCAAGTTCATCTTTGTTAAAGCTGTTAAGAATACCAAAACAATCACAACCATTAGGACTCTTGAGGACATATTCGCTATTATCGGATGCCCTAAAGTGATAATATCCGACCAAGGGACAAGTTTCACATCATCCGAATTTAAAAAGTTCATTTCTACTTTAGGAGTGAGACACATTCTTAATGCTGTGGCTACACCTCGTGCTAATGGACAGATAGAACGTTACAACAGAACCATATTGAATTCTTTAGCTTCTATGAACCACGATCTTAACGAAGCCGATTGGGATTTAAACCTGCAAAAACTCCAGTGGAGCCTCAATAATAGCTTAAATAAAGGAATAGGAAGAACACCCGCTGAAGTAGTGTTTGGACATCGGACTAACAACACTTCAGAAGGCATTTTAAAGAGCTGCTTACAGGAAAGTCATCTGACTAATGCACAAAATATAGAAGAGATACGAGAAACAGTTAAAAATAACATTGAAAATCAACAAAAGAAGATGAAAGCCAATTATGACAAAAAGAGAGCTCCTACCAAATTCTTTCACGAAGGAGATTTGGTAATGATACCAAATTACTGCCAAGAAAAAGGCAAAAGTTCGAAGTTGGTGCCCAAGTTTAGGGGTCCGTTTAGGGTAACTGCGATTTTAAATAATGATCGTTATGAAGTTTCAAGCATTGAAGGGCATACAAAACGCAAATATAAAAATATATTTCCAGCAGATCACTTAAAACCGTGGGTAACTTTTCACTCTTCTCCGACTGAAAGTGACGATGATGATAGTCAGTCTATAATTCAATCTGAATAATTATTACAATTTCATAAAACACTGATAATAATCCCAATTAATAATGGCAGAATGTCGTCCCACATCATTTCCTATTTTCAGAAAACCCTTGTACCCTATCCTTTAATCCCTCCTTTTTAGATCAATGCAAAAGTGAAGAAAAGAAAATGTTAGGATGCCGATGTTTAAGCGGTACATACATAATCCAATAACAGAATCTGACAGCGAAGGACATGTTAGGATGCCGATGTGTAAGCGGTACATACATGATCCAA
Source organism: Udea ferrugalis (assembly GCA_950022985.1). Classification (NCBI taxonomy): domain Eukaryota; kingdom Metazoa; phylum Arthropoda; class Insecta; order Lepidoptera; family Crambidae; genus Udea; species Udea ferrugalis. Next base: position 4,093,814 of record OX465541.1, read on the forward strand.
TATTTAAATAACAGCGAAGGACATGTTAGGATGCCGATATTTAAGCGGTACATACATGATCCAATATCAAAATCTGACAACGAAGTACATGTTAGGATGCCGATGTTTAAGCGGTACATACATGATCCAATATTTAAATAACAGCGAAGGACATGTTAGGATGCCGATATTTAAGCGGTACATACATGATCCAATATCAAAATCTGACAGCGAAGTACATCTGAGGATGCCGATTCATACATGATCCATTGACTAGAAACTCCGCATGATTGTGGCGATGAAAAATTGAGTTGAAATGAAGATTGAAAAACAAGGTAAATTCAACTCAACCAAGGTAAGGCAACGTGATGGTGAGTTGAATATAATTTTAATAATATTAAGAGATATGAGAACATTCTGTGCCCATGAGAAAATGTTTACTCTAATAATGAAGATTATTTATTTTATAATTATGTGACCGATCATTGATATTTGTCCTAAATAATGTTGTATGTTTCATAATGTTTGACAAGTTGTCAGTTGACTGTGATTAAACTTTTTATTTTTGGAACTGACTATCTTATCATTTTGGATTCACTAGACTACACAATTTTCTACACAACTAGACATAAGTGCATGGGGACACACACAATTCATGAATGGCCGCAGAAATGCTAGGAATAGGGACATTCCTTTCACAGGATGGCCGTTTGTTAGTCGAAATGAGTTCTGATACATAAAATATGTATGTTATGTATTTATTTTATGAATTAAGCACACATAAATCTAACATTAATTAATATTTTCCTAAAATAATGTAAGTATTTTATCAATCTCGATACTGATCGTTCTGCGGCAAAATTGTGGTAAAACGGAACGCAGCCGTGGTGATAAAAAAAAAAGAAAACGAGAGTCGCAGAGAAAAGTTTTGACTTGAAGGCGACGAACGAAAAAGTTATTTGAAGTGAATACAGAGCAAGTAATCCTATTTTAAGTCATCCATTACTTCGAGAAAAGGTAATAATTAACAGTAGTTACCTACTACGGCAACGCGCTGAGGCTGCAAGTCCGAGACGGACCACCACTACTGTTTTTTTTATGAATCCTCATGAAAGTGATCCTATATAATCGTGGCAGCATTGCAGCCTTCAACCTCAGCCCCACGGCGGACATGGTGTTGCGGTCTTGGAATGAGACAACAACACAGCAGGCAACACTGCGGCCGACTGCATCCTCGGTGCAGTGCAGTTTGCAGTCTCTCCCGGCAATACAGAATGTTAAAAAAATACCCCTCATAACTGAAGGGGGTTAGGTATACAAACTCATGAAAGGAGTCCCTTGTTAATTTCTTACAGTCGTAGCTCTAATTTGAATTTCGAGTAAATTAACGTAAAATAAAAACATCGATCATAGAAACACCCAGCACTAATTTGGGTTCATGAACCCAAGTTCGCTCTAACTTGGAGAGACCTCCTTTGTTCACGCCTTTACGTTTTATTTCGATAAATCGAATGAATATCGACATTTTTGTAAACATTTGATGTACGTTTTTATCGAAACCGAAAAGGGACAACACCTACTATTTCAGATTCATTCACTTTCTATACCATTTCAGTTTTTAGGGGTATTTTTGAAACACCCTTTATTTATAAGGTAATATGAGGTATTTTCCTGCTTTCTATAAAAAAAAATATTTTGAAGTACTAGGACTTCGCAAAGACGCCTCCAGCTCGGGTGCAGTAATAGCTGTCTTTTTGGAAGATGTTACAATTACAACGCACATTCACACAGCACCAGCAATGTGCAATCGAGGCAACATTGTAACTAATTTGGTTTGATCGGAGACGATCACTTAGACCTTATTATCTTTTTTAGATAATTTAGCCCAGTGGCCAGAATACACAGAGGAAATGATTAGACAGGGCAAGAAGGACGGAGGGAATTTGAATGAAAATTAGTGTTGGTTGTCATTATAAGTTCAGTGTGATAAAACGTCGAGACGGGAGATCAAAATTAACTGGAATTCGGTTTTGGAAACCAGAAAAGGAGTATTTGACAGATTTGTTGAAATGGCTTGGAAGTTGGCTGCGATACTAAAGGTCGCGGGTTCGATCCCCACACGGTACCTACAAACATTCGTGTGCATGAAGCTAGTTTAAAGGGTGAAAATTTGAAAGGCTTACAAAGGCGCTGCTGGCAGCTTTAAAATATTTGTGTGATTTATTTATTTAGTGTTTCCGGAAAAGGGTATGACATCGAGGACTTCAAGAAAAGAGCGTATTCCTTTTTGAAAGGCAAGCAACGCATCTCGTAACACCTGTGGTGTTGCAGTTGTCCATGGGCAGAGGCGATTACTTTCCTTCAGGTGGCCCTCTAGCTCGTTTGCCCTATTACACAAAAAAAAAATTGGTTCCAAGGATATTTTAAATTAAGAAATCACTGTCTTAAGTAAGAACGCGCCAACTAGAAGATAAGTGCAAACCTACACAAGTCAGAGAAGACGTACAATCAGAAATCTCATCGGTCTATGAGTTCAATCAGAGAGATGACGTCACGACGCTTCACGGCGGCGCGGCGCGCGCGTCCGTATCGAAGACCGAGATTCGCGTAGGCTTGGCACACACTAGCGACTGTTTTATTTCTTACTAGCGACCCGCCCCCGCTTCGCACGGGTGCAATAGGATGTTTTTAAGTATACATACAAACCTTCCTCTTGAATCACTCTATTTATTTAAAAAAACCGCATCAAAATCCGTTGCGTAGTTTCAAAGATTTAAGCATACAAATGGACATAGGGACAGAGAAAGCGACTTTGTTTTACACTATGTAGTGAAGCTGGATATCTACTTCTACATACTACCACTAAAAATACAAAAAGATAAAAAATCTGCCTCTTTTGCAAATGAGTTAAAACTTAAAAGGTTTCTTAATGCACATTGCTTTAAATTTGTAGAAGAATATCCAACTAGTAAATACTAACTTGTAAATTATCATTACCCTATAAGAATGACGTGTTCAGATGAACGTTTGCCACACCTGTACGAGATAACTAAGTTGAAGGTGCCTATTTCAATTTGAGATCCAGTCAAACATTTGGTTTTGTAAATATATTTTTTATTTATATTTCTACTATGTTCGCAAACCTCTCGCTCTCCTCGTTCCTGTAACTGCTTTAATGTATACGAGAAACACTAGTCCTCTAGGTGAAACACGCCCAAAAACCGTGTTCGTGTTCGTCCGAGCACCGCCACCGCTTGGAGCCTCTAACCTCGATTAGTTGCAGAGTCCAGGAAAATGATTGAGATCTCAGACAAATCACCCGGCCCACTGGCAGTGTCCCTAAATAATAATAACAGCTTCTATTGCTAGGTCATCATAATATTTACAGCTCACGTTCACCCACTGAGTGAAGGTGCCTTATTTCCCACGCTATTCACGCTTCCCGCATCCATAGCCTCCCAGCCAACACAGCAACGTCGCAGGTGGGTCGCCCACCGATCAAAATTGTGGCTGCTATTTAGTCTCCATCCTGGTCTATCTATCATCGTCACACCTCACTAGGTGACCCACCACCCTCCACATCAGTGTGGAGACTGGAGAGCTGGTCAAATAATAGGTATTTATTCTGCTAGGTAGCACACGCTAGTTATATTATTATTGTAAACTCGCAATGATCTTGTGTGGACTAATCAAATTTTTCTTTCTTTCTTCAATCCAATTTAACATAGTCCACATCCAAATGCCGCGGCAAATTAAATAGAAGACTGGGTTAGTAAGTGAATGTTCTTTATTGCACACCAAATAACAATAATGGTTACATATAAGTAGATAAGAACACGTAAATGTACAGTTTGGGCGGTTTTATCGCTAAAAACGATCTCTTCCAAACAACCCACAGGTAGAGGAAAGTTGATAAGAAGTGCACAAAGTAGAAGCTGAGAAATATAATCTGCCATTTAGCTGAACGTTTATAGACTGTGTAGCCTTTGGTTAGCTCGAGACTTGGTCTATTCCACAATTTAGGTCGCAAATTCGCGGTCGGCCTAACCTCCTACTTGCTTCAGACGCACAACACTTATTCCGCCTCTTACCTCCTAGCAATAAGGTTCAAATTACCTTAAATTCTAACTTAACTAGCTAGGCGCTGCTTAATCATCCTGTAGGCAGGTATTTAGTCGCTTAGCAGACGCAACTTGTAACCTGCGCGATTAATATCGATACTACTTCTAGAGAGCCATTACTGTCAACAAACTTAGATTAAAAGTGTTTTTTTATCTAATTTTGTTATTAGTATTACATACAGCGCAGATGTTAATTAACTATTATCCTTGTAAGGAGATAGGGCATACAGGGCACTAACTATCACAGGCCCTAACCACAAAATAATTCGATTAGTCTATTTATTTTGTGCAGTAAAGGGTGGTTGGTAGGTATTCCAAAACTAATGCCACAGCATTGATTTCGAAATGTTTTATTGCCGTTTTATTAAGGTGTACAGAAAGCAAAAGATCAGGTTGCGTACCACAACTATACTTAATTTTTTTTCTTCAACAGACTAACCCCCGAATTCACAAACGTCAATCAACGCTAAGCACCCGCTCACGCTCATGCTGTCCCGTAAAATGTCAATAGAACTGAAAGGGACAGCATGAGCGTGAGCACATACTTAGCGTTGATTGTCGTTTCTGAATTCGGGGGTAGGTAAGTGGTCCGTGTCACCACCGAATGCCGTCCCAGTAAGTGTTCATAGAACTGAGAAAGACAGCTATACTTGTAAGAAGTGAGCAACTTTAGGCAAGCGTAAGTGTTTTTTTACCTTTGAGTAGGTGTACAGTCAACAGCGCATCAAGCTACCCATTTCTAGTCAGTCCTCCTTGCTCAACAGAGCAAAGAAATGACATTTGGCAAGAGCAAGGAACCGAATTGGTAACCTGATGTGCCGCTCAATGTAGATTACGTTATTTGCGATAATTCGCGAATTCGAATAGTAGGTCTGTCATGTTTGCTTGAAACCAGGGCCTCCATTGGACCTGCTTTTGCCGGGCCATTATCGGTACCTACGCCTGCCTCATTTTGTTTCAATCAAAGGCAATTTATTATAATTTATCCAATGCAGTTCTGTAGGCCTAGCACGAACCGCTAACGTTTCGGTAATCGAAAAGTAAACGATACTCTTTTTTTCTTTTTCCTATAGCTTTAAAAAAGTAAAGTGAAGTTTACTTTTCGATTACCTACCTACCTACCTACCAAAATGTTAGCGGTTCTAGCTAGGCCTACTGATTATCACGCAGCGTCCCCAGTATATGAAGCGAAGTACAGTATAATGTTAGAACGGATTCAGAACAAGTTCACAAGATACTTGTACTTCAAACTTTATGGGGTATACCCATTCTACCCGCTGATGTACCCGACGTTGTTCGTGTTGGGTATGGTAGGGTATAACCAGCTCAGGGTACGAAGAGACTACGCACTCATCGTGTACGTGGTGAAGGTACTGCGGGGGATAGTGCACCACCCAGAGCTGCTGTGCTACCTGCAGCTGAGCGAGCGTGCCGGACCAGTACGTGTTCAGGCGGCGGCGCCCGCGACTGCTGGCTGTGCCTGTAGCCAGAACCAACCTACTGGCAAGAACGCCACTCATTCGAGCGTTCCATACCATCAACGCAATTCATGACGCGTTGGACGTTTTCTCATGCGCTTTCAGTGAATTTGCCAAGATTGCACTTAATATAATTTGTTACCAGTTAAGTTAGGTTAAGTTTTACAGATTTTATATAGATATATTTATAACATTATTATTTACTAATTATAGTTAGATTTTAAGCAAAGCTAGGTTGTATTGTAATGTTAATAATAATTTTCTTTTAATTATAAGGATGGCTAGGCTATCGCATTAGGTTAAGAGACCTGTAATGGTAGTTTAAGCTTTTTATTAATAAATAAATAAATAAATAAATAAATAAGTATACAAAACAAGCGAGATCCCCAATATTTTACCTACACTCCCCTACCTGCCTATTCATACTTAAACTTGACCTACCTAAGGCACTTTAAAGATTTACGGTTTTACTGTTTCGGAACGCCAAAAAGTTTTTATTCTCTGGCTAAAAGAGCACTCTAATGGAAACAGTAGACTGCAGTCTTTGTCTTTTGTTCAAGAAAGACTAGTTAGGTAGGTAGGTAGGTACTTCGATGACGAATTTCACAAACATTCACTCACTAGCCATTTGAGTAGGCAGATATAGGTAAGCAAATTTAAAACAATGGCCTCTATCCCTACATGTAAATATACCTTTAAGCTTAAATATAGACAGTTGCCAGCGCAACGCACCTACCCACTCAATGGCGCTATTTACCAACTCGAATAACACGACACAAACAATCCGTGTTGCTAATCACGTTCATTCACAACACAACACTATCGGTGTTGCCAAAATAATCCGCAAAACAAACTATCAGTCATTAAAAATCGCCCGCGAGGCGAGGGCGTCACGAAAAAAACAAATCCTTCCGTAAAGAATTTAGGAGTGTCCGTTGAGACGAAATCCGACTTGCTTGCTCGTTATAAATTTTGTGTAAGATAACAATATGTGCGTGTGGGTGTGTGCACGCTGACGAGTATAGTTACGGCACGCAATAGCGCTAACAAGCGTGCGAGAGGGACAGACGTATGGGTGTAGCGCGTCGTCTCGCTCCCGCCTCCGGCAACATGGCGCGGACTCGGGCGCAGGCTCGAATCGTATCGCCTGCCCACTCAAGGTTCGCTGACTGCCGTTCTTTTGTTTTTAATGTTGCCACAGGTAGATTTTACCCTAGATATGAGGAAATGGTTTCGATCCCCATTTTTGTTGTCAGTACCAAATTCATACTTCAGCTTCAATTAAGGTGTTAAGGACACTTCAAAATACGGATCTAACTAAAAACTATAACGCTGTTATTATCATTTAAAACTATTTACTCTTCTGATTATAAAATTACAGGCCAAATCATTTTAATAATGTTTTTTCCTGTCTGTGTATGATATGGTTGATGACTGACTGCCTACTAACTGTACGCATACTTAGCTATTGAAGGCGTAATTACAGTAGCCAGACCAAGACCTAAGATGTACTAAATAGATAACAACCGCCACCACATACTAATTAATGCCCTATCGTAAATACCTAATTAATTACCTATGGCATTACTAAACAGTATTAAATTGGATCATAGTGATTTACTCAATCCATAGTTGTTTTAATCATTATCGCCTTAGGCGACGAAGGCGTTAGAAGATTTTGCGTAAATATTTAGTGACCCATGTTGAAACTAGTCATTAATGAATTTCTTATAAAAATCCTGACCGAAACATAGAAGTGAATATAAAATTAGAGTAACTTCTAAATTTTTAATAGTAAGATAAGCGTGAACAGGCTTGATAGGTATTGTGTTGTTGTGACGCGTTGAAAATGACACGTGTCTAAAAGATCAACGTTCATGGCTACCGTTGCCGCGTTGTGACAAAATTCGAATCTTTGTTCGAAGACGCGTGGAGAATAAACCACGCCTCTCGCCACCCCGAACCGCAGACGAAAACAGCGTCAAGCCGAGGACCTGCTCGAACCTAACGTCTGCATACCGATCGTTGCTTTTTTATACGAAACGTCGGTGCACGCCTCCTATGTGTGCGTGCCAGAGTCGCCGTCCCTGTGTGCGCGACTCGCCTCAGCTATTGTTGTGTGCAGTATACGCGCGACTCGCGACCCGGCCGCCCGTTCCATGCCGAATTGTAAACAAAATAATGACCAGTGAGCAATACGTGATCGCGAGTGCAACAAGCTACAACAGTGTGTGATTACAAGTATAACGTGCGTGTTGTGATAAACAGTGATCGTGTTTTGGCGGGTGCGGACGCCATGCTCTTGTTTAGGTATGCTGATTAGTTATTATGAGGTCGGTGGCCGTTTTTGCTATGTATTTTCGTAATGTGACTAAGTTTTTAGGTTATTTCTCGACCGGCTTGGCCGTGTGCACTCGTTATCAACGCTAGGGAAGTGCGTTTGTAATTTATGAAGTAATTAATGTTATCGGATCGTGTGCTGTGCGATGGAGTTGCGTTCTGCATACACAGTCACACTGATACTTCTTGGAACTGTTATGAAGTAGACGCGTGGTTTGCACTCTGCGCTTGCAAGACAAGCGAAATATGAAACTTTCATACCTACCTAACTAAAACTTAAGTTACACATTGACAAGTCTTAGGTGTGTGCACTACTAAACTTATAAATTGAATGTTTTCCATCTAGAAGTGAAGTAGGTTATAATTATTTAATCAGAGGTGACTCCTATTACTCACACAGCACGTAAGCTAACACTAATTTAACTACCTATAATTTTTGACGCCGGCCGGCGCACAGTGTTGCCGGTTCATACAAAGAACCGGACAAAATTATTTGGGCCCTGAACTTGCCACTCATTGTCAGAAATGTATGGAATACCATTAAATAAACAACTATTTATACATATTTGAATCATTACTGAGTACTTTAATTTTATTTTATTGAAAGTTCCTGACACCTTATTTCGAGTGGCAGTTTGTGGTTGTGAAGGGCAGTTAGTCTTCAAAATTATCAATTGTTGCAAATAACGGCCCTTTGGATCCAAATTATTTACTTCGCGACGTGTAAATTAAACCACCACACCTATAATATGAAAATAAACAGTGCTACACAAACACGCTAGTAGTGTGTCGTAGCAAAATTGGTTTTCACAACATGAAAGTATGGTAATTAAGGATAACTTATGTCAAGATTTCGTCACGGAAAGTAACAGAAAGTACGTACTTACGAGCTTTGTGAAAACAAAAATTTCGTAGTTTTGACTTACTGATTTAATTCCTCTGTAATAAGTAAATGAGTTAAGTTCTAAAAACACAAATGCATTTTTTTAATAGACAGCACCTTTAACTACAGAATCCATTTTGTTAATCGTGCAAGTCACAATAAATAACAAAACTGTGTCTAATTGAATAACGCTCAATTTTGTTGAAAGTAAATCTTGCTCACGGACGTCTTACTTTGACAAGCGATATTTTAGTTTCTGTAAGGAACTCAACCACAATATTTCGGATTTTTACGACACACATATTCAGTTTTAATATTCGTTAGTCGATTTTCATTTACCCTTAAGTTTCAAAATTTGGTTTTTGTCCGCCAACGGCAACACTGTGCGGCGGGACCTACACAAACTCCTTGCGTTCAAACTTTGAAAACTTTTTATTTATACAAATTAACAACAATACTCTGAGTAGAATAACTAAGTATTTATTGATGTAAAAGGATGATGTTTTTTTCCGAATATAATGAATTACTTAATTCAGCGTACTCTTGATTAAAAATTTATTTTTCACATGCTTAATTAAGTGACATCTAGTGGTGACCCACGCAAGTCACAGTGTACCGGAATTTAGGGTAGCAAAACTAAAGTTTGGCACGTGTTGAAATGTAATATTAAGCATGTTTGCAATTTTTAAACAGAATTTTAAATGAAACTTGCTTGTTAGTTTTCCGTTAAGATGGTATTCATAGTCATGAACACACTATTCTCCGATACCTACTAACCTCAGAGATCTGTTTAAAATAAAAAGAAAGCTTCCCGCGCATTTAAAATACTCACGTACAGGCATCGAAATGTCCTTTTTAGTCACTAACATGCCTCGTAAACGGATGTAAGTTCCTTTAGCGACAAAACGTGCAAAAAGCAATCGCCCGTAGGCGTCAGTGCATCGCAAAGTGACTGCAAGTTTTCTAGAACACATTAGGTCTAATTCTCAAAAAAAAGAAACAAGAGAGGACTAAAAATGGCGCCAATGCAATAATGCTTTCATAGAAATTTTAATTAACCCGATGTCCGGCAGAATAATTGAAACGTTCCACTCCTCCTTGTATTAAAACGACAAGGACAAAGTTGATAATTGTATTGCCATTTATTTTTTATTTCAACTCGAAGGGTACATAACGCTATTTGCCCCATCAAATGTGCTGAATGCACCTGCTGAAGAAAAAGCTGGGATGTCCTTAACGAAAATTAATGGTTTTCATTATTATTGTAATGATACGTTAGGTGATCTTTTGGGGAGATAATAACTTTAATGTCGTTTGTATGGGAGGTGTTGCAAGATTGTCAGGATAGGTTCAGTCGAAACCACAAGGTTATATTTCGCAGGGGCTTAGGATCTAGATAATGGTTTTTGTAAGTATTTATTTTCACAATAATCTTGCGACTTAGCGAGCCTGTAAAATAAAATAACATGACCCGGGAACCTTAGATAGGTAAGTCATAATAACTCCCACAAGTTATATGATAGTTTATACTTAACTGTGAAGTAAATCCAATATTGAAATGCACGAAATTTACCAAATACATAAGCAACAGGAATCTGGCAAATAAAATATGTCCCTCTTAGAAATCCTAAATGAAAGATACCTACTTACTGTGCGTATCATAGAGTAACTAGGAGGTTTAAGCTTAAGTCTAATAGACCTAACATTAAAAATATAAAATAGCACTATCTAATGAGAAACAGAAAACACTGAAATTCATCAATTCATTTGAATTTAATAATAAAATAAATGATTGTCGCCAAAACTCGAAAAAGGGATACCTATTACGCATTCCTTTTCTTATTCAAGCGAAATCTTGCGCGCGACCATTTCTCAATAAGGTGACCGTCGCGGAGCAAAAAAAGGATATTTATAACCCCTTTATTCTTTTTAAAGAAAAAATATGTTTCAAAAACCTTTTCTTTTTTTACGGCGCAGTAAAATACGACAAGCGGGGTCACGAGCGACCATTTCGGAAACTGAGTTTTAAGAGGTTTTGCAGTACCTACGATTTTGCCTTTCCTTCTTCCATAATAATGGCAGTATTGTTAACTCAAGATGAATCCTAATCACAAGGTCTATTTAGGTAGTTATTATAATTGAATAGTTACCAAAAATATTTCATTTTGCTATAAATAGCAAAACAAACTTAAGGCATAAAATAATAATCCTTTGAATTTTCTTAACTGTTTTTTTATAAATAAACAAGGAGGTATGTTGTATTTTTTATATCAAAAAAATCGGCCCGCGAGTATTTTAAAGTCGAAATCTAAACACGTTGTTCTCCGAAGCGAACAATCGTTTTATTTGGTCGTTATCTGAAATGAATAATTCATGATATTAATCGAATTTCCTACGCTTTATAGGTATTGCTGTATCTAATTAACTTCGTTTGTTCATATTTTATGTCGTATCAGTAGCAATTAGATTTTACAACCTATTTTCTTTCGAACTCGAGACGCGGTCATAATAACATAACTCAAAATGACTGGCCACCTAGCCTTGTGTTAACAACAACATGCCTATTAAGTAAGCGAAGGATAGTTAGTTTAGAGTCTAGAACAAAAAAATTTAGAACTAATAAAAGCTACCTTATCCTAGAAAATCTATTACCTTAGCTGAATTTCATCTGATTGTGAAATTAATAACCTAAGTTCTACCAAAATGAATCTAGAAATCTAGAATTCATTTTATCCCAGAAGGACACAAAAGGCGGGTGAATTTGCTGGGGCATGTAAATTAGGGTTGTTCTTTCTAGATCTGTCAATTTTGATCAATGCTTGTCATATTAACTAAATTCTTTGTAAATTATTAGTGTTAAAATTTACTGCCTGCTTAATGGGAAAGAGAGATCTTACATAAATTTTCAAATAATAATATCATGTTTACTTGTGAATAATATACCTAGTTAATTTTTAACCCAATGTTGTTTGAACTGTTAGAAAAAAAACTAAATTCATGTCACGCTGTCCATTCTTAATAATGAGTGAAACGTAAATTCCATGCAATCGAGTCCACGTTATAATTGATTGAGCAAATAAGTATATGTTTAATAATCACGCCTGCCAAAGGAGAGTTGTTATGAAGATTACATTATTGAATATCAGAAGCGATCACAGACCAGGTGGCGGCCCTAACGCATCGCGGCTCACTATGAGAACCTGCGCGAGAGTCGGGAATGTTAATGCGCTCGTGTTGTTCATTGCTCACACGCAGCATACTGAATGCGTTTTCAAAATGCACCGTGTAACTAATGTGTGCGAGAATAAAATATTTTAAGGCTCTCAAAAATATTTTAAAAAAATGTAGTAGCGGAACAATAGTATTGTAAAATCTCAAGTTATAGCTTGTACCTATTTTCTTTCGCTCTTTTTGAGTAGAAAAGCGTTACTCCCAATTTTGACTTCTCCTTATCACTGAGGGTCATTGCGGGCAGGGTAGGTAGCGCTGTGCTTATGAAGTTTATCAAGTGGCAAGTTAAGGTGTCACTTGATGAAACTAGGTGCGTGAATGGTATTCCGCATACACTTTTTTGCCAAATATGCCTTTATATCGCTTACTTAAGTGATGACTAAGGAATGAAAAAGTTAATAAAACAATGTTGCTAGGCCGTTTTTTTATAATGTTATATCAGGATGTGATCAATGAAAAAATCCTTTCATGTAAAGATTACCAACGAAAACACGTAGGTGAAGCCACATTTGCCTGCAGACTTCATGCAATAACCTACTTAGTTTTAAGCGTCCACTAAAATACAGGATCTTTTACAGTCATATAAACTGCGGAGAAACTCGTCGACTAGCAAAGGTTTACGATGCAATAACGTGAAGACTGGAAACGTCTCCTCAATTTCGAATTTCGTTACTCAGTTTTGTTGGAACGAGGCAATTGTTTTTACAACAAGGCAATTTCGAAAACTATCAAAACTGATGTATTCTACAGGATATTTAAAAAAAGAAGCAAATATTTCTTCAATACTACTTAGCTATAATAGGTGCGTTTACCCTAAATTCATTTTTCGATGTAGCTCCCTCTGGTGGCATGCAAATAGAACTATATAAAAAAACAGAAAATCTAAAGTAATGCGTTTGCGTTGCAACCAGCCACAGTAAACATTTTCTTCCTAACGACCGGTGCGTATTTTTTTTATTAAGTCATGGTCAGTCCTTTTTTCATATTTATTAAACATACATATTTTATAATATAAAAACCCCAAATCAATAAAAAAATACTTTACCATAATAATGTAGGTATCAGATAGGTTCTCGATCCTGTCGCGTTCGAGTTCTCGTGGTAGCTAATCTCGATTTACGATTACCATACGGACCACGTATTCAAATTGTTGGTTCTTTGTTGCTTCGGCCGTAGGTTATGTCACATAAATACCGTCTGATGTGTGTGTTTAATGTTACGTGTAAATTAATACCGAGCAGATTGTTCGTGACGAATAAGAGTATGCTAATGCGTTTGCGCAGGATGTGTGTTGCATTTTATTATCAGTTTTCTATCTTATATTTTTAATTAATAAAGTTATACCCTCAGCATATACAGCTTCGGAGATCAAGGAACATAATAGGTAATTTGGGTTAAATAAACCCATTTTAGAGAACTTGTCATTGAATATTGCTTATGGCTGAAATTTCACTTAGCCTAGACTATCTGTTCTTCTGTGCCGCCATGTACATTTAAGAATATTTATAGGTACTTTTAGATATTGATATAAACTCAGATGTTTGTCACATTTCGCCTATAAACCTCTATACATGTCTGTTTTCAAAGTTACTATATAATTAAAACTTCAGAATTGGTAGTAGAGACAAATGTTTTTTTTGTTTTCTTTATTTTAACTGTATTTCCATTCTCAACCGAAAGCGTTTAAGCGTTTTTTGACTTTGAAAATGCCAGCACTTGTTTGGCCAATATAACACAAACCGCAATCATGTAATCAAATGTAAATTTTAAATAAAATCCACTAATTATTATAACACAAATGACACAAATTGTAAAACACCGTAGCACAATAAATTTGGTTCCGCCGCCAGCCGTAATGAGGGATTCCTAGAAAGATATGGACGATTTCACAGTGCTGCATCCGAAATAAAAAGTGTCCAAAAACTGGTGCGAGCAAAAAACATGTCAACCTTTGGTACAGTTCCATGACATTTGGTTCTCGGGTTCAATAATTGACAGTAAGATGCACTGTTTATTCATATGTTCAACTTTTCTATTGACATTGAATAAAAGAAAAGTTAGATAACTTGCATTGCATAAAAGCATTAACAAGTAATATGTGAATAGGTACATCCACTTATTAAGCAGATAGGTGAATTAATTGATTACTTCTCTCAATATATTATATGAATTGTGAATACTTATTTTACAAAGGCGAGAGTGTGCCTGTTTGTTAATTTTTATGCCCAGTATTTAATTTCGGCATAGGTAAAGAACCTTTTAGAAGCAGCTCTTAACCATAGAAAAATATGTAGTTGTCTTTCACTAGGTGCACACCAAAGAGTTCCTGTGACGGTAATTGAAACTCGGCAGCTAGACGCTTGAAATTTTCATAGAACGTGAAGTTGTATATTACCTTCCAAAATAAATAAAGAAATAAAAATGAAGCAAATAATAAATAATATCAAAAGGGGGCTCCCATACAACAAAAGTAATATTTAAGCAATTTTTTGCTTAATTATTGGTAATTATGATGGTACGGAACCCTTCGTGCGCGAGTCCTACACACACTTGGCCGCTTTTTTAAATATGTTTCCGTCTAGTGTATTAGTAAATTAGCGTGCAAGCTGACGATCACGAGAGTTCACTAAACGGTCATTATAGCGTGACAAAGCGATGAGCCGCTGCAGTTTTTTGTAATTCCTCACAATTTAGTAAGCCAACTTTTTTACGAGAACGTCCTCAAAACTGACTACCTAGGTTAATGATTGTTTTCATCATATATTAAAAATGAAAAGTTCTTGGCTATTTTTAAAACTCTTTTGTAGATCTGTCTGGCATTTGAAAAATGCCAAAACAACATTTAAAAGCTGCAATATTTCAAACTTTCACTACTTGTTGCTAATTAATATTCATGCTGTAGGACTATCATGGTATTCAGAAATACCTAGTCAACCACAATGTCGTATTTTTAATTAAGCAAATATTTAGGTAGTACATTTTTGAATATTTATACATACCTCCACGAATTAGGTTCCAATTTCATTTCACTAACCATAATTACGGTCATAAACTAAAAATAAGCTTCGCCACTTAATTTTTTATATCGATTCTATTAAACCTATAAAACATATCGCGTACAGAATTCATAAGTCGTTACGTACGCGTTTTAAATAACTCCTCGCTTGGTCGTAATGACACCGACTCGATATGTCACATGCATCCATACAAATTATCGTTTTAAGAGTGGACATGTTAAATACAAAACCACATGGGCACGATGATAATAATTAGCGATGGTGTATGAGCAAGACGACATTGCACCCGGCTGCTGCTGTGGGTGTGGTGTAGAATATAGGCGCTAAGCGTGTGAGAGAAAAAAAGGCGGGAATCGTATGTTTGAGACTAAAAGCGTGAAGCGTGTGGAAGAAAATGAATCACTGATATTTTAAATACTTGTAGTATTTAGATGACATGGTTTTTTCCTCGCTTTGCAGTTTGCGCTTTGATCCTGAATAGAGCAGTTGTCGTTGTCAGGCTTATTAATAACGAGCTGTCAACATAAGAAATTCTCATTTACACTACTTCATTGATGTAGATAGTTCCTAACTACATACTACGTCTACCATATTTTATATTCAATTCCTGCTTAGTTTCTGATTATTCATGATTCCCCTAATGTTAGTGCTTATCAAGTTTTCGCAAGCGTTATGGTTTTCGGCTATATTTGAAGTTATCAAAATTTTCATACGCCCTATTTGAACTAGTACATAGCACGAACAAAGAAGCTGCACTTACAGCCTATTATGCTTACGCCTACTCTCAACTGAAATATGGCATAATGCTATGGGGGAATAGCACAAATATGAACGATCTCTTCATAATGCAAAAGAAATTAGTCAGAATTATAGCCCAGATAGATAATACCCAGTCTTGCAAACCGTTCTTCAAAAAATTCAACCTACTTACCCTACCATCCTTATACATATACGATATATATGTATTTTCACCTTCAAAAATATGCAACAGTTTAAAAAAGTTAAAGATACTCACGATTTAAATACTAGACATAAAAATAGACTTTACTTACCACAATCTAGAATTAAAATGTTAAATACCAGCCCCTATTACATGTCAGTAAAAATTTTCAATAAACTGCCTGCGCACATAAAAACTGAATCAGACAGTAGGAAATTCTCGAGAACTTTAAAATCATATCTTATATCTGAAACTTTTTATTCTTTGAATGAATATTTAACGGAAAAAAATTTAAAATACAAATAATACCACGATAGACGAAATAAATAAATATGTTTATCTTTGTTTAAAAAAAAAAAGTAGTAATTTAAGTCTGCTATACATCTTTGAAAATAGAAATTTATCATTATTTGAGCCATTCAGTATAATTATTTTTAATTGTTTTAGCTTTAGTATGTAAAATTGCTGTCCTCGCATATTTGCAATACCTTAGCGGTAACTAAGTTATAAGTACTATCTTGTTATTTTACATCTTAATGTAACACTTGGTATGCAATAAAGAATTGAATTGAATTGAAAATTGAAGTTATGAATGTGAATTAAACACTAACGAACATTGAGCCTTTTTAAACGTTTTATTTTTTAATGCTAGAGGGAGCAAACGGGCTTGAGGGTCACTTGGTAGAGAGTGGGATGTGATGTAAGTTTGCTTTCATTATTTTGCTTGAATTCTATAAAACACTTTCACCGTCCAATTGACAAGTTCGTAACTTTCTCGTCTCTTTCGTTGGTCAATGTCTCAATGTCAACCAGTTCGGTGTTGGGTCGCCTGTAACTTGATCGGTTTTGGCCTCTCAGCTGCTGTCATTGTCGTTTTCCCTCCAATTATACGTTATTTTGAGTAAGTACCTCTTTCAATGCCGATTGATAACTGCTGAGATAAAGTATGAGGAAGCTGCGAATCGATCTTTAAATTTATCAAACTGTTCAGTTTGTAATCCTGCAGCAGTTTTGAAACCAAGTTTTGTATATTTTTTCCTAAGTTGTAGAAAAAAGAGGTTGCTTGAAAATGTGCATCGTTTGAGACATAGTTGATAAGGTTGACTTCGCTGACCATCTGGTGCGTCACTTGATCCTTCTTTTCATAAAATAATTTTCAAATAACCAGCAGATCAGAACAATCGCCTGGTGGGAAGTGTCGATATAATCTTTTTTTTCGGCCTTGTCCTAAGAAGACTTAAGTTCTGATGGACTGGCTTGTAAGGCTTGTAGTTCCTGCGACAAAAAATAATTAAAACATTTTTCTGCCATCAATCTTGTAGTAAGTTATGTCTGAATCTGAAACACGGATATCCAATCCATTGTTTATCTCAGACAGATACGCAGTTTACAGCAGTACAGCTTAAAACAATAGTGACGATAATTGGCACCAGGCCAATTATAGCTACGTTCACCCCACTAGGCCGGCCCTACGGATTCCGTCGTTTCACACAATATAATAATAATCGGTTTAACAAGCGCTAACCGGTTACTGACTGGCTGGACTGGGTTATTCAAACCTTTCAAGATAATGTGAACTGTAAATTGAAAGGCGTAAAGCTGGATTTAAGTGTGAAGTTGTGATGCGACGGAAATTCAATATTTTTGTTATACTTCTCAGTAAAAAACACTTTTATATGATAACATTAATTAAAAGCTTAAGTAGAAATCATTGTTGAAACTTAATTCCTTGAGTTTCTTCGTACAATGTTGTTAGTTGTCTGTTCTGGCCAAACTAAAACTGGAAATCAGTGGGCTTCTAGCTTTGAAAATCTGAGATTCTATCATTCGTCGGGAGCGTCGTGGCCCAGTGGTTTAACACTCTGGCTCGGAACCCGATGGTTCCGAGATCAAATCTGGCCGCAACACACCCACTTTGTGTTCATTGTACAATTTGCGGCTAATTCTCCGGTGATGAACACCAATATAAAACCCAAGCAACCCGGATGACGGCGGTAGGCTCGCCCCTTGCCACGTTGGGTTCAAATTCCCTCGGCGAAATGTGGGCTTCTGAATGTTTCGTTCACCATAACGGCAACAATCAGGGAGCCTCTGACTAACCCATTAAGTAAATGGTCGTGAGGGTATGTTATGACAAGTAATGTTCATTTGCTGACTCCAATGAACAAGTGACAGAACTGTCAACATCCTAAGTCCAGTTCCACATTATTTCTCCAGCCCAGCTTTCCATTCAAAGCCGTCTACCTGAACTGGCCTATGACTTAACGGACTCCAAGGACGTCAAAAAAAACCTATACAGGCCCATTGTTTCACGGCGGCCATTAAAATTTATAACCTTTTGTTCCAATACCATAGTTCTCTTTTGGCTATCTGACGTATTGTATGGAAGGAACTGTTTGTCGAGTGGTTTTTATTGGTTTTAACAGGACTTTTGGCTATTTCTGAAGTTTTAAAATTGGCAGATAATAACAGCTTTTTGATTTAAATAAGCTTCCAATTTCGTAAGTATTTTCTATGATGGAAGTAGCTTGAATTATCGCGGTTGCTTCGTCATTTTTTTGTAGTGATAAACTAAATATAGGTGGCGCTGTATTTTGTAAGGGTAGAATGCAAAAACTAAATTTCATTCTAATAATCATTAGCTTAGTTACATAATGGCAGATTTTCTAAGACGGGAAGCGTGCCTTTGACTACCCCGTTTGCGATATAGTATGTGGATATGAAACTTACTTAAATGGTTAAAATTACGACTACAAAGGCGAAGGTCTATAAATATATTTTTCGCGTATTGTAAAACTGAAAAAAAACATTTGGTCCACAGACTCTTGCAGCTTGTTTACATCCAGAACACGCTGTGTTCCGGCGTTCCGGTAAATTCCGTTCACCGTGAAAAAGTTTTGCTGTACAGTGAACCTCAAGTTTTACATAGCCGTTGTAAAATGACTTTTAGGACATTTTCATAAGGCGAGAAGAGAATTGTCAACGTATATCTTTGGTGACTTTCTGTACGAGCTTTTGACATCGTTGCGTTGGTACAAAATTATGTAAAAGAATTTAACAACATTTATTTTAAAACTTATTAATATAGGTACTTTAGGAAGTGTTGAAATAATGAATTTAGTTGTTTTGATTATTGCCTATTATCATCACTTTCCTTCTTCGACGTTCTTTTAACTAAATTTATATTAAGTAAGGCGTCTGTATGTTAACTTTGATATTTTGACCACCAGTTTACATCGTCAATATTTGTCCGCAAGTACAGTGGGAGACACGTCAAGATTAACATATCAGTATTATTGGTTATTATTATCTTTTTCTTTGATGCCATGTTGAGTCCCTACTAAACACATTTTACAGAATCATATTCTGCCGTCAAAAAACTAAATAGATAGACAACAACAGATGACAATTCAAATGACGCCAACTTAAAATCTTGTTATACTCGTAAGTTAGGAATTTGACATTTGACCTCAGTCGTGTTAAGTCGACACCTCTTGACATATGAGCGCAGAATATATCTAACACACTTTCTAAAAATACAAGCTGAAGATTTAATAGAAGTTTATCTTCGAATTCTATTTCATCTGCAATTTTGGATATATCGTCACAGGCAGTTTGGAAAAGTCTGCCTTCTTGCGAAATACCTAGGTTCAGTATAAGGGTGACTTTAGTAACCATCCCATTATTCCATTAAAGACGGTATGCTTGCAACGTGTAAGTCGTTCCAAGAAGAATATGCCCGAAAATACATACTTAAATTTTGGTTTGGTTCACCCATCCCATTACCAGACTTTTCTTGCGATGCTTTACATCCGATCTGCCGATCTGTTGTATCATTGGGCTATCAAATCAAGTAGCATGTTAAAGTGCTGAAATGTTCAGATACGAGTAATAAACAAAAAGATCATCGTTCCATTCAGTTCTGGTTATTAAGTTGCAATTCTAACAAATATTTCCTTCATTTATTTGATTAATAGCGCGGAACCAAATTATGCGTAAGTATTGCTATCGGCGAAGCTAATAACGGAAAAAAGGGGAGTCAGCTGAGCGAAAACAGCTTAGTTAAGCGAAGTGAGCGATAAATGAGGCGTCTGACCACCAATGGCGATTCTAAGGCGGTGCCATATTCGCATTTACCAAGAACGGTGCCTAGCGGGCAATTTTTTCCCTCATGCTGCTCTAATTTAAACTCTATTTTAACGCAATAAGTCAATTATTCAACGCGTAAATAAGGAAAAAGTGCCCAGATCGAATTTCTGCTTGGATCTGTATTGCGTAATTGGAATAAAAATCATAAATTAGAATTGCAAAACTAAATAACTCCTCTGTAGTCGAGTGTGACTGCAGTTCAATGTTGTTTCCTGTGTTTTTAGTCATGATGGATTGCTAGTCCGTGAATGATTTATTGACATGCTAAAAATAGATCTTGTGTAAGAGGTAATAAGTTCAAAGAAGCACGCGTTTAGTAGCATCAAGCAACTAACATTTCGGTTCTGAGTTCGTGAGTAGTGAAATCCTTGGAGGAGGCCTACGCCCTGCATTAGGCGTCGTTCGGCTGATATGATGATGATGATGAAGTAGTGAAATTAAGTTATACTATTCTGTACTAAAACCACTAATAATATTGGAACTGATATACATGCTTCAGCAGTCAGCTTAGACCTGAAACAAAAGTATTTGTAATATAAATTCCTGCAACCCGAATGGTCAGGGTTATTTTTTAAATTTCATTTGTTGATTCTGTCGGTTTTGAAAAGCAGACAGCCATTCAGCAGCATCAAGAGTTTTAACACTGGTTTCTGTGAAATTTGACTATAAAACGAAGTTCATTCAGTCTGGACTCTGGATTGACATACATTATTTTAGGGTACTGGTAGAGACCAGAATCAATGAACAGAAGCTGTCAAAATGTGTAGCTTGCTATGGCTAAAAGGCTTCTTTTTATTTTAAGAATTGCACATTGCAGATGGCCTGATAGACCGACCAATCTATCGTTGGCAATATAAATGTGTTCATTCTACGTGAACTTCAACCGACTGTCTTGGTCGCAATTTCTATTTACAAACTCCAAACGTAGAACTAATAACTGGTTCACCAACATATACTATGTTGCAGTTGCAACGGAGCGTCAAAGTTCAATAAAACTTAAAATCGTATATTTGTGACTTAGTAGCCTGTCAGTATATTTATTTAAAAGCATGTTTAATCGTTAATTCACTTCAACAGTTTTAGTCCCGCTAATTAATTACATTACTGCCAACATCACCATTTAACGATTCGTAAGGTTTCCGCAAAAAATAACTTGACTTCAAATGATTAATGAAGTCAGATGTATTAAACGGCTGTCTCAGAAGTTTTTATTTCAAAGTATAAGGCGTTCATTACATGTTTTATTCAATTTATCATCTCATTTTCTAAAGCAAACTGCAATTTTAAACCCTGTTGCATTGACTTATGAGTTATGACCAAATACTAGTATTTTATCTTTTTTACGAGCTGTGAAGTACTTGAAATGCGTAATACTTGTTACAGTTTGATCGCAGAATTAACCATTTCCTATACTGCCCAGCTAAGATCTGCTTGAACGCTGGGTTAGTATTGGAAGTTTCTCTCAGACCAATACTCCTATTGTCATCTCATCTCACTCTGACTCTAATCAGTCTCTGATTTGTTGACGGGTTCCCAAATGAAAATATTATTACTAATGTAGGTAATTGTGTTATTACTTTTTTTATCTTATTCTTACTTAATTGACATACAATTGTGCTCGAATGTTAATTATTACTTATGTAATTACTTTCTTTTTATCTTACATTTAATTGACATACAATTGTACTCGAATATTTTCTTTTTACACTCATGGTCTCCTTTTTAAATTATCTATTATGAAAACAAAGACGCCCCAAAATGGGGCTCGGACCTCGTCTAAGGGTATTACTAGGAGAGGGCAATCGGACATCCACAAGGTGTAAAGCCCATCATACTAGGCCAAGTACATGTAGTTAGCAGAATATTGTGTGTGGGAGCCATTAGACGTTTTGCAAAAAGGCCGAACGTCAATGCAACTGCAACATGTCAGACACGTCATAAAAAACGCATGCTCACCATGTTGCCATACATGCTCGGCACCGCGGACTTGTTCGGCTTGTTCCTAATATAATCATCACCACATTGTAAGTGCACTTAGTTCTGAAAATAAACTATCCTAGTTAGAGCTTTCAGTGTTAAGTGTTGAGTTTGATTGGCGATTTGGCAATGGTTAATAAGCATGGTCTATTTTAACTAATATACCCAGAGTATAATGAGCCATACTCCAACACGCGGGCTCAGTGCGGATTGTTGGAGGGCGTAAGGTTAGTGAGCAACCTTCATGTCAGATGTAATCGAGCCGCCTTGAGGCCTCTGACTAGGCTTAACGCATAACGACTGACATTTAGCGATATCAACCGGGACCAACTGCTCAACGTGCCTTCGAAGCATGGAGATGCTCGAAATACACATCACTAAATTTCGGTCGGGGTGGTCACCTATCTCATTTCCGAACCGGCGCGTGTTGCTTTACAACAGCGATCGTCGCTGATCACTGTCACAACTGCGCTACGGGCACCTCAACGGAGTAATATAGTCAACAAATATTGATTTAATAGTACATAACGACATGCTTTATTAGCTCATAGCTATTTATGCCGTGCTATAGTTTCAACTGGCTCTAACAATGCTTATCACACAACGTGACCTGAGATGGTAATATGACACCAGCTACCAGTTACGAAATTAGGGCTATAATCACCACTTTAACAACATAACTCTTTTAACCCAATAACATACAGTATTAAGGTCGAGAATCGCGTGGCAATATCCACAGTGAAAGAATGCGACGAATTCGAAATATGACACGGAAGGCAAGCCTGTGTAAACGTTTCCTTAAAAAAAATAACACGTGTTCTTCGCTTCGGTTTCAAAGTACAATTTAAATATTGTTCGGTTTTTTTTGAACTTGGAACAGTTGTCGTTAGGAAAAGACAAAATTGAATGTTCTAAAGTCAAATGTTTTTGCCCAAAGGGTCTCGAACTCTTGTCTTGACTTACGGCTTTATTTTGTTAAGACCGATAGGTACGTTCAATACGATTTCTTTTAGAATAATTTTGTAGCTAGAATTGAAAAATATACTGGCTGGAAGTGAATGCTTCAAGTTGATCTTCAACTGACGCAGACCCAGGTGTTCCAAGTCCAGTAGTGGACCTACGCAGACTAATGATGATGACACTGGCAGTCAACCACTGCTGGAGAATATCATTGCTGACGTTGAGTTCCCATACTATGAACTTGATACGCGTGACTTTGGTGGTCTGTTGAAATTCAAAGACCCTTAACAGGTCATAAGTACATCTTCACACACTCCTTTGCCATCAAATAGTCTTAGTTACTTTTCGATACAACACTCTAGCCTGTTACACAGTTTAAGAAGGTAACATGTGCTAGCAACGCGTAAATGAATTTGTTTTAAAACTGATCAACCCTTTCGTTCCCCGACTGTACATGTATTTGAAGTATTTTTTCATTTGTTAATATATCTTATTATTATGTATATGTTTATTATGTGGTTAAAATTAAGATTCTTGACGATTCAAAAGTACTGTGTAATGGTCTACACTGCGTTTGCCATCAAATAGTCCCAGTTACAAGTGGTCAATGGTCTTTTCATTACTTCAGGCCATTTCCTGAAGATTTCTCTGGCGTACAAACTTCTACATTTTCATTTTTCTACTACTCCAACAACTTTAAAACTTACAGCAGGACTCACAAACGTTGTTAAGGACTTGAGATAACCGTCCCTATTATAAGCCCACACTTAGCAGTAAAGAGGTGTTGGGCCACAGTTAAATGGCGACACGACACCAAGTTGTAATGGGATCTTGAGGTTCCTATCAGTTTTATGGTGCTTTTACGATGCCATGTGAGATGCGCTGAGGTGTGGTGAGTTCAGGTACTGCGATTGTCAGCGTTCAGTGAACGAAAATGCCGAGATCGGAAGCATTTTTAAAATTATTAAGAACAAGTTATAGCTTTAAAAATAATGCCCCTAAGCAAATTTACATAATATGGCGAAATAGTTCCTACAATTCATACTCACAAGCAGGGTTAAGCAATGATATTTAAAAGATACGTTATGTCAGTACTGATGCGCAGTCGAAAATTGTCCCCTGGCGTACGTACCTATAATTCGACCATGTGTACAAGTTAGTATGATTATTTACTAGCTCAAAGGTTGTGCTTTCTCTGAATTGCAACATACAGACACAGGATAAAGAAAGACAATATTTGTCACATCATAATGTACATTCATATTAAATAGAAGTGATAGAAAAACTAACGTGAGTGACAGAGATTGATTTGAGTCACACTTTACGCTTATCATTTTTCTCTTTTCATAGGAAATAGAAAATAGGGCTCAATTTTTTTGTAAAATAAACCTCGCTGTGGTTCAGATAGAAACTTTACATTTAAAACAAGTTTCGTATTTAATTTAATCTTGACTGTTATCTAAATATTTTTGTTTTTAAACGCAACCAATTACATCCAGTGGATCGTAAAAGGGTTTTGTTCGATTCTCAACCGACTACCATATCATGTTACCACCCTTTGATGGCCGGCCAATCCTCGCCGCTTAGGATTCAAGGATTCACGCAAATACACCAAGAATGGGATGCTGCAATACTGAGATGCCTTAGAAACTTAGTTTTGGACTCGCGCTTATCATGAGTGCGAGTGAGAGCGCAAGTGCGAGGTACCTATCTCCTTCTAGGTCCGTCCTTTTCAACTCGCGCGTACAACGCGTCATTTAGGCAAGCTCTTAAAAATGCTGTTTTTCTTATACCGGTCCCTGTGACCCGACGACTTATTTGTTTTATTCTCAACATAACAAACGCGCATGACCATATCTCAAAGGTGGTAGTCAGAGACACAGTGGTTGTTGCCGACGTTGTGAACGAAACATTATGAAGCCAAACGATTTTGAACCCAAAGCGATAAAGGCCGAGCAGTTAGCATACAATGAACACAAAGTACCTAGCTGTTACAGGCCGACTTGCACTCGGGAACACACCGGTTCCGATCCAGAGTGTTTAACCACTGGGCCCCGAACGATGCTTGTTTTAAATAATAAATAGAAAAGCAATTCAATTAAATCCTTCAACATCACTATTATTGTCGACAATAGTCAAACAATCAAAGACTAACATAACATACTAAGCTCTCGACCGCGCCAAAAAAGTCAATGATGAAACCTTAACGTCTACTTAATAGGCGTCTCAGTGATATAAACCCTTATGAGTCGCACTCAAGACCAACACTGGATTGAAGTAGTTTGCATGCTAATTCTGTGCTCAAATACATACTAAAAGGGGCTTTGCTAGGACTAAATTAAACAAACTGGCTTTTACCAGGTTTTCCGTTTTTAAGGACCGTTAAATTTAAAGCTAGTCAAAACCTTGATGTAACATGTAAAACTACGTCTAGTTAATAAAAACAAGTAAATGCGCAGGGGGGCTAAAATAGCGACATTTGACGTTTCATATCTGAAACATAATATGAAACACTTTTTAAAATCCTAAAATGGCAACTTATTAGGTGAATCATATTATGTTCATATTATGATTCATATTTGTTTTTCATACAATTTGACAGTTTTGTATGGGAATTCGTAAAATGGTGCACTTTTAAACGTCAAATTGCAGGAATGTTAGATGTTTAGGGTCAGTTCGCCTGTTCGCGTCCACCACCCCGTTCGCGTCCATTTTACGGAAAATCTGCGAAATTAAGTAAACTAATACAACAATTAAAAATACGTCACTAATGCTAATACTTCAAAGTTAAGTTCAAAGACACACGCACATAAGGACAAATAGTGTGCAGCGGTGCATTCGGATGTTTTTTAACGATTTATGTGAATTTTAAGATACATTTTTAACGAATAAAATGAGGTAGACGCGAATTAAATACATCTTATTTAGAACTTAGCGTTTGCGTCCGCTATGGCCACAAACTATACCTACAGGAGATAATCATAAACCAAATTGCGTCCACTACTTTCTTGAATGCAATAAAATTAACTTGCTTGTAAAAATAATTTCAAATGGATTGTTCATAATTATGATACATTTTTAACTAAGACTACAGCTAATAATTATATTTTTAAATGAAAGAAGTAATTTCTTTCAATATTTTTATTAGTCAAGACATTAATTAGGTCTTCGGTGACAAGAAATAATGATGAAGAGAGAACATAAACTGAAGACCATTTAAAGAAAGCGTAAAATGAAATGCGAAATGAAGAGACCTGATTACTGTTTATTCATTCATAGACAGACCACTGGAGAACAGACACAGGTGGACTTATATGCTACACAGACGGATTCAGGAAATAATCAATCAAACTCTTGGTTGCTGGCGTGCACAGACGCACTATGTGATGATGGCTCGGTGATAAAGAGATCAGTACGCTTGGGCAGGCTGGCCAGCGTTCTTGAAACCAAAATTTATGCATTCTGGTTTGCGCTTACATAGCAGGCAAGCGTCACAACGATGTCACAAAAGTGACGGTCTACAGCGACAGCAAGGTAAGAGTAATTCAACAACCAGCGACAACATCAGCGATTGTCGAGGAATGCAAATCAGCGCTAGGGAGACTAGCTGGCAAAGCGGAAGTTGGATGTGCAAGGGTCCCCTGCCAAGAGTTAATGCTGGCAGTAAAGCAGCTGATAAATTATTCCCGCAAAATGGTCTACAGTGGACGCTAATTGACATTTTTGGAAAAACACCTAATTCTGTAATTTATCTATTAAAAAAATGCAATGTTTCGAAAAAAATATTTAAGTTGATCCTAAAATAAACTAGAATATATTGGATACATTATATATATTTTTTATATAAATCAGTGCTGGAGCATTTTTTGATTCACTGTCAAGTTTGGCAACTGCACTAAATGGACGCGAACAGACGAAATTACCCTACTAGGTGACAGCGCTGAGCTGTCAAATTCACATAGCAGTAAACATTATTTAATAGTTTTTAGGATAAATTTAATTATTCCTAGTAAAATGTGTTACTGTGAATTATTAAAATGACACCAAGAATACATAATAGTGACAATAAATTGAACCAATTTCCAAGACCGTGGTGGAAACGACACTGAATGTTTATCACATTTTGAATGAAATTCCTGAGAACTTAGTTCATCACATTTACGTTAACTAGCTGTCTTCTGATGAATATTCCAATATAATCGAGTAAATAAAAAACGTTTTTGTTATTATAATGTGTATTATTTAAAAAATGTGCGGCATTAAAACCTAAAAATCTGCTCCCAAATAAAGTCGTCTTGTACGCCATTGCCGAGGCAGAAGTTTGGCAAATCACTCGGTCTTTGTTGTTACAGAGTCATGTCTCCTTGCAAATATCTTCAATCTCAAGAACATGCCTAGCTAGCACCAATTTCTTGTCTTCATTCATCGTTTCCGGTCGGAAAATAATTTTTATCACAAGTTTTCACGAACATTATTTACAATCTCGATTGACAGTGTGACATTATTGTTCTTAGGCCACCTGTCACGGTCCTCATTGCCAGACATAAAAATTGTAAATTAAAAACATTCTACAATTATTATTGGTAAGAAATCACCCAAATTCAATAATAAGCTACTTTTTAAGCCTTAAATTATTAGTTGTAATGATGAAAATATTTGTTTAATGAAAACCGTTAAGTTTACAATTATTAGGCGCGACACTATTTTTTTTGGTGTAGCAATGTCGTCGTCAAACTATGTCTAAGAGTCCAAGCCATGAAACAAATTTAAAAAAGAAAAATATGTCTAAGATATGAAACGTCAAGTTGGTGTTTCACTTTTCATGTCGCCGTTTTACCGTTTTTAGCAATTCACCAGATGAAACGTCACTTAGATGATTCATATATGAAACACCTAAAATGTTGCCGTTTTAGCCCCCCAGGTATTTATTAGAACTAATGTCAAAAGAAAAGACTGGTGTATTCGACCCATTTGTTGATTGTGGTTGGTTTGACCATATTTATACTTATTTTTTGCGCTCGGCTTAGTGATATGCTATGACACGACCTCTGGAACATGCTTACCCATGCTTGCCCTTGCTTGAAGGAAAAAAGTACATAGCAAACCATTCACGTTTAGATTGCTGGAAAGTCGACCACATGGAGGTGGAAGGAAGAGGATAGAGCGTGGTATGTATGGCTATCAAATATTGTTTGTGCCTTTGAGCTGGTGCAGTATTTAAATCTCCGACCATTGTATTCTCCACTGGCACTCGTAACCACTGCCCTAAACGATTCGCCAACTGAACAAGTAACTTATACGTGGCGCCAAAAAGCCTAAGTCCTAATCATAACTCCTCTCACGTCACATCACTCCTCAATCAAATGGAGCATACGACAGGATATGGCAATAGTCCGCTATAATGCATGGCCGAGTAGCGTTGCGAAGTGTCGATATTGAAACTATCGAAAGTTGACCTTGAACAGTCGATAAAGCGACTAGATCTATCGAAAATGCTCCAATACTATAGATATTTAAAAGAGGTAGGTTAATTTTGTAAATACTTACGATATTATTGCGGTGAGATCTATCGATTCTATAATTTAAATAAGATACTTTCGAATCTATCGATATTATTGAGATAAAAACCGACCTACCGACGCGGTTGTATCAATAGATTTATGTAATAGTGACCATCGAGTTAGTATTTATTGTCAAGAGTCGATAAATTGTTTCAGACACAATTTCTAATGATTTATGAATTAATTCCTACAATTGGTGTTTGGAAGAGATCGCTGTTTAGCGATAAAGCCGTCCAAATTGTATATTAACCTTAATCTATATATCATTACTGTGTATATCTGCTGTTTTGGTGAGCAATGAAGGATATAGGTATCTATCTATCAATAATTCTGATACTATCGATAGTCTATCGCAACAACACTAGTGGAGGTGTGCAGGCGCAGCTTGCGCGGGCGCATTGTAGCATGCATTTGTCAAAGGTATGTCACAGAGGTGCGATCGCATGAATAATGACGCGACACGCCCGGTGAGAGCTATGCATGACAATGACACCGACTGAGGAATCTTTAGAACTGGACTGGGGTTACAATTGGTAAGGTAATAGGCAACTAGATGAATGCTACATTTTACTTCAATGCTCAGCATTCAGCATCTTCATTAGCAGCCGCAAGAAATCCACTGCTGAACAAAGGCCTTCTTTTTCATAGTAGGGGAAATGCCTTATGCATACATAACCCCCCCGTGGGAGGGTTATGTCGGACTCTCCACTGGGAAGGTGGTCCAGTCGCCTTACCGACTTAAGCCCTACTACACCTCTCATCGTCCATAGTGGGGGAAAACCCGGCCTAGGCCCCCCCCACCTAGGCTGCCACACGGCGGGGGCTGTGTGCCTCCATTCCAAGTGGCCCCTAGGAAGGGTGGCGGTGTAATAGTGACCTCACACCACCGTATACACCGGTGGGTGTAGATGGGAGGTATAACTCCCCTCGAGCTTGGCTGGCTATGCCAGCATAGGAGATCACGGGGACCACTGGATACGCGCTGAAGCAGGTCACCGGGGGCTTAGTGAGTAGTGCCTGCCGCTTCACGGCAGGCGAGCCTAAGAGACCCCCGCCCTTCCCCCGGAGGGCGGGAAGTCCATAAAGGGTCCCCCCCCCCGTAAAAAGAAACTGGTTCTTTAGTATCTCTTGTGTTAATCTCATTGAGTTTAGCGATTGAGGCCGAAGTAGACCAGGAGGTCGTATTGACATGTCCAACAGAATATGTAAACACTATGTGTGGCGCAATGATATTCTAATAAAAAAGAGGTAAATAGGTTATGTCAGTATTGATGAGAAGTCAAAAGCTATCCACGGGGAACGACGTAGTTAATTTGACCGTGTATTAACGTGTTAATAAGACAGTAGGTACGATTATTTGCTAGAGCGTAAACGAGACAGATACATCTCAGGTACACGAAAAGTTTTTCGGGAGCCACTTTTTAGCACAAGTAACTATCTACCTTTTTTATTTTAATATCATTGTATGTGTGGCGATATTAATAAAATCACAGAGTTCAAATAGAAATTCGAGGCAGGAAATGGGTCATTTCCTTCGCATTGATAACGTTATCGGTCACGCACTTCTTGCGTTAGTTATCGAGACCAGTAGCATTGAGTACCTAACGAACCAGAGAGCAAGTTCTTTAAGACTTGCTTACACATTGTCAAGGGTTCGATTCCCGCGCCAGAATTAATTTTGTTTGTTATATTCGTAAGGACTGATCGTATCTTATCTTATTAAAGACAATCATACCATGAAACTAATTTTTTGATGCCACTAAAAAGTAAACATTTAAAAAATAATTAAAAGCATTTGCAATGCTTTATCTGATTGATCCAACAAATATAATATTGAAATATCAATAACAGAATATGATATTATGTACAGTCAACGGCACGATAGGCTACCCGTTGCTAGTCAATCCTCATGCTCTATTGCAATGAAATGCCATTTGTCAACAAGAGCATAAAACGGAAATGGGTAGCCTTATGTGCCGTTGACTGTACTACATACTGCAAGTTTTCCACCAAAACATCTGGCTTTAGAGACAACTGAGGCAGCCATAATAAAGCATAGAACACCAACGAAGAATCTTATTAAATTTCCAAAGTGTTTATTATTCCAATTAAACTCTTCACACAATTACTGCACATAAAAACGAAACGTTTCTAGCCATTTTCTGCCACAAACATTTGATTCACAAACGATATCGACTCGGGAGCCTAATTGCATTCTTACCATTTCTAATCGATTCACAACTCCATACTATCGCCGAGACGATTATCGGCCGACACCTAACTCGAATATATTACACTCGCGGAACTGTATCGAACAATACAAACTTTAAATGTTCGTATTAACTTACATGTGTCGTTATTGCTTATATTTAAGGTTGAAAATCGTGTAGCGTTGAAGCTGTTTGTTGATATGGACGCTTTGAACAAACATTCACACCGCCGCTGATATTGTAGCTTTATGTCTCAAGGTTTATAGTTCAAATTCCGATGGCACATGTTATTATAGAGTTGAATGATTTTAAAGTTCAGAAGACTCCAATCGCTTATAATAACACATTGTGACTTGGTTTAGTAAAAGTTAAAGCGAGACAACATTTATTAAACGTAATTATTCACTTCTCATTAAGCAGGTGCAATTAAGAACTTGAATAAATTATTTGACGCATAATTAATTTGTGATACCGTAGATTCCAGTAGTGATGTAAATAACACGATCATTATTTCCTGCTTTAATTATTGAATGATTTTAATCAAATTATTGAAACATTCATTATCGATATTGTATCGAGTCTGCACTTAACGAGGAAAGAATCAGATTATGATAATTAATTGACAACAAGTTCTTTGAAAATTGGGGCCTGACTGCTATCAGCAGTGCTCATACGTCACTGTCATGTCCGTATCCTGAGATGTTAACTATAAAACTTATTTTCTGAATGTGGTTGCTTCAAATTGCTTTAAGAGTTTAAGGTCAGGCCCCCTTATAATATCTTGTAAATCCTGTCATTGAATGCTGCAGACAATATCGAGGATATTAACATGCTAATATAATCAATCATTCAAATAATCAAATAAATATTCCACACTGTGCTGTTTAGCTCTAGTTTAAACATACCTAAGGAAAGCTTTTACTATGGGAACTGAAAGCTAATAATCATACTTAAATACTTTTTTTGTAAATACATACATTAAATACAAAGAAAACACCCAGACTAATACAAACTGGCATGTTCATGCACACGAATATTTTTAACTGCGCCGGAGTCGAACCCACGGCTTCTGGTATAGCAGCCAACTTCTTGATCCTTATAATACCGAATCGTCAAATAAAAGAATTTGTTAAATTAATAATGTACTGAAAATAATAAAAAAGCTACGTCCATAATATCACCAAGAATATTGAAAGAGCCTCATTAATTCTCAAAATGGTCCTTCAATTCTCTTTGATGATTGTTTATCAAAACTGAATAAATAAACGAAAGTGCGAATCAGAACGTGTTAAAGTGGTCTTCTTTAAAAATAACATAAATTAGCCTTTCTCCTTTACCAAACTTTGTAAAATATATCCGAGATACTATATCTTGGCGCGGAGCCAAAAGTGCTCGTTGACGTATGCTTGGGAAGGACTTGACCTATAATATTGAGATGCCACTTTCTGAACGATTTTGACCTCTAACCTCTTAGCAATACGATCTCAGTGAAGTAATAAGCAAGATACTGTCCCTTTGCAGGGCAAAGAACTCCATCTTTAAAATTCATTACATGAATACCTTTTCTTACCATGCTTGTCAAAATAAGTCATGGCTCCTGATAGTTAACCTCGTTTTCTCACAACGACGATGATCATCATAAAATCGTGCACTATCTGACACTAGATTTCTTAAATTAACCACGAACAGGCACTAATTTGTATTTTCTCTTGTTCCAGATATATCCTGACGCAACATCAAACGGAACACCTCAGCATTAGTTTTAGTTCAACCTGACAAAAGTTATCTGTGATCTCAATAGTTAAGTAGACTATCTAGTGATAAACTCGCAACTGTTAAAACCGATGATCCGGCTCGAAGGACCATCGTTACTGTGCAATTAATCCGGCGCGGAGGACCAATGATGGGAGCGTAGCTGTCATGGATGACAGATAGTTGTGTTTGTTGGAGGATGGGATAATGGAAGTTGGGGCGTTGGGTTCATGAAGATGCCTCATGCGCACTCGGGCTCCGCTGCGAGCTCGGGCGGCGACGACCTGGGCTCCACAGATGAGGTCAAAGTGTTTAAGGACGAAGGTGACGGAGAAGACGAGAAGAGAAGCTCCGAGAACCTTCTGGAAGAGAAGTCTAGTCTGATCGATTGGACTGAGAGTGAGGTGAGTGGGATTTGGTTTGGCGTTGAGCCATTTACTGTTTTGATATTTTTATATCGCTGCGTGTAATGAGAAGAAATATTCTGATAGCTTGTCCAAATTATTTTGTTTCTGAATAAGTACTTGCTAGAATTTTTTCGTATTTTACGTTACTGAATGAAAACATAGGTAAAATGACTATTTTACTCTTAAAAGTCTACTTAGTTTTAGCACCGCCAATGCACTAGCTAGAGGTATTTTCCAACCTTTTCAAGTACAGTGAATCCACTGTACTGGCTAGTGTTATATCAAAAAGTCTTTATTCATTCTTGGTTATCATTAGCAACCGTTGAAATTGTGGAAGTAAATCCGATACTGAACCTGAGACTTCAACAGAGAAGGCATTAAAACTACTCTCTACCTTAACTACTATCAGCTAAGATAGTTCAGTCAATGCTTCTCTAACTGTTTAAGCCTAGACAATCTATGTTATGCTTCTTATTGATGAGTAATTTTAATTTGATCCAATTAATGATTTAACAAGCAATACTTTATTATGAAAAATAAAGAACTCTTAAATCAAAGCAGTAAGCTCTACACTTATTCAGCAAGACGCACTGGCAGATGTGAAAATTATTGTTTATTCTTATCACAACGGAAGAAGGTCTATGTTAGATAGCATCTCAGCTTGCAATTACGCGTATATAATAGAGGTATCAAATACCTATCTCATTACTGAAACTAATTAAAATTCTTGACTGTTGTTACACCTCGCGCAAACTGTCGTAATTATTTTACTGTTTATTATACGATACGACAAATAAGGGGATAACATCTAGAAATCGGCGCCATTGTGGTGTAGCATAAAAACGTTTTCCCACAAATATTTTACGTTAACGGTTAACTTTAAGTACTCTAACGATGTGTATTTTTTGTAATTTAACATCCTATTACCTTTATTGCTGAGAAAATTAAAGGTTTTATGGAATTACCTGAAGAAGTTATGGGTTTAGTATCAAAATGTTTTGAAAGTAAAGTGACACATAATTCCAAGACTTAAACTTACAAAAGTGGCCAGGACCTCACCAGCAAAGCCATTTTCTCAAAAATATTGCTTCATTATGCTAAAACTGCAGAAAAAAATAACCATAGACAACAATCAGGCCTACCAATCTACAAATGACTTCACGCGGCGCTCCGATTTATGCTCTATGGCCGCCCATAGACTACAGACGGAGTAACAGCAGGTGTCAAACCCAGGTAGGTCTATTCTACACGGCCTTTTGAACACCTTCCCCGTATTTGTACTCGAATGAGGCTTAATAATGGCACAATATATTGAATTGCAATATCCTTTTCGGACAAATTTATTATAACATCTGCAGGTTCAATTTAACGTAATTTGAACTTTAACAACACAGTAATACAGTCTTTGGAAGTTTTTACGTTTGCTTGTATGAAATTTGAAGTCCTGTAGGTGCGTTCCGTTTTGTGTATTAACACGATTTCACACTCCCTAACATTGCGACTTGTAAAGAAATGCCCCAATTTTTGAATTAAATACACTCGTTCAACTTTGAATAGGAGAATTAAAAAAAAGTTATGTTATTCTTAAAACTTGCTTTTCAATGTGCAATCACTAGTTACATTAACTTTGACAACAGCTTGTATATTTTCAAAGAAGTACAGTGTCTGAGTTGATAAGTTTGTTTTGAAAAATATAATTCTCACATCCACAAGTTATCAATATCATAAACGAGCACTCGTATACCTAACTTTATAAACATTTTTCCGGCTTAACTCAAGAAATAAATATAAATAAAATATAAGCAGTATTTTTTATTTATAGCCAGTAATATAAAAAATAACACGCTTGCTGCACGCTTCGTAACGAAACGATCTTTTTAACACGAATATTTGATAAGCCCCGTCCAACCCAATAAAAAACACATAAAACTGCTCAAATTTTTTTACACCACCGAATATGTGTCGAGTATTTAAATATTCATAAGGCTTCGGTAAATGACCTCATTATATACAATCCGGAGGAGATTATCATCGCACTTTCATAATGAGTGGACCACTCAATTAACTTAACCACAAATAACCATAGATAACATCTGTAACCATAGACACGTCTTTATCGTCGCAAATTGCCCGGAAAACAAACAAATAAGACCACAGGAACCGAAACGAAATCCAACCCAAAACACCAATTGTCAAATTCCTTGGCGCCAAAAAAAAAGAAAAAGTCTACACACAGGTATATTTCCGAAAAAGTTTTTTTTAAGAAATATTGTATTCCAACCTACATAAATTACGCATTCATTGTATTATTTCCGAAAATTCTATTATTCGATAGGGATGTGCCACAATGAACATCTACCTGCGTAAAGGTATTTCTTATAAACAAACTCCCACATCTTTTGTGGACGAATTTACCTGTCGTGTTGAGGCGAGTGCAAACAACACTTAAATTCGCTGTCTCTTTCGCACATATCAAAAGTACAATAGTCGAATAAAAGACGGCAACGATCAGAATTCTCGGCATCAAAGTCACAGGGATAAATATTGGATTATAGTTAGGCGCAATTCTCCCGTGTATGTCATAATAGCGTCGATTATCGTACGTGATACCATTACAATACACATTGTACGTACAATTTTCTGAGTTTCGATTTCTTTTCGATTACAGTTTCCGTTCAATCGTGAATTGGAATCGAGTCGTGTCGAAATTTTAACGCGCGCGCGGTTTTTAGATATGTTTAACTATTGACGCTGGTTTTATTATGTCGTTTGTTTAGCAGCCTTTTTGCTTCGTCCGTCCATTTTTTGTTTGTTTTAAAAAATTACACTGGTATTGGCTAGAAAACTTTTATCCGAAAAAAAAAAAGATTCAACTGAAGAGGTCAAAGTTTTCTAAAGTTTCTGTTCGTCGGCAAAATTCATTAATAGGTTTGTACTTGATCATGAAATTGCAATAAAATGCAAATTTAAGTACCTTAAGCAAAAAGAAGATCTTTAACATGATGCTTACGAGGCTGAATATCAAGATTCCATTGACTACGCTTGTGTAAAAACTCAATGGCTAGCGATTTCCGTTGTGGTCAGAGCTTGTACTGCAAGTACCATAGACTAAATGGGTAAGGTAGAACTTGTTACGGATTTTCCGAGAGATAGTGACTAAGTATTATAAATTGTTCGCGAAGTTTTTGCTCAGATTCGCCAGGAGATGGCTTATTATTTATCCCATTCAGAAAATTGCTTTCCTTTCAAACTGGCTCTGGTTCCGTTATGGAGTAAAGCTTATTGAATTGCAGTTTGTGCAATATTTGAGTAGTGTAATGAAACAGACTGGTTTATTTATGCAATTGTCATAGTTGCACTTTCCCTGGTTCACCCAATGGTCGACTTTTATGGGAAAGGTCTAATGATTGTTATGCAATTAGAACTTGCGGTAGTTATTATGCAGTAGGATTTGCAGGACATATTATTAGGCAAGAATCAAAATGAGGTGCTCTGGCAAAGAAAAGAAAGCCTTTAAAAAATAGATTTTTACCTGATAAACTCGCGTGAAGAAGGGGAAGAGAGACCTTTCCCCAGATATGGGATCCTCATGGCTGATTTAGACGGCGACTATGCAGTCGGCGATGAGTCGTGCTTGTCTCAAAGCTCCTAATCTGAAGAATTCCACACAGTATTTATCTGATAAATCACACTCGTATAACGTTCCACCCCTTAGCCACCAAGATAAAGATGGCAAAATAAGGCCTATGCAAAATGATTCCCTCATCTTTGCTCTGATGGTTGATGCCAGCTATGATATGCCATACAATTGTGCGGCGCAAATACGTCTGACGGCTGCCTGACAGGCAAATCCGAGTTCAAGCTGTTCATGTGTGGCCAGTCTTCCTTATATTCCTTGAACTACCTGGCAAATCCTATCCGCTCTGACGAAGTGATCAACCAGATTTGAAATGAGCCCGCTTGTTGGAGTATGGCTCGTTCCACCTCATAGTTGGTGAGGCCTGTGCCCAGCAGTGGGACGTAATAGGCCGTTTATGTTATCCTTCAGGCCGTCTGTATGTGTTAGAGACCCATCGCCTGTGTCACAGTAAACAGATAACAGTAAAATATCTACATACAAACGTGCCGCTCTCGGTTTGAATTTCAGCGTGCGCGTCGCGCGCCGTGTCTGCACGCGATTTCACGCACACGCTAGCATAAAATATGGTGGAATAAGGTGGCGGCAGTACGGACGGGCTGTGCCGCGTGTCTGTGAGCACGCTAGGCCAATAACTCTGCGGGCTTAGATAACCTACTGTTATGTTTACTGTGCCTGTGTCAAGTTCTCCGAACACTCTGTAGTGGTATACAGCGGGAGGCGACCGCATCTGCGCGTGCGTCTATATTTAGACAACAACACGCTCCTGTCTCCGCTTCCGACCGACATGATTTTAAACGTGTTTCGCGGTATCTATGGAGACCAGAGTGGTTTAGATTTTAGCCAGGGACGTAAAAGAAAGACGGACGGAACATCACACTAAAAAAATGTGAACCATGCAAGGTGCTACAATTTCGTTTGTTGTACACGGCCTGCTACACTCACAATAACACACTAGGTGCTACAA
This sequence comes from Udea ferrugalis, assembly GCA_950022985.1. Classification (NCBI taxonomy): domain Eukaryota; kingdom Metazoa; phylum Arthropoda; class Insecta; order Lepidoptera; family Crambidae; genus Udea; species Udea ferrugalis. The sequence continues at coordinate 4,131,423 of OX465541.1, forward strand.
ACTACGCCATTTTACTCCGTGTGACACCTCAACTGGCAGCTGAAAATATGCCTTACTCATGATTAGACGTCCGTGATTTTAGCATTGTAGGTTTGATTTTTGACTGGCATTTGTAGCTGTATTTATGAAATTAGTATGTGTAACTCTGTTACCTAGCCTATAGTGCAAACTGAGAGGTTTGAGCTTGAGGTCGGAATATCGTGATGAAATCACAAAATTGCTTGGCTTCTAATTTTGAGATGATGTTAATAAAGGTTTATAACGAACTTAACATGCTAGATTCAAAACGGGTATGAAGATAAAATTAAACTGGCTGTTGTTGTATTTTGACTAAGAATGTGACTCGAAGTCTCTAGAATTGATTAACGTTGCTTTGACTTCGAATTACTTAGTGTCAGATGGTGGTTGAGCATTTGAGCATTTCTTTAAAGGACGCTTTAGATCCGGTTGTTGAGTGGTCACTAGCTAATCTTATGAAAAGTTCTGTAATTTCCATCTATAAAAGATTACGTGGTCCAAAAAACCATTTTTATCGCGTGATATGCATGTCATCCAATTTACCTCCAATCTATCTTGATCTTTATCAAAGACCAACTATTATCATAGCGTAGCCATAAAACTGCCCACTGAAATCTGGCCTGTCTTCTTTCACATTTTCCTCGAAGCGAGATGTCTTCAAGTTTTGGGTAAGACTGACCAACGAGTGTTGATCTATCATTTCTTACGTTTAATATGGCATGAGAGTTCTTGAAAAGTTATGACCAGCTAATTTTGGCCGATGATCTCTCACATTTAACATGGAATGAAGGTTCTTGCTAGTTAAGTGTATAATTTAATCAGACGTTCCCATCAGACGAGCATGTGGCGCGAAATTAAAATTTATAACTCTATAAACGGTGCGACTCTTAATAGGTTCTTAACTCCAAATCCTTATTAATTCAACCTTGTGCGTATATTTAGATAATTAGTTTTTATTAATTCTTGTCACGGCTCCAAGCGGAGCAGACGCTTATTATCCAGTGTGTGAAATGGACTGGGTTTGACATTTAGGGGAAAATTGTTGTTTTAAGTTTTACGCAGAGTTTTTCCCACTTTAATGCAAGAAAAATCTTAAAATGTCCGATGTTTGAAACATTTTTCAGCAATAATATTTCATCATACCATATATACAAATTACACCGCTATGTTACTAATTATGACCTCAATCATAGCAGTGCTTAGCATTTAGATAAAAAATAGGTTTAATGGTCCGTATGGTCCGGCTGGTCCGAATGGTCCAGCTGGTCCTTGTGGTCCAGATGAGGCAGCAGATGAAGCAGCGGCAGATGATCCTGGTCCTTGTGGTCCTTCAATGATGACAACTGGTCCGGCTGGTCCTTGTGGTCCAGCTGGTCCGTATGGTCCGGCTGGTCCTTGTGGTCCAGAAGAGGCAGCAGATGAAGCAGCGGCAGACGATCCTGGTCCTTGTGGTCCGTGTGGATTTCTGGAGGGACGTAGGATCCGTGTCCTCTGTGACGGAAGTGAGTCGCGTTTCCTCCAGATAAATGGCGGGGTGCCGCAGGGTTCCGTCCAATCGCCGACTTTGTTTCTTCTGCATATCAATGACATGTTATCACTCGGTAACATTCATTGCTATGCGGATGATAGCACAGTCCACTCTCGTTATTTCGAGCACCCTGTGGCAATACGAACCGATATCGAGGAGAAGAGGCGCTGTCTTGTCGTTGAGCTTGACGGAGTGCTGGACCGCATTTCCGAATGGGGAGAACGCAATCTTGTCGAGTTCAACGCCAAGAAAACACAGGTGTGCGCATTCACTGCCAAAACGTCGCCATTCCTTTCCCATCAGACTCTTCGAAGCACCCCACTGCCAGTGAAAGATAGCCTTAACATCCTTGGCATGGATGGATGTTCGCAGCAACCTCAACCAACGTGACTACATCGAGAGCGTTATCAAAACAGCATCCCGTAAACTTGGAATCCTGAACAGAGTGAGACGATTCTTCAAGCCTGAGCAGCTCTGTCTTTTGGATAAGACACAAGTTCGCTCGTGTGTGGAATATTGTTCTCATCTCTGGGACGGTTCCGCCAAGTATTTGCTAGAAGCTCTCGACAGGTTGCAGCGACGCGCTATCCGCATCATTGGTAGCCCAGAGGCAACTATGGCTCTGGAGCCTCTCCAACTGCGTAGAGACATTGCCAGGTTGAGTGTCCTCTACCGCCTTTACAACGGCGAATGCTCTGAAGAGTTGTTCCAACTGATCCCATCCTCACCCTTCCACTCCCGCACCACACGCGCTGGTCTGCGTCAACATCCACACACGATCCAGCGACTGTCGGCCCGCACCAAAAGGTTCGGTGATTCGTTCCTGTGTCGTGCTATCCAGACGTGGAACGCTCTTCCAGCGCATGTGTTTCCTTCTTCCTACAATCCCGGGTTTTCTAAGCGGTGCGTGAAAAGGCATTTATGCAGGCCTTCAAAATGAGATTGACCAGCAGCGTAGTTCTCAATTACTGTGCTTGTCATCCCCATACCTCACGACTGCTTCCCATCAGGTGGAGTGAGGTCATCTTGAAGACCATTAAAAAAAAAAGTTTTTTTGTCAATAAAAGTTTCCATCTCATGCTTCTGATGTTGTACAGATACAAATATATTGGTAGAGTAGGGTTATAATAGTACGCGAAAGACATCTACGAATATCGATTCGGTAATCGATTAATGTCACAAACTAGGGTCAGACACTTAGATCACACTTTAGAAACTAATTGATGTTCATACATAATTATAATTACCCACGACGCGAACATATCAATATTATTGAAATCTTTATGTAAAGAAAACAACTCATCTCATCTGTATACGGTACGACAGTTCGTATCACTTAACACCTACGCTTTAAAGCTCATTTTCCAACAGCTATGTGTACATGACGTGTGTGCATTGTACATTGCGGTCTAACCACAACAAACAAATATAACCTCATCGGGTCATACTTATGTAAATGTCTGTATGACATTTATGATCATGCGCATAGATAGAGACAAAGTTATGATAGCTTAGATATCTATACTAGAAGTGAGTTTGTCCAGATTGATGATCACAAATTGCAAAAACTATAGAAAATATAATACTATCATAGTGCACAAGTGTGTGCGCAATACACAGGTGAACTCTCTCTTCTATCATCTTTAGATATAATAAAGAAAGAAAGGAAGAATGACCCTAGCCCATAAACACATGCGCACTTTGCCTTGCATCACCTTTAAATGACCGTAGGCTAAGAAAGCTCGCAACAGACTTGCTTGGAGTAAGGAAAAGGTTTTTGCCCAGCTGTGGGATATTCGCGACTGATCAAGGGAGGCTGAATACCTGTATAAAAGGGGGTAGAAAGTTGAATTGGTATTGGTTTTCTAAAAGTAGGAACTTGAATATTGAGATCGTATAAGTTCCAACCAAAAATAATGGAATAGTTGGTTAACATTTGTATGTATTTTATTTGTAAATGTATTTCAGTATCCGTGCAAACGAAATCGCTGGTAACAACTAGTGTTATGATATAGCAAATTTACAATTCAATAGAAGCTCAGTATTAGCGATATTAATTTCACGCACCATATAGAGTGGTGCGTGGGCGCATCGCACGTACTTCCTAATAGCGATCGATAGCAATGGCTGTATGTGGGCAGTTGCATTGGCCTGCATTCGCGATCTTGCAGAATAAGTAGACTGGAAGTGTCTTTGGTACTAGCTTTTCGAAATTGTAGCAATTATTGTAGGTTACATTACAGGGTGAAATTGACAAAATTTTAGGGTAGGGTAATTCTAGAACATCTTATGAAATTTTGTCAACTGACTTCAAATCATCCTGTAGGAATGAAATTCCCCGAACCGCTCAACAACATCGTTCTAATCCAGTGGGCTAAGTTTGCAAGATTTAACAAAAGGAAAGAAAGAAAGATAGAAAAGAAAGAAAAATATTTTATCGGATACATAACAACAATAAAGTGAATTAACAATAAAGATAACAATAAAAAAACAAATTACAAGGGTTGGTTATGCAGCCAAAAAGGTGGCCACTCAGCATATATGTTATGCATAAGTATATGCGATAAAAGGAAATTCTTGGTTTTTCTTCTTGTGATGAGCTTAATCAGGAGGTCGTATAATTACTACCGTCACGTGCAAGGTCTGATTGCCCTATCACCAGTAAGCCATAAGCTGAAGTCCGTGCCCCCCTCTGAGGCGTCCTTTTAGGCCCGTTACTAAATAATTATAATTGAGAGCCCTCAGCGCTAACCCTACAATAGCGACTGAGAAAAATAAGGAAAAAAGAAAAAGACATCAAAAAAGGTTTCTTCATTCCATGCTTTCCCTTTCTTTCTTTGGAATTCTGGCTAAGTAACATGTGCACCGACTGAATTCTTCTCGAGCATTTTCTCGTGACCTAACCATACATCGCACAACATAACGCGTGACAAAATTTTGCCGCGCTGCTCTTCTCGGGCCGGCAAGACCATAGACAATGAAACGAGGAAGAGAGATACTACATTTCCGTGGGTTTGAAGATACCAAGAAATAATGATTTTGTTTCCATAGCTAATAAATACGTCATACAGAATAACTGCCACGCCACTTCCACAGACAATGCAACTCGCTTTACCTTCACAAACACATTTACTTTGTTTAATGCATCTGTGTGCAGCTATTTGTCCCTACGAGTGTTTCCGTTAGTAGCAATGAATATGGTAATGTCCAAGGTTCGATTCTGGCCGAGAAAAACGGATTTGCATGTAATGGGCACTTGGCGGGTTACATCTTAATTGGTGATTAGTGATGGCAAGTGATTAGTCTTACGGTGCGTATAGTTTAACTGTTAGTCATCTACTTTACTTTACACGAACATTCGGAAGCCCACATTTTGCTTAGGGAATTTGAAACCAACGTGGTAAGGGGCAAGCTTGCCGCCGTTATTCGGGTTGCTTGGGTTTCATATCGGTGTTTTCAATCGCCGGAGAGTTAGCCGCAAAATGTACAATCAACACAAAGTAGGTGTGTTCCGGCCAGATTTGATCTCGGGACCATCGGGCTCGCGAGTATTCAACCACTAGGCCACGACGGTCTCTGCTTATAAGCAGCATACTGCTTAACCACTACGTTTTTCATGATTTAAACAATGTTTTCAAGCAATTCGTTTGTCGGTGTGAAGAATTACAGGTCAAGCGTAACATATTAGTTAGACTTTTAGTGTCTATTAGGGCAAAACAATCTGTCAAAGTCATAAAACCAAATTGACACCAAAAATAATATACCAGAAACGAGTAGCAGAAACCATCCAAAACATTTATTAACCTATCGTAAAACCCCACAAAAAATGTTCAAATAAAAATCTCTACGCAATAGAAAGTGCGTTGTTATCAGCGAATCAATAATGTACCTCCTGGTATCAGACAGATACGTTATCACCAGCCCTGAACACGTGCCACAGAGCAACGAAATACGGTAGCAAGGTTTGTACAGCTGTATGTTTTGTACAACGCTGTGGGGACAGTTGCTCGCATGTGGCGTCCGGTTATCAGTGATAAAATTATCGATATTATACTTTGGTTGGACATTGCCTAGGATTATTTAGGGATAATGGCGTCGATGTTTTATATATCAGCTACTAGGAATGTTGTGTTTGATTTGTTATAGATATGTCAGGGAATTTGGTTTCTTATACAGCATGTGATCAGATTTTCAGAAATCAGAAAATACACAAAATGTGTTCACGGATTTTTCTGAACCTTGATGATTAAGGCAGGTAGGTACTTAACAAACAAATGAATATCATCGGATATTCCACACAGCGCCGTCTAGCTCGGGTTCGAACTCTCGACCTTTTGAGTAGTAGCCGACTTAAACATAACGCCGAATCAGTCAATCAATCTATACTCACTATGAAGTTAAGCCTTTTTCCTTGTAGGTCTGTCTGTATATCCGCTTACTTCTCTTAAACCACGCACTAGATTTCGATGCGGTCTTCACTATTACCCAGACCATTTTTTTTGGACCGTTCATAGGTATAGTACATACTTATTATATTTAGAGAAAATATAAAAAAGCCGTGCTAAGCCGGCATGGGTCGTATCTTAAAATGAATCAAACTTAAGAGCAAATCCGCTAAGCCACCATTCGTCACCTACCTTAGTTGAAGCACATTAACCGAAAAATCATAGTTATTTTTAACTATCGTAAATCCACACACTGCCCGGTTCGTGTAAAACACTTTTATTGTTCTCTAAAAGAGGTTTATACTGTCTAATTAAAGTCGTTTATACAGTACCGATGGAGAACATAAAAAACAAACTATGCGTTACATTAGTGAGTAAAAACAGTCAAAATAAATTGTATTTTGTAGAAGAGAACTGCGGTTTTTACTGTCTGATCTAAACAAGATACTGGGATCTTCCTACTGGGAAAAGCTATCCCTCCCTTAAGTACACTCCCAACTGAATATACATCTAACTATGATAGGCACGAAATACGACTCCATTTCATCATAATTCACCATTCATAATGTGAACAGCAAAGAAGTGGAATGAGCTCCCTGCCGAAGTGTCTCCAATGTCTCCATAGCAATACAACTTGGGCCTCTTTAAGAAGAGAGTGAACAGCCATTTGTTGGGCCGGCATGTACCACATCAGACCACTTTACCACTTTCAATCAGGTGTGATTTTGGTCAAATGCGGGCCTAATTGAGTTATTAAAAAAATGTTACCAGATTGTGAGGAGTACTGTGTAGTGCTAAGAAGAAGACAAGTCTACATCTGATCGCAAAATGCCCTATGTACACACTGACTAATTTTAGACAAAACAATAAGTTAGAGTATTGACTACGGAGCAGATTATCAGACTCTGTAAATCCAAGGTAATGAGCATTTCTGTAATAATCTTTAGTCACTTTTTCACTGTGGTCGAAAATAAATTAAAATTAACGTCATCCCATATTTCCACCATCAGCTATAGGCTTCATATTCTCACCCCTCGTACAGAGCTCAGCAGAGAACTTCAACAGTACTATTGAAAATGATGAAATAGCAGACAGTAAAGGAAACCCATAACTTTTACGAACAGCTAAAGCCCACCAAAGTTTACTTTATTTTCACCACCATTAAACAGTGGAAACATAGAAAGTCGTTTTCGCAAAGAAACACGAAAAAGTCGAAACGACTATCGTTAAACGCGTGGAAAAACAGATCGTTTCCGCTGCCGTCTCGATTAAGCCGTTAAATCGATTACGTCTAATCGATTTTCTCGAAAAACATTCGATTAGTGTAAATAAGCTTAGCTGCTTTATTGATCTTTTTATGGTAGGTTTGGATTAGTCGTAGTAAACAACAAATGAAAGGTTAGGAAATAAAAATTGCACAGCGAAAGATTGCATAGGTGTCATTGCTTAGACATTACAAATACTTCTCAATTTGTCTGAGAATTATCCCTATGTATATGTATGTGGATTGTGGATGTCTCCAGGACAAACTGCTCTACCTATGTCTACTTTTCCTATACCTACTTCCTCCTTCCAGCTGATGCCGCTTACATTATATTAGTTGGAGACTGGTACTTATAGTAGCGGTAGTTTTAAAATTATCGCAATACAACACTAGTGTTTAGACTGTCGATCTTTTAAACTTTAATTCGTTTCAGGCGTTATGAATCAATAAACAACTGTCTCAGTTCCAATAGTCATTTTTACATAATATGAAAACATTGTATTTTGGATAGCAAACTGTCCACACACCTAATAAAACTAAGGATAGACTTAGTGCAGACCGCTACTTCTATTACTACTATTTAGTACTAATTTTATTTCATTTTGTGTAGGACAATGTACTGACCTCAAGATGGTATTAAATACACTTATAAGTGATTATTTTCTTTTTGAAAATTAACGACCCGGACTTATCCATATACTTTAATCTTTAAAAAAATAGTAAATTGCAACAAATCTGCTATCCACAATTACCATTTCGCTTCTCCGAATCCGTAGCAAACTCGACTCTTTTCGGTCGCACTCGGGCAGAGATCCTGCGCATGGGCATAGCAATTAAACATCCCGAAATAACTATGGCACGTGTAATTGACTAGGCAATAGGATTTATGTCCGACCGTGATGTGGATTTTTTCGAGTTCATGCTTCGTTTGGTTGCACGGAAATAGACGCTTCGTTTTTACTTGAAAAGTTTTTTTTGACGGGCGTGTTGCGTTTCGATCTGGGGATGAGGGTAGTGGCGAAAATGGTTGAAATTAAGCAATTATTCACGTATCTGTTCTATTAGAACATTGCAAGGTAACTTGTTAAAGTGCTATTGGACACCAATTTTAAGATATTCACCCATTGTAGAAAACTTACAAATAAAAAAGTCAATATTAGAAAATTATTTATTCATGCCCATTCGATTGAAATCTAAAGCCATAAGGAAGTTCCTTAAATTTTTCCTTACGTTAACGATCTGAATTTATGGCATAATTTGTACCGGCTCAAGTTTAGCCAATTTTTTGTTCGCGTAACTCAACCCACGGCCCGATTGCACACGCATCCTTAACGACCGTTCCGAAAAGGGACAAATATGTCTCCGAAACGTGTCGTAATCAAGACTTTTTTATCTAAATACTTACATTTATCTGCTCTAAGCGTTGCAAGTTAAATTCTTTAAATATTAGCTTCCGTGAGTAATCCCGGACTAACGGGGTCGGTGTAGTTTAGTGTTTTATGTCCCCGAATACCAGTGTTATCATTCGTTCCTGTCATTCTTTTAGGCGCCGTAGGAAGAATAAGCTTTTAGACGTAAAGAAAACGACTCGAGAAATGAAGACAACTAAACACCAAAAACAAAAAAAAATGCAAAAAACAACATCAAGTCACCCTCCATACGAAAAAACTATATCAAAATCAGTTCAACCCTTCGGGAGCTACAATACGACAGACATACCTAATGCTTGCGTTCGAGGGTTAAAAACTATACGAGAAATGTTTACTTTACCAAACTTGACCATGATCGCTAATTCCAGTTCTAAATTCAAATTTTCGCCAACAGGTCAAATGCGCTCCGAATTTAGAAAGCTAAAAGATTGATCGATCCGAATTCCAAATTCAAACTCGTCGAATAGTTTCTCAACTCCAAATGCTTTTAAAATTCGAATAAGGAATCACGATCGTTTCCCCTCTCGCGAGCAAACAACCCAACCCGTTGACTCATGTTCTCGAACAAATGTTATCTGTCTTCTTTTGTTTGTTTCTTGAATATCATACAGCGAGGGCAGCCAGTCGTTAAGAACTCCCCTGCCCCCTTCACCCCACTATTCCCTGGAGACTGGAGACGGGACATTTCAATCTTTTAGAGTTCAGAATAAACTGGCCACTTATTTCTGTGGTACTCGTTACTTCTTGCCTCGGTTTTGAAGCGAATTTTTCATTACTCTCATTTGCCTTTTGTGGAGATTAGGATTATTGCATTACGACTCATCAGGAATATACATATATAACACTTCCTTTCAAAAACAGGCAGCTCCTTAGAAAAAGACAGTATTATTTCATAAATCCCACACATACTGGCTGAAAAATTTGCATAATATTTATGAAACATTTACAATTACGTATGTTCAATGACGTGGGCGACACGTCAAACATGACGTAGTAGTTTAAGTGGTTCGAAAATCATCTTTAATGTGTTGGTGGTAAGGTGTAATGAACTGTCAAAGTGTAGGTAATCTGAGAGCTGTCTTCTGCACAACTTTTATGAGTCATTTGTTTAAACGTGTGCCTAAGCAAACTAATTATTATAATAATACAAAAATAATTAGGTCATGCTATTTCGAGTGACCATACCTACCCAGCGCTTTCTACTATAGTCCGTTCGCGTTAAGAATGCAGTAATTTTATACTTTCAAACGCATAGGTTGTGGATCTAAGCTTTTTCGTGTGCAACAGAATTAAATAAAATGACATCTTGACAAGATGACATGCATCTTGATAAGTACTCGTATGTCATTTCTAATGTCACCTATACATACTTGACACTTTCTTCTGATAGAAACTTACTGGCATTTCGGACTTGGCTAATTCCCCTGTAGTTCCCAGTGTGACCTACGCATAAGTAATATGCGTAGTAGCAAGTTAACAACGACTGTTGAGCTCTCATGGCTACGAGCTCTCATACTACGTACGGATCATATTAAGTCAACAGTATTACGCGTCTTGTTTGGTTGACTGTACAGGCTGTCAAATGACATTTCGCATGACCTTAAGCCGATGCACTAAAGTTCATTTTCTTTCATCTATGTCCTACTGTTTCTGTATTTTATACTGATTTCAAACTATTTTTATTTAATTAGTAAACTCAAAAGATAACTTGAAAGCCGGTCTTCATTGATATCAAAGAATCTTCCCAAACAAGGAATCGTTGTAAAAATTAATTGACATCTTTATTTAGAACAAAGATAGTATTGTTGGTAACGTTAATAGAAACGATAAACTATTATAGTTGAAGTCATGTGTGATTCATAGTTACGTTATACTTGTGGACGTTTGAAACTGAATAATACTGAATATTATCATGGCAACGGCTTATTTTCATAAAAACTGTCCTAATGTTTTAAACTCACTTGATATTCTAGATGTTACAGCCAAATGAACAAAATAAATTGTTTCTGATAGCATGAACTGCTACAAAAGGCCTTTGCTATAGTAGATCTCGTCTGACCAACGAAGATTAATTGATCTAATACATCTTGTAAGATCAGACTCCTACAATAGTGAATAGGCGCTTTCTAGGTTTTAACTTCTACAGAGTCTTCTTTTGAATTTAATAAAGTTGAAGAAGACTGGCGAAGTTCCTTGAGTTTGAGCCCCAACTATAATATGCCTCATTCATGAACGAAATTAACCAATATTTGTACAACTTAACACTGCTATCAAAATGATAGGTACTAAAATTTACCCTCTAAAAGTGAAACCATCAGATTCGGATGAGATACCGCGTGACAAAAATGGCGCGCTTTACATTTTAGCACGCCTGGGAATGCGGTGTATAGTTATTATTGTTATTCAATTAATTATTTGGATTATAGACTTATGTTCGTTGAGCTTAAACTAAAGTCTTATGACCAGCTATTTGGCGTTTAAAAATATACTTTAGTATTGTGGTCATTTGTTTTTCAACTTTATAACTAATAACTATTGACATAAAGTTTGTTCCATAAAGTTGTATTGGAAGACTTTTATGGTTTAGTGTACAACAATAAAACATATTGTGGCCAGTTCTCTTAAAAGTGAACCTTTTTTGTTGGTAAGCTGCGAAGAGCTTTTGGTCTTTTAACGATAATGCATTTCTTTCTAGTTAATTTATCCCATTTTGACCATAACTTTAGCAATTAATACTATCTTATTATACCAAAGTAGTCTATAAACGATTATTTTTAGTCATCAAACGCTCTGCGCATAAATGACCAATTAAATGAAGAAGTAATTATGTCTACATAGCACATAATCGAATCCAGAATCGAAATGTTATCGATACCATAAACGATAGTCGGCTCGGAAATTTGTCTTGGAATTCTAATTAACAAACTTCGACCAAACTTAGTGAGTAATCTCATAAACTCAGAACGATACTGGCTTTTTGTATCATAACGAGATTTTATAATAAAAACTGAGAATAAGCCGATACACAACACCTGCTCCATCAAATACGACGATGATCATTATGTTAATGCTTCTAAAATTCAAAAGTTTTCACTGAATAATTTTCAACCGTATTATTACGAAGTTAAAATCGACAGTCGCTTGCTGGATGACAGCGTTCAAGTTGAGAAAAAAGCAGGACCGTGTCGAACCCAACGAGGTATCGGACAGGCGCCAATTAAGCGAAATGAACGCTTATTCCGTGTACTATAAATCGATATCACGCTATACGAGAAATAACAGTTACGCCCTTAAAGGATTCGTTTAGACGCGAAGCACTACGTATACAGCACAAAACGAGACCTTGTTATGAAAGTGGAAAGTGTCAGAATTGCGTAACGGAAGAAGCGTGAGTTACGCCCTGCTAAAACGCCCTTCGCGCTAACAAGATAGACAGAGATGAATGGATGGAGTTTTTGTGGGCGAGAGCGGGGTGGACGATAAACAGAACTCTTGAAAAACACTTGTGCGATAACAAAGACTGGCTTCCACGAAGACGTCCAATAATTTGTCTTTTTAATTTTACGGCGGACTGCCATAGCTTTTAAATATAGTATTTTTTTCTCTATAACTCGACCCAGAGTCCATTAGTTTTGAGTTTGACTGTGTGTATTAGAACTCATTACACCTTTTCTGATCTTGAAAATTCTTTTACGACCTTTTGTTTAGACGGCCTTGTACTTGAGTGAACTCAACTATGGCATCAAATACTTTTAAAAGTTTAGTTTTTATATAAAAAAATACTATTTTTACATTTTATATTACCATCTAAAATATGTTATTGCTAAAAGATCTTTTCACAATCGTGTCGCAGCGATACAATAATATGAAATAAACCCCGGACTAAGACCAATAAAATGGAACGGGCAGAGGAATCAAAACCTGTTCTGCCCTTGCATCGGTTTAGTTGTAAAAAAACCGGCTAAGCGCGTGTCGAATAATAAATAATAAGGGTTCCGTAAACCTTTCTTTCAAATATGTATTATGGAAGAATGAAAGGCTACATTATGCGACATGTCGACCTTTTAAAAAGATAAAAGAAAGTAAGAAGAGGAATAACCTCATGTCGTATAAAGTAGACAAGAGCGTTGTTCATGATGATGATGATAGTCCACTAGTGTAGTAGTGTAGTGTAGTACAAATTGCCTACATGATGCCAAGAAATATTCTTTACCAGTCAATCATTACGCCTAAACAGAGAACAATACAGGCGGCACAAAAAGTAAAGAGACGAGCTAAGGTAAACTCTATGATCATACATGAATTCTAGCTACTTTATTTACCAGCAGGGACACCACAACACTGCTCAAATAGTGTTATACATATGGCTGGGGGTTTCTGTATGTAGAAATACCCTGTGTGTGCTTCATCTCTTTCCATACTAAAAGTAATCTACCCCCTACTTGTTTTAATAACATGAACTTATGCATTAGCATAGGTTTTGCAGTTTTGCTTGCCTTCTTTAATTAAAGTCTCCGAAAACTGCAGAGGAGGTTAGTATCTGTTTGACTGACAAGATGAGGTTTTCTTCTAAACATTATAGAACCCTAAAAAAACTCATTCCATATAATATTACCCATTACAACCCCGAGAATCACTGTTCGACCAATCGTCTGACGGAATTTGAAAATGGAACGCGACTTCGATTTTTAATTGTTTCGAATGAATTTTGTACCGTCACGGCCAGTGTTTTGTTACGAATTATAAACATTTTACTGCTCGAATTTGCATTTGTAATTCCCTCGATTGTTCTTTTTTTAAATCGACACCACTTTTTTATTGCGTTTCGTTACATCCAAATAACTTTTTTCTCTGGTGAAAAATGTATTTGAAATTGGGCCTTTATTGTTTTGAATTCAATAACCTTGTTTCTTCTAGTTCGAAATTCGTGTAACATTATGTCATCCTAATTGGTATTTGGTGAAATGTGGCGTAGACATTATTTTATGTCTTCGCTCAGTGACCTCTGGGTCAAAGCAGCCATAGATAATATTTCCTTTCAAGATTATTACCGGTTGCCTTGCATCGAGTTTAGGATTTGAATCTTGACGAAGTAAGATGATTTAAAGTGAGGTATGATTCCGTAAATGCATGATCAGAACACTATCTAAACTAATTATTTTGATTATGGCAAATATTTTACTCGATTTTTTTCACTCTTTAAATAGAGATTTTGAAAATAAATCATTTACAAACAAAATTGTGGAAGAAGACATGCCGCAAGAGTCTCCAACAACAGCAGTTAGATTTCAAACAGGTACAGAGATATAATTATTGCACATAAATAAAGAAACTTACAGGTAAGGACTAAATGTGATAGCAATACCAGCTTATGCCATTCTTCCACTCTAGCTTTTTTTTTTTACAACCGATACTTCAAATTTGCGTGGCGTGTGGCAAACCGCAATTGTAATCGGTAATTTACAACAAGCATAAAAATACATATTCCCACAATTGTCGAGGGGTCTTGCGAGGGCAACCCCGGCGTGCGCCGGAACTTCTAATGAGCGATTAGTGTTGCCAGTTTCGGATAATACTCTACTAATAGTCGGGGCGTGGGGTGAGTGTAGGGGCAGTTTTTTATTGTTAACATTTTGACAATCGATGACGTAATTTGAATTGATGGTAATCCTTCTGGGAGTAATTTGAAGTTTAAATTGTAAGTCTATTTAAGCACTCGGAAAATTGTTCCGAACCATAGAGTCATCTGATATTTAAAATTTTCAAATATGTAAAATTACACCAATATTATATGAGTCCACATTAAGCAGATCCCTTATACTATGGGTGTTATACAGACATATCTAATTCGATGATAACAAACAGACACGGAACGAATTATTATTTTATCAAAAGTTGTGCAAAATGTAAAAAAATACAATACTTTATCCACACAGCAATAAGATTGACCAGGTAAGTAGTTCTACATTACTGTGCTTGTCAACCCCATATCTGGACCTCACGGCTGCTTCCCATCAGGTGGAGTGAGGTCATTTTGCAGACCATGATGAAAAAAGCGCCTAAGCTAAGCAAATTATGTACTATGGGATTCCCAACAATGGATAAACGTACTTTTTTTATAAATACCTTCATGCTGGATATACATAAGAAACACCCAGACCCATTAAACCAAATTCCATGACACCATCAAGAAACCTAGGATACTCTTACACAGTCTAGTAGTGTAGTCCATTTAACAGTACACCAACAAGATCCTACAAATTAACATTGCCCAAGTAGCAATACAAACATAAAATTAAGGCAAATCAAACGATTCAATACATGTCATTCAACTAACCGTCACTCAAATTGCAACTTTATCTCTACAGAGATAAGATCCAATTGACAGATCGCCTGGAAACTGTTTCTACCTTTTGAAAAACAGGGGTCAGTACTACGTGGGTGGTCGGAAACCCATAAAAGTACGATATGTTACGCCGATAGGGGATGGATGGTTATAAAAACAATAATGTCCTAACACGAATTATGACAGTCTTTAGTACAATTTATGGAAGTTTTTGAGAAAAGCTTTTGACTTCTTATGAAACTGAAATCTTCTTTTTACTGCTCAAATGTCTAAACATTGAACACTCTGTTTATAAGAAGAACTCTCGCTTTAGCCATTACCACTATTTCTTGCTTGAGTAACTCAAATAATGTCTAACCTAAAAGATCAGATCAATTCTTTGTCACTGAATCCAAAGGTAGTACCACCTAACCACAGGCCACAGGTAGGGTAGACAGGTGTTGCTAGGCAACCATTAATATTTCTCCCAATTAAAGGAGATATCCCAAACAACCTTAATAATGACCTTTAATCAACCACACCTTCATACCTTATTTACCCACAACCTACCAAAACTAAACCTAATCAAACATAACCTAAACCAGTACGGAACCGTGTCCCAAATCCCACTAATGGGGGGGTCTTCTAATAAGAACTAAGCGACGCACGGACAGACTAACAAGTCAGACGCTAACTGGGAAAATAAAAGCGCGTGATGCACACAAAAATGGCCGCGGGCTGCGCAGGCGCTTGTAGCGACAGCAAAACAGGGGGAAAACAAAAAACTTCATAGCGTCATTAGTTGTATAGAATTTCGTAAAGCGACTCTAGCGGATAGTACAACAACTACTGATATTCCATACAACCACATATTGAAAGCTCTCTGAACGAAAATTCATAGTAGGTCAAAGTTAAAACGGAGTGTTGTGAATTGAGAGAATGTGTGCTAGCAATAAGTATAAATTTTATTTTTTTACAATAAATTCTCAGTTTACAATATAAAAGAAAGTTACAATGCATATTATTAAGAGATATTTTCTATCGATAAAAAATAAGAATTTTGAAAATATTACATGACCACAGCGAGTTTCTACATTTATGGCATAATTCAATGATTATTTCTATAATTAGATTCCAAAGGTCAGGCAGTAAAGTCAGCTAACTAAGAAATTGTTTATTACCGTTTTATGGAATAGGCGACCGGGTTTATGACTTATGTTTTTTAAATTAATTATTTTACTGCTCTTGCCCGAATCATAAAGTTGCAGTCTAGAATTCATAATGATTTCAGTTGATATTACCATGTGTTGCAATATAATTTTATTGTTCGAAATCTTATCTCTGATGCGTTTTTAGAAGTAATTTAGTTATTATGATATCATTAACTTTTATTTACATATTAGATTTCGCTGATTAAATAACGAAAAAGGCATAATATTCTTTGTCCAGTAATTCAAATTCGATTGGAATGTTAAAAAGAAATTTCGCTCTTATTTAACAAAAGAATTACCGTTTCTAAAGAATATACTTCCACAGCGTACACCTAAGTATAAAATACACACCTCTCTTACAATCCGCACCAAGCATGCATGCTGAAGTATGGCTTGTATCACCTCATAAAAAAACTAAAATTAATCTACACAGTACCATCTAAAATCTAAGCAAAGCTTACTTATTTAATGTTTACGAATAAACATACCTTTTTTTCTTATAATACTTTCAAAATTTACATAGAAAACACTCATACTAGGACAAAAAGACATGTTTTGTACAGTGCGGGGATCAAATCTGCGACCTGAATGCGAATAATTAAGACTAATACTTAGAAAACACATGCAATCTATATTGATATTTAATAATGAGTCTGGTAACCGTATACATCATGATTTTTGCAAATTACTAGCAATATGATACTAGCGTTTCCGTCAGCGCAATCGTATTAAATAACTATCTCATCAATTTGTTAACAAATTTCGATAACAAAGCAGTTTAGACTTTCAGTACCTAACGAATATCATTTCTGAATTACGGAGAACAGTTTGTAATATATTTAAAGCAACATAAATAACATTGGTTTTACTGAACACAGTTGTAACTAGCAAGTTAGGCTAGAAAAGTAACAAAAACTAAAAATTGATATTGCGTTATGTCGACGTGAAATTTTTGCCCCAGCTTCGTTGCAATTCGACAGAGATGGATTTTTCGGATGCTTGGTTTTTTAAGAGGCGGTTCTATTGTCGAATATGAAGTCATTGACAAGTTTAAGATATTAAGATTAACATATTGTTGCTACCAAAGAAAAAGTGACATGGCAAGTGAAAAAAGTTAAACAAAATTACATCAGATGAAAAAAAGTAGGTTGTATTAATCAAATTAAAACAGGTTCCATTCCCTTGCTGACCGTACCCAAAAATCCAGGGAAAGAATATTTGCTCAGAGCACGCGAAGCGGCAAGCGCGTGTGGCCGCCCAATACCGGTAGCGAGCAAACACCGCTGTTGACTGTACATGTCTTAAGAATGCCTCTGTTTGGCTATCGCTCCCCGCGCATCGGACCATCCAGAGATATTCGATATCTGTGACATTGTCACGTGACTGAACCGACGTCACTTTTTTTGGAACGTAATACGACTCATCTGTTACTTTTTGAGGTTACATTGTTGAAGAATTTCGATTGGCACTTACAAACATGGATATGACTTGACGAATGTGATGCGATTATAAGATCTTGTAGTAACTATTAGTAATTCATCACTGATTTTTGTGTTTCTGGCTATGAAAACACAATATTGGCCACCGGAAAAAACTTGGCTTGCATTTTCGGTTAAATTTTTGGGGTCGATCCCATTATATTAGGCTAAAGTGTAAAGTGAACTGATGATCCTAAGAGGTAAGATGATGAACAATCAAGTCTGCAATGTAGAAACTCTTCATTGCCACGATGTGCAAATGTAAGTAAAATTCAGGCCACGAAACAAGGAAAATGTACCCTAACTCTAACTAGTAGTAGAACCAGAGACCACGAACTTTTGGGCTAATACCTAAAAACTATACTGCCTTCAGACCAATCAAAGTAATTGATGCCTAAGATTTTAAGTTTTGTTTTTAAGGAGCGCAGTTGTGTTTTTGGACAATTAGTAAGACATCCGCATGACAAAACACAGCTCAGAAGAGAAATGGGCATCAGTGGTCGATTTTCTAAAAAAAGTCGTTGCATAAAATATATCGTAATTATTTAATTGTCGTTAGTACATTCGATATAGTTAATATACTTATACAAATTGGAGGTCATATCTACGCATACAAAAATACACCAGTATTTTGTTTCAAATTCAATCTCACAGGATATACTCGTCTCGAATGTCGATGTACTGGATGGATGTAAAAGTACGTTGGTATAAGTTTTTTTTTATTCATCTCATCAGTCAGTGTTAAGTTGAAGTCGGAGCCGCGAACTGTTGGATATGGCATTTGATGAATGTAATTTTGGTGAAATAAAATACTGGACATGTATTTACACTATTTGCTTTATTTAAAATAGAGTTGTCTGTAAGAGATTGCTTCTAGCAATAGGACCGACTAAATTGTACATTCATGTGAACATGTATTACTTACATACGTGTTAATTTAGTGTGCAATAACGTGACTATCTATCTATGGTTTTCGGCATTATTGTATAAAGAGTGTGAAACTTCAAATTACACATACCTATTTAGCAAGTTCAGTCTACGCTGGCTCGAGCCTTTATATGCATAGGTCAACCTTAACACTCAACCAGCACAGAAGTGGTTTATCGCTAATTATTAAACTACCTGCGTCAAATAAATAAATAAGTAACACAGCACTGTCTAATAGCTGTAAAAAGCCAGTCAAAGGGTTAAGGGGTTGATTCAATCAAACCGGCCATCTTTGTGGTAACAGTAAACAGTAAAAAAGTTTGCTAACTGGGCAATCAAAAATATCAGTTTTTACGGCTGCTCATAAAGTATCTTCCTTACAATTTCTCAAATTGAGTCACGATCTAGCTTGCATCAATACCGCATCCAAAACGAACTCTGCCCACCCATCGCACATCGTAGCCGCGATGTTATCCGATTGCCAGTCATGGCCCCTAACGAACATCAGCCGTTTTTATACTTGTACGAGTACAGACCAGTGCGTTAGGGTTGCTGCTTTTTGTACGAGATATTTTTGAGCCCTCAGGCAAGTGGTAGAAATTCTCCTGCGGATACAACAGCCCCAGACCATCGATCAACACATCCCCGAACCCTTTGACTTCAATTGGCCTTAGTTCGAGAACTTTCCAGTCCTTACAGCCACTAGTTTTTGGCATTGTCCACTGCCACTATAACTTTTTGCTCGCTGGTCTACGGTCCATTAATTTCTTCTAGGTGTTTTATTTCTGAACCATAGCTCGTATGGTGACTTAAAGCTTTCTCATCTAAGATTACCATAGGTGATATTGTCTGTCGGTGTTACCAGTGATAACCAAAGTTTTACAGCAAAAACTGAACGAATGGACTGTTTTGTCACTTTCATTCTTTTCGTTGTCATCATTTGCAAGTAAGGGACAAGTCACGTATTAGCTGTAGTAATGATTTGAGAAAAGAAAGGCGTTAAATCGAAACAATCATCAACACTTTTTGCGTTTTATTCGACGCCATGATTGTGGATTATCAAATGTTCATTTTTGACAACCCTATCAGGTACATACAAATCGTTTTGTTTGTTTTTCCATGGGCCTTTGCCTTGTTTTGGTAGGACTTCGTAGGTTTTCTTTTATGTAGCTGGCTTCTACGCCTGTGAAGGGTGCGAATTGTTATCAAAAGTTTTTGGTAACAATCACCATTGCGTTTTGTTTACTCATTCAGAAGTGGGACAATAGGAATTGGCAACTTTGTTATTGTTTTGTGTTTAAAAGAAAATGAGAAAGAGAATTAAACACGAGTTTCAATGTTGGTGTTTGAGTTATTTTTAGGAGGATTCATTATCCCTGCTGAAAAACGTGATACGTTCAACGTTGGTATGTTGGTGCTATCAGTTCTAAATTCGACTTTATATTAACTCAAAACTATTCAAACTCTAAATTTTATTCTACAGATGTTTCTGATTTTACATATTTTCTCATCACATTTCAATAGATCCTCAATAAATATATTTAATACACATGTAGCCAATAATTGAAAACGGTGTGTCTAAATGTTTCATTGGTCCACGCTTCTGTACGCGTCCAGTAAAATTTGAAGTTTCGGGGCATATTTTTGCCTAATGCTCACTTGAGTACGAAATAAACCAAAACTCCCACTTGAAATTTAGGAAAAGTACGGTGTATGTTCTCCACTTAAACAGGGTAAGTGGAATCCTGATTCTGAAGCAAAAACTGTAGAAACTAAATGTTCACTTATTTATTGTAAGCCAAGAATGACGTTAATTTGAACTAAACACGTACAGTACACATAATTTAAAACACCACAA
The DNA here is from genome assembly GCA_950022985.1 of Udea ferrugalis. Classification (NCBI taxonomy): domain Eukaryota; kingdom Metazoa; phylum Arthropoda; class Insecta; order Lepidoptera; family Crambidae; genus Udea; species Udea ferrugalis. The sequence continues at coordinate 4,151,907 of OX465541.1, forward strand.
TTGTATACAAATTGCTCGTATAATATTTAATTATTCCTACAAAACCATAGTTAAAGCATTATGCTATTATTATTTTTCCCCACATAGTATGAAGTTTCATAAAATATTGCATTTTTATTATGAAATGTAAACTATATACCCATGCCCGTGTTAGTTTTCGCTGTGATGGACAAAAAATCAAAAAATCGGTTAGGCATTGACTCCGAACAAGTCATATAGATATTTTGACAGGTACGTCCCGTCAAAGTGAGGATTAAGATAATGTTAAGTTTTTAGGCCCGACCGCAATCTCGGCGCGCGTTATCTATGCGCCTGCGTCTTCTAAAACGTAATATTTGGCCACTTGGGTTGCCTAAGAACGATTAGATATGGCAAGGGAATTTTTTGTTGCATTCAGTTTTTTTGGATCGACTCTGTAAAATAAATCTCACGACAAATTTGTCTGTAGGATGCCTCCTTGAATTTTTTTTTAAATTATTACCGCCATCTGTGTTGACTAAAGTTAATTTTACTGAAAGGACAAACTCTATGGCGCATGTATACCAGTCTTCAATTCTCATAATTATAAGTGTACTAGGTTCTACTTAGTTGATGGTCAGATAGAACTAGTTAACTGTCAAATATTATTGATGAATGTTCTGATGTGCTATTCAGATTCTTCTTCTTCTTTTACAGAAGGGATACATTTCACTTTAAAGTTAAATCAAACTCTTTGCCTTCCATCACAAACTTCGATGTTTATATTATCGTGAAAGAATTGATTTTGGGTCATTCAACTATTTGACAAAATATTTCACTCGTTTAAATTATGCCCTGTCTGCTAGATTCCAAGCCGCGTGAATTAATTCCCTTGTATTTCACTCCCTTATCTTTATATCGCGGTTGTTGTTTTTTGCCCAATATTTTTGGGCAAACAAAGGTAAACAAAACAGAGTGGACCCATCCGGCCTTTTGGGCATGTACACGATTCTTCTTGAGATTAGATTTTGGAGACAATTACGGGGTTTTTACAAGCATTATGATGACTCATGAAGAATTCTCACGACAAAAGTTTAAGAAGTATTCAAAACTGTTCAACTTATTTCCTGCTCCACTGGAATAGAACTTATTTTTCAGAGTTATCTTTCAAAGACAAGACTGCCTTAGTTGTACGGTCTACATTTCTGTAATCGTTATTTAATGTATTCAAGTAAAAGTTTTATTTCTGCAGTAAAGAATAATAATATTTTTAATATTAATAGAACATAATGTTTAGTTTCCTTCTAGCAGAGTTAGAAAAACTAAACTACGGTAATTCACCTAGGTACTCGATTTTTTTTTTAAAGTTAAACAGCTCTTGTAAGTGATAATTGCCTTGCCGTCGCTGACATAGCATCTCATATTTATTAATTATGTTGATGTTTTCATAGCAATCATGAAGTTACTGTCTGATTAGCCAGTAGAACGAAGTACAGAAATGCTAAAAAGTAACTTAATGACCGTACAAGAAACAAAAAGCCAGGACTTTTTTTTGTTCCATAGAAAGGACAATATTACGAAGCATCTCATATTTCGTCAGACCTGCCCATAACGAGCCCAAATGAGCCTGAGCGAAGGCGTACAACAATAAATCATGTGACTAACTGCCCTTAATTAATAAGGACCGTTTCCTGTCTCCGAGATTTGGTAAAAAATATTGCCGATTTTGACATTCAGTTAAAGAATTTGAGTACGAAGTTCTCTGTCCCTATCCATAATTGATAGAATACAGGGTTAAATTCACCCTTCTTCGATCCGCATCTATTCATTTATTTATTTCAAAACACTTGTAAACTAACAGAATAATCCAAGACAAGCTTAAATTACAATCATGATAGTGTGATTGTAATTTAAGCTACATAACAAATTCAAAATATTACAAACATATCTAGTACATCATCATCGTCATCCAGTACAATCATTCATATTATATCTTTGTGTATTGGGTGTCATTATCTATTCGTGTATGTTTTAGTAATATATTAAAGTATGTAAGAAGCACACTAGTATTTATTAGTTCTCCAGAATATGATTGGTGGTGTCGTTTATATGTGCGATTTAAAGTGCCTAAAATAATTCGTGCTATATGTAGTACAACTAAGAAAATATTTAATTAATATTTTTTACGTTTGTTTCAGGTAAGGAAGTTGGATGAGAACTTGAGTTTGGAGAAATCAACGGATTTTGAGTATGATATTTTATAATTAAATATGGAAGTTTTTCTTGAAATGGTGTTGCTATGCAGTGTAACGGTCAACGGTATGACAGGCTAACCTTTTACAGTCAGTCTTCCTTGATCTGTGGCAAAGGAATGGCATTTGGCCAGAGCAAGATAAAAGTATAAAAAAGGGAAATGGGTAGCCTAATGTGCCGTTGACTATGCTTGCGGTGCGTCACCTCCTCGCAGAGTAATACCCGATAGACCGAGGGTTGACTGTTACTGGCATTTTCACCTATTTTTTATCAATAATTAGTTAAGGGTAGACCTACTTATCAATTAAATCAAGTTTTAAAACTGAGATAAAAATAAAGCTTAGAGCAACTTTCTGCAGGATGATTTTATAACGAATACGGTTACAATGTAAACTTAACAACGGAAGCATTTACAACAAGGTATAACTAAAAAATAATACCGAAATTATAGTAACCTGTACCTACAGGTTTATAGTACGTAATCATGTTAATCCAAACAACCTTATGAGGGGAAACTAACATTTATCCTAACAAGGATTTTAATACCGATACCACGTGGTCTGGTTTCGGGACGTAGTGTTGTGGTGTTCATTTTTTTACCGATTTTTAGTAGGCAATTCCGGTTTTCTATTTTCTGACTTGTGATCGGTATTTTTTTAAATTGAACTATTATGATTTTATGAAGAATACGATTATCTTGTAAATGTTTTTATTTTTTCGGGTTTCAGTTCGACTACGACTATGGTAGTTAGCGTATATTTATATCTCAAGCCATTTTAAATCAAATAAAAGGTTATCGTCGCAAAGTTTAAATGATAGTTTGTACTTACTCTTTTTGTTGAAATTCGTTTGGCATTTCTGTTCAACCGTGTGGTTATTAACTGGTGGAGAACGCCTTTTTTAAATTTTAGGGAAATTTAAAGAGAAAATAAATGTACTTAGGTATTAATTTCTAGGTTGTAATTCAATACGAGACCTGCAAACTAATAAGCACCGAGGATTGACCGGTACAGATTGATGGTCAACTCTACCGATTATGAACGTTAGACAACACTAGAAGCGTGGACGAGGCGCCATAAATATAGGGCTCCTCTGCGCCCGCGCAGGTACGCCCGCCAAACGAGATGGTTCCTTTTTTAAAAAATGACCTCAACCGCCCGCCATTTTGAACTTTAAACCGCAGAGCCACGTTTGGAATTCAAATGGGCAACGGGGGATTCCACGACCATAATTCACTTTGGGCTTTCTCGCTTCTGAAATAGAGCTTCTTTTTCGGATTTGTTTCTCTTAACCGTGTACTGCCGTGGGTACAGGATTCTCAACCCTAAACTGGTCAGTGTAAAATTTGAATTTCCTTGTTGGTGCTGGGATTTTTTTCTGGTCATACCAGATTTTGGTATTTTTTTAGTTGTTTTTTGTGACAGCGCCGGTGCAGGCGCTGCTCGGTGGTGTTTTGCGGGGTCACCGAGGATAATAACTGTAAATTATCGTCGTTCGGTTTATTGAAATTCGTTCGGACGCGGTCTAATGGGAAAATTTTAGTGTCCACTGCGGTTTCGGACCAGCCAGCGTGTTAGCAGGTTTAGTTTGAATTAATTTTAAATGTTCCATAAAGCTTATTGGCTTAATTTTTTTAAGATATACCTAAATATATTTTATATTTTCCGAGTTTAACAGAATCGCTCTTTTACAAAATTTGAATTTTCTTCTAAGTGAACAGACAAAGCCAATGACAGCGTCAAGCTGGGCTCTCCAGGAGATCTCACTATTTCTTTCACTAAGTTGCGAGCTTGGCAGGTTTAACATGACTTTTTGGTGAGAATAATGTCATCGACTTCGCTTCATTGTTTTCTTAAAGCTGCCAAAGTTTTTTCGATGTATGTTCCAATAAACTGTCTCATAAACACATAATTTTTGAAGTCATAATAAACTTACTTATTTCAGCATTAAAAACAGTTATCCTGCTATCTGTAAATCGCAGCTGTTCCAAACCAAAACCTATTGTAAAGTAGCTCCACTCATTCAATCCAGTGAATTCCGCACACGTAACGAATCCCACACAGCTATCCAAAGCAAACTTTAAACACCAATCGTTCGAATACAGAATCAAACTAGACAATCGACATCCTCAATCAACTCGCCAGAACGAGACAGTGAAACCTGTTCCTCAGGTGAGAAGAGGACAGACGGAGCCCTGTCAGCTCCGCTCGCTCGTTAATGAGACAGGAGGGTTCTAATTGCGTGCGAACAAACAAACGATGTGATAATACCTATTCAGGTTGAGGTTACTAATTTGTCGTAAGTTATAAATCGCGTTTACGTCGCGTCGGCTGATGTGTGAAGCGACCTTTATAGTGTTGCTACCAATTTTTGTGTTTTAAAAAGTATGCTTTGTTACTTTTTTTTGCTTAGGTGATAGATAGATAGATAGATAAACACTCTATTGCACACAAAATAACACATTTTTAAGCAATACATGTTCAAAAGAATGTACAATTTAGGTTAGGTTTTATTATAAAACGATATTGCAAGTAAGTTATGATTGTAGACGCGTGTAAAATAAGTCTCAAAATGCACTAGGACAGTTAATCACAACCTTTGAAATACAATCATTTACACATAGCTATCTCGTTTTCTCTCGTTACATTTCTTATTCGCTTAACTGCTCTTTGATTTACTCCTTTTAAACTTGTTTTTTCCTCAATCAATCCAACCACGAATTAAAACCAAAATCACTTCGTGTCACCAATGTCCAAGCTTTTGCGTAATGACGTCACATATCTACTTCCACTATTTATCTTGGAGCCGATATTCATGACCGAAACCGAAAAAAAAGACAAGACAGAGACCCGACCGTTCTGAGAAGCGAACTTGTTAGTATCACCATTTATTACACCCCAGGGTCCAGCTAGGGTTGGCAATCTACTGAAATTGTAAAAAAAAATATAAAAAAAGACTCCCAAACTAAATGCCTATTGGTATTAAGTCCATCTTTTGTACTTCACCTTTTTCAGCTATCTCTATATATAAAAATGGATTGCTGATCGTTAGTCTCGCTTAAACTCGGGAATGGCTAGACCGATTTGGTTAATTCTGATTTTGAAATATTTGTGAGAATACATGATACATGAGAAAATGGTGGGTAAAATATAGTAAAAGTCACAATTTTAGTTTCCTTTTAGTAACAGTTATTACCTGTCACGTGACACTAAATGTTTGACAACAGAACGAAGTCTGTTGGGACAGCTAGTCAAGAATAAATAAAGCTTTGATCCACCAAAACCAAATTCCATATCGAAATATTACCAACTTGCATTAGGCAAGCGTGGTATGTAAACTCATAAGTACTAGTAGTCTCAATGCCCTTAGCATATATTTATTAAATTTTCCTTCAATTGGCAAAGAAATTAATTGGCGGACTTCATGCCCAAAGAAATTATCTACTAGGCATCCGCAAAGTTTAGCAGATAAGATTTAGGAAAATTGGGAAAGTTCAAACTTACTTAAATAATTTCGATGGGATGACAAAACATAATTTAGTTAATCTGTGTTGGTGATCTATTTGGTACACCAATTAAAAAATATTTTTTAGATTTAATGTTTAAATTAACTGCCAGCCCTACCACGGTCGATATAACGCAACCAAATTGTGAAGATTATTCGGTTATCATTATAATAATTTTAAGTGGTTCTTTGAAGTACGGGTTCAATTGAAAATTGTTAAGAGTAGTTGAAATTATAATATTATTGGAATAGGATTATTTTGAAGTATAATAATTTTGCTGCTTTCTAAAATAAATAAATAGATTGGACACTATTTCACAGTCTTAAATGATTCAATGTTATTCTAGAGTGTTTCAGTATTGCTTTGAAACTGCTAATTTAAGTTATAAATATTTACAGCAGGGTAACTTTGCCACTTTCTATATTGATTAATTAAATCAAGAATCCTCGGTTTGAGGCTTTCTGACCGGATAAATAACCACATTATTCGGTCCAGAACAGGCATAGTAGATGTGGGCGAAAAATCTGCGAAGTTGAAGTGGGAGATGGCAGGACACGTCATCCGAACGCATCCATGCAAATGGTCTCAGATCGTCACTCTGTGGCAGCCTACAGGCGGTTTTCGTTGCAAGGGAAGGCCCAGAAAACGTTGGAGTGATGATTTGAGACATCATGAGAAAGATTGGCAGAGCCTGGCACGGGATCGAAATGTTTGGAAAGGATCTGGAGAGACCTTTGCCCAGCAGTGGGATGATGTAGGTTAGAAAAAAAATCAAGAATAGCTAAAAATGAATTTGAAGGAATTGGAATTGAAAGGAAAGAAATTGTGTTCATAAAGTTCAGTAACCACAGCCAAAGCGTAAGACTACCAGTGCAAGCTGACCTTTTGATGCTATGAACTTCAATACTATTCGTGGATGAAAAATAATACGACAGTATCTGAGCTGTCTGAATGTTTGATTGCCTGTATATAAAATAAGTGTTTAAAAAGGACATGGAAATTGGCATTTGGCGCAAACAAAACAATCATTTTCCTCCTTTAAATATATTGAAAAATAAAATAATCATAACACTATATTCCCACGTCTATTAAAATGTTTGAACAAAGTGTGCAATAAACGGCGCCCATTTTAAGTCCATTCACACATTCGGATATAAAAATAAAACGTCCATTATCAAATATTCTTTTTTTACACCGAAATGTGGTCTAAAAACAGCAGTAAAGATTATCTCCATTAAAATTCGAACGATACTCGCTAGGGATGTCACTCTTACAATAAAGTACACTTTTATTTATTTTAACAGAAAAAAAATCCTTTTAAAAGGTTTACCCCCGAATTCACAAACGACAATTAATGCTAAGCACGCGCTTACGCTCATGCTGTCCCTTTCAGTTCTATTGACATTTTGCGGGACAGCATTAGTGTGAGCGCGTGCTTAGTGTTGATTGACGTTTGTGAATTCGGGGGTTAGGAAATCAAAAGTGGTAGAGACAGTAGAGTGACATTGAGTTACATTACGTGATCATTTGTAAAACCCCGACATTTTTTTATGTTACCACATCCTTGGCTAACTGCTATCTATAATGCAAACTTAGTGAAATAAATCATCCTTAATATAGAGAAATCTTCAAGGTATACACAATTGACTTCTTAATTAAAAAATGTATTCATGCTGAAAACTAGCCTTTCAGGTCCAGGCATTAGCTGAGTGTGGTCCATTTAATTTTGGACATCGCGACACTGCTGCCTGGAGGATTTTTTTTGTTGATTTGTCTGTTATCACCTGTTTCATTTTAGAGTAAAAATTTAATTTTGTTTGTTCCATGAAATAGATGAAATAAACGTTTCAATTTTTTCACTGTATTTGATTTTAAGTCAGCGTTGGTGGTCAGAACTCCGACGCCATATTTATTTAATTCAAAAAGGTGACAGTCCTACCCGGTATCGGCTCGACAAGTGCTATTACCTCGGCGCGTAATTAGGTACACATTTACCGATACCAATACCGATACCAATTTCGGTACCCAATTAACATACGAGATAAGCACTGGTTCGATTCTTAACGAGAACTTTATAGCGGTCTTCGCTCGAAGATGGTTAAGTGAAAGAAACTTTCCTTTAGCCCGATTTTTATTTAACTAGGGGTAGTTCAATTAATTGTTAATAACTGAATATTTACAGAAATTATAATTGGTGCTTCGTGGGTTTTGACGCTGCTACCCTTTTGAACATATTTTACTGAAGAACTAAATATACTACGGTTTCTATCTTTAGGTGAATATATTGTTAAAGTTGACACACCTACTACCGTTTGTCACCACTTATGATCAAATAAGAACAATTTAAAAAAAACATTCTATGTAAAATAAATACTGCAAGTAAATAAATACTAAAAGTGGTTAATTGAATAAAATCAAACTATTTAGGTATTACCGAAACGAAATTTTTTTTTTTCAAAAGTGGGCTTACATTTCTACGAACTGAATAAACCATTATGTAAACGCCTATAATATCAAGAGTGTTAATATTTAGTATGCATCGAAAGCAGTAAAGAAGCGTGAAATATCTCACAAACACCGATAGCATTACATTTGCATTAAATAGGTATCTTATCAAGTTACAGAACGTCAGTTATGTGGTGTCGGAATGTGTCTAGTTATCAAAACAAGCGATAGTGATGTACAAGTAAATCTCATCCTATACGTTTATAATTTGCCTGGTACAATCACTCACATCTGATCAGGTTCACAATCAATAGGTGCTATACACCCTAGTTACGATTAAAGTCTGAACATTCATTCATTACTTCATTAATGAAACAAAACAAAACAAGTGCTAGCTCATTAGAGCCTCTAACCACAGTATAAACAGTAGGTTATCTAAGGCCGCCCGCCGAGTTATTAGCCTAGCGTGCACACAGACACACGGCACAGCCCGTCCGTACTGCCACCACCTTATCCCGCCCTATTTTATGCTAGCGTGTGCGTGAAATCGCGACACGGCGCGCGACGCGCACGCACACAATCAAACCGAGAGCGGCACGTTTGTATGTAGATATTTTACTTCTCTAACTTCGATACAGATGTGACAGAAACCTATGTCACGTGTCATGTCCAGATAATAATGGTCTTGGAATTGTACCTTTAATCGGTCTTCAAATACCAAGATATAAAGGTACTTGTAAATTAAGGTGAGAAGTTCACAAATTATGTAAGTAGTATTGAATAGTTTCGAGTACCTAATAAACTAGGGCTGCACCAAAGATAAGAAATATCACAATTGACAAATCTCGCCTTGCGAAGCGTTAGATCGATCATTTTAAACCTCGGATTAAGATACGAAAACCTGAGACTTTGATAACGTCGTTCACACACAAGTTCTAAGTGTCAATGTATTGCGTTGCGGTTTTTATAAATATTCTTCTGCGAAATGTGGGCTTCTGAATGTTCCGATCACCATGACGGCAATAATCATAGTGCTTCTGGCCTCCGTTTTGGTATATAGTTTATTTTGTGGAAATGGTTAATTTCTATTTTGAGTTTTTTTTTATATGAATCTAGTCGCAAAGATCTTGTTCACTATGATAATGTGATCTTCCGACTGATTCCTTTCTAAAAGCAATCTGTCATCAACATCATAACCTTAGGTCAAGTAGCTTATTTTCTATTTATTTTATGTCAATCAAAGCATATCCATGAGCTGTTGTTATAATATATTTAAAAACACTAGTGGCCGCCCGCGACTTCGTGCGTGTGGACTTATGATATAAAAAAGTCATCTATCTTTATAAATTGTAGTCTATGTGTTATTCAGGTGCATAAGCTATAATATTGTAATATTTCATTAAAATCCATCCAGTAGCTTTTACGCGAAAGAGCAACACGGCACATCCACTCATAAAAACTCTCGCATTTATAATATTAATAGGAACTTTTCATATCAATAAATATTAACACTAATCTTGACTAAATGTCATTACTCAGCAGTTTTTCATAGACAAGTGTGTTAATACTAAATCTACCTCTTGACATTTCTGCCAAGCATAGGTTAACTAACTGTTGTAAATAGGTTCTTAGATGTTATTACTAATGACCTAACTGAAAGGCAGCAATCGTTATCAGACAACCTGACGAATGATTATAGCTTTTATCTTCTACCTAATAGGCTCAGTTTTTGTATTTATTAGTCTTTAAACCTACCAGGGTTTGGCACAGAGATCCTACTTTTTATTGTAATATTTAAAAATATTCTTTTAATGAAATTGATACTACATTTATATATTTTATGAAATAACATGTTCGAGGTGACAAATACTGCCAGAGGATATTGTATTTGATTGGAGACTAGGTTGTTTTTGATCATCATCAATTCTCGATTTAGCAAGCGTGGTGAAGTAAGAAACTGTCTTACTAGCACCTAAAAATTATTTTAATATTTTTTTTAGGATCTATTGTGCCGTCCCTTACTACGTTGGGTTCACACTCGCTCTGCTAAAGGTGGGTCACTGAAAGTTCTGTTCACTATGAGGAACACAATCAGTGCAGTTTGACTACCACGTATTTTATTATATGCACACGGGTGCAATGGGATGTTATTATAAATATAATCTTTCCTCTTCAATCACTCTATCTATTAAAAAAAACGCATCAAAATCCGTTGCCTAGTTCAAAGATTTAACATACATACATAGGGACAGAGAAAGCGACTTTGTTTAATACTATTAGTGATGTCTCGTGATAAAGTTAAGTAAAGTAGGCTAATCGCATTTCTGTGGCAAAGAAATACTGCATTTTATTCCTACAATAGTTGGATGTCTTTGCTATCGACTCAGTTATTAAATGTGACACTGCATTTGTAACAGCGGCCGCAATTATGTCAAACGACACGTGTCATAGAAAAACTGAACATACAAAATGGCATACAAATGTCAATACATGTGGTTTTATGACTGACGATTACAAGTTAATGCACTTAACATAGTTAATCATACTGTTTATTTATTTCAAATATGTGCATTATCGCACTCTATAATTTACATTATTAAAATCTCAGAAATTTATTTGCAAAAATCAGGTAATTTAACAATTCTTAGTGGCAGCCGATATCAGCTTTGAATTTTAAACATAACGAAGTATTTTACAAAAAAATCGAATCGAAAATGTTTTCGAGAATGTGTCGTTAAAATATAAAAAATGGTAACCATCCATCTATGTGTCATACGTCATCGTAATACTACGAAGCAACAAAATTACTTTATATACCATGGCACAGATGCTGTAACTAGGAATCTTGTTTTTAATTCAAATGTTCTCTATAAGATACGTATTTATAGAAGTATCTCCTACTACTCATGAATTTCAAGTCAACCCTGTAAGGGTGTGACAATATAGAGAAACAGTTATTTGAACTATCTTTGTAATTAAAATTGCTAATACACTCAATAATTTATTTAACAAAACAATAAAATATGTAAACAAAAAACAATTACAATATAAAAATCACAAAATACAAAAATTACACAGAAAATAAAACAAACAACAGAACTAAAAATAAAACAAAAACATGTTCTCCCTACCTATGGGTCGAATAGACCACCCCGAACCTAATTCATTCTAATTCATTTGCACTAACCCCTCAAAATAACATATTTCGAGGCCCATTTCCAACCATGTAAAAAAAATGTTTTCATTATTGTCTTTTAATATGCAAAATAAATTAATCTACCCCACAATATAGCGTGTAGGTATCCGATGTTTATTCAAAGATTACCCATTTACGCAATGGTATTTTTTCCAAACCGACATCGAACCTGCTATACATCAATTACTGTTCTGTACCTCCTTAATTGAGCTTATCATACCATCTAGATGAATGTCAAATGGGGTTCTGTTGGTTTTATTTATACTTTTGTATGTTAAATACGGAATTACTATGTCAGGTGGAGTTCATTAGGACAGTAGTCAAGCTGATTGCTAAATGAGTTCTATATCAAGGTGTTGTTTTAATTTATTGGTTTGATATTAATGTATGGTTTAAGATAAGCTAGTTTTTGCTTGATGGAGAAATATGCAGTTTGTGCAAATTTCAACTAAGAAATAGCCTACTAAAATGATTCGTTGCCGTTGTATAGTGTGCATCGGAGGGGCAGTAAGAACTTTGTAAAAACATAGAATTTGTTGTGAAAACCAGTCGAAGAGTAGCAATAATGTTATAAAAGATTATAGTGTTTCTAGGTGGTGAAAAACAAAATGAAAACACTAGTTTGATGATTGAATCTTAATTATTGCAAGTCTAAATCAAAATCAAATTCATTCAATCGTAATAGGGTAGATGACTATGAGTGATTTTGCATGTTTTTTTATGTTCCCCAAAAATAATAATTGATTTCAAATGTTATTGTAAAACCACAATCGAAATTCGTTTCAAAATGAGGCTACAATAGGCCTGCAAACTTGGGTGGGCAAGTCCATTTCATATTGTGTTAAATTTTTGTAAAACAATATCATTTTTTTGTAACCCAAACTTTTATGAAGGAATTATGTTAGGAGACCATTATCATAAACGCAATATTTAATATAGCTGTCGAACAAAGTTATTACGCGCTCCTTACAAAAACAGCGAACGTGACGTCACGTTCGCTGTCACTTTTGTATGGAGCGTTTTTGGGCAAGTCCAAAAATGTGCATTTCAAATTGTGATATCTCTGGTGGTATTGATCCAGATGAAGTGATTCTTTGAGGATTGTTTACATAAATGTAAGGTCTTTCGATAATAAACAAAAAAAAATTACAGTCATCATGCCTATTACAAATGGTAAAAAAGTTGACGATGTAGGTAGACATCGTCTAAGTTGGAATGACGCGCCCCTCCAATGAATCTACGGATACAAGCAAGCTCTCTTGTATGCCCACTGCATGCATGCAATGGAGGGGCATCGAATGCATCTTCTTTTTGAATATTAATCATCGGCCAACATCAAGCCAAATCTGGTGGAATAGCAGGAAACTGGCACAAATGGCACACTGCTAAAGTTTAGAGCTTGTTGAAAACCATGAAGATGCAACGTCCGACCAAAATTGTCAACCACCCTCAGCGAAGGACACCTACGCAAAGAGTATGGTGGGCAGCCGTTGATGACCAACTCACATATTATTATTAGAAGCCTGTCATTCGCACTGCAGGGCAAAGTCCTCGCCATCCCGTTTCCACTGCTGCCAATTCTGCTTTTTCCCGCCAAATGCTCAAAAATGAGTCCAGCTCGTCCGGCGAACGCATTTTTGGCCTGACAGGAGAACGCCTTACGTTTCGCATAGGATAGTAATTTATTTTTTTCATTCAAAGTTTCACGAAGCTATCCAACATAATGCTACCCAGCAAAATAATCTGAAACAAGTTTCTCTCTTTCTTGTTCCCAGCTTACGAGTAAGTAGCTTGGAATAGTCACACTATTTCATTCACTAACTAGGTAACTGACTAACTACTTAGTCTGTATCATAAACAATACAAATCATATTTCTAATCAACCGCAGTGATATTACAGTGTTATATACGCTTAAATCATAGACTTAGATAAAAAATGCCTTAAAAGGGATTTAATTTTCATACAAAAAATGCTTTGGTGTAGGGTTGTCGATGTCATTCACATTAACTTTAAGAAAATATTGTAATTAAATATGTTTGATGAAGTATCAAAGCAATATTTAATTGCAATAAATTCTTTATTCTTATGTCATTATTATTTTAGCATTTTCCATGCAGGATCTTTAGTAAAGATCCGAAAACTAGAAAAGGACATTCGGTCTTGGCTTTAGGCGGGAATCGAACCCACGCCCTTCGCAAATAGGGTACTAACCACTGTGCTACCGAGACCATTAACCGGCCGAATCTTTCTGGTATATTAACCCTATAAGCTAGGGTGATTCCATTAATGTTCTTGATTCTTCTCAATGAAACTAGCATTTTTGGTGCAGATCAAAATTCAAAAACACGCTAAAATCTTGTCAGCACATTCAAGCTTAAAAAACCATACAGGGTTGTCACTCCGGCTAACCAGCGTAATTGATATGAATCAGGGTATTTCCAAGAAGGGTCAACCTGTAATTGGTCGCCCGGGGCCAGAGCTGTCCGCTCCATCGGAAGACGTGAGATTAAGGGATGTCGGTTGGCCCAGCTACTGGACACGTGTTCGAAAAAACTTGACGAAAACGTTTTTATGAGGAATTATAGTCTGTTGTGCAGCTACCGTTTAATTTTAAATCTAGGTTTGAATTAATAACATGCATCTAGCACTGGAAAAAATAATGGTTTCATCAAGTAACTAGTAGTTTTTTATTGGTGTCAGAAATACAATTTCATAAAACGTACACATGCATTTTGCTTGTACTGAGTGGGAATCAAATCTACAGCCCTCAGCTTTTAAAGCAGGATCACTTTTCGATACTTTATGGGTCGACTGTGACCCTCAACCTCCAAGGCCATTGGCAGGAATTAAAATAATCCAGTAAATGGTAATATGAGAAAACAATTCACACGAATTACACAAACCTCATACCACGTAGAGTTTGCATTCGTTCAACGAATTGTGGGATTTTGTGATATGAGAGCATATTTGTGACGGGACAAAAAATAGGATTAAAGAAGAAAACAGGATGATTCCACTTCTTTTAGTCGTCCAATCTTTTTCGCCTCATATTGGTCTGCAGTCACCTTTCATTCTATTATAGTATCATATTGGCTAAATTCAAAGGGTCTTTATTTGTAATTTAATAATGTAATGTAATGCTATTTTATTTATTATGTGTCGTCATGAATTATTATAGGTTAAAATACCTGAAATAAATGATTTTAATTTTTTAATCTAATTTAATTTACGCCAAGACAATTTGTGGGAATTTCAAATATATTTGGTTGGCAACCCTGCGCACACGCACAGTGGGCCGGACTCCGTCATTACTCGTGGGAGTGCCTCCGCGTCTAGACAAGTTTTTTTCACACGTAATGCACTTCGGACGTACTCTTATAAAATGTATTAAAATCTTCAAATTGATTTAGAACCTCCCGTTACACGCCTTGAATGCCTATAATATTACGCTTTTTTGACCACTCAAAGGCAATATAAAAGGGACTGTTGATGTACCAAAAAGTATTTTCTCATTACCGTTGCATCGGGTTTTGGGCCTAATAGTTCTTGGAGCAGTTAAAACTATCTCTTAGGTTTCCTTTACATGTTTAAGAAATATATATTAGCTTCTTAAAAAATTAAGGTCTCATGCGTTCATAGAGTACTGTCCACATTTTAGTATACACGAGTTGAAAGTACAGCGAATTGTGGCACATCTGGGGAGATAACTATTTCCAGCAGTGGCCTACGGCAGGCTTATAATAAATATTTCAGTAAGTGCTGGTAGTCGTAGGTAAATCATAAAAAAAATACTAATAGGATTATACCAAGGCTCAGCTTAAAGTAACAACCAATTATATTTTCACTAGGTAAATTATAATCCATAACGCAGAGCAAGCAAAATGGCATAAAAAATCAACAATCATCCACGTTTACATATTGGAATTCATTTTACCGTGAAACGACAAAGTTTTAAAAAAATATGAAAGCCATTTTTTGCCAACGTCAACACCAACATTTACAGAGTAACTTTTTCGTAGTTTCGTTCAAAAATTTAACACAAAGCGAACGATTGGAATTTTTCGGCGGTAACCGCAATAACAAAACAGCCTTTGCGATCCATCAGTCGCCCCCCCACATTCTTGTAATCGCTTGTAAAAAAATTACCGACCAATTGGGGAAATCAGTTACCCTTGATTTGGGGTAAACACGTCCGAGTGGGGTAAACTGATTCGGACTTATCCAATTACGTCCCTCCTACTGACGCAAGATAATGTTAGGGGCTATTCTAAGATAGTGTATGGAGTCGATTACCCTCGAAAATGGTTAATTTTCTTTTGAAAGTATGTTCTTTGTAAGGTCGATATGATATCAGAAATTCATATCCCATCCAGGTGCTACTCAGCCGTACGAAACCGAACAGTCCAGTCCACTGGCTGAAGTCCTGGATCAGTCAAGACCTACTACACCATGCATTTTAAACTGGGCTGGTAGCTAATTACAATGTATTGAAAATTTTTCAAAACGATTCCACTTTGTTTTGGAGTAACTTTGGCCTTCTCACGAATAGACAAAAAAGCTTTTTTTCATGTCTGTTCATTATTGTTTTGTCTATGTCATGTTTTCGCAAAATATATCAAAATCAGCTCGGTTTAGGTACGGAACTCTAGTAACGAAACACAACGATTACTAGATCAAAATATTTTTTGCTAATCTTTCCGCTCTAAGCAAGCGTGAAAAGCAGACAAGCATTTACACACTCAAATTAGGATTTTATCTAACTAAAATAGAATAGATAAGAAGCATATTGATCTAGTCTTATCTCCTTTACATATAAAGACTCAGACAAGTGAGATAACGTGCATAATTATTGCAGATTGATGGATAGCGATTCATAAACTTCCTTCTTGTTGTTTGATTGGAATGTATCTTAATTATATTAAAAAACAAAACACAAGAAAACTACTGAAGAACTAACATGCACACCGCATCAACATTAATTAAACCCCGTAACCATATGAAATACACAGAACGTGTGACAAAATTTTGACACTCATAGAATCTTTATCCCGCCACTTCCCTGGAAGTCATGTTTGTTTTACTTGCATGATTATCAACTTAACTACTTAGCAAGTAAACCTATTCCTATCCCGAAAAGATACAACGTTTTCACGGTATACGCATTGCAGACCAAATACCAAACGGACTAGCTAGAAAGTAGATAAAATTTCACCGATTTTATCGGGCGCTCTAAAGATAGCCCCCACAATATCGATAAGGTGTCGAGATTTCAAACGGGCTGTTGGTTCAGTAATGCGTTGATAGAGGATATTCCCCATTTGGACCAACATGGCGGAAGCAGCCAAATGATTTGGTTCACACACGCGATCTAAATGCTTCTATATGTTGACTTTTAAACCAGTTATCTGGTAATTTCATAAGCCTAAATTGGTGAATAATTTAGCTCCGCCAACTAAACCATCAAAGCTTTTATGTTGCGGTGGAAATAAATTAACAAGGTATTCATTTTGGCTATTACAGAGAATTGGTTGTTTGAGTACCATTTATAGTTTGTTTTTATTTAAACGGACTTCAAGCATCAAAAAGAAATTTAGCAAACATTCGAAAATTTACAAATAATATAGTAGATATTTAAGTATTTAGTTACCATAGTACATAAAAAACTTAGTTTGTGCCTAACGCAGTGGATTTATTTAAATCCAGTGATATTTATTTAAATAACTAGCGACAGGCTACGGTTTCACACCACTTTTTTTATATTTTTTTGTAAATAAGCAAGCACGTTTGACACCTAAAAACCATCGATGTTTTCATTATTAATAGTACGATAGACACGTTGAAAAAGAAAGACTTGAGCCAAGGGTCATTCTTTAACCGCTTGTTAATGTGATTCCTTCTTTAACCTGTCAAATTTTATGTTTTGCTATAGCGTGCTATAGCAAGTCAATAGCTCATCAGGTAACTCTCTACTCAGTTCCTTTGTGAAAGAGTTCGCTCCACAATCTTAGTACCAGACTATAATTAGATGTCGACAGTTCAAGAACAACACTATTCCTAGAAGCAATGCGTGCGCGTGCATCCATCAGATATCATGCAAAACTAGTTACTTCTATATCTACGCGTGTTAGCACCTGTCATTTAAATAACATCCACCTAATATGGCATAGATAATGTCAAACTGACAGGAACAGGGTGGATAATAAGCTGATATTAGAAAAAGACTTAACAGTATGCGGTTTAGAAACTTCTTGACAACTGACCGGTTACTACAAGGTGTAAAGAAGTACTTATTTGAGTTCTTGGTAATATGATCGCTGTGGGTGGGCGATTAATGTCATTGTAATTATAATTGTAAAAGTAAATTATCGATAAGGCGGTTATGTACCGTTTAACTACCACATCCCTAGTAGTTGTGTCATAAAGTGTCATAAACGATGTGTAAAATAAGAATATGAATTATGTTTTTCTTCGATGGGAGACTTAGCCTAGTGTCTTTTAAAGCAGGTGCAAAATTTGTGCAGTGATCAA
Source organism: Udea ferrugalis (assembly GCA_950022985.1). Taxonomy (NCBI): domain Eukaryota; kingdom Metazoa; phylum Arthropoda; class Insecta; order Lepidoptera; family Crambidae; genus Udea; species Udea ferrugalis. The sequence continues at coordinate 4,169,793 of OX465541.1, forward strand.
ACCATGATGACCATATCCTCTTTATTCATATAAACGAACGCAACTCTAAGAATTGCTTAAGAAATTGACGTGTTATGTCACTTACTCTCAAATGGCGGCAGCAATGACGAATGACAGCGACAAAACGATACCAAAGTTAACGTGTTGTTGAGGAACTGTTTAAGTGTTTATGAATAAGAGGGTTACCCCCTTATTCATATAAACGAACGCAACGCTAACGCATTGTTTAAGCTATTGACGTGTTCTGTCACTTACTCGCAAATGGCGGCAGCAACAAGAATGACAGTGACAAAGCGATACGAAAGTTATCGTGTTCTATAAGAGCTGTTTAGGTTTTTATGAATAAGGGGGTAAATCTTTACCTCGCAACAAGGTGACGCTTTAACTCGTCGGACTATACAATAGTACACAATAGTATACATTAGTAGGTATAGTCCGACAAACAAATATGTTTTAAGAAGACTAGGTAGTGTCTTTATGCTGGTATCGTAATTTTAGCCTTCAAACTAATTTCGCTCTTAACCGTATGTCTGTGACGTCAGAGCTCTTAAAAGATTTGATTCAGATTTTCTTATTTGATTAGTAGCATTATCGATAGTGGCATCATTCTTAGTTAAGTACAGTCTAAGGTACAATATGTATTTTATTTTATTTATACTAATTTATTATTTTTGTTTCAGGAAAAATCCGGTGAACCTTACTCTGGTAAACTATCAGTGAAATCGGATTTAAGTCCTGTTTTTGGTAAGTGTGTTTTAGAATTATACATTCTTTTAGCTGTCTTTTACTGTAAATCAAAGTTTGTTCTCGCCCCTATTTTATTAGTACTCTTATTAAAGAAATTCTGTGAATTTTAAGAAAAAAATGGCATATGTCAACCCTGAATAAATCCCGAGAATCGAATCCGCGATCCTTCAGCACTTAACCCGCTCCTATCGCAATCATGTAGGTATGTCTAAATGGGCTCATTGCTCTTAGACACCAATAGTTAACATCGCGTCATTCGGATTACACCGGGTTACCGTCGTGGCCGAATGATCAGATTAGCCCGACCGGTTCTCGAAAACATGCCGAGTAGAAAAAAACAAAAAAGGAACGCTAATAACAACAAATAACGAGGCGTTCGACCGCGCGCCGTAGGGGTGCGCAGGAGTCGATGGGAGCGTGAGAAAATGTGTCGATGGTTCTTGAATTCAATTGTATCGATTGTTATTGTTTGGTTTTATATTAGACATGATTTTGATATTGTTCCTTCCCAGCTAAGGTCCTTCTAGCTTCCTAGCAAAAAGACGTAATCACTAATGTTAAAAAAAAACTTACGCTATACCTGTATGCTACTGTAACATTCGTAGTGCATTCTAATCTTAGTTAGTTCAAAATTGCTATTAATTTGGGCTACTGGAACTTTATGAATGCTGAAACGCTCATACATTTATAAAGTTCAAATCTATATTGACTTAGATTTGCTGAATATTACTGATGATTTCAGAATTATTATGATTCATACGAATAGAACACATTCAAGATTTAATCTATTCATCCTTATTTTTTTAACCTTCTACTTAGTTATATTTTGTTCCAGTTATTAAAAATACCATTAAAAAGTACCTACTTACGAAACATGTGTTATCATTCAAAAACCTCATTGTTTGTGTAGTAATTAAACGTCCAAATAGCGCTTCATTTTTAAAAATGAAATTCCCATCGACATGACTGTTACCGACTTACTCCCATCCCTACGGGGGCGTACCCAGTTGAAATTATACGAAAATATTGTAACCATAGTGACAGATGATTATAAGCTGGCGATAAAACATACATAATTTCGGAGTAATTGCCCGAAGCAGTGATAATTCCCACCTTGGTCCGGCGCCGAAATCAATTTCCCATCACTATACCACAGTATAAACCATACAGTAGGCTATCTAAGGCCGCCCGCCGAGTTATTAGCCTAGCGTGCACACAGACACGCGGCACAGCCCGTCCGTACTGCCGCCTCCCTATGCCTCCCTATTTCATGCTAGCGTGTGCGTGATATCGCGACACGGCGCGCGACGCGCACGCACACATTCAAACCGAGAGTGGCACGTTTGTATGTAGATAGCTTACTGTAAGATTATACTGTGACTATACTAGCCGGTTATGGGTGATCGATCGAATTCGTGATCTTTTGGGGTTTGTGGAGATTTTTCAAGATTCTCTTACTCTTTATTATAAGGATTATATTGTCCGTTTGTTTTTTCCCCTTTGGCAGTCAGGTAAAAGATGGTAATCGTTTTTTCAAAAGATAAATCATGGTCCATGTTAAGCTATGCATGCAGGTCAGGTAGTGAGATGGGTGACCCTCTCCGTGTTTAGCTGCTGATCTCAGCTGACGTCGTTTGATGTCAGGTTAAGCCTAGTGGAAAGCTTTAGGGTGGCTGGTAACATCTGAGAGATAGGTTTATCAGTATCACAGAGTCCGCGTTTTGGAACTGTGGCTAAAACCATCTTAAGGTTGAGGTGAGGTCTATGTCCAGCAGTGGGACTCAAAAGACAATGTTCAGTGCGTGTTGTTTCAAAACAAACCAACCCCACTATAAGACTAAGGGCCGGCCCCCACTATCGGCATCGGCACGCTTCAGGATTTTAAGGTGGCAAATAGCAATATACTTTAACATTATGTCAATAAATTAGAAATTTCCGTGATGTGTTCTCGTAAAAACAAAATGCATTTGTTCTGTTTCTGTTTCGGCATTTTCTACTTTATTGCCATAATGTTAAAGTATATTGCTATTTGCCACCTTAAAATCCTGAAGCGTGCCGATGCCGATAGTGGGCGCCGGCCCTAAGTGGTCGGTGCCCGGTTACCTAGAGTAAAATCTTACCACCGCGTTCTAGAAACTTATATCTAATTAGCGCAACGCCATCTATCGGCACGTTTACAAACTAATCTTAACACTAATGGATTATACAAATTATGATATAGTTGTGTATTTTTGCAGTCCATTTACATTCCCGTCCTATCGCTCACCTTTTTATCCCAAACATTGTTTTGCTTTCGAAATGTCGTTCGAAACCTGTACTAACTACACATTCTTTTGTCTCTTTCTCTCGCTATGACATTCAATATCAGCATCTCGTTCGCGCTGACAATTTGCAAGCTTTGCTCCGAATGTTGTTAGCGTTGTTGCTTGTGTATTTTGAGCTTTATGGAGTTAGAGATAGAGGTTGTATGCAGATTGTAGGATGTTCATGTCATTACACACAATATAATTGGAACTTGATATGCGTTCACAATTAGACCCGTGACTGGTCGTTATGAGATTAACGAGCTTTTTACACTTTCTGTATTCTTAGATTTAAATTAACGCCTTATTTTTTTAGTTTTCATTAAAAAGTTACGGATTCGTTTGGTAAAATTATTATATTTTTGTTTAGTTGTTTACAGATACTTAAATAAAAATGTTTCAAATGCTAAGGAGCAAGTTTCTAAATTAATTAGTTGCAATCTGCCCAATGAGTAGAGATCCTGCCTTTACGTAGCATTGAAAGTGTCGTGGGTTCGATTCCCAACCCGGATAGATATCAACGTGACGAACTTGTGTGTTTGTCTATGACTGCGTGGTAATATTCATTAAAGTGTGTGAAAGCTGCCAACTTTTCAAAAAATATTTAGAATCACGCTTACAACAAAGTAATTTCCACAAGATTGAAAAAAATGGGTCACAGATTAAACAATAGTAACTACATAACAGAGCTCTCCAAACGAAATGTTCGAAGTCAGAGGCACACTGATCGTTGCCATCATGATGAACGGAACATTCAGAAGCCCACATTTTGCCGAACGAATTTGTACCTATCATATTAAGGGGCGAGAATACTGCCGTTATCCAGATGGCTTGGATTTTTTATTGGTTTTTGAATATGCCTTCAAAGTTTTGCAACAGCAAATGTTCCATAAAATCCGGTATAGCCCCTATCTTTTACCCATACATACCCTATTTGCGGCATATTCCCACTTTTTACCCGACACGTAATTGCCCAGTAGTCGTGGTCATCAATCAACAGGAAAAAACAACAGGTTCGTTACATTAACACCTTTAACATGCGCAGGAGTTTAATTTTAAAGTTCGCTATGTTGGCAGAATGGTTGGGTTTCTTGGCTGACTTAAGTTTGTAGTGGACTCGATTCTAGAGTTGGTTAAGATTAGGCCATATAGATGTTTTAGAATCCTTACAAAATTTTAAGAGATGAATTAATTAAAAAAGATAAATCTACATAATATTATGATATTATTTAGTTGGCAATAATCTGTCTTTTTTATCATTTCTTTATGCATAATTTCATTTCATGGTTTTTTTTGTTCAATTGCTGTCTGTATTTTCGTAACACTGTGTACCGCCTACTATACTTTTCTGCTAAGCCTTATGGTTGACTAGTAGAGAATGCCATATCGGCATTGAGTCTGTCATTTGTACTTATTCATAGTTGTGCAATAATTCAGTGAAAAAGTGGCTGTGACATATGAATGGACAGACAGACAGACATGAGGAATCTATAAGGGTCCTGTTTTTTTCGGAACCCTAATAAAGTGACGGCCGCGAATAGCAAGTGCTATTCTGACAGGTGGATCTGAATTGTTCATCTAAATAAATACGCAAATTTGTTCGATAGTAAAACGTAAAAGCACAAATTAGCTCTCCAGAACCTTCAGTGCCCCCAACAGTTGTTAGTTGATATATGGGTGGTTCTCACAAAGCCAACTTCATATCCCTTGTATTGTCCTGGTTTAAATATAGCCCTTTCTTGAATGGAAGCCACCACATTATGTCCGATAACCGTTGTAAACAGGTTTCATGTAGAGCGTGTACTAGGAAAACGCTGGATTATTTTAAGGACGACTTGGTTGACCTCTGTTGACCTCTCTGAGTTGGATTTAACTGTGCAAAGTGTATATTGTTGAGTTTTATTTGTTTTTAATATGCTGGAGGCCGGTGGAACGGGTTTTTAAGGGTTCGCGCTGAAATATATTTGCTCTGTCAAATCTAATCGAAGAAATTACTGCCTTCATACACACTCCTGCGCACTATATAGGCCTCTCCTCAACTATGTATGAGGTGTAGCGAGCCATACTCTAACAAACGGGCTCAGTGCGGATTGTTGTAGGGGTGTATGGTTAGTAAGTAACCTTGCTGCAAGATGTTATCTAAGGCGTCAGTTGGAACCAATTGTTTGATGTGCCTTCCGCAGCACGAAGGTGTGCGAAAAATACATCACTGGATCTCGGTCGGTGTGGTCACCCATCCTTTTTCTAACCCGGCGTGTGTTGCTTTACAGCGGTGACCGGTGACGATCCACTGTCTCAACTCAGATACGGCACAAGCACTTTTCAAGCGGACGCATTTGCTTCTGTCAAATCAAATAGATAAACGGTGATATTTTCATCACACACGTGAAAAAAATTGAAAAACCCAAGCGGACGGATTCGCTGACAATGACTTGTTAAGAATTTAAAAATTCAAACTGTTATGCGTTTCATTAAATAACGAACAAAAATGTTCATTAAAATTCCTGAAATACACAAATTATATTCACCGTTTAAACGTCCAACCATTGTTAATTACGAAAACTGGTAGCGAGAAAACTCTCACTTCTCATACACGACCATACATGTTCCATACAACGTTTGTCTATACACATTCGTACCAGTGTTGGGACAATATTTGTATAGGTCACTCGGCCCACCGGGTAGGAGTTCCTAGAACTGAATCTTGAGGGTTTTAAGCATTCCGGGATGAATTTGGAGTTTTGTAACAAAGTGTTTCTTATGATAATATTGTGGTTAGCATTAATTTGAGAAATTATTCAGTTTTGAGTTTAAAACAAATGAATACATTGGTAAAACGTAGGTTTCCTGGCTAATACATATATTTTTGAGTCGTCGTTATTAAAGGTCAACTACTAGGGTTCTGGCCCAGTGGTTAAACCGCGTGTTCCTATGTTCAAATCTAACCGGAATACACATAGTTTGTGTTCATTGTACTATTTGCGACTAACTCTCCTTTTGAAGGATAACACCGATGAAAAAAACAACATACCATAACATGCCACATCTCAACTTTGAGGCACGAGCCAATCGACCCATACTCCAACACGCGGGCTCAGTGCTGAGGCTAGTGAGAAACCTTACTTTTAGATATTAACAAGCCGCCCTAAGGCCTCCGACGAGGCTTAACGACTGACATCTGGCGACCTTGCCTTTTTAGCGTTGGGTTCAAAAAAAATATTTTTTCCATGATTTCGTCCTATATTTTCGTCAGCAATATCACATGGCAACATTCACCTAATTAGTTTATTAATAATAGTTTATCAGGACCAAAACTCGTACCTGCCACTTGGGTTATCATTTCCTATGTTATTAAAAATATTATCTCGTGAATATTACATTTATCTGATGGGAATTATCAGATTCAGAAGCTATGTGCAAAAAGACGAGTATAGGTAGTAATGCCATTTCGAGGGTTCTGTATGAAACTACAAATTGTTCTGTGTTTCGTTCTGAATATACTTACCTACTCGTACAAGGTGCTGATTTTAAAAATAATGTTAAAAAATAACGATTGCATTTGCCTTTGCAAGTACTCCATTTATTTCGCAACTGTACTCTTAAAAAGTAATCTATTCCTGACAACCTGATGAAAAATGATGATCATTATGCATCTGTAACAAAAAGATTGTCATTTTAATTACATTATTTAACTCAATGATTTTATAATAAAACAAGGGTAGATGGAGGGATGGAGTATGGCTCGCACCACCTCATAGTTGAGGTGAGGCCTGTGCTCAGCAGTGGGACGTATATAGGCCGCTTATCTTATGTTATGTAGATGGGCTACTTGTGCTAAAAAACGACACCCGAAATTCGAACGATTCGTACACCTGAGCAAAGCATTGACTGTGTTGACAGTCTGAGACGACACTCGGCATCATGTATCTGTCTCGTTTACGATCTAGTAAATAATCGTACTGTCTTGTTCATACGTTATAACACGGTCTAATTAACTATGTCGTACCCCGGGGGGCAAATTTTGACTATGCATCGGCACTGACATAGCCTATCTACGTCTTTTTTATTGTAATATCATAGATTTAACTTCATTAGATTAGACTGATTTGTGGTTTTTATTAGACTGAAGCATCCCTAAACCCAACAAGATTGACTAAACCCATAAGGATTTAGGCAGAATTAATAAGACTCAGAATTCAGTCATGATCTCATACTTAATTTATCTCAACACCTTTTTCGACGTTTTAATTTCAAAGTTGTCAATCAAGTCGGAAATTATTGTTTTTCAAACATACACTTGTCTTGTCTAGAATAATGTTTTTGTTTTGTTACTGAGATAATTAATCATATTCTGGAATTGGATTTTTAAAGAATTCGGGATGACTTGAGTTATTTCTCGTTTACTTTTTTAGATAAAATGTAAAGTAATCCTACTAATATTATAAATGTATAAGTTTGTATGTGTGGATTTGCCGTGTGAGCACGTAAAAACTACTGAATGGATTTGAATGAAACCTCACAATAAAATAGCTTATACATCTGAATAGGCTACTTTTTATGAAGATATATTACTTTTTTTTAACATAAGTCCACGAGGAAGAAGTTGTGGGAGGCCGCTAGTTCAAAATATTTGTAATAATATGAAGTAAGTTTGAAATGTGGGTAGAAGTGACTATGATTAACAAAAGTGATTTTATTACTCTCGGTTGAGTAATAAGCTTATGCACAATTTTGAACCAAAAATGCAGGACAGGCAGCGCGTTCAGCGTTCTATCAAGCGTGCAATTTGGCGTGCATCTAGTATTCGCTAGAGTAGGGCATCTAGTCTAGAATAAGATTTTGCATAATATATTTTATATTGTTACTTTAGCGTCAAATATACTTAATGTTGTTTTTTCTTAGCAAGCTTTTCTTACCAAAGAGCACGAGCTTTTTCAATTTGTAAGCAATTTAGTTCGCGGCGAGAAATTATTTTAAGCGCAGATGTTGCTAATAGCATAGTTCTCTGTTATAATCTGTGGTGTGTAGCTGGTGCTACTGTATAATGAGTTTGTGCCTATTAGCTCTAATGCTAGCTATAATGTATTTTTATATAAACAAAATTAAACCTTCTACTGTAGAACGATTAGCTACTGTTTTAGACATTTTATTGCACGCCATGTTAATCTCACTTAACTAGAAAATCGTTCAGCACACTCTGTTGTTAGTGATTGACAGAATCATTCTGAATCCTAAAGGTTGTCTGGATAATATAGCTTTTAGCGATAAAGCCGCTTTAATATACTTACATTTTAAAGACTTCTGGATATGTATCTGTAACTGTTTAATGCATTCAAGTATGTCTTATTCTGACAAGTGAGTTCGTGTTCGAGTTCGAAGTGCGTTCATAGAATCACTCTACTGATGTACTTCTTGCCCATTCCCCATTCTTCTCCAGCACGTTACTTCGTTACTTGACTCGTTAAGTAAACTAGGAGTTTCTTATGAGGCCCATAATCAAGGAACCTTCGAACCGATCGCTCTTTCTGCCTCTCAGCTACTGAGGCTTATAAGACATACTGTGTGAAAAACCTCACCATGCTTATGGGGTACGTGTGACATATCACACCGGCCATGTCCCAAATATACTAGATAATGGCGAAATTATCGCGTTTGCGAACATTTGAGGGGTTTATCGAAGCTGTCAGTGTGTTTGCACTCTTGAGGCGTTAGGGCTGCCACATTGACAGCCTTTTAATCAGCAATAAGAAAGAAAAAAAAGAAAGAAAATATTTTATTTGGTACATAACACAGATAGAAACAATACAGGTAGAACATCACAAATAAAAAAGATATAAAAGTTTGTTATGCACCTAAAATGGTGACCACTCAGCATAATGTTGGGCATAAAAACGGATAATATGCACTACAAAGATTTTCCATAGAGATGTTGGTATTACAACTAAACCTGCTGGGTACTGGCTTTACCTCAAGGGTACGGGACCTCATCCTATTGACAGATAGGTGTAGGTATGTATGGTGTGGTGAAAAACGTTTATTGTCAAAAAATATTTTCCCGCTCTAAGACTCTGACGGTGACGTCAGGAAGTGCTTGCTTATTTTGGGTCAGACCACAACCCCGATATGACGTAAGAACTAAAGGGCTATCAGCGACACATACTGCCTGTCGACATGTAAAAAGAAAAAACATATGCGATGACATTGGAAGTCACTAAACCGGCGAGATGAAATTTTAATACATTTTTCGAGATTACTACAAGTTTTTCACGTTTTCGCGTGTTGCACGTGGCTAGCCCACCAGATCTGATCTCACCATCGATGATATGATTGCCGACATAGCGAAATGATCATTCAGACGCCCACATTTCCCAAAGCGAATTTAAAGCCAATATGGTGAGGTTCGAGCATAACACCGTTATTCGGGTTTCTTGAGATTTCCTCGGTGTTTCTGTCATCGGAAAGTTAGCAATTCATTGTCGGAGAGTAAAATGTACACCAAACTTATGAATTTATTTTCTACCACAAGCAACCCTATGTGAAATGATGGCAACCAGATTAAACGTCACAATCTTGTCCACGTAGTATTATAATAATACTGTTATCGCCGGACACGTCGTGTTACACTTTATGTGTTGTGCTTCGCGATTAGCTTAGCTTTAAGCTTTATCTCCTAAGCTTCATGTAAAGTTGACGAAAGTTCCCGGATGTGGCAAGCGTGTTTTCAAGACTTCATAGTCACTTTTAAAAATCATGGAATATCGCTTCTGAGTAAAGAAAGCTGCCTGCAGACTTAGTATGTACGGTCAAAGGCATGACATGCTACCCATTCAATTCAATTCAATTCTTTATTGCGGGTCACATAGGAATAAGTTGACATTGTTTAGGTAGGTACATATTGTGACGTCCTGTATTTAAGGGCATTGCAAACATTACGTGACAAAAGTTGTCAGTTTACTTAACCTAATGAATACTTAAGAAAATTAACTTTGTACCATAAATATCTATCTATCTTACATAATATTCTTTCTAATATTTTAATATTCTTACAACAATTCAACATCCATTAAAAAATATTGCAATAAATTATCTGATATCAAAGTAACAGTAACCCTGGCCTATTGCAAAAATTCTATTGTCATGCGACAAGGAGACAAAAACCTTATTTAACGTGTCCGAATGGCGGCGTAAGTAATATAGACGAAGTACTTTACGGAACTTTATGTTAAAGTAATCGAAAAGTGAGGTGCTGCAAATAATATCGTACTAAAAGCTAGTTTCCATACAAATAGTCTTACCCACCCCTAATAAAGTCCATTGAACCCCAAAAGCCTTAAGTCTGGTACAGTCGGCGCACAATTACTCGCAAATGACTTCGCTTCGGTATAATTTCCTCCACTGCGCCCCTCCTCCGTCTAGCCAACTGTACCTTTTGTAATATACTTGAAGTATAGTGAATTGCGTGGTTACTGACATTGGTGATTTCTTTGCCTTTACTTCTCTGCGCGATGAGACATTAACACCTTGTCTGAATAGGTTATTTTATTTTGTTTACGACACTCATCTCATGACAACTAGTGTCATGTCACAAATTAATGTTCTTAATGTTCTTCTTTCAAAATAGGTCATAGTTTCACCATTTCCTCCATTAGATGGAGTTATCTGTAAATCAATCGCGCGAGCATTACGTTTTTATCAAATTATAAAGCCTTTAGAGGCTTTTGTATGGTTAAGTTCAAAACAAGAACAAATAGTTCAAACCATAGTTCAAACCATAGTTCAAACCATAGTTCAAACCATAGTTCAAACCATAGTTCAAACCATAGTTCAAACCATAGTTCAAACCATAGTTCAAACCATAGTTCAAACCATAGTTCAAACCATAGTTCAAACCATAGTTCAAACCATAGTTCAAACCATAGTTCAAACCATAGTTCAAACCATAGTTCAAACCATAGTTCAAACCATAGTTCAAACCATAGTTCAAACCATAGTTCAAACCATAGTTCAAACCATAGTTCAAACCATAGTTCAAACCATAGTTCAAACCATAGTTCAAACCATAGTTCAAACCATAGTTCAAACCATAGTTCAAACCATAGTTCAAACCATAGTTCAAACCATAGTACAACCCATAGTTCAAAACAAGAACAAACAGTTCAACCAAGTACCGAGTGAAAGTGATTTGCAAATATAGGTAGTTCTAAAGTTAGTGAATTCAGTGTTTCATTTACATCAGTGCATCACCAGTTCATCCTATCATATTCATATTTATTTATTCTTTTTTGCACATGAAAAAGTACAAATGGCGGACTTAATGCCAGGAGGCATTGTCTACCAGTCAACCACATGGTAAGACAGTGAAATTAAGGCGATGCACAAGATTTTTATTTTAGCACTAGGAAATAGGAAACCGACCGAATGTGTTTTTCTGGGTTTTCTTACCTTGTCTAAATGTTTAGAACAAAGTAGGGTTTGTTCAAGACAAAGTAGGGTTTGTTCAAAACTTTTTTTTATTAGTTCGTACACAAAATGACAATTACTATAGACAGACAATTAGGTGATTTAAAGTACAGGTGAGGTTATCTTTCAAAAGAGATTTCTTCCGGCAGACCACGTTGACCGGAACTTTGAGAGATATGGTATTTTTTCTCCGGCTTAAGTACGAAAATAAATTTAAAGGAATGTCCATAGTAGTAATTTGACAGATAAGCGACTGCTAAGGGAGCTGGTTTTTAATATTACACTAATTTTACCAATATGGATGCTGTGCTAAGCTAAAACATCTTATTTTATAAACTAGACTCAATTTTGTGGAGCTCGATTCATAGATAGATACGAGTATATTTTTATTGCACACCATAAATATGTATACAGTTGGATATAGTTGATAAAGAAAGAACACATCTCTAAACTTTTCATTTTGTTTTCAGGTAAATTCGAGCCACACCCAGCAGCCAGCTTCAACATGGGCTACCTAATGGCTCCCTACCCCTACCCCAATGGGGGGGCGCATCCGCTGCCTGTTTCAATGGTGAGTACCATAGTAATACTTTTGAGGAGCCGATGGAGTCAGTGTATGCTTGAGTGGAGACCGCGTCTTGGCAACGATAAAGATGACGAAGGCTGGAAGCTTCGATGGTGCAGCTTATGTCACGTAGCCCGGAAGGTTGAGACTATTTTTAACAATACCTGCCTTACCGTTTCTTCTCTTGTGCAGGGGAAACTTTTTTTTTGGGTGTGACTACTGCTGTTTAGCCTCCGATGGCTTTGACAGCTTGACGGACTGTATGGTGAGCGCAGAAGGCTCTCAAACCTAATATTTAAAGTAACGAGCTAAGGGCACGCCATAGTGGGGTAAGAACCACGGCTTAGGGCATTACTTGGAGAGGGTAATCGGACATAACTATATGTCATTGCACTTGTGATGAACGTAAAAAGCATACTTTTTTTTTGTTTAAGTCACAACTCCTCAAATTCAATTTATTTATTTATTCAGAACTATGCTTACAAGCTAACAAATTAATTCCAACACGCTTGCAATATTAAATCCTCAAAATATCTTTGACCGTCTTAAAACTCTCAAAACACAGTTTTAAACAAATAACGGTGTTATCTAACACTCTTACCGCGTAATTCACCATCGCAAATCAAACTTGAGCATCCCTCACAAGTATATAACTTTAACTGTCACTTTAACCCTGAATTCACAAATGTTAATCAACGCTAAGCACGCGCACATGCTCATGCTGTCCCTTAAAATGTTAATAGACCTGAAAGGGAGGGCTATACTTTTCAGGATGCTGAAGGATGCTTAACGTTGATTTGCGTTTGTGAATTCGGGGATCAGTATTTCAGTTAAGTAAGTCATACTCAATCTTTTCCTTTCAAGTTCTACGAAACGTGACATATTTACTTCGAATTTTAAAAATACTAACATTATATAACCTTATCATCATGTCCGACATATGTATCTTGAACAGATTGTGACAACCACAGATTACGAGGCTAATCTAAAGATATCTTACTGATAGCAACGTTATCTATTGACAATATGTTATCGGTGTATAATTCTTCATGTTTTCGTTGAAGTATTTTGTTGAATCAAAAATGTAACGTTATACTCGTGCTTACTACTACATTTTAAGATCTTATCTGTTATAAAATAAGATGTCAACGGAATGAAATATTTACTCTTTGTTATTTTATATCTTTTTATCAATACTTGGTATTCGTTTAGATACATTTACTTCAAATTTGCTGCGCCTTTGCAAGGTCTATCATAGACATAGATCTTCTGGTTTAAGATCTTTATTTGTTTGCCACAAGAATCACGATACATTTACTTGCGTGAGAAGTTTTTCAATTATAACCAGAACATAATTTAGGAGAGTATACAATATACTCTAACTTCTACCTTGGTCGAGTTTAGAAAAAGAAAAAATAATACAAGGGTAGTTAAATTAAAAAATAATGATCTTTATACATGCATACATACATCCACCTACGACTATAGCCCTAACACGCTAGCCAATGGTACACTGAGAGTAGCCGTCATGGAAATCGGAACACTCAGAAGCCCACATTTCGCCGAGTGAATTTGAACCCAATGACTGAGTGAGTTTTCCGGGTTGTTTAAGTTCGTTTTATCGGTGTTTTAACTAGAGCAATATCAATCTTAGTGGTCTTTTTATCAACTTTTTAAAAACCACAATAATCGTTTAATCAAAAACACAAATTTAATCGGAATTAAAATCTTTTTAACCTTCCAATCCACATCTCAAATGCAGGATGAAGACAGAAATAAAAAGTGTTTGTGTTACCGTTTCCGGTGCAGGTTCGGCCCCCGGTCGCGGCACGTGGTGCGGTTATTACGAGGAAGCGTACCAATAAAAATAGTATCTCAGTAGATTGAATTACTTCTGATTTCGGATTGGGGTTTTTAACTAGGAATTTATTTGGGTATGTTTAAACGAGTAATCAAATCAAATGTATATATTTTACAGGTTGAATTAATAATAAACAGCGGATTGGTAACGATCGCTGTTGTTAAGCAACGTACGCTAGGTCGGGTAGTGGGATGGGTGACCACTGACGTCTCTAGTTTAGAATAGTCTGAAGCCTTGGGCGGCTTGGTAGTTTATCACTAACCTTACACTCCTATAACAATCCACGCTCCTAGGGTTGGATCTATTCCTTTCTAATACCAAAAACTAATACCAATGGTATTTGTTTGCATCGTTAACAATTTTCTGTTCCGAACGAATACCAAATTTTAAATATTTCAATGTAGTTTTGGTATTCGTCCGGAATAAAAGTTAATTACGATTACAAACAAATACCATTGGTATTACTTTTTGGTATTAGAAAGGAATAGCTCTAGGGTTGGAGTATGGCTCGCCTAAGTCCCAGCAGGTTGAGGTGCCCGCGGCGCAGTTGTGACAGTGATCGGCGACGATTGCTGTTGTAAAGCAACACACGCCGGGTCGGAAATGGGATGGGTGACCACCCGACCGAAACTGAATGATGTGTATTTCGGGCATCTCCGTGCTCCGGAAGGCACGTTAAGCAGTTGGTCCCGGTTGACGTCGCTAGATGTCAGTCGTTAAGCCTAGTTATGTTAAGTCCCAGCAGTGGGACGTGGAAAGGCTATAGTTTGTATCTGTCATTCTGTCAACCTCATATTTGAATACCACAACAGACTAGTCATCATTAGACCGCTAGATCTACAAGCTGCGGTAACCGCTTACAATCACGCAATCCGCATGCTAGTTATCCGTTATCAAAAATCCCCGTCACCATAAGCATTATACAAATTGGGCACCCAAATTGGCAGAATGTTTGCGACAGCTCCCCCCTACCCCCTACCCCCAAAGGGAATGCGACGAGGGGTCGTCGAATTTAATTGTACATTCTACGGTACATTCCCCAAATGTGTCGGCTAAAATTACAGTTTGTATCTTAACTTGTACTGGAGTTTGGTAAAGTTTTCAGTTAAAACAACAGCTGTTTATGATAAAAAGTATTTAACTTTATTTCAAAAATTTACGTTTTCCTACGAATATGTTGATTGGTGTTGAATGACTCTTTAAGCGCAGTGGTTAAAGATAAAAGTGTTCAAAGTAATATGTTGGATTCCCTCAGAAACTTCTAGCTATTAAATCAGATATTGGTACTGTATGTGATACTATTGTTGTTTCTGGTTGAAAACATAAATACTTTGGGGCCAGGTCAATGAAGTTTCATATTTATTTATTTCTTGAAATTTTACTTAATCTATCATGCAAGATGTGTTTTGTATTCAAAAATATAGATGGTAACTCTTACTTCATGGTTTGTTTTGTTTAAAATGTACCATCTCAGATTTCTTATAGCTTTTTAAAAAATACAGATTAAGCTGTCGGTCTAACTAAACATCTTCTAGTATATTGATTCTAATTTCAGCGCGAGCCGCGAGCACTTTTAAAAACCTCTATCCGTTTAAAACCAGCATTTAAATTTTGAATTTAGAACGCGCCGTTTAAAAATCGAACGTCGCGCCGAGGGCACGTCAATATCGGCAATACCTAAGCTAGTACGCATGCACGCCGCGCGCCATTCAAATCCTTCGGAACGCGGTAAGGAACGAAAAAGAATCGCGCGAAAATATGGCACAAAACGCAACAGGTGGACATACGACCGTCTCATTCTTTTCTACTAGGTTTTAAGTTTCGTCTCTGTTCTGCGGAAGCCGCCCCTACGTCGCCGCCCCCGCTGTAGGGCGGGAAATTTAAATGAAAGGAGGGGATAGGATGGAAATGCTTTTCTTTTTGCTCGCGGGGTGTGTTTAGGGCTTTTGTCTGGGTGAATGCGGCCGGCAATTTCGGGGTCGCTTGCGTTCCGTCTCGGGATTTGAAAATCGAATGCTTTATTTTAAAAACGGTACGCTCCGTAGACAATTTTTTTGCTTTCTTTTAAGAGGCAAAGGCTTTTAGAACGTAATGTCTTAGTCAAGAATTTACAAATGTCGCTTTTATTATTCGTTGTCGAACGTTTTTGTTACAAATTCAATATTTTTGACCTAGTAGAATTTTAGAAACAACTTCACACTACGATCAACTGACCTTTAACTAAGCAAAGCTAAAACATATAGATGTCAGAGTCAGATCAATATACTTAAAACCTCTTAATTGATGCTTCAAGAGATAAAAACCTCCAAACAAATCAAATACCAAAATCGGTCTCATCTAAACGAACCTACAACCTCCGGCGCTATAAGCAGAAGATCCACCTAATATCATTGGACATGCAAAGCTTGTATTTTGCGATAATAGCCAACGGATCAACATACTAAAATACTTTTTATTCTCAAAGCGAACCCGCGACCTCTGGTGTTGCTATCTTCTTAACCATTACACTATTCGAAATTCGAATTATTCGAAATGCTTGTTGGACAAGGTTCGAGTCTCGCCCAATGGTTCTTGTATTCCAAAATCTTTGTATTAAACTCTTCTAAGACTTTAAAACAAAGTCAATGTCTCTACAATTTAAGTACTTTTCCGTAGAGTACGTGTGGTATACGATAAAGCTAATTAATTATACAATTGTTATTGTTAACTTTGTTATCTTGTAATAAAACGTTTTCCTATTAGTACAGTCGTTCACAAGCATTCCCAGCCGTTGAAAAATGACCTCTATCGATCTGGTATTTCGTGATACGAATTATCAAAGCTTTGTGCGACTGTACACAATAAAGTGAGCATGATTTGTGACTAAGTTATTTATATTGTGGACACGAAGTGCATAAATTACATGGTAATATCATGGTTGTGCATTTCAAATTGACAGAAAGGAAACTTATTTGAAACTCTCGTGTTTAAGCATACCGACAACATGTAAACTGATGCCAGGGCCCCAAGTCTGCTAACTTTAGAACGCTTTAATTGAATCGTAATTGAGTCTCAATCAGCTAATTTGACACATTTTATATGAAAAATATGTCAAATTAGACTCTTGTAAAAGCGTTCTTAGGTGGAGACCTCTAATTTTGGTCTTGAAATAATCGTTAAAGTTCAGGGAAGGTTTAAAAGGTGAGAAAACATGGGAAAATGCTAGGATTATGTGGTGGTAAAAACCACAATTAGGTTTTCTATTACTACTGTTACTACCTGTCACGTGACCCAGAATGTTTGACAACAGAACGAAGTCTGTCGGGACAGCTAGAATCCTACTAATATTATAAATGCGAAAGTTTGTATATGTGGATGTGCTGTGTTGCTCTTTCACGTAAAAACTACTAAATGGATTTGAATGAAACAATAATATAGCTTTTACATCTAAATAGCACATAGGCTACAATCTCTATATATAAAAATGGATTGCTGTTCGTTAGTCTCGCTAAAACTCTAAAATGACTGGACCGATTTGGCTAATTTTGGTTTTGAAATATTTGTAATGGTCGAGGGAAGGTTTAAAAGGTGAGTAATCATGAGAAAATGCTGGGAATATATTAAAAATCTCAATTTTAGTTTCCTCTTAGTAAATGTTCCTACCTGTCACGTGACACTCTATGTTTGACATCAGAACGAAGTCTGTTGGGACAGCTAGTATCAAATATAATTCAGTAACCGTTACATTTAATGTCACATGCACCGGGCGACGCGTGCGCAAGATCTGTCGTGAGATGCGTTTGCGCAGCCCATTCGAGATAAACATGTCTCGGACGTTTTTTAGTTTGCGTGCTTTGATTAGGACAGAAAGGTCGAGCTTTTTGAGAGGCTATAACTGTATTTTAAGACTAACTAATCACTACATAGTATAAAACAAAGTCGCTTTCTCTGTCCCTATATCCCTATGTATGCTTAAATCTTTAAAACTACGCAACGGATTTTGATGCAGTTTTTTTTAATAGCTAGAGTGATTGAAGAGAAAGGTTTATGTGTATAAAAACATCCCATTGCACCCGTGCGGAGCCGGGGCGAGTCGCTAGTAGATACTAAAATATACTTATACTCCATTCATTACAACATTAGAAAAAATAGTCTCAAAGAAGCAGGGGCTCTAAACAATGGAATGAATTTTGTACTTTTGATTCCCTTTTGCCGGCTTACAAATTTGTTTATCCTGGAAAAAAATAATGCCATACGTTGTGGCCCTGCCGCCACAACGTATAACCCTGTACCAAATTCCAAGTTTCTGTGTGCAGCCGTTTCGACTGATTTCAGTAAGTTAATTATTGTTAGGTAACAATAATTAACTTACTGAAATCAGTCGAGTGGGCTCAATACTTAGGTAAGTATTGAGCCCACTCGGGTACTGAAAAATGACCCATTTTTGGTCATTCCCGGACTCCACTGCAAAGAATTGCTATTTGGCAGGAGTAAGAAAAGAAAATAAGCAAACAAACAACGTCGGTTAGTAAAGTACTTTTTATTTATTTTGTCTTATAGCAAATTTGAAAATTTCTGATACTCTATGATCAAGAAACGAAATCTCGTCTGAAGACTATCTTGATTTTTTACTTCAAAAGGGTTTACACGAGTTTCCACCAATCCATTTTTTCTAAAACTAATCAAGCCCTACCAGAACCAATCAACCAGAATATCTAAAAGAACAGTCGCTCCACTAAAGAAACAACACAATACTTCAGAGCTACAATACAGCGCCTTCATTCCGACGGGAGGATAAAAAAATATCACCAAAAAACGCTACTGACTCAGTCACATCTCCCATACAAAACTCCTTAAGCGGAAACCCCACACGCATCAGAACTCAACAATAGAGATATCTCACAATCGCCAGTAATAAAGCCTGCGCCCACATTAAAATCTTATCCCTTTCTTAAATAAAAAATTCACGAAAAAATAAGTATAAGGGGGAAAATCTACCCATTATTCAGAGGAAACCTCCCCCTACAGTCACTAAAGACCACAATAGCCCGCTCTCCCTAAAGAAACACCAATGAGAATAGAACTTTAACATCAACGAAATACTGCTTCTATTTGAGCATCGACTGATTTATAAAGACGATGTAAAGAAAGCTTTATTCTCATGGTATTAGACTGGCTTTTCCTTTGCGCGTCTAACGGTCAGCGTTATGCGATACGGAGCATAGTCGTTAGAACATTTGAAAATGAGATGCAACGGGTGGTATGGGGTTCAGGGGGTGTAGGATGGGGGTACTCGAAATCCGAATTATCCGGGCGTGTGTAATGATTTTCCCCGGAATTATGGGCATCGGAGAAGGATGCGATGGTCTTTTTAGCGAAATGATTGGGTGGAAACGTTCAATATAGCTGTGTAAGGCGAATGTGGGAGGAATTTAAAATTTGATGTTGATTTTGCTAATGATGGATAATGCCGTCCTCCGTTCGATGGAGTATTGAATTGTCATTTCTAAGCGAATATCTCTAACGTCGTCATTAATTAATGAGTTATAGTAATTAAACTAATTGGATAATACTGTCTACGTTATTTTCACTCAAATTTTATGTTGAATGAAGCTTGCTGAAACAATGGTTTACGAATCAAGTGTTATTGATTTGAACTTTTACTTCTTGTAGTGCTATATGATGTTTGACGACCCATTTGGTGTAATGGTTAAGGAGATGGCTACTACACCAAAGGTCGCGGGTTCGATCCCCGCACAGTACAAACATGCGTGTGCATGAACATGTAGCATGTTTTCATTTCTATTCTTAATCTGCTGATCTCAATTGAAAACTGAATTAGTTTACTTTTTAAGACAACTTTCTTTTCATGAAGTGTTAAATACCTATGTAATCTTTTTCTCAGCAAACTTATTAGCTGTTTATTTGGGCTTCCAGATGTTAATTGTAAATGATTCATATTTATCTAATTATAAACAAGTTAGCTAACGACGGGTGATTCGGAAACGAGCCATCTTACGATTTTGTAACTTTTAATTCAATTTCATTTTCGTTTGTATTATCTTTTCTCAAAATACTAGGTTGCTGACTTTCTCATATGAAAACATAAGCGCTTGAAGTGAACGAGCGATTGACTGAAATCGCTGTGATCATTTTCGAGTTAGTAAATACTTATTCTGATAGTTAAAAGTTTCTTTGGTCACAAATTACCTTTTTAGGTACTATCCTGTCCCAAATAAGTATTCCGGTCAGAAGTGCCGAATCCTGCGGAAGCTAGGCCACATTCCCTGCCTGCCCTTGAACCTAGCTGCTCCTCAACAATAGGTGTTTTGTGTATGCTCTAAGACACAGGCGAGAGCGTTAGCGCACAGGCGGGAGCGTTTTTAGGTGGTTAACTGGCTGATTTTAAAAAAGTATACTGTTTTTTAAATAAAAGTTGTCTGTTTACTTTTGGACGAATAACGATGACGTTTATGCAGGTGTTTAGTTTTGCTACTTTTTTCTGGTTTATGACGACTGTTACTTACCTGGAGCAAGTAGGTGTAAAGGCCAATTATATTTTTTGTACAAATGATAAATCAAGGTGAGTTGTTAAATCAGTTGTTTTAGTCGAAACAGACAGGTCAGTGACACTTCATCATCTCATTCACAAACTCTTTTAGAATATTAACTCTTCTGATTATATCCCGTAAATAAGATAAGCAAAAAGCCTGTCGTTTTCGTGATGGTAAATAAAAATAAGCCCACACTTCGTCAATCATATTGAAACCGAAGTTAGTAGACAGCCTACCACCAGGGACTACCACCGTTATCAGAGTCCCTTGAAATTTTTAGATTTGTTTTTTAGTAGTGGGTTATTTTTGTTAATTATTAAGACTTGCAAATTCGATCATTAAAATTTTACCATTTATCACCAATCACATAAAAAACAAATAGGGATTAAAGGATGTTTCGACTAAAATCACAAAAAAAATGAAATGAAGACTAGTTAGCATCATGAAACTGTCTTGAAAACTTCTGTAAGTTTCACACCACCCCGCTACCTCCCACAACTTGACCCGCCTATTCACCAAATCGGAAGTACGAAATATATTACTCGCTTCTTTGTCGGCTCATTAAAGTTCACACACGTAAGCTCCATGCCTTTGTGACGCCGCCGATCGGTATCATTATTGTTTATGTGATTTTAATGGCGGCGTGTGCCATAGCTTTCAGAGCATGGGGTGTGGCGAGCATTTTGAATGGTGACACACCTGGATCCAGGTCTAGAATGGCTTGTCACGCTATATCTTTCGCATTAGCGACTTCGAGCAGTGGTTAAAGGTTGAGATTGGTTGGGTTCAATTCCGGTACAAATGTTTGTTGATGAAACACTTATGCACAGAAAGAAAAAAAAAGAAAGAAAAACCGTTTATTTCATCTGGTCATCGCAACTTAAAAGATAAAAACAAACAAAAATAAATTGTTACACAAAAATGAAACACTAACAGACAAATCAACAAAAAAATCCTACAGACAGCAGTGTCGCGATGTCCAAAATTAAATGGACCACACTCAGCTAAAGCCTGGACCTGAGAGGCTAAGGCGCTGCAATTTAATTGATGACTAGCTTCTGCCCCGTCACTTCGTCTATTTTATTGTTAAGCTAAAAAAACCTTTCCTAAAGATTATTCGAATCGAATCGAAATAAAATTCTCACAAAGCTGTTAAGAAAATATAAAATAATTTCAATTGTTTTCAAAGCACACAAAAAGTCTGAAGCCACAATTTCTAAAATCAAAGTCTGCAAGGGTTGCCGGTGTCATCGCCCAGTTGTGGGGGGCGGCTGGGAAGGGGGGGGGGGGGTCCGTAATACTTTTAAAAGCGTCGGCGGCACCCTTCGCAAGTCGACAGAGATCTCATAGTGCGTACAGTTGCTCAGAGAAACTGTCTCTTACAATACGCTGAAGTAATGTTTGATAGATAGTGATAGTTTACATACCAGTACTATAAATTAATTACTTACGTATTGTAAAATTTAGGGACTTTATCGCTAGTAGAGTGATCTCTTCCAAAAACTCTGTTGATGTTACGAGTACTCATTTGGCAAAGTCGTGGAATGAAAAGGTTGACCAGTTTTCAAATAAATTGAATTAAACAGATCTTAGGGTGGTCAACCAATTTCATTCCGCGACTGTACATCAATTGTAGACATGACAATCATTCTCTTGCTTACAACTTCTATTGATTTCAATTATTGGTCATTCATTTATATATTTATGACTGGCTCATTTTTGGGTAGAGATCCTGCCTAAAGTATCAAAAGTCGCGGGTTCAATCCGCACAGGACGAACATTCATGTGATGATCGTTCGTATTTGTTCAAATCTAATTAATGAGGCTTATTATTCCCTCGTATCATTTGAAGTTCTTAGTTCGGAAAAAATAATCTGGGATTTGAACCCACTAGCGCTCTGACCACTTGGCCACACAGAGGTTTGACAAACAATGAATTGAGTACCTAAATACGAAATGCTCGAAATCCAATACTGCAATGATAGACTTTGCCTATAAAGCCAGCAGGTACCAAGAATCTAATAGGTACTTCAAAACTAGACACATTTCATTGCGAATGCACCCTTTCCGACGACACGGGGTAAATTCAACCCCGGCTCAATACGTTCGCACCGGTGCACTGCGAACTGCAACGGATGGTAATTGCCTAGAAAGTCCTATTTTACCCCCTACCCCCTTCCTGGCCCAGTTTCGCCCCCTCCTCCTGGGCTAGATTCTAGATGTTAGTCGAGATCTAATCTCGTTATCGATTTGGTTTTGTATATTTTATGTTACTGTCCAATCTTGCTGCGATTAATCTTGTTAAATAATCCAATATTGTAGGGAGAATATTTTTGAACTTATCTACATTTACATCTGACATATGGAGAGTTGACACATATTTTTCAGTTTATCTTCCTTGTGGCAATATAGTCAAACATTAGACATTCTTCAAGAATAAGTTCAGTTCGCTTTCAATGAGAAATATCATAAACCTTCGACGTTTAGAATGTATAAAAAACCCTCTTTTAAATTCATCAATTGATTTCAATTAATAAAACAAACATTCTAAAAATATAACCACACACTTGCTCACGGTACTTAAAAACAAATTGCATCCATTCATATCAATAAACACTACAACTTCGTAACCCTAAAACCGATAAAGCTCAGATTAACCCTATCCAAACCCTTAAACGAGCGTTCAATTTCACACCAAGTGTTACCAAAAATGAAAATATTAAATCCAATTTACAAACTTACCCCAACATACCCCACTCATATAACCCCTCGATTATCCTCTTCAAAAATAACAGGAATTATGACTAT
Source organism: Udea ferrugalis (assembly GCA_950022985.1). NCBI lineage: Eukaryota > Metazoa > Arthropoda > Insecta > Lepidoptera > Crambidae > Udea > Udea ferrugalis. The sequence continues at coordinate 4,193,070 of OX465541.1, forward strand.
TATAACCTTTTAGAACCATTGTGCAGCGCTAATCGACAATCGTTATAAATACGCACAGTGGGCCACCCCGCTTATTTGCGGGACCGAAAAAAATGAATATGATTTTATGGCAGGTTAAATCTATTATGAGCGGGGATTAAGTTATGAGTAATATTTCTATTTGTAAGGGGCTTTTAACAAGCTATTTGACGCCTTTTCGAATCGCGTGCGGTTCGGAGAGCACACAATGCGAGATAACCCATAATTACGGCCCATCTAGCCATTATGGCGGACTTATAAATGTTTGTTTTCCTGACAGGTGATTATAATGGACGCTGATTAAATGGTGGCATGTCGTTTGATGCGGTTTTTGGGTGAAACGAATTAATTTTACGCTAATTGTTTCGGCGATCATTGCAAAAATTGGTTTAATTTTTTAAACTCGTAAAATTTTAACGTCATGGAGATGAATTCGTAACACGGACTCATAAATATGGAACAGGCGTCCTGTGTACATGTACCATTAAATATGTACCCTAAGGGTATTGTATAGGTAGTGTATTAATTTTCATCGAATCCAAAATCAAAGGAGGCAAAGTCCCAAAGGCCCAGTGGACACTAATGTGCCCATTCCCTGGACAAAGCGGATTACTTCGATGTTGTCATATCTGAGGCTATTAACATAATGCGGTGACGCTATTCCCTTGTTTAGGTTTTTTGCTGCTATTTTTTTCACGCCTTTGACGCACTGTGTGGTCTAGAGTGTTTTGACGTTAGTTTTTTTCTATTCGGCGAAGCGATGACTCGTTTCGTTCCACCTTATTAGTTAGCCACGGTTATGTTACGTCAGCGAGGATTAAATGTTAAATCATTTTCCATGGAACCGAACGTGAAATAATACGTCGTTTAATTTGAAACGCGACGTCGTCGGAATGACAACGGTAAACGACAATATTTTTCCAATAACATCGAAATTGCGAGCGATTATCGTCTCCCTTCGTTTACACACAAAATACACAATTACGTGAACAAGGTAAAGAAAAATAAAAAGCGTTCGAACATTGTAAATGCGAAAGAAAACAGACGATTACCCTAGCAGTTGCTAAACAAGTTCAGTTTTCCCACAAATTGTTGGCTTTCCGTTTGAATATTTAATTTTAAGGTTATTGTAAGGGTAATTGCTCATAGCATGGACTAATACGCGTATCGGCAAAAAAATCGATTCACCCATATTTGTTGTTAATTATAGTCGGTTGAGCCGTCTTTCCGCCTCCGCTGCTTCGAATACGATTTGAGTCCCTCCCTGGTCCAATTACAGAGTTCTCAAAAGCCCCCCTCGTCCCCCTCTCATTTTTAGATCGAGCCTCGTTTTAATGACCTCTCCAGCTCCCGATGTTCATTTGTCGCTCAGGGTTTCGCCTACGATTATTTCACTTTTTATATTTTTATGCCCATGTAACGATCCGAGGTGCACTACGGGGAAATGCCCTTGATTTTTATGAAATGACTGCTTTGTGCTATGAATATCCTCTCAGCATGTGGGTAGGGAACGCGAAGGATCATTTGTGCAAATGCACTTGACTTTAAGTTGTGTTCCTGAGAATTGAATATGTCCGGAGTGAAAAGATTGGATTCTGCAATTAAATTTCTTAGGCGTTTTTCTGTTCCTTTGAATTATTTACAGTGCTTATTTGTTCAAGGGGCTAATAAACGATATGGTGAATTGAATACAACGTAGTAAGGGTTGCTTGGGTTATTTATCGATGTTTTCTACTACCGGAGAGTTAGCCACATATTATACAATGAACATAAAGTAGGTATGACGGTCCGTCAGTGAACTTGTAACCCTGGTTCCGAGTAAGAGTTTTTTACCAAAAACAATCACGACGTAAATTCTAAGCACAAAAATCCAAATACATCTGATAAATAACAACACATTATCTCAGATTAAAAATCGCCAACAAAGGAAATCGAGAATTAATATCAGACAATTACGATAAACCGGGCCAAACTGCAGAATCATAGAAAATTACAGGACTCAGACACAAAAGCACCCTCCTGCGCAAGTCCATAGCGCAAGTAATGGGGACAAATTTTAATATGGGGTGCGCTGGGTTTTTAACAATTAGATGTGGATTGAGTGATATTTGCAGTGACTTGACGTTTCGGGAAGCTCTATGGAGTTTTGGACAAAAGAGAAAGATTTCGGAATTCGTTTTTGTGAAATAAAAAACGAGAAAAATGCCCACTGTGTTCCATAATCATGAACTTGATTATTGATCACTACGGGCTATGAGAGAAGAATTTGAAATGAGAATCATAGAAAACAGTTACGATTATCATATGAAAATCGGTAGTCAGAATTAAGAGCTATTGATTAACACAGTGCGTGACGCCCAACCCAGCCACGATGGACAGACAGCAGGCTAAGGAACTGCGCAATCGATGACACTATCGTACCGTAAACAATAGTGCCGACTGTTTAAAAAAACAACACGGATTAAAAAAACAATTACTACATTCGACTGACAACAGATTCGCTCTTGACGGAGTTGTACAAATAAAGATAAACAAATACATAGGATGAGTAGAGCTCAAATACTGATCTTCATATTCAAACAACATTCTCATTGTGAACCGGCTGTACTACGCCTTCCCAGGGCGCTCTACTGCTACTTACAGTCGAGTAAAAACTTTATAAACTCTAAAATAAGGGTAAAAGTCCCTATTCCAGTCAGAGCGCCAGTCACGAACTTTTTAAAACGACATTTTACAACACGACTACACGACATGTGTCATCACATCATGTCAATGCAGGGATTATGATAACCATCGCTCGGATGCCATCTAGCTGAGGGAATCACCCTTTGCGATCTCGACAACGCGCGCGCGCACCAAAGACGGCGTTTTGATCCTTATATGTTTTTCGTTAAAGTGTTATATCGTTTGTGTTTTTAAAAAGCCTAGAGGGCGATCCTGAAAAGACAATTTAACCCTAAAAAATGGTGCATGGACATTAATCCGCATGTAATATCGCGAATTTGTCATCGGTCCACGGAGCCGGGAGCCCATCTGTCGGAGGACGCAATGCTATTTGCGCTATTAGACTCGCACAATAGCTGAGTGCACCACTTCATTAAATGTAAGGACAAATGTTGTTGATGATACCCGAACTGCTTTAATAATTACTGCATTCATTGTATATTGGAAATGTAATTAATCGTAATGTGATTAAATTTAATTTTTAATCGTTCGTTAATATATGTAATTTATTTGGTAAACGGGCAGAAGTAGCCTTTTTAATTAATTGTAAAATCATGCCAATTTTAACAATTTTGTTGGTTTAATTTCTCTACTAATTTTGAGCAAAAATCCCAGTAACATACATGGAATATTTCAACATTGTAAATATTTGTTAAATATGTATTGAATACTATCTCTATCTATCAAATCTGACACATAATAATAAAAGCTCTGTTCAATGACGCATGGTAAGTAAAGTATAATTGTCCTTGATATTTATTTATTAATATGACTAGATTACAATTTAATAAAAGATTCTCATGTAGGAAGTAACCCTTCGAAGTCAATACGCCCTAAATATGAAACGCTTAATAAAACTCATGTAGCATTGGAGCGGTAACAAATTGCCCTTTTTGACGTCTTATTCAGGAAACTCAGCGATTCATGTGTCAGTGCCAGGGGTAGCGGGTTCGATGTGGCTAATAAAAAATGTATACCTCCATTGAGGCGCCACGCGACCAAGATCTTCAGGTGACGGGTATGGGGTGGGACACCCTAATTTTAGCTCGCATAGTATTTTGTGATCTGTTGTTATTGTAAAATTGCTACGTTTGAAATTTATTAATGTCTGAATTAACAATAGCTTGTTTGAATGAAAACTCAAGTGATAGAAATTCCTTTGAGTTTTTGAGATAATACTATTCTATCCGTCCCGACAGTTGTCGGTTCAGCAATTCTTGAAATATAAGCGTTTGAATCAACTTGACTTTGTTTTCAATATATTAAGTATTTGGTTGACCTCATCCAATTGAATAGTGCACTCTTTCTTACAAAATTTTATTGGCTAGTGAGTTTTAAGTTTTACAAAACTCCAAAAAATAGCCCAGTAGTCGCATATTCGGTCACCTCATAAAAATACAATTACCCATTACCCATTACACCACACCTAGTCAAATTAGGCCCGGGTGATTATCTTGTAAATCCTGCGTAAAACCTATGCAAATAGGATTTCGCGTCAAATCCACTGTATTAGTGAAACTCATTTCAGTCTCACTAACACAGTTGTCATGTCTAATCAGCGGTTATAATTAATGTTGAAACACGACATTGACAGAACTGCTAATTTGATCATACATATTGTAAGGCGTTTAGTAGCAAGCAACGGGGAAATTCGCTTGGAAACGGGTTTTAATAATAAATACTTAGGACAAAGTGGTAGCCTAGTGGCAAGAAGTTTTTTTTTTTATGTAATAGGGAGCAAACGAGCTCGAGGGTCACCTGATGGAAAGTAATCACCTCTGCCCATGGACAACTGCAACACCATAGGTGTCACGAGATGCGTTGCTTGCCTTTCAAAAAGGAATACGCTCTTTTCTTGAAAGCCCCGATGTCATACTTTTCCGGATACTTTTATCAACCGATACATAGATTTCAACTAATCTTGGTGTCGTCATAACTCCTTTAAAAAATATACTGATTGTGATTTCGTCTTTTTTGTTTAAAAGGTGAATTAATCAAGTCCTTAGCAATGTTCCAAATTTATTTATTTTTTTAATTTTAATGTGCGTTTTTTTGTCTAAGTATTGACTTAAGTCAAGTCAGTCTATCGGTACAGTTCACCGGAACTCGTTAGCGGCGATGAGCTCACGGCTGTCGCCCCCGTCGAGCGCACGCGCCTTGTTCCGACACGTTTAACGGATTTGTCGGTTTAGTTCAAATTTTACTTTTTTTACTTCAAGTCGTGTCGATATTTGGGTAGGGGTCTGTGATTAGGTACTTTACACTTGAATACCCCTGAATTTTTTGCCACGTCTTGATAATTGTACGTGTTAAAAGAATGAAATAATAATTTTGCAAACTACTTATGTATCAATTTAAAATTGTGAAGTATACAAAAACAATGCTATTCAAATCGATCTGATAATCCGATGATTATAATGAAGATTACAATCTAGCCAGTACATTGTCTAGACCTCACTACGCTGGTACCTTCCGCCCGTCCAAATCTGGACGATGTGAGACGAATACCGATCACTTCCGCCTGCACCTGTCAATGGCGTGACGTCATTCTTAAGCTTAGTACTCAATAGAAGAAAGGTATGTGATATGTGTTTAACACAAAATTATTATAATTGTTACAACTGAACTTAAATGTTGTGTGTTGTGTTACACACAAAACCAAACCTCATCAGGTCGGGTAATATGTGTTTCGTGTTTTCTTGGAATTTCCCAAACGGGGTAGTCAGAGGCACACTGGCTGAACGGTCACGGTGAACTTCTGAATACTAGAAGCCCACATTTCGTGTAGCGAATTTGAACCTAAAGTGAGAGGCTATCCTACCGCCTTTTCACGAATTCGTTTGGTTTTTAGTCTTTGCTTCCTGAGAGTTAGCCGCAAATTGTACATAGAACAGAGTGTAGTATTCCGGCCAAATTTCAACTTGGAACGACCCGGTTGTTTACCCATTGGGACACAACATTCTCTTCTAAGTTTCTTTTTGAAAAATAACCCATTTGTACGGTCAACAGTAGGTCAACCGTACATAAGCATTTTGTAATTACATGACGACCATACGTCATAATTTAGGTCACTTGTAAGTATTAATAACTTTAGGTGATTAGTGCAATAAACGCATTCATACAGCGCGGTGTTTACTATCATACCTCCCGCCCTAACCCTATATCATTATAAGGTGTAGCCGCTTACAACCGCTACATTTTTTGGTCCTTCGAGCCCTTAAGATTATCATCAGCCTGGTTCCCCGGTTTCGTGTGTCCTCACGTCGCGGTTCCCGGAAAAATAACAGTGCCCTTGTACGAGACATCCCGTCGGATACAAGACCACATTCACTTAGTAAATTCACATAACCTTTGCTGGTAGCAAATCGGTTCGCTGGCCTCCCAGAAGCGGGTCTCACCAGTCGGATTGAGAAGGTGCACATACCACCAAAGGACGTGAAGCGCTAAGTGTAAAATCATCGTTTCCGTACGCAAACGAGAAATCATAATGGAAGGTCTATTATCGCGTCAAAGTGAAATTATCAGTACGATTGAGAAAATCTGCGTTAACTTCGGCAAGGATGGACCTGGAAGGAAGAATGAAGAATATATCCAAAAAAGATTGACGGCCTTGGACAGCCTATGGGGTGAGTTCGAACAAAACCATACGACATTGATCGCCTTTGACGATGTAAGTAGTGATTATTTTACTCAGAATGTGTATGGCAGAATGCTAGAGTACTACACGAAAGAAAGAAAAGTGATTACAAACTATCAAATTTCGTTAGACTCTAATAAAAGTACTGCTGACGAAAATAAACCTCGGTTTGAGGTCCCTGTCAGTTTAGTGGAAGATCGTGAGTCCTTGCCAAACAGATCGGTTGAGGGACTTCTTTCTCAACAACAGACTAACTTCAGAGCATTTTCCCGTATCACAAAGCGCATTGATCTCGATAACTTGACAGAGAAATGGGAAATCGAAAATCACCTGAAGGATCTTCAACATCGCTGGCATGTCATCGAAGAATTACATCTTCGGATCGATAACTTGCTCCAAGGCCGAGACGAGGGGTACGAGAAGGAGTTTGACTCATTTGAAGAGAAATTCAGCAATATTAGAAAACATTTAAATCGCAAATTGTGTTCAACTACGCATCTACAGCAATCGACGCCTAAAGTGGAGATTCCTGTCTTTACTGGAAGGTACGCACAGTGGCCTACCTTCTTCGATTTATTTAACGAGACTATTCACAATAACAATGGCCTTAGCAAATCTCAAAAGATGCAACACTTGAAAGGAAAGGTGAAGGGTGAAGCCGAACGTCTCATCCAGCATCTGCAGATATCATCAGAAAACTATGATACCGCATGGGAAATCCTGACCCACCGCTTCAACAACCCGTACGCGCTCTTTAGTAATTACGTTGAAACATTTCTAAATCAACCAGTCGTTCACAAACAAGGCTCATATGAGCTCAAACGACTGCATGATACTACAATGGAGTGTATTCACGGTATTCATAACTTAGGTGTGGATACTACTACATGGGACCCACTTCTAGTGCATCTCATAGCCAAGAAGTTAGATATCGACACCTACAGGGATTATAAGGAAGCCCGCAAGTCACCTAGAGACTTGCCATCCATCGATGAGCTGATGAACTTCATAGAGAGCAAGTTTACAGCCCTTGAGCCTATCAACAAGAAAGATAAGCTTATGTCTGACCACACTGCAGCCCAGCCCGTTCAAAAGGGATCGCATTTCAACCGAAAATGGCAGCAAAGTTATCAAGCGGCTCCTACATTCACACCGAAATGTCCTGTTTGCAGTGCCGCACACGATCTTTACAGATGCAAAAGATTTATAAATATGTCATCTGAATGTAAAATTAAAACTCTGACAAAACAACAAATTTGTCAAAACTGCCTATTCAAACATTTCGACAAGCCCTGCATTACAAAACGACGATGTCAAATTTGCAGCGGCGAGCATAATACAAGAATCCATGACGATGTAATGCGAGTTCACTCAACTGCATCGCATTCTTCAAATATGCAAGTACAGTCGAAAAACTTACCGAACTCATCGGCAAGTAGGCCGCCTAGTGACAAACCGCATAACGCGCATCACGTGACCGCCAAAGATGATGAGTTTGTTCTAACAACTTTGAACGAACCTTTTTTTTTTTTTTTTATAAGAGGGGAATCCGTTTACGGACATCCCGCCCCCGGGGGAGGGACGGAATAGTCTGGGACTAACCTGCCGAGAGGCGGCAGGAATACCCAGTAAACCCCTCTGGAACCTTCGCTCGCTATGTGACGGGCCGTGTGTCGCGCGGAGCGCATTCAGCCAACGGGCCCGTCTTCAGCGTTCGCTCATGTGAGCCCATCGCGGAGTTGGGAGAGGTCCTTGTTCCAAGAGGACCCTCCCCCGACGCAGGAACCAAGTGCAATGCAGGTAGCGGACGCCCCTCAGTCCACTACCCGCTGGTCCCCACTAGGGCGGCGGCTGTGGTGGCTGCAGCTGTTGCCACTGCCTCCTTCGCCGCCCTGTTCTCCTTTTCCGCCTCGCATCAGCGAGCGGATCTGTCTCACGAGCCCGCTCGGCCGCCTCTTTTTGGGACATTACGTCTCCACAGAAGGCGGCCGCGGCCTCCCACGCCTCCCGACTGCTTGCCATGGCTGCTACCAGCGTTGGCAGCGTCGGGTTTGCACCTAAGACGGCGACGAGGGTCGCGCGTTGGGACGCCCAGGCTGGGCAGTTCACCAACGTGTGTAGCGCGGTATCCTCGTCGCAGGCGCAGTGGTGGCATGCGGGAGTCGGCTCTCGCTGGGCCACCTTCCACAGGTACCGGCCAAAGCACCCGTGTCCGCTCAGTACTTGTGCAATGTGGAAGGTGACCGAGCCGTGCTTTCGACCAATCCACTCGCCGAGTATCGGCCGGATGGCTTCGATCGCCTGATGTCCGGCTCTGGGCTGCTCGAGCGTCCTTCTCCACTCCACGATCGCGGCGGTCTTTGCGTCGTCGCGCCAGCTCTCCACCTCGGCGAGCGCGGGCCTTCTGCCCTCGGCTCGAGCTTCGGTTCTTTTGTGGTACACCGCCGTTAGGACCTCGGCCTCGAGTTCCCATGGTGGTGTACCAGCCAGTGCGCATGCAGCCTCGACGCCGATTGTGCGGTATCCGCGGATTGCCCTGACCGCTATAACGCGCTGCGGAGCTCGCAGCAGAGCTCTGTTACGAGCGGTCAAGGCATCCACCCACACTGGCGCGCCGTACAGGGCCATCGAGCGGACCACACCCATGAAGAGGCGGCGACACGCAGACCTCGGTCCACCCACATTCGGCAAAAGCCGGCCTAGCGCAAGCGCCGTTCCCACCAGCTTCTGCGACAAACGCTGAAAGTGGGGGCCGAAGGTCCAGCGCCCGTCTAGGATGAGCCCGAGGTACCTCATTTGAGGTTTAATCGCCACCTGTTCACCTCCGACGACAATGGTGCTCCCAGAAGGAGGCCGGTTGCGGGGCCCGTGGAAGCACAGGGCTTCGGTTTTTTGGAGAGCAACTTTCAGCCCCAGTCGCTCTATCCGACTTATCACCTGCCCTGTGCCCACTGCAGCCAACCGGGCGGCGTCGCCAAATCGTTCTCCGCGGGCGGTGATCAGCGTGTCGTCTGCGTAGCAGACCACTTTCAACCCACGGAGAAGGGCTCCACGAACTTTGAACGAACCTAGCCAGCCTAGTGGAAAACTGCACAATGTAAATCATGTGGCCGCCGAAGATGAAGAGATTTTACTGACGACTCTGTCGTTGAAAGTCAAAGCTGCAGACAACACCTTTATAACACTGAGAGCACTTCTGGATCAAGGGTCCCAAATTTCACTGATATCAGAGAACGCTGCTCAGTTACTGGGCTTGAACAGACAAAGATTCCATGCTTCAGTATCTGGCATCGGCGTGTCCTCTAAACAGAGCAAAGGAATAGTAGCAATACATTGTGAATCAATCTACGGTGACTATTGTTTCACTACCCAGGCTTAGTAATATCACGAGTAATCAATAATTTACCGAACGCCTCGTTTAGTAAACGATCGTGGCCGCACCTCCAAAATATAAATCTGGCAGATCCTGAATATAACATATCAAAACCCATTGATTTATTATTGGACGCGAGCATTTATTCAGAGATCATCATGAGTGGCCTTATTAAGGGCTCACTCCAAGCACCCATAGCCCAGCAAACTAAGCTGGGCTGGATATTATCAGGCAATGTAAAGACCTTTAACTGCAGTGTTGTTGTTAATAAGGTTGACGACTTAACAAAATTCTGGCAAGTTGAAGACATAAATCAGCCTACTATTGTGATGACAGAGCAAGAACAATACTGTGAGGAATTTTATCAGGCCACCACCCGACGTCTGGACAGCGGCAGGTACGAGGTCGCCCTCCCAATGAAACCAGATTACGCCGGTAAACTTGGAACATCTAGATCAAAGGCTATCATGCAGTTCAAACAATTAGAAAAGAAAATGACGAAAAATGAATCACTGTCGGAATCTTATCGAAAATTCATTCGTGAATACGAAATGTTAAACCACATGCGCTCAGCTAACACATCGACTTTAGAAATCACGTGTTACCTACCGCATCACGGCGTGCTGAAACTAGACTCTACGACAACTGCGTTACGAGTCGTTTTTAATGCGTCGTCAAAAACTTCGTCCGGCTACAGCCTCAATGACTTAATGGAATGCGGCCCAAACCTACAGCAAGACCTTCAGGGCCTCATCCTTAAATGGAGGACGCATAAATACGTCATAACAGCGGACATAGAAAAGATGTTTCGACAGTTTCTAATCCGGGAAAGTGATCAACGTCTGCAGACTATAATTTGGAGAGATTCACCTAACGAACCTTTACGTGAATATCACTTGACTACAGTCACTTATGGTACCAAAGCAGCCCCTTTCTTGGCCATGAGGACGCTGAAACAAATTGCAAGGGATAATTCTGCAAACTATCCTTTGGCTTCTGCTGCGATAGAGAACTGTTTCTACACTGATGACCTTATGGCCGGTAGTGACTCTCTTATGGATGCTAAAGAGCTGCAACAACAACTAATCGACGTGCTGAAAGGAGCAGGACTTAATTTGCGTAAATGGTCAAGCAACAGCTGCGAGCTCACTAAGGATCTACCGTCAGCCCAACTGAACACACCATTTGAATTTAAGGACACTGAATCCAGAAAAACGTTAGGTCTCCGATGGAACCCGTCATCCGATACCTTCACGTTCCAAAATAAAATAAACTATGAAGAAAGCCTAGGCAGTCATACGAAAAGGCAATTGCTGTCTGATGTATCAAAAATCTATGACCCCTTAGGCTGGCTGTCTCCCATCACTATTAGGGCCAAAATATTGTTCCAGAGAACTTGGCTTACTGATGTGAAATGGGACGATGAGCTACCCAAAGACATTTTAAATGACTGGCGGCACCTCCGTGAAGACCTGAAGAACATAGAAGACTTCAGCATTCCGAGATACTTAGGAAATAAGATGGCATATCAATTGCATGGTTTTTGCGACGCCTCAGAGAAGGCTTATGCATGCGCTGTGTATGTCGTAACCACTAATTATAAAGGTGAATCCACATCGTGTCTTATCGCAGCGAAAACAAAGGTAGCTCCACAAAACAAAATTATATCACTGCCAAGACTAGAACTGTTAGGTGCTCAGCTCCTAACTCAGCTTATGAAGAAGGTCGTCGAGTCTATATCAGCAGACCATATTCAGGCATACACCGATTCTATGGTTGTGATCGGATGGCTTAATGGGGATGCCACAAGATGGAAACAGTTTGTAGCCAATAGAGTCCGGCAAATCACGGAAATCATACCAGCGTCTCAATGGCGCCATGTGAGATCAGAAGATAATGCAGCTGACTGCGCTACAAGAGGACTGACGTCAGCAAACCTGAAAGAAAGCATGTGGTGGAAAGGGCCAAAGTGGCTTACTTGTGGCAGCCTTTGTAACAATAACCAACCTAAAATTGAAACTCCAACATTAGAAATGAAGAAGCCCCGTGTATACGCGGCCTTACAGCATGACACAATTATAATTAAATTATTAAATAATTGTAGCTCGCTTGCACATGTTGCAAGAATTATAGCATGGATGTCACGGTTCATCGTCCACTTACGTGAAAAACGAAACGCAGCAAAACAAAGTAGAACACTAACTTCGACGGAACTACAGCGTGCTTATAATTTGATTATCAAACATGTCCAAGCTAATGAATTTGAAGATGACATTTCTCAGATAAGAAAAAATGGTCATGTACGAAGTTCGAGCAAATTAGCAAGTTTAAACCCATTCCTCGACGAGCAAGAAATCCTACGAGTCGGCGGACGGTTACAAAATTCAACTATTATCTATTCTGCGAAACACCCTGTACTTCTGTCACCGCTTAGTCGACTTACTGAGTTAATTATTAATGAAGCTCACATTGTTACACTGCACGGCGGACCTCGACTTACTCTATCATTCATTAGAGATAGATATTGGATAATCAGCGGCATCCGAACCGTAAAGAAACAACTTCGACTGTGTGTCAAGTGCAGGCGCTTCAGCAAAGAAATGAAGCAACAAATCATGGCAGACCTACCTTCACCAAGAGTCACACCCTCGCGACCCTTTACCAATACTGGGGTTGACTTCACGGGGCATGTAGACATTAAGGCGAACAAGGGAAGAGGCATCAAGACCACAAAGGGTTACATCGCTGTCTTCGTATGTCTGGTGACAAAGGCGGTCCACCTGGAATTGGTGTCGGACCTAAGCACAACAGCATTTCTGGCAGCCCTCCGACGCATGTGCGCCCGACGAGGCACTCCTCGCAACATGTTCTCTGACAATGGAACAAACTTCGTGGGAGCAGCCCGATTGCTGAAACAAGAGTACAAGGCTATTCTGGACACTTTAGATGACACTGTAATAAAAAATATCAGTGAAATGGGAATCACTTGGCACTTCAACGCTCCCGCGTGGCCCACTGCTGGAGGACTGTGGGAAGCTGCAGTTAAAAGCATGAAGTATCATCTCAAGCGCGTGTTGGGTGATCAGAAGCTCACCTACGAAGAATTCATAACCCTCTTACACCAAATAGAAGCATGCATGAATTCTCGCCCGCTATGCCCATTGACAGAAAATTTAGAAGACGATTGCTTGACGCCCGGTCACTTCTTGATAGGTGAATCGCTGTTATCAAGACCACAGACCGATCCTGACAATATGAACCTACCTGCTCGCTGGCAGCTCGTTCAACAAATGAATAAATATTTCTGGAAGAAATGGTCTAGGGAATATCTACAGCAATTACAAGCAAGATCAAAGTGGAGAGTGCCAAGAAACAATATAGAAATTGACGAAATTGTAGTTATCCAAGAAGATAACTTGCCGCCTGGTAAATGGGCAATGGGCCGCGTACAAGAATTACATCCTGGAAAGGACGGCTTTGTTAGAGTGGTATCAATCAGAACGAAAAACAACATCATTAAGCGCCCAATAAACAAGCTCAGTACGCTGCTTGCCAATGACGTGACCAGTAACCTAGCTACACCCATACCAGACGAGCTTCAAGGTACGAACCGTGGACGCCATGGAAGAAAGAAATGCGCTTTCACGCATCTGATGTCACTAGCGCTAATAATGTGTACCATGTTTTTCGCTCCTGGAATACAAGGCGCGCCACAATACAATTTCACTTCCTTGAATAATCATCAGGCCCTTTATTTCGATAAGATATCGGAGTTACAACAGATTCGAGATGAATGGAGGCTTATCATCTATTATAATATGTCAACATATTGGCATGGAATATCGGACGTAAGAAATTATATAACACATTTAAAAGGAATGTGCATAGGTCAAGACTCGCAATACAGAAGTATCATGTTACAATTGCAAAACGACATGAGTGAAATTGAACATTTAAACCGTTTACTAACAAACAACCATATGAGACAAAAAAGAGGTCTTGTAAACGGAATTGGTTACCTGGCAAACTCATTGTTCGGCGTCCTGGATGAAAGATTTGCAGAGGAGTACAAGCACGACATCGAGAAAGTTGCTTTCAACGAGAATCATTTACAGAATCTTATCAAAAATCAAACGCTTGTCATTGAATCCGAGTATAACATACTGCGACGTAACGAAGACACCATGAATGACCAGCTTGCATTTATCAAACATCACGTTGGTAACTTGACGTTAGAAATTGATCAAGTCCGTTTGGTAAACCAGAACGCTCGACAACTTATGTCTTCAATGTTCGTGGCAAATATGATTATTTCAAACTTGAGACGCATTCAGCAAACATTGATAAGCACAGTGACAGATATAAGTCATGGACGCATTGATGCTCATTTATTCCCGCCGGAGCAGCTGGAACAACAAGTAAACATCATCCAAGGTCAGCTACACGAAGAATTGAGTCTACCGGCAGACAAGTATAACATTCGACAGTTATACAGAGTACTGAAGGTGTTCGCCAGAGTCTTTGAAGGTTATCTCATCATAGAAGTTCGAATTCCACTTGTAAGCAACGAAATGTACGAACTAGACCAGATTGTCACGGTACCAAGGATGGACGCAGGACTTATGCAACACATCGTGCCAATCTTCCCCTTCATCGCATTTAACTTGAAAAGAGATACAGCAATCTTCTTAACTCACAGTGACCTGCAAACTTGCATGCACACTCAGATGGACAGACTCCTATGTACTATTGATAAGCCCGTTTACGATATGAAAATAAAACATTCGATTTGTGACATTGAATTAATAACCGCAGAGTCAATAAAAACAAGCCCGTGCACCTCAGAGCACACGACGTGCGCCGCCAAGTGGATCCGATTACACAAACAAAACAGCTGGCGGTACTCGTGCTGCCCAGAATGCAGCGTGCGCATTTTCTGCACAACTGGCATGGAAATAAAGAGCGTAATGGGAACCGGCATCGTTACCCTAGGTCCGGGTTGCGCTATCAAAGGAGACATGTATACAATGTACTCACACAACAGTTTTCTAAATCATGTGCAGCGACAAGCTGACGCGATAGAAATTCCTGAAGTGTCAGTATTAAATAATGTTATCAACACAAGTATACCATATGATGACACAGCCCCGATGAAAACTCGACTGGAAGCCTGGAATCGTTTGAAGACACAAATCGACGAGCTAAAACAGAATTCCTCCCAACAACTGAACGTCCACGACGTCCATCACTATGCACTTTTATACACATTGCTAGGTGGATTAGTGCTAGTAAGTGGAATCATCATAGTCTTATGGAGGAGGTGGAGACGACTTTCACTGGAGCAGACGCAGCAGGTGCTCAGCGCGCCGCCCGTACCGCTCCCGCGCTCCGCCAGCGTGACCAGCGCACTCTCGAAGACGTCACCCCCTGCCACTCGCGCTAAATTCGAAGTGCCCGTGAGCAAAGTGAGAGGCGAACTTTAGTTTAAGATAAAACATTTGTTTACTTTGCCCCTTTAATATAATTGTTACATTATTACTTTAATATTAGTTCACATTCAGATTGTATCCTTTATTCTCTTTCTTAAGTGGGCAAGATGTACGGTCAACAGTAGGTCAACCGTACATAAGCATTTTGTAATTACATGACGACCATACGTCATAATTTAGGTCACTTGTAAGTATTAATAACTTTAGGTGATTAGTGCAATAAACGCATTCATACAGCGCGGTGTTTACTATCATACCTCCCGCCCTAACCCTATATCATTATAAGGTGTAGCCGCTTACAACCGCTACACCATTTTTGTGATCGGCAAACCGCATTTGGTAAGCATGACTACCTCACTAGAATTTATTTCAGCACATGTGAAGTGTTAATTACCGCCTACAAATTATTAAAATTGAATTATCAATTTTAATCCATTAATTTTGAACTGACAATGCTTTTTGAATATTATTCCATGCGACATGTTCCTAATCGTATGCTTTTTTAATTCACTGAAATAATTAATTTCAACAAAAAATTGTCAATGATTGATTAATTGATGGTGATTGTAATCAATTTACTAACTTACAGTTGCTTAATAGTAAACTGACGTTTGACGATTAATTTATAGCTCTTGTTAAGCGCAATCAAAATTTTAGTTAAAGATGATTTGTATTTTTTGATTGTTAAAATATATTTTAATGTCCAACACTGACCAATGTGCAACAAATTCCAGAGATGACCTAGTTCCAGTGATAGAGTCGGTATCCCCCTAGCAATGGAACAGCATATAAGCTATGTTTCGTATATCTACACCTCGCTTAAAAACAGTCGACTAGACGTAACGTCGCCTCTTGAATATTTGAATAACCATTTGGCACATCCGAAACATAGGCGATTTACATTGATAGGAAATAACTGTAAACATACCGCCTTTTAACATTATTGAAAATGGGTTGCAGCGATTTCGACAAAAATACATACTAGATAGTTACATTTTGAAAAACTTCTTTCCGTGGCCCAAAATCAAAACTGGTACTCAAAAACAATACAAGAGATAGGTTTTTTTTTACATTTTACCATAAAAAATATACACGGCTAAACATAACTAAGCGTGGATAATGACCTTTTTAAGAAAGAATCAGCAGAATTGTGCTTAAAAAATGTAAGCTCTCCATGCAGTGATTTTTTCATTTTAACCTATCTCAGGCAAACTTTTTATTGAAAGAAAGAAGAGAAAGATAAAACATGGATAATAGATAAAACAAATGGCAAGGAAAAAAAACCAATATAATTTGAATCTCGCTACTAGTCTGCAGCTAACTGAGGCATGTCTACTTTTTAACCGATTTCAAAAAAGGCGGAGGTTATTTATCAATTCGACTTCTTTATTTTTTTCCTAATTATATATAGTGTTTGTTATGTGTATAAATATTTCACAAGTATTAATTTCTGTTAAGTAAAATTCAAAGTTAATTATGAATTGTTATTTTTCATTCAACGAGCTCGAAATAAAATTTCACTGGCATATAAAAAGTAATGTCTTCGGTTGATTTAAGGTGTTATTTATTAATATTTAATTCGTTTGCTAACTTCATTTGCATTGCATTATCCGCCATCTTTGACATTTATGTCATCTATTTGTCAAACTAACTCGAGGTCTTGACCTCAAGAATAGAAAATGGGCATTTATTAATATATCCCCTTAAATATACAAAAAAGTATAATTGCAAATCATGTTTATTGTAATAAAGATAAGGTTATGGCATTTTTGTTGATTTACAAAGAGACCCACCTGCGGCTTCGAATACATACGAAATGAGCTTTCATGTTTAAAATTGATGACGAAAGCATTAGTTAGGTTTTAAAGAAGTTTATAGAAAAGAAAAAGTGAAATAATAGGAAAAGAACATTGTTTAATGTCTTACAAGAAAATTAGTAAGTAAATTACACAGCATTAATTTATATTCAAAGACAATGATAAACTATGATGTTAAGCGGTAACCGCATCCCAGCAGCACGTCTAACGGACATAATCTGCGGATTCTCAACATTTTTTCTACTATGCTAGGTTAGAAGTTAACACACATTAAAAAAACTGTATGGACTCCTTGGAAAATTCGCCACGTTTTAAAAAAGACACCCTGTATACATTTTGAAATAATTAGAATAGAAACCACCTGTATATGTTGTGATGAAACAAATCCGTCGTACCTAGGCGTGAAACAACAAATTATACTTCGTTAAGTTGAACCTGCAATACTAAACTAATATTTATGTTAACTAGTTCGTTTGTATACTGCATATTAAACGGATAAGTATCATTACTAGTAGTTATAATTAATACTCGAACTGTGTGTTTTTATGCCTCAATAATAACCATATTTATTTATGTTGTCTATAATCCCTGAAAAATAAAGTTAATTGCAGGTTCATTGCAGAAGAACATGGCAATTATAGTTAATTGCATGTTTAAACTTAACCTTCAAATAATACAAAACGTCACGCTATGTCTGGCAAAAAAGAGACAAGAAATCGTCTCTCTCTCTTTCATATAAGATCCTATACCGAAGTTGCTGTCATAAAAATAAGATGATGAGACATTAAAGTACCACAAAACCAAGATTTTTCTGGACCCAAGACAAATATCCGTATATTCAACCAAAATTTGTCCAGGATTTAGAACCGAACCCCCGAACTTTTGACTCTCAAACGCCTTCTGTAACCTCTGCCCTAAAAGTGACAGGAATCTGCTCTAAGTTACTGCCGACTGTGCCAATAAGCCAGTCAACAAAGCCAAGTATTTACGACACCAGACAATATTTCGCGTTAGTATTTTCCCCAACCTTGGCAATGCCAGACCAATTCATTCAACTAAATCACGTGATAAAAACTTAAAAAGCTACCAAGACAAAAGCTTTCAAGAACTTAATATTAAAAGCTACACTTGAAGCGTTCTTCCGCCTTTTATACTTAAATAAGCCTCGGCGGCAGGCGGCATCAAATATTCAGGGTGTCTGCCTAGGTCTTAGATTTGAGTCTAGATTTGGGTGAAAAGGCGCGAGCTTTCGATCTGTCGCGAATCTAGGTTGGGTTACTGGGACTTGCGAAGCTGCGAGGACTATTTTTAGCACTTTGAGCCGACTTTTAGAATACGATCAGTTGGTTAGGATGGCTCCTGACATACAAAAAGACTTGTTATGATAGATAATATTAAGGACAGAAAAGTGCAGACGAGTCAAAACTGTTATCTGGGAGGAAACGCTTTTTAGCGATTTCAGCGACAGAATAGGACTTACAAATTTTTTTTAATGTGTAAGTGATCTCACATGCTGGCGTAATTTTGTCACGCGTTTTCTCTAGCGATTTGTCTGGCTAAGCCACGAGAAAAAAAACGAGATAATTTTAAAGCGGTGCCGTTGCTTTACCAGATCTTGGGTGATGAGATTTCTGATGATGCAGCTTATTTAAAGTATGTCCCCTCTTTTCTTTAAAAGTCCAAGTTTTACAACTCAAGAAACACTTAGAAATCAAATATAGTCACGTAAAGTAAGTTAGCTGACTTAGCTCATGTACCAAACTTTTTGCAGCGAATTAGCTCAACCAGCTAATACAATGATAATTCAATAAGAGACCCGCCTCATTTTTTAAGTAACGTCTAGTCAACCAGCTCATTATGTTATAATATACGTGTCGGCCATGTTGCGTAGCACAGAAGCTAACCACGCCCGTTTTTCTTATTAGAATAAAATTATAATGCGCAGTGTAAATGTATTATCAGTAACTTTACTTACACTTAGGGGCTAGTCTCTTGGCTTAATACAGATATTTTTCTTGGGTCCAGAAATATCTGGGTCTTTTGGTACTTTCATTTGGGGTCGGAGCGATCATAATGTTGGTTGTTAGATTTGTATGCTCTTGCATAACTCAAATAATATAGTTTACTTGTCAAAAACTTATGATGTACCTATTGATCTGACATGATTTATCAATTGCTTGTCATTTTGACTTATCCCCTTTCTAAAGACTTCTAATCTCAGCACATTCGTTTTTGGCGGTATTTACTGGTAAAAAGTGTTGTGTTCCTTTTGACTGGTTCCCCTGTTTTCTCATAGTAAGCCACTCCTTAGCTAAATCAATCAAGATCAAAATTACAGAGTCAATTTGTATTTGTAAATTAAGAGCCTTTACCTAAAGTGATTCTGTCGTTTATAATTTAGTTTAAAACTTCATTCAATCAGCAGGTTATATAATTTGTTATACAATAAATTTAAGTAAACTTAAAATGTATTGCGGAGTAAACCTTTTAACACAAAACTAAATATGGCAGAAAAGACGTTAAGTACGAACCTTCACATGTACAAAGAGAAAAACTTACTGTTTCAAAGAATGAATACTGTGTCATGGATATCCTACGAAAAAGTTTCGTATTTGCTTGCTTACTCATAAACACGCGAACATCAAACCTATTCACTTGCATTAGGAGTCATGGAGGTGCTTTTTTAACAGATTGTTAATTCATTGTTCGATCGTTGGTTTATTAATCAGATAATCGTTTTTGCGGCGAGCTCGCGTTATTATAATTAATTTAGCATATCGTTTCCGCCTCCTATGTGAACAGTACCACAGTATAAACATACAGTAGAACATCTACATCAGACGTGCCGCTCTCGGTTTGAATGTGTGCGTGCGCGTCGCGCTCCGTGTCGCGATTTCACGCACACGCTAGCATAAAATAGGGAGGCATAGGGAGGCGGCAGTACGGACGGGCTGTGTCGCGTGTCTGTGTGCACGCTAGGCTAATAACTCGGCGGGCGGCCTTAGATAACCTACTGTATGTTTATACTGGGACAGTACAGTCGAATACTAAAGGATAAACGGTGTGTGATAAATTACTAATTAATAACTTAATTAATTACTTATTAATTTTTGTATGGTTTATTAGTTTTATTAAAACAGTGTACGCTTTGTAACAAACTTTGGTGCTTCCAGTACCCGTGTGGGTGACAGGGTGACCATTGACCCATGAATTGAACAGGACTTTCCTTCGTGCTTTATAGGGCACGTTCTGACGTTAGTTTTGTTGTTGTCACAAGACAGTTTTCATTTGTGTCACTTTTTGTAATACTATATTAAACTTGTTTGTACTCCAAGCATTGGAAAGTTTTAATGAATTGTATTTGGATAAAGATGCGTTGTTATTAGATGTTTTCCGTTTAGAACCCTAAATATTCTGTTACCGAAACCATCGGTTGTAAAACCAAAGATAACATCTTTATCTATTCCATGATTTATGGTTAACATTTGTGGTCGTAATTTCGCAAGCATTTTTATGTTCTCAGTTCGGTAGTAAAATAGACCATTTAAAATTTAAATTGAATGTGGAATAGAATATAAAAATGTCTGATTTGTGATCACATTTACGTCGTTTTCTAAAGTTTTTAATTTATATTTTAATGGTTTTTAATATTTTTTGCAGTTAAATTACTTATTATATCGTACGGTGAATATTAATGAAATGAATTTAACTTTTTTAAAAGTTTACTATGAATGGTTATTATTTTACTATTATACGCTGATGAGCAAAAATGGTATTCAACCTACTTGACTACCTATTTTTGTTCTCACTATCAAAGGCCTGCCTCGTTTTGCAATCATCTAAGATTTTTTTCCAGTATTAAGTTATTTTGATGTAGCGAGTTTTAGCGACTAACGTCATTTGATCCAAACTTGATAACACTTCTCCGTCTAACTGACTACCTAGAATTTGACATAATAATTGAGGTTTCTTAAAATGTGGTCAAATTGTTCCTCCGCTGTATACTATCTATAAAAAAACATTTTGCTTTTGGAATCAAACCATCTCTCGTCAAACAAAATACCTTATGTTATGATCCATAAAATTTTAAATTCTCGCTGATTCGTCAATATTATAACAAAAAATGGCAAAACATTTATCGCGCTCAGCTCTATTTGTTCACAACCGTTTAAACAATTTTAAACCTTGTCACTTCACAAAAGTGTTCAAATATGCACGTTTCATTTTGTTTCGTGAATAAACGTTGAAAATGCTTTTATCTGTAGCATTTTAAAGGTGCTAGCAAAAAATTCAGTAAAGCTTAAGCTCCTTATCTAGTAAGCTTTGGAGCTTGAAGCTTAGTGACACGAGAAGAGAAAAAACAGATTAAATTTTAGATAACGCTTGATATTTTGAGTTCGTGTTGTGTAAAACAAATAAGATTTTAATGTTAACTTAAAATGACATCAGGAAAAAGAGTTCTGAGCTAAAGCGAAGCTAATCTCGCAGTGTTAAATTTCTATCTAGGCATGTGAGTATAAGGTTAGCAGTATAGTTTTACGCCGGTTTAAAGTAACAGATGAGAGCGTTGTGGCCCAGTGGTTAAACACTCTGGCTCGGAACCCGGTTGTCCTGAGCTCGAGACTGACTGTAACACTATTTTGTGTCCATTGTAACTCCCCGGTAATGGTAAACACCGATAAAAAGCCCAAGCAACCCTGATAACAGCGGTAGGCTCGCCCTTCTTACCACCTTGGGTTCAAATTCCCTTGGTGAAATGTAGGAGATAAATCAGCTTTGGAAAAAAGAACACGAAAATAAAATCGACAGCTATTTATATCGTAAGTCTGGCACTTACGGCAATACTCAAGAATACGTCAAGGAAAGCATACAATATGTGTTAGATGTAAATGGTTGATTAATTAATAATGTTTGTAGTTTACCAAAATACTAATTACAATGTATTATTATTGTTTCAGGTATGTATTCCTGCTGTTTGGATTATGTTTCTTCTGTTTCGTAAGTCTTTTTGTCTTTATCTTTCACGTAGAATGACTGTTGTGATTGTTAACCATAAGCAAATTAACTAGTGTGACCAAATCAGCGTTTGCGTCAGGAATAGCGTTGAAAAAAGCGGGAATTTTTCCCGTTTTTTTCTAATTCCGTCGTTTTTATACAAGATTTTTTCGAAAGTTTCAAGAAA
This sequence comes from Udea ferrugalis, assembly GCA_950022985.1. Taxonomy (NCBI): domain Eukaryota; kingdom Metazoa; phylum Arthropoda; class Insecta; order Lepidoptera; family Crambidae; genus Udea; species Udea ferrugalis. Next base: position 4,215,310 of record OX465541.1, read on the forward strand.
AATTAAAATGAAATATTTCATAATTGTTATTAATAAAACGGAAAAATATGAAAAAAAAACAGTAAAATATGATAAGAAACGGAAAAATATCAAAGAAGCGGAAAAATATGATAAGAAAAGTATTGATGTCGTATTGAAGAATATTTTTATTATGTTATGGATCGAATATGGTCGAATTTAGCTGAATATCAGGCTAGAGGCAGGTTCCGTGGGCAGGCCCTCCACGAGGTGGACCGACGATCTGGTCAAGGTCGCGGGAAGCGGGAGGACAGCGCAGGACCGATCGTTGTGGAGATCTTTGGGGGGGGCCTATGCCCAGCAGTGGGCGTCGTTCGGCTGATATGATGATCAGGCTAGAAGCGGTCCAAGGACATAATTTGGCAACCAGCAAATAATTTGTACCCCCGAGACAGGTGGAAAGGATTTTGACAGTCTCAACACTCTCTCTCATGAGTGTTGCTACAAGATTATTGAGTATTCCGCCATCATCTGCAAAAGTTCGATTAAATGCAATTTGAAATCATTTGAATTTGAGCCTTGTATTTTTAATTCTTCAGAAAGGGACAATGAGTTTAGTATCTGATTGGTGAGCAAGATAGAATTTAAATATGTACCATTGCTTAAAAAATCGGCAGTTTTTTTTTCCAATGGTTTTTTTCCTATTTTTCAGAAACATCGAAGAAAATTTCAAGTAAAATTGTTTTTTTCCCTGCGGTTTTTTTCTGATATATTTCAATGTAAAAAACGAATAAAACGGTAAAAAACGATCAAACGTTTATTTCACCGAAAAAAACAATTTGTTTCTTTCGGAATTTTCAACGCTAGTCAGGATTAGTCATATGACTAATCCTGACGCAAACGCTGATTTATATAAATATACACATAAATTCCATACTCAAAAGACCTGTTAAAAGTGCTTTTTAATCGTCAAGAACTAATTACCAAAAAAAAACTTGATATATAAAAAGATAATAAGTTATTTCTATGCGTCTCGCGCGTGTCTACGTGACGTTTAGGTCCACCGCCCACTGCAGGGCTAATCTAACTTTAATCTAATTGCTAATGTTAGGCGCTCTATGTGGGAGGAGTGAGGACGGAATTTCAAAACGAATTCTTTTTTGAGTACATTTTTTTTTTGTACATTTTATACTGGGAACTTGACTATACCTGTTTGCACGTATTAGCTTTTATCTCATTGTGATAGCTCGAGAAAATAGCTAGGTATAGTCGGTTATTCAGTTCTGTTAAATTATTACCAAATTGAAAAAAACTTAAAACATTATTACCAAATTTGATACCTACCATTAATTAAAATTGATAAAACACAATACAAAGAGAATCACTTTTGTGTATTCTGTCAAGGAGCCGTGGAATATGTTAACATACTCTGCGACGTTGTTAATGCTTTGCAAAGGCGCTTGTTTTAAAATATTAGGTAGGTACATAAAACAAAAACAAAATGGAACTACGCCACCCCTTACTGTAGCCAGAATTATTTACTACTTCACCAACGTGCTGGTCACAATAATGAAAATACGAAAGCTTCCTTTCTTCTTTAATGTAAAGTACATTTCTAGGTGATATTACATTAAAATCTTTAACATCTACGAGGATTACATTATCATCGGAATGCTTTTTGAAAAACTGTGCTATTTTATCACAGCGCAGTTCACTAGAAATACTTCCTTTGGTTTTTTTTTTTGCTTCATTTCCTCGAACTCCACAAAGTGACATAGAATTTCCCCTATTAATCCTAAGGCAGACATTCAGGATGGGGCTTGACTACAAGAGAATAGCTTCTAGTTGACTCTTATTTCGTATTGACTTTCAATTCTAGTTGTTTTGAATATCCTAAAGTTTTTGGATGAGTTAGAAATTCTAGCCGCCTGCCTGGTGATCATTGAATTTAATTTATTTAAATTTCAAGATAATATAAAGCCGCTCCTGGTTTATTCAATTCAATACATTTTAAATGATCACGTTAATTACCTCTTTAGAATTGAGTAGATGTTAATGTGTGCCAATGAAGCTACTTAGTATTTACCAATACACAATAAAGCTTGTGATTCACAATGAAGTTATGTGGTTCATTCTAGTTTTTATATAGACAATAGCTGTTTTTTTTTTCAGATACGAAAAACGTGTTTTTTAAGTTCCAACTTACATAAGACTTTCCTTATAAAGTTCCATACAAACATTACGAAATAAAATATATGTTAATTTAGAAAATCGCTTGCAGTAAAGCCTTAACTCACAGTAGAGGTGGTTATAAAAATATCAAAACAGGGTCAAAGGTTAAACGGCGCGGAGACATCAAAGAAACGCGATGCTTTGAATAGATTAGTGGAATGCAAATTGTTAGATAATGTCGTAATCTACCGTCGCACATGACACCGCCATGTTTTATTTATGTGCGGGTGGGGGAAATTAGCTCGGAGGCTTTTTATTTCATGTTAAAAAGCTTTAAATCTAAATCGAAAGCCAAGCTTTGTATAAGAAGCTTGGGAAATTTTAGAAACACTTATGATTTGGGCTTAGATCAAGCGAGAAGAAGAAAACACGAAATGGGAATGAAAATTACCTAAAACTTATCCTGGAAACAAACTGAGGCTTGGTAATCCACCCAGTCGTCGATATGACGTCTTAGATCAAATGATGAAAATATTCTATGATCGAAGAAAATATCAAGCTAAGTTTGTGCTGAGGTGACGCTTAAAGGTTCTAACTTCGCCTCCTTAGAACGCTTTTTGATAGTGCATTGTACACTATACAACTTTGAATAATAATAACCCCACTTTAAACTACAAAAGAATCTTCACTAAAACAAACTCAAAATTGTTCTGACTCACTTGAGTTAATATGAAAATGTGTCGAGTAACTTCACTAGTAAAAGTGCTATGAATATTAGATAGCGTAGGAAGACCACAGATCAGAAGTTCGAAGGACAGCCCAGCCCATCGTCATTCGTGATGACAACTAAAACAATTTTAGGAGCACAGTAGGATGCTGCATTTTTGTAAAATAACCTTTTGGGTAATGAAGTAATTCGTTTAACAAGAAAAAATATGGAGTCAAATAAGCAAACGATAAAAAAGCTTCAGCTAAAGGCTCCTCTTTTATTTATGAAGGAAACGCCCTGCATCTGCCAAAAAAAATATAACTTTTCTTAAGTCAGGTTGGGGAATGTAGCTGGCGTTTAATTTCACGTACGTAGTTCTCTCCTCCTATACTAAACGACCTAATTCAAGTATTTCAAGTAAATGTTGAAATAGAACTAACTGATTGCGTCAACAAGTGTTCCTTGATTGAACAACTTAAATCTGCAATGATGAACACGGAGTAGACACTTAATAAAGGGACTTGTAGTACTTCCACGTCTTTCAGAAGTTCACTGACGATACGTCATCTCTTAGTGAGTTAATTAAATGCTTTTTCGGCATTGCATGCTATGGCAGCTTATAATTAAAACGACATGACACTTTAGCTTTGAGACATATTGATCAAGAACGGTTTGTGATTATCTTGTTGGTTGTCCTATTTATTAATTTTTTTGCCCGAAAATTAAACATAAATAGCGGACTTAATGCCTAGAGGCGTTTTCTATCAGTCAACCATAGTAAATAAATAAATATATCTGACTATGATTGAAGTGTGGAAACCTCTAATACCAGATTAAGTCTTTAAAAAAGTCCCATTCACTAAGGTTAACATGAAAATGTGTCTGTGTAAGTAATTTCCCTGGCAAGAGTGCTATGAATATTGTATAGAGTAGGGAGACCACCGGCGCAAGTGCCACGGGACAGTCCGGCCCATCGCCCTTTGACATGCTAATTTGAGTCGCCTAATATTTCCTTGTTTTTTAGTACGGCAACTTTTACAAAGCGCCACGTACGCTTTATATGAAGGGTTAAATAATTTACCATTCTGTATAATTAATTTGTCGTGTTTGTTTGTGTATAATACGAGGCAAAGGAAAAAAGTAGGTTATGAATTTTGTTTGCTAAGTGAAGTTGGAGAACCGTGTAGATCTTTCGATCGTGATCCTCTAAAAGTAAATTTGAGAAACAAAATGTAATTGTTATCCATATATTTCAGTTTTTTGTCATGATATGGACATGACATTTTAATAAAAGAGAAAAATATGGATTTTTGGTAAATTCACCCGTATTGGCTTTGAAAACATGCCAAGACATATTAATTACCCTTTTGTCTAACTTTAAAATTAGACTATATTTGCCATTTCAATTAGTAAATCAACCTGAACAATCGGAAGTGCACCTTGGCGAAAAGGAAATAACATCAAGTTTGCTTCGCTACGCCCGTCACGGCAGGAGTCCAATTTCCCCGTTCAGAAAACCGTATCCGGCTCGAAGGACCAACGAACCGTCCAAAACAGTAGTAATTTCTAACCGTCTATCATTTAACTAGAAAACAAAGCTAAGCGTTGGTTACCCAGCTTTCGCTCGCAGACGCCGGTGGCGGTAACTTCAAAGGGATGGCAACCGCACCCCTACCCCCTCCCTGAGGCGAAACGGTCGTTTATACATTGCGGTGCGATGTATTTGGGGTAAGGATCAGCGTGTTTACCTTAAACTGGGTCTTGGAGGTGACAATCTGTAACGGGTATCTGGATACGACCGGAACCGTTCATCCGATAGAAGAATTTTTGTTGACCCTTAATTAAAGATTTGATGATCAATCTTTACTGTATTTAATAAGATGGGCACATAATCGAGTCGTCTCAGTTGCTACAGCTCTTACCTGCTACGCCAGCGGGTTCTGAGTTCGATTTACGAGCACTTCCAGGACAAAATTTCATGAGACGAACGATTGTGTTTGTTCTGGAAGTACTTTAATGAAGGCCAGACCTTTTTACTAAATCTTCTATGCTGTTTTTTAGCGTTCTCCGATCAGGAATAAGTAAATAGATCTCCCTTGTGTGAGGCTAGTGACCAACCTTACTGTCAGATGTCAAACAGCCCTTAAAACTCCGACTAGGCTTAACGACTGACCTCTAGTACAAAATTTCGGTTGGGGTGGTCACATATCCCATTAAATGACCTGGCATTCGTTGCTTAACAAACGCGATTGTATTCAATCCACTAAGCCACGTGTACCTCAGTTCTTTAGTATTTTACAGAGAAACCAACATAGCAATATTTTTGAAAATCCAAAAAATAAACGACAATATCCGTAGAGCGCGCCAAACAATAAACAAAAGATGGAGTTCGAATTTTAAAATGCGAACACTCCACGTTCGGGTTTTAAGTGTAGACAGGACGCTACCAACGAGATTGTTCGAAATTAAACTGAGTGCGATCGAGACGCATTGCTCTTCTCATAGCTTTGTCTCGTTCCTTCCGGCACGTGTCGTTCTTGGCTATGAATATTGATACCTCTCGTTATAGGTCGCAGCTAGTCTGTGGGTCCCAGGCGAAAGTTATTCCGTCTGACGCGTTTCCTTTATAGATGATGCCTTGAAATATTTATGTTATTGTTTATAGTTGAATTATAGTTTTTGTCAAAGGGTTTATAAACTATCTTTGTGTTGTACTCTTACTGGGTTTTTTAGTGATTTGATTGCCAAAGTGTCGTTTTTTTATGATACAGATAGTCTGTGTAATTATTTCGAAGAATTGGCCATTTTAAGCATAAAATATTTTAAATAGACAGATTATGTAATGAATCGTAATTCCACTGAAGTAATAATTACATGCGCAATTAAATCCAAATAATTAATATTACAAACCGACTATCAACAGAATAAAAACGCGACCGAAGGTGTCGGAATTGTAACTGATTGCGCGTAACCGCATTTATTGCAGTGCATTAATTAGTGTAATATATTCAGTCAATCCGACCGAGCAACGCGTTGGGCGCCAGATTTCGTATGTCAAAAAGAATGCGCGACTAGTTCTCGCTCCTCGCTGCGCTTGCTTTGACCTTGTTGGATTATAGCTTGAATGAATACCTACTCTGATTAATTGATTTAATTATTGACTTATTTATTTAATAATAAATGTTTTTTTTAAAACACAAGTAACATGCATAGTTTACCACAATTCAGTACTTTAAATTTTAGATTAAATATTCTTTCTTTTAGTAAATATTCTCAAGAATATGTTTCTGTCACCTTCAGATTTATTCAAGCGTGGAATATAATTCAGATCACTTTTGTTGTAAGCATTTCATAAATATTCACTTCTAATTCCACCATATCTACGTCATTGACTTCATGTATTTTGTTACCACAGTTGAAAATAAGCATCAATGGCATGTTTATTCGCAATAGTCACTAATTGCGGCTACCCGCAGTTTTGGCAGGGCGGAACAGTAATTAGTTTAGTATGTTCATCACACATATATCAATAGTTCAATTGTGACCGCATTAATTTTTCAGCTGAGTCTAGTTTCTCGGCTGGTCAAGTTAGTCGGTCTCTTAGACAAGATGAACTTAATTAGACCGTCAATATATTAAGTCCTAATTCAAAAAGCGAGGGAAAGTGAACTTTTGAAGATAGTTCCTAAAACATTATTCTTTGAATCCTTTTTTCCATGACATGTAAAAATATCATTAAAATGGTGTGCTATACTAACCCGCTTATTCATGAAAACATAAACAGGTCTTCAACAACATTTTCACTTTTGTATCGCTTTGTCACTGTCATTCTTGTTGCTGCCGCCATTTGCGAGTAAGTGACAGAACACGTCAATAGCTTAAACATTGATTTAGCGTTGCGTTGGTTTTTAATGTTGTTATGAATAGGGGGGTAAGTTTCGGTTTCATTCTAAAACAGTTGAATCCAACCCAATTAACACAATCAATGAATAGACCATTTTCAAACCTTTATTATCCTACCAAAAGCTGTCAACTTAATTCCCAAACCACCATAATCATCATCATAAAGCTATTGTCAACCAGAATCTTATTAAATACTAAACAATTCAATAATTGCGGTTCCATTGTAACTGGACCATCACATTACCGTAATGTATGCTCGAGCACGCACCACGTTGGGCGCCAGTTTACTCTGCCAATAATTGGACGGTTCGCTCAGAAGTGCGAACGTTACTAGACGCTTGCGGTAATGAGGCTGACGTCACAACGGGTGCTGTGACGTCACGAGGCGCAATTGTGGTTAATGGAAGTGAATATATAGACAATTTCTTGAGACACACATTTTTTTTAAACCTTTATTATCCTACCAAAAGCTGTCAACTTAGTTCCCAAGCCACCATAATCATCATCATTAAAATATTTTCAACCAGAGTCTTATAAAATACTAAACAATTAAATAATTGCGGTTCCATTGAAACTGGACCATCACATTACCGTAATGTATGCTCGAGCACGCACCACGTTGGGCGCCAGTGTAGTCTGCCAATAATTGGACGGTTCGCTCAGAAGTGCGAACGTTACTAGACGCTGCGGTAATGAGGCTGACGTCACAACGGGTACTGTGACGTCACGTGTTGCTCTGTGGGTGGTGCAAATGTGGTTAATGGAAGTGAAGACAGTTTTAATAAGGGAGATAGAGATATTGTTGGTTAGTGAAGGTGAAGATTGAAAAGGATTCTAAAGAGTGTATGTAAGTTCCAGACAAGTGATTATTAAAAACAAAGGGAATACTTTGTCTGATTCGTTAATTCGGTTAGTATTGATTCTACCAAATACGCCATAAGCCTTAGGACGGAGTTCCACCTAGGACTAACAGATGACTTATCTTTATTTTTTTTAGTAACTTTTGTCGTTTATAGAACCTGATATTACAATCAGGAAAAGATGGCTTTGTGTCCTAAAGATATTTGGTTAATTTGGAAATCATGTGGTGAGTTTAATCATGGTAGGGAACTTCATTTTGATAAGAAAATGAAGTAATTATTTAAAGAGGACTCACACATATTAGTTTAGCATTTCTAGATTTCTTTCGCCTCATATCTTTCCTATGTCTGAGACAGTATGAGGCTTTAATTAGTCTAGTGTAGTCAAGTACTACCTACTGTAACGAGATTGCCGCCATACAACACATTCAAAATTTTCAGTAATCTCAAATGTAATCAAAAGAAAAACTTTTAAAGCTTCAATTTGAAGAGAACCGTGTTTTCGTCCGTACAACTCTTACATTTTATTTAGTTAATTAATAAATAGACTCTAGTTGAGAGAGTTAGGGGAGCATCAAGTAGGGTTGACACGTGCATAAACACCCATTCACTAAAATACTAATTTGGATTATAAATTGGTTTGAGCATTCTGCCATATACGTGATCTTTACTGCAAATTGAAATATTGCACAGTCGTTAAGCCTAGTCGGAGGCTTTAGGGTGTCTTGATAACATCTGAGTGCAGGGTTCTTCACAAACCTTACTTACACCCTTCCAACAATCAGCACTAAGCCCGCGTAACGTATTACGTGATCTTTACGGAGTAATAAATACTGTGGCAAATTCTAATATTGCACAGCCGAAGGTTTCATTCCTTAAGCCTAGTCTGAGGCTTTTGGGCGGCTTGATAACATCCAACAATCCGCACTGTGCCAGCGTATTGGACTATGGCTCGCGCTCGCTATATTTTCGCGTTTGATCGTTATTGTATAATAAAGTTACTCCAGACTTCTTAGCGAATTATTAGGTACTAGCTTCTGGGTTAACCGACACTCATTGGTAGACCCTAAGGTCAGGTAGTTACATTTGAGGCGATGATATTATAATAAAAAGACGTAGATAGGTTACTTGTGCTAAAAAAGTGACACCCGAAATCAGGACTTCGACCACATGAGCAAAGCATTGACAGTTTGAGACGACACTGCGCAACATGTCTCGTTTACGCTCTAGTAAATAATCATGCTATCTTGTACACACGGTCAAATTATAGGTACAGAGGCGCCCACATCAACCTTTACAAAACCATTGCAAAATAGGTCTTACGTCAGCGGCATAAGGTGCCCCTATGTAAAGGTTGATGTGAGCGCCTCTGTACGTACGCCAGGGGACAATTTGCGCCTTCGCGTCAGTACTGACATAACCTATCTACGTCTTTTTAATTGTAATATCAATGATGTGTGTCATAAAAAATAACAATACATGAATAAAAATAAACCATGACTAACCACCTACCACGTTTACTTGAAACCCACGCTTTTTATATCAAGATATTTTAGTCACTCGTATTGAATACTAAAATCCCTCATAAAAATGTCACAAGCAAAGTCAACAGCCGAATATATTTAACATTCTCATCACGCAGCCCTACTTCGAGTGGGCAAAAGGGCTCAGGTTCGATTCCTATTGTGTACCGTTTCCCACTTGTTTTTTAATACGGAGGGTAGTTTCTTTTATTCTCGTCCTACCCGCTGTTTTTCTGCGTTGACATACACTCGGGGTTGTAGGGTAGTTGGGACATTTCGGTTTATTAATTATTTCGCATGTAAGGGCGGTCAAGTGATATGGTACTTGCGGGGATGGAATCTAGGGGTTGATAATAGACGAGGCTATAATGACGCATTATTATTTGCAAAAAACGTGTCATTTATCACTAATGGCCTTATGATATTATTATGACGTAATTCACTTGGTAAATACGTATTGCTAAGGATTTCACGGTCTTTTATTAATAAATTAGCCTTGAATTTGTTTGGTCTGGTTATTTTTTTTGGGTGCGCTGTTGAACAATTAATGTTTTCTATTAAATAAATAAGTCTGTTGAAAAGCTTTTCTACAGAAGACGTGAGGATACATGATATCATGTGCGAGTGAGATGTAGGTACAAATATTCTAGACTTAGTCTTGTTTAGGTTCTTTATTATCAATTCATTCAATTGTCATGTCTAATGTTTTTGAACACCGTAGAAGAATATCAAGTTTGTTTATCAAAACCTGGAAACCGGAATATACATTTTACTTTTATTCCATAAACAATATCAACAACTGTTGAGAAAGGCAACATATAATTTCTAAATAGCTATACTTTAATGTAACGCATTATTTTCACGTTCATTACTCCGAATGTCTTGCTTTCCGCCTCTATCTCTCTATCTCACCGTGTGGTGACTGGTAGATAATCTTCTTGTATTTAGTCTGCCTTTTTAACTTAACGACATTTTCAGTAAAAAAAAAAAAAAAAAAGCCCAACTGTTTGTTTGCTCAAGCTATTCCTTATTCCACTTCAATGTTGTCCCCAAATTACTCTTACTATTCTGGTCTGACGCCGACACTCAGCATTTGCCAACTTATAAAACCGCCTAAACAGACCAATTTGAACCTTATTCCCTTCACGTAAAGCATAGCGTAGTGAAGGTGGAGGATGGCTGGTCATTTCCCCACTTCCGAAGGTTATTTGCGGAGGAGGGTAGGTGGACATTCGGAAACTGGCCCCGGTCGCCTTCCGGAGTGGGCCGTCATTACTGGACCCTTATTTCCTGAGCCAACGAAAACTGATCTTAATAATACCTCAAGTTTTACAATAAGTACTTAAACATTTAAAAAAATCTTTTACTCAGTCGTGAAAATAATTATTGTGTTTATAATTGATTTGTTTTATAGCAACATAAAAATGCAGGACAGTAAAAACGAGTTCACTCAAGTCTTGAAATCGAGGCCCAACGCCTACGTCTCGGAACCCGAGTTCAAATCGGGCTGGAACTACTTTTATAATTATAAGACAACTTCCAGCTGACTATCCAGGAATACCACAGAATTACTAAGTCGTGAGAGTATTATTAATGTAACAAAAGAAAGTAATTCCAATAATTGAAAATATGGGAACAACAGGCCACACGTCTGCAAGCGCTGCGTCCGAAACATGAAATAAGACGCATTTTTAATTAAAACCCCACCGGAAGCCGCCATGTTGGCTCGCATCCGCCGCCGCCATCTTGTGCGGCCGTTTGACAAATTGGAATGGCGGAGTGACGCGCAATTTTCCCGCCTATTGTTCGCTTTGCTCGCGCAACAAAATGAAAAGTCGTGTTCCATTTTTTATTTTTTGCCCTTTTTTGGAAAATGTTACGCTCGAACATGGTGTACTGCGAAGTTATTTAGTATTTTCGTTGGTGTTTCTCCCTATTAAGTTTTTATTTGAATTTGTCCGTTGCAATAACACGGTTGTGGCTTCGGGAAATGTGTTATGATTTTTCAGCGGCGACTCTTTGGTGTCAAATGGATAGTGTTTTTTTAGCTTTATTACAAAACTTTGTTTGCTTAATAATGCAATGCACAATTCTATTTATTTTCGGAGTTGGTGCTGAATGAAAGCATATATATTAATGCTTGTTGTATGTCTTTCTGTTGGTTAAGCCGCGATTTGATTCAGGCTTGCGCGTTCCTCGGACGTTTCAAAAGCGTAGGCGCGACGTCCTCGCAGCGCTTGTGCTTTGCAAGCACATAGCGTTCCTTGGGCGTTCGTCCCAATGAGATGAGATTAAATCAAGGTCTTACAGCGTCTTTTAGCTTTAACGTAAGATCATGATTATAATTTATGCCGTATGAGACTCACTCAATTCTACACATTTGTCCTTCTTTCTTCACATTTCAAGATAAGAGCATAAGAAAATCATAAGATGATAAAGTGAAGGGAAAATAACCTAACCTTCACCTGTATCTGCTGCATGTCTAGGTTACTGTCAAATATGATCAAGCCTGTGACTAGACTCAATGGCTAACGACCTGATCCGTAACCAACTGTTGAATGCACCTTTCGAACCACGAAAGTTTTCGACAATTTGTATCCCTCTTCTGAAGTGGTCACCCATCTCACTATCCGACCTGACGTAGGTAGCTTAACATCGGTAATCATTGCTAACCTGTCGCCACTTAGTGTTCACTTAGGCGTAAATGTTTTTGTTTGGCGTGCAATAAACTATTCGTTATCTTACCTTATCTTACAGCTTAGTTCTAAACAAAGCCGATATTGAACTAGCAGTGGGACAGTAGGCGAAGCATTTCGAACTAGTTACCGACATGGGCCGGCTCATTAAAGCGGGCGGCGAGATCAAACGACTCCAAAATACTCCTGCGCAGACTTAGCAAACGGTAGAGTAGGCTGGTACGATACTGTTGGACTGTATCGGTTATAGATAGAAATTAGGACTTTACTTTGACTGCAGATCTTGATATTTGATAGAAAGTTCATGACATTTATTTGTTTAAAAACGCTTCAAGATCAGCTAACTGGCTCTTTTCGTAATGATTAATCTTCCACAAATTAAAGAGATATTTTGTTTAGTCCATCGATTGCTGAACCCCAATGTGTCATAATGTCAATTTCTTACCTCTGGACTAGTCTTTATAGAATATTGCATTGCAAAAATAGATCTGTTTGTTTGAACTAATTCCAGCTATCACTCTGTAATAGGTAACAGATATATGAGTAACTATCAAGCAGACGCAATGCTTCGTACTATGTCAATTCATTAGACAGTTTATGTGTCTTATGTTTATGCGACTTTTCACTTATGTGTCCATGAATGAGTATCATAGTTGTTGTGTTAGCAAATAGCTGTCTTATTACTTTCGTCTTATAGTTCACTCATTCATTATCATCATCACTGAAGTATATAAACTTTGCTCTTGTCAGGGGAGTCATCATCATTCCTCTCTAGGCTATTTCAACATCTTCAAATCTTTATTCGACAACTGTGTTTTATTTCACTTGTTTCATGAATTTCGGTTCATCGTCCTACTGTACATTATATAGTTTTTAGATTGTTCAGTCCTGTTGTCTAGAAACAGCCTTATTACAAATTACCAATAGAAACTAATGCTCTTTGTCTGTACGCTTCCTAATCCTCAGTAGCGTTAGCACAAAACAGAATGGTCGTGGAAGAGCAGATTTATGCGAGCGTTGACGCGTGCGCAACTACTACTTGTATTTTATTATCATATCGCCATTCTCGGCCGCGGCGTAGGGATGATCGGTTATCATCGATGTTGAAAGGAAAAACATCGATGTCGCTATACGAAAAATATCGTAGCATCGATCTTAACGGAATCAATTTATCGATCATCGATGTTACTTACGATTTCAGGATCTTGCGCTGAAATATTTAAGTTCTATCGCGACATCAAAGCTGTCTGAAAGACTTTTTTTAAAGCTGACTCTACTCTTCATCAACGAAGAAATAGTTTGAAAGGTTCTTCTTCATCAAAATTACTTTTCCTTCAGTCAGTTGACAAAAAGTAATGGAATTTAAATGTGTTTTTTGTGTTTTTAACTATCAGTGCTAAAATTATCGATGTTACCCAACATCGATGTTTGATTTGTCGAAAAAATCGAACATCGATGTTGAGCTTTCGATTATGACATCCATGTCAACATCGATGTTCTTCAAATATCGATCATCCCTACCGCGGCGCTACACGAATGCTGCGTTCAAACAGGTATCGTTACATTTTTGTCATCGAAATTGTGATTGTTATCTCAATCTTAATTTACGAGGTTGTACGATATAGTTTACTGCGGATTGTTTCGGTAACCAACTGCTTTAAATCAAGTTTGGTTATTTAGTAAAGTGCTGAATTTGTTGCCCTTAGTGATTACCAAGTTTAACTTTAAACTTCTTATTAATTCTAATTTCATGTTACGTGCTGTATTCAGCAGTAGTTTTAATTTAATTCAGTCTCCGAAATTAATTTTATGCATAAACAGCAGTAGAAACCATTTTCCAAAATCATTAGTGACGAACTGATGATGTAATTATAAGTTCATCATTGATTTTAGCTGTTGAAAGTATTTAAATCGACAACCAATTAAAGATCGTAATCGATTGTCCAATCATAATTGAAAATTAATTAATTTGGAATGACCTGCACAGACTTGAAAATTTTCACATACTTTCTGTTCGAATTTTTGTTTAACCCGTCTGTAGTAATTAACTAACATTTCCTATTTTAACCAGTTCGTGGCCATCAAATTTCCTTATAACCATTAAGTTGAAGCAATAAACTCCACCATTCTGTCATATACTGTTAATATATTATGCACCCACGATGTTAATGCTGTATCAGGGATTGATTGGACCTAATTGGGTCGTTACTTGGAAGAATAATGACCAATTAGTAAATTAAGCGTGTAGTTCCACGTTGAAACAACCGGGTTATGGCAGAGCACGCTTTAATGCGAATGTATAGATGGAATGACAACGAACCCATTATTGACCCTTGTGGTATCCCTGCTATATTGTGGTGGTATAAGAGTATTATGATGGCTTTTGTGGTTATTTAACCAGAAATTATTTTAAAATAGTGATTAAATTCAATTGCCTTTATCATTTCATTGTTTCCTGTAAAATGGTTTTTAAGGAAGATGCTATCAATAGCTTTAGTTGAATCGAAATGGTGAAACATATCGTAATTTGCAAAATCGTCCACACGGTCGTTAAATAATTCATTTGAAATCCGCCATTGTGGCTCCGGTCCCAGATTAATATACTAGTTACTGTGCTCCGGTTGTCATAAAAAGTATTCCCAACAGCTTATCCTAAAAGCGCCCAGTTTAGTTTTTTATACTTGCTCATAAAACTAAGAACTCGTTATACTGTCTCGAAATGAAACCATGGCTTTGTTCTCGAGTGGCGTTTTTAACTCCTCCGTTTGTTTGGAACTTAACGGATTAACCTATTTGTGAGATTTTCCCATAAATCAGAGACAATATGGCGAACATAACTCCGCTTGAATTAGAATCTGACTTGACCGATTTACTCTATATGTGGATTCTGATTGCGGGCGGATATTTATGTTCATATCTATTAATGGTCGGTTTGTTAAAGTAACTGAATCGTTTATCTGCTATGTTGATTGAATGGATATCTCTAATAGGCGTTACACGTGTTCATAATTCTATTATTTCTATCCTTACAGTTAATTAGAAGAAACGCTAGATGTATTTTTCCTAAGACGCTCTTGAGCTCTTGATCAATTGCTTTATGCCGGTCATCGTCCTATCTGCAACGTTAACATTCCGTAGCATATTAATCTATTTCTCAGCGTGCCGCATCACATTAACTACTAAAGTATTATATTCTTTAAAATCCATTTATGAATATGAACGATACTTTGAAGAACAACCTGAGGTCCTGTCCTCACATTATATTTTTACAAATCGTCCAGACATAATTTACTTCAAGTATCTCATTCTTTAAAACTAATTCTGGTCGCATCGTATGGCACCATTAATTATAACTTATGTCGTTTTTATGCATATTTAAAATTTTGCTTTGAAGAGCTTCGCACTAGATTTATGATGAAGGTGTAACACACAGACGTGGAGTTTATCTTGCTACGTTCTCGGTGATTTGCTTTGCTAAATTAATTAGTGTACCAAAATGCACTGCTCAAAACTGTCTAGGGATATCTCAAGCATTTTCATACAAAGTATAGCTATATTTGGGAGGCTGTAAAAATTAAAATATTGATACCAACGTAGAAATTTTTAGAACACAGAAACTGCTATATCTGCCCTTCCAGATTGTATAAAGAAATTCATTGTAGTAGCGTTATTGTACAATCGTAAGGACGTTTAAAAAAAGACAGATTTTTCTTTAAAAAGTGTCAAAATTTTAGCAAAATCAAACGTTTTTTTTTGTAATATTCTTAACCTTTATCTTATGCCTCTGTCCTCGCGTTATTATAAGATAATGCTCAACTTGTAAACAAACTTAACTTTATGAAATATTTGAAAAATGATATCCCTATGATATCCCTAGACAGTTTTGATGTGTGTACTATTCATAATATTACCTATACCTGTAATTTGTAAAATTGAATGCTCGGAATGTCTGTTAAAGTGATCATTTCTAGAAGGATTATCTAATGATGGAAAGAACATAGAGAACGCTGAAATATGTCGGTTATCTAACAGCTAAAGATCTTTCTGTGTACCTAATTTGTCCCTATTTTATACACACATACTCGTACTTACGAGTATATAAAAATCTATAGCATGTTAGGTAAGTTGTTGAGAAAAATGAGATGACGCCCTTAAAGCAAATTTTATAAGAAGGTTTTGTTTCAGTATTTTGCTAACTGAAGGAGCTGTCCGTATGTATCGCGTTTTGTTTAGATGTGTTCTATGATTTATAAAGACGCGACACAATTTGGCATTGCCAGCGGATCGTTTTGTATTTTCGTCCATTCTAATAATCTCATTTATATTAAAGCAAATGGTGGGTGGAGCCGTGAAAACTTTGATTTATACGTATTTGTTGTTTAGAAATAACTGCCTATTAAAATTGGATGACGTAAACAGAAGAAGCTTTCATGTGCAGGAACTAACAATTTAGAAACGTACCTATTTGTGTAAATTATAGTGACTTATGCTTTCGATAATTAAGTGTTCTGCCTTTCCCATTATGACATTAGATGAAATTTAGTGTGGTGTAAGAATTTCTTGAAGTATTTAAGCCTTCTTCGATACCTCATTTTCAGATTCAACCCATGCACTACTACAACTTACAAGGGTTTGTTATACCAGATCTGTTGAACTTATTTCATTAGTTCATCTCCTTCTTGACCACTGGATAGTGCTCTTCTCTTCGAGTTTATTTATTTCGGCACTAAAAACTTTGATGTAGGAATTTACTGCAGCTTTTAAAATTGTTTTTGTTTTTCCATTAGTGCATTTATTTTTTGTGTTGCTATTCCTTTTTTTTCTTTTTTTCTCTTTTACGAGTGAATCACTATCATTTTGTTTTGATATTTTATTTGTAGTATCCCGTTGTTTCTGATGTGTTGACTTGGGCCCCTTATTTTTATCTCAATTAAAAAAATGAGTCGGGTGGTCAAAACTTCTGGTACCAATATCTCTTTCTTCTCCTCTCACTGCCTACTTCAGAGAAATCATTTTGAATGTCCACATTGATTAAATTGCATGCTGAAAATTTCTATTATACAGCAAGTTGTTACATTGCAAATCCGATAGACCTGTTTGGATTGGAATTTTGAACTAACTAACAAGTTAGCAAGATTTTTTTCCAAATTCCATACATAAGTATTACTACGAGCAAGAAACTACAAAACCAACGAAAACCGTAAACACTACTAATAGCAAACGTGTGAAATAATATGAAGTTCACGCTTCAAAATGCGAGTGTGACGCAATTTGTACCCCGCGAGGGAGGGGGAAACTTCAAAGGGCTTGCCGACAAAGCGCTAAATAAGATGAAAAAAAAATACAAACGACAATGAACAGGGAAATTGGGGTCTTTCCGAATTTTCGAATCGACGAAAACTGTGGAACTCGCGAAAATAGCGCTTTAGTTTCTTCGTGACTAAATAGAACAAATTCAGGTTGACGTTTCGTGTTGATTTGGGCAGGGCTGCTGCGTTCCTGGTTCTCAAAATGGTATGGTATTCTTTGTCTTATTGGCAATGACAGCTAAATTAAGGACCTTCTTTCGATAGAAAACAAGCCAAATGATGCCAATGACTCTTTTTTATTAACAACGTGCAATTAAAAATTATCAAAACGCGCGGATGGCGACACGTTAGTTGTAAACAGCTTTTGGGTATGCATACATACCCTCACGACCATATCCCTAATGGGTTAGTCAGAGGCACACTGATTGTTGCCCTCATAGTGAACGGAACATTCAGAAGCCACCATTTCGGGAATTTGAACCCAACGTGGTAAGGGGCGAGCCTATCTTCGTTTTCCGGGTTGCTTGGGTTTTTATATCGGTATTTTAAAACATCGGAGAGTTAGCCACAAATAGTACAATGAACACAAAGTAGTTGTGTTCCGACCAGATTTGATCTTGGAACCACCGGGATCCGAGCCAGAGTGTTTAATCACTGGGCTACGACGATTTCTTTATAGATATATTTATTTAGACATCATGCAATTGCCAGCCCTGACAAAGTTTGCTCTTCGAACTTTCAATGCGCGATTTGGTAAAACAAATACAGGGTGAGTCGAATTTGGATTGTTTATTGTACAAGGATATAAATTGTTTATTCACTTTCACATTATTTATTTATTTTCACATTTGATTGATGTCAGGTTTGATGATAAGCTAAGGAAGATTTAAACAAACTCTAAGAACCTCCATTCATTTCCTGTCACTGACTGAAGTTTAATATTTTTTTAAAACGAACAAGTGGATATTCTGTGAATGAAATGGTACAGAAAATTTGTACAATTGTCATATGCTATGTGTGATGGTTGACCGTCTCATTTATTACATTAACTAAGGAGAAGGCCCATTTCGTATTGGGTATCTGTGAATGGATTGGTACAATGAACACAGAGTAGGTGATCGGCTAGTCTTGAGCTCAAGACCACCTGGGTTCTGAGCCAGTTTAACCACTATACCACGTTGAGGTTCACAAACTGAAGTTAATGAATAATAACATTAGAAAGCATTTGCACCGTTTAAGAGCTTTAATCACGACTGATAAGCTATCACTACCTGCGCAAGAGTGTATCTCGGGATTAGTTATCAGCTGTTGTGTTATCAGCTAATCCTTCACTGGAGTGCACTGATGTTCTGTCGCTTGTTATTGGTTCTTGTACAGTCAGCTCATTATTTACTTACAGCCGCATTCTTACCGCAAGACTTTGCAAGGTTTTGCCTAATAAAACTCTATAGAATACCTAATATAAAACTATGTCTATATCGTAACTATACACTTCTCTTGCAGTTTAACTCGTGCGAAAATACCATGACCTAAAAATTGGCAAGCTCTTGCAAAATTACCCTGTATAATAATTACTTTTCACACTTTCGTCCATTCTATTCATCGTTTATTTTTCTTAAATATTGTGTGCACTCCTTTTGGTGGCAAGCAGTCGTGATGTCCAGATATGAGGTTGACAAGCACAAACCCAAGATTATAGAAGGAAGGAAACACATGCGCTGGAAGAGCGTTGAGGTTCAATCGGTGGTCCAAATCTATATATACATATAGTCAAGACTGGTATTTAGTAGAAACCCAAACTAAGCCGAAATTGTCTTATGGGAAGTAGAAAACGTATAGAACACACTTAAATCATCGTGAATGAATAGATAGGAAACACCCAGACCAATCGAATCGGATCGAACCCGCATCCTTTTGGTGTAATAGCCACCTTAACCATTACACCTAATGCGTTGTTAAATATGTATGTCACCTTCTAGACATATCAGGTATGTTTGTTATGTAGGAATCTTCATCCTATTAAATTTCATGGCTCAACATACTTTTAAAATCTAACAATTAAATTCTAAAACGTTCCTATTAAAATAATTTATGGCCAAAACTATGGGAGTGACCGACTAATCGTTTTATTGCGGCTTTATGTTAATTCGCTCGCTTGTAAAATGTTATTTATACTGTATAGTTTGCATTCGGGCAGTTAGTCATCAATTTTGATGGATGTTATCGCATCTAGGACTAATCTGCATAAATCATCAAATTAAGCATGATGTTTGGATAAGTGCAACCAGTGCGCACTGTGTTTTTTAAATAGAACATTACCTACATTTCTTTATTTATTGATTTATAATTTAATTTATGAACGCACCCATCAACGAGTTCATTATACTGACGACACATTCTGGTAACAGGATTTAACTTCACAGGGTGTTGTGTTCCGAAGACAGAACAGAGAGCGCTTTGTTTGAAACCCGTAGGAGTAGGAGTTCAATCCTGGGCGGAAGCTGAACACCTTCTTCGTGTTTATTGTACAATTCGCGGCAAACTTTCCAGTGAAGGAAAATACTAATGAAATACTTAAACAACCCGGCTAACAGCCGTAAGCTCGCCCCTGACCTTGTTCAAACAACTACCTTCCGGCTTCTGAATGTTCCGTTCACCATGACGGCACCAGTTACCGTGGTCTAAACCATCCAGGGGTGCTATTCCGGCGAACATCACTTCGCATCTCGGTGCTTCACGCTTACTATATCATCACTCTGAATTAGTATTTTCTCTCATTTTGTATGTAAATAATTAAAAAATGTAATTTGGCTTAGTTCTTTTCACGCAAACGACCACAGTTTCAAAGAAAATGAATTTAAAAGTTCACTCACCACAAGCGAAGTGATTTGCAGTTCTTTAAGGGGAGAGATTTCAACCGTTTGCCAGAATCAGTTGCAAAATGGTTTAATGAGGATCCGGAGCCATGGAGTAAAAATAACAACAGTTTTATTAATAACGGTGGAATTCACAAAAGCAAATTAAATAGTTGAGCGTTTAACAAATACTTGAACAACGCTCAAACTGTTTTTTCGCATTCACAAAGGTTCATCAATTGCTCCTCCTCTCACGTGATTAACCTAAGTTGATTAAGCACTCAAACGAGAAAATCGTATTCATGAAAGCCAATCAGCGTGCCACAGATAATAAAATGCCATAAGATGTGACAAATAGCATGCTCAAATATTTAAAAAGTTGAGAGCGGTCGCGACCTATCTTAAATATTTGATTTGGAAGTATTTCAGCTTTAACGCCCGTTTTAAGGACTTTGGTGGAAGAAGTACCCCTTGTTAGAAGTCTCTGTAATGTGTAATACCTAAAAACACTACAGAAATATGTCAAAACGCAATTTCAAATGCTACTAAGAATTGCAGTTTCCGACAAAAGAAATTAGTCAGCACGTCCCCAAATTGGAAGAAAAGCAATCAAGCAACACAGCCAATATACGGAATACTCCTCGCTCTCCATCATTATGCCAAGGGCAGTTATCAAAGACCCACAATCAGAACAGGATACTACCATTTCCAAAAGACTCTTCCAGACTCCAATGTTTGCTAAACTGAAGCTTGGATGCCAATGCCAGTTATCAAAAATCCTGGGTCAAAAGAATAGTTAGTACCATTATCAAAAAAAGTCCAGTGTGCGCGCCTTTCTAGAGTGTAGTGAACTTGGTAATTCAAAGTGTGGCTACTCATGTTTCTATCTCAATTTTAAGAATAGCTGTTGGACAAACACATTATTGCTTCATTAAAGGCTCATGTGGTCCACCACAATAAAGAGACTGTTTGGTATTCTCAAAAGAAAATTTTCTTGTCCTTGTTTATATCAATTATTGGGAATGGTCTGTTGGTATAGTTATAATCCCACCAACAACAGTGGAATGTGCAGTGTACTGTGGGCTCTGTTAGGAACACATGAAGTTAAGTCGTTGGTGTTGTGTAGAAGGCACCTAACATGATGTAATAGTGTAGTGAACACGAACTGCATAAATAAACACCATCGAATCAATAATTGTTTTATTTAACAACTAATTATTACATCATAATTGATTAGTTCTTTCTCACACAAGTTCTTTTCCTAATCTATCCACCCATCATGTCTCACTGCAGGGGAAAAGCCATCACTCCCAGTTTTTAAGTTATTGAAGTAAAAACGGTGTACACCTTCTTAAGGTTGTATGTTTGTTTCCCACTATACACCTAAAATTGTGTAATGAATATTTGTGTCTATCCTGTGTTTGGGTGTTATATCTATTTACTAAAGTACCTATGTATTAAGAAACAATATTGTTTGTTCAGTCTTCATGATCTATGCTAAATTTTGGGAGCAGTGACCCCGGTGTGGATCTCGAATATAAATTATGAGTTTCATGATAATTAATGAAAACACAAAATAAAAATGAATAATTTATTTTATATAATTCAAAAATAACAAATAAACTATAGGTTCACACAGTTGAAATAGAACATTACAATGTGAAGTCACAACAAGATAACAATTTGTTAAGATGAGGAACACTTTATTGCACGCACACTAAATTATTAGCAAAATTATTGTTATGAAAGTAATACATTCTCACCATAAAATACAAGTTAGGCAGTCTTATTGCTAAAAACAATCTCTTTCAGACAACCTACAGGCAGAGGAATAATGATAGAAAAGGTTAGCAAGTCAAGCTAGTTTGTTGCTGAAATACCCAGCAGAACGGTACTGTCTTTTTAAAAAAAGGCTATCATTTTAAACATTATATTTATATCGTATTATATATTCAGTGTCCACTATTGATTTAATGCAAGTGGTTAAAGATTTAAACAGCTATGAAATACATATTTTGCTTTAATGCCTGCCAAATTAAAGTTTATAATAAGTTATGTGTTTTACAAACGATACCAATACATACAATACATTAAATGCTCCTCAGTGTCAAAATTCTATTGAACAAATAGAGTCTACTACCAATAAAATTGATTGTTTTGGCATAAATATAATTCTTCTTCTCTTGCACCTTCTAGGTCTCCTTCTCCATATAAAGTTAGTCACTATAGCGGTCACAGTTGGCAAATAATATGCAATATCATCATATTTTATGTTCAACTTTTGTGGTAGTACTGCCTTATTAATTATTTCCTTCATTTTGGTTATCTGCTACTCCATGAAGGGCTGGAAAGTAAAATACTTGTTAATTACATTTGTTTTTCAGCAAATAAAGAAAGGTAGGTAATGGCTAAATTTACACAGTGGAACTTTTAACATCAAACAAAAAATTGTTTTGATTTTAACTGACTGTATTAAAGATTGTAAACTCAGCTAAATAGAGTTATTTACTTACCTAATAATCCATTTCCAAACTATCCATTTTCAGCTTGGCTTATTTTATTTGAGTTATTGTCTTTGCAGGTACTTTATCTGCAGTCAAGATCTGATAAGATCAAGTGCAAGATCTTACACTGACTGTAATGATGATCCTCCAGAAACCCAGATAATTACTTGGAAATTACTTGGAAACATAAATAAACAAATTTAAAATTTAATTTAATACGTAATTCTAACCTAAATTCTTAAAATGACTGATTGACACATATTTGACATTTGGTTGCGTTCCGTTTTTACATAAATATTGTTTTAAAAATGCAAAAGTATTGTTTTGTTTATTCCATTTATTTTTTTTGTTCAAACATGCGTAAATTTCTAATTAATAACCAAGCTACGTTACAGTCATCTTAAATTGAGACAGATCTGTGAAAAAACCCAAGAATTGTTCATTTCCAGCAATAATTTCGACAAACAACGAAACGAATCGAGGCACAAAACCATAGTTCCATCAATTGGTTAGCGAGAACGAATGTTTCTTTTTGCAATGTTGGCATTTCGGTTTGTTTGAAAGATGCTCAGCTGATCACGGTAGAAAACTGCTTAATGAACGTTTGTGAATAGCATTTAAGTTAAGCGTGCGATTAAACTAATGGCTTAATTAGTTGAGTGAGTGATCTGATTTGCCTTTGTGAATTCCACCGTTAGTCTCTTAAACCCACATTGAGAAATCCTCGGCCTGAAAAGGGGTATGTTTTGAAAAAAAAGCTGAAACGCACTTTGCCCTACCAGAGATTTGAACCTGAGACCTCCAGAATCGGGATTTCAGTCATTGTACCCTCACTTTTCCTTATTTCAGCTTTTCAATGGCCAGTGGGGATCAGGGTTAACGGAGGACATAAAAAAGTGAAAATACATATTACAAAATCGATAGATTCAAAAAACCAAATTAATATTAGACCTTAGTTTGCGACATACATAAATCTTTGCAATTATCAAATTCTCAGCAACTCATCTGCATACACACACATACACTACGCACGCGCGCGGCAAGATCAAAGAGATCGCGACCCCTTTGTGAGGGCCGGCGGTCGCGTGCCGTCTTTTTCTCTTCTCTTCGCATCGGCGCAAGAGTGCGCGGGAGCGAGCGGGACGACACGAGACTGATTATGTAGCGCTTGCAACGTGAATATTTCACCTCGTTATCGGGTCTTGTTTGTGTTAGATAGGGTTGGGATTGGATTGTCGATATCGGTGAATTTCCAATAAGTTGCCAATATTTTCTGTTGCGAATTTTGTTTGATGAAAATGTTATTTTATAGACCAAAGTAATCAATCAAACTATGGAACTGGATACATGTTTTTATCCTTGTTGTTATCAGTTTACCGGTTTGAAAACAAATAGAATTAAATAATCCTCTTCGACGGTAAATGGAATCTATCTTTTAGAATGATTTCACGTCGTATCTTTATTTTGAACGGGTGCCAAAATAATACTGTGCTGCATATAATAAAAAAAGCATACGGACAAGTTTTGTTGTAAGCAGTAATCCGAATATCAGCGAAACAGTTTGCTTAATACTTGACAATTGCAGGTCGTAAGTACAGCTAATGGACATTGGCTTAATAAAAACTCTTGTTGGATAGTATAAGTCAGTGAACCTAAGGATAGATGAATCTTTCTCCCTAGAAAACATGGCCTGAAAGCAAGAGATTACATTGAATCAATATCTCAATTCCTTTAAGCCTCGTTAGCATTGATTAATTAAACAAACAATGCGTTCTAAGTATTCTAGTTATGCGATCCTAATTTGGAGGACAGGAAGTAATGACTAAGTGCAATCTCAACCAGGTGCCAAGATGATGCATAGGTATTTATAACGATTAAACGACATTAGAATATCTAACACCGATTTAATCCAATATGGCATGAATTGCTACAGCATAAACATGCTAAATATGGGAGTAACACATTGAAATTAAAAGACAAACTTTTCGCTATCTTAAATTCATCCATAGACTCTCTACTTGAACCCGTCCTCTCTTCCTTGATTTAAAACTCAAACATTTCGTTTTTGTTATCGATAACAAAAACGAAATCTATCGACACCAGCACATGCCTACGGCGGGTAGTAGAGACAGCTCCCAGTAGGCAAGACAGGAATCTGCCGATATCGATGGTAGTAATTAAAATAGACTTATTGCGCATGTACGTGTACGTGGTACTGTATGGGACGCATTTTAGGGTTCCGTGGGGGGGAATGGAATAGGCTAAAACGTCTCTAGGATGTTAAAAGTTAGAACTTCATTTTTGGTGCAACAAACCGGATGCTTGCTAATATTGAAGTGGCCGTTTCTTGGTGGCAAAAAAACCTGAAGAACCTGAAATTGTTAACAACCCATGCCATTTCGGGTTGTGTGATGGGTTACCATGACCATACATATTAAGTGATATATTTTCTGGCCATCTACGTCGAGATTAGATCCCGCCTGATGTCGCTAGATGTTAGTCGTTAAGACTTGTGAAAAAGAAGAAGGAGCTTTATCAGGGTTGATAACACCTGATATTAAGGTTTATTTATTACTATATGTTTTGCTGCACTGAATACACTACACTGTTAGAGAATCGAGTGTAGACTATGCAGATGACCTTTAGTAAGTTTAGTAATAATTTAACGGATTTGTTAAAACTTAGCCCCGTAGCAAGCCGTATTATAAATGAGTATAAACTGCTTAAAGCGACTTTCCCTTTTATCATGCGTTTTACCTCAGGGGTTATCGCGTTAAATTGAATAGACACCGTCGAATAGATTTATATCTCGTTTTAAGGTTCACTGGTAAAGAATGCCCTGAGGCATTAAGTTCACCAATTGTCCTTTTTTTTCTGGTGTGTGTGTTTTATATGTAGCAGACTCGGAAACAACCATGTGGTTAATTAATTGATGTACGGAACTCTCTAGAAGTATTAAAAAGGACTTGCGACTAAGTCTTGTTGTATTTTTTATTGGAAAGTGGCCTATGGGAAAATTTTAAAGACGTCTATCGCCTAGGGCTTATTAGGGTTGAACGGTAACATTAGGGTTGACCATTGCCTTCGGTCATAATTTTTGTAGTTATTAATAATGTCATAATAGTGCTTCTGGGCTCCATTATAAAGAAGAGCACACATTGCCGGCTTACCAATAGCTGCTAACGACAAAAACGTTTTTTTTAATGAAAATCCTCATTTTTGAATTTAAAAAAAAAAGAATAAATACTTGACCTGACTTCCTTTTTGCTTTCATTAAAGCCATATTCAAATCCGTTTTGCTCAAACGTACTAATATTATTAATAGGAAAGTTTGTATGGATGGATGGATATGTTGCTCTTTCACGTGAAAACTACCGAATGGATTTCAGTTGAACTTTACAATAACATACCTAACACATGAGAAAAAGACATGGCTACAATTCAACGACGAAGTAACGCCGCTAGTAGAACAATAATATAAAAATATGCCAAAAGAAAACTAACTCAACAAGAAAATGCATAAAGTCCTCGTTAAAACAGATAATGCCTGGCAATCGCTACCGGCATTACCTTGTATTAACCCTGAAATGACAGGGCGCGGTCCCACCGACCCCCGTTAATATTTTACGGAGAAATGACGTCGACTCGACCCAACGCATTAGTTTTTCCTTTTGATGTCCGCTCATGTCTGAAGGCAATATAATTTTGTTTATTCCCATTTTAACGCGGTTTCAGATCCGATTTTGCGAGTTTTGTGTATTGGGAGGTTTTTACGCGGTGTTTTCGGTATCTTCAGTTTGTGTTTTACTTCAAAATAAATGTAGACAGTACGAAAGAAACGTTGTTTTCGAGAGACTGCGTTTTGTCAACGACTAACTAACTGTCAAAACAAATGAGACCAATTTTGTTCATACATAAATAGTGAGAGTACTACCGTAAACATACTTATAGTTTTATATACATGTTTTACGTGCATACATCTCACGTGAGTTTTTTCAACTAAATGTCTATAAATTAGTTTAATAATTGTGTTCTGGGAAAAGTAACTAGCATTGCCGTCTGATAAATGTCAACGAAATAGTAATTATCTGGGGTCAATGGTAAAAGTCAAAGTCGCCTCTTTAAGTAGTCAATTGAAGAAAGACTATTTTTTCTGGTTAGTTGTACAGTACCTATGAATCGAATAAAGACGCATTATTTGTTTTTGTTTGTTCTATCTATCAAATCGTTCAAAAGATAGCGATACTTTTGCCTCTTTTCTGAAAAGCATTTTCACAAATATTCCTCAGGGATGTATTTTGTATTACACTCCTAGTTGACAATTTCCGCGACAGACGCTGAAAAATAAAATGGGAATCAAATTATGTCGACAAAAATAAAATAAATCAGTTGTTGTGATTGTGACTTGGTTTCAGCTGCTTTACTTTGATTTCAAATCAAATATGTGTTATTTGATTTCTTAAGCCCGTTGTAGATAAGAGGATTCAGAATCGTTTACTCATGTATTTGGAAACGCCAATGGAAAAATTTTGGTAAAGTCGCTTGGATTAAATATTGATAAATCGGGGATTAAGTAACTTAAAGTCTTGTTAATTATCCAGCGTTATTACAGCGTATCGAGTTATTTAATGTTTTAATAAATATTTAAGCGGTTATATAGCCTGTAGATGCGAGGTGGGTCGGTCGGAAGGACCCGAGCGCCCGCGGAGGATTTGTACTAAACAATTCATACATTTATATTTCCTTTGAAGTCCCGCCGCGGGCTCGCGTCAACGGCAGGGTTAACCCCCAACCTGTTTGGAACACGTGCAAAATTGACTGTGCGATATTGCTACGTGTAAAATGTGGACTGGTATTTTTTCTGCTTTGTAATTTTTGTGGCGTATAAAAAAACGATGATACGTGTGCGTGTGTGTGACAGTGATAAAATAATTACTGTGCTAATCTGAAATCCGCTTTTTGTTGATTTGACTTCGGCTTTCACACGATTAACATTTAATTATTTGTTAAATCGTTAGATACAAGTAACTTTCTGTAGGTCTAAACATGAACTAATCTGTGATTTAATTTGGTGCAATAAATACGTGAAAAATAGTGCAATGACTGAGAAACATTTTGATGAATCTGCTAGAGCAACACTCAAATGTTTTCGATAGCCTCGTATCCATTCAACTTGGACTTGGTAAGTCATTCATTAAAAATAATGATCATAATTTTCATAGTGCCAGAATGCTTAACCACTGGGCCACCCCGCTCTTTCGACCATAGAGTTCTAGAAGAGCTCCATTCCATGCTTTAGTTCTTCGGAAAATCCAGATGAAATGGTCAGGGTAGCAATTATCCTTCTGATGGCAAGTCGTTTAGCACAGTGATACTCTCAAAAGATCGCAGGTTCGATCCCTGCACCAGCACAGTTGTTTGTGCGAGTGTGAGTGTGAACCTGGGTGTTTAGTACCTTTCATAACATGAGAGAAAACTTTGTCTGAAAATCCTAAGCATTGTATTCTGATCTTTATTTAATACCCAATTAATTGTTTAACAAGAACGACAATATTATTAAAATGTCTGAAAAATCCACCGCTCTGTCGTTTTTATTTAAAAGTATCCAACGCAAACAAGACGTCAAATCTAAAATGCAACGTCTTCCAATTTCCTCGGGGGCCTGTCCGACCCCCGACAACCCCGTATTAACCCTTTGACGTGTCGTGTGCTTTAATTGCCCCGTTTAATAAACGTCTCGGACACACGGCGATTTGTCACGTTATTGTATTCCCACGGGCGTATTCTGTATCCT
This sequence comes from Udea ferrugalis, assembly GCA_950022985.1. Taxonomy (NCBI): domain Eukaryota; kingdom Metazoa; phylum Arthropoda; class Insecta; order Lepidoptera; family Crambidae; genus Udea; species Udea ferrugalis. The sequence continues at coordinate 4,243,593 of OX465541.1, forward strand.
CATTTCACTTTTTATCCATGGATAGGAGTGATAAATATTCAAGAATATCTGAGTTACAAACACATAGGAAAACCAGAAAAAGACCAAGGTGTTGGCTTTAGGCAGGAATCAAACCCGCCAACGACAACCTGGCGACAGCACTAACCACTGTGCTACCGAGACCATTACAGACCGGCCGATTTTTTCTGGTACTATTTTTTTCTGGTTGTAGTATCTTTAGTAAGATGATAATGCAGTACCCTAATTCTTAAAAGAATAATAACAACTCGTAATTCTCTATATTATAATACTAACAATAGCATAGCAAACTCCGCTTGTAAGGTGAATAAAATTAACAAACAATATTGATTTGTTTGCAATTCATATGCAATCATTTTTGACGAAACGTAACACTGGTGGGCGTGATAAGTGGATTCTTAGGAAAATAAAGGTTCCATACAGTTCTTATCCGTCTGCGATTACCCTGAAGCAGTATTGAAATACACTAAAATAACATCCTACACCTATCAGAATCTTTAACCATCTTAATGTTTTGTCTCTTTCATTCTTCTTGCTGTCAACATTTCAATCGCTTAACCAGTGCTGCAGCACTAAATTAAATTTCTTAACCGTATATTGTATGACTATTTAATTTTCGGGCAGCGTATTTAAGATTTGCTTGAGATCTCAAACACATCGAGCTCGTAAACGCGCATTTGCATATAAAAAAAACGATAATATGTCCACCTGCCACCTGAGGAGTCACCACGAATGCCATACTTCGCCTTTACACAGTAATGACCCGCACAAAAGAAGCAATTGTAAAACGTTCTCGCGCGAATTAAAAAGCTACTTCGTCTCTCATATCCAGAATAGGCACGCACTTAGGACAATTTACTATAATTCAACGACACTTCTGCTAGCTGACAGCCCGCGATCGCTCTAATAGGCCCGTTGGACCTATTGTAAAATGAACCGCCCGAGCCCTGTCATTAATTATAATAGCCCACTTTGTTCTAAGTATTCAATTGTTTGATGAAATGCTTCCATTGAACATGGTTTTATGGTTGTTCGATCACTTCAAAAGAACTAGGTTATCTTGGTAATGAGCTTGTTTCAAAGGTAATGACTAATGACTGATGACTGTTTGAGGTTTCCATTGAGGTATGATGACGTTTGATTGCCGAAGGGTTAAATCGCGTTTTTACATTCCGTATTTTGCGTTTCATTCTACTGAAAGAATTTTCGTATTGAAAGCTACTGACAAACTACTTAGCATTATACAGAAAGTTTCTGCATCGAGGCCATACTTTACCCTTATTGAGAAAACTAAGGGTTTTTAGTATATGAGAATACTGAAGCAACATTGAAACATTGGTTTAGCGATTGACGTGTAAAAAAAGTGTATCTCATGTTACTGTGAATGATTTAAAACGGCTAACATTCAACCCGGAAGGTAGATAGATAATTAAGCGGTAGGTGACCCCTAGCTAAGTACTCGTAATTATTGATAGTAGTCAGCAATAGAAATGCACCCCAGTTAGCGATAGTGAACAGTCTAATTTTGGAAACAAGACATTTTGATGAGAACCGAGGACGCTGTATATACAAAACACTAAAAGTATCTGCATGAACTTATTGCCAAAATGCCAGTAACTCAAAATCATAGTAATGAAAAAGAAATACGTAGTCCATTACTATATTAGGACGTAAAAGATTTTGTATTGTGTTAACACAGGGTCCGCATACCGACCGCGGTCCACCATTTAGTGACCCCTGGCGTGTACTGTGCCCCTGGTCTAGGATATTCTTGCTAGAGGCTGACTCACACAGTCTAGTGAGAATGCTCCATGTCATCCATTATTATTTTGAACAGGACTGGACCATATTTTGATTTAATTGTTAAGATAACTTCACCTAAGTCCAAGATTCCAAGTAAACACCAGTCGCCATGCACTTGCAACAATTATGAATCATAAGAAATTAACTTCACATTAATTAAACGAGTTCAGCTAAATTAGGTGTCAAAATATCCAAAAGAGCGCCAAAAAACAATCAACGCGTCAGTATCATAAAGGAAATTCTTAAATTGAACGTCCTCCGTCCCTGTCGCACACATGTGTAATTAGTGTTCATCTCTCGCTCTTACCGATGGGCATTTCCGGTGTGGGTGACAGAATTGCGAGGGTATGTCTACAGAGCGAATACGCTGACGTTTTAAATGTCACTTTTTACTTTTTATGGAACGTTACGATGATTGCTTGAGGTCCCTTGAGTTAGATTTGAGTGGGTTTCGAGATATTCATCGTTGAGAAGGTTTCGTCCTTTCTCAAGGATCGGTGTGGAATGGAGCGGGACTTGTCCTTTTTTAAGCTGAACGGTCTAACTTGTAGATTTTTTGTAGTAATCTCACTGAAAGGTAGGCGACGTTCTTGTGTTTGTTCAGCATAATAATATGGATATGAATCTTCTTGGGCTGAGAGCCTTCGCTCGCCCCATAGTCTAGTAAAGCTATGAAACTCAAAATCTCTACGATTTTACGAGTATTATTGAATTGACATCGTTCTCTGACACATACAAGCCCTTCTAAGATAGTCATGGTGTAATATGGTCCAGATATCAACCGTTATGCTCACCAAACACCTCGTTAACCAAATCAATACTAAACCCCATCAGTACTCCCATATCGTTGTCGTCGGCTACTTAAACCTACTTAATCGGCCACTGATAGGTGTAAATTAAAACATCCGTTACGAGAGTAACAACATAGAATTTTACGACCGAAGGACCATTTTAATTCTGTATCAACTGTTTCTGAACTGAATTGTGCTCTATTGAAGTCGAATTAAGGTATGATTTGGTTTGTTAGGGTGGTGGATGTATTTCTGAATGTCGACCGCGATCCGAGCGTGGCAGCGACGAAATTTGACGAATGCGCAAGCGCATCACAGACACAGTAAACATAACAAAGAAAGAAAGAAAGAAACAATTTATTTAGTCACACAATACATTGCAAAGATAAACATGATAAAAACATATGTAACAGTAGGTTATCTAAGGCCGCCCGCCTAGCGTGCACACAGACACGCGGCACAGCCCGTCCGTACTGCCGCCTCCCTATGCCTCCCTATTTTATGCTAGCGTGTGCGTGAAATTGCGTGTGCGTGATATCGCGACACGGCGCGCGACGCGCACGCACACATTCAAACCGAGAGTGGCACGTTTGTATGTAGATAGCTTACTGTAAGATTATACTGTGCTAGCGTGCTCACAGACACGCGGCACAGCCCTTCCGTACTGCCGCCACGTTATTCCCCCCTATTTTATGCTAGCGTGTGCATGAAATCGCGTGCCGACACGGAGCGCGACGCGCACGCACCCATTCAAACCGAGAGCGGCACGTTTGTATGTAGATATTCTACTGTTCTCTGTTTACTGTGTCTCAGACGGCAACATGGAGAAAGCTCGGCAATAAAAGGCAAATGAGTGGGCCCGATGTGGCTTCTGACCTGCTGAATGTACCTTTTTGTCAAATAAGATCCGTTGGATGCTAAATGGTGTTGTAAGGACAGCATGAGCATTATTTCGTTGAATTCTTTACTGGTGCAGTGGAGAGGAAAATGTGCCCAAGAATTTACGATGTAAAAAAATGTATTCAACTCTTAAAATTAAAAAACATAAAGAATTGATTCAAACACAACCCGAAATTGATGTGATTAGACATTTACCTACACACATCGAAATGTTTACCATTGATGTTATCTTCTACACCTTTTCATTGCTCTGGTCCCAGGGTTAGGTTCTCCTGGTGTTATGGGAAATAGAAACAATGAAGGAATACCACAATCACCCGGAGACCCAGCGCAAATATAACAGATATTTGTTCATCATCAAACGTTAGTCCAAGGATCGAACCCGCGACCCTTTGAGTCTCAACCGCTTGTGCCACTGCGCTAAATGGGTCGTCAAATTCACCAACCCACAATTACTAAGTTGCAGTGAGTGTGCGGACAGTACAGTGAGTCAGTGTGAGTCAGGCCTGCGCAGGAGTGTATATTGAGATTGATGCGACGCGCGCGTTTTGTTTTTGCGCGACGACGCTGCGCGCACTGACAAATAACCTACTTACGCTTCGTCCTTTTGCCTGCAGGCGGCGCGCGCCGGTCTAATGTCGTAGTCTTAGTTTTTGTTTCTGTTTATAGAAATAACTAATTCACGAAATTAGAGACTAACCCCCAAGGGAATAACTAAAATAGGCACTAAAGATAACATATGACAGTATTGGATAGTATAAAAGAATTATATGAACTTATTTGTTATATTCAACGTGTGTCTTATGTATCTTCTCTAGCAAGTTGCACAACCCAAACTCCCTAAACTCTCTGTTGAGCCTTGCGGTTGACTGGTAGAGAATGCCTCTTGGCATTAAGTCCGCCATTTGTACTTAATTTATAAAATTTATGTAAATTTGTGCAATAAAGAATAAATAAATAAATGAATAGATAGTTTAGTTAAAATATAGTTTGTCTAAATAGATAATTTACACTAATGCACTGTTTTTTCTCTTTAATTTTAATTTCTATCAACATTTGCTAGTAAGAGACTGGAAGGACACTTCAAAACTTAAAGAAATGATTAAGTTTTTATAGCTAGAAGTTTGATAACAAACCCTAAGAGTCTTTTTTTCAAAGCCAATGACAACTTATACTGGTATTCCTTTCTAACGTGAAAATAATTTACAAAGCCAATCAACAATAATTCTACATGCCTAAAAATAGCCGCACAAAAGTGGTAATTGTTTTTTTATGTACTTGATAAATACAATGTGTAAAATATAGGTATTAAGGTCACACAGGCAAATTTTATTATAAATCAAAAACAATTCAATATCTTTTAGCTTACTTAAATCCTTCAAATAATAATCGCGCTCAAATCTGGCACAGTATCAACGTCATCCCTGTCACATGGTTTCTATAAAGATTATAATTCAAGGACTTATCCATAACATTATATTGTAGTTTATTATGAACCTTATTGTAATATAAATAAGGAAACGCTATATCACTTCGCTAATCCGTGATACGATTTGAGGATTACATAGAATTACAAGAATTAAAATTAATATTGCATTCATTATTATTGATATCAAAGACTTAAACGGTTTAGGTATGTCGCTTTGGCGACGGATTAGTGATGATAAGGTTCTAGATTTGTTTCAAGTTTAAGAATTAGGCAAGTTCTGAAAAACTTTTCACTTTGAAGTTATTTGATGCATGAATTCATTCTGAAAGATAATTTTAGCAGTTTTATTCACATTTTTTCTCAACTAAGCTAGTAATTTCTGACATATCAAACACTCACGACATCACAAACGGCGTAGCCAGTGGCGCAACCGACAGTTGCTGTCATGGTAAACTGAACATTCAGAAGTCCACACTTCGAACTAAACAAAAATAGGATTAATTTTATCCAAGAAAAGAAGTGGGATATTTTTTGATGTATGCAGTATTATTGCGGTTGTGCAATTTTAAAACAGCAGAAGACATGACAGTTCTCATTTCACATGATATTTTCAGGATAGCCAAAAAGTGTGTTTAACTTTATAGCATTTAGTAAAAATGTTTTCTTCAAAATTCAGCCGAGGGTCCAACACAAAAATTATAGATATAAAATACCAGAAATACTTCCTGCAATCCATCTTACCTCATCTAGCAGAGAATGCCGAAATATTTCACATTTCCCAAAGAATATACTTAAACGAAAACTCTCGCAAAAACTGCAGCCGTATTCCAAGAAAATCTAATCCTGAGTCGAGAGGGTCCCCGGTATTCAGATTTGCAAATATCAGGAGGGTAGAGGGTGGCTGGGGTGGGGTCGACGACCTTTATCCGAGGCTGCGAGGGTTATGTATGTGTATGTATTTAGAATTGGGATTTCGGCATTAATGGAAGAGTAGCCATTTAAACGTTTTTGAAGATGTGGGAAGTATTTGAAGTGTGCAGGTTGGAGTATTTTGTGAATTCTTTCAATATAACCACTTAAAAGGATATCACCTTATTTTTCTGAAATAATCGTCTTTCGCTTTTGGTGTAAGAAACGCTAGATTTTTTAGGTCAGATCCGACAGATATGTCTTCTACTATTGTTTCGATGTAATCACTTTTCAATCGGATTATAAATATTTATTATTTAATTAACTTTGAAACAATTTATGAAGGTTAACAGTTGAGCTGGTCTTTAAAAAAATACATTGACCAAAATTATTAAACCTTAATTATTTTATAAGTAAGTGTTTGTTTATCAACATTAGTAAAATATTTACATTACAAAAATTAAATGATGTAAGAAACACTTAATGTTACTCCAGTCTTGAAGTTGTTTCCATCGAAAAGAATCCGTCAGGAAAGTCGATAGTACCCTCAATATAATTTTGAATTAGTTACTACCAAATATTTTCTCAGTGTAAATTCGATCAAATTCACTTCTAGTAGTTCGTATCTCTTCGCGAATGTCGAAGAGCGCGTCAATTATGTTTTTGACGGCGCTACTAGCCTTCGTTATTCGAAGCTGAAATAGCCGGCTATGGCTACTTAAAGGGTTCTATACTTATCACATAGCAGCTTGGCTATGCATCAATTAATTGGGTTCTAAGTAAACTTACTAACCATGCGGGTTCTGTACTTCAAGGAAGTTCATAATCTAACTCGAAACATATTTCAATAAACTGTTTGTCTAAATTGGGTTGAAAAAAAACTACCGATCTGAAACGCTGTTTTCTTCACATCTACATGAAAAGTTTTAAAAGGAATTCATCCTTGAAAGCAATACGCTGTGTATATTGGGTATTTTGAAATCATACCGAATGAACTTCTTGATGACTAATATCTCTTCCCTACTCTGCGAATAATGGTATATGTATATGTCTGGTTCTATAAGACTTAGAATGGAACCAACCAACCCAAAAGAATTTCATTGTTTTCGTTTAATTTCAGCAATTTATTTCGCTACTTAAAATATTATCATTTATTATTATATTCACAAACATCCTTAAGAAATAAATCGCATAAAACCGACAAGTGATTCATAACATTGTTAAATGTCTTATTAATCCCTGATAACTGGCTTATCTTGAGACTTTGTAATTTCACCTTAGAAACAAGAACGTTTATACAAATAAAGCGATGATTTTAATGTGTTTAAAGAGGATTTAGTATGTTTTAGTATGCTTTTTTGAAACACTGATCAGAAGGTTCTTTATTACCTGCCTGTTGTTTTCTTTCGTACTCGTACTTAGTTTTATAAACCAAATATTTCAAAAAAAGGCATATTTTACAAATTAGAGCCTTTTTCGAAACCAATAACTAGACTGGTAAATGTACGAATAAATGTATGTAATGATATCATAACGCCGACCCTCGTTAGGCGCTTCCGCGTCGGCATCCGGCTCGAAGGACCAATCCGGATACAGTTGAAAAACGGATAAAAATCAGACTCCCGCCATTAGACGCTCTAACAACCGGAGACGATTTTAAATTGTTGTCAGTAAGTTGATATTCAGAATCTTGACTCTCTTTGGTGAGCTTGTTACAAATAATTTGTATCGAATTAGTTAAATTCGCTACTGCAGACATAAAAATGTGTAGAACTGACTATGGTGTTTGAATATTACCAATATATCTGTATACTGGCCTTAGATGGAGTTTCTTTCTGAATCATAAATTAGCATACGTATAATGAAAAACGACTTGATAGTTTTCTTGAAATCTTTTTTCCTGCTAGTGAATAAAGTCCTGAATGGAAAGAAAAGAGTATTTCAGTAGTAGTAAAGCTTATAAAGTATATTCACGCTGATTCTTTTGAGGCTAATCAGCATTACTCACGCCAGAATAAAACCCCTCAAAAAGGAAAGCGAAATTCTAAAACGACGTGCGAAAAGATTTTAACTTCAAAAGTCACGACTGCTCCATATTTAAAAGAAAGCTGAAACTAGACCAAAACTTCCAAGGTCGGGAAACGCAGTCGCACGAAACTACCCTCCCCACACCCCACGCACACGTGCGCACCCCACATGGTTGCCATGGCAACGCAGCATCCTACCTTCCACGCCCCCTACCCGGGGGCGAACTCTCAAGATATTACGCCCTACTTCGCCCGCATTGGTGAACTAAAGGGGTGTAGGAGGCCTACGCTGGTGTGAGTGCGTTTTAGGCTACAACGGAATTCCAATAACGGAATCGACTGCCAAAATTGCTTCGGAAAACTCGAAAAAACTTAAAGCAGTTAGTAGATGCAAACCGGGCTTGAGTGCTGCCATTCGCAACATTCAGCCGCTCGTTAACAAACCCATTCAATTTTGAAGTATTAGTCGATTGAGGTAGAGGTTCTTGCGTCCTATCGCCGCGAGTTCCAATTAGAGACTGAGGGTTGTCGCCTGAGTGCCCGGTCTCCGACGTCACGTGTTTTCATGCGGCCGTAACTACCCACTCAGGGCGACTCCTCAATAGCCACTCCACCTGGCCTTCATTAGGAACCTCAATGTACGCTCAGAAAAGGCAAATCTACTAATTCAAAAATGCAAGTTTAAAAGAGTTAATTTGTTTAGCTAATAACCACTTCAGTAACAGCGCGATCTAATTTAATTTTTTGAATTATCGCGAGCTGTCAACGCGACAAAAGAGCGTCTTTTGTTTTTGCGTCCATAGACAAATCTTATTATGGAAATATTTTCAAATTAAGACCTCGTCCCGCATTATACGTTTGCAGCCATTATTGTCTAGGTTCTTTTTGTTCTTCCTCGCATGAAGGGGTTTTGGACCATCGTTTTGGTTATTTTTTCTCTTATTGTCTTTTTTTGAGCTGTCCCGAGCTTGAATGGTGGGCTTTGTTTGAGCGTGTTTTATTATTAATTAGTGAGCTCTTTGTTCGTGGTAATTATTGTCTTAATAAGCAGTTCCTGCTCCTCGGAGTATGGAGTGGCGGAGGAATTGTCAGCTCCTTACGCTTTTGAATGGTTTTGATGATGCGGGGTTTTGAACCGGTTGCTGGTATGCTTTTGTGTTTGGAGTTTTGGAATAAACAGGAGAACTGGCTACTCGTTATGCTTTTGGTTAATATTGGTACAGTTAGCAACAAACTCTTTCAATTTTAGGTTTTCTTGTACTAGTTTTAGGACCGGATTTGCTTTGATATTTCTTTAACACCTCATACCAAGCTGAGATTACATTGCACCGTGTGGTACTTAAGTACAATTGATTAACCTTATTATCATCAATAAAATTGTTAAGATGCGATAGCTCCTTATTTCAAAACTGTCATAATGTAAAACGAGTAGTATTAAACTTTGCATAAAATTCACGCCAGAGTTGCTAACAAGCTCGGAAACTAGTGGGGAAAAAGGGCCGAAAAAGTGTAGCCGAAAGCCCAACTAGCAAGACAACGCGTCATTAGCTGCTAAATTGGCGGCTAGGCGTATAAATTTTGTTCCTCGCTCCTCGTCGCCAATTATGCAAAATGGCGCCCACCGAGGGGCTATTCAGCCGCCACTTCCGAGCCGAGTGTCTCACCTTTAATTAAAAACGACTTCTTTTCAGCACTTTATTATGCGAAATAAACGGGATCGTACTGTTCGTGTCGTTTAGTTATTTCATAATTATTATAACTTTGTGCGTTTGGGATGTGCAGTTGTTTAAACAAGTGATTTTTGTTTTATACCAAAGAACATTGCCGGTGCTGAAAATATGCGTTTATGAAAGAATGAAGTTCACAGAAATTAAACTTAACACGTTGGGCGCCACCTTGAATATTAAAATGATTCGAATGTAATTCAAAAATGTTTGATCTGTGGTAATATTATGATATTGCGATTAATGGAAGTGATCCCTACAGTAGCAAAATATGTTTGGTTATGATAAATGTCAAATTAGTTTGCAATGTTAATTTCAGGAATACAAAGGAATAGAAATAGAATTTAGCCGATCAAATATTTTGATGAATAATAATCGAATCAACATTTCTGTTGGTTTTCACGAAACAAATTGGATTTAAGTTGTACTCAGACTGAATAAGCTGGTTAGACTTCTTGCCTAAATCTAGGTACTACTTCGGGTAACCAAAAGTTTCCAGCAATTCTAATCAAGTAACTTTCCTAACCTATGTGATTTGTTTGTTCCAGACGGGGAAAATGGGCTTACCAGCTGGTGGTGGCCTTTCCTTGTTCTGCCCTGGGGGAGACCTGGGGCAGCCGCCGCCCGCTCACATGGGCATCCCGCCGCCCTACCAGCTAGACTCAAAGCTTGGTGAGTAGTAAAACTTAAACTCATTGTAATATGAAAATCAGTGGTGTTCTTAAAAATTAGTTTAAATGAGCCTCGGCAAACTACCATGAACCGCGCTCAGAATCGAACAAGACACTTCTATTGAATCATATAGATAGTCGAGCAAGTGTCATCGCCATTCCAATATGTCAGGACCAACAATATTATAATAAAAAGAGGTACCTTTGCTGAAAAAGTGGCATTGCACCCGAGATCTGAACTAATTAGAACGCCCGAGCTTGAGACGACACTACGAAGCATGTATCTGTATCGTTTACACTCTAGTAGGTAATCATACTTTCTTGTTCACACGTGACAACACGATCACATTAACTACGTCACGGTACGTCATACGCCATGGACAATTTCTGACTACTCATCAGTACTGAAATAACCTACCTCTTTTTCACACTAATATCATTGGTCAGAACCCAAAGTTTTTCCTATTCAGATTAGAGAGTAGATTTCAGCAAATAATGTAACTTAAGAAGGTTGTTTTTCTGAATTTAAATGGTCATTTATGTTTTTAGCTGCGGGTCTGGCGCGGACACCCATCTACCCTTTTCCCGGGGGTGCGTACCCCTACCCCATGCTCAGTCCGGAGATGTCACAAGTAGCAGCCTCGTGGTAAGCCTCATATAAATAACTAATTCACCATCATTTTATACAATTTCAATGCATTAGAGCAGTTGGTAGAGTTCCCATCTATAGCGCGGAAGGAACTTGTAGTGGGTTCAATTCCCACACTGAACAAGAGATAGATTAGGTGGCGATAGTTTTTTTCTTTTTTGATATTTTAGTCATAAAAGTCACTTCATTATCTTTTAAAGGCTTACTATGATTGCCACAAAGAAGAAAAAAACAAAACGTTATTTAAGACAAGGTGCTATGTTCATAGACAGTGTTATTTTTAAAACCTCTATAAGAAGACAGTACTTATTTGATATCAACAGCCTGGCTAAGTAACATGCGCACCGCGACAAGATTATCTCGGGCTTTCTCATGTGCTCCATGACAAAATTTTGTCGTTTTTATTATTAAATTTAGATTTTTCAGAATTTTGTCGCTTTGCCCTTCTTAGGCCCGCTGCATTAAATCTAAGTTGTAAATTAATCAGTGAAATTCCCTTTAGTCATAGTATGTTCGTATCCAGGCATACTCCGAGTATGTACCCCATCACCTCGGCGGCGAGCGGCTTCCGGAGTCCGTACCCCACCACGCTGCCTATCCCCACTTCTAGTCTGTCGAGGTAAATAACCAGATTTACCATTATTAACCCCCTTGAAATTTTGGGAATATCTTTCACTATACATTTGGTGTAATGGTCAAGAAATTGGTTGGTACACTAGAGGTTGCGGGTTCGATCCCCCAACGGTACAAACCTTTGTGTCATGCCAGTTTGTATTGTCTGACTGTTTATCAGCAGTATTTACGATTATACTTGGTTGTGGCGGAAAAAAATATTATTTATGGTTTATTTAAGAATTAGAGCCATAATTGTAGTCAACATTCTAAAAAGAACCTTTGTTTCAATAAACATTTTAGTATAAAAGTGACTGTGTGTATTATGAACAACAACCCGTTTGAATTCGCAGGTTGTACAAAAAAACAATGATTAAAATAAACATTTTTAGCACATTTTTAATTTCAAAATCTGTTTCCAATTTTATCCTGTTTCACTGCGTAAGTCAAATTATTAATTTCATGCAAAATAGGTACCTAAGTAGCCTAAAATTGATAAATACCTACTATTGGAAATTAATAAATATTTTCAATCTCTTTAACTACCCGAAACCCGCTTATCTTCTTTATACTTACTCTTCTGTCTATTGCAGTGAATTGTACCGGTTCTCCCCGACACTGGGCGGAGGCCTAGGCCTAGGCTTAGGGCCTGCGCTGGTGCCTCCGCCCTCATCCAAGGCTGATGTCGACTCCTACCAATCGCGGTATGCGAGGTAAGTTAGTTACAACCATACATACGAATTATAACTTTTACATGTTTTGTAAATCATGTCAGCACTCTAGTACTTTGTCATACTGGGTAATTTGATGGCATCTTGTAAAAATCTGTGACAACGGCAACAAAGTCAGTGTGACATAGTTCCACAGTCATACTTAAGATGCTGACTATACGTGTGTAGATATCAGTGCGACAGGGAAATATCCCAGATATCAAACAAATAAACAAAAACAACCAAACAACAGCCAACTGTTGTTTGGTTATTTTGGTTTGTTTTGTTTTTCTTGGGAAAAGTACAGAACAATCCGCACTGTGCTTACCTCATAGTTGAGATGAAACTTGTGCCCAGAATTTTGTCGTATGCCAAATATCAAAAATAAAATAAATACATGCTTCCTCTCCATTCGCAATATGAACTTTCAACCCAACAATTACTTGAATTCACACACGCGCCCATAAACCTTATAATAACAGCTAATAAAATAACATGTCAAAATGTAAATTCTAATAATAGTGCAGTAAGCGTTTCAATCAAATCCACGCACTCTTGTTGGGAAGTGACACCACACCCCCCAATGATATTATAATAAAAAGACGTAGATAGGTTACTTGTGCTAAAAACGTGGGACCCGAAATCAGGACTTGGACCACCAGAGCAAAGCATTAACAGTTTCAGACGACACTGCGCAACATGTATCTGTCTCGTTTACGCTCTAGATAATCATACTCTCTTGTACACACGGTCAAATTACGCCTACGCCAGGGGACAATTTTTGACTTCGCGTCAGTACTGACATAGCCTATATACGTCTTTTTTATTAAGTATAATATCATTAGTCAATTCAATCTAATTCAACAATTCAGTATCACAAGATCTCCGTGTGTGTTTTTGAATCAGAACTGCTATGTGTGGCACTAAAAAAGTGGCACCCGAAATCAGAACTTTCGAACTGAGCAAAGCATTGACAGTTTAAGACGACACTGCGCAACATGTATCCGTCTTGTTTACGCGACTGACTAACATGACTTCACGTCAGTACTGACATAGCCTATCTACGTCTTTTTTATTGTAATATCATTCACATTGACACCCCCGGGGTATCGCTGAACTCGCGCTGGCGATGTTATCAAAGGTACTTAGTACTTACCCATTCTGATCGTATCTACTTGTTACGTTTAGTGTCCACCCCTACAGATCGGAGATAAGGAAACAGATGCGACAGAAATTGTGTTACGGGTATTATTGATGGGGTTGTTTTAATTTTTAGTTTTAGTCGTGGGGGTGGGACGAAAAGAAAAAAAAAATTGACGCCCCAGGCTTTACTCAACGACCTATAAGTTCGTTCGCGTTAAAAATGCGGTAATTTCATATTTTTCCTTCGATCTAGCACGTCCTCTAACCAATCGAATCGTTCCTAATTAGAAAGACAAGTCCAGAGTGACCAGTTGAACGCATACTTTTGAATGCAAAGGTTGTGGTTCTGAGTTTTTTTGTGTGCGAAAGAATTATTTTTTAAAAATCACTGCATTCTTAACGCGAACGAACTTATAGTTCGTTAAGTAAAGCCTAGGGCGTCAAAAAACATATTTTTTTCACAAAAAACAAATCATTCCCTACGTACTGGTTCATAAAAAAGCTCTCGTATTTGTTCTTTAATGACGATATGTTATTTTCATTCAAATTTATTGATTACAATTTTGCATTATCAGATTGACATGGCGATATCATTATCGTTTGTTGTAATCAGATTACCAAACAAACCATTCCATATTTTTCTACTAAAAATAACAGGTAAGAAACAAAAACAAAAAACTTAAATTACCATGTAAATTGGTACCAGCCATAGAAAAACGCACTTTCAATTTCTACCAAAGTTGAATTGAGTGACCGTTTAAAAAAACTTGTTAAATGAGTAAAATACCACAACACGTTAAGAAATAGGTTTAAAGAAAGGTGTAATCGTACACTACACGTCCACTGGAATGGACGTCACTCAAAAATACATAATCACTGTGGCAAAGGCGGGGTGCCACTGTCAGCGAGTTGCGAGTAGATTTATATTAGGTAACACATTAAAATTACATTACATTATTATTACGACTTACGTCCTACGGGAGGTGTGCAATGTGTAATACATTACAAACATTCCCTGTCCCATGAGTCACATGTGATTTTAATGGATTTTCAATTGTGATATTTAATGGACGGGGAACATGTTAAATGAGGGAATAAAATAGGTTTAATGCCTCTCATATGTTGTGATTCTCATACACACGTGTTTTCAGGCCTGTAGGATGAAGATAGACTAAATCAGTAGTTACTGCTTTGCTTGTCACATACTTGTCAAACTAGTATCTGGACTTCACGGCTACTTTTCAATGGTCGGACTACGTCACAATGAAAAATAGGAATACGCAGCAGTTCAGCAGTTATTCAAATCCAGTTAGCGCTACAATCAATGGGATTATTACTTAGGAAATACATCGTCAGTTCATTGTCGAATGATGGTAATCCGGCTGAGTTTACCAGTTATTGAAGTTTGATTTTTTTGTTATTCCAAAACTGGCTTTAACTTTCCGCTCTTACTCGCACCACACACATCCCCATACATAAAAGTCCAGGTACAATCATGTAAATAAGTCTCTGCCGGTGAAATTTAATTAAGATGATATATGAGACTCCGGGGCTAACGGGTCCGTGACGGTACCGTCAGCACGAGGAGTCCGAGATAAAATCCTTTTTATAATTGTTAATATGCAAATTGTGGCGTGACAAGGGTTATTTTTTTGGATTGACAATTTATCGAGTTGTTTTTGGGTTAACAGTGATGTATGCGACTGTCAGCGCGGATTCAGGAACCTGTCGATTATATTGGTCGTTTTTGTTTTGAAAGTGGAATAAGTATTTTTATTAAAAACATCATTGGCTCTTATTCCACACAACTGTGTATGCGCAAACTAAGCAAGGCTTATGCTATAGCCTACTAGAAAACGGATAAATACGTTTTAACGTAGACGATCATTCACGTGTTGAAGAATTTGTTAGAACTTTGTCTGGGTTAACTCACGGCTACAAAAACCACTACACATCTGTATAGGTTTTCGGGTCCAGCAGTGGACTACGACAATGATAATGAAAACGCCTATAGCGGGTAATAAGTGAAACTAACGATATTCCATACAAATAATCTATGCGATAAAAATACTCTCCTAAATTGTATCAGATTTTTTAAGAGTTCTTGTTTTGTGCAATAAAGTATAATTTATCTAATCTTATTTACGCTACCAAAAATTTGTGGTAGTCCCTTAGTAGTGAGAAGTCCGTCACCTTGTCGTGCGGACGGTACCGCGTGGTCTCGCGCATACCTCGTTTGGTTTGGGAGCGCACGCGCATTGTGTCCAGCCTTTTCTTTTTCTCGCTCCTTTTTGGGGTTCCCGGGGCTGATAGAGAACCTTGCGCAAGCTTAAAATATTTGAAATAAATCATTTGTCATGTGTCAGAACCATCTTAGGTTTAGTAAATACCGAAATAAGAAAATTTGATCCAAAAATACTTGATGCAGTAGATACATAGCTTGTTAAAGGCTAGCTAGATAATTTAAATGATAACTGTCCAGTTTCGGGATCAAACTAACGGCTATGGGCAACTGAAGGTTGTTGCCTCATTAGTTGCGTTGCGTCGCCGCGTCGTTGCAACAATCAACACTACTAATAGGACAATCTCATAGAAAATATATTTAAAAAATCACGGAATTTTGACGCTAGTAGCGACGCACTGTACTGGTTATTTTTTCTATAAACCATCTCTTTCAAACTGCGTGAAAATAATTGACATTTATTCCCTGGTATATTGCCATATATTTAAAGAAATCATCAATGAAACTTGAAATGTGAATTACGATTTCACGGTTTCCGTACACACAATTAAAAAATGGCTGCCCAGAACCCGTTCTCATGTATTCTAACCCACACTTGTCGATGTTTTTTTTATCTTTTCCCATTTTTAAACCGACTGCAGGAAGTCGTATATTTAACATCGCTGCGTTCTTCGAACTAATTTAACGTAGGACTCTGTATTAGTGCTACTAACTCAACATATAATGTCTCTGACATTTTATTTTATAGCTTTTCTATTTTAGTCTTATAGAATTTTCTGAACGGGAAGTTGTTCGTCTGATTCCTTTTGTTTGTCTTTTTTAAACTTTTCCTTTGGAAGCTATTTCCGGGTTTTGTGTTTGGTTGAAATTTATTGAGATTGAAATCGGAGTTTTGCTTAGTAAATGTTTTTTTTTGTACTTTGTGCGCATTTTTTCCGATGTTTCACAGTTTTGACGTTAAGTGTGACATCACAGTGGGAAAATCGCTTTATTTTTCAAATGCCGATTGCATAAAAGCCCTTAATCAAGTTTATAACAAAATACTTTTTGTACATACGAGTACCTATTTACATAAATAGGTACTCGTATGAACAGAGGCGCACACATCGACCTTTACACACGGGCACCTTAGGCGGCTGACCCATTTTGCAATGGTTTTGTAAAGGTTGATGTGTGCACCTCTGTACAAAAAGTATTTTTTTATAAACTTGACTAATCTAATAATTTTAACTCTAACTGAAAATCACTATTAAAGTTACTCTTACTCCATCGGTGATTATTTTTGAGTTCGTCTATAATTTGTTAATGTCAAGTCTAACCTTTATTCTTTGCAAGTCACGACATAACAATATATTACATTTTAAGTTATTTTTAAATCTTGACCGCTACCCTATGTTTACTTCAAGAAAATGGAACCTTAATGCTTAGAAGTTAAAGTTCAAGATCATTTCACGTTGTGCATAACCACTATTATCACCTTATAAGCTTCAAATCCCTCTGTTACGAATACAACACAGTTAACTTTTATCTCTTGCATTTTTGAACTTAACACGTTGGATTAAGTTTCATATTTGAATAGCAAGTGTTGTTCTCGTGGCGTCGATTAACTTTTTAGTGATGCTACCAATGTTTCAACCATCTGATATTTATAATAATATACATATTTAGATTTGAAGTAATGAACCTGTTTTACTTTTTGTTGTTCATACACGGCTGTGTTTGTCTATCGAACTTTAACTTTAAAAAGAGAGATAGGTGCTCAGGCTCACAGCATGAGCTTATACATTATAAGTAGTGCAATATGTACATTTCAATTTCTGGAAAACTTGGAAGGCATAATTTTTTTTTTCAAAAATGACTTGGATAAGTCGACGTAGACTTGGAAAGATTATTATTATTTTTAAATTCTTTCTTATTTCCTGTTCCAAAACATAACACTAGTATTCAATTATAGACACCAATGTATAATTTAGGCGGCCCATCGCTAGGTTTCCTTATCTTCAGTTAGAGTACTTACCCCCGAATTCACAAACGTCAATCAATGCTAAGCACGCGCTCACGCTGTCCCGTAAAACGACAATACAACTGAAAAGGACAGCTATACTTCTGAGGGATGCTCAACGATGATTCGCGTTTATGAATTCGGTGGCAAGACATTTATTACTATTCTATCGACATAAATAATAGTGTTAGCAACTCCACTTTTAGTTTATTCCTACCTCCGTCCAATCGATCACTCCCATCACTACACCGTCCGCATATGGAGTTTAGTAGAAACTGCGCGCGCGCACCGGAAACGGCGCGTCTATATCCAACCGGACGCGCGCTTGTTTACGTCAGTCTGTTTGTCGTTAACACCCAGACTCGTTAACATATTGATCCCTGTACTTGCTAGATAAATCTAGGTGTAATTGTTTGTTTATTGGTTAGAAGGTAACCGTCTCGCAGTTGTGACAGTGATCGGCGACGATCGCTGTTGTTAAGCAACAGACGTCGGGTCGGAAATGGGATGGGTGACCACCCCGACCGAAATTTAGTGATGTACATTTCGGGCAGGCACGCTAAGCAGTTGGTCCCGGTTGACGTCGCTAGATGTCAATCGTTAAGCTTGGTCAGAGGCCCTAGGGCGGCTTGATAACATCTGACATTATGGTTGCTCACTAACCTTACACCCCTCCAACAATCCGCACTGAGCCCGCGTGTTGGAGTATGGCTCATTCCACCTCATAGTTGAAGTGAGGCCTGTGCCCAGCAGTGGGACGTATATAGGCCGTTTTTGTTATGTTATGTACCCAGACTCGTTAACATATTGATCCCTGTACTTGCTAGATAAATCTAGGCGTTATTGTTTGTTTATTAGGAATACAAATTGTAGGTTTAATGTTTGTGATAACACGTAATTGAACATGTAAGGTCAGTTTGAATTTGTGATCTTAACATTAGTTCGCACTTCATAATAATCTGCTTATCGATACATGTAATAAGTCTGTATCTGAGCAAATATGAACATTGTAACCTTTTGATTAAAGGTTCTGGTGTTACCGACTTGACTTATTATTTAAAAAAAAAGAAACTACTGGCGCCTAATCTCATCTCGGTCGTGATGAGTTATCTATAAAATTCACTTTCTTTGCCACAGTGGTCGTTTGAGAGAAAATTTCCAAGATTTTTTTGACATACAAAATGGGAGAAAATACTAATTCTGAGTGAAGCGTATTGATGATTGAAGTAAGCGTGAAGCTCCGAGATGTGAAGTGATGTTAGCCGGAATGCCACCCCTGAAAGGATTTTTATGAATATTTGTACATTAATAGGTACTACAAAAGTTAGACTAATGATGATACTAAGTAATGAGGATGCAAAAACAGTGCTATACAATGATAGTGAATATTGACGTCAATGATTGATATTTGCATGCTAGGATTGCGAAAAAATGCTTTGTTTTAAAAATGAAGTTTCACGATTCTTGTAAATACGAAATTCAGCAATAACGGTTCCGTAAATGAAAGTAAAAATAAAAGAATGATCAGTTATTATTTACAGTTTTTATTCCCATAATTTTACAATGCAACTTTTTAATAGTAGAAATAATATGTATTTTATCGTTTATAAAACTTAAATATAAATATTTAAATTACAGATCGTTAGAAAAAGGTAGCAGCAGCTCAGCGAGCGACAAGCCGTCCGAGAGTACGGCCAGCAACAACAGCAAGGAGCAAAACAAGAAGCCCCATATAAAAAAACCCCTCAACGCCTTCATGTTGTATATGAAGGAGATGAGGGCGAAGGTGGTGGCGGAGTGCACGCTCAAAGAGTCAGCCGCCATCAACCAAATACTTGGCAGACGGGTGAGTGAACATATGTTTTTACTTATGTTTTTTTTTTTGAAAAAAAAAATTATGTTGACCTTATTTTTTGAAAAAAAAAAAATTTTTTTGTTGACCTTATTTCTTGAAAAAAAAAATTATTTTGCTGACTTTACTCAAATGACATTTTTGTCTTGGTCAGAGTGCCTAAAGAATTAATGATATTAAAATTTTTGCTTTATTTAAATATATCAACTTACCTTAGCCTCTAAAGTCTACTTCAAGGATTATTATTTACAATGTTTTTTTCATTGTTAATCTTGTTAGGAATGCGACCAGTCATCAATAAACAAAGTTATGGCACACAATGCGTCGCCATATCTGCGATCTGTACCAGCGCTGAATAATAAACGCTTACATTAGCAGTGTACGGAGAATCGAACCCGCTACCGTTCCCAGAACAAATCTCATTCCGAACAAGAGTAACATGTCGTAAACTAATTTTATTATAGGCTACGTGTTTAAATATAAGTGTTTTTCCGTTTCGTGAACTCTCAATCGGCGATTTTTTATCGGTAAATAAAATACGTGGGCCACATGCAAATTCTAAATTGGGACATTATCAGAAATTAAACAATGATAGCAACAAAATTATTAAAATAAACTCAAGTTAGTTTTTTTTTGTTCATTACTAATATTATCACAACAATTTTAAATGTATTACCAATATTTTTCAAATACTTTTGTGTTTTGTAGTAGTATCTGGGCACCATATTGAACTATTTTGATCGTATACAAATACAACGATTTTGGTGATGTTGTGAACGTTCTCATTTACTCATACACGCGATAATTGAATGCCGTCATTTCGACTACTTCATAGGTTATAGCAATTATGATCGTAGACAAATATCATTAAAATCATACATTTTACATCTATGAGCTGTCTTAAAAATGAGTAATTACTTTGACTTTTGTGCATCTATGGTATGTATCTGTTAATTTGTTTAACGATTCGTAAATACCGTAACGCAAAAATTGTCTACTTAAATGAAAAAAAAAATTATAAAAATAATTTACGAGAAAGCAAAACATATTTTGGTTACCAATAAAACTAACCCGATTGGAGAGCTTACCAAACGGCATGGTGCCGTGACGTGGACTTACGTTACTATCCTGGTGTCATGCAGTGGCACTCCTTGAGTCGGGAGGAGCAGGCAAAATACTATGAGAAAGCGAGGCAAGAACGGCAGCTGCATATGCAACTATACCCGGGTTGGAGCGCCAGAGACAACTATGGTTACGGGTCCAAAAAGAAAAAACGAAAAAAGGATCGCGGACCAGCCGAGCTGGGAGGTACAAGCACAGGCCTAGGGTCCGAGGGCAGGGGCACTCCGACGCTTTTGTACACTCGCTTCACCCCACTGTCCTCTCCTCGACGCCTGAAGGCAAGATTCCTCGCACTAACACGCCGTCCGGGGATTCTCACCTTCAGCTTTTGTGGTCTGGTCTAGTGGATACGTGGATTGATAGGATCTGTTGGTGCTACCAGAATTGTCTTCGGAACCAGGTTGTAGCAGACTCTTAGTAGGGTTCCTACTGGGATTAACTTGTTATTCAGCATACCTACTTAATCAGAAATCAAAAACCTGAAGAAGCTTCTTCAATAGTTTTTTTAATAACGTTTAAAATTACAACAAGACACAATTACAGTAAAAAGATTTGAAGAGTGACGAGGGTCTCGAAAACCTAAATGAATCTAATAGGATCCATTGATGCACTTGAAAGAAAAAACTCAGGTATCCTGACGACGCCCGTTTTCGTGATGGGTTGAAATCCGGACAATACCTCCAAAGGTCTTGGGTTCGATGCCCACCCAGAACAAACATTAATGTTCGTAACATTAATGTTTGTTCTGTATAAATGTGTGATATTATGTTCAGTCTCTGGCACCATAAATTACATGTCTTAGTTTGCGGTCAGACGATCGAGAATTTATTTTTTTGTTTACAACGATAGCGAAAGTGTGACACTGTCATAAAATGACGCATAGCGCGTGCGGGACAGTCCGAAGTCCACAGTGTTGCCTAAGCCGTCGTTAATTGTACCACAGTAACAAATCAACTAGTAGGACCTTTTTGAATTAGACGATTGGTGGTGTACTGAGCCTAGAACCGGGACATTTAATATTCACTCAATAAATATTCACTAACTCTCTCAACAAATATTAAGAAGAAATTATAAACCAGCAAAAACGACTTTTATGTTGATAAGTCTCATATATTTTAATAAATAAACACGATGATTAGAAAGCCTCAAATTCAGTTCAATTACCATTCCGCAACTGTTGTTCATTAGGGTTTAATGGGCCTTCAGCAGTCGTCTAGCTGGCGTGAGATTTCTGTCAACTGACAATTTGCACAGCAAGAGTAATCTCCCGCGAGTCACAGTATAGCCCCACCGTTTAATTTGAAAGCGTCTGAAAAATAAACAAAATAAGTTAGTATTTTATGGGAGAATATCCATATAAAAGCAGATAAACTTCTAATGTAAACACAAGATTAATTTATCGTCAACAGGCAAGTTCCTAATTTCTTTTTATCCGTACCTGGGACTCACCAATTGATTCTATTGATACACTTATAGGTCTTACCCATTATTGGTTCAAATTGGTCCACAGTTGGGCTAATAGGTCCTGTTGATCCATCGGATCCACATGCCCAACTGCAGAGGCTGAAGGACCCAGCCAGGACTAACCGAGGCTTGTCACTAACTAAGCATCCGTCCCGTCCTGTATGTGAGTGTGCGTGTGTGTTGACCGTACCTACCGTTACCGTACCTTCCGTTACCGTACCTTCCGTTACCGTACCTTCAGTTACCGTGGCGAGCGCCGCGTTGTGCTAGAAAAGCGGCTGGGACCTGCAAGCGAGTCGGGAGTGAGGCGTAGGGCGGAGGGTAAACACTTGACTCTGAAAGTTACTCACTGGGTAAATTTACATCAGTAACTCGGGATAGTTACCGTTCATAACTTTGGAAAGTAGGATCAGTAACTATAGGCCTACTGACTAACTGAGGCAATTAAATAATACCTTCATTCCATTTCATCTGCAACTAAGGTATACACATAGTTTTTCAATATCCATCATTCGTAAATTTCGGATTTTAATTCAACTGTATTCATCAAATTGGATCATCATAAAATAACATATCATCCTATAATTTCGTTGTTTCGAAATCTCTTCTAAAAAGCGACAGCTAGCCGTATAGCCGAACTTCAGTTACAATAATTTAAAAACAACTGCTTGCTCCCGAAGTCAGTTTTCTCATGCAACCCAATGCGCACTAGCGCACTCCATTGTATAGTCAATTTTGTCTGTGCTTTAATAATTTGTAAGTAAAATCTTGTCAGTCCACACCTATTCAAAAGTTTGTGTGAAAGTTAGTAGATAACTTGCAACACAGGCCAAGTCAAGATCAGAAATATTTTTCACTTGACACTGGCAACTCGGTGTACCGCACTTCCGAGCACAAATGAAGGCCAAAAAGAAAAGAATAATGATTCAACTTTTTGTTTTGTTCGAAATCTTTCGCTAGACTCGACCTCATTCCAAATTCTTACAAAACCCTTGAGGAGTCGAGTGTTGACTGGTGGGCCGCCCAGCCGCCCTACGCCCTCGTTGTTTCGTGTTTGTGTACTTAGACGTCGAGTGATGGTGTACACCCTACTACCCTATCGGAAACTATATTGGTTTGTTATGTGTATAGACGAGCGCGACTCCAAAGACCGCAGAATAGGTTCTGTGAGGAACTTCACAATTGGCCATTCTCATTCCGTAGGATCAAAATTTTTCGAGCTCACAGGGCTGTTTTTCTAGCACCAGATAGAAGCACGACACCACGTGAAGTGCATTTCTCTTTTCTTTCCATATTGCGGCGGTTCTGTAGTGGCATGCTCTGGGCCGTGAGGAGCAAGCCAAGTATTACGAGCTGGCGCGCCGAGAACGGCAGCTACATATGCAGCTCTATCCCGATTGGTCGTCTAGGGCTAATACGCAAAGGGGCAAGAAGAGGAAGCGAAAACAGGAGACAACCGATGGAGGTACTGCCTTTTCTCCGTCGAACTGCGCTTACCAGCATCCAATAACGCGGCCACCCGCTCGGAGCAACGCTCGTCTCCAACTCATTAAAAATGAGGTCACTTAATAAAGGATTAAGAGACGGTCGTTGTTCCCCCCCCGCACCTATCCCTCCCCGCGGGAGTTCAATTGCTTTGAACTCTGAAACGATATTGCCGAATGTCTTGGTTGGGGTACAGGTTGTAGACTTACCAGTATCTTTTTTATTTAAATATTTATCGCATTTATTTATTTTCTTTCTGTTTTGTTTATACAAACGCTATTTATCGAGACACCCTGATATGGCACTCCTTCGAAGGTTGTCCCGGTTTTTGGCTTACCACTCTGCTCCGACGCTGCGATTTGGGAAGCGTGCATGTTTTATTCACAGTCAATTGAACAATTGAGTAATTGCTTTGCAGGGAGTTAGTACAAGCGCTCCGAAAGGCTGGGACAGCCTTCTCGTGGTATAGAAAGCAGAATGATGAGAGAGTCAGAGAGAGAGTAGCAGCGCGCGAGCCCAGGCCTGACTGCCGGCTCGTCTGCGGTGTTCAAATGATACTGGCCAAACTTGATTTCTTTTGATTCCAGAGAACCTATTCTGCTTCAATTTTGCTTAAGCGTCATCTTTATTTGTGGTTTTATTTTCCGATAGCAGTATACCGTAGTTAGATATTATTTTCGAAAGTTTATGCGTGTAGTATGTTATTTTAAAACCAATGTTTTTTCCGTTATGGTCCCGTTCATTTTTCCTCCCACCCTGCATGATACTAACATGTGAAGGGGGTTTTTGTTGCATGGCTTTTTCGTAGTGAGTAGTTGTATCAGTAATTATTTTAAGACGCTTCAAATATGATTTCCGGTAAATTTATTTCGCTGTAATGACATTCGCAATATTCTTTTTATGATTATGAGCCGCAAAATTTACTAGACATCATATTTTATCTGTTGATGATTATTAAAGAACATTCCATGATTGATTTTGCAGTATAATTTTGATTTTGCGTTAAAGTAATAAATCCAGATTTATAAAGATTAAATTTAAAGCAGTATCTATTGAATACAAGTTGAAAGGTATTTGAATATTTAAAGCTTTTTAGTGTATTTTCTAACGAATTTTATATGGAACTTCCAGGAAATAATTTGAAGAAATGTCGTGCGAGGTATGGCCTCGACCAACAGAATCAATGGTGCAAGCCTTGCAGGTGGGTTTTCCATATTTGTTTTTTTATTTCTTTTTGCTTTTAAAGTCTTGTAACTGGCAACCAGCAGTGTAGCCACTACCCTGCTCGTTGACGTGTTTCAAACTATGTTTCTATGTGGAAAGACTTGGCTTACCTTAACCGTCCGTTTCTACGACGAGTCCAAGTGGAGCCTTGTCGTTAATCTTTTCTTTAGTATTATTTTTGTATATTCCAAAACAAAAAACTGTTGTAGATGTTGTGATTTCTATTTATTTTTATTTCAATTTTACGCTCCTCGATAAGAGTTTTAGACTAAGAACTATGTTAAAGAGCGATGCTGTTGATTCAGAAAATGTGTCTTTTCACAAAGAAATAACCGAATTTTAGTATGAACACGATTTTTTTGAAAGTAGACAAAGTGTGGAGAGTAGTGAACATAGGTTTTAGAGGAATAGACTAGTGGTCAGAGGAAGGGCAATCATTTGTCGACGAAAAAGAAAGCTTTCAAAAAAATCCTGACACATTTTCTGAATTGCACTCGCTTTTTTTGTTAAGTCTCGACGAATTTAGTTAATTTATTGGTTCAAAGGTATAATGTACTTATCGACATGTTTTTTCCACTCATGATTGCCGCTTCTCACGGATTGACGCTGCATTCCGCTGGCACTATTGGTGACTCTTTAAATTCGTTTCGCTCTTTTTATAATGCAAATATGACACCAAACGCTACATGGCTCAATGTTTTATGTTTTAATCCTTTAATTTTCGGACTCGTAACACTATATTTTTCATCCAAATCCACATGATCACCATTTCACATATTTTGAAAATCTCATACCCTACTTTTTATTGGTTCTTTGTATCAAATGCTTTGTTTAAAACGATCCTAAACCACCTTAAAATATATGTTCGTTCTTTATTAACGATCTATCATTAATAACCTCTTGCACAATTGCTTTCCCATCTCTATACATGAAAACTTTCACTTCTTCTAATGTCTCTCTATCTCATCAAATTATTCTTGCAACTATTTTAACTCTTCAACCACTTTGATCCCCAATTGTAACCACCTTATCCTCCCGAAGTCCTCTCCCTTACTTGCTGGGCTACAGTCCCGAGTCAAGTAGCGTTATGGTGTCTGGAGGCCTAGGGCTCCTCCGACCGGAGCCGGCGACGCCGCTGTCGGCAGCGAGTCTGGTCGGAAGCCCACCACAGGAGCCGACATATGTCAACCTCTAGTGCCGGCGAACCGCCGCCGAAGGACGAACCACGGTCAGTTTGAGTGAAGAGTGTGGAAATGATGGTGTCTATAATGGTGATGACAGTTCTTCAACATCACGTTAAATTTTGTATTGCTCTGTCCCTTTAATTCTTGTTGCTGCCATTGCGAGCAAGTGAAAATACACGCCAATCGCCTATTCTTCTCTTTAGAGTTGCGTTAGTTTTTATGAAGGAGAAAGATTATATAGAAAAGTAATGAAAAGAAGAAAACTCGATTTTTAACTTGCATCAAAATTGCTCGGTATTGATACAAAAATCAGAGACCGTTGCAATCGTCACAACACCTGACTTGAAAAAAATTGTGTAACAACGGTATTGTTGAAAAATGTAGTCTTCATCAATTTGCTTGATTATGGCAAATGTGATGTTATTCTCTAAAATTCAACTACCTATGCTTTATTATATTCCAATATTTCAGTAATTAGTACCGTTGATGGATCAGATTAATATCCTAGATAATTAAGTTAATATCAAATGAGAGATTTCTCTTATTTATTACGTATTGCCATTACCATGACACCTATATCCATATTCGTGAATTGTTGAATGAATGAAGTTGAATTTTGATGTTGTCATTAGGTATTGATTGAATGTGTATTTGTTGTTGTAGGTAGCATTACGTTTGTTTTTTTTGTTGTTTTTATCTACAAAAGAAAATGCGACATAGCTTGAGTCGTTGTTGTTATTCTTTGTAACTCCAATAGCTAAGCTAATAATGAGTTAACCTCTTTTGTAACTCAGCATGAGTGGATATTTGTTTTTATTTAGTGTGTTTACTTTTTAACAATTTAGCATGGCGTTTTTAACTTTAATTTGTTATTTTATGCTGTTTTTTGTAAGTAGGTTAGTTTTAGTTTTATGTCTTAAGCTTTTGTAATCGTTTTCTGTTTCTAAAGATTTGGTTTTACTTTTTTAATTGTTTATAAATGTGTAGTTTTTATACTTTTTTGTGTACTTTCGTATTTGTGCATGAGAAAAGACTGCAGTCTGCTGAGTTAAGATGCGCACTGACTAAATTTTGCTACGCGTTAGCTCGTGCGATATTCTTATGGTTCTGTCGCTATTCGTATAGTTTTTGCGATAATTTTGTCACCTTGCGCATCTTAGACTCCGCAGCTTATCTTCCCCTAATGCAATTAGCTAAAATGTTCCAAACAACTTTCCAGGCGGAAGAAGAAGTGCGTACGATACATGGAAGCCCTGGCAGCAGCAGCGGGGAACGTCCCCCTTCCCATGGCGACGCCCCAGTCCCCCTGTTCTGAAGAGGACGTCAAACTTGAGGAGATGTCGGACGCGTCGAGTGACGGTGATGCCGACACTCCGCTCAACTCGGCCTCGAGTCCGGGCGGGCTGAGCGCGCTGTCCTCCCTCGCCTCGCCCGCCTCCGACCCGCCGCCCCCACCCCCGCGCAACCCCGTCGGCACCAACCCTCGGGACGCCAACAACCCCCTCTCCGTCGGACAGCTGACGTCACAGTCCTGGCCGCGCGCCGCCCAAGCGAGACCCGGCCACGAGGTCATCTCCGTCTCATAGTGCCGGTGGTGCGCGTGACGCAATCCTAGACTCTATGCTAGACTCTGTAGCGATTTCGCCTTGAGAGACGTTCTTGTTAATACCCAGGTGGAATCACCATCGAGTGTAGCGACTACTAAAAATTATCCACACACCTTCATGCTAATTTCACTGACTCAGCATCACTTTGAGTGGATAATTCTTACGTGCACTAGCGACATCTATTGTCGCTTGCAGCTGCGAACAGAGCCATCTAGTGCGTTTGGTGCCAAATCGTGTCGGTTGTGATATAAAGCGAGGTACCCCCAGGAACTGCTGAATAGACTATTTCAACGATTTGTAGTGAATACTACCTCTTTGGCGCGATGTTTTTATCGGGTGCTAAAATCACGATTGCATGAAATACCGACATTTTTGTGAACTATTTAGTTTTATATTTTGTTGCTCAAATATGTTTATCTGCTGCTAAACACGGTGTTTCTACAAAACGGACTTGAAGTTTGTCAAAATATGGCCTAAGCATTTTTCTTGTTGATCTTGCTCACCAAATGTGCGGTATTTCTTGCTATCAAGCATTTATTATAAGGGAATGTTACGTTGTATTACACACTTATTACCATGGAATAAAGTCTTAACTCCTTGTGGGATTCCCTTGAAATGAAGTTTAAACAGTTGCCTGTCACAATGATCTCAAATTTGCGAGTCCAAATCAAGTCATTTACTATGCATTTTAATAAGTCCATAGTTTTGATGTCCAAACATTAATTGGTCCATTTTTAAACAATTTTTGCTTTTCTTGTTTCTTGAGGTCATTCATAGTTAAAAGCGGAAAACGTGATATTATTACTTCGTAGTTATTTCAAATTGCAAAGTCGTAAAAATCACTGCAAATACTATGAATCACATTCTTGTGATTAACTAGGATAATCTATGAGGCGTATGTCCACTTAATGAGCCCATCGGTAAATTATTACTTTAGAATCAAATTCTATCTGTTGTAATAGATTTTAGTGGACAAGCCATTTCGGTGCCATAAAATATTTTAGTCAAATATTGGCTCTGCCAGACTTCGCCATTCTTCTACCTTAATATTTGGACATTTAAATTATGGACGTCACTTCCAGTGGAGTTAGTCATGACTTTATCTAGCCATCGATAAATAGAAAATTCAGTATTTATTTTTCAAACTATTTCCAAGACATGCTTCTATATTCCGGTTCTCAGACGTTTCTCAATGTTGAGAAAACCTTACAGGATTATTTTTCACATGAAGATTTAACTTGTACACACGTTGTATGGGATAGGCTTTTTACAGCTCAGCACTTTACATAAAATAGCTATAGTCTTTGACATTTTAGACTGGCTGTAGAAAGCCTTTCTCATAGAGAGTAGTTTTAAAAATCCATCAAAATTTCATGTGATGGTCAGAATTGAGCCAGAACACTTCAAAAAATACAAATTCCTCATGAAAAGCCATCGTTGTATAATCGTCAGATCTCCAGTTTGAAAAAAAAAGTGTTTTCTCCCAAAGGATCAGTGAAAGATTTTGTAATCGTGATTCTGAATTTCCTGAAGGGTTTCTCAATGTTGAGTTACGTTTGAGTTCGAGAGTCTGATATAAGTATCAATTTAACAAAAACCGTCTTGATGCATTGAAATGTTTTATCAAAAGCAATATATGTGCAGTTTTGGATTGAAAGTTATATTTACTAACATAAAAGGCGATTCAGGCCTCTGTTGCTCTCTTTAATGGACTATGTTCACATGTATTTTCAAGTGTTTCGTTTTCATATGTCATATGGATTATTTCATAGCATCAATTCACAAAAACTAGATACTTTAATGTTTGTATGTCATATAAAAATGGAATCTACGAGTCCTTTCTAAACGGCCTGCACCAGATAGGTTCCATGTAGCGTTAGGAGTTTTAGTTTGTAAAATATTTTTCCCTTCGACATCGGCTCTGTATAAAGTTAATGTTAAGACGCAGCGAAGGGAAAATCGTTTTGTCCGTTGTACGGAACTCGTTAGACTGTCGTAGGTTAGTTAGACGCGTCGTATGAGTCACATTATTATCTAGATGATGTACCGAATTGCCCTTTATCTAATGTTGACCGTAAAACCTTTGTTTAGCGCCATCTATCGCGAACGAAAGGAATTTAAATAACTTCCACTTTTTTATGAAATTACACGAACAATGTTTCTGTTGAGAAGTTCCTTTGGTTAACGTTTTTTATTACTGTTCAAATGTGTTTGTAATGATTTTGTTTTAACATTTTATTTAATGAGTTATTTTTTTAGAGGTCAGTAAAGGGCACTTTGGCGCAACGTCAGCCTTTGTATATGTGTAAGTACATACATAATGTAAATGTATAAAATATAGGCTTAATCTAACTGTGTCATATTAGAGTTTAAGTGTACTATGCTACTTACCTATACATTACTATATAAAAAAAGAAATATTAGTTGAATACTGACTCAAAACGAAATAAATCGTCATCCGGTGATTCTAATGTTATTTTTATCGGTTCGGACCCCCAGAGTATATTGAACTGGAATGTATATGTAAATAAATTTGTAATTCATGAATGAATATTTAGAAATTTTTGGTATAAAAAATATTGCATTTATATTATATAAAAATTAATTACCCTTGGAATGTTCTTGGATGGTTTGTTTTATGCGACGCAACTTTTTGTTGATCACTTTTATTGTTATTATTAAGAATTTTAACGTTGTTAATTGCAATATCGATGCCCATGCATGACTTTAACTCGCCCTTCTGACAAGTGTTAAAAATAATCAAAATTGTTATCTGATTTTTATCTACATCGACAGAAATGCATGTCCAAACTGATCGCTAATATAATTTACAATCTGACCAAGTTTAAATTTAAATAAAACAAATCTGTCGTACGATTTTGCATGAAATCTGACTTTGTGCAATAATGAATATTATGGGTACTGTATAGTCTTCTAAATATAAATTAGATTCTTTCTTAAAATTAATTTTTAAGGTCTATTTTCGAGAGGAAAATATTCGATTTAGTTTGAATGAAAATGATTTTTAGTTTTTTCAATCTTGTTTATTTTATATTTTCTTTGACAGTAATGTAGAAACCCGTGCCAAAACCATCGAGAACTGTTAACTGATAGCCAGGGATCTTGCAACCTCATGCATTGTGCTCACAAAAAATGGGAATTTAAAAATATTGACAAACCAGTCTTATGAATGACTGAGAATTATTTTTTGAGATAAAATTTATGAGTTATATTATTATTTAGGTCTTTTTCATAGAGAGCAATAGAAAGACTAGCTAAATGGATTTATGTCGTTTTAATACTAACACAGAATTTGAGGATCTATTCCCATCAAAAAGTTCAAAAGATGGAATAACGTACCTAATAATTAATTAATTTGGAAATAAATGTTTGTTATACTTTATCTTACAAACCGAATTTATTGGCTTAAAATGTTATGTAATATAATGACTTCAGTTGAATACATTTTGGAGTTGTCACTGTTTAGTCTCGTTTGAAAGAAATGTTACGATTTCCATGCTTTGTGAATACAATAATGATTTTGAGTGGACAGTAATATTTTTTAATGTCTGTGCCAAATTATCTAGAACTGCTGTATTTCCGGATACTGCATACCTTTGACAGTCTTTATGTTGATAGATTTTATAGGTTGTTTTTATTGTTAAGAAGGTAAAGACAAACGACTTAACGGAGTCGGTTATTATTATTTTTTGTAGAAGAAATTGTCAAATTAGAACTCAATTATTAGGTCTGGTCCCGTGTCTTGTGTTCAGTTGAACGAATATTATTTTAATAAACAACTTAAAAATTGTATTATGATTGTTTCATTTTATTGTGTGGGACTGCCGGACCATCCAATTATCTAAAAACGATATTAATGACGGGGAACTCCTCAGGCACACTGATTGTTGCCGCCATACCATCAGTCGTCAACGTACTGAGTGTTTCTAGTATAGTAATTTTCAGCACCACCTATTAAAGCAATTTCTTTGTAAGTGTATACGCGATGGTGCTGCTGCTGCTATCTCGTTGGGTGGTCACCCATGCCAAACATCAGTAATCATTGCCCCGCCTCTGTACCACTAAGCAATGGGAACTTATTTCTCGAAGGAACAAAACTGTTGTAGGTGCTGTATCCAGATGGCGTCATCGAACATGGATTTCATCATGAGTATGGCTGTATGGCGCCATGGTCATTGAGCATGTTCTCTTGCCGCCTTGGCGCTAAGCCCGCTAGGGCCCAATCGTTGAGATTAAGTTAATAGAAGACTTGCAATGTAGTTAAATTTCCCTTCACCTGTTATGCTGAACCAGCCTTTCTATCCTTATTCATAATAACTTATAACAGCATATGGATAAGCTAAGCATATGCTTAGCGATTGAGGGGTCCTGAAACTTCAGGGCGAGGGGGGGAAGACATCGATCAGCCGCTCGTCATGTCGCACCCCTCCGTGGAGGAGTCCAGCCGGCGCGCGGTACGGGGGTACCGTTGCCGGCATTGCACAAGCCTCCACCACTGCCTGGTAGGGACGGCTCGACACCCTCGGCTGTCCCTACTGGCTCCCCCTTACGAAGGGAGGGTTGCTTCCGGCCCACCGTATAGGCGGGCTCCGTCCGGGGGAACGCGTAAAAGGCCGGGTGCCACTCACCGTATTCCAACACTATGGACGATGAGAGGGAGCAGTAGAGGTTTCAGTCGGTAAAGCCACTGTTACCACCTCCCCAGTGGAGAATCCGACATAACCCGTCAACCACCCGGTTGACGGGTTCCCCAACTAAAAAAAATGGGGTCCTGGAACTTACTTGCAAATGTAGAGGAATCTAAATCTAGGTATGAAAATAGGTCGTCAATAGGTTAAGGTTAGTTTTGGGTTTAGGTTTGGGTGTTAAAAGAAACAATGAAAATTGAGATTACATTGTTTATTTTGTGACAATGCATAATAGAGATACATTTAGAAAAAATGTAAAACGCTATAAAACTGTGACGCTAATGCAAGACTAGTTGGTAGGAAGTTTAAACGCGATTCGAAACATTTGTACTGTCATCCTAATATTAGGATTTGATATTTTGGACTAAATTATAAAATTGACACATTTAAAGTACAATTCAAAAATAAACACTAATTCACAAATACATTTTCTACTTTTAATGGAACAGAAACAAATATAGGTGTATTAAATTTTGACAAATCTTTTTCAAGTATGTGATTCTAAATAGTGGAATTTACTTGGCTTGAGGTGCTGTTTTAAAAAACAAAATCATATCTTAACTATTACTTATTCTTATTGTGAAGAATGAGGATCTTTACCCATGGACCCACCGCTAGGTAATAGTGTGTCCACAGTTAACTGATGGTGGATCCACGAGGAACGAACATAAATAATCATAATAAACACATCTTTCACTTTACACTTTTGTAAACGCATTCATTCAAGTTGATAACATTTAAAACAAATTATTAATAAATTAAATGCTCTTGTTATATTTGAATTTTGACACTTGTTTCGTAGGGAAAACTACTGGAAGTAAAAATAACCTAATTTAGTTACTACCTACTTCAGAAAACTATTTCAAGACTGTAATTTATCTTGGCATGCAAACAAACTATTGTTTAAAAGGTTAGTTTTATTGGTCAGTTAATAGGTACCTAAAAACTTAAACGACTGGCCCTAAACTTAACTTGATATTATAAATTAATTATTACCTATAACCAAATTTCAGTATAACAATATACTATTGTGTTATTGTTTCAGTAATTAATCATTAACATTTATAATTGTAAATTAATTTTCATAGATCATTTATCTATTTACTGCAGAAGATGGTTAAAATAACTTTGTTTTCAGAAGGAAATTCAAATATAATATATTCCGCATTTGTAGAATATAAATAAATGATCTATGTAAACTTATTATATTGATAATTACACATTTCTATTTTTTCATCTATTTATTTGCCATTGTAACACACACTTGACGTTATAGAGATATTATTTCATAATACCCAACCCAAGAAAAGTTCAATAAAAAAAATCCTTTCGACCACTTTAGGGCGTACAGAAGAGAGTATGTTATGGTATCATAATAATACAATACCACGTTTTGTCAAAAAGTTTTATCAATTAGAAAAACTGTCAGCATATTCTTATAAGTCAAAAAAAAACTGTAATATTATTATCCCCTATCTTGTGACTATAACATGGTCGTGACCATGGATCAGATTTTTACGTCCCTGTCAAGGCATTTTGAGTAAATATCCCTCAGCTATAAGTACATTGTATTAGACAGGTTTTTGACAGTGAAACCGTCAAGTGCGTCCACAAAGTATCAGGGGTCTAAATCAGTCTATACGATCTGAATTCGAGTAAATATTGCGTTAAATAATCGTTAATTATGTCATGTCCTATATAGTTAACAGTCTAACAAAACTATGATACAAGCTTTGGGTATAAACGAATACACTAAAATTGGTTCTTAGCTGCCCTAAGCTCTTACGGTAGAAAAAGCTTGTGGAAAATATGATATTTCTAGGTTAAAATAAACATTGGTGGGGAAAACAACGATAATATCATCAGTTGACCACAGATACTTAAAAAAAGACAAAATAATTTCCTATTTGTGTTTTTTCATTTCATCATTCTCATTTTTGTCTTTAACTTGTAACAGATGCACTAATGAAATAAATGAAATGTCATGCATTTGGGTTAATTATTTGCTTAAAAACCATCAAAAACAACCATTTATGAAAATTTCAGCTACAATAACAAAACGAAGTATAACTTCGGTTTACATTAACATTCATAAGAAATAAATTAACGAAACTCAATACATTTAGCTAGACATCCAATAGTCAAAACATTACGAACAAGTACTGAAACTGTGCCATAAGAATTCTTAGAAGTGTTACTGTGACGTCACCCCCGCATGACAATACAATTCAACGTTATAGTTTTCTAACACACGATTCTGCGAGCTTCAACGAAGAAATATCCTACAATCTGGTTTCTTGAGATCGAATGCCCTTCGCTCGAATATAAAATGACCGAAACTTTTTCTCGAAAGAAACAACAGTATTGACAAAATGTTTCTTGTAACTTTTTTGTCGGACTTTTGGCGTCTTTTGCAATCCTTTTTATTGTTTTTAACTATTTAACTAGATATTAAAAAAAAATCGAGATAAAGTTAGAATCGGGCCAATTCACAAATAAATGACTAAATATGAAACTCGCAGTATTGTAGCACGTCAAGGTTTGTCAGGACATTGCATAGCCGCAAAAGGCACAAATCAAGTTTTTATATTCAATGCACTAAGGGTCATTTCTCATTAGCAGATTTAACGCTTGACGTTAATTCTAAAGCGTGACGTCACAGTGTCTTCAACGTATCAAATAATTAATTCTTACTGCACTCACATTTCCACAAGCGATTCCATCCAACGCAACGCAAAGCTCCCGCGCAAACCGGCCCATCCGGCTTGTTCCGGCGCGCTCCGGCCCGTTCCGGTCCGGTCCGGTCCGTTCCGGTCCGGTCCGGCTTACCAGAGGCCGGAGGACTTGCCGCCCGGCGGGTTTCGGACGCGGACCGATGTCTTCGTGTCCAGGCCCTCTACTTCTTCTGTGAATTGAATGAGATGCTGGTTTAATACATTTCTAGATATTTCAAACAAGGTCACTTTTCGAAGTCGATTTAGAACTAACAATTGGAAGTGAATAAATAATATTTTGTACTATTAGGTTTTGGAGACCGATATAAATAGATTTATATTTCTAAATACTCGCATTGCATGACCTTTACGGGAGCTACAGCATCCCAGCCGAAGTTTCGATGTTGAGTACCGTACCGTAAAGAGTAAAGTCCAGACATGGGGTTGACAAGCACAGTAATGGACAACGACTTTGCTGGTCAATCTCATTTTGAAGGCCTGCATAAATGCCTTTTCAAGGCCCGCTTAAAAACCCGGAAGAGGGTTCTACCGCAGTAAACAGAGAACAGTGAAATATTTACATACAAACGTGCCGCTCTAGGTTTGAATGTGTGCGT
This sequence comes from Udea ferrugalis, assembly GCA_950022985.1. NCBI lineage: Eukaryota > Metazoa > Arthropoda > Insecta > Lepidoptera > Crambidae > Udea > Udea ferrugalis. The sequence goes on from OX465541.1 coordinate 4,279,201, forward strand.
GCGCGCCGTGTCGGCACGGAATTTCACGCACACGCTAGCATAAAATATGGAGGAATAAGGTGGCGGCAGTACTCACTCACACGGCACAGCCCGTACGAGCTATGCCGCGTGTCTGTGAGCCCGCTACGCTAATAACTCGGCGGGCGGCCTTAGATAACCTACTGTTATGTTTACTGTGGTTCTACATCTGGTGATCTTGTTCTGCGCGATCCTCAAGAACTGCAAGAAGGAACTCAACTGAGAGGTGGAGTACTCACGGCTGATGCTGAAGGTAGAGTTCTGCAGGTTGCGCTGTCCCGGCTCGCGCATCTTGCGGCCCGTGGGCGTGCTGCAGCCGCTCGCCGACACGGACATCGCCTCTAGCTGCTTGTTCACTAGGTTCAGATCTGAATGGCAAAATAAAACGTAAGTTAAGATATGCCAATAGATGCCATAGCATAAAAGGTGACATAACATAGCTTGAGGTGTAATTGTGACAGTGATCGGCGACGATCGCTGTTGTAAAACAACACACGCCGGGTCGGAAATGGGATGGATGACCACCCCTGATGACGTTAGATGTCAAACGTTAAGCCTTGTGTATGTGTTTGTACCAAATAAACTTTTTTCTATTTCTATAAGTACAACATAAGGAGAGTTGGACCGAGAATGCTACCTTGTGGGACACCGAACAAAATTGGTCTCAGGTTACTTTTCAAGTAGCTGAAATTGAAATGGCTTATTGATGTGCATTTAAGATTCAGCAGCGGTGCCTGCTCGACAACACCAGCGTTCACTGAAGTCTTCAAAAACTACTCCCAGGGCACATTGAGAACAATAATATGTAAAAGAGTCGAAAATTGAACCCTGGCGTACGTACCTATAACTTGACCGTGTGTGCAAGATAGTATGATTATTTACTAGAGCGTTTGTTTACGCTGTAGTAACAGACACATGTTGCGCAGTGTATCAAACTGTCAATGCTTTGCCCAGGTGTTCGAAGTTCTGATTTAGAGTGCCACTTTTAGCACAAGTAACCTATCTACGTCTTTTATAATAATTTGATTGAGACAGTACTGACTATGATGGGTAGGAGTCCCGTTGGTGACCCGTCCAGGCGAGGAATGACGAGGGAGTTCACTGGGTCTTAGGAACTACATCCGGCACATTGAGACAGTACTGACTACTGACCATGATAGGTAGGAGTTCACTGTCTTCAGGAACTACTCCCGGGTACATTGAGACAGTACTGACCATGATGGGTAGGAGTTCCGTTGGTGACCCGTCCAGGCGAGGAATGACGCTTAGAGTTCACTGTCTTCAGGAACTACTCCCGGGTACATTGAGACAGTACTGACCATGATGGGTAGGAGTTCCATTGGTGACCTTTCCAGGCGAGGAATGACGCTTAGAGTTCACTGTCTTTTATCATGTTTATCTTTTCATTGTATTGTGGTCACTAAATAAATTATTTTTCTTTCTTTCTTTCTTTCTTTCTTCAGGAACTACTCCTGGGTACATGGAGACAGTACTGACCATGATGGGTAGGAGTTCCGTTGGTGACCCGTCCAGGCGAGGAATGAAGCTTAGACTTCACTGTCTTCAGGAACTACTCCCGGGTACATTGAGACAGTACTGACCATGATGGGTAGGAGTCCCGTTGGTGACCCGTCCAGGCGAGGAATGACGCTTAGAGTTCACTGTCTTTTATCATGTGTTTTTTATCATGTTTATCTTTTCATTGTATTGTGGTCACTAAATAAATTATTTTTCTTTCTTTCTTTCTTTCTTTCTTCAGGAACTACTCCCGGGTACATTGAGACAGTACTGACCATGATAGGTAGGAGTCCCGTTAGTGACCCGTCCAGGCGAGGAATGAAGCTTAGAGTTCACTGGGGTCTTTGGGAACTACTCCCGGGTACATGGAGACAGTACTGACCATGATGGGTAGGAGTTCCGTTGGTGACCCGTCCAGGCGAGGAATGACGCGGGAGTTCACTGGGTCTGAGGAACTACTCCCGGGGTACATTGAGACAGTACTGACTACTGACCATGATAGGTAGGAGTTCACTGTCTTCAGGAACTACTCCTGGGTACATTGAGACAGTACTGACCATGATGGGTAGGAGTCCCGTTGGTGACCCGTCCAGGCGAGGAATTACCCTTAGAGTTCACTGTCTTCAGGAACTACTCCTGGGTACATTGAGACAGTACTGACCATGATGGGTAGGAGTTCCGTTGGTGACCCGTCCAGGAATGATGCTTAGAGTTCACTGTCTTCAGAAACTACTCCCGGGCCCATTGAGACAGTACTGACCATGATGGGTAGGAGTTCCGTTGGTGACCCGTCCAGGCGAGGAATGACGCGGGAGTTCACTGGGTCTGAGGAACTACTCCCGGGGTACATTGAGACAGTACTGACTACTGACCATGATAGGTAGGAGTTCACTGTCTTCAGGAACTACTCCTGGGTACATTGAGACAGTACTGACCATGATGGGTAGGAGTCCCGTTGGTGACCCGTCCAGGCGAGGAATTACCCTTAGAGTTCACTGTCTTCAGGAACTACTCCTGGGTACATTGAGACAGTACTGACCATGATGGGTAGGAGTTCCGTTGGTGACCCGTCCAGGAATGATGCTTAGAGTTCACTGTCTTCAGAAACTACTCCCGGGCCCATTGAGACAGTACTGACCATGATGGGTAGGAGTTCCGTTGGTGACCCGTCCAGGCGAGGAATGACGCGGGAGTTCACTGGGTCTGAGGAACTACTCCCGGGGTACATTGAGACAGTACTGACTACTGACCATGATAGGTAGGAGTTCACTGTCTTCAGGAACTACTCCTGGGTACATTGAGACAGTACTGACCATGATGGGTAGGAGTCCCGTTGGTGACCCGTCCAGGCGAGGAATTACCCTTAGAGTTCACTGTCTTCAGGAACTACTCCTGGGTACATTGAGACAGTACTGACCATGATGGGTAGGAGTTCCGTTGGTGACCCGTCCAGGAATGATGCTTAGAGTTCACTGTCTTCAGAAACTACTCCCGGGCCCATTGAGACAGTACTGACCATGATGGGTAGGAGTTCCGTTGGTGACCCGTCCAGGCGAGGAATGACCCTTAGAGTTCACTGTCTTCAGGAACTACTCCTGGGCACATTGAGACAGTAATGACTACTGACCATGATAGGTAGGAGTTCACTGGGGTCTTTAGGAACTACTCCTGGGAACATGGAGACAGTACTGACCATGATGGGTAGGAGTTCCGTTGGTGACCCGTCCAGGCGAGGAATGACGCTTAGAGTTCACTGTCTTTTATCATGTGTTTTTTATCATGTTTATCTTTTCATTGTATTGTGGTCACTAAATAAATTATTTTTCTTTCTTTCTTTCTTTCTTTCTTCAGGAACTACTCCTGGGTACATTGAGACAGTACTGACCATGATGGGTAGGAGTTCCGTTGGTGACCCGTCCAGGCGAGGAATGGCGCTTAGAGTTCACTGTCTTTTATCATGTGTTTTTTATCATGTTTATCTTTTCATTGTATTGTGGTCACTAAATAAATTATTTTTCTTTCTTTCTTTCTTTCTTTCTTTCTTCAGGAACTACTCCTGGGTACATTGAGACAGTACTGACCATGATGGGTAGGAGTTCCGTTGGTGACCCGTCCAGGCGAGGAATGACGCTTAGAGTTCACTGTCTTTTATCATGTGTTTTTTATCATGTTTATCTTTTCATTGTATTGTGGTCACTAAATAAATTATTTTTCTTTCTTTCTTTCTTTCTTCAGGAACTACTCCTGGGTACATTGAGACAGTACTGACCATGATGGGTAGGAGTTCCGTTGGTGACCCGTCCAGGCGAGGAATGAGCTTAGAGTTCACTGTCTGCAGGAACTACTCCTGGGTACATTGAGACAGTACTGACCATGATGGGTAGGAGTCCCGTTGGTGACCCGTCCAGGCGAGGAATGACGCTTAGAGTTCACTGTCTGCAGGAACTACTCCTGGGTACATTGAGACAGTACTGACCATGATGGGTAGGAGTCCCGTTGGTGACCCGTCCAGGCGAGGAATTACCCTTAGAGTTCACTGTCTTCAGGAACTACTCCTGGGTACATTGAGACAGTACTGACCATGATGGGTAGGAGTTCCGTTGGTGACCCGTCCAGGAATGATGCTTAGAGTTCACTGTCTTCAGAAACTACTCCCGGGCCCATTGAGACAGTACTGACCATGATGGGTAGGAGTTCCGTTGGTGACCCGTCCAGGCGAGGAATGACGCGGGAGTTCACTGGGTCTGAGGAACTACTCCCGGGGTACATTGAGACAGTACTGACTACTGACCATGATAGGTAGGAGTTCACTGTCTTCAGGAACTACTCCTGGGTACATTGAGACAGTACTGACCATGATGGGTAGGAGTCCCGTTGGTGACCCGTCCAGGCGAGGAATTACCCTTAGAGTTCACTGTCTTCAGGAACTACTCCTGGGTACATTGAGACAGTACTGACCATGATGGGTAGGAGTTCCGTTGGTGACCCGTCCAGGAATGATGCTTAGAGTTCACTGTCTTCAGAAACTACTCCCGGGCCCATTGAGACAGTACTGACCATGATGGGTAGGAGTTCCGTTGGTGACCCGTCCAGGCGAGGAATGACGCGGGAGTTCACTGGGTCTGAGGAACTACTCCCGGGGTACATTGAGACAGTACTGACTACTGACCATGATAGGTAGGAGTTCACTGTCTTCAGGAACTACTCCTGGGTACATTGAGACAGTACTGACCATGATGGGTAGGAGTCCCGTTGGTGACCCGTCCAGGCGAGGAATTACCCTTAGAGTTCACTGTCTTCAGGAACTACTCCTGGGTACATTGAGACAGTACTGACCATGATGGGTAGGAGTTCCGTTGGTGACCCGTCCAGGAATGATGCTTAGAGTTCACTGTCTTCAGAAACTACTCCCGGGCCCATTGAGACAGTACTGACCATGATGGGTAGGAGTTCCGTTGGTGACCCGTCCAGGCGAGGAATGACCCTTAGAGTTCACTGTCTTCAGGAACTACTCCTGGGCACATTGAGACAGTAATGACTACTGACCATGATAGGTAGGAGTTCACTGGGGTCTTTAGGAACTACTCCTGGGAACATGGAGACAGTACTGACCATGATGGGTAGGAGTTCCGTTGGTGACCCGTCCAGGCGAGGAATGACGCTTAGAGTTCACTGTCTTTTATCATGTGTTTTTTATCATGTTTATCTTTTCATTGTATTGTGGTCACTAAATAAATTATTTTTCTTTCTTTCTTTCTTTCTTTCTTCAGGAACTACTCCTGGGTACATTGAGACAGTACTGACCATGATGGGTAGGAGTTCCGTTGGTGACCCGTCCAGGCGAGGAATGGCGCTTAGAGTTCACTGTCTTTTATCATGTGTTTTTTATCATGTTTATCTTTTCATTGTATTGTGGTCACTAAATAAATTATTTTTCTTTCTTTCTTTCTTTCTTTCTTTCTTCAGGAACTACTCCTGGGTACATTGAGACAGTACTGACCATGATGGGTAGGAGTTCCGTTGGTGACCCGTCCAGGCGAGGAATGACGCTTAGAGTTCACTGTCTTTTATCATGTGTTTTTTATCATGTTTATCTTTTCATTGTATTGTGGTCACTAAATAAATTATTTTTCTTTCTTTCTTTCTTTCTTCAGGAACTACTCCTGGGTACATTGAGACAGTACTGACCATGATGGGTAGGAGTTCCGTTGGTGACCCGTCCAGGCTAGGAATGAGCTTAGAGTTCACTGTCTGCAGGAACTACTCCTGGGTACATTGAGACAGTACTGACCATGATGGGTAGGAGTTCCGTTGGTGACCCGTCCAGGCGAGGAATGAGCTTAGAGTTCACTGTCTGCAGGAACTACTCCTGGGTACATTGAGACAGTACTGACCATGATGGGTAGGAGTCCCGTTGGTGACCCGTCCAGGCGAGGAATGACGCTTAGAGTTCACTGTCTGCAGGAACTACTCCTGGGTACATTGAGACAGTACTGACCATGATGGGTAGGAGTTCCGTTGGTGACCCGTCCAGGCGAGGAATGACGCTTAGAGTTCACTGTCTTTTATCATGTGTTTTTTATCATGTTTATCTTTTCATTGTATTGTGGTCACTAAATAAATTATTTTTCTTTCTTTCTTTCTTTCTTTCTTTCTTCAGGAACTACTCCCGGGTACATTGAGACAGTACTGACCATGATGGGTAGGAGTTCCGTTGGTGACCCGTCCAGGCGAGGAATGACGCTTAGAGTTCACTGTCTTTTATCATGTGTTTTTTATCATGTTTATCTTTTCATTGTATTGTGGTCACTAAATAAATTATTTTTCTTTCTTTCTTTCTTTCTTTCTTTCTTCAGGAACTACTCCCGGGTACATTGAGACAGTACTGACCATGATGGGTAGGAGTTCCGTTGGTGACCCGTCCAGGCGAGGAATGACGCTTAGAGTTCACTGTCTTTTATCATGTGTTTTTTATCATGTTTATCTTTTCATTGTATTGTGGTCACTAAATAAATTATTTTTCTTTCTTTCTTTCTTTCTTTCTTTCTTCAGGAACTACTCCTGGGTACATTGAGACAGTACTGACCATGATGGGTAGGAGTTCCGTTGGTGACCCGTCCAGGCGAGGAATGACGCTTAGAGTTCACTGTCTTTTATCATGTGTTTTTTATCATGTTTATCTTTTCATTGTATTGTGGTCACTAAATAAATTATTTTTCTTTCTTTCTTTCTTTCTTTCTTTCTTCAGGAACTACTCCTGGGTACATTGAGACAGTACTGACCATGATGGGTAGGAGTCCCGTTGGTGACCCGTCCAGGCGAGGAATGACGCTTAGAGTTCACTGTCTTCAGGAACTACTCCTGGGAACATGGAGACAGTACTGACCATGATGGGTAGGAGTTCCGTTGGTGACCCGTCCAGGCTAGGAATGACGCTTAGAGTTCACTGGGGTCTTTAGGAACTACTCCTGGGTACAACATTGAGACAGTACTGACTACTGACCATGATAGGTAGGAGTTCACTGTCTTCAGGAACTACTCCTGGGTACATGGAGACAGTACTGACCATGATGGGTAGGAGTTCCGTTGGTGACCCGTCCAGGCGAGGAATGACGCTTAGAGTTCACTGTCTTCAGGAACTACTCCTGGGAACATGGAGACAGTACTGACCATGATGGGTAGGAGTTCCGTTGGTGACCCGTCCAGGCTAGGAATGACGCTTAGAGTTCACTGGGGTCTTTAGGAACTACTCCTGGGTACAACATTGAGACAGTACTGACTACTGACCATGATAGGTAGGAGTTCACTGTCTTCAGGAACTACTCCTGGGTACATGGAGACAGTACTGACCATGATGGGTAGGAGTTCCGTTGGTGACCCGTCCAGGCTAGGAATGACGCTTAGAGTTCACTGGGGTCTTTAGGAACTACTCCTGGGTACAACATTGAGACAGTACTGACTACTGACCATGATAGGTAGGAGTTCACTGTCTTCAGGAACTACTCCTGGGTACATGGAGACAGTACTGACCATGATGGGTAGGAGTTCCGTTGGTGACCCGTCCAGGCGAGGAATGAGCTTAGAGTTCACTGTCTTCAGGAACTACTCCTGGGAACATGGAGACAGTACTGACCATGATGGGTAGGAGTTCCGTTGGTGACCCGTCCAGGCTAGGAATGACGCTTAGAGTTCACTGGGGTCTTTAGGAACTACTCCTGGGTACAACATTGAGACAGTACTGACTACTGACCATGATAGGTAGGAGTTCACTGTCTTCAGGAACTACTCCTGGGTACATGGAGACAGTACTGACCATGATGGGTAGGAGTTCCGTTGGTGACCCGTCCAGGCGAGGAATGAGCTTAGAGTTCACTGTCTGCAGGAACTACTCCTGGGTACATTGAGACAGTACTGACCATGATGGGTAGGAGTCCCGTTGGTGACGCGTCCAGGCGAGGAATGACGCTTAGAGTTCACTGTCTTCAGGAACTACTCCTGGGAACATGGAGACAGTACTGACCATGATGGGTAGGAGTTCCGTTGGTGACCCGTCCAGGCTAGGAATGACGCTTAGAGTTCACTGGGGTCTTTAGGAACTACTCCTGGGTACAACATTGAGACAGTACTGACTACTGACCATGATAGGTAGGAGTTCACTGTCTTCAGGAACTACTCCTGGGTACATGGAGACAGTACTGACCATGATGGGTAGGAGTTCCGTTGGTGACCCGTCCAGGCGAGGAATGAGCTTAGAGTTCACTGTCTGCAGGAACTACTCCTGGGAACATGGAGACAGTACTGACCATGATGGGTAGGAGTTCCGTTGGTGACCCGTCCAGGCTAGGAATGACGCTTAGAGTTCACTGGGGTCTTTAGGAACTACTCCTGGGTACAACATTGAGACAGTACTGACTACTGACCATGATAGGTAGGAGTTCACTGTCTTCAGGAACTACTCCTGGGTACATTGAGACAGTACTGACCATGATGGGTAGGAGTCCCGTTGGTGACCCGTCCAGGCGAGGAATGACGCTTAGAGTTCACTGTCTTTTATCATGTGTTTTTTATCATGTTTATCTTTTCATTGTATTGTGGTCACTAAATAAATTATTTTTCTTTCTTTCTTTCTTTCTTTCTTTCTTCAGGAACTACTCCTGGGTACATTGAGACAGTACTGACCATGATGGGTAGGAGTTCCGTTGGTGACCCGTCCAGGCGAGGAATGACGCTTAGAGTTCACTGTCTTCAGGAACTACTCCTGGGAACATGGAGACAGTACTGACCATGATGGGTAGGAGTTCCGTTGGTGACCCGTCCAGGCTAGGAATGACGCTTAGAGTTCACTGGGGTCTTTAGGAACTACTCCTGGGTACAACATTGAGACAGTACTGACTACTGACCATGATAGGTAGGAGTTCACTGTCTTCAGGAACTACTCCTGGGTACATGGAGACAGTACTGACCATGATGGGTAGGAGTCCCGTTGGTGACCCGTCCAGGCGAGGAATGACGCTTAGAGTTCACTGTCTTTAGGAACTACTCCTGGGCACATTGAGACAGTACTGACCATGATGGGTAGGAGTCCCGTTGGTGACCCGTCCAGGCGAGGAATGACGCTTATATTTCACTGTCTTCAGGAACTACTCCTGGGCACATTGAGACAGTACTGACCATGATGGGTAGGAGTTCCGTTGGTGACCCGTCCAGGCTAGGAATGACGCTTAGAGTTCACTGTCTTTAGGAACTACTCCTGGGCACATTGAGACAGTACTGACCATGATGGGTAGGAGTTCCGTTGGTGACCCGTCCAGGCGAGGAATGACGCTTAGAGTTCACTGTCTTTAGGAACTACTCCTGGGCACATTGAGACAGTACTGACCATGATGGGTAGGAGTCCCGTTGGTGACCCGTCCAGGCGAGGAATGACGCTTATATTTCACTGTCTTCAGGAACTACTCCTGGGCACATTGAGACAGTACTGACCATGATGGGTAGGAGTTCCGTTGGTGACCCGTCCAGGCTAGGAATGACGCTTAGAGTTCACTGTCTTTAGGAACTACTCCTGGGCACATTGAGACAGTACTGACCATGATGGGTAGGAGTCCCGTTGGTGACCCGTCCAGGCGAGGAATGACGCTTATATTTCACTGTCTTCAGGAACTACTCCTGGGCACATTGAGACAGTACTGACCATGATGGGTAGGAGGTCCGTTGGTGACCCGTCCAGGCTAGGAATGACGCTTAGAGTTCACTGGGGTCTTTAGGAACTACTCCTGGGTACAACATTGAGACAGTACTGACTACTGACCATGATAGGTAGGAGTTCACTGTCTTCAGGAACTACTCCTGGGTACATGGAGACAGTACTGACCATGATGGGTAGGAGTTCCGTTGGTGACCCGTCCAGGCTAGGAATGACGCTTAGAGTTCACTGGGGTCTTTAGGAACTACTCCTGGGTACAACATTGAGACAGTACTGACTACTGACCATGATAGGTAGGAGTTCACTGTCTTCAGGAACTACTCCTGGGTACATGGAGACAGTACTGACCATGATGGGTAGGAGTTCCGTTGGTGACCCGTCCAGGCGAGGAATGAGCTTAGAGTTCACTGTCTTCAGGAACTACTCCTGGGAACATGGAGACAGTACTGACCATGATGGGTAGGAGTTCCGTTGGTGACCCGTCCAGGCGAGGAATGACGCTTAGAGTTCACTGTCTTTAGGAACTACTCCTGGGCACATTGAGACAGTACTGACCATGATGGGTAGGAGTCCCGTTGGTGACCCGTCCAGGCGAGGAATGACGCTTAGAGTTCACTGTCTTTAGGAACTACTCCTGGGCACATTGAGACAGTACTGACCATGATGGGTAGGAGTCCCGTTGGTGACCCGTCCAGGCGAGGAATGACGCTTAGAGTTCACTGTCTTTAGGAACTACTCCTGGGCACATTGAGACAGTACTGACCATGATGGGTAGGAGTCCCGTTGGTGACCCGTCCAGGCGAGGAATGACGCTTAGAGTTCACTGTCTTCAGGAACTACTCCTGGGAACATGGAGACAGTACTGACCATGATGGGTAGGAGTTCCGTTGGTGACCCGTCCAGGCTAGGAATGACGCTTAGAGTTCACTGGGGTCTTTAGGAACTACTCCTGGGTACAACATTGAGACAGTACTGACTACTGACCATGATAGGTAGGAGTTCACTGTCTTCAGGAACTACTCCTGGGTACATGGAGACAGTACTGACCATGATGGGTAGGAGTTCCGTTGGTGACCCGTCCAGGCGAGGAATGAGCTTAGAGTTCACTGTCTTCAGGAACTACTCCTGGGAACATGGAGACAGTACTGACCATGATGGGTAGGAGTTCCGTTGGTGACCCGTCCAGGCGAGGAATGACGCTTAGAGTTCACTGTCTTTAGGAACTACTCCTGGGCACATTGAGACAGTACTGACCATGATGGGTAGGAGTTCCGTTGGTGACCCGTCCAGGCTAGGAATGACGCTTAGAGTTCACTGGGGTCTTTAGGAACTACTCCTGGGTACAACATTGAGACAGTACTGACTACTGACCATGATAGGTAGGAGTTCACTGTCTTCAGGAACTACTCCTGGGTACATGGAGACAGTACTGACCATGATGGGTAGGAGTTCCGTTGGTGACCCGTCCAGGCGAGGAATGAGCTTAGAGTTCACTGTCTTCAGGAACTACTCCTGGGAACATGGAGACAGTACTGACCATGATGGGTAGGAGTTCCGTTGGTGACCCGTCCAGGCGAGGAATGACGCTTAGAGTTCACTGTCTTTAGGAACTACTCCTGGGCACATTGAGACAGTACTGACCATGATGGGTAGGAGTCCCGTTGGTGACCCGTCCAGGCGAGGAATGACGCTTAGAGTTCACTGTCTTTAGGAACTACTCCTGGGCACATTGAGACAGTACTGACCATGATGGGTAGGAGTCCCGTTGGTGACCCGTCCAGGCGAGGAATGACGCTTAGAGTTCACTGTCTTTAGGAACTACTCCTGGGCACATTGAGACAGTACTGACCATGATGGGTAGGAGTCCCGTTGGTGACCCGTCCAGGCGAGGAATGACGCTTAGAGTTCACTGTCTTCAGGAACTACTCCTGGGAACATGGAGACAGTACTGACCATGATGGGTAGGAGTTCCGTTGGTGACCCGTCCAGGCTAGGAATGACGCTTAGAGTTCACTGGGGTCTTTAGGAACTACTCCTGGGTACAACATTGAGACAGTACTGACTACTGACCATGATAGGTAGGAGTTCACTGTCTTCAGGAACTACTCCTGGGTACATGGAGACAGTACTGACCATGATGGGTAGGAGTTCCGTTGGTGACCCGTCCAGGCGAGGAATGACGCTTAGAGTTCACTGTCTTTTATCATGTGTTTTTTATCATGTTTATCTTTTCATTGTATTGTGGTCACTAAATAAATTATTTTTCTTTCTTTCTTTCTTTCTTTCTTTCTTCAGGAACTACTCCTGGGTACATTGAGACAGTACTGACCATGATGGGTAGGAGTTCCGTTGGTGACCCGTCCAGGCGAGGAATGACGCTTAGAGTTCACTGTCTTCAGGAACTACTCCTGGGAACATGGAGACAGTACTGACCATGATGGGTAGGAGTTCCGTTGGTGACCCGTCCAGGCTAGGAATGACGCTTAGAGTTCACTGGGGTCTTTAGGAACTACTCCTGGGTACAACATTGAGACAGTACTGACTACTGACCATGATAGGTAGGAGTTCACTGTCTTCAGGAACTACTCCTGGGTACATGGAGACAGTACTGACCATGATGGGTAGGAGTTCCGTTGGTGACCCGTCCAGGCGAGGAATGAGCTTAGAGTTCACTGTCTTCAGGAACTACTCCTGGGAACATGGAGACAGTACTGACCATGATGGGTAGGAGTTCCGTTGGTGACCCGTCCAGGCTAGGAATGACGCTTAGAGTTCACTGGGGTCTTTAGGAACTACTCCTGGGTACAACATTGAGACAGTACTGACTACTGACCATGATAGGTAGGAGTTCACTGTCTTCAGGAACTACTCCTGGGTACATTGAGACAGTACTGACCATGATGGGTAGGAGTCCCGTTGGTGACCCGTCCAGGCGAGGAATGACGCTTAGAGTTCACTGTCTTTTATCATGTGTTTTTTATCATGTTTATCTTTTCATTGTATTGTGGTCACTAAATAAATTATTTTTCTTTCTTTCTTTCTTTCTTTCTTTCTTCAGGAACTACTCCTGGGTACATTGAGACAGTACTGACCATGATGGGTAGGAGTTCCGTTGGTGACCCGTCCAGGCGAGGAATGACGCTTAGAGTTCACTGTCTTTTATCATGTGTTTTTTATCATGTTTATCTTTTCATTGTATTGTGGTCACTAAATAAATTATTTTTCTTTCTTTCTTTCTTTCTTTCTTTCTTCAGGAACTACTCCCGGGTACATTGAGACAGTACTGACCATGATGGGTAGGAGTTCCGTTGGTGACCCGTCCAGGCGAGGAATGACGCTTAGAGTTCACTGTCTTTTATCATGTGTTTTTTATCATGTTTATCTTTTCATTGTATTGTGGTCACTAAATAAATTATTTTTCTTTCTTTCTTTCTTTCTTCAGGAACTACTCCCGGGTACATTGAGACAGTACTGACCATGATGGGTAGGAGTTCCGTTGGTGACCCGTCCAGGCGAGGAATGACGCTTAGAGTTCACTGTCTTTTATCATGTGTTTTTTATCATGTTTATCTTTTCATTGTATTGTGGTCACTAAATAAATTATTTTTCTTTCTTTCTTTCTTTCTTTCTTTCTTCAGGAACTACTCCTGGGTACATTGAGACAGTACTGACCATGATGGGTAGGAGTTCCGTTGGTGACCCGTCCAGGCGAGGAATGACGCTTAGAGTTCACTGTCTTTTATCATGTGTTTTTTATCATGTTTATCTTTTCATTGTATTGTGGTCACTAAATAAATTATTTTTCTTTCTTTCTTTCTTTCTTTCTTCAGGAACTACTCCCGGGTACATTGAGACAGTACTGACCATGATGGGTAGGAGTTCCGTTGGTGACCCGTCCAGGCGAGGAATGACGCTTAGAGTTCACTGTCTTTTATCATGTGTTTTTTATCATGTTTATCTTTTCATTGTATTGTGGTCACTAAATAAATTATTTTTCTTTCTTTCTTTCTTTCTTCAGGAACTACTCCCGGGTACATTGAGACAGTACTGACCATGATGGGTAGGAGTTCCGTTGGTGACCCGTCCAGGCGAGGAATGACGCTTAGAGTTCACTGTCTTTTATCATGTGTTTTTTATCATGTTTATCTTTTCATTGTATTGTGGTCACTAAATAAATTATTTTTCTTTCTTTCTTTCTTTCTTTCTTTCTTCAGGAACTACTCCTGGGTACATTGAGACAGTACTGACCATGATGGGTAGGAGTTCCGTTGGTGACCCGTCCAGGCGAGGAATGACGCTTAGAGTTCACTGTCTGCAGGAACTACTCCTGGGTACATTGAGACAGTACTGACCATGATGGGTAGGAGTTCCGTTGGTGACCCGTCCAGGCGAGGAATGACGCTTAGAGTTCACTGTCTTCAGGAACTACTCCTGGGAACATGGAGACAGTACTGACCATGATGGGTAGGAGTTCCGTTGGTGACCCGTCCAGGCTAGGAATGACGCTTAGAGTTCACTGGGGTCTTTAGGAACTACTCCTGGGTACAACATTGAGACAGTACTGACTACTGACCATGATAGGTAGGAGTTCACTGTCTTCAGGAACTACTCCTGGGTACATGGAGACAGTACTGACCATGATGGGTAGGAGTTCCGTTGGTGACCCGTCCAGGCGAGGAATGACGCTTATATTTCACTGTCTTCAGGAACTACTCCTGGGTACATTGAGACAGTACTGACCATGATGGGTAGGAGTCCCGTTGGTGACCCGTCCAGGCGAGGAATGACGCTTAGAGTTCACTGTCTTTAGGAACTACTCCTGGGCACATTGAGACAGTACTGACCATGATGGGTAGGAGTCCCGTTGGTGACCCGTCCAGGCGAGGAATGGCGCGGGGAGTCGGGCACGGAGCGCGGCGTCAACGGCGCCTGTTCGCCGAACACCAGCGGAGAGTTCACCGGCGTCTTCAGGAACTTGCCGGACCCTGGGGACATAAATATAAACAAATAAGTAATATGGAACAAAGAAATTGCGCAATTGAAGGAAAACAGAGGGAAATGGTCAGACTGTTACTTTAATAGAAACCACTTTTATGGCAAAAAGTTTTCATTTTGACTTCAATAGTTTTAAAAACACGTTCGCTGCCCTGACTTCTATAGTCAGACTTTTAGTTCGGTGCATTGACAGAAATCTGTGATCTTCTGACAAAACCTGGCTTTTCCACAGCACCTAATTAAAAGTCCGAGTATAGATGGCATGTGCAGTATTCCAGAAGAAGTTTTCATTACAACTTCAGATACAGAAGAGCGTTCACATCAACCTTTACGAAAAAAAATATTTACAGGAGCATAAGGTTGTTGCCTCTGTAACTATGAAACCTCAAGTACAATGAAAGCTTGAAAAAATATGTTTGTTACGGAGTTCACGTAATTAATTATTGCATTCTTAACTTTAACATAACACATTTCCAATCCACCTCCGTAAGTGTTATAGAAATACATATTTGACATGAAACATACCTTCAGCTACCCTCAGGTCGCCGTCATCGAGACACACGCGTCCGCTGACAATCACGTACTGCGGGCTGCCCACTACGTGCTGGCCCTGCAATTAAATAACTAAAGTCAATAAAGTAAAAATACAAGAAAGAAATAAAAAAAATATTGGTCACAAAAAAATAACACATAAAACATACAAATTAAGACAAGACAGTTGAGATTTGAGAATTATTGTAAAAATGCTCAAGTCGGTGCTTAAACGCTTGAGTCGACGCTCAAACAGATTGCTAGAGCTCAAGTCGGGGACTCGACGAAGCACTCTAGTTTTAGGGAAAAACCGTATTCCGAGGGCCGGTCTCAGCGCTCGGCTCGAGCTTGAGCGTGCTCGTTTAGATTACATAGCTAGTAGGATGCTGAAAAAAAAGATGGTATACTTGAAATAAGAGGTTAACGCCATAATGCCCTAAGTAAATTACAAGTTAATAACTCACAAGACTTGTTTATACGACCTGTATCAAAAAAAAGTAATACTCAAAGTACCTACCGCCCGCCACAACTCCTAATATTTTTATTTATAGCAATTTATTCATCTAAGTACCTGCATTTAAAAATTACAACGCTCGCAAGCGTTAAACGCTTGAGCTTTTAAGGCTTGAGTCTAAAAGCGTTGCTGAGTCAACGCTCAACGCTCAGCGTTCATTTTTACAACACTACTTAAGACAGACAATATTAGAGATCGTCTGAGCTGAAATGACGCGCCCCTCCACCGCATCTGCGCAAACAAGAGTGCTTGCTTGTATGCATGCCGATGTGCGGCGATAGCGCCGGAATTTAGGCGACCTTGTCGCTAAAAACGATCTCTCCCAGACAACTTTCAAACCACCTCGAAATAACAAACCTCGAAGATGTTAAAGCCAGGAGAAGATGGCGGCGAAGTTTAGCCGGCTTTATTGCCAAAAGCGATCTCTCCCAGACAACTTTCAAACCACCTCGAAATAACCCACCTCGAAGATGTTAAAGCCAGCAGACGATGCCAGCGGAATTTAGGCGACCTTATCGCTAAAAGCGATCTCTCTCAGTCAGTGACCCACCTCGAAGATGTTGAAGTCGGCCGCCTGCCGATGAGCGGCCGCAGTGATGGTCCGCTCCAGGCGCGGGTCCCACACCACCACGTCGGCGTCGCTGTTCACCCCCACGCGACCCTTCGCCCCCCAGATGTTGAACATCTTGGCTGCGTTGGTGGAGGTTACAGCCACGAAGCGACAGGGGTCCATTATGCCTGGGGGTGTACTTAAGACACGCGTGGCAACCACCCCTTAAGACACTTGTGGCAACCACCCCTTAAGACACTTGTGGCAACCACCCCTTAAGACACTTGTGGCCACCACCCCTTAAGACACTTGTGGCAACCCCCCCTTAAGACACTTGTGGCAACCCCCCCTTAAGACACTTGTGGCAACCCCCCCTTAAGACACTTGTGGCAACCACCCCTTAAGACACTTGTGGCAAACACCCCTTAAGACACTTGTGGCAACCACCCCTTAAGACACTCGCAACCACCCCTTAAGACACTTGTGGCAACCACCCCTTAAGACACTTGTGGTAGGCGGGCTCATCTCCTTGCGCGATCTCCTCCAGCCATCCCAGTGACCCACCTCGAAGATGTTGAAGTCGGCCGCCTGCCGATGAGCGGCCGCAGTGATGGTCCGCTCCAGGCGCGGGTCCCACACCACCACGTCGGCGTCGCTGTTCACCGCCACGCGACCCTTCGCCCCCCAGATGTTGAACATCTTGGCTGCGTTGGTGGAGGTTACAGCCACGAAGCGACAGGGGTCCATTATGCCTGGGGGTGTACTTAAGACACTTGTGGCAACCACCCCTTAAGACACTCGCAACCACCCCTTAAGACACTTATGGCAACCACCCCTTAAGACACTCGCAACCACCCCTTAAGACACTTGTGGCAACCACCCCTTAAGACACTCGCAACCACCCCTTAAGACACTTTTTGTCAACCCTTAACTAGAGCAACCACCCCTTAAGACACTTGTGGCAACCTCCCCTTAAAACACTTGTGGCAACCACCCCTTAAGACACTTGTGGCAACCACCCCTTAAGACACTTGTGGCAACCACCCCTTAAGACACTTGTGGCAACCACCCCTTAAGACACTTGTGGCAACCACCCCTTAAGACACTTGTGGCAACCACCCCTTAAGACACTTGTGGCAACCACCCCTTAAGACACTTGTGGCAACCACCCCTTAAGACACTTGTGGCAACCACCCCTTAAGACACTCGTGGCAACCACCCCTTAAGACACTTGTGGTAGGCGGGCTCATCTCCTTGCGCGATCTCCTCCAGCCATCCCAGTGACCCACCTCGAAGATGTTGAAGTCGGCCGCCTGCCGATGAGCGGCCGCAGTGATGGTCCGCTCCAGGCGCGGGTCCCACACCACCACGTCGGCGTCGCTGTTCACCCCCACGCGACCCTTCGCCCCCCAGATGTTGAAGATCTTGGCCGCGTTGGTCGAGGTTACAGCCACGAAGCGACAGGGGTCCATTATGCCTGGGGGTGTACTTAAGACACTTGTCGCAACCACCCCTTAAGACACTCGTGGCAACCACCCCTTCAGACACTTGTAGCAACCCTTAACTAGAGCAACCACCCCTTAAGACACTTGTAGCAACCCTTAACTAGAGCAACCACCCCTTAAGACACTTGTGGCAACCACCCCTTAAGACACTTGTGGCAACCACCCCTTCAGACACTTGTAGCAACCCTTAACTAGAGCAACCACCCCTTAAGACACTTGTAGCAACCCTTAACTAGAGCAACCACCCCTTAAGACACTTGTGGCAACCACCCCTTAAGACACTTGTGGCAACCACCCCTTAAGACACTTGTGGCAACCACCCCATAAGACACTTTTTGTCAACCCTTAACTAGAGCAACCACCCCTTAAGACACTTGTGGCAACCCTTAACTAAAGC
The DNA here is from genome assembly GCA_950022985.1 of Udea ferrugalis. Taxonomy (NCBI): domain Eukaryota; kingdom Metazoa; phylum Arthropoda; class Insecta; order Lepidoptera; family Crambidae; genus Udea; species Udea ferrugalis. The sequence goes on from OX465541.1 coordinate 4,297,432, forward strand.
AACCACCCCTTAAGACACTTGTGGCAACCACCCCTTAAGACACTTGTGGCAACCACCCCTTAAGACACTTGTGGCAACCACCCCTTAAGACACTTTTTGGCAACCACCCCTTAAGACACTTGTGGCAACCCTTAACTAGAGCAACCCCCCCTTAAGACACTCGCAACCACCCCTTAAGACACTTGTGGCAACCCCCCCTTAAGACACTTGTGGCAACCACCCCTTAAGACACTCGCAACCACCCCTTAAGACACTTGTGGCAACCACCCCTTAAGACACTCGCAACCACCCCTTAAGACACTTGTGGCAACCACCCCTTAAGACACTTGTGGCAACCACCCCTTAAGACACTTGTGGCAACCACCCCTTAAGACACTCTCGCAACCACCCCTTAAGACACTTGTGGCAACCACCCCTTAAGACACTTGTGGCAACCACCCCTTAAGACACTTGCGGCAACCACCCCTTAAGGTACTTGTGGCAACCCTTAACAAGAGCAACCACCCCTTAAGACACTCGTGGCAACCACCCCTTAAGACACTTGTGGTAGGCGGGCTCATCTCCTTGCGCGATCTCCTCCAGCCATCCCAGTGACCCACCTCGAAGATGTTGAAGTCGGCCGCCTGCCGATGAGCGGCCGCAGTGATGGTCCGCTCCAGGCGCGGGTCCCACACCACCACGTCGGCGTCGCTGTTCACCCCCACGCGACCCTTCGCCCCCCAGATGTTGAACATCTTGGCTGCGTTGGTGGAGGTTACAGCCACGAAGCGACAGGGGTCCATTATGCCTGGGGGTGTACTTAAGACACGCGTGGCAACCACCCCTTAAGACACTTGTGGCAACCACCCCCTAAGACACTTGTGGCAACCACCCCTTAAGACACTCGCAACCACCCCTTAAGACACTTGTGGCAACCACCCCTTAAGACACTTGTGGCAACCACCCCTTAAGACACTTGTGGCAACCACCCCTTAAGACACTTGTGGCAACCCTTAACTAGAGCAACCACCCCTTAAGACACTTGTGGCAACCACCCCTTAAGACACTTGTGGCAACCACCCCTTAAGACACTTGTGGCAACTACCCCTTATGACACTTGTGGCAACCACCCCTTAAGACACTTGTGGCAACCACCCCTTAAGACACTTGTGGCAACCACCCCTTAAGACACTTGTGGCAACCACCCCTTAAGACACTTGTGGCAACCACCCCTTAAGACACTTGTGGCAACCACCCCTTAAGACACTTGTGGCAACCACCCCTTAAGACACTTGTGGCAACCACCCCTTAAGACACTTGTGGCAAGTGGCAACCACCCCTTAAGACACTTGTGGCAACCACCCCTTGAGACACTTGTGGCAACCACCCCTTAAGACACTTGTGGCAACCACCCCTTAAGACACTTTTTGGCAACCCTTAACTAGAGCAACCACCCCTTAAGACACTTGTGGCAACCACCCCTTAAGACACTCGTGGCAACCACCCCTTAAGACACTTGTGGCAACCACCCCATAAGACACTTGTGGCAACTACCCCTTAAGACACTTGTGGCAACCACCCCATAAGACACTTGTGGCAACTACCCCTTAAGACACTTGTGGCAACCACCCCATAAGACACTTTTTGTCAACCCTTAACTAGAGCAACCACCCCTTAAGACACTTGTGGCAACCACCCCCTAAGACACTTGTGGCAACCACCCCTTAAGACACTCGCAACCACCCCTTAAGACACTTGTGGCAACCCCCCCTTAAGACACTTGTGGCAACCACCCCTTAAGACACTCGTGGCAACCACCCCTTAAGACACTTGTGGCAACCACCCCTTAAGACACTTGTGGTAGGCGGGCTCATCTCCTTGCGCGATCTCCTCCAGCCATCCCAGTGACCCACCTCGAAGATGTTGAAGTCGGCCGCCTGCCGATGAGCGGCCGCAGTGATGGTCCGCTCCAGGCGCGGGTCCCACACCACCACGTCGGCGTCGCTGTTCACCCCCACGCGACCCTTCGCCCCCCAGATGTTGAACATCTTGGCTGCGTTGGTGGAGGTTACAGCCACGAAGCGACAGGGGTCCATTATGCCTGGGGGTGTACTTAAGACACGCGTGGCAACCACCCCTTAAGACACTTGTGGCAACCACCCCTTAAGACACTTGTGGCAACCACCCCTTAAGACACTTGTGGCAACCCTTAACTATAGCAACCACCCCTTAAGACACTCGCAACCACCCCTTAAGACACTTGTGGCAACCACCCCTTAAGACACTTGTGGCAACCACCCCTTAAGACACTTGTGGCAACCACCCCTTAAGACACTCGCAACCACCCCTTAAGACCCTTGTGGCAACCCCCCCTTAAGACACTCGCAACCACCCCTTAAGACACTTGTGGCAACCACCCCTTAAGACACTTGTGGCAACCACCCCTTAAGACACTCGCAACCACCCCTTAAGGCACTTGTGGCAACCACCCCTTAAGACACTTGTAGCAACCCTTAACTAGAGCAACCACCCCTTAAGACACTTGTGGCAACCACCCCTTAAGACACTCGCAACCACCCCTTAAGACACTTGTGGCAACCACCCCTTAAGACACTTGTGGTAGGCGGGCTCATCTCCTTGCGCGATCTCCTCCAGCCATCCCAGTGACCCACCTCGAAGATGTTGAAGTCGGCCGCCTGCCGATGAGCGGCCGCAGTGATGGTCCGCTCCAGGCGCGGGTCCCACACCACCACGTCGGCGTCGCTGTTCACCCCCACGCGACCCTTCGCCCCCCAGATGTTGAACATCTTGGCTGCGTTGGTGGAGGTTACAGCCACGAAGCGACAGGGGTCCATTATGCCTGGGGGTGTACTTAAGACACGCGTGGCAACCACCCCTTAAGACACTTGTGGCAACCACCCCTTAAGACACTTGTGGCAACCACCCCTTAGAACACTCGCAACCACCCCTTACGACACTTGTGGCAACCACCCCTTAAGACACTTGTGGCAACCACCCCTTAAGACACTTGTGGTAGGCGGGCTCATCTCCTTGCGCGATCTCCTCCAGCCATCCCAGTGACCCACCTCGAAGATGTTGAAGTCGGCCGCCTGCCGATGAGCGGCCGCAGTGATGGTCCGCTCCAGGCGCGGGTCCCACACCACCACGTCGGCGTCGCTGTTCACCCCCACGCGACCCTTCGCCCCCCAGATGTTGAACATCTTGGCTGCGTTGGTGGAGGTTACAGCCACGAAGCGACAGGGGTCCATTATGCCTGGGGGTGTACTTAAGACACGCGTGGCAACCACCCCTTAAGACACTTGTGGCAACCACCCCTTAAGACACTTGTGGCAACCACCCCTTAAGACACTTGTGGCAACCCCCCCTTAAGACACTTGTGGCAACCACCCCTTAAGACACTTGTGGCAACCACCCCTTAAGACACTTGTGGCAACCACCCCTTAAGACACTTGTGGCAACCACCCCTTAAGACACTTGTGGTAGGCGGGCTCATCTCCTTGCGCGATCTCCTCCAGCCATCCCAGTGACCCACCTCGAAGATGTTGAAGTCGGCCGCCTGCCGATGAGCGGCCGCAGTGATGGTCCGCTCCAGGCGCGGGTCCCACACCACCACGTCGGCGTCGCTGTTCACCCCCACGCGACCCTTCGCCCCCCAGATGTTGAACATCTTGGCTGCGTTGGTGGAGGTTACAGCCACGAAGCGACAGGGGTCCATTATGCCTGGGGGTGTACTTAAGACACGCGTGGCAACCACCCCTTAAGACACTTGTGGCAACCACCCCTTAAGACACTTGTGGCAACCACCCCTTAAGACACTTGTGGCAACCACCCCTTAAGACACTTGTGGCAACCACCCCTTAAGACACTTGTGGCAACCACCCCTTAAGACACTTGTGGTAGGCGGGCTCATCTCCTTGCGCGATCTCCTCCAGCCATCCCAGTGACCCACCTCGAAGATGTTGAAGTCGGCCGCCTGCCGATGAGCGGCCGCAGTGATGGTCCGCTCCAGGCGCGGGTCCCACACCACCACGTCGGCGTCGCTGTTCACCCCCACGCGACCCTTCGCCCCCCAGATGTTGAACATCTTGGCTGCGTTGGTGGAGGTTACAGCCACGAAGCGACAGGGGTCCATTATGCCTGGGGGTGTACTTAAGACACGCGTGGCAACCACCCCTTAAGACACTTGTGGCAACCACCCCTTAAGACACTTGTGGCAACCACCCCTTAGAACACTCGCAACCACCCCTTACGACACTTGTGGCAACCACCCCTTAAGACACTTGTGGCAACCACCCCTTAAGACACTTGTGGTAGGCGGGCTCATCTCCTTGCGCGATCTCCTCCAGCCATCCCAGTGACCCACCTCGAAGATGTTGAAGTCGGCCGCCTGCCGATGAGCGGCCGCAGTGATGGTCCGCTCCAGGCGCGGGTCCCACACCACCACGTCGGCGTCGCTGTTCACCCCCACGCGACCCTTCGCCCCCCAGATGTTGAACATCTTGGCTGCGTTGGTGGAGGTTACAGCCACGAAGCGACAGGGGTCCATTATGCCTGGGGGTGTACTTAAGACACGCGTGGCAACCACCCCTTAAGACACTTGTGGCAACCACCCCTTAAGACACTTGTGGCAACCACCCCTTAAGACACTTGTGGCAACCCCCCCTTAAGACACTTGTGGCAACCACCCCTTAAGACACTTGTGGCAACCACCCCTTAAGACACTTGTGGCAACCACCCCTTAAGACACTTGTGGCAACCCCCCCTTAAGACACTTGTGGCAACCCCCCCTTAAGACACTTGTGGCAACCACCCCTTAAGACAATTGTGGCAACCACCCCTTAAGACACTTGTGGCAACCACCCCTTAAGACACTTCTGGCAACCACCCCCTAAGACACTTGTGGCAACCACCCCTTAAGACACTCGCAACCACCCCTTAAGACACTTGTGGCAACCACCCCTTAAGACACTTGTGGCAACCACCCCTTAAGACACTCGCAACCACCCCTTAAGACAATTGGGGCAACCACCCCTTAAGACACTCGCAACCACCCCTTAAGACACTTGTGGCAACCACCCCTTAAGACACTCGCAACCTCCCCTTAAGACACTTGTGGCAACCACCCCTTAAGACACTTGTGGTAGGCGGGCTCATCTCCTTGCGCGATCTCCTCCAGCCATCCCAGTGACCCACCTCGAAGATGTTGAAGTCGGCCGCCTGCCGATGAGCGGCCGCAGTGATGGTCCGCTCCAGGCGCGGGTCCCACACCACCACGTCGGCGTCGCTGTTCACCCCCACGCGACCCTTCGCCCCCCAGATGTTGAACATCTTGGCTGCGTTGGTGGAGGTTACAGCCACGAAGCGACAGGGGTCCATTATGCCTGGGGGTGTACTTAAGACACGCGTGGCAACTACCCCTTAAGACACTTGTGGCAACCACCCCTTAAGACACTTGTGGCAACTACCCCTTAAGACACTTGTGGCAACCACCCCTTAAGACACTTGTGGCAACCACCCCTTAAGACACTTGTGGCAACCCTTAACTAGAGCAACCACCCCTTAAGACACTTGTGGCAACCCCCCCTTAAGACACTCGCAACCACCCCTTAAGACACTTGTGGCAACCACCCCTTAAGACACTCTCGCAACCACCCCTTAAGACACTTGTGGCAACCACCCCTTAAGACACTTGTGGCAACCACCCCTTAAGACACTTGTGGCAACCACCCCTTAAGACACTTGTGGTAGGCGGGCTCATCTCCTTGCGCGATCTCCTCCAGCCATCCCAGTGACCCACCTCGAAGATGTTGAAGTCGGCCGCCTGCCGATGAGCGGCCGCAGTGATGGTCCGCTCCAGGCGCGGGTCCCACACCACCACGTCGGCGTCGCTGTTCACCCCCACGCGACCCTTCGCCCCCCAGATGTTGAACATCTTGGCTGCGTTGGTGGAGGTTACAGCCACGAAGCGACAGGGGTCCATTATGCCTGGGGGTGTACTTAAGACACGCGTGGCAACTACCCCTTAAGACACTTGTGGCAACCACCCCTTAAGACACTTGTGGCAACTACCCCTTAAGACACTTGTGGCAACCACCCCTTAAGACACTTGTGGCAACCACCCCTTAAGACACTTGTGGCAACCCTTAACTAGAGCAACCACCCCTTAAGACACTTGTGGCAACCCCCCCTTAAGACACTCGCAACCACCCCTTAAGACACTTGTGGCAACCACCCCTTAAGACACTCTCGCAACCACCCCTTAAGACACTTGTGGCAACCACCCCTTAAGACACTTGTGGCAACCACCCCTTAAGACACTTGTGGCAACCACCCCTTAAGACACTTGTGGTAGGCGGGCTCATCTCCTTGCGCGATCTCCTCCAGCCATCCCAGTGACCCACCTCGAAGATGTTGAAGTCGGCCGCCTGCCGATGAGCGGCCGCAGTGATGGTCCGCTCCAGGCGCGGGTCCCACACCACCACGTCGGCGTCGCTGTTCACCCCCACGCGACCCTTCGCCCCCCAGATGTTGAACATCTTGGCTGCGTTGGTGGAGGTTACAGCCACGAAGCGACAGGGGTCCATTATGCCTGGGGGTGTACTTAAGACACACGCAACCACCCCTTAAGACACTTGTGGCAACCACCCCTTAAGACACTTGTGGCAACCACCCCTTAAGACACTTGTGGCAACCACCCCTTAAGACACTTGTGGCAACCACCCCTTAAGACACTTGTGGCAACCACCCCTTAAGACACTTGTGGAAACCACCCCTTAAGACACTTGTGGCAACCACCCCTTTAGACACTTGTGGCAAGTGGCAACCACCCCTTAAGACACTTGTGGCAACCCTTAACTAAAGCAACCACCCCTTAAGACACTCGTGCAACCACCCCTTAAGACACTTGTGGCAACCCTTAACTACAGCAACCACCCCTTAAGACACTTGTGGCAACCCTTAACTACAGCAACCACCCCTTAAGACACTTGTGGCAACCACCCCTTAAGACACTCGTGGCAACCACCCCTTAAGACACTTGTGGCAACCCTTAACTAAAGCAACCACCCCTTAAGACACTTGTGGCAACCACCCCTTAACTAGAGCAACCACCCCTTAAGACACTTGTGGTAGGCGGGCTCATCTCCTTGCGCGATCTCCTCCAGCCATCCCAGTGACCCACCTCGAAGATGTTGAAGTCGGCCGCCTGCCGATGAGCGGCCGCAGTGATGGTCCGCTCCAGGCGCGGGTCCCACACCACCACGTCGGCGTCGCTGTTCACCCCCACGCGACCCTTCGCCCCCCAGATGTTGAACATCTTGGCTGCGTTGGTGGAGGTTACAGCCACGAAGCGACAGGGGTCCATTATGCCTGGGGGTGTACTTAAGACACACGCAACCACCCCTTAAGACACTTGTGGCAACCACCCCTTAAGACACTTGTGGCAACCACCCCTTAAGACACTTGTGGCAACCACCCCTTAAGACACTCGCAACCACCCCTTAAGACACTTGTGGCAACCACCCCTTAAGACACTTGTGGCAACCACTCCTTAAGACACTTGTGGCAACCACCCCTTAAGACACTTGTGGCAACTACCCCTTAAGACACTTGGAGGCAACCACCCCTTAAGACACTTGCAACCACCCCTTAAGACACTTGTGGCAACCACCCCTTAAGACACTTGTGGCAACCACCCCTTGAGACACTTGTGGCAACCACCCCTTAAGACACTTGTGGCAACCACCCCTTAAGACACCTGTGGCAACCACCCCTTAAGGTACTTGTGGCAACCCTTAACAAGAGCAACCACCCCTTAAGACACTTGTGGCAACCACCCCTTAAGACACTAGCAACCACCCCTTAAGACACTTGTGGCAACCACCCCTTAAGACACTAGCAACCACCCCTTAAGACACTTGTGGCAACCACCCCTTAAGACACTTGTGGCAACCACCCCTTAAGACACTTGTGGCAACCACCCCTTAAGACACTTGTGGCAACCATCCCTTTAGACACTAGCAACCACCCCTTAAGACACTTGTGGCAACCACCCCTTAAGACACTTGTGGCAACCACCCCTTAAGACACTTGTGGCAACCACCCCTTAAGACACTTGTGGCAACCACCCCTTAAGACACTTGTGGCAACCACCCCTTAAGACACTTGTGGCAACCACCCCTTAAGACACTCGCAACCACCCCTTAAGACACTTGTGGTAGGCGGGCTCATCTCCTTGCGCGATCTCCTCCAGCCATCCCAGTGACCCACCTCGAAGATGTTGAAGTCGGCCGCCTGCCGATGAGCGGCCGCAGTGATGGTCCGCTCCAGGCGCGGGTCCCACACCACCACGTCGGCGTCGCTGTTCACCCCCACGCGACCCTTGGCAGGCCAGATGTTGAAGATCTTGGCCGCGTTGGTGGAGGTCACAGCCACGAAGCGACAGGGGTCCATTATACCTGGGGAATGGAGAGGAAACTTTTACAGTACACATATTTTATATATTTTTATAATTTTTTAGCATTTTCCATGCACTATCTTTCTTCTACTATATAAAAATAAGTCGGGTTTTCCTTCCTGACGCTATAACTCCAGAACGCACGGACCGATTTCCACGGTCTTGCATTCGTTCGAAAGGTCTCGGGCTCCGTGAGGTTTATAGCAAAGAAAACTCAGGAAAATTTCAACAGAAAAGACGGAAAATCTTTTTTCACATACAGCTAAGTCCACGCGGATGAAGTCGAGGGTGGCTGCTAGTCTTAAATAAAGATCCGAAAACCAGAAAAAGACATTCGGTCTTCGCTTCAGGCGGTAATGTGGGTTGTTTGGAAGAAATCACTATTTAGCCTTAAAGCCGCCCAAATTGTACATTTACATTAATCTGTGTTTCTTTGCTATGTATCTATCTAATCGAACCCGGGTCTTTCGCATACCGGGCGACTGCACTAACCACTGTGCTACTGAGACCATTAACAACCAACCGAATCTTTCTGATATATTTACCCTAGGGTTTTCCGGTTTTAGGATCTTTAGTAAAGATGCTGCATGGAAAACGCTAAAAATAATAATAACATTCTTGAATACCATTTTTTACGTACGTATACCATACATGCGTATTATAAATAGTGAATGAGAGTTTATCCGTTGTCTAGTTCAAATGGGACAGAGTTATTTCCATCAGTCTGTGCAAAATCATTGAAAATTAGTCATGTGGCAGCAGTATAACATGCCCCTGTGTAAAGGTTGATATGAACACCTTTGTTTAGTTTGGGGCTGGATGGCACTGTGTGTCATTCATTTATTTCATGAACAATATAATACAGAAAGTAAAATACACGTATATTAAATATTAATTATAAAATCTGTAAAAAAACACCTTGTAATGTCACCTCGTAGTACGGCTTATAAGAGCCAAATTCTGGGAAATAACATCATAAAGCAAACTGAAGGAAAGGTCTTATTTCTAATAAAGTATTTTTATTGTCTGTACAAATATAAATGTACTCTTAAGCTGTATGTTTTTAAAAAGCACAGATTTCGGTTAAACTTCGCACGTGGGTGTTATTGAAGTGTCCCTACAGTATCGCTGATTTTACAGAAGAAAGACTGGGCACATTTGTTTTGTCTTCTGTTAAATAACCTGTCATTTCAGTGCACCCAACTAAAAGTCACAAGTAGAACTCACCAGTATTAACCCCCTTCTGCCAAAGGATGGCCATGCGGTCCTCAACGCCGTTGACTCCGTTGGGGATCTTGGAGAAGTTCCCTTTGCCCAACTCCTTGTCTTTGGACTGGAATGTGCAGTTGTCGCTGCCGATCAGCTGGAGGTGGTCACTGGAATTGTGGTCATCATTAGGGAAATTGTTTTGCTGTGACTAAGTGAAGATTTACAGTCATTGATTTGGGCAAAAAGAGGAAGATACGTTGGGTTCATACATCGCTAATTCAAAAACTGTCACATTGACGTATGAATGAAGTGCACGCAATCAAGTCGCTGTCATATTGGCTTGAGAACAGGTCCATCGGACCTGCTTTTGTGTGGCCACTTTTGGTACGAGGATGCCGTATCTTCCTTTTTATGTTTATGTCAATGTTTACAGCCTGATTTTTCTTTACCTTTAGTTCTCTAACAGCACTTTGAACTATTGAATTCCGGAATAATACAGGCTGAGTTTTTTTTCAAAACCAACAATTTTGATTACCGCCTAGGATCAAAGGAAATTTGAGTATGCAGTATACATTTTAGTCGTCACAGAACATCCATCAACGCATACAAACTCTCACATTTATAATATTAGTAGAATTATATCATGACCATGCATGATCATCTGAACATAGGTCCCCCCTCATAGATTTCCCTGCCGGCTGGTTGCAGGCGGCCGGCATCCACCGTTCGTGTTAAGAATGCAGTTATTTTTTAATTGAATTCCGTTACACGGAGAAAAACTCAGGTACAAAACCGTTGTGTTTGAAAGAATGCGTTCATTTGGGCACTGTGAACTTGACTGTGAAGCTGACTGAGCGATTTGATTGGTTAGGAACTTGACTCTATAATTAGGAACGATTTGATTGGTTAGAGGGCGTGCTAGGTCGAAGGCCAAGAAAGAAATCACTGCATTCTTAACGTGAACGGAGTATATCGCCATCATTAGGCTTTCTTTTATTCAGCGACTTGCATTCTTCTTTTTTGTTTCTCTAGATTGTTTAACATAAACGGCCTATATATGTCCCACTGCTGGGCACAGGCCTCACCTCAACTATGAGGTGGAACAAGCCATACTCCAACACGCGGGCTCAGTGCGGATTGTTGGAGGGGTGCAAGATTAGTGAGCAACCTCAATGTCAGATGTTATAAAGCCGCCCTAAGGCCTCTGACAAGGCTTAGCGATTGACATCTAGCGACGTCAACCGGGACCAACTGCTTAACGTGCCTTCCGAAGCACGCAGATCTCCGAAAAATACGGTAAATTTCGGTCCCAACCCATTTTCGACTGGGTGTATGTGGCTTTACAACAGTGATCGTCGACGATCACTGTCACAACTGCGCCACAGGCACCTCAACCTTTCAATATAGCTTTTTATAAGTATAGTTGAATGGTAGTTAACTCACTCTGCTAAAGCCTCAACCATGGCCTGGGGGGTGGAGGGATCAGGGCGCAGGGGTGGCGACAGTACGTGCGCCGCGGCGTGGCGGAAGCAAGAGTTCCTGTAGTGGGAGCCTGGGGACAAACAAACACAATATCAGTATATTTCTTTAAAATAAGTTAATGATTTATGGCTTTCTTAACTTAATTACGTATCTGTAGTGTTTAGTCCGTATCTTCTGACCTTATTTCAAATATTTTATTTATGTAACTAGCTGTCCCAGCAGACTTCGTTCTGTTGTCAAACATTCAGTGTCACGTGACTGGTAGGAACAGTTGCTAAGATCAAACTAAAATTGTTGTTTCCACAATATTCCCAGCATTTTCTCATGTTCACACACCTTTTAAACCTTCCCTCGACCATTACAAATAATTCAAAACCAAAATTAACTAAATCGGTCTGGCCATTCCCGAGTTTTAGCGAGACTAACGAACAGCAATCCATTTTTATATATAGAGATTATTATTAGTACTTACCTCTACTATTTCAGCTCACCCACATTTGGTTTATTTTATTCACTTACGATACTCCACATGAAAGTTATCTGGAAGAGATCGCTCTCTAGCGATAAGACCGCCTAAATTGTACATTTTTTTCTGTAATTTGCCTAAAGTGTAATGTTTTTGTACAATAAAAAATATCTATCTATCTATCTTTCTGTTTTGAAAAGGTCCGCTTAGCGGAAGTGACCTTCAAAAGGTGACTTCCAAAAAGCAATGAGTATAGCGACATCTATATCACCACATACGAACTAAAGTACCTCAAACTAATTTGCGGGACGCGTGAAGAACAGCATTGCACTGAAATCCACTAATGAAAAGGTGGGCTACTGTCCGACCAGTTGTTATCGGGTTCCTGGATTTTTATTCCACCGCTTAGATAATGTTCATAACGCGATGCAGGTTACGTTAGTTCGTACGTGGCGAGATAGATGTCGCCACAGGTTCTCAAACCGACTGTATAATTACTATACCCTACCGTCGGTTTTCTAAGTTTTCTTGTATTTAAATTCCATCGCTTGGATAATGTTTACAGCACGATACAGGTTACGTTAGTTCGTACGTGGCGAGATAGATGTCGCTACAGGTTTTTGGACTGTATATTTGAATCTTACCATCGGTTCCAACGGTGGCGGCCAGGGTTTCTCCGAAGAGTGGCTGTCGCTGTTTCTGACGAGCGCCCTCTAGCGCCTTCACCGCGCTCTTGGACATCATGTGTACCACGTACAGAGGGACGTTTGCCTGGAAACAACACAGTTACTATTATAATGTTACATTTCTAAAGCGTTTGAGACAGATGTAATTAAACAAACAAGCAAACAAACAATACTAACATTATTTAAATAGACCTGTTACAAGTACTTTCAAATCGTAAAAGTATCCAAAAAGTATTAAGAATGTATGCAAAACATTATTTTTCTACTATGGCTATCTACGGCCATCATTTCTATGTGTGGTTAACTTAGGGTGCACCATGAATAAAAACCGATCATTCCTCGTTCTACTGCAGATATTTTTTATTTGCCAAAAGATAAACACGGAAATAGGTAGCCTGATGGGCTGTTGACTGTACCAGAGACATACAAAACGGAAGTAGTACCTGGTTAGCGATGACACAAGCCCTGTTGACAGCTTCGGCTTCCACCTCTTCATTCCGGGAGATCTCGTGACCCTCAGGGCCTGTCACTCCGGCAGCCAGCAGCTTCTCAGTGTTCCGGGCTATTATGTGCCCATTCTCGGCGTGGACCTGCAAATATACGTCATAATTTAAGAAAATATGGCTTTTTAAGTCTTATGACCAATTTTATATTCGATTAGGTGTTTGTTTGTTTTGTAAAGCTGATTTTTTTGTCAGGCTAAAGCAGGTCGCTCATGTGAGCATCGTGACCCAGTGATTAAACACTCTGGTTCGAAAAACGGGCTATCCCGAGCCGGAAGACCTACTTTGTGTTCATTGTACATTAAGCGCCTCTAACTCTCCGGTGATAGGAAACACCGATAATAAACTCAAGCAACCCGGATAACGGCGGTAGGCTCACCCCTTACAACGTTGGGTTCAAATTTGCTCGACGTAATGTGGGCTTCTGAATTCTCCGTTCAACATGACTACACATCTGAGCCACAAGCACTCTACTCATACCGACAGTAGTGGTTCAACAGAAATTTTCTCACCAGAGGCAAAGCCCTCAGCTCATTGCAGGTCTCCATAGCGCAATAAAGGTCATAATCGTTCAGCATCCACGCGTCCTTGTACGCCATGAACATCTTGAAGGAGTTGACTCCGTACTGCTCTGACGTTAGAGTCTCCATCTCTTTCTTGACGGAAGGCGACCACCAGGTCACACCTACGTGGAGGCCGTAGTCACAGCACACCTGGAATTGGTAAGATTGACATAATAGGTACTGAAAGTCAGGGTTGTGTTCGGAAACGACCTTCCTAAGAGATTCAGGTTTTCGCTTACGAATGATAACGAAAATGGTTTCTTTCAACGTAAATTTATGCTGTTGAAGTGTACTGTTTCTTGTATTGTGTTTACGGCTTGATACATCTTTTTTCTTCGAAAGGTAAAAATCAGAGAAATTAGGTTTACGAGGTCTTAGATAGCGTAGGTACGATCGACGGCATGACATGCTACCCATTTATGTGCTCTATTTGCTCTTTTGCAGAGTAAGCTAAAAAACGGAAATGGTTAGCCTGATGTGCCGCTGACTATACGTCCGTAAAACCTTTTTTTTATTTTAAATTAATATTTTGTCAAACTATATTTATTTCTGCTATAGACCCCGTATTCGTCCGATTATGTGACAGGCCACTTCAATCACCAAACCAATGCAGAAGGTATAAGTTCTAAGGATTATGGGGTTTGGGTTTCCTCAAGGTTAGATTAGTGCTTTTGCATAACTTAATCTGAAGGTCTTGCGAAATGTTTTTGCATTTGAATAAACAAAATCGTTCAACGATGTCTCAACTTCAAGTGATTACCTTGCCGTCAGCTTTCTGCCTCCAGTTAGAGTAGGCTTCCAATAACGACTGCCCCGCCTGCGGCAGTACGAAGTCGACTGAAATGAAGAAAATAATATATGTTCAGTTATATTTTAGAGCTTAAGCGATTTTGATGTTATTTCATTGAGGTGTCCGTGGCTCAACAACGACAGCTGAAGATCCAGCCAGAAGAGTAGTCGTTAAGCCCATATGCAGACCTCAGGGCGGCTTCATAATCCGAAAACCAGAAAAAGACATTCGATCTTGGCTTCAGGCGGGGATCGAACCCGCGTCTTTCTCAAACCGGGCGACTGCTCTTACCAATTAACAAGCGAGACCACTAACAGAACGGCCGAATCTTTACGGTATATTTACTCCAGAGCCAGGGTGATTCCATCAATGTTAAGGGCACTTTCTACACTCGGAAGAAAGACGCGGGATAGATTCCCGCCTGAAGCCAACCGAATGTCTTTTTCTGGTTTTCGGATCTTTACTAAAGATACTCCATGTTGAATGCAAAAAAATTACATACAGCTTCATAATGTCTGACAAAAAAGTTTGTCACAAGCTTTACAACCTCTCGAACGAATATGCTGTGGACACTACTTCATCATCATCATTCGCAGATGACGTACCCTTTTCATAGGCCTTTCTCGTCAATTTTCAGAATGGCTGGTGGTAGTAATTTTTATTGAATCGCCAGCCATTGACACCAAATGTAAATATGAAAGGAAATAAATAGTCATGAAATCATCCGTTCCTAAAAGGCTGTTGCAAGTGTGTGGGTGGAAAAACGCTAAAGACAAATTTATAGGATAAGGTGGGCTGAGTGCATTAGGATCTTATTACGGAACGCGATCAACCGTGACCAGGTGGGCTCGGATTAAAAACATTGATGTCGGTCGCCGATTCTATCAATTTCACCTAATTGCAGTTAATCACTAGGGCAGGCAATTTCCTTCAACTACAAAGGCTTCTAAAATAAAAAGATGTTACTCGATTCGATTCCCATGATTCGGAATCAGCAGGCAAGTGGGCCCACTCTGAGTCGTCAAACCAACTACCTAAGTACTCGCAGTTTTATGATGAATTTTAGATTTCAAAAACCATTTGCTTTAGATGGTTTCGTGTTTAGATGGTTCAGGCTCTTTGGATAGCCGTTCTGTTGCTGGAGCAATGGCTACTAGCGAAACCACGACTGTTCGACACAATGCCAACGTGGCAAAACCATGGGGTTTAGTGAGTATTTATACCACCTCTGAGGAGTTCCACAACCCCCGGAAGGCGGGAAGTCTTGAAAGGGAAACCCCATGTAAAAAATACAGTAATTCAGTGTTCCGGTCGTCAGTAAGTATTACAGTCTAGTACTCACTGACGGTGGTAGTCCCCCCCGCGACGGCAGCCCTGGTCCCCTTGTAGAAGTCGTCAATGGCCTTGGCTCCCATCATCTCCAGCTCGAAGTGCGTGTGGGGGTCTATGCCCCCTGGCATCACCAGCTTGCCGGTGGCGTCGATGGTGCGGGTGCCCCCAGGGATGATGAGGTTGCGGCCCACTTGTCTGGAAGAAAGGAACGGTGCATTTGAGTATTTAGGTCTGGTTTAGATGGATGTGCCTTGAATAAGGTCAAGTCATTCTGAAATGGTCTACCATGAGTCTAAGCTTATTAATTAAATATTTTTTTGAATTTCGTAAAGCTCTTCTGGGGCTCACAGGGAGGTTAAGGGAAATAACAAAGTTCCATACAAATGGAAAACTCATGATAGACCCTCAAAAACGGGTAAGTTAAAGAGTGCCCTTAACTGATACACATGTATGAAGCATTTATGAATGGAAAGAGCGCAGGATATGTGACGGGTTCGTAGCAAGAGGAAAGTTGTGCTCTCCTAATACCATAGCCATTAGGGAAAAGATGTGATGGGTACTGTATTGCTAATGCTTCTGTTATAGTAGGCTAGCTATCGCCACCGCGAAAATTCCATAGGTAACAGGTTGCACAGATATAAAAAAAGGTATTAGGAATTTGATTATAATATAAGTTATAATCCGCTTGTTCCCCCATATCATTGTCTTACAAAGGCCAAAGAGCTCTCATCAAATTCAGCATAAAACAAACTATATTACTAACTTTCAACCTCATTAAAAACACAACCATCAATCAAACATACCATTACAAAATCAAACCAATCATTTAGTCCAACAAAAAATACGCTGACTCAACCCCCGTCCATATCCGAACCTATAAAGAGATTTAATTTAACCAATTGTTAATATTGCTTTAACGAAACGCGTTATATTGGGGTTAAGAATCTATTGACCTGATATTCTAAATGATGCGGGAACCTCTTGTGGTTACGAAATAGCAATACATCAATCAATTCCTCTTATCTAATAATAGTTTTTATGGCTACGGAAAGTGGGGAGTGTTCTGCAGAAACAGAAAATCACTTTCTGCATGTAGGAAAGACCTTACATACATACATAGGCTCACTACTTTATTCCAGGTAGTCCGAGGCATGGTAACTGTTGCTGTCGTTGAGCAGTACGTTCAGAAGCCCACATTCGAGCGAATTTAAAACAAGGGAGGGTTTCTTGGGTTTTTTAACAGTGTTTTCCATCACGGGAGCTTGTGCTCCTTTATCTTGGTCGTCTACAATGGAGATTTTGTTAGCAAAATTAATAAGGTCAAGGTTCTTGCATAAATCTCAATTATGATGCAAATTTTAGCATGTGAATCATGTCACTCTCGTCATCTGGTGATGTGCCAAAACATGCAGACTGTAATTATTACGCATTTACTTCAAATTTGAACACTAAAAAACAGTAATTAACTTTGTAAATAATCTCCTGGTGTCGCTTCTCTTTCTGGATCATTTACTGATATTATAAACGTAAAAATTAATGAGATGGATGCATGGAAGTTCCATTCTGTGCTTCTTCATGCAAGAAATAAGTACTAGACGGTTTATGATCACACTTTTAACTGCTTACTTTATAACAGAATATCATTTAAAATAATGAGACAGACACAATAGCACGATAACGCAAAAACCCGCAGACACAGCTAGTACAGTCAACATCAAAATGATAAGTGCGTACAGAGTGGTAAAATATGTCTAAAATTTTAATGCAAAGCAACCTTATCACTACAGGATTAAAATAGTGTTTCATTTGCTATAGAGTTTAGTGACGCCAATACCTTTTTGACCACTCTGTTAGCACATATTATTTTGATCCTGCAGACACATCTGCGGGTTCTCTCGTTACCGGCTACTATATTGCATGGCTTTAAGACTACCCATCTCCGGTCATTACCCATGCTCTATTGCAAAGAATTGCCATTGGCAAGAGCAAGATAAAAACGGAAAAGGGTAGCCTGATGGGCCGTAGACTTGATGGTTTAATAATGTTAAGTATTTAGAACCTACTTCATCGTATATTCGATCGTGATGGATCGATAAAAACAGCAGGCGTTCTTTCACAGATTTCCTAGCATCATAAGGAAATAAAGAGCGTTAGTTTATCTATATTGACTATCTATTGTATTATAGTATCCACTAATTAGGGGTACACTCCAATGATGATGATGTTATTAGATTCTAAAAAAATTATAGGATATTCAAAATACACGCTAGTCAGTGAGTCAAATTAAGTTTGGGGTCATACGCAAGCCTAAATATGTCAAAGCAGTATATCATTCTGTATATCATGTTGATAATACGGGCAAAATAACATCACGCTTCAAGTTAATCTAAAAATAAACACAATACCTGCCAAGCTACTGTACATTACATAAAGTAATGAAGAGCTCGGAGGGTCGACGGGTCAAGGGAACATTGGCACATGTCAATGTACTACAGTTACATAACTTCAGGAAAGTGGATATTGTTGTACTCTGATGAATACTAATAACCATTACAGGGTTTTGAGTAACGGTATATGTTGAAACCTCGTGTGTTATAGGGGTCAGTTAAAATGGGATTGGACTGGAGCATGTTGAGGAAAGGCGTTTCTCTGCAGGATCAAATTAGAAATGCCCACCAGATTAGCAAGCTGAAGTGGCAGTGGGCTGGCCATGTTAGCCGTAGAACCGACAACCGTTGGAGTAAACGTGTTCTTGAGTGGAGACCGCGTCTCGGCAAGCGTAGTGTAGGACGTCCTCAGGCAAGGTGGAGTGATGATTTGCGCAGGATGGCTGGCAGGAGCTGGATGCGAGCAGCCGATGATCGAGTTCAGTGGCGTGTAATAGGAGAGGCCTATTTCCAGCAGTGGACTGCAACAGGCTGATGATGATAATGTCGAGGAAACTAGGGGTTAAAACAGCGACTGATTGATTGCCCGAAGACTTAAAAGGAAATGAAGGGAAGAGCTGCGTTAAAGCCCATATAGTCGAGTTGACAAGTCAACTCAAATGTTTCACTGTCATTGTTGTATTCAAAAGTACGAAAATCGCCCATTTTTGACACTTGGATACTACATTAAATACGAAACATTAAGGGTAAGTTGCACCATAGTAGAAGTTAAAGTTAAAGTTTTTGTCAAATTTGACAGTTTGACGTCATTTTTGGGCCTAACTTTAACTTTAACTGAAATTTGGATGTTTGTTATTGTCAAAGTCAGATGGTGCAACCCAACCTAAGAGCATTGTTTTAACAAACTGTACATGAGGATTCTTCAATCTCATTGAAAGCGCCACCTGTCGGCTATATGTTCCTATAAGCACAGGATTAGACCGCAGAGAATGAAGAAGTGGATGTCGAATTGAAATTACGCCTCCGGAAGGTGCCCAGTACACAGCATTGATAAGCTGTTTGTTGAGGGTAGGGTAGAAGGAAAAGGATATATCGGACGTTCTCCTGCCCAAGTTACCAGGTTTTGCCAATCACCTTCACCAGTTCATCATCAATCATCCGGACTTAATCACCAATGAAATATTTATTCACTCAGTAATCCAGTAAAAAAGGTTCCGTACTCAGCAAAACATCGCCCTACATGGCTGCCGGCTGGTGACGCTCCGCTGCCACATTAGCGCTTCCGGCGCGCGACCGGCATACGAATACTTGCGCACGCGTCGCTGTACGTGCATCAAGAATTTGAATTTGGAATTTCCGTGTTAACTGACAGTGGGCTAGGAATAGTCGTGGTCTTCTTTACCTAGTTATATTAGCAGAGCTAGGTCAGGTGAAAATCTACAGAAGTCCAAGTTGTTCATGGTTTTAAGTTAGATAAAGCCCTTTGAGCAGTTTAAAACTACGACATCCATTTGCCAGAAATTACCCATCACTTATATCTCCCGCAAACCGGGCAGCTACTGAACCACTCAGCTACCGAGACCCTATACCAAAAATAGTCTCAACTTTCGTGGTCCCAAACTGGGATATCTGGGTTGGTTCCCTGAAGACTATGTTTAGTAGATCCAGAATACATAATTGCAGGATGCTTCTGACAAATAGTTCCACTGCCGACCAGGGTTACAGAATACCTATGTCTACTACGCGTATTAGCTGATTAGCAACCATATTGGCTAGGTACATATCGAAGCTTTTGTGATTCGAATTCTGTTATTTTGGTGTTATGTGCAAAATAAAATACATTCCTTTCTTTCTTTCCTATTCAACACAAATGAAGTTTCAATTTGATAAAGCGGTAAATTTAATAAATACATTCACATAAAAAAGCTATTGGAAATTGCCTCGCTTGTGAAGATATTCTACCTGCTTTCAACTGAATTGGTTTTAGCGGAACAAATCCAACCACACAATAGTTTAGTTTTTGCCCTTGATCGTATTGTTGCGAATACCATTCATGATATTGGGTTTGATACCTGCTTTATCTGATGACCTTGGCATTTGATATTGATTTTGATTATTTTAGGACGACCTTCTTGCCGATTTTGATTTATTAGATCCCTATTTGAGGCATTTTATAATTTGGTTTGCTTTGCAACTTGTTAAGGTAGCACATTTTATGTTTCATAGGTAATTTGCAACGGCCGAGCTGAGCGCGGTCCATTTAATTTTGAACATCGTGACACTGCTGTGAGCAGGAAATTTTTGTTGATTTTTCTGTTTTAGATTAAGTGTTTGAATTTTGTGTAGCAATTTTTGTTTGTTTTTTTCTCTTCTTCTTCTATGTTGCGATGTCCAGATGCAATCAACGTTGCAATACCCGTTCCTCTAAAGGTAATAAATAGGACATGAATAATTTACAGTACTGAAGATGAGGACGACCAGACCACAGAACATAGGAATAGGCGATAAATTACGTTTGTGGTAGTGAGTAGGGGACGAATAATGATTAATGTTGCTCCGATTGATTGAACTTTACGCGAGTAGTAGTAGAAATGGAAGGGATTCCCTGGCTACAGCGGTTCTTATAGACACTGGGCTTGGTAGCCTTTCTAACGTCTTTCTATGTTCTGTGGACCAGACTCTGTAATGCCACGAGAAGATTCGATAGACACTGTGACAACGCTCGGCTCCCTAAGCAGGCGAGGAAAATGGATCTATCACAACAGGCGGAGACCTGGACGACCTGGACGACCTCCTGATTATCCGGCCTTCTGCCACAATCCTAAACCGGAAATAAAAATAATACTCTAAAGAGCTAGTAAGAAAACAGCTTAGGAACTTATTGCGCAAGTTACGGTCTCACTTAGGAAAGAAAGCATTTATTTTTTAAAACCCTTTCTAGAAAGTAACTCTTTGGTGAATACTACAATTTAAAACCGGCAACAGGCTCTTCAATGAAGTGAGGGCTTTTGGTCACTGAGTGATCTGTGAATTATGACCATGACGGCAACAGATTGCTTCTACCCTATTTAGGAAACCGTGTGAGTGTACAAGTACGAGTGACATAACTTATGTTAGCTATTATGTATTCTAACTAGTTTAACCGTTAACGACCAGAAAACATTCGGCGTAACCTTTTCGAAACCGATTCGCTCCAGAGCAGATCTTTCGTCTTGCGCCGGCGCACGAGATAACGTAACTCTCGCAATGTTTACAAACACGAGATGTGACGTAATCTGCGCGGACGCAGACGTGCGAATGTGCGCGGGCGACGCTCGGCTTCTTGGGAAATGTGCTACTTGGCGGTTGCTTTTATCTCTTTCCACATGTATTTACTTTGTTTCTCCTTGGGTTTTAAGTGGAACTCGTTTTCATCAGTTTGCCAAGCAAGATAAGGTAGCTTTGATTTTTCCATAAAATATTCTGATCAGAAATGCAGTACTATTGTTTTTTTCCAGGAATATTTAAGAGGCTACAAATCAGAGTTGCAGTATCTGCGGGTTGTTGTTTTATCCAAACTTACTGCCTCAAAAATTTTACAGATTTTGTAAACAACAAGCTTTAAGTACCTATTCAATACAGCGCAAAATATATGTATGCCTACTAGTAAATGTACATATACTAGGAAAACGCCATACTCACTCATAGGAAACGGTTATTGGTCACATAGGTATACCAGAAGAAAATATTCGGTCTAAGTTTCAGGAGGGGATCGAACCCGCATCTTCGGCGTAGGTACCGTGTTACCACTAAGCCGAGAACCTAGAAAAAAATAACATCCTCTTAAACGCTTCTATTCTAAAGTTGAGTTTGAATTAAACCTGAGTCAAATATGGTCATGCAAAGTAACCAATTATTAGTTGATTGCGTGTCATTGCCCTACAGCGAAACGCGAAGAGTACTTCTATAAGTTCGAGGTCACATCCTACGCACCTTGGGTTGGGTCGCAATTAGACCTCAATGGAAACGAAATGGTGTTGCAATGGTAGATTACGAAATATTTGCACTGACTTTAAGTTATTAGTGTAGCATTGGTTCATTATCATCGTATGTAGAAAATTAATAAAAAAAAAAAAAATCTACCAAAGGCTGTCTGGGAGAGATAGCTTTGTAGCAATTAGACTGCCTGAATTGTACAAACTTAGTGTCATTTTACTATTACTTGAGGTAAGGCTACCATTTGTTTCAGTATTTTATTAGGTACTTTGAGTGACTTGAGTTAGCTATGCTCATTCAAATGTTTCTAGGGTTGTTGTAGTTGGCGCTGGTGAGTCCGACACTCCCACGTGCCTCCCCCAGGCACGAGAAGTCTATAAAAGTTTTATTTAACTGTTAAAAAAAAAGGTTTGTTGTAGTCCCAATTTAAGTTTGGCCGAAACATCTACTCTATGTTCATTGTACGATTTGCGAATAACTCTCCGGTGATAGAAAACACCGATAAAAAACTGCAGCAACCAGGATAACGGTGGTAGACTCACCAGTTACCACGTACCCGTACCAGTGTGAATCTGATGATTACCCCGCCTGAGTCTGAGTCCCCGTTTGGGATATGACCTGCGACTTCGTCCGCGTCACGGTAAAGGATTTACCGTATCCGCGTGGACTTAAGTTGAAAAACAAAAAGTAATATTTTTTTATAAATTGTATCCTACGTGCGATTCAGATGTATAAGCTACATTATTGTAAAGTTTCATTAAAATCCATTCAGTTACGAATAAATTTGTCAATCTACACTACAGTGTACACTACACTATCATAGTGACAGATACATTTGTTGATCTATCCATACTGACTTCATTGAAAGAGTTAGCTCGATCATTTCGCTCATCCTTATATCACTCGATAATAAATCACAGACATTTTGACTGTCATCCTATTTATGAATCTTGTCACGAATCACAGTCCATTTTAGGACTAATTTGAATATTGTTCAATTGGGTATGTGCTTGACTGGACTAGTGATGTGATCGTAAGACCACAGTTTTTGTTCATCAATGAATATGGGGACCATGCTGAAGTCAAGTAAGAAACATTACGGAGGGCTCGTCGTAGATGGCGCTACTAGCACACATGTTGTCAAACTACAATGGCGTTTAAATTTTCAAACTTTTTTTTTATAAAATACAATTTCGCGGTAAACGTGAATGATCTAAATTCTAAAGTTTGCGCGTTTGCCCATAAAAGTAGTCTGTCTCATGAACGCGTCTGAACCACATTTGGGGTGAATTTTCCTAAAAGGCTTGGAAAAGAAAATTATTTTGTTTAGGAGTATTATGTAAAAGTAATTTGACACAAACCAAATTAATCTACTCTTTTATTCAGCGCACTCACAAACTACCTTTCCAAGGCACTTTTTGCTAAAATACGTTCCGAGAATTTCCGATTTTCTTTCGATAAGAGTCACGATCTGTGCGTGTACGCACTTCAGTAAATCGAGAGGCCTATTACGTTGTTATGCGTAACGAAGCGTGCACTATAATGTTTAGCGATTGAGGCTGGCGTTGTAATGGAGATTTCTAAACGTGAATGTGAGATGGTTACCGTGAAGACTTGATTACATAAGCAATTGAGGCACGAAACTTCTCGTTTTTTAAGATTTATTAGCGCACTACTGTAGCTACTGCTTAACAGTTAAAAATAACTAAATTAAAAAAAAAATTTAGAACAAATAAATGTACAGTAAATACCTACTTACTTTGAATTTGAAAGAAATAACGGAAGAACCATGTTAACGAATAAATTAAATAACATCAAAATTTTCCCTATTATTATTAAACAAAAGACATTTTTGCATCACTTAAAAAAGAAAAAAAAATACTAAAGCTAAGTAATTCATTTGTCCGTCTGATAGAACTAAAGTAAACAGAGTTTAAGAATACCTATTGATTCATCATTACACTGACAGAAACATAATAAAAGTGCTTTCATTTATTTACATCATTTTTCATTCATATGTCAGCTCGCATATTATATATATATCGTACGCACTGACAAGTTTTCTATTTGCCTTTCAGAGCCAGCCTGTTAGGCTATGCATGAGGAAATGTGTGCGGTTTACGCCGTAGGAATAAGCAGTAAGGCAGAGACCACAACTTCGCCTTTTATTCGCTTCGTACCTTAACACACATCTCTATTTTCTCATACTTCCTTCATAATTAACCCTATTGATGTAAGTCCCTGCTTGAGTTATTTAGGATTTACTCCTTAGATTCCAGCCTAGTAATAAAATCAAATTCAAACTCTGTTAACTTTGGCAACCATCGCTAAAATATTTAAAACCACTTTGCAATTACTCACTTTCTTTTCAAATCATCAATTTTTCGCTCGCTATCCCGATCATTATCGAGCACGTTTCGCGAGTGCAGAATAGCCCCCGCACGACTGTCACGCGATGCGGTCACGGAATCAGATCGTTCGCCTTCTTGGCAATGAAAATGTGAATTTTCGGGCGTAGTTATTGGAATTACGGTTTTACGTAATCGCTAGTGATGGGCCGAACATGTTTAAACACGGCTCTCGCCCGCCGCAATGCCGATTTGATGCCGCAAATGAAGGCATCCATTGAAACTTTATTCGAAAGTAAGTGTGAAATAGATGAACCAAGGTCGAAACAAATACACAGAACCAAAGCAGAAATGAACGCAGTGGACAATCAACCGACGTCTGTTGTAGATGATCCTGGAATTGAATCAATTTAATTAATAGCAAAAATACATCACTGAAACTGTATTAGTAGAAATATTATGATCAGTTAAAAAAATGTTGTTTTGCACCGAATGTTCGGCATATGACCCGAAATTCAGCCGAATGACGAAGTTCTGTTTAGGCTGCCGAAGTTCGGTTAAACCGAATTTGTAGCGAATTTCGGCCCATCCCTAGTAATCACTCGTTGTTAAATGTTGTGATATTTATCGTGATAGCGTGTTGTTATGAATAAAGTAATTAGCTTTGGATAGTTAGCAGTCAATTATTTGGGCATTACCCTCGTTCGAAGTCAGTTTAGTTAGTGAAATGGTAAACGGAAATGGATTACGAAATAAAGACTTTTGATTGTGAGCTATAGGTCAGTTATCGACGGACTTATGGTATCTGAGCCATTTCACAGGTTATCGACAAAGATATTATGGTGAATTCCTTTTTAATCTCATTGGGGAAGTTTCACGGTAGTCCTAATTCACCTGGCATTTCAGTTATTATTATTACGTAATCTCACTTATGAATTTCACAGTGAATTCCATTTTTAAATTTACAAAATCATTGTGCTGAAGTTGAGATTATGATACTATAAAAATGACGTGAACGGTGTATCTGAATGTGATGTGAATTGCACAAATAATGTCATCTTACTGTTACTCTTTGCATGTATTTTTGTGCAATAAAGATTATTTATCTTATCTAATGAAATGAGTTTTCAGAATGGTTCTTTACTTAATTTTGCTGCATAAATGTAAATTAGGTACATAATATTATGCTTTATTTTTCCAAGGTGTTTATTTGCATAGAACAGGTGTACAATTTATACACATTCAAGTGCTACAAGTGCTTCATTCTAGTGAACATACATAACATAAAATTTTTGTATGAAAAATTCCTGATAGCTAAAAAACTGCAATTTACAGTAACTACACTTACACGTGGGATGTAAGGGGGCGAACCTCCATCTATCGCCCCAAGTCAACCTCACCTGCTCGCGGTGCATCCTGCTGAGTAACGAACGAGGCTCTGGCGACCGACCGACGGCGGTATATCCGTCCTGAATAGGCGAGCTAAATACCACAGGCCGGTGACGGGCAGCAGCGTCACCGGTGCGAGAAGCTTCGCCCTGCGATCGCCAACCCGCCTGCCCAGCGTGGCGATTATGGGCATAACCTCCTATGAAGACACAGCGAAGGCCACGGCCCCCAGTTCCCGGTAGCCCCACTATTCCTGGTTATGGTGGCGACCATGGTAACGGTGGGGCGGGGGGTGCGAAGAATCTCCGGGCTACGGGAGGCCACCACAACCGACTGACCCTGGCGACGTATAACGGACGCACGCTGCGGCTCGACTCGCATCTGGCGCAACTTGAGGTGGAACTTGGGAACATCAGGTGGCACATACTAGGGTTATGTGAAGTCCGAAGAGAGGGAGAGGACACCATAACTCTCAATTCAGGCCACCTGATGTACTTCCGAGAGGGAGACCAAAAATCCCAAGGTGGCGTTGGGTTTCTGGTTAATAAGTCCCTAGCTAACAACGTTGTGGAAATGT
Organism: Udea ferrugalis; assembly: GCA_950022985.1. Classification (NCBI taxonomy): domain Eukaryota; kingdom Metazoa; phylum Arthropoda; class Insecta; order Lepidoptera; family Crambidae; genus Udea; species Udea ferrugalis. Next base: position 4,323,594 of record OX465541.1, read on the forward strand.
CCAGTGTGTCGAACAGGGTGGCGTACCTCATCATCAAGCTCACCGAGAGGTATAGCCTCAAGGTGGTGCAAGTGTACGCACCGACCTCGTCACACTCGGACGATGAGGTGGAGGATATGTTCGATGACATATCGAGGGCCCTCCACTCCACTACCAAGACCCATTTCACCGTTGTTATGGGGGACTTTAACGCTAAAGTGGGAGTACAGAATTGCAGTGAATCGGTAGTAGGATCCCATGGATATGGAAGCAGAAATCATAGGGGGCAAATGCTCGTCAATTTCCTCGAACGGGAGGGGCTCTTCTTGATGAACTCATTCTTCAAGAAGCAACCCCAAAGGAAGTGGACGTGGCAAAGCCCCGACACTATGACAAAAAATGAGATCGACTTCATCATGGCGGACAAAAAGCACATATTCAGAGACGTCTCCGTGATCAATAGGTTTAATACCGGTAGCGATCACCGACTCGTCCGAGGCTCTCTGAATATCGACTTCAGAGCTGAACGAGTCCGCTTGATGAAGGCCAGGCTCCGACCAACTCTGCTTCAAACTATGATGGGATCTGAAGCGTTCCAGTCAAATCTGGAGAACCGATTTGCTGCCGTGGAAACCACAACTGACGTTAACCAGAACCTTGAAGATGTGGTTCGAGTCCTCAGGGAAGAAGGTACGAGATTTTGTAAAATGCAGCGCAAGGGCAAGAAGTCGAAGCTTTCCGAAGAGACTTTAGGGCTAATGAAGAGACGACGAGAAGACCCACCCGTCACTTCGTCAGGGAAACGGACTCTAAACCGAGAGATTAGTAAGCACGTGCGACGCGATCTCCGTTGCTCTAATACCCTCTCGATTGAGAGAGCGATCGAGCAAAACCGGGGATCAAAAGTGTTCGTACGATCTCTTGGAAGAAGCCACCTGACGAAGTTGACCATAGAAAGTGGAGAAGTCGTTGTCTCGAAGCCAGCAGTCCTTTCGGAAGTAGAAAACTTCTATGGCCGGCTATACGCTTCGCATGCATCTCGACCTGACCCCGGAAATGAGGACTCTAGAGCCACTCTAACACGCCACTACACCGAAGACCTGCCAGAAGTCAGCATTGACGAAATCGAGATCGCTCTTGGGCGGCTTAAAAATGGAAAAGCCCCCGGAGAGGACGGTGTTACAACAGAGTTGTTAAAGGCAGGAGGCAGACCCTTACTCAGGGAGCTTCAAAAGCTTTTTAACGCTGTCCTCTTCGAAGGGAGAACTCCAGAGGCGTGGAGTAGGAGTGTGGTCGTCCTGTTCTTCAAAAAGGGAGACAAAACCCTACTGAAGAACTATCGACCCATTTCCCTTCTAAGCCACGTCTATAAGCTGTTCTCAAGGGTGATCACGAACCGTCTTGCGCGAAGACTCGACGAATTCCAACCACCGGAACAGGCTGGGTTTCGGAGCGGATACGGCACCATAGACCACATACACACAGTGCGGCAGCTTATACAGAAAACTGGAGAGTATAATCAGCCCCTGTGTCTAGCATTTGTGGACTATGAGAAGGCCTTTGACTCAATTGAAATCTGGTCTGTTCTGGAGTCTCTGCAGCGATGCCAAGTAGATTGGCGATATATCCAAGTGATGAGATGTCTATACAAAGCTGCCACTATGTCCGTCCAAGTACAGAATCAGCAAACAAGTCCCATACCGTTGCATCGGGGTGTGAGACAAGGGGATGTTATCTCCCCGAAATTGTTCTCAAATGCAATGGAGGATATGTTCAAGACGCTGAACTGGAAAGGACGTGGCATCAACATCAATGGCGAGTACATCTCTCACTTGCGATTTGCTGACGACATTGTCATCGTGGCGGAAACGCTGCAGGACCTACAACAGATGCTGAATGACCTGGCTGACTCTTCTGTGCGCATCGGTCTACGGATGAACTTGGACAAAACCAAGGTCATGTTCAATGAACATGTACTACCGGAACCGATTGCGGTACACGGCGCCGTTCTCGAAGTTGTTCAAAAATATGTATACCTCGGGCAGACATTGCAGTTAGGTAGGAACAACTTCGAGAACGAGGTGAATAGAAGAATTCAGCTGGGTTGGGCGGCGTTTGGGAAGCTACGTCGGGTCTTCACATCGTCGATCCCACAGTGCCTAAAGACAAAAGTCTTCAATCAGTGCGTCCTACCCGTCATGACATACGGAGCCGAAACGTGGACACTAACGGCACGGCTGGTCCACAAATTTAAAGTCACCCAGCGGGCTATGGAGAGGGCTATGCTCGGCGTTTCTCTGCGAGATCAAATCAGAAATGAGGTGATACGGCAGAGAACCAAGGTTATCGACATAGCCCACCGGATTAGCAAGCTGAAGTGGCAGTGGGCTGGCCATGTTAGCCGTAGAACCGACAACCGTTGGAGTAAACGTGTTCTTGAGTGGAGACCGCGTCTCGGCAAGCGTAGTGTAGGACGTCCTCAGGCAAGGTGGAGTGATGATTTGCGCAGGATGGCTGGCAGGAGCTGGATGCGAGCAGCCGAAGATCGAGCTCAGTGGCGTGTAATGGGAGAGGCCTATGTCCAGCAGTGGACTGCAACAGGCTGATGATGATGATGACACTTACACGTGCAGTTGTGTTTTTATCAAAAGTACAACCCGTAGTGTGTAGATTAGTGTTTTAAATAATTTGCTAATAGCAAACTAAACAGCCGACCGCACTCACGTGTCACTAAACATCATTATTTTCGAATCACGAATCAGATAAGACCATAAACAACATAATTAAGCAGAACACCATTCTGTCAGAGAGCTACGTCCCATTGTTAACTGTACGAGTCCCGTATTGTGCTATAACTGCTAATGTAACGAAATAAAGCTATAACAGCGTAACCGTTCAGCTATTTACGACGAACTCACTACGTGAAACGGAACTGTGTACAAAGAGAGCGATGATACTGGCATGATAGATTTGGTGTAAGAAAAACAAAATTATTCAATAGGATGTTCTATTTTTGAAATTCGAATGTGCTGAGCGAAGTTAGAGGACGTCATACATATTATCATTCAACTTCCGAATCTCACTGTTAGGTTTTTGAGGCTCGAAAAATAGCAGATACTGGAAGCATTGCATAGCGTTTGAGGCTTGTCCAAAACAATTTTAATGTTTAATTTCAAGTTTCTTAGTGAAGAAATAGCATCGCAAACATACTTTGTTGCTCTTTACCTAGTTATATTTCTATACTTACTACTTTCTGTCTATTATATCTTGCAGAGTGAACTAAGCTTTACATTATTACGCAGTATTATGGAGTTGAAAAATGTAGTTGAACCATTTAAGTATGATGCATCTGTTGACAGGGTTTCCACGATCTATTTGATTTATAGGCAGTAAGTTCTTTGATGGCTACCTATCAACACAACTTTTGTTCGGAATGACTACTATATCCAATTTTCTTCCTGTACAGCATTACGTACCTACGTCCCGTGAATATCATACATAAACGGCTCACATTTTTAGGTTGGTTTGAATTGCTTCCTTCTCTTTATTTTTATTTTCTAACCACCCTATATCTTCTATAGTTCATATTAATTGTGTGGTGTTTTAGTAATAACCAAGTTTTCATTACCTGCCTACAATAAATGGCTGAATACACTATCTATTCGCACGCAACATTATTTGGATTTCTTTGAGCATCGAAAAGATGTATGATGAACGAGATAGGTGAGATTCGGAGAGAGATGAGTGAATGAGCACGAATTTATACAGAAGCGCTCTGCCGTACATTTTCAAAATGGCAGCCCTGTCAGTTGGCGGGAACAAAGACTTCATTAATTAGAGCGCGCAGGTGCTTGACCCGCATTGTGCAACACGCCGTCGCATAGAGAAACCAGACGTGCGAACTTTTTCTACGGTCAGAGATAATTCCCGCGCAATTCCATGGATAACTTTCTGGCCAGTGACAATGAGCGCGAAAAATATGCCACAGAAAAAAAATGTCTCACCAAATCAGAGCAAAAAGGTTACAGAACTAGAACAAAGATTAATCGATTCTGTTTTGACAGTTGAATAGCTGATTTAATGTGGTCGATTAGACATTGTTTTGCTTAATTACTCACGCAAATATAATTAAGGTACACACAATAGAGGGCGCCAGCAAAAACGTATAAGATCTGTAAGTAGAAAGTTAATCGATTAAGCTTATCGAGTCGATTGTTGATTAACATCGATAAGAACGTGCTTTTATTTCTTTACGATTTTAAATTAGATGAGATCGCCAAACCGCCGAAATACAATGGAAGAAACAAGCTTTAACTATTTTAAGTTAACAATGGGAAGAATAATACACGTGGGTGTCAAGTTATTTGGAAAGCGTTTAGTCGGCAGATTAAGCAGAAAGATAAGCGTAACACTAAAAACTTTCCACATTACAATTTCCAATCTACTTTCAGTCGTACTTATACTCAATCTATTATAGTTTATTGTTTACATAGCTATAATGAACTGTGAGCAGCCTTTAATAAATTATAATTGGTAAAGGAAACTGAAACGTCTCATACAAGAGGTGAAGTCCAAATGTGCATGGAATTTATCCACGCGCCGCCAGTGGATCGGCTGTCAACAGCCTTTTTTCTTCCCACTGCTGGGCGATTGCCACACTTCAATTATGAGGAGGTACGAGTCATACTCCGATACGCGGGCTCAGTCCCGATTGTTGGAGGGCTGTAAGGTTAGTGACAGATAAAGCTTGCTTGTAAGGTTTTATAAAGCCTCTAATTTACCTTGTGTATGAAATAATTGTTGTCAAAATGGTTGATAGTCCCTAGAGAACTCATACAATTTCAATCAATTTTCAGATAACTTGAAACCTGATAATCCAAAATGTTCACGGTGAGTCACACCCCATGACATCATATGAGGAAGGGTCGCGAATTGTATTTTCGTTAGGGTGGAGTCGAATTAGCATTACTTCCCACTTTAATATTGGTAGCTGGTGAAAATATTTAATAACGTCGGCTGTTTAACCCTTGTTTTTGGTTATGCGGTTAAATAAAACACTAACTGTTATTTAGCGTACAAGCGAAATAAACCCAGACTGATGCTATCGTCCAAAAATGTGAATAAATAAGGGGAATAATTGCAAAACTAGAGTTTGGCAATATCCACCCTCTAATTTTCTTGCAGTACATGTCAGAATTTAACAAGCAGTCAAATAGTACCGTGTCCATCCACCAAGCACTATCCTTAATGTAAATTTAACTTCCTTGACGCAAAGAAATTCTAGCGAAGCTATTCCTAGATTTTAATAACTATGGCGCGAGGATTTTTGATAAGTTGAGTGCGTAGGGGAGCAACGTAATAATAAGTACGTATTGTAATACAATTGTGCGTCTAGACTGCAGGGGGACAGATCAGTAACCTCGGAGATATGTAACTGCCCAGAATTACTTCGCATGTTCCATTCCCCTACAATAACGTTTCCACGGCCAGCTTTAAAAATGCTTTTGAGGATTCACTATGCATGAGTTAAGGAAACTGGTATTTCTTAATAGAAATCATTATAGACAGTCACCGATGGTCGCTGCACGCGCCTCATGATACAAACTGTAGGAGTATGCCGGTGGCGGCGTTTTGTGGGCCGTGTGTGGGACGGTAACAAAAAGACACCTTACCGTTAAGTACAACCATTCAAGATAACTTGGACCTTGCCTTTAGAGATCCAAATCCTGCATTGTGCTTTCGAACGAAAAACTAAATTTTTAACCATACTTCAGGTGGTCTGACCACCGCCACTGCCACTTAGTTATCTCACATTAGTCCATCCATACCATCATACTGCTTGGTATACTTCAGGTGGTCTGACCACCGCCACTGCCACTTAGTTATCTCACATTAGTCCATCCATACCATCATACTGCTTGGTATACTACCAAAATACAAAGAAATCTGCTAATTTCACTCTACAAAGGGCAATTTCTAATAATAGAAAATGCGAGTAGCGTTTAGCGGTTTGACTATAAAGTCGATATTCACGGACACAATCATGTCTTACGAACGTGAGTGAAAACTCTAATTAGGTTTGTTTACATTATCTACAACATAAGGTATAGTATAGGTATATTTGTAGACATGCCCGATGGACCGAAGCTGGGGTAAGTGAAAGTTGAACAGCTGAGGGAAAAATAAGTGGGTGTGGTCATTCCAGGAAATGTCTGAGAGTCATTGCCATGAAAATGTTCCATGATATTATTATAAAAAGAAGTAGATAGGTTATGTCAGCACTGATTAGATGCACCTATAATTGTAGCTGAGTCGGTTTCGCCCAAATCTAGCTTGAGCCGGCAAGTACCACAAAAAATCATCAAAATTTCACGGTTTATAATATCCGTCAATTTACAATTTGCCGGTTACAAAAGAGATACTCAAATCCCTTAAAAGCGTAGTAAAACAGAAAGTAACTTGAGTGACGTTTCATCTATTCCATTCATGTTACTTTGTCTGCCTGCAGCTTTATTGGCACAAGTCATAATAAGCTGAATCGCCAACTGAAGCATTGACACATCAAATCCGTTTAATCCCAACAAAGGCGCACTTATTGCGACTTCCGTTAAATGCAATATGCGCGTGCGCACCGGGGACATGCGCGTCAACGGGTTAGGGCTAGCTAACATAACATGAACGGCCTATATACGTCCCACTGCTGAGCACAGGCTTCACCTCAACTATGAGGTGGAACGAGCCATACTTCAACACGCGGGCTCAGTGGTTAGTGAGCTACCTCAGTGTCAGATGTTATCAAGCCGCCCTAAGGCTTAGCGGCTAACATCTAACGACGTCAACCGGGACTAACTGCTTAACGTGCCTTCCGAAGCACGGAGATGCCCGAAATATAAATCACTAAATTTCGGTCAAGGTGGTCACTCATCCCTTTTCCGACCCGGCGTGTGTTGCCTTATAACTGCGGCCGTCGCCGGTCACTGTCAGAACTGCGCTACGGGCACCTGTCTATTACGATGCTAGCAGTAAATGCTAAAAAGGGGGTCCTGAGCTGCTGTGGGCAAATTATTGTACTGACAGGGTGACAGCTCTGTCACATCGCCGAGGGTAGGTCGTACCATTCTTGCCCAGGTGCCTACGCTTCAACAAATTTTCGAGGTTGTTTGAGATTGCTTTGAGAAAAAAGGCATAAATACAGACCAAAATAAGATAGATTTAGTGAACACCATGCAAGACCCTCACCCGCAAGGTGGACGGGTGACCTGATAAGGATCGCAGGGTTTCGGTAGGTGCCGCCTACAACTAGCCGCTCTGGAGATCTATGGGGAGGCCTATGTTCAGCAGTGGACGTCGATGATGATGCAAGTCCCTTAATTGTAGTTCAAAACCAGAGCACATAAAAAAAAATACGCGAAAAATAGAAATTATGTTTTTTCTGTAAATGTGGGTAGATCAGCCCTGCGGCAGCTGTCATGGCGATGCTAACCGCGTGAAAAGGAAGGCCCCTAATTAGGAACAAACGACAAAACAGTTAGTGACCATAAACAAAATGACGAGTGAAAGTTATGCACGGATGCACTAACACTTACACAGTTAGCGCTCATGTACAGTCAACGGCACATCAGGCTACCTCTTCCTGATTTTTTCTTGCTCTTGCCAAATGTCATCACTTTGTCACCGTACCTACTTCTTATTGTCTATATTTCGTTAAGTAAAACTATATTGTTTTGTACTGTGAGGAAACTCAATGAAGTGTGAGGAAGAAGTAGAAATGCTTAAGAATTTTGTTTGAATTTAACACGTTCCAATTCCATCGCTTCATTCGTTATGTGAAAAAAAAAACTGAATGCGCTGTCTCTTTCAGTTTTACTGGCATTTAACAGAAGGGCAATAGTTTGGAAGCTTAAGCTTAGTAACATTAGGTGGAGAGATTTTGGGGGAAAAATTTTGATCACGTCATTATCGTTTTCAAAATGCTGCTTTTAGCGGTGCTTTATTTTCTGGTGTTGTTTAGTTTAGGGAGGAGCCCGTGGGTCAGTGGCAACAGCGAATCAGCAGTAATCGCCAACTTCAATCAGCATCAGTTAGTGCTGCTTGCTAACATCTGACAATAAAGTTTATCACTAGCTCCACTCCTCCAACTATCCACCACCACCTCATAGTTGAGGTGTGGCGAGCTCAGTAGTGGGACGTATGAAGACTGCAGTTGTTGGTTTTATTCAAGACTAGTGTGTTCACATCAACCTTTACAAAACCATCTGACAGTTTCAGTCACAAGCCCAGCTTTTGAGCTGCTATTTACCGTCAGAAGTCGTGTTTTGGGGAGTAAATAGTGTCAAAAATTTATTTTTCTTCATTGCTGTAGTAACTTATTTTGCATGTTTTAGTTAAATTTCAATGAATGAAAAGACGTAAACTGAGCTAATACTGAGCTGTAAAAAGATCATAATAAGACCCCAGATCGTATAATAAAGCTCAACAGCTAGCTAATCCGTCAATGCCAAGGCCGGCGCAGGCACACCATGTGGTCCAACCATCAATCAAGAAACGCCATTATGTGCAATACTTCAATATAAATTATCTACAATTGCTCAGTTTTGATGTACTGTAAACCACAGCTAACCAGAGCGATTCTGTTAACTCATTTGAAGTTTGAATAAGATGATGCTAGTTTTATCGTGGGTTTTATATCCTCCATATAATTCAGAAGAAACCAGCTGGCTCAGTATGGCCACTTGATCATCCTCAGTAGCAGCAGACCATATAAGCCTATGGTTTTCTACCAAAGTGCGTAGTCAAAGCAATGAGGTGTTTTCTATGTATATTAAATATGTATTTACAAAAGAAAAAGTATTTAAGTATGTTTATAAGTTGTCTAGCATGCCATTCCAAAAACGGACTTTAATTAGCTCACTTGGGGCTAGAGTGCGCTGTGTGGAATAATGTCCGGGGATTTTTAATCTCTTCCAGACAACCCGCTCACTGCCCACTGGCGCCACCAATAGTTTTTCATTAATTGTTATTTTTTCAACACTAGCGGTCGGAAATACAGGATTGAACATTGTTTTGATTGAAGAACTTATACAAGTAAATGTGAATTTTAATAGCATTAACTAACATAATAAATATTCTGGAATTTAGTTAAATATGCGAGTTTTCAGCTATCACATAGTGAATTTCAGACTTCAGCGTTTTAACCTCACAAAAAGTATTCCAATCTACTTTAGTCAAACGACGTGTTTATTTACACATTTAAAACCTAAACGTTTTTTGATGTGTGAAATAATTCAGTTTAGTAACGGAATAGCAATTAAAACTACCGGAACAAATTGGATGATTAATGACCACTTTTACTAACTAGCGATGCGCAAGCGCTTCCTTCGATCTATTTTGCATACACGCAATCGATGGCTTTGAGATTCTAATCAGAGAATATGCTTCAGCAGGCTTCAGCAAAAGACTTGTAGCCAGTGAAGCTGAAATTACATCTTCAAGGAAAGAAAAGTATTAGGAGCAATGTACAAGGTCGACCAACGGACAGTGTGATGGACATGAAAAGAGTACCTCATCATAAAGCCAATACAGATTGCAAGTTTGAGAACCAGTAGCTGATTCCATTTTACCAAATGACTATGAGCAGAAGGCTCACACGAGTCAACAACAAGACGTGTCAATAGTTTTTTCAGCTCTTTCGATTCGGCGTGCAATCTATTTTCCCCACTTGAAATTTAGAAAACGAAGAAAGAAACAAAAGCGGTCAGGACGAGCCGAAGTCGCACGTTTTTGAATTCATCATAACTTGGGATATGAGCATCTACAAGTATAGTTTCCTCTCAAGCCGTTCGTTAAGCTTCATATTTGACAGAAAGACTGGGTAATTTGGTTAAAGTTACGTAAGAAACAAATGTTTTGCATGCCGCCTCCGCCAGGCCCCGGCAAACGGGATAGACCCAAAAGTTGACGTCGTGAAGGATGACATGCATGCCAGTGGCCTCCCAGAGAGGGATGGATGCACAAAACCGGGCGAAGTGGAGAAGCAGACGCAGAAGAGTAGACCCGGGCGCCGTAATGGCAGCAACCGGGATAATGGCTAGGATGATGATGATGACTAGGTTATTTTGTTTTTCTAGATTTTAGAAGTTGCTGCAGTCAAGTCCAACTGGGGTATTTGTGAATGCCGGGGAAACCAGTGTGTTAGACCAATTGGCGATGTTGCTGCATGATGCTGATCTTCTATCGGCACAAAGGTATGAATCGAACCTGTCCAAAACGTGATGATTTAAAGAAAGAAAGAAAAATAAATAATTTATTTAGTGACACAATACAATCAATACAATATATCTGCGTCTTCTGCGTTATTCGTTGCCATACAAGGGCCCAAATGGGGATTGAGGAGCTGAACCATAGTCAGAGGGATCACGCCGCAGTAAAATAAGTTATGATGCCAATACTATTCTTGTATTTTCTGTTTGAACCTCATGCTCTCAAGGCATTCCTCAAAAGAGCGAGACAATGCGTCAACTCCGTTTCTATAACAGTTCAGCTGTTTCGTAATAGGTACCCTTGTAGGTTCTGATTTTTCAAGGGTATTACCATAAGAATCATACAAGTGATTTGTTATTCCTGAACTATAAGTAAAGTCGAAGTAATACTAGTGGAATAGTATTTATGATTTATCTGTATGTGTATTTATGTAGTATCCGGTTGATTTCCACATTGTATTCTTCAAACAAATACTGATATCTATGAGGAAACGTCCCATAAATCCTGTGTTCGTTAATCCCAAGTTTATTTATGGTTTCATTAACTTTTGTGGTGCGACAGGACAAATCGTAAGCAATAAATTATTTTGATTGCCTTTTTGTCTTTTCAGATTAAGTTCGTCTAAAAATACTCTGTGATGTGGTGAAAAAGTTTGTGGAATACGGTTTTGTCTAGTAGTTTAATATTTTTTATGACAAAACAAAAGAACGTTTAGGACGAAATCTTCTGTTGGATACTCCATTATTTAAGATTGGACGTGTGACGTGAGTCGTGGGTCTAACTTTAGAACAGAGAGAGATCAACCGTATTACGATCTGTTAGCCAAAGTTGTGGCTAACACATAGTACCTACATACACAGTATAGCCTAACATTTAGGCAGCATGCTTGAGGGTGGGATTCGGAAAGAAAATGTTTTCGCCCAAACTTGAAAAAGTGCACAAACGAAATAATTTTGGCCTCGATCGGCTGGAGTGCTTGTGATGCAGGCCAAGCGGCTTACAATTTTATACTTTTAGTATGTAGGAGTAAGGCACAAGGTGCTACAGAAGAGAGGTCACGACCCCCAATAACTGGGGTATCGACGCAAGAAGAAGAGAAGAGAGTATGTAGGTACATACCGTTTTCGGCCATCTTTGTACCGTTTAAGGTCAGCTGAATTTTTAGTTAAAATTTCAATCAAAATGGAATTTTTGGTCTTTTTATATTCGCCCGGACAAGATTATGATGGTATTTTATGATACAGAATTATTTTAATAGAACTCCTTGTCACAAATGCACGTAAGGGTTTATTAAAAAAAGTTCGATATATCGAAAATACTGTTTATAGTTAACATAGACTATGTCCAGCAGTGAACATCCTGCAAATAATGACGGTAAATAATGAATTGTTATTATTTACTGGAATGTAAGAAACAATACTATTGTATCAAAACAACGTTCTAGATTATATATTGATATCTTCAATAGATCAATGTAAACAATAATGTAAACTAATCGATTTATTTATATATCAGTCGCATTGTGAGATATTGTTATGAATACCAGTTTTTAAGAGGCACAATATGCAAATAGTGCTGTAATTAAAACAAATATTGTAAATCTTTATATCGCGGGTTTTATAAATATTCTATTAAATATATCTAAATAGAGCAACTTCTGTAGTTGAATATACATATCAACTGGCTTTTTCAGATTCGATAGTTTAACAAAAGCGGATATCAATGAATCTACTCAGTGATTATTATAGGAATTTAGCTTTTCTAATGAAATTGCAACTAATTATTTTTATGGAAATTCATAATTTGTGAAACTTTCAGCTCTCTAGCTATCACGGTTTATGAGATACAGCTTGATGACAGATATTCAGCGGAGGCTTAGTAATAGGGTTCCGTTTTTCATTTTATGTACGGAACCCCAAGAGCTGAAAATTGCAATACGTGGAAAATTTGCCCGATTTGACAACATTGTTTAGCAAACGCGCTATGTGAAACATTCATACACATACATAGGTACCATCCCTCCTATTTCCTAACGAGGTAGGCAGAGACCAAATCCTTCCGCTGCTACTATCCGGACATACAACCTGCCTATTCCACTCTCATTCAATCCTTTCATACACGGTAGTCGGTTAACGGTAATGTGAATAAAATACGTGAACTTGACTTACTTGATGACACCGTCTTCGATGTAAACGTCAGCATCTTCCATGCCATCGTCGTTGACCACCCTTCCATTTTTGATAAGAAGACGATTTTGAGAACTCTGCAAAGAAGAAACACTTTCATTTAATTATTTTCATTATGACAGCAAGTTGGTTTTAATCACTTAAGTCCTAACAACTTAAAAGATGGATTAACTATAACGCAAATACAAAGAAACATTTTGCTTTAAAAATTAATTGTTGCGAAAAACAGTAAAGACAATGCAACTTAGTCTAAGCGCGCTCATCTTTTGTTTTCGCACAAATTAAATATAGCAGTGCACTGCTGGAGTTCCTTCCTTTTGAGAATAACCCCTTTTATAGACAGCTAACGATAAACATCCGCGAATTTGAATTTCGAACTCACTTGAATTTTGATTCCAGAGATGGGCGTGTCGGCTGTCATTTTTGAATATCGAACGTCGATAATTGTTTTTTAATTCGCGTTCCGTTCTACGCTCGGCAGTATGGCGGCCGCCGCGACTAGCACGGGACACTGACTGGAAATGCGTGTCCGAAAATAGAAGGTACCGCGTTCCCCTCGCTATCCGTAAAGTTTTCACGACAAATATAAAATGATTAGGCAGACGCGATAAGTAGTGTGAAATGTTGGTGGTACTTTTAAGGTTAATTAACTCTAGCAGGAATCTTCATGAAGACTCCGCACAATTCACTAATAAAATACGAATTGCAAAATCTGCTTTCCAACAAAAAGTTATGCTTAGTTTATTTTATCCACTTTCTACTACTTTAACAATAACTTCAATAATTGTAGGCATAGCAATATTTGTCAAAGTACCTATACACTTTCCTAATTTGTTAAAGTCTATACTTTCTTGTACAAGTTCTGCTTAGTTTAAGAGCAGATGGCGACATGTAAAGATACCGCAGAGATACCAAGGGTAATGTTTTATTCAAAATTGTACGCGTACGAAATATTCACGACACCGGCGCGTGCCGGGTCAAACATAATGTCCGTTGGCCCTCTCCCAGTTAGTCGAGGTACAGTCGCCGAACAAAAGGGTTGACTACCCTAAGATCTGTTTTTGCTTGCTCAATGATGCCATGGACAGGAACTGGTAAACACATTTGTAGTTTTAATCATTATAAGCAAAGAGGCTGTAATAATTCGATTAATCAAACTTGACACTGCAGCGTAATGGCGAGATCAAACCAATAAAAAGTACTGGTTCAACTGTCAATCGTGAAGAAACATACGTCTAACCGAATTTTAATTTTATTGTCAAACAATAAAGCATACTTTTCGGCACAACACTAGCCTGTTACGCAGCTTAAAAAGGTAACATGTGCTTGCAAAGCGTCAGTGAATTTACTTGAAAACTGGTCAACCTTATCATTCCGCGACTGTACATATTCCTTATAGGAGACCTTTAAGTACGTTACTAGTGAAACACAGATTTAAATTTGAGAGCCTTTAGTGCAAGTCCTGAAGTCTCTAAATGTCAATTAGTGATTAGCTTTAGGTGGCGTAAACTCAGGTTCACAAACGTCAATAAGAGTCGAGCACGCAGTCAATCTCAAGACGTCCCGTAAAGTGCCTACAGAACTGAAAGAGACGGCATAAGCCACCTGAGGAACACAAAGTAATATAAAAACAATCAAATGAAAGGATTATTAAGGGAACGCGGAGGGTAGTTGTTATGGAATACTTTTGATATTAGCGCCTTACATTTATTTGAACTTAGAACGTTCGAAATTAGGTTCCACGATATCACAGGATGGTAGGTGCACACACATGTTCGACTTGAAACAGCCCTTTGCACGTTTCGTTCGTCTAGCGTCTTCATGTCCATGAACGTTTCGTTCAAGCCCTAGTCGTCGAGAACACAGTGGCCCAGTGGCCAAAAACTCTGGCTCGGATCGGAACCCGATGGTCCCGAGTCAAGACTGGCCGGAACACAACTTTGTGTTCATTGTAAAATGTGCTGGTAACTCTCCGTGGAAAACAAAAAAAAAATGTGCTTCAATTGCTTGACAACTATGAATTGCTTTTCTAAACAAAAGTGACGTCAAACGTCAATAACACGACAAGTCTATTAAAAGTTACACTCAACTTCCACTTGACATGTTCGGTTATAACGTGTCAGAAAAACCAATACCCGCTACGATAGCGAAACAGCTAGAAAAACTAGAACGAGGAAAATTCTAGGGGAACCAGCGCAAAGTAGATGTGAAGCCAGTAACTTTAGTTTCTTGGCTATGGTTTTATTTTGTCTGCTTCTAACTTAAAATTGCGCATTGCTGTAAATTCAGCGTAGATACTTGGATGCAAGTTATTCTGTTTACCAAAACGAATAATTGTTTTTATTAATAAATTCACAAGAAACTTGTTTTAAAGAGTTATACCTACGGTCACCGGTTCATTTTTGTTTTAACTTCAATTCAATCATAAGGGTCTTTAAAAACAAACGAGCCTGACTTAAGAATAAATTAGATTAGAATTCAATCACAAGCATTTATTTATTTATTTATTTATTTATTAGTACAGCCACATCATATGTATCACACAATGACAAACATAATATACAGGGTTATCTTACCTTATACATATAACAATTCCGGCGTACATAACATTTGCCAATGTTTATAATAAAAGTTAACAAAAATAATTAATACTAATTCTAAATCGCAAAGCCAAACTATTCGTGAGTTGATTGAGAAGTTGTAGTGGTTGATTTAACTAATTTATTTTTGAAAGAATTATAGGTGTCATGGAAAATATCTAATTCGGATAATTTATTCTGAGCGTTATATTTGTTTAGAATTCTATGGAGAGGGGAAAAAAGGCCTAAGTTTGTTCGGACGCGAGGGACATGAAATACTTTTTTAATTTTGGTTCTGGGATATTTGTGAGGCACACTTAAAGAGATTTTTTCTAAAAGAGGCCCACATTGTAGGGTTCCATGTAAAATTCGGTGGAGAAAACACATGTCCAATATGTATCTTCTGTCTCGAAGTGATGTCATACCAAACTTTCTCAACCGCTGATTGTAGGGATTTCTGTGGGAGAAACCTTTCGATAGGTAGGCTAGGTGTCTAGTAAAGTTACGCTGGATACTCTCGATGCGTTGCGAATGCACGGCGTATAGAGGTGACCAGGATGCGCAAGCATATTCGAGGTGGCTTCGAACAAGTGCGTTAAAGAGGATCACTTTGGTTTTGGACGAGAAGCCAACAGTGTTTCGTTTCAAAAACCCAAGCATACGTGCCGCCTTCAATACAATATCATCTATATGCGCCTTAAACTTTAATTTACTGTCAATTAAAACGCCCAGATCTTTTATTTCACCAACCTCAGACAATGTGTTACCACTTAGCGAGTATTCCGTTGGAAGAGGAGTTCTTTTCCTGCAAAACTTAATGTGCAGACATTTGCTGATATTAAGTGAGATACAGTTAGAATCACACCAAGATTGAAGGCTATCGAGATCTGTTTGAATAAGATGGGCATCGTTAGTTGATTGGACGGTTCTATATATTTTAAGGTCATCTGCAAACATGGAGATTCGGCAATGTTTTATGTGAGTTGTTACATCATTGATGAAAACCAGGAAAAGTGATGGACCAAGAAGCGAGCCTTGTGGTACGCCTGATTTTGCGTAAAATGATTCTGACTCAAAACCATTAGTGACCACACTCTGTGGTCTTTCTCTTAAGTAAGATTGGAACCAACCAAGCAGGGAACCTCCAACGCCGTAGTCTTCAAGTTTTGCCAAAAGCACAGAGTGGTCAACACTGTCAAAGGCGCTTCGAAAATCAGCGTATACAGCATCGACCTGGGTTCCAGCATCAACGGCATCACACAGATCCGCTATGTAGGGCACCAGGTTAGTTGAAGTAGAGTGACCGCGTCTAAAGCCATGTTGATGTTCAGAAAGGAGGTCGCTGATGAAAGATGAGAAAGTGGGGTGTATTACAGATTCGATCAATTTTGAGAAACAGGAAAGGATGGAGATAGGTCGGTAGTTAGCAACGTTTGCTTCGTCGCCCTTTTTATGTAACGGCAGTATGCGTGCTTTTTTCCATTCACTAGGAAAAGTCGCCGAGCTAATGGAGGTGTTGAATATAATTGTCAGAGGTAATGCCAAAGCGGATGCACAATTTTTGACAAAAAGTGGTGGTATTGAGTCTGGACCAGCACCCTTAGATGTGTCAATTTTTTTGATTCCACGCAATATATCGTTTTCTGACAAATTTAAGCTGCCAAGATATTTGTCATGCCTGAGGGACACAGATCGATTCCGTGACGGTAAGACGGAAGGGCTGGTGGTATAAGTAGATTGGAATTGGCGGGCAAAAAGATTGGAGATATCTAAACCTGTCTGAGCAGACAAGGCACCCATGAACATCTTTGCCGGAATAGAAGAAGTCCTGCCCTGCTTACTTTTGATGAAGCTCCAGAAAGACTTAATATTACAAGGAATATTGGTTTCGATGTTAAGTTTATAAAGTCTGAAGCTTTCGTTATAGAGTTTGTGGCAACGGTTTCGGAGAAGACGATACTCAATTTCATCGCGTGGGTTTCCATATTTAGTAAATCGTTTTCTGACCTTATCCTTTTCCTTTATGAGTTTTTTAAGTGGATTGTTGATCCACGGTGGAGAACGACGTTTGTTTAACTTAGTCCTTGGCACATATTGAGAGATGACATTATTTACAATGCTATAAAATTCCGTCACCATGGCGTCTACGTCCACGCAACAGAATAATTTGGCTTCCCAATCTATCGTCTCAAGCTCATCTATTATAGTTGCATAATCAGCTTTATGAAAATTATATTTAATAACATTATTAGGACGGAGAATATTAACATTAGTATAAGGAACCGATAAGACAAGACTAGGATGGATTGGGTAACATTTGCTTAAGGAACTTAGGGCTCTAGTTACATATGCCTGTGACATATTACAAATAATCAAATCTAAATAGCGGCCATTAATGTTACTGATACAATTCATTTGATAAAGGCTATTACAGGATATGAAATCAATCAGTGTGTATCCTAAAGTTGTATAGTAATTTGATGGGGACATGTGGTTGCAACCATCACTAGCATTCCAATGAATATTTCCGACGTTAAAGTCACCTAAAATAATAATATCATCGCTTAAATTTACTACTCGCTCGAAATTTTCAAGAAAACGCGCCAGACTCTCTGATTTTACGGGTGGTGGCAGGTAAACAACACAGATAGAGATTCTTTTAATAATACTGTTAATACTGAGCTGGAGTGTCACCCATAAGTCCTCGACATCAGTTTCCCAGTTTTCCACACGAACTGAAGGGATGTCGCGTGAAACCGCCAAAAGCACTCCGCCACCATCCTTCTTTGAATGAACTCGATTAGAACATACACGGTCGCGACGGTACACCACATACCTATTATCCATCAACTCCCCACTAGAAATGTTTGCATTCAACCATGTTTCTGTGAAAGCTATAAGTTTATAGTTTGAAGTTAGTATATGGCGCGATACCAGGAAAACGGCTCTCGGGAAAACTAAAGTTTTATATAGAAAATATGAAGTGTGAGGCACGAAAAAAATCGTCATAGTAGTCAAAGAGTTGCACAATCAGCTCAAACTTCCAGTATATGGATCAACTTACTAGATTAATGTGAAAAAAAATCAGAATATCGCTAAAAACGTGCAAAACGCACTCCCGTATTTCAAAAGTTTAGGCATCATATAAACTAACAACTTACGTGTTTTAAATAACGTGTAAAGATCAGATATCAAAGAAGCATTGCCAATCAGTTGTTTTTCATTGCTTTATTTCAGTTTTGTGCAAAAAATTCCCAAACATTCCGAATTTTTCGCTTGAAATCTCCATACAAATTACTATGGAGTGAGTGAAGTTTCTTTGATAGCTGTCCGCGCTCCGTCGCAGCTCACTCCCCCCCATGTCCCCAAGGTGAGCGCACGTCGCTTTTGACGAAAATGACATTTATAATTACGCGGATAATTTACACGAAATAGGCGCACATAGGGTCTTTTGTTGAAAATAGTACAACTTTATTTTTTTCCTCCGTACTGTTTGTTCATATGCATTATGCATAATTTATCAGACGTATGATTTTATCATGATTCACCATGAGAGTTATATGGCAGGTTTATATTTATAAGTTCACTTGATTAAAAGCTCTCTTAGGTTTGACAATGTCGTACTAGTTGCCATTTCATTTTCCTATTCTTTACGCAGTGACGTGCACTCACCCGGCGTCATGTGGAAGACTGACTTGCGGGACTGCGCAAAGAAACTTCACTCGTTCCATAGTAATTAGGATGGAGATCTCGAGCAAAAAAAATTAAAGTTTGCGTTTGCTTATACGAAACAGAAATAGTTATTGCAATAGAACATAATGACAAGTTATTCGAAATGGAAACACACTTTACACCGGAACATCTTTTACAATGTACCAAGCACAAATTCGGTTGTGTATGGGATCTGGGAATCTGGGATCATCTGGGATGGCTCTGCCAAGTGTCAGCTGGATGCACTGGACTCAGTAGACCGAAGAGCCAGGAGACTGATAGGTGACGAGACGCTCGTTGGAACCAAACTCGAGTTTGGAGCATCGGCGTAGAGTTGCCTGTCTATCGGTTTTTTATAAGGTGTATTTCGGACAGTGTGCGCAAGAACTTCATGACCTGATACCACCCTCTACTTTCTACTACCGGACCACAAGACGCCGCGAGGGCTTTCATCTCCATGTGGTCGACTTTCCAGCGGTCCGAACCGCTAAGGAGTGGAACGCCCTCCCTGCGTCTGTGTTTCCGGATACTTACAACCTTGGTGTCTTCAAGGCAAGAGTGAATAGGCATTTTTTGGGTAAGCGTGGCTGGCAAGACTGAGGTCAAACGCAAACCCATTTTAAATTTAAAAAAAAATGGATCATATAGAACTTTGATATAAATATGAATTATCATATTTACGTCAGCCATGGAAAAATGGCAGTGCAAGCATTTTTATCTCTAACTGGCTATTTGCACACAGCTTTTCCCTGTAGTAATTTGAATGAACTATACAGACAAACGTTCTAGAAAATATAATTAGCATCAACTATCATTTAGATAGTGAAAGCTTATGTAAAAACAGACAGAAAAACGCGGAGGGTGACTTCCTTTCATACTATGCTCTACTCGTAGATCAATTTCAGTAAGGTGAAGATCACGGTGGATTCTGTATTAAATTCAGCGTAAAAAGCCTGAAATACGATGGCCTCTACAGGAGACTAAAGGTATTACTCAAGTGTTATTATCTAAAATAAATTATCCACTAAAAGTGTCTCAACTGTTGACAACTGTTAAATTCCTCGTTTTAGATAGTAACAAGATAGCTCCGTTTAATGCTTCTTGCAGCTTTTCATTCCAAGTAAGACCAATTAATTAGTGGGTTCTTCTGCATGTTACTAGAAATGGCTCCGTGTATTGCTATATTATATGCATGGCTGTAAAAAATATTTTGTGTTGATGATGATCGAACGGATAAACCAAGTTACAACTAAATCTCGATGGAATCGTCAAGTACCAGATATAACATTGAGCAAATAACGTGGTCACGAGAATAAATTGCAAATAATATTGTAAAAAAATAATTGGCAAAACCGCTTGTTAGTATGTTTAATAAAATAAAATTTTTGGTTAGTTTCTTTTGTTTGCCCTATATCCTGAAATATATTTTGTGGCGAAATAAAAATATCTTTGGTGAACGCATCAAATGATTATCATGCCGCGATTTATAATAATAATAAATAAATAAATATCCCTGGACATTATTCCACACAGCGCCATCTAGCCCCAAGTGAGTTAATTATACTCCGCTTTTATGGGATACTAGACAACGGATAAACATACTCAAATACTTTTTCTTTTGTAAATACATACTTATTATACAAAGGAAACACCCAGACCAATACAAACAGACATGTTCATGCACACAAATGTTTGTACTGTGCGGGGATCGAACCCGCGACCTTTGGTGTAGTAGCCGACTTCTAAACAATTAAACCAAGACGGTCGTCCGGATTTATGCATTGCATTTATGCACGGATTGCACGGCCCAACCACTGTGTGACCATAGCTGTCACGATCGCTTTCAAATTTGACAGATTTTCTCTCCGGCCGACCCCAGTAGCGAACCTTAAGCCCTGGGGGGCTAAAACGGTAACATTTTAGCATTTCATATTATGAAACATCTAACTGACGTTTCATCTAGGCCGCGGTCCGTTTCGAGTCAAAAGTGAGTAATAGCGCGCTGACGTCGCTCACGTTCATACAATTTATCAATTCGGGATGCGTGTCAGCGCGCTGTTACTCACTTTTGACTCGAAACGGACCGCGGTCTAGATTAAACGTCAAATAGATGATTCATAATATGAAATGCTAAAATGTTGCTGTTTTAGCCCCCCTGGACGTTTTGGTAATAAATGTCAAGCATTTTAGCGGTTAGCAACCAGCGCATGTACAAGTTAATTAAAATTATAAATACAGTTAAGTCATAAGCCTTAAGCTATCGACACTCTTGATCTGAAGAGCTTGGTGCGTATCGTCCTTGCGGACGTAGACGCGTCCGTTGCGGACCCACACATATTTGTAGGATAATTCTTTAGACTTTTTACGGGCTGATGCATGCAGGAACTTGTTGTTAGGGGTTAGGTGTTCAGCTACGTAGACAGGTGAACGCGTTCCTCCAATGCCCAGATGTTGCGAGCTTAATTTATTTTGGGCATTACTTTTGTTGTAAGTTGACACAGCTGCCAATACAGCATCGCGGAGACGTGGAGTCTTCAATTTGACCACGACAGCCCGCGGCCTTTCACTGTCCCGTGAGATCTTAGCTACTCTGGTAGCATGCTGGATGTCGTCAACTGACAATGGTAAGTCTACTACCTTAGTGAGTTGTCTCATAACGTCGATCAAATTCTCGGATCTATGCTCTGGTATACCGTTTATTTCAACGTTACTCTCTCGCATGTGCAGTTCAACTGTGTTTAAACGGCCTGTTAGTTCACTTACTGACGACTTTAACTTCTCGTTATCGTTTTTAAGTTCATCAATTAACTCACATTTTTCAGACACACAAGTTTTTAAGTCTTCGTACTTCTTATTGAAAAAATCTATGGAATCTTGAAAGTTGGCTAAAGTGGTCTTTATGCTGTTCAATTCCTTTGAAACCTGTTCCTTAATAATTTCACTCATTGCAGATTTCAGTTCCTGTTGCAGAATTTCACGCAGCTTTGACTTTGTTACATAGGTTTCAGCGGGAGACGATTGCCGCGCGATGTTACTGCGTAGTGTAACGTTTGAATTTTCGTTAAAGGTGGGACAATCCTCGTTAGGCGGTGGACGTAGGGGCGTGTTCGTAATGTCCTGTTTCGTTAGTTTTTTGTAGCATTTTGAGCATTTCCAGCTGCTTTTATTATGTGGTTCCATTAGCGTAAATCGCTTGTACGAGACATTTGCGCAATCGAGATCGTAGTATTGTTTGCAAGCACAACATATCAGGTAATCTTTTTTAGGCACTGCATTACGGCATCCCGCGCACAAATTCGGCGCCATTATTGTTTTTACTTGCTACTCGCGAGTGAAGAGGTCAACAAACCGTCCAGTAGGTCCAAGATGTATGCACGGGCGCGGCTAGGCGAGCATGTAAGTTCGCGCCCAAACGGTCGTAAGCGCCGGGCGATGCGCGTCACTTACGCGTTTCGTTAAGTTGATCAGGAATGTCACAATTTGCAAGGTAATAATTTGGTGGTAGCAGTGAGAAAACACTAAAAACTGCACTTATTCACTCATTGTATTTGAAATATCACTTCGTTATGTAATTAGGAAGAACTGAGTTCAAAAATTTTAAAGAATTATGCAGGTTTGACTATTTAAAATGAATTTTAAAGCGGAGCGCGACGTGAACACTTTCGCGGAAATTTCTTTATGAAAGCATTATTGAATGAATGGATTTTAGTAGACACTTAATGCTTTAACTTTAGACTTTCATATTAGATTTCAACTAACACACTATTTTCATATTGTAAGTGCAACTGAGCGCCTTAAGGATGAATGAGAGATAGCTTGTTATGGGCAGATCAATTTTCATAGTCTATGAGTACACCGTGGAAAACTTACTGACTGCTTCTCTATTCTGCCGTCTATAAGCTTAAAGGCCGCTTAGTGACAAAAGCTACTTTTGAGTTATTGAGGAAATAAGCGGCAAAATTTTCAAACCGATGCTACTCTTTAAATAAAATGGAGAGTAATGTGTATCATACACCAAAAAAAAGGTTTTTTCTTCTTCTTTCACATGAAATTGATAAATTCAGACAGATGTTGGCACTCTTTGAACTAAACACATATTTTCGTGCCGTCTTGGGAAACTTTGGAAAAAAACTTCAAGTATACAAAATTTAAAAGCGGCTAAAAGGGTTTGACTGCTTTACAGTTAATAGATTTTTCAAAAACAGCAACATTTGCTTAGCTATAAAGCAGTTTTAATTTTAGCGTATTTTAAACTTAGAACTGAACAATTTTATACTGATCTTACTCATAACAATAAAGCGGCTAACTACACAATGCCGCCTTTTAGCTGAGCTGATGTGGTTTAGCTGCTCTACTTTTGTTTCATAATAACTTTTGATACAGTTGTGCATAGCTGAAAAGCGGTAAATTATCAAACCCTGTCATATAACTGCTATTTAGGCTAGCATGATCATCATAAGTTTTTTTCAAATTCCTACTAAGTATACGCTAACTTACAAAATAAAGCAAACATTTTACAAAGAAAGGTCAATTTTATTACCATGAAACTCCAAAAAGACATCAAAAAACTTAAACAGTTACACCAAAAATTGCACAAAATTATATTACAAATCATAAAGAAAATAACAAGTTCAGCAAAAAATACACTGTCACCTAAATTATGATCATTTGTCATGTTCTTATTCGTTGTAATTAGAAACAGAATAATACATCAACTAAAAACACAAATGTAAAAAAAGCACAAATATCCCATTTATTAGAACACTCAAATTCAAAACCAAGTAAGTACTTACCGTTGGGTAACGCTAAAGAACAAAAGTTAACGTGATATTGAAGAACTGTCTCAGTTTTGTATGAATAAGGGGGTTAGTCCTCTCAGTTAAGACCACCAACTAAGTGACTAAGCGAGAGGACTTACTACTACGAATACTGAGAGGGAGGATATCGAAAACGCCTGGCGGTTCCTATTATCTTATTATGTTTTAGACACCGCTAAATCTGCTTTGGGTCTTGAAATGTTTAAAAACGAGGATTGGTTTGATGAGAATGATAGCGTTCTAACTGGTGTAATAGGCACACATCGGAAACTCCTCAGGCAGTACAGTAGGTCGCGCTATAGCTCAGGTACTGAAGAGATACGGCAAAGTGACCTGGAGCTGCGTCGAATAACAAGGGAGTGAAAAGACAAATGGTGGCAGGAGATGGCTCTTCACTAGCAGTGGCTCGCTGATACGAAAAGTACGACTTCTGTTGCAAGAGTGCCTTTAAAACTAGCAAATGGTCAAGGCCTCATGAAAAGCAAGGAGGAAGTCCTCGAGCGATGGGGTGAACATTTCAGCACTCTGCTGGCCCGATCAACTGACTGGGAACACGTACGTTCTCTTTCTCAACTTCCCATAGCAATTGAGCTGGATGAGCCCTTGTCACTAGCCGAGGTTGTTCTGGCCATCAAACACCAACAAAATACCCCGTCGGCATTGATTTTATACCGAGAGAGCTGTGGAGAGTACGGTGGTGAGGGGTTGCACTCGGCTGTATGGAGATTCTTTGCTCTTATGTGGGAGAAAGAACAGGTTTCCTCAACTTTCAAAGTTTCTCGCATTAGGGCTTTATATAAGAGCAAGGGAGATCGATCTGACTGTAACTCATACCGTGGTATTTCGCGTTTATCAGTCCCCGGAAAAGTCTTTGACAGAATACTTTTGAACCGCCTTTTAGAACTCTCAGAAAAGCTCTTGAAAGAGATGCAGTTTGGCTTTTGACCAGAACGAGGCACCTGTGAAGCCATATTTTCAGTGCGCCAACTCCAAGTAAAAACCAAGAGAAACGGGTCGCTCATTGTATCTCTGCTTCATAGACCTGGAGAAAGCGTTTGACAGTGTGCCTCGAGAAGCACTGTGGCTGGTATTGGAAATATTGGGATGCACTGAGAAGTTTATGGGGCTACTTAGGCTCCTGCATGATGACATGGAGTGTGAGTAGCTGTCAGCGGCGAACAGTCTCACTTCTTTTCCGCTACCTGTGGGGTGAAGCAAGGGTGCGGTTTGGCAGCTACACTGCTCGCGCTTTACTTTGCAGTTGTAGTCAGAGATGTCTTGCATATTTTTTCAGAAGAAATCCGTATTCATTTCCGTTCCGACGGCCTTTTCAACCTAGCAAGCTAGCAAATCTGCATCAACAAGACGGAAGTGATGTTCCTAGACATGCACGATCACGAGGCGCTGAATATAAAAGTTAGTGAGGACGAGCTGAGGCAGGTTGATAAGTTCCGCTACCTGGGGGGGAGCACAGTAACATCCAAGTGTGACCTTGATGCTGAGATAAACAGCAGATTAAATGCCGCAGCTGCAGTATTTGCTGAATATCAAGGTCTTCCGCTCCCAGGATGTTAAACTGGCCACCAAGATTGTCTACATGGTAATTGTTTATTTATTCTTTATTCCACATTTTAAGAAATAAAGTACAAATGACGGACTTAATGCCAAGAGGCATTCTCTACATATAAACATGTGCTTAAGCGCCACATGGAGAACTGTGGCATAGAGCCCTCGCGGTGGGAGCAGCAAGCGGCCAAACGGTCCGAATGGAGGTGTTTGGTCTAATTCAAGGTCCACTGTTTCGAGATTCGACGATGCGCTGAGTTTAATGCCAAACGCGACAGTTGAAATTCAACGTGTGCTCACATGCCCCCAGTGTGCGAGGGTCTTCAGCAATAAGATTGGCTACACAAGCCACATGCGATCCCGCGAATGGCAGCCACAGCGAGATTAAGCGGTCACCGTAGCCGAAATTGGCTAGGATAGCATCACCATCAGGTACAGTTTCCCCTTCCTGGAGTACATTGGCGAAATACACCAATCTGACGTAGGAACGAAAAACATTGTTCGACTGCATTCAGTTGTCAATTCATTGTGGCTAGCTTGACTCAAGTCGGCTGCTTGTCGACGATCGATACAATTTCGCAGTAAACAAAAATAATGTAAGTTTTTTTGAAATAATTAAATAAAATATAATATGTACCTTGGAAACCTTCCCGCCATGACTAGTGACGATTTTAGCGGGAAACCCTACACCAGCGAACTTCCTCCTCCGAGTGTAATTTGTTTTGCACTAAACAGCCGCAACCCGCCCCGCCAGGGGGCTTAAGAGTTTGCCGCTTTTCAGCGATGTACTGATATTTAGCGGTTTTTTTGCTAAGCAAAGCTTTGTAAAAAATATGTATTTTACTTTGCGTACGGACTAACATGGATTTTTCAACTAGTTTATTTATTGTAAAAGTAGAAACAATGCAATGCTTGAAGGCCGCTAAATGATTCTTACTGCCTTCAAGATATTAAAAAGAGCTTTGCCGCTTTCAATTTATTTATGCAAGGTATATTACACCTCAACTTAACCAAGCTAGAAAGCGGCTAAAAATACTTTGCTGCCTTCTAACTAACTGCGAACTTAGAACTGTTTTTTAGCTAAGCATTGATAGTCAAATTGTTCAGTCGATCCAAACGTTAAAGTAATTTAGCTACCTTCTAATCTTGTTTAGCTGTTTTGCTGCCTTTGAGCGATGTAAAATATATTATTTCTGTATTTAACTGCCTTTAAAAAAAAATTATCTTGGAAACGGTAAAAGATAGAATAACCGTTCTTAGACAGATCGATAGAGTTTTTTTTTATAAATATTTCCATATTTAAAAGTGAAAAATGGTCAAATGTCACTAAGCGGCCTTTAAGATTATAGACGGCAGTATTGTGGCTGCAGCAAAAAGATCTACTTTCCCGCTCGATAGGGACGTTTCATTTCATTGAAGGCAGACATTGAACCACTGTTGCTTCTAGCAATTATAGACTATGGCAAAAAGAGAGTAATTATTGCAACGGCAATGTGAAATGCTTCTTACCTTTGTTTACATAAACACTAGTTACGAGTCATATTCATGTCTTTGACTTATGCAGATTTTTAATTGGCATTGGTATTCTTGAGCGTTTGTATGTAAATGTATTTGCCTGTGGGATTTAAGATTGTCAATAACGTGGTTAGTTAACAGTTTTGTTTGATTGCCATCTTGCAGGACAAGCTAAACAGTGCTGGTCATAAGGAAAAAATACATGTAAGGCTTAGCAATGATTAGCTTTTGCTAAACCTTTCAGAAGTAAGCTGAAGTGGCAATGGGAGGACCACGTTTTTCGTAGGGCTCATAGAAGGAGGGGTCCATAGCCTAAATTCAGACCCAGTGAACCTGATTAAGAATGTATTTCCTTTCTTTCTTTGCCTTAGAAACAATACGTTGGCCTTATCTCTGATCTTTAAAGGCACCGATTGTATACAAGATTGTGTGCAATAAAGATTATTAAGTATGCTGATAAATCGATAAGTATGAAGATAACTCGTTGCATTCTGATAAATGAGAACTGATGTGACCTTCTACAAAGTAGTTTCATATTCTGGGAAGCACGATAGCTAAAAAGAGAAAATACTCAGCACGAAATATGAAACAATTTTAAATTCAGAACACAGCTAAGGTTGTGTGACCTATAAATTAATTGGCAATCGTTGTTAAATAATAACAATTGATGGAAGTAAATGAAAGAGCCACCTTGATTCGGCAGATACCTACGTTATTCTAACTTCTGTCACAGTCATAGTCAAGTTTGCCTAGTACTATTAGTACGACTTTTCGGCTTCGTCAATTGCAGCAGCTTATCTTCCACTGATATAATAAAAAAAAAACTGTCCGACCGGAATGAAGGGTATTCCCCTTCCCCATGTCTTTGGCAGTGCCCGTTGAATTGAAATGTCAATAAATATCGTTAGACATTATCTTACAACGCCATCTAGCTACAAACTGAGCAAAACTTGTACTATGGGATACTAGACAGCGGATAAACATTCTTGAATACTTTATTTAAATACATTTTTTAATACAGTTGCTCAAAAAGTGGTACTTTTCGTAGCTGTTTAGCGTGCGGAAAGTTGGTTTTTCCGCACTAGTGCTTTTTACTTTTCCATTTTTTTTTTGATAATGTTAATAAAATCCATACATCCTACCAAAGAGGTTGTCTGTTCAATCACTTTATTTTGTATTTTGATACGTTATTTGGCATTAAAACTGGGAATGTAATATTTTTAAAAATATTTCAATAGTTTAAATATTTCAATTATGCAATTGACAAAATAAAGGGTTATTTAGTAACTATTAACAATTAAATTTCTGAAACAGTTTACTTACTTAAAGTTGGCTGTTTGTGTATTAACAATGGCCGGATATTTGTAAGTATGAATGAGTTTCACTTAAAAATACTTGAAATCAAATAATAGGTATTTATTGCATTTGCATGTTTAAATGCAATTAAATTACTTCTTATATTTTTACTAGGCTGAATACAACCGATGCCGTGTTAAAAAAATACTGTCAATCCTAAGTTTTTCATTCCCGCTTTCTTTATTTACGATTAGTCACGACTGTCACGATATACTTTGGTTATTGATCGTTTTTAATGTTGTTTATTTTACATTTTTCGTACACAAGTATTTAACATATTTTTTCAAAATAGTTTATTTTTACTAGGCTGAATGCAAACAACCGGTGCCTTGAAAAAAAAAAGTTTTTTCATTCCCGCCCTTTTTACTCTTGATTTAATTGTGTTAATGATTCGCATTGGTTTGATATTATTTTTTTCGCAAATGTATTAAAAAACGTTGTTCGATACACGAGCGGAAGTGTCATTTTCACTCGTCCCGAGTCTTGACCCTCGCCTGCCGGCTCGGGCCAAGATACCTCGAGACTCGTGCAAAATGACATACTTTCCGCACTTGTATCGAAAACTACTATTTCATTACTCATACTCTGAAAGTAGGTCATTACTGCCCTGAGAAGCGGGCTGAAAGTAATACTTTTCATCCCTAGGGAGAATCACTTTCAACTGACAGCTGTCATATTATTTTTAAAAAAATTAGTTCTTTTTTCACTGAACTATTGAACCATGTTCCAACTTTCTATACAGCCACGATGTAAAATTGAAATAATTTAAAGTTAAGTATTGATTAGAGAATATACAGTGTGTCTGGTCACCGATGTCCGACCCGTTAAGGTGAAGTAATATGATCTATTTTATGAATAAATCCACCATAATTAAGCACTTTTAATTAATTTTTTTTTTAAATTTTTTTATTTATTTCAGGTAAATTTTACCTGCGTTTCAAAGGGTTTCTGATGACAGGGTGATATTCAATTTGTCACAACTTCTAAACTATTTTACTTGGAACTTTGATTTTTGCTTCAGTGTTTAGGTGATGTCTTTGGGTATCCAAAAAGTTAAAAATAAATGTATGTTGACAGTTTAGTTTTTCTGAAAAAAAAATGTAAAAAAAACTAACAAATTCTATCACAATTTTCAAGTTCAAACATTTTTTTGAGGTATTTTAAGGGAGTTATGAAAAAATGTTTTTTTGTCAGCTTATTGCCTACTTTTGTAGCTGTCTAACGATACCACTTTTGTGACTGTAGGACCTCTAAATCGGCAGATATTGCAAACTAAAATAACCCACCCGTACTCCCGAGAAAAAAAAATTAAAATGGCGGCCATTTTAAAACAACTGGGGCAAAGTGCTTAATTATGGTGGATTTATTCATAAAATAGATCATATTACTTCACCTTAACGGGTCGGACATCGGTGACCAGACACACTGTATATTTATTTCATTACTCATACTCTGAAAGTAGGTCATTACTGACCTGAGGAGCGGGCTGAAAGTAATACTTTTCATCCCTAGGGAGAATCACTTTCAACTGACAGCTGCCATATTATTTAAAAAAAACTAGTTATTTTTCACTTAACTATTGAACCGTGTTCCAACTTTCTATACAGCCACGATGAAGAAATTGAAATAACTTAAAGTTGAGTATTGATAAGAGAATATATATTTTATTAAATAACTTTATTATAATTAAGTTTCAACAATTTTTTGAAATAACTTAGCTTTGAGCAAAATATTTACCATTTTTCCAATGATGAAAATAAAAAATAATGGCTGAATAGCGGACCGGCCACAGAAAAAAAACAAACAAAATAGGCGGGAAAGCAGCAATTCGATCTTCATGAATTAATTTATGTTTTTATTTTTACTTTCCTCGTATTTGTAATGAAAAGCACAGTGTTTACCTCGGGTTAAAGACTTATTTAGTCCCTCGAACTATTGGCACCCTCACTTCGTTCCGGGCGCCAAACCCCGTCTCGGGACTAAATAAGTTACTTTCACCCCTAGGATAACAATGTACTATAAATCCACATAGGAAACACCCAGAACGATAAAAACAGTCAGGTTTATGCACACAAATGTTTGTACTTTTAGGCCGATTTTTGAAAAAAGTTGAAGATTTTAGGGTTAGTTTTGCTAAATAATGGTTTAGTCTGTTTGGATTAAGCGTGTCACCACAATAATTTGTCAAATCTATCCTTACACAGCATCAGGTTTCCTGTTAAGTGATTGTTTGTTTTGCATTAATGTGGCGAACCCTACTAAAAGCTTCTTCGTATTATATTTCTGTTTGTCATCTAGTGACTACGAACTTATTTACACAATCTTTACACGGGAGAGACGAGACTGAAATAACATTACGGCCTTAACCTTTGGTAAGTTCTTGTTGAAAAATGCCCGAATGTGCTACTAAGATACCGTCATTTTGAACCTGTTTCCTTTTTCATATTGAAACATAATATTTAAAAATCAATACTGTGATAAAGTAATTCGAAAAAATGTCGAGTGACTCGAACAAGTTTCGCTTTCACTTCGCCGGCTTTGCACAAACGAGATAAAAAATAAAAACAAAACTACATAACCTTGCGTTCACACCACTTATGATAAGATTATGTATTATGATACTTCAGTGACTTGTTGAAAAGATCTGGAATTTAACCTCTCGCGTTCCGTGAAACTAGACATAATAGAAAATCTTTTGTATGTGGGCGCGATATCGCATCAACGGGACGTGAGGGGTTAAGCCATTTGATAATCTTTTGGTAAACCGACTGACTTGAAAAGTCACCGAATTTCGACGGATTGAACTTCCACTCCGACCAGAGACGATTTAAAAATCTACAGAAAAGTTTCAGCAAGAGGACATCCCGATGTTAAGAAATCAACGCACATAATTCGATAAAGCAACAAGATCCTCGAACACATTTCACTTTCACTGCACCGGTTTGCACAAACAAGATAAAAATAAACAAAAAGCGGTCTACATCACTTTCCGGCTAAAATACATCAAAATTGACGAGTTTCTGTACACAAACATCAAGACTTGATGCTTCAGCTGATGTTGAAGATAAAAATAAAGTATTTTCAACATTTTCTCGCTCAGATTGGCTAAAAATAACTCACCATTGCTTGACCGCGTCTGTCCACTACACCACTGCATTTACAACTGAGATACGAAACTGCAATATCGATAAAACTTTACGATATCTCTTTCGTTGGTGTGTAATCTCACTTCGAGAGTCCTTACTAATACTCAGTATGATGCATGATGTAAAGAAATTTCGGAAAGATTTCGTCGTGCTGTGATTTTTAGGCGTTATTTCTTTTGTTGAAATATATTTTTAAAAAGCTGCTCTTGTTGAGCCGGTCTGGGTATGGTCTGGGTTGAATCTGCCGTATGTCAGCTGAGTTTTGGATCAACAGGGTTACTGACTGAAAGCTTAGCAACGGGAGACGTAGCGGTATACCAAGGAGACGGCGAAGGGATAAGCTGGACAGGTAATGGAAGGACTAGGACTAGTCATCTTAAGCTCTCGATTTAGGTCAATAGAAGAAGGGTAGGGAGGCCTTGAACTTGCAGTGGGACGCATAGGGCAAATTCATGTGTCAGTATTATTATGAAACAGTTCCTTTAGTTATACATTTTCTTAACTTCAAGTAACGCATCTACCTCGGACGTACATGAGGTTGTTTGATTGTCAGGGCTGTAGTTATTTAAAGGTTAAGGTTTATAAGGCCGAGTATTTAAATACTTTTGCAAACAAGGTCCTGCCTTTGCCAACGCTAAAGTCGGCCAAAGTACCAACGAGCTATCGGAATTCACCAAGCAATCAATCACCAAGCATTCAATCTGGAGCAACACCAGATTCTGGCCATTGGGAACACATAAAACTCCCCTCGTGGACATGAGGCACAACACAAACACTTTTAAAAAACAAGTTACGACCGCCTAAGACGTTATTTAAATGCTGGCAGCTTCGAAAACTCAACTTTTGGCATAAAGAAGCTAGCAATTGCTACCTGGTTATTTCAATTCCTTTGGATCGTAAAATATCTGAATTATTGGACAGCCAGCTAATTTATGCCTGTTTTGTAAAAGACCTATTTTATTCCTGATGGGATTTACGTCGGGGCTAAAACCATTGTTAATTTCAGTAGCTTCCTACTGTTGTGCAATTCAATTCAATTCAAATTTTTATTGCATACCAAGTGTTACATTATGGCTTACAGTATTATCGAACTACCCACCAGCTAACGTCGTAACCTAGTGTTTAAGCCCTTCAGCTCAGAGTTCTATCCAGAAATATTAATCTTCTTTATGATTGGCAGGCAATTTGTGGCTAACTCTCGCGATGAAGAACAGCCTAAAAAATCCTAGCAATTCTGATGAAGGGTAGAGTATAGGCTTACAAGTGTTTCCCATGAACACATCAATTCAGAGCTCCGGGTTTTAGACAAACTGAGGGTCTGGCTTTTTTGGGACTGGACTCCTCTATCCTTTACTTGACAACGGTCATATTTAACGCGAAACTGGGGGATTTAGGAACGCTTTCGGACCCTGTGCGCAAAGCTCACGACTATATCGATAGCGGTGTAGTCAGAAGCACACTGACTGTTGCAGTCATGGTGAACGCAGCATTCAGAAGCCCTCATTTCGCCGGGCGAATTTAAACCTAATTTAAAACGCTTACTGCTGGGATAGTTAATATGATATTTGTTTCGCGAACCGGGCTACTGCACTAACCACTGTGCTAGCGAGACCATTACCATACCGGCCGAATATTTCTGGTATATTTACCCTATGAGCCAGGGTGATTTCTTCAATGTTAAAGGTGGATGCCTTGGACGCCGGTTGCCAAGATGACCGAATGTCTTTTTCTGGTTTTCAGATCTTTAGCGAAGATACTGCATGGAAAATGCTAAAAACAATAATAACTTGGATATTTGTTACCTAAAAAGTAAGTTTTGTTCTGTTGAACCTGTGTTACCTTTCTCTTCTGCTATCTTTGTCGCGTCAACTTATGTTAAGTTAACACGACACGACATGCTCGCATAAAGTGTTATTGTGTAATATCACCATATGAGCTGGTTTCCTGCTTTTAGTGGAACGAGCATCCGACAGAAAGTTTCCCTTCCTGAGATTTGTTTGATGCTATCACATTTAGCAGAGTTAAAATAATTTGATTAACTTCTCGACTTCAAGAAAACAGAAAACGTAGAAGGAAGTATTAAGAATTACAATACTACCTTCAACTATCATGAAAAAGGAATGATATTATAATAAAAAAGACGTTGATAGGTTACTTGTGCAAAAAAGTGGCACCCGAAATCATTGACGGTTTGAGACGATACTGCGCAACATGTATCTGTCTCGTTTACGCTCCATTAAATTATCATACTATTTTGTACACATGGTCAAATTATAGCCTACGTACGCCAGGGGACAATTTTCGACTTCGCATCAGTACTGCCATAACGTATGTAAAATAATATCATTGAGAAAGAGTATTTTAAGGAGGTGACTTTAAGTGTCGTGTCAAGTTTGACATAAAGCGTCAAGTGGTAGGCGATCAGAAATTCAGCATAATTTATTTAATCCATTTGATTTGCAATGCTTTAGTTCAGCGGGTCATTGTTATCGCGTAAATTAATCTACCGTTTCATTCGAAGCTATACTATTGTTAGGAATATATATTTTTAATACAACTGTAGCTTCAACTTAACTTAAGACAGAAAATAACTTGAATAGTAGGTGGGGTACAAACTCGAACCTAACATGCAGGGCCAACTACGCCACTGCATTACAGTACACAGATAGAAATAATTAATTTGACTTTTTATTAGATTCATTATTGTGTCCGTGGTACAGTTGCGACAGTGGATCGGCGACGATCACTGTTGTAAAGCAACCGGATCGTAAATGGGATGGGTGACCACCAACAATCCGCACTGAGCCAGCCTGCCCCATGTTGGAGTATTGCTCGCGCCACCTCATAGTTTAGGCCTGTGCCCAGCAGTGGGACGTATATAGGCCGTTAATGCTTAAGCTATGAGGTAGATTTATTACATTGCATGGTAATCATAATCAACCACATCAATTAGTTATTAGATCATAACCATTGCGCAACTCAATGGTATGATCACTATGACACATGCGCGTGAGCATAAAAACAAACGGCAATGCTGTCACCAGAACCAGGGTTGCCAGGGTTAAGGAAATGCTTAAAATATTGTTGGCAAGAATTATTTGTATAGTTTTTTTTATTTATTTATTTATTCACCATGTTATAAACTTCTAAATAACATTATTTGTGCATTAAGTGTCATCTGAACAAATAAATTAAATTGAATAGTCGCATGCTGCAGAAAACCACTAAGGTTTGTGTTCACGCGACTTGACAGTTCTTAACAGTCACAATTGCAGTTGAAAATAAATAATAATATGTAGGTATCTGTGTTAGCTTTTAAGAATGCTGGGCAGATTATAATGCTTCCATGTCATGATGTGTCCAATAAGAAGTGGTCATAACGATGAGAGCAATCTATTCAACGATTTGAGAACTAGAAATTGGCCACATCGTAAAATAGCTGGGTACAGTACCTACGTACGAATTATTCAAACATAATGGCGACTCGGAAGACCAACGCTAAACGTCATAAAATCATGGGAATGCCAAAGGCAATTTTATGTTAGGTTCGACGTTAAAATCAAGGATTTGAAGTAACAGCAGCGGGTAATTCATATAACAAGCACCTAACGACTGTCAATTTTATACAGTAGTGACGAGCGAATTACAAAACATAAAATGACGCCTTTAAAAATCCAGAAAGCTTTCCAAAAACTATGCAAAATGATATCCCAAAAACAGGTATTGGCATATTTTTTTTTTTTTAGTGCTCTTCAAGATGACCTCACTCCACCTGATGGGAAGCAGCCGTTAGGTCCGGATATGCAGTTGACAAGCACAGCAATGGAGAACTACTTTGCTGGTCAATCTCATTTTCAAGGCCGGCATAATAGTACATTGTTATCCTAGGGGTGAAAGTAACTTATTTAGTCCCGAGACGGGGTTTGGCGCCCGGAACGAAGTGAGGGCGCCAATAGTACGAGGGACTAAATAAGTCTTTAACCCGAGGTAAACACTGTGCTTTTCATTACAAATACGAGGAAAGTAAAAATAAAAACATGAATTAATTCATGAAGATCGAATTGCCGCTTTCCCGCCTACTTTGTTTGTTTTTTTTTCTGTGGCCGGCCCGCTATTCAGCCATTATTTTTTATTTTCATCA
Source organism: Udea ferrugalis (assembly GCA_950022985.1). Classification (NCBI taxonomy): domain Eukaryota; kingdom Metazoa; phylum Arthropoda; class Insecta; order Lepidoptera; family Crambidae; genus Udea; species Udea ferrugalis. The sequence goes on from OX465541.1 coordinate 4,358,850, forward strand.
TTGGAAAAATGGTAAATATTTTGCTCAAAGCTAAGTTATTTTAAAGAAATTGTTGAAACTTAATTATAATATAGCTATTTAAAAAATATGTATTCTCTAATCAATACTTAACTTTAAGTTATTTCAATTTTACATCCTGGCTGTATAGAAAGTTGGAACATGGTTCAATAGTTAAGTGAAAAAGAACTAGTTTTTTTTTCAAATAATATGACAGCTGTCAGTTGAAAGTGATTCTCCCTAGGGATGAAAAGTATTACTTTCAGCCCGCTTCTCAGGTCAGTAATGACCTACTTTCAGAGTATGAGTAATGAAAAAGTTATTTCAGTGCCACCACCGGCATTTTTCCAATGGTTTTCATACATTTTTATGGACTCTTTGCACACGGTTTACGCCGGTGGCCACCACACGCTACAAATCCTCGCTGCTCGCTTCTGAAAGTAATACTTTTCATCCCTAGGGAGAATCACTTTCAACTGACATCTGCCAAATTATAAAAAAAAAACTTAGTTATTTTTCACATATCTATTGAACCATGTTCCAACTTTCACAGCCACGATGTAAAATTGAAATAACTTAAAGTTAAGTATTGATTAGAGAATGTATATTTTATAAATAACTTTATTATAATTCAGTTTCAACAATTTCTTCAAAATAACTAAGCTTAGAGCAAAATATTTACCATTTTTCCAATGAAAAAAATAAAAAATAATGGCTGAATAGTGGGCCCGCCACAGAAAAAAAAAACAAACAAAATAGGCGGGATAGCGCCAATTCGATCTTCATTTATTTTTAAATCTTTTTCTTTGGCTAATTCATGTTTTATTTTTACTTTCCTTGTATTCGTAATGAAAAGCACAGTGTTTACCTCGGGTGAAAGACTTATTTAGTCCCTCGAACTATTGGCGCCCTCACTTCGTTCCGGGCGCCAAACCCCGTCTCGGGACTAAATAAGTTACTTTCACCCCTAGGATAACAATGTACTATTTCACGCCCCGCTTGAAAAACCCAGGATTGTAGGAAGAATGAAATACATGCGCAGGAAGAGCGTTTCACGTCTGGATAACACGACACAGGAACGAATCACCGAACCTTTTGGTGCGGGCTGACAGTTGTCGTGTGTGGATGTTGACGCAGACCAGCGCGTGTGGTGCGGGAGTGGAAGGAAGTTAACAAGTTTGGCAACCCTATGTAATGTAATGTATGTCCGCCAATTGCCAAACGCACCTAACCCACTTCTCACAATATTTGCCAGGCCCACTTTAGATAAGATTATCTTGGGGCACTGTCATGAGATGTTTTGTCAGAAAACTTGTAGGCCGGACAGGAACCATAACAAATTATTATAACAAATGATACTGATAGTAATGCTTGTTTTTGTTTGTGTGTTTGACAAATAATACAAATAGATGGCTCGGTTGCTATTATCATTGAATACAAACATTTTGACAAGCAGTCCAAAGGGGGTTCAAGGGGCCACCGGGGGACAAGGACTAGGGATGATAGTTTAGATTATCTAGTTAAAAATGGTTTGTTATTATTAGCATGTTTTATGCCACGTTGTTTTCATACCACGTCTATAGTCAATCCATACAACAAGCATGTATGAAACAAAAATAGATCTATCAACAGTATCAAACTAAAGTGAAGAGCTTCGATGACGTATCCCATATAGAAACACTTCAGCTCGTCGGTCGTCAGCTATGCTTCGGATAGATAATTTGAAGTACAATCAACAACTGTGAAATTGTTTAATCTGGGCTAGGGTGACCAAAAAACGCTTCAATTGAACCGTAATTGAGTCTCAATCGTCTAACTTGACACATTTTAATAGGTTGTTTTTATTTTTAGCATTAGGGTTAATGCATTATCATTTATCATCTTACTAAAGATAGGAAAACCAGAAAAAGACATTGGGTCTACCTGGAATCAGGCGGGATTCGGTAGACCCAATGTCTTTTTCTTGTTTTCCTATCTTGATACATTTTCTATGAAACATATGTGAAATTTGACATTTGAGACTCAATTAAGATTCAATTGAAGCGTTCTATAATTAGCAGACTTGGGGCCCAGGAGTGCACTGCCTAAGCGGGCATGATCGATCTTTGGTTGAACTTGTAGGCCAGATCTCTCAAGATCCCTTCTGCGCGGAGGCGACACATGATGAACCCTGGAAATCTGACGGCCCATCTACTAAGTAGACGGCTGTTCACCCACTCTCCTGCTCCCTAAACGCAATACCAGGTATTTAGGGGTTAAGATCGCGAAGACTGTTTACAGTCTAATAGTCCACTATCCGCTATTCAATAGGATCAAAGAAAAACTACCAGTTGTTTAATAACAGCGATAACCTATCAATGGGTACTATCGATAGTATTGACCCTTGGAAACTAAATAAAATATTTAACGTATTGCTCCACTTCGTGCGAATTTGATTCATAACAAAAAAAAAAACATAAAACTTTCGTTCCTTAATTTTAACATTTAACCAAAAAATTGGGGACTAGTAGGACTCAAAAAACCTATTCTCAAACCAATCTAGCAGTTCGGAAGTCTCAGAACACCCAACTCTCATAGTCACCCCGATAAACGCCATAGTGTCTGCTCAGTGATCAAAGCAACCTGCCAATCATTTTCGATCCTTATCTCCAAGCGATAAGGTAGCAACTCACTTAGTCTAATTGGTCAGTCCCCACGCGTGAGTAAATAGGCCACCCGGCGACGTGTTAAATAGGCCAGGATGACTAATATGGAAGCTGTGGACGTCAGGGAATTGCTGGCTGCGTCGGAACTCAGATCTAGGCCTTGTGGTACAAAAAAGGCGGAATGCACTAGAAGAAAGACAAGGCCATTAGTATTCACTAATTAAATAAAGATAGAAAACCCAAAATAACATTCGGTCTTGGGCTCAGGCGGGACTCGAACCAGTGTCTTACGCATTCCGAGCGGCTACACTGACCACTGTGCTACCGAGACCATTTACAGACCGGCCGATTTTTTCTGGTATATTTAACCTGGCAACCATGTTTAGGCAAATTGACCCTAGGCTCTCAGAGGGTTAGCCATCTTGCGCCCTGGAATTATTCCGTCTCCGGAGGCTGCATGTGTTCCTGCCTGTCGTAAGATGCGAATAAGGAAAGGCGAACCATCCCAAAGGTAGATGATAATAATCGTCTCCGGACAATTTGTGTAGCAACACAAATACGACCAGTGTCAGTGGATGGAAGCATCCATTGATAAACTTTTCATTCCATTGAGGAAGATAGGGCACCCAGATAACAAAAGCGGCCACTCTAAAACAGGTCCAATGGACCTGTTTGCCAGCCAATATAACAGCTACTTGTTTGTGTGCACGTCATTCATAGTTCATACGTCAATGTCATGTGCCAGTTTTCGAATTCGCGAAGTATGAACGTAACGTATAATACGATTCAAACTTAATGGCGGCTCGGAAGTTAGCAAGCCGAGTGCGCAAGATTGCCCTCACCTCGCAACCAGCTGACACCTTAATTTGTGTTCAGCGCATCGACTCGCGCGATGTTCACAGCCGCCCCCCCGCCATTAAGTTTGAATCGTACTATATCTTCCTCTTTTTGTTTATATCAATGGTTGCTTCCCTCGAGGTTTCCACCACCCTCTGTTTAAGAACAAAGATGATCAACGTCAGGTGTTTCAGTGAGTTACAGTTTTCCTGCTCAGTTCGGACTTGTAGCGGCAGGGACCGTGTTCAATTTTGATTGGTGTTTGTGAACTCGGGGGATATATGTACTGATGGTTCCTGCTGTCTAAGTGATCATTAATGACAAAAAACAAAATAATAGCTAGAAAGTAATTCAACAAAATGCGTAAGATTTTTAAATAAAACCAAAATATAAACATCCAGTTCGCAGAAAGCCCATAAAAGTCACAGTAAATCGTAAAGTAACTAACTCAGTACTTTCTTAACCATTTAACGGAACGCGTTTAACCAAGGTCTAAGTTTAACGCATGCATAAATCATGCTTTACGACCCTTTGTATGGGGGACGTCCCCCATGTCCGTCAGTGCGAGAATAGACTCACTTGTGGGGTAGCCATAGTAGGTGAAGGAATCAGTAACTAACAACCACAGAATTACACTAAAAAAAGTATCACCACACAGAAAAAAAGGATTTCTCCAAGCAAGATGATCAGTTTTCTTGAAATATTTAGTCATTTTAAAGAAAATTGTCTTAAAACAAATAATGTTTATTTATTTCTAGATGATGGATATCTCAAAACAAAAAATATATTTCCTTGTTGCAATTTTTAGAATCAAGGAAAAATATTTTAATTGAATAATAAGTCCAGTTAATCTAAGAACTTCAGATTTTATTGCTTTAATACAATGAATTACTTGGATCAAACTGAAAGTTTATTTATCACAATGATACAATCTTTTCAATGAAAAAAATATCATCTTGAATCCTAACATTAGCAAATTCAAAAATTATATCTCTTGAACTAATGACATCCAGTCTCGTTGTGAATAAACACCCTGGTTTTGCTACAAAATGTTACAGTGCCTTCTTTCAATTACAAAAATGTTTTGATTCAATATCCAGTATCTTTACTTGAAAAATATTTTTTTAGTAAGTCAACCCACGCTAACCTTTAAAAAAATACAGGAGATTGTCTTTTGTCTAGTCAGTGTGCGTGCGCGCGCCATGCTAAGCATATTCTAACATGTTAGCATGTTTTGGAAGTGTGTGGTGAGTAGTGTTACAGTAGTCTGCAGTTATCAAAATATGACTTGTGGTGCCGTGCTTCGTGCTAGTGTTTGGATTTTAAGAAGTGCAACATTAGCAACAACAGAATGGACGGCGAAAGTAACAACTTAGTTATTTTTCATTGCAAAACGGCTCTCTTGTCAGCAGCTTAAGGTGCCCATGTAAAGGTTGATGAGAACGTTCAAATATTGTGATCGGTATTGTTGTCTTATTATATACCTATGTGTCAATAAATGTTTATATGAACAACATCTTTTTATTTTGTTATAGAAAACCCAATTTCAAATGCTTTTCTTTTGGTTCCTTGTTTGTTCTCTTTGACTTTCCTTTCAGAAAACGACATAAGAACTTCCATTAGGGCTATTGGGAGTTCCTGTTTTGTGATCCAATTAGTTTTTAGTTACAAACATTCCTGAAGGAATTTTTGTTAACTAAAAACTAATACTGACATGAAAATGCTTCGGACAAGCATTTAAGACTCTATTTGTAAGGAACTAAATTATTAAACCAAGATATCGTTTTCACGAAACAAGAAAGGTTTATCTTTTTTAAAGGCAGCATAAATTAAAATAGTAATATTAGTTATTGGTCAGAGGACATAGCTTTCTCATTTTAAAATAAACAGCAAAATTCGTGTTCAAGCTAGATTAATTATTGTTGAAAGAACACTTTGTCTATTAAAATTAAGCATATATTGTTCCCAGTGAAGCGATTTCTTTTTGAATCGAAATCAATATTTTCTTGTGGTAAAAACACACCCTTGACTTGCATCAAGAGAATTTATCGACTTAAATTAAGAATGCTAATTATTCTTGGTTGAAGATGTATTATCTTTAATCAATCGAGAATTGTTTTGATTCAAGATTATTTCAACTATAAGTTTAAGAATTTTTGTTTCTCAATGTGAGAACATATTAGTTTCAATATATATGATGCAACCATAATCTTAGTTCAATGCAACTTAGTTTCATGCAAGATTATTTCACTTAATCGGAGAAAACCGTTTTTTCTGTGCACTTGCACTGCACTTTTTTTAACAGGCTCAGGGTAGACTGGTCGAGAATGCTTGATGAACATTCCATATTGTGCTATGGATAATACATAAAAGCACAAGACATGCAAAATTTAAGCACATCATCAAGTTTTCAAGATTTGATTGTTGCAAGAACAACGGTCAGCGAAATTATAACATCCTTAGAAATATTATAAGGCATAACTAATAATTCAGTAATTGTGAGTTCCTTATTATGTCTTCTAGTAATGCTCAGCTTTGATTGGATTCAATAATATTTATTGAATGTGGTATTTGTGTTGGACTGCAAGGAAATCATATCACATCTATCTATTATAAATATTATAATAATGCGTAATTTGTTCATGTTTGTACATGGCTAAGATAAGTAGTTTAACAATACTTGGCTAGACGGTAATCCATAAATAGTGTACACAGCATGGTTAATTATACACTCCTAGAGAAAATGTTTTTTTTTTAAAAGAACCAATTGAAACAAAATGAAAACTAAAATTAAAAACAAAACAAAGTAAGTAATAGTACATTTAAAGAAAATTAAATACATTTTAAAAAGACTGCGGGAATTACTGCAATTTAAAAACTACTGTACTTTTATCTCAACTGTCATGTGGGTATCTTCTTGATTTGCTTTACCAGCGCTATTGAAAAATAATATAAACAATTTGATAAACACTAGCCCCGTTATACATTAAAGCTAAAGCAGTGCTGTAGCATTGATTAGCGATTAGTGTCCTGTCACTTACTCGCATTATGTTGACAGTAATAGAGTAAAAGAGAGAAAACATTCTAGCACCTAAGTAGTTCAAGTTTTATAAATAAACGGGGCAAGTAAATATTTATTAAGTGAATTAGAATGAGGAAACGAGTGGTGTAAAATCAACATTAGTTTTAACAACTACTCTCACAAGGTTTTTTCTAGGTATTTGTTAAATAAATAAATAATAATAATAGGGACATGTTGCTTTTCGTAAAGATGCTGTTAGCAATTGAAAATGACCTGGCCAGATAATATCGGGTTGTGTTAGAATTATCATTATTGGAGGACGGTGGCTATTATAACACATTTTACCAAGTGTCATTTCAAGTATAATCCTTACTTAAGCACAACAAACGATAAGGAGCCGAAATTATTTCCAAGCCTAATCAAACTTCATCCTAAATAAAAAAAACTCATATTACTTATTATTAGAAGGATAATACTAATAGGATGTATCCAAAAAATACTGTTAATTAGTTAAAATTCTAAACTTGGGGAAGCATGCGATGTTGTATTATGTTTTGCTATAGACAGTTGCCTAGTTACTGTGTAAATGGGTGTTTTTTGTCCGTGTGTATGTAGTTGCTCCCTCTTGTACTCGTTTGTACTTGTACTTGTCTCTCAAGTACCCGCATGGTGCAAAAACATAAAGGTCGATTAGCAAAGGAAAAAATGTGGCCGTTTAATAATTTAGAGTTCAAGCATTATAGCTTTATCCTGCCAACCTACGGAGCTATTTATAGTAACGCTATTGGGGTCAAATGTGCAGTTGGATTGCATTTAATAAACTGTGAAATGCAACGTGATATATTGTGCATATGCGTGCTGCACTGATTTTTCAGTGACTGAGAAAAGTTTTGAGATTGTAACCAATAATATGTGTGTAGGATGATGGTTAAAAGTTAAATCGAAATCGATGATCAGATTTCTTTTGATCTGGTTACTAATTATTTTATTTTAACCATTTGTAAGTTTTTCACATAAAAGAACGAATAACACAACGAATGTCAAGATTATGCTCATTAATAGTAGGGAAAAAAAACAAAAACATACATACTAATATAACAAAGTACACGGCAAAGTTGTATGTTTAGAATAAACAGTCTACAGATAAGCATAGGAATGATAGGATTAGAGTTCGGTGGCCTAATTTTAGTTAATTGCCTAAAAATAACTGTAATCATTACTGAGTAATAAACGGTAAGTAGGTAGTCTCATTTATTAGTATTGGTGCCAATTGGGAGTTTATCCCATAAAGTTTAGTAGCTACTGAATAAGCTTTATAGCAGTTTAATTCATAGAATCGAGCAATAACTTCGATTAATATGCATTTTATGCGCTTATTATCGCACCGAATATTAAACCAACTGCCCAGCAGACATCAGGAAACGCGATACTAACACAGGAAGCATTTGAAGTTAACATGTTTCTTGACGTTTCTCGAAAGCTATCAACGGATGGAGCCAGGAACGGTTTAGCAACAAAGTTTCGCGAAACGTGTCGGGCACGCAAATGTTAACTGTCGGGTTTGTTCATATGCCTCATGTGGATTTTGTTTCGTTTCATAGAGGTGTAAAGACTTCGATGTACTCTGTTCCTTTAGACTAAGTGATCTCTAGACCAAATGTCCCAAGCCGAGATAGGTACATGCCTTCCTTGGTCGATCGCAGTTACATCATTAGAAGTTTTTTGATCTGCGATTAGCCTCTATTTAATAGCGTCCTAGGCTGAGATACATGCCGATCTCGATTAGGGCAATCTTAGTTTGAAGTTTTTCGGGCTGGGAGCCCAAATGGCAGAAGACCGCACTCACCTTGAACCCACCCTGTCAAAGACACCTGCCGCTAAGCAGCACTCATTAAGTTAAATAAAACTATGTAATTTCACTCTTAAGCACCTTGCAGTTTAATACTTAGGTGTACTAACGGAATAAGTGCTTAATAGCATGCTTTGAGTACAATAACACCAGTTCACAATAATCTTGGTAACATGAACATTTCTACATGCTATAAATAGCCTAGAAGTTGGTTTAATAGTGGAACCTTATTACATACATGATTATTTTATTATAGCCAGAAATGCGACAAGACACACGCAGTAACATAGGTAGCTATAAGGTACAAACAAAACACACGTTAATTCTTATTTGAAGAAGTAATTTATTGCTCACATGTGGTAAAAGAGATCTCTTTCAAAAATGTTTATGAATAACTTTTATCACAAACTTTTAATTCACATATAAAAACTTTAACATTACAAACACAACATAATTATAAACAGTAACTCAAGCGTTTTTAATGTTTAATAAAATAAGTTAGACTCAGTACTTTTATTACAAATACGAAACGAGCGCTATTTTCTACTGACTTCCCAAAATGAGTATAGGTTTAATGCGTTTTTCTACTTTCATGAGTGAAGTTATTACTTAACTACCAAAACTAAAGTTTAAAAAGTTCAGGTTCACCATTAAACAGACATATGTACAGACAAAGATATTTCTAAATAGATCAAAGAAATACAGCCGAGATGAAGCATCAATGCTCGTCATTGGATGAATCGAACCCAACAACTCTGGCTTAGTACAGTTGGCAAGATCACTGACAACCGGATAACAACGTGCTCATCACACTAGCAAATTTGCATACAAGTGTATCACAATCACAAATCGTGCTAAAAACCTTAGCGCACTTAGCAGGTTCCATTCGGCAAATCATAAACCAAAATAGACTCAAATAATAAAATAAGTATTCAAACAGTGAAACTTTTGAACTCAAAAAATGTTGCACAAGTACCTAGTTCAAAACGATCATAAACTGCAAATAAGATGCGCAACGCAACGCAATTGGTACACTAGATGCGCAAACAACTAACGATTCTCTAACTAAATTAACCTTGAATTAAAATAGTTTTTGTAAGTTCATCGCACAATACGTCGCCACAGTAAACATAACAGTAAGTTATCTAAGGCCGCCTGCCGAGTTATTAGCCTAGCGAGCTCACAGACACGCGGCACAGCCCGTACGTACTGGCCGCCACCTTATTCCCCCATATTTTATGCTAGCGTGTGCGTGAAATCGCGTGCCGACACGGCGCGCGACGCGCACGCACACTTTCAAACCGAAAGCGGCACGTTTGTATGTGGATATTTTACTGTTCTCTGTTTACTGTGACGTCGCTCCAAATTTTGAACTCAGACATTCACACGTGTGGCTACACCATCTGATAACGCAGACTTAACACAAATGAAGTTAATTGCTAAACAAAAAGAACAATTACTCAGTTTGAGGTTTACGCATAGATAAAATTACATGGGATCGAAAATATGATGTTAGCAGGTCGGTGGCCTTAAAGATGATGGACATGTACAAAATCCGAATTACGACGAAGTACAAAAACTATAATCTCTGAATTCTCTGATCATTATAGTAATTTATTAACAAGCAAGTTACCTATTCGGTATGTGTAATGGACTGGGGGTACAAAGGTGTAGAATCTATAGTCATTTTCATCATTCACTGAGGTGAATTTCTGGGGAACCCGTCACTTTTCCGAAATTTACTAGTCCGAATTTCATTTGACTGAAAACTATTGACCAACATTTCATTTGCCAGATGTACCTATTGCTTGACATCTTTTCAACCCGTCGAAGCATCTTTTGACATAAGTATCGTTTTACCGAACTACGTTAGACTGAATTTCAGAATAAACTTTTAACTGTTGCTCGAAGTCTTTTTTCAACTTTTTTCATTTACCAGATGACTTATTTGGCATATGATCACTTTACCTAAAACACATTTTACTGAATATTACTAGGCCACAACTACTGTATGATAACGTTCAACGTCTCGTTAACATCGATTTTCAGTCATTTCAACTTCAGGGCGAATCCGACTCAGTCAACCCCGACACCACGTGGTACTAGTTTTTCCCTACCCCAAGAGTGTTATATAAAAGCGCGTAGGCATGGAGGGGCGAGGCGGCCCGCGGGCTGAGGAGCAGGTGGCTATGAGCGAGGCGCCGCGGCTGAGGCTGGCCGGCGAAGCCGGCCAACAAGCAGAAGCTGCGGTGCTGAGCTAAAGCCATCTGCGACGATTAGCACGCGAGGAAACGCCGGAGCCCCGTAATGCCGGAGCCGTGACAGAATTCTTGTGTTTTCCTTAAACTTGTATGTTGAATACTTGCATGCTGTTTGCCTGCATACATGCTGACATTTTCTTATTTTATTTTAAATCCAAAAATTCCTTGTCTGCTGTAATGCTGCTTCCATTAAACCCGTAACTTTTTTATGATCGTTTGGTAAACTAAAAATATGGCAATCAAAACAGTGGTCTAATGATTGTTCGGGAAAACAATACTTCGGACAAGGGTCATTTCGGCCAATCATCACTTCGGTAAAACGTTTTGTGGCCTAATGATACTTCTGGCAAATGAAAAAAATCCAGTTGATAATTGGTCAACTGATACAGTGGCAAACGTCATTTCGAGAAAATGAAAAAATGCCGAACGAAAAAAAACGAAACGTTTTCGGGAAAATGAAATTCGGGATAGGAAAATTCGGTCTAATGATAGGTAACCGAATTTCTGCCATACTATTTTGATCACTTTTCTGAAGCTGCGATTTTTTTAACTCTCAAATCTATAAATAAGCTTTTTCGAAGTCAGTTCTTCTATTGAAATAGTAAGACCCGACAGACGTCGTTCTGTCAAAAAAACAACAAGTGTGTCGACCCCGTTTGGCAGATATAACACGCAAAAACAATCTGGGAAAAAGGTATTTGTTTTCGTTTTGTTTCTAATACCCCATACGAGGCGGAGACAAATCAAACGAATGAAAATCAATAAAGCAGTTTTTGATTTACTAGAAGCGTTGTATTTGGATTTGGATCAAACGGAAGAAATTATAATTGTAATTAGAATCTAGATTTATTGTGCACTAATCAGCATGAGCCTTTTGTTTTTCCTCAAACCATTTTTGTGTATTTTTCTTTTTTTTCATCCATTTACGTCCTATTGCTGAATCGGGCTGGCAACACAGGCCTTACCCTAACTATTAGGTGTTACGTCACGAGCCATACACCACCACGCGGGAGGCTCATTGCGGATTGTTTTATTCGCATGTAAGGTTATTGAAATATGGTTATCATGCCACAATTAGTCTTGCAGTGAAGTCAGCCAAGACCAACTGTTCAAGGTGTTTTCCAGAAACGAACATTTAGATGCCCGAGAAATAGACATAATAAACATCACTTCGCTATAGGTGGGCAGTGGTCACCCATTCCACTACCCGAACTGGCGTGTGTAGCCGAACATCAGTGATCGGTGCCGCTAATTACTAAATTGTATAATTAAACAGATATAACTATTAAGCCCCCGCAATTCTAGTAGAATAGTTTTTAAATGAAAAAACTAGCTATAAACGCAGCCAAGTTGTTAACAAGTGGCTTGAATTGTACAATAGTCGACCTTGTAGTAATAAAGGAGTTTACTAATGTGAAACCCTGGCGTGGGAAACTGTTCAAGTAGCATGTTAACTATGGTAAGGGAGTCAAATCATGGAAAAGCTACTTGTTATCTACCGTACATCTGGTTAAATTTAACATTACCACATATTAAATTATCTCTATGTATCAGACCAGACAGTCTCTCTAGAAGCGAAATACGCAGTGCGTATTTTTTATGGCTTACACAAAAAGGTTCTGTTTAAATATAACTTACAACAATAGACAAATATATCAAAGTATTAAACACCCTTGAACATTCTCGAAAAAAAAATTTTAGGTTACCGGGAATATACTGACAGGTTAGGATGAGTAAGCAATTTGTCGATGGGTATTTCCCATTTCACACCCTAAAGAAAAAAAACACAGAATAGTTTTTGCTTTACTTTTGACACAGATTAAACCAATTTTTTATTATTGAGTAAGTAAAAATGAGAAAAAGCCGGCTTTTATAGAAATTAAAGGTTAACTCACCATTGCGAACGTGGACGATCCTGTAACACTAGGAGGGAGGGAGGGGAGCGAGGCTTAAATCCCGGAAGCTATTGCGCATGTCACGTACAGGACAGACGGGTTGCCAGTGTAATGGCGAACTAACACGAAAATGTACAACAAATGGGCTTAGTTTATGGGGGTTTCGGCACACATGGGTGTTGCCATAAATTAAAATCAGAATTTCTGCTGTAAATGGCGAATGGCTTACAAGGTGAAATGAAAGATTACTAATAAATTAAGACTATTCTTCATAGTGCCTGATAAGTACGTAAGAATAACCCTAACGTGTAGTTTTTAACGTGGCTATGAATCAAGAAAATAGTATTAGAGCTGCAAGCATTTTGTTATATCGTTTTATCACCTAGTCTTTCACGGGTTTCATTTTCGCCGCCGATGAAGATTAGATCATTGTTATCAACAACAATGCATTCCAACTGAAATCCTGATATTGATAACAGCGGTCCTTGAATCTTATATTTTGTCCATAACACCAACACAAAACCGAGCTACCTACCCTACTTGGATGGAAACATTTTGACCATTTTGTTTTTCAACCACCATTTTGACAGCTAGACATAGCTGTCAGTCAAGTAAGCTTTATAGGTCTTACTAATTTACTCAGTTAGTGTTTATGTAAATATTTTAAACACCACCAATTCCAAGTCTGGTAAAATAGTGATAAGTTTCAGCAGACCTATTCTTCATTCGCAACAACCGATAGGTATTTTGGTTTCATTCATCAGGTAGATTTACATAAAATTTACATCAAGTAGCTTGTTGAAATTATGGGAATGTATTTTTGAGATAAACAAACGCGGGAAAATTAAGAATCAAGTTGAGCATGTGTTGCTTTGACCTCTCTGCTAGGGGTTTCTTAAAATAGGTCACGAATGTAGTGGACGTTTTAATTTTATTGTACCTACCTACGTAAGTATTGTATTTATTTATTTGTTATACAATTTAGCCAATTTAGCCTGCAAACAGTTCAAAGAGTGATTTTATTTCAATGATGGAAGCCCAACAGTGAGTCAAGTAGTGTGAGTATGCTCTTAGGGACTTAGAGATTATACATACAACAACAAGTGTTGTACAATTAGGATAAGACTTGACATTTCATAAGTGATAGTTCCAAGAGACAACAATTCAAATAGTTTTAAAATACCTATTTTTGACAAATAGTAAATAAAGGGATTGTTTCTTCTAAAAATTATGGTTTTAAATCGTTCTCAAGAAGGAACTTTAAAAAGACTAGAGTGCGTTTTGTGTAGTTGATGAATTACGTTTTTCTTGCTTAATTAAGTCAAGAATGAGATGTGTTACGTAATGGTAGTCTAGTTGTAATAGTTTATAGGTACTAGCTGAGCATATAAATTAATTTAATATGTAAATTGAGTACATGTAAGCCCATTACGACAATACCGTAAGAAGACCGAGTTACTGCAATGTTTGAATGTACTGTGGTAATGTCTTACGTCAAACAAAAGAGCAATTTTTCTTTTCTACCTGGTAGGTAATGTTCCGTTTCAAAACATAACTGTTTTTGTAGTTGTTGTAGTGGTATAGAGTGTAGTACCTATCTGGTATAACCCGTAAAATGCCAAAATGTGAATTGAAATTAAAGTGGAGAGGTAGAAAAATGCTCTTGGAAAAGGTAAGAGATTATTCCCTCATTGAATTACAAACAAATACAGCTAATTCGTTCATCGAACACACGGCTAATACCTACATACATTATTACGAATTCTGAAACATCAGAGCATGTTTTAATGCAAATACCTACCTAGGTAGAGTTTTTACCACCATTCGCAAAAATGACTTATCAGCAAACTGTTAAACAAAACGATAACGCTATCCAACTCGCCGGTAACTACGTTAAATTTAAATAAAACAAAAACAGACGTGTGCAATACCTACGTTATTCCACTAACAAGTGATCTATTTTCTGAGCTGGTTTTCGCAAGCACCGGCAACCCAAATCTCATTAGAATTAGGTCATCCTAGTTTCCCAGTGGAAATTAACATTTTACAACCCATGAACATTTATAATAAATGTGAAAAAAAGCATGTGGAATACTAACAAAAAGATTATTAAGATTAAAAAAAAACATTATTTGCCCATTCGTATTTCGAACGCAAAATCTCACAATAGGTGTTGAAACTTACCTGTAGATGTATGGGGACCTTTTTCACTGGTGCGTTGGACATTATCACAGAGTTTAAATCACTGTTCACAAACACAAAACGTTTATTTTTGAATTCTGAGTAGGCGTTATCGCGTTAAGATTTTCTCACCAACGGTTCAGAGAGCCCGCCGCGCGTCAGTTATCGACAAATGCCTACTGATTATTATTTCCATTGAGTTTACGAACCACGCTCCCCTCCGTTGCGCATGCGTACAACCATGCCCTTCGCCTTGGTGCTCGAGCAACTCGAAGCAAAACAGTCCATTGAGTTTGCAGTAGTTTGTGCTTATTTCAATAGATGGCGGTAACTAAAAGCCCTCGTTTTGTTACTTTTTTGTTTCATTGCATCTTTGTACATGCTTTAACGGAAATAAAATTTAAAATGTAGTTTTCCCTGGCTGAATGGATTTATTAACGACAGAATAACTAACAAAAATTAAGAAAAGTATTTGTCTCTTGAGAAGATTCTAGGAAATTACGAAAGATGGCGCTGTTATGCAAATTCAACGGTCGATCATTACATTCGGGCTCACGAACGAAACACTAGTAGCTACGAACGAACGACGACCAAAACATTTCAATCGAAACATGCGTTGAGCGCTGCCGATTTTGGCGCCTAGACTTCGTCGCGTTTTTGAAAAATTAAAAAATAAGGACTATTTTTTTTATAACAAGCACAAATGGAAGTTAAGTTATAGTGCCAGTGTTTTTACACATGCCAACTTTACATCTGAAGCCCGGAGTCACGGTAAGATCAGTTAAATCGTGCCGACAATTTAACCCGTATATTTTTATACTTCTCTTTATAAATAGCAAAGTGTTCATGTTAACATTACAGTTTATTTTTCATGCTGCTATAAATACTTTTATAGCGTAGGTTAGGAATTCGATTGATCATCTGTACGTGGTTTAGAAAGAGCCTAATATGTATAATTTGGCAAGCTTCGGGCTTAGACAACCAAATCAAGATGAAGTTCAATCCAAAAGATCAGCAAAATAATTAACCTATTAATTTGTTATAATACTAATTATTAGTTATTATTAGTAGTACCTAGTTAGTTGTTTTAATTATGATAACACTTAAAATAGGTATAATTTATGCATTGACATATTCAATCAATTTAATTGTTCTACCACAGGACCTGTGACAGAACACACCTTCCCCACATATCTACCCTAAGCCTACTCTGTTTGTTTCGTATTATTTTCTTTTAGGGTTTTTAGCATAAGCATATAAATAAAGCATAAAATATACAAGTGCTTGCCTAATTGTATAGGTACCTGACACCTAGTCTACTTGTGCCACATTGGTTGTGTGTGGGGTGCTCTACCCCAGTGGAAAAAACGCGAGGTTTTAGCAAAATTGCATGTGTGGCAAAATGTTGTGATTGTCCCAAGAAGTGTCCCTGAGGGTTGCTGGTAGCACTTACCAACGGCACTTGATTGCAGACAAAAGTAATGCCAATTGCCTAAGTGGAGACTTTGAGGCCTAGGCGCCAATAAATCAAGTTGGGAAGATTCCTTCTTTTGCAGTACAAAAAAGTTGCAAAATTGAGTTCAGAAAACGTCAATCAACGCTAAGCACACGCTCACGCTTATGTTGTCTCGTAAAATGTTAATACCTATAACTGAAGGGGCTGCTAAACTTCTGAGGGATGCTCAACGTTCGGGGGTCAGACGTTTATGTTGTGTCTCATCTTAGTGTGCCTTCACACTAGCTTTTGTGTAGCGTAGGCGCTCAAGGAACGTATGCGCGGCGCATACGCCTCGTACCTACTCAAGTGCAGGCTAGATTGATAGATATATATTCCTTATTGCATATCGAAACAACGGAAATCAACAGCAAAGAAACACAGATTAACGTTAATGTACAATTTGTCGGCTCTATCGCTAAAATGCGATCTCTTTCAAACAAGCTTCTAGTGTGAAGACGCTCTTAACTGAGGGCGACGACCATTGTACCTACACGTAGGGATGTCAGAGAAGCGAGTGGCGAGTGGACGTCCCTTACTAAGTGTAGCTTTTGCCTCCTAACTTAAGGCGACGACCAAACACGTCATAAGGATGTGAGACGATGTTCAGCAGTGGACGTGGCGTAGCTGTTGATGTTCATGTAACTAGACTGACCACACACATTTAGACGGACTAGGTGTCAAAGTGTTCGCAATGTTTGTAACAAATCATTATCATTATCGCCATCAAATTGGAAACAGGAAGATTAGGGCCCAATTCATAAATTATAAAATACAAGAAATACTTATGCTCAAACTGACATTTATTAATTAACTAAGTTTTTAGAGATTATCTTAAAATATTCTCGGGAAATTCAGAATCACCTTTGCGCAGAACTGCAGGCTATACGTCTTTAGAAAACTGATATACCAACCTAAATGCTTGAAATCCTTGTGTCTAAAAACATAATTAATTGACGAGTATAACACTGATAATCATGTCGTGAAAGAGGAAAAATGAAATTATTCGATCTGGCACGCACATGTAGCAGCCGTCAGCAGTGACCTATTTCTAACACGACGACTGATAGGTACAAAAAGTGCAGCGTTGGTGCTGTAAAGACAAACAAGCAATAATAAAGCATAAATCTAATGTAACATTAGGAAAACAATCGTTTTTTGCAATGAACTAGATTTCAAAAGGTTGTGTTGACTACTCTTCAGCTTCAGCCCACCCATGATCAGTAGCTAACAATAACCTACGCTACTGGCAGCGTTTTTAACAGCCCTAACTACCACCGACTGTCCTAACCATAGAGCTTGAAGTCCGTGTTTCACACTTAGTCTTGACTATTTCCGCTTAATAACTTAAAAAATTGGCGCCCAACGTGTAACATGTGCACCCAAAGAAAATACCTGTAAAGTTAGTTTAAGTATTTAAAATGTTTGTTTCGTAATTGTTTTAGGCAATCCTTAGAAATAATTTTGGACATATGTGTCTCTGAAGTTTTGCCCTTTGCTTTATTGTTTTGTTCCTTTACGATGGCACCCTTGGGATAAAAGTAAAAACCTCTTTAATCCACACTTCTTAATTGTTGTTAACAATAATGGACAGTGTCTTCCGCGTCCAATTAAAAAGCATTGCGAAAATCTGAACGGATTTTCCTTGTTTGTGGTCTTCATCAATCCGCCGAGGTCAGTTTCATAACTAAGCGGTCTTTAGGTAACAAAAAAAAGCCAATAATTGGAGATGGGATTTGGGTATTTTTCTTATACGTATTATACCTATATCACGCCTTTTTCCTCTTAGAGACTACATCTTTCTACTATTTTTCGCCATGATGTAATTTAGTAAAATAAATGATGCTTGAAAAGCCATACCAGAGAGTTGTGTGTCTGCCGCATGGGTGCGGCAGCGGAGCCACCCTTGCGGGCCCAGTAGGGTCGGCGTACGATGGGAGCCAGAGCGGGCTGGAGTGCGGTGGTGTACTGGCTTGCATTGCACGGCGTCCACCGAGACGGCGTACTCCAGGCGTGTTTGTGGCGTCCCCCTTTGTTGGGGTTCGGTTGGAGAGGGCCCCATTAGGGGCTAGCACCTGTGCTAGCCCCTAATGCCGCCTGCGGCGGAGCAGTTTTGAATTACTTTCGGTAGGATCCAGCTTCGCTGCCAAAGGTCGCCACGGTTGAGTGCCGTGGGGTTTTAGTCGGTAGGAGTCCGGCAAAACCTCGTCGCCCCCCCCCCCGGGCTGCATTAAACATTTAGGTAGTCCTAGATGCTGTAAAACCAACCCCCCCCCCCTACCGCTAGTGACAGTCCAAATATATTTTGGCTAGTTTTTTCAATTCCAAAAGGCTTTTTTATTTGTAGCTAGCTATTGACAGAGACAGACAGAGAGGATGAGTTTCCGGTTGTCAATCAAGCTACTGCATAGTGAAACTGCTCCTGCTATTAATTCAAGAACAACGTGAAAATCCGCACAAACGAGTCGCAAATCTCGCTAGAACTGTCGACGGCGCCTAGTACCCCGTTCCGGATTAATAATATAACGCAAAAACGTACGTAATTGTGTTATTTTTAAGAAAGTGCCTTTCGAAAAATCAGTTTGAGACTTCAAAATCCAAACAAACAGGTGCACCAACATAACCTCCAACTGTCAGATGAGCATACCATAGACAAAAAGAAAATTGTTTTATACGTTCAGAAATCGACTGTGCGGTCCGAATCGATAAAGGCGTTTATACACTCGGATCAAATTTTTGCGTTCCATTCCACAAAATTATAATGGAAAAACAGATGCAAATTTTTATTGAAAAAATGCAAGAAGAGTTCCAGAGGTAGACAAAAGAAATGCGAGAAGAGATGAAGAAGCAGTCAGAGGAAATAACAAATAAAATAACTCAGTCAATTGACGAAAAAATATTAATGTTGAGAGAAGAAAATAGCGAATTAAAAACAACAACAGAAATGTTAAAAAATAAGATTGCCAACCTTGAGAGGGACGCAAGAAAAAACAACCTGATCATCCATGGGGTAAACGAAACTGAAGAAAGCAGGTCAGATTTACCTGATCTGGTTTTGAAACTACTTCGGAGCAAAGAAATAAATCTGGACAGGACCGAAATAAATTCAGTTCAAAGATTGGGTATGAAGAAAAATAACAGCAAGAGACCGATTATGCTTACACTTGCTTCGAATTGGAAAAAATCAGAAATCCTAAAAAATAAAAAACCCTTGCCCAACAAGATATATATTACAGAGGATTACCCCAAAGATGTGCTAGCCAAGAGGAGGGAGCTGAAGCCACAGCTGGAAGAGGAACGCAAGAAAGGAAACTTCGCAATAATTCGGTACGATAAACTAATCATAAAAGAAAACGAGCAGACAGAGAAGAGAAAGAGGTCACCCACTAACAGCCCCCAAGAAGCAACCCCCTCGGGGAATACACACAAAGTGCATAAGGCCAACAAAACAAACGCCTTCAACACCATAATGGGACAACGATCCAGCTCCCCCTCTACCAAAGTTACAAAATAGCAACCAAAACACAAACACCGGAACAACAAAATTAAGAATAACGCACGCACTACAAATAAAACACCAAACTTCACAGATCCCAATCCGGCTGGTCACCGTGGGACCTTAGACCACGACCCTCCAAGGAGAAATAAAAGTAAAGACTTACATATATCCACAGTAAATGTCAGATCATTGAGCACTCCAGAACGACTAACCGAACTCGAAATAGCATTGGAAAACCTAAAGTGGGATATAATAGGGGTTAGTGAAATGAGAAGAATGGGTGAAAATATTGAACAAAATAATGATTACATCCTATTCCATAAAGGTGAGACTCCAGGTCTATATGGCGTTGGCTTTTTAATCAAAAAACATCTTGCACAGGCTATAGACGAAATAATAGGTGTTTCTGAAAGAATAGCCGTCCTAAACATAACAATACTAGACAACCAAAATGAACCAGTATCTTGGACGATAATACAAGTGTACGCACCCACAGAAGCAGCTAACCAGAGCGATGAAAAGAAAGTAGAGAAATTCTATGACGACTTACAGAACACATTACAGCATGGTCATAAGAACCTGATCTTGATGGGAGATTTCAATGCAAAAATTGGAAAGCGAAGAACTGGAGAAGAAAATATGCTAGGGAAATTCACATATGGCACTAGAAACAAAAACGGCAGCAGATTGATAAACCTGGCCGCATCAAACAAACTATACATCCTTAATAGTATGTACAAGAGGAAAGAGTCAAAAAAGTGGACGTGGATCTCACCTGACAACAACCACAAAAATGAAATAGACTTCATATTGACAAGCAGTACAAAACATTTCACAAACATTAGTGTCATCAGCCAGTCACAATTTAACTTTAATACAGACCATAGAATGGTGAGAGCGACAATCAAAACAATACATACAAAAAAAGGAAGACCATTTAACAGCACAAACAATCCACTATTATGCAAAACCGATGGGAAATCTTTAACCGAAAACCTGAGGCAAGCTTTGAAAATTAAGGACGACAAAATCACAACAGCACAAGAAAAGTACGACAAGTTTGTGGACATATTAACGACGGAAACTAAGAAGGCAAACAAAACATACAGCAAAATCTCCATACAAACAAGAGTATTAATAGAGCAACGTAAAAACCTACTACAAAAACATAAAAACGCAGAAATCAGGAAAGAAATCACAGTTATCAGCAAAAAGATTAATAAACAGATCCGTAAGGACAAAATTGAACGAAGAAATACAATAATACAGAGGCACATAGAAAAAACTGGCGGAACCAAAAAAGCTTTCAGAGAACTTGCAAATAGCAAGACATGGATGTCAAGCCTGAAAGACCAAAAACATAAGGAGACAAGAAGCAGGCAAGGCATTGTGGATATAGCAGCCGATTATTACCGTGACCTATATAGTAACTCAAATAAAACATACAATCAAGAGAAAGACAACAAGGACCAAGAAATCCAGAAAGAAGAACCAATACCAAAAATCTTACTTGAGGAAACCATCAGGGCCATAAAAACCCAAAAAGATGACAAGGCACCAGGGGCTGATCAAATAACGAATGAACTGCTTAAAAAAACCATTGAAGTAACAGCACGCAGCCTCACTGAAATCTTTAACAATATTCTGGAATCAGAAAATGTACCGATGGAATGGACAAAATCAACCATCATCCTCATATTTAAAAAAGGAGAGAAAAATGATATTGGAAACTACAGACCAATAAGTCTGATGTCAAACATCTACAAGGTTTTTTCAAAAATTATTCTGTCTAGGGTCACCAACACTCTCGAAGAAAACCAGCCAAGAGAACAGGCGGGTTTTAGAAGCCATTTTTCGACTCTCGACCACATACATGTTCTTAAACAAATACTACAAAAATATAAAGAATATAATAAGACATTCTACATAGGATTTGTGGACTATAACAAAGCATTCGACTCACTCGAACACAATGCTATATGGGCAGCACTGGAAACACAAGGTGTCCACAGGAAATACGTTCGCCTTCTCAAGAATGTATACTCGGAAAGTAGTGCAGTAGTCAAGCTAGACAGAACAAGCAAAGAATTCCCAATTGAAAGAGGAGTACGTCAAGGAGACCCAGTGTCCCCAAAGATATTTTCAGCTGTCCTCGAGATGATATTTCGGAGCCTGAATTGGGAAAACTATGGCTTGTCAATAAATGGCGAGACCCTCAACCACCTTCGCTTTGCAGACGATATTGTACTGTTTTCAGAAAGCCCTAAACACTTAGAAAATATGCTACAGCAACTAGCAAATGTGAGCAAACAAGTGGGGCTCTCTATGAACACAAAAAAGACAAAAATTATAACAAACTCATCACAAGAAGACATCTTGGTAGACCAAAAACGAATAGAGTATGTAGAGGAATACATCTATTTAGGACAGGTTATATCGGCTCAGGATACCATGCAGAAAGAAATAGAAAGAAGAATAGCTAACTCATGGAAGAGATATTGGTCCCTGAGTGAAATTATGAAAAACAAAGACATGCCAGTGCGAAACAAGAGAAAGGTATTCGACACGTGTATCTTACCATGCCTCACATATGGCTGTCAAACATGGTCACTAACAGGTAAACAAAATGATAGTCTGAGGGTGTGCCAAAATTCAATGGAAAGAAGTGTCATGGGAATAAAAATAAAAGATAAAATTAAATTAACAACCATCAAAAAGCAAACTAAATTTAGAGATGTAACAAAAACTATAAAAAGGCTGAAGTGGAGATGGACTGGTCATATGATCAGAGATCCAACATACAAATGGACAAAAATCGTCACTGAGTGGTATCCAAGAGGAAATAAAAGATCAAGAGGGAGAAAAAACATAAGGTGGGAGGACGCCATAAAGAAAACGGCAGGCCCCTTTTGGATGCGCACGGCAAGAGAGAGAGAGGAATGGAGAGCCTTGGAGGAGGCCTATGTCACAGGACAAACTTTCAACAAATATAATTAAGAAACTTATTTTCTACATTATGTAAAGTGAATGAAAATGCTACTGTTAAAAATTGTTGAAAGATAATAAATGGCTTTATTATTATTATTATTATTTTATTGACAGAGCGGCGCACGTCGTCAACGCGTAGGTATGTCGAGAGGGACGTAGCTTCGTAAAACGCATGAAACATATTTTTTTGGGTTGAAGACACTCTCACACTTTTTCATGTCTCTTCGATTTTAGCTGCCAAATACAAGTTACAAGCACTAGTCGGAATTTGAAACATCACACTCGTTTATATTGTCTTTTCAGTCTTTTGAAATTACTTTTCGTAAAGGTTGCACGTCGTTAGACGTCCTGTCTATACTTCATCTTTAAGTACTGAGCTTACGTTCGCGACAGTATTACAGTATTAGGTATCTTGCGGTAGCTGAAGGCAAGATCCTAGCCACGTGATGGCTTCTGCAGCAATTAGCCTTCAGTACGACAAGAACTAGCCATTTGTTTGATTAATCAAATGACTTTGCTTCTATTGTACTTCTAGAAGTAACGCATAGTACATTTATTACTTACATATTTAAAGAGGCTTCTTACCCAAATATATCTAAACTTTTGAAGAGGCTCACTCTGCGGCTTCTTTTTATCAGTCGTACGGCATCCTGCAGATGTGTCCAGCCCAATTCCACTTTTGGTGCAGCTATACTTAAATCAGCAAAAGTGTCGGAAGAGTTAGTGATGTGGTCGCTTGATTACAATGACATAAAAGAGGAAGATACTACACCCGCAAACCAAACGTGTTCCCACAAAATAAGGTCCAATGGATCTGTAATATGACAGCGACTCGAATACATGCACGTTATTCATACATACTGAATACCTCCTACCTACGACATGGTGAGTATTATCATAGTTTTCGAATTCGCGATGTAAGAACGTAACGTATCTGCCTCTTTTTCTTAAAGTGTGGTCGATAAGTTTTAATCGAAGCAGTACCGATTTGACTAGCCACCACAACGTACACAACGCAGAAGCAATGATGGAGTTGATGCTTTTGTAGGGGACTGGCCTGAAAGGCTCAAAATAGTGATTTTTGGAGAAGAGGAAGGTAGACCTTAAGCCAGCAATGGGATATGGCTTAGGAGTGGCTAATTAAGCTTAGGTGATTCCCGCAAAAACTTGCATTTCAGACTAAAACGTTATTAGTGTTGTACACAAAAATGTGCTAAATCTCTTTGTCTTATAAATTTCAGAACCTCTAAGGGCCTATTCGTTTGACAAAGGTTGTATATTATGTAATACGAGTACCTGTTACGCTCTGAAAACTCTGTTTGAAGATTTTCCAACTACCTACTTACATTACGCAGACAAATGTCGTATTTCACTCGCAAGCCCCAGCCGCATAGCAAACAGAGATCGAAGTAACTATGGCAACGGGTCGCCTATTTGGTATAGTGTAGTGTTGCTTATCAAAAGCTAAATTATCGATAGTCTATGATTTTGTAACCTTGAAAAAAGAAAGGAATAAAAAATACTTAATACTTATAAAATACTTATGTTACTGTTTCAAAGCGTATATGCCCTGGAGATGCATCAAAGCATTGGTCACAAGCATACCTCATTGTGGGCCACAGACGGAGTTGATCCGTTTTCACGAGAAGACACACAAGCTCATTTGCTCCCTTTGATAAAAAAGCAGGTATTAATACTAAACAACACTAATCGGTACGCTTAAGGGTAAGCGTACCGATTCTCTCGATCTCGACAGAGCAACTGCTCTTACATTCTAGTTGTATTTTTTTAAGTAGTGCTTACTCAAGTACGTACTATATTGTGTAAGGCATATAAATTAATTTTAATTTTGATTCTTATTAATATTTCTCGACTGCAATTATCGATAGATTTCCCATCGATAGTTAACCAACACTATGATAGAGAAAGATAAGGCTGCCTTCGCCCCGTTTGTTCTCCGCTACGCCTAACCTAAACAAACTCGCAAATAGGAGATAACAGCTATCAGCAAGGTGAAGGTCGATATAATTTGACAGGTTAATTCAGTTTTGATGGGAAAGGACTTACAGGAAAATGAAAAAAAAGTAAAATCACGATATTTTTTCTCGTGTAGATAGGGAAGGCCAAACAATTACCGTCAAAGTGTGTTACCACATTGACGGTTGGTATCACCCTGATGTCAAGCCTATACATCGAGGACGTGTTTTGATGACCGCTGATACACCTACTTAAAATGAACATTTAAAAAAGTTATGTCTTTGCAATCGCTAAAGACCGCTGTACGCATTGGGCCAACGTGTCGAGGGCCACTTGGCATCATGTCGGTGGATGGTGGTGGTGTTGGTGTCCAAAGCCAGGTTGTTGGCCCAAAGTATACTGCGGGCTTAACATAGCAAGACACTTGCGCTGCTTAACGCTAAACTAGCTTAAGCCAAAGCTTCATTGACATCTGCAGGTAGTCACCCTTTTTTTAAAGTAACCTAAGTTACATCTAAAGTATTGATTTTCTCTACCAAAAAGAACATTTTGTATGGCAACTAGGCCACCCTATTCCAGTGTGACTAGGCTACCCTGTAAATTGATTCAACGACGTTAAATATTAAAGCTTTAATATTGTGTCTGATGTCTCAGCCTCAGTGAAGAACAAATCGTTAATAGGCGAGTTTTCGATCTCTCGTATAAATGGACAGAAACTACCTAAATTATTATGGATGAAATCATCTACCAATTAGAAAAAAAACTCACATTGAGGGGAGAAGTGGAGAAAAGACCAAATCGAAACGATACTATCTTTGAAAGGATGTGGAGGTATCATGTAGTATCGGAAATTGGATATCGATATCGCTCAGGATAACTTGAAATTCACCATGTTACTGTAATATAATAACGAACCAGTTATCGACTTTGGCCAGTTCATAGATTCGATTAGGATAACAGTTTTTATTGAATTAAAAAAGGTGCGGATAGTAATTTTTCTGAAAAGTAGATAACTTCCATGGGATTTCCAACATTAAATCTCTATAAACTCAATTGCTGTTCGTTAGTCTTGCGAAAACTCGAGAACCACTGTACCGATTTGGATAATTTTGGTCTTGAAATAATCGTGGAAGATCAGGGAAGGTTTGAAACGTGAGTAAACATAAGAAAATGCTAGGAATATAGTGAAAAACAACAATTTAGTTCTCCCTTAGCAACTGTTTCTACCTGTCACTTGACACGGAATGTTTGACAACAGAACGAAGTTTGTCGGAACAGCTAGTCGAATAAAAAATAATCGACCACCACTACTCGATGAATCGTAAAGTCGACCAATAATGAGTTCGAAAGATCATTTTATTCATACTTTTAATTAGCTGCAGTTAAATGACGGATTATAAAAATACTAGTGGGCGCTCGCGACATCGTCCGCGTGGACTGCAGATTTTTGCACAACATCCTTACAAATTGTAGCCTATGAGTTATTTCTGATCTATAAGCTGTATAACTGTAAAGTTTCGTCCAAATACGTCAAGTAGTTTTAACGTGAAAGAGTAACGAACGTTCATAATTACATCGGCCCTATGCGGATTTCGGCCTTGGACGCAGTCCGAGGTGTTATAAATAAATAAAAATAATATTAAATAAATTAATATTATTCATATTAATAGTATTAAATAAATAAATAAAAATTCTCCATATTTATAATATTTTTAGGATAAATCTTTCAAGGATTTGACATTTTCACCTGACTGATGAGCACCACAGAACTGCACCTGATGAGTCTCAAATTACTTGAAGTCAACGATGAAATGCTTGTGCCTTGAACACGGTATCCCGGAAGCGGATACAAAAAAGGAAAATTGTAGTGTTTCAGAAATTCCCAAAATAATGCTTCAAAAGCATTCTATCCGTCCACTTTACGTCATTTGAGATTTTGATGCGTCGATCTCTGAACTTTCGAGCTTATGTTTTTTTCGAATTCATGATTCTTTGAGGTAAGATGTTCGATTATTTCAAAATCAAGAAAAAAGCATCCGATTACGAGTAGGAAACCCAAATTAGAAGTCAAGAACTGTTTAAGTTTACAAAATCTCTCTCCAGCTTCATAAAGTTGTCCTGCAAAGTACACGACAGACTTGTCGATAGATTCATTGCCAGTCCTAAAACGAAATTTAAACACAAGAACCCCTTCAATCCATTTCTACTAATGAAGAGTTATTTAGGCAAGCTCCGACGAACGAATAATAAATAAACCAATCCGTTCGTTCAGTAAATAACCTTAAAATCAATCAAATCGAAAAGCTTTTACCAATATTGGTGATAAGCGTCGGAACGTAAAACGGTATCTCAATCAATAGTGTTTTCATGAGATAAGAGTACATACTCAATAATATATCGATCAAATAGATATACACATAGCTGGAGTTGCTACAGACACATAGACAATCGCGAACATAAATTATAAACAGATAGAGTACCTACCTATCTAGACACAGATAGAAGTAAAACTTTCATTCTGTTTTTCTTTTCATTCTGTGGCGCCACGAATTCTCGTAAACTTTGGACTCGTTAGGACTCAGGAGACGCGCGCCGTCGAGCGGTGCCATACGACGATGTTGTGAGCGTTCAAGGAGAAGCGTTTCTGCAAGCGTTTGTTTGAGTTGTAGCGGCGGGAGCACTAGCAAATTTTTCATCGGGTGAACCGGAGTGTGACGCCGCTACTTTTCTGTATGTTTGAGTTAGCACGTGTGACGACATAGGCCGCTCAACGCTCCGTCTCGCTATAAACGGTGTAAAAACGCCCGACTCACCGCGGGAAGCCACGCTCCACGCCCTGAGTCTCCTTAAACTCACTACCGTTCGAGCCGGCAAAAGTAGGCATTGTCTCCAGACGGTCGTAAATTTGACCTATTCCTATCCAATACCAAAAACTAATACCAGTGGTATTTGTTTATGATCGTAATTAAATTCTATTCCGGACGAATACCAAATTTTAAATATTTCAATGTAGTTTTGGTATTCGTCCGGAATAGAATTTAATTACGATCATAAACAAATACCACTGGTATTAGTTTTTGGTATTGGATAGGAATAGGTCGTAAATTTCGCCGTCAATAAAAACATTTGAAGCGCGATCTTAAACAGATCCCAAATCTCTTTTACTCACGTTACTTCTATCTTCTCGCTGCTTTTTAGAGATTTTGAGATGGAGATAAACTGCCAGGACAGGTATTCACCGACGATTGTTGTGTATGATAGCAATTTAATGCATTCATTATAATAAGTAGTTTCAATGTGCATGACCTGCTAAAGACTAGGGTTTCGTATCTAGTTCTATCATGAAAAAAAATAATGAAACAGAAACTAGTGGCAATAAGCCGACAAAAGGTGATAAAATCGCTTTTCAAATAAATGAAACTAAATCAAGATTGGTTTAATCGTTTCGAAGATACAATGTCGCAGACAGATACACAATTTGAAATTATCTGTTGGCAAAGAGGGGTTGATAATATCACTACTTGGTTAGTATTCCGGAGTCGCTACAAAGCTTAGTTACCTTTTTGCCTTCAGATGGGAACTTTTGATTAGTATTTCCCGCATTACTGAACCTAGACACGCCACTCAAAACTGATAGAAAAACAGACTACGAAACTTTAACGGACTGTATAGTTATTAGAATATTCGTGGACGTGATTTCCATAATTGAATCACCGTGCAGCGGTCTAGTGTGAGATTTAGATTTGTGATCGAATAAAGATCTGTGCTTTGCTCTTGAAATTCAGTATAAAAACTCTCGATCATAAAAAAGTGCGTGCAATGTGTTTCCCATCCCTGAATTCACAAGATCAAAGTTAAGCAAGCCTCCAAACTCAAGTCGTCCTGTATAGTCTCTACTTAATACTGAAAGTGTTAGATAAACTTGTCAAAGCTGACCAAGCAATTATTTGGCCAAAAAGTTTTGCTCACTGAAAAATTGCGTTAAAATAACTGCGATGCGAAATTTAGGCAAAAGTGTTATTGACCAGACTTGTCTTGCAATCTGTTTAGGGGTGATATTATAATGTTCACTGACAATATTAAATTAGTGGGTCAAGTTTCTTATCTGGAGTAGGTAATAATTCACTGCCCTAAGTAAACCTTAGGATAATACTATTCAATTTGTGTCAAGAAAGAACTCACGAGAACGTCGTGGCCTAGTGATTAAACACTCTGGCTCGGAACCCGGTGGTCCCGAGATCAAATCTGGCCGGAACACACCTACTTTGTGTTAATTCTACAATTTGCGGCTAACTCTCCGGTGATGGAAAACACCGTTAAGAAACCCAAGCAACCCGGATAACGGCGGTAGGCTCGCCCCCTTACCACATTGGGATCAAATTCCCTCGGCGAAATGTGGGCTTCTGAATGTTCCGTTCACCATGACAACAACAATCAGTGTGCCTCTGACTAACCCATTAGGGATATAGTCGTGAGGGTATGTTATGTTAAGAACTCACCGATCGATACGAAATCCGTCCTCACAATTGCGATACGATTCCTCTGAAACACACTGTATCGTAAAGATAGGAAAAGCAGAAAAAGACATTCGGTCTTGACTTCAGACGGGAATCTCACCCGTGTGTTTCGTAAACCGGACGACTGCACAAACCACTGTGCTACCGAGACCATTAACAAGCCGGCTGAAATTTTCTGCCATATTTTACCTGACAGTTAGGTTGTCCCCAATGCTGAAATAAATAACACAGAATCGTGTTGTGTTTATGTCGTTTTCAAAACAATACCGCTAAGACATTTCCCAGGAGGACGGAGGAGACACTTTTTTATATTATTTCCATTTTCTCGGCTTCAATCTTCTTTGATTTGACAAGGAGATTTCGTTTTGATTTATAGATACTTTGTGTTGAGTTGTTTTGGTTCTTAAAAGCAACGTAATCAATTAGTGAATATCTCTGGAAATGTTTTCGCTTAAGGCCCCCAGGAAAGTAGGCATAGCTTCTGTCTACCATCATCATCAACCTCTCGAAGTCCACTGCTGGACATAGGCCTCCCCCATAGAGCGCCACAACGAGCGGCTTTGGGCCGTTAGCATCCAACGGCCTCCCGCAAACTGCACCAGGTCATCGGTCCACCGAGTGGGGGGCCTCCCCACGCTGCGTCTTCCAGTTCGTGGTCGCCACTCCAGAACCCTTCTTCCCCAACGGTCGTCGGTTCTGCGAGCGATGTGGCCTGCCCATTGCCACTTCAGCCTGGCTACCCGAGAAGCTATGTCGGTGACCTTAGTTCTTTCGCGGATAATTTCATTGCGAACTCTGTCACGCAAAGAAACTCCAAGCATAGCTCTCTCCATAGCGCGCTGAGCAACTCTGAGCTTGTTTAAAAGGCCAACAGTTAAAGACCACGTCTCAGTGCCGTAAGTCATCACTGGCAACACGCACTGCTCAAAGACTTTAGTCTTTAGGCTCTGAGGGATACGGGCCGTGAAGATGTCTCGAAATTTCCCGAACGCTGCCCAGCCGAGTTGGATTCGTCGAGCCACCTCTTTGTCGAAGTTGGACCTACCAAGACGGACATTTTGCCCTAGGTAGATATATTCGTCCACAGCTTCGACGGTGTCGTTCCCAACTACTACTGGTACAGGGTCAACATGGACATTCGACATTACTTTTGTCTTGTCCATGTTCATTCTAAGACCCACCTGTTGGGAGACTTCACAGAGGTGGCCAAGCATGGTACCAAGGTCCTCGAGCGATTCCGCCATTATAACAATGTCGTCGGCAAAACGAAGGTGGGTGATGTATTCGCCATTGATATTGATGCCTAGTCCGTTCCATTCCAATAGCTTGAAAACATCTTCCAGAGCGTTGGTGAAGAGTTTCGGGGAAATGACGTCTCCCTGTCTCACACCACGCTGCAATGGAATAGATTTCGTACTCTGGTCCTGTAAACGGACTGACATAGTGGCTTTGCTATACAGACACCTCAGAGCTTCGATGTACCTATAGTCGATCTGGCATCGCTGCAAGGACTCTAGCACCGCCCATGTCTCGATTGTATCAAAGGCCTTCTCATAATCACGAACGCTAGACAGAGAGGCCGATTATACTCTTCTGTCTTTTGTATAATCTGGCGGAGCGTGTGGATATGATCGATGGTGCTGAAGCCTTTTCGGAATCCGGCTTGTTCGGGTGGCTGAAAGTCATCAAACCTGCGTGCGAGACGATTCGTGATGACCCTGGAAAACAGCTTGTACACGTGGCTCAAGAGCGAAATGGGTCTATAGTTCTTCAATAAGGCTTTATCCCCCTTCTTGAAGAAGAGCACCACCACGCTCCTGTGCCACGCTTCAGGCGTAGTACCATGGAATATGACGGAATTGAACAGCCTCTGGAGGACTACAAGTACCGGTTTTCCACCCGCTCTCAGAAGTTCTGTTGTTATCCCGTCGTCACCAGGTGCCTTGTTGTTTTTTAGCTGTTTCAGGGCCACTCTAATCTCATACAGACTGATGTCCGGGATGTCCTCGGTGAAGTGTCGGGTGAGTTTGGCTCTGGTGTCCTGAGCTACTCGACTGATGGGCTTACATGATGAGGTGTATAACTTTCCGTAGAAACTTTCTATCTCCTCTAAAACCTCGGGCTTGGAGGAAACTATGCTGCCACTACCGGTCTTCAGTTTGGTCAGCTGACTTTGGCCTAGCGACGAATCTCTTGCAAACACTTTAGAGCCTTGGTTTCGCTCGATCGCTTTCCTAACACGCGATGTGTTATAGGACCGCAGATCATGCCGCATCGACTTGGAGATTCGTCTGTTCAGCTTACCATACGCTGCCATATCAACCGAAGACTGGAGCTTCATTTCTCTCCGATCTGCCATGAGTTTCAGGGTCTCTTCAGAAAGTTTCTGCGTCTTCCTTTGGCGGTTGGTCTTAAAAAAAAAAAAAAACTCGGACCCTACCGCATGGACAGTTGACACCAGCCCATCGTTCAGATCGTCCACTGCGTCGCATTCTGTCTACCATGTGTACCAATAATTGTGTACCAATATGAGGATTTAATATAAGGAATAGGTATATAAGATAACAAATAAAACATTAATGGATTGTTTTGTATTTAAGTTGTAAACGGTTCGCTAAGTCCACCTGTACGGTTCATTTTTGGTACTTTTTCCCTAACTTGCTGTTCCTGAAGTTCGATTCTATTTTTGCACAGTTCATCATTTTCATCGTCGGCCTTTTGCAGTCTACTGCTGGACGTAAGCTTCTCCAGGATACGCCACCAATACGCTATCGATGGTGTGATACTGAATTTCAAGGGTAACACTACGAGATGCTGCCAAATATTGTGCTAGAACTGTGTTTGACTATACCTTATATTGTTCAAGAATACCGAAATCCTGTAATCTTTTAATACGAGAGAAGAGGCATTATCTCATAGGCCTTATGTTTGGATTTCATCATACTTACCTACGTGCTTACACGAAGGGTTTGTAAGGCGTAATGAAGTCAACACAGATCTACCAACTAATAAAATTATTCTAGGTGCTTTATAAAATCATGTTAGACAAAATTTTCTTCATTATTGCACGAAGAAATACAAGCTAAGATCTTGTGTGAATGCGATTACTGGACGCACAGCATGAAGGAGAAAATAAGCAGTTAGGGGTAGAGGGAAAAGTACTCGCAACACATTTTGAGACCGATGAAGGGAAAGGATGGAGACTGGATCATCATCATCAGTTCAGCCCGTTATAGTCCACTGCTGGACATCGGCCTCGACTAAGTTGCACCACATACCTCGGTTATGAGGCTTCCCATACCGCCAACGTGCTCAGGTCATCGTTCCATCTCGCTGTAGGGCGCCCTACACTCCATTTGGCACTCCACTGTCCCCACTCAAAGAACGTCCTCTTTCAGACGCGACCAGCCCACTGCCACTGCCACTTCAGCTGTGGGTGTGTATTGATAACAAAGTGGGTAAAGACCTTAGAGACCACGGAAGTGCTGCCTGGCAAAGGCTAGCCCAGGATCGAAAGACCTGGCGAGCTCTGACGTCGGAGGCCAAGATCCTTGTTGGGTCCCTGTGCACAATAGGGAGATAGAAAGAGCCTTTTGATTAAACAGCGTTTTAAATTTTTTAAAATTGTTCATCCTTTCGTAAATTACAATAATGACACAAACAGACGTACGTTAACAACACCCTTCTGTAAGGGGGCGAGAGGGTTAAAAATAAACCAAAGTATTCATTGATTGGATAGGGACTTATAGACAGTAATTGTACCTATTTGTACCAATTGATGAAGATAAAATAAATAGTAATAGTACGATAATAGCCACAAACATAGTAAAGCTAGGTTCACATTGCTGATTCGTAGCGCGACTGGACACTGTCGGTTTCGTTCCAATTACAAGATTTGATTCACATTGATATGTTGTGGTGTTGCGCCCTAGCATACCCCGAAACAGCAATGAGCAATGTGAACCAGCTTAACTACTTTTGTGGCTATTATCTTACTATTATTATTGTAATTAGTTCCACATTGGTGTGTGTGTCGTGACGTTACTACACTGTGAATCTAATCATAACATTTGAACGACACACGACACAGCAATTTGAGCCTACAGACCTACCAACTTATCTGTGAAATGGCGAAAATTGGAACTACGACCGCCATGTTGAAATGTCATTCGATTGTCCGTGTCAATAATTTTGAGTACTATGGTTGTTTTATTGTGATATTTCGGAATTTATGAAGTTGAATATGCCGAAAGCCATTAAAAGTGATGCTCGAAACATTATTCTTAAGGTTGAAACCTTTTTCAAAGCAGAAGATCGGGCGAGGTCTCCGATTATTCCATTTACCAAAATGTACAAACGAATTTCGGCTGCAACAGGTTAGTGTTGTCAACTTTATTTTCATAAATACCTATATATTCAACCAATTTTTTAAGTCTACGGAATATTTGTATATATTCTTACTGTAGGTTAACGCAACGGTAACGCACATCTAATATGTTACCTGTTAAATGGGTGAGCCAACTAACCTGCTGATTTTCAAATTTCGATGAAAAATACATATCTAAATCTATGTTTCAGGTGTGAGTCAAGGACTCATTTCAAAAAAAGATGAAGAGGGGCATGCAGCAGAAGACACTGCTACTAAAATTCAGACACCAGGCAAGGAAGGATAGAAGTGAAATCATACACGTTGATGATTTTGACATGGGAGTTATATGGAGGAGAGTACCTACCCACATGAATTTGATTCTGCTAAAAACGAGGTGCCTACTGTTAAAAACTTTCTAGAGGTCTTAGACAGAAATAAATTACACAGGACAGCGATGATGATGTCAGTAGTGCAGGTTCATCTAAAGATCATTACTGTAAATCTGGTTTTTAATAAATAATTGTAAAGCAATTTGTTTTTTTTATTACATCCATTAGGTACTTACCACTGCGAATTATTATTAATATATCGTTGTTAGGGGTTAGGTACGGTCTCAACTAAAACCAGCAAATAGTACCAAGTACCTACTTAATGCAGGGAGGGTACATAAATCACATTGAATGAAAGTTTTAAGTGTGTAACATTTAGTATTATTGATAAGTTTTCCAGATTCTAGTTTATCTCTCTATTAACTGTTTTAGCTATCAAACCTTAATATATGCAGGATTTCCATTCCACTGGATCACTTTTCTAAATAAAGCCATTTTTTAATCCTGAAGGACAACTGTTTAGCGTACCTACTTAACTACAAATATATTTTTTTATTTTATTTTTTATTTATAAATAATAACAATATTTAATTTCATTATTTTTATTTAATACTTATTTCTTATGACAAATTACCTACTTCTAAAACTTACTCAATTTTGGGCACCTTATATTAATTAGCAACACTGAATCGACAGTGTCGTCCTCTTTCAGTTCACAGATAAGTTGGTAGGACTGTACTTTTACGGATCCAAAGATAGGTTTGATGTCTAGTCTTTAAAAGTAATTTGACACTGAGTGTAAACATGTAATGACTACAATCTGTCAGTATCCTACCTAACAATAAATACACGGGTGACTTCGCACGACACCGAGCGGCACATGTAGCAAATGAATAGCCTTATTATTGACGTCATCGACGTTTAAAAGCACAAAAGACCTGCAATTGACCGGAACTCCCTGTAGACTAGATTCAAGTGGTTAGGTCTTTGACTGCTGAGAAGCCAGACACAATAAAAACCGGCCAAGTGCTAGTCGGATGCCATAAACTGGGTTCCGTACCATCATAACATAAACGATCTATACAAATACGTCCGACTTCTGCGCACAGGCCTCATCTCAACTATGAGGTGGTGCAAGCCATACTCCAATACGCGGGCTCGGTGCGCATTGTTGAAGGGGTGTAAGGTCAGTGAGAAATCCGGTACCATCATCGAGTAAAAAACTGCTAAAACGTACGTTTGTTGTACGGGAGCCCCGCTTTAATATTAACTTTGTTTTTTTTTTTTTAATGGTGGTATACTTAATTATGTTACTGGGTTAAGCCCGTTTAATTGTGTTTAATAAATAAAAAAAATATATAAATAAAATATACAACTACGTATTCTGTGAAAATATTAAGCGTGTAAAAACACGGTTATTGTATCGGGAATTGGGGACCCCTTAATAATTTAAGTATTTGTTGTTATAGCGGCAGCGTAAGAACATCACCCAGGAAAATTTCACGTTTCTAGCTATCGTGATTTAGGAGATATAGCCTGGTGACAGACAGCGTAGGCAAGGCTTAGCAATAGGGTTCCGTTTTTGCCTTTTAAGTACCTACGGAACCCTAAAAAAGTATGTTAGCAATGTATATTATGTAAGGTTCACATGACGATGCCATTTTGTGTTACCGGCACGTGCCGGCCATTACTTTGAGTCCTTGTACCTAACGCCCTTAGCCTCCTTGGGGTGCCCATATGAAGGGTACATGAACCGTAATGTACCCTTGTCTTTTCATATTTTTAATGATAATGTTCATGTAAGTAGGTAGGTATTCTTTAGACGGTTGCATAAAAATAAATAGTCTTTTTATAACCCTCTGATCAGAATGTGTCGATCATACAATTCATACGAGTTGTATGCGTGGGAGCCAGGAGTTTATTAATGGCCATTTTTCCTTATGTAACAGAACTGTGTGCTATCTTTAGGCCTTCATGCTGAGCTTAGTAAGTTCTTGGCTATCATTGGCAATAGTTTACTTTGTTGTTAATAGGTACAATATCCAAATAGTTTCAATAGGTAAGTTACTTTTTTAGTTAGGATTTTTATGGATTTCTGTCTACTCTTTTAGAATTAGTTAGACCCTGTTACCATGTAATTACTGTAATCTGTCAGTATGTCTTTCCGACTACTCCTACTAATATTTTAAATGCGAATGTTTGAAGGTAAGTTCGCCTGTTCGCGTCCACCGCCCAGTTCGCGACCATTTTACGGATCTTCCTTTGAAAATTCTCGAAAATAAGTAAACTAGTAGCACACGAATTGAAAAAAAAGTTATTAGCACTAATACCTCAATTTTTACGCACGTAAGGACATAAGTTCCATGCGCCAAACCAATCCCGTTTAAAAATATAATTTGTCTCGGATGTTCAGAAAGAGAGCTGATTCTTTAATAAAAAATAGTGTGCAGCGGCGCGTTCGAAGGTAAGTTTTTTATTGTCACATGTGAATTATAGGATACATAGCTGTTTCTAGACTTATATAATGAAAATAGGAATAATATTAACAATGAATACGCTCAAGTTTATTATATTTGACGAATAAAACGACCGCTATGGACGCAAACTATTATGCCTATAGGGGATAATAATAAACCAAATTGCGTCCACTACTTTCCTAAACGAGCACAGTAAAAACTTTCTTGTAAAAATAATTTTAAATGTATTGTTTATTATTATTAATTGTACATTTACTTGTCTGTAACCATTATTGTTTATTTAGTGTGCAATAAGGAATATTTACTTACTTACATTTTTTATTAAGACATTTTTTACTTATAATTATATTTTTAAATGAAATGTAAAGCTACGCGAAGATTCGACCTACCCACCTTGGGTAGGTATTTATTTTATCGCCAGGCCCGTAGTGTAAACATCCTGTCGCAATTACATTCGCTAATTGATCATATGTTCCAATTAGTACATACAATTATATCACATAATTAATTAGTAAGTGATTAAAATAATAATATATTGACCATTTTCTAATCTACATTTAATTTTCCTTAGTCATTTTCATACAACAACGGGGTTAGTCCTGAATTCCTGAATGTATTGTTTTTCTTCAACTTGAATAATATGAATCATAGTCCGTTCGCGTTAAGAATGCAGTGATTTTTAAATTTGATTCTTTCGCACAAAAAAATCTCAGTTCCAGAACCTTTGCGTTCGAAAGTATGCGTTCAACGGGTCACTGTGGACTTGACTTTCTAATTAGGAACGATTTAAATGGTTAGGTAGCGATCTAAGTCGAAGGACAAGTATGAAATTACTGCATTCTTAACGCGAACGGACTATAGTAT
Source organism: Udea ferrugalis (assembly GCA_950022985.1). NCBI lineage: Eukaryota > Metazoa > Arthropoda > Insecta > Lepidoptera > Crambidae > Udea > Udea ferrugalis. The sequence continues at coordinate 4,396,052 of OX465541.1, forward strand.
GATTGAAGGTACCAATAGGAAAGCGATGCTCAACGACAACGAGTAGCCCGAGCAAATTCTAAGGGAGATTTCTGTTTTGGCATCATAAAGAACTCAATGACCACACGGTGCAATGTCTATGCGACTTTTCGTCGGAGAGAAATTAGCTAAATTAGTTTCCATACAAACGAGGTAGAATGGAATAGAAACATGATTAATTGGTACCTACCACAAAAACCAAAAATACAATAAAAGCAAAAAGGTAAAACAATAATAACTAACTAGCTTACAAAAAAGGTGTGAACCAAAATGGTCTCCGCTCAGAGTAAGAAGACGTCGCGGCTGCGCAGCGAATACGTTGCAGTCGCGCAACGGTTTCGCCGCGGACAAAACATAGTATGTAGTCGCTTTCGTTCAGTCGATTGGTTGTTATTGGATCCTCCCAATATCTTCGGAGTATTGGTTTACGTTTCTTGCGTCTTCGAAGTAACAAAGCTAACAGCAGTATTTCCTCGTCGGAATCCATTCAGTTCGCTGCTCACTCAAGGCGGAAACGTTGCGAATCCGCGACGTGTTCGCTCCGCGTCCGCAACGTTTTCGTCGCGCACCCGCGGCGTGTTCGCTGCGTGGCCGCTCCGCTTTGAAAAAGGTTGTAATCCGCCAGTGTGGCATGGCCCTAAGGCTGTGACGGCAGAGCTCGTCATGACCACTAGTTTTCTGTGGTTGCCATGAGAAAGGAAAGGCGCGTAGCCCAGCCGTGAACAATACGTGCTATCTGAGGGAGATCGAGGTGAAAAATGATAATCACTATTCTGCTTGATATTTTAACTGTTAATTTAATTTCAGATGGCGCGTTACAAGAAGACTGGCTTCATGGACGACGACGCTGGTAGCGTCAGCTCGATCCAGCTAAACGAGGGGGTCAGGTCTGGGGGCACTCACATTCGGTATCATATGGTACGTACCACTTGTGTTTCCTTTCTATTCTCAAGTTTTCTACGCCTTTCTTATTATTATCGTGGGGAAATCCTATGGGGAACGCGAGACGATCAGCGGGGCTAGCATGCACGCCGCGAGTAAACCCGAGAGAGCAAATAGCCAATCACAGGTCGCCCTGCAGCCATTTCTCCATTTTCTCTACTGTTGCTAACATGGCCGCTTAATGTCAGATTTGAAATATTGTATGGAAAATACGGACTTCTCGACAAGCCCTAACATGGCACCACTGTTTTATCACGGATTTATCGATTTTTGACATTTCTGTTGGCTTAATTACTCGTCGATCGGAAGGGTGGACGAGAAGTGACGAGACGAGTGAAATTGTATGCGAAACTATTAAAATACAACGCGTGCAGCTTTGTCAAAAAAAGAAAAGGATTAAAATACACGTCAATGCTAAAACGATACGACATAACCTTTTAGAATTCGGAGTAAAAGGACATTATATTTTTGAAATTTGCTTACCATCATTAGAGTGAATTAAAACGGGGCCGCAATACAACCCAACTCCCATTCGGTGTCACATCACATCACAATAATTAAAGATAACATTACAAATATTCGTTCAACAACAATAAAATGACAAGACCGGACTACTTTTATATGGAAAGTAATCTTCACAGATGGCGCCGCTAAGCCGAAATTAAAAGTTCTCCAATTAAAGAAACTTTGATAGGCGTTGTCTAAACACCCTATTACGGTTGCTTTTATACCATTCATAATTAAAAAGTAATTTTCACATATCAATTTCTTCAATAAACACAAGTTTTATTAATGAATGGCTATGTGAACAAAAAGCAACTGAGATAACAGTGTGCAACTTGATTGTGGCAAGTGGCGACAGATGGCGCACGCGTGCTTGCTTTTTACTTTAGAGTCGAAATACTCGGCCAATTTTCGTCTCAAACACACAATCAATCTAAAAACAAAATCTTTCTATTTTTTGTTATGAGATAAGCAGTAACAAAATATTTTACTTACTCTTGATTGAGTCTTTGTGTGAATTAATTTTACAAGTGTTACCAGTAAAAAAATGGAGTTTCTAATTTTTTTTCTGTAATATGGCAGCACTGTCGAGAAGCAACGAAGTCAAGTCACGCCCTTCGATTCTCTCGAGCGAAAGAGGGGGAGATGGCTATTTTGTCGATGTTGCGCATGCTAGGCCCGCAGATTATGTCGGACTCCTACCACGGTAAAATTTTAGCAGTAAAGCTAGATTCACAACAATCAAATGACCCGCTGCTATAGTTTCCTAAACATAGAGTAACGTAATAAATCGTGCAAAAAACTGCTTCAAAGATTAAAATAGGACTATTATGTAGATTATACTACTTTCAGCTTGCAAAAGAAAAGCCTGAAACAATTATTTCAGAAGTTAACGCTAGCAAAGCTTCGTCTGTTGCAACGCCTGAACAAGTATGATGAGCATTTTGTTCATGCGTTAATCTTGCTGTGCATTTAATAGTAGGCGCTTTGTTGTTGCCAACGTTGTTTAGCCGTAACTTCAACAGTACCCATTATAACTTGATTCCATTATTATGAAGTAAGTGGGTTAACAGTTTAAGTACACTTGGCAAATGTGATTGCTTCAAGGAGGATACATATTTAGATCTATTTCAACGCGTAAAAATTGTGAACTTGTAAGGTGATAAGATAATGAAATATGAAGTACCTATAGGAAGAAAAATCTAAAGAAGCATTAAAATTCCTCGCTTCAATGAACTACATATCAAAATTATTAGGTGACGATTACTGATCGTACACTGCCTGATCGGAATTAACATAACACAACTGCGAAGCCCAAACGGGGTACTCAAAGACAAACTGACTTAGTTTGCAAATAACTACCCTTGACTTTACTTTTACTGATACTGTCCACGGTGAACGGAACATTCTCTGTTAAGTAACTTACTTTGGTTCTTCGTCTGAGTTTCCCCTGAATTAACCCACAGAAGAGTTAGCTTCGGGTGGATTAATGAACTTAACAGACATACATCTTCGTCTGTGTGATGTTGTGATGTTCCGGCCAGATTTAAACCCGCGCCGAGCGAGATTGTTTAACCACTGGGCCACGACGTTCTTTCTGAGAATTGACAGCTAATTAGTCAATCATACTATACGAAGGTGGTATACTAACATAACTATACTTAGAAAACTTTATGTGACATATTCCGATTCCCAAATGAATTCCTTTGTCTGTTAAATTAGAAATCTTCCAAGGATTTCTTATTAGCACTTACATTTACAGGAATAAATAATTTGGATTCGTATTTGGATTACTGGGGGATTCTGAACAGAGACATTAATATTCCACTCCAGTTCACAAAATTGTAATCAGAAATTCCAATTCACGGAAAAATCATCGAAATACTTATACAACAAAACGTCGCAGTTAACATTGTGTCAATCAAACCTTTAGATCAAAGCCTGTGCCCAGCTGTGGGACTCTATCATTACTTACTTAATATGATGTAGGGAATTGATTTTATTTTAAATTGTAATTTTATTGAGTAACTAGCGGCCGCCCGCGACTTTGTCCGCGTGGATTAAAGTTTAAAAAAATGTTTTTTTATTATAAAATTGTAGTCTAGGTTTGTCCAATTACGATGTACAAGCTATAATTATTGTAAAGTTTCAATAAAATCCATTCAGTAGTTTCTACGTGAAAGAGCAACACGGCACATGTATCCATTCATCCATACAAACTTTCGCATTTATATATTTTGTAGGATTTGGGTTTGCGTTTGACCTCAGTCTCGCCTGGTGGTGACAAAGCCGATGGTGGAACACGCTTTTCACTCCAGAAAATACCTGTGTATTTTCTGGGTAATGGTATTTTCTGGAGTGAAAAGTCACTCCTGCCTTGAAAACACCAATGTTGTACCTGTGTGTATTCGGAAACACTGACGCAGGGTGACCTGTAATTAACGACCTATAATTTTCCTGGGCACATGATATTAAACCCTCGCTTAAGATAATCCATTGCGACCCCAAACTTGGTTATTAAACCCAATTCTTCTCGAAAAGTTCAGGCAAAGTTTCAGAGGACAGTTTTAATTTATTGGAATTTTTAACAAAGTTTCTCTTGCGGAAATGTTTTAAGAAAGCTTCTATCATATTTACAGAGACACTTTTACCTACCTACCCTAATTTCTTACATAACATACCCTCACGACCATATCCTAATGGGTTGGTCAGAGGCACACTGATTGTTGCCGTCATGGTGAACGGAACATTCAGAAACCCATATTTCGCCGAAGGAATTTGAACCCAACGTGGTAAGAGGCGAGCCTACCGTCGTTATACGGGTTGCTTGGGTTTTATATCGGTGTTGTACATCACCGGAGAGTTAGTCGCAAATTGTGCAATGAACACAAAGTAGGTGTGTTCTGGCCAGGTTTGATCTCGGGACCATCGGGTTCCGAGTCAGAGTGTTTAACCACTGGGCCACGACGCTCTCCTGGTTTCCAGATTTCTTCGCCCTTGTTTATCAGAATAACGGGCCTGTTGGCACAATAAGTAGAGAGAAATACGATACGGTCATGGGTTCGATCTCCATTCAGAAATGGTTATGTGACATAACGTGACGATCATTTCTGTCTGTAGAAGGTATTCAAACACTGCGAAATGTGGGCTTCTGAATGGAACATTCATCCTGATGGCGACAATTGGAGTGCCTCTGACTAAATCCTTATCGGTGGGCATTCAATTTGTCTACTGAGTATTTATGTTTAAAAATAATTTTTGGAATCATGTTATGTGATCTGGTTCGACCATGCTATATGCACCTATTTCATTCCAATATAATAGGTTATCCGTCTACCGTGACATAAAAGCATAACAAAACCCTCACTATTGCCGTCATGGTGAACGGAACATTCATAAGCCCACATTTCGAAGAGGGAATTTGAACCCTTTGAATTTGTTAAGGGGCGAGCTTACCGGCGTTTTATCCGGGTTGCTTGGATTTTTGCCATCACCGGGTTCTACCCAGAATGTTTAACCACTGAGCCACAACGTTCTACGTTGAAATAACCCCCAAATACTTATCATGTCGATACTTCCTCCTAAATTCTAATTCTCACTCCAAATCGGATAATATCCTGTATGAACAGGATAATGGATAACAAAGGCAGTGTTTACATACAAAATAACATACTCACACAAACTTGTTTGCCGTTGTTATTTCATGACGGACAGGCAGACAGGTAGAATTATTAGCGATTCAGTATTTGCTGTAGCGTTTAGAGTGGTACGAAACGATATTGTTTTGTGGTACGTTTCCATTCATTGTTTAATGAGATGATATAAGATTATAAGTTGCCTTCCTTTGTGGTGAAGCGGTTAGAGCGTTGGACTCTCAACCTGGAGGTCGTGAGTTCGAAACCCGCGTGAACTGAAAACATTGTGGCGACAAGGCGCATACAAACTCCTTGTGTGCGCCTATGTGCGCGAATCTGAAAAGAAATAAGAAAATAAATACATTCTGTCAGATAGAGACAAACAATGGCTCTGCAATAATTGTTTCGCAATTTTGAATAATGTGAAAAGTTAGGTACATAATTTTAATTTTATGTTGTTATAAAGTTTTTTAAAATAATAGTTTATAAGTTGTAGTTGTGTTTATAACTTCATATGGCCCTTATTCAAATGAGTTCGACAATGTGTAGGCTTCTGAATGTTCCGTTCATCGCGGTTTCAACAATCGTTGTGGCCCAGATGTTATGTTCATGCTATAAATCATCTTTGACTTCAAAGTAATTGATGACACTTAAAATTAATACCGATACTTATAATTAATTAGACCTGCGCGTGACACGACACGTGTAAGCATTTAGCGAATCATCAATAGTAATAATGAAACGGCAAAAAACCTATTCTCACAATTGATTAAACCGTAAGAGCAACCCTATTAATAAAATAGTCCGTTCGCGTTAAGAATGCAGTCATTTCATACTTGTTCTTCGATCTAGCACGTCCTCTAACCAATCAAATCGTTCCTATTTAGAAAATCAAGTCCACAGTGACCAGTTGAACGCATACTTTCGAACGCAAAGGTGTTGATCTGAGTTTTTTTGTGTGCAACAGAATTAAATTTAAAAATCACTGCATTATTAACGCGAACGGACTATAGCTTGAAAACGGTGCAACGAATGATAAGGTTATACGAGTTCGACATCGCATTAGTACTGACATAACCTATCTACCTCTTTTTTATTATAACATCATTGTGCAACATGGCAAGTGTCGTACTGCAATTTGCTTGGGTGTTATATCGGTGTTCCGTCTCCTGAGAGTTAACTCAGACTTCCGCCCGGAACTGAACTTGGGACTACACGTGCCAGACAGGCTCCGAACTTAAATGCTCTTTCATAAAACACAGATTTCATATCCTCAAGGAAAACTAAGCTATAAATATAACGTCATTTAGATTTAATTAACACTTACGAGGAGTTGAGATTGTGATCAAATGACCCGACTCTACAATTAAAGAAAATATAATGTAATGGCTTCTTAACTGCAGTTAAGAATATCAGATCAGAATATAAGACCTAATCAACACTCACGAGTAGTTGAGATTGTCATCAAATGACCCGATTCAGAAAAATTAAGCATTTAAGAAGCCATTATGGTATATTTTTTAAATTGTAGATGACTCAGGAAAACTATTATGTTTAAACTCGTAGTTACTGAACTGAAAACTATGTTTATAGAGCCAAAATTAAGTATTTATAATAAATTGCACATATACGTCCCACTGCTGGGCACGGGCTGCACCTCAACTATAAGTGCGGTCCGTTTTGAGTCAATAGTGATCATAGCGCGCTCACGTCGCCGCGTCGCGCTCACGCTCATACAATTTATCAATTCGGGACGCGTGTGAGCGCGCTATTATCACTGTTGACTCAAAACGGACCGGGCCCTAAGAGGTGGATTGAGCCATACTCCGACACGCGGGCTCAGTGCGGAATGTTAGATGGGTGTTAGGTTAGTGATAGATAAAGATAACCCTTTCAGCCAGATCTTATCAAGCCGCCCTAAGGCCTACGACTAGGCTTAACGACTGACGTCAGCCTGCTTGACACCCTTTTTCATAGAAATACTCAAAACCGATCACTAAATAACGTTCGGGTCAATGGTAGCAAACCCGTATTTTACGATTTGAACGCTGTATACCTATACATATAATTTCGATGCTGTCAACCCATCTCTTCACTTGAACATAGAGATGTGCCAGTGACAGTAATTGTATCATCAGTATAGTGTTCAGTAGTGCATTTGAATACAATGGCAGGGCCAGGAGAAGGCCAGCCTCCTTTGTTTCCGATATTAGTTGAGCTGATTATCTTGTGCGTCTGTCATGCGCAAACGTGATTGGAAAGACGTGATATTGTTGTCATGTTCATTGAGAAGGAATTAGAATTTAGTTTGTAGCTATGGTAGTTTTTCTTTCTGAATGCCATCACTGTGAGCTGATGCCTTCAACAGCTCTAAGGACTAACGGACTGTTGCATACTTATTTTTCGCATTTTTCAAAATGAATGTTTTTGTTTGTTTATTAAACATGCCCAGTACCCTAGGAAGGTTCGAAACAACTGTAGGACTAGGAACTCCTGGCAAGCAGCACCCCTATCCTCTAAAACCCGGCAGTGGTCGTGCTTACGCGTTTCTTTCTGTTGTTATTAAAACTGTCTCTAATGTAGGTTATTATTTAACTTGTAGGTAGGCAACCCAGTCAATTCGTAATCGTATTACATTTTAGCAGTGTTTACAATGAGACATGACATCACTTGATAATGTACACAGATGTATAAAGACTACTATGAGGTAATCATTTAATGATCTTTGAGTGTAATCAAACCCATTGTTTGTGCACTTACCGAGTAGCGAATTTTTCACGTATCGTAATACGTTTATATACGTCATGTGGACTTTATTTGTTCGAAGAGATTAGATTCTTCTGGTAGAAGGTTCTGTAGTATTCCTTTCATACAAAAATGACCAAATAAAGAGCCATTTTTTTGGTCTTTAATTGAAAACCAAAGATTAGGGACGAATTTAATGGGAATGGAATAGGGAAAATGGGGAAAGACCAAAAAATTGGGACCCTTTTTTGGTCTTTATTTCGTTCAAGACAAACTTAATGGACCTTTAATTTTCTTCAAAAATGGGGACCATTTTTTGGTCTTCATTTGAAAACTTAAAAATGGGGACAAAGTTAATGGGGAATGTGGGGAAAGACCATAAAATGGGGACCCTTTTTTGGTCTTTATTTGGTTCCAGACAAACTTAATGGACCTTTAATTTTAAAAGGATTTAGGACTTTATTCTCTCATATACACACATTTTGTATGAAAAATAAAATGCATTTTGCCTTATAATAAGCGGTTTCCTATTTGCCGACTCACATTAATATTACTTACTATTATAAGCGAGAGTACAGGATGGCATGTGTAAAATACAATACTACAATATACACACATTTACAAATATGATATATTATTATAAACATAGTCATTTGGCGCGGTCCACGGAACATACTAAACATCTAATACTTACAATTTTCGGAGTGGTGGTAATGGTAATAATTTTGACGTTTACTCATAATGAAACGCTTAACTTATTTGTTGAAATTGCTAAGCTCTATATACTTATATAACTTATTTGTTGAAATTGCTAATTATTTTATATAAATATGGGTTGCTGTTCGTTAGTCTAGCTAAAATTCAAGAACCACTGGACCGATTCGGCTTATTTTGGTCTTGAAATAATTGTGGAAGTTCAGGGAAGGTTTAAAAGGTTTGAGTAAACCTGAGAAAATGCTAGGAATAGTGAAAAACAACAATTTATTTTTCCTTGGCAACAATTTCTACCTTTCAATTATTGATAACAGAACTAAGTCTGTCGGGACAGCTAATACATAATGAAAACAGATCTTAAAAAAAGGGTATTCTTGTTAAAACAAGAATACCCTTAAGTTTAAGATTTAACCTACCACGTTTCCAAATTTTACCTACTGCCCAACTGTATGCTGAGTTCGATGATAATGATATTATATGATATTATATTATATACCAATCCATTAGTACAGCACTTACGGGACAGGCATGAGCCATTAAGGACATGTCCATACATTACACAGAAAGATTACAGTTCACTTACTAAAAACCACCAATTGTCGTTCTTTTAAAAATTACTCGTTACTTTTAGAGTTCATCATTATTATTATGAAGATTGGCAGTGACAGTAGTCCTGGTGTTTGTTTGATTTTTTTGATTGTAAGAGTTAACTCATGCACGCCATACCTACTCTGCCTCGGGTCATTGAAGTTTTAATAAATCGCAAAAAACGTAGTTAAAGTTACAAGTGAATCAGGTTTTTTGGGCTTTCTTAGTATCTATCATATTTCTAACAAAATACATATAACTTTTAAACATGAAACTCTTTTTCATTGGCTTTCAGCCTATCAAAGTAAAGTCAATTAAAAACAAAAATAACAAAAATTGATTTCGCGGACAGTGTACCTAGTTAACAACACCTATTGTACAGAGGATTCCGTAGAAGCAGTACGGTGCCGTCAAAACGGACTTTCAGTGCATTTGAATATGGTGGAAAATTGCCGAGTGCATACGTTCTTACACTGTTGCATACATTTGTATCACCATTAAACGAATCAATTCGAATTAGATTTCAAAATCCAACTACTAGTTGCAGAAACTATAATAAAACTGCACAGCAAAACGATGTTAGGAACTAAGCTAACTTGCATAATTTTAAATAAGACTGTTTCCTTAAAAAACATAGCTACAAAAACAAGGAAAATGGGCTAAATTGCTGGAAAAAATGCCATAAAACCTCTTTGAAGTTTTCATGCCTAATTAACTTCATGATAACGGCTGCAAAACCCATTACAGGCTAATAATGAAGTAATTCGCACTGAAAAAAATACCTGTTGATCCCTAAATGATCTAAGCAAGATCTACGCAAAACTATCGCAGTTTTATACATGCGCGTACGACTGCGCAACGACTGAATTACACCAGTCTAGTGTAGCGCACTCCCGCGCACACTCGCCCTTTACAACATAACTGACGATTAACTACATTAAAATACAAATAAAAGTTGAATCAACTGTGCTTAAAAAAAAATTAAAATGTGTTTGACAAAATAGACCAAGTGAAAAAGTGTCCAAAATTACTGCAGTGTAGTGACGTAAATACAGAATGTCTCTTAATTAACTGACTAAAATAGAAGAGATCTGCGGGAATAAATCAATCAAATCTAATTCAGCAAAAACAGTATCCTTAAATTTTCAAATCATTCCTTCCATCGAGCTCGCAACTGCTACAATTAAATTGATGCATCTAAAGATAGCTCTCTATAAAGTCATACAAACAAACTTGCATTTGCGCAAACTCGATTCAAAATGGCCACCATACCAGAAGCTATTCCTGAGACTCCAGAAGTCACTCCGTCACCGTCTGCCGACTCCAAGTTCAACTGGCTCCAGGCCCGAGCAGCTCGGAGGGCTAATCCCTTCGTGAGAGCCAGGCCTACTCTGAACCGCGAGAGTTCCACTGCAGAACTGTTCTCTAGGGAGAACTCCAGCAGTGACTTCTTTCAGAACTCCAGGGTGAACCTGTTTGAAACCGCCCCGAAGCCGGAAGCGCAGAATGAGGGGTTTCCTAAGGTAACTTTATTGTTGCATTATTGACTCATTCTCTAGCCGTGATCTATTTTTCTAGTCTGAAATGAAGTGGAGGTTGTACTATGGGAACTTGACAACGGCATAGATAAATAGTAATAAATAGATACTATTTTATTTCGTAAATAAAAACTTAGGAGTATAGATATAAACCCCCAGACTGATACATTTCATGCACACAAACGTTTAAGTAGCGAGTAGTACATAATTAATTTACTGTAAGTACTTATCAAAATATTTCTGTCTGCAACTTCAGCAAAATTTTGGAAAATTACGAATCTTTGATACCTAAAATCTCAATTGGGTCTTAAATGGAAAAGTTTGACGAGAGTTTGATACGTAATATTATGTATTTCTTGCTGGTTCTTCTCAGTACAGAAACATCTTTCCGATCCGGTGGTAGCATCACATTGATTTAAGTACAGTATATTTATTGTTTACATTTAATATTATGGTATTCTTGTCTATTATTAAGTATGTTTTGTTAGTTAATTAGATTTGACGATTTAAAAGTACCTACTTTGCAACAGGTCTATTTAAATAAAGCTATTTTTGATTTATGTTTATGTTTAACTAGCGGCCGCCTGCGACTTCGTCGTTGTGGACCAAAATTTAAAAAAAAATGTTACGTCGTACCTATTTTTAATAAATTGTAGCCCATGGGCTATTCAGATGTACTCTTAAAAGCAACATTATTGTAAAGTTTCATAAAAATCCATTCAATGGTTTTTACGTGAAAGAGCAACACGGCACATCAACACTTACAAACTTTCGCATTTATAATATTAGTAATGATTCTTAATGGCGTTGCAATAATTTCTTGATCTTATTAAGAGTGATATCAAGAAAATTCTGCATAATATTTACTTAACACTCTTAACAGTAAGTCTGAGGTTTTGATGGTTTTGCAAAAACAATATTTAGGAATAACACATCTACTCGTAAATATTCTATTTTCTAATTTTCTTTTTTGGGCAAAACCAAATCTATCAAATGCAATTTCTGCTGTAGATGTGCAATTTTTAATCAAAAAAGTCAGTTAATAAAATTAGTTAAAGGCAACTTTCACCAAAGAAATAGCGCGTAATATAGTGAGACCAAACTAATAAAAAATCCTGAGCAAAACTTTTTAGGCATTCTTGTCAGTTTTAATAAGAGGTTATAGATAACACTAACTAAGGAAATAACACACCTAAATAAATAACCTAATAAAAATTCCAAAACAAAACTTTAACAAAAATAAGCCTATTCCGAGAACTGTTTGCATTAACATATCGTTTCGCTTATTTTGTTATCCTCATCAGTTACAGAGTATAAACTGCTATCGGTATGTGGTTTATTATTAGTTTAAAGTTGGTTCAATTTGTTTTTCGCCTCTATCAAGCCACGGACGTGAAAGAAATACGGACGGAACATCACCTTGAGAAAATGTGAAGCATGCAAGGTACTACAATAGAGAATATGCACCTGAAACAGATGAGGGTCATATTATTTTTGTGAGTACTATTTTGAATTCTCATTACGTCTCTATCAATATTTCCTAATTCTATTTCCTTGTAGATGTAAAAATAATTATTGAAAAGTGCAAAAAAATGTGGGAAATTCAAAGCGGTTGAAACAGAGTGGGGTGCAGTGCGATGTCACTGTCAAAAGCGCGAAAAGGAGAAGAATTCAACAGTTTGTAGGTTAGATTTCTGTTGTCATAGACTTGCGTGACGTCTAAGTCTATGACTACGTTTGAAACGCTTGAAGAAGTTTGAAATTTTGACCATTTAGTAAATAAACTACATTTTGCATTTTTGGTGATGAATATTATTGATCAGTCATGAATCGATATAAGCTATTATAAAAAAATATAAAAAAGAACAGTGCATAGGTATTCCCTATTTCGTTTGTTGTACACGGCCTACTACACTCACACAAACACACCAGGTCCGACTTACTCCATTTTAAACCGTGTGACAACGCCAATGACATGTGCTAGGCACGCACACACCCTGAACTGACAGCTTATAATATGCTTCACTCATGATTAGACGAGGTTCCGTCCGTCTTTCTTTTACGTCCGTGTATCAAGCATACTTACAAACGAAAATTACCAAATGAATTGCTCAAAGGAGGTTTTCCAATAACCCTTTAGTGGTAAGCAAAGTAGTTCTCAATTACTGTGTGTTGTCAACCCCATATCTGGACCTGTGTGCGTTCCCATTGAGGGTCCACATTGTAATTTTGCGCTTTTGAATTCGTCAATACTTAGTAAAAGTTCTCAAGCAATTGTAAATTCAATCACTCATTTGTAAAAGTAGGCACTCAAAAGTGATAATCGGTTAAAACTGGGCCCTCAATCGTGACCAGCAGCTACCCATATCTCATAATCTAGTTGAAGTTTTCCACTGCTTTAAATGTCCACACTAAGTAAAAGAATTTTACAACTTATTTTTAAAATATCGTCCCTTGCTGTTCACCGAATAAAAAGAAGTTAGCTACGAAAGGTGGTACCTCAATTGATTACCATAACTTTACTTAAAGTAGGAACCATAATGGAATTTAGAATTTCGATGCGAGTGATACTTAGTAAAAGTACTTGAACAGTTGTAAATGCAAGGTCTAGTTTCTAAAAAAAGACATTCAAAAGTTAGAAGCGTTTAAGTGTGGTCCCTCAATCGAAACGCTTGTCATGAAAATAAAAGAATTTATGCAGCGTTTGGAAGTTCAATAGGTGAATTTTTTAGTCTATCCTTTAGTAAATTTTTTATAGCACCTATTTCTTTACTGAACAGTTTCAAAGAATGTCCTGTTTTCTTATAAATAATCATCTAACTCGTGCGAAGAAATGCTATGGTTGAGGAGACCACACATAAAGATTTTTTCAGGATAAGTTATGATAAATAAATAATTAAGTAAGTACTGTTGGTTGGTTGAACGTTTTTATTATAGCCTATTAATTGCCATAAGATAAGTTTTTTTACAACATACGAACATTTAAGAAAAACATGTTTTTCCTACACTACTATGGAATTCCAAGAACAAAATCACTGGACCTCCTTAACTAAGAGGTAATTTTTTATGAACGTTATCAACAAAGAACGAATTTTTTCTCACCTAAAACTAAAGATAATATTGTGGGATCAGACATCGATATCTCTAGATATTCGAATCATTTTTCTCGAATATAGGTATCTGCTGTGATTACAAGTTTACTCAACTCAAATTGATTTTTCATTACTCATACTCTGAAAGTAGGTCATCACTGACCTGAGAAGCGGGCTGAAAGTAATACTTTTCATCCCTAGGGAGAATCACTTTCAACTGACAGCTGTCAAATTATTTAAAAAAAAACTAGTTCTTTTTTACATCTATTAAACCATGTTCTAACTTTCTATACATCCACGATGTAAAATTGAAATAACTTAAAGTTAAGTATTGATTAGAGAATAGGATATATGATATATAACTTGATTATAATTTAGTTTTTATACTACCTGCTCGTCAATGCCACATTATGTGTCATGTAAAGCTGTCCTAAAGTAAGTCATTATAGCCCTATGGTCTAGCCGGGACATAATGTTGTACTGAATTTCATTAATCCCCAGGGATTAAAGTGATTTGAATTTGGAATGCAACCGTGTAGTCAAAAATATTTAGGTGCAATGAGTTCTGAGTTCGAATGTCGTACTGGCCACTAACAAAATAGATGCCAGAGAAAGAAAAAAGGCGCCAACCGCTCAAAGCTCCTGAGTCTTAATGCTGATAAAATAAATGTACCAAAGATTGTAACTCATCTTTCCAAACTGTCATATGTTTCTAACATCACTTTTAATTTTTGATAAATACCTAATTTCTCATATTTAATTACCTACCTACCTATTTTCATTTGAAATAAATATTTAAGCACTTACTTTTTTCAGCCACTAATTTCGATTGCCTCGCAGAAAGTATAAAAAGTAGAGTATGCATCGCGGGCTTAAAAGTGTATTTGTCTTGGGCGGTCTTGAACCCCTCGTATTCAGGATTCTAACCTTAACTCCCTCGCTCCGCTCGGGAGTTAACCGTAGAATCCCTCATACTCGGGGTTCAATATCACGCCCGGGACATAATACACTTCTTTAAGCCCTTGTGGCATAATCTACTATTTCGTACCACTTGCTCAAAAAAGTGACATTCTAGCCCGCAAAAAGAGAACATAACAATAGTCATTTTTAATCTGTTGAAAACAGGGAAAGAAAATTGTACTGAATTTCATTCATCCTCTAGGGAGAGAATGTGATTTAAATTTGGAATACTTACCGAGGCTTTCGAGCGCTAATTTGAATTAGAAGTTTTAATTCTTTATTTGTGACCTGCCAGTATTATATGTGATAAAATAGAAAGAAGGGTGTGATTAGAAGGCATTTAATGTGTGTTTGAAAATTCTTAGTCCTGATATTTATTGTAAAATAGTATAATTAAAGAATCACTGATCCTGCAGTCAAAATTGTTCTGCAGTTTTGCGGGACATAATTTAGTTTGTATGTTTATGTATGTTGTTTATAATAAATAAATAGTAAATATTTTTTCGCAAATGGTACGAAAAGTAGAGTATTAGTATTAGTATTAGTAGTATAGTAACAGCAAAATCGATTCTGAACGGAAAATTCGTCGCCTCCCAAGTGCCTCAAAGACTGGTAGCTAAAGCTACCATTGACAGTCGAGACGACATTGGAATTGGTAGCTCAAGTTACCACTAACATTTGAGTGGGAAAAGCGGCCTATATATATGTCTCACTGCTGGGCACAGGCCTCACCTCCACTATAAGGTGGAACAAGCCATACTCCAACACGCAGGCTCAGTGCGGATTGTTGGAGGGTTGCAAAATTTCGGTCGGGGTGTGTTCAAACGATCTCATAAGTATTGTGTATAGGTTTCTCACAAACCTACACCCCTCCAACAATTCGCATTGAACCCGGCTTTGGAGCACGGCTAGCGTTACCTAAAAGTTGAGGTGGCGCTGGCCTGGGCCAGCAGTGGGATGTATAATAGGCAGTTTATGTTATGTTATCCTAAAAAAATATTTATGTGTGGTCTCCTCAACCATAGCATTTCTTCGCACGAGTTAGATGATTATTTATAAGAAAACAGGACATTCTTTGAAACTGTTCAGTAAAGAAATAGGTGCTATAAAAAATTTACTAAAGGATAGACTAAAAAATTCACCTATTGAACTTCCAAACGCTGCATAAATTCTTTTATTTTCATGACAAGCGTTTCGATTGAGGGACCACACTTAAACGCTTCTAACTTTTGAATGTCTTTTTTTAGAAACTAGACCTTGCATTTACAACTGTTCAAGTACTTTTACTAAGTATCACTCGCATCGAAATTCTAAATTCCATTATGGTTCCTACTTTAAGTAAAGTTATGGTAATCAATTGAGGGACCACCTTTCGTAGCTAACTTCTTTTTATTCGGTGAACAGCAAGGGACGATATTTTAAAAATAAGTTGTAAAATTCTTTTACTTAGTGTGGACATTTAAAGCAGTGGAAAACTTCAACTAGATTATGAGATATGGGTAGCTGCTGGTCACGATTGAGGGCCCAGTTTTAACCGATTATCACTTTTGAGTGCCTACTTTTACAAATGAGTGATTGAATTTACAATTGCTTGAGAACTTTTACTAAGTATTGACGAATTCAAAAGCGCAAAATTACAATGTGGACCCTCAATGGGAACGCACACT
Organism: Udea ferrugalis; assembly: GCA_950022985.1. Lineage (NCBI taxonomy): Eukaryota > Metazoa > Arthropoda > Insecta > Lepidoptera > Crambidae > Udea > Udea ferrugalis. The sequence continues at coordinate 4,412,455 of OX465541.1, forward strand.
CTGGACCTCACGACCCCCCATATCTGCTTCCCATCAGGTGGAGTGAGGTCAGTAGGTAGGAGGTAGTAGGCTAATATGCTTCACTCATGGTTAGACAAGGTTAAGTCCGTCTTTTTTTACGTCCCTGTATCAAGCTTACTTGGCAACGAAAATTACCCAATGAATTACCAAAAGCAGATTTTCCAATAACCCAAATTGGTAAGTCTCCTTTATCGTAGGCAACAATCAATGTCTATTTTAGAAGCTACCCGGTTTCCCGAATGCATGTTATGAATAGGGTTTTTTTGGTTTGGGCTGTTGGTTTTGATTACAAATATTAGACAAAAATAAAAACTATATAAAACAAAAATATGATTCAATCCGAGTTAGCATCGATAGATTGGAAGTGATCAACCAATTTACCCTTGAGTTTCGAGGAAGAGTCGCTAAATACCTGTCGATGTTGGGTATCACATGCATAATGCTGTTGGATTCATTACAAATCCTTGCAAGGGGATAATGTATACCCAAGTTCGTCCTGTATCGTGGTACACCAAACAGCCTGCGCACCTGAAAACGAATGTTTAAGGGAGGAACAACCATTTTTATTTGATCCAAGAGATGCGAATCTTTGATTCTTTTTGAATGATCTTATGCAGGAACATCACTTCAATTCAATTTATTTTAATTTATCTAATGGTACATAGTTACAACAGAACAAGATAGGAAAGTTATAAACAAGCTATTTAGGAATAGACGTACATTACTCACAGATTTGTAAAGGCTCCAGTTGCAAAAAAAAAAGATAAGACGATGAAATACAAAATAAATTCGATTATCATTGTGCTCCAGAATCTACGCTAAAAAAATCCATATTATGTATTTGATTACAAACGATCTGTTTTATGACTAGCACAGTATTATCGGCGCCTTGACGGTATGTGCTATAGAACAGACGTCGCTTTTGAACGCGTTTGTCCATCTGTTTTCCATTTAATTACTGTATGTGCTGACTGATAGATTAATAGAAACGTTATCCAGTACTTAAAGGTTTGGATTTTGAAGATACTCCCACGAAGAATGAAAGGGGAGCGTGTGTGACTGTGATGATGATGGTGATGAGGTGGTCAAGTGAACAGGATCAGCAACGATCCCAAGCTGAGCTGGCCTGGAACCGATAACTTTGAGGAGACACTTCTCCTGGCTTTGCTTTCTACCGCTTGTACGATGGGTTTTGTTTAGGAGAGCTGTTTGATCGATTGATTTCTACCATAGCACTATCCGCCATCGTCAGGGTTTTCATCCACTTACTCTGGAGCCGCCATGGCCTCGTACAGTCCGGTTCCTGAGATGTTTCCTTCCCAGGACACTCTGTAGAACGAAGGTTGCTGAGGTTTTCCTCTGCACTGAGCTCCGATATTTTTCTGATTTCCTCATTTTTGATCCGACTTGTACCGAAACACTGAGTATTCCTAGTGCAAAAACAAAAACAACCGAGTATAAATAGGATGTTTTGACAAGAGTTCATCGCGAGTAGTTTATCAGCACCTTTTATCTGGTTCTTTATACAGGATCTATACTCTACCTACAGTAAACAATAGTTACCGTGTGTGGAATATGCATGAACTATTCACATTCTACGACATACGTGACGTCAGGAATTATCTGTGAATACATAAATAGAACGCCTTGTAGGAGTCATGAACCGAATCGAAAGTCTAAGTCAATTGCTTCTATGGGTAGATCATAAATAACATAGCCTAACGACTATATCTGAAACTGGTTAGTCAGAGGTACACTGATTGTTGCCGTCATGGTGAATGGGACAATCAGAAGCCCACATTTGGTAAGGGGTTAGCCTACCGCCGTTATTAGGGCTGTTTGGGTTTTTTTAGTTGAACTCGGGACCAGCGGGTTATAAGCCAGAGTGTTTAATCACTAAGGCACACGACGCTCTTACGAGTTCACAAATACGTTAATAGACCTACCTACTTAGAGATTTGAGAGATGACTCAGTTGTGATAGCAGGTTGGCAAAAAATACGAATCTTCAGCGGCGCTTGCTAGGCCAACCAGTTGGATGGGTGACCAATGAGTGTCAGGTCCTGACCATGCTCTTCAAAATAAATGATGTCATTTGAAGCAGAGTTGTGCTTCTAAAGATGCGTTACGTAGTCGGTCCTGCCACGTCGCTAGTGGTCAGTATGAGGCATAATCGGGGGCCTTAGGGTGGCTTGATAACATTTGACTGCAAGGTGTATTCCTTAACTCACACCTCTGTAACGATAGACATTTTGCGACGTCAGCCATATAAATATCTCCAACATCCAAGAGAAGACGTTCACGACCCTCGTCGTGATCACAACCACTACTCCAACGCGTTAGCTGCGCATGACCTTTGCGCGATTTGCGCGTTTATCGCCGACATCGATCGGTATAAAGTATCGATTAACTGGTCAAGGTTCTTCATTAGCACATGTAAACATTAGGTCTGGATGGTACTGATACGAACATGTGGCTTGATCCAGACGTAAAGGCAATGTGTCCGATGTAATTTCCTTTTCAGATCTAATACTAAATAGACTTTTTTGTCTCGTCAAAAAAAACAATGCATACTCGTTTCTTTAGCAACCTTAGCTAAAAAAACGGGTTGAAAAAACTTTTTGAGCTAGCATAGAGTTCTTTAAGCGGGGTTTGAAAATGATCTTAAAGGGTTGGCAAGGCGTGAGTGATGCCCCTGGTGTCCATAGGGTGCGGTAACCATTTCATTATCATATCATTTATTCCATAAAACATAGGAGTACCTAATTACGTACGGTACGGTACGTAGTACTTAATTTTTTCTGTTGAATACCAATTTGCAAACGCAGTAACGCTGGTTTTCATTATTTATCTACCTGAGAATTCATATCATGCTGAGCACAATGCTGAGCGTGGCTCTTTTGTTTTTCCGCTGCATGTTCATCTATATATTTATTTTGTTTGTCATTACTACTCATTGCTTATATTTTCTGTTGCGTTTTTGTTTCTTTTGTTAGAAAACTATCTTATTTCTTGCAATTTTGTGAGTTTTGGAGTCGACTAAGTCAATAATCATTTTCTATTCTAAATAGGTAGTAATATCGTCCAGTACACGGAACAGAATATAGCACGAACCGCTAACGTTTTGGTAGTCAAAAATAAACGATCCTTTCTTTTACTTTTCCAATGACTTTAGGAAAAAAGTCTAATATTTTGCAAATCTGTATGTTTTGGGATCAACTAAGCAATAAGCAGACTTATCATTTCTATTCTAAGTAGTAATATTGTCCAGTAATAAGTTCTTGACGATGTTATTTCCAATTGGTAGTCGATTGGCGTGCCCTGCTCATTGTGGCGACTGCTTCCTGGTGCCACAGTATAAACCATACAGTAGAATATCTAAATACAAACGTGCCACTCTCGGTTTGAATGTGTGCGTGAGCGTCGCGCGCCGTGTCGCGATATCACGCACACGCGATTTCACGCACACGCTAGCATAAAATAGGGAGGCATAGGGAGGCGGCCAGTATGGACGGGCTGTGTCGCGTGTCTGTGTGCACGCTAGGCCAATAACTCGGCGGGCGGCCTTAGATAGCCTACTGTATGGTTTATACTGTGCTGGTGCTCAGGCCAGGCGAACTGCACTTAACAAGATTACGACACTTGGAGACAATAAAACTGCTCTGGGAGAAATATAGGGGCCTTATTATGATCTTTTACAGCTCAATTTAAGCTCAGTTTACGTATTTTTATTTATGAAAAGGCCTTGTTAAGTATGGGTCGCAGTCTAGATTTGCTTCAATAGCGAATTCATTAAAGAATAATCAATTCTATAAACAATTCGCGATTTTAAGTTCGTTATAATTCTTCTCATCTTTAGGCATGAGAAAAGCTAGACCATTTTTGGGTTATCTACTTTAATAACGTAACAGATAAACTTTAATTAAAGTAAGAGACTTTAGCTATAATTATGTTAGCTTTTTTGCCGATTTTTTTGGTCGATCGACACGTGCAACACCAGGGGTATTATTCGCTCGTTGCCGACCCTGGAGGAACCTTTTCAACCCCATCTTGAAGCCATCAACAACAGCCGATTGTAGAAGCTTAAAAACATTTTCAAAACACAACTTGATGTTTCATTCTTGATCGCTCTTACCTATCCTATAACTTCGTGGTTTTATTGACCTATTGGTCTTCTGTAAGAGAACAATTAATTGACAGTTACACTCAAATGATGCAGAAAAACTTTTTTTGAATTCTGAAATATCACACTCTTCATCAGGCATAACTTAAACAGAATTCAAGCATACTGCATTCAAGCTGCAACCTTCCTGCAGATGATTCATCATCATCATTGGATGATCCCGGTCCACGTGCTGAGGTTGCTGCCCTGGCAGACTACACGTGCAGCACTTGTTTTATTGTGAAGCCGTATTGAGCAGAATAGTGTCACAATGAGTTGTACGTTGATAAGGCCAATCACGCGTGCAGTATCGACACCATTTATGGCTCTACTATAGCTCGAAGTTGCTCGTGGCTCAGTTGTGACAGTTGATCGTCTTTTTAAACCAACGCAACCAACGTCTTTAATGGAATGGTTGACCACGCCGACCTAAATCTAGTGGTGTTTTTTGGACATCTACAGTCCTAGGTCCTAGGAGGGTTGGTTTACCACTGGAGGGTGGTAAACCCCACCAATAATCCGCCGTGTTCCAACACGTGGAGTGTGGCTCGCCACATATAGTTCAGGCGATGCCCAGCAGTTGGACATGTAAGGCTGTTTTTAGTTTGTTGGTCGTTATACATTCAATTGTGGCTCGACATTCATTCATATAACCATGGTATAACATTATCCGCAATTATAAATCTTTAGTAAATATAAGTCATGTGACTTTAACGTACTGTCTTTATTATAAAGTGCCAGTGCACTTAAAGCTAAGTGTCACTTACGGTCCATAGTCCATTCGGTTTATTATAATTTAATAATAGTAATAGGATGAGATCACGTGCAACTGATTGCTATATTTGCATCCACTTGATAACTAGGTCTTATAAATAAATGATAAATAACTATCTCAGAGAGTTAGAGAGAGAGACTAAGCAGAGTTTGTACTATAGGTGTCGGAGACTGATAATAATCGATGGTCTGATCATGCATAAACACAAAGTAAAAACCATCCTAAACTCAAAAACTGAGTCTTGGGGCGTTTCACACCACGAGCGGTTTGGACGGCGGTGTGAATCGACCAAGACTCACTCTTTTGCCATTCAAAAAGAATGGCGATTCGATCAAACCGTCAACTTTTATGCCATTTGAGATTTTGATGCAATTTAGTTTACTTTCTAAAAAGGCATTTGATCTCAAGCATACCCCCAAATCCCCAATATATCGGTATTTCCAAGGATGCAAAGTAGTAAAATTGCTGACCTTTATTGAAGCATGTAGCCATTTGTGCACCGATAGGAAACTGTAAGAGCATCTGCGACCACTTCAGCGAGACAAGTCCCCTCATCTCCTCCGAGACTATTTGAGCATCACTCGACAACCTCTGCGTCAGAATATTTATAAGGAGCGATAAAGAGCCATATTTGGCTGTGGTGGAAAAGATTTTCAATTTAGGACTTTCACCCTCTTAGAAATACAACCCGTATTTCTAAGAATCCTTTCTTAGTGCTCACTAACATCATGAAAGGAACTACTTACTGTGCCATACTTCAAGTTTTTAGGGACTGTGTAAATATCTTCTTTTCTACGTAATTTCAAATCGCAATAGTCAGAGTTGGAACTATTTCTGCATGTTTATCCTACTATGGTGCATTTGTTTACTTTACAAGTATTTGGGTTCGGTTTCGTGACGGGGTTTCAGTGTTTATACATTTTAAAACAAACAAAGTTATTTCAAGTGTGTTCGTTTTAGGCAGATTAATATTAATTTGTTTGTTTTCGCTTTGAGTTCTTGTATGAAGTGCGTATCTTGTTGAATATATGTTTTCAAAAAACAAGTTTTTTTTACTACAAAAGAAGATAACTAAATCCAACTTATTTTCCTGGCTCGATAGCGCAATCGCTGTAATCAGGAGCGCCGAAGATCGTGGATTCGATGCCAACTCTGATAAATTCGTGTCTGTTTTAATTCTGGGTATAGTTTTTTTTGTACTTAACTATCATTCATAATTATGAATTTTGTTTCAGGGCATCTCATTCATAGGATGGCATCAGCGTACAAAGCTAGAAAAGATTCTACTGGTGACTGCTGCAGTGCTTTTCCTAGCAACAATCCTGACTGTGAGCTTGCTTGTGGCCACCCGAGGACCCTCATACCTGCCCGTGCCACCGTGCTACCAGCCTGAGCCCAAAGGTAATTGAATAATTTCTATAGATGGGCCGAAAAATAAAATCCCCTACTACGCGTTTGACAAAATTTTGTGTTGCGCAATGGGATGGCAGCAATCTAATCCGCTGCGTTCGTGAAAATAGTGACACCTCAGAGTTAGTAGTTAGTTATTTGTGGGTAAGTAACTCTAGCCAGACACTTTTTTGCATGAGGAGTTGATTACGCAGGCAAATCTATGGAAGTACTTACGAACAACTTCAAGCCCATGATCAGGGGTGGCATTCCGACTGACATCACTTCACATCTCGGTTCTTCAATCATCAATAAGCTTCACTCTGAATTAGTATCTTCTCTCATTTTGTATGTAAAAAAGTTATTGCTAAAATCTTGTTGCGATGGTAATGATGAGTCAATGCCTACCCTCACTGATCTTTATTAATTATTTGGTATTTCACATTATTGCGTATCGCCTAACGCTCGATGTCAACTTGTTGTTTACCTAAAACTTTGTTTCATGATGTATTTCTCATTTACTACAGATGAAGATTTAAAATTAAAAAACAAAACAGGAATTTTTAAATAAGTAATTTTAATACTTAATCTAGGTAACATAAAAAAGTTTCTGTTGAAACAGTGCAAACCAACTCAAAACTATTCTGCTAGTCTCGCTTCATCCAAAACGGTCATTATTTTGATTTTCGTCGCAATTTTCTTGTGCTCTGGCACTCTCTTTAGCGTGCCTAACAAGGACAGCAAGAATAGTTTGTCCTCGTCTAGCTCAGTCACGTCATTGAATCCATCTACGGTTTCAAATTGCGGAACTTCAACAAAAAAAGATTGCTCCTCAGTTTCAGGCTCAACGCTAACTCTCTCTTCTCTTACTCTTTTTGATATACTCGGTTCTTCTTCAGAATCTTCTGAGTCAGCGGATTCTTTCAGAGTGACAACGTCTCTTAGGAAATTTAACTGTGCAAAATGAGTGTATTCGCTTTTACGAGGTCCACGGCTTTGTCCGAGTTTAACTGCGTTTTGTCTGCGCAATTCTCTCGTATAGCAGCCGCGCATGCCTTTCCATTTTCTTTGTAAATCGTGTTCTGAAATATTAAACAAAAAAAAATTTTATAATAAAACGGTTACAAGTTCAAGATCTTTGTTTGCTTTGTTTGTCGTTTTGTTTTTTGTTTAGGAAGATTTGTTTTGCCGACGAGATATTGAAATTAAAAAATAATTAAACGTCTAATTAAAAATAAAAAAAAGGGTAAGAAAGTATTTTCTTAATTTTTAAAATACATGCCTATAACATGTCTCGTTTGCTCCGCCCGTGTACAGTGATACTCCAATAGTTCAATTTACATGTTTTTTTTTATCTAAAATTAAAATAAAAGAAAAAATAAAAATATATATATATATATATTGGAGAAAGCATATTACGCGCTTGAGGATTTTTTAACAGATATCTTAGACATACTACCCAGTATGGCCACATAGAACAGTAACGCCATCTATATTTCAACTAAGTAACCATGCGGCTGGTGTCCAATAACCTGTCTATAGGTATATAGTGTACTACGAGTATTCATTATTTATTTAATCACACGTGGCCAGAAATGAATGGATAATAATTCGTGATTTCACAACTCTACCGGTAGAGTTCACATTCAGTTTCAAAACAAAACAAAACAACAAACGAAGTGCAGATAAGATAAGAACGTAAACATACCGAGTTTTCTCTTTTCCACCTTCGTCATGCCTTCCTTCTCTCGGAAGATTTCCACAAGTTCTTCCCAGCTCGACTTCTTCAAGGATCGATTAGCGTGTTCGTCGGAAAACGTGTTCCAAATGGACGGTCTCTTCTTTACTTCGGCAATGAATTTCGCTTTGTCGAGTTCGGCCATTTTGTTTTGGCGGCAAGCGCGTGGCGACGGTTGCCGGCTTAATGATCGCTCCTCGGTCGAGTACGTAGCGGGCTGGCTGCGCGCTCGTGTTTTTGGAGACGTTGCCAGCTCGATACGGTCTAACTTGGCGACGTGTGGGCGCGACGCCATTATTTGGCAACGTCGCCAGCCGCGCGCCGGGGCTCGGTCTGACTGACGGTTTGGTAAGCCATCTTGACTAGTCAAGAGTGAAATTATTTCATAAAATTTTTGTTTTTATTATCTATTTTAAATAATCCATTTTTTTTTCAACTCAAACCTTTTTAACCCTTAGTTAATCTGGTGCCTAAATATACTTTAATTTATCTGGTGGAGTCCATGGGACTCCAAACGTTTTTTTGGTTCAAATAAAACAACATAATTACAGATAGTAACAAAATTCATTATTTATTTGAGTTTCAATTAATACTCTATCAGACTATCGAATCAGATTTCGGTATTTATAATCATTTCAGTCTTTAACAATAGAAACAAAATTATCTTCTTAATTTTACTAACAAAAAGTAGTGCCAACTTCTGGGTACCATAAAAAATTTAAACTTTACTTTATTTCAACTTTTCACTTATGAATAATTATAACAATATAGTGAAATTATAGAAATAAAATAAAATGGTTAGTGTTTTATAAAGAATAAAAAACGTGCAGCAGTTGTGGCAACGCAATGGTCAACATTTTTTTCTAGTACAGCCTAAGCATACTGGCTTTTTACAGTTATGACTAAATATACAGAATTGCTATGACTCGAAGGTATGATCTGTCATGATTCAGATCCGAAGGTATGCACTTATCTTCGAACTCGGAGAGCGATTCCGCAGGCATATTATTTTGAAGCACTTGGAACGGTTCAGATTCTTTGTCAGACTCCGAATCTTCGTCGTTTAGCCATTATTTAACATTATTTATAATGAATTCAGCATTTGGTTAAGCTAAATACATTATTTAGCAATTTTGTAGCCTAAAAAAAAGAAATTGTATCATAAAACTACAAAAATACAAAGTTATTGAATTAGTGAAAAAGTTACACAAACGCTCTGGTGGAGTCCCGTGGACTCCATGAACTTAATAACTCACCAATAAATAAGCACACATGCACGTTCTTCCGCTCCCGCACGCAGCGCGCTATTGTAGGAAGGTACTGAGACGCATGAACTTATAAGTGATATAATAAAAAAAATACAAAGCTTTGAAAATCGTGTGGAGTCCCTGGGACCTAACAGATAAATTAAGGGTTAACAGACTACTTAATCATACGTTTCATACGCTGTTAATTCCAGTAAAATACATAAAAAGAAGATGAATTATTGAAATGACGCGCTCCACTCCATCTACGCGTACAAGCAAGCACACTTGAGCGTGTAGATGCGGTGGAGGGGCGCGTCAATTCAGCTTAGACGGTTAGGTTCGACTTAGGTTAAAGTAGAGAAACTTAAGGTTGATATTTTAAGTGTCACCATGACACTTAAAATATCAACCTTAGGTTAAGATAAAGGTACTCAAGGGAGTCATCAACATTTTGTTCTATAACTATTGAGAAACCCAAAGTCAATATTTAGTCGTGTCACACCAAGGAAGGAAGAAAGAGGTGCGAATCGCCCAAGAGCTCTTTTTGAATGGTTTCTTTTACAACGCGGTGTGAATTGAACCTTCCACCGCAGTGGGTTAAAAAGAATAATCTGTTTGAATAGTTGAATTTAGAAAAATAATCTCATTCAAGAAGAGATCTTGGGCGATTCGCACCTCGGTCCAAACCACTCGTGATGTGAATCGACGAAACAAGACCTGAAAAATCTACCCAAATAACCATAACGTTCCCTCTTTCCACAGAACCTCCAGTCTGCTTATCGAAAGCTTGCATCTACACCGCCAGCGAGGTGATAAAAGCCCTGGACACCACCCAGAACCCTTGTGATGACTTCTACGAGTTCGCCTGCGGGGGCTGGATCAGAAACAACCCCATTCCAGAGGGGAAGTCCAGCTGGGGTATCTTCAGCAAGATCGAGCTCCAGAACCAGCTGACCATACGGTATGCTCTCGGTGAGTAAAAATCTACACCGGCGTAATATTATTATGTACATAACATACATACACGTCCCACTGCTGGGCACAGGCTTCACCTCAACTATGAGCTGGATTGAGCCATACTCCAACACGCGAGCTCTGTGCGGATTGTTAGATGGCCCGATGGGTGTAAGGTTAGTGAGCAACCTTAATGTCAGATTTTACCAAGTCGCCCCTAAGGCTTCTGACTAGGCTTAACGACTGACATCAAGTGACGTCAACCGGGACCAACTGCTTAACGTGCCTTCCGTAGCACGGAGATGCCGGAGATTTTTACCAAAATAAGCCAGCCTACCAAACTGATGGTTCTGTGTCATTCAAAGCTTCATTTGTTATTGTTATTGATGATTCATTCCGTTGTTCCATTTAATCTTGATAAACAATAGGAAATTCATCAAAAGTGTCGGCTTTTAGGACACTTCATTCCCTAAAATGAAAAGGCCCATTTTATCACGGAAAAGGATAATTTAGGTTTATTCCACATTCATCCGGCTGAACTTTAATAAGTATTAAAATTTTCCTGTTTCATCCGAAGAGTAAATGGTATTCCGGTTTCATCCGAACGTGATTATTGCAAATGGTTGGAGGGTCAGCAGATAAAAGTAAAACAAGTATATTTAATAGTGAAAAATATTTATTATAATTAAAAACAGATATTACAACTCCCATTAATGATATTTGTCAGTTGTTGTTTATCACACTTTTAGAAAAAACATACAATTTACAACACACGTTAATGAATAGAATAGAATAGAATAGAATTTGTTTATTCGCATAAAACACGGTACAATTTTAGATGTTGTAAACATGATAATATTTAGTTCAAACATGTTTTACCGCTCTAGCGATATGCAAATATTTCAGTCGTCATGCATTATTACAACTCAACCATTATAATTTTAAATAATAAAGAACAATAAATAATACAAATCAACAAAATACAAATTAAAATTCAAAATGTCCAGTGCATGCACAGAATAACAATGTCAAAAGAAAGGAAAACTAAAAATGTCAACAAAACAATTTCCAAAATAAATGTACGACAAAATTAGACAAAAATAAAAGTCATAAATTAAAACCACAAACTATAACGTGTAATGCAGCCCAGAACCAGAAACGGCATACAAAAACAATAAATGTCAAAATTGTATTCTATTTTAAGGTTCCATTACGACAAAACATTGTGAATTCATTCAGGTCATAAAAGCAGTTCTCAACCAACACTCTAAACACCATCTTTTTAAAGTGTACGATCGGAAGATTCTGAATATGGCTCGGGAGTAAATTATATATTTTAATACACATATTGTTACTATTTCTACTAAAACAGTCTGTTTTTGAGGGTAGTATACATAACTTGTTCGGATATCTTGTGCGGTAATTGCATGTCTTTTTTTTTTTTTTTTTTTAAAGTAGGGGAAATGCCTTACGCATACCCGTCCACCGGGGGACGGACGGGTTATGTCGGACTCTCCACTGGAAAGGTGGTATACCAGTGGCCCTACCGACTAAAACCCCTACTACTCCCTCTTATCGTCCGTATAGTGGGGGAACACGGTGAGTAGCGCGAAGCCTGTTACGCGTTCCCCCGGACGGAGCCCGCCTGGACGGCGGGCCGGAAGCGACCCCCCCCATCGTGAGGGGAGGCCAGAAGGGACAGCCGAGGATGTCAAGCCGTCCCTACCAGGCAGCGGTGACCCGTGCAATGCTGGCGGCGGCACCCCCGTACCACGCGCCAGCTGGCCACCGTACGCAGGCCCTACTGGGCCCGCAACCACGAGCCACCCAAAGGGCGGCTCCGCTGCCGTAACCTTCGGTACGGCCCCGCCGGGCCGCGACGCACAGGGGGGATCAGCCTCGGATCACTGGCCCCCACTAACCGGTTGTGCGCCGCGGCCCCAACCACGCGCCTCAAGGCGCCTGCAGGCCCCACTGGCCCCGCAGCCCCACGTCGCCCTTACGGGCCGCAGCGACCCTACTGGGCCCGCAACCACGAGCCACCCAAAGGACGGCTCCGCTGCCGTAACCGACGGTACGGCCCCGCCGGGCCGCGACGCACAGGGGGGATCAGCCTCGGATCACTGGCCCCCACCAACCGGTTGTGCGCCGCGGCCCCAACCACGCGCCTCAAAGGCGCCTGCAGGCCCCACTGGCCCCGCAGCCCGTCGCCCTTGCGGGCCGCAGCGGGCGGGTGTCCAGTCCACCACGCTGCCACGCCTGGGTTCTCTTCGCTTCCCGGTGGTGCCCCTACCACCGGTACTAGGCCCCCTCGCCACGCCGAGGCGAGAACCCGTGAGGGGGTAATTGCATGTCTCGTGTTTCTTACCAAAGAGATGTAAGTTTTTTTTGACAAATATCAATATCTCGAATATGTATAGCGAAGGCAATGCAAGTATATTTAACTTTCTAAAAAGAGGTCTGCATGACTCCAATTGTCCTACTCTGCAAATACTTCGGATACATCTTTTTTGCAATATGAAGGCCCGGTTTATGTTCGTTGCATTTCCCCACAAGATCAGCCCATATCTGAGTATAGAACCCACATATGCGTGATATGCCATCAGAGCTGTCCTCTGATTAGCCAATTGCGTAAGGCGATAAAGAGCGTAGATGAACCTATTTATCCTCTGACACACCATATCAACATGAAGCTGCCAGGTTAGTTTTGAGTCCACTACGATGCCCAGAAAAGTAGCAGATGCGGCTTCCATAACAGGCTCACCCCTATGATGGATAGACAATGGTAATGGAACACAGCCTCTATTACTAAATTGTACACATTTTGTCTTCGAAACATTAATCTTCAAATTATTAAGTTCTAACCAGTTTGCTATTTTATCTAGCTCTGTATTAATCTCATTTCCATAGTCAATGTTATTGTTTTTGTGTATAGCTACAGAAATGTCATCAGCAAAGAGAGTGACTGGATAATCAGTGCATTTTGGTAGGTCATTTATATACAAAATGAAAAATAATCAAATCAATAATAATGTAATGAAATAATGCTAAAACCATAGAAATCACACATTTAAAAGTAACATACAATTTACAACACAAGATCAATAGTAAATGTAATGAAATAATGCTACATTTTTAAAAATAATTAACAAATGAAATAATTATCATTATTCTAATTAACTCTTTATATGCTTTATATGGCTATGTTGAAATTATTAATATCTAGTTAGGTTGCTAATTTTTTCTAAGCAGAGTGTCCTAAAGTTCATGCAGTGCACTTTTGAAATGAAAATAACAGCTAATACTTTTACATTCCCGAAATATTTTCTGCATTGCGTTCATAGCTGCTGCCTCGTAATCAGTTTGAAATTTTTTTGGTGACCAATTCGGCACTTGCGATTTTATTAATTGAAATAAGAGTTCATACGTTATTTGTTTTTTATTTGTTAACAAAGCATACACCAGTGGTACAACATAGGACGTAGCGTCTTTCGTCTCTTGATGTAGAGTAAATAGAAACAATTTCACAACAAATCATTTTTTGCTATCTGTACCTTGTTTTTGTAAATCTATAGACAACTTTATGTCGGATGAAACAGGAATATGTTTTCGGCTGAATCTGGAATCTTTAATAATAACTCGGTTTTCGGATGAATCAGGAATATATTTTCGGATGAAACAGGAATTAAAATAATTCGGATGAACTTTTCGGCTGAATGTGGAATAAACCATAATTTATTACGAATACCGAGGGTGACAATATACATAGGATATTATTATTAAAACACGAGTATCAGGGCTATTTGTCAAGTCGAGAATGTTATAGCTTAACAAGTATCGGAATAATGAATTGATCTAGTTTCATTTTGGCTGAGGTACTTAATGGAAACACGATTGAGACATCAAACTTGATTTACCAATTTTGGTTGAATTAAGTATGTTGAAGAAGAAATGCATGGAAAGTCAGTGTTACAGTGGGATCTTAGGTAAAACAAAGTTTTGGTGAATAGTTGACAAAAATTTTAGTGGACGGTTTTCAAATCGTGATTCTAAATAAATATCCTAACAAAGTTTGTCAGCTTTTCTCTGCGATTCACAAACGTCAATCACGCTCACGCTCTGTCCCGTAAAATGTTAGTAGAACTGAAAGGGACAGCTATACGTCTGAGTGACGCTCACCGTTGATTTGCTTTTGTATATTCGGGGGTTAGTCAGTTCTATTAACAATTTACTAGACGGCATGAGTTTGAGAGCTCAATCTTATTGACGTTTGTGAATTCGGGAGTAAGAATTAGATTTCATATTTCGTTATTTGATAAACTGACACTAATCCTGTCAAATAGAACAAATCCAACATCATTACGTCAAGAAAAGCCTGTAAACAACAGATATCAGTAATTGCTTGTAAACAAGCCAGGGTCAAGTTTACGGGCAGTCCTTGAACTGGCGGCCATCGCGGTGTTCAGTACGCAGGTCAAACAACAAATCGATTGGAGACAGCGAGCGGACTGGCGCCTTTTCTTCCACGTTGTAGCTTCAGGCACAGTACACAGAGAACAGTAAAACATCTACATACAAACATGCCGCTCTCGGTTTGAATGTGTGCGTGCGCGACCGCCGTGTCAGCACGCGATTTCACGCACACGCTAGCATAAAATACGGGGGGATGAGGTGGTGGCAGTACGGACGGGCTGTGCCGCGTGTCTGTGTGCACGCTAGGGTAATAACTCGGCGGGCGGCCTTAGATAACCTACTGTTTATACTGTGCTACAGGCATAACTTTCACATCCTCCTATACTCCATTTATTATAGCACTAGCGGCCGCCCGCGACTTCGTCCGCGTGGACTGAAGTTAAAAGAAAACGTATTTTTAGAAATTGTTGCCTATGTGTTATAATTAATTAATTATAAACATTATGTAAAGTTGCATTAAAATCCATTCAGTAGTTTTTACGTGATCTTTCACGCAACACACATACAACTTTCGCCTTTATAATAGGTATAAGTAAGACAGTAAGATTTACTCGTTCTATGCTTAAGAGTTCGATTACAATAGGTTTTCAACATCAACCAATGGTTCGTATTCATATTTTACCTACATTTTTTAAATAGCATAGAAGCGTTTCACAATCATACTTTGGTGAAGTCAAAAATTGGTATCATTTGTTGGTTATTGCATTGCTTACTTACCACGTATAAACATTTGGGGAAGTGAGGAACAGGGTGTGAAGTTTCAGGATTGTAGTTCCTATGTGACGAGATAGATGTCGCTACAAACAATACCAATATGAAAGTTGCAGGCTAGCTGTTTGTTTGACCGATAAAACTGACCTCTTTATTAGATTACGCGGTGGTACGTATGACTGAGCATCCAATCCCTTTCAATTGAATGGCTAAAGTCCGCATAGACGTAACTGTTACAATTGGAAGCCATACAGATGTTTTTTTTGGTGTAGTCGTCGGATTCACAAAGTCAATTTAAAACACTACTAAAACTAAAACACGATGTTGAGGAGAGGGTCGTGGCCCAGTGGTTAGACACTCTGGTTCGGAACCCGGTGGTCCCGAGATCAAATCTGGCCGTAACACACCTACTTTGTGTTAATTTTACAATTTGCGTCGAACTCTCCGGTGATGCAAAAATGTGAAACCCGAGCAACCCGGCGGTAGGCTCGCCCTTACCACGTTGGGTTCAGATTCCCTCGGCGAAATTTGGGCTTCTGAATGTTCCGTTTACATGACGGCAACAATCAGTGTGCCTCTGACTAACCCATTAGGGATATGGTCGTG
This sequence comes from Udea ferrugalis, assembly GCA_950022985.1. Lineage (NCBI taxonomy): Eukaryota > Metazoa > Arthropoda > Insecta > Lepidoptera > Crambidae > Udea > Udea ferrugalis. Next base: position 4,428,530 of record OX465541.1, read on the forward strand.
AGGGGATGTAAAATCTAGAACACATTTTACTTAATTAATGATTTTGCTTCAGTTTTCTCTGATTCAAATGGTTTCGTAAAAACTTCATAACTTCGTATTAACAGGAAAACCCGCTAAAAGCGTCGTGCCCAGGACTATAGCGCTAATTATCGCTAAGACTATTCAATATTTTTATATCCATAGTAAAGTAAGTTTAATACACACAAAAACATTTCAATTGTTATTTTCTGCTAAACTCTAAATTTTCAGACGCCGTGTACTTATGAACAACATTGCAGAAAATTAGCACCTCACAAAATGTATAGCAAACATACATACCTACGTAGTCAATCATGCCTTATGAAGAGCTTGCCGGAGTGTTTACACTTTGATTTAGAACTTTTATGCCTGAAAAGTAGGTAGGGTTTGCAAAAAAAACAACATTGAAACGTTGATTTGAATATTTAGATTTACTACTGGCGTAGTGTGGGATGGGCTCTGGGGTGGCATTCCGGCGGACGTCACTTCACATCTCGGTGCTTCACGCTCACTTCAATTATCAATATGCTTCACTCTGAATTAGTATTTTGTTTCATTTTGTATGTAAATAGTAAGAAAATGTTATTTGGCTTAGTTCTTTTCTCTCAAACGACCATAGTCGCAAAGAAATTGAATTTTAAAGATGACTCACCATGAGCGCAGTGAGTTTCGGCGCCCACCGGATCATAGCTGGTCCTGCTATGCTAATCTGGCTAACGCCAAATCTCGTTCAGGAAAAAACGCCAACTGTAATCGTCTATTGGCTTCACTTTGAATTACTATTCTCTCTCATTTGTATTTATTTATTTATTTGGTGTATACTACAGTTGACAAACAGTAAGACTTAGTCGACTTAGTCTATGGTTACAACTTAGAGCTAGATTGACAACCTAATTGTATCTATCACCGTTATCCGGGTTGGTTTATTTTATATCGGTGTTTTCCATCACCGGAGAATTAGCCGCAAATGTTACAATGAACTTGAGTTCATTGAAGTACTTTGAAGTAGGTGTGTTCCGGCCAGATGTGATCTCGGGACCACCGGGTTCCGAGCCAGAGTGTTAAACCACTGGGCAACGCTCCCAAAATGTTCTACAGTGTACGTTTTAAGTTTTTCTGCTGTCCTTACAAGTCTTCGTTCTCGCTTCATCAAACCTAATAACCTCTACATACATCAATACATACATCTTCAACAATACCATTATAGCAAGTTAGATGGTCTTTGTGAATTCCCCTTATCGTTTTTCATGCATATATGCTTAACTTATAACAAATTCTTCTTCACAAAATTATTGTTTGTTACATAAAACATATTTTGTGTGAACTGCCGGTTTGGAAAATCTGTATTCTAGTCGATATACCTACTAAGATTTACGAATTTCATGAAATTAGCAAAAATTTGAAACCTTTGTAAGTCGAAATATCTGGTTAACTATATTGTCCAACCTCCAAGTAAAATATGATCCGTAGATGGAAAGTCTCATTTGTGTAACATAAGGAATTCTTCATAATTTGTGTATTGTTTACCTTCTCGTCAGCGTTCCTCTACCTTTGGGTTGTTTGGAAGAGGTCGCTGTTTAGCAATAAAGCCGCCCTAATTGTAGATTAACGTATTAGTTCTGTGTTTGTATACTGTATATTACTGTTGTTTTGGTATGCAATAAAGAATATATATGTCTGTCTAAGGAATAAGGGCTTTGAATCTGGTTTGCAAAGTCAACGCCTCACCTGGCCAGGTACCCATTGCCCCCCTCATGGGTTCTCGCCTCGGCGTGGCGAGGGAGCCTAGTACCGGTGGTAGGGGCACCACCGGGAAGCGAAGAGAACCCAGGCGTGGCAGCGTGGTGGACTGAGCACCCACCCGCTGCGGCCCGTAAGGGCAGCGTGGAGCTCCCCGCAGCTACCCCCCCAGTGGGGCCTGCAGGCGCCTTGAGGCGCGTGGTTGGGGCCGCGGCGTACAACCGGTTGGCGGGGGCCAGTAGTCCGAGGCTGATCCCCCCTGTGCGTCGCGGCCCGGCGGGGCCGTACCGAAGGTTACGGCAGCGGAGCCGCCCTTTGGGTAGCTCGTGGTTGCGGGCCCAGTAGGGCCTGCGTACGGTGGCCAGCTGGCACGTGGTACGGGGGTGCCGCCGCCAGCATTGCACGGGTCACCGCTGCCTGGTAGGGACGGCTTGACATCCTCGGCCGTCCCTTCTGGCCTCCCCTCACGAAGGGGGGGTCGCTTCCGGCCCGCCACGCAGGCGGGCTCCGTCCGGGGGAACACGCACACGGCCTCGTTGCTATACGGCGTATTCCCCCACTACGGACGATCAGAGGGAGTAGTAGGGGTTTTAGTCGGTAGGGCCACTGGTATACCACCTTTCCAGTGGAGAGTCCGACATAACCCGTCCGTACCCCGGTGGACGGGTATGCGTAAGGCATTTCCCCTACTAGAGAAAAAAAAAAAAAAAGGTACCCATTGCCCATTTGTTATCTCGCTCTTGCTAAATGAAAAACCATAAGCAATGAAGGAAGAAGGTATGATCGGAAATGGGTAGCCAGTCATGCCGTTGATCTTACGTAAACGTTTGATAGGCGTTCAAATTCCATGAACATTTTGAACTTATTAGGTATGCAAAATAACTAATCAAAATACCCAAATAATAAAGTATGACGTACTTACCTACTCACTCCTTTGTTCAGCAATTATACGCGTGTAAGTTGGTTAGGTAATTACTATTTATCAAAAATAGCAAGGTTATGTACGTTCATTTCTAAGGTCTATTTACTATTTTACCTGGCCCACTTTTGGTATATTGTTGTTCCTTTACGATCCTCTACCTGAAGGTTGTCTGGAAAAGATCGCTAGCAATAAGGCCGCCCAAATTGTAACTACATTAGTAGCTGTACATTTTATTAAATAAGGAAAAGAAAGAAAGAAACAACGTTTATTGATTTTGGACATCGTACACATACAGATATAAACAAACTAAACAAAATGGTTAGAGAAAAAATAAATAATAAAGATAACAAAAGAAAAATAAACAAAAATTTTCACCAGACTGCAGTGTCACGATGTCCAAAATTAAAGGGACCCCACTCAGCTAATGCCTGGACCTGATAGGCTCAGACGCTGATTTTCAGTGGTGGTGATATTAAAACGATAATGGTTGCGTATAGAATATCCATCTATTTGAGATATTTACGTGTACTAGATGGTCTATAGGCTAATGTTAACTTTTTACCATCAAGTTTTTCCGCACCAAAAAAAGCTAAACCACTGAAATGACTTGTTCTTTTTTCCAGAAAAAGTCAACATATCCGACGGCGGCGCGGAGGCGAAGGCTCGAACCTACTACGACGCGTGCATAGACACCAATGAGACCATAGAGAAGCTGGGCCCAAAGCCGTTGCTGTCAGTCATAGAGCAGCTGGGGGGCTGGCACATCCTCCCGAATACCACTACCAAGCCCCACAAGTGGAACCTGCAGACGCTGCTTCAGGATGTACAAAATACGTGGGTGAAAGATCTACTTACTATTAAGAAAGAAGTACTGGAATAAATATTCGGTATTGGATTCTCTGAGCCCATCCATCTAATATAGTAGTACACCGCTCAGGTTAGAGCAGCCGCTCATTATGCGGAAGACGCTGGTTCAAATCCCGCCTGAATCCTATTATGATCTCATATTACTAATACTACTACCAGTCATATTACTACTACTAGTCATACCAATGTCAGAAACACTACTAAGTACTAGTAATACTACTTATAGATACACTACTACTAGGAATACCACAGCTAGTAACAGTACTTATAGTTAATGTTTTCTGATATTTACGCGAACACTATACATCGAAATAAAACAACTTTACGGATTCTACTCCGTGATCACGGCTGCTGTAAAGTAGTCGAAACGTCGGGTTAGAAAATGAAAGAAAATATAAGACCGCGAGTAGAATCCGTAAAGTTGTTTTATTTCGACTACTTATAGTTACACTACTACTAGTAATACCACTGCCAGTAACACTACTAATAGTTGTTACACTACTACTAGCAATGCTACTACGACTACCGACTACTACTGGTCGTAGTAATACTACTATTAACACAACTATTTGTAGTTCTGCTTTCTATTTGCTAGCTTGTTGTGGGCAAGAAAATATTGAAACCACTCACTTTTATTAGGGCATCGCTACGCTGATTTTGTGCAAATTTGACTTCAATGCGATAAATAAACAACGATAGAGATGAATAAGTATTTTCTATTTTACAGATATAATTTAGGAGGACTTTTCAATTGGGCTGTGACAGAAGACGATAGAAATTCATCGAAACATGTTATTGTTGTAAGTATTTAACAATTTTCTATCGCGCACTTAGTTATATTGTTATTGTTCTCTAGTCCTTCCTAGCGCTCTAAATTGTTTCACATAGTTGGATGGTTGATTGAGTATTTGTTTTTACAGTAGATTAATTTACAAAAAATAAAGGTAGGCATATTATTCTCTGGTTCTATTCCTATCTTTATTTTAGTTACTTAATCTACTTAATAAGACAATATTTAATCGACCACATAATTAAGAAGAAAAAGCTCTCTTGTAGAAAGAAATGCCCTAGATTAGCTGACCCAGACATACTATTAAATTGAAACAAATGATAATTTAAATCATTTATTGGCATGTTTGATATATTATTAAGTTTGTATTACACTCTACTGAGAGCTGTAGATTTTGAAACAAAAGAAAATACCATATATTCTACTTTGTATTAACGTTGATTAAATCTTAAATCTCAATTTTCTTTTCCAGCTGGACCAAGGAGGTCTGAACCTACCCACTCGCGATAACTACCTCAACAAAACTGCGCACAAAAAAGTTTTGGACGCTTACTTAGACTATATGACACGTATCTGCATTTTACTAGGGGCCAATAAAACTGAATCTAGGATTCAAATGAGCAGAGTCATCCAGTTTGAAACAGACCTAGCTAACATCACCACCCCTTCTGAAGATAGGAGGGATGAGGAAGGACTGTACAACCCGTATACTATCAAAGAGTGGCAGAAGCAAGTGCCGTTTTTGAACTGGACTATGTTCTTCAATGATGCTTTTAAGTTGATTAACAGAACTGTAAGTTAATGATCAATTTGTCTATTTTTACATGGAAGATTATATAATTGGACCGTAATGCATACATAGCGCAAAGGATGAGTTGTAGTAGCATTTAACAGGACACCATATTGCAAAGCACTGGTGGCCGTTGGGGTAGGGCACGGAGAACTTGATAAAAAAAATGATTTTAGTGTACGGTGGCCGGCACATCACGATACCCATTTCCGGTCAGTCCTCCTTGCTCTATCGCGAACAAATGTCATTTGGCAAGAGCGAGAGAAAAAACGGAAATGGGGTAACCTGATGTGCTGTTGACTGTACCTCGATCACTTTAAATTAAATGAGGAGACCTACATTGAGCAACGGAAGTATTGCAACTGCTTGTTATGATTTCGTCTTTAGAAAATCGATACAACGTCCAACTACAAACCATTTTTCTTAAAAGAATAACCTTAAACTTTATTTCAAAGTGTGGTCTTTTTTTACAGATATCAGACGAAGAAAGGATAGTTGTTTACGCACCTCACTACTTTACAAATCTTAGTAAAGTCATTGAGAAATATAACCAAACCGATAACGATCAAAAGTAAGTTTAAAAGTTATTTCATAGAGGACTCTTTAAATTTAATTTCCCAATTTTTGGGAACCTCTTTATGTTTAGGGGGAAATTTGGTGGTGTAATGTGACTCAAAAGGCAATGCATGTTTTTGGTGTCTTTTTTTATAAATCCAGCATTGTCTTTTTGACCTACTATCATTTCATTCATTCTTATATTGCAGAACAGTGACAAATGAAAGCTCAGGCTGAAAGTACACTTTGTTTGGTTTATTACCAAGATTTTAAAGAAAGAAAGAAAGAAAGAAAGAAAGAAAGAAAGAAATAAAATTTATTTGACACATACAACACACAGAAAAATGAAATTTTAAACATATTTTTTATTGGTGTATGTTAAGTTTCCGTTTAAAAATGGCCTCTATATTTGCCAAATTAGACTAAAATAGACTTTAGGTGAAGACAGTTGACTAATTATCATCCTACATAGTCCCAAAGTAATCATTTTTCTTCACTTCTCCTTTCATCAGATAGTCCTAATATTAATAATAAGAATGGAATCATTAATTTCAACTCCAGAACCCTGACCAGCTACATGATGTGGCAAGTCTCCAGATCTTTGTCAACTTACCTCTCCAAGAACTTCCGAGATGCCACCAAGATCTTGAGGAAGGCTCTCTTCGGGTCTGAGGGAACGGAGGAGTCGTGGCGATACTGCGTTACTGATACTAATAATGCTATAGGTGAGTCAGCTGTTATTATCATTCGCAAACTCTCCACCGAATTCAGAGTCAGTGAGAGTTGAGCACGCCTTCAAACACCTGCTGTCTTGTAAATTGTGTATACTCGTAGAGCTGAAAGTGACAGTTATAGGTACTTGTAAAAGCTGCTCAACGTTGAAAACTAAAGTTCAACCTTCTGTAGAACTGACTATAATACTTTTTACTGTGTTTCCTACTGGCTGAATTGTTCTATCAAGCTGGTCACTTAAGACCGTTTAGTCACTGTAAACAGAGAACAGTAAAATATCTACATACAGAGGCGCTCACATCAACCTTTACAAAACCGGTGCAAAATGGGTCTTATGTCAGCGGCATAAGGTGCCTCTATGTAAAGGTTGATGTGAGCGCCTCTGTACAAACGTGCCGCTCTCCGTATTTTATGCTAGCGTGTGCGTGACGCGCACGCTAGCATAAAATATGGGGGGATAAAGTGGCGGTAGTACCAACGGGCTGTGCCGCGTGTATGTGAGCACGCTAGGCTAATAACTCGGTGGGCGGCCTTAGATAACATACTGTTATGTTTACTATGACTGAGTCACCCGTTACAACACGACGAGAACTCATAAAGGCGAGCACTCCAATCTCCAACTCTTCCCCAAGCGTGGCAAGTATCGCCAGTATCCCCTCAATGCAATAATGACAAACTGGTCGATGTCAAAGACTGCCGAACATAGGTTCAGGGGTGGTCAAATGTTAATATTGATTTATTTCCTTCCAGGTTTTGCAGTAGGCGCCATGTTCGTCCGAGAGGTTTTCCACGGCGAGGCAAAAACGCAAGGAGAAATTATGATTGACAACATTCGATCGGCGTTCAAAGACAACCTAATGAACCTGGACTGGATGGATTCGGAGACCAGGTCGGCGGCGGAGACCAAGGCTGACGCTATCACGGATATGATTGGTAGGCTTATACTTACCGTTAAGTTGTTGATGAGTCAGTAAAGTTTTAGTTTCGTGGTGAAATTAAATAAAGAGAAGCTTAGTCTGCCAGAACTGGTAGAAAACTCAACGAGCCTGTTGGCACATTGGACACTATTTTACTACCTATATCACCAAAGGACGTGAGTTTGATTCTGAACCTAGTTAATCATTCATGTGATAAATATTTGTTTGTGCTATGTGTTAGTACTTACACGTGGTAAGGTGTGTGGGTAAAATAATGGAAAAACTACCTAACTTGTTGAATGCCTGATGCGTTATTAGTAGAGCAAGCAATAGTATCTTGGTTGACACCAAAAGGCTCGAAAGTGGGGCAGAGTCACCCCTTGACATGTACCTGTAATTTTGCGTTCCATGGGGATATTTTTCTGTTTTGGGTATGACTTTTATGCCAGTTTTAAGGGCACATTAGAACACGGCCACAAATGCTACAATACCAAACTATCTTTTCACAGGTTTCCCCAACTACATCCTGGATAAGGAAGACCTGGACAAACAGTACAAAGAGCTGGTGGTGACTCCTAACGAGTACTTCGAGAACAACATCGCCTTCAACGTTTTCAGCCTGAAAAACGACCTGAAGAAGCTGGATCAGCCCGTCAATAAGACTAAATGGGGTCAGTGCAACAGTTTGTCATTTAGACTTCAAATATGGCACGAACTGCCTGCTAATGTAATTTTTAACTGTTTTTAAGTATGTACAGACGCGACGCCATCAGATTTACGTGACCTATGTCGAAATAATGAGATCCGCAGGAGAACTAAGACAACCGACATTGCTCGAGGAATGGCATCCTTAAAGTGGCAGTGGGCGTGACATATACCGCGGAGAACCGATGGCCGTTGGGGCGGAAAGGTTCTCGAATGGCGACCGCGTACCGGACGACGTTCCGTGGGCAGGCCCACCACAAGGTGGACCGATGATCTTTTCAAGGTCGCGGTAAGCCCCTGTAGCCGCTCGTCGGGGGAGGTCTATGCCCAGCAGTGGGCGACGTTCAGCTGGAATGATGATGATGTCGAGAAGATGTCGTTACTGAGATGGGTCACTTAAATCTAAAGGCGTCCCTACCAAGTTTTGAGTAACTTTTAATTATTTGTAATGCAAAGTTTCTGTCTAAGTATTTTTGTTTAGAAACAAAAAATAGGAATCTCTTGATAACTTCTCTATTTTTGTTGACAAAACTCATTTACTTTTGATATCCAAATTAAAGTCAACGGTCGCCTTTTCAACAAGGTGTATACCTACTTTCAAACTGCTTTTAGGTCGTTTTTTACAAATCTATTTATGTTTCAATTTCTTTACTATATACTTTTTTCTGCCTTTTGAAAATGAATAACCTAACGTTTTTCCGGTCTCCAGGAATGACCCCATCTACAGTGAACGCGTATTACACTCCCACTAAGAACCAGATAGTGTTCCCTGCTGGAATTCTACAGCTTCCTTTCTATGATGGGGAAAACCCTAAAAGCGTCAATTATGGTGCTATGGGTGTGGTTATGGGACACGAGTTGACGCATGCCTTCGACGACCAGGGGAGGGAATATGACAGGTGAGTTTTTTATTCTTTAGAAACTCAAAATTAAATCTACAAGCCTATTAAAGTCAGGTTCTGGGCACAGGCCACACCTCAACTATAAGGTGGTGCGATACATACTGCAAGGATGTATGGCTAGTGAGAAACCTTACTGCCAGATGTTATCAAGCCGCCCTGAGGCCTCCGACTAGGCTCCATGACGACTTTTGTTGACGACAGCCGAAACAACAAACATTCGTGTGAATGAGCATGTCAGCTATAACTATACTAAAAGTAAAACTTTCCCTATCCTACTATAACTATCCCAGGACATTATTCCACACAGCGCCATCTAGCCCTAAGATGAGCTAATTAAAGCCCGTTTTTATGGGATAGGTACTAGACAACGGATAAACATACTTAAATACTTTTTCTTTTGTAAATAAGTAGTAACCGACTTCTCTACAATTAGGTACCTACACCGAATTGGTCGTCAAGCTTGTATTGGTCTGTACCTAGATCAATGTATATTATATTATTCCAAAATAAAAATATATTTAGGTATCTTTACTAAAGATCTGAAAACCAGAAAAAGACATTTGGTCATGTTGGCAGGACTCGAACGCATCTTTCGCAAACCTTTGGAACCTTTTTTTTGGATAAAGATACTGCATGGAAAATGCTAAAACAATCTATATATATAAAAGAAAGTCGTGTTAGTTACTCCACTTATAACTTAAGAACGGCTGAACCGATTTAGCTGAAAATAGGCATGGAGGTAGTTTAGAGCCAGGAGAAGGACATAGGATACTTTATATTTATTTTTTTAATTATTGCCCTCAAGGCGGAACAAAGTTCGCCGGGTGAGCTAGTAATAAAATATATTTAACTATGTTTAACCGTTCTTTAGGATCCCATGGCGCTGCGTGGATTTACTGTCCAGTGATTTTTGGTTCGTTAAAATATTTATTAAGTTTGTTATTTTTTCTCAGATTCGGAAACCTGAACCAATGGTGGAACAACGCTACGATCGGTCGCTTCAAAAAGCGAGCTGAATGTATTAAAAAACAATATTCTGAATACAAAATGGATGGACAGCATCTGAATGGAAAGCAGACTTTAGGTAAATATCTATATAATATAGTTTTTGTATGCTTGCATCAGTAAATACCTATTAACTTGACCAATTATCTGTAATATTATAAGCCTATGAATACACGTCGGTTTTACATCCGCATTTTTCGGTGTTAACTTTTTTTTCAATTTTTTTTGCATTATTCTTTGTATCGAAGTTATATCTATTTTAAATATATTTCAGGTGAAAATATAGCTGACAATGGAGGGTTGAAAGCATCATTTCACGCTTATTTAGATTACAGCAAGACTGCCCAAGTGAACCGCACCCTACCAGGGCTGAACTACAACCACCGGCAACTGTTCTTCATATCTTTCGCTCAGGTGAGTAACACTTATACCATCACGCCTATTCCTTCGCGGGTAGGCGTCTCTGCCTACCCGCCTGCCTACTTTTGCCCTGTGGTTTGGGGCGTTAGAATTCGGCCGAGGTCCCCCCCCGCCTGTCGTAAGAGGCGACTAAAGGTTGCCCTGAAGTCGCCAAGAGTGCACATGGGAGACTGTGTGCTTCCATTGCACAGGCAATCCTGTGGGCGGCGGCGGTTAAGGGGGGCCTCGCACTGCTGGGGATCACCTGATAGAGTCACTCACGGGGGTCCTCGTGGATTTCTGGTACCGCGCAGAAGATCCGCGGAGTTGAGTGGGTATGCCCACGCCCACTGGGGTGGGTGAGCCCCACACTCCCCCGCTCTCCTACTCAGGAAGCGGGATAGTGCGTCAAGGCATTCTCCGCGTAAAAAAAAAGGCAGAGACTACTTCTAATAATGTCTTCCAATACATTTTTGGCGCTTGCTATATTAGCGCGGTAAAGGTGCAGTCGGGGAATGAAAGGGTTGACCACCCTAAGATCTGTTTTTGCTTACTCAATGATGACATTGACAAGATCAATTGGTTCAACTGTCAATCGTGAAGGAACATATGTCTAATCGAATTTTAGTTTTATTGTCAGACAATAAAGCATACTTTTCGGGATACTCTAGCCTGTTAAACAGTTTAAAAAGGTAACATGTGCTTGCAACGCGTAAATGAATGTGTTTGAAAACTGGTCAACCTTTTCATTCCGCGACTTTTCTTATGGCTAAAGCTCGTAGCACACTGCCTGCACGGCAACATCCCGGCTCCGACCCAGCAATGTGAACCTAGCTTAAGACATTTGTAAGTACTACAAGTTGAAACAATCTATCAAATTCACTTTTAGGTATGGTGCTCCGCGATGACCAAAGAATCGACTAAAATGCAAATTGAAAAAGATGACCACACAGTAGCCAAATACAGAGTCATTGGCCCTATATCGAACCTAAAAGAGTTTTCTGACGAATTCAACTGTCCTATTGGATCTAAAATGAACCCAGAACACAAGTGCGAGGTTTGGTAAACGGAACGTTACAGGTTAAATGGAAAAGTATAATAATATCGCTAAAAGCTTTAGCTGTGCTGCGTATTTATTGAAAAAACTGCTAATATTGGCAATGCAAATATGAAAATAAACTTAGCAGTTTAATAATTGAATGCAAAAATAAAGCAGTTTTTATTCATGAAATTACTAATGTATTTATGCATGATAGAGTTTGCATTGGCAATATCAAGTTGTTTTTTTTAGGAGTGTGTAAATGAGACGGACTTAACCCCTTATTTATAAAAACTTAAACAGCGCTTTATCATGACGTGAACTTTGTAGTGATTTGTCGCCCAAAAAACGTAATAGTCTATTCACGTTGAAGATGCAGTGATTTTTAAATGTAATTCTTTCACACACAAAAAAACCCAGATCCACAACCTTTGCGTTCGAAAGTATGTGTTCAACTGGTCACTGTGGACTTGGCTTTCTAATTATGAACGATTTGATTGGTAAGGGGGCGTGCTAGGTCGATAACCAAGTACAAAATCACTGCATTCTTAACGCGAACGGACTATAGGTGTGAACAGGCTGTAAATGACAAAATACGTCGAAAGCTTATTCTGTTTTGGCGTCGTGTTGGTTTTTATGAATGAGGGGTTAGGTTTAATGCATTCATCAAACTAGCAACACAGTCCGTTGAATTGTTACGCATAGAAAGGTCTGAATGATCGGTTTTTGATATATAAATGTATATAAAATAGAGCTTAGCAATGGTTAACTAGAAAAACGGGTATAAAATAGATTAATAACTAATGTTGACAGCACAGATATTGTGTTCTGATCAAAAAAAGTAGATAAAATACTTTTATTCCAGTTTTAAGTAAACAAAAAACACGATTTTTTTTAATTACTTGTAAGTAATCCGAACAAATGTTTTATTTGTAGATAAGAATAAAGTTCCATAAAAACTTTTTTTGACCGTGAAAGTCAATAGTTGGATAATGTCCAGTTGCCAAAGCCATTTTTTATTTTTAAAAAGGTAATACGTTTTTGCACCAAATCAAAGACGTAAGTTGAATTATGAAGTTAAGAATACATTTGATTGTGCACATTCACTTATCTGTTAAATAATTCCATATATAAGTGTAATTTGTGTGCTTTTACCATAATGTCTAATAATGTTTATCGTACTAACATTTAATCTGCTGTAGATTGCATATACCTAGTATTATTCAATTCGGAGCGGTTGGTCCTGAAAGCAAAACGTCCTCTTGTATGAAACGACCATAACGCAGTAAGTCATGGGAGCAAATAGTCCGCAATTGAAAAAGCTCTCGAAGTAAATCGTCACTAATTGAAAATGTCATGCAAGCAAGACGTCCTTAACGCATAAGATCCTTTTTTAACTCGTTAGCTGTAGCGGAAAATAAATAAAACCTATTCGGAAGAAGAATGAGTTTTAAAAACAAACCGTCTGCAATTGACATTTTGATTACATGAAATCTATACATATCACAAAAGTAGGAAGTGAAAGAGTTTGTTTGTTTGTTTGAACTTATCTCAGGAACTATTAGCTCGTTATTAGTGGAGCAGGAATAACAAATGTGGTAAAAACGGTGATTTTTTTTTTTACTTTAGCCGCTTGCGCTGTGTACTTGAAAGGTAATAGTTACGCAAAAATATGTAACTCAAATATAGATTATAGATAATTGTAGATTTAATATTTTTTTCAACATGGCGTAAAAATGCACCAAAAATGAAAATGCAATAGTTCTCAACCATTACAACCACATCGGTCGTCAATCATAATAATATCAAATGAAATCGTTATATATTTCCATTCATTTCATCAGAAGGATTAACATTTAAAAGAACATGATGGTGCTATCACACTCTTAGATAGAATTGTTGTGATCATTAAGAAATTACTGATAATTTTCATGTAATTGTCTATTTATCAATACCTACTCTGAGTTGCCCCCGTCAGTTTTCTGGAAGAAAAAAATGGAAAATTCGAAACAATTTCTAAACTACTATATAAACTGTCTGTCTACGACAACATATTATATTTCTTAGATTACCTATCTTAAATCCGTAGTATTTTATGGTAGACTCCTTTAAATAAAATATCCACAAAAGTTGTCCAACTTTTGTAGAAATACCCAATTAAGGAAGTAAAGTTAGTTGCTATACTACTAAATAATCTGTGAAAATTGTAAGACTTTCTGTTACCGTTATTAATATACCGTAAAAATACCCAGAAGAAAAAACACGTTTATTGTATGGGGACGCACCTTTTGAATTGCGGACGTTTTGCTCCCTTTACCATTTCAATTACTGTCATTTGATACTAAGGACGTATTGCTCTATTGACAGATGCCATTTTGAATTACGGACGTTTTGCTCCTATGACATTTTGCTTTCAGGACCACCCGCTCCGAATTGGTATTATTGTTTATACCTATTGCGAACAAAAAGGTACAATTCATTACCCTTTACCATATTTGTTAAGTATAAAAAGGTTTTTTTGCAATTAATTTATTTAATGCATTATTTTCGTTAGATTTTATAAAATATTATTTATGTAAATGTGTGCAATGTTTAGATGTACTTAATTTTAAGTAAGTAAAAGAAACCTATTGAGGATGTATTTTTAAATTAGTGCCATTTTAAGTGTCAGGATTCCACGTAATATTATAGACAGGATCCTAGTTTTTTACCGTTCATAAGGATAAAAATGCTGGTCATTTTTGCTTTATTTGATGTTTCAGTGTTTAAATCTGTGCATAATTTATATACATAAGTTTAATATTCTTGTTGTGACGTAATTGTGTAATGTCTATAATCTAATTTACTAATAGTTTTAGGATTTCATGTTGAAATTAAAGGTAATAACGCCTTTTACCGTTAAATACGAAATTAGTGATGTCAGAAAACAGTTAGTGACCGATAAAAACTTGCCTAGCCCTCTGAAGATAACCCCTTTATGCATAAAAGCTAAATCAGCCCAACAGCACCACTTTAACTATTTTCATAACATAACATACCCTCACGACCGTATCCCTGATGGGTTAGTCAGAGGCACACTGATTGCTGCCGTCATGGTGAACGGAACATTCAGAAGCCCACATTTCGCCAAGGGAATTTGAACCCAACGCGGTAAGGGGCGAGCCTACCGCCGTTATCCGGGTTGCTCGGTGTTTTCCATCACCGGAGAGCCAGCCGCAAATTGTACACAAAGTACCTATGTGTGTTCCGGCCAGATTTGATCTGGGGACCATCGGGTTGCGAGCCAGAGTTTAACCACTGGGCGACGACGCACAGCGTTATACATTTATACAAATAATTAAATTACTGAAATAGGTAGGTATACATACACACGACCTATTCCTATCCAATACCAAAAACTAATACCAGTGGTATTTGTTTATGATCGTAATTAAATTCTATTCCGGACGAATACCAAAACTACATTGAAATATTTAAAATTTGGTATTCGTCCGGAATAGAATTTAATTACGATCATAAACAAATACCACTGGTATTAGTTTTTGGTATTGGATAGGAATAGGTCATACACACCATTGCGATGTTGCACAGTGATGTAATAAAAATAGAAATAGACTGAACAAAATAGCAACCAAAAACAAAATTACCCTTGTTGTTTTGTTGTTGTCAACTTATTGCAAATAAGGGTGACAGCCTTCACCACCCTTCAACACCTAAACTAATGCTACATCGCTGATTTAGCTCTTATGAATAAGAAGGGTAATTTACTAGTCAGTCACTAATATAAATAATATACAGGGTGATTTCGCAACGGGTTGACATTTTTTAAAGAGAGACTCTGAATCAGTAAAGTCGATTTATGTAGTTTTTTCTTATTTTGAATTCCCATCCGCTGTTAAAAAATAATACGCGTTGATGATTTACTTCATTCATGAGGATATTTTCGCACGAGTTAAATGACAAGTTTAGTAGTCATTTTAGTGACAATAACCCTCCTTCATAGACTTACTTTTTACAAGCTTTTTATAGAAAAAACACTGTAAACTACTATAAAAAAGTAGTTTTACTTCGAACTTAAACGTCCTTTTATTCTAGAGAAGTTATTAAAAAAAATAGGGCAACTCCTGGCAAAGTCACCCTGTATTTGACTTTATCTTAAACAGCAATTTTACAGTTTTGTGATCAATATTAGATCATAATTTAGTACAAAGGATAAAAGGATAAAGGTCTTCATTAAAATGAATTGCGACAAAACTTAATAATGTAATATACATACAAAAAGTAGTGCCTTTATCTCAAAACAGATAGAACAGACACAATCGTGTACTTTTGTGTGAATGAAACATAATAAATAACATATGTATCGTGAAATGTCATCGTCGAATAATTGACGGTATGTATGCAACTGTTGGAATAAGTGTCTAATATCCAATAATCTTTGTGGTATTCCGGTGGGCGCCAAAACTCACTTCGCTCGTAGCGAGGTAGCTTTAAAATTCAATTCCTTTGCCGCTGTGGTCGTTTGAGAGAAAATAACTAAGCCAATAACATTTTTAAAATTATTTACATACAAAGGGAGAAAAAATACTGATTCAAAGTAAAGCGTATTGATGATTGAGGTAAGCGTGAAGCAGAGATGTGAAGTGATGTCCGCCGGAATAGCACCCCTGGAATTTTAATTTTATGTTGTTTTATGCTAATAAACTGAAGTACGAGTAGCTATGTCACTCTACTGTCAAGTTGCTTCAATGCTGAACTTATTTGAACTATCTATTAGTAAGTAAAACATACCTTTATCTTGAATCTATTTATTCTTGCTGGTAAATCGCATAATGAGTACCTAATTACGATTAATAGAAATAATATAGCAGAAATATAATAATGCCTTATAACAAAAATCTTATTCACCACTATTTAATAAAATAAACAATGTCAGCTTAGCTTAATATGATAACGCATGATAATAATCTCAATAGTGAGTCCATTTAGACAGTTAGAATTTTATCATACATATAACATTTTCAGTAAACTGTTTTCATATCATTGCGGGTTTTAATAGCATAGTTCGAGACCAAATAGTTAGCTAGGGAATATACCAACATAATAACATAATTATTTTTATTGTAATAATCACTGTCGATCAATAAGATACATTTATTTTCGTAGTAAGTGCCAAGCCGATATACATGTTGAATATTTCAAGTGGGCGGTTTTAGGCTAAATTCTAAGCTATGAGGAGAGAAATTTCAAAGACTAAGACTGAGTTCTTAAATTTTGAAGAAAACTTCTTACCCAGTCTGAAATAGAACCAATTAGTTTTCAAGAAAAACTTCCTTTTTTAATTTTTTAACTTCATTGAATTTCATCCTTGTCAGTGTCACTAGGTGATTAGCGAAAAGTAACTAACTAAAATGAGCCTTCTAAAAGGATTTTCTTAATTCCTCATACTTTAGGATTTTAACTACCACTTTCGCTCGAAAGATTCAACCTGTATACACCAGTATTAATTAGTAATTATGTAACGATAATAATAATAATATCATCACCCAAGAGCACATCAAATGTACCTTCTTTGCATACCTATATAATACAAATACAATAATTAATAATATAGTAATATTTGTACGAAGTTTTAGTGTCAATTTAAAAAAATATTTTTATAATTTGAGATTTTACTTTGGTTGTAGGTTAAGTATACATTTAAGTAGAAAATTCGTTTATTTTAAATCACAAATGGTTTTATCTACATTAGGAGGGAGAATGATGTCATTCATTGATTCATAAATAAATAAATGAGCTATTGACTTCACAAGATTATGAGTATTGCATTACATGAAGTTTTTTTCCGGGCTAATGTAAGTAATATCTGCCCACTTTTTGAAAGAAAACTGCCAACGAATAACTTTTCATCAATTGGCAATAATTTTCAACTCTAATGTCAAAAATTATTTCTATAAATCTTCATTTCAGACTTTACACAAAAATTATACATAAAAAGAACTTAGAGCATGAAGATAATAAGATAGGAATATCTTTTTTCAAATTTGTAATATTTTATTGTTAGTTCAAGAGGTGTTAGTGCAGGAGTGAGTTCCCCGAATGCACGGGGTGTCATTTACTTTACTTTATACGCCCTCTGTAAGTACTTTCTAACAAATTTTGACAGCTGGACCTTTGACAGACTTGATCTGACTTCGCCAGTGGCGCCATCAGGTGGGCACAAATAGAAGCTGCATAAAAACCATAGGAGAATTTGGTTGTATCGATGGTTTGTTACATGATGAAAAGAGATGTCATTTAGCAAGAGCAAGATAAAAACCTAAATGAGTAGTATGCCGTTGACTACACAAAGTACAAATTGTCTTGGAGTAGAAATGAGGGCCATTACTTTTTTGGTTAGGCACAAGCAAACGACTGCATACATTATTTGACAATCGTTGTCTAAGATTCCCTACAGCGCCTCTAGCGGATAGTGAAGCAATTACAAAATATTCCTAACAAATTATTTACGCAGACGTTAGTGTGTGCGTGAACGAAAACTCACGGTTTCATTCTTAAAAACATAGTTTGCTTGCTCTTCCAAATCTGTTTTGATACTGTAAAATTATTTAAATTATTAACGGTTTTAAAACTGAGTTATTTTATTTTATGTGTTTTGGTAAATTTTTTTGACTGATTTGATTGAGAGTATGTATGACATTAAATTTTGTGTCCAAAAATGCGTGTGTTTTATTTATATTCATGCATTTCGTCATTAGACGTTTGCTTATTTATGGATTTTGATCACGGAACAGAAAAAACAGATTTTGATCAACTTGCAATAGGTATTTTTTTATTAGAAAACTACCTACGGTGACAAATACTAACATTCATGAATGCAATGTTTTTTTGATTAATACAAAATTTGGAAAAAACGCTGTACATCTCATTTTCATGTTAAGCAATCAAGTGGCAAAATTGGGTAACATGATGTATTGAATGGAACATCTGAAACTCCACCAAATAATTGATTTGATTAATTTGATTGCTCAAATTAGTTGATTTCACAGAGACTTAATGAGTTAATCAGAAAATCTTGCAACTAATTAAATCTAGTAGGAAGTCTTAGTAAGGTGACTGTGTCAGTAGCTCTTTACGGTCGAAGCCAAGATGTGGCTTCTACCACCTTTGCTGGTACTCCTGATTTTCAGTCTTTGCTTGCCAGAGACATCCCAGGTTAGTAAACTCTATTTTATTGCATAAATGATGAAATCCGTAGAACTGAATTCGCTGACGTAGCCCAGCGGGTGATCAGAGTGCCTATTCCGACACGCACACCGCTTTTGCTCACATAACTGTCCCGAGTCGGTAAACGTGAATTTGTATGGCGTTGAAGCACCGCCATCTAGTGGCGATTAGGAGAAATAACGTCTGCGAAGCGTCAAACCAAGACCCTGACGAATTTGAAAGTCATCTACATAGAGTAATCTACCAGTAAATAATGACCTCCTTTATTTGGTCGGCTTACGCACTTATGCCAACTTAAGAAAAACAACGTGCTCACGGGGAGCAGAACTGTTTGTGCGTTTCGGAATAGGCACTAAGGTTGCAGTGGTAGTGAGCTGGTTCGTTTTTCGTCTTCACAGACATCGGTGAACCGAGCTGGGCACATAGCGTGAAGAAATAATGGCCGCTGTGCACCAAAGTGTCATTTGATGGTAACGTGGACTGAGTCATTCACATAACCTATGATTAAAGCCATCATTGCGCGATGGCAAAATCTGGGTGTCCTTATGCGAATACGCGATCACGATCTCCCCACTACCACAATAAACAGAGAACAGTAAAATATCTACATACGAACGTGACGCTCTCGGTTCGAATTTGTGCGCGCGCGTCGCGCGCCGTGTCGGCACGCGATTCCACGTACACGCTAGCATAAAATATGGGGGACTAAGGTGGCGGCAGTACGTGCGGGCACAGTATAAACATACAGTGGGTTATCTAAGGCCGCCCGCCGAGTTACTAGCCTAGCGTGCACACAGACACGCGGCACAGCCCGTCCGTAGTACCGCCGCCCTATGCCTCCCTATTTTATGCTAGCGTGTGCGCGAAATCGCGACACGGCGCTCGACGCGCACGCACACATTCAAACATTAGTATGTAGATGTTCTACCGTATGTTTATACTGTGGTACGGGCCTGTGTACGGGCTGTGCCGCGTGTCTGTGAGCACGCTAGGCTAATAACTCGGCGAGCGGCCTTAGATAACCTACTGTTATGTTTACTGCAGTCTCTCCAAAGGTGCCAAATAGACTACAGGTACATCAAGGTGCTAAGGTACCTATACGAAAACGCCACCATGTCGGTCCGATTACAGAACCAGAGCTCTAATCCGATCCAACTACAGCGAGGCGTGAGACAAGGAGACGTCATATCTCCGAAATTGTTCACAGCTGCGTTGGAGGATATTTTCAAGCTTCTGCACTGGAAAGGACGCGGCATCAACATCAATGGCGAGTACCTAACACACCTACGATTCGCCGATGATGTAGTTCTTATGGCTGAGACCTTGGAAGACCTGAACATAATGCTCGAAGATCTCGGTAATGCTTCTCAAAGAGTGGGTCTTAGGATGAACATGGACAAGACGAAAATCATGTTCAATGCCCATGTTGCACCCGCTCCAGTTAACGTTGGGAACATTACACTCGAAGTTGTTGACCACTATGTTTACCTGGGACAGGCAGTCCAGTTAGGTAAGTCCAACTTCGAGAAAGAGATCTCTCGTCGAATCCAGCTCGGATGGGCAGCGTTCGGGAAGCTCCGGCATATATTCGCGTCCGAAATTCCTCAGTGTCTCAAGACGAAAGTCTTTGACCAGTGTGTGTTGCCAGTAATGACATATGGGAGTGAGACGTGGTCGTTCACTATGGGTCTTATAAGAAGGCTCAAAGTCACCCAACGAGCAATGGAGAGAGCGATGCTTGGTGTTTCCCTGCTTGATCGAATCAGAAATGATGAGATCCGCAGGAGAACTAAGGCCACCGACATCGCTCGAAGGATTGCATCGTTGAAGTGGCAGTGGGCGGGACACATAGCGCGGAGAACCGATGGCCGTTGGGGCGGAAAGGTTCTCGAATGGCGACCGCGTACCGGACGACGTTCCGTGGGCAGGCCTTCCACAAGGTGGACCGACGATCTTTTCAAGGTCGCGGGAAGCCGCTGGATGCGGACAGCGCAGGACCGATCGTTGTGGAGATCTTTGGGGGTGGCCTATGCCCAGCAGTGGGCGTCGTTCGGCTGACATGATGATGATGTTTACTGTGCTGATACTAAGTCACCCGTTACAACACGATAAGAACTCATAAAGGCGGGCACTCAAATCTCCACCTCTTCCCCAAGCGTGACAAGTATCGCGGGACACGATCATCGCGAACCACGCTTAAGATACTCCTTCATCATCAATAAGTTTGATCCCGCGTTCGCACGTAGACTTTTTAAACATTCTGGTCGCGCTAATGCATCACGTGATCGCCTAGACACCTATTCTATTCTTGACCAACGACTACCATTATCTACTATTATTATGTTAGCTTTTGGGGTGGCTGAATAAACGTTTTTCTATTTCTATAGAAGAAGAATGAACAAAAATCTTTATACTTGTTCCTAATATCAGAATAGGGGTCTAGTTCATGATATCACCAATCGTCGCATCGAAGGTCGGTTCATCGAAAAATCTTAATCGACGAGTCATTGCATCGACGGAAATAAATGTATGTTTTTTTGTCCTTTACAGTTCAGTTCAGGAATGCCAGGAGCACCAGGCTTACCAGGAGGGCCTGTTGGAAGACCAGAAGGGTCTCCAGGAATGCCAGGCAGTCCAGGGTGGCATAATCCTTGGGGTGGAGGCTCAGGAAAGCCTGGAGAGCCTGGAACACCTGGTGGAAGGCCTGGTGGAAGACCTGGTGGAAGTCCAGGAGGGCCAGGTTTGCCAGGAAGTCCAGGGTGGCATAATCCTTGGGGTGGAGGCTCAGGAAAGCCTGGAGAGCCTGGAACACCTGGTGGAAGGCCTGGTGGAAGACCTGGTGGAAGGCCAGGAGGGCCAGGTTTACCAGGAAGCCCAGGAGGCTTTCCTTGGGGTGGAGGCCCAGGGCAGCCTGGAAGTCCTGGAGGGCATCATTTGGAAGAGAGTTCTGAATGGTCTCTTTCGGAAGAATGGGGGCAATCAGGACAGCCGGGAAAGCCTGGTGATCCAGGAGGGTATCACTGGTCACCTTGGCCAGGGGCAGGGAAACCAGGAAGTCCAGGAGGAGTAAGTCTTTTTAAACATTTACACAAACATAAATTGCTTATACAGAGTGTTTCAAATATACCTCAAAAGACTGAAATGTCACTTTATAACATTATTATTATAATCATAGAAAAATAAACACATTTTGTCACAGTCAGGTTGAAATATGCGATTTTGGGGCGTTTGGGTTATAATGGGGCAACCCCAGGACAAAGCCAGGGACACAGTAGCTCCAGAAAGAAAATAACATAACATACCCTTACGACCATATTCCTAGTGGGTTAGTCAGAGGCACACTGATTGTTGTGAACGTAACATTCAGAAACCCACATTTCGCCGAAGAAATTTGAACCCAACGTGGTAAAGGGCGAGCCTACCGCCGTTATCCGGGTTGCTTGGGTTTTATATCGGTGTTTTCCATCACCGTAGTGTTAGCCGCAAATTGTACAATGAACACAAAGTAAGTGTGTTCCGGCCAGATTTGATCTCGGGACCATCGTGTCGTGTCTGATGTGTGTTGATTGTACACGCTTATGAATTCTCGGGTGGCCGCTAGTATTACTGTTGAGGTGCCAATCCATTTAGTTAATATTTGGTTTATTTTCAGCACTATGGTGGCGGTGGCGGTGGCGGTGGCGGCGGCGGCGGTGGCGGCGGCGGCGGTGGCGGCGGCGGCGGCGGCGGCGGCGGCGGTGGTGGTTGGTTTGGAGGTGGCGGTAGTTGGTTTGGAGGTGGCGGTAGTTGGTTTGGACCTAACCAGAAATACCGTTACAGAGAGCCCGCCAAAACTGACAAGATCAATAAACTTCCTCCTTTCAACAAGCTTCTTCCAGAGTTTATCACCAGGCCCTTCGGGAAAACAACAAGAATACCTAGATATTTTCCTGACATGGCTGGCAGGCCTGGCAGGCCGGGCTGGCCTGTCAAGCCTGGCAGGCCTGTCAAGCCTATCAGGCCTGTCAAGCCTATCAGGCCTGTCAAGCCTAAGTGGCCTGTGAGGCCTGCCAACCCTCGCTGGCCTGGGTTGCCTGGCGGGACCGGCAACTATATACCGCGTCCTGGTCCGTCAAGTCTCAGTGATGGTTCCGGCGTTTTTAATGTGAGTATCCAGAGGCCAACAAACACTAAGGATACCCTTGGAGCTGGCCCTAGCAGGGAAGCACAGCAGTTACGGAAAAATCGTGAATGGAGGCCACGTGCATTTCTTAATAATTTAATAATATTAAGAAATGCACGTGGCCTCCATATGTCGTTCTTACGTATGGGACAATACAGATAAACGCTCAGTTAGCCTAAGCAGTTTTATATACTCGTAATGTAAGGTTCGTCAAATGCTTGGCGTTGTGTCGCGTCACCCCGTCACTCGTGCAAAATGTTACTCAAATATGCTCGTTGGTTTTTGAAAGGTGGCCACAAAACATCGAGTGTCGTGCTCGTAATCGGGTAAAAAATGGCAAATTCTCGATGTTCTGATACAAAAGTAGTAAGTCTATGTTCAGCTTTAGAGAAGCGTTGCCATCGAGCACAAAGCCACTAGACGCCCGATATTTATTGTATGAAATGGGGGGTGGTAAGGGTTAGAGCGTGCATTGATGTAAGTTCAGGGGTGGCATTCACCATTTGCACATCGAACGTTCGAACGGTGAGTTTGTAAGTATTTTTGAGTTATGAAAAATTCAATATCTACGCGCATGTGACCGTTTGCGAAGATCTAAGCCAAATTACATTTTGAAATTATTTCCATACAAATGAGTTAGAATGTCAATTCAAGGTAAAGCCATTAGATTTAATAGACCATTAAAGTTGGCGTTTTTCCTAAGCGAGATCGAGATGAGATTTGGCGAAAAGCATAGCATGGGGACTGGCCATGAGCAACCCATCCGTCGACATGTGACAAGCGCTAAAAACTTATAGGATGACATAAGAAGTCCGAATGACCTCTTTTAGAAAAACGTACATGATTTAGAATTGAGTCTAGAACTAAGTTTCAAAAGCGGCAATCTAACGTTTATTAATGTTTTGGTGAATAAAAAAAGGGTAAAGTTTATTTTTTGATTCCTTTAGTTACGAAAATATACAGGGTGTCCCAAAAAGTAGTGCCAACCCGAAGAGGGAGGACAGCACTAGAGCAGTCAGACAGGAAAATGCCACCCCTATTGTCATAATAAGTACCTATCTGATAGATAGGTGATGTTATTTTCTGTTATTTAGCAGCAAAAATGGTGTATTATTATCTTACCAGAAATACGTTAGATTTTTTTAGTATTTCTAAAATCAGATTTCTATAATCAGATAGGAATAGGTACAAATATTTAATCGACCACCGAGTTGAGAAAAAAAATACTGTCTCGGAAATGCCCTCAAAATTTTGAATGCTAAATAATAAAACAACTTCAAATAACAATTTATTTTATTTTATTGGTTTCAATCTTATTTTTCAGATGGATCAACCAGGAAGGGAGGTGATCTGTCTGGGAAACGCAGAAGAAGAGTACTGCGTTGGGAAGGATATCTTACGGGTTATTATTTTTCTACATTTATTTATTATTTAGTAATAGGAGACGGAAAGTTGGAATAATAGCTCTGTACGTGACAGTACCTCCTATTAACATAACATAAACGGCCTAAATACGTCCCGCTGCTGGGCACAGGCCTCACCTCAACTATGAGGTAGAACGAGCCATACTTCAACACGTGCGCTCAGTGTGGATTGTTGGAGGAGAGGTGTAAGGTTAGTTAGCAACCTTAATGTCAGATCAGTCAAGCCGCCCTAAGGCCTCTGACTAGGCTTAACGAATGACATCTAGCGACGTCAACCGGGACCAACTGCTTAACGTGCCTTCCATGATCCAAAACCAGTTTACTTCAGTGAAGGAGGAGTAATATTGATACAACTAGGTAGTAACATCACTCAACTAAATCAATAGTGAATGTCCGAAATTCAAATCTATACTAAATGTTACTTTTTTTAAAATTTGGATGGACTAGTATTTGACCGGATTAGGAAATAATGAGCGGGGAATCAGATTTAAATTGTGGCAACCCACATAGAGGTACTTAATAGACACATACATCCTTACAATCAAAACGAAACGGCATGTTAGCGTCCGACTAGCCAGCATATAAAATATAATAATCACTGAAATATTCGGCAGAAACAATGACCACGAGAATCAATGAGGAAGCAAATGAAAACGACACTTATTTTGAAAACACATGACTTTTTTCTAATTTTCTTTCATTTTCACAGAGTGTAGCAGAAGCCATTTTGGCGGGTTGAAACTGTTTGAAGAAGATATCGAAGATATGAGAACTGCAATAAATGAAACTCTTCTAAAATGATGTTTTATTTAATTGTATCTTGTTATTCTTATTATTCTATTAACTAGAAGTCAACCCAATCATGAGGCTATGACCAATGATATTTTAATAAAAAAGATGTAGATAGGTTACTTGTGCTAAACCAGTGACACAATCAGAACTTCAAACCCCCTGAGCAAAGCATTGACAGCTTGAGACGACACTGCGCAACATGTTTCTGTCTCTTTTACGCTCTAGTAAATAATCATACTATCTTGTACACACGGTCAAATCTATACAGGTACGCCAGGGGAGAATTGCGACTTCGCATCAGTACTTTTTTTTTTTTTTTTTTTTTAAAGTAGGGGAAATGCCTTACGCATACCCGTCCACCGGGGGACGGACGGGTTATGTCGGACTCTCCACTGGAAAGGTGGTATACCAGTGGCCCTACCGACTAAAACCCCTACTACTCCCTCTTATCGTCCGTATAGTGGGGGAACACGGTGAGTAGCGCGAAGCCTGTTACGCGTTCCCCCGGACGGAGCCCGCCTGGACGGCGGGCCGGAAGCGACCCCCCCCCCATCGTGAGGGGAGGCCAGAAGGGACAGCCGAGGATGTCAAGCCGTCCCTACCAGGCAGCGGTGACCCGTGCAATGCTGGCGGCGGCACCCCCGTACCACGCGCCAGCTGGCCACCGTACGCAGGCCCTACTGGGCCCGCAACCACGAGCCACCCAAAGGGCGGCTCCGCTGCCGTAACCTTCGGTACGGCCCCGCCGGGCCGCGACGCACAGGGGGGATCAGCCTCGGATCACTGGCCCCCACCAACCGGTTGTGCGCCGCGGCCCCAACCACGCGCCTCAAGGCGCCTGCAGGCCCCACTGGCCCCGCAGCCCCACGTCGCCCTTACGGGCCGCAGCGACCCTACTGGGCCCGCAACCACGAGCCACCCAAAGGACGGCTCCGCTGCCGTAACCGACGGTACGGCCCCGCCGGGCCGCGACGCACAGGGGGGATCAGCCTCGGATCACTGGCCCCCACCAACCGGTTGTGCGCCGCGGCCCCAACCACGCGCCTCAAAGGCGCCTGCAGGCCCCACTGGCCCCGCAGCCCGTCGCCCTTGCGGGCCGCAGCGGGCGGGTGTCCAGTCCACCACGCTGCCACGCCTGGGTTCTCTTCGCTTCCCGGTGGTGCCCCTACCACCGGTACTAGGCCCCCTCGCCACGCCGAGGCGAGAACCCGTGAGGGGGTTCGCATCAGTACTGACTTAACCTATCTACCTACGGGTCTACCCTCTTTTTTATAATATCATTGGTTTCATTTAAAAGTCAGAGTATGGTGACTACATTAAAATTTGAAGAAACTCAGCAGTTACTCTTTTTGAATCGTCCAAGGTTTTACAGCACCTACAAAGTGAATGTTTGAATAAACCAACAAAGTCACACAGCTTTGACATGAACATAAAGCATGCTACTGAACCATACGGCCGTAGCAGCGCTAAACAAGCGCGTTCAAGCCAAAAACTTCGCCGCCAAACGAGTCACCATTAAAGAAGACTGGCGAAGTTCCTTGAGTTTGAGCCCCAACTATAATAGGCCTCCTTCATGAACGAAATTAACTTAGATTTGTACAACTAAACACTGCTATCGAAATGATACTAAAACTTACCCTCTAAAAGTTAGGAATATAGAGATTTAAAAATAATAAATTAAAGGGTTATAATAACATCAGGTTATAAAGAGTTTTTCATAAATTTCTGTATCATGCATCAGAGCACTTTATGGCTTCAATCGTAAATCCGAGAAACACGCGTAGTCCAAATTCACTGTAAAAACACCACGAAATCTATGCAAACGATTCAACAACAGCAACAAACAAACAATGGACGCATGTCAGTCTGACTTTGACGTTTGACACAATGTGACATTTAAACGTTCCGTTACTGGCATTTATTTAATTTCTTTTGCTGTTTGACTTGCCATTGAACCGTTTTGTTAAAATCTAGTCACTTGAAACATCGTAATCTAGTTAGAAATGCTTCAAAAACAGTAAAATAAGAATAGCAAAACTAGTCAAAACAATACAACCTAGATGAAGGTTCAGTTTAGAAAGAAAGTAAAATAACACTGATGCATGAACAGGAACGTCCTTCACTTATCCGGTTTTCTGTTTAGTTTCATCATTATTTACGACGTTTTGATAATATACTGCCGTAAATTATTAAAAAACCAAATCCCTGTTCTACAAAATCCTATAAATTATGCATAGAAATCTACTAATACCATTTTATGAAGTTATTATTAGTCTTAACGTGAACGTGGTTGGGTCGACATTCGCCATTCTTCTTTGAGGCCTTCTGAAATTAAGACAAGACCAACCAAATAATCAAACCAGATATCCCCAACATTTATACAGACGCCCAGCAAGCTTGAAAACGACGGCACAGGGGAACCTTTATCGTCATGCATAAATTTAAACTCAACTGCACAGCTTCCATCTTTGTGGCGGAAGCCTAGTGTGGACCAAATCCCACGTGGAAATAGTAGGAAATGATCATGCTGATATTGCAGCCAAAGAGGTGGCCACCAAGAATACCGCCAGCGCACTCAATGTCCTCCCAATATCCTAAGTGAGGCGCTTGGATAGAGGGAAAACCCAGGAACTCTGTCAGGAGGAATACGTTTCGACTACCAAGGGCGAGTGGTGGCTCGCGTATATTTCCCAACGTTTGTTTTGCGAAGTAGGTATGAACGTAACGAACCTAGCTACCTCTTTTTGTTTATATCAATGCCTCCACACTAGTAGTTCAACTCGTGCAATAATATCGTCGCGTGCGCTGGCGTAGGTATTTGTTTAAAAATTAACAAATGATAAAAACCCAAAATAAAAGTTTTTTTCTTCAAATCATATAATAAATAAGGACAATGAGACATCATCCGTTTTGGTCCATACGTAAAACCTTTTTGGTGCTTACTCAGAATGTAGCCTCAAAATGTTGTTACTTTGTATACTTTACTGTACAAATAAACGTACTTTCTTTCCTTTCACGGAATTATATTCACTTTCTGATACTAAGTGACTACTTAAAGTTTTTGCAAGTACTGACTTTTTAAAATCACCCTGTATACAAACATGATACATAACAAATACCTACATTCACTGGAGAAACATAACCCCCCTTCTGGCCCAGTGGGGTAATAATGTACAGACACCTTGAAGCAATTCGAACTCTAATGTTACCGTCTTATCTATACATTCTTGAATGCCAAAATAATCGATTTGTTAATTAAATTAGCTAATTTCACACAATTTTAATGAGTCAATCAGAAAGTCTTGTACAGAAAAAGTGACTTTGTGGCAATAGCTCTTCAGGGCTGAAGTCGAGATGTGGCTTCTGCCATCTGTGCTGGTACTCCTGGCTTTATGTCTCCACTTGCCAGGAACTTCGTCATGTCAATCATCGAATGATGGAGTAAGTGGACTCCATTTTATTACTGTCTATAGTATTTTATGTCCGACTGCTGGGCACAGGCTTCACCTCAACCATTAGGTGGAACAAGCCATACTCCAACACGCGGGCTCAGTGCGGATTGTTAGAGTGGTGTAAGGTTAGTGAGAAGCCTAAATTTCAGATCAGCCGCACTAAGGCCCCCGACTAGGCTTAACGACAGACGTTTGGCGACGTCAACCAGCTATGCTATTCCGGTGGACGCCAAAACTCCCTTCCCTCGTGTTAGTGAACTTTGAAATTCAATTTCTTTGCAACTGTGGTCGTTTGAAAAAAAAGGATTAAGCCAAATAACATTTTTATATTATTTACATACAAAATGAGGTAAAATACTAATTCGAAGTGAAGCGTATTGATGATTGAGGTAAGCGTGAAGCATAACCGAGACGTGAAGTGATGTCCGATGTACACCGCCGGAATAGCACGGCAGGACCCACTGCTTAACGTGCATTCACGAAGATGCCCGATAAACACGTCACTGAATTTCGGTCGGGTTGGTCACCCATCCCATTTCCAACCTGGCGTGTGTTGCTTTACAATAGCGATCGTTGCCAAGCCACTGTCACAACTGAGTAAATAGGTACATGCTCAATTGCATTTTTTTTGTATTATTTGTCTATTCTTTTTTGTCTGACAGTACGGACAAGTAGGTAGGTATATAAAATTGTTACGACAGCTAGATAATGTAGAGGAGGAGGTGCGCGTGGCGCAGTTGTGACAGGGATCGGCGACGAACGCTGTTGTAAAGCAACACCCGCCGGGTCGGAAATGGGATGGGTGACCACCCCGACCGAAATTTAGTGATGTGTATTTCGGGTCCCGGCTGACGTCGTTAGTTGTCAGTCGTTAAAGTTAAGTCGGTTTGATAACATCTGACATTAAGGTTGCTCACTAACATTACACCCCTCCAAAAATCCGCTCTGAGCCCGCGTGTTGGAGTATGGCTCAATCCACCTCATAGGTGAGGTGAGGCCTGTATCCAGCAGTGGGACGTTTAAAGGCCGTTTATGTTATGTTATGTTGTCACGATATGGGTTAAATGAAACAAGCAACGAAATAAGACAATTTACCTCTGTATTCCTATCTACAATATGAATATGTCAAGTTTAATGAAATGTCGTATATAATTATTATATTTTTCAACACACTTGCTCCGAAAGTGGCTCTTATTTCAATGCAATTAGGCACATAATGACACCTATAATCAAACTGTGACTTTTTCATTACTATTATTCGCAAGTGAGCTAGGTATAGAGTTTTTCTTTATTGGTTGAATTGCTTTGTTCTTAAAAAAGTTTCGATACAAAAAAGATCGTGTTTAATAATACAAATAATAATGGATTATTAACCATTAGGTATGTGTTCGTGAACGTGCATGAGTGTAGGCGAATGAAAGAAAACATTGTTTCTCAAAATAAACTTTTTATTTACTAAATAAAATGAGTTTCTAACATTATTTTCTTCACAATTGTGTTGAAAAACGTCGTATGATACACGTGTGCATTGATGATTACCGTCCTCGGCTCTCTAAAGACCCGAGCCGCGCGTCAGCGGTAATCACCAACATTATACACTTGTACCATAATACCATATTATTATTATTGTTTTGTACAATACAATTTTTGTCAAATTTTCAACTTGTCAAGCTTTATGAAACAGGCCCCAGGAGCGCCTGGAGGATGGCCAGGGGGGCCTGGAGGGAGGCCGGGCAGTCCAGGAAGCCCATGGGGTGGCTCAGGGGGAACGCCAGGAAGTCCAGGGAGCCCATGGGGGGGCTCTGGGGGAAGGCCGGGAAGTCCAGGGGTGAGTTTTTTAAATATCCTATGAAAGAAAGAAAGAAAGATGTTTTATTGGGTACATAACAAACTTAGAATTGTCTAAGATAACAAACAATAAAGTGAAATAACAATAAAAACAAATTACAAGGGTTGGTTATGCAGCCAAAATGGTGGCCACTCAGCATATGTTGAGAAAGGAGGCGGATGCAAAAATATTTATAAAAAACTTAAAACAAATACTAATTAAAAAATGTTATTATACACTAAATGACTTCTTTGTCGACCAATACATTAAATGAGAGAAGGTCAAACTTAAAAATATTATACACCTCACGTTTATTTATTCTTAGATTTGCAATGCCCAAATGGGTAACATGTTGTACTGGAACTGTATTGTTGTCATCTTATTTACATTAATGAATGCAATAAATAATTTGGATTTGAATTTGAGTTATGCATATTAGGTATAGGCGATAACGCTGATTTTCAGTGGCACCAAAGTGGTTATTACAAAAAATTGCAAGGAGCATATGTTGTGCGTGTGTGAACGACTGTGTGTGTGTGTGTGTGTGTGTGTGTTGTGAGTTTGCGTGTGCGTAAATTATGTTGCATGCGTGTAACATTGAGAGAGTTAAAGTTTTTTATTACACTATTCATAAAAAATAAAATTGGACAAAACTGTTGAGGTGCTTATCTATTCATCTAATATTTGGTTTATTTTCAGAATTATGGTGGAGGTGGTGGAGGAGGAGGGGGCGGAGGAGGAGGTGCTGGTTGGGGTTGGGGCCATAGACATGGTCTTAACAGTCATAACGACGACGGCTTGAGCTCTTTAAGTGTAAGTATCTATCTAAAAATAATAATAATGTATCTTCTTCTTGGGTGGGAGGTGCCCGTAGGCCCTCCAACAAACCGCACTGAGCCCGCGCGTTGGAGTATGGCTCGTTCCACCTCATAGTTGAAGTGAGGCCTGTGCCCAGCAGTAGGACGGCTAAATACGTCCCACTGCTGTGTATGTAAAGGTCAGGGGTAGGACAAGGTTTGTGTACTATATGGGTTGCAAATAAACTTTCGAATGCATAAAACCAAGGATCATTCAATTTGGTGAAGTCATTCGAAAGTTATACATTTCGAAGATCCATTTTTTTAAAATTACTCGCGACCCGCCCTGGCTCCTGACTAGGCTTAAAGACTGACTTCTAGCGACTTCAACCGGGACCAACAGCTTTACGTACCTTCCGAAGCACGGAGATGCCCGAAAAAAACCATTACTAAATTTAGGTCGAGGTGGTCACCCATCCCATTTCCGACCCGGCGTGTGCTACTTTACAACAGCGATCGTCGCCGATCACTGTCACAACTGCGCCACGCGCACCTCAATAATAGTAACCTTATTCTTCAGATGAGTCAACCAAGAAGGGAGGTAATTTGTCTGGGAAACGCAGAGGAAGAATACTGTGTCGGGAAGGATATCTTACGATCGGTATGTGTTTTTGTTTTTGAGGTAGAGGGCATCATAACAAGTCATTTAAAAATAACATTAGTCCAAAATCTATACTTTAGAAGTTATGATTTTTCAAGTTTCTCTCGAGATTTCTCAACTCCAGTCACATAATCCACTCTTGTTTGGAAAATATCGCACTGGGACATTTCAAATTTGGTATAGATGTACCTACAATAGTCATGTAGAAACCATAATATGTGCGAGTTTTGAGTTTATTTTAGGACGGTTAGTTTTTTTTATTTTTGTTTATAGGTAATTTTCCTCCATTTCAAAAACGAATACAATTTTAAAATTCATTAAAAAAAGAGCAGAAGCCGTTCACCCGGGGCACAGTAAAGGAATATAGGTAGTACCAAACCAAAATATCACTATTGTTATTTGTTTTCATAAACGCAATATTGAATATAGCTGTCGAACAAAGTTACAAAAACAGTGAACGTGACGTCATAATCACAGTCACGTTTGTGTGGACGTTTTTGGGTGCGTGATCCTTTTTGGAATGTTTAAATAAAATATAAGGTCTTTCGATAATGAACAAAAAAAACAATCATCTAGCCTAATTGTTGAGCTAATAATCTATCAATTTATTATACGGTTTATTTTCAGTTCCTTAGAGGTGGCGGTGGTGGTAAAAAGGGCCTTCGTTGGGGTCGGCAGGGTTTCGGTGGCTATGGTGGCGGCGGTGGCGGCTATTGGGGCGGCGGCGGTGGCTATTGGGGCGGCGACGGTGGCTATTGGGGCGGCGACCGTGGCTATTGGGGCGGCGGTGACTATGGCGGGCCATGGTGGCCTGCACCAGGCCTACCTGGCCCCCCTGGCTCAGGTGCCCCTAACAATAGTTGGAGTTGGAGTTGGAGTTGGGGTCCAGATAACAGTAGTCATGGCAATAGCCATGGCGGTGATGGAGGCTATAGTTGGAGTTGGGGTCCACGTAAATATAATTATGATGGCGATGATAGACTTAGCGACAGTGTACTCAGACCCAGACCTATACCCGGCATAAAACCCGGGAGAAAACCCGTATTACCCGGCATAAAACCCGGTAGAAAACCCATATTACCCTGGATAAAACCCGAGACAAGACCCAGACCTATACCCGGCATAAAACCCATATTACCCTGGATAAAACCCGAGACAAGACCCAGACCTATACCCGGCATAAAACCCATATTACCCTGGATAAAACCCGAGACAAGACCCAGACCTATACCCGGCATAAAACCCGGGAAAAAACCCATATCACCCTGGATATTACCCTATCGCCCACTCTCCGGTCATAATCACGGTTCGAGCGTTTCTGATGTAAGTATAAAAAAAACTCCAAATCGAATGCTACGCATTTTTTCTGCCATCCCACTTCACCTCACTAAATTAGGTGACTGAGGCAGTCCACCCCATTGGACCGCATCTCAAAGGCTCAAACGGGAGCGATCCCCACCTTTGCAGAATAATTGGCCAACAAGGGACAAGGGCCGTCTCCAGTAGGCCTTAGCACGAACCGCTAACGTTTTGGTAATCGAGAAGTAAACGACACTTTTTTTTCTTAAAGACACAGGAAGAAGAAAAAAAATATGGTTTACTTTTCGATTACCGAAACGTTAGGGGTTGGTGCTAGGCCTACAGAAGTTATTCCTCGTTGCCCAGGGTGCACCGGACAGCCCAATCCCCATTGCACGGTGTCCTCGTCTGGGGGTGTCCTCGTATATCAGGATGCCCCCCGTGGCGTGAGGAGGCCCGGCGTGGAGGCCGGGCCGCCGCAGGGACGATGTGGCAATCGATCAGAGCCATGCCGTCCCGTAAGCGGTGAAGGTATACCGCTGTATTTTTTAGTGCGGTATTCCCACCTCCTTCAGAGGTGGGTGAGTCCCAAACACCTGGGGGTGTTCCCTTCCGCCCCGCTTCCCCGAGCGGTGGGATAGTGCGTACCTAAATGCATTTTTTGACACCGAGAAAAAAAAGGGTGCACCGGACACAGAGACTTAACCCTTCCCTGCGGAAACAAATTATTTCAACAGGGACTGGCAAGCCTCTGGCTGGCCGCACGTGAAGGTAACTCGGCGTGGCACCCCGGCATTTCAAAAGTCGATTAGTCTAAGTCATATTTGTAGAAAGAACAGGGGATCCCAAAAGAGGTACAGCCTGAATCTTATTATTATTCTTTGACGACCGTCTTGGTGTAATTGTTGAGAAGTCGGCTACTACACCAAAGGTCGCGGGTTTGATCCCCGTACAGTACAAACATTTGTGTGCATGAACATGTCTGTTTGTATTGGTCTGGGTGTTTCTTATGTATACAAGTATGTATTTACAAAAGAAAAGGAATATAATTTATCCGTTGTCTAGTATTCTAGTATCCCATAAAAACGGACTATAATTAGCCGACTTGGGGCTAGATGGCGCTGTGTGGAATAATGTCCAGGGATATTTTAAGGGGATATTTATTCTAACTTATCTTAGTTAGACAAATACATTAGTGGAATGGCACTTCGGTGTACCAAAGAGTGCAGACTGTGGGCCCAGATCTTGTAGTAACCACACACTTCAGAGACTGATGAAACCCTTACCCCTTCTCCATCAGTCCCTCCTAATTGAGGCTCGTGACTCTGATAAATAATGTTTGCAAAATTTGCCCTCTAATGACTTCGGTTTTCTTTCTGATGGAGATCTGTACTGTACCATAGCTGCTATGGATTCTGGTGGGCGCCAAAACTCACTTCCCTCGTGGCGAGGTAACTTTAAAATTTACTAATTCAAAGTAAAGCGTAATGATGATTGAGGTAAGCGTGAAGCACCGAGATGTGAAGTGATGTCCGCCGGAATAGCACCCCTGCCGTGCTATTCCGGCGGTGCACATCGGACATCACTTCACATCTCGTTGCTTCACGCTTACCTCAATCATCAATACCCTTCACTCTGAATTCGTTTTTTCTCTCATTTTGTATGTAAATAATAAAAAAAAATATTTGGCTTAGTTCTTTTCTCTCTAACGACCACAGTTGCTAAGAAATTGAATTTTAAAGTTCACTCACACGAGCGAAGGGAGTTTTGGCGTCCGCCGGAATAGCATAGCTGGTCTGATCATCTCTTCGGGTTTCTAACTTTCCCAGCTTTCTCATATTCCTTTAATAACCCCTCAAGATAAAAAATGCATCTGTTAAATTTAGATGAAGCTAGGTTCAAATTGCTTTGAACCTAACTTAATCTAAGTTTAGCAGATGCAATTTTTTTTCTTCTTGTATCTTATTTTTCAGATGGAGCAACCAGGAAGGGAGGTGATCTGTCTGGGAATCGCTGGCGAAGAATACTGTGTTGGCAAAGATGTCTTACGAGCGGTTTGTATTTTCCTTTCGGTTATTTACCCCCGAATTTACAAACGCAAATCAACGTAGAGCGTCTCTCAGTAGTATAGCTGTCTTTTTCAGTTCTATTGACATTTTTGGGGACAGCATGATGAGCGCTCACGAGCGCGTGCTGAGCGTTGATTGACGTTTGGGAAAACGTTGTCGGGGCTTGAAGATGGTTAAAGGTTCTTCGCCCTGTGGTCTGGGGGGTAAGAATACAGCCAAGGTCACCCCCGCCTGTCGTAAGAGGCGACTAAAGGGCCCCGGGGTCGCTAGGTGTGTGCACGGCGGGGGCTGTGTGCCTTCATTGCACAAGCGACCCCGAGGAGGACGGCAGTGTAGGGTGGCCTCGCACTGTCGAACACCGGCGGGTGTGTAAGAGGAGAGGTACTACTCCCCTCGAGGTGAGCCGGGACACCGGCACAGCGCGCCAGGGTTTTACCGGTAGAGTGCCTCCCTGCGGAGAGAGTCCTCGGTAAACCCTGCTCACGCGCAAGAGAAGGCCGCCCTGGTGTTTTAGTTTGTATTCTCACTCCTGCAGGGTGGGCGAGTCCCACACCCCCCCGCTACCCCCCCAAGCAGCGGTAAGTGCGTAAAGGCATTTCACCGGGTTAAAAAAAAATGCTTAAAGTTTCTAAAACATGATGACTAAATTTCATTTGACGGAAATATTTTTGACTATTTTTGTAACTTTTTTTGCATTGACGAAACTGCTACTGCATTTGACCTTTTAGTATAAGTTTCTTCGTTAATTAACGAAATTAACTGATTATTTCGCCAAGACTATTATTAACATAAGATTAATTGCTAACAAGATTTTTCAAATTGGTACCTAGTTCATTTTACCCAAACGTCGGCACACGCCACAGCCACACAAATACGCCACCGGCATAATTCCTATAGTTTTAGTACATTCTTAGGACTCGTCGCTGCTCATTTTTTGTGGCCTACCGCGGCTACACACGTCGACAGAAAATGCAAATAGGAAAGCCGAAGCCACCAACCGCAAGTGTCGACTAAAAGGTACAAGTGGCTATCATGCGCTTCAGCTAGGTACCTTAGTAGCCGGTTCTGGCTTCTTGTGGCCAGCGTTTGTGGCCATGGCGTATGGTCCATGTGCGGGGGCGCTAAAATGCTCGTCGCGTCGCTTTTTGCACATAAGTATATGATGTATGCAACCGATTTCTCACACACTTAAGTTCGACCACTCTATCACCAGACCAAACTAAGGACTAATTTAGCTTTTCTTATATACTTTAGAGGATTATTAAACTAATTAGTGCTAACCTTGTCGCACGTTCACGGAAATGGTCTAAACTGATTTTATAGTAAATTCCGCTATCAGACATTTAAGTCTGATTCTCCGACAGACTCCGCTAATCTGTTAGTAGCTTTATGATCCATATGAAGTAATCAGTACAACGCAAGGTTTCGCAAGGGCGTGCGATCATCAGTAAATCAATCGATGTTAACACGATATTAGTTTCGCGATATCGTAAAATATTCAAAACGAAATAGACAACAATATTTTCGCAGGACCACGATTCTACTGATAGTTCAATAAGCCCATTTTGTCGGACACCACTACCTAAGTTATTAATATAATATTAATATAATTAAAGCCTTCGGTGCCTATTAATGTGAACAAACATGACAATAAATTGAAGTTAACTTATATATTTACAGGCTTTAGCAGAAGAAGGAAAGGAAAGGAGGAGGAGGAGGAGGAGGAAGAGAAGAGACCATGAAGCGGTTTGAAAAGAAAATGTAAAATGCAATAAATAATTTAAAACAACGTTTCATATTTGTTTTATTTATTAATAAATAATCTATTTATTCCGAACATATTGTATGACTCCTGTGGATCAAATTTATAGAAAATCTACGATCGCGATTCAACGAAACCATTTGCACAAGATTTTCTTCTTACAACGGGCAATATACTTAATTTGGCCTACCGTTACCGCAGTAGTACTCTGTAGGTACAGCATAAGAACTTATCAAAAAACAGGAAGATATCCGTAGAATAGTTTTTATCAATATTTCTGCAATGGCATGGCTATGTTATGCTTGTTTTGAATTTTTGGACAAACAAAGGCTGTTAAATAAACCTAGCAGTGAACAGTTCTCAAAAGATTAAACGTATTTTTTCTAACATAGTTACATAATACAAGCGTTGCATGAATGAAAACAAGAAGTACAGAGTGGTGCCTGGTGCCCTACTTCAGTGCTGCCCTCTTAAATTGTGTATTCTATGAAAATAATTGAACAAGCTCTGTGGCTATGTGACAGTGACAGACCCAGAGAAGACAAGTCAGACATGTATATGACAATCATGACATGACATGACATGACAGAACTATAAAATGGCGGATCGGAACGCTTCGCGCTAAACGCATTACTGCGCCTTTTGAGAAGAATTTGGTGAGATTTCGGACCGATATTGTTATTTTTTAGCCGCCAATGTCAAAACAGAATACAAAAACGATGTCTATCTATTTCCTAAGTTTCTCGTTATATTAAAGTGGTTATTATAGTTTAATAGCGGTATCAGCGGTCATTAAAGTGTATGATAAATAGTGTACGACGTGTTTTTTTAGAATTTTTTTGAGTGAGTAACCAAGCTTCTATTTGTGATTTTACGATGATATCTACTTCAGAAAGATTTGAAGTGATTACCACCACAAACTAGGCCAAATACCTGTACTTTCTGATAAAAATCAACGGCCAAATAGGTTATAAGCAGCACCATTAGATTCACAATTGATTCGGTCCCAAATTGAGCTTTGTTTGAAACCTAAGTTTCCTGTAGAGCATGGTAAGCAGAATGGGTGTCGACGACTTACATCTCTTTAATGTAACTAGCTAAGTAAGTAATTCAGACAGCCAACATTTTATTTGCAATCTGGAAAGATAAACAGTTTGATTGACTGCTCTTGGTGTCGCTTATCATGCCATGATATGAGGCATATACCCTTATAGTTTCAAAGTGTCTGTTTGTAGGCAGCCTGCATCCTAGTAGTACTGAAGCCATCCACTTCACACCCTCTTTAATCATTATAAACTTCACTTTAAATTAGTATTTTCTCTCATTTTGTAAGTAAATAATCCAAAAATGATAATTGGCACAGTTATTTACTCTCAAACAACCACAGTCGCAAAGAAATTGTATTTTAAAGATAACACACCATGCGAAAAGTGAGTTTTGTGGGTGAATACCATAGCTGGTACCTGTAACACAAAAGTTAGAGCAATGTCTTTAGTTTAAACTTGTGCCTTGAAAAGATTTTACATCATTACTGTGAAAGTGTTGTGCTAAGCATTCTAGTAATTAATTCTTAGCACATATTAACATTAATTGTGTTTTTTATGTTTTATTTTTAGGTTAAGTTGATTTAACTAAGTGCAGTATGGAGCAAATTGTTGTGAAGACCGAAGTGCAGTCAAATGGGGAGATTTTACTTTTTTATGTTGATGGTAAGTATAATTTTCAATTATTTAGCACTGAGTAAAGTCACTATAACCATGGTTGTTGTATCTAGTCAGATACTATGCTGTTGATGATGATAATTTATAACTGGACTCAGAATTTATGTGAAAACCGAGTGTAACAATAAATAAGCAGTTGGTCAATATAGGCGAAGTCATAATAAACGGATTTTACAGTAGTTTCTAGTCATGTCATTTTTCAAAATTGTATTATCAAGAGCTAATTAATTAGTTGTAGTTAAAATCAAAGAGCATTGTGCCTTTGCTTTGGTACCAATTTTTTGCATTTGTTGAGAAGTCAGCCACTATACCAAAGGTTGCGGGTTCAATCCTCACACAGTACAAACATTTTGTGTTCATGAACATGTCTGTTTGTATTGGTCTGGCTGTTTTCTATGAATATTGTATTTACAAAAGAAAAAATATTTAAGTATGTGTATCTGTTGTCTAGTATCCCATAGAAACTGGCTTTAATTAGCTCATCTTGGGGCTAGCTGGCGCTGAGTGTAATAATGACCAGGGATATTTATTTGATTTTGTAGTTATACAATCTAGTAAATAAATATATTTTTTGCTGCTTCATTTTTTAGCTTTTTACTCGACATCTCAAAACCGTATCACTTAGATAAATGGTGCCTTTAAATTTTTTGGTTGTATCACTCTCTCTCTCTCATTGACATGCGTTTCATGACTCGTTTTTTTCAAAATGGCGGACAAGTAGGTAAAAAGCCCATAAAAAAAATGTTGGAAACTCTTTGCTTCATAAAGAGAATTCTACCTCGTTAGCATAGGTACCAACTTGTCCGCCATTTTGAAAAAAAAACGTGTTTCATCGTTAATTAATGAAACACACGTCAATCGACAGAGTAAGTGATTCCAAAAAAAATTAGTTTTTAAGATATTCATTTGAGTCCAAAAACTAAAAAATACAGCAAATACAAAATATATATTTTATTTACTAGATGCCACCAGTTCTATGCGGTTTGTTCCGCCACGAAACTCTCCGCCCCATATCCTGCCCCCTAAGGCGCCCATTTTGTTCGTTAACGTTTGTCACTAGGTACAGTCTACGGCACATCATGCTACCCATTTCTGTTTTTTTATCTTGCTCTTGCTAAATGACATTTCTTTGCAATAGAGCTAAGGAGGACTGACCTGAAAAGGGTAGCATGATGTGCCGTTGACCGTACATTAACCAGCTGTAAGAATATCCCATGTTTATTTATTTAAAACCTCTCACTTGCAGAAAATGAAGCTGGCAATGTAAATATTGAGAACCAATTATTGCAAATGCATGATGGTAATACCTATGATATACAATATGAAGAGCCTGTTGTGGAGGAGTCTGGCTGGGTTCAGACACTTGAACAGCCTGCAAGTGACAAATGGTCTGAACAGGATGTGAATAGGCTTCTTGTATTCTTTAACGACAATAAAGACACATTGGCTAGCAGTGCAGCAAAGAATAAGAAGCATGTGTGGTCTGTGGCATGCAAGACAATGCTCGTTGGAAAAACTCCACAGAATTGTGAAGCCAAGATTCGCAGTTTAAAGAGAAGATATCTAATTCTGCTGGAAGAACAGAAAAATAATGGATATGACGTTAGGTGGCCTCCATTCGACTTGTGTCATCAAGCATTTCATGATGATGCATATGTTCAATTTGTTTCAAATCAAGAACCAGTTGAACAAGAAAGGTTGACGAGTTTAGTCAAAGTACCAACTTCAGAGCCATATGGAAATGCCAATGGAAGTATAAATGTTATGAGGAATCCTAATAAATCCAAATCACCAAAAGATGAAAAAGTTGAAATAATGTTGAACCTATATTTACGTTACAAAAATAACTTCCAAAAAGATAATTTGCGAAAAGGATTGTGGGAAACAATTGCTGTGGAATTGGGCGAAGAAGACTCAGAATACTGGCATAAGCGTTTTCAGAATTTCAAATCACATTACTTGAGAATGATTGCAAAACGCGAGACTGAAGGTACCAGCAGTGTCAATTGGCCATATATGGCTTTATTTGACAAAATCTTTGAAGATGACGCTGAATTTCAGAAGAAACACAATATTAAAAGTACTCTCAAACCAGATGAAGTGAAAGTACATTTACCAGAAGTAAATGATCCTCTTGACTGGCATGACACAGAAATGATGATCTTAGTTAAATATTGTTTTGACTGCTTTGATGAGTTTCAAGATCAAACCATTCCTGATAACTTTCTTTGGACAGAAGTTGGTAGATTGCTTGATAAGAAACCATTTGTGTGCAAGAAAAAGTTCAAAGATTTAAAAAAGGCACACATAGATAAATATGTTCAAGGAGGTTATTCTGTACGTGACAGAATTCCTTTGGAAATATTGCTTGACAATATAATAAGTAGAGAAGTTCAATCAGAGTTGAATACTTATAATATTGTATCAGAAGAATGGAGTATGGAGGAGGCGGATGAATTGGTGCAATATTTGTATGAAAATATTGAGATGTTTAAAGATCCAATATGCCATTTTGTATGTTGGGCAAGTGTTTCTGATAAGTTCAAAAAAACGGCCGCTTCTTGTAAATCGAAATGGGATGAATTGAAAAATTTGTACAAGTCTATTTTAGATGATAAAAAAGAAAATCCTGACATGCAGATTGATTGGAGATACATAGAGCTTTTTGACAGGATATTCGACTATGGAATGGACACGAATTTGTTCAATGATTTCGAACCGCATAAGGAACTTATGGATAAGTCTCCTAAAAAAATTGGAGGTAAGTTGTGTTCTAAAAGCCACTGAAAAGCTTGATTGAGTTTAGTTGTAAGCCGTGGATTCATATCGTAAAAGAAAAAAATGGGTTTGGTCTGAGGGCGTTTGCCAGTAAAATTTCATGGTAAACACACAGGCCTACAACTGGCATTTCTTGAAGTCATGGAAAGGCCTCTGTTCAGTATCAGAATCTGATTCTGATTTTGGCTCTCAATCTTAACATCATTAATGGAGCTAGCCTAGCACTTAATTTTAAAAATGGTTTAGGATTCAGAATCACGTTATTGAAAGATTTTGCCTACTTTAAACATATTACTTACATACTACTTAAAACATATTGGTAAAATCCAGCTAATTTTCTAAAACCTTGTTTGGAAAATCAACCTTCATTGAAAAATAAGCTGGTTCTACTAAAGTTCCTTGGCCTACTACAAAGCAGTTTTTTTTTACAATCCAATTTAGTCAAATTATCAATCGAAATTTAGAACTAGCTCATATTAAAAGGGAGGGTCAAAATGTAATTGTGTCGTTACGTTAATATTAAGCTACTTTTGTGAGCGACAACAAGTTGGTGTAAGCAGGTTCAACCGTTTATGTTTCAGTGAAACGAGTTGCGATCAGAAACCACGATGATCCGCCAGACATCATTTCCGACGAAGAAGAAATCGATGAAAGGGGCTTCACCAAACGCACAAAGCGGGGTGTGGGCGTTGGCGAATCTAAAGCGTTCAAAATTTTAGAATACTACCAAAAAAACAAAGATAAATTCACAACCCAAAGAAAGAAACAAGTCTTATGGGACGTGTTAGCAAAACAGATTGGTATAACTGGGGAACAATGTGCCCATCGCTTCCGAAACTTGAAGCAAGTCTACACCACATATATCCAAAGGGAAATCAACAAACCAGAAATGCCAATTCTCTGGCCTTATTACAACCAATGCAAGAAAGTCTTCGGCTACAGAGCACTAAAAAACAAGCTTAAGAACACTAAAGCCGATTCTGAAGACAACGAAGAATGGACTGCAAAAGAAATAAAGCAAATCATTAACTATTTCGCAGAAAATTTCGTTGAAATATCCAATAGTGAAGACTCGGATACCTCAAAATGGCGGAAATTGGCTTTAGAAATGTATAAATCCGAATCATCTATCAATGAAAAGTTTCTAGAATTACGAAAGTCATATAGAAAGACTAAGACTATGAGAGAGAATAGCCCTGGATGTAAGGTTAATTGGAAGTATTATAATATGTTTGATGAGGCTTACGCTAGAGGGAACAATGGGTTGGAATATGAAGAAGTCAATATGGAAGAGTTGGCGTATGATGAGGAGATGGTTACTGAAGAAATCGAGAAGAATGAATCTCAAGACGGTATGTATTAAGGAGCATCCACGTTAGTTTTCAAGATAATATCTGTATCGAAATAAAACAACTTTACGGATTCTACTCGCGGTCTTATATTTTCTTTCATTTTCTAACCCGACGTTTCGACTACTTTACAGCAGTCGTAATCACGGGATGACAAAGATGTTCTATGTCACAAAACAGTACAATTTTTTAGCAACCCTCACTTAACTACCGTCATTTCCACTAACATTATTGGAAATGTTCCTATCCACGCAGTAAGAATTAACCGTATCTTGAGACCTCAGAGTATTGTGCTGTGCAGTAAAAGTTGTTTTATTTTTAGTGTTCGCGTAAATATTAGAAAATAATATCTGTATTTTAGTGGTCATTTATTGCTTCAAAACTTTGTCTTTCCGCAGAGACTTAGGTGTTTTTAGAATTAACAGCAATATTAGAATTAATGCATATAGCTAAATTAGCCTTGCGTTGACACTCCTTATTTCATATTTTGTCAAAGTATGTTACCTTCTTAAACTTTTTTGTTATTGAGTGATTCTAATTAAAAATTTGTATTTAAGTAGATGATTTAGTACATATTTTATTTACTTGTACTAAAGCAAAAAGTATTTAGTCATGAAGACTGTTTGTTTAGTTATGTTTTCAGATTTTTTCTTGAACATCACTTCATTGAAGTTATTGTTGTTCAATGTTAATTTGACTTTAAAAGAAATAAAAACTCATTTTATACTAGATTTTTTTCAATTCAACTTTTATGTCTTCCAATATCACGCTGAGAATATCCGGTAACATGAATACCATACATCAAATTATGAAAGTATGTATACGTTTAAAATTCCGCTAATAACATTACTTTTTCCATTCAGATGATCATTTTTATTCTATAAAACTAATTGTTTCTAATATTTGGGTATACAATGTAACATTTTTGTTTATTTTTTCCAGAAGAAGATTATCAATGCATCATTGTGATTCCGGAAGGCCAAGATTTGTCCGATATCAGTAACGCTCAAATTATCATGCAAAATGAAAATAATGAAAACGTAATTACTGAAAATATTGAAACTGTAATTACTGAAAATAATGAAACTGTAATTACTGAAAATAATGAAACTGAAATAACTGGGAATACCGAAATAAAATCAGAAGCTGAAGCAAAACCAGGAGTTACTAAATGGAACAAGAAATCTAAGAAAAAGCTGCTTATTTTATATCTAAACTACGTAAGAACTAGGAAAGGTAAAGAGATTAATCCGAAGGATATGTGGACAGAAATTTCTTCAAAATTAACCAACAAGACTCCAATGTCTTGTAGAACAATGTTTGCTAAACTTAAAAGAAATCATATTAAATTATCTTCCGAAGACGAAGAAAACACGAAAAAGTCCCCGTACTACGCCCTGCTTCGCAAAGTAATGGTCACTAAACCAAAATATACAAAAAAGCACCAGAGTAATTCTAAAGACGGTAAAAAATACAAAGATGTCTTACTCCC
Organism: Udea ferrugalis; assembly: GCA_950022985.1. Taxonomy (NCBI): domain Eukaryota; kingdom Metazoa; phylum Arthropoda; class Insecta; order Lepidoptera; family Crambidae; genus Udea; species Udea ferrugalis. The sequence goes on from OX465541.1 coordinate 4,472,724, forward strand.
AGCAGCTAAAGTTGAGTTAGCATTGCAATATTACTTGCAAAATATAGAAGAGTTCACCAGTCCCAAATACGAAAAGAAATATCTATGGACTGAACTAGCAAACTTTGTGTCTGAGCCTGTTAATAAACTATTTAACAAAATTAACTATTTAAAGCAAGGCTATAATCCTGAGACCGATGAAGTTGCCGGGGAAAAAACACTATTCGGTGCACTTCTAAAGGAAATAGTTAATAAAGAACAGTTAATTAAACCTGCTTTAGAATCGGAGCCTTTAGTTATAGAGAAAAATGAAGAAGTGGTTTGGTCTGATGAAGCGACTGAGCAACTACTAGTGTGGTATCTAGCCAATTTGGAAAAGTTTAAGAATGCCAAATTCGTCCGCAAATACCTTTGGATGGAGGCCTCGTCTATATTGGGGAAAAGCCCTCTGGCATGTTCCAAAAAAATGACTGAAATAAGGACGCAATACAAAACTATGATAAAAGAAAGTCCTGAAGAACTAAATACATGGATGTTCTACAATTTATGTCAAAAGATATATGGTACGGGGAAGAAAAGCGATGCTTCAGGCTCGCAAGGCGAACCAGCAATGTGAAGAAAATTGTCCTGTAATCAGTATATTTTACTGTATGTTTGCATTGATTGCAGTTCTTAATAACAATCGTTTTACAGTTAATATTTGAGACAGCTACTGTAAAGTAAAGTAAATCGAATGAACAAGAGGTTATCCGAGAGAGATTTTGCTGTCTTAACAAAATAAATAAATACATCTTGGATATTTTATCTAACCCCAAACTAAGCAGAGATTACATTATGGTGTCAGAGACAAAATAAACGAAGATTTGATAATTTCATTCCCACACAACAAGTTTTGGGCGCGATTTGAACCCGCGATACCCAAAGAAGACAGGATCGCTAATCATTACGCCAACAGGAAATCTAAAACACCTCAAAAACTATTATCGAGGTCTAGGATTATTTACAGTTTGTCTATTGTCTTACTTTTTCAAGGAAATTGTTATTTTACTGCACCTAATCAAAAGTAACAAAGAAAGTAAATTTTTACTGTCTTCTGTGAAACTGTTATAAAACGCAAAATATATTTTGAAATATAATGAAGTTATGACTTTTCCTCTTTTATTATACTTAGTTATAATTGTAAATGCGTCTATAAATTGTAATAAACATAAAGTTGATACCTTCTTTTTTTTGTTTTCACAATCCCCGCCTAAAATGGATGATGATGTTCAGCAGTGGACATCATGTGGCTCCTGATAATGATGATGATGAATCCCCGCCTTGTACGGTGGACGGCACATCACTCTACCCATTTCCGGTCAGTCTTCCTTGCTCTATTGCAAGAGCGAGAGGAAACAAGGAAATGGGGTAACCTGGGGGGCTAAAACGGCAACATTTAGATGATTCATATTATGAAAACATCTAACTGACGTTTCATCTAGACCGCGGTCCGTTTTGAGTCAAAAGTGAGTAAAAGCGCGCTGACGTCGCTCACGTTCATACAATTTATCAATTCGGGACGCGTGTGAGCGCGCTGTTACTCACTTTTGACTCGAAACGGACCGCGGTCTAGATGAAACGTCAGTTAGATTATTCATAATATGAATCATCTAAAATGTTGCTGTTTTAGCCCCCTGTTTTAGCTGTGTTGTGCTGTTGACTGTATATATTTTTTTGTTACTTCAAACCTCCTTACTTGTTTGTTTAATCAAGCAATTATTTCTCGGTAGTAGCTAATAATTACCTGTCCTGTTAGCGCATTGGGTAGTTTTGCCAGTGGTGACAAAGCAATGGGTTCGAAACCCCAAATAAATATTACTGAATAATATTCCACACAACGCCATCTAGCCCCAAAACTAAGCAGCTCAATGCTTGTGCTATGGTATACTAGACGACCGATAAACATACCTACTTAATACTTTTTTCTTTGTAAATATGTTCCTACATACTGAACAAACATAGGAAACACCCAGACCAGTACAAACCTACATATTCATGCACACGCATGTTTGTACTGTGCGGGGATCGAACCCGCGACCTTTGGGGAGTAACCAACTTCTAACCATTACCAAACCGGTCGCCACATTAGCACACATCATTTTGATGCTGACTGGACTTACTTACCTACGTTGTTTCTGGCTTCCAGAATGTGTTATTATGTATATTAATTAGCATAACATAACATACCCTCACGACCAATGATGTTGTAATAAAAAAGACGTAGATAGGATACTTGTGCTAAAAAAGTGGCACCCGGAATCAGAACTTCGAATACCTGTGCAAAGCATTGCAGTTTGAGACGACAATGCGCCACAATGTATCTGTCCGTTTGCGCTCTAGTAAAAAGTCATGCTATCTTGTACACACGGGTCAATGTATAGGTAGGGGAGAGGGGGGCATAACGGGGACGCTAAGGGAAATAAACAATAAAAAAATGAGTATGGAATATTTGTATTAGAAAGTAATCACAACTTTTTGTTTACTTATACATTTATTATTTGGCAGTGAATTTGGTGTGGTAAAAAAGCAATTAATATTTTTTATTAAAATTTTACGGAGCCTCTACGAAAACCCCATTGTGCCCCAGGGTAGGGGCAGCATGGGGTACCCAGTTCGGGGCAGTACGGGGTACACTATTTTAACTGGTACAAAATGAGCAGGTGTGGATTTCTTCTAAATCTGCGTCGTCAACTCCGGCACAGGTTGAATGGGCCTGACCACATCGCTCGCAGGCTACCCAACGCTCCGAAGACTGGCTTCCCTGTACGATAGTTTTTTCTCGCTTGGTTCGTTTGGTCGACTGAGGGGATAGGGAGAATATGTCTTTAGTAGACGCGTTTTCAAAGAAAGTTGTCAAATCACGACAAATTCTTCAAATTGGAGATTGGGAAACGCAGATTTCATCTGGCATAGATGGTCCAGGCTGAGTTTCTGTTTCTGAGTTCTGAGTCGCCGTTTCTGCCGACCAACGGCGCCTGGAACTTATATTTTTGTAATTTCGTACAAACCTAATACAAAACAAATAATATTATTGTAATATTTTCAAATGAACAGACCATACAGGGGCACAACGGGGAACCCCATTATGCCCCTTAGCCACGTCCCCGTTATGCCCCCATGTCTAACATAATTTAAAATAATTAACGAAAAAAACAATTCAAGGTTGGAGTGATTTTGCTCAAAACACATCAATACTTAATGCTAGTAGTTAAACATACCAAACGAAATAATTGTAGTAAACTAAACACTTACCTTATTAGACACGTTTTGGTATCGACTCAAAATAATATGAAATGTCGCCGAAAAAAAGAATTGAACGTCAACACGAAACGCGTGCACTGTGGTCTCCGGTCACTGCCGTACTTAATGTCGATGAGAAATAACCTCATAATGGCTAAAACAAAACGCGCCTAGAATGCGTAGTTATTTGTATGTGGGGGTGACCCCGTCGTGCCTCGCGTCCCCATTATGCCCCCCTTTCCCCTACCTACGCCAGGGATAAATGTTTGACTTCGCATCAGTACTGACATAACGTACTTACCTAATTACCTCTTTTGAATATCATTGCTCACGACCATATCCCTGATGGTTTAGTCAGGCACACTGATTGTTGCCGTCGTGGTGAACGGAACATTCAGTAGCCCACACTTCGCCGAGGGAATTAGAACCCAACGTGGTAAGTGGCGAGCCTACCGCCGTTATTCGGGTTGCTCTTTTTCATATCGGTGTTTTCCATCACCGGAGAGTTAGCCGGAAATTGTACAAGGAACACAGTAGGTATGTTCCGGACAGATTTGATCTCGGGACCACCGGGTTCCGAGCCAGAGTGTTTAACTACTGGGCCACGACGCTCCCGATGTTAATTAAGTCCGTACTAAATATGAAGAAAGTTAAATTCTGTATTGAACATTTCACTATGCTGCGAATACTCAAATTGGTGGCCACGTCCGCAGTTTGGAGGCCTCATAATAATAACATTGGGACCTCATTAAATGCAATAATGCATTCAGACAACTAGGTCAGGCGTCGATGCAAGGCCAATCAGAATTTTATTGGCAATCGACAGACTGCCAAATGAAAAGGTGTAGCCCGGAATACCTATAATAATGATGGTAGGTTGACAGGTCAATCTTCTATTGATGTGACATTAGTAACCATGTTAGTAACCTGAGAGTGAAATTACCATCTTTTTATTGACCTAATGTAGGTATTATTTGCCGCAATTCATACTGCACCTAGAACGTTCCGAAAACAACGAGTCTATAGTCTATAAAGCAAACTTATAGAAATAGAAAAAAATATTCAGCCCAATATTTTCCAATATTATTTATTTTAATAATGAGTAAACAAACATACGTTTCAATAACATAAAATGTGATGTGTTTGTTAAATCTTGTTTGAACGGATGAAAGTAATATTTTCAGCAAAGGTTTGCTTTGTGCAATTCTTATTTCACGACTTTACGACCAGAGGGCGTTACTGCTTGCGCGCGCGCAGTCGCAGTGACATTTACGCACCATATTTCACACGTCAGGATATAAATTAAGGAATAGCTGGAAAACGGTTTATTACTGGTCTTTTGTCTATATTTTAACGGTAACTTGGAAATAATAAAGATGTCCTCGTACAAGATCGTCGTATGCTGTAAAACTATTCAAAGAGGACCGGGTGTATTCCTAATGCACACTTCACTTAGGTTATTTTGTTTTTAGCATTAGGGATAATGCATTATCATCTTACTAAAGTTAAGGAGAAAAGATGTTTAAGGTATATACCGATACATTGGTGAAACAAACCTGGCTGCCAGGTATAATATACCAGAAAAATCCGGCCGGTCTGTTAATGGTCTCGGTAGCATAATGGTTAGTGCAGTCGCCCGGTTTGCGAAAGACGCGGGTTCGATTCCCGCCTGATGCCAAGACCGAATGTCTTTTTCTGGTGTTCCTATCACTTCACTTAGTTTTGGCACTGTGTAAACTGTGCGACTGTGATTGTTTCAGGGAAAAGTACCTACTAAGGCTAATATTTTTTTAAATTATTTCCATACAAATACAAACTCAAGGTGAAGCGAATAGACGATTGAAGTGAGCGTGCATACCTGAGGTAGATCGAGATGAGAAATGATGTTGATGAATCGCTACATAGAGATTCTGGAATGTGTTGGTGGTGTTCTCCCTCTTAAGATTAACCTATTTTATTGTAACCCTTCATTATGTCCTTCGACGTCCCCTAACCAATCGAATCGTCCCTAATTAGAAAGCCAAGTCCAGAGTGACCAGTTGAACGCATTCTTTCGAACGCAAAGGTTGTGGATCTGAGTTTTTTTGTTGAATTAAATATAATAATCACTGCATTCTTAACGCGAATGAACTATAGTTTTTTACTTCTTCAAAATCACCAAAAGAGTTAGAGGTCATCGCACACTGCATCCTTCTGCATGTCAAAGTGTACCAACAGACAGACAGACATGCGGCTCACGTAGAGTCTAGACAGGCCGCAACTTGTATGCTAATGGCCGATTGTGATGCGATTTTCGGCAATCGCTTTGTATGCAATGGTGGTTGGGTTAAGAGGAAGGTGATGAGGCTTTTAATTACACTTTCTATACAATCATATTACGTGTTATGGACCTTGTGATTAGTGGTTTTCCGCTATAGGGGATAAAAATCCATTATGGACTATCCCATCACTCGGGGAAGCGTAGAGGAGTGTGAGACTCCTCACCCCTGAAGGGAGATCAGTCTACCTCTCTAAAACATATAGGTACGTATACGCGACGAAATGGCGCAGGAGACACCACATCGGGCGTCGGGCTTTCTGGTGCTAAGGGGTCAAATTCAAATTCAATATTTCTTTATTCAAGTAGACCAATAAACAGTACTTTCGAATCGTCAAGAATCTTAATTTTAACCACTTAATAATACAATATATAATCAATACTTAAAATACATGTACATTATGTGACCACCGGGGTCGAAAGGTTGTTTCTACTGAGAAGACCCGGCAAGAAACTCAGCAGTTACTCTTTTTTAATCGTCCAATGTTTTACAGTACAAAGTGAATGTTTGAATAAACCAACCAAGTCATACAGTTTTGACATGAAAATAAATAAAACAGGAAGTTAATAAGTAAACTTGGGTGAGCTAAGTAAACTTGAGCAGACCAGTTCCCGAAGGTGGCACCTGTTCACAAGTCATTCCGGTATACTAGTGCCTCCCAGAGCATTCACACCCCCCGCCGGAATGACCGCTTAAGGATCGTCTTCACGAAACCCTTACGCAGTCTCCTTCTGCGACATCACATCTTCAAAGAAGGATACCCGGCCCGAGTTAGAGGCAGTAGTGACAGGTTCCCTCCAAAACTAAGCCTGAGAGTGCGGCGTTGACTCACACTCTTCAAGAGTGTGGACCGGTCTAATCACCTCTATGGTACCTTTCATGAAGCGGTTCGGACAGATCCTCGGCCAGCTCTGCGTCTAACGCCTTACGTAACGTCAAAATAGAGGCATTTGCAGGGGCAAACAAACTACAAATTTAGATTTAAATTTGTTGTGACGGCAACTAGAACCTCCACTTCCAACTCCTAAGGGGGCAGTCCCAAGCCCGCAGGATTTCAATGGGTGCATTCCGCCTAGAACCGGCTGCTATGAAAATCTATGCTGGAGGCCTATGTTATGCAGTTGACGTCATAGTACGGCTTTTGACGATGATCATGTCCTACTTACTAGCTGCCTGACCGCCCAAGATGTGACGGGCAGCACGTCATCGCGATATTTTACCAGTATTTATTTTTTGTATAAGAAATGACGGATTGAATATAGGTACCTATCTGAAGTATTTTTTATTTAAAAGATAATGATCCCACGTCTGTGCCTTAATAAATAGTCTAGACTTCGAACAATGAGGTATTCAACCGCATGCCTAATTTCAGAGCCAGACTAAACTAGACTTAAAAGTCTATCTGAGATCTGCCATTTGGGACACATTATACATGCAAGGCTGCACGCGTTTAACATAATTTGTCTTTGTTGCGTCTGCGCACAGTCTAGGCTTGCAAAAATGGGCAGCACTTAAAAGGATAGAATTGTTCGGTCGTTTGCTATTCTGACATTAGTGAGAATAGGGTAGATGACTATGAGTCATTTTGCATGTTTTTTATGTTTTATTATTGTTTTAGCATTTTCCATGCAGTATCTTTAGTAAAGATCTGAAAACCAGAAAAAGACATCACCCTGATCATTGATGAAATTACCCTGGCTCATAGGGTAAATATAGGTACCAGAAAGATTCGGCCGGTTTGTTAATGGTCTCGGTAGCATAATTGGTAGTGCAGTCGCCCGGTTTGCGAAAGATGCGGGTTCGAGTCCTGCTTGATGCCAACGTGACCATATGTCTTTTTCTGGTTTTTTTATGTTTACCAAAAACAAAAATGGTATTCAAATCTTGTTGTGAAACCAATAGAAATTTGTTTCAAAATGAGGCTACAATAGGCCTGTATACTTGGGTGGGCAAGTCCATTTCAAAAGTGTTAGATTTTATCGTCTCGTTTCATAACGAGGTTATGAAACGAGACGATTATGAAGCAATTAGGATGTTAGGAGACCATTTTCATAAACGCATCATTTGATATAGCTGTTGGGCAAGGTTCTCCTAACAAAAACAGTGAACGTGACGTCATAATCACAGTCATGTTTGTATGAAGCGTTTTTGGGCAAGTCCAAAAATGTGTATTTCAAATTGTGATATATGTGGTATATACCGTTCTTTGTCCGCATTGCCCCTCCAGAGTTCTCACGGCGTTTTACCGCTAACCAAAAAGATTCGGTCGGTCTGTTAATGGTTTCAGTAGCATAGTGGTTAGTGCAGTCGCCCGGTTTGCGAAAGACGCGGCTTCTATTCCCGCCAGAAGCCAAGACCGAAAGTCTTTTTCTGGTTTTCAGATCTTTAGTAAATATACTATATTATATTATAATAAAGTAGCCTACTACTTTATTATTATTTTTAGGGACTACCCTTTTCACTCTATATCTTATTACATTAATTATTTCAGAGGAAATAAAATAAATAGTAATCCCAGATTTCTATCATTTACTTGTTTATAATACATAATGATAATATTTATAGTAGATGAGTATGCATTTAAACGTATTTTACTCAGCTTAATATTTCTTTTTACTTAGGTAGGTAGGTATTTATGAAGAACTTGTTAAAACTTACATAGATTTACATGAGTAATAACTTGAACATAAAACATATACCTATTTAAAACACTCCTAAATTCTGAAAAGCTTCTCAGAGTTGTGTTACAAAAGATGATTAACAACCATGCCATGTTATGATCATGTTACACGTTAAGGTCATAGCTCATTAGGCCAGCACGGTAACTGTCGGCTCTGACCCAGCAATTATCTTCGAACCTAAAGTTGTAAGTGGTACAATATATTTTGCAATATTAATATGAGAAAGCCAAGGGCGAGCTGTCAGCGCGCTCGCTGCTACTAAGCAGCCAATCAACTCGCAGCTCACGTCGCTACAGTTTAAGGTTCAAATTAGAATGACAAGATAATAGGCTAGACGACTGTAATTTTTTTTTGTTTACTATCGAAAGACGTTACATTTATGAACGCAATCCTAAAAGAATTACTGCTATAGTATCAATACTACCCGAGATATCACAATTTGAATTGCACATTTTTGGACTTGCCCAAAAACGCTCCATTCAAACGTGTCCTAAGTTATGACGTCACACCAACGTAGTTATAAGGAGCGCGTAAGAAGTTTGTACGACAGCTATATTAAATATTGCGTTTATGAAAATGGTATCTTAACAAAATTGCTTCCTAATAGTCTCTGTTTGAAAATGGTATTATTTTTTTTACAAAATATGTATACTTTTGAAATGGACTTGCCCACCCAACTTTGAAGGCCTATTGTGGCTTCATACTGAATCAAATCTTGATTGTGGTTTCACAAATCCATTTGATTTTAATGATTTTATTTGGTAAACATAAAATAACACGCAAAATGCATCATAGTCGTCTACCCTATTGCTGGGTTGGAGCCATGCAGTTGCCGTGCTGGAATATTGTGCTACGAGCTTTACGTGTAGCCCTCTGCACTTAAGCTGTCTCTTTTAGTTTTTAGTATATTAGAAACAGGAAAACATCGGTTTGAAGGCAGAAAGAGGTTAGGAGTTTATGCGAAAGTTATATAAATAAACACATAGTCCAAGTAAACATATTTTTTAAAATAAATATTAATTCAACTCTAAAATTAGTAACATTCACTATGAATCACTCACAATCCTAACTATCATAACAGACTCACCATGTATGGTTATAAACGAAGCAACAAACCCATCCAAGCAACGCCATCTTAACATTCTACTTAGAACTAAACTAAAACAAAATGGCCTCTACAAAAACGTGGACCAATAGACTACATTGAGTATGAAGAAAGAAAAGGGGAAGAAGAAGCGAGAGAACCGATCGATGTATACCGCCGTCTCTCTCCCGTTGCAGAAGGTTTCGTATTGCGGGATGGAAGCGGAGGTGCTCGCGCGCGGGTCCACTGTGTTGGGGAATATGTGCTGAAATATAAATAAAAACATTAGACAACTGCTAGCTATGCCACTGGCTTGAGCCAATACATAGTTGAGGTGGTTGCGGACCACAAATCATCTGAATGGAAGTTGTCATCCATTTAGATGTTTTGTGGGTCATGTACCATCTCAATATTGTGGTAGATGCTGGCTGCTGTGTAAATTCAGTAGTCTTGTTCTCATGGGCATCATCATCGGGCTATTCAGTTCCACAGCTGGACCTAGGCTCTGGTGCCATGACACCGGTGCTAGCAGACGAACCGGTGGAACTCCTGGTCTCGCTTCATCACATCGTCGACCTATGGCAAAACATTAATGATAAGCATCTCACCTTGAAGGCGTCCAAGTCCCTGGACAGGTCTTCGTCTGAGTACCCTTTCATGGCCTTCGTGGCCACTGGGCCCATGTAGTTGTTGACGACTGCGAACTCGAACAGGGACAGGAACACGAAAACAGAGCAGGAAGACATCCACACGTCTATCGCCTTCACGTAGGAGACTGGTGGTAGGCTTTGCTGTGACTGGGTGTTCTGAGTGGCTGTGAAAGTAGAAAAGATCATGGGCTAGAACTGTTTTTCCAATAGTATTGATTATATTTATTTTATCAGATCAGCCATTTGTATGTATAGCGGATGCTGTTTTTTTCAATACTATTTTTTTATCTTAGGTCATGCCATATCATAACCACTTCTGCGTACTTACCCGTGAGCTACTTCAGCGAAATTAGTTAAAATTGGAGCCTAATCGTAACTGATCAATTAGAAATACAGCATAGCCCCTTTGAAACTTGTTAAGCAGGTAGCTGGATATCGTATTTAAAAAAACTTCTAAGTTAATGACCACTGCTGTTTTACCCGCTGATGGCTTTGACCAGACTTTTGGGAGGGCGCAGAAGGCTGTCGACCCTAATATCTAAAGCAACGTGTTTGAGAGCGACCCAGAGGAGGCACAAACCTCGGCTCAGGGCGTTACTCTGAGAGGGCAATCTGACATTATCTTAGGAGAGAAAAATCTTAGGGGAGAAAAGCAAACTGGTAGCAATGATAGGTACAATGGTGCTGCTGGAAGACTTACCTAAGGTCAACAAAGAAGTCACGCCCAACGTGACTCTAGCAGGAATAGCTTCAGGCTTGATCCAGAAAGAGATCCAGGACATGACCACGATGAGAGCCGACGGGATGTATGTGTGGAAAAGGTGGTAGCCGAGGCGCCGGCGCAGGTTGAACACGATGGCGAGGCAGGTGAAGTTGCCTGGAAAGTCAGCGTTGAAGTTTTACAGAAATCTCAACGTAAAATACGTGGGATATAATACCTACCCATAACTAAGCGTAATAAAAGCATTGATAATTAGCAAATCAGTCAAACCTACCGTCAACAAATTGGCACAGAGTTATGTAGCACATTGCGTTGCGCTGTTGAAACATTCGTGTGGCGACGCAAAGCATTGCTGCGTCAGGGAGAATTAGGTAAAACGACGCATAGTCAACGCTACCTCGGATCCTTTGGAAACTACTGCAACTCAGCATTTTGCTCATTCCCCTATCTACCCAACCATGAATTCACAAACGTCAGACAGTTGATCACGCATTCACGCTGTCAAACTCGCACTGTCACGTTACGTGACTAACCCCGAATTCACAAACGCAAATCAAGGTAGATCATCCCTCAGAAGTATCGCTGTCCCTTTCAGTTCTATTAACATTTTTCGGGACAGTATGAGTTGATTGACGTTGGTGAATTCGGGAGTATGGAACTGAAATGTCGGCATGACTCTTCTTTGACGAGCAAAGTGCTGATACAGACAGCTGTTCCCGAAACGATTCGAGGTCAGTGTCTTAATAATATCTTTATTGACATCCTACAACGTCCTGCATCTTCGCACCAATGTCTTGACAGCGCAGCGCAACGCCGCTCTGGCGAGGCCTCAATTCTCACTTACCAGTGGAATATTCAATGGTGCAATCAGACGTGTAATTGTTGGCAATGTCCAGCTGAGGAAGCTCGATGTCAGGGTTCACGACCAATGGATCAGTCAAGTTCCAGATGAACACCAAATCGTGGACGGTATGAGACACTGGAAAGCAAAAATTAATGTTGTAAAAGCTTCTACAATGGAGTGATCAGAGATCACTAAGAATTATTTTAAAAAAAAATGGGATTTTCCTATCAGTACTTACAGCTTTCTATCATCATGGAACAGCTCTGTGTGTCGTGTGGATAAGATTCAAATTTCATCGCACAGGATAACACCAACGTCAATCTGAAAAAGGGAAGGGTCATTTGCAGTCATTTTGTGTTATTTTTGGGAGATCAATTTATCTACCCGTTTATACGTTTCTTTAAATTATGTGTTCTGGTTAAAAGTCACTTCATTCATTGCATATCGCCCTACTACTAAAGCTTATTTCTTGTAAGGCCATTTCGAAACAACCTTTCTGCAGCCTAATGTTCATATAAAAATATTTGACTCAACATACCAGGTACACCCAACACTAATTCAAACAAAAACTAAGTGAATGGTTTTTGGCTTGTGACAGACACTCGTCTGGATGTCATAGAGTCACCAGCTCACTGTGTATCTCATCCCTTCAAAATAGACTTCAACTCACTTGGACATATAGAGCAAAGTCTTATCATGGTACAACCAAAGGTAGTGGTTTGGTATGCTCATCTCATGGAAGGTGACTTTCTTGGCGTTCTTGAAGAAGCAGTCCGGTCTCCAGATGTTGTTGAGCCATTCCACGTCCAGGATTCTGTACTCTTCGTGCATGTTCTCTGGAAGGCGCAGGCGAGGGTCTCGCCAGGATTGGGCTAGGAAGATATCAGCTACGTACGTCTGGAATAAAAATTAAGTTCGAGGTTGTATGAAAGGAGATTTGATAGTCTGAGCCCAAGGTCAGTGCTACGTGGGAGACAGGGAATGTTTCTATGCTCGTCATGTTGTGGGTTCTTAGTTTGTAAACATTGCATCGCGTTTTAGGGAAAATGAAAGGAAATCGTCGGAAATCCTACTGCATGTGAGCAAGTGTTAGTCTCTGCTGCTGAAAATGGCCATCAACTAACACCAAATAAACTATAGATCAGTTGATTTCCAATTTACTTATTCCCTTTACACCCAGTAGCAAATCCCTTGACAAATGTCTTTTATACAAAGTCACATGAAGGAATTTATAATTGACACTACCTTGTTTTAGAATTCTATTCCAGCTTTAATAGGTTGCAACTTTCAACTAGATTATAGCTGTTCTGGAACCAAATTTCAAAGGATTAAAGGTTGTATTTTCTCCTACTGATGGTCTCTTACCATACTCTCTTCATTAATTGAATCCAAAGACAGCACAGTGACATGGAAGTAGACGATGGTGGGCTGCCCCAGGAGCTTGGGCGCTCGGTTCTTGTCGTAATACTTCGCTTTTACTGGCAGGATGTCCCGGAGAGACAGACTCTGTTCGCCTTTGAGCTCGATTTCTTGATAGGTTGCGTTTGTTCTGCGAAAAAACAAAAGATAAATCCGGTGTACCTACTAACTTCATCTGATTCAGTGTGGACAATTGCCAATAAGTTTTAGTAGGTGGAGCGGGCACTGATATGAACAGAAAGAGGAAGATAAGGCATCCTCGTACCAAAAGTGGACACCCTAAAACAGGTCCAATGGACCTGTTTGCAAGCCAATAGGACAGCGACTTGTTTGCGTGCACGTCATTCATACGTCAATGTTATGTGCCAGTTTTCGAATGCGCGAAGTATGAACGTAAAGTATCTTCCTCTTTTCGTCTATAAATCACTTTCACCCAATTATGTAGAAGTTCCAAATCCAATCCAAATCCAATCCAAAGGCTAAGAAAAAAACCCTCGAGTTCAGAACCCAAATGAAGACAGACCCATCTTGGGTTATCTGGGATGAATGAGTTAACTCGTCTTTCTCATTCACAAGAGTTCCCCAAGACGGACCAAAGGCTGACGAAGCTAGTATTAGAAGTTACATACTTACCCCCCTATTCATAAAAACCCACGCAACGCTAAAGCATATTTCAAGAAATTGACGTGTTTTGTCACTCACTCGCAAATGGCGACAGCACCAAGAATGAAAGTGACAAAGCGATACAAAAGTTAACGTGTGGTTGAAGAGCTGTTTAAATTTTTATAAATGAGGAGGTTAGCATGTAATCCAAAAGAACTAGGTATCGGAATTCGGAATCTACTTACCACCCAATGAGTTGCTACCATATATCTCTGAGCAGTCAAGCGACAACGTCACTGATTTGACAATAAGCATATTGACCAATCAATGGAGTTGCCCCCGCCTCAGTTGACTAGCTTAATTTCATACAAGAAATCAAACATCAGTCTAGTGGCTGTAAGGTCGATGTCTGCCACTATTGTTACGCTATGGTCTGAGGTATCAAATACGAAGTAATTAGGTTTAAAATATATCTTTCTTGCGATACTTACAGGAAACTTACAGCGGCTTGAACCCTCCCGGCTTCTGCGCTTCGTAGCAGAATGAGTAGATGCAAAAACAGTGTCATTATTACTACGAAGTCCATTTTGTCACTTCACTATGTCACTTCACTTCACTTTATTTGAGCGTGAATCTTGAGAACATTTTCACTATTTCCTAAAACAATTGCACTACCAACTTTTACTCTGCTAACCACTAGTTTTTCGCAACCTAGAGTTCCAAAATAAGGTTTAAGTTAAAAATAGACATTATTTTGAACGTAAGAGGGCCTAGACAAGTCATTAACAAAGTTACAAAGATTTTACATTAAATTATCAAAATAAAGTTTAAACTATTCGAAGCAGTGTCTAATTTCTGTTTCTTGCTGATAAATTTGATTATTTGGTTATTTTTACAAAAAAAAACAAACAAATAGTGTTCAATTAAATGTTTCATATTGTTTTTGTATGCACCCTTGATATAATTATAATAATATGACGATAATAGCAGATAATAGATGTAACCTTACTATTCCAATAAAGTTAAAAAACCAAAGAAATTAAATCAAATCGCTTTCAGGGTTATAAAAATATAATACATCGTCGTTTTTATTAAATTTGAAGTCTTACATACGTTACATGCATAATCCACTTAAAAAGGTTGTCCGTATGTAGTATCTACTGAAGCGTTAAATCAGCACTCCGAGAATAGATTTTAACCCTTTCACGGGTTCAATCTTACCATAAGTATTTACTTTGTGGTTTTATGGTCCTGCGAGCCGGATTACGCTGCGTTCCTCAGTTTGGACAGTAGTTAAGCTCTAAACAACACTGTTTAGTTATTTTGGAAGAATTCAATACTTCAAACTCTTTTCCAACTAAGTGTTAGCTTGGTGTTGTTTAGAAATAAAGCACTTAAGGCAAGGGAAAACAATTTCCCTTAATAATTATTTGGGGGGTGGTTTTGGGTCGAGATCGGAAAAAAAAACTTTTAAAATCCACCGTGTCATGTTGAATATCCTACTAATATTATAAATGCGAGAGTTTGTATTTGTGGATGTGCGGAGTTGCTCTTCCACGTGAAAACTACTGAATGGATTTTAATGAAAGTTTACAATAATGTAGCCTGTAGGCTACATTATCGTAAATCCGTATAGGCCACCATAGGCCACTTTTACGTAGTCGCAGGCGGCCGCTAGTACTTAAAAACCATCAGATTCAAGTAAATGCTTGAATAATCTCTAAGGGATTCTTTATAGGTATTAAAAAATGGTTAGTGCCATTTATAAAAACCTGAAATAATACGTTATTCTATAAAAATACTATGCAAGACTGAAATAGCATAGGTAATCCAACCAGCCATAAGGTAGCTGCAAGCGAGTATAGTACTCGTGCGGATGTACAGAGGCGCTAACATCAACCTTTACATAGGGGCACCTTATGCCGTTTACATAAGACCCATTTTGCAACGGTTTTATAAAGGTTGATGTGACTACTATTCTATGGCTCTGTACTACTCTATGGCTTCATTATCCAACAATTCAATATAGTGCGAATGCCACTTTTATAATGTTTTATAGAACGACACTAAAGCCAGGTAAATATGACACTGAACTCAGTTAAGTTAAACGGTTACAATCAGTTTATAGGTCTAAAAACTGTATCTACTTAGTATTTATCGTCCTTTCTCAAATCACGGGAATACACGCGTATCTGTCTTTTTTACATTTATACGAAATATACTGACTTATGTCGGTTGAAGCCAAGGGTTGGTAACTAAAATTTTAAACGTGTCTGAGTGATTTATACACCAAGATCACCTGTTATCAAACTTTGCTTTGTTACACAAGCTGCTGCTTGTGCTTCGACTGTTAGCGACTCTTTAACATTGATAATGGCTATAAACATTGTGTTAGTGGACGATTGTATGAATATCTTCCCTTAGGGTCTGAGTTCAGTTAGCTTGAAGTTGTCCTTATTCGTGCCAAATAGTCGTCAGAGTCACCCTACGTAGGTCAGCGGTTTCAACTGGGTGCGAATGATTAAGTAAGTCCTGACTAAGTAGGTCAGTAGATTTCAAGTTCACAATACACCTAGCTATTTCTTTGTCAAATTAAATAGGTCAACTATCACTGACAGTGGTTTGTTAAAGTGCTTATGAGTTCGTATAGGGTTATTACCCGTTTCAATTATCCATGCATTTTATGAATACTTCATTCTATTACTATTTTTGTTGTTTTTCTTATTATGAATTTGCACCACAGTGGGTGCAAACATTTTGTCATTTGGGAACAAAGTGATTACATAGGTCTCTTTCAAGCTCTTTAGTGTCATTGAATTGTTTATTTTGTGAGCTGAGTTACAGATATTTATTTTTTGAAAAAAAAATTGCACCATGGTGGGTGCCAATACTTTGTAAAACATTTCCTATCAGTACATAATTGGGAATAAAGTGATTACATAGGTCTCTCTCAAGCTTTTTAGTGCCATTGAATTGTTTATTTATGAGCTGAGTTACTGATATTTATTTTTTGAAAATAATTTCCACCACCGTGGGCGCCAATATTATCTTTAGGTGCAGAAGATCAGTAGTCCCACCATAGTTGTTAGAGTTCGTCAAGTTTTCAAAAGTGCCTAGCTATAAATACTATACTTATACTGCATATAAGAACACAAAGCCAATTTTAACATTTGCAAGTAGCGAGTTCAAACGGTAAAATGTTCAAAATTTCGTCTTGACATTTTTAAATGACTATTTATTTTATTTGTTGTTTGTTGACAGTTTTAACTTAGGCATAATCAAATTACTGGTATTTACACTAGGAAAATCACCACACTTAAAAAACACTAAGTTTTTTTCTGACTCACTGTCACAATAACATTTTAAATGGCGTAAACAAACTTAATAATTCGCTTTGTGACATAATTACTGTGCCCTAATTAGGTAGAGAACGTCCGTCTCCAGTTACGTACTGAGTTACTTTAGTGACGGTACGTTAACTATAAGGAAGGGGCGTGAGTGATGGCGTGGAGGTTGTTTTAGCGGATACTGAACCGTGGAAAAAAAGATAATCTCTAACCCCCGAATTTACAAACGTCAATCAACGCTAAGCACGCGCTCACGCTTATGCTGTCCCGTAAAATATCCTACTTCTGAGGGATGCTTATAGTTGATTTGTGTTTGTGAATTTAGATTCGTTTGTAGGTTTGTTTGTTAATTTAGGTAAGGGCTGTGAAACTTTGTAATTTTGAAACTTAACCTTCATACAGGTAACCATAATATGTAGTAAATGGACCTTTCCCCTAACGCTTTCATTTTGCGCAGTTTCCAACACTTTTACACACGCTCATCGATAAAGGCCTAACGACTTACTCTTCAAAAGATTTTTTACTTCTACTGCACTTCAATTTCAAACATTTATGGCTACGCTTTATGGTTACGACAACCAACGAACACGGTAGTAAAAATCCCATCAGTAATTGTCACAAATATTTTTGATACAACAAATATTTTGTGTTTCCTGGCTCCCACCACTCAAAAGGAACTTACGAACCGAACCGTGGTTTGGTTATTGGTAAGCTGACATAATTTGAACATAATTTTCGAGACTTGACATAACTTAGTAAAGTATAGTGGACAACACCGCTGTCGCCTTAACCCCAGCCTATGTCCGCTACTTCTAGTTTGAAAACAACAACCAATGATTGCTAGAACTGGCTTCAGGTGACTGGACAAGCCGAAGGTTTATATTTTTTTATAGTGGTCTACAAGATGACCTCACTCCATCTGATGGAAAGCAGCCGTTTGGTCTGCATCAGGATATTGGTGCTAAAACTTCTGCCAGTTATTATTTTGGTGTTGTACAGAGGTGTTCGGGGCTCAGTTGCATCGATAGCCGTTGTTAAGCTTCGATTCTGACCCCGATTCAAATTAAGTGATGTGTTTTTTGGGCATCTCCGTGCATAGACAGGCACGGTAAGCAGTTGGTCCCGGCTGATGTCGGTCGTTAAGCCTAGTCGGAGGCCATAAGGTTGCTTGATAACATCTGACAGTAAGGTTTACCACTGGACCCTTCCAAAAATCCGCACTGAGCCTGATGAAGTATGGCTCGCGCCACCACATAGTTGAGGTGTGGCCTGGACGCAGCAGTGGCACGTAGGCCGTTGTAGTTATTGCGCCAATCGCCATCATCATCATGTCAGCCGGTCGACGCCCACAGCTGCTCATAGGCCTCCCCCAAGGATCTCCACACCGATCGGTCCTGTGCTGTCCTGCATCCAGCGGCTTCCCGCGACCTTGCAGCTCGTGCGTTGTACAGACGCCTTCACTTTTAAGTGACCCATCTTAGTACGAGTTGTCACTTTAAGATAGGTCACAGAAATGTAAAGGCATCTGTAACCAATAAGGTTAGAAAAAGGCTGATTTTGCATTCTCTTCCAAAATCTGTAAATCCGTGTAGTTATAAAAGGATTACTTGGGGGTGTGGTAGCGTCAAGCGGAGTGCCCTTGCCTCTTCACTCAGCTACCCTCAGGTGTACATCCAGTTTTGATTCTTTTAATGAAAACTGGCTTCTGGCACCTCGTCATCATCATCTTCACCAATCCAGTCGATGTCACCAATCTAGACGTTCCTTGCTGAATTTATACTTCATAAATATGCTTTATAGATTTTAATAGCCTTTTCAAATTCATGATGCCCTCTTATTCCTAACCACAAGCTAATTTTTAATTATATTTTTTTACATTCTTAGATTCAAAGTGACGAAGTTTCATCCCCTATTTCATTGGTAATCCATTTCATATTAATACTGATTATAGACAAAATCATTTCTTTGCGGGAGAATAGGTAATTGGCTTTTAAATTTCACCGTTTATAGGAACAGAAGACAAAAAGTCAACTGAATACACTGATAGTCCATGTCACCTTATGTTAAAGTCTTAAAGGTCATTTTTCAACTGTTATGTTCGTTTTGTTGAACACTGTACAGAGGCGCACACAATCAACCTTTACACACAGGGGCACCTTATGCGTCTGACATTAGACCCATATTGCAATGGTTTTGTAAAGGTTGATGTGCGCGCTCTGTACATGAATCATTGTTCATAAACAAACTACGGCGAACAAAACAAATTGAATGTTACAATAACGAAACGTTTCAATTAATTACTGTTATCTAGTAGTCTGTCTGTCTGTCAATAACGCTAAAACATACATCTGTCTGTCGAATGAATGATTTATACAGTAATAATAATAGAACGTACTTTAAGATAACGACTTATTTGTAGAATGTGTTTTGTATTCGTTTATATTAAGATTACAATGCAGTTCTTGATGTCTCTACCCATGGAAAGCCTAGACAAATAATCATTATTTTAATATCGTATGGTGGTATACCTTCTGCTGAAAGTCAAAATTAGGCCAGACTACTTCCAAGAAATGGTAATTTTATTCTTTAAGCCTGATTGTAGGTCTTAGGCTTGACACGGTCTAACTATCACTAGCTTTTCCTCCCAAACGTTTCTTGGTAAGCAAAAGCAAACGATAGCCTTTAACCGTACCACAACTGGGCACAGTCAACTATGAGGTGGTACGAGCTATACTCCACATGTGGGCTTAGTGCGGAATGCTTGAGGTCAAACGCTAGTGAGAAAACTTGCTGTCCCATGGTTTCGAGCCGCCCTAAGGACGCGAATGACATCTATCGACGTCAGCCAAGACCGCCCAACGTGCCTTCCAAAGCACAGAGATGCCCGAAAAATGCTTAACAACTCTGGCCGCTGTCTTTTGAAACTGCTTTTAAAGAATGAAGTTTATTTTATTTATTTATTAGGTGACTAACAAGCCTTACACTAAAAAAATATTCCAGGATTCCAAATAGCAACAAAAACAATGCTGAATGAAGCTTTACTTATAGGTAATAACGGCATACAATAGAATTTAAAACCCTTCTTTCGCTATGGATAATCCTTTGCACCTTGTGATGAAGTATTAGACAGAGATGGAGCATTATAATGCCGCATGGACCCTCAGACTAAGGGTCCTCGATTGCCCTCTATGCTCTAAGACCTGCAATGCACAGCGGCGGATTCAAATATGACCCAGTCGAGCTTAGAAGTCTTAGAACCCACCAAAAATTCGCGACCTCGAGGTCGAGGTCGACTTTTAAGTATTTGATGCCATTGAAACGAAAGGAGCAGAAGGATTGATAAATTTGAAGTACCCACTTAAAGATAAGCTCATGATTTTAATGACTGGAACTTCTAACAGGTTCCAAACAATGGTACAATGTCCAATTGAATGTGAATCGCAGATATAGTTATTATATGCAAATGTGCGTAAGGTATGTTATGATGTGCAGACTACAGTATTGCACAGCCAACATGAATCACTGAAATTCTTAGTAAAGATTTTACGAACTTATAAGTACTCTGGTTCAGAATTAGGCGAACTGACCTGACTGTTCATTGTACACTAATTTTGTCACGTTTTGATAGTGCTGATAGTATCGATATTTAAAAAGTCTGGTATTAGAAAATCATGCACTGTGGCGCTACCTAGCCGCAAGGTTCCTCCGGCGGAGTGAGACCGAGAGACATCGCGTCGAACCAACAACGCTGCGGACGAGGGTAGCGATTCACAACCAAGTTATCGTACGATTCCGTAACTTTCAATGGATTTCAATGCCATTTTTTAATGTGGGAGGTGTCTGTATTATTCTCTTGATAAATATTAGATGCCATTGGCTTTTACAAATACAAAATTCATGTGCTTTCGCTGAACAAGCGATTTGCTAAAAAAGTAATGGTACGATTCTCACTTTTTTACTGACAGTCGGACTCTACGGACGTGCCCACTCTCTGTTGCTGTAGTATTAGACTTTGGTGTTCAACCGCAGACCGAGATACCTAAATTGTTTCATATGAATTTGTGTAGTGATTTTAGTTTGATAATTTCGTCGTTGGTAGTTAATTACAGATTCCTTTATTGCAGATGATTTGCAGTGGTATTTACTTGTCTGCCCGGTAGGTACTAGGTACTGAATATAATTCCACGGATTTATTGACAGATAAAAAACACACGTAAACAAAATTTGGTTTAGGCAATTAACACTTGTTTAAGTGTGAAGGACTATTCATTTTCTTTATCGTAGCAATAGTGTTTTCACACACGGAAACGAACAACCCCTCTTAAGTAGGAGGTTAATAAAACACTCCTTTTACCGGTATATTCATTTTTATACTAATTTTAAACTTACAAAACATAAGTCTCTCCACATAATTTCATCGTTGACAGTAGAAGATGAAGCATGGCGTACGCTATATTCAATTCTATATATATATATAAAATATAAATTCTATATTCAAGGATAATGTCGTGTCTTTTTGTGCGTATTTCGGTCCAGACTCTGCGCAGACGTCGACGGTCTATTTGTGTATGTTATGGTCTGTCGATTTTGGAAACGGTTTGTTTCATCGCAAAAGTTGATTAATGACGAGTAGACGGCACTAAAGACCGACCAATGGGGCGACAAACTATTAAAAGGCAGTTTTCAGATCTTTGTTAAATTAAAATCTGTTTTTGACTAATAATTATTGACGATAAATATCCTATCCTAATCTCCATCTAATCCTAATAAGGATATTTATTTAATTATTGACGATTAAATCAGGCTCTGTCACGCAAAGGTAGGCTTCACTCTTAACAATAAATATACTGTTTGCGGTAAACAACTTAAACACAACTTCACTTTACTGCCTCCGTGGTGAAGCGGTTAGAGCGCAACACAGCTCTCAACACGGAGGTCGTGGGTTCGAATCCCACGCGCACCAACAACATGTTATGTTTGTGTTGTTGTTTCGAATTGGCTAGGACAGGGGAGGCCGATCACCTCGTGTCCGAAAAGTAAGATGATCCATGCTGTCGGATGGGCATGTAAAAAGTCGGTCCTGCGCCTCTCCTATCTCCGGCCGTGTCGAACTGTCGTCCCATCGGGTCATAGAAAGGTGATGGAATAGGGAGTGCACTTGTGTATTGCGCGCACACTTGAGCACTTTAATATCTCCTGCGTACCCGGTTAATCTCGTTGAGATTAGCCGCTGTGGTCGATATCGACCAGGTGGGCATTAAAACACAACTTCAAACGCGAATCTAGCTAGCAAATTAAACACTATCTTATCTAATATATCCTATCTAATAATTTGCGGCCCCCTGCGGGGTCTTCCCACCCCTACCCCTGATTGCGCAGCGACAATGCGCGTGAGTCGATGCGGGCGACCGCACGCACGCTTCCTACCGGAAGTGTACGTGCTCTTCCAATTAAGATGCTATCAGGATGTCATGCTGACCAGATTTTGTCTGATGCTGATCAATGATTAATGAATAGGGGTTAATTTTTGTCTCTTTCCTTTAGGCAAGTACTTTGTACTCTCTATTCTTTGTTGTTTAATCCTTGCTCTCCTACTTATCATTCATTGCAGCATTCTGCCAGGAGTGATGTATACTTACCTTCGTGCCATAACTCGTTCTAAGTTTCAGTTTCAATCCATAAGTACCTAATATCTTATCTTATCTTATCCATTCCGCAGGCTCCTTTTTATTGTGCTTTTTACCTTCTCTTTATATTTTTACCCACTAAGCAAACTTAGTCCAAGCATATCATTTCCTTACACCTTACACCACCTTCCTTTACCTTTCATATAGGTCGAATTTACAAACTATAGGAATATGGCAGATGGCGGCGTTTTGTAACGCCACAAAACGCCCCGTATCAGGTAATAGGGGCCGCCCGTGACCTCGTCCGCGTTACTTTTTTATGAATTGTAGCCTATGTCCTATTCAGATGTTTAAACAATATTATTGTAAAGTTTCATTGAAATCCATTCGGTAGTTTTTACGTGAATGAGCAACACGGCACGTCCATCCATAAATACAAACTTTCACATTCATAATATTAGTAGGAAACTCGTACCTAGTAGGATTTAGAGTAAAGAAAACAATAATAATCGTTGACAGGTATGAATTAGCTTGTGAATGTAGAAGAAGGATCTAATGGTCTACATGGAAATTAATTCAAAAAAATATTTTAACATGAATAAAATACTTAAAACTCCTAATGTTATAGTACTTGGTTATTTTTCTTGTGCGAATGTGTTTCTGCACTGCATGTTTCTCTAACGCATCGTACACAAGAGTGTGCCACTTCTCACCCACTCCCTGCAGTTATTTATTTAGGTGCTATTAACCTCTAATTTCCTCTGTATCCTCCATAAAGAGCAAATGGCTTCCTTCCTTCGCCCCTCACTCACTGTGCGGTACCGAGTGGCGATTAAGGAGGCCGTAGAGATTTTATCGCACGATGTTGGCGAAAAATATTGGCTTCAGTGGCGAGAAGTACGTCAAGTTCGATTTGAAATTTTGCGAGCGGTAAATGTGAGTAGATCTGATAGTGGTGGTTACACCGACTGCATGTACTGATGACAATACTTATGAGCAGTCATGAAAGATATAAATTGAACCGATGTTTCTATTCTTTTATTTATATTATTCTATTATATTTCGAAGTGTAGAATAGATTCTATTATTCTATTCCATTTCGCTGTTTCTATTCTAGGTTTTTTTAAATTATTTTAGCATTAGGGATAATTAACATCTGACTAAAAATAGGAAAACCAGAAAAAGTCATTAGGTCTTGGCTTTCTATTCTATTTCGATGTGTCTATAATAATTAATCATAATATATCTATGGCTTCGCTAATAGACCCTCAGATCCCATGCATTGTCCTTCAGCAGCCTTGGCTCCACATCTTCATATCATCAACTCACATGCGGGCGTATTCTTTTTCTATGCGCCATTGAAATTTATTGTTCGCTAATTCTGTTGGCAGTTGGTTATTGGTGGTCCGGACTCAGAAGAATATAACTGCCCTTAGGATATCAGATTGGAAGGGGCGTTTCGACTAAAAAGATGTTTTATTGCACGGACAAAAGTGTTGCATTTAGATTGATTGCGCTTGTGCCATTTTATAATCAAAACGACGTAGATAGGTTACTTTTCCTAAAAAAGTGGCACCCGAAATCGGAACTTCGAACACCTGAGCAAAGCATTGACAGTTTGAGACGACACTGCGCAACATGTATCTGTCTCGTTTACCCTCTAGTAAGTAATTATACTCTCTTGTACAATCGGTCAAATTATAGGAACGTATGCCAGGGGACAATTTTCGACTTCGCATCAGTATTGACATAACATATCGACTTCTTTGAAATATCATTGGCTTGTGCTTAATTAAAGAGATTTTTTTTTTTTACCTAGCCTATACTGTCCCACTGCTGGGCAAAGGCCTCCCCCATATTTTTCCAGCGATCTCTTCCCTGAGCTAATGTGCGCCACTCTTGGCAAAATTTATCCAGGTCGTCTCGCCATCTCTTTCAATTAAAGAGATACCTGTTGTTATGTATTTTGTTTTTACATAACAACAGGTATCTCTTTAATTGTTCAGAGCAACAAAGGTTTTAAGCCGTTAAAGTAATCGGCACATCCAGAAGCCCACACTGAGCCTACCGCCGTTATCAGGGTTACTTGGGTTTTTCATCGGTTTTTTTCTATAATCGCAAATTGTGCATTGAACATAAGGTAGCTGTTTCGGCCAGACTTGAATTCGGGATCAGGCGGATTCCAAGCTAGATGTGACTCTCTCCGACTGATGTGGTTAAAAATCTTCAAATAACCACCACTTACTAACTTGACGTGTGAAGACGAATCCGTCGGAACCCCAGGCAATAATACAAATGCAGACCATTATTATAAATCAAATTTGCAAATTTCGTCTTGACCTAAATTTTGGGGACAGCCAACGAACGTTTCCTGACCCATTTATTAACAGAACTCAACCGTGGTACAGTCAGCTTGATTAAATGGTAATCTACTGGGTTAGTTTTGAGAATAATGTAACAAGAGATACTTTTAATTAGGTTAATATTTCATAATTAGTGAGATGTATATTCAAAATAAATTTAAATTATAATACATTTTTGAATTGTAAACTTTCGTTTCAAATTGGCGAATGATGTACGCACCCTGTAGGGTGTACATATTAGTTTGTGTAGTATGTAGTTAACTAAGGTATAGTTTTATTATGTACACTGTTGCTATGTCTATAAATAAATAATATAAACCGCCAAATTAGTATACAAACGATTATAAAAGTGAGGCAGCTCTAACAAGTAAGTATAGCTGTCATTTTCGGTGTTGCGCATCCTATATTTGGTCACTTTATGTAACTCACACCCTCGAATTCACAAACGCAAATTAAAGCCGAGCATCCCTTATAAAAATGTAGCTCTATAGGCCCTTCACAAGATCGATTGAGTTTGATGCCGTGCTCAACATTGATTGATGTTTTTAATTTCTGGGGAAAGTGAGTTTGAAGAGTAGAACTTGTGACATGAACATGTTCAGAAGTTAATAACGTTGCTGTCTATGGTATTGAAGTATGGTGCCTACCAAAAAAAAAACACGAAAGACTTAGGATACTTTGAGACCAGGAGGCGTTGTTATAAAAACTCCAGAGCCAATGAATGATCAATTTAAGTAACATAACAATTAAGAAATATAGAAATAATTCTTCTTTGCCTGCCGTTCAAAAGTTCGGCCAAATCGGCGGACGACTGTACGTCCATCGCGAAAAGAAATGAGGTCGTCGACCAATCCTGTCCCTCCTCCATATCGCCAGGTCCTCAATAAAAAGATTGGCGAATAGTCATATAATTAAAAATGATTTGTTGAGAGGGCGAATGACCTTATTCTTTGATAGTGATGTTTGTGTTGTCGATAACACTTGAAAGTTTTTCAAAAAATCATTTTAGAAAGGAGCCGAGTCAGTAATTCAGTATTCTCAGAATCTTTATGATCTGTGTTTCAAATATTGTGTAAGCAGAATTCAGCTGAAAGGCCGTTTCTAATATTTAAACTTTTTTTTTAAACTGTTTCTTTCACCTTTAAGAAATCTAAATTATTGTGTCAACTGGCAGCACTGGCAGCTAAGGTTGATGTAAGTAGTATTAATATACAATCAAGACCCCACCCAATGAACTCAAGACGACATAGTCGGAAGGAGTAGACAGCTGGGCGTCAAGTTGTCCTTACCACAGGTGCGTGACGGCGCGTCGAAGCGCCGAAAAGATGGTTTCCGCTTACCTAGCCTGGCAGGCGTAGCGGAGTTTCAGCATTTGAAAATCTACAAACTTCTCGTATTATCACAATCGTAGCCCTCGTAATCCTTATACTTTTAGAATCAGATATTTTGTTTCACTCACATAAACTGCTTTTTAATGTAAATTTTGAAAAATCATTAAATATCACCCTTTTTTTTTGCATCGTTGAATTGGCTGTAGGCGGGACCCATAGCGCAGAGAACCGATGACCGTTGAGGCGGAAAGGTTTTAGAATGGCGACAGCGTACCGGACGACGACGTTCCATGGGCAGGCCCTACACAAGGTGGACCAACGATCTGTTCATTGTCGCGGGTCGTCACTGGATAGGGACGGCAAAGGACCGATGATTGTGGAGTTCCTAGGGGAAGCTTATACCCATCAGTGAACGTCGATTGTCTCTTTTTTAAGGGTTTTTTTCTATCACAAAATTTTGCATGAAACCATTTAGTTCAATGTTAATAAATTGTTAGTCTATGGATTCTAAGAGAATGCAAAAGTTGTAGAAATGCATATTAATAAACTCCTGACGCAGACAGAGATCGTATCGGACGCCATTTAAATTCAACGTGTGTTTCATCCTAATACGATGGATTATTTTTGGGATTATGCTAATAACGTCCTGCTAATGTTATCGATCCCTCGCATTAAAAGTGTTCTATGTTGATGATATGATGTCATACTTATGCACAGTCTGACTAATTATACTACGGCTTAGAATAGTCACTACATTCGGTTTTGTCCAAGGTTGTGTCACACGTCTGACGTAGAAAAATTGGCAATAAGGCACCAGATGAAGATATCTTGTCTTACACTACACAGTACTATAGTGAAAAGGTCATTCGAGTTGCCACCGTCATGACTTACAAGTCCTTTTTTAAACTCTATAATTCCATTCCCTACCGGCCAGTTTAGGCCTTAAATCTTCGAAAGGCTTTGATAATTTTGTCCAGAGTATTTAGAAATCCCCTTCAAAACAGACCCAAAAATCCTTCCCTGTTCTAACCTGAATCGATTCTGTTTTTGTGACTAAATCGTCTAAGCAATATACCGATTTATATTCTAGTATCGATATCTTTACACCAGACCATCAAGTTTTCGTCAAGAACAGTTATTGGTTAAGATGGTCCGGTCACCCGCTCGCGAATCTTTCTGCCTGAACCTCTCCTCTCGCCTCTGTATTTCACCCCCTTAGAGTTTAATCTCGAAAATAAATAAAGTTTTTACAAGTTTCTAGGTACAGTTCCGACTGTGCGTTAATTCTATGAGTCTGTTGCTGTTATCCCTTTTGTGAAAGGCCCTTAACGAGTACAAAACGCGCGGCCGTATAATAATTCTGTTTTTCATTCCGAAGTTGAAACCATCGATAGGTATCCTCAATCACATCCCTACTGATCCCTGATGCACTGGTTGTTATTGCATCCGGCGCTGTTCGTGGGAATGGCCCCTTTAACTCTTCGAGCGCTTCATCTCGCAACCTTGGCAGTGCATACAAAAGAAAAGTGTTCTTACAACTATTTACTATCTGATTTAAAGGAAGCATTAGATACAGTTCGCGTGGTCTAGTGACGTTGATTACCCAGTTCAGTATGTCGCTCATTATATCATCATCAAGATAGAGTTTACGGTATAGATGCCAAACGCAGCATGGATGTTGAGAGTTCAAAATAAATTTGGCATTTGTGATGGAACTAAATTTATCTGGTTCAAG
Source organism: Udea ferrugalis (assembly GCA_950022985.1). Taxonomy (NCBI): domain Eukaryota; kingdom Metazoa; phylum Arthropoda; class Insecta; order Lepidoptera; family Crambidae; genus Udea; species Udea ferrugalis. The sequence continues at coordinate 4,500,705 of OX465541.1, forward strand.
CTTGCAACTGTAACTTACTCACTAAGATTTGTGAATTTTTCTAGATACTATTCAATTTGAGGTCACAAATTTTTGAAGCGTTGACTTTAGAAAGCATTTGGATTTATACAAATCAGACACTTAATATAATTCCAAATACTTCATCACAAATAAGTAGTTGTCTTAATTAAACGACGAAAATATCTGTTCTCAAAAGAGCCCAAAAATAATCAGTTGTTGAAATGAAAATCTTTTGAATTACCAAAAGCTTCAAAAGGAAAAAAAACTAACGCACGGTTGATGAGCTGTCACTAAATCATTGATCTTTCGATTTGGAACCTGCTAATCACACCAAAGTCTGCAAATTCTGCAATCTCACTGTTCCATCCAGAACATAATGTTGAATGTTTCTCTCATCCATCTCATTTGGATCTCGATACAGAATGTTACCAAGCGAATCAATCAAAAGAGCCAATTCATCAAAAGTGAAAAGATGTTTGCGGGCATTGTCCTTTATTGTGTCACTTGACCATTTAGGAAGGTTCGTGACCTTTGCGGGCCCGCGGTGATTCGGAAATGTAACCGAATGATACTGCACGTGATATAGGTATGTACTTTGGTATTTTGATGAATGGTGTGAACACTTCTGGTTTCAGAGCTGGTAAAACTAAGTTGAAGTTACTGAGCCGGAAACCAGGAAAACACATTCGGTCTTGGCTTCAAGTTGGTAAGTTGGTGTTGCTTGTGATTTTTCGATTTTATTTGATTTTGTTTGATTTTATTGTATTTTATTTCATCATCATCATCATCATCAGCCTGTTGTAGTCCACTGCTGAACATAGGCCTCTCCTTTTGCACGCCACTGTACTCGATCTTCGGCTGCTCGCATCCAGCTCCTGCCAGCCATCCTGCGCAGATCATCACTCCACCTTGCCTGAGGACGTCCTACACTACGCTTGCCGAGACGCGGTCTCCACTCAAGAACACGTTTACTCCAACGGTTGTCGGTTCTACGGCTAACATGGCCAGCCCACTGCCACTTCAGCTTGCTAATCCGGTGGGCTATGTCGATAACCTTGGTTCTCTGCCGTATCACCTCATTTCTGATTTGATCTCGCAGAGAAACGCCGAGCATAGCCCTCTCCATTTATATGTATTTTATTTGATTTTGTTTAATTGTATTTGATTTACTCATCAGATTTATTTTGATTGACATTGTATTGATTTGATTTAATTTTGTTTGATTTTGTTTTTGTTAATTTAATTTGTATACTATATCTAGCACCCAGAGGAAAGAAAACCTTATAATTTTAAAATGATAACCTGTATCTCATTCTAAGTGAACTGTATGTTTTTATGAGAAATAAATTCTTTAAACCTATTTATCGTTAAATACTGACATAACATACCCTCACGACTATATCCCCAATGGGTTAGGCAGAGGCACAATGGTTGTTGCCGTCATGGTGAATTGCACATTCAGAAGCCCACGTGGTAAGGGGCGAGCATACCGCCGTTATCCGGGTTGCTTGGGTTTTATATCAGCATTTTCCATTACTGGAGAGAGCCGGAAATCGGACAATGAACTGAAAAGGTGTGTACCGGCCAAATTTGATCTCGGGACCATCGAGGTCCAAGCCAGAGTGAAACCACTGGGCCACGGCGCTCTCCAACAACAACACCACAACAAAAACAACTGTCACGGATCATCATTTGTGACAGTAGACGTCTTCTGCTGAACACAAAAGGAGATCGACCACTTGCATCCATCCACCTTCATCGTGTCATTTTCCAATATTCAACAAGCTCCGTTAGCCGTCAAATGGACTCCAGTTTTAGACTTTTTCGCCCTAGAGACCATCGGTTGTCCTGCTTACTTACCCTTATTTTTTTTACTCTTCTCAATTTTGCTCTAATTCAGTAACCTTAATGGTTACCAGAATAAAAAAATCATTTAGTTCAGGCAACAAATTAGCGCGAATTTTCCTAATGACGTTTAATTACATTACCTACTAACATTATTTAACTATAGTTTGGCATCCCATGTTCCGGATTCAATATAAGTACTTAAGTTCTGTACAAATATAAAACCGAAAGATACAATTGAACAAGACTTACTCTGTTCTGCGTGGAAAGTTTATTTTTCGATGAACATAAGTTGTCATTATACTTAGTTTCAACCTCAATAAGACAAAAACAAAAATAACAAAGACCATGCATTTCATGTTCTAAGGTCAAATTGCCGGACAAAGAAAAAAATAGGAAACTGTTCCCGTATTATAGGCTCTAATCTCTACTGGGACTAATGGAATGAATTAATGAAGAATCTTAAAGAAATTTCCTTAATTTTTCTAGTTTGAAAAACTGGGTTGGCAAAATGTCCTCCAATGAACAAATGCATGATGTTCTTTTGACCTGATTTCACAGGTATCAAAATTAAAAGAAATTAAAACGTACACGGACTGAAAATGTCCCGAATAACTGAAGCAAATCGAAAAACTAAATCTAGTCAAGCCTCACATAATTCCTTGTTTTTTGGAACCCTAACGGCTCTTCTTGTAATCCTGGGCCTCCAATGTCCGAAACCTCTCAGAATGACGCAGTAACTCCCAAATCATCGGATAGTACGCTACCCGGCAGCGGTGACTTTGAACTTTAGGCACATCAACTCAAACCTCTCAATACCGAACGAATTTGCAGCCAGAATTTAGCAGAACAACTCTTCAATGTCAGCAGTAAGGTCTTATATGCCGTGGCATAAAGTTAGCAGCTGCAATTCGTTTTTGGTAGGAGTGTCCATATGTGCAGATCGCAATATTGGATGTAATTATTTAATGTAGCCGACATTTCGGCGCGCAGCTGCCGCTCATGATGTATGGGAATTGTGACAAAAATAAATAATTCCAATTAAAGTGTGTCTGAGTTAATTTTGGCTATTTCTGAATGGGAGCAACTAAAATGTATCTGGAAAAACATTTATTTCGGATTCCTTGTCAAGAACTCCACTTACTGAATAGTTGGCAAATATAGAGTCTATTTTAAGGCAGGTGATTATGTCTAAGTTATTTCTATAATTTAGAAGGGGATGGAACTTATCCAGGACTCATTTCAAAACATAACTACTTCCAGTTCAAACTTTTCGCACAGCAATTTATATTTCTGTTGTTTAAAAATGATTAAACCTGAATCTTACAAGACCGAATTCTATTTCTGTCTACCAGGATGTTTGAAGGTGCAGCTCACCCCTCCTAAGTGGCTCTATCAACTATCGCACTATCAAAACATAATTTGGTGTGAGTGATGTCGAGTAGGTACTGAGCAAGGATGTCAATGCCAAGCTCACTGAAGCTCTTGCAAACTGCTGCTGTTGTTTTTGAAAAGTTGCACTTCCATTAGAGAATTTCAGTCATCACATTCACAAATGTACCCAAGTAGGGAGAGAAAAGTAAATCATTGGGTTTTTCTCATCGATACCACAATAATAATGACCCATCGAAAGAGTTCGAAGACATAATACTGCATAGTATTTTACCGGCTTTTCAGTCTCTTCGAATTTAGCTTAAGCAGCAGCAGGTTGGCTAAAGCCGTAGAAACGATAAGCTTTGTGCTAGGCTAGTTATTGAGTGGATACCTCATCTCAGCAAGCGTAGTGTTTCACGAAGTCAGGCTACATGAAGCGATGATTTGCGATCTTCTTCTGGTAGGAGGTAAATGTGTCTAGATAGGGCGCGCCATCGCGATGCCATCATCGTATTAGGTGAAACCTACCATGTCCGATTGCCCTCTCTAAGTAATGCCCTAGTCCGAGGTTCTTGCCCCATTCTGCGGACCTTTAGGCACGATACTTTAAATATTAGAGGTGGAGAGCCCTCAGCGCTCACCCTAAAGTCAAAAGTAAAAGCTGTCAAGGCCATCTGAGGCCACACAGCAGTAGTCATTTAGAAAAAAAACAGTGAAACCTACGTTAGACCAGTAAAGGCTGACGATGCTGAGGATTTTCTAGGGGTGTGTTTTGGTGGCGGTAATTTAATCCAAGGATCCAATTGGTATTTACTCGGAGTTAACGGATCATTAATGCTGGTTGTACTTTTGGAGTGCATTGTACGAAACTGGAAATTGGCTACGATCTTAAATAAAGAGCAGTGTGGTCTCATAGGCGACAAGGATTTTGCAGTAAGTTTTTTTAAGAAACACCATGTAAACTTGAATGACAAATATGAAAATATACAATGAATGAATAGTTCAATCTCGGTGAAATCAATCCGTCAACCCTATAAGTGATTGTGTAACAAGACAATTTCGATTGTAAATATACCCTTCAGTGACTTTGATGCTTGGAAGATTTATTTGTGTATTTTCCTGTGACGATCTAGTCCTTGTTTCTTTAAAAAACTAAGGAGACTCTCTGATTTCTAAATTGTACGATGAAACGGTAAACGGTCATAAAGTAAATCATCAAATTTTTTTTGGGTGTATTTTCTGTTTTACAGAAAGTTATGCACTTTCTGTAAAAAAAGAAAATAAAATGAACTTAAAAGACTGTTTAGAACTATTTTAGGCCTTACTCTGAATAAGAACGTGTGCTTGAGTGGAGATCGCGTCTCATTTAAGTACAATATGCCACAGTCTAATTTTGTAAGTCCTCGATTAATAAAGTCAAGTTCCAGTTTATAGTGTATGTTTGTGTGTGTTTGTATTAAAATCCCAATAAACCTGGATGGGTAAAAGGATACTTCCCTACTTTCGGCGAAAACCACTTTAGGATACGTTAGGATAAACTGAAGGAGGCCCCTATGTAGGTACACAGTAAACATAACAGTAGGTTATCTAAGGCCGCCCGCCGAGCTATTAGCCTAGCGTGCTCACAGACACGCGGCACAGCCCGTACGTACTGCCGCCACCTTATTCCCCCATATTTTTCGCTAGCGTGCGTGAAATCGCGTGCCGACACGGCGCGCGACGCGCACACACACATTCGAACCGAGAGCGGCACGTTTGTATGTAGATATTTTACTGTTCTCTGTTTACTGTGGTAGGTACCTCAAAACTACTCCGTCGTATTTCGCAACGAGACCTGCCGTGCTATTCCGGCGGTGCACATCGAACATCACTTCACATCTCGGCGCTTCACGCTCACCTCAATCATCAATGCGCTTTACTTTGAATTAGTATTTTCTCTCATTTTGTATGTAAATAATTAAGAAATGATTTTTGGCTTAGTTCTTTTCTCTCAAACGACGACCGTCGCGAAGGAATGGAATTTTAAAGTTAACTCGCACAAGCGAAGTGAGTGTCGGCGACCACCGGAATAGCATAGCTGCGCCTGCGGTCATTCCCGGCAGGACGCACGGCAATGACCTTTGTGAGATTCGGCGTCATCTCTACTTGCTCTGTAACCGTTTGTCGAGGGAGAAACGACAAACGTAACCGGCCCATTGATGCTTGAGAGCTCTTGGATGGGTGAGCGGCGTTCCCTCAATTAGGTGATTTCAAATTACTGTTTGGGGGCGTTCCTACATTAAGTGAGGTATTTTCTTAGGGTAAGTTGCACCATAGTAGAAGTTAAAGTTAAAGTTTTTGTCAAATTTGACAATTTGACGTCATGTTTGCTTACCTGACCGGTACTTTAACTGAAATTTTGATGTTTGTTATTGTTAAAGTCAAATGGTGCAATCCACCCTTAAATATTCTCTTTTTAAAGCGTCGTGTAAGCGGAGAGCGTCGTGGCCCAGTGGTTAAACACTCTGGCTCGAAAACCGATGGCCCCGAGATCAAATCCGGCCGGAACACACCTACTTTGTGTTCATTGTAAATTTGCGGCTAACTCTCCGGTGATGGAAAACACCGATATAGTAGGTGTGTTCCGGCCGGATTCGATCTCGGGACCATCGGGTTCCGAGTCGGAGTGTTTACTCACGGAGTTTTTAATCACTACAATGTACCTAAATTGTGACTCTACCATCGTGACTCTACCATCGGTGTCGGACAGTTGTTTCTGTAATGAGAAAAACCGCCAAGCAACTTAGCAGTTATTTACTTTTTTCTTAGTAGTTATATATTTTAATTTCGTTAAATTAACATGACGTACCTATTTCGTTACGTAAAATATAACTTAAATAATGTTTGGTTGATCAATATACACACATCAAAACTGTCTAGGGATATCATAGGGATATCATTTTTCAAATACTTCATAAAGTTATGTTTGTTTACAAGTTGAGCATTATCTTAGAATAACGCGAGGACAGAGGCATAAGATAAAGGTTAAGAATATTACAAAAAAAACGTTTGATTTTGCTAAAATTTTGACACCTTGTAAAAGAATTTTTTTTCTTTTTTTAACTTCCTTACGATTGTACAATAATGCTACTACAATGAATTTCTTCATACAATCTGAAAGCGCAGATATAGCAGTTTCTGTGTTCTAAAAATTTCTACGTTGGTATCAATATTTTAATTTTTACAGCCTCCCAAATAGCAATACTTTGTATGAAAATGCTTGAGATATCCCTAGACACTTTTGAGCAGTGTATTTAATGTCGTTACCGTAACTCAAATTCTGAACGTTCTCTTCACGAGAGCGTAGTAGCCCAGTGGCATACCTTTTAGTTTGGAACCCGTGTGAACTCGAGTTCGAGTCAAGCCGAAACACCTATTTTGTGTTCACTGTACAATTTTCGGCTAACTCTACGGTACAGGAAATACCGATGAAAACCCCAAGCACGGTAAAGGAATATTATAACCGTGCCCCAAGCCACCTGGATAACGACGGTAGGCTCGCCCCCACTCGCCCCTTAGTCATAGTAACAGTCAGCGTGTCTCAGACTACCCCGTTTGGGATATTATCGTGACAAACCTCATCTACTGTCTTCTTCAAAAGTTCCTCAAAATGGATTGTGATTTAGTCCAAAAATAACATATTTTTGGAAAAACTCCTAAAAAAGCATTGGTCGATGCACGATACGTGTAACAATTAAAACGAATTGGCAAAATTTAAAAGGTAAACGCACAGATAAGAATCCTGCCGCGCAAAAATAGTTCCAAAATGGCCATGCAAAAGGTTGATTTTGGAACACACTACAAACAGCCAGTACATGATTCAATCTGCTAACGCGAACCCACGCGGTTAGTTTCACCAAAGAGTCTCGCTACATCAGTTTGGTACTGGCTGTATAGGGGCGCGCGCGTACGAAATTCAAATATGGAATCCGCGAATTCTCAATTCAAATTTTCGAATTGGACAGCGCGCGGAGAAAGATTCGAAATGAGGTTGCTTATTCGGTGAATGTGTTTTTTATTTGTAAGTTGGTTCTTTTTGTTGGTGCGTTTGGTTTCAACGGTTTGTATATTATCGTTATTTTTTGCAGTTTATGGGTTTTTAGTATTTTTTTTATATTATTGTCGTTGTATAGTGGTTACTGGTTTCACTGAAAAGGTTACGTAACTACTCAAAACAAGAGTGCTTATTTTTTTTTGGAATGTAACTAGAATTTGATAAAAATATCAAAAGTTCATTGCCAGACGTAGAATTAAAATTAAAATTTAATACACAAAACAACTGATTACTTTTCAATCTCCTTTTATAATAGTTAATTTAAAAAAAAATGTTTCCTACTAAAAAAAATTGATAAGCCTCCGTCTCACCACTAAAGGCCTTAAGTACGATTCCTACCCAGGACAAACATTTGTGATTGTTCTGTGTTGATTAAGTATCGAATGAATTAAATATTTTCTTACAAGGCCTTTTAGTTTAGTTCATTTGTACGCTGAAGTACGAGACTACAATGATTATTCCCTGTCGTTGTGATTGTTTTTCAAATTCCTCCAATTTTTTGAGGTTCACTATCGAGCTTTAATTTAAATAACTTAAAGTTCTTAAAACAGGATGGAATAAGGTGAGATGCCGTTCTGGCCTGACTTGAAGCCCGTGTTCAAGCTTAGCCGAAACACCTACTTTGTGTTCATAACATAGACGGCCTATATCCGTCTCACTGCTGGGCACAGACCTCAACTATGAGGTATTGCTAGCCATACTAAAACACGCGGGCTCAGTGCTGATTGTTTTAGCGGTGTGAGGTCAGTGAGAATCCAAAATCCGACTGGGCTTAACGACTGTCATCTAGCGACGTCAACCGGGACCAACTGTTTTAACTATTATGCTCGAAAAATACATCAGTTCGATCGGAATGGTCACCCATCCCATTTCCCACTTGCCATGACCATTTTTTTAAAACCAACAGTTCGATTCCCGGCTAAGAAAAAAGTTTTTTGTAAAATCTGAGTATGCAGTTTTAGTTTAAAGCCGGAAATAGATCCTGTTGGTTTTGGAAAAATAACTTACCTGTATTATTATGAAATCTCGTAGTGTCGTTTATAAGAATCAATTTCTGGGAAGTAACATTATATGGCAAAGTAGAAGAAAGTTCTTATTAAAAATAAAATATGTTTATTTTTCTTACGTTTACATAGAGTGCCTATCAAATTCAACAGGCAAAAAAAAATGTTAGCACGTGAATTTAGCAATACCGAAATAATATTCAAAAAATTGCTAGATTTCTTCCATAAATGTCAGACCTTTTGATAATAAACAAAAGAAGAGTACAAGCATCTATACTCCATTTATTTAGCATTAGACAGGTCTTGAAAGAAGTAAAAAAGGTTTTTTTTAGGGTACACTTTGTGGTAAAAGTACCATAAATATCATAACTTTTAAGATCTATGCCGAACTTAGTAACTCTAAGGCTTAAACTAACTGTCAGACATAAATTGTTCTCATTTAAAGTGAAATAACTTCAGAATTTATGAGGCTTTACTAAATTAAATTATTTGTCTTACTTGAAACTATATTGTCGATCTTAAAAACCTAAAAGAGGCAGGAGTTCTGTATCCAATCTACTTCTACTGTCATTATAACTCTACCAAATCTAAATGTTAGTTCATCAACATCATCATCATCATATCAGCCGAACGACGCCCACTGCTGAGCATAGGCCTCCCCCAGGGATCTCCACAGCCAAAAGTTGTTCCATATGTTTTCCCCCGAATTCAAAAACGCAAATTAAGTTTGAGCATCCCTCAGAAGTATAGTCTATTTCAGTTCTATTGACATTTTACGGGACAGCATGCGCGTGAGCGCGTGCTTGTCGTTAATTAACGTTTGTGAATTCGGGGGTTGGTCACGTTACTTAAATATTAGGGGTTGAGAGCCTTCCACTCACCCCATCGCCCGGTGTAGCTGTTTAAGCCAAATTTTAGGCTAGCAGCTAGTCAATTAGAAAAAAAGAGATTAAGTAATGAAGTGTAGCACTCTGGGTGGCACGACTAGCAAGGTTTATGTAAAAAAGGGTAAGGTGATCATGTAGAAAGTATCTGGTTTCGTCTGGTTTAGTTATCCTTTGTTTTTATTATTTTTTACTATTATTAGAGCGAAGTTTTAATAGAATATAAAGATAAAGCAAACATATTGACCTGTCTTAAACAATTAACATTCAATTGTACTGCTTTATCGGTTTGTTTTTTTACATGGATAAGAAAATAAACCTTTATACTCAGGCTATTGCGTCATTCACCGAGTTTGTAATTAGGTTACTCAAGATTAGCCATTTAAGTATAGTTACAAATTGGGCATTTTTTTCTCATTTGTTATTTTATTCAAAATATTCTGACTTATTCGTAGATATCTTTCTTGTAACAATACTAGCGGCCGCCCGCGACTTCGTCCGCTTGGACTTAGGTTAAAAAAAGTGTTACTTATATCTTTATAAATTGCAGCCTTTGTGTTATTCAGGTGCATGAGCTATAACAATTATTGTAAAGTTCATTAAAATCCATCCAGTAGTTTTTACGTGAAAGAGCAACACGGCACATTCACAAATACAAACTTTCGCATTTATAATATTAGTAAGATCTATAAGGGTTAAAGCTTAAAGCATTCATCCAAGCGAGCAGAGGATAGGTTACAAAATACGTGCGACCTATTTAGTCACCAGAAACGTTTGAGTCGACAAAATTCATGAAAATAACGACATATTTCTGTTATTTTAAATGCCTGCCAAATGTTTACCTAAAGGGTCATCTACACGGCACTTGACATTTGTATAAGAACGCATTGCACTTAAATAATAACAGAATCCGATCTTAATAATCACTTCTAACCGTCACAGCACAGTACTGACGTCTCATAAAACCGATAAACTGGTAAATTCTACAGCACTATGCCAGTGTTTCCCAAACATTGCTCTACCATGGCCCGGTATTTTTACACAGCTCTTACGTGACCTACTCAATGCTTTTGAATCCGAGCTGCATAAACTCGAAAAAAAATAGGTAGCAATGCCGTTGTTACGATTTTATTGTCTTTAGAGGCACTGCAAACTGTAACACATCGTTTCGAAAGATCATCACTCAGAAAGCAGTACACATTACTTTGAAGCTCACAGTACGTACTTGCTCCGGTCCTGACGTAGACAACTAATCTGGCCAAATTTAGCAACAACCTTCGCTGTTTGACCCCCAACACACCAGTCCATTCATAGCTTCCTCATGACTGACTTTGATAACGCTGACGTGACCCTGATAAAAATTGGCATATATTTTTATCTTTAACTGATTTGCTAAAGTTAGTAATTTTGCCCGCACGAACAATCAGCGCTGAGCACGCGTGTTGGTGCATGGCTCGCAGCACCTCATAGTTGAGGTAAGGCCTGTGCCCAGCAGTGGGACGTATACACATAGACCGTTTATGTTATGTGATGTTATCAATTTTGCAAGACCTAACAAGATAAGTGTTCCTGTTGAGGGGTGCACTGCAGGTTGCAGTTTCATTGAGATTTATGTACTGAGATTTTGAAAAAAAAAACATTTTTTGCTATACAATCCTTGTTAACGCTAAATCTCATCTCGATCGCCCTTAGGAAAAAACACCAACTTTAATTGTCTATTCGCTTCACCGTGGATTAATAATATCCCTCGTATAAATAAAAATAAATTCAAAATTTTAATTGGCTTAGTTCCTTTGGCGTAGTTGTTGAATTTTACAGAACGCCAAAATGGAATCTCACTTCAAATTCGCTCGTGTGTCGTTTGAAGTGTGCATTGAGTCTGCCTCTTGACATAATATACGACACCAACAGTGTGTCGATCATGAGGATCAAATTCTCTGAAGTATAATGGTAAATTGCAAAATAAAGACGGGGTCGCCCAAAACAGTCGCAGTGAAATGCTCAAATTCGGTGATTACAGCAAGTTGCTGTTTACGCTACTTATCACTTCAAATAAGGGTCCATTTGTCTAAATCAGTTGTGTGGATCACATGACAAACTGCTTACATAAGAATTATTTCAACATAACCTATCAAACAGCTGCGTTAACAAATTGTTTATGAAACTATTTTGCCTTTTTTCAGAGTTTTCTGTCAGATGAAAACTAAAATATTAAAAAAAATCTAAATAAAATTAAGCTAAAAATACCAAAGGCACAAGGATAGAGCAGCTTGGCAACACAGGTTCCTCAATAAATCTTCTATAAATTCACCTTTTCCCAAATGTGAAATGTTGCAAATGCTGTTTTCTCACTAATAACTCACTTTATCAAGAAACAGATGTTCTGTACCAACAAACAGGGGTTTATTGTAAACACTCGATGACAGATACCTAAACAACACGAAGAGGATCTATTGGTTTGCTCAGATTTTCACGTGGGAGGCTGCCGACCTCCGAAGTAGATGAACGAACTTTATTTTTAGCCATTTTTCTAACACCTGCGGACTTAAAACCAGAATGACGTGTGATTTCGCGATCCCGTTCTCTATGGCCTTCTGAATTTCGCAGGCAACTCCAATGCTAAACAGCTGAGGAATTCCAGTGATGATAGACTGTTTTCATTGATTAAACTGATCTTGGTTAAGGTTGAGGTACGGATTAGGTCATATCTCAAATTTAAATGCTGAACGCTGAACACCAACAATATGCAGAATTTAAACATTGAAATTATTGTGAACATGCTTAGTATAACTTAATAGTAGGCGACAACTGCGTGCCCTGTTGACGAATTGTGCTTTTGCTTGCCTAAATTGTCGTTTTTTAGAAAAAGTTATCATCGCCATAGAATCATTGGCGTTCAGTTCAACCCATAATTTTTTATTTGAACTTCAGTTTGAAACTGCATTTCCAACTTGCATTTTTGAATAACTATTACCAGGTTTTCCTGATAATTGCGTGTGTATTATTCACGCACCAAATAATTAAATGAAAATTAAAATATTTTGTTTTGTTATTTAAGTGTTTCTGTTGAATTATTAATTAACAGTTTTTCTTTTGTTTCAGATTTCCAATTCGTTGACGACCGCAGCTGCGTATGCTTTGAAATTACCTTATTAAATCCTAATTAAAAAGTATTTTAGAACGGTTTCTTTAGATCTATAATAGATATTTTTTTTTTAATGTCAGTAGTACGGTTCGCAAATCTAAATTAGACTTCGATTTTTTAAAAATAATTTTAAAGAAGGGCGTGATAGGAGTTTAGAAAAACTGCATTTGTTTTTATGTTTTTTAACATTTCCAAAAAAGTTTGACTGTGGACGTTTGACTGAATAATCTAGATATGGTGTATGGTTCCTTGAGTGGCGGCTCTTGGTTTTATATTGCCATAGATAGACTGAAAGAAGAATGAATGTATATTTTGTAAGTGTTAACGAATATAGAAACACATGCGAATAAAACGAATGCGATACATTTTAACCGGTTGTATTAAGAAACGTTGAGCTGCTTCAGGTGTAATTTTGTTTATGATACTACATATTTGTATAGATATCAATGGACATAAGATTTGACTTTACAAACTCACCAACCGATCTCTTCTCTCTTATCCAAAACAGAAACAAAGAAAAGTTTTTACAACAAATTGCATTAAAAAAAAATTTTTTTACTTACAGACACCCGCCGCCACAGCCACTTCAAGGGACTTAACATCATCAATTTCCGGTTCACCAACAAAGTCCTGCAAAATGAGGTCCACGAGGCTGTCCTGAACATCCACGTCCAGGAGTTGGAGCCTCGTCAGAACGCTACTTCTCCAGAATCTGAGGAGCACTTTACCATCAACCTGCAAGTCAGCAGGGTGACTAGAAATAGCCAAGGAAGCAAGGCTTCAGTGCCATACACCGACAATTCGGTGAAGATGAGTAGGAGAGATTTGAAGATAGGTAAATGGCTGAAGGTGAATGTGACCACTATGGTGGCAGAGTTCTTCAGGCTGCCAAGAGAGTATTTAGCGATAGTTGTGAGAGTACAAGATTCAAAGAATCGAATGAGTTTGGTGGTGCCGCATCCGAGCTCAGAATCAAATAATGCTTTGGTGAGTACGATTCTTACTTGTTTTTACGCCCAATAGCACTTTTCATAACTTCGTAATATGGCTCAAAGACCTAAATCCTAACAGGACCTGCTCGTGTTTGTGATGTTTAACCTCATTTGGCCACTTGGGCTTTTAATCCTACGCCTACTAAAAATCTTAGCAGCCATGGTTTAAATGATGGGGGGTTTTTATCCAATAAGGTTAATAAGGACTCAAAAACGGGATAACCACGAACAGATGTGTCTTTTCTTAAAACTAAATCGTTAAATCCATGACTTGTGCCACTGTTGATCAATCAACCACCAATTACTACTCGTAAGTACAATTTAAGTCAAAGCCTTAGAATATAAGCCGTTTCAATCATGTCAGTTATGGCTACTCAGTACACGTGACCTAACTAATAATTTTATAAAAATGCTAATTAAATTCTCTGTCCACATACGAAATGTTCTTATCTAATGACCCCACATTATGCCTTATCACCATCACACTGGCAGACTTTATGTCGCAATTTGGAGCTCTGATTTTATCAAAATAGTTATCAGGCTGTGCCTTAATCAAAATATGAATTAACTGACATGAAATAAAAACTTCAACGTTCAGTTTTTCATTGTTCCCTTACTTTGTTAGGTGGCTCTAAGTTAGGTCTTAGTCTGTATGATAAAAGATACCAAGTGTGGGTACTCCATCGTGTACATCTCTTGCCAGTCTCCAACTTGGAGATCACGTAGATGCCTTCACGAGATTGCCACAGTATAAATCCAGCCTTACTCATTCGTAGCAGAAAAAATCGCAGGGGAGTTATGAATGTTGTTTCCGCATTCATCGAAATTATCCAGGGAGGTTTAGAATCATGCTTGCATTACATTAGACAAAAAATACGGACATAATTTCATATCATGATCCAACACAGGGATGGCACAACGACGTGATTCAGGCAAACTGTATATGGAAATGCTTTTTCAAATAGAACTTACCGTGACTATTTGTAGGTTTGGACGATGGTGGTCACTTTTATCCAAAAGCCACGTATTAAGCAAGCAGACATGCAATTATTAGGTTTAAAAATTAGAAAAGGCATTCGATCGCATGCAGGAAACCCCCCGCTGTTTGCCATCCTCTCTCCTACTAAAGACCAGCGGCTACCAATCCCTTGACTTATTATTTCTTGTACATTTCCAGATGCCCTACATAGAAGTAAGTCTCAAGGATAATTCACACAAGCGTACACGTCGCACAATTGGCATGGACTGCACAGAGAGCACCAAAGAAGTGCGTTGCTGCCGATACCCCCTCGTCGTCAACTTCGAAGAGTTTGGATGGGATTGGATCATAGCCCCAAAGCTGTACGACGCCAACTACTGCAGCGGAGAGTGCCCTTACAGCTTCCTGCAGAAGTACCCCCACACACATCTAGTTCACTTAGCCGCCCCCCAAGGCAGTGGGGGCCCATGCTGCGCTCCTAGACGAATGAGCAGCATATCCATGCTGTACTTCGACCATGATCTGAACATCATTTACGGGACTATTCCTGGTATGGTGGTAGACAGCTGTGGGTGTTCATAGCGACGTCTGCCTAGTTTAGTCGAGGCTCCAAGTTGTGCACGCCATTACTTTGTACTTTTTTCCAATAAGATTCAGCATTTCAAAATATTAATCTACTTACTAAACTATTTCTAACCAATAACCATCCTTTACGATTGAAGCAAGAGATGTATTTGCAAGCTGTTTTGCTCGTGACTTCTTATTTCTTTGTTCTGTGTATTTGAGAAGAAGTTGGCCATATACTGATTTGGCAGTATTCTCTAGGCCATACTCAATCTTTAATCAAGGTTCTTAGTTTCTTTGAATTCTCTGACCATTACTGTTGGAGACACCGTCACAATGCTGTCTTTTCGACGCTGAAATCGAGTGTCTCGCCTAACCAATTCATCAGTAACATCTGATTTATCTAGGTGCATACCTGAACCATTTAATTCACTTTTTCCCTTGAAATCACTTGGAGCCTCTGATAAGTGTAGTGTCTTTCGCTATGTGATATTATTGGTTGAAGACTGCGGACTCCTGTGTTGTGTAATTGCGTGAGGTGCGTGTGACTATGTATAATTCTCCTTTTAGAATTTTCGAAAAGTGTAAATGATTTTCAGTACTTTTATCTTTAGTTGTAAGACTTAAACTCATTTAAAACTTTGTCTGTCCGTGTTTTGATGTTTACATTTTTGGTAAATTCTACTAGAAGATGGTATTAATCTATTTACATTTGTACCTACAGATATAAATTCACATTTCAGTTTTAAAGCTCTTTTGGAGCTTCTATAAATTTAACATCTGCAAGTCGAAACTTTGGCAAGAGTACAAATATTTCTTGTAAAATTGAACTCTCGTTAAAGAACTTAAATGTAACCAAAAAAAATGGGCTTCTGTCTGGGCACGATTCTGTACCGTCATCTAGAAAAGACGAACTTTTTTGTCTCCAATTAACTTTTCATCGCGCTAAAAACTATGTTTACTAAAAAATAATATCTTTTTCCTCAGTGCATTTATTTATATTGAAAGTACAATAACTTCAATTCTTGTATAGTCTTGCTAAACCGTCTAATCTACACAAAATGTAACATATTTCATTACAGAATTTCTTGATTCGATAATATAAACCATCAAACTGTTACAATCAACTAAAGTTTAATTTACTAAATCAATAATCTTGAATTTTTATAGCGATTCAACCTTTTGACATTTTTATTTACTGGGTTCTGATAATACTGTATAAGAGTTCAAAATGATAGTGCATTATCATATATTTTATGCATTAATATGAATTTATCAAGCGACGCGTTGTGCGCTCACATCTCAGAATGGCATTTATTTTTTCAATATTAAGTCTCATTTCTTTATTCTTAGATTCTCATTATCATTCATTGCCAACATTATTGTAAATTGAAACATCGTCTCAGAGGCACACTTAACCTGAATTTATTTATAGATATTTATTATGCGGAAAACGATTCTGTTTAATCATTTTGAAAATAAAATTACCTTTTCTTACTTCAACTTTTGTACACTTAACAATTTAAAAAAAATCATTGATAGGTAAGTCTAAATGAATTTTTTTTAAATAACTTTTTTTTTATATTTTGGCATCGGAAACATATGATATTTAGAGAACTTACTTAATGATTTCTCCGTGCCTTCATTTTCATCTAAGCATTTCTCCATACTAGTTAGGTACCTACATAATTTTATCATCTAATTTAATTTTAAGTAGGTTCTATATAATTTGATGTGTTTCTACATTGACCTCATAGCCAACAGACTTCTGATGACAGGCAAGTGGCTTCCGTCATCGAGTCATATACCTTTAGCAATCCAATCAGTTTCGACCACTTTCGTGATCCATAGCCACGACTACGACAATATCCAATCAGGAACGTTGCCAATAATCCTATTGACCAATTAGAAACGAGGTCTCCCGCTTCACCCGCCCTCCTGTTGTTATGGACTTTAATAAAAGCCAGAAATCAGACACCAGGAGCCTATTGGCTAAGAGATTGAAGTGTTTCTATGATACGTACTCATGCATTTTCAACTGATTTCTTATAAAAAAATCTAATATTTTAGCGGGTGGTGCTTAAATAGGTTCTTTTTTTTATTGTATAAATTATTGAATCAGTGCCTACCCAAATAACTATTAGAAACATGATATACAATGTGACGTATTATTATTGTCGTGATTAAAAATATAATATTTTTTTGAGATATTTTTTTATTGTGTAAGTTTAGTAAAAATTGACGGAAGTTAGAATTTCAAAAATTAGATCTCATAATAAGGCAACCATTTGTGCCTTTACACGGATCTCTCATTACTTTTGGCGCATGCAAAAAAAAAGTGTTTTTTATACAAACATTTTGTTAGTTTTAAGTCTGTCGTAATTTTATGATCTTATTATTGTCAAAAATTTAACTAACATTTTCGTGCTGTAAGTTTAACGAAATAAATTTTTCAATCAACTCATACTTTACGATTTGTATTATTTTATGAGTGTAAAGTCTTTTTTATGGAAATATATCTCTATCAAATTAAGTCTGGAAATATTTTTACGCTCCTTTTTCATCCTTCTCCGATCAAACATAAGTGTGATACTGTGGTACCTACATGGTGGCTAATTTACAGTGGTACTAAATATTTATTTTTGGAAAACGTATTTTAAGTAAGTATTTTACTTAAATATAAAATAATCTCACATTATTTTTCAATTCTTTTTTACTAAAGGAGAACAACCAGGTCTCGAACAAAATTTACCCAAAAACGAAAGTGCCGACCAGACAAAAATAATACTGGATTCTTATGGGAAATTGAAGATTTCTTACTAGGACAGCAACCGCCTACAATAAACCCATAGACTGCTATTTCAGTTCGAAATTACAAAAATCTCATTATTTCCCTTAATAAACAGATGGCTTGATTTCAGCATGTGAAGTGTCGTTAGATCCGTTTTCACTGTGAGAGTACATAACAGTTGGAATATCAAAAAAAAAAAAAATGCCGGATTTATAACGCTAAATTTAATGTTTTCACGCTCAGCAGCCTGAACGACTAGGCGGATTTTAGCTGGAGAGGTGTTGTAAGATTAGTATTTACTATGAGAGTAACTCCAAGTATGGGAAAATAATACTTTTTTAATTTTTTTATTTATGTATTTTCCTAATTTTATGTACCCAGTGTTACTCTTACAGTAAATTCAAATCACACAACACCTCTCCATCTAAAATCCGCCAAGCCGTTCAGGCTGCCGAGCGTGAAAACATTGAATTTAGTGCCAAAAGTTTTGATTTTATATATTTTGATATACCCAGTGTTACTCTCACAGTAAAGACGAATCTAACGACACCTCACAATCCGTTCATCCATCAACCCTAGGAAACATTTTTTTTTAAATTTACCCTTACCCTTAGACTGCTACTTGAGTTTGAAATTAAAGGAATTTTGCTAGGTATAAAGAAACTTTCAGGGCGTCAATTCCAATAGGATGCCAGTATTATTTTTGTCTGGTCGGCACTTTCATTTTGGGTACGGAATGGTTGTTCTCCTTTAAATTGGTCAGAACATCTTTTCTTTTAAATATTCAATGAATAGTTTCTATTAAAAGTAATTCATGTAACCAAAAAAAAAACGTCAAAATAAAATCATAAATTATATAAATTTTACTGGAACTACTGTTTCTTTTATTTTAAATTAGTTGTTATGCTTCTCTCTACCTGAAGATAGTTCTAGGACCATTGTGTATTGGCCCTTGTATAAAAGGCGCGAATATTATTGCTCAGGCAGAACACTAGTATTCTAGTAGTATAGTAGTATGATACAACTGATGACTTCCGGTGGTAATTATGGGCTGGACCCCCACCCATTACGCCAGAAAGAATTGTCAAAAGAGATAAAAAGTATATATAGATGTTATTTAAGGTTGGTTATTTTTCAGGAGCTTTATTAAAAAGATCTATATTTAATTTGTGGTCATTCTCTCAGAATAGCCACTCTTTATTTATATAAACTTTAAATTATTTACACATTTTGTTTGTCCTACTTTACATTAATATACTTATCAACGTCGTTAAAATACAATCAAAACAAAAAATATATATAACAGAAATACACAGGACACAATGTACAATTACTATATTTAGACAGTGGGAAAAATAGATGGACTAGTATACCCAATTACAAAAAATAAGATTTTCCCACAATTTTATCAGTTTTTCCCATTAAAAAAAGTATTTTATAAATTTCGGCTGCACTAAAATTAATATCTTTAAAAATTACCTTATTCAAACGCCGGAAATTTATTAAATACTTCAGTCTAATATATTGCTTAGTCGATCCAAATATACACGAAAAGAAAGA
The DNA here is from genome assembly GCA_950022985.1 of Udea ferrugalis. NCBI lineage: Eukaryota > Metazoa > Arthropoda > Insecta > Lepidoptera > Crambidae > Udea > Udea ferrugalis. Next base: position 4,519,936 of record OX465541.1, read on the forward strand.
TTTTTACATTGTACTGTTCTTGTATCAATTCTCAATAAACAATTCCTTAACCTTACGGCAAATTAACAGTTTATTCATGGCATTAATCAAATTAAATCTACTAAATGTAGTGGAAATAATATATTTTTTGTTATTTTTAAGTAAGTTTTTAAACACTATATTTCTAATATACAGGAAGTGCACAACATCAAGTGGTGTCAGTCTATAATAGGTTGGATGGATTTTTTCCGAAACTTTTACAAAATAAGGTTTACAATGATACAAAAAGCTGCAGTGTTAAAAAAACTTAAATTAGCTGCGAATATTGCCACGGTCAAAATACGCGTAAAAAGATTTAAAAGTTCATTTTGCAGGCTAGACATGGCAACACCGTACATTAAAACAGTCTGAAGGACCATAGAGTAAAAAATGGTAGTATAAGCTGGTAAGCGGTCGATAAAAATATAGACAAATATATTTTTACAAAAATGTTCACTTAATGCAGTTGCCTTAGAAAATGATTTTAAAATGACGTTATAATAAACGATACAAAAGCGTTTTAAAAAACCCGGTACCTATTTTGCAATGTTGCCATGTTTATCCCGCAAATGTATGGCAGTGTATTTTTTTACAAAAAATGTTTAAGCGAACTTAATCTATAGCATAAAATGAAACATCACAGTTTTTTATATCTACAATAAGAAAAATGCAAGTTATAAGGAAATGCCATGATCATAAAGGAAGGTCGATAGAGAGTAGTAAGGTCACATTGGAAGTACTAAAAGTCTAGTACTAAACGCTATTTATATACAAAATTTGCCGTTGCTATCTGCCCAAAAGTATACAACACTATATATTTTAAAAAGTTAACTTTACAATTTTCAAAATATAAATAGCATGTTTCAACAGGCTGTTTGAAAATATAAACTATTCAAGTGCCATATATTTTTGAACAGACGAGATACTAGATTTCGCAGCGGCTTCACCCAACTGCTAATCAAAGTACCCTCAACTCAAAACAAAAATGGTCGCAACACTGAAACTTGAGCCTTTATATTTAAGTAGGATCACAGTGGAAAAGTGATGTAAATTACGTTATTACTAGTACTATAAATATAATATGTATTTAAAGTCCATATTATGGCAAGTTTCTACGTAACCGCTATCACTTATCGTGTCGCTATTACATCTATGACTACTTTCATAGAAAAATTCATTCGCTATTCTGTACACCGTTCCTTTACAAGTCACTAACACTGAAAATTAATATAAAAACCTGAGCTCGCGCTCGTAATCACATCTCAATTCACTGATTTAAAAACTGGGCTGTGATACAGTCCTAGGGTTTCCACTCTGAGGCTGGTACACATCGTATGAGTTGTGCGGTTCCAGATGGCATACGACGTTGTTTTCTCCGTTCAGCACAGCAGCCAAAGCCCTCATGTTGCTTTCCTGAGGCTGGTGGTACGGGTGCATCAGTCTGCCACTCTCATAATGTCTTGGGTCATAACGCTCAAGCGTGTCCCACTTGCCATACTTCCCATAGTGCTCCTCTTGGTGATGCCTCTCGCCAGGGCTATAAGAAATAAGCGGGCGATGGTCTCCGAAGAATTTTGAGCTGGACGAGCCGTGGTGCTGGTTTTGCCTGCAGTTATCCGGCCCAGAGTTGTCGTCGGACATATCCGACATCAATGTCTCGTTGCGTTCTATTTCCTCGTATACAGGGTCGTCTTGAATGACACGAAACTCCTGTTCGGAACCACGCCGATACATCCGTCCTTGCTGAGATCCAATTTCGGAGTACGTGTGGTTGACATTCTGGCTCCCATGGTGGTGGTGATGCTTACGCCTGCTCTCATCTTTGTAATGCTTGCGGAAGATCATCTCCTGACTTCCTGGAGAGTGTTGAGACATGTAAACATGTGGGTTGCGGAAGTCGTGATTGTAGCTGCGGGTGGTCTGATACCCTTGGTGGTGGAGGGGGCTTTCCTCGTCTTTGATCGCGTGGCGGGGGGAGCCGGGGGCGAGGGGGAGGTCGCACTCGTTGTAGGGGCTGTGGATGTGGTTCTGCTGCGCCATCTGCCGGGAGAGAGTGTCGTGATGCGGTAGTGTCGCCGTCGCGTTCGGGTGATGCTTAGAAGAAGTGTTCTGTGAAGAAATTTGGACGTTAGAACGGTGACTATTCACGCTAATTTACGTCCACACTTGGCAATTTTTAATCTATTAATAACAATACAATTATTGGATTGGGACTTTTTAATTGCCTGTTGGTGAACGTTTTCATATAAGTAAAAAGACAGCTCAATTCCTTATTCAAAAGCTTGCCTGCTTGATTCAAAAAATAAATAATGGTTATGCAGGACGTTGCAATCGTATTTTTATATAAATACACTTCACGTAATGGCATTAGTCTTAAAAACACCAAAAAAGGCTTTAACGAATGAAAATTATGATGACTTTTATAATTAAAATACAATAAGTAAAGAAGCTTTTCAGATATTCTATCTTAAGATAACAAATATTAAAGTCAAAAAAGATAGAAATGTGATTTTACGTGCTTGTTAACTATAACTAGTTGTCTATGGAGTGTTATAGAAGGAGGTGGGCGGGGCTTGTATTTACAATTATGTGAGTTTGGATGACATCATGCAATGGTCTATGATTAATAAACATGCTGAATAAAAGTGAGTTGAAAAGTTTGGTAAGATCTCTTATACGTGTAAAAAACTATACTTAATCTTTAAGTAGTGTGAATCAAAATCTAGGTATTCGTCGGCTAAGTTTTTTACTCTACACAATAGATTTTAATGCATTCTAATTCACCACAATTTATAGAAAAATATTGATAGAAAATTAAATTAAGTTAAACCCCGACCACATCGGGGCGGGTAGCTAGTGTAATTTAAACTTAATTATCAACACTACAAATCTACACTTGATGTTGTCTGGTACGACAAAATTGAGTGCTTATTGTACATGCTAACGAGAATCGCTAGTTATGTTCACGATATGTTTATTATTGTACAATATTTATACATACAACATATAAAATAAAGCAGCTACGTGTACATTAACGAACAGACAGAAATAAGCATAATTAGAACAGCATTAATATGAAAAAGTATCTTAAATGCTTTTAAATAAATAATGTGAAAAGAAAAAAGAATCAAAGTGTAAAAACAGGAATATTCTGGTATTTGAGATTAGAAGTGGTGATGATTAAAATAGATCCATCGAAGTTGGGAAGAACGCCCCAAATCCCAGTTTATTTTCAGTGGGATTAGTTGATTCGGGGAGCAAGTATTGAGATAATTTTCGTAGTCATCAAGATAAACTAAAACAAAACATTGAGATCTTACCAAAGAGCAAACTAATCGTGATCTAGCACACTAAGCAACAGCCCTCCCCTCACCTTCCAAATACCGCCACCATTCGCCACTAGCGTCCAATCGTTCCCGCCAATCGACGCCGCCATTTTGTTAGAGAAACAAGATGGCGACCGAGAGCGAAGATTCTGGTAATCGTTCGGCACTTCGATATTGTTTCTGTAGCTGTGCATCGATGCGATACTCTGCGTGTGCGACGCACTATGAGGTATATTTTGCGGGGTAGGTACCCGCGCTGTGCGTTCGTCATTCGGAACGTAAATCGGGGCTGTTGGGCGGACATTCCATCTTGCCGTCTCCGGATGGATGTTGTAGCTCTGTGTATATTATAATATATTGTAGAGTTACATACATATAATTACTAACTTACATACATTCATATTAAGATATAATCATAATAATACGATACATTATAATTATCTTTAGAAGAAAATACTCTGAAAGGAAAAATACTGTTTACCAAAACCATTTGAAGGAATTTGGATAAGACACTAGTAGTTTTACATGCATTTCGGTACTTTTAAAACTATGTGATATGCAAATAAGTATAGCGTTTTTGAAGGAGTCAACAACCTGAAAATCTATATATTTTACAAAAATATTATTTATGCTAAGTTACTTTCATAGAATATAATCAAGTTACAGGCTTTATTGTCCTACCAATAAATTAAATATTTTAGATTATTTATTTCATACTGTCTCACTTGTGCATGCCACCTTCAATCTTTGACATGAGAAGGAAAGAGACAGAAATAAATAAAACAAGTATTTAGCTTATTGATACGAGTAAGATATGCATACGCATTACACAGAGATAGGATTTATACTGTCAAACTAAATGTATTGAGAATTTATACTTATACTAGAAGCATCGTTAGAAGTATTTTATACCATTCAGATGCTATCTAGAACCACCACACCACTAGAAATTGTTGTTAGTAAGAGAAGAAAGTTAGTTATAAAAGCATTATAATTTTAGTAAACAATTAGAAAACAAATTACTTACTTACCTTTTTAATAACAAAATAAGTAGAAAAGAGTAGTTACTCAAATCGACAAACGTTTCAAAAACATTTACATTTGAGTAACAATATCTACCTTGAAAAATGGGTCATTTTGCGCAGTGCGTTTTTTAAGACAAAAAACAATTGTTAGTTACAAAAACAAGAACACATGTTAAAAAAACAAACACAAATTGAGCTGTCTTTTAGTTACAAATAGCCAAAGTGGTGTATTCTGGTGGTTTAATTTTGTTCTAGTTAAAATTTTGAAAAATTAAGTTTTCCTATCTCCGTAATGCGTACGCACCTTGTTGGACGTTCTGCCTGTAGCCTTGAGGGTATCGACCGCTGCCAGAGTTCATAGGGTTTCTTAGATGAGACATAGGAGCACCTTCCCTCTCTGGTATGTTGTGGGGGAAACCAGCCGCTGTTGCATTAAGAGTAGGCCCAAAATTGCTTGGCGGGCCGAAACTCTGATTCTCTTGGGAATTTCTGCGGTTCCTATGGGAATGGTAGCTGTGCGCTGCAGCGGCAGCAGCTAAGGAGGCAACAGCGGCGTTGTTGATAACGTTGTTGTTGTTGTGATTGTTGTTGTTCACAACAACGTTAAGATTGTTGATGACGAGGTTGTTGGTCGTCGACGCAGATACCGATGTGCTCGCGGTGCTCTGTTACAAGTTTATACTTATTTACATATTTTGTAGTTTTTAATGTTTTAGGTTACCCACCACCAATAAAAGTAATGATGAAGCGCGTATTAACTTTCACTTGCATAAAGATCGTACAATACAGATTGAATAAAGATTGGTCTAAATGGCCATTCTTTCTAGCTTATTCATTTATTTAGTATTATCAATATCGCCAATAGAATACTGTATCTTTATTTCAGATAGAAATACCAAAACCATTCGGTCTGGGTTCTAGTCGGGATACGAACCTGCGACTTTCGCAAACCAAGCGGATTCCGTCAGTTGAATTTGAAGGAAAATTATGACCTAACTTTGCAATTAGATACTAAATAAAATCTAATCTATATCCACGGTCCAGGCTACACGGCAGACGGTTCAGTCGTTTGCGACGGTCCAGTCTATTACGACAGTCTAGCCTATTACGACAATCTAGTCTTTTACGACGGTCCAGTCTATTACGACTGTCCAGTCTATTACGACAGCCGAGTCTATTTAGGGTTCGTTCTATTACGAAAGTTCAGTCTATTGCGACAGTCCAGTCTACTACGACGGACTAGTCTATTACGACAGCCCAGTCTATAACGACAGCCTTGTCTATTACAACAGTCCAGTTACGACGGAATATATTCCGAAGGACCAGTCTTTTCTGATCGATCAGTTTTTTTTATATTAGTCTAAAAAATGAGCTCATTCCACCTGATGGGAAGCAGCCGTGAGGTCCAGATATGGGCTTGACAAGCACAGTGATGTTCAACTTTGCTGGTCAATCTCATTTCGAAGGCCTGCATAAATACCTTCTCACGCTTAAAAAACCATCGACCCCGCAATTTAACTTCTTACATTAAGAACTTAACTCAACAATAGGCTAGATGACTATGAGTCATTTTGCACGTTTTTTTATATTAACCAAAAATAATAATTCATTTCAAATGTTATTGTGAAACCACAATCGAAATTTGTTTCGAAATGAAGTCACAACAGGCATGCAAACTTGGCTGGGCAAGTCCATTTCAAAAGTGTTACATTTTTGTAAAACAATATTACTATTTTGTAATCCATATTATGATGAAGCAATTATGTTAGGGGACCATTTTCATAAACGCAATATTTAACATAGCTGTAGAACAAATTTCTTACGCGCTCCTTACAAAAACGGGTACGTGACGTCACGCTCTCTGTCACGTTTGTATGAAGCGTTTTTGGGCAAGTCCAAAAATGTGCATTTCAAATTGTGATATCTCGGGTTGTATTGATCCTAATGAAGGGATTCCTTTAGGATTGTCTACATATATGAAAGGTCTTTCGATATTAAACAAAAAAAAAATACAGTCATCTAGCCTATTCTGATGGATCGGTCTTTTCCATCAAACCCACTTAGTCCTTCGAGTGTCGGAGACATACGAGCTGTCAGGCGCGTTATCGCCAAATCTTACTAAAATGACGGTAGATCGTTGCGCGTCATTATTTGGCACCAAAATGGCCCAAATACCAAAAAATGCCAAAATGCCAATGGCCAAAATGGTTAATTTTTCAGCGCGAAAGAGATAATTATACTAGGCCTAAATTTGCCGCTTAGAACTGGTCCAATTTCCTAATGAGCTGAATCAGCTTCCCCGACACTCCAGGGGATAAGTACCTTGCATTAATCTACATCAAACCATCAACCTATTGTGGTGATGCTGCCTAGATTGCGTATGCCCATTGCCGGAGGTTTCACTATGAGAGTTGTCACCCATGTCGTCTTTAGTCATGAGACATGATGTCTGCTTAGTTATATTAAACATAATTAATAAATTCATGTTCCTACGTAAATGGTTCTTGATTTACGCTATCCTATCAACACCTACCGTAACATCCCTCGGATCGACCACATCTTCAGCTTCAGCAGACGCGTTCTGATGATACCTTCGGCTCTTGACACTTCCTTGCCGAGTGTCTGCGTGTGATGAGCTGGCGGTGGCCGCGTTGTTGTGCGCCGGCGCAGGCTGGCCGGTGAAGTGGAGGCAGCAGGACAGCCAGGGGTGGCGGTGGCCGAGACGGGCGCATTCTTTCTGGAACTGGAGGGGGATTGGGGGTTTGGCTTATAAGATTGATTAAGATGATAAGAATATGTTTGTAGCGACATGAGTTGATTCAGAAACAGGAATGAAGTAGTTCATTTACTAAATATCTGAAAACCAGCAAAAGACATTTGGTCGTCTTGGCATCAGGCAGGAATCGAACCCGCATTTTTCGCAAACCGGGCGACGGCACTAACCACTGTGCTACTGAGACAATTAACAGACCGGCCGAATCTTTCCGGTAGTTAAAAAAAACCTCGTTAAGTTAACTAGGTAAATTAGTTAACTTAACAAGGTTTTTTTAACTAATATAAACTTTACAATGACTATGAATAAAAACTACAAAAAATGCACTCACAATCTCATTTTGCAAGCAGTGGAAGATGAAAATGAAGAGTCCCTGCAGTGAGTTGAGTATCGTGAACGCATAGGCCACGCCCACCGTCTGCTCGTTGAGGTACAGCAGCCCGAAGGTCCACGTCAGACCCAGGAGGAAGGCCAGGACTAGAGAGCTGTTCAGCCATACCCTGGAAAGATAGAGAATGAAGATTATTAGGCATTAAAACACATAGAGCCATCTAGCTTCAAACTAAGCTAAGCTTTTACTATGGGACCTAGACAAGGGATTAACGTACTTAATTATATTTTTTTGTAAATACATACATGATATTCATAGAAAAATATAAGAAACCTCAAGACCAGAAAAAATTACATGTTCATGTACACGAATGTTTGTGGGAATCGAACCCGCGACCTTTGGTGTATGTAGGATATTAGTAATTTCAAAGCTAAGTGTTTTTTTAAGGATATTATTTACACAGTACAGTCAGCAAGCCTCAGTTTGCAATAGGCATGATGACTGTATTTTTTTTTTGTTTATTATCGAAAGACCTTACATTTATGTAAACAATCCTCAAAGAATCACTTCATCTGGATCAATACCACCAGAGATATCACAATTTGAAATGCACATTTTTGGACTTGCCCAAAAACGCTCCATACAAAGGTGACAGCGACAGTGACGTCACTGTCGCTGTTTTTGTAAGGAGCGCGTAATAACTTTGTTCGACAGCTATATTCAATATTGCGTTTATGATAATGGTCTCCTAACATAATTCCTTCATAATAGTTTGGGTTACATAAAAGTGATATTGTTTTACAAAAATTTAACACATATGAAATGGACTTGCCCACCCAAGTTTGCAGGCCTATTGTAGCCTCATTTTGAAACGAATTTCGATTGTGGTTTTACAATAACATTTGTAATCAATTATTATTTTTGGGGAACATAAAAAAACATGCAAAATCACTCATAGTCATCTACCCTATTGTGTGCTGTATTGTGGCTCACTCGTATCTATAGTTTAACTAAGTTCCACCAATCACTTATCTTACCTTATCTTATACAGTTTGGAGTTCTCTTTCGCCTTGATAGAGACTGTTGAATGATGGCACATCATGTAGATCACCATACTCAAGCATATCCAGTTAGCCTGAAACAAAAGTAAAATGTCTTAGCTCTAGAAAAGTACGTCGTATAACTATACCTGCAATCGCTAAATTGACTACAAATCGTATCTTAACTTAATCAACTATTAGGATCCCACTACTCCCTCCTTTTCCTCCAAACAAGTCAACATTGAGCCTTTTTAGGCCATCTCTTCTAATTAGAAATATGTTGACAAAATAGACTTACATGACGTCAAGATAGATGGATAATTTTATTTTTCTTAACAAAATCAACAAAAATGATGTCTGAAATCGAAATTAGCAAAAATCTTACCACTAAAACGAGTCCCACCGGTCCCACGAAGCTCATGACAAACATTCTGTCTGTGGACAGCCAGCAATGGTGGGGGGTGCCGTAGCCTTGGGGGAAGGCGGCGGCCGACGCGAGCACCACCAGCGCAGGCGCCAGGTACGCGCATGCGCAGTACCAACGCGCTCGGGGACGTTCTGGCTCGAATACTTCCACTAACATGGCGTATAGGTGGAAACCTACAAACATTTAAATATTACATTTATTGATTAATGAAAACCGGTTATTAATATCATTACTGGTTTGCCCAATGCGCCAATGTAGACATAAAACCCTTAAATGTCACTTTAACTGAATAAGAGTGAAGCAAAAGACGTAGACTTTGTAAATTCAGTCATGGTGCAACAGAGGGAACCCGTCACTTGTCCGAAATTTACTACTCCGAATTTCATTTGACTGAAAACTATTGACCAACATTTTATTTGCCAGATGTATGGTTTGACATATTTTTAACTCGTCGAAGCATCTTTTGACATAAGTGTCGTTATACCGAACTACGTTAAACCGAATTTCAGAATCAACTTTTTACTATTGCCCGAAGTCTTCTTCCAACTTTTTTCGTTTACCAGATGACTTATTTGGCATATGATCACTTTGCCTAAATCACTTTTTACCGAATATTGCTAGGCCACAACTACTGTATGATAACGTTCAACGTCTCGTTAATGTTGATTTTCAGTAATTTCAACATCAGGGCGAATCCGACTCAGTCAACCCCGACACCACGTGGTACTTGTTTTGCCCTACCCCAAGAGTGTTATTCAAAAGCGCGTAGGCATGGAGGGGCGAGGCGGCCCGCGGGCTGAGGAGCAGGTGGCTATGAGCGAGGCGCCGCGGCTGAGGCTGGCGCCAACAAGCCGAAGCTGTGGTGCTGAGCGAAAGCCATCTGCGACGATTAGCACGCGAGGAACCGCCGGAGCCCCGTAATGCCGGAGCCGTGACAGAATTCTTGTGTTTTCCTTAAACTTGCATGGTGTTTGACTGCCTACATGCTGTCAATTTCTTATTTTATTTTAAATCCAAAAATTCCTTGTCTGCTTAACCCGTAACTTTTTTATGATCGTTTGGTAAACTAAAAATATGGCAATCAAAACAGTGGTCTAATGATTGTTCTGGAAAACAATACTTCGGACAATTTGTTATTTCGGCCAATCATCACTTCGGTAAAACGTTTTGTGGCCTAATGAAACGTCTGGCAAACGAAAAAAATCCAGTTGATAATTGGTCAACTGATACAGTGGCAAACGTCATTTCGGGAAAATGAAAAAATTCCGAACGAAAAAAAACGAAACGTTTTCGGGAAAAGAAAATTCGGTCTTATGATAGGTAACCTGCAACAGAATATGTAAACAGTGTGAAATTAAAGTGTGAATTGATGTAGTCGGCTGAGTATGCTGCCCTGTCCTACCATCGTTGGCGTATCTTGTGTGTAATAACTGTGATGAATTTAAATGGTTACTAAGACAGGACTGAACAGTCAGTGAACTACCAATATTGTACAAAGGTAATGTACATACTCGGATTGAAAACTTTTACTTAAGAATGATTATGAAAACAGTATCGAACGCATTAGCAATTCCTTAATTATGAAAACTGTTGTTGCGGAAAAGAAATACGTTTTACCTTGAATTTCTGTTCTATGTCTTGAAATTCGACTTCTAGATAAAAGACAACCCTTACCTTCTAGAAACATCCAAGCGAAGGCAGCCAAGAAGAAGTAATGCAGCATGCCTGCAATGATCCCGCAGAGGACTCTATTGTCGGTCTGGTCGATGCCCCACATGAACACCACTTCAGCGATCAGGAGACAGGCGCAAAGGTTCTTATGGATGAGCACTCGGTCAGACTGAAAAAATATTCATGAAAATTATTGTGTGCCCGAAACGTGTAATTTTTCTGCCTAGAAAAGCCATGAAAGCTTCCTCTAAAAAGTCTTAACAGATTTACAGTGAAACGAAAAATTTAAAATGAGCAAGGCCGTGAATAAGGATCCCAAAAGGCTTATGTTCACAAGGTGTTTTCGAATTTGGTTTTTCATATTTTTGTTAGTGCCGTTGCCCTTTTCAAGTGTCTTTTTGCTTAATGAGACAAGGAAATACTCTCATGACATTTTTAAAGTTCTCGAAAGTAAAGGATGTGTTATTTTTAGCATATCTTACCTTCATATTCCGAAAGCAATGAAAAACAATAATGGCGGCACACAACGCCACAGCTGATATAGCGCATCCGATGAACGTGAGCAGTCGCAGCGCCATCTCGTGTTTGTCGCTGAGACTGACGCCGTGGACGTCCATCAAGATGGCGAAGTTGGTGAGATGAGAGCATGCGCAGCGCGTGTGGGTCGCGTTCGACCATTCCACTGTACAGCCTTCGGAAGACCAGCCGCTGTGGAAGAATTAAGCGTATCTTACATTTTTAATCCGAAAGGAAGTAGAGGTTTAAATTGTAACTCTGGCTTTTGACACTTATGAGCATCATGGGGCGTCTCAAACAAAAAAGTAAAGTAAAAAAAACATTTATTCAAGTAAGCTTATTTACAAGCATTTATGACACGTCAAGTCAGAAAATCAAAAAATCTAAATGAACAAAGTGACTCTACCACCGGTTCGGAAGTTGCTTCTATCGAGAAGATTCCGGCAAGAAACTCGATAGTTACTCTTTTCAATCTGGTTTGATTACAATAGTAGTTTAGGTTACATATCAAGTATAGACAAGACACAAAATGTGCAGAGGAGTTCCTAATGTAACCTATGCAAAAACGAATTGTTAAGGTCGAAGTTAAGTACTATCAAAGTGCTATTAGCATTTATTATTCGAGAAATTTTCAAAGCATAGTAAAATATGTTGATGCTTCTTTTAATATAATTCACAGAGTTTTTCTAGGTTCTTCTAATTTGCATGGGTTTTCAAACCATTTTAAACCACCAAGTGTGACAAATTGGTGGTTTAAAAAACCCAGGTTTAAAAAAAAACAAATTAACTATGTTCCTCGACATGCAGCTTATTGGAATAGTTTTTAATAGATTATAAACTTACTGCAACGTATAATCCCAGAAGACGCAGGCTGCGTTGGAGACGTTTTCAGTCTTGAGGTGCTTCATCGTCAGATGTACCATCTGCGACAGCTGGATGTGGCGACCGTTGCCCAAACTGGCCGATATTACCTGGAACCAGACACTTACCAGTTATTTAAAGCGCAAAGACGGGAATATTGGCTTTCTACCACATATTGCCTAATTCAGTAGTATCTTTGTGATCCTGGTGCAGAAATTCTATTGATGCTAGAAAAGATTAACCAACGTTGAAGACATAAGGCTTACTGGTGGAAACCCCTAATTCAGGATTATTTCTCTTTTCTCCTTGCTGTATTATCTGTCAGCAGTATGTTCAATTTGATTAAAGCATGTGCTTAGTCTTCGTTGACTGGTACTGATAAGATCAAGTTCAATAAGACCGTGGTATACGTGGACTTATTCTTACCTTCGAGTTCAAAACCCTAGTAACGTTCCTCTTCTCAGAGTTGATGCTGTTTATGGAGGAAGACGCAGAGTCCGATGAGAAGGCGGCATACTGGGGGTTCTTGATGAAGGTGGGAGGTAGGATCTGCTCGAGGCGGTCGAACGCGAAGAAAACTATGCGGACGAGGTCATTCTGACGGTTGTCTGGAAAGATACATTTGAAATGAGTCATAATCAAATGGACAAAAGACGAAGTGCTACAAATTTTGTGAGAGTAATAATGAAGTGATTTTAAAGATGAGTTTCTAAGTTCTAACCCCTTTATTCATAAAAACGAACGCAACGCTAAAGCATAGTTTAAGCAACTGACGTGTTGTGTCACGTTCTCGCTAATGGCGGCAGCACCAAGAATGAAGGAGACAAAGCTAAAGCAATACAAAAGCTAAAGTGTTGTTGAAGAGCGGTTCAAGTTTTTATGAATAAGGGGATTGGTCCTTTACAATGCTGTAACGTCACTAGAATTAAAAGAAAAAGCTGCAGGGAAATTTTAGAAATAAATTAAAGACAAAATCTCTAGTGAATTTAAGCTTAGGATTACGAGTACTTACCAAGTAAAGCGGCCTTGGGTATAGTGATGATGTCTTCAGAAGCTTTCCACTGATCTTGAGTAATAAGCGAAGGAAATGTCTCATCCTCCACGTTCTTGACTTCTAAAACCCTTACTGAGAGGCCTGGAAACAAGATTAATGGATTGTTTTATAGAAGCCTCCCCTTCACTAAGAAGAAACAAAAATACGAGTTGATAAGATAGCTTAGTTCCTCCGCCAGAAAGTTTTTCAAAACTAAGAGATGTTACAGATTTAGAATGACTTCAAATCAACAATACAGTGTTCTATGCAATACTTTGCATTCTTATAATACAACAACTTACAGATATTCTTGACGACTTGCAGTATGGTCTTCTCCTTAGTGACAGCATCGGCAAGCAAAAATGCATTTTCTTCGAGTTGAGTCAAAAGGGCGCTGGCTGCACGATTCTGAGCGTCAGGGCTGAGATCTGCCCAAGAGGCGCGCTGACTTTCTTCCAGAAGGTTCGATCCTAAAAAACACCATTTTTATTAAATGTTATAATTAAAAAGTCTTTAATATCAACGGCTATACACAGCAATAATGTTGTTAATTAGTAAAGTTCTTTACCAAATTGTAGTTTCGTCATTATTCATCATCAATGGCCTCTGCATCTTTTTCAGACAATTTATGCAGTGACGTTGGAGATCGAGCACTTTTTTTTGTGACTGAAAAGGCCTATCCGCGAACGGCATAGCCTTCCGCACAAACTACATTTCATGTTTGGGTTGGGTAAGGTTGTTTTATTTTTTTGACATTATTAGTATTATGTAAATAACACTCTGTAACTTTTTCAGTGGCAGCAATAAGTCTGAGCACTTTGTATACTATGATGTTGTTGTGGAACTCATAGTCATCTCTGATTAGCAGTCCCTGTTCCTGTATGATGAACTTACCAGTTTTGATGACTCCAAGAAGCATATCGGTGACGAAGGCCTCTCTCTGGCGAGGATCGGGAAACGTTTGCACATTGTGCGACATTCGTTGGGCAAGCTTCTTCATTATCATCGTCGTGGTCATCATGTCTCCTCCATATAGGGTTTTTGATGATGTCACCTGCAAATATCAGTTTGACATTAGTTTTTATTTTACTTTCAGCAAGACAAAAGTAGCTACGACCGCCTTTTTTGCCAAGTTATTTCTTCACGGTGCAATTTCAAACTAAATTGAGTTACTTAGGTACCTGTCCAAAAAACTTTTACCAAGAGAATGGTGGCGACTTTTGAATTTAAGTAATAAAAAAGATGAGTATTTTATAACTCCAGCAGTAACCATACAAAACAGACACCATGATTAAAGTAGGTTGTGGTGAATTGTGAAGCTAATGGGTTAGGGTAGATAATCTTACCTGAGCCAAATCATTGCTGATGCTGAGGAGCGACTCGCCCTCCCTGACCCTGGCTTCCAGACTATTGAGCCACACGGACCGGCACTCGCTGAGATCAGGCGTGGATCCAAACCATTCTGGCACTGCATCCGCTGGAATCAAGACATAGTATCATTAGCATATTAGAGAGCGCCGTGGCCCAGTGGTTAAATCTGGCTTGGAACCCGATGGTCCCGAGATCAAATCCTGCCGGAACCCACCTACTTTGTGTTCCTTGTAGAATTTGCGGCTACCTATCCGGTGATGGAAAACACCGATATAAAACCCAAGCAATCCGGAAAACGGCGGTAGGCTCGCCCCTTACCACGTTGGGTTCAAATTCCCTCGGCGAAATGTAGGCTTCTGAATGTTCCGTTCACCATGACGGCAACAATCAGTGTGCCTCTGACTAACCCATTAAGGATATGGTTGTGAGGGTATGTTATGTTATCATTAGCATTTGGGTAAGCATAGTGATATTATTACAGAACGGAGACAAGAACGGTTCAAAAAAGTCGAGTAAGAGAGCGGGATAATGATTTGACTTAACTCCAGGGAATGATGACACTCCTTATAATCTCTTTCGTTGTAACTCAAATAGAAATGGTAACTCAAATAGAAATGAACACTGACAAAAGTCTTGGAAATTTTATGAGTTACTTACGATAAGCATAATCAGCACTGGTCGGATGTTGGCTAGAAGCTTGGGCGTCAGGTAGACTGGGTCCTCGGTAATCTATTAGATGTTCGGCTGAGTCACCCTCACGACCTGGTGGTTAAAATATATCTCTTAATATATTTCCATCATCATCTGCTTTGATAACCTAGCTAGAATAAGTGAAAGGTTCACTGGGACTGATATCTGATTATCATGTGACAAAAAGTCTTGTTTGAACAAACATAAGAAAGCACAGTTAGCGTACCTTTCAATAATGCTTCTGAGCCCAATCTCCGAATAAGCTGTAGTTGTCTCTCGTTGGGCTGGTCTAATCCCAGGTCATGATAATTTTCTGCTGATTGTAGGCCAGAACCACGTCTTCTTGGACTGCGTCGGTCTTCATCAGTGAAGAGATGGGAAGACAATGTACACCTGAAATTTATTTCGTTATTTTTTTGTGTTCATTCTAGAATGACATCTAAGTTTTTTACGATATCGGTTTATGCTCTAACTAAATCTCACTCCCCAAATTGGCTATTTAAATTTTTGCACCAAAACACAAGAAGTAGTCAAAATACCCGAGAACAAACAAAGAAATATTCGTTGTTTCTATGTAGTTATTATGAAGCGTACAAGATAATAAAACACATAAAACAGGATACAAGCCCGACAGTAAGTTCGTTTGTTGAAGGCGCTTGGCATGAAATGCAATAAAAGTGCCAATAGCAAGAAATATAAAAGTCTTTCACTCACTTCCACCGGGCTAGGCCTGTAGCGCCCCCTGGGCACGGTTGGAGTGCGTATGAACCAGCTAAAGTCCAGTTCCAATCTAGACCTCGGGCTGTCACTTGTGGACAGTATGCTCTTCGTCCCATCGGAGTAGCGTTGGTTGCTAAAATAGTAAAAATGGTAAGTAAGAAAGTTTCTCGAACGCTGTTCGTCTATTTCTCAAAATGATTTGGTTTTTGTGTCTATAGTCCGTTCACGTTAGGAATGCAGTGATTTTGAAATTTAATCCTGTCGCACACAAAAAAACTCAGATCCACAAACTTTGCGTTCGGAAGTATGCGTTCAGCTGTTCACAACTGGACTTGGCTTTCTAATTAGGAACGATTTGATTGACGTGCTCAGTCGAAGGACAAGTGTAAAGTCACTGCTTTCTTAACGCGAACGGACTATAGATGACATTATATTTCCAGTAAGAACACTCGAGAAGAGAACTAGGAAGTTTTATTCTTCTGACACTTACAAAATGCTTTTTCAAATTCATCGTCAGTTTCTTCAGGTCTTATTTCCTTTGGTGGTTCTTGCACTGGTGGGGATGAGTCGGAATCTTCATCTTTCACTGGCCATTGCATTGTTTCTTCCGTTACAACTGTCGAGAAAGAGTTATATGAAAACGGAGAACGGAGCGAAAAACTTGCGGGGAATTTCTGTCAGGTTTTATACCTTGAGGAACCCTGATATTCTCAAATATACGTACCACTATCCTCGTCTTTGCTTGGCTTGTCATTTCTAGGATTGTCTGTAAATACAGCCTTGGGTATCTCATCCTTAACTTCAGGTATATTTTCTCGAGGTGTCTGTGGAGGATCTCGCTCTGATGATGAGTCTGGTTGTCTTGTGGTGGTCTTCTGGAAGCAATTTGTAAGTCAGATCATCGAATAACACCATAATAACATGCAATTTGGTGCTAATTTCATTGTATAATTTTAAAAGAGCTATTACCCGAAAATATGGCAGGCTCAAGAGCTGACGCCTCATCCTACATTAGTCTTAATCATAGTCATAATAAAAGTGGCATACCTTAGTCCCAATATCTCCCAGTTTAACTTCAGGAGGCAACGTGATATGTGGCCTGAAAGTTGGTGGTGTGATGACTGTTGGCTTCTTCCTCTCTCCCTGCTGGACTTGCACTGGACTCTTCTGAACTGGAGGAGCGGTAGACCGCCACACCGTCGGCTGTGAGGTGATCAACCAGGGTGGAGATGGTCGGTTTGTAGTGCTGGTTGTTGATGCTGAAAATATTGGAACAGATGTTGTTGAAACATATGATGAAAGCCAAGGACCAGAAAATGAAAACCATAAGGTTAGTTCCCGTCGCGAAAGTGAAGACACGACCTTGGGAATTGATCTCTACATCGAGTGAAGATTAATTGGATGAATCACTTTCACGAAAATTCACGAAAGTTATATTCTGTAAGGAAATAGTTTTGTTTCTTTGATAGTTTGATAAGACGGAGATTCTAGGAGCAGTTTAAATTGATCTTACCTGGTACGCATTGGTAGTGTGCTTCTAAATACTTTAGTGTATTCGGACATGGATCTCCAAAGACGTTTGTGCTCGCCAGTATACTGCAGTTTTGATGCATGCTACATCTGTGAAAGATACAAGTGTAATGTTAGTCTCATTGAAGAATATTTGGAATTATAATCAGGGTATTAATCAGGCCTGGGTCTTAAGCTACAGGCTAGAATTTAAACTCCTTTGTGGCAGATGAGCGATAATGAGGTGGGAGGTAGACGGTAAGCTACCTTGTTCGGTGGAAAAACACTGGAACACGCTTAGTCATTTATTAATTGACCAAATGATACTTCACCACAGTGTTATGGTAACGAGTACCTTACCATTGTTATCTTTAGGCCCAATCTCTACCGACCGAGATACAGTTTCATTTCCTACTTGTGCAATAACAAGTTGTGAAATTTTTGCCCCTTCTTTCAACTTCAAGATTGATTGCCCATCAAGAATCGTCATCTGTAGCTGACTCTACAATATTCGCAATCATCATCACTTCGTTTACAAGAATTCGGAACAATGCGTTAAAAACTAAAGCTCCACACCCAGTACTAAACAAACCGATCCTCTGTAATATGTCGTATGTATGCGTATCTTCAAGCGTAAACATATCGTTACCGAGTGTCGGGGTTCGTCGAAAATTGCCGAAAATTAAATATTCGCTACACCGAAGTTTATCGAGTTAGCCTCGCGAGATTGGCAATAAACTGCACGGAGGTCGGCCTAACTCATGCAAATGACGGCCAAATTGATCGAGGCCATTACGCATCAGGTCCTGTAACGGCTACAACGGCTGCTGTATTTGATGCGGGTTCGGAATGTGATGGTTATAAAATGTTAGTACTTTATGAATTAATAGAGGAACCTACAAAATAATTTATTACGCCACGATGTCTCATTACTACCCTTCCTTCACGGCCTTGAGTTATTATCGAATAATCTATACGAGAATCGGACTGACTTACTAACCTAAATAATAGAAGATATGCTATTAGTCGATTATTGGGGTTAACTAGGAGTTCAAAAATAGAATTGTTAATGCAATCTGGGCATCACATTTGATACTAAGCTAATCATGTTACCAATTTTCTACCCGACTACGATGAGGCAAAAAGGAGTGTTACGGTAGGAGTGTTTTCTGAGAATCATCCTGCAAAGTGGAAATAAATCCTATTTAGATAATATTTTTTAGCAAGCTGTATGGTCAGATCGTGAGAACTGCGTATTTCCAGTCATTTTTTGTCCCATTTTTACTAGCCAGTATCTTCTGTTATATGCTGCATTTTTCCTTCTACAAGTCATGTTTCACGTGATAAATAGTGTGAAATTAATTGTACTGTTAATGTTTTTTGAAGTTAACTACGTGCCTGAAGATTTGAAAGGACCAAAGAAAACATAATATTAAACAGAAGTATATCTCCACATTATGTAGAAGGGGTATATGAATTAAATAGCCAGTAAGGCGAATGCAGAAATTACCGTGGGAACCCAATATGGACATTACCCTGTCTCTAAATATCGGTACTTTTGATAATACGTTTGTATAATTACAAAATAATACCAGTAGTCCCGAACTCTCCACTCAACTTCACCAATCAACTAATTAATTGAGACACAAAACCAGTTTTTGATTACAAAAAATATACATAGACATCGCCGTTAATAGGTGGGCATAACATTTTTTCGATCAGAGAAACCTTTTTATTTTTTCGTCAAGAACATTCGTATTATAATTAATTGGTTGAATATAATTATGTAATTCGATATCCACTCCTAATTGGTGACGTGATACCATTTAGCTTCGGGTATAATAATATTTTTCCTACAAGAAATAACGAAAGATAAAAACAAATTGGTAAGTGATAAAAATATTTTGGGTCCAGTTCTACGAAAGGTTCGACGAAATTGGTAAAATAATGCGACCGTAGTATCCATGATTTTGAAGACTCGTGAATGGTTGGTACTTTCACAGTTTTATTGTTAGGGAACTAATAACAAACTACCTGAAGCATGAAGTTAAAGTTATTTGCCAAGAAACTATAACTATGGAATGATACTTCGAACATCGTAAAGCAATAGTACTTTTAACTGCACAAGGATCTTTGCATTATTAAAGTAATCTACTTCATTCCCTATCTGATAGATTGTATTCTCGCCGAAATGTTAAATTTTATGGTTTGGAGATTTGGGTGAGAATGACAAAAGCTGTTAAATATGCTGACGGATCCGAATTTATAAACACATTGCCCAAATGCGACACTATTTCAGCCGAAATTGTTTATTGTTTTAGCTATATTAAATAGCAGATTAAGGTTCAGCTCAACCTGTTTTCATTTGTAAGCCTCGACATAAATTATTTTAGCAATTAAGCTAGGTTAGATGGAATGAAAAAGTGTAAATTTATTGGTCTACCAGTCTGTGGTCTGAGAAGGGTTATTTATTGTCTTTGCTTGAGCTAAGTCACGCATAGTTCTTATATAGAGTAACCAAGGGTGTGGTTTTAAAGTAAGAACAACTTAGGGGTGTTAATCACCCTCGAAAGAGAATGCTGATGGCAACTAAGTGACCAAAATTAACACTGTAAACATACAAGAAAAACGCTGTGTGATCGGGCGATATCAGGTTAACACTAGTACAAGCACAAGCATACAATAATTCTGGATTTGAACTACAGTGATAGAATGCGCCATTGACAAACAACAACGCACTTATTTCAAAGTGACTTCACTAACAATATACGACTCAATCGTTGTAGTGTTAGGATTGCTTTCAACAAACAGAACACAATTTTGGACACTCTAAAAGGTAATATGCTGACTGTGCTTTGATAGCTGTTGGCGCAAAAAAAGCTCCAAAGTGGAAACTATTCGTTGGCAAGCGGAATCAAACGCAAACAAAACGACAGTTGATCTAGTAAAAGCCGCAGTATTTTGGGTAAAATCTAGTTCCCTAAAACCGGATACTCGAGAAACTGATGGCAACTATGCTACAGCTGCTAATGATTAAACTCCCTTAAACACAATTGACAAACCTGCTGTGTAAAACTCGTAAACTCCTCGTTGACATGCAGTTGACACTCCAGTCGATGTTGCCATGGTCGTTGCAGATGGTGATGGAGAACCTGCCGTAGTTCGCCCTGATAAGGTGGATCACAGAGCCCTCTGAGCACCCGATCTTCAGGGTCTTGCCTTCACACGCATACGCCGTTTCGTATCTTGGTTCTGGGGACAAATACACAAATCTGTTAGAAGATCTAAAAAAAAAATTTTTATACTACCTGCTCGTCAATGGGACATTATGTGTCATGTAAACCTGTCCTAAAGTAGGTCATTATAGCCCTACGGTCTAGCCGGGACATAATGTTGTACTGATTTTCATTATTCCCTGGGGATTAAAGTGATTTGAATTTGGAATGCAACCGTGTAGTCAAAAATGTTTAGGTGCAATGAGATTTTATCCTGGGGGGCTAAAACAGCAACATTTTAGATGATTCATATTATGAATCATCTAACTGACGTTTCATCTAGACCGCGGTCCGTTTCGAGTCAAAAGTGAGTAACAGCGCGCTCACACGCGTCCCGAATTGATAAATTGTATGAACGTGAGCGACGTCAGCGCGCTATTACTCACTTTTGACTCGAAACGGACCGCGGTCTAGATGAAACGTCAGTTAGATGTTTTCATAATATGAATCATCTAAATGTTGCCGTTTTAGGCCCCCTGAGTTCGAATGTCGTACTGGCCACTAACAAAATAGATGCCAAAGAAAGAAAAAAGGCGCCAACGGCTCAAATAGCTCCTGAGTCCTGTGCTGATAAAATGAACGTACCAAAGATTGTAATTCATCTTTCCAATGTCTTCGCACAACTGTCTTATGTTTCTAACATCACTTTGAATTTTTGATAAATACTAATTTCTCATATTTAATTACCTACCTATTTTCACATGAAATAAATACTTAAGCACTTATTTTTTTCAGCCATTAATTTCGATTGCCTCGCAGAAAGTATAAAAAGTAGAGTATGCATCGCGGGCTTAAAAGTGTATTTGTCTTGGGCGGTCTTGAACCCCTCGTATTCAGGATTCTAACTTTAACTCCCTCGCTCCGCTCGGGAGTTAACCGTAGAATCCCTCATACTCGGGGTTCAATATGACGCCCGGGACATAATACACTTCTTTAAGCCCTTGTGGCATAATCTACTATTGTTACCAATGCATTGATAAAATTGATGAAACAGTAACGTACTGAAGCATTTTACCCCTTTGAAGGATTTATCGGCAAAACTATGCCACCATCTACTTATAGAAAATCCTTTAATTCCATTGTTGCGAAAAGGGTATGACTGCAATTTATTAGAATTAATATGTCTAGAAAAATCTACGTGTATGTGGATGATGGTCTAATCGGTGCAGATGACAATAAAAACTTAAGATTTTTGATCCAATAACTATCTAAGACGAGTTTGGCGTATTAAGTTTAATCATAATTTGTTAAGTAGAATCCGCTGATCATTCTGCACATCATGTCAAAGCGTCAACACGGAAACGAAATGTCGCAAAAATTTTAAGATTTCAAGAACAAATCGGTTTGTTTGCCGTTCAGAAATTGATTACAGAGAATCGAGGGGACAGTTTTTCGTTTTGTCCCTTGTCCCACTTCCAACGTTCCCGACAAATGGTTCCAGTAACGAGACCATTTAATTGGATTTATCTGCGGTGAGCGATGAATGTTGTTCACCCTGTATTTTGAGAGTGGTGTTTGTTGATGTACCTGTTTCTTTGGCAGTGATGCTGAAATTGGATGACCTATTTGAGTCTGCTGTATTATTTTTGCATCTTACTTGCATTTTGTGGCATCTTCTTTATGCATGGGTTTATTTTATCTGCATGGACCCTTACTTATACTTGCCTAGCGGCTGCCCGCGACTTCGTCCGCGTGGATTTTCACCCCATTTTGAAATCGTTTTAGGGCTTACTTACGTCATCAAAGGAACCTCAATACCGAATTTTAAAAGCTTCTAGCTTCAAAATTGGTGTTGTTTCTTCACAAACATTTATTACCTATTTGAACCCCATACAGTCCTTTTTTCACATAAAAAGCAAGCCTATATCCTTTTTCCGGCTTGAGACTACATTTGTGCCAAATTTTGCTCAAATCAGTTAAGTAACTTAGGCGTTATTGTGTAACAGACAGACGAGAGTTACTTTCGCAACCATAATATTAAATTAAAGTAAGGATATATATGATTTTTGTGCCTCAAGTTACCCTTCCAGTGCACATTGTAAAGTGTGATAATAAATCTGGTGAATTAATGGCAGTTCTGACATATCGTTTAGGTTTTGGCGAGTCATAGCGTACGATGAGACGGTTAGTTTATAACGAGTTTTAGGGAGAAGTGCAACTCTGTATAGGGGAAAACAGTTAATTATAGCCGAACGTAAATAAAATAAAAGTTCGCTCGCTGGCATAAGTGGAAATAGCAAAGAAAATATTTTAGGAAGCATACTTGGTTTTACAATCTTAGATTCATTATCATAATTTTTAGATTGCTGATACTTTATTAGATAGAAACATCGGAACAAGGTTATGAGGTTGGGAACAGAAATCGCGACCCGTGGTTTAGTAGACATAATACTACGAACAGGGTAAAGGAGCCGATATCTTTTTATTCAGGAGGAGATTTTAGAATTAGTAACAACATCTCGAGGGCAATCCAAAAGCTTCTATAAAACGTATTTTCATTGCAAACTACACACATCAAAACTGTCTAGGGATATCATAGGGATATCATTTTTCAAATATTTCATAAAGTTAAGTTTGTTTACAAGTTGAGCATTATATTAGAATAACGCGAGGATAATGGCATAAGATAAAGGTTAAGAATAACACAAAAAAAACGTTTGATTTTGCTAAAATTTTGACACCTTTTAACAGAAAAATCTGTCTTTTTTTAACGTCCTTCCGATTGTACAATAATGCTACTACAATGAATTTCTTTATACAATCTGAAAGGGCAGATATAGCAGTTTCTGTGTTCTAAAAATTTCTACGTTGGTATCAATATTTTAATTTTTACAGCCTCCCAAATAGCTATACTTTGTATGAAAATGCTTGAGATATCCCTAGACACTTTTGATGTGTGTATTTCAGATACACTGCTCAAGACTCAAAAAAGACAGATTTTTCTTTTAAAAGGTGTCAAAATTTCAGCAAAATCAACCGTTTTTTTTTGTAATATTCTTAACCTTTATCTTATGCCTCTGTCCTCGCGTTATTGTACTAAGATAATGCTCAACTTGTAAACAAACTTAACTTTATGAAATATTTGAAAAATGATATCCCTTTGATATCCCTAGACAGTTTTGATGTGTGTATATCAGAAAAGCATTTAGCCCTCATTTTAACCAACATTCATAACATTAAACCCAACCGTATCTATACGAAACTGCGCATCAAAAAGTTAACAACAAATAAACAGCCAGTATTTTTGGCGACCGCAACGATCGTATGGAAACTGTACTATTAATCAAAAAGTTGTGCAATTTACCGTCGCAACAGATTACCGATAAGCCTCTTGTCCTCACTATAAATTCAACGGTTAAGCACTGGTCAAAGTTAAGCGGGCCTCTGTGATGTTGCATTTAAACTTTTGATTAAGGGCGTGACAGGACCTAAACGAGCTTCACTTAAAATTAACTCGTGTAAGTATACAATATACGGACTTTTGAAAGACAGTTTCACAGTTGCATGTTATTTTAGGATTTTTAAGTTAGGTTTTTGTCACTCACTTAATCTTCACTGTTTTGGTTAAGGATATGTATACCAGTAATAAGCTGATGTATAAGAACTAAGTTCATTGTATGTTTGTGGAACTGTTAATAGATCTTGCTGTTGGTGTGCTTAAATAAATAAATTAAGCAATTGAAAGGTTTTGGGCCGTTTTATTTTCTGGTTTTCTGATGAATTGATGTAAGTATCGTAAAAAAGATTGAGGAAAGAAGAGATTTGATTGAGCTTAATAATTACATTATCAGTTTTAATGCATTTCGGGTGCGCATCCTGCATAAAATGTTACCAAAATGAATAACAGGAATTCTTGCCATTACACATTTTTTTATACCAGTTTATTGTCGCTGCCATTTCTGTATTAGTCAAAAATATATACTTTAGTTTTATAATATCTAAATTATGTGCAGCAAAAAAGAGGTCGAGTCATTTTAATGTTGAGTCTTCGGTAGTCTTGTATTTTTGGCCTTAAGAACTTAATTTTATCACTGTTTTATTACTAAGGCCCAGACTGCACCAGAGCTGAGCGGAGATGTGCGGCGTCGAGCTGTGTTTTCAACAACCAATGGAATTGCGCTATTCACACATGGAGATGTGGAGATGTGATTCTATTGGTTGTTGAAAACACCGCTCGACGCCGCACATCTCCGCTCAGCTTTGGTGAACCCTTACGCTATGTTTGAAAATGCGTACTGATTCGTCATCACTGGGTCAACGACCCCGAAGCTCGACGAATGAACGATCGTAAAATATCCGTTATTATAATCCATTTACGTCTAAATAGAATCCAATTGAATTCAGAAAACAAGCGGCCATCGAAAGCCGTCCATTATCGTCGGTAATAACAATTTATGCGACTAAAATACGATAGTATAGAATATCTGTAGTAAATTATTCTATACCATACAGTCAACCTCAAAACAAGTGTCACAATGGACAACACGTAAGATCCACGCGTAGTATACAAACTTAAAGAAATGAGAGCTCAAGTTATGATTCCAGTGGTTGTAGGTTCTTTGGCTCACTGTACCTGGGAGTGCTTTTTAATGGCATACGATCAAATCCTTAGAAATACATTAAACAATATGCTTAACCATTATACTACTTAGCCGTAATATTATGGACTTCTATGAATAAACAATTTCGGTATTTTTTATGCTGAATTACGCGTTTTGACGCATATTTAATCTCGTTAATATTTATTTACTGTATAAATAACACGGAGATAGCTTTTATTAGCTCTTTTTGTTGTATAATACAATAATACTAGCGACCCGCCCCCGCTTCGCACGGGTGCAATAGGATGTTATTTTACATATAAATCTTCCTCTTGAATCACTCTATCTATTAAAAAAAACCTCATCAAAATCCGTTGCGTAGTTTCAAAGATTCAAGCATACAAAGGGACATAGGGACAGAGGAAGCGACTTTGTTTTGTACTATGTAGTGAAGCCCAAAAAAAACTCAGTGCATCAACCTAAACAAGTAACTTTGTAAGTAAATTACACATAACTTATTGAACACAATGTACCTGCCGGGTTTTGTTTTTGTGAAAAGTGTAACAGAATTTCTGAAAATCTAGACAGAAATTACAGGCATTTACACATGTTTATTTATTTAAACTTTATTGCACAAATAGGGTACAATAGGCGAACCTAATGCCATATGGCATTATCTACTAGTCAACCTTCGGGTCGTGCAGAGATTATTTAGTTCGGGTGCGGTGAAATATATGGAATCGTAGGAGGCTAAAACAAATGTTTTCGCACGAGAGAGAGAGAGAGCACGAGAAAAAGGTCCGAAACACCCCTCAAACATACATTGAAGTAATCAGACACCTACAGAACCCTTTCAGTGCGTGACCTGCACACCCTTCGCATTTTTAGATGCTATCGACGTTTATCGATGCAAACTGCAGTCTCGCGTGTTAGGTAATAGTGTTGCGCTGGATTTATCGATAGTTCGATAACGATCGCACTCCAGGCGATTTGGCGGGGAAATCAAAATTCGTATCGGCGATTTATTTTTGAGATAAGTTGCCGTAATATGTTAATGCAATGCAGGTACTCGTGAGGAATTTGTTATATTTAAGTAAAAATATATTGGACAGCCTTTATCTTTAGGATCAATTCAAGTGTCAAAAATTTGGATCTGGCCGCTACGCCCTCGATCCGTCAGGCTCTCGGCCGAGACGCCCTCGAATTTTAACAAGGGGTCGCGGACAAACATATGATAAAAATCGAAGGCGTCCCCGCCGAGAGCTTCGCCGATCGAGGGCGTAACGGCGGGACCCAAAATTTTAACAAAACCGACGTTAAAGACGTGCAACGTCTTTTAAGACCCAAAACACTTCAAGTGTTAAAACAAGTTTAAAGAGTTCCCCTCAATTTTTCAGGATCCCATGATCAGGACTTGATGTGATGACCACGAGACCATCTCCGAAATAGGCCCTTTATAACTAACTAAGAATTTTCCAAGTCAGTCCAGGCATTTTTTAGGGTGATTTAAAAACCTAATTTATCTGAAGTCTGTTGGAAAAAATCAAATACCATAACCTAAAGACATGAAAATGACGTATCAGTATTTTGTTTCAAAAAAAGTCATTTTCATACAATAGTCATTACACTAGGGAAAAAACTATTCCAACCTAGTCTGTAATGCTTGCCGTCAAAAACGCTAGTCACCCCCCTAATTCAAGGTGTGAGGGTGAAAGGGATCATAAAAATGATTTATATGAGATGTCCAGTACCCACTTATATGAAGGGTGGAAAACAATTTACAAGAAATACCCTTAAAAAGGGGATAAAGTAATTATTATAGAAAGAATATGTAAAGTAAACAGACAGGAGAATTTATGGGACCAATTTTCAATAGTTGTATGTTTTCTTCGATAGGGAATTTGATATTTTATGTGGGCTTAGGGGGAAATTGAAGTACAAAAGTGTTAAAAATGAAATACATTTTTACGACATAAACTCGTATTGTTTTTAGTTTAACCTTGCCTTGCCTTCGAAATTCTAGTATATAAACTAATTGATATTTTTGGGACGTAGCCATTCGGTCCCTTACTTAGCTTTTTATTAATTAAATTATTTATTTATATTTATTTTACAGCTCTTAGTCACATGCATGTTTTTTCTGGGTGGGAATCGAACCCGTGATAGACAACTCATTATCCGAGCTGGACTTATGAGTGTGACAGATCAGGGGGCCAATTCTACTAAGCAATTTCTGCACTAATCGCAACGTAACTTAGGCCAAATAACAGCGACTAAGCAATTTCCTATTCTAGTAAAGCACATCGAGCCAATTCTCGTTCGATTGTCGTCCAAACTCACGATCGATCGCAATTGTTGACAGTTCCATTCTGCTAACACAATCGATCAAGCACTAAACGTCAGACGTGGTCAGACGCTATTCCACTGTTTTGACAGATGCGTCAATCGAACCGCGGTCGCAAATGAACCATCTGGCTGTCAAAATTGACGGCTGTGATGAAGTTGTTCTGACCCAACTTATTGTGGACCGTTCGGCGGTCGATTACTTTCAAAACACCTTTTTCAATTAAAAGCCATGAGGTTCTGTGATGAATATCTCATGATAACGAATGCAATTGATAATTGTAGTGTTAGAAGGAAGAATTTCCCGGTGAATCTTCGTATTTCTGAATTGGAACTTATGCTATAGTTATGGCTTTCCAAAAGCCTCTTTTATCTGAAACTGAAGTAGCTAATACAAAGGTAAGTTATAACAAATCATATTATTAAAATAATTTTTACTAGTCAAACGTTGATTATAATGTTTGAACTGATGATGATATTTTTTAATTCCAGGAAAAAAAACTGGCGCTGACCTTAGGTGTCTGTTAGGGCTACTGTGCCCTTATCAAGTGACAGTAATTGTATCCAGGGGACAATTGCTCTATTTCAAAGAAATTAACATTTGGCAAGAGCAAGAGAAAAAACGCAAATGGGGCGACCTGATGTGCTGTTGACTGTACTTTAGAGGCTAAAATACTGAGGCACTTCACACAGTTGCACAAATATATTATAAGGAATATTGTGGAACGATTTACACCTATTTGCAAGGATTGTTAAGGCCCCTGAGTACTTTGTACTTGCTACATTGAATACTTACTGTCAAACATCATCTCCATACTGCAAACCTCTAGCTGTCTGCCTGGTGCAACTAACTACAAACTATTTCCATGCCATGTAATGGATATCAATAAGAGTGTTATAGAAAGAGGCTATTTTGATAGCTTGCTTACAAAAGGTAGTAAATGACTTGTAATCGCCCCCAAATACCTATGTAGAACTTCTGTACAGGAAAAACTTTTTTTAAATTAAAATACTTTGAAATAAAAAGGTATTTTTATTACCATCCTAAAAAACAGGACTCGCTTCCAATTTTTAAAACACAAAAAATGCATCTTTAACTTAGCACCTAATCAAAGGCTTGAGGGTCCGTTACAGTGTACTGTATTGTTATGCCCACCATAAGCAGTGTAACTTAATTGGAGTAAATATTACATTAATTGCTGCTGAAATTATATTCTGTAGCAGACTACTGAAAGAGAGGATGTGTAACAAGGGTCAACTCCAACAACAATCTGCATTGAGCCCATGTGTTCCATTATAGCTCCTTAGATAGTTGAGCTGAGGCCTTTGCCCAGCAGTTGGAAGTTTAAAGCAGTTTATGTAAGGACTAATCTACTTTAAACAAAGTTAGTAAATGAGAACTAATTTGGTTGAGCGTTTTTAATATTCATTTATAATCCATTAAAAAAACACATTAAATTAATACATGGATCAGTCTTAAATCTTCTCATCACATAATTGCAGGTAGGTACATTCAGGTAGCCATTCTGAAACAAAACAGAAAATATGAATAAATTATTCAAATAATGTTTTTATTTATATTACATTCTCAAATAACTACAGGTACAATAAAGTAAAAAAAACGAAAACAAGTAGAACAGGTAAATTTAATACATCCCAGACTGTGAGGTATTTGATAAAAGGTAAAATGACATTTGTTATTTATATCTACTATTTGCAGATAATCAAACTCAAATGCACTTACCGTTCGTTGGCTTGGACAATATTCCTCTATTTTGGCTAGTGCCTTTCGTAGCTGGTTTGAATTGCCACAGCCTCTGCCTCATTCATTATGCTTTAAAAGATAGGCATTTGTAACAGTAATGCAATTAATATGCTATTGTCTGCTACTCCAATCAATATTAATTGGCAAATTATGACATCTGAAAGAATTAAAAGTTTAAATGGTTATAAGAAGAGAAGATGGTCTTAAGTTTTTGTTATTCTTTTTTTTGATGAGGAAAAGCTTAAATAGAAATAAACAAATATGCTGAGTCATTATAAAATATTGTTTACAATCATTAAAGATAAAAAGTTTCGAGTACAAGTTTCTGAAGTTTAATTTACTCACCAAATTATGTGAATATGGTAATCAGTCAGTAATTAGCAACTAGGTCTAGCGACCCTAGGTCTAGATTCTCTCCATGAGCTCTAATCAACAAAGCCTCTGACCAATGCTCTAACTCTCTAACCAACAAAGCCGCTGACTGCAATGTTTTCACTTAGTGACACCAGGCCATTCAGTTTATACAGAGAAGGCGTTATTCAGCGGGGCTAGCATGCACGCCGCGAGTAAATCCGAGAGAGCAAATAGCCAATCACAGGTCGCCCTGCAGCCATTTCTCCATTTTCTCTACTGTTGCTAACATGGCCGCTTTATGTCAGATTTGAAATATTGTATGGAAAATACGGATTTCTCGACAAGCCCTAACATGGCACCACTGTTTTATCACGGATTTATCGATTTTTGACATTTCTATTGGCTTAATTACTCGTCGATCGGAAGGGTGGACGAGAAGTGACGAGACGAGTGAAATTGTATGCGAAACTATTAAAATACAACGCGTGCAGCTTTGTCAAAAAAAGAAAAGGATTAAAATACACGTCAATGCTAAAACGATACGACATAACCTTTTAGAATTCGGAGGGTAAAAATTTAGTTGGTGGACGCACGAATTTGGGGGAGGGGGGCGAGGAGGGGGGAGGGGGAGGGGAGGGGAAGCCCCCCCTGTGAAGAAAAAGTTTAGGAGATCAACAGTTTTTGAGAAAAACGAAAATTAAGTTTTGAGGTTAGGTCCTACAAAATCATTCATTTTTGAAACACTGAGACTGGTCTCAAGGTACATTTCAGTAATGACATCAGTTTTTATGAAGAAAGCAGGAGCTGGAGCTTCGCCACGTTTTTTTGGTATTTTTTTGGTGCGTTCGCCTGCTCGGCTCGCTTAGCATTTTTGGTCACAGTACTAAACTGACCTATTCATACCTATTATAGTACTTTTCAAGTGGCGGGGCCCCCCCTGAGCCCCCCTTGAACGGGGCGATGACCCCCTTGAACAGGGGGATTGTCCCCCCGGACCCCCGCTATTGTGGCTGCCTACCTGCCGTTATTGCCTGCCATTGTTTTCTGTTAACTGCCACATTTTGAAAGACTAAGACTATTTCCAAGGTACTTCTCAATATTATATCAGTTTTAATGAAAAAACCATTGACTCTGGCGCTTCGCCGGCCGCTGCCGCGGCACGCTCGCTTCGCTCGCTCGGCTCGCGCGTTTTTGGTCACTGTTCTAACCTAACCTAACCTATTGATACTTGTTGAAGTACTTTCTCAGTGGCGGGGGGCTTTGCCCCCCGAGCCCCCCTTGAGGGGCGCTGCGCCCCCCCCGTCCCCCCGCTGCTGTGGCGGCCTACCTATCGTTATTGCCTGCCATTGGGCTCTCCAGCAAAGTACAAACCAGCCTTTACTAACCATAAAATAGGGTGGTTAATTTTAAATTTTTAGTTCAACACTATTTTCTCCTATTGACAGCCGTTATTATCTGTGAATGACAGTAAAACGAAACGCATTTTTAAAAAAAAAGTCTAGAAATCAGTACTTTTCATAGGAAAAATCGAAACTTTAAGATTTTTTTTCTCAAAAAGTATTAATGTCCTAAACTTGAAACTTTGCAAAAATGCTTCTAATAATAAGAGCTTCCTACCATAAATTTGTCGCCAGCCAATTCGTGCGTCCACCAACTAAATTTAAGCCCAACCCAACTCTCATTCGGTGTCACATCACATCACAATAATTAAAGATAACATTACTAATATTCGTTCAACAACAATAAAATGACAAGACCGGACTACTTTTATATGGAAAGTAATCTTCACAGATGGCGCCGCTAAGCCAAAATTAAAAGTTCTCCAATTAAAGAAACTTTGATAGGCGTTGTCTAAACACCCTATTACGGTTGCTTTTATACCATTCATAATTAAAAAGTAATTTTGTGGTAGTAATAGTGTGCAACTTGATTGTGGCAAGTGGCGACAGATGGCGCACGCGTGCTTGCTTTTTACTTAAGAGTCGAAATACTCGGCCAATTTTAGTCTCAAACACACAATCAATCTAAAAACAAAATCTTTCTATTTTTTGTTATGAGATAAGCAGTAACAAAATATTTTACTTACTCTTGATTGAGTCTTTGTGTGAATTAATTTTACAAGTGTTACCAGTAAAAAATGGAGTTTCTAATTTTTTTTTCTGTAATATGGCAGCACTGTCGGGAAGCAACGAAGTCAAGTCACGCCCTTCGATTCTCTCGAGCGAAAGAGGGGGAGATGGCTATTTTGTCGATGTTGCGCATGCTAGGCCCGCTGGAGATAGATACTTGGTCTCCCTATTTGTATGTATCGAGATATTCTTTTCTTAATTTCTAGCAATGTTATCAAACAGAACAACAATTTAATTATTTTAAACTGACATTTCTGAGATTTGACCACAGATTATATCTTTTTTTTTTTAATCAAGCACGATTTGCGATCTTTATGATGCTCATGCTCCTAACAAAACCGTTAAAATTAGATATAATTCCTATCCTTGGATAACAAGTAACATAAAGCACATGATGAGGTTAAGAAATGAAGCACACTTGCGTTACCTTCGCACTAAAGAATTAACACATAAAGAATACTATGATACTATAAAGAACTAAAAAATCTCGTCAATTCCTCATTGAGTCATGAGAAGCGGGCTTATTTCAACTATTATATAAACCAAAATATCAGTAACTCTCAAACTCTTTGGAAGAATCTAAAGACAAATGTTCTTCCACCTAAAGCCGATAATGAGCTCCCAGCTGGCCTCCGCTCTGCTGAGGAGATTAACAAACATTTTTTAGAACTTCCGAATGCCAATGACGTTGAAATCTCTAATTTGACTTACTTTGAATTCAATAGATTTAGTGCTTCCTCTTTCTCAATCAATTGTGTGAGCCAGCATGATGTTGCTAAAATAATACAATCTCTCAAATCGAATGCAGTTGGCACTGATAAAATCTCACTAGACATGTTATTAATGACATTGCCTAATACCCTTCAAACTTTAACTTCTATTATTAACAGATCCATCATCACTTCCACCTTTCCTGAACTATGGAAAACTGCCATTGTACAACCGATTCCAAAGTCCACCAATCCCTCTTCGTTCAGAGATGTACGACCTATTAGTATCCTGCCTTGTATTTCGAAAATTATAGAAAAAGTGGTGTACTTGCAACTTATGAACTATCTGGAGAGTAACAATATTCTTCCCCAGGCACAGTCGGGTTTTCGTAAAAATAGAAGTACAACCACAGCACTGCTGGACATTACAAGCAACATTTTGGAGGAACAGGATGTAGGTTTGGGTACAATCCTGGTTTTATTGGATTTTTCCCGTGCTTTTGACTGTTTGAATATACCTTTATTACTGTCAAAATTGGCTTTTTATGGTTTTGATGGTCCTAGCGTTAATTGGTTTAACAGTTATTTAAGTGACCGATATCAGTACGTCCAGGTTCGCGGTGATGATGGTTCTTCTTCCTTTTCGTCTTTATCTCCTGTCACTAGAGGTGTGCCTCAAGGTTCTATCTTAGGGCCCCTTCTTTTTATTCTTTACAGTGCGGACATCGTTAATCATATAAAACATTGTAAGTTTCATTTGTACGCAGACGATCTTCAACTGTATCGTTCGAGCCATCCCAACGAAGTTGTAGCATCGGTGGAATTGATTAACGAGGATCTGAACAGTATTTTCAATTGGTCTAAAAACAACTGTTTGGTGTTGAATCCCAATAAATCCAAAGTCATGGTATTGGGTTCAAGGCTTCAAATTGCAAAGATAAAATCTAAAGACCCATACATTAAGATAGCAGACAAGCAAATTTGTTTTTCGTCAGAAGAACGTAATTTAGGGCTTATAATGGACTCAGAACTGCGATTTGAATCTCATGTACAAGAGCTAGTACGCAATTGCTTCTTTCGTCTTAAAGTTCTATATAGAATTCGGCAATACCTATCCACGAACCTCCGAATAAACCTGGTAGAATCCCTTGTGCTTTCCAAGTTTAATTATGCCGACTCTGTGTATGGTCCGAGGCTCTTAGCAAAGACCAGAAGCCTGATACAAAGAGTACAAAATGCATGCGCCAGGTTTTGTTTTGATATTCCCCCCCGTAGTCATGTTTCCCCTTTTATCAATCGGGCTAAGCTGCTTAACATGCACTCAAGGCGACACTTACACTTCGCTACGCTTCTCTTTGGCCTTATAAAGAGTAGGAAACCGTCATATCTTTACGAAAAACTGTGTTGGTCTTCTCGCATTCGGCTAAATAGACTTGCGGTTCCCCCTCACAGAACAGCTGCGTTTGAGGGGAGTTTTAAGTGTGCAGCCACAAAAATCTGGAACATCATTCCTCCTCCCCTTCGCAATCTTTCCTCTATTTACACTTTTCGTAAAAAAATTAAAGAACATTTTTTAAAGATTCAACTCTCCCTTTAACTGGCTTTTATCTTCTAGTGCCACACTTTACTCACTCTCCACAGTTTTCACCACTCTCACTCGCACACATGTCACAAACACTCACACGCTTATCTCACTGCCACAAACACTCCCATCTTCGTTATTTGTTTATATATCTTCCTCACTCTGCTTGATATAATCTATTTATTTTTTGTTGTACAGCATAGAGCAACGATACTGTAGAAGCATCCCAAAAGTAACATTATTTTATTTTATACCTAATTGTATTCTTTGTTGAATGTTGTGGCGCTACCATTCCTCAAAACACGGCCTCAGCTGAAAATCAGCGCCTCAGCCCAGGCTGGAGCACAAAGCTGAGCTGGGGACCGATTCGGCTAGTTGCATAACTTCTATAATTTTAGTTTTATTAGTGTGTTTTTATTATTATAACTTTTTTTTTTTTTAAAAAAAAAGAAAGCTTTTATTGTTTTGTCTTTTTTTTTGTATAATTTCATTTTTCTTTTATTGTTTTTTTTGTCTTTCTGTATTGTAATTTAGCCGAATAAATGATTCTTATTCTTATTCTTATTCTTATGTTTTTAATGAAAAATAAATAACGTTTTTTTTACTTTCTTTCATGCCAATAACAAAGAACAAGTTAGTTTAAGAACTTGATTGAGCAAAACAACAATGTAATCTCAAGAAAAAGAGAAATATAGTGGGGTTATTATAATCTGTCCACTGGTAGTTTTCATTAAGCATAAAATGGTAACACACGCATCTGCTCCTCCCGAAAAGCAATGGTGCAGACAAGGTGCGGCTGTGGTTTAGCTTTAGTTTAGAGACTTGCTTGACACGACGTTAGTAGAATAACTTTTTGACCAACGATGGAAACGTAATATGAATAGAGTTGCTGCCAAAAGCGGATAGACTGCAAAATAGCAGAATTGGCCCCCAGATAGTGTTGTAACCATCGAATACTGCGAATCGATGTTTGTACAGAAGACAGCTGGTCAAGTATGTACAGTCAACGGAATGACAGGTTGCCCATTTCCATTTCTTAGTAAGCTCTTGCCAAAAGCCATTTCTTTGCAATAAAACAAGGACGATTGAACGGGTAGTTTATCATACTGTTGAACGTACATTTTCACAGTCCGAATCACGTAATTCAGACTATGTCAGACTCATCATCAAAAGCAGACTTTAAAGCATTCCCTACCAGTCAACCTTTAGCCACATCATACTAATTCTTAAAACAATTTTATGCTAAAGCCACCCAAACCACACAAACAGCCAAACCCTCTGCTACTACATTTCGCCTTTTCAAACCCCGTAAATTACCCAGTACCTATCTCCAAATGTTCCAAAAGCTCCACAGTCCAACACTAACGGCCCTATCCCCGCGCATTAAGGATTAAAATCGCATTGCACGCCTGTAAATGCAAATACGCGTATTATGGATACTCGTTAGCGATACATGTGACTGTCATTTGATATCCGAGTGATGGCGTTACGTGTTTAAGTCGATTTTATGCGAAAATAAGCATTAAAACAAACAGCAGAAGGTCGAAGGTTCTGTTTTATTACGCCACAGATGTAACAATATTGGTTTCCCCGGTGAATTTAATTTTGTCTGTCGTTTATCGACGACGGCACTGGTCTAAGGGATTATAGCGAATTTTATTAGCAATTTTACTGCGGTTATAATAATTATTTTCGGTCCGGGCCGTTGACGAAATTATTGGAATACATCTACTTGGTTGGAACTCGCAATCGAAAATTGCTTATAACCTCAAAATCTTGATGGTAAACAATGATTTAAATGAGTTTGAAGCAAATATGCACCTATTTCTGTAATATACTACCTCTCAAATTCATTGCGAAATTGTTTACAAACATAAATAAATATATTCTTGAATTTATTGTCAAGGATTGTGATTCCGATTCAAGCTCAACTCAATTAATGTCTGCCGATAAAACACAAGTTTGAACGCAACGCTAAAGCATAGTTTAGGCAATTGACGTGTTTTGTCACTTACTCGCAAATGGCGGCAGTAACAAGAATGATAGAGACCAAGCGATACAAAAGTTAAGGTGTTGTTGAAGCGCTGTTTAAGTTTTTATGAATAAGGAGGAAAGTGTTTTACCTCGTTTTACTGGAGATTTTTATAGCGCCAAATTATCTACATACTTTTGAACATATTTTAAAATAAGTCGCAAGTGTGTGACTAACAAAAACCGGGAAAGTCTCTCCAACCAAAAAACAACGTAACTTTAATAAAGTAATGTAATGTTCGTATGAAACGCTAAGGTATAACATGTAGTGTGTATGATTATTATTGTAACATAAATGTGTCAACTGCTTTCTGCCAAATAAATAAACAGATAAAACAATGTTAAATACATGTTCAAAAATAAGTTAATCATTTCATCTTTAACCAATTCAGTGATTTTCATTAAATTTTAGTAAAGCTCTCATTCTACGAAAGCGTTTAATGTTTTTACATGTAAAAGCCAATAATAACCTATGGTATTTAAACACAAAATAACACAGATACCACTCATATTAAAATATGGAATTATAATTGAAATAAATTCACTGAACCGTTCTGAATCGCCCTTCTATCAATAATTAATATCAATGGGCCCAAAAGTACTTAAAAGCATTTCATGATTAAAATGATTATTTACCTGAAACAAATAATTAAAAAATCTGATGTCAATATAATTACCATTATTTTTTTATAGATCCGTTTATAATAATAACGGATTTGAAAAACCTTTACTAAGGATCTAAAAACCAGAAAAAGACATTTGGTCATTTCGACATCAGGCAGGAATCGAACCCGCATCATTCGCAAACCGGACGACTGCTCTAACCACTGTGCTACCGAGACCATTAACATACCGGCCGAATCTTTCTGGTATATTTTCTGGTACATCCAACTTCAACACCTTTGAAAAACCTTTTTTAACAGTTAGTTTAAAATATTACTGCAAAAAGAACTTCGCATGTTGTATTATTAACCAAACCATGAGCAAGGTATGAATTACCAATCAACGCCAAAAGTGCCTGATAACTTTAGTACTTTGTCATAGTGGCTAATCAGACACCTCCTTCATAAGTTTTAAGGCAACTAAAAGAAAGCTAAATGTGACATGGTACAAAAGTGTGGAGGCACTTGTCGTCGACTGTACCTGCAAGTACAAATTGAAGTATTTTATAGTTTGTTTTACGACGGCTCGAGGGCTTGCCAACGTCAAAGGTTAGTAGGGCTATTCTCAGACGCCATTCCGGCGGCAGATGGCGGTAAAAAAATAACGCTGTTTCAAATAGCCTTAAACGTCCCACTACTGGGCACAGGTCACACCTAAACTATAAAGTGGTACAAGGGTGTAAGGTTACTGAGTAACCTTAATGTCAGATGTTATGAAGCCGCCATAAGGCTTCTGACTAGGCTAACGACTGGCATCTAGCGACGTCAACCAGGACCAACTGCTTAACGTGCCTTCCGAAGCACGAAGATGCCCGAAATGCTTCAGTGAATTTCAGTCGGGGTCGTCACTCATCCCTTTACCCGACCTGGCATGCGTTGCTTAACACCAGTGATCATTGCCGTTCCGCTATCGCCACTGAGCCCTGAGCCACAGGCGCCTACTAGGTACAAATTGAAGTATTTTATAGTATATTTTACGAGGGGTCGAGCGAGGGCTTGTTCTTTAATGTGTAAGTTATTTGCCGACGTCATTTCGCAGGTAAAAATATAATGCAAGGTTTAATAAATAAAAACAAGTTTATTTTTAAATAACTTAGTTTTTTTTTATTTGAATTAATTTATATCACCACATTTTTACTTTTACGTCTGAAAAGCAACATCATGGAAATGGTTCCTAACATATCACGATTAAAATAACGTGCATGCGTCAGTTAAACTTCAAAATAAAACTGTTGCGAATAAATTGGGTCCGGAATTAGGGCCCGCGGATTTAATTATACGAATTTGCATATCCCCGTGTCGAACTCTGGTGAGCGGACAGCGAATGGTGCTTTTACCCTACCTTTTGATTATTTAATGTCAATTTTTACGAGTTCTAGAAGTTTGCGATGTTAAAAAGTCTATCGCTCTACAGTTTCGAGGTGAAATATTCAAATTAATTAAAAACTTTTTTGAGCCAGAACTACCCTCTTTACCTCTTTTGAATTTAGGTCATTATTTTAAAAGTTGATTGTGTAGTGTTTATGCAAACTCACAGTAGTATATGTAAACTCACAGTAGTATGACTATTGTTGACTCGTTTATTGGTAAAGTAAGGTATAGCCGATTCGTTTCTCGCACCAGCACACAATTAACATTGATGGATAGATACATGTAGAGATCGTCTAAGCTAATATGACGCGCCCTTCCATCCCATCTACGCAAACAAGAGTGCTTTCTTGTATGCGTTATTTCAGCTTAGACGGTTTCTACCTACCTTTCGTTTATTTATGTCTAGAAGTAGATGATATGTTCGCCAACAAATAACGTATTTCGGCAAATAAGGCTAGTCCACACGTAGCTTTCTTACCTACCGCGAAATCAGGAAACGTATTCCGAATAATTCGGCACGGGCATTCTAAATTTAAAAGACGAGGTAGTAAATTTGTCGGCCAAGTTTCTGCGCTCAGCCTTACAGACAGGTCGAGTGGGGCTGGCAACTTATAAAAGTCTTTTTTTTATTGGAGACAATGCTTAAATACTGGCAACTTGTAATTTTTACTTTTGAAAAAAAGAAAGAAAAAAATGTATAGGCCAGCATCGACCGCGATCTCACCTGATGTAAAGTGACGATGCGGTCTACGATGGAGCATGCATGTCTAGAAGAAACCTATTCACTCTTCGCTTATTATTTATTTATTATTTGGGACACCGTAACCCACTATATAGATAACAAAAAGGGACTAACACAAAACAATGAAACACAATCAATGAATAATTTGAGAAAAAAAAATTAAATAAAAACATAACATAGGAGCAGTTCTAGCAAAAAGCGGTGTTACGATGCCCGCAAAAAAAAATAGACCATACTCATGTGTCTGAACATGGTCGGTTCAGACGCTGGTTTTCAGTGGGCCCAGCTGCACTCAGCCACTGTTTTGGTTCTTTACGCAACTGTCTTTTGAACTGTCAAGCTTATAAAACGTACCCTGTCAACTTGGTCTGCTAGAAGACATTTCACGTTATAGATAAGCTCATCTGTACTTTGGCTATCTTAAATATTGTGGATTGTAAAGAGCTTGCTTTATTAGCAAGCTCTTAATGGTACGGATAACATACATGTTTTCGCAATCATATAATTTTCGGTCATTTAGGTACACAATGTTCAGTTGTTCACAGTATATGATGTGACATACAATCAATGACAAAAATGAGACAATATCACAAGCATTTCGCTCCAGTCGCTTTTTTATCAACCTAATTTTCAGTATTTTTTTTTTAACCTGTATGATTTACTTTGATTAGAAACAAAACGTTGAAACAAAACCAATGGTGTATTTAACGCCGAATTCACGAACGCAAATCAAAGTTCTGCTTAACTTTCACTCTCACAAGTAT
Organism: Udea ferrugalis; assembly: GCA_950022985.1. Taxonomy (NCBI): domain Eukaryota; kingdom Metazoa; phylum Arthropoda; class Insecta; order Lepidoptera; family Crambidae; genus Udea; species Udea ferrugalis. The sequence continues at coordinate 4,559,516 of OX465541.1, forward strand.
AGCTGTCACTTTCAGTACTAAAGACAATTTACAAGATAGCATGAGGCCTTAATTAGCATTTGCAAATACAGGAGTTAAACAGTCATTTTCGGGCGACATCTTTCTAGATAAGTAACCTAAGTAATCCCTACACTTAACTTAAAAACTGCAAGGTAAGCAGCCCTAACACGGACTTGAGATCGATCTGTAAATCGAAGCCGAAGGTTTACAGCTTGTTTTACGACCGTCGAATCGCACCGTTTGTAGTTCTGAAATTCGGAGTAACTGGTCTGCTGATAAAAATAAACCCGAAGATTTGACTGGCAATTGGTGACTTTACCTTAACTACGTTGGCCAATGGTGCTTGAATATTTTAAAAATAGATCGTGTGACAGAAATTAACGAACTTAGAAATGAAATGAAATGAAATGAAATGAAATGAAATGAAATGAAATGAAATTGTTTATTTTGCGTTGAAACACGGTAAATGAATAAGATCTTACATAGACATTATGGTCAAGCGTATTTTGTCCAGTTTTGGACATGCAAAAATTCACAATGAATTATCAGGACACAAAATTATTCTATTCTTACAAATACAACTGAAGGATTAATGCACAGTAAAAATTAATAATAATAATAGGTACTAGAATGTCAAATATCAAATCATAAAGTAACATGTCCAAGGAACAAAACAGTCAAGAACAATATTAAATCATTGGATGTCAAAATATTCCTTAAGGTCATAATAACAACCCTCAATCAACCAGCCTCTCAATCTACGTAAAAACTGTACTGTGGGTAATTGACGTATCTCAATAGGTATGTTATTGTATACACGTATTGGCATCACGGCGCAATTTTTCTCGAAAAAACTTGTATTACAAGACGGAATCTGCAACTTAAATGGATCTCGTGGACGTAATCGCTGATTTTGTATGGGTTTTTCAAACAAGTCTAAGTTATTTCGTATGAATTTTGCTATTTCATAAACGTACAAAGATGTTAAAGTCAACAGATTATATTTCTTGAAAAAATCTCTGCAACTTTCAAGAGGGCCAATGCCAGCTATGGCTCGAATACATCGCTTTTGAATGATAAACGCTTTTTTTACATCCGTTGAGTTTGCCCATAAGATTATTGCATATCTCAGTACAGATGCAACATAGCCATGATAAGCAAGCAGTGCAGCTTCACCAACATTAAGTCTAAGGCGATAAAGAGCGTACACGAATCTACTCAACTTGTTGCAAATATTAGATACGTGAGCTTTCCAGTTGCAATGATTGTCCACCACAATGCCTAAGAATTTGGTTTCACTCGTCTCGATAAGAGTATTCCCTTCACACTGTAGACCAAGTTTATACTTAGTTGTTTTATAATTTCTGAACTGTATATAATTCGTTTTGACAGCATTTATTTTAAGGTTATTTGCCCGTATCCAGTTTTCAATACCTTCGATAGCTTTATTTATGACTCGTTCATATGTCATTGTTTTGTCTACATGAGGTATTACTAATGAAATGTCATCAGCGTACAGAACCGTTTGAAACTTAGTTGCACTTGGCAAGTCATTTATATATAATAAAAACAAAATTGGTCCAAGAATGCTTCCTTGAGGCACCCCAGACTTGTTAAGCTGAAATGAGGACCGATAGTCAACACTCTCATTATTATTGTCAATCTTGCTAATTTGGACACATTGCGTGCGGCTACTCAGATAACTACTAATCCAATCAAGAGCTGGTCCTCTAATACCGTATCTTTCACATTTAGCAAGCAAGATGGTGTGATTAACAAGATCAAAGGCCTTACTCATGTCGAAGTATATTACTGTTACTAGGACTGTTTATTAGGACCTACCTTATTGAATAGTGCATAGTGATGCAGCCCTGTAATTTTCAAAGGGAATTGGAAAACTTGCTTGCATGCTGATTTATAGATCTTTTATGATATCCAAATTGTTAAATGACGATGGTTGTTAAACTCGTTTTCCTGAATAGTCCTACTTTTATACTTTTGGGGAACCAAGGACTTATTTTATAGCGTTTTGATGTATCTGTGGTAAGAGTGTGGCCGCACCACAAAGTAGATAGATAGATAGATAGATAGATATTCTTTATTGTACAAAACATTACAATTCAAGCAAATAACACAACAACAATGAGAACAATGTACAATTTAGGCGGTCTTATCGCTAGAGAGCGATCTCTTCCAGACAACCTTCAGGTAGAGGATCGTAAGTGAATAAAATAAAATAAATGTGGGTGAGCTAAAATAGTAGAGGAAAATACTGATAATAATAATATAAATAAAATAATTGAAATAAGGTCAGAAAATACGAACTAAACACTACAGATACATAAGTAATTAAGTTACTACAAAATATACATACATATCAATAATATTTTATAATAAACGTACATATACCATACATATATACATAGATTCAATTGACAAGGATTACGCAGCATACCGAACAACCAGCACAACAAAAAGAAAAGAAAAGGAAGTATACAAAACAGTATTAAATGATGTAACATTGATTAGCGACGTTCATCTCAAAATAACGGTATTGGCATAAATTCGCACAATTATTATTTCATAACACAGTACGTTGAAAATATTCGCAAAAATAGTGAAGTTCGCAATAACAACTCAGCTAGTAGTATTAATAAAATATATGTAATGAGCAGACATGGAATATAATTGAGACATCATCGGTTTATATTTCAATAAGAGTCTACGATGACATGGGAATATAGCCTTTATTAAGAAGGTAATATGACAAGGAATCTCATCGATTGACACTTTTAGAGATTTGAAGTAAATCGTTTGCTATCGGTGCAACGTAGAACGAGGGTGGGGTACAGTCATCTGGAAAATTGGTTTAGGATAAAATTCAATTTATATTACAACAAAATTACAAACTTATGTCGTTTTAAAGCGATTTGTGGAGCTATAGATAGATGTTTTTAAAATACTGTCAAGAACAATTAGTAAGTAGTTGATTTTTTTTCTGCGGTCTAATAAAGATATTTAACGTTTACACTAACTACTTGCTTCCCATACCCGTTGGCTTGGAACAGATCGCTTTTAGTGATGAGGCTGTCGATTATTGTACATCTTAAGTCTTTGATTTTTTTATATGCGAATGAATTATATTTAATTTTATCTTCTTAGGAAATCTGTATAGTTTTGAGTCATGTATGAGAGTTAGGCGTAAACCCCCAGACTTTGAAGCTGCATACAAAATAATTACCGGAAACATACCGGAAGCTATTGTTTTTGACTATTGCTGTTTTATTTAATTGAGACAATGAACTTCCTTCATCGTCAATAACAACAGAGTCGCGATTCCCCTGCTTCGTCACACGTACAGAGGCACACTCATCAAACTTTACATAGGTGCACCTTATGCGGCTGGCATTAGACCCATTTTGCAATGGTTTTGTAAAGGTTGATGTGTGCGCCCCTGTACTTTCCAAAACTAAATTATTTCCTGATCTCCAACTTGTGCATTCGAGTGTACACGGAAGGGCCTTAGGGCGCTTTAACAGTTGCGATATATGCACCCCCGGTCACGTATCGTATGAAGTGGCTTCCTGCATAAAATGCCTCCATTTTTCTTTTCGGTCTTCGCTGGATGGAGACAGAATGTCGTTGGTCGGAATTTTGAATCAAACAATATCACAAAAGACGCGATTATCTTGAGTAATGATAGTAACCTAGATAAAATTGCTATTTATTATATTTTAGGATAGCTAACAGTTTATTTATAAGCGATTTCATAAAACTTAAAGCTATAGTAGACAGTGCGGCATTTTTATTTATTCTTTTTCGCACTTAGAAAAAGTACAATATTGGCGAGCTCAATGCTTCATTCATTCAACCATCGGGCGAAACAGAAATCTCGCCGATTGTAACCGGTTGACTGGTAGAGAATGTTCAAAGCTGACACTAAAGTGCTGGCAGTAAATAGTTGTATCCTGTTATTGAAAAGGATTTTTACTATCCATTCTCTGTCGGAATCTCGAAAGGTTGGCCATCGCTGCGAAAGACGATAATAATCGAATTCCACGCGGGCGAAGCCACGGGCGGAAAACTAGTTATTGATATTTCTTTAAGAAAAGTCATTTCCACACTATCCAACTCAAACTGCACAGAATTTTGTTTCTCGATGCGAAGGCGCGAAGAAGTAAACCTGAGGGGAGGTGAGAATTGCAGGGGTTGTCAAATAAGATTTTTTCCTCAATCGGGGTCTGAGATACCCGGGGCCCGAAACCCGGGGGTCCGACGACCAGTTATACAATTTGTGAGGGTTGGGTAGTCGGATCTGCAAAATTGATTGGAAATTTGGAGAAGGGATTATGAGAGCTCATTGTATAGTAAGATTATGACGTGATTATAAGGCTTCAGAATAGGAAATTACATTCTTATATTACCTAATTATGAACAAATTAGTGTAATGGTTACGAAGTTGACTACTAGAAACAGTCACGGGTTCGATCTCGGGACAATACCAACTTTGTGTGCATGAACAAGTTTTTTGAATTAGAAAAAAAAAGGATTTAAGTATGTTGATCCGTTGTCTAGTAAGCTTTGTTGAGTTTGGGACTAGGCAGCGCTGAGTGGAATAATATCCAATGATATTTATACTATTTATAATGGCCTAATTTTCAAAACTATTATAGAGAAACCATGCTTTTTGCGTTGGTTTAACCGTTTTCACAGCGCACGTAACGGAAGCTCTCCAAAAGAATTAACCCAGTTTTTGCAACATTTTGCATTTCTCATATAAAGCCGTCCTCGAAAAATGGACTATCCAACACAAAAATATTTTTTTCAGTTCGAACAAGTTGTTCCTGAGATTAGCGCGTTCAACCAAACAAAAGGTTTTATAATAATATTAGTAGAGATTTATTAGAATGTTAACGAATTAATTGCTGATTCCACAGGCATTGTAGCGTAGGTGATAACTACTGAGGTTGTATAGTAGGGTTTAAATTTAAACACTGATTAACATATTGAAAGCAACACTCTAGGCCAATGAATAAACATGGCTTGATGTTGTCAGTAATGAATTGGGGTTTATTTATAGGACAATCTGGCTTTTAAAGCTTATTACTATCTTTACTAGAGATCTGAAAACCAGAAAAAGACATTTGGTCATGTTGGCATCGGGCAGGACTCGAACCCGCATCTTTCGCAAACCGGGTGTTAGAGGCGGATCAAATAACATTGATGAAATCACCCTGGCTTATAGGGTAAATATACCAGAAAGATTCGGCTGGTCTGTTAATGGTCTCGGTAGCATAATTGGAAGTGCAGTCGCCCGGTTTGCGAAAGATGCGGTCCTCGAAGAAAGTTCGAGTCCTGCCTGATGCCAACATGACCAAATGTCTTTTTCTGGTTTTCAGATCTTTAGTAAAGATACTGCATGGAAAATGCTAAAACAAAAACATAATTATTACTATCTTATTTCACCCATTTTATTACCTCTTCTAAAAAAGGTCGACGTATCCTAGATGTTAAGGTCTCTGTGGTGGAGAACAAGCTTCAATAACTTAAAATACTGTATTATTGCGTATTCAATAAAATCACATTTAAAAAACTGAAACAATTATTTAATATTTGTCTATATCTCGTGGGACAATATTCCAAATGTGAGAATTTGGCACCTAGCCAGAACATTGTTCATTATAAAACTTGCGGCTCACTCTCATTATAAAACTACTTCGAAAATCGCTACAATGACCCGTTTTCACCAGAACTTAGTGAAGCGGAGATGTATAGATCTGTGTTTCAACCAATCAAATATTCGAATTGACGAAATGTCAAAATACACAACAACGCCACAACATGCCATTATAACCCCAAATCTCAAGAGGAAAAACTACAAAACCGCTGACAAGTAACCCTCCAACTGCATTCAAAGGTTTTCACACCGGGTATACCTTGCCCGGGGTTAGAAAGGCCCTTCCGACTAAAATTTAGTGCACAATGTACATCAACAACAGAGAATAAAACCACACTTATTTATTGCATGAGGGAGGGAAACCTTTAACACTTAAAAAATAATTCAGCTACGTGGCAGAATAGGGGGTGTGTAGCACCCGTTGGTGTTAGTGGAGATATAAGAGGGTATAAATTTTCGATAAGTGTGAAAGTTTTTGAGGTGTGTATTTTGATAGTAACGTAATTTTTTGGGAACAAGTCTATTTGGGTACGGGTAAAACGTTATTTCTAACCTAAAAAAGTTTTAGTTTGTGTTTTTAAACACTGAGTAATGAATTAAGCTTATTTACTAAATTCACTGACCATTTGGTGCGAAACTAAATAAAGCATTATTTTGCAAACCAAGTAGCAAAATCGCATAGATACATTCACCATCAAAATGATAAGTGCGTTCAGAGTGATCAAATAATTCCGAAGTCTTTATGTGAAGCAACCTAATCACGATTAGGTTAAAATAGTGTAGATTTTGTATATTTTAGTGACGCTTCAAACGACATGCAACTAGGTATGTCATTGTTGAATTACTATTGCTTTTGACAAACCGTCAATACAGTTTTGACTACTTGAAAGAGTAGCGTCAAAGATGTTCACTGTACCTGTAGTATAAAGATCAAGCGTAACATAGGTAGTTACTAAAAACAACACCTTCAATGCATTTGAATAAAATACGAAATGTCAAAGTGACCTCTAACTTACTATACAATGTATTTAAAAGCTCACTGCAGGTCATAAAACAGCGCTTTTAATTTATTTTATTGCACTTTCCTTTCCTACATTATCAAGGCTTACTATGTTTTAACATGCACAAGTATTCACAGAAGCCGTGCAACCGATCCCAATGACCACACGTAAGTGCATGGTGTTGCCTTACATACATTCGCAGGGTATCTTTAGCACGGCAAATAAAAAACGTTCTCGAGTTCCCATACACTTGGCTATGTTGGTATTTGTTAACCACCGACGGCAGGATAGGGTTAACTTCTTGCAGAGTCGATGAATGTATGTGCAGATTCAAATTTAATTTGGAATGTTAATTTAATTCAATTGATTTTTATATGTTTACACATTTCGTAGTATTATTTTTATAAGCAGGTACTGCATTTTTTGGTTTTTAAGCGATTAATTATCATAAGTGATTGGGTAAGGTTACATAAATAAAGGTTTTTGTGTTGGACCTACTACATTTTAATGCTTCCTATGGCATCAAAAAAGTGAATGAAATATAACGTCATTTTGATGGGGCTCAAAAATGGCAGGTTCATATTGCTCTTAGTCATGATCAAATCTACGAAAGAATCCAAAGCTTTTAGGTCTTATGAGTTAGATTCAAATAATTAACATATACTGGCAGGTTTTTAAAATGTAAAAGCTATTTCGAAATTCAGTGTTTGTGGTTTCAAATTTTAACAAACAATAATATGCATACTCGCGAAGTTCCCTCAACATATTAATCGACGCGTAAAAGTATTTTCACATTATTGAATCACAGCTCTAGTATCAGGTACCTCGGTTGTCATGTGATACCCCGCGGTCGCACCTGATACGGCCGGAATCACGCGGTCGGACCTTTGGGCTTCGTCCTTTAAGCGTATGTGTAAGGTAAGCGGAAATTCAAATAAATTTATTGTATTTTTCTGTTACTTCAACCCTTTTGTAATGTAATAAGAAGGTTTCAGTATTGGATTTCATAAGCAGGTCGTTGTTTCAGTGAAATTAGCGATAATTTATTATTTAAGGATCCCGCTCAAAAACTGCGTAGTTACCTGGTTCAACACGAGCATCAAATCGATAGCTGACCTTCCGTAGATGACGCGATTTGAAAAATTAGACACGGCTAAAATATGAATGAAAAATACGAAAGTTACTGCAGAGGTTAAGAAAAATGTATGATTATAAAATTAACACATGTGAAACTAATCACCCAAGAAAATCTAAAGTTATTTGAATATTTAGATTTAAATACAATGCGTGAAAAAAAACATGAAGTGTTTTCAGAAACGGAAGGAAACTTTAAGTGCAACGAAGTGTCAGTGTGCGTGATAAAAGAAAGGATTTTTAAAATATTATTTTTAGGGCTCCGGTGTCAATCATACAGCCAATGAAAGAAACGAAGGAATCTAGAGGAAAAGTTAGAATCAATCTATATAAACCGTTCAGTCAGCTGACTTACATCGATTTCATAACATAGTACAACAAAAAATAGTGCTTCAAATGACCGAAGATTTCAAAAAAGTGAAGGTAAGAGATGCCCACCAGTGGGCGGACATACTGATTTGATTAATGACTTCGGAGACTAATTATAGTGAGGTCATCGACAGCAAACCGCACGATATTATTAAAAATGTACTTACATCGACCTCCAATATTGATAAGTACACAGCAAATACTTTTTTTTATATTTAACATACGCATTCCACCAAATCTGACTATTTTCGTTTCCTTTGTTCGTTTTCTAGTCAATCAGTTATCTCGTAAGTTCTAGCAAAGGAAAGCGGCAAAAACATTAACCAAAGCTAGTACGGTTTAGTCTAAATCTATGGTCAAAGCAGTTTCGAATTAATGCCAGCCATAATAGACTTCGGAGCCCGTTAAATAAAGTAACCGCAATGACAAGATGGCGGACAGGAGCGACAAAATGGCGGTTTAAACGGAGTAACGGGCGGGAATCACCATTAGACGTCATTTAGACGTTTTTCAAAGAATGTCGCTTCAACCAGAACATCTACGCGCCGTTATTGTTGAGAATAACGGTAAGTACTGCTTTAGTGTCGTCATGTAAAGGGTTATTTTAACGACTACCTTTAGAGGTGGATTAAAGGATTAGTACGTGTTGCGAAGGTATAGATGGCGGTATCTACGCAAAATAAAGTTAAGGTACTTTGTTCTGGCTCGATAGCTGAGTATGAGCTGTGGTTATTATTGTCTTCATCATTTTCCATGCAGTATCTTTACTAAAGATCAGTGTTCAATCAATTCTTAGTGCAGTCGCCCGGTTTGCGAAAGATGCGGGTTCGATTCCTGCCTGAGGCCAAGATGACCAAATGTCTTTTTCTGGTTTTCTTGAGTACTATAAGCTCTTTGTACAAAATACAGGAGTCCTAGGTTCAACTTTTTAGCGTGTATTAGAGTTGTAAGGAACATAACCCTGTATTAGTTCGGCAATGGCAATAAAACTAACTATGAAGGAACCTAAGTGAATTTTACAGAAATTGTGGATTCAGTTATTTAAGTTTACAGCTTGAATTATAGTCTCGTATCTTGTCATCAATTCATAGTAAAATCAATCAGTTATCTAATTTTATCTTCCTATTAGGTACAATAATATAAAAAAGTTCAAGTTGTGAAATAAGTCCTTTTACCCTAGTTCCATAAAATGTTCATGTCAACAGGGACTAAACATAGGAAATGAAATGCAATACGACCGAACCAACAATAAATAAGAACTAGTATTTTATTACAGCAGGCCAGTGCAGCGGTAACGCCCTCCGCGTAATATAGTGGTCACCATTAAAAAAGTAACGAGTTCTTTCACAATAAATAACTCCCAGCCGTTATAATTATGGCGAACGAAATTCCTCTTATCACGCTCATATTTCACCAAACAGTCTAGCATTAGGCATAAACAGAAAATACCGTGGCCTCGAAAACAAGAATTTAAAAAAACACCGCCTCACAAAATTACTTTCTTTCACCTCGATTAAGTGATCATTACAGGAGCAAATACCATTTATAACGGACGAGGACAGGCAGGCAAAAAATAAAAAAAGCAGGAAATTGCGTGTGCGGTTAAAAAAATAATGCGGGCTTGGGAGAAGTGGCGGGAAAGTGTCACTTTTGACATGTCGCCGCGGCAGCCATCTTTGGCGTGACGGAACGTCGATCGAGTCACGTATTTCGGTTTTCTCAAACAAATCGCGAGAATAAGTTTTTCTTTCATGATTTCCCCTTTTCAACGTTAGTTACAAATAGAATTCAATGTTTATTCTCCTTCGTGAATGGAATTTAGGTCAAGGAATTAAAGAGGCAGATTATATCTTCTGGGAAACAACTGTTCGATGCTTTCTGATAAAAACAGCGGATGGTACATAACTTAACATGTGCCAAGTTTTCCATCCCTCTGCCCATTATGTTTTGAGTTACTTTTAATTAAGATACCTAAACACAATACTGCCGTTCATTGACTAAAAACTGGCCAAATCTCACTGTTATCGTTTTATTTTAATTTGTAGAATTTCAGAACAATCAATCGGGTAGAGGTTCACAGAAGACACGGGTTCGATTCTGTCTGATGTTTAATTAACGTCGAGGAAATCTTGCTACCTACGTAAATATAACTTTGAAGGTTGTGTATTGTGAAATATCAACTTAACAAAATATCGGCAGCATAAAGAGAGGTTGACAGGGAAAATCCCCTGGGCGTATTTCCAAAAACAAGGACACGGTAAAAATATTTTTTCTTTTGTCACGACGAACGTCACAACGTACTAATGTGTGAAATAATATTTTCCCGTAACACGGATCGCCTACGGCGACCAAATCTGTCGATAGCACGTAGTGATGTTCTCTGTCACTGGTTTCTCAAACGGAATATCTGATAAATGGAAGCACTAACAGGAGTGGCAGAACTTTACTCGCATTAAGTTACATCATCATTCATTGAAAGACTGGACTAAAGAAACTTTAAAACGAAGAACAATACTTTTAAGGCTGATTCCAATCAGAGGTAATATTTGGTTTACGAAAGAAGGTGTCACCTGTTAAAAACCCAGTGATAATTCGAAGCATTCCGACGTCAGCTGAGAAACCTTTTGTTGGAACATTCTTTTTATACTATGACGGAATATTTGAATACTCATTTTAATTGTCATTTTTATTAATTATTTTAATTGTATTTGACCTGTGAATTCATCTATTGTGCTTTGTAATTTTTCTTTTATTTTCAACGTTGTTTTTGACATTCGTTTTTGACATTATTATTTGACATCATATTTTATGTATTATTTCAATTGTATTAATTATTTCATATAAATTGACGATCTCAATATAAATCACTTATATAGGACATCAATGTAATGTATAATGTTATTTTAATAATGAGAAATAAATAAATCTAATCTAATCTAATAATATTTGATAAAACCTTAAAACCCAAGTCACACGTTTACCTATAACATTACCTACTACTACTACACCCAGTTGGCAATAAAGTTTGAAAGATGAAAGCACTACGAGACGACTGCTTCACAGTCCCCTATCCTCATACATCTACCCCAACAAAGTTCACAAGATGAAATGAAAATATTTTCCACAAATACACCCAACTTAATTATAATAAATTGATAAATCGATTACGAATCGGGCACAACACTAGTGCCAATTCTGCGTAATTCAATCTCTATACGCGCCTACGGGCGCGTCGAAAGTAGAGGTGGCCCTCGTCGGTAATAAAGCAATGTATTTATCACTTTCCCCGCATTACGGTAGGGGGCGACACGATATCAGATAAATGTAGGCATAGTGCTAAATATTGAGGTTATGAGAGCCTTGGAGAAGATATCAAGTGTGTTGTTAATGAGAGACAAGGGTTATGTAGTGTTGCTATGTCAATATAATTATTACTACTCAACATATGCAAGTTATAAACAGCTTCAGTACCTATACCATTTTGTCGACAGTCCAAGCTGCTTAAAAATGATGAAGCCTTTGACTAGGCTTTTTTTTTATTTAGATGTGTCTTAAATTTGGCTCACGGCCCGTTCAGGTAATTCATACCAAAAGTAGGGGTAGGAGGACCACCCACCACCCGTCTACAGAAACTTAGAGATATCTCGAGGGTGTACTCGATAACGTACTGATGCTATTGGGGCAGAAAAGTTTCGGAGCGGATGGCAAAAGCACGGCTCCACACATACACTTGAAAAACGTCGTTTTACAACTGGCCACTCTGAAAATATAGAAATCAGCGCAGCAGTGGACCTCTTAAGGCCAGTAATCACGGTAAAGATTACTTGATGACGTAGGTAAAAAGGTAAAAAGGCAGGCAGATCCTTAGTAGTTTCACTATACGAGTATTTTCTGAGTTATTCACCATCCACAGTAATAATTAATTCAGGTGAGACTTCCACCATACCGCTCAAGATTAGGTTAAGTATTCAAGTTATTACCGAAAGCAAATTTGCTGGCTGAATTTGTGATATTATAACACGATTAACCTAACACCATTGTTAATATTGGTGTTTAACAAGTTGAAACTCAATATCAAAGGGTTCGTGCATTTTTAATACGCTAAATAGGGGCGTTGGCGACGTTACTTTTGACATAAAGATGGCGCTATTTTTGGAGTCATTATTGTAATGGAGTGCTGGTAAATACGTTAGTATTTTAGTCGTGAATGTGATATTAAGTACGTGTACTATTACTTTGCCAGATATAGCTAGTAATAATTGAGTATTTATTCCGATTCAAGCTATAGGTGTTTGTTACTGGCCAAGAAAAAAAACGAAACATCATGGCCACAAAAAAACTTTCTTTTTTTAAAAACGTTCTAATTGAATTAAGTCAACCGCCTTCTAAAATGAAATTCAAAAGCGCAACAATATCAGCAGGCAGTCAAACTGTAGAATTTACAGTTCCATTGGACTCTGATGTCAAGATTAGCTTGTCCTTTCAAATCGTCCTGCGCTCCTGGGGCCTTGTCCGCTGAGCTGGCACAAAAGAATTGGCGCGCTATCTGTCCTGTCCGCCATCTTGACACCGCTCCCGCCAAAACGTTTGAAAATCGAACGACGTGTCAATCCGGCACTATCCGATTCTCGTTTCATTGCATTTAAAAAGTTAATGCTTTAGTGTTGTACTGCAGAATTACTAACGATCAAATTGATAATTCTGTTTTAACTCGACTTACGCTGTCACGGATATTTTAAAAATTGTGCAGCTTTATTTTAAATATTGGAACTTGGATTTCGTAAGTTGAAAATTGATGTTAATGTAGCTAACCTACGGGCATATTCCGATGCTGCAATAATAATGTTATTAAAACATTGAATTACGATAAGGTAGTATCACGATTCCGATATAATATTAAAGTACTATAATTCGACACACGAAATTGATAGAAGATTGCACAAGATAAGAGAATGGATATTTTAGCAATATTGTTAACATGATCTAGTACACGAGCATGCTAGAGATAGTGGCTTGGTTAAATAGTTAATAATTTAATATAATTATTTCATTTTCTTAAAGAAGGCAGAATTATTATTCAAGATCCCAAAATGACCAAGATATTTAATGCGCGCCAAAATCACCACCAAAACACATCACACGTTTTTTATCTGTGCAAACATCTAAAGCGTAATGCTGTACAGCCTGCGAAAAACTAAAAAAAGGTCCCCACAGGTTTAAAAACCAGCCAGTATTTAATGCAATCCTTACGATAACAGCATTCCTCGACCGTGTTCCATTGCGTGACCGGTACGAATTAAAAAAAAGTAGCGGGCGAATTTGACACACTGCGTACTTAACTCTTAATATTTTTATCTAAATCGGGTAATAAATAATGATAACAGTTTTGTTAAACAAGATTTTCGATATGATTCTAGATAGTAATGTAATATATCGACTGAGTGGGCCAGTATACAAAGCTGCGGTGGGAACTTAGATACCTAATCAATGTATCTTATCTTGTTATATAGGTATTTACTAGTTTAAGGTCAACTCTAGAGCAAGTTATAGAACTTCTTGACCTTGACTTGAAAATTCGGGTTCAAGTTTGCTGAGTGCTACATAATTCAAGCTATGAACCATTAAACCTTTCATTTAGGTCTGGTTACAGTTTTAAATTGCATTTTAAGTACCTAAGTTGTGTATGTACAAGTCAATCGTAACTCACAAGACATACGGAGCTTTTCAGAAGCCTACACTTTGTCGAGGGAATTTCAGCGCAAAGTGGAGGTGCGATCTTAAAAAAAATAAAAACTTCTCACCGGAGAGAAGCAAATTATACCATAAACTATAGGTTTTGCGGACAGATTCGAACTTTGGGCCCCACATGCTCCGAATCAGAGTGCTGAGCCACTGTGCCACGTCGCTATCATAGCAACATAATAGGTATGGCAGTTGAGGTTTTTACACGAACGACAAACGTCATCGATCAATTTTGTTTAGCTTTAAATGAATACTCAGAGTTGTTCAGTAAATTAATAAGTGTTTTTAGTAAAGTTTTACAGCGGTGTTAGTACTTATTAAGTACTATGCTGAAACCATGATAGTGAGTTTTTGAAATATTTCGATTTACCATGACCATTTGAGTTGCGTGGTTTATCGTCGTACAAATCCTGCATCCCTCTAAGTATGTTGTCGTTGCAGCAGCGTGAATAACCTCAAAAAATCCCCGAAGAATTAAAAAATACTATTACCTGTAATTGTATGTTTCCTTCCAACGCTAAAACCAGTCTAGCACACAGTTTATTCACAGGGCAGTACAAACGCACCACGCGTTGGCAAACGGTGAAACGAATTCTCTGTTTATAGTTGATCTGTGCTGTGGCCTACTCAACCAGTGTCCTATTAAACAAAAACGTGGCAATTCGACTTAACCCCCACACGGGTGCGTCAGATCTGATGATTCCTGTTATTGGCATTTTACGTAAATCCCCTTCATTCCTGGGATTATAGCGATTATGGGCGTTAACCGTTGCTTCTGGGGTCGATTTTGACCGGCGATAAACTCGCGATTTTCGTCCATATGCGTGTCACAAAACATTGTTGTGGTTTATTTTTGAATAATATCTTCATTACGGCTTCACGAGTACAAATTACAGTTGTACGACGCCCCTTCAAAAAGTTTATAAATTGCTTTTTCGTTTTGAAATCGGTTTTATCAGAATGATCAAGAAACTCTATTATTTTGACATTGAGTACAGACATTTGTAGTAATAAAAATATAATTAGAGGTTTTTAATAACAAAGTTGAGTCATTTTTGTGTTTAACCTTTCCAAGGCAACATGCGGACCGCCTATGCGCCTGAATCCTGATATAGTCTGATAGGGAGAGTACGCGGATACCGGAGCCTGTGGCCACGTGCAATATTCAGTATGAAGTAAACATTTTTCTTTCATTCAAAATAGACATTAGTTTAAATGCAATGGTGGTCTTAACTTGAGGGTGCATGAGCGTGTTTCAGTTGAGTTCAAACAGGTCGTCCCGCGTGTTATTTTTTTTCTCAGATTTCAATTTTAGTGTGATCAGTGATTTTTCTACACTGCTTTGCCCAAGTTAACGTTTGAAAGTTTCACGAATAGTACCCCACCAGCCAGCTCAATAAACGAACTTAAAAGCGATAATTAATTATTCTTTGATTGCGACCCATTATTATCTTGCATCAAGATTTTGGAAGAACAAAACGCGCCTACACGTGCAAAAAGCGCGCCATAATCACCTGAGAAACAAGATGGCCGCTCGAGACAAAACCGCGATCGACTGAGTTCCCGGTCCCGCCGTGACTCCTTACATTTATTTGTCTCTGGTCACGAACGAACATCATAACGCCTTAAGCCTTGCACACACGCCACACTCCGGTGTGAAAATGGGATATAATTTTGGGGAAATAATCAAAAAAACCTCGCGTGCCCACCAGACATTAGGACGGCCCAGCCCTGCCGGCCAAGTTAATGTTGCCAGAGCATATAACGCGGTATGTATGTAATGAGCCGAGGAAAATTGTGTTGCCATAAAAATAATTGTGTTTCCTACCCCATGGTTCTTGTACGTCACTCGATTAGCTCCAGACTGCCGCTATTAGTCACTTTTGGAATAATGACTGCCTAAATGAACTCTTGTAATAGATAAAGTAAACATACTCCGTAAGTGAAACGTCAAGTCGCATTTAAGATTAAATACCTTAGTTCACGATAAGGTCATTGGTCCAACAGGATAGCTTTGAATTACTAAATAGAAATCGAGCAAACGAATGAATAATAAGTGATTCGGAAATATTACTTTGTACGTTATATCATACTTTTGCATTTAATTCCATAACCATCCATCATACGAGTAATATAACGTCACCTTCTTAAATTCGACGATTTCAGATCCTAACTATACGATTTAATATAATACTTAAAAATATATTTTTATGCTTTTATAACTTTTGATTATCATTGTTCAACAATGTTGACAAAAAAGCAATTAAATACTTCCTAATTACATATCACAAACGTCAACAAAATACATTATTACCGAAAGCGTATTTACCGATGTACTTTTAAATGTCAAGATCGTTAATTATACATAAATATAACCATAATTACGGACAGAGGTACTTACATTTGTGCCTAAAGGATGATGAATTACTGTTTTTAAAAGTTAAAACATTAACTTAAAGACGGTTAAATGTAACATCATTTAAAAGTTTAACGAGAAATTCGTTTTTACGGAACGCAAGTTACAAGTGCCTACAACTTTTTAACAGTTTAAGTTTTGTTTTATTTGTGTTGTGTGATGTTTATTATAAAAATGACTATTAAAAAGCCTGGGATTGGTCTTAGCATTTCATTAAAAAAATAACACAAACGCCTGCGTCTATGGTTTGTTCAAGGTTTGATTCGAGTTTTAAGGGCCCTCAGTAGGTGTTAACGGCAAAATGGACTGTTATCTATGAGCTATAATTGAAAATATTTAATGTTTTTCGCACTGAAATTTCTAATATGTATTACATAACGTATGTGTGATGGGGTGACTGTTTCTAAAACATGATTGGAAAAACTTTGCTCGAAAAAAAAAAACCTGAAGTTACCTCTAAAATATCATAAAAATGCTCATTACAACTGTATTTTACTATAATAATTCGTATAAAATCACAAATACATAGGTATTACATAATACATAGGTAATTTACCTTCTCGTTTCGTGACTGTTTTAGATTTAGAAAATACAAAATATTCAGTTTTTGATAAAAATGTGAATGGTGCTTACGATTTTTAGTTTCGAGCACGTTGATTCCATACTAAACGCGGACCCCGACCCCCCCTCACCTCAGGCGCGAAGTACTACGATATCTGAATTTTCGCTGACCGCCTTGCCCCCCTTAAGCTTAGAATTGAGCAATTAGCATCGGCACAAGTGATGCCACTTTTTTTACAGAAACTGCACACTATCACAGGTAACAATTGGACACAGTCACCAGTTGCCAGTTACCAATACAGGGGACTCCGTAACAACCGTACGGTTTTAGGGCTTATGCTACCTAGGGGTACACTGACTGTTGTTGTCATGGTGAACGGACCGTACAGAAGCTCACATTTCGTCGAGCGAATTGATACACAAAGCAGCAAGTGGCGACTGCCGTTGTCTGAGTTTCTTGGGGGTTACATCGGTGTTTTCCATCACCGGAAAGTTGACAACACATTAGAATGAACGCACAAGGCCGAACTAGAGTGCTTAATCAATGGCCCTTGACGCTCTTGTACGGAAAGAAATAGTTAGTAATTAATTTCTTGAAGGTAATTTCATAATTTGGCTGGTACCGATATGTTTAATTGATCTTCAAATGATTACTTTAAGTTTTAAGTATATAGTTTTAAACACACAACGTAAACATTGGTGAAAACAAACCTGGCTGCCAGGTACAATTTACCAGAAAAACTCGGCCGGTCTGTTAATGTTCTCGGTTGCACATTGGTTAGTGCAACCGCCCGGTTTGCGAAAGACGCGGGTTCGATTCCCGCCTGAAGCCAAGACCAAATGTCATTTTCCGGTTTTCCTATCATTACTTTTAGTTCTATTCGCACACGAACTCTTTTTATGGGTGATTAGTATGTGTCAAGTAGAAGCATCTGGACACAAAAATTGTCTACGGCTATGCTAACTACTAACTAATTTCATATTGATTTATGAAGATTAAATATTCACTGTTGGCTTGTATCCTAGAGAAAAAATGTCTATGTTTAAACAGCGCCTTCGAATTGTTCACGAGTTGCGATCGTAAACCCATAGTTCGCTCCACCGTTCCGGTACTGTCCAGAGTTCGATTCCTAGGATTTACGCGTTTAGTTACCACCGACTTTTATGTTCTCTAAAAGAACAAAACGTTGTTTTCGTTTGCCTATTTCCAAATGTTTACATTGTTAAAAGTTTGTAAGCATCTGCTTTGCTTCTGAATGAACTACTGAAAGGTGATAAAAGATTTCAACAGAGGGCCATTTTGTTCTTTGTTTGTTTAGTTTGGTTAAACTTTAAAAGTATTCTTGGAATTGTATTCGGCGAAGATACAATACATTAGACGGGGCCGTTGGCGCGATAGAGATCTTTCTGTAGCACCGAAGATCGTGGGTTCGGGCCCAGGACGAACATTAGTGTCTGTTCTATGTTTAGTTTTTTTAGTTACCTAAATATTCCGGTCCCGGATCGTGGATCGATCGCAGTTGTAAAGCAACACACACCGGGTCGGAAATAGGACTGGTGACCGATGATGTACCGGTACGAGTATTACATTTTGGGCATCTCCGGGCTTAGGAAGGCACGTTAAGCAGTTGGCCCGGTTGACGTCGCTAGATGAGTCGTTAAGCCTAGGATGCCCTGAGGCGGCTTGATAACATCTGACAGAAATTTTTATCACTATAACATCCCTCTTACTACCGCACTTAACTTGGAGCATTCAACACGAAGGCGAGTCATACTTAGTTCAGGTGTGGCCTTTGCCCAGTACTGGGACGAGTAGAGACTGCAGTCGTGTTGTTGTTCCATTATAACCTAATCACCATTCATTTCCAAGATCAACAACATTGAAAAAGTTTGCTTAGTCCATTAAGTCTAGAATAAACTTACCATTTACACAATCAATTAAGAAATTTACCCCGTAATTTAACTTTGAGAATCGCTTATAAATAATTGCAACCCAAAACACAATGCCACTCAACATTGACCTCTACCTTGCTTAGAATAACACGCTTTATCGCTATGGCACTTATAGGTTTTAAATATTAAATAATTGCAGCACAGAAATACCCAAATCGTGCATTAGGAATTAACCTCTAAATGGATAGTAGCAGGGTATAATTTCCAAGTTTCCGTTTAGGGGTATAAATCTAACTCGTGGGGAGAATTGTGGGAAATTCAAGAGGTTTTACTGCCTAGGGATTCGTATAAAGAAAACCTATTTTCTGTTACATTCAAAGCAATGATTTTTACGATATCTTTAAGATGTGTCTGGAAACTACAACTATCTATTTCTATAAGTAGAAGGATCAATTTCTGCAGTAACTTTAACAAAGTAACATATTTTCTGAAATCTTAACGTATAGGATACCTACGTATGCTAGTCAGTATGTTACGCGGGCTCAGTGCGGATTGTTGGAGGGGTGTACGGTTAGGAAGCAACCTTAATGTCAAATGTTATCAAGCCCCTCTCAGGCCGAGGACTAGGCTTAACGACTGACATCTAGCGACGTCAACCGGGACCAACTGCTTCACCTGTCTACCGAAGCACGGAGATGCCCGAAAAATACATCACTAAATTTCAGTCGGGAGGCTCACCCATCCCATTTCCGACCCAGCGTGTGTTACTTAACAACAGCGATTGCCGATCCATTGTCACAACTGCGCCACGGGCACCTCCTTAGTTAGCCCTTCAATAAAACTACTAATGAAGCAAACCTTATTTAAATAAATAAAATTAGGTGAGCTACGTATACTAAAAGTTAGCGCTGAGAGTACATTCTATACCTTCTCCATCACAAACTTTAGTAGGTACACCAACGAAATACCGCTGAAATCCAGGCCAAAACATTCCAACTTCAAAGAATTCCTGCCAAACGCCAAACAAACTATAATTATTGCTACAAACAACAGGAATTAATACCCGACGATTTGGTCAACCCTGTAATTCCGCCGGGGGTATTAAGGACCCCCCGCGAGAACTTGCAATAACCGTAATAAATTACTAACCAATCCAAGTTGGTCTAATAAGACGCCTTGAGAGATTTCATTGGTCCTGAACCTGAAGCACAGAAAACATAACAGTAGGTTATCTAAGGCCGCCCGCCGAGTTATTAGCCTAACGTGCTCACAGACACGCGGCACAGCCGGTACGGTCGGAGGTCTTCCCGATGAGCTATAGCATGGAGTTCTTCAAGAGGGGTTTGAAAAGGTTCTTGCAGGGTCGGCAACGCACGAGTAATGCCCCTGGTGTTGCACGTTTCCATAGGCTACGGTAGCTGCTCACCATCAGGGAGCCCGCATGCTTGTTTGCCACGGTCGTAGTATAAAAAAAAAGCAAAACGTACTGCCGCCACCTTATTCCCCCATATTTTATGCTAGCGTGTGCGTGAAATAGCGTGCCGACACGGCGCGCGACGCGCATACACATTCAAACCGAGAGCGGCACATTTGTATGTAGATGTATTACTGTTCTCTGTTTACTGTGCCTGAAGCTTAGAACAGGTTAATCATTAATTGAATTCGGAGACACTTTAACTGAATGGAAATATTTGCGTTAGTTAAAAGGTTGTTTTAATGTGAAGTGTCACTTAATTTATCGCGTATTGACTTAGTTGCCACTAACGTAATATTGCGCGAAAAGGGAGGAGAGATGGAATTTCATGAGATAAGTAAATAAAAGCCCAACTTCTTGTCTAATTAAGAAATAAAATGGTGATAAAATCAATATAAATGGCGGTTGCTGAACAGAAAAGAGATTATTAAATAGTATGTTATGAGTCTGAAATTGATGAGCCATTTGGCATTCTATTGAGAAGTAAGCAAATCACATAACACACATAATGAGATAAAAAGAGTTACAAGTACAAGGTTTGACAAAGTTCACAACAAACTAGACACATTACCTACAATATATAGCGTTGGTAAACATAAAGTTGTGTTTTCCAATACAAAATGTATAAATAAATACTGCTAGCTTCCTTTGTCAATATGCAAAAAAATGCGTAAGAACGTAATGCTCCCCCTCCGTTCACTCGCAAAATCTTTGTTTCTGTAACAAACCGCCAAGCATGCTCTTAAATCCAGGCATCGAATTTACGCTGACTTCTTCGAATATGAAAAGAAAACGAGCATTTCATGTAACCGTACCGTGTAACAATCTGTAAGGACAGCCGTGTAATGTGACATGTAACAAGTACGCGTGTTGTTTAATAAAAAATGGGTACATCTTCATTTTCAATTTGAGAGATTTGTAATTTTCGGAAGTGTTGTGTGTATGATCTGGATACAGCAAATTGAATTTTTCAGTATGTTTTATTTTACGAGATGTCCTTATAATTTATTCATCGAATACAATAACGCTTGTAATAACATGTAAATGTGCATTAAAATATTAATGGTTACAAACACACACAACTAAACTAAATTTTGTGTTATTATAAAAAGCTGATAAAGTTTTAGTATTATGTTTCTAGTCAAATGTTAAGTTATGTTACCTAGTTCCTTCACTTCGCACTCAACTAGTGTCTAAACAACAAAATTGTTCCTGGAAAGCATTTTAAAACCGGCTTTTGTGTTTGAAACAATTAAAATGCACGAAACACTCTACGGGCCCTACAATTACGTTCAAAAAACCATCAGACGAAAAATTATGTCCCTAAAAACCATTAGCACACATACTGCGCTGCATTGAAGCGGAGTGAAGTGGGGGGTCCCAAGTACGTAGGAGGGGGGTGACTGAGGATCCAGACGGGGGGTTATAATCCTATAATTATCAGCTTAACTCCAGACGACACTCGCAGGTGGAAACGTAACTTAGATATTTTAGGGTTCTATTGACAATTGCACGTAATAGATTTATGTGGGATGGGAAATAAATGTTGGGGTACAAAAAGCCCCCTGGCTTTTAAGGGTTTATTTTTCGTTTCAGCTCGAATAAGGCTCGATTGATTTATTTATGTTTCATCTTATTTTGTCAGGGGGATTCAATTCCACCTGATGTGTTAATACCCTCTTATAAAGGTATGGTAGAAGGGAATAATCTTGAAAGATATTTTATAATCCTATACGTTTACAAAAGAGGAAAAACTCGTCCGTTTATTGAGCTGGAAATATCGATGGCGAAGTTTTAAACTCATCTGATTGCAGTTACATGGGTTTGTTATGTGAAATCAGATTACAGAAAATATTCTGTAATCTGCACATTCAGTTCCTTAACATTGGTTCCTAAGCCTTAGAAGTTGCATTTATTCAGTTTTTTATTTTGTTACGAGGTCAAAGTAGGAATGAGAAAGTTTGTAGAAAAACGACAGTCACCTTTTTTCACTAAGCCCCAAGCATACGTTGATGAGGCATTGGGTTGGCTATTCGATGGTAACCCTAGCTTACCAAAAATGTTTCAAGGTCGTAAGGTTTTAGTCTATTATTATGTGGACCGTTTAAAACACTTGTTCCTCAACAGAGGTGAGCGGAGCGAAGATGTGTGAAGTTCCTTAAACAACCAAATCTATCAAAATACGAGCCAACTGTCGTATAGATTTCATCATGGCATCTAATTCTACTTATCGTGCCGTTTACTGCACTGCACCGTGGAGTTAGAATTTATAGAAATTTTTCGTAGGGCCTTTGTGGCTATCCAGGCTAATCTAGGCCTTAGATTAATGACGACCTTAATGCATTGGAACACTGTTTCACTGGAACCTGCCAAAGGTATGTTTACGTTTCATAACTGAAAGCTGTGATTTCAGCCACGGCTTTCAGCTTTCGCGAACTTAAAATTATACCGTGTTTTGTTTTCTGCCATTAAACCTG
The DNA here is from genome assembly GCA_950022985.1 of Udea ferrugalis. Classification (NCBI taxonomy): domain Eukaryota; kingdom Metazoa; phylum Arthropoda; class Insecta; order Lepidoptera; family Crambidae; genus Udea; species Udea ferrugalis. Next base: position 4,582,260 of record OX465541.1, read on the forward strand.
GTCGGGTCAACAGTTTGATTTTGAACTGGGAGCAAAGAGAATTTGTGATTCAGCAAGTTAACCCAGCTGATCAAAGTAACAGTTAAGTACAAATATTGATGGATAAGTTTTAAATTAATTGTAATGAAATTTATTTATTTTCTAGATTTAGAGTAAATATAGAATAGGATATCAGTTTGTGTCAAGGTGTCCAGTCAAAATCTACTTAGGTCAAGCGTGCAAATGTGGAAAGAATTAAATATGTTGACAAACATCCAACTGGCCTATGATTTCGAAAAAAAACCCTAATGTTGTAGAAGCAGTTCTCGATAAGGTAGTTCTGCAGACTCTTTTTGAATTTGAACCTACTTAATCTTCGTAAAGCCTCAGGCAGAGCATTGAATAAACGTACCACCATGTTAGCTTTTTCACTTGAAGTTCATAACGGTTTGAAACGTGTTGTATTGACCATTAGGCTTATTTATTTGTCAAAAAGAATATTTAAACATTAATAGAAAGTAGTCTTTTTTACCATTGAAACCACTAAAAAGGGATTTGCTGACTTAAATGATAAGCTGTGAAATTAAGGACCTCAGTTCGCAATCGTTTCAGTTTGAGTGGCATCTTTTAAGAGACGCTTGAGTTGACAAAACCCTTAATCCTTAGCAGTTTGTATTAAAAACTTTTGCTTGCAATTCCACTGCAATTCCCGCTTCGTATATTCATCTTGTCCTAAAATCTCCATTGAAACCAGACGTCTAGACTAAGCCTGAAACTATTGATTAGGTTTTCTTCATTCTCAACCTTTTTATTTGAACCGGAGAAAAGTGCAATTCTTCGGTTTTTCTTGATGACACAAAGAGGGGGGAGGGGGGAGCAGGTTAGTGTTAAGCGGCTTAAGCCATAAATCCATTAAACTCGCTTTAAGAGCTTAGCCCTGGGTGGCTCTACGTTGTATTTGTAGCAACATATTTTTCAGAGAAGGACGTAAATAAAAAGCTGTATCATTCTAAAGTTCCATACATCTTTATATCTTAAGGTTAGGCCTTAAGATATAAAGAGATAAACAAATATGTAGGACATCTTTCCATTAAGATAATTCAATGGCTAACTGTTTAATGGGTGTCAGACAGTGATGAACATTCCTAACTATTTTCTAAAGAGCATCGTAGCCCAGTAGTTAAATGCTTGGAATCCTGGAGGTCCCGAGTTCAAGACACCTACTTTGTGTTCATTGTACAATTTGTTGCTAGCTTTCCGGTAGTGGCAAACAAGGACAAAAGCTCTAGTTAACCCAGATAATGGCGGTTTGTCTTGGGTGGGGTTCGAACCCACTACTTTCGGAACTATAGGCGTGACATTTACCCACTGTACAAGCAAGACTAGCCTAGACCTAGCCAGGCTTAATCTATCTCAAAGTCAGTTCTTCTGCAACGTCACCACTACAGCTAAATTCACCTAGTGGTATCAAAAGTCACCCTAAAGGTTCTAAGCCTTAACTCTAAATCCATGTGCCACAATATTTAGGTGCATTCTATTCGCAAGAAATATTAAAACAAACACAAGTTAATAGCACAAGTAATTTTAAAGGTCCAGCAAGAACTTTTAGCCCTTAAATCATTCGTCTGAAAACTTTGCCACATGTCTAGGTTTGTCCCCAACACACGAGCGAAGTCCGCAAAATAATTTGTGCCTAGAACTTCATAGACCGGTCTGACAGTCCCCCCCCCCCTTTAAGTGAAAATACGTAGGTATGGTTTATGGTAACCAGTGTATGGTTTTCGCTAGGGTTACAATGTGGTTCGAAATTCAAGGCAGTTTGTTTCGAACTCACCAAATGCAACTGTATATTTCGAGGTCAGTTGGAGTTGATTGGTTGAATGGATATTCTGATACTTAATAAAAAGTCTATTCAGATATTTTTAAAGAGGAAGAATGGTGGGAGGGGGGTTGACTTCAGAATTCGTTATTAGATGGCTACTGATGATGATGTAGTGTTATTGATAATTTTCATAAGTTTGATATTTGAGAGGTATTCGAGCCTCATCAACAGCGGATTGGCAACTGATGTATAATTCACATAGGGTTTTTCCTTCTTTCTATGTTCATTCTGTGTCCACCCGACCGCAATTTAGTGATGTTTTTTTCGGGCATCACCGTGTTTTCGGGAAGCCACCATAAACAGTTGGTACTGCCTGACGTAACTAGGTGTCAGTCGTTAATGCAAGTTGGAGGCTTTATGGAGGCTTGATACCATTTTGTGTATTGCTTGTTTGAGTTCAGGTGAGTCCTTTGCCCAGCAGTGGGATTAAGACGTAAAGGCCGAAGTTTAATTTAAGCCAACTTCTTTACTAATTTCAGTCAAACCTAAATCTCAACATTACACTAAAACAGCAACTTAATTACAACAAACCCCCAATCGAAAACCTGCCACACCACAATCGATATACGGCTTAAATTCAGTTGATTTAATTCTCCGATTGATATTGCACAGAGTAGGCAAATCCCGTATTAAAATTCGATCGGCCATACGTTATCCCATTTGGGAACACGGGAAACGTTTTAGCTGTGCCACGCTAAATTTGATTTCCAATTCTGTGGATATTATTGAACTGTGCTATTGATACTATTGTATGACAAGTATCTTCTAGTTCTACGAATGGATCTTAAGTTTGTAAAATTAAATTAAGTAAAATTTGGAAGTTTTTAGAAATTAAGTCATAGAAAATCGAAAAAATCGATGTCTTAGGACTGTTCCCAAAGGTCACACTAATTGTTGCCGTCATTGTGAACGGAACATTCAGAAGCACTCACTTCGCCCAAAGAATTTGAACCTAATGTGGTAAGGGATGAGACTAACGCCGTTATCTGGGTTTAATGAACACAAAGTTTTTGTGAAAATTTAAAATTACACTAGAAAGAAACGATTTAATTAAAATAAAGTGATTTTCAATTAAAAATGCTTGAAGCATTAAATCCGCCTTTTGTGGTATTCCATACATTTTCGATTAAATAACTATTTTACCAGATTTAGTTATGTTACTGTTCCATCTTGGATCCTTTGACGTACCTGTAAAAGAAATAAAACAAATTAATTATATGCTTTTTGTTACGAAGCAATATAATAGGTATACATTCAGACAATAGTTATGCAACGCGTATGAAACATAATCAGGTAAAAATCTTACGTAGGTATAGTCAGCAAATAAAGTGTATCTAATCGAAAATGCAAAAAAAATGGCGCTTAGTCAGATACGTAACGAATCATAGTTCATCGTGCATTAAAAGTTCGACCTTATATTAAAGTGGTAAAGATTATTTTTAGCTGCCACTTAAAACCTGATGTGCCTGCCCAAAGATAATTTTACAAAATGAAGGTATCCATCAGATAAAATATGATATGAACAATTTTAATTAATTCATTATTCGCCACACATCATTACAAATGGATGCCATTTAAAAAAGATTCCTGACATATTTGCAACGCTCCAGATTCACAAACAATGTCTTCTAGATAATGCATGTATCAGAGTTGCACAAGATAGCAGGAACATCGGAAGACACAAAAACATTAATTTTCATTCCAAGACAGAAGTAATTAAAAACCCGTTCTCCGAATCTTCATTTGTCATAAATGTACGCGGAATAAATTTAAGTAATCCATATTAATGTGACCATGCGACATTAATTAAAATTGTACATGACTTTTTTTGGCGACCGTACAAGGTCTGAGTGTTCTTTATCATAATGATGTATGGCGTCTCTACAGCTTTCATATATTATTAATTGCAAACGCAAGGAAAGAGATGGGGGCTTTTGCGGGTAGGTTGGAAAGGGACGGGTGTTAGGGCTTGACCAGGGTTTCGGGGTTTGATACCAATATGTTACCAGTTCACTGACATTGAGTCACATTTTAGGGGACGCTTGCATATTTTTGCATTCTACAAGTCAGCGGTTCTTTTTTATAAGTTTGTTGGAGTTTTTGCATTTGAAATAGGAACGCAAAAGTTTATATCAGGGTTCGAAAATCTCATGTAATATATCTGTTGGTTTATTTGTTGTGACTTGAACAAAACATTTCAAGAACTGGAAAGTCGAATAACTTATCCGCAGACACGAATATTCTTACTGCATTTTTCGATGTTAACAGTAAATAGTCGATTTAAGTGATTCTACTAGGGAGCAGAAATATGTAGTTTTAACATTACGTAAATTCACCAAGTTTATTTAGGGCAGTTGTTTGATTGTTACATAATTATACATTTACAATTGGTGTGGTCACCCATCCCACTTACCGAACTAGCCTGCGTAGCTTAACATCAGTCGTCATTGCTGATTCATTGTAGCCACTGAGCCACAAATTAACTAGATAAAGGTTTCGATATTTTTTGCAGAAAAAATCACGACTCTCAGACTTGTCGATATTTTTCTTCGGTATGCCTATAACCCATGTCCAATCAAAAACCCACTACCTATAACATAAATGAGCCTCGTAACAAATAAAACGTTTTCCTTACGCCATCTTGATTTTTGCGATAGGTATTAATAAGAATTATGCGATAGTTATTTGGTAATGTCAGCAATATTTATTGGTAGTGTCTTCCTGGGAATTTCATTTGGTTATTATTACGATGTAATACATTAATAAGCTAAATATTTCCTGTGTAGCCAATAGTAAAACATAGAAACATGAAAACATTAATGTTTATTTGGTGTATAATTGGTGTAACGACCTGTTTTGTGTATTTTTGTTCATTTTACTAGAATCATTTACCGTAATACCACAGTGTAGACCGTGGTAATACCACGCCACGGTTTTCAAAATCTGAGCCTGTAATATCACACTGCAGGGCAAAGCCTATCACCTTTCCACTGTAGCCAATTTTGTGCTTCCTTTGGCCAATTACTTAAAAAGGAGAACACGCCAATATATACCTTTCAGCAATATCATTACGTAAGAGACAAGTCTATAAAAGTAACAAATAATATACGAACACTCACAATTATGGACGAAAATGCGAGACGAGCAGCGGCGCCATCTTAATCCTCTGCTTAATAATGACGTTTGGTGGTGTCAAAGTTTGCAATTCGACGTTGTGGCGTAAGCGACAAGAATATAGCGAGTACAACATTAATAAAACGAAAACGATTATTTCTTTAAACGCAGTAGTGAATAGCACGCTCACTGCTGCAATGATGAATGGAACGTTCCTGCATTTCGTTGATTTTCAAAACACCCAGGTAAAGAACACACGTAGCGTCGCTATGTGTTGCTTGGGTTTTCATAAGTTTTTTTTTCCATTACTGGAGAGTAATTGGTCGTAAGTTGTATAATAATCATAAAGTAGATGTTACTATCAGCTTTAAACTACGGACTAATCGGACTTCGAGCCAGAGTACTTTACTACTGGGCTAAAACGCTGTCCATGCATAATTATGACTTCCAAAAAGTACTGTTTCTAAAAACACATTCTTATCAGATGAATCAGATGATATTGATATAAAGGAAGAACTATCAGGCATTTTTATTTTACTATCAGCCCGGCAGTGCCAAAAATAATCAATAAAAAATTTACGGTACGTAAACAATAATTGCATTGCATTAAAACTGTATCCGCTAACTTCTTCCCCTTGCACCCCACTTCTCCACACGAGAGCCGAGTGGGATTGAACAAGACATTTTGACGTTCCCCTACGTCACGAGTCGTCTCGCCCGGGATTTCTAGTTCTGCCTTCCCCCAGACTATACGTGACGGGGAGGATGTCATTGATTACAGGATGCCGTTTGTATGACCTCATACAACTTAACAACCGACTTGAAGACCGATTTGGTGTATGGTTGGCTACTACACCAGAGGTCGCGGGTTCACTCAGTACAAACATTCGTGACATGCACTTGTCTGTTTGCATTAGTACGAGTATGTTGTGTGTGTACATTAACAAAACATAACATGAAACTCTCAACTCACTTGAAAAGTTGTGCAGTTTTGTTTAATATTTTGAATTATTAAATTGGCCCCAGTAAGAATATAACGGAAAGACTGAATGCAAAATCAGGGGCAGCCAAAAATGATATTAAAATTATTTTAATAAACATAGTTTTCATACTTCTACTGTGAACTCATAAACTGCATATTTTACCATAACGGCTGGCCATTTTGCTGAAAATGGCCTGAAAAAGCGTAAAAGCAATGGTTCTACGTAACCGTAAGTGGGTTAAGCACTGGACTTAATGAAAAGTAATGAGTTCAACATAATGGAAACGTAACAAAGTTATACTTTGCCACATTGATTTTCAAAGTATCCCTTAAATTAAGACTAGCTTTGGTCATGACTCCTATTGCGAGTAGCTCACATATATTAAATAAATATTTCAATCGATTTTTCAAGTTTTTTTCCTCGCTACAAAAAGAAGTACAGTTGGTGAACTTAAAGCAGACAGATAATTCTTGAAATTGGGTTGTGCAATTTGCTAGAGTTGAAAGTGTATATTAAATAAAAAGGTTTTTGAAAATAAAACAGACAGGAAAAGATATAATTAATTAACAACCAAAAACAGGCTTCATACGTCTCACTACTGTGCTCTGGCCTCACCCCAACTATGAGATGATACGAGCTGAATAAATCATAACAAATAATAATCCTAGAGATATGAACACCTAACATAGTATAATACTAAGTAGCATACAATATAAATATAAAACAGCTTTAAAGAAAATATTACCACGTCGTAACAAACGCAGGTACACACATCAAAAGTGTCTAGGGATATCTCAAGCATTTTCATCCAAAGTATAGCTATTGGGGAGGCTGTAAAAATTAAAATATTGATACCAACGTAGAAATTTTTAGGACGCAGAAACTGCTATATCTGCCCTTTCAGATTGTATAAAGAAATTCATTGTGGTAGCATTATTGTACAATCGTAAGGACGTTAAAAAAAGACAGATTTTTCTTTTAAAAGGTTTCAAAATTTTAGCAAAATCAAACGTTTTTTTGTAATATTCTTAACCTTTATCTTATGCCTGTTTCCTCGAGTTATTCAAAGATAATGCTGAGCATTATCTAATATCTTTGATTTTGCTAAAATTTTGAAACCTTTTAAAAGAAAAATCTGTCTTTTTTTTAACGTCCTTACGATTGTACAATAATGCTACCACAATGAATTTCTTTATACAATCTGAAAGGGCAGATATAGCAGTTTCTGTGTCCTAAAAATTTCTACGTTGGTATCAATATTTTAATTTTTACAGCCTCCCCAATAGCTATACTTTGTATGAAAATGCTTGAGATATCCCTAGACACTTTTGATGTGTGTATATTGGGTCCCAAACGCCCCGAAGTAGGTGATGTCGGGTCTCACAGACACAGCTAAGTACGTCACTCACGGCGTCCCACACGATTGTCCCTAACAAGGGTTCATTTACATATAATTTACATTAATTCTTGACTACATTTTAAACATTAAGTCCTCGGTTGGGACAAAAATAGCCACGGTGTTACGACATACTTGTTTCCTTACAATATTTAAATAGCACAAAAGCCTGCCTTACCGTATGTCCGGCAATAAAGTCGAATTGTTGTAAGCGCCAGATGCTTTGTCCTTTTTGGAGATTAACTGGGTTTTGGCGGGATAACCCAATGAAAAGCGTCAATGATCTATTTGTTAGATAACAACCGAATATTTACATGTATCAGGTTTAATAATAAAGCTAGCTTTCCTACATGTAATGTAAGCAAAGGTGAATTATCAAAACATGATCCTGCAAAAAACTACATAAAAAATACAAAACGACTGATTTACTAATAATAAAATGTACTTATCTTATAAACAGTCGTGTTGCTTACAAGAAAAATACTCTGAATTCTCTTCAACATAAAAGGAAATATTAATCATAGATTGTGTAAATCAGGCAATATGTTGATTCCCCAGCGCTTTTCATTCTATATTATTCTATATATTTCCTTATTTCTTTGGTATCTCGTATGTGCCCCAGATATTTTTTCCTTTGAACACGTAAACTTGCAAAATATACATAATTAATTAATTCTGATGGAAGAGTAAGCCTGTACATTTAGCATTCAATGGAGTTTTCGTCCAATCACCTTGTGGGCTACCAAACAAGAAAGTAAGAAGTATTAATTAGAAAAGAGGACATAGCCCTTTCGCACCTGAAACTTTTTCTCCCTCCTAACGGCTATATTTATCAAAAATAATAATACTTAGGGCCTTCAGATTAAGGGAAAAATAGTGAAAAAAATCCATCCTATGCAGGGTTTTAGGAAAGCATGCCGCACGATCGTGAGTTGCCGGGCTTACTTCAACCTACGCACGATCGTGAGTTAGGTTAACTTTACAGAGTTTTAGTATGTTTTTCTCATTATTTTACATTACTATTGGCTAGGTGACTTCATAGTTTTATGATTAAACATAAATTCACTAAAATCAACGATTATTTTGCTAATTTAGACATAACACACTAGTATTTTACAAAATTTGCCTTTTTCTACTTTTTCGGTTGTATTGCCAGTCTTTACATATTTTTTTAAATATTTAGAGTATTTTCATAGTTAGTTATAAACTAACAAACAATAAAACATGCTTTATAGTCACTAACAGTGTAGGTATTCTAAAATATGAATAAGTAAACGAGATCAACATTAAATTAAAAACATGTTGGTATTATTTCGCTGTTCTCTGTGTACATACGCTAAATAAATTAAAGATTTCTAATGGGGGATGCAGAAGGATGGTTATGTAGCTCATCTATTGTATTGGGTCCGCCTGTAAAGATAGATGTCAGCTTAGATGCCTTTTAGGCAGTAAACAATTTAGGTCTTCTCACATATAATTACATGTGATCAAAATTAACATTCAAGTGCTTGATATAACTTCATCAGTCCCTTGATTTTAGGAATTAACGTGATAGAGGTAGAAACAGTCTTTACCGCGACTCATACATAGGTAAGGGCACGTTGCATTTTCATCATCCAATTTTAGTACGCGATTTGTGACGAGAAACTCGAGGATCTTTCAATTCACCGAAAATGGTTAAATCATATTTCTTTCCCTGGGATAGATTATTTGCAGGCTTGTACTCGTATCTTCCTGCTGCTGATGATCGAGATATGATAGGAGATAGAGCATGTTGTTCTCTTTCGGAGATATTAATCAAAGTTACAGCAGCTCCAAATCCTAGTGCTCTCATTTGGATTTTCAGTTCCTGAAACTTTGATTAGGTCTTTTATCCCTCTGGTTATTGGTCCAGTTGCCAACATATCACATCATTTACCATAGCCAAGTCCGTGATACTGTCACGCCACTTCAGAACGGTAATATTCCATGGACTGATCAAGAACGTCTACGCTACCCACCCATGGAATTATAGCTTGTTAAGCTTTCGAGCGTTGAGCATCATCATTGTCATCATAGCTAAACAATATATTTAACAGGTGATCGAACTTTGTACGGCTTATGATGATGATGATGATGATGAGGTAGTCATGAGATTTATCAATATCGGTTTTCCTCCTTAGGCTTCACGTTGGCGGCTCTTCACTTTAAAATGTCTTTTTTGTTTGTATTACTTGTTTTTTTTTTGTTTTTTTGGTCTGTGATGATGATGATGATCGTGAGAACCCATCAAGATCATGATTAAGAAGTACTTAATTATAATATATCTCTTGTTTGAACCCTGTGAAGAGGTATACTCTTTTACAGGCGTTACATCTTCACTCACGCACAAAATTCCTCGTCAGCCTCATCAATGTCAATATCTAAGCATTCTCCGTTCCTGGAATTGTCAAGGATGTGCTCATGATTCAATAACACACCTGAAAAATAAAATAATACTTAAATTTACTAAGTGAGAAAAGATAAATATACGGAACTCATTTTCGTGAGTAGGTACAAATAAACCCTGGAGCTCACGTTCGTGAGTTCCAAGTTTTCACACGAAGCAAGTCGACGGTAATGTGAAATAATTTAAATAACTCTATACTAATTGATTATCATATTAATGAAGATTAAGTAGAAACATGTATCTAATCAAACAAAGCATTAAAACTATTAAATTAATACAAGTACTTACGGCGCTTATTTCGGGGATCGAGAACCACCGCCATTTTGGCCACACCAGCGAATATACTGACCCGAGAATGACGCGAAACGGCTTCTAATTGGTTATTTGACAAACACACGATCATGTGGTTCCGGCCGCGCGCGACGAAACAGATTACGCGTGATCTCAGATTTTTTTGAAGTTTGAACTCACGATACGATCGTGAGTCGTAAGTCAGGTGCGAAAGGGATAGGAAAATATTTTTCTGTAGCTAAACAGTAAACGCCCTTTGACTTAGTGTTGAAAACGAACAATCTCTTCTTCTTTTGATCATTAATTTCTGTAATCTTAAGAATGCCAAACCCCTTATTCAAGAAAGTTAGTTTTTTGCAATTGGTATCTCATATTTTTACTTAATATATACTTAGTGCTTGGGGTTAAATTTTGTCCCTCCATAACGAAGACTAGATATAATCTAGAAAAAATATTCAGAACGTTTAAGAAAGGTAGCATATTGCGGTTTTTGACCTTAGCATGTTAAAATCTAAGAGGCTGCGAACTACAGAGTACAATATTATTTCAGTAGATTCTCCGCATTCATCGTTACGTACTCGTAACAAAATACACAAAGCCTATTCGGTCGACACAGTTCTAAGCCGATAGCAAATCGAACGTTTCAATTTTGCTAAAAGCTAAAACATCAAAATATCCGCAACACAGATCTAGAGTCTGTTTCTGGATATGCATTTTTGAGTTGTCGCTTACGACCTTCTGACAAAAGGCACTCTTTCGATAGTAAATTAGTTCTTACTACAAAATACATCAACAGACGTAAAAGTTATTGCAAGACCCTGTAGCGAGGTAACTGACGTCAGTTACTAAACTATTGCTAGATCGATCATAAATGATTGTACCAAAATTCAGCAGTATTGACGTTACTTTCGGATCCGGATCCGGATCACGCCATCACCCTATACATCGCCTATACCAATCAGCTCGAGCCAACTCAATACTCCACAAGACCAAGATATTGTCCCGCCAGGTAGGACGCGCATCGCGGCTACTTTCTTTTATTCATGCTTTGCAGTACCGGTATATGCCCGGCCGCTTTTCTAACGCCATAAACCTAGGCTCAGACCCCCTGGCACCGCATCCTTAGCCTTACTTGAATACTAGTGGCTCAGAGCTTTCTGCTAACCGCATTCCCCTGCGAAAGCCAAAATTTGGGTCTATAAATATTCCTCAATGGTCAGTCAGCGCCATCTAGTGTCTATGTATCATGTAACCTGGTTGCTGGCTAATTGAATGGCGCAGGCAGCACGGGGTGGTTACCGCGATTCGAGATGGCATTATCTCGCTTTGTTTAACTGCAATTGCTATTTTGGACTATGTATTTATCTCTATGTCGATGCGGTATTTATTGCCCTTTAGCGCATTTTTTGGATTTTCAAACAAAGCTGCCTATGCCGTCAGTTGTTTTTTGTCTGTCTGTATATCCGCTAGCTGATTTAACTATCACCTTTCTTTATATTATTGGTGCTTTTTGGTAGGAATGACAAACCATTATTACAAATCAATACGGTTGTAAGATTAGTATTATTAAAAATCCATGAATTGGAAAGTGAAAGCTGCAAAAACATCATACAGAAGTGAATAAGATATGAGGGAAGGTTTTTTTATTTAAAAAAATGCCTGTACTCGTATTATTCAAACATTACAATAAAACTACTATTATTATAATAACCACTCCTTTTCTTTTAGAAATTGCATTGTTGCGAAATTACTAGTTTCTTGGTTACTTTTCACATTATTAAATATAATTATGAAGACTATTTGTAAATGTATTTTATATGTAATTACCTCGTAAGTTCATGGTCAGTATTTTATGAATTTAAAGTTACTATTACAATAATTGCAATGTTACTTTCTTTAAGTAATAATTTATTAATACTTTAAAAAGTTAAAAGGTCTCAGTTAGCATTTCTGACTTAATAGCAAAGTTTTAAAAACTAAAGCCAATCTATAATTTACATTAAAGAAGCTTTTAAAGACGAATAGTTTTTTGTAGTACAAATACATAATTGAGACTAAAATATCAGTAACTGTAGTTCCATTCACGATAGGGATGTTGAGGAGAAGAGGACCGTAACCGATTCTGTTGGATATCCGATTTAAAACTATTGTAACCGTAACCGAATCCGATTTATGAGTTTTGGATGATCTCGAAAAGACTGAGACGACAAGACACACACACAGACAAGACTTTGTTTTTCTATTGTTTAGTCATACGTATTCAATAAACATATATTTACGATTACTTTGTTCTCTAGACTGAAAAAAGTAAGGGTTAGTTGCACCATAGTAGAAGTTAAAGTTAAAGTTAATTTTTTTGTTAAATTTGACAATTCGACGTCAATTTTGGTCGTCAAATTGTCAAATTTGACAAAAACTTTAACTTTAACTTTAACTTCTACTATGGTGCAACTAACCCTAATTCTTTAAAAATAAATTTCATATCCGTAGCGAATCGAGTATAACAATTGTGTATTCATTATTATTATCCCCGTATCCAATCCGTATCCGAAATTCCATATCCATAACATCCCTAAACACTAGTAGATAATTTCCAGCCTTATTACCATATTAAACGTTTTGACATTTACTTAGCAGAGCCTCCAGTCTGACCTACATTCTGAAAGTCAATAATTAACACGCGGCAAAAATAACCCTATCAGGCCTGTCCCTTAGATATTTCACAGCCGACCTACTACAACCCCTGTCCCGGGTTCGATGCCCGTGCAAAATAGAGCGGGAAATGATCGCGCCCCGGTAGACAATTACATTACCCCAGCAGTGGGGGTGGATCCTGGTTTAGATGTTGTTTTTGCAGGGGGTGCGAACGTGCATGCTTATTAAAATAAGCTAGGATAGTGTGTATGTCCTTTTATTGTTTGACACTTTACACAGTGAATTTACTGGTGACTTATGTTCAGAGAATAGAATTGGGTAGAGTTATTGGTTCGCTTCATAAGCCGAAAGTGTATATAGAGGTAGATATTCGTGAAATTCTGACGGGTAGTTTGTTATTTTTAGGCATTAATTAAGGGCAGTTACCTATTCCTAGGAAAGCATCGTAACGTAGCTGCTACTGGCCGAACGGCGCCATTTGCACATTTTGTAGATATTTCGGTGATGATACAGTAAAAAAAATAGTAAAAGAGGCATCTTTGGGCTATTTTTCGATAAAGGGTAGATCGTCAGATTTTGTAACTGAAGCGAATATTCTATTACATCCTAAACAAAAAAGTGACACCATAGATCGGCAATACCGAAGAGAGGTATAGCGCAGGACTATTTAACATGCCCATTCGACAGCATGCATCATCTCACTTTTCGGACACGAGGTGATCAACCTCCACTGTCTTAGCCAACTCGAAACAACAACACAACTATAAACATAGTTGCAAGATGCGAACCCACAAACGACATCTGGAGCCTCCGAGAGTCCAACGCTGTAACCACCAAACCATGAAGGCAGTCCAAAAATATTAATAGCTGTGACGTACACAGTTGCCAAAGTTAATCTATCATTTGAGTATAAGATTGGGTTATGACCCCAAACCCTTACTTACGTCAGAGTGGCGACAAATACAAATTGCCAGCGTTTCAACTAACACCATAAGGTCCCTTCGTTCTCTCTCTCTCTCGCAAAACAACTCTCTCCTTTCACATATAAAACAGGAACGGATAGTTGACGTCCCCGCTACACTCCACAAAACGCCTCCACGAGCGTAATTCCTGTAGTTTTCATACATTTTATATGTAATCGCCGCACACGGTTAAGACTGTGGCCGCCACACGACACACGCTTCAAACTATAGGAAAATGCCGGTGGGGGCGTTTTGTGGCCCGTGTGCGGGAACGCTTTTATGTTGAGTACGCAATTTCCTACGATTAAAATCTCCAAGAAATATATACCTGAGATTTCTTGCTAAATTATGTTCATACCTTCAACGAAGACAAACTGAATAGCTCACGTACGAAACCGTATACTCACGGGTTAATTATGTAACTGTACTATTGCACAATAGTTCACTTTCAGAGTGAAACCCATTTGCGAAGCTAAGCAAAATTAACAATCTAAATTACATTGTCTAGATTTCAAGCGATGCTAAGAGAACAGACAATGTGCAGGTACAGTCAGACGCCACTCATAGATATGTTCTAAATCTTAAGATAAGTTAACTAAAGTAACTTTTTTTTACGCTGAGGCAATGCGTTACGCATACCCGTCCACAGCCAGACACCATTAACAAAATTTCTCACTTTGTAAGGATCTGGTTAATGTGAGTACCTATGTTGTTTTTTACAGCTTCTTTATCAAAATGGTTTGTTAAATCTTTTAATCCTATTTGCCACCTTGAGTCAGGATTCGAAACCGCCCCAGGACTACCAAGCCACTAGATGTAGTGGCTTGGTAGTCCTGGGGCCGTTTTGTATGTATTGAAATACTCTGTGACACGTCATGCCTAGCTCGTATATTTCACGGCAAGCATGACAAAGTAGTCTGAAAAAAAAAACTTTTAAGTACCTATTGATTTTTAGACGGTGATCCAAACTGTCTAATTGTTTACACTTGACACTTCTATACAAGACATGCCTATAGGAGCTCGTAACCGCTCGTAGCGCTATCGAAAACCATGTTGCTACGGGAAAGGCGCACTTGAATAGGCACGTAAATGCGCGTTCGTATATATTGTTAAGAAATTGACATTTAAACACGTATCATACGATCTTATACATGCAAAAATTATATCTGTATGCCTTCAACGTTACCTGAGCTAAATGGAGTTTCTTGACTATATGATATTCTAGGATGACTGTACAAGTTACTGAATACCTTTGATGAACCTATTCATATCTTCGTTCATGATGTACTACATTAGGTTAATAAAGCTACTGACTGTTGTTAGAGACGGTACAAACGTATTTGATTTTCAAATACGAGTAGTGTGACCTCTTTGCAAATTAGAAATACAAGGAATTTGAATGGATTACACAAGCTGGAATGAATCCAGCTACAATACATTTTGTTGTTATTTTGTATTGTTAGTTTCGAGTTAAATACTCGACAGAAAGGATTCACAGAAGATTTAAAAAAATGTGATAAGCTGAAATGAAGGGGCATCAAAGTTCCCTTTTATGCTTATATCTTTAAATGCCCTGAAAATATATTTTTTCAAGGCACCTACTCTCATTCTTAGTGGATGCTTACGGACTAACTGGTCAACTTTCAAAAAAAATCGCTTAGGTCCCAGCTCACGTACGCAACAACCACCTCTTAACTAGACTACCTGCCAAGGTACATCTAACTGTTGGTGCTAAAAATATGTTCTTTATAGTTCCTTCCCATTTTCATGCAACTTTCCCAAAAACTATCAATTTCACAAATTCCAGTTATCCATGACACAAACCGTATCCCGTTTACACCGAGGATAACCGGGTGTGTCCGGGTCACCGGGTGAATAATTGTTCATCCGGCCCGGTCAAAACTTGTCCCGACCCTTGCTAGGTGCGGTGTCACATTTTTCTTGTGTAGAGTGACGTCTGATTATGATATTGTACGAAAGGATGTTACTTACAGAAACTAATTCTTTTGTAGTTTTTGATCCTTCATTATTGTCATGTGTCAAAAAAAAACTGTGACTATTTAGGAACACAATTCCCGATCCGTCACATACCTACTTCAATGGGACCCCAGAAGAAGATGGAAAATTTGTTCTTCACGATGGTTTTATAATTTAATAATAATAGTTGAAGGTATTGTTAAATTACCTTGCATGATCAAAACTACATTTCTGAAATGACTGAACACAGAAAATATGAAAACTCAAAACACGCTAAACGTTAAAGTAAGGGTTATAATAAGAAAGATAGAATTAGAACAAGCGCAGAAATCCTTTAAAATACAATTTGTTGGTTACAAAAGAACATCACGGCAAAAACCCAGTAGTATGAAGAGGCGCAAAAGCACACAGCAATATAGCTCGAGCAAATTTCTCTCAAAAATCTCAGAATTTCCCAATATGTGTT
Organism: Udea ferrugalis; assembly: GCA_950022985.1. Taxonomy (NCBI): domain Eukaryota; kingdom Metazoa; phylum Arthropoda; class Insecta; order Lepidoptera; family Crambidae; genus Udea; species Udea ferrugalis. The sequence continues at coordinate 4,598,393 of OX465541.1, forward strand.
GTGCGATTGCTCACCATACCGTAGTAAATCCTGCACCTGAACGCGGGCATATATCACCGCGTCCGCCTTACTCTGATAGCACTCCACTCAAGCTGAGATAACACACAGTTCCTCTTTTGAGGAACAATTTGCTTTTTGAAACTCTTAAGACTTTATGTGAAACATTATGGAAGTTGGAAGATCAAAATTCAAAACGAGTGAAGTGGACAAAGACGCTAAGATTTTTTGGTTTAAAATGAAATGAGGACACTGTGTACCTATTTGGCGTTTTGCAACTAGCTAACCCAACCTGGATGGGTGGCAGGAGTCACCATCGCGGGATACGGTATGGACGACATGATGATGATGATATGTGAAACTTACCAATGTACGAAAATGGAGCAACACCCTTACAGTTAACAATTCAGCTATTTCGTAAATCCCACAAAAAACTATTTAATGAATGGAAAAATAAGGCAAGGGCAAGTTTTCCGCACATTTTGAAGAAACTGATATTTTAAAGCAATGTTCGTAGATAAATTTGACATATGAATGTATGGGGGTAGGAGTTGTAAACTGCGAATGTTGTCCCAAAAGTTTAGAATGAAGAGGCACAGCTGTTCAGCCATTGATCATCGCCGCTTGACACACAGCTGTCAAGATGAATTGTGATTGGATAACATACGCTCATGACTATACACGCGGGCTAGTCAGAGGCACACGAATTGTTGTCGTGATGATGAACAGAAGATTGAGAAGCCCACATGTCGCGAATCTGACCCCAACGTGGTACGGAATGAGCCTACCGCCGTCATACGGGTTGCTTGAGTTTCAACGGAGCGGTAGCCGCAAATTATACAATTACCACAAAGTGTTCTGGCCAGATTTAATCTCTGTATCATCAGGTTCCGAGCCAGGGTGTTTAACCACTAAGCCACGACGCTGAATTTGTCAACAGTATTGAAAAGATCTTTAAAACCTAAAACGAAAGAGTACATCTAAATTGGTTTAACAAAACTCCACCCATCTTTTGATTTTTGAATAAATCTGTATAATTTTGTTGAAAAACAACATCAAGAACGCTTGTTTGTAAACCGAGCCTTAGTCAAGTAGATCTCAGCAGATAGACCACTCATCCCATCAACAAACCCTACATTAATTAACGACTACCAAAAGAGCAGTCGGCGCGGAAAATGTTTTGACAAATATTGGAAAGAAAACTCTGACAATCAATCAAGGGGCTTCCCCGCCGTACCCCAAATGAGGCCGTTAACCCCCGCCTGAGGACTTGTTGGTTCCGCAGATTTTGGATTAATTACAGTTGGATGCAATTCGTTATTCCCCATTTCCCCCCTAATGAGCGGAGTCGTGAAAATATTTGATTGATGATCACTGTCTGATCGGATTTCGATGGTACTTTATCAGTTGCATAGCTATTTATAGAAAGGTAGTCGTTGCATTTATTAGTTTTTTTTGTTATTTTGTTTAATAATAATTATTACCTGTGGGGAATTCGGTCTGTCAGACAAAGTATTTACACAATTGTAACGAAACGCGTGGTCATTATTTTGTTGCGGAGTTATTTCAAAACTATGATATCTTTCAGTATATTTATAAAAGTTAATGTCATTAATTGTGTTTTTATTTGTATAAGGAGTAATATTATGTTTATGAGCAGCTTGGTATATTTTATTTAAAAAAAAAGATTATTATAAAAGATCTTTAACTTTAGGTACCCGTTTTATGCGGCGCACCCAACAGAGCTCCTCAAAATGCAACCTTTTTCATTGATGCTTCGCTCCTATTGGTCCTATTGGTTGGTACCGAGATGGTATATACCCTGTAACCTTCCTTGATGAAAGGCGTATACAACACAGAAAAAAAATGTTCAATTCGAACCAGTAGTTTCTGAGATTGGCACGTTCATCCCAACAACCAACTAAATTATGCAAACATTTTAATATTTTTTGTAGATATCTGTCTTATTATCATCAAGGATGGATTGGTTGAACTTGGAATAACTCAATCACTAGCACCAAAGCTAAAAACTTCAGCATAAAGACTTTTATCACAGTACGATTTTCCCTGAATGAACACTAAAGCTTTATCCAAACTCTTTCAAACTTGAAATTGATTTTTCAGCCTTAAAAACGTATTGGAACAGAAAAAATCCTATTACTGAAAACCGTTCAACGTTCAATAAACCTCTAGTGGAACTAAATAAGATAAACTGTTACTAACTAAAGTATCGATAGAAAAATATCTAAAGCAACACACGTAGACAAATTATCAGGTCTGGACATCTTCTTAAGTCTTTAGAATTAAAAGAAACCAGTTCAAATTGAATTTGAACAATTGTACAGAGAAAATACAAGCTTAGAAATCTACAGGAAATTTAATTACAGGATTTATACCTCGAGAGGTTGTTTCCCGACTTACGGAGGTGGAAGATAATGAAACTAGAAGTAGTAATAAGTATAGCAGTCTAAGTAACGATGCATTTGTTACAAACGTTATGCAGAGAAAAGTAGTAAGTACTCGATAAATTGGAGTTGAAAGGAATTGTAATGCGAGATCCTTTGTATAAGGAGCTAGTTTGTATAATATTTTATTTAAAATGGCTTTTGGAAAAGTAACCAGCATTTTTAATAGAGGACGACAAGAGAATAACTTTTAATAGTGCTTTATCAAGTCAAATTCGATTCATTTTTAAAAGTCTCTTCATATAAAAAATCCGTCTTTAATGTTTCACCTCGACTATTATCACTAAAGTGAACATTATCATTATTATTATATTTCTTACTAGCGGCCACCTGCGCCTTCCACCGCCGACTTCAGTTTTTTGAATAATGTCTTTAAAAATTGTAGTGTGTGTTATTCTGATGTTTAAGCTATATGATTGTAAAATTTCATCCAAATCTGTCCAGAAGTTTTGACGTGAAAGAGTAACAAACGTCCATACTTACAAACTTTCGGATTCGTAATATTAGTAGGATATTCACAGGAAACAGCATCATAAATTTTTCCATTCCATTTCAAACAATCCGCATTCCCATTGTCGTTATCAGACACATTTCCCCAAAATTCCCCACCATCAACAACATCACATTTGCTGCAACAAAAGGCGTCCTTAATCAGACCATCTCCACTTTTCACATTCCACGTACTAATATCATCATTAGCGCAATCAAAACACGAAGAATGGGGACCATAAACTGCAGAAGTTTAATCCATCGCGTTCATTTTGAGAAGGAGGAGGTTTATTTTGATGTGAGATAGCGCCATCTCTGGAGCAAACAGTGTCCAAAACACATCTTTGTCTCCGCCAAAGACAGTGTGACAGTGTGAATGTTACAGGAAATTAAGGCATTCAATGAAACGTCTAGGGCAGGGAACGTGGAAGACATCGGTGATTTGGATAAGTAACCGAATGCAATTTATCAGGAGGATCTAAAGCGACTTAATAAACGGCTTTAATAGCAAACTCAGTTGGAATAGTGACTAAAAACTTATCCTCTTATTTATAGACGGTAATAGGGTAGACGACTATGATGCATTTTGCGTGTTATTTTATGTTTACCAAATAAAATCATCAAAATCAAATGGATTTGTGAAACCACAATCAAAATTTGATTCAGTATGAAGCCACAATAGGCCTTCAAAGTTGGGTGGGCAAGTCCATTTCAAAAGTATACATATTTTGTAAAAAAATAATACCATTTTCAAACAGAGACAATTAGGAAGCAATTTTGTTAAAATACCATTTTCATAAACGCAATATTTAATATAGCTGTCGTACAAACTTCTTACGCGCTCCTTATAAATACGTTGGTGTGACGTCATAACTTAGGACACGTTTGAATGGAGCGTTTTTGGGCAAGTCCAAAAATGTGCAATTCAAATTGTGATATCTCGGGTAGTATTGATACTATAGCAGTGATTCTTTTAGGATTGCGTTCATAAATGTAACGTCTTTCGATAATAAACAAAAAAAAATTACAGTCGTCTAGCCTATTCAGTAGCATTGTTTAAGCGATCGGAGTGTTTTGTATATCGCAGCAACTGTAATATCGACTGGTCTATCACTTAATACTAGCAAAATGTTAACCGCGACATGAATGAAATTTATAAATCTTTACAGTTTAACGGTGTTGTATTGGGGCTGATTGAAGTTTTATGAAATAAGTAAAAGGGTGGGTGGTTCAATTGCATGTATAATATTTAATTTGAAATTTCTCCTATAGTTGCGATTTGCACCCAAGTGGCGGACTTTTGAACAAAAAACTACACGTTATTGGACAGGTCCAATACCTGTCTTGATAATCTGACTATTGAAAAATCAGCCTCAAGTTATTAAGTTCCTGACAAGAAATTGAATCGCACTAAAAATACCTTGATATTTCAAAAAAAGGTGATTTTACCTAGTACGCCTTCCAACTGAACATAAATTAGCTAAACTTTCAGTCACATAAAAACTTGAAATCACCAAAGCCACCTCCACTCTTCGAGGATCCACGCCGGGGGCGTACGACCTGGCTTTGTTCGCGAACCCCCCATAAATTCCTCCTTGCCACCAACAGTCCCTCGCATTGTGAACTTTCGCTTCTTCAATGCCTTCGTCCTTGAAGGTGATAGAACAGGTAATTAATGGGCACCATTGTTATATAATTAATTTCTTCATTAGTGTCTTTAGCACCTTTAGGCTCGAGTTGGGTTTGCGGCGCCCTAAATAGGTTTTTGGGCCATTTGGTTAGGACAATGGAATCTGGGCCTGAATTGTGGGTAGTTTTATAGTTGTTGACAGTTTGAAGTTCAGATTGTGGAAAATCACAGCGACATACATTATCATATGATTGTAAAGAAAAGACACATTTCGATCCCATTTGTGTACTAGTGCACCTTTTTTTATTCACCTTTATGCTTTTTTGAAATTTGGATAGACCAGCATTTGACCGCAATTCCACATGTATGTTTTTTAGTTATAAGACCGTTTGAATTGCCCATTAAGACACATATTAGTTTTTTTTTCCTCTTTCAAAATCAATTTCTCGCATTAAAATATGACCAATCAAACTATTTTTAACTAAGAAGAGTGTGAAGATCTACTAGATTGAATTCGTTCGTACATTTATGATATTATTTGGTGCTATTTGACTCCCAATTATTTGCCTCCAAAGTCAGCAACGCAGTGCATGCGTCCATTGATGAACATGATGGATATCCTATTCGGCCATTACGTAATTCGGACACGGTAAATACATTTGCCAATGCGCAGTAAGCCTGCGCAGACGGGTAACATAATCCAGTAGGCACTGTCAGTGCAAGTTTACACACAATAGATCAGGTATTGTGAACCTATTCAATAGTGTTTTAATTGAATTTTGCTTGTTTATATTCGGTAATGATCTTTTCATTTTCCGAACTCGTTCTAAATGATAATATTCTGAAATAATTGTCTAAACTTTCTTCTTAAAGGTATCTTCAAGTTTATAAATATTTGTTTAAATGACTGAATTTTGAATATCATTCCATAAATAAATATTTCTTGATTTTGTTTTTGTATTTGTTAATACTACGTTATTTTTCGTAAGGGGTAATAATTACACCCAGAATAGTACAAACATTTGCGTGCATGGTCTGGGTGTTTTTGATATGCTTTTAAAGTACGAATTTTAGAAAATATATTCTGTTCCCATAGTTTAAAATTTGCTTAGTTTGCGGTTAGATGCTGTGTGGATGAATGTCCGATGATATATTTGTATTAATACTTTCAAAGGTTCGGCTTAGGTCTATCTATAGGTTGGCCACCCATGGCTCAGACAATGTGATTCCCAATACCTTACAAGCCCATGACAGTCCAGGTCATTACCCCGACTTTAAGCCGCACACACACGGTCGTTAAAACTGACGAACGATATACTCAACATTCACTCACTCACTCACTCGCTCACTCGTTCAGCTTCTGAAGTTTTTATAGCCGCTGCCAATTCACTAGCGAAGTTTGCTTTTAATTAATAAAGTTTCTTGTTGGTTTAAAGTTTCAATGAAACGAAAATATTATCGTTTATTTACTCTTGTCGAATTTATTTTTATACATTTTGCGAAGACAAATAACTCGCGGATTTTTTTGCTCAAGTTGATAGTGAATTAAACAAATTGGTTTCACAGCGTATTTACCGTGACTGAATTTTATCAATAGTCTTAACCTGATATCCTCTTAAAATTGATCGCATGGAAACCTATAGAGTTCTTGTTATGGTACTATTTGCAGCTAACTAGAATTTCGTTATTGCTATGTTCATTTCACATACAGCTAGCTTCTTCAAAACATTAAGCTTTAAAATACAGCGAGCAAACGCTAAATTAATGAATTACAAAGATTAACTTAACCAGAGAGTGCAATCCCGTGTTCTTAGAAATACTTGCGTAACATCCCAACCGTGTGTTAGCTGCGTACATGTTAAACTACTATGCCAGTACGGTATATCAGGGTTCCATCATCAGTCATCTAAACAGGCCTGTGATCGTGGGAAGGTGATGGATAGAGGGCTTAAAACCGGACGAACCCACCTGTATGTAAATTGTAATAACAAACATACTGTCTTTGTCACATTACTTTCCGAGCAGGTTGAATTATAGACGAGCATGCGAGCTGCAAGGATACAAAATCATGAGTTTATGGTTTTCTGCGAAGAAAAATGACCCTCTTCGTTTTAGATATTTGTGCATATGTGAAGTCAGTCAAAATTGAAAAATAACAACATTTTGTTGAAAAATATTACCAAATTGTAGAAGCACATACTATGTCATAAACTGCAATGAACGTTACTGTCAGTTGAGATTGTGATCAGTCGACTATTTACTCTCATGCAAGAATTGTACATACTGTTAATATACAATTTGAAAAGAAAAATACATCATCATCATCATCATTTTTATTCGCTGTGTAGTAAAGTACTTTACTACACAGCGAATAAAAATGCTGATGATCCTTCGAGCCGGATAAGATTCAGCGACAGGACATGTTCCAACATCGATGATTATAGATAATGACGATTCCCGTCCGTGTAAAGCAATTTAAGCTACGGGTATCAAAAGTGAACGATAAAAGTACCCTTGTATAATAAACAGTCGAACACATAAATATTTCCACACTGCTCTTGACGCAATAATATTCAGTAATGCAAACTAAACTATCATTTCATTTGTATTGCCACTATAGACTGTACATAAAATGATTAACTTGTAAAGTAAATAACAGGTCGTTATCTATGGCAACACATAGACGTGCAAAAGCTCAATTCACAGCCCAAAATAATTTCAACTGAACGCTTACGTAATTATTTCAGTTAAGCCTGTTTTAAGCTCGCATTACATAATTTAATTGATACAACACACAAAGTAACGAGGTGGGTTTCAAAACCGACCCGATTTGAATCCGCGCCGATAATCAAAGATAGCTCGTGACCAGAAAAGGTTGAGATACCCTGCTTCTCCGAGCTCTAGCATTGTGAGCGAGGACGGGCAAGATGAATGTGTAGTCGGAGATCTCGTCTGTTTGGACAGCCATATTTCCGTGTCGTCGTCTGTTAGGGAGATGGAATAGGGGGATGGTTCAGGTTTTGAGAATTTAATTCCGAGAACATCATATGGGCGAAAGTATATTCGATTTATGTGACTAATTGTCAAAATTACCAACCCTTCCTTAAGTAAAACAAACACCTAAAAAAGAAAAATATAGAATGAGCAAAAGACTTTGGGAAGAAGCGTGTTAGACCGAAGAACAAGTATGAAATTAGTGAAATTACTGCATTCTTAACGCGAACGGACTATAGGAAAAAATCGCTTTTCGCGATAAGATCACCTTTTTCATACCAGGCTCGTATATTCTCATTGTTTGGTGCAAAAGTGCATTAAAGTATGTACTTAAATTGTTTCTTCTGGCTAGCCTCATTCAAACCGCTTCCGCTCATGGCATACACCAATCAACCCCGTACCAAAGTAGACATTACAGAAGTATCTACTACTAGTCTACTAGTAACCACTAGTACCTACTAGTTGGGACAGGTGATTGCGGGAGAGGTACCGAATGGGTGCCCTAATTAGTCAAGCGGGACCGGCTGAGGTGAAGGCTTGTTCCATAGCCTTAAGTAAAGGTCGACTTAGTTGGCTAATTTTGCCGGAACACCCTATGTCGGGGGAGGAAGGGGGATTTCCACTTGGCAATTTTGAGGTTACTTCACTGGAATCGGTTGCATCTACGAGGTTTTAACCTGATACTGGTAACGTTGACTTTAATGGGAATATATCAATGACAGAATTGGCAATGTGTGTGAAACACTTTGCACTAATCATTTTATTAATTTCATTTCGCTAAAACTAATATTTAAATAGGTACAAGAAAATGTCTGCCTTTTTATTCAACAATATAGAAAGACACCTCCATTTACAACGTTATTTCATACAATTTGAAAAATATTTAATTATTTAAAATGCTGGCTTTTTTCAGCCAAAACTTTATAAAGAAATGTGTTTCCAGTTCGAACCTTCCTTGAAATATTGTTAGTTTTATAAAAAAACCTACATTATGTTCATATCTATACAGAAAAATATTGAGTGTCTTTAAAATCAACGGTTCGGGCATTTTTGGCTAAATAACTCATCAATGATAATTATTTTAGTTCAGACCAAAAGTTTTGAGTCTTCAATCAGACGCCTCGCCCTTTGTATTAACAACAAAAGGATTCATTTATCTAAAGGTCCTTACTTTCAAATATATAAATTAAAAGTTTTTGTATATATAAATCAGTTTTAGTTTAGTTAAGCTTCAGTTTAAAAGTAATAAAAGTTTAGTATAACACTAAATTACAATTAATATAAATTAGTTCGCTAGGTAATCGCTGTCTTAGTAATTATAATAATCACGCAGTTAAGTTAATGTTTTCGATGATATGTATAGTTACATAAATTATATAAACCTACTTTACTTTGATAACAGTAAAACTTTAACATTTTGTATTTAAAAACTTCAATTAAACTAAAATGTCTTGCATTGAAATAATAATGTCTAAGTCTGCTCACCAATTCACCATACTGAAACAACAACTGAATTTTCCACCTTAAATACAAATTGAACGAAAGCTAAACACCCTGTATGTAGTTACATTATATAAATGAAATAAGAAGCCTTAAGGTGAACTTTTGCCACTACATTCAGTTGTTATTTTAGGATAATGGTCTGCAACCTTTGTCAAATGTCGGAATCATATATGTTGCTGAAATGTCGTGATATTTTCTTAGTGAATGGACTTAGAGTGTTAGGAAAATGGGCGTTGTGCCTTTGGTATTAAGGATCACACCTTTGTAGAAGTAAATTGTGGTGTTTATAAGGCTGGTTCCGGGCGATAATCCAGAGTTTATTAGGATCTTGGGAGGACTCTGACAAGTGTGGGCACCTGTCATCCCTTAGGGTCTTAGTCTTTTTTAATGGGTATTCAATTATTGGACTAAGTTGCAAATATGGCATGTTTTTTTTTTATCTAAGTGTCTTGTCACTATCGCAGAATAGCTAAAGAGTCAATTTACAACCTAAGATTACAGTCAAAATTTAAGTCTCCATTATAACAAAAAAAACACATTTTTAAGGCAAGAATTTGTAAAGTAATTTCATCACACGAACATTTTATAAAACAACACACACTTATTTTGAAACTTACCATTTTCTTTACAATTTAATTCAATGGCAACAAAACTTTGTTTCATACTCTCCTTTAATAAAAAGAGCCCAAGAGATATTAAATAGATGGCAACAAATTATACTTCACAAAAAAGCTCGGAGCTCTAAAACATGACTTTCACGTACGAAAACGAAAAGTTTGTTATACTGTTATTTTTTTCGGTATCAAACTATAATAATTGGAAAAGTTCGCTCATTATATTTTGGGCGTACTTTTTTTCGCATTTCGTACGTTGGATACTTTTTCTCTGTGACCCTGGTGTAGTGTGGAAAGTTATCTTCTCGAACTTGTTCATAATGATATAAATAATTATGGGATGAGCAAAGGAAATTTGATATAAAAGCTACCAATCAGAATCAAGCACAGGCTTGGACTTAGAAATTATTTTTAAACACATACATCTGTGAGTTTGATTTATGTAAAATTATTTACAAATAAGAAAATCGTGCCGAATGAAATATTTATATTACAGTACCTTTACCTAAAGGTTGGTACCTTTAGGTACCAACCTTTAAAAAAAACAATTGTGAACGACCCTAAAACCACACCTATTTGAGTATGTCTATCAGTCTCCGGCACCTATTATAGGTAGTTGAAAGTTCTATAATAGAAGGTAGTTAAAAATTGAAGTTTAGTGCATTGTTATTAGGTGACACAAACTGTCATCGTGTTTACACTCGACCTACGACCTACTGTACAAGTTCTGGTGTAAAGATTTTAAAAAAGTATTGTACAGAGAAACACACATCAACCTTTACAAAACAATTGCAAAATGGGTCTTACATCAACAGCATAAGGTGCCCCTATGTAAAGGTTGACTTACACGGATCAGCATGATATAAAAACTACGAGACCGATTTTCATGAACCTTTTTACAGTAACAACACATGAAAGATTCAACTACAGGGTGCGGCCCTTTATTCAATTTGAGTTCTTTTCCACAAAAAAGCTCTCACGCTAATTCAATAATGGCGCATACTAATTCGAAATCGCTAGAGTGCAATAAATAGTCCCAAAGAACATTTGCCTAACAAAATGTGGGACTGCGGGATGCATTCGTTAAACAAAAGATTAATTTAAACATTGCCATCGTGGGGTAGGCCCGCCACAATTTGCGTTTCGCGCTTTTAAATTGAATTTGGAACGCGAAAGAAAAATGGCCGACCAACTTAGATTTTTACCTCAAACTTCTCTATTTAAACAACAAGAAGGTCGAATATTGCTTGGATTTTGACAAGTAATGGCAAAAAGTTGGTAAGGATTTCGAAACGTGCGAATGAGATAGATGGTACACTGCATCAAAATTAACTCATTTTAGATTCAATAGACTCAAAGCATTGTTCCTTCGGCCATAGGGTGTAAATTGGTTTGCTTTCTATTTGTTAGGCGTTCGTATTGAAGTATAAAACGTTGATTGTAAAGAACAACACATGGGGTTGCTCTTGTCCGGGCTTGTTATATAATTAATATCAATTTAGTAGAGCAAGGGGATCTTATTTAATTGTGGTGGGCAATTGAGTGTAATTTTTATGTGTGAAAATGTTATGTTCACACTTTATAAGGGTATTTCTTAACCAATTATATCTTATTATTTCACATTCTATTACAATAGGCTTATGGGTTGAAAAATAAAACTAATTTTCAACATTGGTCAGCCAAAAATAGTGCGCTGTGTGAATTTGAAAAGCCATTTAACCTATTAACATTCAACCAGGACTTCTATTTCTTTTACTAAGACTGAAACAACATGAGTATTTTTAATTATCTGTATGCAGGCAATTGATGTTTAAGAAAACATAAATGATATGTTTTCACAGTTTTTTTAGTAAACCTTGTAGGTACCTATTTATGAATGTAGGTTTTATTCAGTGAGTGTTATGTAGGTACAGTCTATACAAGATATTTTAAACCGGATTATTTTAAAAATGAGGTCCTGTGTGCAATTACTTCCCAGACTATTATTAGGTAAGTAAAATAACATTTTGTACTTTTAAACTCTGTATTTAGACTCCACCCAAAGGCGGAAAAACAAGAGGCTTTCAGCTCGCAGCCCAATCCTATTTACAAAACCTCGTCAACTCACCTCGTATAAAAGGATAAGTCCCATCGCATCACCCAGTGAAATAATTAACAAAACATACCGGATGAACCGTGGAAAGAAGCGCCAAACCTAATTATTTCGACGCGATGACATCGTTTTTCGCGCGGTTTTGGTGTTTCCAAGATGGCCGCCAGCAAAGAGGTCGCGTTATTACGGGCAACGGACATGTTCGGCGACAACCTAAGCCTTCACCCTTATTTATATTTAGAAAGAAGAAATATGGTGTTCTCGGAAAAAATAATTTTCATTTTTCAACGGAATAATGCTCAGTTGTTTTTTAAATTGAAATAAACAGTGGTATTTAAACAGCGTGCCCTAGTTTCTGCTCGGAGTTTGTTCCAGCTTTTTATGCGAGCTAATATTAGTTTATGTACATATTTAAGATGGTAGACGGTTATTCTTGTGCATTTTTCTTTGCTTACCTCAACGTACTTTTTGTTCTTTTTACGTAAACAAAGTCCAATAAATCTCATTCTGATGTTGCTAGTTGTGTTGATTTTATGATTGGATAATTGTAATTAATTGATTCACGTGTTTTGCAAAATAACTGGTCATCTTCTATGAGTCGAAAGTATTGGTCGAAATACATACATAATTTGTGGATTTTTAGTAAACTTAGATAAAACCTAGCAGACAATGTACAATTCAGCCGGTCTTATCACTTTCTATCTCCTCCAGACAACTGATAGATCGGTGAAAAAAGTAGATGTTACCTCTGTTTTTTTTTGGCAAAGAAATATCAGTTAATCTTATCATCCTTTCTAAATAACATCTTTAAATATACCCCACACATACTAATCAATCTGTTTGACATCAAATAGTAACATAAAGCACTTCGCTAACACAATTAGCGCACCTTATTACCTTATTAGGAGCTAAATGAGCCATAAGGGAGACTACAGACACACTCTGCTTTCCATGGAATAGCCATAACGAAGGGAAGTGCGTCATTTGTATGAGTTATAGAAGCTATGACACTAAATATTGTTTGGTTGTGATTTTGTTTGCCAAAACATAGGTAACTTAGACGACATTTTATACGAAAACAAAGATGAAGCGTTCGGAAATTAGAAAGTAATAGTCTACTTTTTGGCAATTGCAGTCTATTCTTACTGCAACTTAAATCTTTGGTTGAGCAGGTATACGGTAGAGGTACTATTTGAGTAGGCAACATAACGTAACAACAACACAAATGAAAAGAATGCATTTAATTTTTTGTCTAGATCAATACCTATACAGGCAAGTATTAACTGAATATAAAAATAAATATCTGTGCAATATCAGTTTTTGCCAGCCATCCATAGTAAATTTGCTTAGTTAGGTCGGATTTCCATGTACTTCTACTAAGCGTTTCCTGACATTATTATCTAGATAATGAGGTGAGGTTCAACATTGCACGGGATGCGAACCCACGACCTTCGAGCTAACCGCTACACCACGAAGTCAGTAAACGACATAAATAACAGTAGTACGTAAGTCAAAAAATCAGTCTTAGCAAGATAAATCCAGAAACCCTATATAGTTTAGTTCTATAGTTGGTCTAAGGTGCACTTAGGTGTTTTTAAGTCGCATTTCAGCCACCAAAAACCGTTATTGAAAGATTTTGACGCATTAGCAGCACCCCTCTTTTCAATGACCCGTGCCGATTGATCCCCCCCTCAACCCCCCTCGCCAACAAAAGAGTCGTCACGGTTGCTCAGCCCCAAATCTCACCCCCCCATAATTACTACAAGCAGTATAAATGCATTCGAGTCCTAATGGACTTGTGTTTAGGGCTGGCTACTGTGCTATAACTGCACTGCAACTGACGAAAACAAATTACTACTTACCTACATTTTCCAAAATTTTGGATTTATCTATCGAGGTTGGATCGACATGAATATTTGATGACAGACTTTCTTTAAATATTGTACTCTTACAGTATAATAGCGTTTGATAGAATTGCATCTGTCGGGAGAAGTAGATAACGAAGATAACTTAATTTTGACTAAACATTCCTTCATACGCTCGAGATGATATCCCAAACGGGGTAGTCAGAGGCACACTGATTATTATCGTCATGATGAACGTAACAGTCAGAAGCCCACATTTCGCCGAGGGAATTTGAATTCAACGTGGTAAGGGGTCGAGCCTACCGCCGTTATCCGGGTTGCTTGGGTTCTAAATCTGTGTTTTCCATCACCGGAGAGCTAGCCGCAAATTGTACAATGAACCCAAAGTAGGTGTGTTCCGGCAGGATTTGATCTCGGGACCATCGGGTTCCAAGCCAGAGTGTTTAACCACTGGGCCACGACGCGCTCAAATTAGGCATCATTCAATTGAATTTAAATAATGTCTTGTGTTGTCAACCCTATCCATGGCGCCCTACCATGACTGAGTGCATACGATCATTACATTATGGTGTTTAAGCCCGCCTGCTATCGGCTTTTATGATGGCTAATTAACAGTTATGCTTATTCTTAATTAAAGCGATGATAATTAAGTTTCTGCGGATAGTATTCAAATAACATTTCTGTTACTATGTTCAGCATTGAGGGTCTGAATCTAGGGTTTAGCTGGTTCCCCTAACGAGAACGTCGAAGTATTCATTGTTTCATGGCGCTTACAAGATTTCGTTTCGTTATTTCAGTTCCAATATTCTATTAATGTGTCACTAAGTATATCGTTGTGATCATTCTATACTCACCGATACCTATAATCAGTGAATTTTGAACTGCGACATCTGTACACAACTTATCGAATTATTTTTCGCTAGTCAATAATAATCTCTCCGTGGCAAACCGTAATATTGCTGTAAGATTACTAGTTGTCGGAGATTTTTAGTTATCACCCGAGAAAAAGTACGAAAAACATTTCTTATCGCACCTCGGACTGTCAAATAACCACACTCTTATCTCCTCGTCAATCTGTGCAGTTCCACCCAAGATCTCATTCCTAACTACCCACACTAACCCTTAATTAAAAACAAACAATACCAGAGAAGTGGCAAACAAAGACTCCAGTAACCACACGTTACAACAACCCGGGACAAACGGGACCGGCATGTGCGATCTGTCACTCCCTTGATTAATGAACCCCACGACATCCCCCCCTATCCCCCTACTACCCCTATCAGATACGACTCATTCGAACCGTTTTCAAATTTCCTTAATTATAAGGCTGGAATCGTTCTTGCGCCCTCAAAACTGGTCGGGATTGAGTTTAATAATGTTAATACAGATGACTGATCGCGTTTGGGTGCTCGTTTATCTCTGGTACAGTCGGGAGCAAATGGCGTAGACTACCGGTGTAAGTTGAGCCCTTGTTGCTTAGAACTTTTAAATTATGTCTACAGAGCTACACTTATTTGCGCTTTTACCTGTACCAGATCAAACTTGGAAACAAGCCTTGCCTCAACTATGAGATGGTGAGAGACACACTCCAACATGCGGGTTCCATGGGGATTTACGCGAAAATTTATACGTAAGGCAAGTTATTAACCTCACTGTCAGATGTTATCATGCCGTCCTGAAGAATCTAACTTGGCTTAAACAGTTACCGACGTTATATGAAAAACACTGCTTCACGCGTCTTCCGAAGCACGGAGATTATATATTATCATAATAAAACAACTCACTTTCTAAGACTACTACGACTATGCTCTTTCCAGTTTGCATGGATTAAAATGCCTTTAAAGTTTTCATTACCTTCGGTAGTTGATGCTAATAAAGTGGTTACCTACAATTTTTTTGTTTAATATCCAAATAGATGTTGTCCAAGTATATGTTTCTGATGTTCATTGTGTATGTATTTTCAAAAAAAGGATTTGAATGTGTTTATCCATTATCTAGTATCCCATAATACAATTCTAATCTTCCTTTTAGTTCATTTTAGGGTTAAACGGCGCTATGTGGATTGATGTCCAGCAATGCATATATCGCGAGTCTAACGACCTATGGTTAGATTAATTTTTAATAACTGGCACAACAAAACTGCAATTTACCCTTGGTAATTTCAGTCTTTAAATTTCGACGCCCATTGATTCAAAACTTCAACCAATGGACACAGTAATACCCGTTTTTATTGGTTTAAAATATTTAAAGGCACAGAATACTATTCCAAAATTAAAAAGCATCCATCAAAAATTCTGGTCACCCCATCCACAGTTAACTAGTATTCCAATCAGTGTTGCCATCGCCGAAAATTTCCCCTGATTTATGTGTCTGCGCAGTTCGGGCATTACGATTTAGCCGTTAACGCGGTTACCGCACCGCGGCCGCTCCAGCTTGCTACTGGTCCTAACGAGCTCCTTTGTGCAATTTTAGTTTTATTTGCTGTTATTAGCTTAGGCGAAAGTCAAAAGCATTTATTTCATGTCTAGACTTTAAGATAAGTATTTATAAATGAAGGAACGCGTGACTCTACTACCGGCTCGGACGTTGATACTGTCGAGAAGTTAGATTATCAGGCTATTTCTTAGCTTTTGGAAAATAAAACACACATGAACAGCTCGTACGATCAAAAACGCTCTTATAGACTGTAAGTAGCTTAAACTGCTGACTGCGTAACTATGTAGTTCCCAGAAAAACTAGAATATGCTATAGTCAAATTCGCGTCGCGAACTATACGATACGAGATTTAACGCAACGAAAATACTCCCTAAAGCGTTCAACCCGCTTCACAACCATCGAAAGTCAAAAGCTTCTCTCCAAATATGGCCCTATGTTCGCCAACACAATGGCCAACATTCACCAACTGGGCCAACTATTTGCCCACCTTCAAAACCAATTACAACAAGAAGTTACAAGATGAGTAATTACACTTGCCCAAATTCCTGATTGTAGGCTTAATTTGATTAAACCAGACGTTTATTTAGGCGTATCGCGTCATCGGTTGGGTCCACCAGACCCAAAGGTCAAATTTGGGCTCAATTCACCTTGGGTCCATTTGATTTGATTGTTAAAGTGTGGAAATGGTTAAAACTAGTTACCTGAAATTTAGTTTTGGAAGATGATTCAACTTGTCTGATGATATTGTCATGAGATTGCTTACCTGAAACAAAAAACATTAACTGTTAGCACAAATGTTGTATAATTATATTTTGCTATGACTGCAAAACCTTTTATTTGTCCTAAATTTAGTTACATGTAATTGCATCGAAAGTAATTGAATTTTAAAACACATTAAGTTGAAGATAGCTGTTGTATTTTCCGCATAAAAATGACGACCACAAGTCGACCCATTTTTGACCCGACCAGCCAAGGTTTCGTAATGCGGGCGTTTCTCCGCGAGTCTTAGCCGTCGCTTTAACCGCAACATAAGGGATGGTGGCGTTGCTATAGCTTCTATACTATGTATTTTCTGCGGTTTGCGTTGTTGTTCGCTTTGTCACGGCAGACGGTGTAGTATGTCTGTGGTTAAGTTATGACATGATACACATTGTACCATGTATTATTATGAAAAATACAAAGAAAAATTTGTTCTTTTAAGTTGTGGCTTTTTTGTCTGTTTATCATTACGATGACCTTTAAAAACAAACATGCAGTCATTTTACTGTATTTATATTCTAGACTTTTCATTATTACTAATTAAGCCGACAGAAAAAACTTTTAAGTATGGATCAGTGGTACAGAATCAAATTTTAACCACGTTTCTATTTATCTAAACCCATTTAATTAGGCCTTCATGAAATCAACGCTTTTGACTTTCTTTCAATTACATGTGGTTCTAACTTTCAGTTTTTCAAACTAACATCTACTAAAGTATAAATAGTACATTGTTACCTTAGGGGTGAAAGTAACTTATTTAGTCCCGAGACGGGGTTTGGCGCCCGGAACGAAGTGAGGGCGCCAATAGTTCGAGGGACTAAATAAGTCTTTCACCCGAGGTAAACACTGTGCTTTTCATTACGAATACGAGGAAAGTAAAAATAAAAACATGAATTAGCTAAAGAACAAACTGAGAAAAAAAATGAAGATCGAATTGCCGCTTTCCCACCTATTTTGTTTGTTTTTTTTCTGTGGCCAGCCCGCTATTCAGCCATTATTTTTTATTTTCATCATTGCATAAATGGTAAATATTTTGTTCAAAGCTAAATTATTTTAAGAAATTGTAACGAAAACTAAATTATAATGAAGTTATTTAAAAAATATATATTCTCTAATCAATACTTAACTTTAAGTTATTTCAATTTAACATCCTGGCTGTATAGAAAGTTGGAACATGGTTCAATAGATATGTGAAAAACTTAGACAATATAGGTGAAAAAGAACTAGTTTTTTTCTTAATAATTTGACAGCTGTCAGTTGAAAGTGATTCTCCCTAGGGATGAAAAGTATTACTTTCAGCCCGCTTCTCAGGTCAGTAATGACCTACTTTCAGAGTATGAGTAATGAAAAATATATTTGTCAGTCTCTGACACCTGTAATACAGGTATACGCGATTCGTGATCACATGGCTACGTTTAAAGATGCCCCCGAGATACAATTTTTGTCTATATTAATTAAAGTCATTCGTCAAAACGTGCCTGTATTTTAGTCCAACGCGTTTGCCACAGTCGAAAAAAAAAACAATGTAACAAAATTGAAAATGGCGCCTGTTCCGAAAGCGGATATTGGAGAGAGGCATCGAATATTCTATTTTATATCTGCCTTAATTATCTGTGGCAAGTTTCGCGCCATTGCGCGGGAATTCCATTTGGCGTCCATAGACAAACCTGGAATCCTTAATGGTTTTACGTTTATTCCTGTCAAATTATAGAATGGGCGGGAATTTTAGTACTGGTGAGGCTTTGTTTATGTGGATGGCTGTAACGATAATACTTTTTTATACTACCTGCTCGTCAATGCCACATTATGTGTCATGTAAAGCTGTCCTAAAGTAAGTCATTATAGCCCTACGGTCTAGCCGGGACATAATGTTGTACTGAATTTCATTAATCCCCAGGGATTAAAGTGATTTGAATTTGGAATGCAACCGTGTTGTCAAAAATGTTTAGGTGCAATGAGATCTGAGTTCGAATGTCGTACTGGCCACTAACAAAATAGATGCCAGAGAAAGAAAAAAGGCGCCAACCGCTCAAATAGCTCCTGAGTCTTATGCTGATAAAATAAATGTACCAAAGATTGTAACTCATCTTTCCAATGTCTTCGCACAACTGTCTTATGTTTCTAACATCACTTTTAATTTTTGATAAATACCTAATTTCTCATATTTAATTACCTACCTACCTATTTTCACTTGAAATAAATATTTAAGCACTTACTTTTTTCAGCCACTACTTTCGATTGCCTCGCAGAAAGTATAAAAAGTAGAGTATGCATCGCGGGCTTAAAAGTGTATTTGTCTTGGGCGGTCTTGAACCCCTCGTATTCAGGATTCTAACCTTAACTCCCTCGCTCCGCTCGGGAGTTAACCGTAGAATCCCTCATACTCGGGGTTCAATATCACGCCCGGGACATAATACACTTCTTTAAGCCCTTGTGGCATAATCTACTATTAGGTCTGAGTAGAGGCTGAAAAAAAAAACAAACGAAATGGTTTTTTTCTCATTTCATAAATAACGAGTTGTTTAATTAAGAGGAAACTAGGTTTATTTGTATTAGCTACCTAGTTCACAACTCACTTTTAGTTACAAATAATTGGATTCTTACGAATTCCAACCAGTCATTTTCTCCAGTCTTTCTAGGCACAAACGTTGTTAAATGAAACGACGTAAGCTACGATTTATACAATATTTTTTTTACAAATCGCTGTATCATTATTTTCGTTTCATTAATTATCGCTATACTATAATATTATTTAGACTTTTAGGAAAATAAAGACATTCTTTGCTGAATAGCTTAAATTGACAACAAAAGCTTCTCTACCACAAAATATTTTTCATATTTTATTTTACAGATAACATGACTGTTTTTAAAATAAACAAAACAGCACGAAGTATGAAATCATACAAATACCGCAAGCACGACATACGAGATGGGACTCGGGAAGATATAGAAATGCGACTTCACCCAGCTTTGAGAATTTAAATTACGTTTTTGAATATTCAGTTATTTACTGCCGCTCCTGTGAAACCTTTCTAGAACAGAAAGTATAGTTTACATCTGAAGATATTTTATACGCGAGAGAAGTAATTAACGAGCAAAAAAATAATTATCATTCTCTATTTAGCTATCTCATTTCTTTCACCTACTTACGCGCTACATACTAAACGCATACATTTCATACCTACTGTATTTTTTCGAGAAATGTGGACTTTCGAATGTTCCCTTCACTAACTAAATCTATACTTTTAATATAAAGCTGAAGAGTTTGTTTGTTTGGACGCGCAAATCTCAGGACCTATACTGGTTCGAATTGTAAGAGAAATTAATTCCGAACAAAACCAAAAGATGGAGTTATACCCATTGAAATAGCGCAAGTAATATGTTTTGTTTGTTTGTTTCTAGTACAAATACCTATCGATAATAAACCCTGTCGCAGTTCGCTGAAGCATTGCAATTGGAAACAAATCAATATATTTAAAATAAAAATAAGCAATACGAGAAAACAATTTTCTAGACGGATTTATAAGGGATCAACGTATCTTTCAACAGAATACATTTGCTTCGAATCCAATTTATTTTTACTATGAGTATAACATTAATACGTGCTTTTCTGAAAATTTTCTCGTAGTGTTTTTGTTATAACTCATATCACAGAGCCTAGACATGATTTTCTGATTGTGTTAGCAGCAATCGTTGAAATAAAAAAGTTTGGAATGAGATTGAAAAGTATTAGACAATTTTTATTGTCTTTTTCACCCGACTGCTCGACGCAAAGGAGTGTTTTGTGTTCATTAATCTATGTATGTATATGTTCCTTAGAGACGTTTTAGAGATCAAATGTGCAGGATTATATGGTTATGGTCAAATGAGTCGATAAACAGCATGTTTAAACCTGAACTATAGTTCGTTCACGATAAAGAATGCAGTAATTTCATACTTGTCCTATGAAATAGCACGTCCCTTAACAAATCAAATTGTTCCTCATTAGAAAGTCTAGTCCACAGTGACCAGTTGAACGCATACATTCGAACATAAAAGCTGTGGATCTGAGTTTTTTTGTGTACAACAGATTTAAATTTAAAAATCACTGCATTCCTAACGCGAGCGGACTATAGTCAGCTACATATGACCTGTTTGGAGCAGTGGTTAAGCGCCGATTGAAACGCAAAGGGCCGCCGTTTCGATTCACAAACCAGCACACATCTTTGCCGATAAAACAGATATTTGTCTTGAGTCTGGTGTTTGTCATACCTTCGTTGTTTTTGGTTTCCATTACAAAAAAAAAACCTGAGAAAAAGTGATGTAGTCTCATATTTATATCGACATAATTTAATTAATACACAACGTCTTTAATAGTAAAGTGATTAAATATAACGGCTCCCACACATGTCTAACAACAGTCTTTGTTTATTTCCCTACAACTAAACCGATTAACAGTCTGTACCGTTAAATCAAAAAATTTGGGACACATGTGTCGAAAGCACATCTGAGTTCCAAGTAAATTAGAAACACCACGTTGTAATATCCACCCTATTACCGATAGCGTAGATTTAGATTGTTTCGCTATATTTAGGGAATAATTACATATTAAATGCAATATTACGAAGCTATTGCTATTAACGAAACAGCGTTTATAAACGACGATTTTCTGGATTTAGGTAATGGGGAACACGAAACGGGGAATAGGCCTGCGGATATTAGAAATATGGAAAGTGAAGTAACTGTGGTAATAGCATATAATCTGGCTTTATTGTAATTTGCACAACTTAATAAAACTATTAATAGACCTAAATTGGTAGGTATGGTATTAAAGTTTTGGATTATAAGGGTTTGATAAGGCACTTAGGTATAATAACTTCATTTGTTAGTGTGTAATAAAAACTTGTAAAATGTTAATGTTTCGGTTCCGCAAGGCTTTTTATGTTTTCTCTAAATATAACTTGAATGGACCTATTAAAATCAAATCGTTCAGGAGAAATTATCCGATTTATGGTGGAAAATGGAATAAAATTCATTGCGTGTTTTAAAAAATTGCGGGTAAGCGTACAGTCGGACAGACAAACGCGGGACTCGATAATTAGAGCCCAAACAAAGCAGAGTACTGTTAGTTTCAGAGACATATATACTTAAATATCTTCCAAAACATTAGACACAACACACAGAAAAAAAACACAAAAACCACATTTTATTTGGCATGTTTACCCAAATATATTCTGTACCTTTCTTTAAGTACCAAAGTGTATTGAAACTTGATACAGTGCGAATGAAACAGCTGTGTGTAATCACAAATAATTGCAATAGCATCATAACGACTTTATGGAAATTACGGACTTGATAGGCTCCAACGCGCCGTATCAAATTACTTGGCAGATGTCGATAAAATATTATTTTTGAGCGTCGCTTGTTCTCGGCTACTTGCTGTGTAACGCCAAAAATACTAAGTTAAAGCAGTAATAGGTGTAATATGTTTGAAGAAGTGGCTTTGCACAGATTAGCCTTCTTGAAAAAACAACCTAAAAATAAATTGATTTGTTTTTATACACGGTAGGTACTTTAGAATAGTCAACATTTTTCGATTACTGACTGTACCGATGTTGGAGTGTTATTTGTCCTGATAGAATCGGGCAAGGAACTACTGAGTATCTCTCTATTGGCTAAAAAAATGGAATAGTATTCCGATCAAGTGCTTCAAGAAGAGAGTAAATAGAAAATTGTGGCACATACCACTTTAGACCACATCTTCAGACTAGAGTCTAATGCACTCTAACTTCGGCTTAAAAAAATATATGGAAAAGACGATTTTTTCATAAGTGAGTAATAAAAGTTTTGTGATTTCAGAGACAAACATACTCAAATATCTATAAAATAGGTTTAATTGGTTTTGTAAGTAGTATACCTACCATAGTTTTAGCTTCGGTATTTTGGCACTAGACGGAGAAGTGTATAATAGTGACCCATATTTATATTGATAAACATCGACATAACGCATTTAGCACATCACTAGCTCGCAGACGTCGCCCTAATCCTGGCATTACACATTTTATCACGCAGCACGCAGGCGGAAAGGCGCCTTGGAACTATGCCGCTGGTATTTTGATTTTTGCTTCACAATACATTTCTTAGCACTTTCTGAATAAAGTTCGAGGTTTGAAACGTATGAGGGTAAACGAGGGCTAGGGTTAAACTTGGGTCGATAGAGGGTATACCTGCAAAAGGTTTTCAGCAGCGTGTTTTGATTTTTGAACAGGTACCTATTGCTGAGAAGGATGGCCGAAAACACCAACTTCGGTGTGATGAGGTAAATCACTACTGAGATTTTAAGGCTTTGACTGGAACAGGGAGAAGTGGAAGATTATGGGGGAGACGTTTGTCCAGAAGTGGGTTCTCATAGGTGAATGAAAATTAGCATAACCTCACAGGAAAACTGAATTCCGAACTGGGTTGTTACTTAAAACATAATCTTGTAATCGAAATTAGATTGAAGAACAACAAGATATTTTGTTTCCTCTTAACCAAAGTTGAAGTAACGATATAAATAGTTCAGTTGTACATTCTTTCTGTTTGAGGCAGTGCCACGTTAGATCTAAGGGGTAGACCGGCAAATGACCAAAACTTTTCGATGGTTCGCTGGCCAGGTCAAACCGGATTTTCAAAAAGGGGAGGATAATTTTGTTATCAACTATCAAAAGCAATTCATCGATTTGTAATTATTTGTTCGGTTTAAAATATTTTACTTTTAGCTGTTCGAGTGACGTAAAGTCACGAACAAAAGTGCTTACTGTCAAAAGGAATAAAAACGTAAAAGTGATTAAGTGACACAAAGTCGCGTTGCCATCGCTCAAAGCCCTGATCTGCAAAAATCGCCTCAACCACACTTCAAAGTTACGTTTGTTTGTTAATTTCCTGTAAGCGGCTTATTTTCCAGTTTCTTAGGGGTGCCGATTCCAGAGCCAAAACATTGCCAAACGAAGAACATTCGGCAGATTCTCGAAGATACGGAAAGTATCACGAAGTTGGTAGAGCTACGGCAGGTAGTAGGTGTAATATTCCAAAGAGGGTGTTTAACTGATTCTCCGATAGAAGATAAACAGCAGCAGAAGACCCAGGACATTATGACTCACACAACATATAGAAAATCGTAAGAAGAATCGTTTATTAATTTGACGGAAAGGAACACGAAATGAGCATAGTTGAAAGGAAATTAAGCTGATGTAAGTATGTCAAAAACCTGTATAGTAAAATTCAAACGAATTCATGTTCAGTCAGCATGAAAATTATTTATACAATTTAGTATGTCAAACTGGCTAAATTGATCATCATTTTTATGACATCTTCAACCAAGGTGATTTGACATACTCGTAGTTCTTGCGTACACATTCTTGATACTGTACCCTATTTTAGAAGTAATGCTATTACTGACTCCTTCAAGACAAATAGTCATAATAAAGTTCAGACAGTTTACACGCAATCACCATTTGGATCTACTCTTATTTCTGAAATAAAAAGAAGAAGTCGAAAATAAGTATTAAAAATACCCGAGTCCAAATAATACATCACAGTGACAGCCCTATTTGGAGACGGTATAATGACAGGCTATACAATGTTATATTTCTGGATGTGACACAGCTCTCGGAAATTGGACGTCGAAGCACCGCGCATTATAAAACGTACAACTAAATTAACATTGTCATTTTTCTTGGCGACAGTACTTTCGGCATGATTGTCACTCTGAAATTATCAGCTTATTTTTGAAATAGTCTACTTAATGCTTTTGGGTACTTGAACAGATTAATGAAGAATGAGACCAAACTACGTCACAGGCCTTTGAATGCCTATTGGTGACTAGAAAAAAACCTGGTGAAGGTTTTTTTGAATGTAAAAGAAAATATATGTTTCTTGGCGAAGATGGGTGTTTTGAATTGAATGATCTGACTCCATAAATGTTGTAGAAGGTTGTATTTGTGAATAATTAATTAATTAGACTACATATTTGATATAGAAATTATAAATGAATTTGCCTATCCGCGGCCATGTTAATAAGTCAATTTGACAAGACAAAAGAAAAAGAAGTAAAATGCATTGAGGCGACTCCATGTTCAAGGAGGTCGATAATCGCGCCTCAACATATATCTACATCTCTCCTGTTAAGAAGAATAAGTTATTGATGATGCGATGGCCGAATCACAACGTGTCATTAATATAACATAACATAAACGGCCAATATACTTCCCACTGCCCTGCACAGGCCTCACCTCAACTATGAGGTGGAATGAGTCATACTCCAACACGCGGGCTCAGTGCGGATTGTTGGAGGGGTGTAAGGTTAGTGAGCAACCTTATGTCAGATGTTATCAAGCCGCCCTAGGGCCTCTGACTAAGTTTAACGACTGGGGACCAACTGCTAACGTGCCTTCCGAAGCACGGAGATGCCCGAAATACACATCAGTAAATTTCCGTCGGGGTGGTCACCCATCCCATTTCCGACCCGGCGTGTGTTGCTTTACAACAGCGCTCGTCGCCGATCACTGTCACAACTGCGCCACGGGCACCTTAAACATGATGGGCAATAATATAAACATGATGTTATAATAGCCGAATTTCTGTGGTGGGGCAGTGACACCCCCAATCGATCCCCAAAAATTATCTGCGGCAGATTTCGATTACGAATTTCGTCCTAAAAACTCGGTTGCTAGACGCACAGTATAAGTCATAACTAGTAGGACTGGTCTTTAGCCATTGTGACAACGATGATCTGGCGCAACATACCTAACGAAAAAAATGTTGGACCCAATAAAAAGCACTCGACACAAAACCCCTGACCTTGTCCTACTCTCCTATTATCTCCAATCAGCCAAAAACCATAAACTCCAACATACAGAATGGCAAGCAATTACGCACAGTACCGAGATGAAGTTCCCAACATTATTTTAAATTTTCAACGCTTTCAGTCCGAGAAAAAGGTTCTGCTGCCAAATTAGCTGACTACTATAATTCCGAATGCAAATTGTACGAAAGGAAAGAATGGGCATAATGTAAAATGAGCGAAAAAACAGACATCCCAGACAAAGGGGATTTGCAGATGTGCTTTAAGGTTTTAGATGCCTATTTGAATAGAATACACTCGACTTAAAATATCCTCACTTTAGGTAACATGGAATCTATAGCCGATCTATAGATTCCATAGCAAAAAACAAATGTGACAGAAATAAAGTCGATGATGTAACCAAGCGAGTTAATAACTTGAAGTGTTAAAGAAAATTCCTACAATCATCTGAGAAACATGCAATCATTCCTGAATGATATCAGAAATAAAAAATGATTTCAATGAATGTGAATTAAAACCATTTGAAATATTATATACCCCTGGTAAGTACAGACGCTTTTAAAAATAGTTCTGATTTATTTCATAGAAGGCTAATTGCCGTCAAAAATAATAAATTGTGTTTAAAAAATCATGCATAATCCCTATTACAAACACACAAACCCTCCCCACGTTCACCCCAGCGAAATAACAAAACAAAAACCAGATAGAACCAGACGAAAGCAGTTAAACCTTCGACTTTTCATACAGGGTGAAAGAAAAAGCGAATACACGAGTGGCTGGCCGAATCTAAACGAACCGGCGATCAATCAAAACCTGTGTCTCCCACCATTCATCTTCACCCTGTATTAAAGGGAAAACGGGATACACGGCCAAAACCCGATGGAATTATTCATGTAACTATTGCGCAGAAAATAGCTTTAGCGATGCCAGAAGAAGGGTCCCGTAGAAAATTGACGTTATATTTTAAAAGTCTTTTAATTTACTTCCAAGAAGCTATATTCATTCCTCTAAGATTTTTTTAAATTAATAGCATTCATTTTTTGAGTCAGACTAATAGAAAGATAGAAAGCAAAAACATTTACTAATCGGGACATCGAAACTCACAAAATAACAAATTTAAAAAAAATCTGGAATTAGGACAATGAGCACGGGAAAATAGCGCGGAGCATCGGTGATGTATGATGAATGTGATGATAATTCCCTTGATTATTAGTTAATGTTGATTAATCAACAATTAATTATTAAGGCTGATGATGATGGTGATGAATCATAATGTTTGTTTTATGGTCCTAAAGCAGTATTTTTAAATAATAAATTCATCAACATTAGTCGCTGTCATCCGTCCACCGCTGAACATATGCTTGTTCTGAAAATATCCGAGGCCGATTGTAGCAAGCTAGTGCCGCCATAGTTCTTCTATTTCTCTAAGTCTCTTGGGCCTCTTCAAGAAGAGTGCACAGCCATTTGTTAGGCTGGCATGTACCACCTTTGACCACATCATCACTTACGTTAAAAAAAGTGGTGTCTCACAGTGAAACAACATTTTTTTGAATTATCAGGTGAACGTGACCGTGTTTGGAGTTCACTAGAAGGGACAAACAATATCCCACCTACTCGCAGAATATCCGATGTACTCGCGAATGAGATGTGACATATTCGTAAGGTAAAAAAATTCTTAAAGAGTTGATGATGGAACAGATTGCCAGAATCTGTAATATCACGATAAGATTCGACAAGACTCTCACTTTGAGTTGAGGCTATCCGAAGCCAAGGAAATCCTGGAAAAAGGGGTAGCATGGTCCGCTACAGGCTGACCAATAAGCGATCACCTGGCAACAGCCATATCATAAATAATAATCTACCCCCAAATAGTAAAGAGGCTTTTTCAATTCCAATTTTACTTGAGAACCCCTAAACATCTCAGGGTCGAGCAGCAGTGTTTTAAAATAAATATAACATTACCTTCATTCGGCGTGGATTTAGCAAGAATGCTTTTTTGAGCCACTCCGAAGGACCCAGGATCAGCGTCCCAGCATTTTTAGGAATACACATTTGCTTTTCAACAACTAAAATCTTTATTATTTGAGAAGAGCTTTCATTCTAGCTGACAGTTTTGTGAAGTTGGTGATTTTTATGCTAGCCAGATCGCTCATTAATGTCTGTCGCTGTGTGTTATAATTTTCGTTCTTTGTTTTTGTTTTCTTGCTGTAGGTAATTTGAACTAAAATAAATACATAAACTGCTAGTATACGTCCCACTGCTGGGCACAGGCCTCATCTCAATTATGAGGTGGAGCAAGCGAGAATGTATGGCAATCTTAAGCCGCATACATAATAATAAGGTAAGGATTTGATTCTTCCAATTATTTAATCGCATTCACAATTTAGGACAATCCGAAGCAAAAACAATACAACTGAATCATTTATGCAAGGTTCCTGCTGTTTCGTTAAGGCACATACAGATATACAAAAGTTTATTTGCAGAACTAATGCATTTATTTCCGTGTTTTTTGAAGATTTATCATGAATCTTGTATTAACACCACCGTATTTTTTTCCTGTTTCTCTAACTACAGGTTGTCTGGGAATGGTTGCTTTATGCGATTAAGCCGCTCAAGTGGAACCATTTTTCTAAAAATTGCTTTTACAATCTCTTTGTATAAGAAACTGTTCGGTGCAACAGCATACCTATCTCATTTTAAAACAAACTAGATGGTCTGAGTACGAACTCCGCGCTAGTTATCATAACCCCAGACATGTTGATATTTAACCAAAGGCCAAAATAAAACTAAATACATATACGAAATAATACTCAAACAAAAAGTGAATATTATTTGCTTCAGTACAAAACGTGACTAGACATGAATACGGCATTATTTTAACGTTCTCAGTAATAATTAAAACTATTAACATGAATTAGTAAACTTTCAAAACGAGATTAAACAGAAGACTAAACAAAAGTCATCCCCTTAATGTGTAGACACAAAAACGAAACATCGGAATACCAAATTGAACTCCGGTCTGCGACTGTGCGGTCGTAGTATGAAAGCGATTTCGGCTTTCGGCGTTCGGCCATCAATCAAATTCGTCTGGGACCCAGCATCCGCCTCTCCCTTAACGGTTACAATGCATTGCGTTTTATTTTTCTAATAATTTATTACAATTTGCGAAGGCTTTTCTTTTGCAGCAAATTTTGTTTTTGTGCAAAACAATATGTTTAAATCTTTCGCGACGAAGCGAAATATATCAATATCACGATCAAGAAATAGAAGGCGACAAATCCAAAAATATTTTGGTGAGAAATTGAATGAATTGCACGAAATAAATATTTTACATAATTGACTAAGCTGGCTGACGAATATATACGTCCCGCTACTGGGCACAGGCCTCACCTCAACTATGAGGTAAAGATACTCAATAAATTCTACCCTCGGACAAACAATTCACGTGTCTAACATTTAGATATATCCTAGAATTCGGAATCTCGCTTTGAGCAAATGTTTCCCTTGTTAAGAGCCACCGCGCTTCCATATAATCAAATTACTGTGCACGTATGTACTAAGTATAAACTAACTGACAAAATTCAATCCCAATTATGATCGTACAATATCTGTACGATTAAATTTTCCGACGTAACTGTCTGCGATGCAAAACTGAGTGTGGCGGACGATGCAGAAATTATTACGCTTAAGTATACGAAAATAGCTCTGCAGTAGTTTGCTGACAAGCCAGGATTTTCGCAGTTGCATAACGATAAAATTGGATAAAACCTATTTCAGTATAGTGTATTTTTAATGAGTCTGAAGTTTCAGTAACTACCCACTGAACTGCCTATGGACTGTTCGTCAAAATATGTTTTACCAATTTTCAATTCTTTAAACGAATTATACAAAATAACAAAGGTACGCCAGCAGTTACGAATTCTGTAACTGTGCAGTGTCTGTTCTAAATTATTAATGATTAAACGAACTTACCTTAAGTGAAGTTCTATCATAATTATATGAGTCGCTGCATCCGAAGGGATTTTATCACAAGGTAGTACATTTCTTAATGTAGTGGGCATCAACACGTTTTAGAGCTGGTATCACTGAAACAGAAAAAAAAAAACAAATTCCCTCCCTACGGTAGGTGCGTCACTCTGACAGGTGACAAGTTCATCATTCTTTTAGAGACAGATTTCCCTAAAGTTACTCGGGTCAGTTACCAGAAGGTATGATGGTAACTATGGGTAGGGTGGGAGCTAAAATCCCTTCGGATGCAGCGACTCATATAATTATGATAGAACTTCACTTAAGGTAAGTTCGTTTAATCATTAATTATACTTCGTCGCTGCATCCTCGGGATTTTATCACAAGGTAGATGTTTAGAGTTCTAGGGAAATCAATATCAAGGATTTACTAAATTGAATATGATATCAAGGATTTACTAAATTGAATTATATTCAATTTACAATTTTTGATGTGAGATAGGTAACGTTTATTATAATTTAACCTGTTTACTATAAAACCGCAATAAAATTAAGGACCAATGACCAAAAGTCAAAAGATCATTGCAGCTTCAGTATTATGTTCCAAGATGAATATATATTAAGATAATTTCATGTTATAAATAAAAACTTAATGGTAACTGTATGAACTCTGCTGTTACCACACACAAGAACAGGTATACATATACCACCCAATAACAAAACCTAATTTACTCGAATATTTAATCCATAGTAAATTCGGGATCAAAGAACGACGTCTATTGAAACAGGTTAGCAGCTTGAGCTGCAACTTTTCCGTTAATATTTTCGTAATAAATGTAAAGTAAGGTGGTACGTAATTTTAAACAAGTACACTGGGCAGTGGTTTATTACAACAATTTAAATGCCCAGCATTGTATGTGCTCGTTGGGTGGGTGACACATAATTAGTCACCTAACTTAATTCAGCTAAAGCTATTGTTTGGAAAACCTATTCCCAAATAGAACCCAACGGCAGTAGGTACTAAAGTAAGTTAGTTAGTAACTTACTCTCCTAGTTTTTGCTAATAATATTTCTTAATGTAAGTATGTTGTCTACTGCGCAGAGTAAGCAGACTTTGAATCCGAAAGAATAATAACCTAGGCATAATAAGCTTTAGTTTTTATTATTTTTCTTAAGAGTTTCTATGACTCTCATTGATTGAAATGTCCTTCCAAGATAGAAACTACACATGACCTAACCAATGCAGCTGGCCTATGTTTTTAATCTAATAACCTAACTGAGGTATTATTACTTAGGTAATTTATGCCACTCTGGTGAAAGCTGGGGCGTTTTGTAAGGATGAGACTTCTTACTATTCTTTATGACAATGTTTTCGTGAGTGGAAATCGTCTATTTTTAACTATCGCTATGCGAATAATATCCGTAACACTGTAAGTAGGTAGGTACCTACAGTTCCCTGTTGGTACAGTTAAGGTTAGAATTGCATCAAGATATTCTACTGACTTCTCTCCTTAAATCTTCTTACTGTGAATTTCTTATTAAATGTCAAATCTTGTTTGGCTTGGTACACTACTAAAGTGTAAACTAATAAAAGAGCTGTTGCTTATGCGAAGGTGTTATTTTTCATTCCATTATTATTGCGATTTCAGTCCTAGTCTCACGAAAAACTTAACTTATAACATATTTCGGTCATTTTAAAATGAAAGACCACGATGTCTTCTACTCGTGAGTGCGTATGCAACAAATCCTTAATGGTAGGTCACCTACCTACATAATATCAAATACTAAAACTATTAAATTGTAATTTAGCATCTGATTGCAATTAATTTCTTAATCAACAAACCTTGCCAGATGTGAACAATAAAAGCTAAAACTACTTCCTATAAATTGGTAATCTGCAAATCATTACCAAACATTTTTGTCTTTAGGTAGGTATATGCTGTCAGAGTATCTGCAAATGACTAAGTACTAGTCTTACTGAAATCGAGACAAGATAAACATCTTTTTCCAATACATTTCCTGTATTCAGAAATGCGATCAATGTGAGATGGCTTTAGTTCAATTTATAACTTTTAATCCCAAGTCAAAACCAGTCATGGCTTGGATATGGTTATCAACTATACCTATTGATTGATTTTGTTATTTCAAAAAATAACCACGGCATCGAGGTACTAAATCAAGCCTACATTACAAGTTGTGCCTATTTGAACTTGGCTAAAACAGCAGATATACCTTTAAAAATCATCTACTCAATCGTTAAATGACAAATTTAACGCTTGCTGAATTATGAGTAGTCACTAATGTTTGCTAAACGGCAAAAGTGTAGCATTTTGCATATAAAATAAATCCGCGTGCGTAGCACACCACTCAACAACAAGTAAATCAAGTAGATACATGTATGCATATACATTTAAAAGACGGCTGTGTTTATGTACTTACACCATTTTTAAGTGTTGTTATTCAACATGTTATTGTTAAACGCGTGGCTGCGTTAAATACTGTGTTAATTATTAGGTGCTAATTCACCTATCGTTTATCGCTTCATAAGAATAAACTATTAATAATAAAGAGTTTAAGTGTCTCTTCAATTCATGTTGTTTCAAATGCCTTTGCTTATTTATTATGTTAAAATAAACTACTATATAAAATTAAGCCGGGTTTTCCTTTCTGACGCTATAACGCACAGACCGATTTCCACGGTTTTGTATTCGTTAGAAAGGTCCCGCGCTCCGTGAGGTGTATAGTAAAGAAAATTCAGCAAAATTTCAACAGAAAAGCGGGAAAATCTTTTTTCACATACAGCTAAGGCCACGCGGACGAAGTCGCGGGCGGCTGCTAGTCATAGATAATTCTTTCTTGAATAATAAAGAAAATTTTGGAAAACTAACATGGGTTCTCTGCCACCAGGTAAGGTTATCAAACCATCAGCAAGGTAATTTCCAGAAAAATACTGGTAAGTCTAGGTTAAAATACATACCTGACTTTTCGCAATCACTATGAAAATACTTTTCATTTCATTTTATGTTTTATTTTATTTTACTTCATTTTATTACATTTTTAATCATTTTATTTCGTTTTATTTTGATTTATTTCATTTTATTTCATTTTATTTTATTTCATTTTATTTCATTTCATTTTATTTCATTTTATTTCATTTCATTTCATTTCATTTTATTTCATTTAATTTCATTTTATTTCATTTTATTTCATTTAATTTCATTTTATTTTATTTTATTTCATTTTATTTTATTTCATTTCATGGGCCATTCACGGATTGAATATAGGCCCTTAATTCAGATATTGCGATATCGTTACCGTCATGTTGACTCACGGCCAACTCCCAGGTTTGTTCCTTATGTACAGATCAAGCTATTAAGTCTCAAATTTGAGATCATTTTTCTATATTTATATGCCTTCGTGATGACTCGCGGCCAACCCCCAGGTTTTTACTATACCTTCGTGATGACTCTCGGCCAACCCCCAGGTTTTTACGATACCTTCGTGATGACTCTCGGCCAACCCCCAGGTTTTTAAAGAAGTAAATAAATAAAAAATATTTCACTTTTCACTTATAAGTATTTTAATTAGGCACCGGTACTCACCGGGATGGTTTTTGGCGTCGGCCTCTAATTACATAGCTAATTGAATATTTCATTCTGCTAAATCCGCATTGGATTGTCATTTTCTTATATATAAAGCATATGCTGTGAACTTCGTGGGCAGCAAGCCTACGTGAGTGGTTATCCCGTGTTAACACGGGTGTTAGCCTTCATCATATTATGAATATTGTAAACGGTAACCACGAAGTGGTATCAAATGTATTTAAATATAAAATTTATAGCAACTAGAATAAGTTATGATATTAGCCATAGCTATATAGCTACAAAAGCTGTGGCGTGGCTACTCAGATGTATCTGTGTAGTAGCAAAATGAAACATTATTTTAATGTCAGGTACTACCATTACTAAGACTTATTCTTAGTCTGCAGTTTTCAATTGAAATTACAATCTAGTTCTTGAAGTTTTTTAGGTACTAGTGTACATAAAAAGAAAGGTTTTTGTTATGCAAGGATAGCACAAAATAACTTACAGTTTGGTCTTCGATTTGATTTTCACCTTAAAATGCTTTCGAAACCACACTCGCGTTGTGGGCCTGGCCGTGCTCTCGTTACGGGACGTCCTCTTGGACAGGAATAAACAGGAACCTTTATTCTGCTTGGCTTATTTGTTGAAAATGCACCGACCAACTTTCTTACGGGAAAAAAACAGGATCTTCTTCTTCTGTTTGTCTCGATTGTTGGAAACACTCACTCAGTGTGCGTTTTATCGTAATCTCGTTACGGTGGGTCCATTTTGGACAGGCCTCAACAGGATCATAAACAGCTAAAATTAATGCCAACATTGATTATGACCACTTCACGGTCTCATCATTGACGTGTTTTGTTAAATTTAAACATTGCATCGTCATGCTATTGCTTAGCTTTGTTTACAGTCATACGAAGATTCACTTTTAATCACGAGTTCTCTTATTAAAACATTTTGAGCAAGAAAATGTGGGTAGATTTTTATTGTAGATCGTATTTAGTTATTGTTTAAAACGAAAGGTAAGTACGATCTTAACGTTGTATTTCATTTAGGATCTATCAATTTACACTACTACAACTATTGCAAACACTTCAGCACTTAAAGAAACCGTTATATAAAAAATATAACGAGAGAGGGTGTGTCGATGCCCGAACACTAGAAACGAATGATGAACTTGTCACCTGTCAGAGTGACGCACCTACCGTAGGGAGGGAATTTGTTTTTTTTTTTCTGTTTCAGTGATACCAGCTCTAAAACGTGTTGATGCCCACTACATTAAGAAATGTACTACCTTGTGATAAAATCCCGAGGATGCAGCGACGAAGTATAATTATTTTCATCATCATCATAAACGGCCTATACACGTCCCACTGCAGGGCACAGGACTCACCTCAACTATGAGGTGGCGCGAGCCATACTCCAACACGCAGGCTCAGTGCGGATTGGGGTGTAAGGTTAGTGAGCAATCTTAATGTCAGATGTTATCAAGCCGCCCTAAGGTCTCAGATTAGGCTCAGCGACTGACATCAAGCGACGTCAACCGGGACCAACTGCTTAGCGTGCCTTCCGAAGCACGAAGACGCCCGAAATACGTGACCTCACTAAATTACGGTTGGGGTGGTCACCCATCCCATTTCTGACCCGGCGTGTGTTGCTTTACAACAGCGATCGTCGCCGATCACTTTCACAACTGCGCCACGGGCACCTCGTAACTAAATTAATATTTCAACACTAAAAATGCCTTAATCACTTCTTTAGATTTCAAACTATCACTGGTATGCATTCTGACGACTTTCAACCACTGCGACTGATGTTTTACCCAACCTAACAATTAAAGATAATTCGGCGAAAATCAATTAGACGAAATGTTGCTCCGGCGAACATCCATCGATCCCATGTAATGAAATTCGGCAATGCATAAGTACTTTAGCTAAACAACATGCTCTTATACGTCTTTTCTCAGTTTAAACGCTATTTTAAATATCTAACCAGCGTCTCAAGCTCGAAACCCAGCATGAAAATAAACTATTCATATTATTAAGGCCGTTAAGCCGTTTTGCAGGTAGCCCGTTTTAAGGCCAGGTACGTGCAATTGCACACAATCTCATTACATATGCAGTCTGCATTGAGAGTGCAAAGACATCATTTTAGCTATGCATAGAACTCGACATGACACCGTTAGTTGAAGTGAATTGTTAAACTTGCAAGTGTAACCTACTTACAAATTCTAGACGGAAAAGTTGTAATGAAAATCTTGCTATATTGTATTCAAAGGAAGTTAGTCACAATCAAAAAACATACGATTTTTGTCTTTTCAGTGAAATTAATCGTTTCATTTGTGATAATCACAAATATTACATTTGAAACACTTTTAAATACATTTATCCGTTACGAATTACGAGCTTGCTAGTAGGCGCTGTGTGGAACAATGTCCATCGAAATATATTAGATAAAAGCTACTACAAAATAGTTAAAACCACAAATAATGCTGCGGGAAAAGCCTAGTGCACAAATATGTAGATGATTCTATTGTAAGCGAGCATATTCGCATGCGTTCAAATCGTAACTCATTCGCGAGTGCAACTTTAGCGGTACATTCTGAGTCTGAGAGGTCTGAGTAGCACCAACAACTTTAAAAATATTTGCGCTAAAGCCTTGAATCGAGACTTAGTGAGAGATGAGCTGTTTCAGTGACCTGGAACATTATTACTATTAGTTTCATTTCATTTCATTTCATTTCATTTATTAATTGTATATCACATTACATTCAATGAGGAGGATGAGTTCGATTAGATGAGTACGTTGAACGCATTTTTTTTCAGTACATTTATTTATATAACTCGGGCAACGTTCGAATTTGGATAAGGTACCTACTGGAAAGAATTCTTAGGAACGGTTAAGACTTATGATATTTCAGCTTTATTTGAAATGAATAAGATAAGCCCAAGGCAGTTTTTAAATATCTTGGTCGCTATTTTAGCAAGTTAGCTGAAAATTTATCTAAATCAGACTCAACAATTCAGTCATCGGCTATCTCAGTCATTAAATTTTGGGTGTGTATCAAAGCATTGAGAAATGAAAGACGCCCTCCACAAAAATATTTAAATCGTACCCATTTAAGAACACTCTCAATCCAATCACCTTTCAACCGAGCAAACAAAGACTAATCTAGATTCATCCGTCTGAAAACTACGATGACACAGACAGACAAACCCGTAAACTCACAAAATCCCTGGTTGTGTCGCGGCTTAAAACACAGGTAAAGCCTAATGCAGACGTAGATGTGTTAGCATGCGTTCAGGCCGTAACTCACAACTGCGCGTGTAACTCTAAGTTGCAGAACGTTTTCAAGTACGTGAGAGGTAGGCAACCGATGGTTTTTACATCGTTGTAAGTACTTTGATGCTGCCATAACTTCTGTGTAGTGGGAATAACTAGGAAAATGTTTAATTTTTAGATTTTTTTCACTTAGTAGAAGTTTCGATTTATCTAAGGCCGAAATGGAAATGTCCTAAAATGAATTAACTATTATTATAATAAGAAAAAAAACATGATTATAACTTTGAAGCCATGAAAAAAGATGCAACGAGTTGGTCGGGGCGTAAGGGAGAGTCTATAAAGCATCCTGGGGACAATAGCGAATCAACACACATCGCCTCTCTGAAGATGCCTTGTGCCATTCTTAGTAAATGTGAAACCTACCTACCTACCACCTACCTACTTACTACTTAGTTACTGTTTTAATAACAATATTTTTAAAACCACCACGTTACTTACCCAAATGGAAATTAGTACAAAATAAAGATCATTTTATCCTAATACTAAGCACTTCACTATAGTCAAGTAATTTCTGAGTAAGCCTCGTAGATTATCAAACAGTAGGCGAAAGCTTTATACAAGAGCCATCAGCGGGATGGAAGTCGCTTGGCTGCGAGCCAGCCCCAGATTTCACGTACAAACGAACATGTTTTGATCTCTATTCGAACCAGGGTGTTTTTCCCCATGTCAGGTAGATGATTTATATGGATGTAAATAGACTTATTGTTTTGGTATGTTGAATGATTTAGTGCGCTTTTTAAAATTGTATTTTTGGAAGTTTACACAAAGACTACTTAACTCTTAACCGCAGATTAACTGAAAAGATTGGTAGGTGAGAATTTGAACAGTTTGACCAATTATTACCTACCTTTTGGCCGATTTTCATTTTTTAAAACATTTACTGTTGCTTAACATCAGGTGATGGGAACTTTTGTGCTGAGGATGATATCAATCGTACCTATTTGATGGGTAAGTAAATCAATGCCACATATAGTATTTCTCGAAATCAGACGGATAAAGCAGTTTGCTAATACCTACATACCTTCTCATTTGATTTTACCTAAAAGCTTCGTGGCTTGAACTTTACTAGCCGCACATTTCTTTCAACAGGTCCAATATCCGTAAGATAACCCAATAGAAAATCGGCTTATAATTCATAGGAAAGAGAAAGGGTTCTAACCTCTGCCCCAAATTTTAAATGAAGTTTCCGGACCGGCATTAGCAATTTATTTTTCTTGCCTTCATCAGCAAAATCGATGGCCAAACTCGAAGTTCTTAGCGGCAATTACTAGCTTGATGGAAATCCATCCGGTTGGTAAAGAGAGCAATCGCGCGCTCATATTTTTCCAGCTCCAAAACTAAGGCCATATATTTGGAGTGCAGACAATTCATTTTTCAAACACCGGACCGCGCGGTCGGGCGAAGTTTCTGCGACTTGCAAACTTCGTGAAAGTTGTTCATAAACTTTTGATATTCGTACGTTCGACCCCGGTGTGGTTCAATTTCATAATTCGACCGCGTGAACCGTTGCAGCAAGTTTGTGCATGACTTTGGGTGGATTGAACGCTGGTTTGATACGCAAGTTTCCGGATTAGTCTTTGGTAAGGGCTTGTGTGTTTGGTTTTAATCCTGCTAAGACTCTCGAGCTTGAGGATTATGGAACTGTAGTGTTACAAAAACTTTCTGAGCTCTTGGTTGTCACAACAACAAAGATTGAAATACAAATGAAGATGTTATGCTGTGGTAAGACCCCGCACGGTTTTGCGGTTTGGCAAAGGATAGAGGTCATGGATGTCAATGATTGATTTTTATTCTTTCGAAGTTACTAGATCAACCTAGCGACAGATCTTCAGACTTCTGATACGTCACTTTAAGTAGTTTTGGCGATAGCAGCAACGACAGTACAATGAGAGGGCTGCAATTGGTAGATGATGGCTGAACTGATCATTGTGATTGATGCAATGAAAAGGCTCAATCATCTTGCTTACCACGAATTGGTAATCCCAAATGCGGGCCACGGTCCAATACAAAAATTTTCACCCAACCTGGAAATGCCTCCGGAAAATTTGACTCCCAACTAGTAACTTTCTGATGAGCAAAACCACAATCCTAACAAACAATAAGACAAACAAACTCTTTCAACCAAACATTTAGCTACCATTACCTTTGCAACCATCCTCCTTTGATCACATACGCTTCAGTTCAGTACTAACGAAATAATTTGCAGTTGGTTGAGTCCAACTTAGATCCCTGCGGTTAGATTTAGTTGTTTGTTACTTTAAGGTGTTCCCACACCGGGAGCATTCACGTGTAATGTAACGTTACAGGTTCTGGCATTTCATCAGTGAAGGAGGAGAACCGAACATTACAATGCTCATCTTGTTACAATGTATTATTACTTGACACTAGTTGTAACATAACTCATCTAAATTAATAGTGAATGTTTTCGAAATTCAACTTTATCCTAAACAGTCCCGACAGACTTGGTTCTGTTGTCAAACATTCAGTGTCACGTGACAGGTAGAAACAGTTGCTAAGAGAAAACTAAATTGAAATTTTCCACTATATTCCTAGCATTTGCTCATGTTCACTCACCTTCTCAACCTTCCCGGAACCAACACAAATATTTCGAAACCAAAATTAGCCAAATCGGTCCAGCCGTTCTCGAGTTTTAGCGAGACTAACGAACAGCAATCCATTTTTATTTATTGAGATGTTGCTTTATACGCGATGCTCTTCAGTTATGTGAGGTAATTTTGTAGTGTGATTGTCAACGTCGAATCTATAATATTACATTACACGCCAATGCTCCCGGTGTGGGAGCACCTTTTCGACTTACGTGAAATATTACACGTGCAAGTTACAAGCTAAATTTAGTGTGGGAAAGTTTAAATAAGGTTATTTCGGTAACGTCCGTAATATGAAACCTTATTTAATAGACAATGAGGGCCTCGAAAACGTTACAGAGCTTTCAAAATGTTTCATTTATAAAACATTTTAACGATATTTCGTTGATGTGAATTTTGAGGTCTAATCACTACATAGTATAAAACAAAGTCGCTTTCTCTGTCCCTATGTCCCTTTGAATGCTTAAATCTTTGAAACTACGCAACGGATTTTGATGCGATTCTTTTTAATAGATAGAGTGATTCAAGAGGAAGGTTTATATGTATGATAACGCACCCTTGCGAAGCTGGGGCGGGTCGCTAGTTTCTAAATAAAATGTGTGTATAGTACGATATTATCTCTGTTGTAGTAGCGAACTCCATGACAGTACACCAAATACGATTCAAAGCGATATCATCAAAAATATCGCTATCTCTATTAGTTCCATTACTTTCCTTTTCTATACCACTCTCATTAAAAAAACTATGGCATACTGACGTTTCGAAACAAATAGTTCTGCCAACTGCAAAGTAACCCTTTCAAAAACCCATCGACAAATAGAATTAACAAAAAACTTTTGCAAACTAATTCACACATGGACACAATTCAAATATTTTTGTCCGTTATTGACTCGGACTGTTTATAAAATGTCCAACTCTGCTGTCGGACTTTTAGCTTATCGCCCGTAATTGTTTTTGGCAATTGTTTTACGTTGCATTGTTTGTTGTTTTGATATGTCAGGCAGGACTGGAGTCAGGGGTAGGTATGTGTGTATGCCAACATTTAGACAGCGAAATGAAACAATACAATTGCTTGTTGCTGGACTATCTTTAACTATTTTCTGAGTTTTAGACGGATGTCAAGTCTATAAAACAAAAAACGGGGCAAAACAGTGCGAGATTTGACAGGAAGGTTTCCGAAAGCGCGGGGGACCAAGTTGTTAATAGGATTTTTTGAAAGTAAAATGATTCGTTAAAAACGTTGAATAACAGGCTATTAACAATACAAAAATATCGGTTTACAAAATGCCATTTTAGTTGATGAGTTTATCTTATATTCACTTCAATCTCTCTCTTTATTTGATTGATTCAATTTATTGTAATTTGAGAGCATGTACTATTTTTCTTTTCTCTTTATGGCTGATTTTTAAAAGTCAGCCTAAAATGATTAGACGAATAAAATGTTGAATTTGAAAATCTGTAATAATATCCTTTAATGCAAAATGATATTTTGACATACCCTTTAAAATCTGTCAATTTGTAATACATTTTATTTGATTTTGAAACATCAGCCCTTCATTAAAATAGGTTATTGAAATCGAATACAAAGTACCACAAATAGTCTTCATACAACTTATCTAACTAACCTCTGATTACTAAACCCTGAACAGTTAAGCAGACGAAACTTCAAGGTCGTATAAACCGGTCGTTACAACAAATACGGTTTCTTACTAAAAGGCATTAACCCGAAAATCTGAGTTTAGCGCTAGAAAACGAGATAACTGTGCTATCTCCAAAACCACGATTCGGACGAAGTACTGGAAAATCCAGAGAATATTAAGGAGAGCTCGAGATTTGAAGACTGTTTTTATTAGTAGCAAAGTTTGAGAGCCAGATTCATCTTAAGTGCTAGCCCTTAATTTATCTGTTAGGTCCCAGGGACTCCACACGATTTTCAAAGCTTTGTAATTTTTTTATTATATCACTTATAAGTTCATGCGTCTCAGTACCTTTCTACAATTGCGCGCTGCGTGCCGGAGCGGAAGAACGTGCATGTGTGCTTATTTATTGGTGAGTTATTAAGTTCGTGGAGTCCACGGGACTCCACCAGAGCGTTCGTGTAACTTTTTCACTAATTCAATAACTTTGTATTTTTGTAGTTTTATGATACAATTTCTTTTTTTTAGGCTACAAAATTGCAAAATAATGTATTTAGCTTAACTTAATGCTGAATTCATTGTAATATAATGTTATATAATGGCTAAACGACGAAGATTCGGAGTCTGACGGAGAATCTGAACCGTTCCAAGTACTTCAAAATAATATGCCTGCGGAATCGCTCTCCGAGTTCGAAGATAAGTCCATACCTTCGGATCTGAATCATGACAGATCATACCTTCGAGTCATAGCAATACTGTATATTTATGTCATAACTGTAAAAAGCCAGTATGCTTAGGCTGTACTAGAAAAAATTGTTGACCATTGTGTTGCCACAACTGCTGCACGTTTTTTATTCTTTATAAAACACTAACCATTTTATT
This sequence comes from Udea ferrugalis, assembly GCA_950022985.1. NCBI lineage: Eukaryota > Metazoa > Arthropoda > Insecta > Lepidoptera > Crambidae > Udea > Udea ferrugalis. Next base: position 4,640,074 of record OX465541.1, read on the forward strand.
TTATTTCTATTATTTCACTATATTGTTATAATTATTCAAAAGTGAAAAGTTGAAATAAACTCAAGTTTATATTTTTTATGGTACCCACAAGTTGGCACTATTTTTTGTTGGTAAAATTAAGAAGATAATTTTGTTTCTATTGTTAAAGACTGAAATGATTATAAATACCAAAATCTGATTCGATAGTCTGATAAGAGTATTAATTGAAACTCAAATAAATAACGAATTTTGTTACTATCTGTAATTATGTTGTTTTATTTGAACCAAAAAGAAGTTAGGAGTCCCATGGACTCCACCAGATAAATTAAAGTATATTTAGGCACCAGATTAACTAAGGGCTAGAAACCGCACATCATGTTGGAAGAAAATTAAATGGCTCTCAATTCATGTAAGTGCCTTTTTGATTTTCTCTTTGTTATGAGATAAGTATACGCCCGCAACTTCGTTTGCGTAGAATCTGATTCATAAATCGTTATTTAATCATGGTGAAACAATTTTCCAGTAACAGTAGGTAGTTCCAGAGCCTGTTAAAAAGAACAATCAAGTTTTTCCTCTTCATAATATTGGTGTTGATAAGTTAAACTTTATCTCACAAAGACAAAAATTACACAATAATGTATACAGCAATTTAGTACTGTTTAGTCGGTCTTATTGCTAGAAAAAATCTCTTACAGGTGACCTTCTAGCGAAGAAAATATGACTAAACGAGCTTATTCCAGTTTTTTCCCGGAGACCATACCTCAACCAGGAGTGAACTCACAGACCCCAGTAACTTCGACCTCAAATGGCGCGAAAACATCTCAAAACGTTGCTTATAATTCCGAATCAGATATAACCGGGTCCGGCTCCGGTCGCGATCCGGCCCTAAGCCGCATAGAAACCGGATTAACCGGCTAAACTTCCCGCATGGTAACGCTGAATTAGAAACTTGTTCTTGTTTGTTTCTCGAGACGTCGGACAGCGGATTTCATTGAGTTTCAGAGCAATTTTAGTGAAACTAATTTGCAGATAACAAGACTCAGTTTCTGGCCTATTTGTTTCACTGTTTCTTGACCTAGTTTGCAATAAATAATGTACACTTAGATATAACACAACATCTATTTCTCTTTCCTTTTTCTCTACCGGAAGGGTGTCTGGAAGAGATCGCTTTTAGCGATAAGGCCGCCTACATTGTACTGTTATATCTGTGTAAGCATTTTTATGCAATTGTTTTCTTTGTGCAATAAAGTATATCTTATCTTATCTTATACAAGATATAATTTGTATTGTATTATTTTGTACGATGTGGCTCAGTAGGGACAGCATACAGTGCAGTGGGTTGGGTCAGCAACTTTATCGTAATTTCAATATAACATACGCTCATGACCAATGATTTTATGATAAAAATAGGTTGATAGGTTACTTGTGCTAAAGTGGCACTCGAAATCAGAACGATTCGTATACCTGAGCAAAGCATTGACTGTGTTGACAGTCTGAGACGACACTTCGCAATATGTTTCTGTCTCGTTTACGCTCTGGTAAATAATCGTACTGTCTTGTTCACACGTTATAACACGGTCAAATTAACTACGTCGTACATTGTTGTCAATTTTTGACTTCGTGTCAGTACTGATATAACCTATTTACGAAACGGGGCAGTCAGAGGCACGCCGTGTGGTGCCGTTATGGTGAACGGAATTTGAACCCAATATAGTTATTTAGATTTAGTGCTTTTTCTCTTCTCATTGTTTTTCTAGCAAGTTACACAGCCCAAACTCCCTTAATATCTGTGAAGCTTTGCGGTTGACTAAAGGAGAATGCCTCAAGGCATTAAGACCACCTGCATTTTGTTTTTATTTTTGTGGAATAAAAGATAGATAAATAAAAGTTCCGTTTTGACTAGAGCACAAACGATTCGCTTGGATTCTCCGGTCTGTTAGACCGCTAACGCCACCAATCCTTATTTCCAACGAGCAAGCACTAGCTATTTACAGGAGCCATAATCTTGTCCACTGAACTAATTGGAAGTAGTGTGTCATTTGCACACGGAAACTGCTATTTGGCGAATAGCGGCATTTATAGTCTATGGAGTTTTAACCTGTGGTGCGGGGCGCCAGTGACTGTTCGGTGAATAGGGAAATGTGGCGCGAATATGCTTATAAGGATGACATCTCCCGCTATTTAAGATAAAAAAACATTTATTCAAACACTTAGAATTAAACTAGCTGTCCCAACAGACTTCGTTCTGTTGTCAAACATGCAGTGTCACGTAACTGGTAGGAACAGTTGCTAAGAGGAAACTAAAATTGTTGTTTCCACTATATTCCCAGCATTTTCTCATGTTTACTCACCTTTTAAACCTCCCCTCGACCATTGCAAATAATTTAAAACCAAAATTAACCAAATCGATTCAGCCATTCCCGAGTTTTAGCGAGACTAACGAACAGCAATCCATTTTTATATATAGAGATTGTATCTTTTTTGATATTTACCATTTGAATTTAAACGCATGCACAGGCAAACCTCCTAACAAACTAGTCATAGGCTGTGAGTTGTGATTGCCGAATTAATTAAGTACCTAACCAATATAATGTAAGTCCTTCATAGGTTGTATTTTTGCTATATTATGTTAAGATTTACACTGTAAATAAGAGCTGTGGATTTTGTAATAAAATAAAATAAACGGACACTTCAAATATGTGCCCGGTTTTCTTACTAACGCAACTGTCTATATTAAAAACTTTTTAGTTCACTTAGTAGAAATCTAATATTGTGTATAATATCTGTCAGAGCAGTTTAGAAATTCAGTATTTCAGTTCACAACTCTATTAACAAACTAGTTTCGAACTGAATATTCTAGTTGTAATGTAATATGTTAATCTATAAAGTTCTGGTCATATATTATTATTGCGTTATTATTTAACAACTATTTTCATCATAACAGCCGAACGACGCCCACAGCTGGGCATAAGCTTTCCCCAAGGATCTCCACAACGATGGGTCCTAATAACGTCTAATAACGAGGACGAGTCTATAACGTCTTTGATGTTACAGCATTTTTTAAAACATGTGTTTAACACTGGCCACTAACAAACAGTCGCAAATAGCCTCTAGGCGGTTTGAATTTAGAAAAAGTTTCACGCTGCTAAAAAACGAGCGAGAGAAAATCCAATCTTCATTCTATCTCTGTCTTCAAGTCTCATATTGCGACTAGAAACCAAACGCCAGCGTATAAACCTATAATTTTTCGTTTTATTGTCCCGTTCGCCACTTCCGACTTTCCAACATAGTTTCCTATACAAGATGAGTGTTACTCTATCCCTTTATTCCCCCATTTCCCTACATACGAGGTGTCTTCTGTTGTGGAGTGGCAATAATTTACATTGTTGTGAGAGCGAGAAAGTTATATATGACCTTAATAAAAATGGCGGTAAGGTCGCAGACATTGTGCGATGCACATGTTATTGTAATCTAAGCGAATGTATTCAGGTTGCGATTTAGACGTCAAATGCTTGGGGTGTTATGTTATGTTGGTGGTATAAATTGTACAGTCAGCAACAGCTAGTGTTAAACAGCCAGTATAAACTGAGCTGTCTGTGCTATGATCCATCATACTACGCACGGATGTAGTTAAGTGTTTGAGAGGTGGACTGTACTCGTTTGACCTAATCAAAACTTACACATCTCTCTTTTATGTAAGGTAAACTCAATGAATTTAATGTAGGCTGTCTGAAAACTGTGTATTGCACTGTTAGGCCCCTGTTAGACACGTTATTATAGAATAGGTTAACGATAAACATGGAGAACTGTCAACCTGAAATACTAGATCGAACCTACAACTTTCGGCGCTCTGGATACTGTCTATATGTAGAGGTTTTATCTACTCGACTAGCCAATTCCCAGCTGAGATTTCAATGTGGAAGTATCACTACATAGTATAAAACAAAGTCGCTTTCTCTGTCCCTATGTCCCTTTGTATGCTTGAATCTTTAAAACTACGCAACGGATTTTGATGCGTTTTTTTTTATTAGATAGAGTGATTCAAGAGGAAGGTTTATATGTATAAAAACATCCTATTGCACCCGTGCGAAGCGGGGGCGGGTCGCTAGTTTTACATAAATTACAAAATATGATATAATGAACAACAAACTTTCATCTTCATCATCCACAATATATTTCTGATCTTAAATCTCAGCCCAAGTATTTCAAGTTGCATGTACAATCCCGCGCTATGCAAAGGCCCGTAGATTGACAACTTAAAAAGACGTACGGGCAAATCCCGTGTCTCGATCCCGGAAAATATTCCCCCGGGGACGCCCCGAGAATCGCGCCGGGACGTGACGGTATTCCCGCAAAATCAATAGGAAGACATTTGAACCGACAAGGATGTAGGAAACAAAAGGGTGGATGAGGTATTTTTAAAACGTTTGAAGTATTTTTAAACTTGTGCCTTTTGGTATGAAATCTGTTTTTCTTTGCGTCATGTGTAATAATGGATTTAAAAAACAATATTTACAATAAGAATAATAATAAGTATCATTCATTCGGCTAAATTACAATGCAGAAAGAAAAAAAACAATAAAAGAAAAAAAAAGGGAAAAAAAAAACAATAACAGATATATATGTAAGTCGCCAAGTCTTGCAAATGCTGATAAGTTGATTTTTTACTCAATAAAAATACACTGCAAATTACAATATCTATGTGAAAATAAGAAATAATCCCATACAAATCTCAAAATCAGACGTAGGAAAAAATAAAATGTAGGGGGAGGATTTGTCCTGAAAATGTGATGGCGGGACGCACTGCACTGGACTCCATTTTGAGTAGTTGGTCAGAGTAAGCGCACAATGGCAACAGTTGAACATTAATTTGGTACAATATACAAAGTAACCACATTATGAGGCTACATTCTGAGTAAGCATTAAACATTACAGGCTTCTAATAATAATAGACTATTGCAGTACCCGCAAAGGGTCACTAAGTTGTAAGTGCTTGAATTGTTGACATCACCGTGTATCCACTTAGTGAGCAATAAAGTTTTTGAAGTCTGAAGTTAATATTCTCACAAGCCAGAAAAAGACGCTCTACTTCTAAGTTATGAACATTCCGAACCACTCTTGCACAAATAAACCGTATCCATAATTGATCAATATAACTTACTACCTCCGGATCCGTCCGCCGCCGTCTAGTGCAACTAAATCCAATACTAGCAAATATAGACTAGAATTTCCAGAGTTAGATCTAGTCGGTGATATAATGATATTATACGTTTTAGGTTACATCACTATTAAATTTACAGCAGACTGCTTCTGAGATGGGATATTTCAGACCCTATATTTTATTACTAGGTCTCGTTCGATGGTGAAACGGAATTAGGTTACTACATATAGACAGAACAGTCAAATGTTAGATACTCGACAAACAATAGCTCTGAAAGACAGTGTTAGAAATATAATGGCTATAAATATTTTTTTGGGTATTAATAAATTAATGGCGGTTGTTAAGACTGGTCTGAGGCCTTGAAGAGGCTTGTCAACATCTGCTATCCAGACGGGTTAAACCACTAAGCGATGACGCTCTTCTTTAGTTTATGTCGCCAAAAATATCATATTTAGACACAATTTGTTTCTGGGTTCAAAAACTCTAACTTTGTCCGCAAAATTAATTTTATTCTCAGGGGTGGCATTCCGGCGGACATCACTTCACATCTTGGTGCTTCACGCTTACTTCAATCACCAATAATGTAAATAATTAAAAATATTACTTGGCTTATTTATTTTTTCTCAAACGACCACAGTCGCAAAGAAATTGAATGTCAAAGATAACTCACCACGAGCGAAGTGAGTTTTGGCGCCCGCCGGAATACCATAGCTGGTCGCACAATCATCAATAATTATTCATTTAACAACAAGTAAATACAAACAGCTTATCAGCGAAAATACTATTTTTATAACAGAAACAACATTAAAATTGCATTACAGCGAAAAACGAGGTAAATTCCATATTTTGTAAATTTTGATTGATCACCTATTTATTTTGTGCCATCGATGATCATTGAACATTAAAATAAATATCAATACAAACGATATTCTCATGATGAATGAGTTTTCAGAACGAATTAATTTTATTTCAAATGTTAAAGTTGAACTTATTTTATGACGGCTCTATCTAAAAGTTCGGAATACTCAATTATTCATACCAATATAAACTTTTATAGTAAAACGGACCTGAGCATATTATTTTATGTAGGTAGATACGTTTTTCAAAAAGTATATTTTATTTATCCTTTTGGTCATTGTTTCAATAGAGCATTTTGCACCGCCAACAGCATTTCTATCTCGGGCATTGGTGGACTGACAAAGAAAGCTTTTAGCACTAAGTTCACCTTAAGCATTAAATATGATAAAAAAAACAAAGTGAGAGTCGAACTAAAGACACAGTATGTTATTTTTGTATGGCGCAATGTACTCTTGCGGCAGTAAAAAATGAATAAATGTTGTTGTAATGTTTTGTTGAGTAAATAAAAGAAACATCTTATTTACTTAACAAAAAATAATCATGATTAAATCTTCTTCTTCCTTGTTAGTCTAAACCAAGTACAAAATATTTTGTTTAGTACAAAAACGGTAATTTGCAACACATAACAACACACACGAATAGCGCCAGTTAAACAAAAGGCAGATGGTCAAATATAACGCGAGATAAATACTATATCTATGTACTCTGCCCTGGGACGTAGATCTAGGACATAACTTATACAATCTGGAAAAGGCATGGTTTGACAAAAAGGGATGTGTATTGACGCCATTTTTGTATTCAGCAGAGGCGCACACATCAACCTTTACAAAACCATTGCAAAATGGGTCTAATGTTAGCCGCATAAGGTGTCCCTATGTAAAGGTTGATGTGAGCGCCTCTGTACTTTTCATTGCTCAGGATTTTTAGAACGTAGTAAACAATAAAAGTTTAATTTTTATGCAATGATTTGAACTTCAAGAAACCTTCCAAAAGTAAGCTCAGTGAAAAATTAGTTTGTGTATCAATAAAATAGACGATGAAATAATAATGCGTTTTCTTAATGTATTTTTTTTTTTTTAAGAAAAACTTGATAATAATATTTTATAAATGCGAAAGTGACTATATAAACTGCCAATATAGGAGTTTAGACAGTATCTATACTATTCAGCGTCTGTACCCACGCCTTCAGATTAAAGTGGCCCTTTAAAGTGGAATCTTAGTACTACTCTTTATCCGATAAAATAAATTGTATAACTATAAAGTGGTTTTGACTTTAACTATAACTGATTTCGAACTCGGATTTAGTGACATTTCGCATCTTTAAGGAGGACAAAGTACGCTCAGACCGAGCCACAAACCACATCTTGTCCGTTCCAGTATCTCTACCTCCCGCCATTCCTGTCTTCGTGTTTTCATGGTAAATTAGCCACGCAAAACCGGTGCGGACCAAGTCCATACTAAATAGCTAATGTGTTTAGTAGAGCACCGGCGAAGGTTTGAATGTATAATTCCCGGATCTTCCCTTGCAGGGCAGGTCGTAATTAATGATATAAGGGGTCTTGTTTTGGACTTTTTAGGTGTTTTTTGAGTTTTTTGACAATCAAAATTGTAAAGAACATGTATTTGTAAGTAGACAAAACAGGACGAATAACTGCGATTTTATGAAGCATTTTTTGCCGAAGGATTTTCAATAAGTAATTTCATTCACAAATAACAATGTGATTTAATTACTTTTAGACTCAAGTTATCAAACATATCATATCTAGCCTCGTAGGTCTCGTTGCCTGGAGTAAATAATAAACAAAATTAGCAGCCTATTGCATCCTTCTGCTGGGCAACACGCGGGCTCAGTAAGGATTATTGAAGGTTATGATAAACCTTCCTGTCAGATGTTATCAACCCGCCCTAAGGCCGCCAACTAGGCTTAATGAATGACATCTAGCGATGTAGCGATATCAACCAGGACCATTAGCTTAGCGTGCAATAAATAAATAAATTGATTAAATTCAACTATAGCTTGCAACACTATAGTAAAATAAAAGTTCGTTTATTAACTCCTTAACGAAGAGGTAAAATCCCCGTTCCCCACTGGAAGGTTAACTTCTGCAAAGCTATAGTAGTTAAAGATAAACTTTTGCTTCTAAACCCATTAGCGTTTTGTATTACATTTTAGCATGTTTCGCTAATTTCCAGATCGGACCGATGTGGGCTTCTAATCGATTGTTTTTCACATAATTGTAATGTGTTTTAGATTAAGGCTGCGACTTAGTCACGCTAGATTAGCGATTCATCATATCAGCCGAACGACGCCCACTGCTGGGCATAGGCCTCCCCCAAAGATCTCCACAACGATCGGTCCTGCGCTGTCCGCATCCAGCGGCTTCCCGCGACCTTGACCAGATCGTCGGTCCACCTTGTGGAGGGCTTGCCCACGGAACGTCGTCCGGTACGCGGTCGCCATTCGAGAACCTTTCCGCCCCAACGGCCATCGGTTCTCCGCGCTATGTGTCCCGCCCACTGCCACTTCAGCGATGCAATCCTTCGAGCGATGTCGGTTGTCTTAGTTCTCCTGCGGATCTCATCATTTCTGATTCGATCAAGCAGGGAAATACCAAGCATCGCTCTCTCCATTGCTCGCTGGGTGACTTTGAGCCTTCTTATGAGACCCATAGTAAACGACCACGTCTCACTCCCATATGTCATTACTGGCAATACACACTGGTCAAAGACTTTCGTCTTGAGACACTGAGGTATTTCGGACGCGAATATATGCCGGAGCTTCCCGAACGCTGCCCATCCGAGCTGGATTCGACGAGAGATCTCTTTCTCGAAGTTGGACTTACCTAACTGGACTGCCTGTCCCAGGCAAACATAGTGGTCAACAACTTCGAGTGTAATGTTCCCAACGTTAACTGGAGCAGGTGCAACATGGGCATTGAGATTAGCGATTAGGCGTCTGAAATTTAAAACCTAGATAATCCTTTTTTCTTAGATATGACACACTTAATTACAGACGAAATCAAGGTTATATAAAAAAAAACGAAATAAGATTGCTACGAAAATAGCTTTATACAGTCCTTGGAGCTAAAAACTACAAACTATTCTAGTACCTAAAGCTTCAGTAGATGAACAGGGCGAACGCTACCACAAGATAGTTTTATTGTTAACAAGCGGCCGCCCGCGACTTCGTCCGCGTGGAATTTAGTTCAGCCAGCGAGTACAAATTGTAGCCCGAATGTTATTTCGATGTTAAACCCTTGTAATTCGGAAAGCACCCATAGTTACGCTAATGACAGCAGCCGTCTGTCATCAACTGTCATGCCATACCACGTGATGCCGCGTACTTTTTCATATTTTACTTGATATTTTCAACAATTTACACAATATCTTTATAAACTATGTGTTATTCAGATGTATAAGCAACATTGTTGTGAAGTTTCATTAAAATCCATTCAGTAGTTTTTACGCGTTTTTCGCCTTTATAATAGTAGTAGGATAACTTATTACAACCATACTCAGGTATATACAACCAACGGGTAAATTTAAAAAAATATTCTTAGGATCTATTCCACTTGATAAAAGAAAACAGTATGTTTACATGTGTATAACTTTATGTTCCAAATATTGACTTCAATGACGTGACTTACATACATATCCTAAGGACCATATTATATCCCAAACGGGGTATTCAGGTATACTGCACTACAAGTGACAGCCAACACTTTACTTTTTTACCTTTGACCAGCCCTTTTTTTTCACTTAATTGTGAGTAAGTCTTGATCGAGGGTATTATTAGCTTCATTTTTCGAAAACGTGACGGTATTTTTATCTAAAAGCGCTTGCCATAATCGCTCCTCTCATGACAAACACACAGCCCTCTAATACTTAGCTAAGTTCTAATATTAATGTACATTTAGCGTGCACGTTAAACAGAGATTAAGCAGAAACTAAGTTAAATATAACATGTTGTTTATTAAAGGAAAAGGTTTATTAGCATCGGGTTAAATGTAAACGATTTTACGCAAGATACACAAGGTTTACTAGACTAAGGCAAAAAAAAGACGGTTTTATCAATTGATCAAATACTGATTTAAGCAAACTTGTATGGAAACCTATGTAAAGGTTGATGTGAACGTTAAATTCCGACCTGCTAAGAGTACGGTGGACGGCACCTCACTCTTCCAGCTTCCACCTTTTTCCAGTCAATCCTCCTTCCTCTATTGCAAAGAAATGACATTTGGCAAGAGCGAGAGAAAAAACGGAAATGGGTAACCTGATGTGCTGTTGACTGTACCTGCTAAGAATCAGCTGTTCAAAAAATATTGCAAAATGGTAAATTCTAATAATATTCTTCTTCTTATCTCTTTTTACTATCCATTCTGGCAACATGGTCTGCTTCTAAATTTTGTCCATGAAACATAAATAAAACACACAAAATAATAATCCAAAAAGCCCACGACCTCTCCAATATTGTTATGAACCTGAGACAAAATTTTAATTAAACCCTTTGGACTGGTGCAATGACAAACGGTCTATACAGCCTACAGACAAGTACAAGACAACGGCCATTATTTAGCAAGGGTAAGGAGGGGTGAAATGTAATCAAAATTCGTTTTGGATCATCCCCCGCCGCTGTCATCATTGTAGGTGTGATTGGTTGGAATATTAATTGAAATTACAATTAGATTGGAATATTATTTTGTTATTTTAGGGGATGTATTGAAATTGGGTTAGTGTAACTCGTAGTAACTAGATGAGCGGACTATTTTTAAGGTAATTATTGTTCATGAGAGTCAAATAATTGTTTATATTTATTGTAATAGATTTGTTACGAGTAGAGGCATAAATACGGTTCTAATATACGAATACACACTAGGAAAGAGAAACCAGAGATTTTTCTTGATTAGGCATAATAGGAAACGTTTCTGCCAACAGCCGGGGATTGTAGGCAGATGCGATTCCTGTCTAAAACTAACCTGCTATGCCATTCCGGTTAGCGCCAAAACTCACATCGCTCATGGTGAGTTATCTTTAAAATTTAATTTCAATGCGAATTTGGTCGTTTGAGAGAAAATAACTTAGTCAAATTTCATTTTTTAATTATCTACATACAAAATGAGAGAAAATACTATTTCGGAGTGAAACAACATGACAAATATTACATTGAAAAATGAAACACGGTTACAATGATTAGTAGATTCTTAAATAAATACAAATACAAAAGTAGAACCATTATTATTTAGTGTTCACCATTTTTACAAGGAACCTTAGAAATATCATCCCTCACATCCAATCTACCCAAACTTACCGTCAGGAAAAGAAAAATGACATAAGGAAAACCGCACATTCATTACACAATATGAAACCATAAAATCATTATTACATCCTGCAGATAGGTACCATACATTCTAGGGGTTTCCCAACAGAAAAACTGAATTTCGCGAAAGAATATCGAGAGTAATTTATTATATTCTCACAAAGCATTAATTAAATTATGTGTCCGACGAGACATAAAAAATTGAAACAAAAACGCAACGAAAAATGCTTTAATAAATCATAAAACATTGTCACAGGTAAGAACAAAGCAGTGTAATCAAAATATAAAATGCAAGCTTAGATTATGTATAGTGGAAAACACGGCACGGCAACAGAGTAAACTCCTGAAAAAAGCGGCTAAGTTCGAGTCGTACTGGCATAAAAAAGGTTCCAGAAGCATTTTTTAAAACTACTAACTAGTAAGGGTATTTTTATTTCAGCATTAGGGATAATGAATGCATTATCATCTCCATAAAGATTGGAAACCCAGCAAAATATTAGGTCTCGGCCTTTGGCAGGACTCGAACCAGCGTCTTCCGCAGCGTTCAAGACCAAGACAGCTGCAAGACCGAATGTTTTTTCTGGGTTTCCTACCATCACCAACTAAATAGTTCAAACCACTTTTGGATGGAAGTTTGCATGTTGAGGTACATCCTTTTATATTTTTAGTGGGGGGACGGCATACATTTCACCACTTTGGAAGTGTCTCTCGCGCGATCTATTCAGTTTAAAAAAAGTTAGAAACTTCTACATCATTTTTGATGACCTATCCTTATGGATAGTCCGGATTTGATGAAAAAATAAGTGTTTCAGTTCTAAGTATAACATGACATAACATACGGACGGACAGACAGACAAGACGAATCTGTAAAGGTTCCGTTATATACGGAACCCCAAAAAACGGGCAGAAAATAAAACATGAAATATACAGGGATAATTTAAATATCACAATTAATCTGGCTCGTGTTCCCGCTGTCACGGAGTGGCGTCAGCAAAACAATCGGATTGGGCCGAAACTGTCACTCATTGCGATACACGTAAATGTTTTTGGTATTGATATTTTGACTGCTTTTTTGCTGGAGTTCTGGATTTTCGAGTATTCCCGCCTGTCATGTTATGTCAAAATGGTTTTAACTTTAAAATAGTTCATGTGCTAGATTAAACAAACGGATATTGACTCAGTTACGGCGAAGTTAGGTCTAAAATTTTGAATCATTTAGTCAATTTTAAAACTGCTTTATACATATGTGAAATGTGATTGATTTTATAGAAGTGTTAAGTTTTTTAAATAATTTAGCGATAGTCCCTACGAAAAAAATATTCTCCAAAATTGTTCTCTGTCAGTCTCAGTGTTCTTTTGTTGTCTTAATTACAGATGAACGTTTATTACATGCTCATCATTCAGAGAATGTCCAACACAGGATGGCCGAAGAAGAATGCCTTCGAGAGGCAATTTTTAAAGGACAGAGGAGCCTCTTTCGATGCCTTTGAAGGCCGGACGCACCCGTATGAAAAAGTCGCTACACTTAAAATTACATTATTTCTAAAATTACCCCCCGAGGCGGTAATTACATAAAATACTATCACAATGAAGAAGTAAAGAATATGAACAAAAAATAAAAGTACTTGCAACACTGTGATCCACAAGTACATTTACATTGTTTCTAAAACTACCCCCCATGGCGGTAATTACATAATAGTACATTGTTATCCTAGGGGTGAAAGTAACTTATTTAGTCCCGAGACGGGGTTTGGCGCCCGGAACGAAGTGAGGGCGCCAATAGTTCGAGGGACTAAATAAGTCTTTCACCCGAGGTAAACACTGTGCTTTTCATTACGAATACAAGGAAAGTAAAAATAAAACATGAATTAGCCAAAGAAAAAGATTTAAAAATAAATGAAGATCGAATTGGCGCTATCCCGCCTATTTTGTTTGTTTTTTTTTTCTGTGGCGGGCCCACTATTCAGCCATTATTTTTTATTTTTTTCATTGGAAAAATGGTAAATATTTTGCTCTAAGCTTAGTTATTTTGAAGAAATTGTTGAAACTGAATTATAATAAAGTTATTTATAAAATATACATTCTCTAATCAATACTTAACTTTAAGTTATTTCAATTTTACATCGTGGCTGTATAGAAAGTTGGAACATGGTTCAATAGATATGTGAAAAATAACTAAGTTTTTTTTTAATAATTTGGCAGATGTCAGTTGAAAGTGATTCTCCCTAGGGATGAAAAGTATTACTTTCAGCCCGCTTCTCAGGTCAGTAATGACCTACTTTCAGAGTATGAGTAATGAAAAATATTATAATGGTGAAGAAGTAGCATACCCAAGAAATATCAACAAAAAATAAAAGTATTTGCGACACTGTGATCCCAGAAGTACATTATTTTAATACAGGGCTGTTATTTTGTTGACCTTACCGCTTCCAAATTGTACTCCCTTATTAATAGATCGGAGATACGTACGCTTTTGTCTTTCTCTACTCGTCTTGTGGATTTAATGGGAAATTTAAACAACACTTTAGTGAGGGGAACGTACGGATTTCATCGAATTTGAAAATCAACATTTTTACTGTGCTGATTTATTTCAATATGAATAGGCCATAATTCAAACGGCCAGCTAAAGTCTCAGTCAACCTTTAAAATTTCTATCAGCAAAATAATTGATTGGGCAACAAATAATATCGCATTGGTCAGCTGAAAATTTATTGCAAATATATGAAAGCAGCGTAATTTATGAGTTAGCTATTTTCATAGGTAAGATTTATTACCACAATTAGAAAACTCTAAAATATATTTTTTGGGGACAGCCAACCTTTTTGATACATTTTCTATTTTTATATTTTTTTGGAGGGGTTTGTTTATTATAATATTCAGGCGAGTGAAGTATTGTGTTATTGTTCTTAAAGGGTTTTCAATTTTTGATTGTTTCATGTAAGTGAATCTTTCTTTCATTTATAATACTTTGTTTCATTCCCACCAATTTTCGCCGACTAACTATCAATTTAAAAAAATCCACTATCTAATACAGTACAGTCCACTTAATCACTCTTCCTTGCTTTTTTCTCGTCTTGTTCAATATTTTAAGTAATTTTTAACTGTTGAAGGAACACAATATCTGCGCATTTCGCGTGCAATAGCAAAATAAGGCTTCAACAAACCTAATCATTAAAGGCTCTAAACGTTTTTCCCACAAATCATCACTAGAACGGATATTACAGATCCCTTATCGAGTTAATTTGTGTCTATCCCATCACTAGCTGCCTCTTCTGATTAAAACGAGTCGCAAATTAAAATCTTAGATGCGTGGTTTGGCGACGCAGCGGGGCCGCAAACCGCGAGAATATATTTAGTCTACTGTTTAATTTTAAACTAGGGTTCACAAATATACACAGGAGGTAAAAGACAAATATTTAATATTGTGTTTATGTGTGTTAAAGACAGAGCCAAGCGGGTAGTTGACCAAAAAGGTATTAGGGATTTGATCGTGGCCTAAACATCTACATTTTCAGGGACGGAAAAGCAGACACGTTCGGAAACACACAAGCTAGGCAACAACAACTCAGGCTGTATGATATAAATACTCTTGCCTACTACATCTTCGAACGGTTATTGCATCAATTAATTTTTAAAGTGACTAGACAGTCGCAAAATATATATTCATTTATCGTAACTGTAACAAGATTTTTAAAAACGTGATCTTTTACGATGGCGAATTAAGATAAAATAAAACTGAGAATTCCAAAGTTTGCCAATACTAAGTAGTTGTTTGGTTACCAAGTTTTTCGGTCTGAAACTATTCTAGAAGCATCTCGGTCGGTTCCGGTCGTGATGAACCGCCTCCAAAGTGCATAAGTTTACGAATTAAACTCCGAAACGTGCACGCACTTCAACTGTAGAGTAGTTAGTAGTTTACTTTAATTTATTACGTCTTGTTCTGTTGTGATGTAGAGGGATAATGAACTCGATGTTAGTGTGGGTACAGCTAGCAAAAAAAGTCTTAACAAAAAACTAATTTGTAAGATCAACGGCTAAACACAGGCCACACCTCTACTATGGATGATACGAGCCAACACGCGGGCTTTGCGAGTATGTGAAAGAAGTGTATGTTAGTCTAGTGATAATGTTAAACCTAACTGTCAGATGTTCTCATGCCGCCGACGTAGTGACATCAAGCGACGTCAGCTCTAAACCAGTAAATTAATTGTTTTTTTAAAAGACACTTTAGCCGTGGTAAATAGAACAAGACATCCCATCACACATCTAAAATCTAGTTTCTTAAACGTAGTTCGTGAGTTAGGCTTTAGAAATTAAGCGCGTTTAAAAATCCGGTCAATGAAAATACTGTAAAAAGCTTTGCTTTTAATTTACAGTTCAATTAATCCAATCTGGGGGGCTAAAACGGTAACATTTAGATGATTCATATTATGAAACATCTAACTGACGTTTCATCCAGGCCGCGGTCCGTTTCGAGTCAAAAGCGAGTAATAGCGCGCTGACGTCGCTCACGTTCATACAATTTATCAATTCGGGATGCGTGTGAGCGCGCTGTTACTCACTTTTGACTCGAAACGGACCGCGGTCTAGATGAAACGTCAGTTAGATGATTCATAATATGAAATGCTAAAATGTTGCTGTTTTAGCCCCCCTTATCAGTTGTCACTCAGAAATACCAATAAATCCCAAACCTACCTGACATTATGTGACATGTCTTGAGAATCGTTCCGGAGAATTTCATCATTGTCAATTAAGAAACTCCAACAGGCCTAATAAGTTTTAATTAATCTAATTGAATTTAAGTTAAGCCGAGGGGAACAGGAAATACAGTGGCAACTATTCTGTAGAGCCAAAACTAAGTTATAGTTTACTAGTAATAAGGAACAAACCGTTTGAATTGTAGATTCGCTTACCTGTAACAAAAATGCATACATTATGAATAATCAAAATAATAATAAATCATTTATTAACGACATTTTATATAAAGATTACAGTAGGTTTTACCAGCCAGCATGAAATGTTATCTACTATATAAAAATAAGTCGGGTTTTCCTTCCTGACGCAATAACTCCAGAACGCACGAACCGATTTCCACGGTTTTGCATTCGTTGGAAAGGTCTCGGGGTCCGTGAGGTTTATAGCAAAGAAAGTTCAGGAAAATTTCAACAGAAAAGCGGGAAAATCTTTTTTCACATGCAGCTAAGTCCACGCGGACGAAGTCGCGGGCGGCTGCTAGTTGGCTTATAATTTGTAATTTTTTTACCAACTGTTGATACCTAAATACTGTACACGTATTAAATTGCAGAATTTACACAACCCTTTGTGGTTTTTAGATGCGAAATAAATGCTGTCTGTATTTATGTTAAGTGTTTATGTGATAAATGAATAAAAAAAAAATATCCTCTATAAATACTAATTTGGCGAGATTTTTAATCTTAATTTATTCGTAAGCTTTTTATGCTGATTGTACATTGCATAATATCTTTGTTTATTGATTATTATGAGACCCACTCAGCCCGCTAAGACAATTCTACTTAGTAACTTTAATTTCGTGGAGCAGTAGGCGGTTTCCAGCCTGTGGCGTAAAGGTCGAGGGTTCGATTCCTACCAGAACAAACATTCATGAGATGAACATTTACTTCCTAACACTCATAGTACAAACTCTGCTTATTTTGTGGTGTGTTTGTTTGTGTGATTATGTATTTATTTGATTAGTACTCAGAGGTCCTACTAACTTGGGTTTGATTAGCAGCTAGGCTTAATATTCAACAGAAGTAGTTTATATTTCCTCAGTGTGCTCATCATAATATTATAAATGTGAAAGTTTGTATGTGTGGATGCGCCGTGTTTCTCTTCCACGTAGAAACTACTAAATGGATTTGAATGAAACTTCACAATATTATAGCTTATATGTCTGAATGGCACATAGGCTACAATTTCTGAAAAAATTTTTTTTTTTTGTCTTACTGAAGTCCACGCGGACGAAGTAGCGGGCGGCCGCTAGTATAAGATAAGAATAATAATGTATTTAGAACATTTCAGCATATTTATAAGTTTTGAAAACCAGCAGAAAGTAAAATTGTTGGTAAAGATGTCTCATGATTTAATTCCTCACATGAAGTCTACGAAAATCGCCGTTTTGGGGGCGAAAAGTATATGAAAGTTTAGAACATTTCATCTAAAATGACAGTCCAAAGTCACTATTAACCTCTGTAAGAAGCTCTCATTAGTGCCACTGTTTTAACCCGACAATTACACAAAATGCCTTTCTCGAGACTGAAAAACAAATACATTTATTTTTAAAAACAATCAATGTCAAATGCACCCTTCCTTTCCTGGTGAGCGGTTAAATATTTAACTAGATATCACTGCTTTTAATTCATAAGCTGACAGCGATTTATTCAGAAATGATAACTCGTTAATATCAAACGTTCACGGTGTTAGACAAGGTCAAGGTATTTTAACCGTTTTTTTTGGTCTCATCTCATCTCTTAACAAGATATAGCTTATTAAACAAAAATATTATACTAACACTATTCAAATCATTATATTCATCAAGCCATCAGCCGGAACCAACTGTTATGCAGTTGGTTCCGGCTGATGGCCTTCGAAGCCTTCCGAAGCACAGAGATGCCTTAAAATAATTCACTAAATTTTGGTTGATATTAACCCTTCCCTTCACCGACCAAGCGTGCGATGCTAACTTTGATTAGAACAGAAAGAGGATGCAAAATCAGGTCCAATGGACCTGTTTTCAGAGAATCACTAGAATGCAAGTCATTCTTACGTCAGTCTCATGTGCCATTTTCCGAACTCTCTAAGTAAGAACGTAACGTATCTTCCTATTTTATTTTTGGCAATGATAAAATAGGTCGTTGCCGATCGACTTTACTGAGCCACAGGCATAATATGGATAGGACAAACTAAACTTAAGATAAGGTAAGATATACTTTATTGCACAAAGAAAACAATTAAGTCAGAAATAAACAGATATTTAGGATGTAAAATTTAGTTTATTAATTTAATATCCGCTCAAAGCTTATCACTCAACATCACCCCTTATAACGTATTCATAGGACAACCACGATACTAGGTATTCCTTACCCGTCCACTATCATTAAAGTGACTATTTTACTTTACATAAATCGCTGTTTCCATCATTATTCAATGATAGGAAGTGTTAGCTGTCATTACAACACGTCAAATGAAAGTCAATGAAAGCCGGACTTTGTGTTTCTGCGAATCTCGTTTAATATTAATAAACCAATTGTATGCTGTTTGATGGGTAAAATGGTTAAAGTTATTTAAACTACGTTGGCTATGGAAACTAGAATACATCAATGTTTTATGTATTCATTTTATTATTGTCAATTAAATTTTTATGTGATTCATTATTTTGCGTTTGGGATAAAACGCAATGTAAGTGGCATGGCGCCTCATAAGAAATATGTGAGAAACGACGCATCGGATGACGCTGCGACGTCGCAACGTAACGCAACACAACGCGCAAGAAAGCTAAATGACAAAAGAAGTAATAATAACTTAATAATTACCATCTCGTTGCTAAAAGACAATAGGGCCTCAAGTCCAAATTGACTTATGGCCGTTTTGCTCTGAATTTAGTCTCCAATGCGATAAATACCAAAAGATGCGCGCATGCGTATTAATTTATTGAGAACCCTATTTTGACAGATGGCGACATCTGTCTGAGAAAAATAAAAAAAGAATCATCAAAATCGGTTCCCCCAATCAAAATTCAGAAAAATCAAAAGGGAAGAAAAAAAAAAGGAAAAACCGTTTATTGAAGTTGTAAGGTAACAAACCTCACAACTTCAATAAACGGTTTTTCTTTCTTTTCTTCTTTTCTTCAAAGACAAAATTAAAAAAACACACTCGAATTGATAACATTCTCCATTTTTGAAGTCGTTTAAAAATATGGCATCATCCACAATTTTAATGTGAACGCCACAAGTAAAAATGTACCAAACTCTTGGTACATTTTTACTTGTGGCTTTTACGTTCGTGCGACTTGCGCGACTTGTTAAAAAGGGTGTTATAATATTAATACCTTATTGGCAGATAAGCAATCCATAACTAGCTAGCCTTAAGTCACTTTTCTCATTTCAAACGTTTATTAGATAATCGTTTGCGTCTTTTTTATAATATCCGACATTGACGACCCTTCAGAGTGTCTTCATTAAAATAATAATATCATTTAAATCAAGGGGTGCCAAGGGCCAGCCATTATTAACGTTCCGAGGACAGACTCCTTAACGTGACCTGAATGTGATGTACCACTATCAACCTTATTGCAAATGGCATAATGACCGGAATGACCAGATGCTTTTAATGACTAGATGTGGGATTTTAACGTAATGTGGGTATTGTAGAATTAAAGGATTTTGGTTGCCCCTGGCTCAGTTGCGACATGATCGGTAACGATCGCCGTTGTAAAGCAACCTACGCCGGGTCAGAAATGGGATGGGTGACTATCCCGACTGAAATTTGGAAATGTACTTTTTGAGAATCTCCGTCCTTCGAAAGGCACATTAAGCAGTTGGTACCTAAGCCGTCTTGATGAATATAATGATTTGAATAGTGTGCTAGCTATGAGTCGTTAACCTAAGTCGGAGGCCTTATGGCGGCTTGATAACATCTGACAGCAAGGTTCATTACTAACCTAACAGCCCTTCAACAATCCGCACCGGAAGTCTATTGAAGTATTACTTGAGGTAAGCCTATTTAAAGGCAGTTTATGTTTTGCTTCTTTCCACTAGCGACTTACCCCTTTAATCATTAAAACGAACGCAACGCTAAAGCATAGTTTAAGCAAGTTACGTGTTATGTCACTCGCAAATGGCGGCAGCAACAAGAATGAAAGAGACAAAGCGATACGAAACTTAATGTGTTGTTGAATCGGTGTTTTGTGCTGTTGAGTCAACACAAGTTAATATTCATATTAATGCTTAGCCAGAAAACCAGTCAACACAAGTCTTAATTTTGCACATTCAAGCTTACTTATAGTTATTTGCTACCACTAAGTGGTTATCTGATCTCGCCGGCACCCTATTGGTATAAGCCTGCAATTTGGTACTCAGTTTAGCTACCGATGTTTAGCTGTTTGCTTATGTTATGCACTTATGCCGACACATTGTTGCCAGTAGTGCAAATGTTTAGTTTTAGTAAGTTCGTAAAAAAGACGTATTTCTAGACGAAAGATAAAGAAAAGGACCGAGGTCTGTATACTACGTGTGAACATTGTTTTCACGAAAAGGTACATTTCTCTTAATTGTTTGGACACAAAATGTTTTGGCAAAAACTAAAAAAAAATATGACAAACAAAGATACCTAAAACTCGCACATAACATGGCTCTTATGTGATTATTACACAAATTTTTAATTTGGCTTAGAGGAATAGTAATTTCCAATCGATTGCAAAAATACCAACTTCAAAGTAATTCATTTATAATGACCTTGATGAAATTTTTGGACCCCTGTGAATTGGGCCACCCTTTATAGGTATTTGACATATAATATGGTATGCGAGCATCAGGGGTTTAACGAGCCCAAAGTTCCACAAAAAAAGACAGAACCGCAAGGAATACAGTTTTTTAATTAACTGAAAACCTACTTTTCCTCCCGAAAGTTCTAGTTTTAGCGAAAAACAAGGAATACTCGTAAATAAATAATCATTTTCCAGAGCTGAAACTGGGGCATACTTCGTATTAGAAGCCATATTTTTAGTCGAAATAGGTGCTTCATATATATTGGACCTACTGATTTTCAAAGATCTTTAGGGGAAACCTTTTGTTACGGCGTGTAATAAAACGTCACGCTGACGTGAACCAAAACTGAACGTCGACCAAACGTTATTGAAACTCACCACTGCTTAGGAAATGACAAGCATTCACTTATAATACCAAAAAGGAGCACTACTAAAGTTTGTATGAGTGGATGTGCTGTGTTGCTCTTTCACGTAAAAAGTACTGGATGGATTTTACTGTAACTTTACAATAATTTAGTTTATGCATCTGAATAGCACATGGGCTACGCGGACGAAGTCGCGGGCGCCCGCTAGTTAAACATAAAATCAAAAATTCAAAATTTAATATCCGCCTAGCGCTATCACTTTCAGTTCTATAGAGATGGCATGTGGCATGTGTTTTAAGGTGTGCTCAACCTTTGACGTTCACGTTTGTTAATTCTGAGGTATGTTTGCTGGTAATCTTTCATCTTATTAGTCACAAATTCTAACAACGCAAATCTTGCTCTTTTTAATTGCAAAAAAGCAAGAGTAACTCAATTCTCTTAGCTGAATTCAATAAAAAAACTAAATTTACCACTCCAGTTACAATCTACCCTTTACAGTCTAGACGACCTTTCAGGCCAAGAGCCGGACAATTAATGTCCCCAACAACCTACGTGCGTAGCGTAAGTCAGTGGAGGGGAGGGGGGGGGGGACATTAGGGCTCTGATTACTGGTTACACTGGAATATTTCTATCACGTAATATTGAGTGAAAAATGGTCATTCAGGCTGCTCTATCCTGCGAGGTGTTATTAAAGGTGACTTTGTTTGGAAAAATTAAGATTGTTGAGGCGATTGAATGGTAATGTATATTTGATAAGTTTGAGCTTTAATTGTACGAGT
This sequence comes from Udea ferrugalis, assembly GCA_950022985.1. Lineage (NCBI taxonomy): Eukaryota > Metazoa > Arthropoda > Insecta > Lepidoptera > Crambidae > Udea > Udea ferrugalis. The sequence continues at coordinate 4,662,038 of OX465541.1, forward strand.
GTAGATGGATTTTAGTATTGACTTAATTTGAGGTGGCTGTTGTGACGGTTGATCAGTAAAGCAATTCATGCTGGGTCGGAAATGTAATGGGTGACCACTCCGACAGGCATTTAATGTGTGGTGTATTTTTCAAGCATTTCGGTGCTTTGAAAGAGACGTTTAACAGTTGGCCCCGGTTGACGTCGCTATATCTCAGTCGTTAGGCCTAGTCAAAGGCCTTCGGGCGGCTTGATAACATCTGACATTAAGGTTGCTCACTAACCTTACACCCCTCCAACAATTACATCGAGCCCGTGTGGCTCGCGTCACCTCATTTAACTTGATGGAAGGCTTAGGCCCCACGGTGGGGTGGGATGAAGGCTGTTCTTTGTAACGAAACACACTCATGTGACCTCACCCTTAAGAATAAAAGTAAAAAAAAACTATTTTGCATTATGCATCCTGAAATAACTGTAGCGAATAACCGATCACACGGATGATTTCGCGTTATTGACAAAGATTAGTACACAACCAGAAACTCACACACAGCATCAAAGCTTTGAAAAACCAAACATCAACACTGAAAAAAATATTTATTCCGTAATTCATGAACGCATATCGAAAATCCCTCACATATTTTTTTGCAAAAACTCACAACATACGACTTTCTTGTGTCTTTGAGCTCAGGCAAAGTTGGTCAAGATTAAAGAAACATTACTGTACCTAGATGAAAAACTTTTTCGCAAACATATTACGAATGTTACTGTTTAATAAAGTTATATTATTATGTTTTCTTTCACCTCTGAGTAGGGTAAAAGTTTATAGACTTTTATAAGTTCGATATAAACTTAAGAATAACTTTCTGTAGGTCTGAGTTAATGTTTCAAGATTTCTAACGGCTGTATTATATTAATTGTTCTTTCAGGCGTGATCGTCAACTTGCCCTTTAGAATGTTAATTGGAGCATTATGTTATAGCCTTGTGCCTAGTCAGCTGAACGACGCCCACAGCTGGGCATAGGCCTATCTCAAGGAGTCCTAGTCCCGGAGTAATTCTGCACATTGCCTATTTTGGTTCTATCTGGGTTTACTCAGATCACCTTAGAGGTGCATGGAGCTGTGTTTTTTAACAAACAATGACAAACCGTTGTTTCCAATACTTAGGTGCAAATATCAGATCAATTGCTCAAAATACATCCCAGCACAGCTCAGCTCTGGTGCAAAACAGACCTTAGAGTGTTGGTGTAAATTGCCTTAAGTATATTAAGGTTAGAGTGATCGCATTAAACGGTAATTAAAAATAAATGAATCTCAAAAAGTGAGGGTCGTTTGCTTCGTCCACATTCGAGATGAATAAAAATTTTACTGTCCCTCTCGGCTGTCCGCCATCTTGTTGCCCGCAAAATTAATTCAAAATGGCCGATGCTACGCACAGCAATGTGCTTAATGAGGGACTATTAAGTTGCGCCAAGAATGATGGTAGGAATGCATTTTTTGTTCACTGACTAATAAAATGTTTATGACAAGATCCCATTACGAACAGCGAATATCAAACAGGCTTGTACTGGGTATCACTTAATCTGTAAAAGGCTTTTAACGTAGGCAATAATGATGGTAATTAAAAAACTATTCTGGTATAACAATAATATAAAAACATGTGCCTCTTGTGATATGAAGATATTCAGGGGCCGCATTCAGAATGTATTCATAGTTCTGGATAGAGTAGTTCAAAACTGCGAAGTTCATTTGAAGGTTCGGTTTCTACAAAGGAAGAGAAAATAAGAGTTGTTTTTTATTGAAGCGAAGTGAAGTTTAGTGCTAGCTAGAGACGTGTGACGCCAGCATGATTTGAAAAATCGTCTAATGTCGTATACCACTTTCTTCGTCATCTCACAATCATTTTCAAGAAACTTATAATCAACTAATCCTATCACCCTGTTTAGATCTAAACCTACACCCACAAGTAAGTCGTTCCAGATAGTGAACTAATAAATAAAGTAGCTAAGCGATAATCAGTGAAATTAAAATATTAAACTAAATAAACTCATCAAATCTATTAGAATTGGAATAAAAATGAGACGGCGCGATCCCGGCGTAAATCTCTCGTACAGTGAGCATCAAAATTATGTACGGTAACAAAGCCGTCAAAAAGGTATTGACGGTTTGAAAAAACAACTGTAACACAAAATGTCAGAGTCGTATTTCGTTTGGAGCGTCACTAAAATCTGTAACAAGTGAAACTCTACTTTAACTTGGTAAAGATAAGGTTGCTTTTCGTAAACACTTTAGACATATTTTTTCACTTTGAACGCACATTTAATTTCGATGCTGACTGTACGCTGCGTAGGCGCATGATTGATTGCTTTGTATGAATTATGTACAAGGCTTGTACTGACAGAGAAGTTAGAAAAGCATTGGTTTGAGTAGATGTGGCAAATTTAAAGAATTATTTGAACAGATTTGATGAAAGCAAGATGTTAATGCATTCAACAAGATTTCAAGATGGTCCATTAGTTCTGCTTGGTACAAATAACAACATTAAGTTATCCAAAATGACTTCACATTTATTAGAACTTAAAAATACCTAATATTTTATTTGAGTACTTAATAGACAACTTAATAGGAGCTATAAACATAATATCTACGTATTCTTCAGTGTTTACCTTGAAAAATACTTATTTGTGCGATAGAATATTCATAGAACAATACCAAATTATGTACGGTACACATTGCCAATCCTAAATAATCACGATGGCTCGTTTAGATGCGAGCTCAAGTAAAAAAGCGCATAGCAACCAAAATGAAACCTAAGCATCCACAAAATAAAAACAAAATCTTGTTTCCCTGCAGGTAAATACCAAACATACACATACACCAACTGAGCACAGGTTTAACTGCGACCTCATAAGTTACCTCATCCGCCCGGACGCATGATTTATACCTCCACGGTCCCACAAACTGTCACAATGTCGTCCATAAATTAAATTCTCCACTAATGAGTTAGATTATGACGTGCTTTAGGGCCCTTTTCCACTGGGATGCTGAGAATGCCACCTGCCATGCATTAGCTTCAGCGACAGTTGGAATGGGACGAAAACGCTTGGTGGCGAAAGAAAAGTCGCGGGTATGTGTTGAGAAGCACTTGGATTCAGTAATGCTCAGTTCATTGCAATGACAACCTTTTTCTTCAAAGTTTGGGCATTTTTATTTCTGTAGTTAGAAAGGCCCTCGAATATTGACGACTGTGTATAGGGCTATCCCTTGCTAGCACCAATATCCTGTATATAAGCTAGCCTTTCCGCCTCATTGCAGAGAAGTAGAAATAGGTTTTCCATTGTATTCGGATCATAACAATATCGCAGAAATGTCACTACAAACCCGCAATTGATTCACAAAATAGAGGAGTCTATAATAATTGAACTCAAGGATTATCCTAAATAGAAAAACTACAAAATACATGATGAGAATGCACTTGCATCTAATATGTTGCACAGTATGGTGGCCCAGTGTAAAAGATCCCTAAGAGTATATTAATTTGGACATACGGGTGGTCTTAATATATCGACTTAATAACCTTTTAATATTCTTTCATACAAGAAAAAGAAATGTCGTTGTCTCAACATACATTTGTGATGAATGAGGTTAGATAAATTAAAAACTGTTGAAATTTTAAACGAAACTAATGTAATAAAGCACAAGGAAGACATGTTTGATTCATTGGGTTACTTTCATTAATGAAATGTAATATTTCTTTTTTTTTAATAACTAAAAGATGTATTACACCGCATGGAATGTACTTACCAAATAAAAATATTCTACACTTATACCTTAATAACAGTTAGCGTGTGGTGATTATTTAGATTTTAATCGTGATGAAAATAAAGTATTATTTAACAATTTTTTATTGCAAAGCTTAGCTAAGCAAAGCTTTCTTGAATTTACTTAGCAGTTACATTGGTAACACTTTGAAAAAATTAGAAACCTTAATCATACATTTAAGCCTGCTTTACATTTTTCGATATTTCGACCCACCTTTGGCTTGACAGGTCTAAAATTCAGAACTCGCTGTTAGTTCTTATTTGCAGATATGTGTTAGTTTTTTTGAAATCAGTAAGGTGTCTAAAACTTACTTTGTACAGTAATAAAGCTTCAATTCAAAAGACCTAATCACTCTACCAGAAACCTAAGCCATGCTTTTGTTAACATCGCCTATAGTACAGTAATGTCGATTTTCATTGCGATCATAATAAACAAAATGGCGGGCTTTGTAGAAGTTCATTCGGCTCTGAGATAGTCCATTACTTTCGTACCAACACGTTCTAGCTACGCAATAGTTCTGCACAGAGTAATGAAGGAACAGAGTAAGCGACGGCAAATGGAATAATAACAGGCAGATTTGCTTTTATTTACCAGTATAACTTCTTTGCGTTAGTTTAAAAGTTATCCCGATCTACGAGTATTACTTTACAATCGATTGCGGTTGTTATTGTCAGTAAATGGTGATTCCATATCCCTGGCAATACGAGACAGTGTCTGAGAAGCATTTTGAATTAGTAATGTTTTGCAACTAAACAAAAAGAAGACTGTCCTATTTGACCCAAAAAAGCAACTTCCTTGACAACCTAGTTCGAATATTTAAATATTTCAGAGCCCTCTTTTCGTTTTCTGAGGAAACAAAAAAGGTTTTTTTATTTTCATATCCTTTCACCATTGAAAGGATATGAAAATAAAAAAACCTTTTTTGTTTACAGGAGGTATGAACCTCATGCCATAATTTAGACAAGTCACATTGGAAACTGTTACACATTTAAATCTGTAGCTTCATGTAGGAGATATATTAAGTTTTAACGTACAGAAAGACAAGCGTTAGGCGTAGAATTGCTAACTCTCTGATTTCGCCTACCCTGTGCCTCACGAAATAAAATGTTCAACCGTTGATAGCCATAATAAAACCGTGCGAATCGACACACGGCGCTGACTCGACATAAAACAAATTAAACAAGCTATGACTACAACAAAAACGAGTACAATTAATAAGAAAATTACCTAAAGATAGGAAACCAGAAAAAGGCATTCGGTCTTGGCATCAGGCAGAAAATTACCTAATCGAATACTTTCGTAGTTAGAGATAGATTTTTGGTTGTATTTTATTTGAAACTGGATTTTTTCAGGTCATGGGAAGAACAATGGCAAAACTGTTAGAAAGGCCGGTGTTCAACTGCAACGGTTAATAAAACACAAATCACAATACAATATGACCTATCCTGCTTCAATTCTTAACTCAGGGCATCATTAGCAGTCATCAGAGTCTGTTGAACTTAATGATTTCCTAACCCCCGAATTCACAAAAGCAAATCAACGTTAAGCATCCCTCAAAAGTGTAACTGTCCTTTTCAGTTCTATCGACATTTTACGGGACAGCATGAGCGTGAGCGCGTGCTTGGCATTGATTGACGTTTGCGAATTCGGGGGTAAGTCGCGCTTATGCTGTCCCGTAAAATGTCAATATAACTGAAAGGGACAGCAGGAGCGTGAGCGCGTGCTTAGCGTTGATTAACGTCTGTGAATTCGGGGCTAAATCTAACGACCATTCATCATACGGTCATCCGACAACCTTGCGGTTTATCGTGTAATATTACATGCCGTTACTTATGTCCAGACACTAATATAATTTATAAGAACAATAAAGTAAATCAAACACAGACTAATGTGTCAGAGGCCACACAGTGTCGTATAAGTAGGTACACTTTGTCTCACATTATCACAAATTCATTATAAGAAAGCCGCAAAAACACTTGTACAACTAAACCAACAGAAAGTAAGTCTTATTAGCGAATCCATTAGATCCAATTTCCAAAGAATACCCAAGTAATCATTTATTTCGAATGCGAATGTTCGTCCCTAGTGTGTGATCACGTATCGAAGCTTGGTCTTGGAAAACCACGTGACAAAAGCCTGCAAAATTAAACCTTATTGCGTCGACTTAAGCGTCTGGATGGTTGGAGAACCGAAGTAAGGGAAACATTGATTGTATGGGCTAACTTTTATTTTATGATTATAGCCCAAGTTCTGAAGTGGCTGCGAAGCAAATCATTTTAATTGGTTAATGCTTACGTTTCTAGTACAAATTGTTTCAAAATTGAGCTTCAGTAAACAAAACTACAATTAAATGTTTAAGAATTGGTAAAATTGTGACATGTAATTGTGAGTTTTTGTTTATAGACTTTGAGGCCATTCAATTGCCCAAAACAGTTATTTTACTGCCTATCCCTTTTTTTGCTACCTATACGATTCACTCTGTAATGGGAGAGGCCTATGTCCAGCAGTGGACTGCAACAGGCTGATGATGATGATGATGATACGATTCACTCTGATAACCACTTTAAAAATATCAATTCGTATACAAAGTCAAGCGTCATTATAGTTGGAAAATGAGTTTTAGTATACGAACTGTCTAAAGGTATCAATATACATACTTTCACATGTGGTTTTCAGTAGGGTAAATAATTTTACTCATATTTGTAAAAGCCAAACCTAGAGTAGGGGGGTAGATGTATCTTGACGTGTACGCTAGATAAGGATGCTTACACGTTAGACAATTTGTTATCACTCTACATGTGCGGTAAGGTTATCACACTGAACTGTCAACTGTCAATTTGTATAGAAATCAAAGCTTGTAACCTTGCACTGCAGAGGTCAGGCAACATTTTCTAGAACTAGAGAATCTAGGGTTCGTAGGGTTCATCTTACTAGGCATATAAGGCTATACTTTCAACTATAGTCTGTAAAATTAAAGGTAGAACATAACATTTTATGTTAAAAAGTCTCGACTGTTATCTTAATTTTGTATCGTGAAACCTAACCGTGTCATCGTTCGTGTTACCTCCGACTTACCTAGTCGTCGTTTACCATCAGGCGAGACTGGGGTAAAACGCAAACCTATTTTTAATAAAAAAAACGAGATTATTTAAATCAATAACTTTAACATAAAAACTTGTTTTGCTGCTGAAAACCAAAATCACTAAAATAAGCCAATGTATAATATTTTTGTAGACCATTATCAGAAAGTTTTTTGACAAAATTACTTATCTGGAAGTTTATTTTTTTTTTTAAATAGACCTCTGCCACTATGTTGACTAATTTGTGAATATTATGTTAGCTTCCTCAAAAAATTCTATAACTCTTCAAGTTCTTCTACTGCTCTCCAAAAAACACCTTAACCCTAAACTGGGGCCATCCAACGCCTCCGTTAAAATTCAGCGGCAGACCTAAAGCGCCGTTAACGAATAAAAACGTATCTGCGAGTGACCACTCCCCAAGGGGTCGTAGTAATAACGGAACCGTACGGAGTGCTGTAACGTACAGGGCAAGAGGGAACTGGCAATGTTTGTGAGGAGGGAAAAAACACACGGTTTTTATTTTCGAAGATTAGATCGTCACGGAAAACTTTTAATTCAGCCTTTGTAGGGTGACAGTATTTCAGCATATTAAACTAAATAATGCTAGTAAAGACCTTAGTATTAGGCCAATTAGCACAAAATGCTGTCATCAGCAAAAATCTGCAGATACGTCGTATTGCACTGAAATTCGAGTGGAGTTTAAATCATTAAGTAACTGCGAGCGAGATAAAAATGATGACATCGCTGACAAAAAATATTAAAGGTGGATTAATGAGAGTGGGAAGATGTGTGACAGGATCGAAACAAGTGAAAAGATATGGTCTCTGCCTACCCCGTGAGAAACCACTAAATAGCAGTAAAGAGTCAAAAAGTTAGAGCTTTTCTTAAGTACTAAAAATGTTATGTGAAGTACAAAATGGAATTTCAATCGAATGGAATTATAATCATCTTCGATTCTTAGTGCTTACTCCTCCCTTTTATCTACTCGTATTACTCTTTATTGCTTGAATTAAAGAAAATGTTACTGTCTCGAAATGTAACTTAAAATATGAACTTAATAAACTTATCAATTACCACACAAATGGAATACCTATTAACATTACAATAATATTTCTGCTTCAAATGTTCTACAGGTCACTGGTTTCCAAACAGTCGAAGCAAAAAGTCACTCCTTTTAACGGAATTTTGAATATCAGTTAATTCATTTAAGTGCACTGAAGTGTTAAAAATAAATTATTCCATTCAATCATAGCCAATGTAGCGTAAGAGCCAACAATGAATTTTGTATTTAAGAGTCCAACTGTTTTAAGGCATCGGGCTGGAATAATACGTATTTTTGATGTTTTAAAAACGCCGTAACTGTAATTCTTTGTGTGAAACCAACGTTTGAAAAAAATATGATAGCGTCATTGCTCATTATTCGAAACATTTTTGTTTTCAAGGTTGATTCAGAAAAAAATAATCTAATATAGCTTCTTGCTCTTGAAACGTCATAAAAAGATATGTTGCCCTTATAAATATAGCTTTTATTTTACAGTTTCAATACAAACTTAAAATGCAAGCTGTCCTTAAAAGTAGGTACACTAGAAGCTGCAACTTTATTTCATTCTAAAATTTAGAATGAATCACCCCTGATTCATTCTAAATTTAATCTAATTTAAGTGATCTTCAATTTACAGCAAATTTCTTTATTTTGAATGACGTTTGATATCGTTGGTGGTGTCATTCTCTAAAGCAGCGTCAACTTGGATAGCTCATTTTTGTGATGTTGTTAGCATTTTTGTTTGTGGTGCTTAAGAGATTTTCAAAAGCGTCATAGTATTTCTCAAAACGGTATGAAGAATACGCAATCGGATAGTCATAGTGACTATCATAATTAGGCATGTTAGCTGGCTATATTATGTTGCCTATCAACACAGATGATATAACAAAATCAATCAACAAACCAAAACTCATTTAACACAAAACAAGAAAACATTAAAATCTCAAGTGCCAAACTTGCGATTTCCTAATTGAATGTTGTCAAAACGAATGCCCAACGAGGTTACCTCTCAAAAATTCATGCCCTAACCTAGAAAACGTCATTTTTCCTCTAAATTGCCGACTGCAAAAAATTCAAACAAAAATGGCGCCTCTCCTGTTCTCGTAAGATAAAAAGTCGTGTGTTGAATTTTTTAAATGCGATTGTATTTAAAAGAGCCTTTTTATCTTTCATTATTCTTCGCGTGACGGCAGGTGAGGGTATAAAATGAATTGTTACCTAATATTTAGTTAAGATTTAACGTCTTTTGGACCTTGTTAAGTCCGATTTATTAAGGGAAGTTAAAGAGACAAGTGGATGAGCGTAAGATATTGTTTTTGTAGGATCTTCCTTATGTATTTGATTTAATTAGGTTATTGTTGGACAAGGACCTTCAAAATTGAAGTGGTCTGCCCACGAGTGGACACGGTAGTAGGTAGGACTCGTAGTGGTAGAAATAGTAAGCAGGGCACATAGACACTATGCTAAACAATTCATACCATGATTATTGTGTCGGAACAGTTAGAAGACCACATTTCCAAACGATTTGAACCCTGTAATAGACGAGCCTACTGCCGTTTTCTGTATTGCTCAGGTTTGTCATCAGTGGTCCATCTTGAACTCGGGACGACGCAGGTTCCGAGCCGGAGTGGTTAACCACTGGGCCACGAGGCTTTCACTAAATAACACAGTCAAAATACTAGCTACTATTTCATACTCAAAAAGTAACGTTATATCACATTCAACAATATTGTGCCTAGGAAAAACGTCAGGAAGTAGCGATAATGGGCATCCAAAGATACTATTATCTTCCCTATCTTTGTCTTATTTAAGTGTCATATTACAATGTCCCCAGCTTAAGATATCCATTTTATGATGTGCAAAACAATAGGCTTGGTATAAAGGCTTAAAGATAAAACCAAAGACAATTTATAGATGAATCGGCATTCTGATAACTTTGTTTTGTGTATTGAAGAAAGGGTTATCTATGCTTATTTTTATCTTTAATTGGTGGCAATGGATAGTCTACAATTTTACATAGTACTACTGTTGTCGGAGGTTGGATTCCTAAACTTGTATTTTTTTATCTGGTGTCAATGTATGTAAGTTTGAATTTATTCATTTATTTTGGGCTCAAATGCCGTTGTAAGATATCATTGAGATTTGTTCAACTCAACTGATTTTAAATTTTAATCAATACGACACCGCAGAAAGCATGAAATTCGTCCATGCTATTGAACATGCTAAATTGATACAGATCTTAAGAGATTTCATATCATAATCAATTACTAACAGCCACTAATCTTTTTACAATAGTAAAGATACCTAGCTACTTGCGAACCCATACCATCATACACACATCAAAACTGTCTAGGGATATCATAGGGATATCATTTTTCAAATATTTCATAAAGTTAAGTTTGTTTACAAGTTGAGAATTATCTTAGAATAACGCAACACCTTTTAAAAGAAAAATCTGTCTTTTTTTAACGTCCTTACGATTGTACAATAATGCTACCACAATGAATTTCTTCATACAATCTGAAAGCGCAGATAAAGCAGTTTCTGTGTTCTAAGAATTTCTACGTTGGTATCAATATTTTAATTATTACAGCCTCCCAAATACACTGCTCAAAAGTGTCTAGGGATATCTCAAGCATTTTCATACAAAGTATAGCTATTTGGGAGGCTGTAAAAATTAAAATATTGATACCAACCTAGAAATTTTTAGAACACAGAAACTGCTATATCTGCCCTTTCAGATTGTATAAAGAAATTCATTGTAGTAGCATTATTGTACAATCGTAAGGACGTTAAAAAAAGACAGATTTTTCTTTTAAAAGGTGTCAAAATTGTAGCAAATTCAAACGTTTTTTTTTGTAATATTCTTAACCTTTATCTTATACCTCTGTCCTCACGTTATTCTAAGATAATGCTCAACCTGTAAACAAACTTAACTTTATGAAATATTTAAAAAATGATATCCCTATGATATCCCTAGACAGTTTTGATGTGTGTAGCTAGACTTTGTATGAAAATGCTTGAGATATCCCTAGACACTTTTGATGTGTGTATTTCCTCAGCATGTAGGTTGTTTGGAAGAGATTGTTTCTAGCAATAAGACCGCCTAAATTGTACATTCATGTGAACATGTATTACTTACAAATGTGTTAATTTGATGTGCAATGAAGTGTTTCTTATCTTATCTTACCTACAAATAATCCTGTAAAAAAAATTCAGTCCCAGGTTTATAGGTACATAAAAATCACAAAACAGCGTACTATAGCCTAAAACTAAACTTATCCAACCAACAATCACAACCATTACTAGTGGAGCCATTATATTAATTCTCATCAAAATTCTGCTCTAATTATTCGCTTAACATTTCATAACCTCAAAACACAAAGAGCCGAAATCTCTCCAATCGCCATTGACAGTGTTTCACAACATCCCAATGTTCTACAAAACTGTCGAAACCTATTGTAGTGGGACAAAAACCATCACACAGAACAAAGAAGTGGGCATAGCGGACGTGGGCTTGTCCAGTTTCCATATGACACCTGCTACATGGGGACATAGTGCAGAAACGTTAGGTAGGACAACTGCATTGAAGGCAAAACTAATGCCAAAGATATAGCCTAAAGTGTAACGAGATTAATTGCATTGGCTTTCATGTGAACCGAAGAATAGGTAAATGTTTTCTTTTACACTGCAAGGCACAGGATTATTTTTTAAATCATGGTCAGAATAATAAAATTGTTAAGTCTTGGTTATTAAGCCAAGACTCCTTAATCCTCCTGGTGAATCCTTACTTTGGTATATGAAAAACACGCTTTTTGTGCTCTAGAAATTGAGGGCTTGGTGTTTAGACAGAGCACTCTCTCAAAAACATCTTCGACCAATATCACAGGTCACAGTAAGGAGCCAGAAAAGAAAATCACTAAATTGTTTTCCTATTTCTTACCACAACGTCATGTTCATTTAACATGCTATACTATTATAAGCTTAAAGTTGTTCATTAAGACATAGACTGTACTCGAGCTTGAATAAAACAAAACTACAATTTACAGTAAATTGTTCGAAAACCCAGCGCGATTTCCTTAAATAACCAACCGCACTATCCGATAGTATCATCACCAATTCAGTTCTGACCTACTGCGCTCCTCTGCTCTGTGTGAGGGTTTGAAAAATGAATTTAGGACAACGGATACGTTGCCAACGCTGAAAATCGCTGAGGATCTCCGAAATGCTGTTAACATTCGCAAGTCTGACATGAAATATGCATAAAAATATGTACTTTGTACCGAATTTACATATTGTGACGATCCCATTTGAATTTTTTGAGAGAATAGTTACACTACTTTCTGCAGATTAACTGTAATTTAAATTTTTGAACATTATGTGGCACAAAGGAGCCAACTCTTTTTAATTTCGTTTGGGCTTTCGGGTGGAAATGCGGACCGTGACAAAATTATCTCGCTCTTTTTCTCATGCCTATCCATCATCATAATCATTATCATGTCAGCCGAACGACGCCCACCGCTGGTCATGGGCCTCACCCAAGGATCTCTACAACGATAGGTCCTGCGCTGTCTGCATCCAGCGGCTTCCCGCGACCTTGACCAGATCGTCGGTCCACCTTGTGGAGGACCTGCCCATGAAACATGAATCTTAAAAGATAGGACGTGAGAAATAAATGCCGGCAAGAATTACTTAAAAATCTTGGCAAAGATAAAAAGCTTCTCTACACCGATAAAAAACCACCCTCTGTCACGTTGCTTAGATGCAAACGAAATGTAGGCTTCTAATCGTTTCGTTCATGATGAATATCAAGCCGCGAGCGTATGAAATGTTATGCCCAATCTAAAAACTTCCCATTCCTGTCTTCCAAAGGCTAATTCGATGATGACAGACGCACAGACACCCCCGTTCATTAACACTGATTGCAATTTTACGTTTGGTAGAACTCAAAGGAACTTTTTTATCTTTTGCGCGAGCCTACTAAAAAGTTTTATTTACTTTTTTCGAATGTCTACTCCGGACTTTGTCGAGTTTTCATTTGAATTCTGAAAGCGCGAGGAATTAAAAAAAAATGTGGGTACGGTAAATCAAATTGGTGATCTGTTTTTAGTTAACAATGACATTTTTTTTTGACATTACATGAATTAAAATGACGGAGATACAGTCATCAGAAAAAGTGCTTAACATTTAAAAGGTCAAACTTTCCCAAGTGCGGCTAATAAACGTGTAATATCTTCTACATAAACGCCAACTGTGTTACGACAACTTAGTAAAATTATCAAAAGACTTAAATAGAAAAAAAATAAAGCAATGCAGCACTTTGAGTTTTTATGTTGTATTGAAGAATAACTCACCATAATAATGATTGAGGACTTATGTATCCCAGTCCAATAAATATGAAACCCTATAATAGACCAAAAAGTAAAATAAATACAATGTATTTAAGCACACAGTTTGAGGAACTAAATGATAGAAAAATGTAGTTCTGTCTTTTGTACGGAAAAAGTACAATATGCTTCGACAAATCGTAACACAACGCACAGATTTATCACTATCCATTTGCGCTAATTTTGGCGGAAAACTAACAACAAACGCTTTTGGGTTAAATACTTCACAAACATTAGTGCCAAACAAGGAACAGTTCAGTTCAAAAACAAACCTTACGCTGCCAAGAATAAGAGCAAAAAAGTCTCGGCAAGCACTAATCTTATTAACATGCACTTACCAAATGAAATTCCTCTTTAGCCTACATTCAAAGGCATGCTTCAGACAGATAAATAAAAAAGTTGCGCTCGAAATAAAAACAAAAGGTACATGTATGGAAAAGGAGGGAAACTGACAAAATGTCTTTTGACATCTCCAGTTGAGACTTAAATAAGATTTGGAACGTGACAACTCAAAACATGAGTACAGTCAGCGTCATAAGTATCTTAGCACGGTTGGAATATAGAAATATGGAAGACGCTGTCAAATTAGCCAGTCTGACAGGGTACTAACGTGCTACTTTACCTTGAGAAGTGTACAAGTTTTGTTTATCTTTTTTTACTGCACCTACTTTTATGTAGGCTAAGTTAGCAGTTAGGTCAATAATAGGTTGACGAGGTCTTATGATTGAAATACCAAAACGTATCATGCAGATCCGGATATGAGAAAAACCAACCACCAGACCTTTAGTCTACCAAAATCTAGTCTAGTATTAAAATAATAAATGATTTCCTAACGAAAACATTTGGCCAAACACTCCAACACGTATTTCCATATCAATCCGCGACCCAGGACGTCCGCCCCGCGCCTTGTCCAAAAGCTAAATGACTGTAAGGATCTATCCCAGTTTCAATTTATCACCAAGAGATGGCGCTGAATGTATGAATGAATTGAAAGTTAGATTACACAATTTAAATTCCCCCTTCATGCAAAATAGGGACGGAAAGATGAGGTTTGAGGGGGTGGTGTAGAATACATTATACTAGGGTAAGGGAGGGGGTGAAATATTTACCTCACGGGAGTTTGAAAGTGTGTTCAGCGGGGCAGAGCGAAATCTTAATGGATTATAGTATGATTGGACCATTCGGTTTACCTGGGGATATTTCGCACTTTTTTTTCAATTCGACGTAGATTGGTTCTGTAAAGTATCGGGTACAGCATTTAAGTCCTTCTGAGTTGAGGCAATTAGGTGGATAACAGTTTAATTTTTCCTCAATTGCTAATCCAATTTGGCCTGTGTTTCGAGCTGAATCGATCGGATTAATGTTTCTTTTGCAAAGGGTTTTGGTTATTTTCTGTTTGTATCGGAACATTGTCTGGATTTTGCAGGGATTAATAAATTGAGGGGATTTTTCTATTAAAAGGATTTCGCGTGAACTTAGTTTACTGTGCATTCAGTAGCAATAGTAACTTAGCACTTTTGTATCATGTCACTTGAGTTATTGCAGAAGCTTGGAAGTTTTTGAATATACAATATTAATAGTTATTTTTGATGTTAAGCGTACATTGAATTCTTATTCAGATTATTTCTAAGTTAAGTTCCTTTTAACTGACTTAACCCACAATAGGGAAGTGATCTAGGACCGAAGGTAGCGCATTCGATTTCTTTCTAAGACGAACTTTGAAGCGGTTTACAAAAACACAACTGTTTTAGTAAGCAATCCAATCTAATAATTTATCGCAAAACCAGACTATACCTACCCTTGTACTACCTAAATTTATTCCATGCAACAGGGTTATGTCTTAACTTGTCGAGCTATAATAATTGCTTCATAGGAACTCTTACTTATGTGAATTAACCCCCTTAGCGATAAAGAATTGCACTTTAGATAAAGACAACCTATCTTAACAATTAGCTACTGAACAACCCTAGGGTTCCAATTAGGGATGCCCCCAGACGTATTTTAAGAAGAAACACAATAAACAAAAACTACTTAAGGGAAAACGTAATTTTTATACATATTATTTTATTTCCTTTTACATATTCAAAATTACTTTTTGTTTTGGTAATTTAATGGTTTTATAAATTACAAGATTTATAAGTGTCTTTAGTGGCCTGTTTTAGTTTAGTTAATATCTGAAAAAGCGCAACGCCAGATGTTTGGTTACTCGAAAATTAGAGAGTATTGGCACATTAGGTTTTGATTAATTAAGTCTGTCAACAACATGTTTGATCGTATATTGACCACTTAGTAAAGTTTCGCTTGACTGCTCATGAAAAATGAAAGATAACGATTTTGTGGTGAATTATGTTCTATGGCGTATACGTCTGATCCGTTGTCAGACTCCACCCGTAATTTTCCAGGAGTCAAGAAGCTGTGACAACCCTATTTCCGCTCTACAGAAACAATTGTTTCTTTTGTCTTCCCACCTTCATTAATTTTATTTCCATAAGAACCGATTTGATGACTGCGATACCACTGTGTCTATCAACACGCTCAAGCCTTTATCAACTTTGACAGGCAAAGTTTACGGTCCAGTTCGGATTGTCGCCTCCATCCCTCCAGAGATCGAGTAACAGATTAGAAGTGACATCCAAACTGAGTTACAATAACACTTTATTGTACACAAAGGCGAAAGTTTCGTCATAGCTTAGTTTATTTGTATCTACTTAGCTGAGACTTGTGGTTCTGTGGATTAGTGGTTATAGAGGATTGGCTACGAATGCTGACGTCAAGCTACACCCGTGAGGTTGGGTAGTAGAGTGGGTGACCTTAGCAGAAATTAATAAATGTAAATAAATGATATGAATATGAATTGAGAATATTGAGATGTACTATTCTTTGTGTATCTTCGTGATTCATACATAGCTTTACAGGGTTTTATTAGTTAGTTTTTGCACAACAATATATGGTACAAAGGGCGGGCTTAATGCCAAATAGGCATTCACTACCAGTCTAAGCATAAGGCTAAGCAGAAAAATCCAGTAGGCGGTGCGACAAAAATTTAATAACTGACAACTGGATTTACAACTTTCTGACATCACGGTAGTTAATGAAACGTTAGAAATCATACATAACATAAACGGCCTATATGTATACGTGCCATTGCTGGGCACAGGTCTCACCCCAACTATGAGGTGGAACGAGCCATACTCCAACACGCGGGCTCAGAGCGGATTGTTGGAGAGGTAAGGTTAGTGAGCAACCTTAATGTCAGAAGTTATCAAGCCGCTCTAAGGCCTCTGACTAGGCTTAACGACTGACATCTAACGTTGTCAACCGGGACCAACTGCTTAACGTGGCTCCCGAAGCACGGAGATGCCCGAAATACACATCACTAAATTTCGGTCAGGGTGGTCACCCATCCCATTTCCGACCCGGCATGTTTTGCTTTACAACAGCGATCGTCGCCGATCCCTGTCACTACTGCGCCACGCGCACCTCCAGAAAGAAATCATATAATACAAAAATATAATAATACAATGCATACTGTGATGTGAAATTTCCTTTATTAATGAACCGGTTTGTTACGGAGCTCTGCAAAGTCAGTAACAAGAAAATAGGAAAAAATATATTCTAATGACTAGTTTATCAAAGAAGATAATTTTAGAACAGCAACGAACAAAATTGTTAACTTTGAAGTGACTTCTTAAAATGCGTGGGTTACTAATACATTTCCGAGAATCAGTTTTACCTGTTTGCTAAAAAAACATTTGCCTTACCGTCTGTGCAGATACCTACTTTACAATTCAGTACTAATTAGCAAAAAGATTACTCAGCGATGAACCATAGACAACAGTATGTTAGTCATAGACAAAGAATTAGGTAAATGTGAATTAACGTGAATTAGACAAAGGATTTTACGCAAATTCGGAGCTGTAAAAAACCCGATTTTTGTGTACGGAGAAGTGAAGTGGCTGTTCAATATTGACATTGCAATTCACAAGTGCTGGGGTCAAAATACTGAAAAAGAACACAACACTTATTTAAGACAGGTTTTGGGTCACTTTTGCCGTTGTAAGGCAACGCTCAGTGATGTATTTTTCGATCATCTCCGTCATAATACAATAAAACAATTACGGCAATTTGTGTCTTCGTGCTTCGGAAGGCGCGTTAAGGAACTGGCGGCGCAAGATGTCAGTGAGGCCTTAGCGCGGCTTAATAACATCTGACAGTGAGGTTTATCACCTCACCGATCCAACAATCCAACTTGTAGTTGAGATGAGGCTTGTGACCAGCAGTGGGCCGTAAACACGCTGTTGTTTGTTTAAATCATTTCAGTATGCTAATTTTGCATAAAAGTATCCTGATATTATATCTTTTAGAACTCGATTTCCATAAAGATTATAATATTTTGGAAGACCCAGTTTAGGTTCACCAACGCTGCGAGTTTTACAGCTACCTAGCATCTACATAGTTTTTAGTTGCTCATTAAAACTTCTTCCTCTAGCGAGGTATACTTTGGTATGTCGCGGGTAGAGTAATGTATGTCTAGAGATAAAATACGTGTATAAAAAAAGCGTAAAAAATCTTCTGATCCAGTCTAAATATGCAAAAAGAGTTTTTTCACTATTAAGGGTCGGTCTCAAAAGAATTTACATGTTTATTGAATTAAACAACTAGCCGGATAATTTCACGAAAGACCTGCTTGAATTCAACAGGTGAATTTATTATAAATCGCCTAAATTCCTAAGCATTCACATTAATATAATCTTTCAGATCGACGCGATATCGTCAATTAAACGCACAGCGGGCGACGCCTGCGCAGGCAGGGTTGACAACTTACAAAAAATAATCTAAAATCAGTTTTTAAACTCTGAAAATAAATTAAAAGAGACTGATGAATGAATAAGAATAGCAAATTTGAAAAGTCCGTTGGAACAATCGGGAGAGAACTTAGTTACTGGCGTCTTGGTCGTAATTTCGTTTTTTACCCAAAAAAAACATTAATGTGACGAACATTTAGGTTGAGATCGTCTAAGCTGAAATGACGCGCCCCTCCACCGCATCTGCTTAAACAAACGTGCTTGCATATGCGTAGATGCAGTGGAAGGACGCGTCATTTCATCTTGGACGATCTCCACGCTTGTTTTGTGTATGAGTTTGAAAATGCTCGAAAATGTTAAATTGAAATTATTTGAAACAATTAAGTGCCTTTTTTCTCTAATAAACTGCAGATTATGGTAGTTTAGCAATAGATAAAATAATCACTATGAACAACTATGTATTACCTTTATCATTTAATTTTTTTTTTGGTGTTAAGCCACATAACCATTTTCATTTTTGTTTTCATACCTAAAAGTTGTCTGGAAGTGATTGCTTAGATAGCGATCGATACGGCTGCCTAAATTATACACCTAGAATCTCTGTAAACGTTGTTTTCTTTGTCTAATAAAGTATATCTTATCTTAACATTCATACCTGTAAATTATTAACCAGATGTTCAAAATTTGTGACAACGGCTAACCCTATATGAAGCGCATGCGTCAATAATTCTTTTGAAATTTCCGGTAACAGTCATCGGTTTTTTAATAGAAAAATATATTAAATGGTTCTGTGCATGTCTAATAGCGTGTAAAGCCTACTATAACAATTACCATTCTCTAAGACAATGGTAACTTTTTGAAAGCTTTTATTCATACCATAGATGAACAAATATACAAAATCTACCTTTTTATTTCAATTCAAATGATTTCTTTTTAGGATTTATTTTACAAGTAGTTATGTTTTCTGCTCTTTTTGATAACTTTTTCAAACATAATGGGTCATGATGGAATAAAAATTGTTTGTTCCTTAATTAAGTAGGTACTCCTTGTAGTTGAACTATGGGTATCAGAAACTGATAAAAATTCACACATTTTCAAAACGGAAAAATCACCGCGTGGTGGTTGAATTTCTAGCGCAAGAGTTGTTTTTATCCAGAAGATTACACTAACCTATGTTAAATATGAAAAAAATATATAAAAAGACTCACCTGAACTCCTTGCTTCCGCCGATAGTAGAGTATCCACAAAAACGCACAAAGATAACAAAACCACAATAGTTTTTAACCTAAAGCACCACTGTCCTTTCCTAAACCTCCAATTACTACTATTATTATTATTATCATAAGGACTATTATTGCTAGAATATTCTCTGCTTCCCCCTCCTCGGTCTTCTAGTAATGATTTGAGATCCTGCAGACTCCTACTTTCATCTGATATCGTGTTCTCCAACGGCTCCCGGTCTACTACCATCTTGGTGTTTAGTATGTTATGTTATGGTCAAATCGCCGCATCATCTTCTTTTCGCATCTGTAACAAGAGAAAATATTTTAATTAACATTTAATAAAAACATGCGTTTATGAGGGGACGCGCATTGAGTGATTCCTGTCATGATATTTGTAAGACTGTGTGTTAATAAATAAATATAATACGAAAGTGTGTGTATACAGCATTAGCAGTAGCATTTCTGCCCAATGGTTAGCTGGAAGATAACGCTTTTAGCATTAAGTCCGCCTTTCGTACTGGTTTGTGCTTAAATGAGTTGCGAAGCACTAAAATCGAAAAACGCTAATTCAACTTTTCCTATTTTCATATTCGTTGAAATCCGTGAAGGTTTTTATGAAACGGAATATTGTAAAAATTGCCTGGAAAAACCTGAATGCCATATTTATTTTTTCATTTCACTGCCAGAAAGGTTTTGACAGAACGACTATTGGGTCAGCTAGTTTTAAATATTTTTTTCCGGATACAACAGTACACGGTTATCCATAGATTATCAAACATTTTACTGCTCAATTAACTTTTTGAAGTTTATTAAAAAAACAAACTCTATTTTGTTTGAGTTTGTTTTTTTTGTTAAATACCAACCCCCTTATTCATAAAAACTTAAACAGCTCTTCAACAACACTTTAACTTTTGTATCGCTTTGACTCTTTTATTCTTGTTGCTGCCGCCATTTGCAAGTAAGTGACACATCACGTCAATGCTTTAGCGTTGCGTTCGTTTCTATGAATAAGGGAGTAAGAAGTTCAATTTGAATCTTTATACCACATTGAACATGACAGATGAGCTGTTGGCAGAAAAAACCTGGATATAAAGAATCGTAATAACACCACAAAGGTCGGAACTGGAAACTTAGCTTATCAAGTAGAATTTCTGCATTTTCAACACACCTGAGACGGTAAATTAAACTCGATTTTGTCCGTTTGACTCCAGTTTACGTCGCAGCGACAAAGACTCTACAGGAAATGACATTAAGGTTACTAAACTACCCGTAAGCAAGAAGCAGGTTGGTTTAACTAACAAAATCATCTGGAAAACGTCGCTTCATGTACCAAATCTAAAAGGAATAGGAACACGATCGTCTCTGAATGATACATTATCCGCCAGACACATAAATCGTAGAAAAAACACTTTTCACCACAGAAAAACTACGTAGAACTGGCAAACGCGAGCACTTAAAACAACAGCGCACTACACAAAAACTTAGACATATTTGCAAAAACACAACAGCTTAATAGGGTAAACGTCCCTATAACCGACAGTACCCATAAATTGGCCATCGAAAAAAGACTCGGCAATATTGACGCTCCAAAAAGTACAAAACAGACTAACGCTGCCGACAATCTAATAAGCAATTCATCAAGAGATGTGACAGTATGTGTTATCGTGCGATGTTAAGGCAGGGCTGAGGGAGGGGTGGGGGGAGAGGGCTGCATCCAAGACACCTGCGTCCCACTGACGGAGATAAAGAGTTCCCGAGATGAACTTGTTTCAAGAACTCGGATTAACGACTAGTCTAGACCTCTGCTAATGAGCCAGTCGTTGCCGGTCGCTTCTTTTTTCCATAAATCCTTTTTTTATCGATACTTTTTTATCGGTAATGATGGGGAATTATCCAGAATTGACGGCAGCGCCACCTGAACGCGGCGGAAGGTTTGTAATTTAACGCTGTCGTGTATAGCAACAGAATTAAGTTCTTGAATTAGCGTTTACTGGTGATTATGAATTATGTGCAAAGAAACTAGGGAATTAAGCATTCAGACAAACGCTGTTAATTTGTACCGTGTTTTATGCTAAGTTTACTAGATTAGTTACTCCTTTTGTTGCCTATGTTTAGATTAACTAATGTTATGTTATCACATATAACGTACATTTTTATAAAGATTATAGTATAGTTCTTTCATTTATATAATAAAAAGTGTTTAATTAAGTATTATAAATACGTTTTTATTTTGTAACACATACAAAAGCACGTTTCATTTCTCGGTAGTTAACCTACTTATTTTGTGTCCTGTTTTTGATTCCCATCCCTGTCAGATGTTCAAAATGACAAATGTTTTTGCTCGTTCAGTATACAAGAACCTATTTTAAAAAACGTGCACATCTGTCTATTTAATGTCTGATGATCATGTGTCCCAAAGGCATTCGTTTATTTTGTTACGATTTCCAAATAGTAAAATCCAGCACAATTAGTAGCTACTGCACAAAAAATAACAATACTACAAAAAAAGCTAAATATTAGTGGGACGATTATTACTTTTACATTTTAACTCAGGAAGTGGAGAATTACAGTTTTTTGCAAGCGTTCAATTTAAGTAGAAACAAGTATAACTTTACACTAATATGGCAGAATCAAACATCTCGAAGAAAAACGTCTTGAACACACTTCATCAAATCCAGCTGGCATTGAAAGCGCTTCTCGCAATCTCCCTATAAAACCTTGGACTAAGCCATATTACTCGACGGATATTTCAGCTAATCTCCCGAAATATCCGAAAAGGAAGTAATAACGCTCCAAGTACGGATAAAGTGGTTATTCACGACCAATAAAACCGGTGCAACGCTACAATAACTCATGGCACCTGGGAAAGATCTCAGGGACAACTTTTAGATACCCCCAGGGGCCGAAACAATTTTCAGTAACGATCTTTCACCGGACCCCTTACTGTCCTGTGACAAGTGCGAACAAATATCGGATAGTCGTTTCGCATAAAAATATTGGCGGGACGAGGGTTTAATCCGGCTTCTGTTCTGAGTGACAATTATTAGCCCTAGGACCTGATTAGGGACGTTTACCGTTCCGTTTGGAATGTATTTGTTTCGGAATCGATTTAAAGTATTGTATTACTTTAATAGCTTGAGTTTTTGGAGATTTGCTTGGTGTTTAGTTACGTGATCGACCAAAAATAGGTAGACTAAAGTCATTAACGCACATAATACTTGTAGCTTTCAACCCTTTGTTTGTACTATTCAATGCATGAAAGATATCAAATAAATTAGTGCTAAAAAGCAACTAAACTGTTATCTAAATTGGCTAGGACTTTATCCGCGGATATCCTACAGATGAAAACCATGGAATCTAATTCAAAAATGCCTCCGGTAGCTCAGTGGTAAGAGCAGCCACCGCAAGCGGAAGATACAGGTCCAAATCCCTTCTGATGCCTTGACCGATATTTTTTATGGTATATCCTAAAATGTCATTTAAGTTAATACAGATAGAAAGAATTAATGAAAAAAATATGTGATAGGGTACAATAAAACCAAAAAAAGCAGGTAAATTCGCGGGCATAAACTAGTATGATATACATTTCACGAGCTACTAAAGCAATTTTTCTAACATGGCTCTTCCATCTCGATCAGACAAGCCAATCTTCGTGACAACATTTTAGCATCACTAACATCTATCTATCCCGCTCTATCCCTATGGTGCTATATGGGATAAGACCGGGACAGCAAGATTAATGAGAGGCTTTAGGCGGGATTGCAACACCTGCGCTTCGGACATGCACTTTGCATGCACTTGGGCTGATGATGGGTTGGACGTTTTTGGAGGTTATGGTTATCAGTTAAATGACGGAGTTAAGGAATGCCTAAAATTTAGAGGCAGTTCAATTGTTTTTAAAGAAATTGAGTGATTCCAAAGTCAGGACAATTTGTATAAGAAACACACAGACAGACACATCAGCCTTTGATTGTTATGAATACTAAGATTGACAGA
Source organism: Udea ferrugalis (assembly GCA_950022985.1). Classification (NCBI taxonomy): domain Eukaryota; kingdom Metazoa; phylum Arthropoda; class Insecta; order Lepidoptera; family Crambidae; genus Udea; species Udea ferrugalis. The sequence goes on from OX465541.1 coordinate 4,685,368, forward strand.
TCAAATATAGCACGCTTAGCACAGCACAGTTACGCTTAGTTAGGTGTCAGATGATCTCGGTGTAAGATACTAAAGATATTAATTTATAAGTTGAACAAACGCTCAAGGCTATCCAACTTATTCATAAAAACTTAAGCAGTGCTTCAACAACACTTTAACTTTTTTATCGCTTTGTCTCTTTCATTCTCGTTGCTGCCGCCATTTGCAAGTAAGTGACAGAACACGTCAATAGCTTAAACTATGCTTCAACGTTGCGTTCGTTTTTAAGAATTAGGGGGTATATAGCAAGCAGGGTAGTCACAAGCAAGCTGACTGTTTTTGTCAAGTAGTACGGAACATTCGGAAGCCCACATTCAGAATTTGAATTCAACGTTTTTGTTTCTATTAATACGTCCTTCTTGGACCTAAAAACTAGCGCTAGCATTATTTTTGCAGCATTAAATTTGAATAAGTGTCCGTCGACGGCGTAGCTGAGAAATATAAACAGTCATTTATTCTAACAATCCAGAGGTCCATTCCTCTTTAACCCTCTAAGGGGGGAGCACAGGTGCGGCACGTACCCCTCCCTCCAACCCTCTCCCCTTGACTGATTGTTTGTTGTGCTATTTCCGGTTCCGACGTTGTTTTGTAAAGGAATTTAGTGCTGGCTTCGGGGGTGGCGAATATTTTACTGTCCAAAAACTGAGTTATTGATTTTGGAAGCTGGACGCATGACTTAATGTGGGGATGAGTTGGTATCGTATGAGTTTACAAAAACGGCGTATATACGTCCCACTGCTGGGCACAGGCCTCACTTCAACTATGAGGTGGAACGAGCAATACTCCAACGCGCAGGCTCACTGCGGATTGTTGGAGGGGTGTAAGGTTAGTGAGCAACCTTAAAGTCAGATATTATCAAGCCGCCCTAAGGCCCCTGACTAGTCTTGACGACTGACATCTACCGACGTCAACCGGGACCACCAGCTTAACGTGCCTTCCGAAGCACGGGGATGCCCGAAATACATATCACTAAATTTCGGTCGGGGTGGTCACCCGTCCGTCGTATTTCCGACCCGGCGTGTGTTGACTACAGCGATCGTCACCAATCACTGACTCAACTGCGTCACGGGCACCTCCTTTGTATGTGATTAGGTAATGAAAAACAAGCTTGTGTATTGCCTCATGATGAACGAAACGCAACTTGACTACTAAGACCAACATCAACAATTTAAAACAACAGACTAAAAATGACTCATTTGATTGTTACGAGTGTCTTATCATTCTCACTCTAGCAAAACCTGCTAAATTATCTGTGTGGTCTAGCGGCTGAGCAGAAGAGAATGCCTGTAGGCACTAAGTCCGGCCACCTCAACTTGTGCATGAACAGAATTTGTTAAATAAGCTCTTCAGAAACTGACAGTTACTTTGTAATTCTCGTGTAGTTGTCACCTTAAACATATTATTATAAAAGGTAACATGATTACCTGTTAAAAAGTATCACCATATTACAAAGGGAGTGACAAGGGCTTAAACCTTATTATAATAACAAGTATCGTATGATCCTCAAGTGCAAACCTTCTACCGCCTAAAGACATAGTATACAGGGAAACCTTGCCTTCTACCGCCTAAAGACATATTATACAGGGCAATTTTTACACATTGCATTTTCGCTTCAGTTCAAAACCAAAGTAATAACTTGTTATTATTTAAGTGTAAATAATAATTTAATCGGTATCATTAACCGGTAATACTAGTCGGAATTGCTGGCGCTGCTCTTTAAAAGGGAACGGTAGTTATGTCCAATCTAAATTTAGAAATGGCTAACCGGAATGGCCAGCACATTCCTACTAATACCTTGGCCTAAGTTATAAGCGTTGGCGGACCAAAATTTTCAGTCTAGACTAAATTGTCTAAGTTTGGTCACTAATTCTGATCAGGTTCAATTGACCCAGCCGGCAAAAACAACTGAGGGAAAACTTAGCAGTAACTCATTTCAACATGTTCCTTATATGCACTCAGCCTACATATAAAGCAGGACTCTGAATTGTCTATAGAAATACGCTTTGATTAATGACATGACACTCTTAAAACATAGCACCGGTGTTTAAGTGTCAGAAGTTCTCCTAGTGAAATGAGATCAGATCATAAAACGGATTATAAAACCATAGACACAAAATACGAATATAAATGGAAAATCATGTATAAGCTACATATATGATTTTCCATTTATATTCGTTCAAAGAACTGCCAATTTTAGATTACAAACAAAAAACTGACATCGAACAAACTTAACAATATTTCATTTTGATTCCACTGTTCCTTTTTTTGGACACCCTGTATATTTTGTGACTTAGACCACACCCAACCAGCGATCCTAGTCCGTCGGGAAGCAGGGTTAAAATTTCATAGCCTTAAACGGCCAGCCTGTCGCACTGGTGCGCCCGCGCAGATAGGACTTAGGACTTTCTGTACGACTTTTTGCTGATAATACCGGCACTTAGACTAAAGATGTGTAGAAATTGTAGCCTCAAGTTGGAAGGGCAGATTAATGACGTTATTAACGAATTTACGTTTATTCTAAGTTTAATGTTTTGAAATTGAAATAATTCTGAGTCCTAATTAGCGGCATTGGAATATGAATACATGAAGCCTGGTGAGTTGGATATTTGGTGGTACCGATGTTAAACAATAGACACCATTTAAAAGATCAATTCTACTAAGTTATGTATAAATGTTCAGCAACGTTTATATGGATATATTCAACAACATTAGTTTTTCTTTCTGTCAACTAAATTACTTTGCAAAAACAAATTTATGTTTAGTAAGTTAGTCAACAATTTTGGAAAAAATTAGGTGCTGGAGTTCATAAACCTATGTTACTACCTATGTAAAAGTACCTTGAGATACTTTATTGATTGACATAATTTTACTACTCACTTATCCTTAAGCCTAAGCCTAATCAAAAAACAGGTTCTTATTATCAGAACAATTTTCAGTTAATCTCACCATCGACCAATTTCAACCTCAAAAAGGCACAATATATCTTGATAACGGTGAGTTAGATCTAGAATATGGTGGAACAAGCGGACCGGTGGCATAGTTCCTGATTTCCCTAGCCCCGATAAGAATCTAGATTTCAGACCATTTCCAGTCTATGTACTCTGCACTCGTAAGGTACGAACGAATGGACTTGGCAATGAGTTGGTGGCGGATATTTTTGAAAGAAAACTGCTAGTTTTGTCTAAGTTTATATCATTCGGTATTGCGTTTGAAGAAATTGGTTTGCAGATTTTAGCCGAATAAGGAAAATGTTTTGGGTTCAATAAATAAACAAAGTTTTATTTGATTACGTACTAGCAAGATTTTGTCAGGTTGATATTCGAAAAATCTATATGATGGAGCCAAGTGAATGGGGTGATGTTATCAAAGACCGGACTGGGCTTAGCAACGAAACTCAAATCCTGCTACTGTACTTTACTGTACTGGTGGAGAATTCCTTATTGACATTTACTCCGCCTTTAGCTCTATAAATTGTTGTGCAATTAATAATTATTTTTTTAATCATTAAATTTATTGTACTGAGTTCAACCACGGAGGTCAGGAGGAGATATAACATATGCAAATATGACGGCCCATGAAAATCTACAAGGAAAACTAAGTTCAGCAGTGAAAGTATCATAAGTCAAATATTATCTGATGACAACGCTGAGATGATGACAACTACCAAAATCTGCTAAATCCACCCCAAATTTATATTAAATCTTAAACACAAGAAGTTAAGACTCAATTTACAAAACTCCCCTAGGTAGACTTAGCACATTTTGAAGAATATTCAAAATCATCTAATGCAAATTCTTTGGCAATAAATTCATCTTATCTTATAGTGTCGTAACTCCGTGTCGGAACAATTTGGCGAATGCATTTCCACTAAATCGCCGTTCACTATTGAGTGCGCCGTGAAATTTTCATACCCTAAGTGCCTATTCGCTCGCCGTCTTGTTAAGGAAACACTAAGCTTCGTGCTGCCCTGAAAACCCTCTTATAGTGTTAGTAAATGTCATAAGTTACGAAAGGCCCGTTTGTGAGGCTAAAATGTTATAGACATCGTATAGGAGCTGCATTAGGAGCCGTTTTCTGGCAAAAAAACAAGCAGATTTTTCTACAGCCTAAGGTAATTTAAGAACTGAGGACTGTGGCTTATGACATGTACATAATAGGTATAAGAGCTGTTAAGCCGTTTTCTGGCTAAAAAAAATCTAAGCAAGCAGATTTTTTTCAGCCTAAGGTGATTAAAGAGCTGTTAAACAGTACTGAGGCTTATAAAATGTACTTAGTAGTTATAAGAGCTGTTTTAAGGCTTTATAGCGCTAGAACAGTTGTAATATAATTTTGCGTTTTAAAAATCACTACCTGGACTGTTGTTCAGTTAAGGTTATTGCGTGATTCAATCATCATAGGCCTACCCGATGCATTTTGTGCCTGATTGTAGGTACAAAAATCTAAAGGTGGGCGTCAATTGTTATTTTTGCCATCGGAAGACTTAAGGAATTGTCTAGCTCCAAGACCCTTAAATTCTGTAAGCACGCCTTACTTAGAGATTGACTAAATTTTTTCGTATATGGGGTTTTCTTTCATTTATGATTCGATCATCCAAGAGCTTCCTTACGAGGGCCATAACTTGTAATTAAAAGAATTTCATCATTTATAACTACAATTCAGTCATCTCACACATCTTCATTGAGTCATTATTCCACCAAAAGGCCTTACGTTATTAACGACACTATCAAAATCAAAATTCATGTAGGTGTACATAAACTCGACAGTAATTTGCCTCCACGCGATCATACGTTCATCGTTTTTTAACACAAGAAACTAATTTCAAAAAGTCGTTATCAAGATTAAAAAAGCGAATTAATTCTACGTCCGTACCGACGATTAATGACAGCTGAAGTGTAAGGTGAGACGGGGCGATAAGCGTGTTAAACCGTAATAACCTTACGCGACTAAAATATTGTGACTCCGACTGAAAAATTATCTCAAAAGAGTGCTATATCACAGACACATCCTTTTGGGATGGCATTGCATATAAATACTCGTACGAGTATGTGGAAGAACTAGAGGGAAATTTTTAATAAAGCTTTTTTGCCGCTAACGTTACGGAATAAGCTTAACCAGCCTTTTCAGGAAGAGAATGACGATACATTTACTAGGCCAACAACCACCAGTCTATTTTACATTACTTTTTTATCAGATAAGAATTTAACCCTTTTTTTATCCGTAAAAATCGCAAAAAAGGCAAAAAATAAAGTGTACAAAAATTATAAAAGGAATATTCATCCATTTTACATCAGGAGTAAAAGCCAAAAATAGGTCACATTATTTATAAATTATAAAACGTGCATCAACGAATATTGAAATGAATGCAAATTCATACAGCGACATCTATTTAGCATTGTTGATATTCATTAAAATTCCCGCCCTCCGGCATTAAGAGCCGTATTCCGATATTAATTCTCGTAATGATACAACCATTAACACCTTAGCATAAATTAATTGCCTCAAACGAAGCGAAAAACTACCACGAAATGAAAGCTAGACTCATTAACAGGAAACTAATGGGATTTAATGGAAGTGGGGGGAAAAACGCGAACAATCCCTGGGGCACGGTTGAACATGATTTGTGGTGGCTCCATCTAGCGGTGCAGAGGAAAGTGAATTGTACACGCTGTAGAGCGGAGCGCACCTGGCACTGGCTGGCAGTGATAAGTGCGTTTACCTTAGCTACTAGATAGCACGATTATTCCGTTCACTTTTTAAACTATTTTTTTCGAATGTATTTTCTTGTTTCGCACCATGGTTATAGTCAGTGTCATTTAGCAATTGTAATAAGTGTGTACGTTCAAATAATTAAAATTTTCCGACGACTTAATTGTTTTACCTGTGAGCTTGACCTAGATTAAAAATAAAACATAATTTTAAAGTCAATGCCTCTATAGTGCAACTAAGTTTAAATAGGAATGTAGTGGTAAGTATTTCCTTCTATACCGTAGTTTTACTGGCCACTTCAAGATGCTTTGACCTAACTAAGCACAATTTGTACTATGGGTATCAGAGACAAACAAAAAAACATGCGTTATTTTAGTTTCAAAAGCCCAAGAACGAAGTCACGGACAACACCTAGTTCAATCAACTTAATCACGTACGGGCAGTAAACACAACAACGCTTGTTATTTTTACTGCAAGCCAAAAGTACTGTCTTCTACAATAAAGCCTTTTTATTAGGTACTACCCGTGATCACGATTTGAAACCTCTCCCCAAGAAGAATAAGAAAAGTTTTCCACAAAAACTTACTGCAATAAAAGGCCAGAAACGCCATTTTAAGGCGAGGTTCTATTTAAATTGTAACGCATTATGAAGCCCTTTTTAATCCAATTTTAGATCTGGTAATATTATTATGCCTACGCACTAAGTTTTTTGTAATTTCAGGAAACTCAGGCAACAATACATAAAAAAGTGAGGTTTGAAAACCATCATGTAGGCTTTTGTTCTGTCTTCATATTATGGTCATTTTAATTTGTTTTTAAACATTAACTATTGGTAAATATGGCATTCTGGTTAATTGGTTGATTGATTCTTATAGCAGAATTACTCAATGAGTTAAGTGCTGTCGATTGAAATTATATTGTCTTATTTTTTGTTTACAATAAAGATAATAAGATTTGTATAAAAAGAGTAAGAACTCCTACCTATACAGATTGGCTGAGTTAGGCCACAGATTTCATTATAATTAATGTAATAATAGCTTTAATAAGTGATAGGCATTGTGTTGGTGCATATTGCATTTAAGTTTACGCCTGGTACCTACCTCGCCTTAACGTTGTTAAAATATGATGATAAAAAGGCGAAATTTATATTTCTGCATCACAACCGTGGTTGCAGTAAAGCTGCACGTAACAAATGTTAGAAACACATTGTTTGTGTAGTAAAAAGTAGATTGCGTTCTGACGGGAGAAATACGGCGGCCAGCACCTGGGCCACGGTTACCTTACTAGCACGTTTACCCTAGCGTTTGGCTAAAGGATCCATGATGTGAGGTTTTGGAACAATTTATGGTGACATTATGTGAGCTTATTAAATGAGTCAAGTATTGTAGTCATGGAACATAATGAGAAAAAAAATGGAGTTTACGAACTATGCTATTACGTTTGACAGTCCAAGCAATCATGATAATTGACTCAATCGAAAACCACAAAAACTGTTATGTTGAGGACCAGAGGGTCTAATCCTCTTAACCTAGACTTAAGGTGCTCATAAAATATGAAAAGAGAGGAAAAACAAAATACGTCAGACTTGAATTGACGAAAAATCGGATCTGCTTGAAATATGTATGTAAAAAACGACAACGGTGTAGGGTTGCCTACATTTAAAGATTGCAATCAAACTTTGCCTTTATTGTTTTTTATTTTTTGTCATTATGAGAATTTACAACCACTGGGGCAGAAAATGGAAAAATTACCAGAAATAGGCCATAAATGAAACACTGCGTAGGTTGTCTAATATGTCCGCACTTGATGACTAAAAGGATTCCAATTTGAGGTTAACCATAAAACTAACACTCTGATATTAGTTTTTGCATATAAATCAAGCGAGGGCTCCACGCTGTGTTTTGCTTTCAAACTACACCTGTAGTTACATGACCTATACCAACACTTTCAGCGGTGCAAAATTTCCTAGATTTTAATTAACTTCTAGGTTTACAAAACCAAAAACTGTGTTTGATTAAGAAACATGCTAATAGCTGGTAATTTCCATTTTGACAAAAAACAGAAGCAGTCAATTAATGTGTTTATTTTTCGATTCTTAAATGTTTTTTTTAATACGATAACCACACTTAAAACTGTTTAAGTACATATGAGGCTTTTACTTCTAAGTTAAGAAAATCTAGATTGTAGTTTAGGGATATGAAAATCCATTTAAAAAAAATATGACGCAGCAAATGCTGCCAACCAATGAAATTATAATAAAAAAAGAGATAGATGCCACCTTTTTTTAGCACAAGTAACATACTTGTGCTAAAAAAGGTTGCACCCGAAATCAGAACTATAAGTGCACCTGAGCAAATCATTAACAGTGTTGAAGGTTTGAGACGACACTGCGTTACATGTATCTGTCTCGTTTCCGCTCTAGGAAATATTCATACCAACTTGTTCAGACCTTCCAACACGGTCAAATTATAGGCACACGCCCGTGGGCAATACTGGACTTTGCACCAGTACTAACATAACTTATCTACATCTTTTTAATCATAATATCATTGCTGCCAACCCTAAAAATCTCATGTTTTATCTCTCGGGTCGTTTTTTGCACTGGCAGCACTGGTATATTAGAGGTATGCTGATATTTTTACGTTGGTAATACCGCTTTTGGTTAGGAAGGGTCCAAGCCTGTTACGCGGTTTCCGATCCGGTGCTTCGTGAGTTATTACGTTTTGCTGACTACCCTCTAAATATATTACGAGATATTAAGGTTATGTCTGGAACAAACACAATTACTAAGAAGCTCTGAGTTGAGTAGGAAAGAATTTTGGCTTTGTGAATACTACAGGAATTGTTTTGGTATACTAACCCCCCTCCAATTCGGTTAACCCCCCTCTTCACGACCTCCCTCACAGTTTGTTTTCAAAAAACATTCCTCATTCGAGTTTTTCCCAATCAGCTGTTAAAGTAACTAGTTTGTCAAGAGTTCATATCACCATGTAAATGAATACAAATATAATATATATTTATTAATACAAATAATTATCTTCTTGGAGAGCCATGCAAGAGGCAAATGTCCAGAGGTGGACGTACAAATGCCGAGAAAAAAAATGCGTAAAAAAGTTTTTTATACGGACCGCGCAGGATCGATCGTTGTTGAGATCCTTGGGGGAGGCATATGCCCAGCAGTGGGTGTTGTTGAGCTGACATGCTGAATTATTATTATTACTTAATTATAAAAATAGTAACACCCAGATCAGAACGACCACAAATGTTCATCACATGCATGTTTGTACTGGGTGAAGATCGAACCTGTGATCTTCAGCGCTAGGGGGTCTGAGAATAACTGCTGGCCATTAGGCGGCCTATAACTTGTTTAACACAAACAGCATAAAAAGTGCTATATGTTTAAGGTATATGCCTAAACGATGGTGAAACAAACCTGGCTGCCAGGTAAAATATACCAGAAAAAATCGGCCGGTCTATTAATGGTCTCGGTAGCACAGTGGTTAGTGCAGTCGCACGGTTTGCGAAGGAAGCGGGTTCGATTACCGCCTGAAGCCAAGACCGAATGACTTTTTCTGGTTTTCCTATCTTAAGCATAAAAAGCGGCTTGCTTCCTATATGAAAGATTAAGCAAAACGTTTCGTCTGTATGGCTAGAATATGTAAATATTTCAGAAGCCGAAGCAATTTCATATCCAGCCGACGCCTCAGTGTTTGCGTACATTTGCAATACTTCCCATCCTTTCCCTTCAAGCAAACATTTGGTCTGCTTAATCAATATTGAAAAAAACTGTTTGTGTAACCGGTGACAAACAAGTAGAATTGAAAGGCTGTATTGCTATTTGTCTGACTGTTTAGAAAGTACACATTTCTGGCGCATTTGAACGATGATTATGAACCTTATTGCAATTACTAGTAAGCTTCCCTGAACTTACTTTAAGCTAAAGATGGAATATAAACCTTATTCCGTTTTAATAAGGTGATCAAACTTATGAGTAAGGTTGTACGTAGTGTAAACGAAATCAAAGTTGTAGATATTTATTGATGCAGAACTGTGAGTTCAAATACATGAATTATGCAGTGGTTTCATTGTGGGAATGTTTGTAGTGACTAGATTGCTTTATTAGCTGTCATATAGCACCTGTTTAAGAGCAAACATTTTTAATAAACGTTTTAAGAGCCACCGAGTTGCTGCGATTTTAGTACGTGGCAGAGACGAATTGAGGCGGATAATATGTGCTCTATCTCTGTGCTCTGTCTCTATGTCCCATTTATTTTATTTTATTCACTTACGATCCTCTACCTGAAGGTTGTCTGGAAGAAATCGCTCTATAGCGATAAGACTGCCAAAATTGTACATTGTTCTCATTGTTGTTGTGTTTTTTGCTTGAAATGTAATGTTTTTGTACAATAAAGAATATCTATCTATCTATCTATCTATGCTACCTATATGTTTCTATATGGTCTCTATATCTCTTTATGCTATCTCTCTCTCTACGCTATATCTCTCTCTACGCTATCTCTCTCTCTTTCTCTACGCTATCTCTCTTTCTTTCTCTATGCTCTCTCTCTGTTCTCCAAAGGTCACGGTCTGAAAGTATTTGTATATCTAGAGAGGATTCATTAGGTTATGTTGTCCAGAAGAATTTCATCTTATCACGATATATATATATCTTATACTTAAATTGAAGAGGGAAAAAAATATCTCTTATACATGAAAACTAGAGCTCTTGTAAATAAATATCACACGTTTCCAGAAAACCAATATTAAGGCCGTATTTATTTAGCTTGCACTAGATATAAACTGTCTGGGTCTAGATATTACCTCCTTCTCCTCCGTCCTTATGATGAGAATAGAGGAATTTATTGGGAGATTGTAGACTTTTAAGTAATTGAACGTTAGTCAATGATATAATAATAAAAAGACGAAGATAGGTTACTTGCGCTAAAAAAGTGGCACCCGAAATCAGAACTTCGAACACCTGAGCAAAGCATTGACAGTTTGAGACGACACTCCGCAACATGTATCTGTCTCGTTAACGCTCTAGTAAATAACCATACTATCTTGTACACACGGTCAAATTATAGGTACGTACGCCAAGCGACAATTTTCGACTTCGCATCAGTACTGACATACGTAACGTATCTACCTCTTTTAAATATCATTGACGTTAGTACGATAAAAAGGAGCATCATCAGCAGGATTTGAAAGTCTGCGGGTCTGAGGAAATAGATGGAGCACACACGTCAGTAAAAAGAAGTACCTATATTAAAACAATTTCATTCCGGCTGTATAGTCTCCCAAAAATAATTTCAACAGTTTTGGTGAATCAAACCACATGTAAAATAGAAGTACTGCTATTTAGCCGTTAATAGCTTTGACAGATATACCAGATTTGTAGGATGAACGCAGATAGTTCTCAACCCCGGGGTTGAACCCCGTCAAAATCTTGCCAAAACCACAATTACTTTCAGAAAAAGTCTAAGGGTAAGTTGCACCATAGTAGAAGTTAAAGTTAGAGTTTTTGTCAAATTTGACAATTTGACGTCATTTTTGGGCCTAACCGGTACTTTAACTGAAATTTTGATGTTTGTTATTGTTAAAGTCAGATGGTGCAACCCACACTTAAAACGGAGATTCTGCCGACAACCGCTTCAACGACCCCGTACTTTCTTGGTGCTAAAGACGTTGCCTAGCCAATGCCAATTCAGCTTGAATATAAGTTAAGATATATCTGTGAATATCCGATAATCTAGACGAACTGATTCGCGAGGCAGGCATATTATCCGATAAATGTAATTTTAGAACACCGTGTGTACGCTGAAATCCAATCCACTGAATTTAATTCTGTAGAATTGTGAGAGATCTCCGAATATACTCAATATTGATTCTAGAACATCTCAACGGAGTCTAAATTAACTTTCTTTTATTAGGTTTTGCTCATAAAGAAGCAAAAATACTCGTTGGGGATGTTCGCATTGATTTTTAAAGCAAGATTAAAGTCTACTTGGAGTGAATTTACGTTTTCTTTTCTAGAATTTAATTCGTCTGTATCAACGTTGTAATTAAAAAAGTTACTATCTCGTCTGTCTTTTTTCTAGATCTTAATGAAAATCTTTATTTTTTCTTTACATGTGAAAATAATCAATATACCGCTTATGAGTCGAAATAACGTTTAAACCCATAATGAAAGTTTTGAAGAAAATAATATCACTTCAGAAGTTTCACGCAATTCGGAAACATTAATTTCATGAACCAATTGGATTCAATGTTATTGCAAATGTTAATATATATGTAAAAAAACACAATTAGAATAATATAGGATTGGTAAAATTTGTGTCAAGCTAGTTAGCCAGTTTATCAGTAAGTCAATTTATTCAAATTATAGCTAAGAACACTGTCGATATAATCACCTTTGAACCAGACTCAAATAAAAATCGTAGGAGAACCCTATTTCAAGTGCAGAGGTCACACTAGATAACGATTTACAATTGGAAATGTACAGAGGCGCTCACATCAACCTTTACATAGCAGCACCTTATGCCGCTGACTTAAGACCTATTTTGCAACGGTTTTGTAAAGGATATCAACCTTTACGTATGTATAAGTATGTAAAGTAGAAGTAGAAGTATGTATTTCAAATTGTTACTCAGGTTCATTTCTATGACCTTCCTAACTCATACCTTAAGCAGAAGGCGAGTTTTCGTTTTCTATTCAATTTAAATAATCCGTGATGTAGATTATACTAAGCCTAACCATAAAGCGAGGCCATATTTCAACTGGCAACACCTATGGTTAGATAACAGGAAGTAAGGCTGCTTATACACAGGGTCTGAACCGTTACTTTAAATCTTGGGTGTTATATTTTTTTGAGGTTACAAATTTTCGGAACAGAACCGCAAGCAATTTTTTTTATATTCATACTTTGTGTGAATAATTTATTTATACTTTTTATGGACTACTAAATTATTAATTTTATTTCTTTTTTCAACAGTTGGTGTGCCTCTGACTACCCGCTTTAGTATATTATAATGGTAACCTATTAGCTATTAGCCTATTAGCGACAAAGTCCCCTAATTGTTTTAACTCTTTCACTTAGCTAGAAACTTTTTATGTCATTTGCAATAAATAATTTTGTCTATCTATCCAAGCGTATTTATGTACAGTCAGCGGCATAAATATGTACACACTTTCGAACTTTGTCACATTTACTTTCAAGACGTCATGAAAACGAAAAAGATGCCAGTATGACGAAGTACTAAAGTACTTACATATTACGCTGACTATACGTGTTGACAGAACCCTAAATAAGGACCAAAGGAACACTTTATCTCTCCTTTTATAAAACTAATGGCCAAAACAAAACTTAAACTATTTCACGGCACCAGCTGAGTTAAATATATCACTTGAAGTGGCTTTAAAAATCGCACCAGCATCTAGAATTCTAGATTCTAGTGCTAAACATTTTCCCACCGTTGGAAATAGAATACGTACAAAGTACCTTGTTAGCTTATCTCTGTTTCCAATAAATAAACTAAAGTAGGAACATCGATTCAACCGTTCGTTTCTCACTTGATAACTTAAGGTAGCGGTTTCTTGATTTTAAAATACATTTCTCGCTTTGGAATATTCTATTTATTGACTAAGTATTAAGATCGGTTTTGCCTGCTCAATGATGACAAAGGAACTGTTAATGACATTTATAGTTTTAATCATTGTAAGCAAACATGATGTAATAATTCGATTTTTAAAACTTGACAGTGCAGCGTAATGGCAAAATCAAACCAATAAAACGTATTGGTTCAACTGTCAATCTTGAAGGATTCGTCGACCGTCAACCTACGTCTAATTGAATTTTAATTTTATTGTCAAACAATAAAGCGTACTTTTCGACACAACACTCTAGCCACTCTCTGTTACACAGTTTAAAAAGGAAGCAACTGCTTGCAACGCGTATATTATTTTATTTGAAAACTGGTCAACCTTTTCCATCCTCGACTGTACAAATTTTTTTGTGGTAGCCAATGCCATCACTATGTTTCTACAAGACATTTATTTTATTGAGTAGTTGTGGGAATTACATTAGCACACTCCAAATATATTTTTAGTTATTAATGCAACGCCTCATTTTCTTTGTCCGACTGATTGGTTGACTGGTAGAGATTGCGTCCTGGAATTAAGTATGCAATATTTTTTGTGCAATAAAAATAATGGGTTCATGGCTGGCCTCAATTTTTCAAAGGTAGGTGAATGATTGATAGTTGATTATCCGTAACATACTTACACTTTTTTGTACAAAAAAACAACAACCTCAAAATTTTGGCGGCCTTGTCGCTAAAAGAGAATATTTCGTCTCAAGTGCGGAACCCTAAGAAGAAGATATCAAAACAAAAGCCCGCCGCCCCAGGTGTGAACATAAGAAAGCTACCGAACGTAGCCACGAATCGAGTTTGCATTTTAAAAGCCTATTTACATCACTAATTCTCCGTAAATAAAACGGAAACTTATTTATACTTATTTTAGCATAAAAATCTGGGGATAGCCGCGGGCGGTACAAATCGTTTACATTCTCTTCCTAGAGGTAGGTATGATGCTCAGTTTGGTCCTTCGAGCCAGATTTCATTTTTGGAGTAAGCTGCAACACTAATGAACTACGATTGTTTATTGTTAATTGTTTAGCACTGGCTTTGAACCCAGAGAGCATCGTGGCCTAGTGGTTAAACACTCTAGGTCGGAACCCGAAGGTTCCGAGATCAAATCTGGCCGGAGCCGCTAAATTGTACAATGAACACAAAGTAGGTGTCTACTTTGTGTTCATTGTACAATTTAGCGGCTCTCTCCGGTGATAGAAAACACCGATATAAAACCCAAGCAACCCGGATAACGGCGGTAGGCTCGCCCCTTACCACGTTAGGTTCAAATTCCCTCGGCGAAATGTGGGCTTCTGAATGTTCCATTCACCATGACGGTAACAATCAGTGTGCCTCTGACTAACCCATTAGGGATATATTCGTGGGTTATGTTGGAGTATGTTGAACCCGTGTGATCCCAAGTTTTTGTGTTCATTGTTCAATTTACGGTATACTCTCCTGTGAAGGAACACCTAGATGTAACCCAAGCAACTAGGACAACGTGCCACGTTGGACTCAAAAATTCGCTCTAAGAACTGTGGTCGAAATTCGTGATAAATGCATAGTGATTAATAACCTCTATCATTTATCGATTCATACTGAACATAGAAATTGCATAATACTGAGCATAATACTAAGAGGATGGAATTTGATATATGCAGACAAATCCAAAATATCTGAATTATTGAATCCAGGAGCGAATTCGAAACCTTTGAAACACTGAATTGAGCGGATATTTCGTCCGATTATTGACCGCAAATCGGAATCAAATTATTTGCTTGCCGGTATTAACTACCGATAAATATAATATCACGTGTTCCCTCTGTTGCGAATTTGCAGCTCTAATGCAATTAATTATGGTAAATTTTTGTCTACTACATGACCCTTTTTTTTAAGGAATTATCTGGACATCGGATAGACGGCAAGACAAGAACAGATGCATAAAGTCGTCCTTATCTTACACTAATAAACGCTATTACAGAGATAAGTATCAAAATGTATGTAATGAGCAATCTAAATTTCAATTTAAATGCCCATTTAAAAAGCAATGAATTATTAATTTGTATAATTTTCGCGACCGCGTGTTTTGGTGATAAGAAAAAGTTTTATTTTTATGTTCAAAAATAACTGATTGCCAATTTTAAAGATAGTAACGCTATTGAGATTTTCAGGCTATGATTACTTCAGCCAAAAAACAAACAAAAAAGATGCCACCTAATGTATTAAAATACAGGCTGATTCTACAATCAGTGCGCCAGAATTAAAGAGAAAATAATTCAAAAGAGAATAAGAACAAAGTTAATGTGACATTGAGACTAATTAAAGGTTAAAAAATCCGAGATTCGTTTTAAAAAAGCCATATTCAAATGCAAAAATAACAGCTCATCGCGTCTCGCTACGGTATAACATAATAACATCCCTTACACGACAATTCCATTCGCGCAGGGCTGCTATTAGAGATGTGACTTCACTGGGGAATAAACGTTTTTTTTACGAAATAATCGATTACTCAAAATTCTTTTTTTTCCATCGCTTTTCTAGATACTAATAAGCGTTTTTTCAATCATTTCAATAATTCAAAGCTTCGACGGTTGTTTTATTCGTTTATCAATGCAAAAACTTACTGAATACAAGTCTTCTTAATGCGATCATGAAATCGAAAATAAACTTAAACTAGCAAAACGCTTCACTAATACGCAAAAAATATTTTAAATCAAGTTTTTATTCCGTGATAGAGCGATATTTTGAAATGACTACTGCTGTTTAGCCGCTGATGGCTTTAAAAGCTCCACCGGACTGTTGGGTGGGTGAAGGGAGCTCTCAATCATAATATTTGAAGTAACGTGACTAAGGGCGCCCGAAAAGGCCCACCTTTCGGCGGACCTCGGCCTAGGGCTTTACTTAGAGGGAGCTACATAAAAGCGACCTGTTCAACTGTGGTAATAATTATCGGAACGAATCATAGAGCTCTTGCTAAAATATCGAAACAATGATGTGAATAATCTATTTAGCAATTCAATTTTAAAGAAGTATTAAACAAATCAAAGGCCTGGTTGGACAGCGAACAGCGAAGTACGTATACTTACCTAAAAATACCTAATCTTTTTTTTATAATCGATTATTTACCCACATCCCTAGCTGCCATCATTATCATATGTACATAAAGCGCTCTCATTGGCCGAGACCGGGTTTGAATTGACGGCATTTTGCGCCGCCATTTTGTTAATTAAAACGCGCGTTTTTTTCCCTACCCGCAATTGTTTTGAAAGTTATCTTAATGTTTGCTATGCAGATTTGACGGTCTGACAATTTTCTGGTTAGATTTTTTGGCTGTTGACGAGATGAGGGTTCGAGTGGACGGTATATTATACTGTGTCAGCGTTCATTGGAAAGGTAATTTCATTTCGTCACATTCACTCAACAAAACCACTACCAAACCAAACGGGGTAGTCAGTTGGACATGATTGTTGAAGTCATGATGAACGGATAACTCAGAAGCCCACATTTTGGTACCACCATCCACCGGTTTTTTTGGTAAATGGTAAAATGTACGCAAAAGAGGTGTCTCGGCCGTATTCGAGCTCAAGGTCATTCGGTTTTCAAGGCAAAGCGATTAACTACTGGTCCATGACGACAAAAACAAATAGGAACAAGATTTAAAATCATTCAAACAACCTATCTCAACTAGAAACTGAAAGCCCTAACGTTACTACACTTAGCCCAAAATTAATAATGGAACAGCCTAGATAAAGTTTGAACGTACTTGAAAGGGTAAAAGAACCAGTCTCGGACCGTGCCCTAACTCAGAATAACGTATTCCACGGTCGTTTTGAATCCGTAAGGCCGTAGTCACTAGCTCTTTTCAAGTAAATAAAAATAGTGGAATATATCGCGGACCCAGGGGAGGGCCAATAACTCTGCTCGGATTTCGCTCTGTGTACCTATGGAAATGGCTCGCCGGCTGTGAGGGTGGACCCTAAGGGTGGTTCCATGTCGATATTTTCAGAAATAAGGCGAGATTCTAGATAACAGTTTTAATTTCAATGATACGTAGCGTAGGACGTTATAGTATTTATTACACTCATAAAAAAACTGCTTATTTTCAAAAAGTTATTCACCTAGTTCAATCATTCAAGTTTCACTATCATGAAAGACATAATGACTTTTTTAGGCAGCTTAGATTCGATCGTTAGATAGAAATAGCAGTACTCGCTAAAACTACTAAAAGGCATGGACAATTAAACGAATTAAATATGTATTATAATAAATTAAAACCATATTGCTCACTTTAAAGTTCAACATAAGTTGATTGAATTGAAATCTAATCTGCATACAATCCACTACTGATGACTAGTAAATAAAAGCATTCCAATATCTGGTGCCAGATCGGAGACTGGATCGTTTTCCAATTTTGAATCAAATCGCTACTCATTTACGTTTTCAGGCTTTCAAGTTCATTTATTTAAAACCTATAGACTTACAAAAACAAATATTTGAAATTAAGTTAAATAAATAAAAAGCGATCGGCCGAAATGTTTGTCTATGTCATAACTTGAACAATTTTTAGATCCAATTTTGTTCCAATTTAATAACAAAGTTAATTAAGCATTTTTTTTTATCTAGCGAGAGCAAATGAAACAGAACCAGCCAAAAAGGGAAAACAGTTGAAGATAAAAAAATAGTAAAACCACAGTTGCAGTAGACAAAATAACAAAAAAAAACCCTTAAACAAAAGAAGAGCTGTGCACCTCCCTAGGGATGCCCCACGACATCAAGAACGATTGTAAAATCGATAATCGCCTGCCAATTTCCACCGCGATATTCCATATCGATAAAAATGCTAATGCCATCGCATCCCTTCGGAATGATTACATTGAGTTCGGCGCCTTGCGGTAAGTAGGTTCAGGTCCGTACAATAGCCTTTTCTCCTCGGCTTTTTGATGGGAGATCATAGTTTTACGAAAGGGGGATTTGTGCAAGAAAACCTAGAAGTATCTATGTTGACAGTTACTCAACTTTAGCTACTTGTAGTACCTTTATTGACTATTTGTACTTTGATTACTAAGTTGAAAATTACACCCATTAAGGTTTTCTCAAGTGTGTTTTGCCACTCAAGGGTTTTAACCTCAACGCTTATCAATCTTCAAACAATACTCAAAATTTTAACGGTTTTTAATTCAACCGATTAAAAACTTATCAAGTTTCATCAAGATCAAGGCGTAATCCATATATTCAAATTGTTACAAAAACATATTACGAGTATTCGATATTAGGTAATCACGATTCTGTTGTGTGTTTTCAGAACAGGATTACCAACAACTTTGTTTTTCCACTAATTCCATGTTTCAAAACAAAGTGGTAATTAAATCCGCTTTATCGATCATCACGGGAATATCCGTCAGAGGGTTCCATCCCTGATCCAGGCTTAAGGGATCCCTACCAAACAGTTCAAAAGACCCGAACTTATGGTAATGGGAACCCTACACCCGGAACAGGTATTGCAACTCCAAGTACAATTTGGACTTTATCTTTAAGCCGATAAGAGTCATCCGTTCCAAGGATTAGCAGAGGACATCAGAATATCCCTGTTTACAACATTTTGAAATTAAAATCAACTTAGATAATGCAGGATATATAAATCAGAATTTTAATAGGAAAAAGCCGATAAGACAATATCAGTGGAGAATTTTATTCGATCTATAAAAGTTTTATTAACATGTTTAACAAGTATGACATGTAATAAAAATTTAAGTGCTCCATTTAATTCAATCCATAAAAATATATTAGCTAGACCAATTTGCACAGTGGCATAAGAATTTATTGAAATGTGATGGGAGTGTTCGCAGATTTTTAAGTTACAACAAGCATTAGACGTCTTAAGTGTGTGAATGATGATGATGAACATTGCAAAGTGAACATGAGTCAGAGATGAGTTAATAATTGGATTCTATTATTTGTACATTTTTATAGATGAATTGACATTTTCAAGATGATTTCTTTTGGTAGATTTTCACGAATATGTCGTTTTTCTATAACTGTTTTCTTATGCAACATAAAGCAGTAAAATGTGCGGGCCGTCCAAAGGAAAGCGGCGTAAAAAATAGGCAAAACCTTTTCAAATCACTTCATGCTGTAGATCATTGAGAACTCATTCAATTTATAATGGAATAATCTTTATTGAAAACCCCATGAAAGTAAAATAAGTCGAACTATACGAGAACATGATGGTTTCAGGATTTAAGAATGGAGATTCATTTGATGACAAGCCATTCAGTGCTAGAATGAATGATTGTAGCATTATTGGTGCTAACGTATCCAAATATTTGATCACACAACACAAATACAAACAAACATTAAATAATGAACCTTCAAGAAAATCCCAAGGTAACACAACTGCCTTAACGAACAACAATACCTGCGACTTAGTTAATCTCAACTCAAATAGTCTGTAATACCGAGATAAACTTAAACTCACTATCAGCGGGCAGACTAAGTAAA
This sequence comes from Udea ferrugalis, assembly GCA_950022985.1. Lineage (NCBI taxonomy): Eukaryota > Metazoa > Arthropoda > Insecta > Lepidoptera > Crambidae > Udea > Udea ferrugalis. The sequence continues at coordinate 4,705,239 of OX465541.1, forward strand.
TCTCGTATGTAAATTCGACAATTTTGCTTTGTGGTCCAAGTTGGCAACGTTTATATGCAAATTGTGTGGTTAAAAGCGAAATGAAAGGAATATTAAATGATATAAATAAGAATCCCCAAAACGATTCAAAGTGTTTAATTATTTGGAAGAATATTGTCATCATGAATTTGTACCAAAACAACGCTATACTTTATTTTAATTCGTTTTTCAGCAAAATAGTAATGATAGAAAAGGAAAAAAAATAAATATAAGTCGTTAAAATAACCTAAGAGCTAGTCCATAAAAAGCAATCCCACATGATTTATTCATAACATTTACCTACCTCTGCCTTTACTACCTCGATCTTCAGTTTTTGGTCAGTTCAATTCCCAAAAAGTTATTTAATGGTCGTAAATACCAGAATATTTGTCGGCCCAAAACTTTTTGGCTGAAGTCTGAATCGTTCCCCTCAATTTTATCACAACAGCAACCCCAACACGGCCGAACTCCGGCGGAACTCCACAACTCGTGTAGCGGCAACTCCGCCAGATCTGCGGCTGGCGATTATGCATATTAGTTGCCAAGTGTGGCCAAGTTTCGTTCAGTGCTACTGAGGTGTTTTCGGCTGTAGCTCTAACTAGAAAAGTAGGTGGAGATGAATGTTAACAAGTAACTGGAATGTCTTCTTGGTCAATTCAAAACAAGAGATTCCAAAGTCTTACTTTGCACATCTTTGAAAGATGACCATCTGACTCCCTAACAGACATCAGATACTGATATACATAGGTGGATAATTCATAAAAATATCAAAGTTGTAGTAACATAACGAGCAATAATGTTTAGCGCATTGATTGCTTACGATTGATTGGTCTAGACTTATTAGGCTGGGGTACTTTGTCCTCAAAAATTTAAGCATACTTTGAACTAAAAATAAAACATGTACCACGACATTTCAAAACGAACATCGACGTTATGTCTACAACAGACTTAAACAAGCTGTGAAATTCTTGAAGGAAGAAAAATATATTCTTGAGTAATTCGCTATAATTTAAAAAAAAACAGCTAAGTATACAACCCTGTGAAATCCCAAGCTTTCCCACTTTTAACTGTTGACTCGAGGTTAATTAGGAGGAAAACTTCTACATAGAAGGAAAGTTAAATGAATCAAGGCTTTAGACAGTCTTTAGTTGGAACCACAAATGAAAAATACCACCAAAACAATTTAATTCACAGAATCGAATGCTTTTTCAGAATCAAATCAATCAAAATTTAAAACAATTTTCAGTTTCAAGGCTTCACCTTTGCCTCAACTTTTGCCAATAACAACCTCAGATAAATTAACACCAGGCTTAAATTTTAACTTGCCACTTTAACTTACTTTGGACACCATTAATTACCCATTATATTGAATTACTGCTTCGTAGAGTAACTGTTTGTTTGAAGACCTTTGAAGGGAACAATTTGAAAATTTGATCGGGAGACGTTTCAATTTGAAAGTGGAAACTGTATTTCACAAAATGGAAAGTTCATTTCACATCGATGAGTTTCCCTTAATTTATACTTATTAATAATGTAACTGAGATGGGAATTGGAGACTGGAGAAGACCGTTAATGAAATAGAAGTTACCTCGCAGATATGAAAGATGTTCTTGAAAGACATTTTATTGTCTTCTATTTGTTTTCAAATATGAGTGCTAGCACGATATTTGTAATTAACGGATCATACATAATAATAGGCAACAACTGGTCTCGTAACCGTAACAATTTGAGTTTAATTTGGGTTTATAGTCAATTCCGATTACCATTTAAAATGGAAGTAGAGCAAAAACATAAATTACAAGTTTAATTTCGCTACAAAAGTAGACAAGCAAACATGAAGGATATTTAGGGTAACATGTAATACAACACATAAAATAGGTATTTCACTGACTAAAGAATATGCATACCAATAGGTAATGTATGCAAAATAGTAAAAGTACGATAAGTATACGATATCACGCGAAACCGACATTTTGTTAGCATTTATATAAGGCTGGAAACGCAATGCCAAGATCCTTAACATCCGAACCAATGCGATGCAACGTGGGAAAACACGTCTTAGAATGGATATGAATAAAGTTCAGTTTGCAATGAAATTATTGTGGCAGATATGATTTTTACAGCAGTAGAAATGGAATAGCTAATAATAACAAATGATGGGTCAAGGGTGAATGTAGACTGAGGAATCAAAGAAGAAAATTAGGAGTCGCGCGGGAAATGTGTTGAAATTACGGTTGTAACTTCAAATGTAAGAACTTAGGTAGCATATTTACGTTTTTATAGACTTTGATGGTTTTATTAACATAAAACTGAGAAGCATGGTTACTATTACTGTGATCTAGGTCACGGCAGGAGCGATAAAGACAATATGGTTTGTGGTGATTTAGCTACAGCGATAACATTAGCTACTATTAACCTAATCAGGAAGAGAAATAACATCATACATGTGTTCGATACTAGTATATCACAATCGGAGTATTCAGAGGCAGGTTGTTTGTCGCGACTATATCCCGAAACAGTCAATAGCCTACACGCTCTATATAACATTAAAAAATAGTACAAGCATTAAAACTTAAGAGGATTTTCATCGATGAACCAATTGAACAATCAACAAGAACCACATAATATACACGTACATCATACAATAATCAGAAGAGACAGGAGCTAACGTCCGAATCAACAAAGAAATCGCTCGACTGGAGCAATTGACTCAATAATATAGTTATAAACTAATTTAGAAGATACAGCAGAGTTATGAATAATTGATATATCCCCCTCACATCGACAGTTAGCTCTAACGACGAACGAATTCGAAGTTAATTTCAAAAGCTGTCAGTTATTGGGACAATGACTAACGCGAACATATTTAATTTCATGTTTATCAGAGAACTCAAATTTAATCATTTAAGGATAGTATTAACATCCAAAATAATACAATAAATTACCCATTTGAACTAAAGTGATCAAAATTGGATTTAATTTATATCTATAAATGAATAACTACTAATGGCTGCCCAAATCTGGAATTTACCCAATGGTAAAGTCTAGAAACAGTTGATGTGATAACCTGGTATATTACTCTGAAGTCTTTGTTATAAGATAGGGACCAGTGAAAAAGTTGGGGGAGACCTGTGGGACCTGTCGGAACGTGTTGGTTGAAGAAAACATAATGAATACCTCAATTTTCTACGGGTCGCAAGATCGATTCCAGCACCTTCACGAATGTTTGTAGAGATTAAGCAGATATTTGTGCTGGGTGTTTGTAGTACCTTCGTTGTTTTTAGTTTCCCTTACACAAGTTTTTTTCAGTATAAAGATAAGGTAATGGGACATCCACTGATGATTTATAAAACAAGGAATGTTGGTGAGGAAGGTCAAAACAGTTATCATGAATGTCAGAGTCCAGAGCTATTGCGTTCGTGACCTTATTGCTTTCCTCATCACGTTTTCATTTCTCTAATAAAAATAGCTTATATGAACATTCGGAAATACAAGCAAGTTCAGATATATTTATTTCAGTGGTGAGACCCCTTTTTTGTGAAACTTCAGTCTTTGGAACCGATGTCTTAACACAATTTGACACCCGATTTTTGGAAAGGTCAAGAAGACTGCTACAACACCAGAGGTTTGATCCCCGCAAAGTACAAATATTTTGTGTACGGGTGTAATATACTGTTCGAGAGTTACATCTTGATGATACATTAAGAGTTATTAATATGTAGCTTGTAGCTACAGTCAGATCTAAAGTACATGTTTTTTTTATTTCTTTAGTTAGTATTTATTTCTCAATTGTAACAGATATATTTGACTTCTCCAAAAGGTCATATAGCTCCGATGCTAACTGTACATCTCTTTTTCCCTCTAAAGGGAAAGGTGCGCTCAACCTTGAATACGAAAGACTAAGGAACACCCTAGGTGTGAAGTGATTTACATAAATTTAACATTTAAATTACGAATACACCTCTTTACTGCTGTTTCTGGCTTAGGCTTATTCAGATAAGGAAATAGGGAAGATCGACGGACTTTTTTATCTTCGGGTTGATAGTATGGAGTAGACAATTTTAAGGATGTTTAAGACTTCTTATGAAATATTTTAAAGGAGAAGGCGATGTTATCAAAAATCGCTTTCTTGAAGAAATAAATATGGTTTACTAAGGCGGAACTCAAGCTTCAAAGATGATCACAGATTGTGAATGATCAAATCATATTCTTGAACGACAGAAACCTCTTACCCTCGAATTCACAAATTCAAATCAAGGTTGAGCATCCCTCAAAAGTAAAGCAGTAACTTTCAGTTCTATTGACATTTTACGGGACAGCATGAACTTGAGCGCGTGCTTAGCGTTGATTTACGTTTGTGAATTCGGGGTTTAGTGACTTAAAGTCATTTTAAAAATGGGGTTTTAAAATTACACTGATTTTGTTAGTACTTACAACTGTGATGTTTCTTTCAATTATTTCCTCTCTTAGGGTTTTCTTTAGGAGATATGTACCTGTAACAAAAAATAATACATTAATTCAAAATCCAGGCTTGTTAGGAAGGTCGAAGGAAATCTATTGTTTTGAATAAGTATAAATAGAATATAGGTATTACGCACTTTTGAAGACAACGAGAGGCATTTTATGCAAAAAATACTGTTTATACATACGTCCTCAGCAGAGCACAGCTCACCTCAACTATCTCAGCTATGAGTTGCCGCGAGCCATACTCCAATATGTGGGCTCAGTGCAGATTGTTGAAGGTCCAACAATGGAAAACCAAAAAGACTCAAAATGTCTTTCAGACAGTAAATATTTTGTTTTACTATTTTATTTATTTATACACCCATTTCTTACCCAGAAACCACTCGTTTCCCATAGCGTTCTTGTTCACAGACACCATAACTAGATTGAATTTTATGTCAGGGCTGACAATAAAAATAAATTGCCTTCCATCTTTTTATTATCCGTCAATAGGCTACAAATAAAACAGCCATAACAATATCAGACAACTTTTCAAACAGATATATAATCTGTGACGGGTCGTTTGGGTGAAAGCGCCATTTTGAACTGTCAGCCCCAAGCTTTGAGTGTGGCATTTGGCAACCAAGCTGTAATGGCACAATAAATAGTTTGCAGCCCTCACCCATCTGTCACTTAAATAGTAAAATATACAGACGTCATTCAACTTGCCACAGTGAAAAATCGCACTGTACCACCCCTGATTCAAGCACTTACTTCAAACGATTATCAACCCAAAAACAAAACACACAGAGTCGCATTTTGTTTAAAGATAGCTGTGAATAAATTTAAATATTTGTTAACTTAAAATGTAACTCATGTTAACGGAAATACAGTCTAAATTGCAGGACTGAGCATTTGTTCTTTGAATCGTTAAGATTGTTGCGCGAAAAACAGTTTTATTGTTATAGAGAGTAGTGCGAAATTGGTGTATGGGTTTTTGTATTGACTGGGGTGGTTTAACTTTGAAGTTGTTCAAAAGACCCCGGTTAGAGATTCTGGTGGATTTCTTTTTGGATTAAAGGCCCCATGAATTTAATGATAATGTATTTGGGGTTATTACGTCGAAGATTTCGTCACGTGTCGCCTTTTTAATAAGTTTTTTTGGCATAATGAGCACTTTCTGGTCTTTCATCTTCAAACAATGCATATAATTTAAAATAATTATAACCATTTAACGTTTAAATAAATTAAAACATTTTGTTCATACACATAAAGCTGAAAATGCTTCAACTTGTACTTCCAGGGTCATTTAAAGAACACAATGTTAGCGAAATCGCTTATCGCTTCTGAATGTTCCGTTTATCTTGGTATCGTAGGTATAGGGTGGTCATGATTGGGTACCTATCGGTGTTTTCCATAACCGTAGAGTTTTGAACTTAGGAGCACATGGGTTCTGAGCCATAGAGCTTAATCACTGAGCTATTACGCTCTCTTTACACTGTAGTTGCAACAACAATATTATGGGTAGCCTTTCAAATTCCCAGTTTCTTCCAGGAAACTCAACCATGACCACTCGATGTATTTTTAAAGTAACTGTAAACTACTCTACTTTGTGTGCAATAATTGTTTCTTATCTTATCTGAAGTGTCGCGAGCCATACTCCAACACGCGGGCTCAGAAGGATTTTTAGAGTGGTGTGAGGTTAGTGAGCATCCGTAATGTCAGATGTTATCAAGCCGCCTTAGGGCCTCTGACTAGGCTTAAAGACTGACATCTAACGACGTCAACTGAGACCAACTGCTTAACGTGCCTTCCGAAGCATGGAGATACCAAAAATACACATAACTAAATTTCGGTCGGAGTGGCTCGTTCCACCTCATAGTTGAGATGAGGCCTGTGCCCAGCTGTGGGACATATACGTATAGGCCGTTAATGTATGTAGTCAACTTTACCGATTTCCAATTTCCGGTACCAAATACCGTAATATCTGTCAAATTGACATGTCAGGGCTCATTACTGCACATTAACTGTCATTCCTCACGGGTATGCACAGTTTAACGTGTGAATGATACCCCAATCAATTTTGAATCACTTAATAAACTCTGATGTAACGATATGGGCAGCGGAAAATCGATTTTCATTTATTAATTCCCTAATTGGCCACGAATTAGGGTTGGCGGGATCAATTATAGGGGTTAGGGAATTTAAAGTAAGATGAAAATTTAAAAACAACAACAACGCTTAAGACTATCCCAACAGGGGTAGTTAGAGGCACAGTGATTGTTGCCGTCATAGTTAACAGAACATTCATAAGCTCACATTTCGCCGAGCTAATTTGAACCCAACGTGTGGCGAGCGCTACCGTCGTTGGATTTTTATCGGTGTTTCCCATCTCCGGAAAGTAAGCCGAAAATTGAATAATGAGCCCATAGCAGGTTTTCCGGCCGGTCTTGAACTCGGGACCTTCCGTGATCCGAGCAAGAGTATTTAACCACTGGGCAACCTCACCTTTTTATTGTATTGTCATCGAAATGAAAAGTGCCTTATTTTTAGCTATATCGAAAACTTGGAATATAGAAACTGTATGCAATGCTAAAAGAGTTGAAGTGCTCTGTCAGGCTCAAAAGTCAAGCCACTGCTGATGAATCGTATTTCCATTTGATTGAAATACAATTTCTAATGACACTGACATCTGTCATAATTTATTGCTTAGATTAGTTGGACTGGAATAAAGAAATAATAAAATTCACTATAATAAAATCTTTTTGTGACACTTTTAAGCTCAAAAAACTCGACTTGTACCAGTAAATGTTCTAGAATGATTTTCGCTTGGAATAAATATTTATCCATCATTTATATTTTAGGGGCCGACAACCCTAACTCAAATAGGTGATTATTAGTGCTCATAAAGCTATAATATGACGAAATTTCTGTGCTTCAATTGGGAGGAATGAATTAAATGATCACTTGGCGTTTATATTAAAATCTTCATTAGGCGACATTACCAGTCACTTTTTATGATCTTATTGAGAGTTTGAAAGAAGATTACGTTGCTTAACTTATTGCTATACAGGGTGAATTTGTCAAGTGGGCGAGAAAGGCTTTGAGGAATATAAAAAAATGCTAGTGGTCTCGAGGGCGATTTGTCCAAAAATTTAAAAGTGCATTCCTAAAAAAACTTTTAACACAGCCAGGAATCCACCTGGTTAATTTAAAGAAATACTCGTTCTGAGTAGGGTTTCTTTCCAACACATTTTAGGGTTACCTGGTCATGATCATCGTCAGTAAGAAACCATATCCTGAATATAAATAAACAAACGTTTTTCCTTTTCCAGTTCAGCACAGTAGCTGAAAAGTAAATTGTTCCAAAAATACAGGAACCACTTACTGTTCGATCTAACCAAAGAGTATCGCACAAAGCGGTGAATTTACCCCTTCATACACTGAAGCAATGCTAATACCGTGGATAGTGATGAGAAAATACTCTTGATTCATATCGATAAACATCCAATAATAACATTCTATGACAGATCGAGTTCCACGTGGGTGGAGCAGGGACCAACAGCAAGACGCAATATCTTCTTACGTCTCAAACACTTCATAAAGTATTGTAACATTGAAAGTAATTTTGACTTAACGCCGATCTGGCGATTTCTGTGGTCACCTATTTAATATTCAAAACATTGGTTATAGCCACAAAGCCACCTTACATAAACTGCCTATAATCATCACATCCCACTGCTAGGCATAGGCCTCAACTCAACTATAAGGTGGCGCGAGACATACTTCAACACGCGGGCCCAGTGCGGATTACTGAGGTATCTCTTCTTGATCCCGGTAATTATCGATACTTCCTTTTCCCATCCTTATTCCTTAACCGTGAAAAAGAAACGTATTCCAAAGGAATCAGCGAGAGATATTGCCTCAAGCCAAAACAATTTGCAGAAGCTACTATGAACTATCCTTTACACAATCGAAAACCAACTCTATTCTACTCACAAATAGAGTCTGAAATAAATTAATAATTGGGGTCATTGCCTACTATCATTTCCAGTTCAGTAGCTAATAAAGTCATTACCCTCGATGCTATATTGACTGTCATTAGTTTGACAGACTTTGACAGTTGCAGATACGATTGTTACGAGGGTATAAATGTTCATAATGCAATTATTTCTACACCATTTATTTGTAGCGAAAATAAGGCGAAACAATGTGAGATAAAAAGTGTTTTAAATGACGGGATCGGTTTATATTTTATTGGAGGGGAAAGAAACAGTATTTACTAACAACGGCCTTTCTTGTTAATGTACGTAAAAACTAAATCGTTAAATATGCAGGGCGACTATGCAAGTGCTTGGCATTTTTTTAAAACAAGCGCTTTTAACAATATAAAAACTACGTCATTATCGTATTTTTTGAAGTACTATATTAAAAAATAAATTCAAAATGTCCCTGAAAGTCAGTAAAGGATCTCTTAATTTTCGCGCACAAAAATTACTTCTACACTAGTAGTTCAAGTCGTGCAATAATATTATGTGCACTGACGTATTTTTCCACGAATGAAGTAAGTTAACATTATAAAAAAAACTACTTGATAAAAACTCAGAAATAAACACGGAAATCAACTCAATTTCTAATTTTAAGTCGCTCTTAAAAAATTGGCAAGAATATGCTAATTCACCCTGTATAAATATTATATCTAGGACATCTTTTACAAAACTCAACTGCCCTTAAACTATACAGAGTTTGATGGGTGTCAGAGGCTGATGAATGAACTATTATCAATCGTTCGTCAATCACAAATATAATGTATGTACGCGGCCACCCACGACTTCGTCCGTGTGGACTTAGATTACAAAAAATATGGGTAATTTCTATATAAATTGTAGCCCATGTCCTAATCCGATGCTTAAGCAATGTTATTGTAAAGTTGCATTAAAACCCATCCAGCAGTTTTTACGTGAAAGAGCAACACGGCACATCCTCACATACAAACTATCGCATTTATAATATTAATAGGATGTGCTTGTAAAAAAGCATGGTCATGTTGTTCACAACTTCGTAGGTTTCAGTTATTTTAACCTGTCAAATGTCAATAATACGTCTGCTTGAATTATCAAAGGCTGGATTTTATTTAAAAATCAAATATATAAATGAAGAGATAAACTCGACAACACGTCCATTGAAAAGTAGAACGTTACGAAAAATGGGCATAAATATGAAAGCTCTTTTTGATCAAACAAAGCAAAATGAAACCACGTGAAAACTTAATCAAAAATTCAAAAAATATCCTTCAACGAGTTTTAATTCAACTTGCAATGATGGTTGGGTAAATTATTTCAAGTAAAATCCTCTTTTTGTTTAATTTTAAATAAAGGTTAAATGTGGCCCATATTCCAATTAACGATAGAGCTGAAATTCGAAAAACACCGATGACATCGAAATAATTGTTTTGGAAGTTTTTTTACTTTGCAATATTCAGCAACATACATAACAATGGCGATATCAGAGTAATATTTTAAATTAATTATAACCTGGGGTTGGAATTCATGTGTCAAAGAACATACTTGTTTAATTACTTTGAGCTTACCTCATGTGTCAAAGAACATCTTTTTTTAAATACCTTGAGGCTAGACATGAGCAACACGCCACCTGGCGGGCGACTTTTTGAAAGCGGTAAAAATGAAAAAGAAGGATGACATTAAATATGTCACCAGATGGGTGACATGTCAACATGACAGTTAATGTCATTTCAGTACATTTTTATGTACGGAATATCTTTAGAAGCCGCCAGATCGGTGACAAGTCAAAGAGACAATAATGTAATTTCGAATTCGATACTTTCTGCAATGCCCTATAATGTTTTAATGTCATGCAACTTATGAATTTGACAGACGATTCTGTATATTGGTTAGGAATTTGGCTACTACAACAGAGGTCGCGCGTTCGATCCCCGCACAGTATTTAATAAACATTCGTGTGACATAACATTGATTATTTATTTATTGAAAAAATATTGTCTTCTGTTATGGATAGACGAAACCTGATAAAATCGAACATACTGTCGATCTTTTTTTTTAATAATAAAGGCCAATAAATATTAGGTACCAAACATCAGTGAGAATTCAATTCGAAGTAAGCGTTTGTCGCCTTTAAGGGTTTGATATTCCATGAAAACATACATTTAGGAGCCAGGAAGACCACTTTGAATGTTCACTATAAGGGTAAATGTAACTTCCTAGTCCCTTTTGAGACGGGGCTTCACTGAGAGCTGAGCGGATTATCCGGATTGGTCCCCTTAGAAGTGGATGCTACTGCAAAAAGCTTTGACGGTCATTTAGGTACTGCATTCAAAGAATATTCTTAACTTCTAACAGTTTTAACATTTTTAATACAGTCTTGTAACTGAAAACTTAAAAATGCTATGCAATATAATCTTTAAAATTCACTTAATTCTATCTTCACAGTTTAAGATGCTTTCCGGTACCTCTCGAAAAGTCTAGACTATACCTCTAGATAACGTGCCTAGTGACATAAATTGCAAAAGGCATTTTCATATGCTTTTGTAGACTTTTCTGAAGTATGATAAAGTTATTTGCAAAGCTTATCGTATATTTCAAATTTAAAGGACTTTGTTTTTTATATACGAATAATTTCATAAAGTGTCACTGCAAATACACTTAGTCAGCCTAAACTCTTACCCCCTTATTCATAAAAACGACCGCAACGCTAAAACATAGTTTTAGCAATTGACGTGTTATGTCACTTACTCGCAAATGGCGGCAACAACAGGAATGAAATAGACAAAGCGATACAAAAGTTAAGGTGTTGTTGAAGGGTTGTTTAAGTTTTTATGAATAAGGGTGTTAGAGTCAGAATAAGATTAGTCTACAATATTTGATGCCTGTTGAAAACATAAAATGTTCTATAAGTTCAGTGTGATCAGTACTTATCTATCATCCATTAAATAATACAGCATTTATAAAAATGCGATATTTTGAAGTGTAAGTAGAGCGAGTTGGCTGACTTCCGACAATTACGATACGTGATGTCAAAATATTTGCCCCGCCGGTCGAGTGTTAGATAAATAGTTAAGTACATAGCAACGAGTCTAGCTCCTAGTCAAGCCCCGTCCTTACCACTTCCCACCCCCGGAAGGTTATTCTGATTAATCACCTCTAATTTGAATAGGACAGTAGTTGTTTTGATTTGGTATGAATAGAACCGCGGGCGTTGATATTCTTGATTAAATACCAGGGCTTTCCTCGGCCTAGTATAGTTCCTGGCATTGATCTACGTTATGAGACTGTAAATGTGCCGTGCCGGTGCCGTGCGGTGGCGGCACGTTAATAGAATACAATCTACCGCCCCATTTCTTGCCCGTGGGTGTCGTATGAGGCGACTAAGGGATCCTTGTGGCAGGTCATCTGCTTTCCAGGTGGGAGACATATGTCGACCGGTTGCTGGTACCACCATGCAGTTGCGTAAAACCCGCCAAGTGACCCTGGCCTATCTCGGTCGGGTCGCGTTCCGGGATCAGCACTGCACTAACCGGTGCCAGGGGGACTGTGGTCGTGGCAAGCGTTAGACCAGTGGAAGCCTTTACGGCGATATTGTGTGGATGGTGCGTATCGGCCCGCCGGCCAGGGAGACCCGTAGAAACGGTGGTGCCGCTGGCCGCCCGCGGCATAGTACAGGGGCCCAAAGGGGGCTAACCACCTCTGGAGGCTGCCCCACCAGGTCGCGCATAATCTCGGGATGGCTCGTCGTGCCGGGTGGTGCCCGGTTCCGGTGGGGGCCCGGCGACCATTCCCGAGGGGGTACGGGAGCCCTTCCGTCCGGCGGACCGGCCCACGCTATTCCACACGTCCAAATATCAATGTAAGGCACCACGCTTTGTCTACCCTTGCCACGACGATAGTCGTCCTTTCACGCCCTTTCCCCCCCCCCCCCACTTCTATGGCAGTCAGCAAAAGAAAAAGGCCTACAGCGGCATCCCCATCCCCCACCAACACGCTGTTTGAGGTGGAGTTCGCTAACATCCGCGGACTCCATGCAAACCTCAACGCCGTCCACCAACACCTCGAGACGGTGAGGCCTGCAATGCTCTTTTTGACGGAAACACAGATAGGTCGCCCTGCCGATACGTCATACCTGCACTATCCCGGCTATGTATTGGAAGAGTCCTTCCTCTCCAAGGCCGGAGTATGTCTTTTCGTCAGGGCGGATGTCTGCTGTGACCGTCTTCGCTGCCTAGAAGACCCATCCTTCTCCACTCTCTGGGTGCACGTAGACTTGGGCTCCACGAGCCGAGTTTACGCGTGCCTTTACCGCTCCCACAAAGGCGACGCCGAGACAACTCGACTTTTTGACCATCTAAGTCAGGCGGCAGATAACGCTCAGGCGCGGTTCCCTAAAGCTGAAATGGTGTTTTTGGGAGACTTTAATGCCCACCATGAGTCCTGGTTGGGCTCTCCAAAAACAGACCATGCAGGCCGAACCGCCCACGCTTTTGCTCTCACGCAAGACCTGACGCAGCTGGTACGCCAGCCCACCCGGATACCAGATATTGTCGGTCATGCGCCCTCCCTATTGGACCTTCTGCTGACGAGCCACCCAGCTGGGTACCTAGTGTCGGTCAGCGCCCCTTTGGGCTCCTCCGATCACTGCCTGGTTGGCGCGACAGTGCCATGTGTAGCTCCCCCACAGCCTGTGAGGGTGAAGCGGCGGTTATGGCACTACTCGTCGGCGGATTGGGACGGTATGCGAGAGTACTTCGCCTCCGTCCCTTGGCGGCAGTGCTGTTTTGGGGAAAGAGACGCGTCGGATAGTGCATCTGCTGTCGCTGGCGAGATCAGTACCGGAATGGAATACTACATTCCATTTACTGATGTCGACAGCGCCAGCGAAGCTGGTCCCTGGTACAATCGCGAGTGTTCCGCAGCTGTTCAACGTAAACAGGCGGCATACCGTGCTTGGGCCAGGGCCCAAGCCATCCATGACTCTGACGTGGCTTCCCTCAAAACAGCCTTCAATGAAGCCACCAAGGCCACCAAGAGGGCATACGTTAGAGCAGATGCCCAGCGTATTGCACGTGTTGGCCAAGAACTCATCTCACACCCAACGGGTAGACGCTCCTACTGGCGACTGGCCAAACACGTGCAATCTAACTTCTGTTCGCCTTCGCTGCCACCGCTGAAATGCCCTGACGGATCGTTGGCTCATCAGCCGCAAGAGAAAGCCGACTTACTGGTTAACCTCTTTGCCGCCAACTCCTGCATCGATGACTGTGGTGCACAGCCGCCTATAGCCCCGAATTGCGGCACCACAATGCCTGATATTCGTATCAGGCAGTGTGACGTACGTGCGGAGCTGCAGTCACTCGATGTAAGGAAAGCCAGTGGACCTGACGGTATTCCAGCCGTAGTATTAAAAAAGTGTGCAGCGGAGTTGTCTCCAGTGTTGACTCGCCTGTACCGCCTCTCCTACACATCAGGCCTCGTGCCGCAGGCTTGGAAAGAGGCGAACGTTCAACCTGTTCCCAAAAAGGGGGACCGGTCAGACCCAGCCAATTACCGTCCAATAGCTGTAACCTCAGTACTTGCTAAGGTGTTTGAGCGGATTATTAATGCACAGCTCACCCGCTACCTATAAGAGCACTCGTTGATTCACGACCGCCAGTACGGCTTTAGGCCGAAACGGTCCACGGGTGATCTCCTAGCGTACGTAACGCATTTATGGGGTGAGGCTATGGACAAGCACGGCGAATCTTTGGCTGTCAGTCTTGACATTGCCAAGGCTTTTGACCGTGTCTGGCACCGTTCGCTTCTTTCCAAGCTTCCGGCATATGGACTGTCTCCTCGCCTTTGTGACTGGATCGCTGGATTTCTGGAGGGACGTAGGATCCGTGTCCTCTGTGACGGAAGTGAGTCGCGTTTCCTCCAGATTAATGCCGGGGTGCCGCAGGGTTCCGTCTTATCGCCGACTTTGTTTCTTCTGCATATCAATGACATGTTATCACTCGGTAACATTCATTGCTATGCGGATGACAGCACAGTCCACTCGCGTTATTTCGAGCGCCCTGTGGCAAAGCGAACCGATATCGAGGAGAAGAGGCGCTGTCTTGTCGTTGAGCTTGACGGAGTGCTGGACCGCATTTCCGAATGGGGAGAACGCAATCTTGTCGAGTTCAACGCCAAGAAAACACAGGTGTGCGCATTCACTGCCAAAACGTCGCCATTCCTTTCCCATCCCACTCTTCAGAACACCCCACTGCCAGTGAAAGATAGCCTTAACATCCTTGGCATGGATGTTCGCAGCAACCTCAACCAACGGGACTACATCGAGAGCGTTATCAAAACAGCATCCCGTAAACTTGGAATCCTGAACAGAGTGAGACGATTCTTCACGCCTGAGCAGCTCTGTCTTTTGTATAAGACACAAGTTCGCTCGTGTGTGGAATATTGTTCTCATCTCTGGGACGGTTCCGCCAAGTATTTGCAAGAAGCTCTCGACAGGTTGCAGCGACGCGCTATCCGCATCATTGGTAGCCCAGAGGCAACTATGGCTCTGGAGCCTCTCCAACTGCGTAGAGACATTGCCAGGTTGAGTGTCCTCTACCGCCTTTACAACGGCGAATGCTCTGAAGAGTTGTTCCAACTGATCCCGTCCTCACCCTTCCACTCCCGCACCACACGCGCTGGTCTGCGTCAACATCCACACACGATCCAGCGACTGTCGGCCCGCACCAAAAGGTTCGGTGATTCGTTCCTGTGTCGTACTATCCAGACGTGGAACGCTCTTCCAGCGCATGTGTTTCCTTCTTCCTACAATCCCGGGTTTTTTAAGCGGGGCGTGAAAAGGCATTTATGCAGGCCTTCAAAATGAGATTGACCAGCAAAGTAGTTCTCAATTACTGTGCTTGTCAACCCCATATCTGGACCTCACGACTGCTTCCCATCAGGTGGAGTGAGGTCATCTTGAAGACCACTATAAAAAAAAAAAAAAAAAATGTTTCAATAATTGATGAAACAGATATTTAGGTGGGTCTCGGTGTTTGTGGTAGTTTCGTTGTTACTGGTTTCCATAACAAAAGGAAACACCGTTATCTTGGAACCAGAGTAATGTTAGGTGATGTTGTTTTTCATTGATTATTTTAAATTAAAACATATTTTTAGCTCTACGGTTCATTGAACTTTTAAATTTCGGTTGCGATATTGCATTATGTTACATTGTATATTATTTTTATTTCCAGTAAAAAATAAAAAGGCCGCCAAAATAATGTTAACAACCATTTAACAAAATTCTAAATTTAAAACCTTTTTTTTCATAACGTACGAATAACATTTCTAAGAAATATCTTCCCAAAACTACCCTATACCATCCATCAGCCTAATAAGTAACACTTCTCAGTACAATTTACTTCAACAAGGGTCGGCTAAATCAATTAAACTGACCTAATCCGATAATTCATCACAGCCTGACATCCCTAATTGATTTATCCAGCTCCAACTAGACCTTTGGAGTCACAAACAAACCTAGATCTTAGTTTTCAAGCAAATTCAAATCTAGGATATCCTACATCAAGATCTGAATTAGAGAATCACAACCTGAAAATATGAGAATTGTCGTTTTGGAACGCAAAAAGGGGGGTGCTTTGGCAAAGTGTCCCTTATGGTCTCGAGTTCAAATCCGGGCGTGACACCTACTTTGTGTTCATTATACAATTTGCGGCTAACTCTCAGGTAAAGTATACATAAACGCCCTATATACGTCCCTCTGCTGGGCACAGGCCTCACCTCAACTATGAGGTGGAACGAGCCATACTTCAACACGCGGGCTCAGTGCGGATTGTTGGAGGGTGTAAGGTTAGTGAGCAACCTTAATGTCAGATGTTATCAAGCCACCCTAAGGCCTCTGACTAGGCTTAACGATAAAGTTTAACACCGAAAAAACCCCATTAAAGCTCGCCACCTCACCACGTTGGTTTCTAATTCGTTCAAAGTGTGGACTTCTGAATGTTCCGTTCCCCATGATTTCATCAGATGACCCTTTGGAACAAAGTCCTGAACGTATATGCCCAGAAAATTTTAACAGTGAATAACAAAGCAAAATAGCTTTTGAAGAAAAGTATTCTAGAAATTCAGTTCGTCGGGTTTAGGAATCCAATATCCCATTGGGTCGGTCTAGAAAGTTTAGAGATCTATTGGACTTAGAATTGGTAATGTTGCTTTTAGTTTACCCTTTTACCTTTTGTTTTTGAAGATATACAGGGTGACTTTGCAAGTAGTTGCCAATTTTTTTGAATAAGCTATATAAAATATAAATATAAAAGTCGTTATAATATTTTTCAAACATAGTGGTTTTAAAAAAATGTTTTAAAATGTCTCAAAAAGTAACTTAATAAAGGAATTGGTATATTTTCGCGCACAAACTGACTTCTACATTTGAGTTCAACTAGTGCAACAATATCGTGACGTGCGCTAGCGTATTTTTGCATGAAGGAATTAAATGAACAAAATATTTTTTTTGAATACCCCATGGTAAAGCAAAATTAAATTTAAAAAATAAACGGAGAGCTATTCAGTTTTTGATACCAGGGAAAATCAATCATCAATCCATCGACCTCATAGCAAGAACAACGATAAAAACACATACGAACCGGATAACAGCGAGATACTCGAATAGGTTGTATTTTGATTTACTCGGCAAAGTGTGGTCGTTAGCAAATCTTATGTGGTATTTGTGGCTAACATCCGACATGATAGGAGTCAAACGCTAACAAATTGATAAACCTCAAGCTCATTCCATTTCACGTACGTGCAATAGAAACAAAGAAAGACCCAGACTAGACAGCGGCCTTTATTATATGAAATCGCAGCTAAAAACGGTTCAAAATTAAATTTATACAGAACCATCCGCGTGTAACGATTGAGGACGAATCTTAACTCTAGCCCACAATGAACCGTCGACCAATCAGACGGGCCATACCCTTCCTGCATACTGATCATTGCCAGTTCATGCCTACACTTGCATTGACTCTTAGAGGGAGGACATAAGAGCGAATTTGGGCAGCAAAACGGACTTAGCCAATTTTAGTCATAGATTAATATTTGAAAGGGAAGCCTTTTGATTTTTAAATTGCACGATTTGTTTCTTGAGATTAGTTTTGATAGTTTTTTTAACATATTGGCTATCTTAGATACTTTAAACGATTTTCTAATTAAAAGGAAAGACAAATAATAAACACGATGAAAGGTTTGTATAATCTAAAATAGGCATCAATTAACAAATATGAACATCTTCATTCAAAAGCCTGAGAATACAACATGAGCAGAAAAAGATTTCACTCTACAAGTTAAGTCTTAAGGCTCACAGCAAAAAGTTAAAACATACGAATACAAAACGATTTTAAATCATAAATTCTTCGAAACACGACTGATATATCGTTCCGAGTACTCGCTATGAGATATCGATTAAGAATCCCACCCATCCATGTACAACACATGTTTTATCGCTTAGCTAAGTAGGTTACAAACTTCGCTTTCATAATTTATGTTTCAATATTGATTCGATGTAAATACTCCAATGTTTCGTTTCAATTTAAACGTTTCAATAATTATAAGAGGCGATTATCTTTATTGTGTTGTTTATTGGACAAGAGACATTTATTAATCGATTTAGATTTTTTTTAGTAACGATGTGTTTAATATTGTTTAGTGGCAAATCACGTATTTTAACATAGTATTAGCAAGTATCACACACAACATAGGGAATGTACATATATAGAATTTTAATTTTAATGTCAATAATATACCCTAATAAGGTGGGTGGGTAGTTGATATACATCGTAAGGACTAGCTGACAGTTGCTTCAGATCGTAAGGGCTGGAAATTGCGAGGGGAGGCCTATGTCCTGCAGTGGAATGGATTGGACTTATTTAGGTTTAGAAGTGTTGGTGATGGATGGATAGCATAGCAGGTTTTGGAAATGTTCTTGTTTTTGGTAATTTCGTAGGCTTCGACTGAAGGAGTCGGGGCATACACTGTCAGTGAGGTGTTGTGCTACCATTTAAAGAGATTCCTCCAAGTGCCTACCTTGAGCTTTTAGTCAGTAGGACTATGACATGAATAATAACCTTTTGCATAATAGAGAGGATGGCCCCATCAAAGAAAAAAATGGCAAGATTCGTCGTGCAAATATTGGTAAAATGGGGAGTGTAGAATCATTCGAATAAAGAGCGTGTTTATTCATAACAGCTTTCGACTGTACGTGTACATTTTAATTTAATGACAGCTTCGGGCAGAGTTCAGTTCATAAACGAGCAAAAATATGCCATCTGATCCAACAAAAGACTGCATTGAAAGAATACATTTCCACTTTAATCTTTAACCAAACAAAGAATACAAGATCAATGGATTCTTATTTACCTATCTGGTCTTTGTGGTCCCCCTGTACTTTAATCTTTGATACTCCCTGGAGATTTTGCGTTACGAAGGGTGCTTACTTATGAGCTGTTCCGTATTTTAACTATACATATTTTAAGTCTGTCTACATGTATTGAATTTAATGGCTTTTGTTGGGTGTACAAATGGAGTTGTTTCAAATGTATAGGCTAAGAACTACACAACAGTATTTCTGAAAACGGGATTCCGAATGGTTTGTGTGGTTTTTGATAGCCTAGGGGGGCCCCTACTTGGTTTAGGGGCTAGCCTACCGCTGTCATCCGGGTTGCTTGGCGTCTTTATGGTGTTTTCACCAGAGAGTTAGGCGCAAATTGTACAACGAATACACAGTTGGTGTTCGCGCCAGATCAGAATTCGGAACCTCACGGGTTCCAACCCAGAGTGTTTAACCACTAGGCCACGGCACTTCCTGCACTTTACTTGTTATAGCTTCCATTCTTGAATTTAACATCCAACGAAACTGCTTAAAAGCCTTCAGAGCTACAGCCGGGTCGTAACGACCGTTACCGCCCTTTCCGGTCGCCATGTTTGTCGTAACGGCACACGTGAATTCACCCAGATCCGTTTCCGGTGCGTTTGTGCCGTATAAATCGTTCCGCTAAATCCTGTCACTTTGAATGAGAAATATTTGCATAGGTGAACAACATTCATCAAAATGTTTACCTTCATAATGGAGACGTTTTGGAATGCCGGGGATACAATGGAAGCGAGATGTGCTTTTTATTTAGTTGCTGCTAGCGAGAGCTTTCCAGCTTTACGCCCTGTGTACTTGAGTACCGCAAATATTATAGCAAGCACAGACTACTGCATAAATTTTGACATCTTTTTTAACTTTTTTCGTCTGTTTTTTGTGGTGTAGCAGATATTTTAATGCTGACTGTACTGTCATGAAATGAGTAAGAATTGTCGCCTTCTATAAACAGGGTGTTGCTGTAAGACGACAGTATCGTAAGTGACACAGCCATGCTGAGGGTTGATACAACATTTTGACCCAAAAATAACTTGTGAATTTTTTCACACAAATAAAATTATTTTACAAAAAATGTTGAATAAACTAAAAATTACTTTTATCAAAAGTTATCGTATTCATCGGGTCTGGCGATCCACCGGCCGCTGTCACTGAATATTTGCTAAAAGTTTATTACCAAATGGCAGGCTTCCGTTAGGATATAAAAAACACAGCAAAAACAGTGGAAACACATTTGGTTTCCAGTTATTTAATTTTCAAAGTTTTTTCTGGTTGATGCTAGGACATATTATTTTACGAAATTTATCAGAACAAAAACCGACTTTTTCCCGACATGCGTTTTTCCACCTTCATTAGTTTTTCTGAATGTTTTTAAATTATATTTATATTATTACATTCTTCAGTAATGCAATAGCCAAATATGAGTCTCAATCTAAAAGTCATACCCCCTTTTTTCACCCTTACAGAAGGTTTTTCGAATTTAAATAACCAAACGTCGAATATTTTGTTTTTTAAGTTGGTTTATATAGAAAAATAATTTTCCTCAAAATGCTCCCTGAGTAAACCAGGCAAGTTTCACCTTTCGTACATAAATAAAAAGGTGTTATATTTTTATTGGCTCCACCGCGGCCGATTCTCCGTCTCTTTATGTAGGTAGATTCGGCTTAAGTGTGCTTCTTCAAGCGGTTATGATGTACAGAGGCCTTCGCATCAACCATTACAAAACCATTGCAAAATGGGTCTTATGTCAGCAGCACAACGTGCCTCTATGTGAAGCAACTGCGAGAATGCCGCGTGACTGAACAAAACGTTGTTTTGAGCTCCTGTTAAATTTTAGGTGCTTTAAAAATAGGCAAACTCCACTTAAGCTTCACCTGCTGCGCAGACCAGACCCTCAGACCCTTTGAATAGATGCAGTCGATAGCATTGCGAAGAACTGGTGACTGTTGGGTGGAATAGTTCTGGGATACAATGGCAAAAATTCAAAACATGGACGAAGGATTTATGGGTAACTTTGACAAAATTGGAAAAAGAAAGCTATGACATGTAACCTCACTAAAACATTGGCCTTTACGGCCATTATTGCTGGGGACTGTTGGAGAGATCTGAGTAAAGGGAGTGACAAACCTTACTTTCAGATTTTAAAAACGCCTTAGGGCCTCAGACTCCGACCTGGCGGGTGTAACATTGGTGATTGTTGCCCATCGCCACTGGGTCACATGCATCTCAGAGGTACATGATACTGCAATTTTAGAAGCACTTGCAGTGAAAAATATGATTACAGCAACAACAACAAAATTCAGAACAATCTTATTTCCAAGGTGCACTGCGAACTCTGCAAAAGTTAAGCTTAGCACATAAAAACAAGTTCCTTTAAAATAATGCATTATACCTCAGTGTTGTGGTGGTGAAGATAACGAGTCATACCCTAACAAGACCAGAAAACTAATGCTCCTTCGCTTTGGTGGAATAAATCCCTCATCCTGCATTTGTTACCGCTCTGAATCCACGTCTAGTCGTCTCCAAGAATCTAGGAGATTGATCCTGGCATTAGCATAGCATTAGCGATAGCACATAGCACATCTAGCGTCTTGGCTTTCTAGATTTTCAGTCCATTTATTTTTGCGGATTAACATTTTCTACGTGAAGCTGTTATGAGGATCGTTTCTCATCTTAAACGTTGAGTATTCCTTTGTTGGGAATAGTACTTGGGTTAATGATGATGTGTTTTTTGAATGGCTGTTTTGGCACTGTTCTTTTGAGTGGCGGTGCCTATTTCATGAGTGATTTCTCTAATGATATCTTCTGCAATTTATTCCTGAGTAAGTAAAGTCTCCTGTACTGCTGTTGTTCATCACATGTTTCAACATAAATAAGATTTTATCGAGACACAGAATTGCTTCTATGCTTCGGGCTTCGATATATTTATTTTGTTCTTTCTTCCAGGATGTATTTTCGACCATTGCTGAATAACGATTTCCTTACTGCCATGATTATTGTCTAGATTATCAGATCATCAGACTGGTGGGCTGCCTACACGTTTCCTGTACTCGAGGAAAGTATCCAAAACAGAATTTTGTGACTTTATCTTCCATCATCTCTACGGCATTCGTGATTCTTAGCCCAATTTTTGATCAATATTCAAGTGAGAATCTTATGATACTCATAGGAATTAACCGCAAGAAGATAAATAAAGCACTTACGACCATGTTAATCGACTATCTAGTCTAAAAATACAATGTGGCTGTACGTTTCATTTAACCCGCTTTTTAGGATAAAAGCTTAAATTTAGTAGCCATGTAGAAACGCGTTTTATTTTTGCAGTAAAATGGCCCCAGTTACGGAACAATGCTTTTTAGAACAAAATAGACTAGAATTCGATTGAGCTGGGTATAAACCAATAATTTTCGTTTTTTTAAATATATGGATAAATAACGAGGACTGGCTTGGCCTGGCACAGGATAGAGACCTATGGAGAAAATTGGGAGAGACCTTTGCTCAGCAGTGGGACAATATAGGTTAATAAAAAAAAATGGATAAATGGATTTTGTATTCATAGCATATTCTGACTAATTAATTTATGGCAAATATTGATGATGAATTTGGGCATTGAAATAAAAATAACAGTCAAATTAAGAACCTCCGCCTTTTTCGTTTGAAGTCGGTTAAAAATACCAAGAACGAAATAATATTTGCTAGTATTTAGGTTTCCACAGTGGAAACAAAAATGGCGGTGTAAAAATTTCCCCTCACTAATCTTCTACGCTTACAACATAAACTAATAAGATTACAATAACAACAAATACATTAAGATACCTCTACTTTGAGTGCATTACACCCAGCATTGTCTTTTTAATGTCATCCATTAGGACTATCTGAATTGTTACAATAATACCTCGGTATAACAAAATTACCCCTTCACTTTGTCCTGAGGTGTCTAATCTAGTGAACAATAGACCAGCTACTCGATATAAAACTTAAACAATGTACCAATATCATCGGAACAAACAATAGGTAACACCCTTATTATAACTAGGGTTGCAAAGTTCAACGAACTTCAACATAAAACTTTGACAAGCAATTTTCAACCTTCACTGCGTGCGCATACGGTTTTGTTGACAACTCGCATTATTTTTGAAGCATTAGAGCGAATTTTCAAGTATGCACGATCAAAGGAAACTGCTTAATCTGCTGGCGACATATTTTAAAATAACACTTGAGAGTAAGCTCCTTAATACAAAGAAAATAAAGCATCATTTAGCATAGCAAACGTAATCACATTTCATTTGTAGGCAAAAACTTAGTTGCAAATTGTAATTTGGGAATCAATTTGTGCAAAGTTTCATAGGCATATTTGCGATAAATCAAATTTTATGACAATGGAAATTTTGCTAAAGATTTAATTTTAAAGTATCGAAGAGCTTGAAAATATGAATCAGGATATACACACCTAGCACTGTTGTAAGATGTAAGATATTTTTGATATAGTCTTTAATAGCCTTCAGCACATTTTTGTCTTCCTTAAACATTTTTGTTTTATCTAGATCTTGTCTTTATCTCCAAGTACTTGCTCTCCCCACTTTTTCAGTTTCATCCGCCTCCAGCATCACATCTCAAACCAATTTGACCAATTTAGTAGCGCTCCCTAAAAAGTTATTGTTTTCGAAGGCAGAAACTCCGGGACTAGAGGTTGCAATCCCGGAAAAGGAGATGTCTTGTACTTGTGGAATCCCGTATTTTCGAACGCGGATCCGCGAATCCCGAAAATCAAACAAATTAATTGTGCTTTATTTGACCGTGTGTACAAGATAGAATGATTATTTACTAGAGCGTACATGTTGCGCAGTGTTGTCTCAAACTGTCAATACTTTGCTCAGGTGGTCAAAAGTCCTGATTTCGGGTGCCACTTTTTTAGCACAAGTAACACATCTACGTATTTTTATTAAAACATCATTGGCTAGAACAGTAA
Organism: Udea ferrugalis; assembly: GCA_950022985.1. NCBI lineage: Eukaryota > Metazoa > Arthropoda > Insecta > Lepidoptera > Crambidae > Udea > Udea ferrugalis. The sequence goes on from OX465541.1 coordinate 4,729,102, forward strand.
TTTTAAAAAAGATTATACAATTGCTAATTTAAAAGGTTAATTTCCTTGAAAAGACTTGCTTTCGGCAAAAAACATTAAACTTTTAGTTATTATTAATTACTCTAATACTTACTAGAGAACAGAATGTGAGATCTCAATAATATAAAACATGCCTAGTGGAAATGTTTTTTTATAACATATCCTTTTAGTTCGGCTCGCTGCAATATTTTTTTTAAGAATGCGGCATTGTAAAAGTTTTTTTTTATAGTGGTCTTCAAGATGACCTCACTCCACCTGATGGGAAGCAACCGTGTGGTCCAGATATGGGGTTGATAAGCACAGTAATTGAGAACTACTTTGCTGGTCGATCTCGTTGCTCTCATTGGTCTCTCAAGTTGCGGGATTGCCATCCCTATCCGGGACACCAACAATCTTACGTAACAAAATACAACCCTAAGGGAAGTGAGGGTTCTGGCACAGTATAAACATACAGTAGGTTATCTAAGGCCGCCCGCCGAGTTATTAGCCTAGCGTGCACACAGACACGCGGCACAGCCCGTCCGTACTGCCGCCGCCCTATGGCTCCCTATTTTATGCTAGTGTGTGCGTGTAATCGCGACCCGGCGCTTGACGCGCACGCACACATTCAAACCGAGAGCGGCACGTTTGTATGTAGATGTTCTACTGTATGTCTATACTGTGGTTCTGGGTATTCAGTGGCACATATCCCACAGCATTCGTCGACAGTGCCACGAAGTGGGGTGCGTGACAATTTACATAAATCTAAAATCAGAAGTTATTCACAGTAAGTTGCAAACGCGTTATTACGAAGTTAAAGACCGCAATCGGGGCTTGGGTTCTCTTTCATCAAGAAATCGGAAATTGTAGAGCGAATGTGGAACAATATGTGCTAATAAGTCAAAAGATTAATGTTAGGGAAAACTAACCCTTGCAAAATGCTAAATACATAATACATATGATAAATCTTGTAGGTTGTCGCTTTTTGTCAGACTTGAAAATGTAGATGCATAATTTGTCCGGTATAATTTAAGCTTATGTCTTATAATACAACACAATTTTGATATCTTAATGTGTATTTTAGGTCAAAGTTTCTCTATATCGCCCGATGGTTGACTGGTAGAGAATGCTTTAGCATTAAGTCCGCCTTTTGTACTATTTGTGCATTAAGGATTAAATAAATAAATCAAGTTTGAACTTTTTTGGAAAGATTTATGTAGATTGTCATAAACTGTCTTACGAATAACTAAGATCTAAGAGAGACATAGGGCCGACGCCCACTATCGGCATCGGCACGCTTCAGGATTTTAAGGTGGCAAATAGCAATATACTTTAACATTATGGCAATAAAGTAGAAATTTCCGTGATGTGTTCTCGTAAAAACAAAATGCTTTTGTTCTGTTTCTGTTTCGGCATTTTCTACTTTATTGCCATAATGTTAGAGTATATTACTATTTGCCACCTTAAAAGCCTGAAGCGTGCCGATGCCGATAGTGGGCGCCGGCCCATAGGCTTTCTAGTCGAGAAATCTTGGAGCGTGAATTCCCGGGAAATTCGACCTTGCTCGAGACGAATTATGAAAATACTCAAAGTTTTGTTTTTTTGAGGTTCCATAGAGTCCCAGGAAATTCTCGATCGAGAGATAAAATAGTCGAGAATTAGAACCCTAGAAGAACCGAATTTCAAGCCATTAGTCTCAGTTAATAACCAATAAATAGCAAATACTTTAATTATTTCGGTTTAACGAAGAAAACTGTATTGTCAAGATAATCAGTTATTTCTCCATTAAAATAATTCCTAAATAGTTAACACGGTTAACGGTCGTTAGTTTAGTTGACATTCAATTTGCGCAAGTTCTTAACTTTAAAAGAAAATAGAAAAGACCGTAGAAACCTAGTTCCAATTGTTCCTTAGATTTATAGCTTTTTCCTGACACTAAGAGAATTGGGTTGGGTTAGAGCTTTGCTTAAAAAGTCTGATAAATTTGCTCGCTTTTAACTCGAAACGGGTTTATATAGGGTAAATAAAAATACATTATTACGTGGAATGAACGATTAAGCTCTTGCAAGTGGTTTTTTGAAGAGAAGAAAATAATCTTTGTTTGTACTTGTGGCAATAGCGCATCGACAATGAACGCCATGTCAGGCAACGGGATGGGTGGCCAGCCTGATCAGAATTCAGTTAAGTATTTTCAGGTTTCAGCGGGCTCGTATAGCCATTTTGAAATCTTAGGGCGGCTTCATAAGATCTGACTGTTAAGTATTTCTGCCAATCAGTTTTTCTTCTTCAGATTTACTTTATTTACCAAAAATATTATATATTTAGTAATGTTATAAAAGTATTCAATTATACCGAGCAATGTACTGACGCATTTACTGACATAACCTATCTACCTCTTTTTTATTCTATTATCATTGAGTCAATGAGTGTATTCGGATTCACAGTAATTAATATCCACACAAAATGTTGCAATAAACATATCAAACATCTAACGTCACCCAATCGCATTTCGCGAACGCATGTGAAATTAATTTTATAATTAATTTCCCAATCGCCAAATGGACAGCGTTTATTAAAGTACCAATTAGGAATTCACTTCGATAATCGACGAAACATCTGTGCGATTATGCACTTTGTGCGGTTGACATACGAGCTATGAATGGGTCAGAGGGATTTTGTGTTTAGTTGCGCTGTGACAAATATTTCTGTGAGTTTCAGCGCTAAATTGTATGTTACACGTTTGTTGGATGAGTGATCATTGATGCATGATTATTTGATGCGCTTATTTTAATAATTTAGATAAACATCGTAATACTTTAAGAGCGCGAAAGGGGTTTACACACGATCCAGCGACTGACCGCACCAAAAGTTTCGGTGATTCGTTCCTGTGTCGTGCTATCCAGCCGTGGAACGCTCTTCCAGCGCATGTGTTTCCTTCTTCCTACAATCTCGGGTTGTTTAAGCGGGGCGTGAGAAGGCCTTAATGCCTTTTCACGCCCCGCTTTCAATGTGAGATTGATCAGCCCAGCAGTTACTTCATTGCTGTACTTGGCAACGTCTTATCTTGACCACACGGCTGCTTCCCATTAGGTGGAGTGAGGTCATCTTGAAGACCACAATAAAAAAGTGGTTCCATTAGTGCGTTTTGCTGTTATGCCGCTGCGTTGTGCGTTGCGTGGTCTCACGTATGTATCAACGAACTAGGGGAAGAATCCATGATTGCGTTGCGGTGTAGTTTTTTAACTGGGCACATTTTAATTTTAAAGAAGCAAAATGATTTTCTTTTAATTTTTTTGCAGCCAGTTAAAATAATTTTCTTACTCCTTTTGAATTATGAAGACAAGAGTAGCAGTGAAACCATACCACCTTGCCTTAGATCACATCATCTCATAACCACCAATTGTGATAGAGATGGTCTCAAATGAAAAAAAGCAAATTCAATCGGATTTCCAATTGATATTCGTGAAAATTGAGCCTAAGAAATTAGATTGATAACCAATTTCCTCCTTTTCATATTCGTGCCTCCTCCAAACGAAAATGTTTAATTCGTACATCCTGAACAGGTCAGTATCAGAGGAAATTTGCGTCCGACACACGTAATTGCGCCCACAGGCATCGAACCGGCTACCGACCGTATATCATTACTGGGAATAAAGAGCCACCCTTTATGTACCGATGCGAATTTGTGCCGTTCCTATTAACTGATTATACTTTGAAGGGGATTAATAGTAAACATTAGGTTTTCCTATTGATAGAGGGACTGGTAACGTTCGGGAGTGTGGCAAACAGGAGTAGCAGTGGGCTGGCCACATCTGTCTAAGAAATGTCGATGGTCGGTGGAGGAGACAGGTTCTTGGATGGAGGCTAAAGCTTGGCAGCAACTTAGTGTTGGACGAATTCTTGCCATGAGTTCAACAGCCACCCTCGTATAAGTCATCCGTCCACCTGGATCGATGGTTTATGGAGGTTGGCTAGTAGTGGCTGGATGGCGAAAGCGTAGGAGCAGATCCTGAGGCGTACCTACCTTGAGGGATACTAACGTCCGACAGTGGACTGGCAATAGGCTAATGATGATGGTTAGTGAAAAAATGAGACCCCCCTAAAAAGGCTGCTATATTGACTACTTGGGTTTGACTTGACAGCTAGGATTCAGTTACCCATAGCTCAGAGGGAAATTGGCAACGATCACTTTTGTTGAACTAGGATTAAAGTGAGATGGGTCACCAACTTTAATTGAAATAAGTGTATAGAGATTATATCTTAATATATAATAAGATAATTCGGGCACCATGCGGTCGTTTCCACTAATCACGTGGCGATGGCTTGGTAACATCTGACAGTGAAGATTACATATACTTTTATCCCTAAAGTAGCAGGACTAGCAAAATGCACTTTTACAGTATTTTTACCAAGCATTCAATTTAATAACAATCTTCACTCGTAAATAAATTCTACTGTACAGCTCCTGTCATTGCCACCATTAAGGTTAAGCCATAAAAACCTCAAAAAATAACCGCAAAACAATAAATAACCCAAAAGCTTTTCACTCCATTATAAATTATTTACCATTGTCCAGTTAAGGCATTAAAGAAGATGCCGTCAACTATACATGACAGTCGTTTTACAATATCTGGACTTTTAGCTTTTGAGAACCGTTAAGGCGGCGGGTTATGCCAATACGCGTTAAAGAGGTGACTTTCATTGCGTTTTATGGCAAAAACGTTGAACCTAAGATGTTGAAACTGATACAACATTATTACTTATATGTTGACCTATAAGTGTTAGTTCGAAAACACTAGTTTTTAGTTCTTATTAGCACTCAAAATTCAATTCATATCCGCAGAGTGCCGCAAATTTCTACATCATTTAATACTCTTTCGAGACATTGTGGTCTAGAATCGAACTTGGTATAGGGAAGCATAGCAGTCCAGCCAGATCTGTTACTCTTTATATTCTTAATTAGCTAACAAATTAAGGATATATTGGTATTTTCTAATTAACGGCTATAGAGCAATAACGAGAGATTTTGCTCACACCATTATTTGTGGCGTTATATCACGTGACTGCACTGACAGCGCATGCGTGTGAATGACTTGTCACTTAGACAGCGTAACAGCAGCGGCTCTTGTCAGTCTATGTTATGATGTGTGTGATGTGTATATGTCACCGGAAAATAACAAGAACCGTAAATTTATAAATTTCCTAGGAAATTTATAAACTTTCGTAGGATTCTAAACGAGAGATAAATTGTATTATTTTACGCCCACATTTCCGGAAATTTATAAATTTGCGACGACTCGTGGTAAATTTATAAACTTACGGATATCTATTCGTAAGATTCTAAACGGTTCGACTAATCACAGAAGAGCTTTTAATTTTACGCTTTTATGAATTACGGAAAATAACACACTGCCCTCTGATTGGTCGATGTTGACAGTAGCAATGCTTGTGTTCGTAGATTATGGTACAATCAGACTTGCCAAACTGTACATTTATCAGTTTCGAATACCTACCTGACTGGACTTTGACTTTAAAACTGGGTAGGCTTAACGGGTTACTTTTTACAATTAATAGACTGATAACCCCTACTTAATCAAAATAAAACAGCAGAAATCGTGTTTTACGATATCAACAAGTTTATAAAAAATGAAATACACTTATAAAATATAACATACAAAACATGGCATACCATCTCGATCATATCCCAAATGGGGTAGTCAGAGGCACACTGAGTTCCCGTCACGGTAAACGAATGGATCATTCAGAAGCCCGCATTCACCGAGGGAATTTGAACCCATCGTGGTAAGAAGCGATCATACAACCGTTATCTGGGTTGCTTAGATTTTTTATCGGTGTTTCTCATCGCCGGAGAGGTAGCCGCAAATTATACAATGAACACGAAGATGAATTGTTCTTACAAATTATAAAACATTGAAACCGGCCTTCAACCAAAATTAAATGGCGGAGGAGAGGAATGACACGTGACTTATTCGACCAATCAGAGCGCACATGGCGTTTGGTTACCGCCCACTTATTATTTTACGGAAGCGTTCCGAAAGTTTATAAATTTCCGGAAATGAGGGCGTAAAATAATACAATTTATCTCTCGTTTAGAATCCTACGAAAGTTTATAAATTTCCTAGGAAATTTATAAATTTACGGTTCTTGTTATTTTCCGGTGACATATATATCAGTTTAATAAATATTTATAATAAAATGGACAGAAACCATGATTTTCGTAGAATCACGAAAACATCCCGCACGACTTGCAGTTATCACTACAGCACAACGAGCCCAACAAACGATTGGGGCTGCAATGTAAGTACCTACCTAAATCTCTACCTGATTTAATGAAAATGATTGTTATGGTAATGAATGGCGCAATAATTCATATTGTATTGTGCGTTGTCCCTGCTGGGCAGCTAATTCAAAAGGCAATCTGTTTGCCTAGGTACATAATATAATATTGGTGATTTTAGACTCGCGTCAAACTTTTAATGCACAGAGTCACCTCCAACACAGAGATTAATTTATTTGATTTAAAGTAAATCGTCTGGTCCTTACCGATTTGGGCCAAAATGAGACTGCCTTCTAGGCCTTGCCTGACTTTTTTTGGAAATATGATTTATTATTTATCTTTGTTGTGAAAGATAAAAATATTTGTACATTGGATTAGGAGGTTTTCATGTGGGCGTGATAGGTCAGATGCTAAAATTCCTAGGAGGAATTTATAAAAATGGTCAACGGAGTCTAAAGACCGATTTGGACTAAAACTGAAACTGAAGACTACATTTTTACAAGATTACAAACGACCTTTCCTTCAGTTTGCCAGATAATGTTACTTCGCAGAATTTGATCTTTATAAGCGACACTATGCGATAGCATAATAATATAAGGGTGTATTTTCTTCGAAACGAAGAGGTATGATTTCCGGCTAAAAAGAAAGTGTTTTCAAAAATCTGAGTAAATTTGCAGTTTAAAGCTTGTTGAAATCGGTCTCGAGCCTCCTTTCAACATTTTTCTCAATACCTCATAGTTCAGGATTTGGCCTATCTGTCACGCTCACTTGAAACGTTCACTCTGTATATTGTTTGTCCCGTGAACTTACTGAGTTGCGAGTTACTCTGCTTTGTAGCATTACTTTAGGCAACCGAAACCTATCCTGTGAGCAGCATATGGTCACCCTTTATAGGAAAATCACGCTTTTATAGAAAACCTTCCTCTTTTTTAATCAAAATTTTTTTTTACAGCTTTCTCAGTTGGCTTGGAAAAAGCCGTGGCAGATAAAAACTTCCGTTTTGACCAGAAAAAACAAAGACAAGGCAACACCTAGAGGAAGGCTTGTTGCAGACCCAGTTTACGTCATGGAAGCCATTTAGCAAAGAAGGAAAAAACTTTGCGTTGCGTCAACTATGCCAAAAAGATAAAGATGGTACATTAAAAATTATATGTTGTTGGCTTTGATTATGTTGTATGAATAAATAAATACAATCATTGTTCTTGTGAATGTTTTTTTAAACCGTATTTCCGAAAAGGTTGTTTATTGACTTAACCGATGCACATTACTCATAATACACTTTTAGATACAAATCCAAGACATAAGTACACATCACGGTACCTACATCGCAATTCCTCCAAAATAATGTTTAGTTTCAAAATACGAGTACACAGGATGAGTTTTTCAAGGGGTTGTGATTCTCAGAAGCGATTCGGTAAAGGATTCTCCAAACCGTTTTGATAAAATCTAAAAACATAGTTAAGTATCTACTATGATTTCGAAGAATCTTATTCCTTTTTTAGGATTTAAATCCGCTTGGGATTAAAATGTATTTCAGGTTTCCAGCCTTTTCTTTGAAAAATGATACGCCAAATTTCATTTCCTAACTATTCACTTTGTCAACTAACGATTAACAAATTTTTAAAAGGCAACATTTCATTTGAGAACTATTAATAGGTATGCCGATTGTTAAAATGTCAATGGACGTTTCGGATAGTTATAATTTGTCAAACCCTTAGATTGAAATTCTATGGTCAAACCATTCACTTGGCTACACAGCTATTAGATTAGACGAATGACGTTTGGTCAGATTAACTGTTTTCTCATTGTACTACATTGTTATTATGCGGCTCACATTTAGATTATTTGTCCTTATGGACAAATAATCTAAATATTTGGAATATTTGTCCATAAGGACAAATAATCTAAATGTATAATTGGGGGGGGTTTTGGAGGTTTGGGGGGAAGAGCGATAGTGGGATTAACCCCGGACACCACACTCGCGCCCGGGAAATGTTTTTTTTTAATTTGTTAGGTAGTCACGGGAAATAATAGGTGCGTAGGGCGAAGCGACGAGCATGTTAGGTGTACATGAACCAGATGAATAATAATAAATAGTCAAAAAAAATTTTTTTTTCATACATTTCGAGGTTAGGAAAAAAAAGCATTTCCTCGGCCCTGGAGTTTTATCCGAGGGTTGCTCCACTTCCACCCTTCCCCCCAAAACCTTTAAACGTAGGGGTTTTAGGGGTTTAGGAAAACAATCTAAATTCCTTCCAAATTGCAGGTCGTCCATTTGTTTTGGGTGGGATGTATTAAAAAATTGCGGATTTTGGTCGAACGCTCTTGAAAGTGACGGATTTAGGTGGGATGTGTTTAAGAGTGACGGATTCAGGTGGGACGCCCTGGAAAGTGACGGTTAGAGGTGGGACGCTCTAAAATTGATGGATTTAGGTAGGACACTCTTGGAAATGACGGATTTAGGGGAGGAGTTTAGATAATTTTCCCACGATTTTGGGGCGATTAAGAGTTTAGGGGTAGGAAAGGTTAGTAGTGAGGCAAACCCCGATACCACTCCCGCGCCGAGAACATGTTTTTTTTTTCTTACCAAAATGTATTGAAAAATGTTGTTTTTCGGACTATTATTTCTGGCGGCTAGTTCATGTACACCATAATAATATTTACAAAAAGTAAGTTATATCTACATAACATTAAATAGTTATTAGAACGAAACCCCACATAATTCAACATTCGGTAGATAATAAATAACCGGATTAACCACACGCTAAATAAAAAACAAATACAATTATATGTTGAGTTTTCAAAATGATCATTCGGCGTAGTCAAATTCTGCAAAACACTCGTTGGGAAATGAAAATCGGCCTGAAATTATTCGGCGATAAGGCAGAGAACCAGTATTTTGTCTACCAGACCCACTTGGAAAATTTGCCCCGTATACTATTGAAATCATTTACTTGACCTGTCGACGATTGTCGCACGCTCACATCAATCATCACCTGGAATTGGTAAGTATTCTCCCACATTTGTACAAAAATCATTAAGAACCCTATTCGGCTTAGTTTTTATCACTCAAACGATCACAGTGACAAAGTTATTAAGTTTTACAGAAAGCCGAAATTCTAATGAAATGAAGCACGCTTCAGTGCAGTGTGCATTGAGAATGACACCCTTGCTTCTTTCGCAGTCTAATGAATAATCGATCTTTCAACAATTTGATCCGCGTTATTAACTTAAGCCGACTGCGCGATAGTACAGGGGCTAAGCTGTTTTTTTCTTCAGAAGCAACAGGTTCGATGCCTGGCTATGTAAAAGTTCGCCGAATGGATTTTCGTCAAAATCTGTCTCCTTCGAGCGTACAATGCTCAGCTGGACAGATTACCCTGTATAAATAATTGCAATATTCACAAATGCTCAGACGGTAAAGCTCTATCCGAATATAGCATTACTGTCTTTTGGCCGGCACATTCACATTAGGACCTGAAAAGATGATTTAATTCGAATTCTTTAGAATTGTGATACAACGGAACTAACTCGGCTGTTAAGAGCTTTTATCGAATTTCGGTATAAAATACATTTATGTACTTGGCTAAGCTGTCTCATAACATCTTAAGGCGTATTTTAGTTTTCCTATGAAATAGTATCTCTGAACCTTGTACTACTCTGTGATACACACAAAACTTGTATGTCATACTTTCTAGCCATCATCGTAGCGACACAGCGAGCCATCTATCGCGCACAGGAGTGCAACTTTTCAAAATTCAAGGCCAAATTCCAAAAGTCATTTAGGATACCCTCCGCCTTAAGGTGCTTTCATATACGACAGAGCAATGGCGCCTTGAATTTTTAATTTAACGCCAGTAGCAAATATGAGTTTTGACGAAACGGTTTGGTGCTTCCTTTCTGGTTCGCATCTCTAAGGAGTGGAACCCTCTCCCTGCGTCTGTGTTTCCGGATACTTACAACTTTGGTGTCTTCAAGGCAAGAGTGAATAGGCATTTTTCGGTAAGCTTACCATCAGGCGAGACTGAGGTCAGACGCATTTTGAACAAATAACAACTGAGTTGGACTGCCTCCTGGTGGAAAATACAGCAGATCATTTTGGTCAAGAGGGATATGGCAGCATTTGGCATAACTTACGGGGATTGGAAGAAACTTACGGGAGAGAATCTTAGTCTCTTAAGCCGTAGGTCGCTGGTTTGAGTCCAGCTCAGATCAACATGTTTACATTTCTGTTTTAGTTTTGAGTTGGAGAGTTGATCACCGTGTCCGAAAGTAAGATGATTCATGTAAATTGCATGTACAAATAACAAAATAATATGAATATTACGTCATGTAAACTAGCCTTTACCTGTAAGTTTATTCGTTAGTGCGATATTTCCTTTTGCATCGACAGCTCAATAGCGTGCAAGCTCTGGGCCTTTGATGTTTGCCGCTGCCGAATTTGGCGCCAAATTGCTCAACCTAGGGTTACCTCTGTGTATGAACACATTGCAGTCATTAGACGGTCAATCAAGGGGTTCATTCGATATGTGTTACCATCCGAAATGAACTGTGTAACAACTGAAAATTCGTATAGAAACCCAGTGAATCTTAATAGCACAGTCCGCCGCACTCAGAGACGTCAATTAACTAACGTAAATAATGCTTGATTAGAGTCAAAATTTTACATTCTTAAAAGTTCTTTATACAATTTGTTATAAAGTCTCTTTTCAAAAATGGAATTTTGACTCTAATGAACCATCAACGTTAAATGACGTCTTTGAGTGCGGCGGTAAGTGTTTTTTTTTAATTTCAAAACCAATGATCCGATTCCTGGCCTGGCTTTTTTCTGGAGATGGGTAAAAGTGGTCCGTGAACCAATAGCGACATTGCCGTAGTATTTATGGGGGGTCACACACACACACATGCGATGAATCAGCGAAATCTGACCCAGCAGTTTTGAGAAACAAACGAAAGAATACATTATAAAAATTTGATCTTTTCTCTGGTTTGCCACATAATCTCACTTCCCAGAATTTTACCCTTAAAAGCAGCACTAAGGGATGACACAATAATACAGGGTGACCTTTTTTTAAAACATCCATGAAATGTAAACTTTATAATAATTGATCATGCACTAGATAATGATGTAAGTCAGTCGTCCCACAAGCGTTGTTTGTATAATAACACCAGTTTTTCCTTGAAAATAAACAGTGCCCCACAAAAACCGCACAGAAATACTTTATTGCACAGCACATAAAAATTTCAAACAGTAAATCTGCCCTAAGCGTACATAAACGCATAAAAAATTTCACTCTATCCGACCACTGTTTACCGTACATTTGTATTTAAAATTCTGTTTTAGTCCATTAAAGAGAACTTGTACTATTTTTAGTTTAATCGTAGATACATGTGTCTGTCTCTCTGTTTTAAATTGGCCCAGACGTCAGTGTGGGGCGAGCCGCCATTTTGTTTTTCAATTGAATGACTAAAGTCAGGCGACTGACAACCCTATGTGCATGGCTTTACGAGCGAGGTGCGCTCTGTCTGCTGTAAGTATATTTTAGTCGGGTTTAAAGGACAAAAAGATTGACATATGGTTGTTTTTTTACATATAAGTCAATCTCGGAACTCGGGTGTATATTTTGCGGCGTAATGAGGGACGAATGCTCCAAGACATATCGTTCCGTTTCTGTGTAGTTTTGAATACAATAAAGGGATAATTAAGTCGGTGGTATTAAAGCTTTTTGTATTAAGACTTTTAGTTTCTTGCTTTTGTTGGATTGAAAGGATATATTGCAGGCTATAATTTGAATAAGTGATTGTTTTTAAGGTGCTAGCGGCTTTTGTAAGAAAACTTTTGATAACAGACAGTGCTGCTGAGTAGTCGATTAAGTGAATTATCGATAGCCCAAATATCGATAGCGTCAAAATTATTCATTGAACGGTGAATATTTGGGAATTAATATTATAGACGGAATTACAGTATTAACACCATTGGCCGTAAACCGTAACTACTGCTATAATGTGTTTAAAGTAATTATAAAAATTGAAGTATTAGAATTTAGTTTACGAAAAGTTGCAAGTAAGGGTGTTTTGGTTAACTGCGTCAAATAACACAACAGCATTTGTGGATAAACGTCTAAGACAAGTATTTAGTTATCAGTGTTCCATAGCTGTTAGAGCCTTGGGACTCCGTAAAGTCTTGAAGTTAAACCCTGCCAATCCAAAACAAGTTTTCCATAACCACTGTTGTTGATGAGAATGCTTCCTCCGAAAATATGCATATTAATGACATAGCTGACTCCGTACCCACTGACCGTACCCAAACGACCGTCCCGAATCACTACGACCCTGTCCAAATCGCATTAAGTTTTCACACGAAACACCATTAATGTGGGATGCATGAAATTCTACAAAACTATAACTAATTGTTGAGATGGCTCTGTTATAATGTTAAAAATGTGTACTTCATAGTTAACTTCAAAACTTATTTACTAGTTTTTTGTGTTGTCTTGAACGTTTTTTGAGGACAGACAACGGAAATAAACTAAAGACGTGTTTCTCCATTTATTTATAGAAGAAAGAAACATAGTTATTGGACTATTCTCGTTATTGCAGCGACTATCATCTAACAAAAGGATGGCATTTTTAAAACCATTTCGAAATGGATGTTGGGCAACAATAAATATCGTGTTTTTGTCGATATTTTTAATCATCTCGCATCACTAAGCGGACAACAAATTGAAACCAACACAGGTGTTTAACCACATTTAATTCATTTAAACTGCAGAAAGCCTGCATCTGTCAAATATTTATGAAACCCAGTCAATTAAAAACAGTAATTAAATTATTTAATAAGTTACTCATATTAACATTAACATTCCATTTCAATATTTGCTCTTTCAACAATATTCAACAAAACACCAAATTCCACAAGATTTTCACTCCACAAAAACGTTGCTTATGCAGTGTCCTAGATAAAGTGAAACCTCAAAAATATCCTTATTCCAATACCTAGGTATACCTGTTACATCACTTTTAAATTATCAACAAAAACAGGTCATAAAGAAACTCAAATGATTTTGAATTTAGAAACGATATACCTACTCAATTTACTTCTCACATAGCAAAGAATCCCTTCAACCTATTGACCTTCGCTAGAAGAATATTATAATCAAAAACGCTTCTCCCGTTTAAGATATATGATACCAAAGACAGACCCGTTACATTTTTACACCCTTTTGTTTGTCCGGTACGAACACATGAAATAGTTTTTCATCTTAAGTTTTGATCCTAATGATTAACACCCCGAGTTACTTCTATCGGTTGCCTAACAACCAGTTTTCACCTTTAAATCCAATTTCCTTACCTAAAATCAAATATTACTGGCCGTTAGACATTAAAACAGAAATAATAATGTAAAAGGAAGTGTCAGCTGTCACTCAGAGTTACCAGAACTTAGATTAATTCGATTCGCCATCTTGAATGTTTAATGGACTTCACCGGTTTCAATCAGGTTTGAATGAGGTTCGAATCCCTTCCACTTGCATGCTAGATGTGGATTGCTATATATATTTCTTAGTCCCAAAATAGATAGAAATATAGACACAACATGCAAACTGAATCCAATACAGGGTTAGATGAAAAAAAATTGTTACGAGGTATTAAAATTAGTTCAGGCTACTGAGGACTTAATTCGTTCATCATACAGGGTAGTCATTTCAAGACCTGTCAAATTATCAAACAAGGAAATAATTTACGCAAACGCTAGTATAGGATTTCATACATTGCTCATGCAGCAGCAGAAAAACATTGCTGACTTGGCAACTTAAATTTTACAGAGAAAACCTATACGTATCTTAAGTCCTTGGCGTTAGGCGTCCCACGTTGCTTTTCCTATCAATAAGTAGTCATTCTAACGTCCTTTACACTACTGATACTAAAAAAGTTCAAAATCTTTATCTAAAGTCAGAGATCTATCCGCAAGCATCGACTGTGCAACAAAGAGCTCTGAAGACATTTTAGTTGCATCGAGTTCAATACTGTCATTTAATTTTAAACCCAGCTTAACGGACATGTCGCCAATACCACAAAGCATCACCACAAAGCCGAATTGTGGTCGTAATTAAAAAAACAGAATTTTATTTTGCTTTTACATTTTCATCAACACCAATTTTCATTATACGCACAGCGTTCGGAAATTAAAACATTTTCACAATGTTATAAAACAAGACAGGCTGACAGGTACGGAATGAAAGTTTATTATTATATTAATGTGATATACCGTGGACTTGATTGCGGGCTGTTATTAATTTTTGCTTGAATAGAGTGCAGACAATGGCCTCGCTCAAATATAATGACTAGCGACCATATTCACCCTGTATAGATATGACTATGGAAGGTTCTAGTTTAATTAATTTTCATCTATATTTTGAAGTTGTAAAAGAGATATTGCGTTGATTGTTTGGAGGGTTGATGGAACTAAGATCATTTTTCGTGTCTGAATTAATTTCGAACAAAGACTGCCTACAATATTTTTGGGTAGACAATACCAATATTAATTATGTAGCATGGTTTAGAATCTTATTGTTGTCACAGGCTATTTAAAATCTCAGTCATTTTCCAAATATAATAAATAGTAATAGAAAGAACAAATAAATTAGTGTCTTGGTCTTAGACAGGACGATAGGTCCGCCCTCCAGGTTTGATAAATAAAGAGCTATGGAAAGCCATATGATAGGCCTAAATCCACCGAAACCTCTGAACTTCATTAGGTCATCCGTACATGATCATCCGTATTTTTTTTATGTTCTATTAATTCTTTGCGGTATGAACTCTGTCCGCGGCCAATACAACCTTATTTTTTCAACAACAACAATAAACTGTTTCCAACGAATCATCCCTATTTTTGGATTTAATAAGAATTTCAACTGTTTTTAGTGGTGTATTACAACCGTAGGGATACAACCGGTTTGCTAAGGCTACTGGAACCACTGGTCATCTCCAACTCTCGGTCCAGGATAATAGAAGAGAAGAAGGGACGCATAGAGTTAATAATTATTAGTTAGTTAATGCAATGCAACTGAAAAAATAGGGCCATATTGTGCGCTGGAGTACGATAGTCTTTGATCTGCTGAAGTTGGCCAACCTGGGCCCCAAGTTTGCTAATTATAGTACGCTTCAACTGAACCGTAATTGAGTCTCAATCGGCCAATTTGACACATTTTCTATAAAAAATATGTCAAATTAGACCATTGAGATTCAATTGAAGCGGTCTAAAATTTGTAGACTTGGGGCCCTGTTGTTAGGCCACATCGACGACACCTGTTTTTTCCGTATTTACTCATTTTTGATTCGATCTCCTAGTTTAAATAGTTGATGACTACAAAAAACGAACAGCAACTATGATAACCAAACAATACTCACAAAAGAAATCTCATAAACAGCTGTTCCCACATCAAAAATTACCTGTAAAGAAAGCATAATTCAAAATTAGTCACAGAGTAGATGCACTCTCATACATTTGATCCATGCATAGGCAGTGAACAATTAAGTCATTAGAGCGATTTTCTACGCCTTCAGTATGAATTATGAAAACGTGTTATTAACATACTAACAGAGTCATAACTAGAACTGACGTTTATGTTAATCTTGAAATCAGGTATAATTATGTATTTAGTTTTAACTGCTCAAACTGTTCCGTGGAAATTAACGCAAAAATCAACATCTACTTATCTGGGAATTTTGGCCAGAGAGAGAAACTGTTAGAGGCCCAACATTTTCAGCAGGAAATAAATAAATCAGATTAATGATTATTATTATTTTGAGTTGAAATTTTTCACCACTAAAGATCTTGAAATGGAAAAATGTGTGTGTGAAAGCTTTTACAATTCGATGCCAACCATTTACCGAAAATAACGAAATAATATTGTCAATTTCTTGGATACAAAAACAACAAAACATTTTTTTTTATTTTTCGTCCATCGTGTATTTATTTATACATTAATTCATGATTGCTTAATAAATAAACTAACATTGTAGTTGAATTTAACAAAATAAAACAGAAAGAAAGAAGATATTAAGATCAAATTGATAAGCAAGTAATTAAAATCATAACGCAATTTTCACTCAACAAATAATCCCATATAATAACTCATTGAATATACAGGCTGATCTACAAATCAATAAGAAGTCAGTAAGTAAGTTCAGTAACAGTGTGATCCGCTTACACCCATCCGCGTTTACTTAAAGTTTACTTTAAGTTTAAGTTTAAACCGCAAACTTGATCTTGAAGCTTAGGACAAGTTCGATATTTTATTCAGCAACTTGGGCGTTGAAAATTATATTCAGATATCGATGACATTATGGGTGTAAATGTTTTAAATGGGGGTCTGTTTCAGGGTATAAATAGATTCGTGACTCAGCGGTATCAAATTGATGTTTAGCTATGGATTCCATGCGTTGCAGGATGGGTGACCACTCCGACCAGAATTTAGTGAAGTATTAAGTTAAGACAACCAAATTTCTGCTTCTCCCGATGATTGACTGGTACAGAATGCTTTTAGTATTTAAGTCCGCCATTTGTTTTTTTCTTCGTGCAATAAAGAAGGAATCTACATGGATTTCTTAGAAATGTCCTTATTTCGGCATGTGAAGCATTTAGTTCCGGCTGACAAAGCTAGATGTCCTTGGAACTGCTTGATAACATCTGACACTAAAGTTTATCACTAGCTTTAGGCAGCCCTTGGCTTGAGTAATAGTAGCATCGGAAACTGAATATTGTAAATACAATACATTTTAAATGACAATTGCCAGAAGTTTCATTCGTAGAAACCTGTACATCCTGTACATAACAGATAGGTATGTCTGCGCACCGGTAACTTCCGGCTATCCATCATCAGAACGCGGTTCCTGGACGTAATCGGGAGGGGGGCGGAGGGGGCTGGAGTGGGGGGAATAATTCCCAGCTCCCAGGTCGCGTACGCTTTTGCTCGGAAATAACAATACAGTTTTCGATAGATGGCTTGCATTTTGCTAGTGGAATCCTTTTGGTTGGATTCGCTGGCTGCTTTCGGGTGGGAAAGTTTTTGTATCTTTTAGGGAGCGCATTTGTGCGCTGTAGTGATGTATGGTTTGTAGTTCGGGCATCTAAGTGGGAATTGCAATCTCAAATGGCTTTTTTTAAGGCAGCTAGTTATTTAGAAACCTTTTAGGCTATCAGTTTATAAATATTTTGACAGTTTCATGTCAATAAGCCTTATAAAGCAGATGTAATTACCTAAATAAATTCCGTTATACTCTAACACGTCATGACAGCTTGTGCCTTCATACACTTGTGTGTTGAAAAACTGCGCTGCAGTCATTTTAAGTCACTGGTTTCTTTTTTAATCTGTATTCCCAAAAGTGGATGTATAGCCCTTCATACTGAAATCACTCATTGGTTTTACGGAATGAGTAGGTGATAAAATCCTCATGACATTATTTACCTAACAAAGGATTCGAACCAAAGGTGATTGCCTTTGGTATGAAATACCAAAAAAAAAAAAGATTGATTGAGTAAGAGTAGAGAAATAACCTCTGTATCTTTTAAGATCTAATAATAGCTTCTAAAGGTACAAACACGGATATACAAATGCTATCAAGTTTTTATGATATTGTCTGTCACAAAAATATTAAAAATGTCTGATGATTTTGGCACTACGAATACAAATTGATTGATTAGTGTTATAAAATAAACACGTAGTAGAACAAAATCTTATAATAGATACAAGTTTATTTTTAGCACTTTTTTGCTTGTTATGTCTGAATGCCATACCATTTTCGTCGATAAAAGTGATTGGAATCATCTGTATTTAGTAAAAACGCATTGAGAGCTCGTTCCGTAAGATTTATGTTGTAAGCATCCGCCAAATGGCATTTAATTAACATGCAATCCAGGCTTTGTTTGACCAGAAGATGATTGCGCTGACTGTACCTCACCTTGCCAAGCGAAAACCAACTCTATCTCGAAGCGATAAAGCTGAATATTCAATATTGGTAGTTGAGGAGTATAGTCGGAGACAATGATTGATGATGCTGGAGTATAATCTGTGGTGGTATTTGCATAATGTTATGGCTGCTGATATTTGTACTTCTGCCGGTTTGTATTGGGTTTTGTAATCGACGGATTCTCACGAAAATTGCTATTTCGAAAGTGACTCAGGCGCCGTTTTTAATTTACTATTGCTTAGAACTCAAAATCAATAGTAATATAGCATGAGACCTTAACCCATTGTACCACCCATTGTAAAGCTAGCCAAAACTTATCATATTTATTTTTTGTTCGCCAAACTAATGTCGGTGGTCGTTATTGCATAGAAAAAAAAGGAAAAAATTCAGGCTACCTTATTAAAAGCGATCTCTTCCAGACTGCCAAAAAAAAAACGAAAAAGGGCAACCTTATAGTCAAAAGGGATCTTTTACAGGCTACCAATAAAAAGTGTTAAGTAAAACTAGATTTTCTTTGTTAAAAAAAGAAAGCTTTCCTTCTAATTAAACTAATTTAGCCCACATTAGCCCAGCGATCACTTTCTCACAATTCATCAGTTGGTCCTTTCATCTCGTTGGAATATCTGCGCGTCATCAATACGAATCGTGGGATGCTCTTGCGCCGCCGGCGAACAATACTGCGTTACTTGCACATTCGTTTGATAGCACGGATTGGTGGTTAAGGGGAAGATTAAGCTTATGTTTCTATTTGAATATAATATCGTGCTTGTGGGATTTAAGATACTACTAACCAGAAGTTTGATTTTATTGAAAATAAAATAAATAATGTTAGTAAAACTTAGTGGCCTTAGGGCAGCTTGATAACATCTTACAGTAAGATTTACCACTATAGTCCGTTCGCGTTAAGAATGCAGTAATTTCATACTTGTCCTTCGATCTAGCACGTCTCCTTACCAATCAAATCGTTCCTAATTAGAAAGCCAAGTCCACAGTGACCAGCTGAACGCATACTTTCGAACGCAAAGGTTTTGGATCTGAGTTTTTTTGTGTGCGACAGAACTAAATTTTAAAATTACTGCATTCTTAACGCGAACGAACTATCAGCTGTCCCGACAAACGTTGTTCTGTTGGCAAACTTTAAGTGTTTGACAGGTAAGAATGGTTGCTATGAGAAAACTAAATTGTGAACTTTACTTTTTCCATGTTTTCTCACCTTCTGAACGTTTGATGGACCTTCACAAATATTTCAAAAACAAAATTACCCAAATCGGTCTGAAGAATAGCGAACAGCAATCCATTTTTATTTAGAGATATAGATAGAAAGTACTAATGGGAGACTGAAGTAATAATGTGGTATGTGGTGTTACATGTTTTACAAATGGCTCATCAGCTTTTTCTTGAAGACGCCCAGTCCAAAATTTTTTGGAGTTACCACCTTGCAAGAAGCTTCAAAAACACCACTTTTTCGTCACTGGCATGTGGTATGCTTGGGGTACGTGTAAGAAAATGTTTTCAAAAACCAGGTTGAAACGATTTCTGCGCCTTTTTACCATTTGAGCCCTTCCAACATGTGAAGTTGAGGCCTGTTATGTTCACTTCCTCATTAAAGGCACAATGATACTATTTTGTATGGAGTTTCTTTTCCTGCATTATTTACCGCCTTAAGGCGCGCTTTTTACTGGGACCTTTGAAATCGTTTTAAACGGATTATAAGAATTCTGTTTTGGGTTTCAATTCGATGTATTTCATTATCATTATGTGTACTAGAAAATTAAATAAATTATTGAGCCTCAGGTAATATCAGAGAGAACACAAAATGAGTATTCGCCTTAACTACTTTTCCTCGGATGATTTGCAGCAATTATCTATGGATTTTGTTAATACTCATATCGGATAATTTTCACATAATGACACGTTATTATCTGTGTATCTATTGTTGGTAGATCTTAAGATATTTTTAAAATTGACATCTATACTTATGTAATTCAAAAAGTTGTTTTATTATATTGAATCGACTATGATTCATTCACTATTAAGACTGTATACGCCAATGTAATATGCGCCATACTAGTGATAAATCTTTCTGGAAGATGTTATCAAGCCGCCCTAAGGCCACTGACTATGTTTAATCCTACGAATACATATATTAGGTTTGTCTACATACAGCGACGTCAGCCGAGACCCATTGCTTAACATGTCTTCCAAAACACGCAGATGCCAGTAAAATACATACTTAATTAAACTTCAGTTTGTGTGGTCACCCATCGTATCACAGCTTAACATTGGTGCACAGGCACTTCTGCCTCACCATCACAAACTAGTAAGATCGTAACCTCAAACCAATAACAATAAACTGGTGTAAGTGAGGATATTGTTGAGATTCAGCTTCGAACCGAACCGAAGTCATTCAATATTAAACTAGATGGCGCTAGCGTCAACACTACACCTCCACAGACTTTACAACGCTCATACACGTCATTCTGAAATGATGGAGGTAGGGTTGTCACCTATGTGTGACATTTTAAGAGGCCTTTATAAGGCTCTGTCCATATGTTGGACACCATATTTCCAACTGTATTCCATGGGAATAGGGTCCAAAATCAATGAAAAATTTCAACATGGTCTGCCGTATAAAAGGGTTAAAGGCAAATGCCTGATTTTGGTGTCCTTTATTTTCGCTGATACATAAAACATTTTTTTATGTTCAAAATGGTTATAAAACAAATCTTACCATGACAACTATACAAATACCTAAACTAAGAGGGCGAGGCTCCCGCCGTTATCCGGGTCGCTCGGTTTTTCTAACGGTCTTTCCCATCACCGGAATGTTCGTTGTTTTGATATATTTATGTATACACATAAACGGCCTATATACGTCCCACCGCTGGGGACAAGCCTTACCTCAACTTTGAGGTGGAACGAGCCATACTCCAACACGCGGGCTCAGTGCGGATTGTTGGAGGCGTGTAAGGTTAGTGAGCAACCTTAATGTCACAATGCGCCACGGGCACTGTAATTTGTATGTTATTATGGAATATCGCATAAAAAAGTAGAACGGAATCGGAGTTCACTGCTCAGATGTTCGCAGAAATATAAATAGTGGCTGATATAGAAGGATTCCATGAATGTAAAAAACTAAAACCCTTATACTCGTACAAACCCCATCAAGAGTTCATTATTTTCAGCGTTTTGCTTTCCGGATTTAGTTTCAATAAATTTTCCGTGAAATACGTAGTTAATCAAAACATTATTTGAAGGCATAATAAATAAATAAACAAAACAATAGATTAAACAAAAGCCTATGTTTACAGATAGAGCTTATCTCTGTAAACAGATTTCTTCAAGCAGAATTCAGATTTTAGATTGCTTTATTGTTTTATTCACCTTTTAAGAGCAATCTTTATAAAAACATCTGTTTTTTTACTCAAAGAAGTGTCAATCAATTAAATCAATCGACAGTTTTAATACGTCTCACTGCTGGGCATCCCACAATGGGCTTACTTTAGTAATAGTCCTTGTACTAAAAACTAAAAAAACTACTTACTTATTTTAGAAAAATACAAAAAATATATAAAAGTTACTTAAACTTGTTTTCTATAATCTGACAACCCTGTATAAAGTCCCAGGTGTCCGCGACCGCACTTAGTCGACGAGGTACTCTCTACCTGCCACTTATTACCTTATATGGGACACCGAATGTATCTCTAGCGACGCGTGCCAGTTAAAAGGGGGCCAAGTTCTTTGTAATTAAAATAACATTTTTTGGTCTCATTTTATGCGGGTTTGTAAGTAGCAGAAATGCACACGACTAGGGATTGCAATCCCGGAAATAAGAACCTGAATTACAGCGTGGGACAACTTACTGACTAGGTAGGTTGTAAAATGTTAAATAAGCAAATTGTGATTTTTATGCTAAATAAGCTTTGAAAAAATTATAGTAATTAGCAGCCATTTTTTTTACAGCAAGAATACTTCAACTTTTTATGTTAACTATTTAACTATACTATACTTTCAATTGATAATTTTTAGAAAATAAATAATGCTATTATGGCAGGTTAGGCAAGCATAGTAAAAAAAACGCTTTGTTTTTATGCGTAAAATGTCTATAAGCGCACACATAGGAAAAGCTTAGTTCACAACTGTATCCAAAGAAAGATCTCAGCAGGCTTCTTTTTAAACCTCCAGTGTTAACTAGTACCTACTTACATAAATTGGTACATTCAGGGTGAAAATCTTAATTGTGCGGTTACAAATTAAAAATAAAATAATAGGAAATTACTGACTGACAATAAACCCTCATTTATTTTAAGAAAGCACGTAATTAATCAAATTCTATTTTAAGTAGACATTTCGAAGGGAAGAATGATTTTAACACGCTATTTATTTTTACAATTAATCATACAAGTATTAGCCTATTTCGAAATTAACAGCGCACTGTTTTGAATTAGGATTTTTATAGAACCAATGAACAAAAGTAATAACGAATAAGACAAAGAGATAATTTGTCGTTTTGAATGTTGATACGCTATAAAGTGAACAAAGTTATTGTATACGTTGAAAGTATACAATAACTTTGTTACCTTATGTTTTAACAAAAATATGTACCTTGTGTAAATTATATACAACTACAACTGTGTAATCAAATGCACCCTGACTGTGGCCCACATGGACCATGAATCATGCAGAAGTCCACACTTCGCCGACATTGTTCTTAGTACAAAGTAGTTTCCCGGCCTGATTTGAACTTAGGACTACGCCATGACGCTTAACCACTGAACCACGATGCTCTCACATTTTTCCATTGTACTTTCTTTGAAAATTGTTAAATCTTTTGAATTCCTAAATTAATTGACTGAAACTAAAGTTTTCACCCTGTATTTCCAGAAGCTCAGCTCTAAATAAGCTTAGTTTTAAAAGCTAATGTGTGTCGCCAACGACAGAACTAATTTGCTAAGAGCCGGCATTAGTTCGGTAAACAAATTTACTAATTAGTTAGGCTAAGCCAAGATTAGAGCTCTGTACAGTCGAATTTAGTGCTAAAGACCAGATTTGACCAATCTAGACAATTAAGTTCGGTTGAGTGAAAGCCTATTTAGCGGTAATAGCACTACTGAGTACAACTATAATGTGGTAAAAGTTATACTAGAGTGTATGATTGTTGTAACGCCGGTGGTGAACCTTACTGAAATTGTTATCAGGCCGCAGATCTAGGACGACGCTTAACAATTGGCTTCTCGCGACGTCAACCACGTCAACAGCTTAACGTGCCTTTCAAAGCACGGAGGTTACGAGAATACATTACTAAATATTAACCGGTCACCCATCCGACTTTACGCTTGTGGCTTAACATAGGCGATCCCCTGGTACCACGGGGCAACTCAAACAGCCTGTTACCTAAAGCAAGATTTAACGCTTATGAGCTGCCTGTTGCTGGATGGGTGACCAAGTTAGTGCTTTATCTAAACAATGTTATAAAAATATTCGAAAGCAAGTTATATTTATTATCTGTGGGCTATTAAAAGTTAGGCCCAGACTCA
This sequence comes from Udea ferrugalis, assembly GCA_950022985.1. Classification (NCBI taxonomy): domain Eukaryota; kingdom Metazoa; phylum Arthropoda; class Insecta; order Lepidoptera; family Crambidae; genus Udea; species Udea ferrugalis. The sequence continues at coordinate 4,752,904 of OX465541.1, forward strand.
TTAAATTAAGTGATTATCTTCACCGTCTCATCATACGCGGTTACTGCAATATTGTTTGCAAGGTAACTAATATAGGTGTTCAAGGGTGTACCAAAACAGGGACGTAGATAATTGTTTTTTTTCTAAATTACTACCGCTGTTTAGCCGCTGATGGTTTCGACAGCTCTACCGGACTGTCCTGAACAATCCTAGTGATCATATCATCATCATTATAGTTTGATTGATCATTACTTAAACAATTTTCAAATCACAATGCTTGCGCGAGCTATCTACCTATAACTCCATCTAGTATCAAAAAGTAAAACTAAAAATAGTACTAAGTTGTAAAACAAAAAATATTCATAATTCCAAACAGGAACAAATTAGACAATAGGTCCCTATTGAAACCTAGTCTTACAAAGACTAAATTGTATATCCATCTCTGATACCTATAGTAAAAGCTCTCTAGCTCAAATGGATGCACAAAGACGTTTTGGGATACAAAACCTTGAAACACCATCTGGTCAGCTGCTACCCCTACCATAACATGACTTAGTTGTTTAACGACCACTTTAATAACCCCTAAAGCCAAACTTGAGAGCAAGAGCGTCCCAAATTCATAATAGCTTCTCAAAACCATTAATCCAAGTCTGCATCCACACGTTGATAAATAGCTTTTCCTATTTTTGTTTTCCGTGAAAGCTTTCTTAGCGTCTTTTTTGAAACGAAACGCAAGCAAGCGTTTTGTTCGTAAAAAAGTAAGGCTAGACAAAATATGTTCCGCTTGGAAATAGATACGGCTTACATTGTGTTTTGTGAACTGTAAACTGTTGCAACAAACTAATTTAGAGCTTTCTAGGATTCTAAAAAGCTTACTGTGAAGAAACACTATCTTAAATTCTTTAGCCTCTGTTCTGGAAAGTAGGGTAGGTGATAGTTATCTCAGCAATGTTGTTTTGTAAAGATTTACGTAGAATGCAATATACTTATGCCACAATCAAATCGGAGTTTGATGGGTAAACGACAGCCACCTTGACATTTTGGACCCTCTTTTTGCAAAATTTTGCAAGTGCTGTTAAGTTGTACGAAACGAAAGTTACGCGCACCAGCTGAAAACCACTTAAAATGACGAAAATATGCTGGATAAATGTACAACTTTCTAAAACTGAGAAAATCCCCTGTGCCAAAAAGTAGCGAACATTTGAATAAAACAAACTATCCTTTTTTTGCAATAAAAATCATCATAGTTAATACGAAATCTGTTTATTGAATCTAATATCTGTAACGGTAAATCTAAAATGTATACAGTTACCATACCATGCGTGTAACGTCAGCTGGTAGTATCTTTCTATATCCAAGATAATCGCAATTTATGTTTTCCCTATAAAACTTACCATAGAAACATGGTAATCGCTCAATTACGGATACTCAGTATATAATCGGCGTTCCTATCTCGTACCAGTCCATATAGATAAAATATCGGTCGTCTGTCTGTCCCATGCATGGTAACGGTGCCGCACTGACCCCGACCACAGATAAAATAAATGAAGTATACTAAGTCCAAGTTAAATGTACCGTAACATCGCGCAATGCGCTCAGCGGACGAGTATGGCGGAATATGTTGAGACAGAATCGAAACACCACAAAAATAAATATAAAGTAATATTTTCATCAGTATCCCATTTTACAAGGTAGGGTCAGAAATACACTAAAATATATTTCAATTAGAAATTGTAGGTGAGTATGGCCAGTTTTTAAGTAATGTTCATTTTGAAAAAACGGGCAGCATTTTCACATTCACGCATTTATTTCCAATAAAATCCATTTATGGCCTCAAAAAAATACTAATAAATTGTGAAAATCTTTGTACGAGTTATTTTCGTTTTTATTTTGAGATTAAGAAGCTTTTTTTGTTCGGCAGTTAAAATAAAATAAATTAATAAATGCTTAGTTACTTGTCAGTGCAATTTGGAGATTTGAATTCAAAACTTTCCTAAAATCTTAACATTGATATCGAAACGTAACTGACAGGTTATAAAATAGCAGCCTGTATTTTAGCCTATATTTTGTTATCATCAACTTTATTAGGCACAATTCAAGTTGGCAAGGTCTGGTGCACAATTTCGTATCGTAACTTGTTATTATTTCTACTTAAATAACTAGTCTGTGAGTTGTAACGGTGCTCAACCGCCTTAATCGCTATGATACAATGAGTTATACATACTCTGCTGGTATAGATTTTGTTTTAAGTAGATGTTGTAGAATCGTCGACGTGGTCAAGTTGGTGAGCGGGGCAAGGAATCTTAAACTCATGGGCGTTGGGGCTGAAAAGTTGAAAACCATTTGGAGGTAAACTCAGCGTGGGACACCCACCTCGAGGGCAAGGATGTTGGTGAATGCAGGCCGCTCAGGAACTTTATTGATGGCGCTTATGTTCAATTGTTCAACAGTGATGATGCTGACTGATGATGATGATCATAAAATGCTAGCAACCGGTTTGCCTTGTGCAATTTCTTTTTTGATCATCTTGTATCAAATTATATTAATGTCTTACATGGAGAAAGTTTTGGCTTTTAAATCCGAAAAGATTTAAATTGATGCTCCCGTTATCCGTCAAAGTAACTTAAATTACTTTTGGTTAACTGTTAGGTTTAAATGTAAGCGTGAAATAACAGATTTAAATAAGTGAGCTTTCCAAACACTAAAGTATTCTTTCACAAGAAGTTTCCTAATTTTTTCAGACCGAAACTCATTAAAGAACCACTTTGATTAAACAATTATATAATTATAACGAACCTTTTCAGAATCATGAAAGCAAGCAAACTTTGCCTAACATTATAATAAGAAAAGACCAAACTTCCATACATTATTAAAAAACTTTACACAAATACTCATTTCATCAAATAAAAGTAATCTAGAGGGAAACCGGGGAAAGTTCGCCAGTAAATAAACACACCTTGAAATTTCTATTTACCAACTCCCGAGGTGTATTGAGGACGTTTATTAAGCGGTTTCTTCGAAGTTCCGACTCGGGTTCGATTCAAAGGCACTGTCAAAATATCAAACACAATACGCAAACAACAACCTTTGGAGAAACTTTTATTACGAATTTAAACAGCGATTCAAAGCATTTCGGGGTAATAGCTAGTGTTGCCAGTTTATTTCTTTTGAGCAGATTTACCACTTTTTTTGCGCAGACTGTTTCGTACTAATATAAACTTTTAAATCACTGGCTGCTTGTCTAGGAGTTCAATCATTACGTACATTTCAGATAACTTGTGTTAGTAACAAAAAAAGTTTTATTTTCATAAGTTTTAATTATGTTGATTTGACTAAGCTATAGGTATCAGGGACTTTTACACTGTGGTATTTTATTTACTTCAATAAAGAATACTCCAGTACGATATTTATGGAAACTTTTGTCCTTGTTGGTAAAATAATGCACGCTGAACGTTGTTTCTTTTGTTAAATTTCCGATTTAACACTTTCAGAATTTATTTTTCTACTGTAAGAGCAAGTTATAGTTACTTAAGCGGGCAACACCGGTAATGGCAGAGCAACTTCCCCCTACCTCCCCGTATAGCGCCATATTAATCACATGCCTCAGCAAAAACTGCCACTAATTCATTCAAAGTTTTAAATTACACGAATTTCGCGCCCAGTGTGCGGCTCCACCTACACTAGTGGCCAAAAAACCGGACGCCAGAACGTAAATTTTCAAACTTATTCTATTCCAGACATCTGCTGTCTAGTGCTAGATGTACACGTAGAATATTCTATAACTAGTACAAAACTAGGAGAGATTTCGTTTTAAACAGAGAAAATACTGCGCACAGGCGTAGGACTAAAACAAAACAGTGTTATGAATAATACACAACATACATACATACTATACGCTCACAACTATAGCCCAAGCGGGGGAGTCTGAGGCAATCAGTGTCATAGTAGACGGAACATTAAGAAGCCCACATTTCGCTAAGCTAATTTGAATTGAACCCAAAGGGGTAAGGGACGGCCGTTTTCTTGGCTTTCATTTTCTAATTTATTATTGGTTATTTTTATATTTACAATAATTTGCGGTTCAATGTCAATGATACATTAAAACCAACATCTTGGACCAAAAATAAGATATTTAAGTTATGGAAACCGAAAATAAAGAAGGTATCAAAGCAAGAATGCCACTTGCGACCTTTCACGTCGTCGTAGAATTTGAGTTAGAAACACATGTTACAGTTAAACTGCAAAATGACATTGTTAACCAAATTGCTGTGTAAAATCTTTTGCGCTGTTTCGTTAACACACGCTTTTAACCGGAAATGTATTTGTTTCTGTCTACAACTTGCAAACGACGCGGTTTGCGAGTAAAATAACACGACCAGGGACGGACTGAACACCTTAAGGGTTACTTGCACAGGGGCAATGTATTAAAACTCTGCGGAACGAATGTAAACCTCATCTCATGAACTAGCAGAGCAAACTTTTAACAAGATGTTGAAAGGCTAGCCTAGGGAACAGACTTGTATGAAGACTTTTAAAAGGGTATTGTTTTTGAGGATTTTAAAAGCAGTGTTCTTCGCTAAACGACTGCTGTTTGGCCACTACTGGCTTGGCTTTACTTGGACAGTAAGGTGAGCGCAGGAGGCTCCTAACTATAAAATTTGAGTAACGTGCCTTTGAACGCCCCAAAGGGGGCATGGACCTCGGCTTAGGGCGTCACTGGGAGAAAATGGCGATTATCGGACTAAAATAGAAAAACAGTTTTGTTATTGCAAGATGAGCCTACGCTTAGAAAAGAAGAAGAAAAGAAGACATACTTTGGTTCTTATTGCATCCAGCTACCAGCTACTGGATGATATAGGTGCTAGCAGCTACTGTGTTGGTGTTCTTATTGTTAAGTTTTACAATTACCTAACGTAGTTCTGACTCGGGTGGTAAATACGATGAGACAACGTTAGTATAATTCTTCTTTTACGAGACTGTTTTTACGAGATAGGGAACTAACGAGCTAGAGGGTCCCCTGATGAAGAGTAATCACCTCTGCTCAAGCCAACACCACAGTTGTCGCGTTGCTTGCCTTTCAAGAAGGAATACTCAGGAAACACTGCCGCTAGAAGATCGTGGATCGCATAGTCGAAGAGCGCCTATCACATTTCGGGCTTAAATTCGATGCGGTTGACCAGATCGTCGGTCCACCTTGTAGAGGGCCTGCCCACGAAACTTTCCGCCCCGGCCCAACGGCCATCGGTTCTCTGCGCCATGTGTTCCGCCCACTGCCACTGCAAGTATCTAAAGTGGGTCTAACTAAAGGCTAGATGCCCCCAGAAAGCCCTAGCTCCGGCCCTGGCAGCTCCCGAAGGCATTACTAGGGAGCAGTTCGATGGGGCTGCACTTTTGGCTCGACGCAGGTGACAATGGTGCGAGGAACGTGATTTCTTTAGTTTAAACTTTGTCCGGGACGTTTGCGTCCGTCCCCACTTTGCAGTTTTGTTTTTTATTGGATTTTAGAATATCTTTGCACCGTTTCGGCGAGTCGTTGGTTCTTATTGTCAAGTTTAAAGCTTCTGTTTTGAATCTTACTGGGAATGAAATTGTTGGTTGAAGTTACGTTATTCGATAAGTTGCAGCTTTTGCTGAAACAGATTATGATGCTAGTAATGTAGTAGTAGCTAGTAGTAGTAATGTATAGAGACACTCGCGACTGTCCCAGTTATTATTCTTCCTGGGTCCCTAATTTAGGGGTTTGCGTTTGACGTCAGTTCCGCCTGATAGTAGGCAATAACTAGATCGATGGTGAAACACGCCTACAAAATGCCTGATCACTCTTGCCTCGAAGACACCAAGGTTGAATGTACAGTAAAACCATCTATCTTAGTAAACATGACAAAGAAAAAAACTTGCAAAAACCTTCAGAACCTGACGTAAACTTGCCAAAATGCATCCTTTCAGCCCCATTTCCTGCCAGCCCTGAAGTGTAAGCTCCCCAGGGTTGCCAACTTCGACAATTTCACCGGACAACTTCGGCCGGTGTCCGACGCTGGCACATAACATATTTACTGGGACGAAATATTAATCTCGCTGTAACGAAGCGACGATAGTTTGTGGGCAGCTGGCAGAGAAGAGACAGGTACAGAGAGGTTGTTTGGTTTTGTACCTACTAACATTAATTTGTAAGCAAACGCGGTGTGGGACGCCCAGGGCATGGAAGGAAGGACCACCTTATAGTGGTAGCCCAAATATGATGATGATTCATCCTCAGCATAAGTCTCAGTTCTTTAATTCTTACCATAAATTAATAAGGTAATTGGTTTGCTTGGAACTGGTTACCTAAAGAAACCAAACAGCACGGTACGACCGAAGTTAATAGTATAATGGCAAATAAACTTGCAATGCTAAAGTAACTCAGACATAATAAGAATATAAGTCAAATGTTAATTCCTGTTTTAAGCACACTCTAATTAAAATGACATTTTTAGCTTGAGCTATTGCTAATGACGAAACTCACGGTCGGCAAAATTTTATTCCTTCCTCACTGATATAACATTGCAAGAAGAGAAAGTAAATAAAATAACCCTAGGGATTGATATGGATATAGGATTCATTATCTCTAGACATAGGTAAGTAGGTACTTATGTTGAGTTTTCAAGCTTCAACAGGATTCCTAGGTCAAAAAACATGTCTATAGGATTTTTTTAGCCAGAAGTTGTCATGAAGTAGGAAGCTCAGTGATTCTCCAATTAGAAGCGAAACATTGTAGCGAGTGATTGGCCTAATTTCAAGTGCTGCTAAGGGATATTGCTATTCTACTAATGTATTTTCTTGCAAGTACTCCACACACACAGTTCGACTTATCCTGAACAAACCAGACTACAAAGTATGCTTACGAAACCAAGTATTCCAATACACCGTTCGAATGTAGGTAAAACTTTTTAATGAGCCATCTCTTTTAATTAAAACTTTAATCTATGTATATTGCAGTGTTAAAATGAACTACGTACTGTTCATTGCAAAAGTTACTCTCTGTTTTGGAACTTAATAACTGCATTCCACGTTAAATGAGCAGTGATACCAACATAGCGGAGCGGAGAGTAATAATAATAAATCTGCAATTTGTAAAGGTAGGCAGATAACAAAAGAAATGAATGAATTTGTAACACTGGGACTTTTTACACATGACAACTTGATCAAAATTAAAATAATTTTATTTACGGCTGATACTGATATGCTTGGGTATTTTTAAAACGGCTTAAAGATGCCAATATCTTAATTTCTTAACATACTTAACTAAACTTATTCGAAATAATAATATTTCCTATTTATTCATGTAACAGAATGTAGAGTATTGGGCTATGAAGGTAGGCAGGACTGACAATACCTAGATATTTTCATAGTTAGGCAAGTACTAGGTATTGAGGTAGGAAAAGCTAGTTAATAATTGAACCTCCGGAAACTATAAACTGCTGGCCCCAACTTTAAATGTATTTATGGGGTCACTCCCAATCCAATCTAAGCCAATCTCAGTTGTTAATATTAAATACTAGTGACATATTTGTCAACCACTGCATCGTATTTTTGCATTCACTCTCAATCTAGCAAATGAATTATCGTTCATTCACTTCTCATTCTTCGTCAGATACGGAATATTTTTTCTTGTAAAGTTTACACGCGGTTTCTGATATACAAAACGTTTAATGAAATTCAAGATTTAGAATAAATAAAGCAAATTGCTAATTTTACTTTGACAGTTCCTGATTTGATAGTCTATCTTGCTTCATTCACTGTGAAATGAAGGAGAGATACAAGTTAGTAGCTAAAGTTAGAGATTGCTACAACAGAACGGCTTCTAAAGTAATAGTTTAAGTTGGAAGTCAGTCAACAGCGAAACGTCAACTGGTATTACAATTCAATGAGTGTTTCGTATTTCGTTCTACTTCGACGAACGTTTATTGAGGTTAGAATTAATGAATGAATGAAATGAGAATGGCAAGCTTTGACTTATTTAATTTAAAATAGATAGCCTCCACTCAGTAGGTACTTTAAACGAATAAAAAGGCATAATTTAAACAAATCTAATGAGTCCGTAATTTTCCATTCTTTTAACTACAAAGGCGAAATCCCAACCCCTAAAAAGAGGGTGAAGGTCGCATCTCATAATCAACTTAAAAGTTAAACAAGTGACCCCAAAGAACATTAAAAGGCTCTCAAATTTGATAATCCAGTGATAATTAAGGGGCATATTTTGTTATTCAGAGTATTATTGATAGAGGATGCCAAATCAAATTAGTTCAGGTGATAAATCTACTACAGTTTGGAACGGGGTGAACATCGTTTAAACACAAGAATTTCAATAATGTCGCGCGTCAACCCTTACTAGAAAGGCGTGGTAGGGTTGACGCGCCCCACTAAGGTACTAACAGACCAGAGTTGTATTAAGATAACGCAAATTGTTTCCCATGCATTTTTTTTTTATTAATTGCGTCGCCATTTTGCCTCTTTGTTTTGTTTTGTTAATTATTTTAAAGTAAAAAAATAGATCGACTGTGCTTTCCGTTTGAGTACCCTCAAAAAAACCCCATGCATTATTATTAAAAGTTTTCTAAAATTTTTGACATTGACAGATGAAATTATTATTAAAAATACCACTAACAGCCTGATTTAATCTATTTTCGCGACGACGCTAATTTAATTTCATGAAATTTAAACTTCAACTTTCGTTTAACTAGATCACCGCACAAAATCTAGAAGCTCACGTGGACGTATTTGAGAGATGAACATACCTGGAAGGAAAACAAAACAAATATTAGCTTTATCACTAAATGAAAACTTGAAAAAGGGTCAGATACCTAAAACCTAAAAGCCTTAGCGCGCTTATAACAGCTGCGTCGCATAAGTGGTCAGGTGCTATTTTCTTACTTAAAAAACGTTTTTTTTAAGGACTGTGTAAAACATTTCAAACGCATGAAAAAAACCTTACATTACAGTGACAAAACAAACAAAAAAGCCACTAAGCCGTGTATTTCTCAGCCTCATTCATTTACTACGATTTTGTTTACATATTTCATTATTTTGTTAAATTTTCTTGACTTAAACTAAAGTTCAGTCTCTAATGTTGAACCGCCGCCTGTATTATCTTCTGTGAATGACTGGTAGTGTTTTTTCACATTAACTGCACTTTAAGCACCTTCAAGTAAGTGCAATAAAAAACACTTTAATCAATTCATTCGCAAACACTCTAGCTATATTAAAGCAACTAATACACAACGCCCTATTGCACGACCATGTTCGCTCGCGTTCGTTCGCATGTCAACACGAGTCGGTCTGCACCCTTAGGCAGTTGTTGTCATATTAATTCACTGATAAATCGTCACTTTCCAATATGCCTGAACAATGTATGAAATTTAATTAGTGAATATTGATTTGCACCTGCGGTGTGTAGAATTTGAGTGGAATGTTGGAGGCATGCTTAAAATGCTAAGACGCAGTGTAATTTTAGTAAATTGTGTAAATACATGGTTATGTAAACTGTGGTTGGAAACAAAAGGTTGCATAGGAGAAAGCAGGACTGGGTTTTAATTCAAACGTCTATCAGAGTTTGGCATTTTGCACCGCCAACAGCATATCTGCCTATCCCAATTGACGACTGGTAGATATTGCAATTAGCTGCAATTGCAATTTGTTTAATAAATAGTGCCTGATAGTGTCTTATATCTGCATTATAAACAGTATCGGTATAAGACCTTCTCAATTTAAAAGACGTATTATTTTAGTAATACTACTGTCATAGTCGCTTTTTTTAAAATTCAAAATGGGTTTGCGTTTGACCTTAGTCTCGCCTGATGGTAAGCGATGACGAGGTCGAAGGTGTTTCAAGACCACATGGGGGTGAAAGCCCTCATGGCGTCTTGTTCCGGTGATAGAAAGTAGATGGTGGTATCAGGTCATGAGTGCGATTGTTGGGGGTTTGATGTAACGCTAGTGAAATCCTTAGTCAGATGTTATCAAGCTACGTTTAGGCCCATCAAGTAGTTAACGATAGATATCTTGTCGTCAGCAGGCAACAACTGCTTGACAGGTCACCCATCTCATTAACCATCTAAAAAATAACCAATAAAACTCCTGTGCAATGGGTGGCCTGGCTCATTCCGTAATCATATCGCAATCATTGTTTTAATTAAGAAATATAAACCTCACAGTTCTCAGTACTGAAACGGTAAGCCGATTCAAAGTTCTAGGAAATAATGCTGCAGTGTTAACATTAGGAATTTCTTTGATGTCAGATTCGCTCCATTTGCTGAATAAGACCCTGTATTGTTATTGTTCTTGGAAGAATTTGAAATAATAAGCAAGCTGTTTTGAAAAGTCAACTATGTAGATTCTCGTATTGTGCTGTGATGATTACCTGTGGATATGAAGTGTGGTGTCTCATAAAGACTCTTAGAAGAATGCTTAATGAATAAATAAATAATAATAATCATAATAATAATCATAATCATTTATTGCTTACCAAAATCTTAGGTTCGGTACAAGAGTGGGAAACTAAATCATACAGTGTCATTTGATTATGGCAGGTTGACACCTGAACTAGGATATATCCCGTATCTCAGGTAGCCAACCCTCCACCCCTACTTAAGTTACCCGATAGTACGGCACGTTCACAATAGAGCAATATTAATATGATACTATAAATACCACAAGTAAACTAAAAATTAAAAGCAATATAAAATAAAATAAAAAATTACGGGAAATTCTATCTAGTTTTAACAAAAATTATCTTAAGATATTAGAACATAATACTGAACATTGTCCCACACAGCGCCATCTAGCCCTAAACTAAGCGAAACTTGTAAGCTTGCTTGTGCTATGGGATACTAACCAACGAATAAACATACTTAAACTTATTGTTTTTTAAAATTTTAAGAATTTTTTTTTGAATGAGAACAAATAAGTGTGACAGTTGTCATATGACGTAGATTTTGATAAGTTCGGCATAAAGTTATAATATTTATTGTACCTAAACCACAAAGTGTACCCTAAAAAGAACCTTTCATTACTTCTGTCAAGTTCTGCATAATGCTATAATAAATGGAGTACATAAATAGATCACGGACGTAAAAGAAAGACGGACGTCACCTCGTTTGATCATGAGTGAAGCAAATTATCAGCTGCCAGTGTAGGTGTGTGCGTGACTAGCACGCGTCATTGGCGCTGTCACACGGAGTAAAATGGCGTAGTTTGTAGCACCTAGTGTGTTTGCTCCAGTGTAGCAGGTCGTGTACGACAAACGAAATTGTAGCACCTTGCACGCTTCACATTTTTTAGTGTGATGTTCCGTCAGTCTTTCTTTTACGTCCGTGATATAGATATTCCATAACTATTTATCAGCAAGTTGAATGATGTGCCAATTCTGGCATAGACAGTTTTGATTACATCAGCCATCAAACATTTAGCCATTCGGTCCGGAATGCAGCTCCGGTAATGTGACTCGCGAATGGCTGATTAGCCATGCAATGCCTGAAAGCTACATGCTGAATTATGTGCTAGGAGCATGAGCATTTAGCACAAGTATCTATTTAATCAGAGACAAGCATTAAAGCTTGTGGGTTTGCAAACGAACATCGAACTCATGATGTAATTGAGAGGTCAAGACTGCATAAGCAGGGTGGGTGACTTTTAAAGTTGTTGGCAAATTTGTAGAATGAGCTCCATTGAATAATAGAAAACTACCTCCTTATCGTTTTTATCGATCTAGTATTTTATTTTGAAAAAGGTTTAATATATCACACAAATTTCAAAAGCGCACCATTATGACTACTAAACTTGTGTAAAGTATATTGTGAAGTGAAGTAGAATAAAGTAAAATATCTACGCGTATTATATTTAGACATACGATAGGATAGGAAAAAAACACTTGTTCTTAATGTTTGTCGCTAATAAAAATTAAGCAACCCCCTGATTAGATGAAGACATATCATTTGTCTAATGCTGAATAAAGGCCTTAAGCACAGATATCTAGAAAGACCAGATGCATGTCATATTATGCCTATCTTGAATTCAAAATATGATGGACTAGCATTTGACCGCGATTTTACCTGATGTAAAGCGAAGATGTGGTCGAGGATCTTTATTGTCTATCAGATAAACTTTGTGCCTGATTATCGAAGATGTACAAGCATATTACGTATTACTAAAACATAACTTATGCGGAATACGTAAAAGTCTAGCACGAAATAAGAAAACATCTACCACAGCTGCTAGTGTTGTGATGCTTCCGAAAGTCAAAATCAGATGCGTTAGAATAACGATAATATCGTCAGATCAGGAAGAAATGCTAATGTTTAAAGTCTAATATCGCTACCAACGTCATTTTTTAAGAATGATTTGCCTGTTCAAGCAAATTATAATGTAACAATTCAACCAATAATATGTAAACAAAACGGGTTGGTAGCAACTCGTCTAAAAACGCAACTGGTCTAAGTAGCAACTGGTCTAAAATGCAACTCGTCTAAGTAGCAACTGGTCTAAAATGCAACTCGTCTAAGGAGCAACTGGTCTCAAATGCAAATGGTCTAAGTAGCAACTGGTCTAATCCACTGTATCTTGAACTATTGTAAAATTTTTCAGCATTTAAAAAAAGGACAAAAAATTTGCGTCTAAAACCAAAACTATTTTAAACATAATTGAACAAAATAAAAATAATATTTTCAGTTGCTTTTAGTGAATCAGACCGGAATGAAATTTCATAATAATGATTGTTAGATAATTTTCACACATAGAAGCGACTTTTCATGATCGCAAAATTAATAAATAGTCTTTTTTCCGGATTTTTAACAATGTCACGCTTGAAAACAGGTCCATTGGACCTGTTTTTTTGTGTGGTCACTTTTGGTACGCTGATACCTCCTTTGTTTACTACATTGCTTAAGAAGCAGTTTTTTTGAATACAAAGGACATGATCAAAATTTCATAGGCAAAAGACCCATAATAGCCAGCAACGAAATGTGTTAATATGGGTTATCTATAGTAACCCTATAGCATATTCAAGAAAACAGCCTCCTAAACTATGTAGTATGGAAGTTATTGTACCGTATACCTCATTAATTAAAAAAAAAAGATGAGGATACGGCATCCACGCACCAAAGTCGGCCACACAAAAAACAGGTCCAATGGACCTGTTTTCAATTCAATATTACAGCGACTTTTTCGCGTGCACGTCAATGTCATGTGCCAGTTTTCGAATTCCCGTAGTATGAACGTAACGTATCTTCCTCTTTTTGTTAATATAAATACTAATAAACACTCGATTTTACAATGTTGTTTGTGTGTATGTGTATGAACAACTCATATGTCAAAACACAAGCTGAGTTTTTATTTTAATTTAGGTGTGTTCTATATCTAAAAATACAGGGTGTCATTTTTTTTCCAAAACCAACTGGCAAAAAAAAGTAAATCAAAACTAAGTCTGCAGTTTTAGTTTTGGCCAAAATTGGGCTAAGACTCGTTTGTCAATTTTTCTAAATTCCTCATAGTAGTGAATTTTCACAATTTCTCATACTTAGAGCGCGAAAAAAATTAATGCAATGATTAAAAAATAATCATTGCATTAATTTTTTTCGCTAAATCTTTAATAGATAGTCGCTACTATGTGTGAAAATTATCTAACAAATAATTTTCATTAAAATTTCATTCCGGTCTGATTCACCAAAAGCAACTGAAAATATTATTTTACCAAAACTTACCGAAACTATTTTATAAACATAAATAAATAAATATATATTTTATTGTTTTTTTAAACATAATTGAAGATATTATGTTCAATTATGTTTAAAATAGTTTCCAAAAAACTATTTTAAAACTATATTTTTTTATTAATTAGGTTTAAAATAGTTTAAAAAAAAAATTGTTTTGGTTTTGGACGCAAATTTCTCCTTTTTTAAATGCCGAAAATTTTTACAATAGTTCAAGATAAAGTGGATTAGACAAGTTGCTACTTAGACCATTTGCATTTTAGACCAGTTGCTACTTAGACGAGTTGCATTTTAGACCAGTTGCTCTTTAGACGAGTTGCATTTTAGACCAGTTGCTACTTAGACCAGTTGCGTTTTTAGACGAGTTGCTACCAACCCAACAAAACTATTGATAATTTGCAAAACTATCAGTTGTGTTTGTATAAAAAGCAAAATAATAAAAACAGACTCAAAATGAAGTAAATTCACCGATTCTGCAAAGTTTTCGACAACCAGGTCAATTTTGGAAATATGGTTCCTATCTTAACTTCGCATTACATACAAAAATTGTCATCATCATCATCATGTCAGCCGAACGACGCCCACTGCTGGGCATAGGCCTCCCCCAAAGATCTCCACAACGATCGGTCCTGCGCTGTCCGCATCCAGCGGCTTCCCGCGACCTTGACAAGATCGTCGGTCCACCTTGTGGAGGGCCTGCCCACGGAACGTCGTCCGGTACGCGGTCGCCATTCGAGAACCTTTCCGCCCCAACGGCCATCGGTTCTCCGCGCTATGTGTCCCGCCCACTGCCACTTCAACGATGCGATCCTTCGAGCGATGTCGGTTGCCTTAGTTTTCCTGCGGATCTCATCATTTCTGATTCGATCAAGCAGGGAAACACCAAGCATCGCTCTCTCCATTGCTCGCTGAGTGACTTTGAGCCTTCTTATGAGACCCATAGTGAACGACCACGTCTCACTCCCATATGTCATTACTGGCAACACACACTGGTCAAAGACTTTCGTCTTGAGACACTGAGGAATTTCGGATGCGAATATATGCCGGAGCTTCCCGAACGCTGCCCATCCGAGCTGGATTCGACCGTTGAAATTGTCGAAATTGTCAACCGTTGTCCTATTTCCGGTCTATCGATGGCCTATCGAGGCAGCACAGCTCTACAGCGTCTAAGCTAGTTAGCATAAGAGCCCGGCACCACACCGCGTACTAAATCAAACACCTCTTCGCACACTTAAATGGGAAACGCTGATTTATGTCCCTGTTCGAGAACAGGGTTGCTGATTTAAATATATTTATAAAGTAGTATTTTATTTATGTATATATTTTTGCACCTTGTTTTTCTATACCTGAGAGAGAAAGTTATTGGCGATACGGCCAACTTAATTGTAAGTACATTGCTCCACATGTAAGAATTAATATATTTTCTAATTATTAATAACATCTATCTTTCTATAGACAAGTTGCTATTTGCGTGGTTACTACCCAGTTTCTCACAGTGATGTTAATTGTTGACGTCCTCTCTCTTTGATTTGTAAATCGAAAATTGCAATAATATTATCTATAGATAACACGTTTACTAATACAGCACTGCATGACTAAGCTACTCGTAACATCAAAAGTCACAACAACCAGACGGAAATCGGATGGCTGCTGGAGTTGTCATTTTTTGGCATATAGTCTACGTAGGTATTCGACAGAAAACTAGTATGAATACCGTGTGAATGCATTGCAGTAGCACTACACAGATCTATCTTCAGAGTTGCAGTACGGGTACAACACTAGTCTTTCGCTGCAAACAGTCGAAACAGCACTCGTCTATACTAATCACCAAATAAAAAGCTGTATACATACCACATGCAATAATATCAATAACAACTCTACAAAGTATACAATTCTGGGACAGCCCTGAAAGAAAGCTTGTAAGCCTGTAGCACAACAATACCGTCCTGTAATACGTACACGGAAGCGCACAGACAGATATACCTGTTTCGGCTACATTAGCGATAAAATTATGAAATACCGACCTGCAGGTGCTAGGCTAAGAGCTATGGACCGTGGAACATGCGTCATCCGGAAAATGGGACTTTGGGCGTTTCGCTCCAGGAGAAGGAGGCGGTGCGAATCGCCCAAGATCTCTTTTTGAATGGTCATTTTTGGACCTTAGTGGTTACAGCAGTGCGAATGGACTAAGTTGTCTTATGAAATATTTCGATTTGTGCAAATTCTAACTAGATAACTTGTTCCCAGTGCGGTTCGTGTTCGTATCGACCCATTATGAAAAGTTATAGGGCGGATCACACCGAATTGCGAAAGAGCCTATTCAAAAAGACCTCTTGGGCAATTCGCACAGCGTTTTCAAACACTATTTATGTCGAACGACTTAAGACAGTAAAAAAGGTAGCTTTTGGGAACTTGAATCGATATAGTTACTGTTTTGAATGAATCAAAAAAATTTAGATATTTTGATGAAAAAAGGATTGTTCTTCCTACAAAACTGACTTAGCAAACCATTTGACAAACACAATAAAAAAATACAATAATTTCTTCACATTTAAAACCCTACAATCTACAATTTCATTAATAAAAAGTAAAACAAAAAAGAAAAGGTTTCCTTTTAATAATAAGAACTTAATAATACTCATATTGAGTAAGAGAGATAGATACCTACCTATATCATCACTCTACAAAAATCGCACATTTTGTTACTGGCAGTTCACTGACACAGAGTAAGCGAGAGAGATAGATACCCATATACTCTTCAAAAAAAATGTTATTGGCAGTTACCTGACAAGCCACAGAGTAAGAACCATAATAACACGAAGTTTAACCTACTTTGCCAAAGAGTGCGTATATCAAAGATTCAATCAATAAGTTCACGAGTTCATTTGCAATTTCAATTTCTTCACAATAGAAGGGTCTAATTACGAACCGTTTTTACGATCTCGCCAATCATTTCTATGTTCATAAATTGTATTAATGAGCGGTAAATTTTGTATTGGCCATTACTTTAGAAGTTATTGTGTGTGGAGGCGGTATATTGCAAACGGCCAGAATATGAAGGTCATTTTGACAATGTTATGTTTATTATTGTTTTTAGCAGTTTCCATGCAGTATCTTAACTAAAGATCTGAAAACCAGAAAAAGACATTTGGTCATGTTGGCATCAGGCAGGACTCGAACCCGCATCTTTAGCAAACCGGGCGACTGCACTAACCAATTATGCTACAGAGACCATTAACAGACCGGCCGAATCTTTCTGGTATATTTACCCTATGATTTGCAGGGTGATTTCATCAATGTTATAGGCATCCAATGTTATTCACTTTTACACCCCCATAGAGAAATTAAAAACAAAAATCTCTTTGACACGAACTGGCTCTTTTTTTGTACCTCAAACACCAAGTTTGGCGTTTAAGGTCTTCACAGATATAAACTTAATAATCTTAAAACTATACTGCCTTGCATTACTGTAATTATTCATTCAGGTCAACATCAAACTCAGAACGAAAATGTATGATGCCCAAAATCGACAATCAACTCGCGTGGATCGAATATAACAAAAAATTTAGCTCACTACTCTTAATAAAGCGACTATTGTACTCCCCCTATATTTATTACTACGAAGATAATCTTTTATTATTCCTCCTGACAATTTATGGTCGAACGTCAAATTGCATTTGTCATTTGATGTGCATTGTTTTCCGTTTGACACCCCATTTTCAACCTTATGAGTATTAAGATAACGATCCACAGGTCACTGGGCACATCTTTCGACAGTTAGCGTAGTTGCTTTCAAATTTGAGTCTTATTTCGCTAGCGATAAGAGTTGTGTGTTAAATATGGGTGGTCAAAGAGCATACGCGGCAAATCAATTCGAGATATTCGGCCTATAATCGATTTCGATTCGCTTTTGTTATCTGTTGCAGAAATAAGGCAAAGCCAACAGAAACAAAATGACCGCTCAAC
Organism: Udea ferrugalis; assembly: GCA_950022985.1. Taxonomy (NCBI): domain Eukaryota; kingdom Metazoa; phylum Arthropoda; class Insecta; order Lepidoptera; family Crambidae; genus Udea; species Udea ferrugalis. The sequence continues at coordinate 4,770,591 of OX465541.1, forward strand.
CAGCAGTCGGTTTGGTAATAATAATAGTTGAAAGGGGAATCTGTGCAGTTCCTGGTAAACTTAATGGCTCCTTTTCATGGAATTAAATTGTGTATTGTTGCGAAATAGTAGCAAATACGAAATATAATTGTTTGTTAATGATTATGAAAGGATGAGCACAGCTTAAAGTACTTGAAGCTACAAATAATGGCAACTTCAGGGGATAACAGCTTTATCTATGACTAGCGGCCGCCCGCCCGCTGAACTCAAGTAAAGAAAAAGATATTTTTTAAATTGGACCCTATGATCTGTTTAGATGTATAAGCTATATTATTGTAAAGTTTCATCAAAATTCATCCAGAAGTTTTTACGTGAAACAGCAACACACATACAAACTTTCGCATTTATAATATTAGTAGGAAGTAGGATGAAATTACTACTCAGAACACTAAAATTACTCTTTTACCGCATAATATATTTCCTTATTATAATTTTATACTCTAAAAAACAATATTCGCAAACAAGATTGCCAAGATGTTTACCGATTTAATTTTATCATGAGTTTATTCGTACAATGTAAAGAATGATAAGACTGGAAGTAAGTTCAAAATGGCGTCAACTTTACTTTTTTTGTCGTTGGACAATGTAAGCAAAAATTCAACAAGTGTAACTGGCCGAAAATATCGCTACAATGACCATAAATAAAAAAATAACGAGCGGAATGCCGCAGTTTCCGACTCATATTTTCCTTCTCTCGTAATTCGGTATCGTTATCACGAAATAATCGATTTAACTGCGATTTTACGACTCAAAAACACTTACCGATAACCTGGCATTGCGATTAATCCAATGCGAGTTTACGATTTCCGATAATTGATTCGATTCCAATCGGGTTATGGAGTACGAACGATCTGTAGTAAGGCTTTCATTTTTAAAATGTTTTATTATTTTTGCAATTGGTTTAGTGATTGTAATGTTGATTAATCTACACTATTGCTAAAATAGAGTCATATTCTCATATAGAGGCATATTTTGGTTCATCTTAACATTTAGTGGTAGGATTTTTTTAGGGAATGCAGGATAGGCAACATTGACATAAATTTTAAACTTCTTTAAAATCAAAACGTTGGTAATTTATATTATTAACTCGAAGCATAGCATCGAAGCGTATAATGTAATTTAAGTACTTAACAGTTAAATAGATTGCGATTCCTGAGGCGTAATATGCATAACTGATTTGTGAATAATAAACATTCAAATTAACCATTCTAGTACCAGTTATCATGAATTTGAAGTTCAATATCTCAGCTAATCTGAAAATCGATTCCGTAAAATAACAATGAGAAATACGGAAACATAACATACACACGCAGCTTTTTATTTGATCGCCAATTTTGAACCTAAAATAAATACACAAAAGATCTTAACTAGAAGCAAACAAAGGAGCCACAAATCATCACTGAGACGTCCAAACATTGTTCGAGCAAAATTGAGCGTTATTGCAACAGAGGTAAGACTCAAACGCACCGCGCGTGTTAAGGGGAGGACAGCGATCGATAAAATATTTTATTTTCTCGTGATTATAAAAGCGGGGGAGATAACGAGTACGAGTGTAGTCGCGTGCGGGCGATTATGTTATAGGCCATAACGACGAGGTCTGCGTTAAAGCTGTAGGGTTTAATTTTAATTATACAAGTGATTTTTGAGTGGCTGTTTTAGGCCACGTGGAAGTTTTATTTCGAGGGGCAAATTTGGGGGTATTTCAAATATCTATATCACGTGCTTATCATGCGGAGAGGTAATGTAAAAGCAAAGTGGGATTAAAACATGTTTCACGCATATGTGAACATTTAAAACGCAATTTAAAGCACCAAGTTATGCTGAGATAGAGTGAACATTATAAAAGTTAAGAAGCTTAACTATAACTACGAAATAGAGTCTGCCAAAGGTTTCAGGTCATTGTCAAATTTGACTTAGGTGTCTCGTCAAAAATAGTGCAAGCCAAAACGTTTATTACCGCAGAAAAATATTTAGCAATACTTCATAAAATAAATTGTTACTTGGCAAGTCAACATAAGCACAGCCGTGGATTAGTATCGTTTTTACCGCAAGGAATTATCACATTAAAAATTGGTAAAGACCAGACATTGACAAAAAGGTGGCAATGTCTACCTAGAGAACAACAGCAAAAGTTTGCAAAAGTTAAAAATCTAATTAGAATTGATAGTACGCTTTTCTCCAAACGCGCTACGCCTTTCTTGTACAAAAACTAAGCCCAACGGAATAAATAGAAGGATTAAATAAATGCAGAACTAGAACCGCATTGCATCACTTTACTTGTTCAAACGGATATTAATAACGTATAAACCCGTTCAGGTTATAAAAGTATTATAAGAAAATTGATAAAAGGATGGAAGCGGACGGAATTATCTCTGAGCATGAATCGTGATTACTTTGCCTTATAGTGGAATATGTCAACAGAATACAATCTTACATACTTTGATATTTTAATAATAAACCCGTAACAAACACAAGAGAGATTGCCCAAAAATGGTCTAGATTTGTTTTATGCCTTAGTAACGGATATAATCTTTATTTTTGAACTTATCCGGTAATCGGTTTTGGACCGTTTGGACCCCGAAACAGGGGCTTTGGAACTATCGGTGTGGTTTTAGAATTCCTATTTTAGCATTATATTTACATTAAATTCAGCAAATTTGTGTAGAAAAACCCTGATACCTGACCCAATTTCGCTTTTAAACAAACGAAAATTGACATGTTATTTATTTAACCAATCAGCAAAAATATAACGAACCCATACACTTTCACGTGCTTGGCAATCCGATTGTCATAATTCGTGCGCTGATCCCCAAAATATGGGGCTGTAAAAAAATATTAACGGGAGATACGAGGCGATAGATTAAGCGGCCGATATTGGCGAAGCGGCGACTGCGCCTTAACAATCCAGTCTTTATTATGCGATTTACGACGTAGTATTTGTGGATAACGTTGATATTAGCTCGATGGCACTTTTATTTTCTCAAATATCTAATATCAAAGAAATACGCTGAAGGCGTAAGGCGTTAGGTTCAGATTCGGCGAAGAGTGGGTTTCTGAATGTTTTGTTAGATACATCCAGAAGCCCACAATTCTACTTATAACCAATGTATTACAATAAGAAAGACGTAAATAGGTTATGTCAGCATAGACGCGAACGACGACAAAAAATGTCCAAGGGGTACGATGTAGCTAATTTGACCGTGTTATGTTATAACGTGTGAACAAGACAGTACGATTATTTACTGGAGCGTAAACGAGACAGATAGATGTTGCACAGTGTCGTCTCAAACTGTCAACACTGTCAATGCTTTGCTAGGTACACGATGTAACTTCAGGTGACACTTTTTTAAGCACAAGTAACCTATCTACCTTTCTTTTAATATAATATCATTGATTAAAACAATGCAGCTAAACATTTAATAATTAGGTAAAGACACTACAAACACCTAATAGACTCAGCAATTACTTACACAAACATAAACGAATATATGTTCAGACGTTGCTTCAACCAGCAAAACTCGATCGCTATAAAAATTGACAATTTTTTAACTCAACATTACCATTTTTAAAGCTCTCAAATGGAAATGTTTTTGCATTTTGAATCAAAAAGCAGTTTCTCGTGTTGCTTGCAACAAAGTTCCACGCAACGCAATGACAGAGGCACTTGAGAAAATATGACTTTTCTGTACCACAATGCGGCCGCTAACTAGGTCAGGAGCTCGCGGCCGACTGTACCGGCTAGGGCTGTTCCTTTTTACCTTCTTCCGCCTATGATAATTAACTTTTTACATAAACATAAACGTTCCACTGCTGGGAACAGGCCTCGCCTCAGCTATGAGGTGGAACGAGCCATACACCAACACGTGGGCTCAGAGCGGATTGTTGGAGGGGTGTAAGGTTAGTGAGAAACCTTAATGTCAGACGTTTATTATCAAGCCGCAGTAAGGCTTCACGACTCGACGTCAACCAGGACCAACTGCTTAGCGTGCCTTGCGAAGCACGAAGGTGCCCGAAAAATACATCACTAAATTTCGGTCGGGGTGGTCAGTGGTCACCCATCCCATTTCCTAATTTTTAATTCATCCATACTTAATTGAACATATAAGAATACTTTACTTTGGACTTTAGAAGACTGATTTGGTGTTATAATTAGGAACTTGTGTTACTACTAAACGTGTTCGAAGAACGTGTCTGTTTGGGTTGGGCTACGTATTTCTTATGTTTATTATAAGTATGTATTTGCAAAATAAACCATTTAAGTATATACCCGTTAACTAGTATATAGTACAAGCTTTGCTAAGTTTGGTTCTAGGTGGCGCTGTGTGGAGTAATACCCAATAATATTTATTTAGACGTCACTTAAGTGGCAACCCTGAGCCGCGGTGTTGATTATGTTATATTGTGTGAGCGCAGCGCGAATTTTGCGCGAATTCAGACGGAACCCGTCAGTGTTGTGCTGGCCCGACAGATCTGTGGCATCGTGAAGTTTTTATATAATTGGCCCAATTTAGTTTTTTTTTAATAAAAAAAACTTTTTAGGCAGACAAAATTGACACATAGTTCGCTGGATGCATGCCGCATGCTGGCCGCCATAGATGTGGGGAGGCCTATGTCCAGCAGTGGACTTTATGCGGCTGTTAAGGATGATATGAAACGATCATTAATTTGTTTAAACATACCTAGGAACCGTTTAGCTGCAATCAGCATTTTTTTTAAAAAATTGGATTACAGTTTGTGAGACAGAATGCCACTGTTAGAACGAATGTTGACCGTGATGGAGGAGATTTTCGGAAATGGCAGTTTGACGTTGACATAGTTACGAGTACATAGTTTGTTCTGTGGGCGAAGCTGGGACAGTAAGTCAGCATTTGTAATTAAATAAGGCTTGCAATCATCTAAACTCATCCATTCCACAAATGCGAATAGAGTTGTAGTATTAAGCGACATCAATGCACTCCCGCCTAGGGTGACCAGGTAAAAGTTGACATTTTAAGGGGCAGCAGTATTCAAAATACGGGGTTCGTGAAAAAAATAGCGACAACCCATTTTTTCATTCTTGAAAATGACTTATTTTTAAAAGTTTACGGAAAACGTCAAAATTTCCACTCACCGCGTGGTAGTAATATGTTGGAGTAGGAGACTTTGTGCTGTCCTGTGTTGTTTTCACTAAATTAAATGACACTGTCTAATTCGAGGCTGAAAAACGGGACGTCCCGAGAAACAAGGGACGTCTGGTCACCCTATCCCGTCCCACATATTGACCGCAGTCATGCAGGATAGCGCCCAAAAAAATAATGCTATAACCGGCGCGGTCACTCTTTATTACTACGGAACATTGCGTTATTGCTAATGTGAAGTTTATTAACAAATAATGAACTGAGAGTTCTAATTTTGAGATTTTAATGAAAGATTTAATTTTAAATTTCATACATAATGGCTTTCTTTTTGTGTATTATGCTTGGCTATGCGTGCATCTCAGCAGGTATTTCATAAGGTCCAATGCTATTTATTTATATTTTTTGTGTCTTATTTCTGGACGTAAGGTGCTCGTGGCGCAGTTGTGACAGTGATCGGCGAAGATCGCTGTTGTAAAGCAACACACGCCGGGTCGGAAATGGTGACCACCCCGACCGAAATTTAGTGATGTGTATTTCGGGCATCTCCGTGATTCGGAAGGCACTTAAGGCACGTCGCTATATGTCAGTCGTTAAACCTAGTCAGAGGCCTTAGCGCGGCTTGATAACATCTGTCATTAAGGTTGCTCACTAACCTTACCCTCCAACAATCTGCGCTGAGCACGCTTGTTGGAGTACGGCTGGCTCAACCTAATAGTTTAGGTGAGGCCTGTGCTCAGCAGTGGGACGTATATAGGCCGTTAATGTATGTATGTTGTGTCCTCTTTCTGGACGTAGGAAAACATAACCTCATTATTAGACTTAAAGCACCACGTATGAACGTGGTTCTCTTCGCTTAGCTCGATTTCTTCTTAGATTGGCTCACGTCAAGCGCTTTAAGGGCAGGTATTTCTTTACATTTGTAGATTTTACGATATGTGATTTACAAAAATAACGCTATAAGGTACACCCTTTTTTTTTGTGTAGGGGAAATGCTTTACGCATACCCGTCCACCGGGGTTGGAAGGGTTATGTCGGACTCTCCACTGGGAAGGTGGTCTTGGTACACCTGAGCGATTATGTGTAGAAAAAGTATGTACTTATCTAAAAATTAGCACAGAAATAGTTTAAAAAGAGGCAACTTTGCTCTTATTTTCTATGCAGCAAAGTTTGTCAGGTACCTAAGCTAACTGAACGCGAATGACTCAATTATACACAATCACATATTTTTCATAATTATACGACAATTTCCAATTGGTTTTTAAAACTAGTCAGCGTGATGTGAGCGGGAAAACCTGCCCTTAAGCGCCGTAACCGATCCAGTGGTCACGTTCTTGATTGTTCCAAACCCATGACTTATTACAGCGATGTTTATAAACAAATTTGTTACCACTGATTTCATTATACTATGATTCATGTTTGCTATTGAGCGATAGCTCAAATGCGAAGCCTGACACACTTTTACATAACGTGACTTATTTTATATTAATTCTTAAACAATTGGAGTTTTCTTACAGATTATAAACATCCGCTGCGTGCGAAGTGAATGGACCGTTTTTGCAATTGACGGATTTGCTTAAAGTTGTGTGTTCGATTTCTACTTAGGACATACTATCAATTTCTTCAATACAACCTACTTACTGTCAGTGAAAAGAAAATATAAAAGTAAGCAAGTGTACAATTACTACAGGATTGCAAACGTGTTCATTTAAACATGTGGCCGTCATGGTGAACGGAACATTTAGAAGCCCACTTTTCCCTTAAGTGATTTGAACCCAAAAGTGGTAAGGGTGCTAGCCTCCTGACGTTATGCGGGTTGCTTGGGTTTTTTATCGATGTTTCCATCAAAGAGTTAGTCGTGAATTTTACTAATGAACAAAAAGTAGTGTTCCGGCTAGTCTTGAACTCGGGACCACCGAGTTCCAAACCTGAGGGTTGAACCACTGGGTCACTAAGATTTTAAATTGCCTTAAAATGGTTCTCGACAAGAAAAACTAGCTGTAACTTCGTTAAATTTTCCTTTGTAAAAAGACTCAAAAATAACATCAAAACTAGTCAAAGTTTCCAAATAAGCTCTACGACAACGGACTTTGTAGTGTAGATTTAGAGTCTGGTAGTAAAAAGTTTCAGTACTTGATTACTCGTCGGATTGCTGGAAAGCGCTAGTACCTGAAAAAGACAATGTTTGCTTTAGGTATGATATTGTCGAGTTACCTTCTTAAGCATAAAAAGTCAAATAGCCTTACAGTGCTACTCAAACTATAGTCCGTTCGCGTTAAAAATGCCAGTAATTTCATACTTGTCCTTTGACCTAGCACGTTCCCTAATCAATCAAATCGTTGCTAATTAGGAAGCCAAGTCCACAGTGGCCAGTTGAACTCACTTTCTAACGCAAAGTATCTGAGTTTTTTTGTGTGCAACAGAATTAAATTTAAAAATCACTGCATTCTTAACGCGAACCGAATATAGTAAAGTTTTATTTCTCATTGCTGTCAACATTTGAGAGTGTGTGGCTGGTGACCAATGCTTTCTCAATTTTTTCTCTCCAAATATTATTTACTATTACATTTTATTCATGATAAGTTCAATGTCAAAATAGTATTATACAAAGAGCGAACTTAATGGTGGAACCATGTTCTACCCGTTAAATATTTTTTCTTGAAATCAAAATCTTTTGGAAAACTTTTTTTTTTTATTCACGTACTTAATTTTACTCGCCGCCTCTCGAAGCAGAATACGAGTGAATGACTTTATCATTAATTTTCCATTTTTGAGTCTTATAAGCGCCGGTTTATGGTAAATCCTATAAAAACAAAAACAACTGCCGAACCAACTCCATTTTCGTCTCTTCAATTCATTTCCTCCTAATCTACGTTAAGCAACAGTCTTCTAGTCACATAAATCATGCCTTCCCATCTGTTTCCACACAAAAGAGCGAGACGCAAGAATTCCTAGTCGCACGCGTCGCTTTGTACGTTACAGTAAGCAGCAACAAACCCGATTCCTTATTTCTATAACAATAAGGTGTAAAATGGCTCAATCAGTTACACCTGCTGTACTACGTTATTAAACGCCACTTGAATAATTCATACAAGGGTACATCTTGAGTCTGGTAAGACAAATCTCACCCTATCTCGAGTAGAAAAAAGTTCAATTTACTTCGTCAACGAGGTTCTCGATCATTCTGTGATTCGGAAATCAAAGGAGTTAGAAAAGAGAATCTTAACTATGTTTACTATGGGTTTTATTATCTGTGCTTTTGTCGCAGACACCTACTTACTATTCATACTAAGTTGGCAGGGAATGAGCAAATACCTATAAGAGCAATGATATTACAGTAAAAAGACGTAGATAGGTTGTCAGTACTGATGCGAAGCCAAAAATTATCCTAGGTACGACGTAGTTAATTTGGCAGTGTTATAACGTGTGAACAAGATAGGACGATTATTCACCATAGCGTAAACGAGCCAGATACTCGTACACTGTCAATGCTTTGCTCAGGTACACGAAAAGTTATGATTTCGGGTGCTACTTTGTTAGCACAAGTAACCTATCTACCTTTTTTTTATTATAATATCATTGTATAAAATCCTCGAACCAATATTATTGCGAACATTCACACAGCGCCTAGTCCGAAACTGACTACGGGACACTAAACAATGGATAAACATACTTTATTTTTTACATTTATATATAAAAATAGAAAAGAAATTCCCAGATCAGTACAAACAGACATGTTCACGCAGACAAATGTTTGGACTATGCGGGGATCGAACCCGCGACCTCTGTAGTAGCCAATCAATCAATCAATCTTTATTTTAAGCAATTAATTATTATTTTTAAAACAGTTTTCCTTGTTTTCACTCCGAAACTACTCAACATTTTTTTACAATATTCGAAACACATAAAGAGTGGACCTTGGGAAAGAACATTGTATAGTTCTCATCGCAAAACAGGAAAGCGATAATCACCCATTTTCAGGCAAAGCCGCGGGCGAAAGCTAGTAAGCAATAAATTTATCTAAATCTAATGTTCGTTAATCGCTGTTGACAAAATCTTAATAGACTGTTCCCCCATCAATTTAAAGCTAGCTTAAAGAAAATTGATTGAACAAAATTCTGCGAAATCAAAGCAACATTAATATAAAGTTTAATAAGCATAATGTGTCAACAGACAAAAGGCTCGTCAAAACAAACAACTCACAAAAGCGACTGAATAACCCTTTGTCTTTGGATATCTGCAGAAAATCGATTTCCCCTCATTTAATAATATTTCTATAAGAAAATCACCCTCTCGATAGAACCACCCTTTGTTCAGGGAGACATCGGACTCGAAGTTTTGATAATTAAATTTTTATACCCTTTGTGGAGCCGAAATGGTCTTAAAGCACTTTTAAGTCGGAAAGGTATTGTAATTACTGAAAACTAGTTCTATAAAGATTTACCAGGAAATGCTGGGAATAAAGAAACGCAAAGAAACTTTCCGGTTAACGAATCAGTAGCAAGTTCTTTTGGTTTTGAACTCAGTGTTAGAAGTAAACAATTTTCGATTTTTAGAAATTTAGCAGTAGAGATCGTACATATTTGAAATTTGCTTGTCTACATCTACGCAATGCATAGAAGGGGCGCGTCATTTTAGCTTGGACGATCTCTACTACCCAATAACGGTGGAATGTTCGCCCCCTATTACGTTGGGTTTTAATTCGGCAAAGAGTGGGCTTCTGACTGTTCCGTTCACCATGACGGCAATAGTCAGCGGCTCTTTGACTACCCTATTTTGAATATAGCGAGCTTGAGTTATGTTCCTTGAATAGACAGTAACTCCCAGACATGGAATAAACACAAATGTTTGTCACATCAATGTTTGTCTGTTGGAGTATTGAGCTCACGACCCGAGGCTAGTTAGACAAGGGCACTTACAGAACCAATGACTTAGCTTTTTAACCATAGTCAAATTGTTTAATGTTATACTTAAGAAAACAGACTTAAGTAAACAGTTGCTAACGTCATATAAAGGCACATTTACATCTACAATTACATTTTAATAGCTGTCACTAAGCCCAATAAGTATTTATTTACACGAAAAACACTAAAATAACAATTCATTTTTATCTAACTTAATATGTTTTATTATTTGTTAAAATCACACACTTTTATCCAAAGATTCTTTCAGCCTATAATGTCTATAATTTTTCTATAAAGCTAAAAGAGTGGCACCCAAAATCAGAACGATGGTACACCTGAGCAAAGCATTGACAGTTTATGATGACACTGCGCAACATGTATCTGTCTCGCTTACGCTCTAGTAAATAATCATAGTATCTTGTTCACACGGTCAAATTAATTATACTTCGTCGCTGCATCCTCGGGATTTTATCACAAGGTAGTACATTTCTTCATGTACCAGGCATCAACACGTTTTAGAGCTGGTATCACTGAAACAGAAAAAAAAACAAATTCCCTCCCTACGATAGGTGCGTCGCTCTGACAGGTGACAAGTTCATCATTCGTTTCTAGTGTTCGGGCATCGACACACCCTCTCTCGTTATATTTTTTATATAACGGTTTCTTTAAGTGCTGAAGTGTTTGCAATAGTTGTAGTAGTGTAAATCGATAGATCCTAAATTAAATACAACGTTAAGATCGTACTTACCTTTCGTTTTAAAAAATAACTAAATACGATCTACAATAAAAATCTACCCACATTTTCTTGCACAAAATGTTTTAATAAGAGAACTCGTGATTAAAAGTGAATCTTCGTATGACTGTAAACAAAGCTAAGCAATAGCATGACGATGCAATGTTTAAATTTAACAAAACACGTCAATGATGAGACCGTGAAGTGGTCTTAATCAATGTTGGCATTAATTTTAGCTGTTTATGATCCTGTTGAGGCCTGTCCAAAATGGACCCACCGTAACGAGATTACGATAAAACGCACACTGAGTGTGTGTTTCCAACAAACGAGACAAACAGAAGAAGAAGATCCTGTTTTTTCCCGTACCAAGTTGGTCGGTGCATTTTCAACAAATTAGCCAAGCAGAATAAAGGTTCCTGTTTATTCCTGTCCAAGAGGACGTCCCGTAACGAGAGCACGGCCAGGCCCACAACGCGAGTGTTTTTTCGAAAGCATTTTAAGGTGAAAATCAAATCGAAGACCAAACTGTAAGTTATTTTGTGCTATCCTTGCATAACAAAAACCTTTCTTTCTATATACACTAGTACCTAAAAACTTCAAGAATAAGATTGTAATTTCAATTGAAAACTAACGACTAAGAATAAGTCTTAGTAATGGAAGTACCTGACATTGAAATAATGTTTCATTTTGCTACTACACAGACACATCTGAGTAGCCACGCCACAGCTTTTGTAGCTATACAGCTATGGCTAACATCATAACTTACTCTAGTTGCTATAAAATTTATATTTAAATACATTTAATACCACTTCGTGGTTACCGTTTACAATATTCATAATATGATGAAGGCTAACACCCGTGTTACCACGGGATAACCACTCACGTAGGCTTGCTGCCCACGAAGTTCACAACATATGAGAGAATGACAATCCAATGCGGATTTAGCAGAATGAAGTATTCAATTAGCTATGTAATTAGAGGCCGACGCCAAAAACCATCCCGGTGAGTACCGGTGCCTAATTAAAAAAAAAATATATATATATTTATTTACTTCTTAAAAAACCTGGGGGTTGGCCGAGAGTCATCACGAAGGTATTGTAAAAACCTGGGGGTTGGCCGAGAGTCATCACGAAGGTATAATAAAAACCTGGGGGTTGGCCGCGAGTCATCACGAAGGCATATAAATACAGAAAAATGATCTCAAAATTGAGACTTAATAGCTTGATCTGTACATAAGGAACAAACCTGGGAGTTGGCCGTGAGTCAACATGACGGTAACGATATCGCAATATCTGAATTAAGGGCCTATATTCAATCCGTGAATGGCCCATGAAATGAAATAAAATAAAATGAAATTAAATGAAATTAAATGAAATTAAATGAAATTAAATGAAATAAAATGAAATAAAATGAAATAAAATGAAATAAAATGAAATAAAATGAAATAAAATGAAATAAAATGAAATACAATAAAATGAAATAAGATGAAATAAGATGAAATAAAATGAAATAAAATAAAACATAAAATGAAATGAAAAGTATTTTTATAGTGATTATGAAAAGTCAGGTATGTATTAAACAACCTAGCCTTACCAGTATTTTTCTGTATCTTACCTTGCTGATGGTTTGATAACCTTACCTGGTGGCAGAGAACCTATGTAAGTTTTCCAAAATTTCCTTTATTATTCAAGAAATAATTATCTATGACTAGCAGCCGCCCGCGACTTCGTCCGCGTGGCCTTAGCTGTATGTGAAAAAAGATTTTCCCGCTTTTCTGTTGAAATTTTGCTGAATTTTCTTTGCTATAAACCTCACGGAGCGCGGGACCTTTCTAACGAATGCAAAACCGTGGAAATCGGTCTGTGCGTTATAGCGTCAGAAAGGAAAACCCGACTTATTTTTATATAGTAGTTTATTTTAATATAATAAATAAGCAAAAGCATTTGAAACAACATGAATTGAAGAGACACTTGAATTCTTTATTATTAATAGTTTATTCTTATGAAGCGATAAACCTAATCCAACTAATAATTAACACAGTAAGTATTTAATGCAGCCACGCGTTTAACAATAACAAGTTGAATAACAACACTTAATAATGGTGTAAGTACATAAACACAGCCGTCTTTTAAATGTATATGCATACATGTATCTACTTGATTTACTTGTTGTTGAGTGGTGTGCTACGCACGCGGATTTCTTTTATATGCAAAATGCTACACTTTTGCCGTTTAGCAAACATTAGTGACTACTCATAATTCAGCAAGCGTTAAATTTGTCATTTAACGATTGAGTAGATGATTTTTAAAGGTATAACTGCTGTTTTAGCCGTTCAATAGGCACAACTTGTAATGTAGACTTGATTTAGTACCTCGATTCCGTGGTTATTTTTTGAAATAACAAAATCAATCAATAGGTATAGTGGATAACCATATCCAAGCCATGACTGGTTTTGACTTGGGATTAAAAGTTATAAATTGAACTAAAACCATCTTACATTGATCGCATTTCTGAATACAGGAAATTTATTGGAAAAAGATGTTTATCTTGTCTCGATTTCAGTAAGACTAGTACTTAGTCATTTGCAGATACTCTGACAGCGTATACCTAAAGACAAAAATGTTTGGTAATGATTTGCAGATTACCAATTTATAGGAAGTAGTTTTAGCTTTTATTGTTCGCATCTGGCAAGGTTTGTTGATTAAGAAATTAATTGCAATCAGATGCTAAATTACAATTTAATAGTTTTAGTATTTGATATTATGTAGGTAGGTGACCTACCATTAAGAATTTGTTGCATACGCACTCACGAGTAGAAGACATCGTGGTCTTTCATTTTAAAATGACCGCAATAGGTTATAAGTTAAGTTTTTCGTGAGAATAGGACTGAAATCACAATAATAATTTAATGAAAAATAACACCTTCGCATAAGCAACAGCTCTTTTATTAGTTTACACTTTAGTAGTGTACCAAGCCAAACAAGATTTGACATTTAATAAGAAATTCACAGTAAGAAGATTTAAGGAGAGAAGTCAGTAGAATATCTTAATGCAATTCTAACCTTAACTGTACCAACAGGGAACTGTAGGTACCTACCTACTTACAGTGTTACGGATATTAATCGCATAGCGATAGTTAAAAATAGACGATTTCCACTCACGAAAACATTGTCATAAAGAATAGTAAAACGTCTCATCCTTACAAAACGCCCCAGCTTTCACCAGAGTGGCATAAATTACCTAAGTAATAATACCTCAGTTAGGTTATTAGATTAAAAACATAGGCCAGCTGCATTGACTAGGTCATGCGTAGTTTCTATCTTGGAAGGAAATTTCAATCAATGAGAGTCATAGAAACTCTTAAGAAAAATAATAAAAACTAAAGCTTATTATGCCTAGGTTATTATTCTTTCGGATTCTAAAGTCTGCTTACTCTGTGCAGTAGACAACATACTTACATTTAGAAATATTATTAGCAAAAACTAGGAGAGTAAGTTACTAACTAACTTACTTTAGTACCCACTGCCGTTGGGTTCTATTTGGGAATAGGTTTTCCAAACAACAGCTTTAGTTGAATTAAGTTAGGTGACTAATTATGTGTCACCCACACAACGAGCACATACAATGCTGGGCATTTAAATTGTTGTAATAAACCACTGCCCAGTGTACTTGTATATAATTATGTACCACCTTAATTTACATTTATTACGAAAATATTAACGGAAAAGTTGCAGCTCAAGCTGCTAACCTGTTTCAATAGACGTCGTTCTTTGATCCCGAATTTACTATGGATTAAATATTCGAGTAAATTAGGTTTTATTATTGGGTGGTTTATGTATACATGTTCTTGTGTGTGGTAACAGCAAAGTTCATACAGTTACCATTAAGTTTTTTTTAATTAACATTGCTTAAATTAATATTAATTATTATGCAAAGCATATTTATAACATGAAGTTATCTTAATATATATTCATCTTGGAACATAATACTGAAGCTGCGATGATCTTTTGACTTTTGGTCATTGGTCCTTAATTTTGTTGCGTGTTTATAGTAAACAGGTAAAATTATAATAAACGTTACCTATTTCACATCAAAAATAAAATTTGGTATCAAATTCAATTTAGTAAATCCTTGATATTGATTTCCCTAGACCTCTAAACATCTACCTTGTGATAAAATCCCGAGGATGCAGCGACGAAGTATAATTGATGATTAAACGAACTTACCTTAAGTGAAGTTCTATCATAATTATATGAGTCGCTGCATCCGAAGGGATTTTAGCTCCCACCCTACCCATAGTTACCATCATACCCTTTGGTAACTGACCCGAGTAACTCAGGGAAATCTGTCTCTAAAAGAATGATGAACTTGTCACCTGTCAGAGCGACGCACCTATCGTAGGGAGGGAATTTGTTTTTTTTTCTGTTTCAGTGATACCAGCTCTAAAACGTGTTGATGCCTGGTACATGAAGAAATGTACTACCTTGTGATAAAATCCCTTCGGATGCAGCGACTCATATAATTATGATAGAACTTCACTTAAGGTAAGTTCGTTTAATCATCAATTATATAGGTACTTACGCCAGGAGACAATTTTCGACTTCACATTAGTACTGACATAGCCTATCTACCTCTTTTTTTTAAATATTATTGCGTCACATGGTGTCGCTACAAGCACTTCATAGATTTGTTTCACTAATCATGTATACAGTACCTAACTATCATTTAGTAAGTAATTTGACAGGGAATGAGAGATTTCCTCAATGATCTTTCTTAATAAGCCAAATATTACTACAAGATTATTTTGAGACTAACTTTCAGGCGATTCAACAGCAAATAAAACTAGTTAACATAGTTATCAGCGGTCTTACCGTCTTAACGCTTGGAATGTGGACTTCCGAGTGTTCCGTTCACTAAAATTGCCATATCAAATGCAGGATGTTGTTTTTAGAAACTAACAAGAAATATCAAGAACTGTTTACCAACCCTGTTTACTAGCAAATACATCAATATCTTATATAAGTATTCACAAAATATCCACTGTAGCTCACTTATTACCCCCATTAAGTGGAAGGGGGGAAGGGTGAGGGAAGTTAAACAGACTTAATTTGAATTAAGTTTTTATGTGACAATAAAAAACCAGAGTCCACGTTACCGTTTTGCATAAATCTGCAATATTAAAGGAAGTTAGGAAACTTCGCTAGACAAGTTAAAGTGCTACAGTTTATTTATACGATCTTTTAAAAGTTTTGCGGTTATTTTTGAGTTAGTACCTGTTTTTGCCTATCAGTAGTTACCTTTGTTCCCTCTTTCTGCACCCCCATTTTTGCGTAGCGGTGCAGAATGCAATCATATCTATTGCACTAGGAATACATTTTATTATGTTTGCAATGATATTATGATAAAAAAGAGGTAGATAGGTTACTTGTGCTAAAAAAGTGGCACCTGAAATTAGAACTTTAGTGCACAGCAAAGCATTGACAGTGCTGACATTTTGAGACGACGACACTGCGCTCGTCCTGTCTCGTTTACGCTCTAGAAAATAATCATACTGTCTTCTTCACACGTTCACAATATTACAGGTAGGTACGCAGTAGACAATTTTTGACGTCGCATCAGTACTGACATAACCTATCCACCTCTTTTTATCAAAATATCATTATATTTGACTTGAAGCATTCAAAGGACACTGTTTGGTCTATTTAAACAGTTATTCTAAAAATGGCCATTTAAGACGAAACATACAAAATGAACTAACGAAATTTTACCAAGAAGTTGTAAATTTTAACGCTTCTTCCAAAATGGCTACTTTACCCTCTGAAAGGAATGTTTAAAACCGTTTCCCGGTAAGAGTGATATACTGTTTCATAATAAATTAACGGTAGAGATACATTAACACTACCACGGAACAATAATATGGCGTAGACGGTCGCTCCCTGATTAAAAATTAACATCCTGAAAGGTTGTTTTAATTCATTATTAAAATTCGGCGGCGCTGCGCACTCTGTAACCGGTAAAATTCGCATTATTCCCTCAAATAATATATTATCTTGCTAGCTACGACCACAGTATAAACCATACAGTAGGCTATCTAAGGCCGCCCGCCGAGTTATTACCCAAGTAACATTTTATTCGGGCCTAGGTTGTAAAAAATGCCTTTTGGTTTTATATTAGTCCTAAAAAGGTTAACGTTATGCTGTCTGATCATTTTAAGTACTTGAGAATGATTAGTAAGTATTAAAACTAATTGCTTATTTTTGCAACCTCGGAGCCGCTGACAAGAGTTTACATTAACGTTATGTTGTCTTGTATTTCAAGAGCATATAATCCTAGGATCTTATAGTTTTCATAAACTCCTGAATAGGTTCTAAAAAGGCTAGCAAAATGCTTAAGTTAGACCTGAAGGTTTAAATTTAAGCTTTGATCGCTTATAAGCAATTTCTTAAACCCATTTTTAACCTTTAGGCTTTATGAGAGTTGCATAAATAATCAAATTAGGAATTCGTAGTGAACAACCAAACCAATAAGCTATTTTCATAAGTTAAAGGCATGTTTACAGTTCTACAAGAATATCTTAAAGCTTTAAAGGCATCTCTAAAAATTATCAGTTGTCTCCGTGACTTCTCCATGAACCGATACAGGGTGATATCGAAACAACGGAGCGGAAGTTTTCGACGTAAAGTACGTAAGAATCTCTGAAGCCAATAGATTCATCTAAACTAAATATTTACTGTCACTGCATCTACTGTCAATTCAAATGATTGAATGTCTTATGAAACTATCTTCTAATGGGGCCTACAAGTGAAAGCTAATCTTAGATGGCGCCACCATAGCATGAACCCTTGTTCATCTGTGGCTGTGCGATAAACAATAAAAATTGCCTCATTTCTTGATAATTCCCACCTTTAAACATGTATTCCACTTGAAAAACAAGAAGCAAGTTGAAAGAAGAACTAAGAAAAAGAGGCGCCTCTTTCCGTGGAAGGAAAGCAGCCCTAATTAAATGGAAATTTGTGTTCCATGAATTCCTTCTTATTTTTTCAATTTAAGGTCTAGGAAATTGCTTTTAAGTGTATTAAATGTTAACCTTTGATAAACTAGCCAGTGTGTAACCATTTTATCATTTCAGTAGTAATGAAACACGAAACTTCATACTACCTAGTTTTAAAGAGTTTGAGGTATTATAATAGAAGGCTCGAACTTTACTCTCCTTATTGCTTTTGGCCACATTTTTTCAAGTTGCTCATCTCGGGGAAACTAGTGGCTTCTAGTTTCTTTGCAATTTGGAACACATCACCCGGGAATTTGTGTGTTATTCGTCCTCAATTATGAATTCTCTACAAAATTCATACAAAAACGTCTTTGTTATTGGTCTTTGCTCTACTAGCGCCACTTTGACAGTTGCACGAACCATTGTCAGACATAAAATGCAAACTCGTCAGTGTTTCATGCAATGATTATACTGTGTTTATTCCACTACTACAAACTTTATGCCCATAAAAACAAATTCTTTTGAAAGTATTCTCATAATCTTTTTATTCATAAATATTATCATAATAAAGCTTAATAATCACTTTAACACAACAAATACAGCCTGTATGAGCTGTTTGTGCTCAGGCGCGGCGGGGAAGTCTTGAACTACTCTTGGTAAAAACCTTATAGCTAAATATTATAACGGAAAAAGCTTTGTAATCTTAATTAGGTCCGCACATTTACCTTTAGCTCTTATTTTGGCCAAAATTAAGAGCTACCAGCTATTACAGTTCTGGAAAGGTTATTCTTACGTTAGTCTAATGCTTTCTAATAATTTCTTTACGCCGGCCATGTTTTTTTCACTGAAATAAAAAAAAAACTAACCAAAACGCAATATTTTCATTCATTAAGCCAACATTAAGTATCGTGTGCTATACAGTTTAAAATAAATGTGTTTCAAATAAACTAAAGCTTTATTTCTAATGCGATTACCTAATTTCATAATTTTTTTTTCATTGAAAAATCTTCGAAATTCTAAACGTACGAAAGGCCCGTTTCGTATACAGCACTATTAACCTAAAGTTTCACGATGAAGTGCCGGCCGCACGTTTTTTTCCATTTATCCTGACTTTACCTTTAATTTTGAAGAGTGCCATTTTGTAATTTGGTATAACGGTAGGATGGCGCCATTAAAAATATGTTTCAAGTCCACAATGGATGTTTCTGTGTAAAAAAATCTTACGCAGAAACATTTTAAAACCCGAGAGTCCTGGAAAGGCATTTATTCATGTCTATGAAAAACGTTTTAGGTTGTGATAGGGTTAAATCAAGTTACTAATTGAGAACTTAAAGGTTGCCTTACAAGGTTATATTAACGTTAAATTATAGTTGTGAAGGTTATATTTAGGTTCTGTGCAAATACTTGGAAAGGTTCTGGATTTGAGCTTCAGGTTTCGCTGTAGCTCTCCGAATGGTTCTGAAACGTGGGCCCTTTTTGCACACAGGAGGTTAATACAAGGTTAATTTAACGTTACTGAGCCTAGTAAGACTTACGAGAAAATTTCCATACAAAGGTTTTAGAACCTTTTCAAAACCTTTTTAAAACCCAAAATGTTACTTGGGTAGCCTAGCGTGCACACAGACACGCGGCACAGCCCGTCCGTAATGCCGCCTCCCTATGCCTCCTTGGGGGCTAAAACAGCAACATTTTAGCATTTCATATTATGAATCATCTATTTGACGTTTCATCTAGACCGCGGTCCGTTTCGAGTCAAAAGTGAGTAACAGCGCGCTGACACGCATACCGAATTGATAAATTGTATGAACGTGAGCGACGTCAGCGCGCTATTACTCACTTTTGACTCGAAACGGACCGCGGCCTAGATGAAACGTCAGTTAGATGTTTCATAATATGAAATGCTAAAATGTTACCGTTTTAGCCCCCCTTATTTTATGCTAGCGAGTGCGTGAAATGCGTGTGCGTGATATCGCGACACGGCGCGCGACGTGCACGCACACATTCAAACTGAGAGTGGCAAGTTTGTATGTAGATAGCTTACTGTAAGATTATACTGTGCTACGACCTACACCGACAGGCATTGTTTTATTATGTACACCCTTCGCTTTGTCCCTAATTCTTTGGTTAGAATCTTTTCTAACTCCCCTGAATCATGGTGTTTAAACGTAATTACTTTGGGAAAGTGACACTTGGATGAAAGGGCTAATTGCCGTTTTTTAACGTTTACGGAACCCAACGGGGAAAATAGAACGGTAATTAATTTGTCTATGTAATGTGGACAACAGCGGAAAAGATCCAAAATGGGTTATCCGCAGAACGGATAAACGTTTCATACCGGAAATATGACAGTAATATGAATTTCTGGGGGTAAGTATGACGATTTAGAATTTTGGCGGTTCAGTTAAAATATGTTTCGGTGTCTTTGACAATATCCACCCACCCGTCAAATATAATAATAATAATAAATATACCTAGACATTATTCCACACAGCGCCATCTAGCCCCCGGAGAGCGAATTATAGCCCGTTTTTTTGGGATACTAGACAACGGAAAGACATACTTAAATACTTTTTCTTTTGTAAATACATACTTATTACCACAAACACCCAGACTAATAAAAACAGACGCGCGACTCAGACTCAGTATGATCATTTTATTAAGGCTTTAAGCGTAGTGTTGCGACCCTAGAAATCAACCCAATCATCATATAAATCAGTAGAAACTAGCCTAGTCTATTTACATACAAGAACCATGGTCAGTCCAGCCAGTCCCACTCAAATTTTCCCTTACCACAGACAAAATAAAACCTAAACTATAACTACACTTTTAAAAACATCCCGACCATTCTACCACAACAATAGTTCCCTCGACAATACAGTACAGAGACCCGACTTTCCTCGTTACATAAAAAAAGTACCAATAAAAAGACTACCGACTCCGATCGCAGGATGAAACTCATCGTCGTGTTGGCAACGAGGAATATTAATATTGAAATGAAAAGAGTGCATACACTCTAAAAACGCTCGATAAGTTATCGCGTGCGAATTTTCGAATGTTCGTCTGAATTTTGTTGGGAACTTACAAGTTTGTAAGTTGTATTGTAGTTGTTTTGTTGTATTGTTGTGTTTGTGACGCAGATGCAAATCGGTTTGTATGGTTGTTAAAAAAAGGTGTGAAAAGTTGAACTAGATTGCGAAGTATTTACTTGGTCCAGAAGGGTCCACTAGTGCTCCATAGTTTAGAAATAAAATAACTCCTCGTAGGATTCTAAATCTGTATTGTGACAATCAGGAAAGTTGAACTACAAACATTTTATACCACTGAAAAAAGCCGCGGCTAACTAATAGGGCTTATGCACACCGCATCGCGTCGAACGGAACTTACACGCAATAAAGGGCGTATGTAACCCTCTTAAGACACACTTATGAACAGATCCACAATTTTTTTAAAGCAAATTAGATCGCAAAACTATAAAATGCGTTTACTTCGTGGATAATACACAAATGGCTTTCACGTCACAAAACTCTAAAAAACTCCATTCGCTACTCAATCTAGATTCTAGCTTTTCCAAGATACACCACCTAATCCTAAGCCCGGGGATAATTATCGCCCCTTCAGTCAGCAGACGAGCGTTTTTCAGAATCGCTCCCCTAAGGCCTTCCCCACTTGTTAAGGATTAAGGTATCCCTTTTGTGGAAAATATTGCAGAGTACGTTTAATCTGGGCTGGCCCTACGCTTCGCTTGGTTTTTTGTTAGGAATTTTTATTTTTATTCAAGATAATCTGCTGGCAATTTCGGCGATCGCTAGCACTGTAGCTGAGGCAGGGGTTAGCAACGTTTCAAAGGTACAGAGAATGAGGGGTTGGGATAGTGATAGATAGATATATTCTTCATTGCACACCAAAACAACAAATATACACAGTAAATAAATATAGATTGACGTAGATGTACAATTTTGGCGGCTTTATCGCTGCAAAGCGATCTCTTCCAAACAACTCACAAAGAGAGGACATAAGAGGAGTTTATTTTTTTAAATATTGGATTGATAACATTTTTATTGTTATAGTACCTTTGTAAGTTATCATCAGTAGCAGTAGTAAATTTTAACGTAATAAATGCTGATTAAGTGATTATAGTAAATATCTCAACACATAAATTAATTCAACAACAAAACAAATAAAAGGCTACTTTTGTTTTGTTTTCTTAAGTTGCGTTTTCTGATTGGGAAAAGGTTTATCACCCCTGGCAGGTACAGCTCGGATGTTCACTCGTTGTAAACCCTTAATGAGATAATAACAATTCAGGTGGAGTGTAACCTGAACCTGTCTAATACATTTTTCGGGAGGTGATGCTAAGTGGGGAATAATTTCACGAAAAATTGTGAAAAATAAAACAGGGCAAATAGAATATATGTTTCTTTTACAGCTGATGGGGAAACACTAGGCAAAAGCTTAGCATCAATCATCTCGATATTTAGGTATCAACGAGGTTTAATACAATAATGTAATAAAAAAAAATATATTCATTTAAACTTAAACAGCGCTTCAACAACACGTTAACTTATGTATCGCTTTGTCTCTTTCATTCTTGTTGCTGCCGCCATTTGCGAGTAAGTGACAATGCACGTCAACAACTTCAGCGTTGCGTTCGTTTTTAGGAATAAGGGTGATCAGTTTATTAATAAACCAAAAACCCTTTCTGTAATAAGTTTCAAAACTGTTTATCTTGTACCAAAATAAACCAAACAAAAAGGCTTATGCAAAGATCATATTTACTTGTACCAACACAAATTACAGACGAACTCGTAGTACACATGTAAGATCACACATACATACAGACAGACAGACAGACGCAAGAGGTTCAGATCCTCCTCTATTGACGCAGCTTCGTCAAGCGTACCTGTCGTACGATAAGATAATAGGGTTGCCACTTTTGACTGAATAATTACAATAGTTTTTTTTCTTTTGACATCACACAGTTCGTAAATATAAAATAAAAAAAAGTGAAAAAAAAAAAACAGCAAAACGCAAAAAAAAACGAAGTAAAACTAACATAAACAATTACCTTAATTTACTTCTGTGTCATTAGCCCAAAAAAAATATTTCTTTAAATCAGTCAGCCAAGTTTGACAGTTCTCGAGTTGAAAAGTAACCAAACGGACTTTGTGTCATCATTTTTTTTTTATTCGTACAGTAACAGATTTTACCAAGGGTGAACATTAAGGACAGAACAAGAAGAGGTTAGTTTTCATGTTATGTTTCGAATATTTCGAATTTAACTAATAAGAATATATTTTTTACTATTTACAATAAGAGCACCCAGTTTCAAGGTCACTCGCATAAGACAAGCTTTCTCTGAAAGGTACAAGGAACATGTAGTAAAATTTGTCACTGTGTTTTTTTTTTCGGGTTTTCAATGAATTATTCTGACGTCGTTAGCTTGGCCTATTTTAGTCGCTAAAATGAATTCAAGCCCGCATCTCAGTTCTCAAGCGGGGGCTATTTTTAAGTCTGACTCAGTAAAATCAATACGACTGATTGGTAAGTTAGTCTGGATCGCAAATATTGTCTCTGGATTCTTCTATTTTAAATTTACGAAATTTAATTAAATAGTAAAATCACTTTGTATACCGTACTTAGTATTTTTACATTTTTGTAATACGTTCAGTGATCCAAGAATTGAAAAGTACCTTGCAAAATATAGACTTTCCCATTATATCTTCAGTGTAGTAGCAGTCTCCTTTTTTTTGTAACTATCGTGCAACGGCGCAAAGTATAATGTACAATCTTAATAAAAGAACTGCGCTGCGACGAAACATAGCAACGTAGCGCGCTAATAAGGCCTCACCGGCCCACCAGAGATCACAATTTCACGTTGCCCATTGCTATTTAAACTCTCATTGTTTAACGATAACAGCTTTTCAATTTTCATAACTGTATGCCGTTCAATACTAAATAAACAACATTGAGCGTATAATTCTGTTATTCTAACATTTATTGTGGCTTTAACAAAAGCATAACGCGTGAAAACGTATTAATTGCTAATTTGGTTGCATTGGCACGGTGTTACAGGATTATGTAAAGGGTCAACACACCTGAGTATTTATTGACTTAATGGAAATAGCGATCCAATAATCATTTATATTAGTTTAATTATCAAAATAATTGTTATTTTAGCATTTAGTAAGGCTAGTTGTGTTGATATTAGGTAAATCATATAATTTACTGGCATGCTACGAGAATGTCAGTTTCAGGGCTAACGATTTAGTGCGTATTGATTATTATATTTCGATAAGTAATTTAGGCTAAACCTAGCTGAGTGAAGAGTAGTAAGCTTATGCGCAAAGCAGTGTAAATACCTACACATTATAACTGCCATTACTGCACAAATAACAAATGAGCAAAACACAAATAAAAAATATATGACCAAAACCTAACGAGACGTACGTTTTTGTAAGCAAAAAATGCAGTATTTAATGACAGAGTTCAATGTACAATTGGATGGAGCGATCTTCTCCATATAACCTTTCAACAAACAGTTTTATAATGAAAAAAAGTCTAATAAATAGACATTAATATTTTTTGGAATGAAAAAAGTTTATGATTACCAAATTAAAAATCTAAGTGCCAGCCCTACATAGCAATCTAGGCGCCGAAGCCAGGCCATGAGGCGTATAAGCCCTATACACATCTACATACATACATCTGCATATAGGCTTACTGCGGTCTCATACTACAGGTATAAGCTTATTAAAGACGCAAACTTGAATACATGTTGTAACAAAGTGATATAGGATCTTTTGAGCAGTCTTTGAAAGAAAAGACAGGGAAATTTAATTATTCTGCTCCTTGTTAAAGAGGCTTCTTAAACTTGAGAAGCTACTAGTCAATTCACTTTTGCTGTTTCCTTACACTATAGTCCGTTCACGTTAAGAATGCAGTGATTTCATACTTGTCCTTCGACCAAGGACGCCCCTTTACCAATCAAATCGTTCCTAATTAGAAAGCCAAATTCATAGTAACCAGCTGATCGCATACTTTCGAACGGAAAGGTTGCGGATCTGAGTTTTTTTGTGTGCAATAAAATTCAATTTAAAAACTAAAAATTAATAATAAATAAATTAAAAATAGGTACTTGTCTTACCAACAACAGCTGATAGGACCTAAATATCGCAGATTTTATAATTGTGTGTTACGTTTCTGGTGTTAACCGGAATTAGCGTATAATGAACACTAAGTGTTGCAGCCGGATATGAATTTGGGACCACAAGGATTCCGACCCAGATTGTTCAACCACTGGGCCACGACGCTCTCTTATTTTCGCAAATCAGATTTGTTAAAATGTGTAAACTGTCCCATCACTTTTGACTTTGCACTACGAGTCCCAAAAGATACATCTGCAGCAGTATATTTTAATAACGGTTTTAGATTCATAGTCCATTACGATTTAGAAGGCACTTATGCATACTTTAGTCGTTAGTGGGAGGCAAAAAGGGTTTGATTTTAAATTCATTAGTTTTACCTACACAAGTACTATACACAGTCCCATTACCTTAACATGATTTATTCTGTAACACTTTTTATTCTTTTTGTTGTAAGTTCTTCGATACATTGGCCATTACTTTTTTATTTTGTCGACCACTGAAATTACTTATTGCTATTTACAGGCGTAAAATAGACCTTTGTGAAATGATAATAACAAAAACTTATCAAGATGATGATCAATTGGATAAATAAATGAATTGTAAATCTAGTATCCTACCGATCGCACGCGTTTTACAAACGTCAGACTTTCCTGTTGAACTTACGTAAAATTTGCAGTTGTTGTATAAAACCAGGCTTGGTGAAATTACCTGAAAAAGACAATTGATAATTAGTATTGTAAATATACTTCTAGGGTAAGTATGATTTGAGTTGTGCTCATGACAATGGCATTTAGAAGAGAATGAAAGGAGCAGAATTAGCTGTATTGTGTTTTGTTGTGGAACGTTACTAGGCTCCTATGAGTATAAATAGGTGATTGTTGGGCAAATAGCTTCTAGACTATAGCATTATTCTAGCATAAGCAAGCACCATTCTAAAATTACAAGCTAAGACCAGCTGAATAATATAGGCTAGTGTAGTAGCAATTCGATAGCCGTTTATCGATATTAGACCACTACAGTAGCTAGTTCAGCATGTGATACAAAAAGTATTTTAGTACTTTTATCCACCGTCTCACTCCCTAAGTATGTAAAAAGAAAATAATAATTATATTCTAAATAAAACAATTCTGCTTATTTTGGGTCTAGACGGCAAATATGGCCAAGAATATTTCATAATTTACTTAACGATAAGAATTTTAGTCCACATAATTGGATTCTGATTCTTCAATAATATTCGATATTTCGCATGAAAACTTTTCAGACCACTGAAATATTTATGTGTCAAACTTGATGCGAAATACATGTTTGCATTAGAAATGTTCGTGACCAGGGATCGTATAAGTTTTTCATGTATCAAAAGTTTGTTTTTGTTTCAAAAACTACCTACAAGTTTCTCGACTTACTGAAAATATAGTGCAAAATTGACTGAGTTTGTTGTCAGATTATTTATGATTTGAACAAAGAACTTCTCTTTTGATATTTAGCATTAAACATTCAAACTTTTCATTTTAGACTATCGCTAGATTTTTATTCCTAGAAAATAGTAAGGTGTTGAGATTATTCTATCTACCAATGATAGGTTTTAAAACAAAGACTGGTTTGTGCGGGTTACACTTAGATATAACTACTGGACCGATTTTCATAATTTTTGATTAAAATTTGTTAAATATCTCTGGACATTATTAAACACAGCGCCATCTAGCCCCAAGATGAACTAATTCAAGCCCGTTTTTATGGGATACTAGGTAGACAACGGATAAACATACTTAAATACTTTTTCTTTTGTAAAAATATACTTAATATACATAGGAAACACCCAAACCAATACAAACAGAGATGTTCATGAACACAAATGTTTGTAATGTGCGGGGATCGAACCCGCGACCTTTGGTGTAGTAGCCGACTTTTCAACAATTACACCAAATCGGTCGTCATGTTAGATTTGTATCCCTCTCAAATAGTAGTATAAATACTAACAAGATAAAATGCCCAAATGTCCAATACCGTCCTACAGCAAATTCTTTAACAAAGCGAATGCCCACTTTGTAAATGGAGAACAACCTTCGCTTTGTGACATTTGGCCTAAATGGCGTAAGTATGTGACGAAGTTGGCTTCATTACGCGTCTTTGTGGACCTTCCGCTTCCTGGCACACTGGAGGGTCCAAAAAACCCAAAGCCAAAGTATTAACAATGACCCGAAGAAGATACCGTGATTCTCGGACCCTTTGTAGGAATTTGGAGACTTTTCTCCATGTAATATGTCCGATTTGTGCTCTAATTAGAAGTGCCAATAGCGTAGTAGTGGTGGATCGGGAGTGATTTGTCAAGCAACGTACGCCAGGTCTGCAATGGAGTGGGTGACCACCTGGAACTATATTTGGTGATGTTATTTTGAGGAGGGATTTCGTGAAAGGCACGCTAAGTAGGCCTGTCTGGTGTTGCTAGAAGTCAGTCGTTAAGCCGAGTCAGAAACTTCAGGGGGGCTTCATAATATCTGACAGCAAGGTTTCACACAGGGCTCGCGTGCTGGAGTATGGCTCGAGCCACCGCAGTTAAGGTAAGGCATGTGGCCCAGAAGCCCAGCAGTTGGACGAATAAAGGCTGTTTTTGTTGACAGTGGGTAGGCATCGACCGCCGTTATTTAAAAAGCACGCCAAGTCGGGTACTGAGATGGTTACCACCAGACCGAAATTTTGTGATAAGATAAGATAAACTTTATATTTTTTACAGATTTAGTATGTACAATTTAGGCGGCCTTGTCGCTAGTAGCGATCGCTTCCAGACAACCTGATGATGTTTTTGTCAGGCATATCAAGCAGGCCACGTTAAACAGTTGGTCCTGCGTGATGTCGCTAGATGACAGTCGTAAAGCCTAGTGGGAGGCTTGATACACCATTTCAACAATCCGCACTGTGCCCGCTAAATAAATGCTTTGTTTTACTTTTTTTTCTCATTTCCAGAAGAAAAACGCCACATATTTACTTGTGTCATCGGTTTTACTGAGAGTCGTTATTCAATTTGAGCTTCAAGCAAGGTTCTTTTTCGTTGCATAAATACCAAATTTGTATTCATAGGAGCACTGAACCGAGCAAAGCATGCACACATTCATACTACATGCACATTCAAATATAAATACAGAAAATGGATCCGATTTTACATTTCCCAATACAATATTTCACCGATGACATTACGAATACGCATCCTTTCAAAGATTATGTTTACAAAAGTTCTCGGAGCACCCCCTTAATAAAGGGGGAGGGAGGGTCGGGCTGTTGGAGGTATTGGCGTAAATTATTTCCGGCGATAGATTGAGATGCAGGCTGTAGGTGTACTTGCTATAGGTAAATTAAGTTCAACGATCTATTCCTGTATAGCTGAACTTATGTTTTGCTGCGAATGTATCACAAAATCATATTTCTGAACGTGATTAGGTATCTACTGACGTATTTTTTTGATAACTCTGGAAAAGTGCTTAAGAACGAATTCGGTTATTATTCAGTAGGTAATTTGTCTGACATAGGCGCTCTAAACAAGTTTTAGAAAATGATATTGAGGAATCGATCAGGATGAATTGGGATCAAGATAGCATCTTCAAAAGTGGAAAAACACATAGATAGTACTTACATACATATTTTGTATTTTCTGTAACACCATCAATTCAATGATTTGGGCAAATAAGATTGATTGAAGATATTCAAAAATGACATTTATAGAGAGGGCGTATGGAGGTGAA
This sequence comes from Udea ferrugalis, assembly GCA_950022985.1. Classification (NCBI taxonomy): domain Eukaryota; kingdom Metazoa; phylum Arthropoda; class Insecta; order Lepidoptera; family Crambidae; genus Udea; species Udea ferrugalis. The sequence continues at coordinate 4,799,251 of OX465541.1, forward strand.
ACCATGAGATTTAGAAACTCGAAGAAGCTTTCTGGTTAAAGTATAGATTGCATTTGTTTACGCAAAAAAACAATAATCTAATACCTGCCCTTATTGACACAAATTAATTTCTTGAGCGAACGGCGAAACAAAGTTTTAATATGAGTCATTACCTTAGACTATAATAAGATCTCTGATATATCTACTTATCTTTCCACCACAATACTGTTATGAAATGTACAAAGCACCAACAATAGGTTAAAAATCCTATGATTTATTTCCCAACACGCCACCAGACCTCACTTCACACCATTCGCACATTTATCTTCCACTCACTATCCTCCCCCTCCATTATACGACGTGCACGCGACTTGCACGTGCTGGTGTATTAGCTACCAGTGGCGAAGGTCCAACTAATAAGGACCCTCGATGGTGCAAGCAATAAAAGCAACGAATCAAGCCAAAACCGTCATTATGATTTTGGAATAAAAGAGACCTTAAAAGAAATTTCAATTTGACAACACAGAAAAACGGTTTTTTTTTGCGGTGAGACATGCTCTTCACTACATAGTATAAAACAAAGTCACTTTCTCTGTCCCTATATCCCTTTGTATGCTTAAATCTTTGAAACTACGCAACGGATTTTGATGTGTTTTTTTTTTAATAGGAGTGATTGAAGAGGAACGTTTATATGTATAATAACATCCTATTGCACCCGTGCGAAGCGTGGGCGGGTCACTAGTAAAAGGTAAACTACAGTTTCAATATGCTTAAGCAAACCATATTTCTAACAGTGTATGACTACATTATACTTTACCATTTCAAAAGTTATAAATAAAACACCAAAGAGTAAGTTTTGTATGGAATAGCGTGCTAACATATACATATTTTATGATCATAAGTATCGTGACCATACAATACAATACAAAATAGGGTGGATGAAGGAGGGGTCTAGCTATATTGGTTTTTATTACTTCACACCATGAGTTCTAGGACAATGATTTCGGATTTGTGCGTGTGATCATTTATTGACATTGTTACTGAGTGAAATAGTGACAGCGTTTTATAAATGTTTACTTTCCCCTGTAATAAAAACGTTATAAAAGTCATTTCAATCCCCCTATCTCTTTTTTATCTCACAAAAATAGCACAACAACATGGTGAAACAAACTTGGCTGCCAGGTATAATATACCAGTAAAATTCAGCCGGTCTGTTAATGGTCTCGGTAGCATAATGGTTAGTGCAGTCGCCCGGTTTGCGAAAGACGCGGGTTCGATTGCCGCCTGCTGCCAAGACCGAATGTCTTTTTCTCGCTTTCCTATCTTTAAAAATAGCACAGTTTGTTTTCCATTTCAAGAAGCGCCAATCAAATTCCCGCTTGAAGATCAAATACCGCTAAATCTAGGTAAACGGAATCTGTTTCACTCGAAATTAAGGTCATGTCTTTCATAATATTGATTCAAGTCACGACGTTGCTAACGATGTCCAGCGAGCCTGGCAACAGCTGGTGACACGTGTCGGGGCATTTCTCTTCTAATGAATTAATGGCCGAATTGCAAAAGCGTCCATATTCTTCCAATGAAAAAACTTTGTTTTCATAGGCTTTAGAGTTTAATAGAATATAGTAGAACAACAAATTCAATCCAGCCCGCGTGACATGCGACTAGTGCCCTTTTCAAATTAGTACGCTGCGAGCAATAGTGGCACAAACCAAAAAAGAGCAGCTATATAAACGCGCTGACCTGAAATCGCAACACAAGCCTACGGACGCCGACAATCCTCGCTTTGAGCCTGGTGAATGAGAATTCTGATGGTCCTTTTTGTGATTTTTTCCTCAACGTAAAAGAAGGTGTGTCATTTCGAATGGCTTTAGACCTGTTGTGACATTATTTCAGGACACTTTTGCTGCAATTATAGGTACTTTGCTCTTACATTCAACATGGATGTAAAATGTGTAATAAAATGGAGTGAGCATACACCTTTAAGACCCATGACAATTAAGATTTCAAATAAATTATCTAGTTTTACTTTAGAGCTGCAATAATATAAATACCTACTTCTTTTTTGATTGTTGCAAATATAATTTTGTAAGTTTTCTTAACTCACCTCACCCTTTATTAGAGTGATAATTAGATTTTATTTAGAATTTATGTTTAGCACCTACTAAATACACAAACATATCATGCTTATATTATTTTTCCGCCTGTAATATGATCATAATTCGATTTTATCAATTTATTTTTAGCATCTCCTAAATACATAAACAAACCAGTTTTTAATAAGGCTTATATTATTTTTCCGTCTGTAAAATGATCAAATAATAACAGCCCAGTACATTTTCCCGTCACTTGCGGTATTTTAAAAGCTGGCACATTGCAGCGCACTATTTCGTGATAGCACTCTCCGCAGATGTCAGTATTTCACAAAATACATACTTCAGATGGCGTAATACCCGTGCAATAGTGTCACAAAACGCACACTTCTTAGCAGCACGTGCTGTGTAGTGTTGTTAGTAGGTTTTCTGTATCGACATCGAAAATTATGCATAAAAATAAAAACATTCTAAAAATTATATAAACACTGGTTGAAATGGTCATAATCAGAAGTCCTAACTCAAGATTTCCCTTAAGGAATGGAGCAAAGTATTCTTAACGTAAAAGGGATCGATATCGATAGTATAACAAACGTCGACGGTCAAGAAACGATGTTGCTATTGTTGACTTTTGTTCACAATAGCAATAGCAATTGGTTTGTCTGTCTTTTTCAACAGACAAACCAAAGTGGTACAGGCTAAAACTAGAAATATGGCCCATATTCCAGAATGAGGCCTTGAATAGGCCAGGAACGTCAGTGGATGACAACCTGATAATGGATATCGGCAAAAGGTTACACCGAAAAAGACCTTAGTGGACGGGCGAGTTCGCCCAAAAATTTCGATATCGAGTATTACAAAATGCGGATGCTGGACAACACTAGAACTTGCACGGTTCGTGTTTTACAACCTTCAGATGCGGCGATGGAAATACAAAAATATAGTGCAAACTTGGTAGTTTTTACTGGCAGCAAGAGTTCCGTATGCCTTAATACTACTGAGCTAAAATAGGTAAAAATTCCCAATCCAATAAAAAAATTAATAAGTGTTAGTTAAAACGTTGAACCAAATTTTAATTACCGCCTAAATTTTACATTGGTTTTTACTGTAATCTTTTGGTACTATAAATACATCTATCGTAGTTGTATTTTAATGTCAAAACTCAATTTAATACATTGCTTTTTCATTGCATAACACTGAACCAAAAAATATCCTTTTCATACGTATTTTAAAAGTTCCGAATAGTGCCCCAGCGAGATAATATTCAAAAAAAATATTCCTGCTTAAGGAACCCACTCGCACTTGGCCGGCTGTCAAAGGTTTTTTCATTCCTGCGCGCGACGGGCCCCGCACTGCAATGGAGCGTGGACTCCGGACGCCAATTATTTCGCGCTTTTGCCGCGTCACTTTACAGACTGTGATTGACTGCAGTCGGCCATTTTGGATTTTTTTCACACACTGGCGAAACTTCGATAGAGTCTAAATAAAGCTTTGTGCGATATAGGGGAAACCTGTTACCTGTCACATATCAAAGAAGGCATATTTTTACTGATTTTATGTTGCTTTTGGTTTACAGATTTTAATATAAGAGTCGATATTAAATAGGCACTTACGGAAATCCAAAAATATCTACTCATATTTTTTTAACAAAACTTGTTTTAACTAGTTCAGCCTTAGATACCAGAACAGACACAATAAAATCATTAAAATTTATGATGTATACCGGTCGAGTTCGGAAGTTTTTGGGACCGGTTCTTCTAGTAACTAAAACATTATTCTTACTCTTCTAGTTCAATTGTCCGGATCTTTTTCCATAAAGACTAAGTAGTACATGAAGAAGGTATTTCTCGTCCTGCACGAAAAGTCACTATTTTACCGAAAAAGCAAGAAAAATAAATCAATGACTTTTTAGTGATATTTTTGCAAAATCGTAGTCAGCTATAAAATTAAGTCTTCTATTGATTTAAGAAAACGAACTCATCGTATCTAACTTCACGTATGTCAAATAAGTACAGCAAAGCGTTTTTCATAACCTCACACAGAAATATTGCCTTAAATCCCTATACGCGTGTATTACAAACATTATTAGAAAGAAATTCTAAAACTTAAAAGAAATTGTATCATTAAAAGCTTACAAATTCCCTTAAGCATAAACCGCGCTCTCGGTTAGCAAAGCCTTTTTTCCTAATAAAGACCGACACACAGTTGAAAATTAACCCCATTCGGTAAACCATACCAGTCCAACCAATAGCAATTAGGAATCAAAGGGGAAACGGGCGTGTTCCAACAGCTCCCGACCCAGGTCACAGTAAACAGAGAACAGTAAAATATCTACATACAAACGTGCCGCTCTCGGTTTGAATGTGTGCGTGCGCGTCGCGCGCCGTGTCGGCACGCGATTTCCCGCACACGCTAGCATTAAATATGAGGGAATAAGGTGGCGGCAGTACGTACGGGCTGTGCCGCGTACGTACCGCCGCCGCGTCTGTGAGCACGCTAAGCTAATAACTTAGAGCGGCCTTAGATAACCTACCGTTATGTTTACTGTGCCCAGGTCTTTATTCAAATAATGTCAATAACGTCACTAACGACACACGAAAGGGCCCAATGTTTGCACAGAACTGTGTTTGTTTTTCCACGAATCCCCACTGTATTGTGGTAGGGAGGGCTTCGTTTTCATTAAACGGAAAGTGGCCAATACTACTTATACCTGTATTAGCTTATGGTAATGTAACATTTTGAAAGACAAACCGTCACAATTCAGTTTTGGCGGGCAAGTAAGAAATAAGCTCACGACTATCTCCTAAACGTGGTGGTCAAAGGCACACTGATTTTTGCTATTAGTGAGCGGAACATTCAGAAGGCCACATTTCACCGGGGGATTTGGAACCCAACATGTAAGGAGAGAGCCTCCCGCCAACATACGGGTTTCTATCGGTGTTTTCCTTCACCGATAAGTCAGTTGCAAAATGAACAGTGAACGAAGTGTTTCAGCCAGTCGTGAACTCAGGACCACTCGGGGTTCCCGGGATCGGGTAAAAGAATCAAGTAGTTGCTATTAGTTATTTTCAAAAACCAAATAAACACGAAAACTATTAAATTTCCATACTCAACAAAAAGTGTTGCTTATTAGTCATAATTACATCCTACAAATAAGCTTAAAAGGAAACCTAATTTCAAAGGTATAATTACCACTCTAATATTAGACGAACCAACGAGTTAAAAATAGTATTACCAATTCCGGAATTATAACAGAAAGTTTTGAAAGGGCCCGGTGTCTGCAAAGCAATATTTGTTTTTCCACCAATCCCCGTCCATTGTGGTCGGGGAGAGCTTTCGTTTTCATTACAGAGGGCGCTAGTGGCGGCAAGCGGCTCACGGTTACTTACCTTTATGTAAACTTTGAAGGAGGTTAGTTATTTTAATTTAAATGCTTTAACTGGCGTATTTTTCTGCTGTAAATACCTTTTTGAGATGCAATTTTACGGTTAATTTTAGAAGCAGGTTATTTAATATTGCTCCAGCCTTCACGTACCATAGCCTAGCGATTAATAGATGACTCGGTGATGACATTATTTGCATCAAATATGTATCCTCTGTATAATCTAAGGCCAACCTGACTAACTTATATCTCAACGCAATGCTGTACGAACTACTGTACGTAGAAACTTGAAATCAGTAGGGGTCGTTCGTACTCTTATCATTTATTTATTTTTCAGGAAACATACAGTATTTAAAGTATCGACATTTGACACGTGTAAATTTCACTAGAACCAATAGTTTCCACATATACCTATATTGATAATGATGATATCATCATCATCAGTTTCGGTATAGAGGTTGCAAGTTTATATAAAACTCGTTAGCAAAAAATCCACGCGGACGAAGTCGCGAGCAGACGTTAGCAATGTCATTTACCGTGATAGAATTCGCAAAGCTGAAAGACAGCCGTTAGGGAGAAAGGTCCTCGAGTGGTGACCACGAACTAGAAGCTTGGGAAGGCCTCCCACTTGGTGGACCGATGACCTGGTGCAGGTTGCGGTAAGCCGTTGGATGCAGACGGCCCAAAGGCGCTTGCCGTTGCGTTCTTTGATGGAGGCCTATGTCCAGTGGACTCTTAGAGGCTAATGATTATCATATTTGATAAACGGCCCCCTTTGGAAAGAAAATAGAAATCACATTTATTCCATTATACCTAACTTAGTATTAATTTAAACCTGTATAACAAGTTCATTTTCCTTGACACCTAAACTTCAACGGTCTTACGGAAGGTAAGACGTATATTTTTGTAATAAACGTTTCCTGAATTGACCTTTCACCTTATAATTAATCGGAAATTGTCCTTATCATTACGAATACCAAACTTTCGACATTGACAGCTTCTTCAATGAATTGAAATTTATCCGTTTCCTTCTTTATCATTTTTTATGAACAGGAAAATTGTATCTTTGATAAGAAATTAAATTTCAGAACAACTTCATAAATATGCCAAAAATATTTTTTGTAACCTTTCATTTAATAAAATTCGTGATGAGTGATATTTTGAGTTTTTATTTACTTAAAGACTGACCCGTTGGCTCTACGGGAGTAACACTGTTTGAAGCGTCTAAGCCCATGGGTTCGATTTCATCTGGGCCAAACGTTCTGAGACTAACATTAGTGGGTGTTCTGTGTCCTGGGTGTTTATTATGTATTTTCAAAATATTTGGGTATGTCTATTTAAAAACATTTGAGTATGTTTTAAGCCCTTGAAAATCATAGATAAGTTAATACCGAGTGGGGGGGTCTTGATTGAAAGATGTCCCAAATATTAACATATTTATTACAATTCCACTCAATTTCATCGTGACTTATCTTAAAGTTAATATCGTGGCTTCTAATGTTTCCAACACTTCACCTATATTTATTTACTTGAAATGCGTATTAAAACGTAAATAAATATATGAAACGGACACGTAATCCTAACAAGTTTAGGCGGGCGGATCCTGTCCTCTAGGCGGGCGGATCCTCTCCTCTAGGAGGTTCGGAGAGGTCGTTACTACCCGGAAGGGTAGTGCCAAGTGAATTTAATATATTTCGCGAATCGACTGGTTCGGTTAGAACATCTAGAAGGGACATAGTTGGATCACAAGTTGCACTTTTTTTTTAACTAGCTGGCTTAATAAATATTCGTGTGAAGGATTTGTATGTATCGGCCTGGGTGTTTCCTATGTATATGTCACCGGAAAATAACACAAACCGCATGTTTATAACTTTCCTAGGAAATGTATAAACTTACGTAAGATTCTAAACGAGAGATAAATTGTATTATTTTACGCTCACACTTCCGGAAAATTATCAATTTGTTCTTGTTATTTTCCGGTGACATATATATGTATTTACATGAAAAAATCTTTAATATATTGTTTAGTTCTCATAGTACAAGCTGTTAAGTTGGTTGGTTCTGGGGTCTAGGTGGGAATTAACCCATAGTTCATCTACAATTCTTCTTATTGTCAAATGGCCTGGTAACCTAGAAAGTCTCAAAAAGTCAATATTTTGTCAAAACGAAATTTTTCCAGTAAAATTTCATTATAATTTCTGCTGTGTACTAAAAAATCAACTGAATATCCGAAATAATTAAACAGTGTAGCATTTTTTATATGACATCTGTCAAAATATGTCAATCAGTGGCCGCTTCCACCGATCCCTCATCCTTGTCCCAGCAGATTATGGCAGGGCGTCGGAGTGAGAAATTTCAAAATAAATTCCATACAGATAGGCACTTATTGACAGGCATCCCCTCTGCATTCATTTAAGCTTGTTAGGGTTCAGCAGAAGAATCGAAAATAGAACCATTCTAGCTAGGCCACATTTTTTTTTCCTTTTTCTTTACCGGAAGGTTGTCTGGAAGAGATCGCCTTTAGCGACAAGGCCGCCTACATTGTACTGCTTTATCTCTGTAAGCATTTTTATGTAATTGCTTTTTTTGTGCAATAAAATATATCTTATCTTAACTAGGCTACAGACGTAGGAATTTACGAAAACCATCAACAACACCTCCCTCTCCAGGAATGATATAATTCATGTTCAGAGGTGCCTGACGGTGACCTAGAAAGCAAATATGAGCATAAAGTGTGCGTGTGTGGTGAGTTACCTGTCAGGAACAGAACCATGACAGCTAAGCTTAAGGCGTATGCCTTTTCGCTAATTTTAGTTTTAAATGAAGTTCTATGAAAAAACATCAACAGTAGCTTCAATGGATAAAAGGCGTATCGGTGAGTAAGTATCCCGGTCCAAGGTTTGAATTCCCATCCAGGCACACATTCATGCAAAGAACATAAATTCAAGATTCATGTTATTGACTGGTCAACAATGCATTTAGCATTACGTCCGCTTGTATCGCTTTATCGTGTACATACAAAATTATAATACAGAACCTTCTATGCGCGTATTCAAATTTGGCTTAGCCAGTTTTTTAAACCCACTTCACCCTACGCAGTTGTATTATTAACGTGAGCGACAGAACTTTATTAGATTAGGTATAGGTTCTTCACAGTAGGAATTTAATAAACAAAATAATATAATAATTTAAAACGGATTAAAAAGGTATGTACAGAGGCGCTCACATCAACCTTTACATAGTGGCACCTTATGCTGTTGACGTAAGACCCATTTTGCAATGGTTTTGTAAAGGTTTGCCTTGCTGTAGATTTCTGGTTTAAACGTCTAGCCTTAGACGTAACTGGGACACTTGTGCTACAGATATTTGAGGCGAACATTTTTGAGCTTAATATTTTAGTGCATAGCGTTTCTGTGCTTAACATTTTTGTGCTTAAGATTTTAGAGCTGCAGACATTTGATTTCGCTGTTCCCCCGAAACGGACGAATATAGGAGGGCTTTCCCGTTAAGTAGTTATTTTTGCTCAAGCAGTCAATTCAAGTTTAAGGAAAGATGACACAAGTAAATAACAAATTTGCTATCAAAATGTATTGTTACGACCTTATTGTATGTAATGTGATATGCAATGAATAAATGAAATGACACAAAGCAATTTAATTCAATTATATCTTTTCTTTGTTTAATAAATAATACATCAGCACAAAATAATCCAGCCTTTATCAGAACTCAAATGTAAACCTTCATCAACACGCATTCTGAAAAAAGATTTTTTCAACAATTTCTCTGAAATTAATATTTTTTAATCGAAGGCTCACAACGGATCGTCGGAATTCGCAGAATGTGTTTAAATGTATGCAAAACTTATGTTTGGAATATTATTCTAAAGCTTCGTTTATTTAACCTATATTAAACCTTTCGGGTACCAAAGGGTCATATTCATATTACCGATCAGAATACAGGTATTGAACTTCTAGTAGAACGAGAATTTTTTTAACGTTTAAAATGTTTTATTCGGGCAAAAAAGATATGAATTCGACGATCGCAAAGTATTTCAAATTCCATTTAATGTTAGGTTCGGAGAAAGATAAAATGAATTAAAAAATATTAGTACCGTACCTATTATCAGAAAGCGGAGAGCGTTGCAGCCCAGTGGTTTAACACTCTGCATCGTTCCTTGTATTTTTTTTTCTGCATTTGGGCGACTGAGGGGTCGCCCCATACCACGTTAAGTTCAAAATCCTCGAAGTGTGGGCTTCTGAATGTTCCGTTTATCATTACGGCAACAATTGGCATGTCGAGTACGTCATTTATTATCATCATGAATACAAAAAAACTCGTCGAACAGCATAAACAATAACAACAGAAGAGTTACATTTTTTTACTTCTAAAACTCCCAAATATGCGAGGGTTTCTACCATTGAAATAACCAAAACAAAAGCTTAGAAGGTCGTCGACCTCGAATATAGGTTATACGTCCACGCCAAAGGTCGTGCTACGATGGCTTCTGTCAAAAAAAGAAAGAAAAACCTTCGGGGAACAATCTTTACGTCAAAGGGCATGGAGCGGCGAAACCTGAAATTATTATTCGGTGTCGGGAGGGAAGCAAGCATTGAAGAAACAATCTTTTAAGGTCAGGTATGTTGAACTAAAGGTTTTCAAAAACCATCTGACACATAGGAAACAATGTTTGAATTTCTGAAAAAAAAATATGATGTAGTTTTGGATCTCCCTTTAGTCAAAATCGCATTCAGTTACATGATTTCATGAACTTCACTCGATTGGCATTGATTCTCAACTTTTTGAGAATCAAGTTGTGACAGATCTATAGTTTGGTACTTGAACAAAAAACTTCCATAGATATAAGAGTGACAGATAGACCTACTTATACAAAGAACGTTACAGTATTAAACGACCAGCTCACAACATTTTGCGAAGACAAACGAGATGAATGGATGCCTTTCTGCTTATTTGGAGTCTCTATAATGAATATTAAAATGCTTGTTATTGTTTTAATTTACTCAAAAAGGAGGAAAGAGGTGCCCGTGGTTCGATTGTGACCACAGCATCTCTTTACTTCGGAAGCACTTTAACTGATGTTGATACCCGCTGACGCTAGATGTCAATCGTTAAGCCTAGTCGGAGGTTTTAGGGCGGCTTGATTGGTATCAGATGTTTCCGCTAGTTAGGTTAATCACCAACTCCTTCAACAATCCGAACTAAAAGTGCGTGTTGAGGAATAGCTCGCGCCACCTTATAGTTGAGATGAGGCCTGTTCAGCAGTGGGATGCATACGCATAGGCTGTGGCTTGTACTGTTTTTGGTATTTAACAATGGTTTTCCCGAAGAATGACCAATAGCTACACTGCAATGCACTGCAATTTGATGCAAGCATTTTGGTGACGAAGTTTTCTTAAATGACAGTTGTTGACAATAACTTCTCTCAAGATTCCTGTTACCCTAACCGTACGGCAACCCTAAGAAGTGGGGGGTATTAAATAAGGGAGGGGGGGCGTATCAAATAAGAGGCGCGGGGCGGGGGCATATTATCACGTAACAAATTGGTTTCTGCTACCTTTGTTCGACGTCCCAGGCCCTTGCGAGACGAATGATGTAGGGTCAGCAAAACCGTGTTAATGTTACTCAATAAATTATGCTTTTTCTTCTCCTTGAAGCTAGGAGACGCTGAATAGGGCAGCGGTGGTAAGAAATGACGTCTTTTTTTGGATATATTATCTACAGTTCGTTGTATGAAAGAGCAGATTACATTTTGAAAGGCAAGCACTGACATTGGTGGGCATGCAGTTGTCCTTGGGCAGAGGTGAGTTCCATTGCTACTCCTCTTATAAGAAATACCGTTACTGAGAAATAGATTAATCGCTATATTTTATTGATGAAAGAAGTAGATGAAACACATTCACACCTTGTGGCTTAAAAGTGTTTGCCAATGAAAGGCAGAGATGGCCTTGCAAGAGTGAACAGAAAAGATGAATTTTAGGGTTTATGGATGGTGCAATAACTAACTAGCTTTCTCTTTCTGTCTTCTTTTAATGCAATCTTTTCCAGACAACGCACATGTTAAGGACAATGTAGGTTGTCTGGAAGAGATTAGTTTGTACATTGACTCTAAAATGTATTTCTTGATTGTTAACTACTCTATTCTGTTTGTGTGCAATGAGACCTGGAGGATTCTTGTAAATTCCTCACAACTCCATTCCAATCATGTGTGCTGGGAAGGCGCCATTTGGTCGGCAGTGTCGTAAGATTGTAAGCAAAATTCATTCATTTGTAAATGTTGATCTCTTCATTATTTTTTTTTTCAGTCGCACCGTTTCTTTAAGTCTACTTTCTGTATCATTCATTACTCTGCATATTTATAAGAATGAGTAAAGCAAATCTTCTACTTTTAAATGCAGTATTTTAACTATCCACCTAGTTACATTCAAGATAAGTTTACGTCATTCAAATGGCTTCTAAAACTCAAGAGTATTCACCAGCACCATATCATATAAATTATGTTAATGTCCTCTAACATGTACACATCACGCGCATTTACATAATTTTTCATAGAGCTTTTAGCGTGGGAACTAAACTCAGTAAACATTTTGTGTTTCGCAAGTAACAAAGATTTATTATGTAAGAGTATTGGGAACATCTAATGTGTGGCTAGAATGATGAGTTTTGCTTAATTGGGTGAGAATGAGTTTTAATAATTTAAACATCGCGTCGTCGTTATTGATATCTATTTTTATACAGGCTTAAAGTTTGTAAAAATAATTAGTATCGAAACAAACTAATTTCCATCGGATATTTTCAAAACTGATGCCACTCCCTACTTCATTTATCGAAAACTTGCTAAGTAAGATTAAAATAATCCTTATTTCCTGAAAAAAATAATACAATTACTGGAATTTGATTAAAGATTCAGTTTGTGGTGAGCAGGTGTAATGAATGAGACACTAGTATTTTAAGAAGCTCGTATTGGACAACTAGTTTATGTTATTTGGCGCGCACTTTGAACGATGTACTTACATTGTTATTATAGTTTGAAAAAGACTCTGGAAAAAGAAGACTCTGAAGAATCTGGAACATACCTGTGAAAAAGAAAAAACTAAATTAGCAAACGTAATCAAGAGTTATCATCAACTAGGCACTTCAGGCAATCGAAAGTGATAAAAAAACGCCAAGTTGTTACTGTCAAAATGACAATGCGAAGTTTTTGTGGAGATGTAATGTAAGTAATGCTATAACAGCGTAAACCTAGCTAAATCGAATGCCTAAACAAATAACTAATAATACAAAATTTGCCAAGGATTTACTTTCACTAAAAATAAAAGTTTAATACTTCGTTGTCTGCTGACCTTACGCCGCTAAAAACCCGCCTATTTAACATGAACCAGAAACAGATTCTTTTGTGATGTACAAGTCAAGAATAAAACCTATTGAGACGCGAAAGGACGAATTACATTATACATTTTTGTACTCGGTACTTGTAAATTAGTTGTCCCAGTGACGTAGACTTGGGACCGATTTGTTTATTCAACAAAAAGTGTGACGAAATCGTCAGCAAGACGCGAGACATATTTTTTATATTGAACAGAATAAAAGATACTACACTAAGAAAAGTTACACTTGGAGTCCTCGTTTGGCCACCGAATGCGGTGCGATAAAAACATAACATAAACGGCCTATATACGTCCCACTGCTGGGCCCAGGCCTCACCTCAATTATGAGGTGGAATGAGCTATACTCCAAAACGCGGGCTCCGTGCGGATTGTTGGAGGGGTGTAAGTTTATAGTGAGCAACCTTAATGTCAGATGTTATCAAACCGTCCTAAGGCCTCTAAGCTTAACGACTGACATCTAGGCGACGTCAACGGGGACCATTTGCTTAACGTGCCTTCTGAAGCACGGAGATGCCCGAAATACATATCACTAAATCGACTTTCGGCCGGGGTGGTCATCCCATTTCCGACCCGGCGTGTGTTGCTTTTACAACAGCGATCGTCGCCGATCACTGTCACAATTGCGCCACGGGCACCTGAGCAAACGGATATAATACTATGAAAGAAAAGATTCTATCATAATTTCGATTCTACAGCAATGCAACTTTTCCATTTACATGTTCGAAGACAAATCAAAAGTCGAAGTGACCTAATTCTCTGATAGTTCGTGATAAAGAACTATTAACTAGTTTTATACCAACAGAAGTTGTTTGTAAAACATCAGATATTAACTGAGCATTACAGATAGTTCTTTTGTAAATAACTTAGGTACTTAGCTATTAGATTATTTAAGGTCATAGCACATTATACCAGCACCACAATAGGCTAGACGACTGTAATTTTTTTTTGTTTACTATCGAAAGACGTTACATTAATGAACGCAATCCTAAAAGAATTACTGCTATAGTATCAATACTACCCGTGATATCACAATTTGAATTGCACATTTTTGGACTTGCCCAAAAACGCTCCATTCAAACGTGTCCTAAGTTATGACGTCACACCAACGTAGTTATAAGGAGCGCGTAAGAAGTTTGTACGACAGCTATATTAAATATTGCGTTTATGAAAATGGTATCTTAACAAAATTGCTTCCTAATAGTCTCTGTTTGAAAATGGTATTATTTTTTTACAAAATATGTATACTTTTGAAATGGACTTGCCCACCCAACTTTGAAGGCCTATTGTGGCTTCATACTGAATCAAATCTTGATTGTGGTTTCACAAATCCATTTGATTTTAATGATTTTATTTGGTAAACATAAAATAACACGCAAAATGCATCATAGTCGTCTACCCTATTGCACGGTTGTGACCCAGCGAATATGTTGTCATTCAAATTTGAGCATTAAGCTAATTTAAGTGTTGAGAGGTGCAATATATTTTGCAATATTAATAAGAGGCACACTAATTGTTGCCAACATGGTGAACGGCACATTCAGAAGCCCACATTTCATCGTGTGAATTTGAGCCCAACGTGGAAATGGCGAGCCTACCGCCGTTTATCTGGGTTGCTTAGTTTTTATCAGTGTTTTTCATAACCGAAGACTTTTTTTGTATTAAAAATAATGTATTATAAAGCTTGCGGAGCGTGTTATTCAATTGATTAGGTCTTTCTGTATCGACCAGTCCATCTATTATCCAGTTTATTTCGTTTAATTAATAAGATTTGATGATTTGATTGAATGAATTGTATTTTTTTTCCTTTTTTAATAATAACTTATTTTTGTTGGTTGATTTTAAAATACGAAGTACCCTGCTTGTCTATTTCAATGAAGTTTTTTTTAAATTTTAAATCAGCAAAAGTGAAATAACTCTAACCATTCACTGGACCAAAGAAAAGTCTAAACATTAACCAAATTCTGAAGTGCCCAGCTCCCTATTTAACCCAAGCGTAACTTCACGTCTATTTAACCATTCTAAATAAGTATTCGGTCAAAGCTTTGTTGTTCCCCCGATTGCCTTCAACCATTCCATCGGGATCGGCTCGAACAAATAAATCAGGCGTTCATTCACTCATTCATTCACTCATTCGTTCACGGCCGGCCGGTCCGTGAGACGAATGGACACTGACCTGTATTGCGAGGTTAGTGAATTATTTATAATTAGCAGGACTGACTATCGTTTACTTAATGTTGAATGTTAATTAGGTTAGGAATTGTATGTCGAACGAGAAGATTGTATTTCGTATTTATGTCATCGGAAATGGGTCGAGGAAATCTGGAAATGGAACAATGTTATTTTTGTAGTATTTTTGGTTTGGGAAGGAATAGCATGCGATGCCTTGAGAATTAGGAACTGCATGTTTAATTTAAGCTTCAGCCAATTAATAAACATTTATTTTTCGCTCCTATTTATTATTACTAATGCTCTTTAAAAAAAAGTATTCCCAGAAAAAACGTTCGGTCTAGGTTTTAGGTAACTAAACATTTGTTAATTCGTCTCGGCATTGTATACATTCTTACTATACCTACAAACATACGAGTACTTTGAAAAAATGGAGCTATCAGAACTCGTGATTGATAGATGTGAGTAGTTAAATGATGAAAACAATGTTAAAATACAAAAAAATAATTAAAATAATTAGAAGAAATTTTTCATTTACAAGTAGTTTAGTTTTTATGTTAGGTTAGGTTTCGGGCTGAGCCCGTCAATAAATGCCCTCAGGAAGCTAGTGCAGATAGGTGAAAGGTATGCAGAGGCCCATTATCTCCGGTACAACGCCAGTAAAAGCGAGCTGATGGTGTTTAAGGGCCGGCGCCCACTATCGGCATCGGCACGCTTCAGGCTTTTAAGGTGGCAAATAGTAATATACTCTGACGTAATGGCAATAAAGTAGAAAATGCCGAAACAGAAACGGAACAAATGCATTTTGTTTTTACGAGAACACATCACGGAAATGTCTACTTTATTGCCATAATGTTAAAGTATATTGCTATTTGCCACCTTAAAATCCTGAAGCATGCCGATGCCGATAGTCGGCGCCGGCCCTTTGGCAGGAACCAAACATTATCCCACGGTACCACCAGTAACGCTATGTGGTTCCCCGCTCAAGCTGGTTTCAGAATTTAAGTACCTAGGACACTGGGTCACTGCAAACCAGCACGACGATATGGACGTGGAGAGGGAGCGGAGGGCGCTGGCGGTCAGAAGCAATATGCTGATCCGCAGGTTTGCAAAGTGTACTAAAGGCGTTAAAGTGACGTTATTTAGAGCGTTTTGTCAGTCATTTTATACATGCAGCCTGTGGATCCAATATACAAAGAAGGCCTATAGCGTCCTGCGCATTCAATATAATAATGCTTTCAGGGCGCTGATGGGGCTGCCGCGCTACTGCAGTGCTTCTAAAATGTTCGCAGAAGCAAGCACAGACGACTTTTACGCACTGATGCGCAAACGAGTGTCATCGTTATGGAGTAGAGTTCGCGCCAGCCCCAACAGCATTCTGCGAACTGTTGCGGATAGGTTCGACGGGTCGTTCTTACGACACTGGACGACTTTGCACGTCAAACCGTCTAACCTAGCTGCAAAATAATTAATTAATTGTAAGAATAGTTTATAAATACAGCCTACTAACATAATTTTAAGCTTTATTGTTACTAACTTTAACTTTATGGAAAATGTAAGAGTGATGTTTCCGAAATAAATGATATTATTATTATAAAAATTTGTTCCTTTTTGTTCTAATTTTGTATAAATAGTAATAGTTGTTAGTAAAATAATTGCCTTGTATCAGTTAAGTAACTACGTTTAACCTGCTACTACTACATGTTATTCCTACCAAAATACTAGTATCGTCAGTCAATAAATATAATAAACTGATACGACTTCATTAAGTCTACGCTAGAAACAACTGAAATTGTTTCATTTTGCACAAACTATTTTCGTCTTCAAAGACACTGTAACTTTACATTTGGCTTTTTATTGCACAGAATGCAAACAGTGTGAGTTACTCCGTCCAACAATGACACAGACGTTTAATTCTGGCCTTTATTTCTATCTTGATAGGGCAGTGTCGCGAACAAAGCAATCTCTAATTTAATCCGAGCGCAGGGTTGTTAGATGTGCGTTTTTTAGATTTATCTGCTTCATAAATTGCATGTCCGGCTTTTTTGGTAAGAATTAGGACTTTTTCCCGCAAAGTTTGCTAGTTTATGAAGTAAAACCATATACCAGACAGAAACATTATGTTTTCAGTGTCAGATGAAACGTAAATATATAACTGACCACCAGCTTTGAAAAAAAGGGTTTTTGATGTTTATTTTTAAACTAATAGTCTGTTAAAACACTGTCCTTTTTGGTTTTAGATCTGTCAACCCTATCAACACGCTATGTTTAACTCCGTCGCGGTCTGAGCGACCGCACTTATCCCGGTCAGCGGCAGCGAGCCGAACGGAACCATTCACCGGTCACACGTTCACAGTTCACTCATTCACTCCCAGCTCACTCATACGTTCCTTTGATGTCGACGTCGGCACGCACTTTCAACCCACTGCGCATTGTTACAGGCACTATAAAATTAACTTAAATGGAGTATTTTTGCTGCTACATAGATATATTAGTAGCTCCTCACCGTGAAATTATAGATAATTAAAGCTTGTTTAGTCGCTATTATTTGAGTTCTTAGAAGTATTGTAATAACAAGCTTTTAAAAGAGGCGCTGAGCTTAACTTTTATTTACAAATGTTGAATTGTTTGTTCGAAACTTTTCTTTAGCAATTCTTTTAAGTTTGATTATTTATGTTATTACTATGCAGTTTGCTTATGCTACACTGATAAGATTGTTTTTTACAATAATTATAATAACAGTTGATTATAAACAATTGCATCAAATGGAAGTTATGGAACCGATGACCGTTGTGGTGGTAAGGCTCTAGAATGGCGACCGCGTACCGGACGACGTTCCATGGGTAGGCCCTCCACAAGGTGGACCGACGATATGGTCAAGGTCGCGGGAAGCCGCTGGATGCGGACAGCGCAGGACCGATCGTTGTGGAGATCCTTGGGGAAGGCCTATGCTCAGCAGTGGGCGTCGTTCGGCTGACATGATGATGATGATGGAAGTTATAGCTGAACGACGTAGCCTAACGGCTGGCCAAGTTGCAGTGGCAGTGAGAAGCAAGGGCGTACCCAGGTAGGAGCAGGGGGGGGCAGCTGCCCCCCCCTAGAAGTCAATTTTCCTTACAAGTGGGAATTAAAAACGTATTTCTCTCTCTACGAAAAACGAAAGAGGTATGAGCTGCCCCCCCCTAGCTGAAATCCTGGGTACGCCCTTGGTGAGAAGCGTATGACACAAGGAACTAATGGTCACTTTGAGCGTCATTGGTTTGGCTATTGTCAAGTCCTCAATCTAACGATTGGCCATCCATAGTGGACAGACTAGAGGCAACAGTGGGATGGCAACCAGCATATGACAGAATCAGCATTTCGGTGAAAACAGCATTCCTGATTCGATGTCTCAGCGAAATGCCGAGCGTATCCTCTCTCCATTGCAAGTTGGGTGCACCTTGAGCTCTCTCATGAGGCCCATAGTAAGTTGCCACGTCTTAGATGCATAAGTCATCACTGGTAACAGTTAACACACATTTTTTGTAAGTATGTTGTAACGTTGGAAGAGAAAAAGGCCTGTCTGCAACCGATCAAAATAAAGTCAATTAATCCAACTGTGGACATTTTCTGGTTGAATAACAAAGATGATGATGACGGAAGAAATTAAAATTACGCATTAACATCAGAAGCCAAAAAACAGATTTAGATTTGATGAAGTCACCTTACGTTTTGATTTGCTGTGTTTATTTTCGGATGCTTTTGGAGTTTGTTACGTGCTTGCAAAAATAAAAGAATCTCAAATCTGTACTTATTTTTGTAATTTATTAGTGATGCTTGCAAAAAAGTCTTCATAATAAGAAAATTCGAGAATTTTCAGAAATATTTGTACATTTCTGCCTCGAACAGACCTGGGCAAAGACAGGTCTTAGGTCACCATAGAAGTTCTGTACAATAGGAGGCATTGATCAGGTCCAGATTTCCAAACACAAATTAAACCTGATTCTGATACTTAAAAGTTATATTTATAACAGAAAAAGGAAAAGAAACAAGGAAAATCTTTTCTTTCAAATTACCTGACATTTTATTACATAATTGAGTAAATAAAAATGTCGGCTTCACTTTAACTTTTTGGGGTTGAACTAAACATACTTTGATGATTAAAAACACTAATTATTGCTTCAGAAAGAATAGCGTGTCTTACCATTGCGTGAAAGCGGAGCCGTTACTTTCATTCGAATTCATTATTATTTTGACGTAAGTTTTTATAAATGATCTTACACCCCACTTTGATTTGCTGCACCCTAAAATTTCAACGGAAATACCAGTGGGTACCATTGATAGTTAAATCCTACTAACTACTGAATTTTTGACTTAGTGTGACCGCTATTTACTGTACTAGCAAGAAAAGTACTTGTAAATAAAGACGTAATTTTAAGAAACTTGGGGCCTTGCCTAGAGCAACACGCTAAAAGTTCATACCAGTAGAAAAGCGCCAAAAATACGTCAAAATTACATTTAATATCGTGACATAAAAAGTTGAAAATGTATTGATTTTTTTTTGACACGTCGAAAAATATTAAGCGTTTTTCATTCAATGTTTCTTCAGCTATTCTGGATCATTTTGTATCCTACCAAAGGCAATATATCTTAGGCTATTTACCAGCTGTATTATCCATGAGATAACTAACACTTTACAAAACAAATAAATAATTCTACTCGTACAATCATTCACAAAGATAATAATAACCAGGCTAAGATATATGGCCCTGACTTATTAGGATACAATAGGTAATTATCATACGTAAGTACTAAAATCCGCCTACAAAATCGAAGTGGTTCGATTTAACAATGTTCTTATCAACGATTCCAATAAATCGAGTGAATTTTGTAACAATGCTTAAGCACAATTTTATACTAAGCCGCGAGCTTTGCTACGATTTCATTAGAGCCTACGATATGATTCCGATTCGACTAAGCCACGATTCCACTAGAACGAGTGTTTGAAAAGCATTAATTTGAAGTCCTAGAATATCTCATTCCTCACTACTTATAACAAGAAGGCATGTTTCCCTCAGGGCCAAAATGGAAGTAAAAGATATTTATTAGGCCAGCAAGTAAGTACTTACTTAGACCACATCATAGATAAGTAGAGGTTGTTGTAAAATTCGCACTTACATACAAAGAAATGGCAGTACATACGGTCACGACTATAGGGTGCGGTATAGTCATAAGCACATAGGATTGTTGCCGAAGTGGTGAACGTAACATTCAGAAGCCTACATTGCGCCTAGCGAATTTGAAGCCACCCGTGGTAATCGGCGAACCTACGGAGTTTCTGGGTTTTTTATCATCCTCACTCACACTGACATTAGACATATTAATGTCACTCATAATATGCGTGGGTGTTTAGAAATGAAGCTCAAAGCGCGTGTGACTGCGGCGTGGATCCTCAAACTATGGGTCACCTCCTCGATGCCCTCTGTGCCCTAAGACCTGCACAGGGGAGGATCTTAATATGGCAACGAATGACGCAGTCGAGATCGCCAAGTTTTGGTCGGGTTCTATTTGATGCCATTGATACGAAAGAAGAAGATATGCCACTCTACAACACTCGTACGTACACATAGATTTCCAATGACCGATGTCTAAGTTGAGAAGCCGTTTAAATATAAAACTGTGAAACGTGAGAGAATTGAACCCCATAAACTGCTATTACCACAAATAAATTCCAACTCGTTCGAGCTAAGCTTGTAATCTTATTTAACAGCATTTTCTTGGATATTAATCTTAAGTCTGCTCTTTAACGTTCGCATTTTAATTAAAACTACTTCATAACTCAACGATTCCACGATGTAATGGCCGTTTGTCTCAACGTGGTTAGTGGAGATATTACAGTTTTACCATTAATTGAGTTATAAATATGCTTTTTTTTTTTTTTTTTTTTTTATATCTCAATTAGGCGCGCATTTGACCACAATCTCACCTGATCGTAAGTGATGATGTGGCCTAAGGTGGTACATGCCGGCCTAACAAATGGCTGTTCACTCTCTTCTTGAAGAGGCCCAAGTTATATTGCTGTGGAAACACTTCAGCGGGAAGCTCATTCCACTCCCTTGCTGTCCGCATTATGAATGTTAATGTTAATGTTAATGTCCGTATTATGTTGTTATTAAAGCAGATTTAGCATCAAGGCAAAGATTTCAATTTAAATTCATGTTATTGCTAGAATTAACGGATTTACTGAGCGGTGATATACGTACCTAAAAAATCTTGAAAACTGAGTCATTTTTCAGAGCCTATTTGTTTGTAATGTTTATATTAAGAACTTCCTTTATAATGAATCTGTACCATGATGAATACTGTTGCAGTTATTATCACCGTTATTAAGATATTTTCCTGAGTTTCTTTCCACACATTCAGGTTCGTTCGCATACAAAAATTCAATTTCGGGTATATTGCATTTTAAGTGTTTTTTTTAAATAAAGATACTAAATATTCATTCGAAATGTAGTTATACAATACAAATAAATCAATCATAAGTATACGTTAAAACTAAATCATCATGATAACTCACTCCATACTTAGCATGTTAACGTTATCACAAAATGTCAGAACTTTATGCACAAATTCTCGTTTCTAATATCCTATAAACATCACAGATATTCTAATTACGTTATAGCATGTGGTTATTGCAAAAGTAACGGATTGCACATAATTTTGTACAGTAATCGTCAACTCTAAATAGCACTCGACTGAATTTCAAGCGTTAGCAGTTGCGATATGACCTTTATTGTGATAGTTATAAGAGATACTAACTGTCAAAGTATGAGGTGTGGTTTTACGTCCGCACGCAGCGCATTCAGTTATTTCAGTTCTATAACTTAATATTTACAAAAGCTGCATTATAAACTTAGAAATACTGGTGTTTAAGTTCCAACACCAAATGAGGCAGACTTGCCACTTACTTGACTTCAATATGAGCTGCAATTTTTTTGTTTGGTAGGAAAAAAACAACATACGAGTAGTGTTGACAGGGACTCCAAACGTCCCGATTTCAAAATACAATTAGTTTCTAAGCTATCAAGATAAGAGCAAATATATGTACATACTGCGAATTTCTATTGTGATTAACTTAACAAACTGTTGGTTGTGCTTTTCGGTTTAAAACTAAAAACCCGATTTATTTAGTTATATTACCTTTACAAATATTATAAACCATGATAGTTTACCTGATCGGCGGCAAACTTAACAAATAATAATAAATAATTAATTCTCTAACTGAAATGCACAATGCTTTATTATTTTGAACTACATCACTACCAATTAAGGTTAATAATAAAATGACAGCTACATGTTACGAAACCTTAAAACAGCTCGTAGTAACTAAGACCACAGGAGTCCCATAAAAACTATTCACAATGGCCTATAAATATTTTCAAATGTAATTATAATGAAAAACGGCCGCAACCCAACACTAAACGTTTCCGGACGTAAGATTATAAATTAAATCACCAGCTCTGAATCAATTTGTAATTGACTATTGTTGGTCAAGTCGGGTTTTAGTTATTTGGGACGTCCGCCATTTTGAATAGTGTTGTCGAAAAATTATTAACGATGGTTCATATCGATTACTTTTTATCAAGATCTGACATTTGTAAAAGATCTAAGAGTTCTACGACTTCTAAATATACCAGAGAAAACTAAAGGTAGTCTTAAAATGAAACAGGATATTTAATACGTCAGACGACGACGACTTATGGCATTGGAAAGTCTAGACTATGAAGTAAGCCGATTACGTATGGCCATATTTTCGTTGCTTTAGTTATTTATTTTTAATGCGGAAACATACAATGTTTGAAATGATTCACAGACACCTTTTTTTCTGTAACTAACTTCAAAAAAGGAGAATTTAATAATCCACATATGTTTTATGCTGGGCGGATGCTGGCAAAGCGGTTTTCACTTCGATATTTTTGTAATGTTGTTTTGAAAGTGTTGGATTTCGCATGTAAAAGTGAAAACTCGGAAGAACCTAAGTATTTTTGCTTAATCAAAGCTTATTTCCAATAATAAAGAAGAGCATGGACGACAAACGAGTCAAAAGAGCATCGATAAAAGTCCTTGACCACTACACTATTATGAAGTGCTTTTGAAGTAATTTTAAAGAACGGTGAAGCGTGTAAGAAACTTAAAGCATAATGTCTTATTTTCGACTAAACAATGAACTCTAATAACAGTATTCACTTCAGAGGCAATAATTAACTTCAATTATTATGTTAATATCTCGACGATTATATCTGGTATTACGTCAAAACATTTATAAACTCTTATCGAACACAGGAATACATTTTGTTTATCTTTTAAATAATATCAGCTTGAATCTTAGGCGTTTAGTGACACAGGCTGATATTTTATATAGCGGCCGCCCGCGTCTTCATCCGCGTGGACTCATGGTGTTATATGTATAGCCTTCCTCAATGAATGAAATATTCAACACGCAAATAACTTTTCAATTCGAACCAGCAGTTCCTAGCGCCATTCGAACCAGTAGATTAGCGCGTTCAAAAATACAAACAAACGATTTCTTTAGCTTTATCATTAGTATATGGACAATTAAAATGACCTCAAGGATAAAAAACATTCTTGCACAGTGGACAAGAATGTTTGAGAATGAAGAATGTTTGTAAGCTCACAAGTGATGCTGGTAAATAAGTTTGAAGAATTTGTTGTAATGGTTACAAAGTTGGCTACTACACCTAAAATCGCGGGTTCGATCCCTGCACAGTACAAAAATTCTTGTGGACATGTCTGCTTGTACTGGTCTCGGTGTTTGCTATTTATATGTATTAAGTATATATTTACAAAAACAAAAAAATTGTTCAGTAAAACAGCTAAATTTATAAGGTGTTTACTACTCGTACATGTTTTACGTAATTTTTTCCATACCATGAATATACAACGTAAAAAGTACGAACGTAAGAGCTGATAATAATACTCCAACACAGAAATAACCTCCATAATAATGGAAAAATGAGATTACGAGGAACTATTATGGTTTATTTCATTACTCCGCGTACTCCAGTTGATATTAAGCTACATTTCCTCTCATATCTACTTCGAGATAACTAATATTACGCCCAATAAGTTAAAGAGAGGATATTTGATAGGAATACAGAAATTGTTATCAGAAGTTATTCCAGATAGAGGATAACACCCGGTTACTAAAATGTCGCATCTTCAATTATCTAACTTTCACAAGTTACATTCTGTTAACAGGTCTTATGTTTTTATTTATTAGGATCACCAACAAGAAAAAACATGTCTTAAAATAAACTTTTGTAATAAAAATAAAGCTTTCAACTAAGAGCCTGTCGATCATAAAGCCACATACCTAAACAGACTGATGAAAATAGAATATGTTTGAAATGCATACGTAATCTGACTACTATCTGTCAAAATGAACCAACGACCTTTTGGCGGTCTAGGCAGGATCTACCAGGCCTCTACCAGGATATTCGACAAAAAACAGTTTTGTTTCTGTACATCAAATAGCTCAATGCTCTAACAATCAATATAAAGCAAAATTTTGGTCGGGATGGTCACCCATCCAATTACCAAACCTGGCATCGATTATCGTTGCTGCTCCGCTATTGCCACTAAGCAATCTGTCAGTATTCCGTTAATCCTACTAAAAACTACTGAATGGATTTTAATGAAACTTTACAATAATGTTGCTTATACATCTGAATAGCATATGGGCTATAATTTATGAGAAAATAAGACATTTTCGACATAGGTACGACATTATTTTTTAACTTTATTTATTTATTGCACAATGAAAAAGAAAAAAGTACATTTGGCGGACTTAATCCCTTAAGGCATTTTCTACCCGTCAACCATTGGCCGAGGCAGATCGGACTTTAGTCTGAGCGGACGAAGTTGCGGGCGTAAGCTAGTAAATGAATAAGCCCGAGTGCCTCCAGACTAATCCAGATGAAAAGATTTGACATCTCATATTTATCGATTTGCCGAATATACCTACACATACAGTATAGACAGGATTAACTAGTACAGAAGAAGAAAGAAGATTATATCAACGTTACAATGAAAATATTTCACGAATACAACCAAGCGTTTAGGGATCGCCAAAACTTCACAGCCTACAATATTTTATTTATAAAACACCATTTGTTCGACGAAAACCTTTCAGTGAAATTGGACGTACTTTCTTTTTCCCGTAAAATCTATCTCGAATAGTACGAAATTAGATTAAGATCTGCAAATGGTGACGTGCGAGAAATATACCTTATCACTTAGTGTTAAAGGTGATATTTGTTTGTATTAGGGTAGTGGCCCCAGTGTTGACAGTGCTCGCTATTCGGGACACTTCTAGTGATTCAGTCTAATTGTCTACAATTGGCTGAAGATGGATGGGTGAATACGGGTGATTAATATAGTGTTACGTCGTGCCGACACTTGGAGTTATGCCTTTATTGCATTTAGACGAGATCCTTTAACTGAATGACCTAACTTAAAGCGTAAAAAAGGAGATAGCTAAGAATGTAAAACTATCATTGTGCTTTTGTTTACAAACCGATTATATGATATCCTTCAATCTTCAAAACATTTAAATTTGAGAAAACATCAACTTTTTGAATCTCAAACGACGGAGTGCCAAAATCAGTTTTTTTAGTGGGCTTCAAGATGACCTCACTCCACCTGATGGGAAGCAGTCGTGAGGTCCA